>OU342622.1:12500-4855000 GCA_910589645.1 Tinea semifulvella
CCACCTGATCGACGAGGACACTGCGGAGCACGCTCAACCCGGAGCAGTGCTCTAAGGTGTGTTGCGCAGTGTCCTCGACGTTGTCCTCGCACTCCATACACGAGGTCATCGGCTCTCGTCCGATGCGACACAGATAGCTGCCGAAGCAACCATGCCCCGACAGTACCTGCGTCACCCGGTACGAGAGCGACCCGTGCCGCCTGTCCGCCCACCGTTTGAGAATAGGGCGGATCGCATCGACAGTCCTGCTTCCAGCCGTGGCACTCCTCAACCTCCTTCCCCACCGCTGCAGCAGGAGCTGTCGAGCGAGGAGCTTCCGCACGCGCGGCGGATGGTCTGTGCGCCGATGATAGGCATCAGCCCAGACCACCGCCTCTAGGTCCCATGGAGGGGACGCCGCCAGCAGGCAAGCCGCATCGTGGGAGATGGTGCGATACCCTCTTATTACCCTGACGGCCATAATTCGCTGCGGTCTACGCAGCAGCGCAGCATTATGGCGCGCCAGGGCACCAGCCCATATCGGGGCCCCGTAGAGGGCCATGGACTTCACCACTCCCAGATACAGCCTGCGGCATCCCACGTCCGGTCCGCGGATGTTAGGCAGCAACCGCCCGAGAGCGGAAGCTGCGCCGACCAGTCTAGGGACCAACTGCGCGAAGTGCGCGCGGAAACTCCAGCGGCCATCGAGGACGAGTCCCAGATATTTCATCGTGGACCCGACCTCGATGCGGGTGTCGCCGACGGTGATGCCGGCACCTGAAGGCGGCGCGCGCCGGGGACCGTGAAAACACAGGGCCTCCGACTTGTGCAGCGCGACCTTCAGGCCCAGCAACCGTATGCGACCGACGACTATGGAAGTGCCTGCCGCCGCAAGCAGGGCAGACTCGCTGTACTCCTCCGCCCGGGCCAAGATCAGCGTGTCGTCTGCATAGCAGGTCACGCTGAGGCCCGGGAGGAGTGCGCCCCGCAGGACCCAATCGTACCCGATGTTCCACAGCAGTGGACCGAGGACCGATCCCTGTGGAACACCGCGTTTCATCTCCCTCCGAATGATGCGACCGCATCGCCCCTCGTAGACGATAAATCTGTCGCTCAGGTAGGACCCGATCACCTCTTGTAGGTAGAGAGGCACTCCATGGTAGCGGAGTGCCTCTCTGATGCAGCCCCAGGGCAAGGAGTTGAAGGCGTTGGCGATATCGAGCGATACCGCCACCGCCACTCCGCCCCGGGCGACCGTCTCTTCCGAGAGGGCCTTGATTCGACCGATAGCGTCGATGGTCGACCGGCCCGCCCGGAAACCAAACTGCACCTCGTTTAAATCGGGTCCTACCGACGTCATGTGCTCGACGAGTCGACGAGCGATTATTCTCTCGAACAGCTTGCCGATCTCGTCGAGCAACACGATGGGGCGATACGCGGAGGGAGAGTCTGCGGGGCGCCCTGCCTTCTGCAGGAGCACCAGTCTGCCCGACTTCCACTGTCGGGGAAACACTCCCGACTCGAGACACTTCTGGTAAAGTCTCCCGAGCCGGTCCCCGAGGGCTCCGAAGGCCAACACCCAGGCCCTGCCGGGTATACCGTCCGGCCCAGGCGCAGTGTTGCGCCTGAGCTTCGCGACGGCGGAGACGAACTCCGCGGGAGTCAAATCCGGCACCGCAACCCGGACAACTTCCCCCGTCCTAGCCATGAACGGGGGCGCGTGATCCGCTCCCTGCACAGGGAAGAGGGCGGACACGACGCTGTCCAGCAGTTGCGGCTGGAGACTCTGGGTGAGAGGCGGCGCCCATGCGCGGAGCCTGCCACGCACCGAGCGGTACGGGCGGCCCCATGGGTCGCTGTCCAGAGTCGCCAGCAGTTCGTCTCGGGCCTGGGTCTTGGCCTTGCTGATGGATAGCTGCAGCTCCTTCTTCAGATCTCGGTACGAGCTGTACAGCTGAGCCTCGATCGTGGGGTCGCGGTGGCGACGCCTTCTGTGCCTGGTGTAACGACGACGAGCCGCGGCACACAGCACGCGCTGCGCGGCGATCTCGTCGTTCCACCAGTACACTTGTCTTTTGGGAGGTCGGAGCCGAACTCGCGGCATGGACGCATCGCAAACTTGCGTCATGGCGTCCTTAAACCATTCGGCTCCTTCCTCCACGTCGTCTGGCTCGCTACCAGCCACCCACGACTGCACGATCGAGGCTTCCACCAGCAGGTCTCTGTCGAGACGCTTTAGAGCCCATCGGGGAAAAGCAGGAGTGTACCCTCCTGGGCGGCGAGGACTCGGGGTTGAAGGCGCGGTGGAGACGTCGAATCTGATGTAACGATGATCCGACAACGTCTCCACCCCGTCCAGAACCCTCCAGCCGCGAGTCCAACGCACGACAGACGGGGACGCGAATGTCACGTCCACGATGGATCCGCCTTGCTGTCGCACGCATGTGTTGACCGATCCGTGGTTCAGAACGCACAGACCGGCCATCGCCGCCCATTCCTCCAGAGCCTCGCCGCGAGGAGTAGTCCTGGGAGATCCCCACGCCGTGGATTTGGCGTTGAGATCACCCAGGAAGAGCACGTTTCCCGACGAGAATCGGCCGACAACACGGTCGATCTCGTCAAGAAACGCCTCGAATTCGGCGAGACTTCTGTTGGGGGAGAAGTACACTCCTAACACGAGTGTTTCACCCCACAACGCCGCCACGAAACCCTGCCCGCTCGCTTTAGATACGAGGGGCAGGGAATCCGCGATCTGACGTTTTATTATGACCACCGAGCCCGAACGGTCCCCCAACCAGTCCGGAGATCCGGGAGGAACAAAGTAGGGCTCGGCGGCCACGGCCAGCTCTATTGACCACTGCGCCATGCTTTGGATCAGGAGATCCTGGGCACCGGCGCAGTGGTTGAGGTTCGACTGGAGGAGGCGATGATAACCTATACTGGCGACATTGTTTCCATCGCCTCCTCAGCCTGGGCCGGATGGGCCGGTGGGGCTGCCGCTGCGGGCGGAGCTACCACGGGCAAGGCGACGGCCGCCCGAGTGGCGACCGTCCCCCTGCCCGCGGTTTTCTTGGCGAAGGGACACCCTTGGGTGCCCAACGCGTGCTCGGCCTTCTTTCCCTCCGCAGCACACAGGGAGCAGCGGGGCGCAGCCGTGCAGGCCGCCCGCATGTGTCCCTGCATACCGCAGCGGAAACATTCCGCGCTGCGGTCTACTGCGGAGGGACAGCGTGCCGAAGCATGCCCCACCATGCGGCATTTATAACACCGCAAGGGTTTCGGCTCCAACGGCACCACTCGCGCCGAAACCCAGCCCACCTTTATGCGGCCAACCGCGACAACTTTATTTGCTGCCGCCACCGGACACCTAACGTGTGCCGATGCGGCACCAAAATCAGTGACGCGGACCTGACTAACCTTCACGTCAGGCACCGCGCACTCGCCGACGCCCGCGACGGCCGCCGCCACCTCCCCCGACTCGACCGAGTCATCCAGACCGACGACGCGGAACTCCGCGCACTTCATCGGTCTGGTGACCCGGACGAAACCGTCTAAGGGGAAGATCGCACGGATCTTCTGTGCTAGGGCGTCCGCCTTGTCGCCACTAGCAGCCCCCGCGATTTCGAGCATCCGCCCCCCCGAGATGGACTGGCGGAATTTTACAGAGGGGATGCCAATCTCCTCTAGATTGACACCCCTCCTGGCCTGATCCAAGACCGCCTTGTAAGTGACGCCCTTGGCCAGGCCTTCCGCCGTGATATTAATTATCACCGCCGTCGTTCCGGGGGGGCGCGGGCGCCGGCTCCGGACTCTCTTTTTCTTTTGCGCCGGTGTGGGCGCAGGAGCAGCCGCCGGAGCCGAGAGAGCAGCGGCGGACCGAGCCGCCTGCTGCCTCTTTTTCCTCCTTGTGTTCCGAGACACTACCTCGGACCACGTCTCCGGTCCGGTAGTGTCTCGGGGCCTCTCGGCCGGAACACTCGCCCTCGGTGCGGGCACTGGAGCCGACGCGCTCGCAGGAGGCGGCGGGCCATCTTTCGTCTCGACGCGACCTTTTTTTTTTTTTTTTTTTTTTTTTCGTCAGGAAATCCCTACGGATACCAATCCCCGCTGTGGAGGCAGCAGGGAAAGGTTATGTCGGACTCGCACCGACTAAAACCTGACGGCGTTCCTCCGTGGCGCCTGAGTGGCGGCTTCGCGGGGGTCCGTTAGGAAACGTCCGCTAACCGCCGGCGCTGTCCGCCTAGGCAGACCCTCCAGTGAGCAGGAGGAGATGGAACACGGGAACACCACGTGCGCCATCTCTCGCCCTCGCGAGTAGGTCACACTCCATGACCTGACTCGGGCGTGCGTGCACTCGCTAACCGTAAAGAAGTTTACGGCAAGGAGTGCACGACTTGCCTCCCTAGAGTGGTCTCGACGCGGCCGGCTGTGAGCACGTAACCGCGGAGACCACCGCTCCTTCGCGACTTCCGAGAGCCGCGAGTCGACCTCCGACCACCACCACCCGTCTGGTGGGCTGGGTCAGAGGCCGACTCCGTCGTCACCTCCGACCGCCTGCCCCCACGCCCGCATTACCGGTTACGTTGGGCGCGGTCGTCGGCCCCTCCACTCCCTGACGGCCAGGTCCCAGTAGCCATTTCAGGGTCCCCCATCCATCCGACAATGGCGGGGTGAGGGTTCCATCGTCGTTCCGTCTTACTGGTTAGCTGGGGCAGGCCGACGGTGTCCCTATCTCCCCCGATTTTCATCTCCCAGTGACTGTGTCGGGGCCCCCTAGCACGAACGAAACACCAGGGGATCTCCTCCTTACTCCTCCACCAGAACCGCCGGTCTAGGCTGGGACCCAGCCGACGGTGCTTCCAGCTTCCCGACAGCCAAACCCAGTGACTGCCGGGCCCCCCGGCCAAACGCAGAGCCATTATACGAATGGCGCAGGGGATCTCCTCCTATCTCCTCCACCAGAACCGCCGGTCTGGGCTGGGACCCAGCCGACGGTGCTTCCAGCTTCCCGACAGCCAAACCCAGTGACTGCCGGGCCCCCCGGCCAAACGCAGAGCCATTATACGAATGGCACAGGGGATCTCCTCCTTCTCCTCCTCCTCCTCGCCTCCTCAGTCCCTCGACCCAGTCCAAATCAAGGTCGGGGGACCGAGGTCCCTCCTCCTGTGAGGGCGCTCCTCCGCCCATAATCTACTCTAGGCATCGGAGCGAGGCTCTACGCACAACGCGAGCTGCCTGGGTGCAAGGCTCGCGGTGCTCCTACCTGCCCTGCAGCCAAATCCCAGTGGCTATCAGGGCTCCCGACCGTCCCTCTGGCACGTGGCCTAGGACCCCGGGTCTCCTCTCGCACACCGCGAGTTGCCTGGGTGCAACTTAGTTGGCGATGTGCTCCTCCTCGTGTACCGACGGCCCTTATTATGTACATAATCGGGCGGTCGGCACTCCCCTCTCTTCGGCAGCCAGACTGGGACTAGGCCGCCGAAGACTCCCGACGCCCCTTGGACTAGAGTCCACCAAGCAGGCGCCGGGGAGCTCATTCGCCCGAACTATCAACGGCATCGGAGCTGGCCCACTGCCACTGGCAGAATCCATTTCCTGACTCTTACAGTATCCCTGGATTTTGGGCTTACGGGAGTGGTGGTATTCTCCAGCCGCCACCACACGGCGCGCCATGTCTCGACGCGACCTTTTTTTTTTTTTTTTTTTTTTTTTTTTTTTTTTTTTTTTTTTTTTTTTTTTTCGTCAGGAAATCTCTACGGATACCAATCCCCGCTGTGGAGGCAGCAGGGAGAGGTTATGTCGGACTCGCACCGACTAAAACCTGACGGCGTTCCTCCGTGGCGCCTGAGTGGCGGCTTCGCGGGAGTCCGTTAGGAAACGTCCGCTAACCGCCGGCGCTGTCCGCCTAGGCAGACCCTCCAGTGAGCAGGAGGAGATGGAACACGGGAACACCACGTGCGCCATCTCTCGCCCTCGCGAGTAGGTCACACTCCATGACCTGACTCGGGCGTGCGTGCACTCGCTAACCGTAAAGAAGTTTACGGCGAGGAGTGCACGACTTGCCTCCCTAGAGTGGTCTCGACGCGGCCGGCTGTGAGCACGTAACCGCGGAGACCACCGCTCCTTCGCGACTTCCGAGAGCCGCGAGTCGACCTCCGACCACCACCACCCGTCTGGTGGGCTGGGTCAGAGGCCGACTCCGTCGTCACCTCCGACCGCCTGCCCCCACGCCCGCATTACCGGTTACGTTGGGCGCGGTCGTCGGCCCCTCCACTCCCTGACGGCCAGGTCCCAGTAGCCATTTCAGGGTCCCCCATCCATCCGACAATGGCGGGGTGAGGGTTCCATCGTCGTTCCGTCTTACTGGTTAGCTGGGGCAGGCCGACGGTGTCCCTATCTCCCCCGATTTTCATCTCCCAGTGACTGTGTCGGGGCCCCCTAGCACGAACGAAACACCAGGGGATCTCCTCCTTACTCCTCCACCAGAACCGCCGGTCTAGGCTGGGACCCAGCCGACGGTGCTTCCAGCTTCCCGACAGCCAAACCCAGTGACTGCCGGGCCCCCCGGCCAAACGCAGAGCCATTATACGAATGGCGCAGGGGATCTCCTCCTATCTCCTCCACCAGAACCGCCGGTCTGGGCTGGGAACCAGCCGACGGTGCTTCCAGCTTCCCGACAGCCAAACCCAGTGACTGCCGGGCCCCCCGGCCAAACGCAGAGCCATTATACGAATGGCACAGGGGATCTCCTCCTTCTCCTCCTCCTCCTCGCCTCCTCAGTCCCTCGACCCAGTCCAAATCAAGGTCGGGGGACCGAGGTCCCTCCTCCTGTGAGGGCGCTCCTCCGCCCATAATCTACTCTAGGCATCGGAGCGAGGCTCTACGCACAACGCGAGCTGCCTGGGTGCAAGGCTCGCGGTGCTCCTACCTGCCCTGCAGCCAAATCCCAGTGGCTATCAGGGCTCCCGACCGTCCCTCTGGCACGTGGCCTAGGACCCCGGGTCTCCTCTCGCACACCGCGAGTTGCCTGGGTGCAACTTAGTTGGCGATGTGCTCCTCCTCGTGTACCGACGGCCCTTATTATGTACATAATCGGGCGGTCGGCACTCCCCTCTCTTCGGCAGCCAGACTGGGACTAGGCCGCCGAAGACTCCCGACGCCCCTTGGACTAGAGTCCACCAAGCAGGCGCCGGGGAGCTCATTCGCCCGAACTATCAACGGCATCGGAGCTGGCCCACTGCCACTGGCAGAATCCATTTCCTGACTCTTACAGTATCCCTGGATTTTGGGCTTACGGGAGTGGTGGTATTCTCCAGCCGCCACCACACGGCGCATGTCTCGACGCGACCTTTTTTTTTTTTTTTTTTTTTTTACATCAGGAAATCCCTACCGGATACCCCCCCCGAGTCGGGGGACAGGGGGGAGGTTATGTCGGGCTCGCACCGACTAAAACCTGATGGTGTTCCTCAAGACGCCTTGTGTTGATGGCGGACGGCGGGGAGCAATATGCAAACGACCACCGCCCGCCGGCGTCGCCCGCTAGTGTGCGGGCGCCTTCATGGCGAGGAGGGAGAGAGAGAGCGAGTCTCCTCCCTCGCCTTCGGAGAGGCGCGCGGGAACAACCGCGCGCGCCGTCTCGTGGGGCCCTATGCGAGCGATGTCACCCCCCGTGACACCGCTCGGGCCCCTCAGGTGGTCAGGAGGGCAGCGTATTGCCGCCTCCTGCGCTGTCTTCTCCTCTGGCGGAAGGGAGGGGCGTTCGGATCTTCTTCCCGCTCCCGTTCCGCCGCCTCCTTCTGGAGCATGGCGTGCTCACAAAAGGAGGCCACAGCGTCCCAAGACGCTTCGCTCGCTACCATCGATTTGACTACCGATGGCAGCGAGAGATCGCGTCCCACCTGATTGACGAGGACACTGCGGAGCATGCTCATCGCGGAGCAATGCTCTAGGACATGTTGCGCAGTGTCCTCGACGTTTTCTCTACATGCTAGGCATGTGGTGGTCGGCTCTCGTCCGATGCGACACAGATATCTGCCGAAGCAACCATGCCCCGACAGTACCTGCGTCATTCGGTAGGAGAGCGACCCGTGCCGCCTGTCCACCCACCGTTTAATAACGGGTCGGACTGCCTCGACAGTCCTGCTTCCAGCCGTGGCATATCTCAGCCTTCTTCTCCACCGCTGCAGCAGGAGCTGTCGGGCGAGGAGCTTCCGCGCGCGCGGCGGATGGTCTGTGCGCCTGTGGTAGGCCTCAGCCCAGACCACCGCCTCTAGGTCCCACGGGGGGGACGCCGCCAGCAGGCAGGCCGCATCATGGGAGATGGTGCGGTATCCTCGTATCACCCTGACGGCCATAATCCGCTGCGGTCTACGCAGCAAAGCGGAATTATGGCGCGCCAGGGTGTCAGCCCATATCGGGGCCCCGTAGAGGGCCATGGACTTGACCACTCCCAGATACAGCCTGCGGCATCCCACATCTGGTCCGCGGACGTTGGGCAGCAACCGCCCGAGGGCGGAAGCCGCGCCGACCAGCCTGGGGACCAACTGCGCAAAGTGCGCGCGGAAGTTCCAGCGGCCATCGAGGACGAGTCCCAGGTACTTCATAGTGGACCCGACCTCGATGCGGGCGTCGTCAACCGTGATGCCGGCGCCCGAAGGCGGCGCGCGCCGGGGGCCGTGAAAACACAAAGCCTCCGACTTGTGCAGCGCGACCTTCAGGCCCAGCATCCGTATCCGACCGACCACCACAGTTGTGCCAACTGCTGCCAGTAGGGCAGACTCGTTGTAGTCCTCCGCCCGGGCCAGGATCAGCGTGTCGTCTGCGTAGCAGGTCACGCTGATGCCCGGGAGGAGTGCACCCCGCAGTACCCAATCGTACCCGATGTTCCACAGGAGCGGACCAAGAACCGATCCCTGTGGAACACCGCGCTTCATCTCCCTCCTAACGATGTTTCCGCATCGCCCCTCAAAGACAATGTGTCTGTCACTCAGGTAGGACCCGATTACCTCTTGCAGATAAAGAGGCACTCCATGATATCGGAGCGCCTCTTTAATGCAGCCCCAGGGCAAGGAGTTGAAGGCGTTGGCGATATCAAGCGATACCGCCACCGCGACTCCGCCCCGGGCAACCGTCTCTTCCGAGAGGGCCTTTACTCGACCAATAGCGTCGATGGTCGACCGGCCCGCCCGGAATCCGAACTGCATTTCACTCAAGTCGGGTCCCACCGACGTCATGTGCTCGACGAGTCGACGAGCAATTATTCTTTCGAATAACTTGCCGATCTCGTCGAGCAGCACGATGGGGCGATACGCAGAGGGAGAGTCTGCGGGGCGCCCTGCCTTCTGCAGGAGCACGAGTCTGCCCACTTTCCACTGGAGGGGAAACCTTCCCGACTCGAGACACTGTTGATACAGTCTCCCGAGCCGGTCCCCGAGGGCTTCTAAGGCCAATACCCAGGCCCTGCCAGGTATACCGTCAGGCCCAGGTGCAGTGTTGCGCCTGAGCTTAGCGACGGCGGAGACGAACTCCGCGGGAGTCACTTCCGGCACCGCAACCCGGACAACTTCCCCCGCTCGAGCCATGAACGGGGGCGCGTGATCCGCTCCCTCCACAGGGAAGAGGGTGGACACGACGCTGTCCAGCAGTTGCGGCTGGAGACTCTGGGTGAGAGGAGGCGCCCATGCGCGGAGCCTGCCACGCACCGAACGGTACGGGCGGCCCCATGGGTCGCTGTCCAGAGTCGCCAGCAGTTCGTCTCGGGCCTGAGTCTTGGCCTTGCTGATGGTCAGCTGCAGCTCCTTCCTGAGCTCTCTGTAGGAGTCGTACAGCTGAGCCTCGATCGTGGGGTCGCGATGGCGACGCCTTCGGTGTCTGGTGAACCGACGACGAGCCGCGGCACACAGCACTCGCTGCGCGGCGATCTCGTCGTTCCACCAGTACACTTGCCTCTTCGGAGGTCGGAGCCGAACTCGCGGCATGGACGCGTCGCACACTTGCGTCATGGCGTCCCTAAACCATTCGGCTCCTTCCTCGACGTCTTGTGGCTCGCCACCGGCCACCCACGACCGTACGATCGAGGCTTCCACCAGCAGGTCTCTGTCGAGACGCTTTAAAGCCCATCGGGGAAAGGCAGGGGTGTGCCCTCCAGGACGGCGAGGACTCGAGGCTGTCGGCGAGGTGGAGACGTCGAATCTGATGTAGCGATGATCCGACAACGTCTCCACCTCGTCCAGAACCCTCCAGCCGCGAGTCCAGCGTGCGACAGACGGGGACGCGAACGTGACATCCACGATTGACCCGCCCCGCTGTCGCACACATGTGTTGACCGATCCGCGGTTCAGTACACCCAGACCGGCCATCGCCGTCCATTCCTCCAGAGCCTCGCCGCGAGGGGTGGTCCTGGGGGATCCCCACGCCGTTGACTTGGCGTTGAGATCGCCCAAGACGAGCACGTTTCCGGACGAGAATCGACCGATAACTCGGTCGATCTCGTCGAGAAACGCCTCGAAGTCGGCGAGGCTTCTGTTGGGAGAGAAATACACCCCTACCACAAGGGTTTCCCCCCACAACGCCGCCACGAAACCTCGGCCCCTCACCTGGGATACGAGGGGCAGGGAGTCCGCGACCTGGCGCTTTATAAGGACCACCGAGCCCACAAGGTCCCCCAGCCAGTCGGTGGATCCGGGAGGGACAAAATAGGGCTCGGCGGCCACGGCCAGCTCGATCGACCACTGCGCCATGCTTTGGATCAAGAGATCCTGGGCACTGGCGCAGTGGTTGAGGTTTGACTGGAGTAGGCGATGATAACCTATATTGGCGGCACTATTATCATCGCCTCCTCAGCCTGGGCCGGTAGGGCCGGTGGGGCTGCCGCCGCGAGCGGAGCATCCACGGACATGGCGACGGCCGCCTGAGTGGCGATCGTCCCCATGCCCCTGACTTTCTTGGTCTGAGGGCACCCTTGGGCCCCCAGAACATGCTCCGCCTTCTTGCCCTCCGCGGCGCACAGAGCGCAACGGGGTGCAGCCGTGCAGGCCGCCCTCTTATGCCCCGGCTGCCCGCAACGGAAGCAGTCCGCAGTGCGGTCCACCCCGGAGGGACAACGGGCAGCAGCATGCCCCACCATGCGACACCTAAAACATCGCATGGGTTTCGGCACAATGGACACTACCCTCGCCGAAACCCAGCCCACCTTGATGCGGCCCGCCGCAACAACCCGGTTGGCAGCAGCCACCGGACACCTCACGTGTGCCGAGGAGGACCCGTAGTCCGCGACGCGGATCTGGCTGACCTTAACGTCAGCTTCCGCGCACTCCCCGGCACCCGCGACGGACGCCGCCACCTCCTGCGGCTCGACCGAGTCGTCCAGGCCGACGACGCGGAACTCCGCGCACTTCATCGGCCTGGTGACACGGACGAAACCGTCCAGCGGGAAGACTCCACGAATCTTCTCGGCAAGGGCGTCAGCCTTGCCACCGCTGGAGGCCCCCGCGATCTCCAACATTCGCCCCCCCGAGACGGCCTGCCGGAATTTAACCGAGGGGATGTCAAGCTCCGCGAGGTCGACACCCCTCTTGGCCTGGTCCAGCACGGCCTTGTAGGTCGCGCCCTTGGCCAGACCTTCCGGCGTGATGGTGATTATCACCGCCGTTGAACCGGGGGGGCGCGGGCGCCGCTCCCTGACTTTCCTCGGAGGCGCCGGGGCTGGAGCAGCCGCTGGCGCCGAAGGAGCTGCCGCGGACCGAGCCGCTTGCCGCCTCCTTTTCCTCCTCGTGTTCCGAGACACCACCTCGGACCACGTCTCCGGACCAGTGGTGTCCCGGACCTTCTCAGCCGGCACCGAAGCCGGCGCGCTCGCCAGAGGCGGCAGAACAGCATTCTGTCGACCCAGAGGAGGGCGGACAGGCCTCGTCGGGACAGCGCCCAGATCCCTTCTCAGGGAATCGACGCTGGCCTCGATCTTCTTCCCGAGGAAGACCGTTAAGGTCCTCTCCAGGGACGACGCCAATTCGTCGAACCGGGAGAGGCTCGGTCCCTCCGGCTCGTCCGCCCTACTTCCGGGTCGCGTCCTCGGCGACGGAGGCAAGGGCACCTCTTCAGGGCGGGGCCTAGGAGAGGAAGGAGGAGGAACCACCACTTTCCTCAACTCCCTCAACTCGTCCTTGAGCTCCGCCATCTCCTTACGGAGATCTCCGTGTTCGGCGGTCAGCCGAGCGTTCTCCGCCCGAAGCCTTTCGACTTCGTCGGATGCCGTCCGACTCCGCAAATCTTCGAAGATCTCCGTCATGGAGACCATCGCTTCGTTTAGGGCCCGGACATAGGTGCCCTTGAGGTTAGTGCTCGTCCTGGCCACGGTTTCCACGGACTCCACGTCCGTGCGAAACCTCTCCAGGAGAGCACTGGGGTCCTCCCTCGTCGCCGCCACGGGTTTCCGGGCTCTCAGCATGCGAGCACTTGCTGACATCTTGGAGACCTCCTCCTCGGCCTCGAGCTGCAGCTGCTCCCTCTTCTTTTTCAGGTAGGTCTCCTTGGCGCGGGCGAGGCCAACGTACTCCCCGGTGGTGGGGGGTCTGCCTCTCCCGCGCTTGGCCACGCTCAAGGACCTGCCTGTAGAGGCCGTCTCGCTGTCGTCCGCCGACGTGGACGACAGGTGCTCCACCATGACGCGCTTGGCAGGGCGGCGGATAAGTGCATCCCGCCAGAGCTTCCCGCTTGGTCCCTCCTGGGCAGTGACGTCGACCGCCACCGGGTCGTCGGTCACCTCCACGAGGTCGTCATCCCCGCTGCTGCTGCCACAGCTGGCCGGTGCGCGTGCAGACGCGGCCACTTTCTTCTTTTCCTTCTTCTCGATTAGGGTTTTTTTCTTTTTCATAATTAGGTCCCACGAGTAATAAACTTTGGGTATTGACTCAAAACTGAGTGCAGCTAACGACAGGTCTACCTCCCTGCCGTTGAAACCCTCTCGCGGCTGCACAACACACTTAGGGCTGAGGGATTTTTTATTGTGGTTTTTAAGTCACTTCCACTCGGGCCGGGCGGTTAAGCCAAGCCCGTCGTTTCCCTGCTGGGGCTGCGCGAAATCGTAAGACGTGACCACGCTTCCGCACAGCCGCAACAGGGAGCTACGACCAACGGTGGCCGGAAAGGTAACACCTTCCCGAACCTGTCCGACTGCGCAACGCACAGCCGGACCCGCCGCTATTCCCCCGCTAGCAGGGGCGCTTCGTGAGGGTCGCTGCGACCCTCCGGATTGTTCCGCGGAGGCCGAAAGGTGCAATGCCCCTTTCGCCAGTCCGACTGCACAGCGGCACAGCCAGACCCGCTCTCGCCCAAAGGCGGACGGAAGGACACATCAGTGTCCCCCGTATTTCCACAAACGACGGGAAGGCTAGGCCTTGCCCGTCCGCCTGACTGCGCAACCATCCACACAACATCAATATATAACAAGTATAATAATTGAGTTGTGCTATGGCTGCGCAGCCAGACCCGCGTCCCTCCCCAAGATCTGGAGAGACTACACCAGTCCTTGAAATCTACACAGAATACAAAATACAAGCCGAAAATACTTTTAAATTTAAATTTTGTTGGCGGAGCGCGTAGTTCCGCCACTATCCCCCATCTGCGGCAACACACACCTGCTAGAGCAGGTGGGTCCGCAGAGGGGTGATTGTAATTCTGTGTAGATTTCAAGGCATGTGCGTGTTTACTCCCTGTAAGTAGTTACAGCGAGAAGCACGCACATTCCCTCTTCCGTGGTCGAGACCACCCAACCGACCGGTGCGGCCCATTCGCCCCTCTGGGCATCGGGGCCAGCACCGAGCTCATTCGCCCCCCTAAGGACTCTGGGGGCATCGGAGCTGCTCTCCGCACCAACCGCCAGACTGGAACTTGGCAGTCGGTGCTCGTCCTTGTACCGATGGCCTGACTGTTTACTAGGCGATCGGTACTCCCCTCTCTTCGGCAGCCAGATTGGGACTAGGCCGCCGAAGACTCCCGACGCCCCTTGGACTAGAGTCCACCAAGCGGACGCCGGGGAGCTCATTCGCCCGAACTGTCGACGGCATCGGAGCTGGCCCACTGCCACTGCAGAATCCTTTTCCTGACTCTTACAGGATCCCTGGATTTTGGGCCTAGGGAGTGGTGGTATTCTTCAGCCGCCACCACACGGCGAGTCTCGACGCGACCTTTTTTTTTTTTTTTTTTTTTTTTTTCGTCAGGAAATCCCTACGGATACCAATCCCCGCTGTGGAGGCAGCAGGGAAAGGTTATGTCGGACTCGCACCGACTAAAACCTGACGGCGTTCCTCCGTGGCGCCTGAGTGGCGGCTTCGCGGGGGTCCGTTAGGAAACGTCCGCTAACCGCCGGCGCTGTCCGCCTAGGCAGACCCTCCAGTGAGCAGGAGGAGATGGAACACGGGAACACCACGTGCGCCATCTCTCGCCCTCGCGAGTAGGTCACACTCCATGACCTGACTCGGGCGTGCGTGCACTCGCTAACCGTAAAGAAGTTTACGGCAAGGAGTGCACGACTTGCCTCCCTAGAGTGGTCTCGACGCGGCCGGCTGTGAGCACGTAACCGCGGAGACCACCGCTCCTTCGCGACTTCCGAGAGCCGCGAGTCGACCTCCGACCACCACCACCCGTCTGGTGGGCTGGGTCAGAGGCCGACTCCGTCGTCACCTCCGACCGCCTGCCCCCACGCCCGCATTACCGGTTACGTTGGGCGCGGTCGTCGGCCCCTCCACTCCCTGACGGCCAGGTCCCAGTAGCCATTTCAGGGTCCCCCATCCATCCGACAATGGCGGGGTGAGGGTTCCATCGTCGTTCCGTCTTACTGGTTAGCTGGGGCAGGCCGACGGTGTCCCTATCTCCCCCGATTTTCATCTCCCAGTGACTGTGTCGGGGCCCCCTAGCACGAACGAAACACCAGGGGATCTCCTCCTTACTCCTCCACCAGAACCGCCGGTCTAGGCTGGGACCCAGCCGACGGTGCTTCCAGCTTCCCGACAGCCAAACCCAGTGACTGCCGGGCCCCCCGGCCAAACGCAGAGCCATTATACGAATGGCGCAGGGGATCTCCTCCTATCTCCTCCACCAGAACCGCCGGTCTGGGCTGGGAACCAGCCGACGGTGCTTCCAGCTTCCCGACAGCCAAACCCAGTGACTGCCGGGCCCCCCGGCCAAACGCAGAGCCATTATACGAATGGCACAGGGGATCTCCTCCTTCTCCTTCTCCTCGCCTCCTCAGTCCCTCGACCCAGTCCAAATCAAGGTCGGGGGACCGAGGTCCCTCCTCCTGTGAGGGCGCTCCTCCGCCCATAATCTACTCTAGGCATCGGAGCGAGGCTCTACGCACAACGCGAGCTGCCTGGGTGCAAGACTCGCGGTGCTCCTACCTGCCCTGCAGCCAAATCCCAGTGGCTATCAGGGCTCCCGACCGTCCCTCTGGCACATGGCCTAGGACCCCGGGTCTCCTCTCGCACACCGCGAGTTGCCTGGGTGCAACTTAGTTGGCGGTGTGCTCCTCCTCGTGTGCCGACGGCCCTTATTATGTACATAATCGGGCGGTCGGCACTCCCCTCTCTTCGGCAGCCAGACTGGGACTAGGCCGCCGAAGACTCCCGACGCCCCTTGGACTAGAGTCCACCAAGCAGGCGCCGGGGAGCTCATTCGCCCGAACTATCAACGGCATCGGAGCTGGCCCACTGCCACTGGCAGAATCCATTTCCTGACTCTTACAGTATCCCTGGATTTTGGGCTTACGGGAGTGGTGGTATTCTCCAGCCGCCACCACACGGCGCGTCTCGACGCGACCTACGCTAACTCGGACGGACGCGTTTTAACCGCAGCTAACTATCGCGAAAGTTGTTAACCGGCTTTACGACAATAATACGTAATTATTTAATTAATTCGATTTCTCCTTCAATTATTATTATTATTTGGACTTTATTAAGTGTGTGTATGTAAGGATATTATTGTTAAACAAGTTCAGTTGACTTTTTTTTTTACCGTAAAAATAAATAAAAGTGAAGAGACACAAGTTTACAGGTGAATAACTTTAAAAGCAGGCGGGCTACCTGGTGCCCATTGGGCATCAATCGACGCGCCACTTCAAGAGGCATCCAGCGGTACCTTTGTGATCCTGATAGCGCGCACGCACGCGCGTCCAGACGCGTTCAGGTGACTTTGTCCCGGGTTCAGTTGGGTTTTTGCCGTGAGATCGACAATTTTCGACGTTTTGGTGTATATCTCAAGAAACAAATCTACGAGGTGCCATTTTTATGGTACCATTTTACGCGCCGTAACGAGGAGTACACCACAAGATTATCCTGAACCCGGTGACGCGTACGCACGCGCGTGTAGGCGCGTTCAGGTCACTTTGTCGCGTTCCGCCAATTTTGTCGCGAACACCGGAGACAAAATTTATTGACGCCAAACTGTCGGCGCCGTCGAGTAACCCTGAGGAGACACCATCAGATCGTCGGAGGCTCGGACCTGGGAGCATCACGGGCAAAAAATACTCAAAAACAGGGAAAATAACATCTCTCCCATAGAAAGGGTCACTTTCCCAGGATAAGGATCGCGGACCCCCACATTTTTATTTACCAAGACCAAAACAATATTAAGGGGCACCCATCCTGAAAATTTGGCTGTGCTGTGACCGGGAATGAGCCGTTGGTGAGGGCTGGAAGCTGGCGGGACACCGAGTTCGTCGCAAGGAGTGAACTATACAGCTACTACCACTACTATCGATCCCTGAGGCTCCTTCGGGACACCGGAAAAGGGAAAACGGGGAAAAGAGGACATAAAGGAAGGATAAACAACACTATCTGGACCTGGAACCTGGGCCCGGCAGCCGCTGACCGAACCGAAGGAGCTGAAAACAAAGAAAAGGTCATTATCATTAGTATAGTTGTGGTTGGAACACTTACCTGGACTGGAACCTGAACCCTGGACCCTGCAGCCGTAGACCAAAGAAAGCTGGAAAATAAAGAAAAAGAAAAATTAGTTATTATCATTGTTGTGTTATCATTATTGTTATTATTGTTGTGTTGTTAGAGACACTAAGGGTGATCTAGTTTTAAATTAGTGTTAAGTTAAGGTAATAATTTAAGCTGGGAAGCAAGTCCAGGCTCTAAAGCTACAGGTACAACAAAGTTATTATACATAAACCTGAAAAGAAAAATACAATATACAGCCAGTGTTAGTGTACAAATATAAGGACCGTCAAGGTTGGCTGACTTAATTTTAAGCTAGGTTAAGCTAGATATAAGTTAACATAGTAAATAGTATTATAAGATCTTAATAAAATAAAATAAAAAGACCAAGATCAAGATCATTAACCTGCCCGTTCTCACACAGACACAAACATACTAGGCCCAGGCAAAATGTCGGGCAAGCAGACCAAAACGACTCGACCGGCCACCGCCACACTCAGCCAGGTCCAAAGGAAGCCCAGGTCAGACTGCCAGGGGGAGAGGAAAGCGAAATTATTAGCAGCCATCGAGACCACTTCCCCGGCTCCGGTCCCTGGGGGCTCCCCCCAGAGGCAGGCGACGCCGGGGGCGGTCCAGACCTCCCCCGCCCGAGTCGACCAGGGCACTTTTCATGAGACCACAGTCGCAGGGAGCCTCGCAGTAGCGGCACGACTGTCCCCAACGACCCGGGACAGCCCAGATGTGGTGGTCATGGCCCCGCCGTCCTCTGGCAGCGCTCCCCGGCTCAGCCCAAACCCCCGCGGCGACGGCGGACTCGCGACCGCGGCGGGCCGGGCCGGGACAGCAGTACAGAAAGCCAAGACGGCCCTGGAGTCCAAGGCAGCGGGGAACCTCAAGCGCGAGGTGAGGGAGGAGGTGGTGGAGCACCTCCACTTCCTCCATCAGCTCGTCCTGGAGCTCGTGGACTCCAGGAACAAAATAGAGTCGGAGCTTGCCCGATGTAAAATAGAATCAGGCAGGAGCTTGGATACCATCCGGGTAGTTCATGCCAAGAAGTTGGAGACTCAGGTGGAGCGCTACGAGGAGTACGCATCCACCGTGAAGGACCTCGTGCAGGCGGTGGAGCTGACACGGCGTACCGTGGACGGGTTCGGGACGCTGGAGGATGTCCGGGAGCTCAAGGACTGCGTGGCCTCGAGCTGCCGGATGCTCTCCGGCGCAGCGGACTGCGCCTCGGTACTGGAGGACGTCCGGGAGTTGAAGACCATCGCGGCGGACACGTACCGCGCGGTCTCCTCTCGGACATATGCAGAGATAGCAGCCGCTCCGCCGCCGCCGCCACCTGCTCGCGCTCCCCAACACTCCGTCGTGGTGGCGTCCTCGGACGGTAACGATACCGGGGAGGACGTCCTCAGGAGAATAAGGGGAGCCGTCGACGCGCGGGCCACTGGTGTGCGTGTAGATAAGATTAGGAAGGCACGCAACCAGAAGGTGGTGATAACTTGCTCGACCGTGCAGGACGTCTCGGCCATCAGGGACCGGATACGAAGCGGCGACGCGGCCCTCCGGGTGGAGGAGCTAAAGACCAAAAGGCCGCAGGTCATAATCCGGGATGTCCTGGAATATAACACGGATGAGCAGTTAATAGAGTCCCTAAAGACACAAAATCCGCACGTGACACAGGGGCTGGGCAAGGAGGACCTGACAGCCAGGGTCCTCCTGAGACGCAGGGCACGTAACCCGCTGGAGCGTCACATAGTGCTGGAGGTCACTCCGGCACTGTGGAAGCGCCTGACTGCAGCGGGATACGTGCACGTAGACCTGCAGCGTCGCCCGGTGTACGACCAGTCGCCGCTGTTGCAGTGTATGCGCTGCCTAGGTTACGGACACACGCGGCGGTACTGCAAGGAGACCGCGGACGCGTGTGGCCACTGTACCGGCCTCCACCAGCGAGCTGAGTGCACCTCCCGTAAGGAGGGACACCCACCAGAGTGCCGAAACTGCGCCGAGGCCGGCATAGCGGACAGGGCGCACACGGCTTTCAGCGGTGACTGTCAAGTGCGGAAAAAATGGGACTCTATAGCGAGGTCCCGAGTCTCCTACCATTGCTGAGGGCACCTCGGGAAACAACACATCAGGAGGGCGTCGGACGAACTCGGGGAGCCGGCGATGTCTCAAGTTCCTGCAGGTCAACCTCCAGCGGAAAAAACTCGCGACTGCGGAGTTGATGCTGGAGGCGGCCCGAGGCGGAGTGTCAGTGGCCCTCGTGCAAGAACCCTACACGGGCAGCACGGGCGAACTGGCACAGCCCACAGGAACCAGGGTGGTGCAGACATCTGGAAACAAGGAAAACCCGGTCAAGGCGGCCATAGTTGTATTCGATGCGGGGATGCAGCTGGTCCAGGACCAAACGCTCATCTCCGCAAACGTGGCCGCCGTATCCATAAGGACTGGGTCCACCACCCTAGGCATCGTTTCGGTCTACTTCGAGGGGGACCCTAAACCGCTGGAACCCTACCTCGAGGGACTACAACGGGTGATCGAGAAACTCGACACCCGGGTCATAGTCGGAGGCGACATAAATGCCTGGAGCCCCTGGTGGGGCAGCCCAACAGAAGACCATCGCGGTGCAGACTATTGCAACTTCCTGCACGGCATGGACATGCACATCCTTAACGAAGGCGACACACCGACATTCGAGACTTACCGAGGAGGGGCTCTGTTCAGGAGCTGCGTGGACGTGAGCGCGTGCTCCTCCACCCTACTGGGGAGAGTGACGGACTGGAGGGTGGAGAGAGATCTTATATCCTCAGACCACAACGCGCTCGCTTTCGGGCTGCTCCTGAGCGGACCTCCTCCTGCAAAATTAATAAAGGGGACAAAATTATTTAATACAAAAAAATGCAATTGGGACGATTTTCGGACAATATTTGGGGAAAAATTAGAACAAAAGCTGGCAGTCTCGGATGTCCAGAATATAGAGTCGCCTATCGAACTGGATGCAGCAGTGCAGAGCTATACCGAATGCGTAAGGGAAGCCTGCACTGCGTCCATGCCGAAAATGAAGCAAGATAGTAAGTTGCGGCTACCGTGGTGGTCTGAAGAACTGGATGCGCTGAAAAAGTCTATGATTACTAAAAAGAGGCGCATCCGGTGTGCTGCACCACACAGAAGGCAACATGTCGTCGACCAATACCTCGAGGCAAAGGACATCTATGAGCGGGGGGCAGCCGACGCCCAGACGCAGAGTTGGAAGCAGTTCTGCTCCAAACAGGACCGAGAGAGCTTATGGGACGGCATATATAGGGTCATCAGAAGAACGTCCAAAAGGACGGAAGACCAGCTCCTCAAGGACGTAACCGGAACCATTTTGGACCCGGCCCGGTCCGCAGAGGAGTTGGCAGAGACGTTCTTCCCACGGGATGACCCTAGCTCGGACAACCAAGAGCATGCCGAGGTGCGACTTCAGACAGAGGGACGTAGCCCTTCATATCCGCGGGAGGACGGTCTGCCGGACGACCCGTCGTTTACAGTCTCGGAACTGCAAAAGGCCATGTTGTCATTCAGCCATAAAAAGGCCCCGGGACTGGACGGGTTTACGGCGGACATATGTGTGGCGGCAGTCGGGAGTGACCGGGGTGTATTTTTGGCAATCGCCAACAAATGTCTGGCCATCGGTCACTTTCCGACACAGTGGAAACTGGCCGTCATACGCGTCCTCAGGAAACCCGGAAAGGAGGACTATGCACACCCCAAGTCGTACCGACCCATAGGCCTCCTATCGGTGTTGGGGAAAATCGTGGAGAAGATGATGGTAGCAAGAATCCAGTGGCATCTTCTTCCACGACTCAGCCCTTGCCAGTACGGCTTTATGCCCCAGCGCGGCACCGAGGACTCCCTCTATGACACAGTGGCACACATAAGAAAAATGAGGAACAATAAAAAAATTGTTCTCATGGTGTCGCTTGACATAGAGGGAGCCTTCGATAACGCCTGGTGGCCAGCCATAAAAAAGCAACTGCTGAACAAGGGTTGTCCCCCAAACCTGTATAAAATGGTAGTAGGATACTTCGAGGACAGGAAAGTTCTGGTACGCTACGCGGGGGCGGAGTACACAAGGGGGACCACAAAAGGTTGTGTCCAGGGTTCCATTGCTGGGCCAACATTTTGGAACATTGTCTTGGACCCCCTGCTACGCGAACTAGAGTCTCTCGAAGTATACTGTCAGGCGTTTGCGGACGATGTGGTTCTCATCTTCTCCGGAACGACGGGAGCCTCCATAGGGGAGGAAGCTTCACGCATCCTGGACATGGTCTACGACTGGGGGGTCCGAAATAAGTTGAAGTTTGCACCGCATAAAACAAATGCAATGGTGCTTACTAAAAAACTGAAATACGACCCCCCTGAGTTGACCATGGCAGGAGTGGAGGTACCGCTGGTGAGTGAGGTCAAATTATTAGGACTAATAATAGACCAAAAACTCACCTTCAACTCTCATGTCACTTACATCTGCAAAAAAGCAGCTAATATCTACAAGCAACTGGCATGCGCTGCCAAAGTGACATGGGGGTTGAACCCGGAGGTGGTGAGAACCATATACGTCGCAGTGATAGAGCCCATAGTTCTGTACGCCGCCGGTGTGTGGTATCCGGCTGCGAGCAAATTGATGACTCGGAAGCAACTGGATACCATACAGCGGGGTTTTTCGCAGAAAATCTGTAAGGCGTACAGAACAGTATCGTTACATGCGGCTCTAACCCTGACAGGACTGCTTCCACTAGATCTGCGCATTCTCGAGGGAGCCCGCATGTATGAGCTGAAGCGCGGGAGACCGCTGGAGCAGTTAGCGGACAGGCAGATGGAGAGACGAGCCGCATACACGGAGGCGCCACACCCGGCACAGCACAGGCCACCCACCTACCTGAGCCTGGATGATCTCGACGTCCGGACTCTGGACATCCACAACGTAACCGGGCCGCACATCTACACGGACGGTAGCAAGATTGAGGGCCGTGTGGGTGCGGCTCTTACCTGGTGGATCGACGGAGAGGAGGTCCGATCCTCCAGGCTCCGGCTGGAGCCCTTCTGCACGGTATTCCAGGCCGAAATGCTCGCGCTGCAGCGCGCTGTCCAGCAGGTGCTGGCGGGGACGGAAGCGGTGGTCAACATATTCAGCGACTCTAGATCGTCGCTGGATCTGCTGGCCAGCGCGTGGACCTTCCACCCTATGGCGGTCGCGGTGCAGCGCGACATCAGGGCACTGCGTGCGGAGGGGCGGGATGTCCGGTTGTTCTGGGTGAGGGCGCACGTCGGCACGCCCGGCAACGAGCGGGCCGACGAGTTAGCAAAGCAGGCCGCTCTCCATCTAAAAACAAAGCCTGATTACGACCAATACCCGTTGTCGTACGCAAAGAAGCTCATACGGGAAGAAACAGTAAAAATATGGCAACAACGCTACTCGGATGGGGAGACTGCCGCCGTGACCAAGACGTTCTTCCCGGACGTGAGGGTGGCGAGGGCTGTCGTTCTGAGGGACGGTTTTGATTACCGCAGAACGCAGCTCTACACTGGTCACGGGGGTTTCTCCCAATATCTACATCGCTTCAAGCTAAAAGACAGCCCTGCCTGCATTTGCGACCCTACACGGGACGAGAGTGTGATACACTTGGTCACCGAGTGTCCCGTGTATGGTCGCAAAAGATATGAATTAGAACATAGCCTGGGCATACAAATAAGCGAAGGGAACCTTGGGAAAATAATAGCAAACACAAACACGAGACCAAGGTTCCTAGAATACGCCATGGAAATTGTGGAACGGGCAATAAAACGTAATAAAAATTAAAAAGATACCAAACAATTGACTCCGACTCTATCTCGCCGCCGCCGGATCGCCGGGCGTCTCCCTGGGTGTCACTGGGACCGCGGATGGAGCCCGCAGTCGTCGGGGCTTCTTGGCTGTCTCAAAAATCAGTACAACACACACTAGCACTTTAGAAATCACAGCAAGAAGCCCCAAATTTCAAACAAAACTACAGCAAAACGACTCTATTTTCCGCGGTGACAGTGACAGTTGGGGGGGCGTGGCCACCGTCGAACGGAAGCGATGGGCGCGGAGTCAATTGTTTGACTGTCATAATTATCAGTCTTGGTCTTAGATTAAATCGACATTGAATTTTTGTAATTATTATTTATTTATTTAAATCACTTTTCTTTTGACATTCTCATAAATCTGTAAGTAGGACATTAATTGTAAATTGTATTTTAGAATAAATTTGGACATTGTATTTAGTATGTAAGTTGACATCGCTTATTGTAATTTAGTATGTAAAAATTATTTTGACATTGTAATTTAGTATATAAGAATTATTTTGACATTGTAATTTAGTATATAAGAATTATTTTGACATTGTAATTTAGTATATAAGAATTATTTTGACATTGTAATTTAGTATATAAGAATTATTTGATATTTTGACATTGTTATTTAGTATGTAAGAATTTTTATTTTTTTGACATTGTATCTTGATAACAAACATTTTCATGTAATAATAAATTAAGTATGTGGGAAAAAAAAAAAAAAAAAAAAAAAAAAAAAAAAAAAAAAGTAATGAAAATGAAATAAAATTGTAATGAAAAAAAGGAAAAAAGAAAAAGAAAAGAAAAAAAGAAAAAGACAAGAAAAAAAAAAGAAAAATACAAGAAAAGGAAAAGAGAAGGAAAAGGAAAAATTAAAAAGGAAAAAGAGAATTTTGGGAATGCAGAAATTGTAATTATTCTAATTAAAAATGTAATAAAATGTAATTAAATAATGTAATTAAATTAGTAGGGAGAATTAATGTGATTATATTAAAAAGGAGAAGAATGTGATTATATTTTTATGTATATTATTTATGTATATATTATATGTTATTATTTATGTACAAATTGTTAATTGGTGGAAATTTGAAAGGAAAATAAACAAAGGACTAACAAAGGTCTCCGACACAAGTCGGAGGTGTCCTGAAAAAAAAAAAAAAAAAAAAAAAAAAAAAAAAAAAACCTAACCTAACCTAACCTAACCTAACCTAACCTAACCTAACCTAACCTAACCTAACCTAACCTAACCTAACCTAACCTAACCTAACCTAACCTAACCTAACCTAACCTAACCTAACCTAACGTTGGATCTCTTAGTGGAGACATACACAAAAGCCGTAACAGAGGCATGCTCTGATGCAATACCGAAAAAGAGATCCATCGAAAAACTTACCTCACCGTGGTGGTCCGAGGAACTGGCGAAGCTGAAGCGTGATGCTGTCACGAAGAAGCGCCGCATCCGATGCGCAGCACCTGTCCTGAGAGCGAAGGTCGTCGACGAGTACCTGCAAGCAAAAGAAAAGTATGAGGAAGAGTGTAAAAATGCTAAAATCGAGAGCTGGAAGGGATTCTGTGGGAAACAAGATAAGGAAGGAATGTGGCAGGGTATCTATAGGGTGATAGGAAGGACCTGTAAAAGGCAGGAGGACATTCCCTTGACCCTAGACGGAAAGGAATTGGAGATTGAGGAATCGGCAAAGGTCCTGGCAGAAGTTTTCTTCCAAGAAGACAGCAAGACGGGGGAGAATGAAGACCACAGAAGCACAAGAAGAGCCGCAGACCTAGTGAACGGACCGGGTCATGATGAGCTACATGACCCACCGTTCACTATGGAGGAATTGAAGACTTCTGTGGGGAGCTTCAACCCCAAGAAGGCGCCAGGAGCCGATGGATTCACCGCCGATATATGTAGTCGGGCCATTCAGAATGACCCGGGATCTTTCCTTGCCCTAACCAACAAGTGCCTGGAGTTAGGTCACTTCCCTAAAATCTGGAAGGAAGCAACGGTAGTAGTCCTAAGGAAGCCCGCAAAAGACAACTACAAGAACCCAAAGTCGTATAGGCCCATAGGACTACTGCCGGTGCTAGGAAAGATCCTGGAGAAAATGGTTGTAGGTAGACTGAAGTGGCACCTACTCCGCAATATCAGCCCCCGGCAATATGGTTTCATGCCCCAGCGCAGCACCGAGGACTCTCTCTATGACCTAATGAATCATATACGCAAAAAATTAAACGATAAGAAAATAGTGATAATGATATCATTGGACATAGAGGGAGCCTTCGATAATGCCTGGTGGCCCGCGATAAGGGTGAGGCTGGCGGAGGAAAGGTGCCCCATCAACATCAGACGGTTGATGGACAGCTACCTACAGGACCGACTCATACATCTACGATACGGCGGCGTAGAACACACCCGGAAGACGAGCAAGGGGTGTGTTCAAGGATCCATCGGCGGCCCGGTTCTCTGGAACCTCCTTTTGGATCCACTGCTGAGGGGGCTTGGACAGAGGGGAGACTATTGCCAGGCCTTCGCTGATGATGTGGTCCTAGTTTTTCACGGCGACACGGCGCGTGCGGTACAGGGACAGGCCAATGCGGCCCTCGCGTATGTTCGGGAGTGGGGTGTCAAAAATAAATTGAACTTTGGGCCACACAAGACCAAGGCCATGGTTATAACCAACAAATTAAAGTATGACACACCACTCTTGAGCATGGGCGGGGTCGGCATTGGCCTGTCTCAAGAAATCAAAATCCTGGGGCTCACGATTGACAGTAAGTTGACGTTCAACGCTCATGTTGCAGATGTGTGCAGGAGAGCGTTGAACGTCTACAAACAGCTGTCCAAAGCCGCCAGGATAAGCTGGGGTCTCCACCCGGAGATTATACGCCAGATATATACGGCGACGGTGGAACCAGTTGTACTGTACGCAGCCGCGGCCTGGGCAGGCGCCGCTGAAAAGCTGGGAGTGCGAAGGCAGCTCGCCGCTGTCCAAAGGGGATTCGCGCAAAAGTTGACCAGGGCATACCGCACCGTCTCCCTCAATTCGGCGCTAGTGCTGGCTGGGATACTACCCCTCGACCTCAGAATACAGGAGGCTGCGGCCCTGTATGAGGCCAGGAGGGGAGTGCCACAGCCAGCGCTGGCGGGAAGGGAGGTGGAAAGGGTCGTTGCATATGCCAACACTCCTCATCCGGCGGAACATATGAGCCTTGAGTTCATATGTCTGGTGGACAGAGAACAGGTAGACCTGCACAACAACCAGCAGGCACGTATATACACTGATGGCAGCAAGATTGGGGGCGGAGTCGGAGCGGCATTATCCGTATGGAATAATGTCGCCGAGACGAAATCCCTCAAACTTAAGCTGTCATCGTATTGTACAGTCTACCAGGCGGAACTCTTGGCCATATGTAAAGCCACGAGGATAATTTTAGATAGTGACTGGCAAAGTTGTGGCATATATAGCGACTCTCGGTCTGCCCTGCAATCCGTCATCAACAACAACTCATCCCACCCCTTAGCAGTGGAATCCCGCTCGAACGTGAGAGCGGCGCGTCTCCAGCAGAAGAGGATCGACCTCTTCTGGATAAAGGCTCACGCCGGTCTGCTCGAGAACGAAAGAGCCGATGAACTGGCGAAAGAAGCTGCATTAAACTCAAAACGAAAGCCGGACTACGACCTGTGCCCGGTTTCATTCGTCAAGCGACAAATCCGAACGGGGTCGCTTGTCGAATGGAACCGGAGATACGGGACGGGTAACACCGCCGGCATTACAAAAATGTTTATGCCAGATGCTATGGAAGCTTATAAGATAGTTCGCCAGCTCGAGCCGACCGGCGTGGTCACACAAATTCTTACAGGGCACGGTGGGTTCTCCGAATACTTGACCAGATTCAAGTGTAAGGAAAACCCATCGTGCATCTGCGAACCAGGGGTAGAGGAGACGGTGCCGCACATATTGTTCGAGTGCCCCGTCCACAATATTGACAGATTAAATGCGGAGAATATTCTAGAGTCAAAAATAGACCGAAACACAATATGCAAAATATTTAATAGCAAAAGCAAAAGAACTAACTTAATAGAATATTGTACAAAAATAGCATTAGTTGTAATAAATAGGAATAAATAGAATATTAACTTTATGTTACTGTTATATAATAAGTATATATGTAGATAACATAATACCATAAGTTTAAGTTGTAAAATTAAGTTAGATATAAACTAGTTATTAATTTAGACAGTATTTTTGTATTTTTAATAATTTTATTGCATGCCTAGCCCTAATCATTGTATATCTGTAGTTGTTAATGTCAAAAAGTAATATAGGAGAAAAAAAAAAAAAAAAAAAAATATATATATATATATATATATATAAATAAATAATATATATATAAAAAAAAAAAATAATAATAAATGAAAGTGAATAAACAACATTGCATAAACCAAAAAAAAAAAAAAAAAAAAAAAACCTATATTACTAAGTTCTAAAAGATTATATGGATAGGTAGGCATATTCGGTTAAGAGTTCAGAGTTAAATAAATAAAGTACATCACAGACAAAGCCAAAAAACTATTCCAAAAACTGGCTGTATTCGTTAGAGCAACCTGGGGAGCCCACCCCGACAACGTCAGAATCATATACAATCAGGTCATCCAACCCATCATTACATATGCAGCCAGCGTCTGGGAACCGGCACTACAAAACAAATACATCCACACCAAACTACTCTCACTACAGCGCCTCTTCTCCATCAAAATCATCCAAGGATTCCGGACTGTTAACACTGCAGCATCAATCACACTTGCACAACTCACTCCACTCACAGCCAAAATCAAAGAAGTTGCACACATAGAAATGGCAAGAATCAGCGGCCTCTCATCCCACATATCAAAAGACACCCCTATAGAAAAACCCACACATCCAAAACACCTGATGCCAACACATCTTACACCCCGAGTTAAATTCCATGAAATTTCATCCCTCACTGAATACCAAGAATACACCACAACAAACTACAACACCTACAAAATCTTCACAGACGGAAGCAAACATGACAACAAAGTTGGCGCTGCATACGTCACACAAAGCCTGGAAGGAACACAAACAGTCAAAAAATTCAAATTACACACCAACTGCTCAGTATTTCAAGCCGAACTACTCGCACTAGAGAGGGCCTGTACACACGTTATTAGCAAAAACATCCCAAACACTACCATCTTCTCCGACAGCAGGTCATCACTGGAGGAAATCTGTAACCCCAACACCACCAACCACTTCGCAGTTAACATACTTAAACTTTTATATCAGGCCACAAACCTACAACTACACATTGAACTTACCTGGGTAAGAGCACACTGCGGCATACCAGGAAACGAAGAAGCCGACATACACGCCAAAGCAGCCGCCACACTACACACGCAACCAGCATACACACACATCCCCATCAGCCACATAAAACACCTCGTCAAAAGAGAATCCAATCAGTCAGCTATCCATTTATACTCTAAACCCACCAACTGCACTTACACCAAAACCCTACTCACCGACTATACCAGCTTAACCCAATTCATCACTAGCCTTAAACCCACCTTCGCCATCACTCAACTCCTCACCAACCATGGATACCACAAGGAATACCTACATAGATTCAAAATCACCCCCAACAACACATGCCCCTGCGACGACACATCAATACAATCCATTACACACCTCACAATCGACTGCCCCAGGTTTGCCAGCACCAGACTCTCCCACACCATAGCCTCCTCGTCCTTCAATATCAACCCATTCGACCTCACACAAATAATCAAGAAAGAGACCACAACAAAAACCTTCAAACACCATATTACGCACATAGTCAAAAACCTCAAAACATTCAACACCACCACCCACACAACACACACACACCCCGGCCACATCAACACACATATACACCACACACACCACACAACACCGACTCCATCCCCGGCTCCCCCACGCAACACACAGCATAATCACTCAACACATTTGATTAGACCTGCGCGAGGGCTTACGCTGCTACTATCGATAATTGTGCTAAAATTGTAAAAAAATGATAAAATAAATTTAGGACATAAATGAAGAACACAGTATCAGATGGTTTAAGAGTTAATGACCTTCTCATATGGAAAACAGGACTTACCCCAAAGCAATCCACGTATCCACGTGTAGGATGGCCATCCACCTTGATTAAACACTAGGTTTCTTGTCCAATTTTATAGTCTATGCACCACAAGCTTTATTATACACGCACATACAGTTTATATCACTAATATTCTCCAAAAACATCCAAATTATAATTTAAAATTCATAAAAAACACACGCGAGGCATGAGTCGGTGCGGTTGAAAAATTGCAACTGATATGGCAACTTGATCGTCATTGGCCCCGTAGCTCGTGACGTCAGTTGCAGACGTTTTTGGATGCGTTTTACTGGGAGTTGAGCCTGCTACCATGCGAGGCCGCAACATCTCTCCCCACTTGAAATCTGTGATTTCAATAAAGCAAAAGACTATACAAAAATAATATAAAAACCTTTGAACTCGGAATGTGAGCAAAGATATCTAAAATTAAACATAGGCAATATTGTAAAATAATACATAAAATAAATATAATATAGAAATATATAAGGAAAACACTACAAGGACGGACAGTTAGGATAGATTAATAAGGAATTAGTTTATAGGCAAGGGGCAGACTTTAACGACTGGTCGGCGAAAGATGCCCTTTGCTGTTTCAACTGTCACCACTCTAACAACGCCGTCCCGGCCTGGATGAACGGCCTTTACACGCCCCAACTTCCACTGAGTCGAAGGTAGGTTAGGCTCGCATAAAATGATCATTTCATTTATTTTTAAATTTGGTGTTGAAACATACCACTTAGCTCGCTGTTGAAGGGTATGTAAATAATCAAGCTGCCAGATACGCCAAAATGACTGAGTCATTTTCTGCAGCATTTGCCAGCGCGAACGCGGATGAATACGTTGATCCTCAAAACAAGGCTCTGGCAACGATACCAAAGGACCGCCTACCAAAAAATGACCAGGAGTAAGAACATCATTCTCACTTGGGTCACTGGAAATGGCGCAGAGGGGCCGCGAATTTAACATGGCTTCTATTTTAGTTAAGATGGTAAAAAACTCCTCGAGAGTCAGAGTTTGGTTTCCGACAACTCTTTTTAAGTGATATTTTGTAGCTCGGATACCACTCTCAAAGATACCTCCAAAATGAGGTGCTCCTGGCGGGTTAAACTCCCAACGAATATTACGAGTCGTTAAATGATCTTGAAAGTTTGAGTTACGAGAAAAGGTGTGAGATAATTCCAATAGGTAATTTTTTGTACCCACGAAATTAGTTCCACAATCAGATACTATCCTGCTGCAAAGACCTCTTCGAGCTACAAATCGATCTAATGCAGCAATGAAAGCGTCGGTAGATAATTCGGTCAGCGCTTCAAGGTGCACGGCCTTGACAGACAGACAGACAAATACGCACATATATGCCTTGTAAGTCCTGGCGTTACGTCTACGACTTTCTTTTAGAATGAATGGACCACCTAAATCGATACCTACAGACTCAAAACAACGATGAGGTTGAAGGCGAGCTGCAGGTAAATCTGCCATGAGAGGTTCGATACGAATAGGCTTTGCCTTAAAGCACGCCACGCACTTCGATAGTATAGACCGAATACGAAGTCGAATGCCTAGGATCCAATATTTGCGCAATAGCAAAGATTGTAAAGCTCGCGGGCCACAATGTAAATACTTAATGTGATAATTTTGAATTATTAGATATGACAAGTGTGATTGTTTTGGCAAAAGGAGCGGGTGGCGCATGTTATCACACACGGGTGCGTTCCTTATTCGCCCCCCTACACGTAATAACCCAACCTGATCAATAAAAGGCTTAAGTTTTTGAATTTCTCTCATACAAGGTGTGTTATTCTCAATACACGAAATAACATTCATAAAATGATGCGCTTGAACATTTTTTACTAAAAGACTAAAGGCTCGGTTTAGTTCATTTGTTGTAAGAGGGGAAAGAAGTGGTAAACTAGCGGAATTATTCGACCTAATTTGTACTTTTAGTTTAAGATTATTTATGTATCGTAAGCACCACGCAAATGTACGTTGGAGTTTATTTAAATTTGAAAATTTCCTAATCAAATCTTGTAAGAAGTTATTTTGAGAAACTTCTAATAATGTGTGAGTAACTATTTGGTCAGGTTTGAGCTCGGGAAGTTGAACTGGACTAAGAAAAGACCGAGCCGGCCACTCGCAGTAGGGCAAGCGGAGCCAACCGGGGCCAGTCCACCACAGTTGGTGAGCCACAAGCTCGGGACAACTGAGGCCACGGCTACTACAATCGGCAGGATTTTCATGAGTCGACACATGTCTCCATGATGATAATGACACATTATCTAAGGTTAGCACGATGCGATTAGCGACAAAAGTTTTTAATTTGTGCGGCGGGGTGTGAAGCCACGCGAGCACTGTACTACTGTCTGTGTATGTGGTTACCGTATCTATAGTCAACGTTTCACTAAGTAACAGGTGCATGTGCCTTATAACCCGCGAAAGCAAGACGGCGCCACATAGTTCAAGGCGATTGACAGTGAGTGTTTTTAAGGGTGCTACCTTTGACTTGCCTATAAGCAGACTGACGTAATTTTCCTTACCAGTGACTATTACCAAATACACACAGCAACCGAAACCTTTTGCTGACCCGTCACAGAAGCCTACAATATGACTTTCAATAGCAGTTTTGGGTAAAATTAGGCGGGGCAATTTTAAAGCAGAAATGCAATTTATATTTACAGCAAACGTGTGCCAAATATCGATCAATTCCTGGGGAATCGGGTCGTCCCATCCCAAATTTAGAGCCCACAGGCTTTGCAACAGAACCTTGGCAGAAAATATTAGTGGAGAAATCCATCCGAGGGGGTCGAACATTCTTGCGATGGTAGAAAGGATTGATCGTTTAGTGTACTTAATATCGATATCAGAGAATGAATATAAAAACACATCACCGACAGGATCCCATTTTATTCCAAGTATTTTTAGATCACACTCGTTCTTATCGTCTATAAATGTTTTCGGAAGTTGACAATGTTGGGCAGGCAAATCTTTTAAAAAAATTGGGTCGTTACTGCTCCACTTACGAAGCTCGAATTGGCCGCACTTTAGTAATGTTATTAAATCATTTCGCAAACTCAACGCATAGTCTATAGATGAGGCGCCCGTAATGACGTCATCGACGAAAGTCTCGCGACGCAACACCTGAGAGGCACGCGGAAAGTTAGTGCCTTCGTCCGATGCTAGCTGGCGTAACGTACGAATAGCTAAATAGGGTGAGCTGGAGACTCCATAGGTTACTGTGTTCAGCTCGTATTCCACAAGAGGGTCACATGGAGATTCGCGCCATAAAATGTGCTGGTAATTTCTATCATTAGGATGCAATGAGATTTGCCGGTACATTTTGCAAATATCACTAGTAAAGACTACAGCATGAATTCGAAATTTTGTAATAATATCGATTACATCAACCTGCAGCTTTGGACCAGTATAAACTATATCATTTAAAGAGCGTTTATTTGACGTTTTGGAGCTCGCGTCGAATACAACGCGAAGTTTAGTAGTTGTACTACTTGGGCGGACTACACAATGATGGGGAATGATGTAGGTATTAAGTTTACGACTATTATGTAAAGACGTTGGTTGCATGTGACCTAAGTCTTTATATTCCTGCATAAACCCTGCATAATTCATTTTAAGTTCGGGATCTCGGGCAAATCGTTTTTCGAGGTTAAGAAAGCGAGTTAAACCCTGACTGTACGAATCACCCAAGGACGAATCGTCTTCCTTGAGCATAAGGGGCACGACATAGCGGCCGTCTGGATCGCGGGTAACGCGATTAGAATATAATTGTTCACAAACATCATTCTCGGGAACTGAAATGTGAGCAGCAGGAGGCTCTTCGGTTTCCCAGAATCTCTTCACGATATCCTCAATTGCACAGGTTTGTGCGATAAGTGTGGATGCAGCTGGATAATTGACGGGGGTTTCCAAATTGTATTGGCCAGATATGACCCAGCCGAACACGCTATGTAAGGCGCAAGGCAAGCCCGGGCCTGGTGAGTAGCGGCGGCCGTCATAAATCTGGTCGTACACCTCAACACCCAAGAGAATGTCAATATTTGCTGGTATATGGAAATTAGTGTCAGCCAGGGGCAAGTGGCTGAATTGTTGATAAATGGAGACGGGCAAAGGTACGGCAGGTAGTTTTGAAGTTATTTGTTTTAGAACAACAAACTGCACATTAAATTGTGGTGTATTGGAATACCGTGACATTACAGCGCATGACGTCATACCTTTGATATTATGTACAAAATTGTCACCCAATCCCGCAACTGTAATATTGCACCGACTAATAGGCAATCCAAGTTGCCGTGCACATGCGGCTGTAATGAAACTGTCGTGCGAGCAGCTGTCGATTAGTCCGCGTACAGACCGGTCCGATCCGTACGAGTCCCTTACTTTAATCTGGACAGAGCCTAGTATTTTTCCCTTTAAGGTTAGATGCTCGTCGGTCGCCGCGACACAAGATAGACCAGAGCCGCTAGGTGTTGCTTCATTTGGTGGCAGACTAGCGGGGGTAGGGACCGCATCAGTATGTAATTGGGTGCTGTGACGAGCACCACACACGAGGCAACCTGTTTTGGATTGACAGTTTATTGTGTCGTGATTTGGGCGTAAGCAATTATGGCACAATTTCAATTCATTAACAAAGTTGAGCCTTCCCTGTATAGACATATTTTGGAATTTAAAACACTTATAAATTGTGTGTGGAAACTTACAGCACGGGCAAGTTTCACACTTTGAGTTTTCAACTGGTTTAGATTCAACGACGAAGGACCGTGGCACTGCTTGTTCGGCAGTGTTACGAGCACTAGACGGCACGGTTCTAGATTTACTCGTGGTTGGCTTGGAATACGAGTAAGAACATGGTTTACACGTTTCCAGAACCCTAATGTAATTCTGAAGAAATGTTAAGAGTTGATCTGACGTAGGGAATTTGTTATTATTCTGTAATTCGAACCGTTGTTTCGTATCAGTATCTAAGGCTTCCCAAGTAAAATAAAACAAATTCACCTAAATCGTGAATGTTCAAGGCCTTTAGTGCGTTAAGATTTTCATATAAAATATTTATTAATGATGATAAATTATCATAAGACGAAGAATTCAACGGTTGAATACTGACGATTTTATCCAAATAGGTTGAGGCTAGAATCCTTTTATTCTCATATCGCTGAAGGAGGGATTCATACACAACAGAATAATTAGTGCTAGTAAGCGGTACTCCTTTGGCGATACTAAGTGCAGGTCCAGACAAACACGATATCAAATAATGAAATTTCTCAATAAGCGATAATGAATCGTTTTCGTGAATGAGGGGGACATAGCTATCAAAAAATGTTTGCCAATTTTCGATTCTACCGTCAAATTTTGGTGTTTCTAATTTTGGCAAACGAATTTGAACATGGTTTTCATTTTGTTTACCGCGAACTGAATGTGATATCTGACAATCTAAAGACTCAGCGATACTTAACGTCTCATAATATAGCTCGTCAAAACAATCTAATTTTTGATTGTCCAACACTCCCTCAGGTTTTTGTGATAGGTTAATTTTGTCAATTTGACTTTGGTATTGATAAAATTCGTCTTTTACCTCGTCTAACTTTTTGTAGCGTGCACGAAACACGCCAATTTTCGTAGGATCAGACAGACTAGATTTTCCGAGATCATACAATGTTTGCAGTGATCGAAAACAGTGTGATCGGCGCGATTCGGCATATCTTAAATCCCGATCCGACATTTTAGAAATAAAATATAGTAAAACCTTTGTAAATAAAAAAAAAACAAAAACAAAAAAAAAAAAAAACTATAGGTGTAGTAAATTGGTATTAGTGTACCTATTCGAGTTGTCTTGATACGACTAATGAATAACGGCAAGTCGGCTTGGTACTTCGTTTATTCGTAAGCGCAAAGACAAAAGAATACAGATACCTAACCGCGTACCTTCCCTTATATAATTAGTTTTTCTCTTTTACTCTTTTTTATTATTATTATTTTTATTAATGAAATACTATAACTGAAAGGCTATAATAAGCTATGTGAGTATGCCAGATAGAACTCGACCAGTGTTGATGTACTTAAATGTATAGACCGACCTTGTTTCCTTGTTACTTAGTGTTAGTATTACTATTATTAGTTAGTATTATATATATTTTAGTTGTATAGGATTTAGGATAGGTTGAGTATACTGATATTCCGAGTTTAAAGTGCGCAATTATTGATAGAATAAGCGTTCGGTATGAAATTACGATGAAGTAGACTGTAAATCCACGTTTTCTAGGACACTTATGAGTGTATTTTTACAAATTTACACGTAATAAGACCTAAATAACGGCTTTCGATTCATTTCCGGTTCGATTGGAACACTTAATGATTAGACCTGCGCGAGGGCTTACGCTGCTACTATCGATAATTGTGCTAAAATTGTAAAAAAATGATAAAATAAATTTAGGACATAAATGAAGAACACAGTATCAGATGGTTTAAGAGTTAATGACCTTCTCATATGGAAAACAGGACTTACCCCAAAGCAATCCACGTATCCACGTGTAGGATGGCCATCCACCTTGATTAAACACTAGGTTTCTTGTCCAATTTTATAGTCTATGCACCACAAGCTTTATTATACACGCACATACAGTTTATATCACTAATATTCTCCAAAAACATCCAAATTATAATTTAAAATTCATAAAAAACACACGCGAGGCATGAGTCGGTGCGGTTGAAAAATTGCAACTGATATGGCAACTTGATCGTCATTGGCCCCGTAGCTCGTGACGTCAGTTGCAGACGTTTTTGGATGCGTTTTACTGGGAGTTGAGCCTGCTACCATGCGAGGCCGCAACACATTAATTCCTATCATTCTTCCCATTCATTTCTAGCCTCATCCCAAATAACTCCAAAACTTACCCACCCACCAACCCAAAACCCACCCCACCAACATCACAACATGCACCGGCCCCAACACAGCTCACAATAAACCCCCAATTAACCAAAAAAAATCCCCAGCTCCATACCCCCTGCATTATTTCATTAGATTACGTTAAATTATAAAGAATATTTTTATTAACATTACTTACTAACCCCGAATATTCACAGGCACTCACCAACTAACCCCACCATGGAGTGTAATAAATGCATGGAGAAGGATAGACTACTCACCATCGCCCTGGAAACCATCCACAAACTTACCATGATAATTCACTCTACCCATACAATTCAACCAAGTAATACATATACCAGACGCGATGAACACCCATCATCGCCCATCCCTACACTTGAACTGCTCCCCACAGACCTTCAACCGCTCTCCCCCTACCACGCCCCCCCCCCGGCCTCCTCTGAATCTGTCTCCCCCGGCCAACCACCCAATACTGAACCCACAACAGAAGAGGCCCCACTCCCTCCCAACACCCACACCTCAATACCACCCCCCCACACCAATGACCAAACTCATCCTTCCTCCTCCGCCTCCTTGTCCAACTCCCCCTCCAACTCTACCTCCGCCTCATCATCCTCCAACTCCCCCTCCGCCTCATCCTCCCCATCACCCTCAGCTCCATCACCTACCCACCACTCCCCTACCCCCGTGATAACCACACCCGTCCTGCTCCCCCCTTCCCCATCACCCTTAACACCACCCTCCCTTCCCCAGCTCTCAGCTCCTGCAAAAAACATATCCTCCCCCCATCCCCTCCCCCGGTCACTACCAATAATACCCTTACCACAACCTCTGACTGATAACTATTTCCCGCCTCCTCCCCACCTCACCAGTCCATTCCTAGCCCAAAGGTGCTTAGACCTCGCGCTGTTGCCCCCACCGATTAGCCCTATACAAGAATTACATGAATATAATGACTACTATCACACTCGTAAACGCAAGGTCTGCACTGTATGCAACAGAACGGTCCTTGCAGGCAATATTGCCAGACATATAAAGAAATGCCACCCACAAAACAAATAACACCACACATCACCTAGCCTCACCAATTGTAACAGATTATTCTTGTAAACAGCTCAATCTGACTCTCAATTCTCTGAATCATTCACCACCTCCATGAGGAGATTGTTTCACAGATTTCTTTTCTTGCAGAGAATACGAAGTAATATTTAAAATAATTTGTGTATATATATATATATACATATGTATGTACATGTATGTGTGTATATTGGTGTGTGTGTATGTGCGTATACTGTATATATAAGTATTAGGTATATATGCGCTATATGTACGAAGTTATGTACTGCGTATATATTATGTATTTTTAATATGGTCCTTTTTAATTAGAACTACTCTCCACCACAATCGCTAATGCACTCATCTAACACGCATCCACCTCAACATTAATAGGTTACCTACGGAAGCATCTTCGGATAACGTATCACAGTTCCTATTAAATTAGTGTTTATCGGACCATAGTGCCCATTGGATTACAGGGCCTTATGGCTCTCCACTCAGCTTGTTTTGTGTTGGTCAGGCGATTGTCTCAATTATTGTATATAGATCAGCTTAGGTTCATATTTACTTATTTTTCAACATTTAATTTAATCTTACGCTTAACATAATCATTAAGCACGTCTCCCTTATACATTAAGTTATATATATAAAATTATATATATTATAATAATAATATATATATTAATAATATATATATTCTTCATATAATACATTCACTTCACTCCTAATTTTAATTAGACTTTACCCACATCATCATAATCACATCACTGTATTATAACTCATTAGCACATCTAGGTGAATAAAAAATATATATATATATATATATATATATATATATATATATATATATATATATATATATATATATATATATATATATTTTTTACACGCACAGCGGCACAGCCAGACCCGCTCTCGCCCAAAGGCGGACGGAAGGACACATCAGTGTCCCCCGTATTTCCACAAACGACGGGAAGGCTAGGCCTTGCCCGTCCGCCTGACTGCGCAACCATCCACACAACATCAATATATAACAAGTATAATAATTGAGTTGTGCTATGGCTGCGCAGCCAGACCCGCGTCCCTCCCCAAGATCTGGAGAGACTACACCAGTCCTTGAAATCTACACAGAATACAAAATACAAGCCGAAAAATACTTTTAAATTTTGTTGGCGGAGCGCGTAGTTCCGCCACTATCCCCCATCTGCGGCAACACACACAAGAAGGCAACTACCTCGTGATCCAAGCGAACCTCCAGCGGAAAAGCATCGCCACCGACGAACTCATCATCGAAGCTGGGAAAAGAAAGGTAGCCTTAGCACTGATCCAGGAGCCCTATGTGGGCAAGGCAACGAGTATGAAGACCTATACAGGGACATGGATCTACCAAAACACTGGCCTGGGCGAGGGACCTGTGAAGGCGGCAATCGCGGTCTTCGACCCCGATTTGGACGTCACACAGTTCCCTAGACTCACAACAAACAACATCGTAGTTGTGAGGGTTCGGACCAGTGTCTGGCAGATCGTCGTAGTATCCTTCTACTTCGAGCCGAACTTACCTCTGGAGCCATACCTGGATCAGCTGAAAAAGATCGAAGAGGAACTGGGCCCCAGGAGACTGCTCGTCGGAGGCGACACCAACGCAAAAAGTACCTGGTGGGGAAGCATGATTGTGGATCACAGAGGGGAGGAAACGAGCGGAACGTTGGAAGAGATGGGCTTGCAGGTACTGAACCAAGGGAATACCCCTACTTTCGACACAATAAGGGGGACAAAGGCGTACACCAGCCACGTGGATGTCACAGCATGCTCTCTGGATGTGCTGCCGTTGATCGAAGATTGGATTGTGAATGACAGTATCGTGAGTTCGGACCACAATGCAATCACGTTCAAGATCAGGTTGACCAAAGCTAAAGGCATGAATATTGAAAGAACTACTAGAAAGTATAACACCAAAAAGGCCAAATGGACCCAGTTTAGTGAAAATCTCACTAAAATAAAATACGAAATGGGCATAACTAAGGCGATGGTAGACGAGGTCAACCAGACGGAATCGTTGGATCGGCTTGTGGAAGGGTACTCGAGCGCGATAGTACAAGCAGGCTCCGACACGATACCAGAGAAGAGATCCAACGAGAAACTTACCTCACCGTGGTGGTCCGAAGAGCTGGCAAAACTGAAGAGGGATACTGTCACGAAGAGGCGTCGCATCCGATGCGCGGCATCGATCCGGAGAGCGAGGGTCGTCGACGAGTACCTGCAAGCAAAAGAAAAGTATGAGGAAGAAATAAGAAATGCCAAAATAGAAAGTTGGAAGGGATTCTGCGGCCAGCAAGACAAAGAGGGAATGTGGCAAGGGATCTACAGGGTCATAGGAAGGACCTGTAAAAGGCAGGAGGATATTCCCTTGACCCTGGATGGTAAGGAACTACAGATGGAAGAATCGGCAAAAGTCCTTGCAGAGACCTTCTTCAAAGAAGATGATAAAGAAGGAGAGAACGCAGCCCACGAGAAGACTAGGCAGGAAGCTGACCAGGTGAACGGACCGGGTCATGATGAAAACTATGACCCACCGTTCACCATGTTAGAGTTAAGAACCGCCGTGGACTCGTTTAACCCAAAGAAGGCGCCAGGAGTCGATGGATTCACCGCCGATATTTGCCGACACGCCATTCAAGCCGACCCAGAGTCTTTCCTTTCCCTAACGAATAAATGCCTTAAGTTGGGGCACTTTCCTAAAATCTGGAAAGAAGCAACGGTGGTAGTCCTAAGGAAGCCTGGTAAAGACGACTACAGACATCCTAAGTCGTACCGGCCCATAGGACTGCTACCGGTGCTGGGAAAGATTCTGGAGAAAATGGTGGTAGGTAGACTGAAGTGGCACCTACTCCGTAATATCAGCCCCCGACAGTATGGCTTTATGCCCCAGCGCAGCACCGAGGACTCCCTCTATGACCTAATGAATCATATACGTCAGAAAATAAAAGAAAAACAAATTGTAATAATGATTTCATTGGACATAGAGGGAGCCTTCGACAATGCCTGGTGGCCAGCGATACGGGTGAGGCTGGCGGAGGAAAGGTGCCCCATCAACCTCAGGAGGTTGATGGACAGCTACCTACAAGATCGGCGAATAAGATTGCGATACGGCGGGGTAGAACACACCCGAAATACAACCAAGGGATGTGTTCAAGGATCCATCGGCGGACCGATTCTCTGGAATTTGTTATTGGATCCGCTGCTAAGGGGTCTTGAGCGGCGGGGAGACTATTGCCAAGCCTTTGCGGACGACGTAGTGCTCATCTTCCACGGCGATACGGCGCGTACAGTACAGGAACAGGCCAATGCCGCCCTCGTGTATGTCCGGGAGTGGGGTGTCAAAAATAAACTAAACTTTGGGCCGAATAAGACCAAGGCCATGGTTCTCACGAACAAATTAAAGTATGACACACCACTCCTGAGCATGGGCGGGGTCGACATTGGTCTGTCCCAAGAGATCAAAATCCTGGGGCTCACAATTGACAGAAAGTTGACGTTCAACGCCCACGTTGCTGACGTGTGCAGGCGGGCGTTGAACGTCTACAAACAGCTGTCCAGAGCCGCCAGGATAAGCTGGGGACTCCACCCAGAGATTATCCGACAAATCTATACCGCGACGGTGGAACCAGTTGTGCTGTACGCGGCTGCCGCATGGGCGGGAGCAGCATGTAAATTGGGGGTGCAAAGGCAGCTCGCCGCCGTTCAACGGGGATTTGCTCAAAAGTTGACCAGGGCGTACCGTACCGTCTCCCTAAATTCGGCGCTAGTGCTGGCTGGGGTGCTGCCCCTCGACCTCAGGATACAGGAGGCTGCGGCTCTGTATGAGGCCAAGAGGGGAGTACCGCAGCCAGTACTGGCGGGTAGGGAGGTGGAAAGGGTCGTTGCATATGCCGACACTCCTCACCCGGCGGAGCATATGAGTCTGGAGTTCATGTGCCTGGTAGACAGAGAACAAGTTGATATGCAGAACAACCAGCAAGCCCGAATTTATACAGACGGCAGCAAGATTGGGGGCGGAGTCGGAACGGCATTATCCGTATGGGATAATGTCGCCGAGACGAAATCTCTCAAGCTTAAGCTGCCGTCGTATTGCACGGTCTACCAGGCGGAACTACTGGCCATATGTGAAGCCACGAGGATAAATTTAGACAATGATTGGAAAAGCTGTGGCATATACAGCGACTCTCGGTCCGCCCTGCAGTCCGTTGTCAATAATGGCTCATCCCACCCCTTAGCAGTGAAAGCGCGTTCCAACATGCAGGCTGCACGGCTCCAGAAAAGGGAGGTCTCTCTGTTCTGGATCAAGGCCCACGCCGGATTGGCCGAGAACGAGCGTGCCGACGAACTGGCAAAGGAGGCCGCGCTTAACACGAAGCGCAAGCCAGACTACGACCTGTGTCCGGTTTCATTCGTCAAGCGACAGATTCGAAAGGACTCGCTTGTCGAATGGAACCGGAGATACAGGTCGGGTCACAACGCAGGCATCACCAGGATGTTTTTGCCGGACGCGGTGGAGGCCTTCAAGGTCGTCAGGCGAATCGAGCCAACCGGAGTGGTAACCCAGGTCCTAACGGGACACGGTGGGTTCTCTGAATACTTGGCCAGGTTCAAGTGTAAGGAGAACCCATCGTGTATATGCGAACCAGGGATTGAAGAAACCGTGCCGCATATACTATTTGAATGCCCAGCCCATTGCCGAGACCGATTGGAGGCGGAGAATGCTCTGGACTCCAGACTAAACCGTAGCACCATCAGTAAACTTATGGCAAGCAAGAGCAGGAGAGCTAAACTTATAGAATATTGCATAAAGATAGCGGAAAAAGTAATAAATAGAAACAAAGTATAGCAGGTTATGTCGCGATTATATAATTGTATATAAGTAGCGTCACATAAAATAAAATAGTATAATTAAGTTAGCTTTAGTAAACTGCTGTATATAATGCCTAATAGTTTAAGTTTTTTGTGTTTGTATAAATAATAGTATAAGAAAAATATAGTTAGTTATTAAGAAAATTAAATATTAAAAGAATAAAGAAAATAAAACAAGAAAAACAAAACAAGAAAAACAAAATAAGAAAATCAAAATAAGAAAAACAAAATAAGAAGATCAAAACAAGAAAAACAGAACAAGAAAATAAGTAAAAACTAAAAACAGAAAAATCGAAATTAAGAAACTTTTAAAATGTATAGAATCGTAGAATAGTTAAAATGGAAAAACTTAGTAAATAACAATTTATATAAACTCAATAGGATTTTCTTCGGCAATATAGGATTAAACGTTAAAATTATATAGATTCATAAAAAAGTTGTAAAGAAGCATTATATAAACTTAATTAAGAAATTCAGCACTAATTTTATGGATAAAAACTTATTTAAAAAAAAAAAATATATAGTATCATAGATTATATAAAACAGAGAAGATAGATTCGTTATAAAATCATTTTTGGCAAAACAAGAAATAATATAAAGAAACAGCACTTCCGCTGGGTAGAAATAAAAATATAAAAAGAAATCCGAAAAACATGAAATTAAAACTCTGAATAAATATAACATCAGAGGACTAGAAAAAAAAAAAAAAAAAAAAAAAAAAAAAAAAAAAAAAAAACCTAACCTAACCTAACCTAACCTAAACCTAACCTAACCCAAACCTAACCTAACCCAAACCTAACCTAACCCAAACCTAACCTAACCCAAACCAAACCTAACCCAAACCTAACCCAAACCTAACCTAACCCAAACCTAACCTAACCCAAACCTAACCTAACCTAACCCAAACCTTATTCAGCCCGAACCGTGCAGCATGTCAAGTAATAAGTAACACTACTTTTGTTGACTGTTAGGCGGTATGAAGTTCGCCAGGTGAACAACCCCTTACAGCCATTTGTTCGCACTAGAAAGTAGCCTATCTGTGTATGTTTTGTCGACTTTCGGGTTGCACATAGGCATGTAGTCTACCTTAATTCTGACTTGCCTGGTGGGTTACTGCTGTACCAGGTATTGTATTCTCATAGGTACTGATAACTAAATTTAAAAGGTTATTAATTGATCGTTGTGGTGCAGTTCTGTATAGGTATGTTTTATTTTGTAAATCTGATATTGCTGAGTTTTCCTTGCAGATTCCTTTCTCAGTCAGATTAAACATTAACAGGTCACTGGAATTTGCTAAGCTGCCGGTCTTCTAACAGCTTACTTATTGGACCACTTTGCTGCTTAGTCTTCTACTAGCAGGAGTAGAATCATTCAAAATAATTAAATTAATGACGTTTCATAAATGCCTGTAATAGGTTTACGTGAATAAAGATATTTTGACTTTGACTTTGACTTATTTTTTATTTCATTTTTATTGGTTCAGTAGTTTAGTTGTGATTGCGTTAGACACAGACAGACAGAGTTACTGTCGCATGTATAATATTAGTAAGGATGGTAGATGTATATTTCTTCTTTACTGGAGATAATGATAGATTAATATTTTGATAGAGTAATTTAAAAAAAATGTGAGTACTAAATAGATTAAAATTTTTAGAACGACCAGTACGATGGTGTTGTGAAACCACAGACTGCTATGGCTCTACACAATAATTTAGGGACTACACGCGTCATAACTGCAGACAACAATAAACTCGACGAGTCTGCAAACAATAATGCGTCGCCATTAAAAAAGACAAAATAGTCTGAGATATTTGCTACCGTCATGGTCTCGCCGAAGGAGGTTCTGTCTAGACGGTTGCAATAAATACTTGTTTTCTGCACTGTTACACATTCGGTAAACTAATTCTGGTGGCTGTACTGTAAAGGACTGAGTTGGGAACTGTTCGAGACACGAGACATGACGGACCCCAAAATTACAAGTAGTTGAGCCCGATGACATAGTGGTGACATGTTATATTTATTAAATTTTCCAATGTGAGTTGTGGAGGCGACAGGGAGGTCGTCAGAATGGCGGGACCGACATATTGTGTAATGAACCTACGCTACGGGTGATAGCAACCACTTGCCAATAATAATATCAACATCTTTTTCAGTATGATAATACAATTTCAATTAAAATTAGTATTTAGGAGTAAACACAAGTATATCATGATTATGATTCTGGAGTGAGTCCTGCTATTGCGACGTGGATTGCGATATATTGAATACCTCTAGCTCGTCCCACGTCGACTTATTCTTGTTGGAAAAATATGATATATCATGATTATGATTCTGGAGTGAGTCCTGCTATTGCGACGTGGATTGCGATATATTGAATACCTCTAGCTCGTCCCACGTCGACTTATTCTTGTTGGAAAAATATGATATATCATGATTATGATTCTGGAGTGAGTCCTGCTATTGCGACGTGGATTGCGATATATTGAATACCTCTAGCTCGTCCCACGTCGACTTATTCTTGTTGGAAAAATATGATATATCACACCTTCTTTAAAATAGACGGTTAATGATTTGTGCTGGGAGTATTAAGTCGTAAATTACTGAACGTAAGAAAAAGGCTTAGACGACCCTCTCAGTCCCGAGCGGACTTCCCCAGAGTCGGCGAGGAAGTGGAAAGCTCTATGATCCACCCTCTCAGTCCCGAGCGGACTTCCCCAGAGTCGGCGAGGAAGTGGAAAGCTCTATGATCCACCCTCTCAGTCCCGAGCGGACTTCCCCAGAGTCGGCGAGGAAGTGGAAAGCTCTATGATCCACCCTCTCAGTCCCGAGCGGACTTCCCCAGAGTCGGCGAGGAAGTGGAAAGCTCTATGATCCACCCTCTCAGTCCCAAGCGGACTTCCCCAGAGTCGGCGAGGAAGTGGAAAGCTCTATGATCCACCCTCTCAGTCCCGAGCGGACTTCCCCAGAGTCGGCGAGGAAGTGGAAAGCTCTATGATCCACCCTCTCAGTCCCGAGCGGACTTCCCCAGAGTCGGCGAGGAAGTGGAAAGCTCTATGATCCACCCTCTCAGTCCCGAGCGGACTTCCCCAGAGTCGGCGAGGAAGTGGAAAGCTCTATGATCCACCCTCTCAGTCCCGAGCGGACTTCCCCAGAGTCGGCGAGGAAGTGGAAAGCTCTATGATCCACCCTCTGAGTCCCGAGCGGACTTCCCCAGAGTCGGCGAGGAAGTGGAAAGCTCTATGATCCACCCTCTCAGTCCCGAGCGGAGTTCCCCAGAGTCGGCGAGGAAGTGGAAAGCTCTATGATCCACCCTCTCAGTCCCGAGCGGACTTCCCCAGAGTCGGCGAGGAAGTGGAAAGCTCTATGATCCACCCTCTCAGTCCCGAGCGGACTTCCCCAGAGTCGGCGAGGAAGTGGAAAGCTCTACTCGAACACGCAGTTAAACATTGTAATCATATCATTTTGAAACTTGATGAATCATCATCACATTGACAACAATAATTCCTCGGAATAAATCAATGTTTCGCTCCAACAGAAGATGACAGCGAGGGTCCTCGTAATATTGTTAAAACGTATTAATAGTTAGATTTATTTTTAATATTCTATGGTGTCAAGGAGGAGTAATAAAGTTGAAGTGTTCGTTGTGATGTGAGAGCCGGCATGGTGGGAGTCGTTAAGTCCGGAGACATTAAATAAGTCCTGGGCTCGGCTCGAAGTAAACAGATTATTGAAATGAAAATCATTTTATCGACAAAATAACTTTGATTTATTTGTTTCGTAAAGTTTGTATGTTTTCTGTTTACAAAACGAATCAGATAAGTAATCTTAAAAACATTATTTTATTTGGCAAAACTCAAATAAGGTTGAAGGCAAGGGCTACTTGAAATCCGTACGTTTTCGCTATGGGCGAACATGTTCACTTCTAGATGACGGCATACTCGTAGTTGATGTGTACTATATATTTTATGTGTACTATATTATTATATCTGCTTATACATAATTTAAATATAATGGACATGTTTTAAATAAACCTAATGACATAGCGGAAGCTTTTAATAACTTTTTTGTTGACCAAATATCTAGTCGTACAAAAAACTCGAAAAATTATAATAACAAATTGACATCTAATTATTCTAATTCATTATTTTTTAATCCTATTATACCAATTGACATTATTAAAATTATTAAAGAGCTTAAAAATACTAAAAGCACTGGCTACGATAACATCTCAACGACAGTCATTAAATTTGTGGCTGACATTATATCCCTACCATTATGTGACATCATTAATAAATGCATAAATGATGGAATTTTCCCTGAAAAATTAAAAAAAACAATAATTAAACCTTTATTTAAAAAGGAAAATAAACTATGTATGTCAAATTATAGACCGATAGCACTAATAACAATATTCTCTAAAATCATAGAAAAGGTTATATATTACAGATTAAACTCATATCTAGAAACATATAATATACTAGCTAACGAACAAAAAGGTTTTAGGAAAAAAATGAATATTAACAGTGCAATATATGAATTTTTGCACAGAACTATGACCAATATTAACAATAAAACACCAGTAGCTTCTTTGTATATGGATATGACGAAAGCTTTTGACTACGTAGATCATGACATACTACTTAATAAGCTAGATAAATATGGGATACGAGGTATTGCATTTAAATTTCTAAAATCATATTTAGAAAATAGAGTACAAATAACTCAAATTACAAAAATATGTCCAAAATCAAAAACAGAATGCGTGTATACGTCTAAACCAAGAAATGTACAATATGGAGTGCCACAGGTATATTGGGTCCTCTTTTATTTCTTTTATATATAAATGACTTACCTAAAGCAATAACACATCCCATGGTGCTCTTCGCCGACGACAGCACAGTCATGTTTACGGGTATAAACAAAAACGTTTTTGAAAAAGAAATAAATGGAAGTATTGTAAAGATAATAGACTGGTTAAACTCAAATAATCTTATTATTAATCTTGACAAGACGAAAATAATGTATTTTCAACAAAGAAAACAATTAATAAATAATATAGACATAAATTATTTAGGTAAACATATTGACGAAATAAAAACGATAAAATTTCTCGGGTTACAAATTGATAATGATCTATCCTGGAGATCACAAACAGATGTAGTATGTAAAAAACTAAACCGATATTCATATGCCTTACACATGCTGTCTAAGGTTGTCAACCAAAAGGTGCTGCTTTCATCATACCATGGTTATGTCTCATCTACATTACGGTACGGAATTATTTTCTGGGGTAATTGTACTGATCGGGAAATAATATTTAAAGCACAAAACAAGTGTATACGAGCAATCTGCAAAACACCTAGTACGGACAGTTGCAAGCCATATTTCAAATCATTAAAATTATTGACGTTCCCTAGTCTGTACATCTATGAATCAGTTTTATTCGTAAAAACGAATCCTGGACTATACCAAAACCGTCTCAGAAGTAAACGTCATCAAAATATAATATACCCATTAGTTAGCAAGAAAGCTTTGTTACATAAAAGTGCTTTAATCATGACGGCAAAAATATATAATAAAATACTGTTGAGACTACAGGAGCTAGAGTTAGGAGAAATGAAGAGAAGACTTAAATGTATACTAATTGACAAGACATACTACACAATCAATGACTTTTTTACAGACAAAAATATAATTACATGACATTTTGCTTAACTTTTAATTTATTAATATTAAATTTTAGACATATATTATATTGTCATTTATATTTTTTTATTGTATCTCAATTTTTGTTCACGTGTCTGTATTAAAATTTAAATGCTATCCACAATTACTAATATTTGTACGCCCTATGGGCAGAGCACTGGTGCACCTTTATAACCTAAATCTGTTGTTTATAATATTAACCTGTGTCTAAAGAAATAAATGATTTTGAATTTGAATTTGAAATATATTTTAAGTTAAGCAAAGTTCCGAGCAGAGAGCTGCAGGATTAATGTAAAAACTTTGTGTCACTAATTGTAAGTTTGTGTGGTTCCGACCAGTACGGAAGAGAGGAGAGCTCAAATTTAGACTCACATTTAAAATGTACTGACATGAACACACAGAGAGGAAAATATAGTACCTAGTTGACAATAGAAAGTGCAGCTTACAAGAGGTGAACTTTGGTTTATTGTTTTAGTTTGGGAACAAACACGAGGAACGTGTAAGCTGGGAGTTCTCTTATTTATTAGAGTGAGCAGGTGCATACTTACTGAACCGTGTACCTCGACACATTTGGTATTCCCGAGGACCACCACTCTACAAGACTCACTGAGATCTAGTAACATATTAACGAACCCAATGTAGGTTTCTTTATAAATTTTGAGCACATGTGACAACGCTCTAGCCTGATGGTAAGCGGTTAGCCTCGAACCCATCCGGTTGGGTTGAAGATGGCGACATTCCCTGTTTTTTCCGACAGGATCTTTGTTAATCGTGAAGTGCTGCTGGACCAGCTCAAACATTTATCGTGAAGTGCTGCTGGACCAGCTCAAACATTTATCGTGAAGTGCTGCTGGACCAGCTCAAACATTTATCGTGAAGTGCTGCTGGACCAGCTCAAACATTTATCGTGAATTGCTGCTGGACCAGCTCAAACATTTATCGTGAAGTGCTGCTGGACCAGCTCAAACATTTATCGTGAAGTGCTGCTGGACCAGCTCAAACATTTATCGTGAAGTGCTGCTGGACCAGCTCAAACATTTATCGTGAAGTGCTGCTGGACCAGCTCAAACATTTATCGTGAATTGCTGCTGGACCAGCTCAAACATTTATCGTGAAGTGCTGCTGGACCAGCTCAAACATTTATCGTGAAGTGCTGCTGGACCAGCTCAAACATTTATCGTGAAGTGCTGCTGGACCAGCTCAAACATTTATCGTGAAGTGCTGCTGGACCAGCTCAAACATTTATCGTGAAGTGCTGCTGGATCAGCTCAAACATTTATCATATAACATTTGTCATATCAAAGTTATAACCGAAAACTAGCGAAAAGGTTATTCAAAACTACCCTCAACGGATCAACATTTGAGTGACATCGTGAAAAATTAAATCAATAAAATATTCAACAAAATAATATTTCATCATGTGTGATTTTATTGTAAATTTAGGAAACTTGAATTGGATCATCCTTTAGGTCAGTGCTGAAGCACGGAGCGAGGATTTAGTTACAGCCACCAGATCTATTACTCGAATACCAATTACTAATTTGAAATTCAAGTCAAGTAAGTTCTTTGTGAGTAAATCTCAATTTTGAGATCACATCACATGTTACTCGCTCGAGTCATGTTTCTCTTTCTACATCTCTTCCGAACTAGTTATGCCATGAACATGAAAGGCTATACTTATGAATAAGTGTGATACGGATCCGACCGACTGTCTGCATTGGTATTGTGTTTCTATTAACTAGAAGTCGTGAACATGTCGGACTCACTTAACCAATTTACTGAGACCAAGACGCTTGCACTTCGAGATAGGAAACTTGTGCAGTCTCGGCACGATCCGGCGCACCCTCCAGGCGGACGACAGGGTCACTCGCAAAGACTGAGCATGTCACACCGCGTCCATCTGATGGTAACTAATGCCAGCCACTTACGACCGACATCAGCCTCTACCACAATACCGGCCTAACCGAATGCTCGGACTCGAGGTTATTGGAATGGGAGAGCATCCCACATCTTTGGCGTGCGACAAATGTTAGAGTGCAAATGTTGCTTTCAGGGAAAACTGCACTTTTTTAAACTGAAATGGCAAATCAGTCGAAATTATTGGAATACTTTTGCCATTTGAGGTATTCGACAACATAATAATAATAATAATAAATATTTCCAGACAGGTCACACAGCGCCATCTATCGTAGTTTCCGTGGTAAGCGACGAGGCTTGTGTTACGGAATCTAGATGGTTGATAAACTACATATATTACCTACTTTTTTTTTTTGTAAATATATACACATTATACATATAAACACCCAGACCGAGACAAATTATACAATGTACAACTTGCCCCTGGTGGGAAACGAACGCACGACTAGACCACGGAGGCGGTCATGCTTCTCCATATCCGACATGATTTGTTCGTTTATATGGTTAACTATCTCGTTAGTCGGCGCCAAAATTGCCCTTTTACACAGCCATTCCCGATTGGCTATATTTATTTGAAGTTCAGGATAATGTTAAGCTCATCTGTGTTATCAATACGACTATATTAAGATTATGCTACTAGATTCAAGAAAATCATGTTATCAGTTCTGTCTGAGAACATAACTGATAACATGATGTCCCTGTAACTGTGAGGTTAGGTGAGGAGTCGAGGTCGATGTCCTCTACATTCCCGAGCTAACTAGATACTTTCAAACGTGCTCAAGGGTACATTTTTATTTTATTACTGCAGCATCGTGTTTGGGGAAGAGATGTAATGACCGACATAGGCTGGCCCCTTAATGTACGATAGCATCTTCCTTCTCTTCCGTCTTGGAAAGCACGTTTGTGCAAATTCTTTCAGTAAGTGATGCAAGTATATAATTTGGTGGAATTCCTCTTGCGTCGACTTCCATTGCTTAACCAGATAAATGAACTTTTATGTATATATTTTGACTACTTACTACGTGTTAATTGCTAAATATCGATTAAGTTATTCAAAGTAAAGCATCATTGTCGTAATATTTATAAGTTATTCAAAGTAAAGCATCATTGTCGTAATATCGATTAAGTTATTCAAAGTAAAGCATCATTGTCGTAATATCGATTAAGTTATTCAAAGTAAAGCATCATTGTCGTAATATCGATTAAGTTATTCAAAGTAAAGCATCATTGTCGTAATATCGATTAAGTTATTCAAAGTAAAGCATCATTGTCGTAATATCGATTAAGTTATTCAAAGTAAAGCATCATTGTCGTAATATCGATTAAGTTATTCAAAGTAAAGCATCATTGTCGTAATATCGATTAAGTTATTCAAAGTAAAGCATCATTGTCGTAATATCGATTAAGTTATTCAAAGTAAAGCATCATTGTCGTAATATCGATTAAGTTATTCAAAGTAAAGCATCATTGTCGTAATATCGATTAAGTTATTCAAAGTAAAGCATCATTGTCGTAATATCGATTAAGTTATTCAAAGTAAAGCATCATTGTCGTAATATCGATTAAGTTATTCAAAGTAAAGCATCATTGTCGTAATATTGATATCGATTAAGTTATTCAAAGTAAAGCATCATTGTCGTAATATTGATATCGATTAAGTTATTCAAAGTAAAGCATCATTGTCGTAATATTGATATCGATTAAGTTATTCAAAGTAAAGCATCATTGTCGTAATATTGATATCGATTAAGTTATTCAAAGTAAAGCATCATTGTCGTAATATTGATATCGATTAAGTTATTCAAAGTAAAGCATCATTGTCGTAATATTGATATCGATTAAGTTATTCAAAGTAAAGCATCATTGTCGTAATATTGATATCGATTAAGTTATTCAAAGTAAAGCATCATTGTCGTAATATTTATAAGTTATTCAAAGTAAAGCATCATTGTCGTAATATTTATAAGTTATTCAAAGTAAAGCATCATTGTCGTAATATTTATAAGTTATTCAAAGTAAAGCATCATTGTCGTAATATTTATAAGTTATTCAAAGTAAAGCATCATTGTCGTAATATTTATAAGTTATTCAAAGTAAAGCATCATTGTCGTAATATTTATAAGTTATTCAAAGTAAAGCATCATTGTCGTAATATTTATAAGTTATTCAAAGTAAAGCATCATTGTCGTAATATTTATAAGTTATTCAAAGTAAAGCATCATTGTCGTAATATTGATATCGATTAAGTTATTCAAAGTAAAGCATCATTGTCGTAATATTTATAAGTTATTCAAAGTAAAGCATCATTGTCGTAATATTTATAAGTTATTCAAAGTAAAGCATCATTGTCGTAATATTTATAAGTTATTCAAAGTAAAGCATCATTGTCGTAATATTTATAAGTTATTCAAAGTAAAGCATCATTGTCGTAATATTTATAAGTTATTCAAAGTAAAGCATCATTGTCGTAATATTTATAAGTTATTCAAAGTAAAGCATCATTGTCGTAATATTTATAAGTTATTCAAAGTAAAGCATCATTGTCGTAATATTTATAAGTTATTCAAAGTAAAGCATCATTGTCGTAATATTTATAAGTTATTCAAAGTAAAGCATCATTGTCGTAATATTTATAAGTTATTCAAAGTAAAGCATCATTGTCGTAATATTTATAAGTTATTCAAAGTAAAGCATCATTGTCGTAATATTTATAAGTTATTCAAAGTAAAGCATCATTGTCGTAATATTTATAAGTTATTCAAAGTAAAGCATCATTGTCGTAATATTTATAAGTTATTCAAAGTAAAGCATCATTGTCGTAATATTTATAAGTTATTCAAAGTAAAGCATCATTGTCGTAATATTTATAAGTTATTCAAAGTAAAGCATCATTGTCGTAATATTTATAAGTTATTCAAAGTAAAGCATCATTGTCGTAATATTTATAAGTTATTCAAAGTAAAGCATCATTGTCGTAATATTTATAAGTTATTCAAAGTAAAGCATCATTGTCGTAATATTTATAAGTTATTCAAAGTAAAGCATCATTGTCGTAATATTTATAAGTTATTCAAAGTAAAGCATCATTGTCGTAATATTTATAAGTTATTCAAAGTAAAGCATCATTGTCGTAATATTTATAAGTTATTCAAAGTAAAGCATCATTGTCGTAATATTTATAAGTTATTCAAAGTAAAGCATCATTGTCGTAATATTTATAAGTTATTCAAAGTAAAGCATCATTGTCGTAATATTTATAAGTTATTCAAAGTAAAGCATCATTGTCGTAATATTTATAAGTTATTCAAAGTAAAGCATCATTGTCGTAATATTTATAAGTTATTCAAAGTAAAGCATCATTGTCGTAATATTTATAAGTTATTCAAAGTAAAGCATCATTGTCGTAATATTGATATCGATTAAGTTATTCAAAGTAAAGCATCATTGTCGTAATATTTATAAGTTATTCAAAGTAAAGCATCATTGTCGTAATATTTATAAGTTATTCAAAGTAAAGCATCATTGTCGTAATATTTATAAGTTATTCAAAGTAAAGCATCATTGTCGTAATATTTATAAGTTATTCAAAGTAAAGCATCATTGTCGTAATATTTATAAGTTATTCAAAGTAAAGCATCATTGTCGTAATATTTATAAGTTATTCAAAGTAAAGCATCATTGTCGTAATATTTATAAGTTATTCAAAGTAAAGCATCATTGTCGTAATATTGATATCGATTAAGTTATTCAAAGTAAAGCATCATTGTCGTAATATTGATATCGATTAAGTTATTCAAAGTAAAGCATCATTGTCGTAATATTGATATCGATTAAGTTATTCAAAGTAAAGCATCATTGTCGTAATATTTATAAGTTATTCAAAGTAAAGCATCATTGTCGTAATATTGATATCGATTAAGTTATTCAAAGTAAAGCATCATTGTCGTAATATTCGTTCGAGATCACTTTATGGTCTTAAGTATTTATTATTATGATGACATAATGAATGCCGTTAATATTTCCGACCGTACGTCAGTCATCGCGTGTCTCTGAGAAGGGCACATCACATCACAGAGTTGTCATGACTATCAACATTTGTGATGGCTGTTTAAGATAATGATAGCTCGTTCAAATATGTCGATTATTAATCACGCAGACTCGCACACCTCAATCGATTTATTGTAACAAACAATATTCTATTAATTTGTGCGTTTCCTCTCGTCGGTCCTATATGAATATATATATATGTATATTTACTCTTCGGTTAATTTTCTAAAAATGAGTTTTTTTTTATTTTTATTTATTACGTGGTTTATATGTATAAAGTTTATGCTCATACAACAATATCATCAAATTATATACGTTTTTAAAATGTAAATTCCACCGAAATGAAACATTCGTTCACCGAAATAAAATGACGCCACCGAAATGCATGTTAACTACACATACCTTACCTACAAGAGAAGATAAATGTATAGACCATTCCTTTGCTAATACACAACAAGAAGTTGTCTCATTCGTATTCACCACCCTGGTCACAGACCATGCCCCAGTACTTACAGTTTTATCTAAGGCAAAGAATCATAAAAGTAATAAATCAAACACATACACTAAAATAAATGAAGCTGCTGTCACAAACGAACTTGTCACAGCTGATTGGACAAAGGTCACTGACTGTACCTGCCCAAATAAAGCTACCAACAATCTTATAGAAATAATAAATACTCTAATACAAAAAAATAAACAAACTTTGAAAATTTCACATAATAAAAATAACTTAAAACCCTGGATTACGCCAGGCCTTATTAAATCTATAAGGAAGAGAGACAAAATGCATAAACTAACTGTTAAGACCAAATGTCCTAACATCAGTTAACCGACCACGGAGAGGAGCCTCTCCGCGGTCGGCTAATAGCTTTAAGTTTAAACATATTTTTGGGACCGCGGAGTCATTGTCGGGCATTCGCGGTTCGTACACGCACCTACAGTAATAAACGCATCAAAAGAAATACAGTCCATCATTCACATACTTCACCAGCCAGGGTACCCCGAGTCATCCTACAAAGGGCCTTGGCCCTAACATGGTCCTTCGAGCCGGACTCTCTGTTCATCAATCCCATCAATCTGAGCCACTTTGCATGTTCAGTAGAGATAAAACAGGGCATTCAGGCCTCACACGTTTTTTGGAGTTGGATGCTATCTCATCTAAGCACTATCTAGCTTCTAATAAAAACGTTTGTAGGCAAAGTATCCATTCATATTTTATACATCAACTACGTGGGCGGCAGGCTTAGTGCCTCGCCCTACGACTACAATGTTAAGCACCCCATTCTCATACATGGCAGGAGTCCTTAATACAGTTAATTTTTAATTTAATTCATATATAATATTACCATTCAGGTCCACAATTCTAGAATTTCAATTTCTTCAGGCAGGAGTAGATTATTGCGGGCCAGTGTTGATATTAAACAGAAAGGTAAAGGCAGTCGGTTGATCAAAGCTTACATTAGTGTATTTGTGTGCCTTGCGACAAAGGCCGTGCACCTTGAGCTTGTCTCTGATTTGACGAAAGAAGCATTCATTGCATAGATTTGTAGCTCGTCGTGAAAAGCCTAATAATATCTTCTCAGATAATGGTACTACATTTATTGGTACTTTCAACGAACTATCACGGTTCCTAAACAAACATTTATTATCAGACATAATTGAACAAAATATTAATTTCAGTTTTATTCCGGCATACACTCCGCACTTCGGCGGTTTGTGGGAGTCCGCGGTAAAATCAACTAAACACCAGCTCAGACGCGTTCTCGGTATGACTCATCTTACTTTCGAGGAAATGACCACATTATTAGCGCAGGTGGAAGCAATCCTAAATTCCAGACCTATCACTCCTATATCCGACGACCCATCCGATTTCTGTCCCCTATCTCCTTCTCACTTCCTCATAGGGAGATCTCTAATATCAGTGCCTCATCCACAGATGTCCAGCAACACTAAAATTACATCGCTGCAGAGATTCCAGCGTATCGAGCTGCTAAAATTGCATTTTTGGAAGCGATTCTCCAGCGAGTATATTTTGTGGCTTCAGCAAAAGACTAAATGGTATCAGTCACAAGGAGAGCTCAAGGAAGGGACCCTAGTACTCATCAAGGACAAGGCCTTGCCTCCTCAGCAATGGTTACTAGGTCGTATAACAGATGTCATTACAGGCAAGGATGGCGTCGCTCGCGTTGCAGATATTAGGACCAAAAAGGGGGTCATTCATCGTGGCTTCAACAACATATGCCCCCTACGTACAACACTCAACATTGAAATAACTTCAACGCGGGGAGCATGTTAAGACCAAATGTCCTAACATCAGTTAACCGACCGCGGAGAGGAGCCTCTCCGCGGTCGGCTAATAGCTTTAAGTTTAAACATATTTTTGGGACCGCGGAGTCATTGTCGGGCATTCGCGGTTCGTACACGCACCTACAGTAATAAACGCATCAAAAGAAATACAGTCCATCATTCACATACTTCACCAGCCAGGGTACCCCGAGTCATCCTACAAAGGGCCTTGGCCCCAACACTAACAAAGATTTACCCAAATGATGTAGGACTAAAAGAAAGATATAAACAGTACAGAAACTTTTGTAATAATTTACTAAAGCAAATTAAGAAGAAGACAAATTTCTAAGCATTCCATGGATTCACCGTGCGGGTGCCGGGTCCATCGTGTGTGGGTAAGAGATGAGAAGAATGGTGTCTCGGGCTTGTGACCGACAATTGGCTGGTTTAAGAAAAGGAGGCCTCCTTTTTTTTATTATATATCAACGAACTGAACTTGAAAAAACCAAAACAGATCCTAAACAAACATGGAAAAACATAAAATCTTTTTGTAACATAAATCAAAATAAAGATAACCCTTGTCAATTGTTAAATATTAAACCTACTCCACAAGAGTCAATAAATGAAGTCAATACTTATTTTTCTACTATTGGCCAACAACTAGCAGATAAAATAATCTACAAACTGTAAACCAGTGAACAAAATCTGGCCACATCATGCACTCTCACGGATACTACTTGTAAATCTATAGGTATTCTTCCAACTGATCCCACAGAAATAAATAATTTTATAAACAAAATAAAAACAAATGCAGCAGGTTGGGACGACATTACAGGTAAAATTCTAAAATGTAATAAGGAAGTGCTTATTAGTCCTATAATGCACATCTGCAACCTGAGCTTAATAATAATATATTCAATTTAACAGATAATTACAATCCATTTTTGTTAGTATACCTATCACTATGTTAGTAACAATGGCTTACATTAAAGTTAGTAAACTAAAATTTTATGTTAGTACCTTATTAATACTTATTTGTACACGTGTCAATTTGTGTGAATCTTAATAAAGTGATACTGTATTGGACAGTCCACTTTATCCGATATGACCTTAAGCATATTGTTGGTGCTGCCTCTAGTTCTATTGACTAGAGATGCAGTGCGTTTACGCATGATAGCAGAAAAACTATCAACACGATTCTCTGCAAACATTCCGGACGCACTGCAATAACGTGGCAGCCCCAACAATACCCTGAAACCATTATTATACTGGACTCGTAGGGCGCTGTATGCTCGTTGCGTATAGTTGACCCACAGACTGCAGGTGTAGAAGGATTGGCAATATGCCCTAAATAATGTTAACTTAACCTGTTTTGTGCAGCGAGCGAATCTGCGGGCCAGCATGTTGCAGCGAACAGACAACGCCCTACGCTCTCTCTCTATGTCCATATCATCCGAAAGGTTGTCCGTTAGCACATGACCTAGATACCGGAACGAGCTTACTCTATTTAGTATGGCCCCTCCAAGCGAAACTGTTGGCACCTGGGCGGGACATCTGTTTCCAGACTTGAATACTAATATCTCACTCTTTTTTCCATTATATTTCAGACCATGTGACTCTGCATATCGTTCACATATTGCCAGTAACTTTCTTAAAGCACTGATTGAGGGGCTCAGCAGCACCATATCATCTGCGTAACTTATATTATTCATGCATTGACCATCAATGTAACATCCGAAGCCAGCGCTGCTGAGCTCCCCAATCAACCTATTCATGTACAAATTGTATAGTCTTGGAGACGTCGAACCCCCTTGACGGACGCCGCATTTTAATCTATATTTCTCAGATAGAGTACCATCCCATTTCACTGTATTTGTCTGATTACCATACCAGTGTCTAAAAATTGAGATCAACTCATTAGGAGCACCTGTTTCGGTAGCTAATTTCATCCACAAAGTCTCGTAAGACACCATATCGAAGGCTTTGGAAAGATCTAAAAAACACGCATAAACTGGCGTGTTTCTGTCAGTATAGTAATGAACGGTGTGCTTGAGACACGTGATGGCACTTTCCGTGGAAAGACCTGGTCTAAACCCGAACTGAGCACAATGAAGGTTGCAGTATTTGTCCAACTGTATGCCAAGCAGACCGTCCAACACCTTTGCAATTATTGTAGCCAATGATATGGGCCTGTAGTTACATTTATCTGAGGGGTCTCCTGTCCTGTTTTTGATAATCGGCACTACTATAGTTGCCATGAGATTTTCTGGTAGATATGAGTGACTGAGACACAATCCAAACAACAATGAAAGCACCCTAAACAAATGACAACCTGCGTGCTGCAGGTGTTCAATGCTAAGGCTGTCGTGTCCTGGCGACTTGCCACGTGTCATATTTTTAATTACATTCTCGATTTCTTTTGCTGAAAAACGTACACTTTGTTTACATCCTATATACTGTTCACCACTAGCCTTAGCATTAGACACCTGCTCATCCATGCCACTAGTTGGTGTTATTCTAAAATGATGCTTAAACATGTTAGCTATTTTACTAGCATCTCTAACTCCATCAACACTCTCAGGTAGACTCGCTCTTGGGTTCAGTTTGTTGGTCTGTTTCCAAAAATGCGAGAAGTCTCTTGCTTTGTGGTATGAGGCCATGATATCTAGCTTAATTTGTTCCTCGTGTTTTTGACACCACTTAAGCCTTGATTTAAATATTTTCTTTGATTCACACATTGCCTCATAATAACAACCTGATGTCTGCTTTCCATATAATATCCATTCCTGAAAACAATGACGAGCCATCTTGTGATACTCTCTGACGTGCTTATTCCAGCCTACTACCTGTTTTTTATGTTTAGTTATTTTTCCTGTATCATTAGAACTTAATATGGCAGCATCACTTAATATATTAATAATTTTATTATACATATTATTAATTATTTCTTTATGGTCTAAATTATTACAAAAACTATCACAGCATTTACTTAATTCCTTAGGAAAGTCAATATCTTTTAAGTTTTTATTACAGTATTCACGATATACATTTATATGTGGCCCATCCCTATCATTCCATAGAACATTATTTCGTGGTACATTTTTACTATGTATTTTATGTCTCAATATGTCTAACTTACACTCTATCACTAATGGGAAATGATCTGACCAAAATATGTCATGACGCACAGCTACACCGACCACCGACGGGAATGCTGCCTTAGTTACGACACAATGGTCCAGCCACCGCCTGCACCCGTGCGCCTCGCTAATATAGGTGTACGTGTCTGATATAATATTTAGTTTTTCAATATCCGAGCAGATCCATTCTTGGTCAGTACAAAATTGCAGTAATTCATTACAAAATAGCTGATAGGGATGCGCATTGAAATCCCCTAATATAAACACTGATTCAACATTGTTAGTCTGTATAATAGCATTAATCTCACCCAAGCAGTCCGTGTATTCTGCTAAATTATCACTACTATCCGTCGGCATGTACACTGAGAACACAATTATAAAGCTATCTCGCAATGATAGCTTTACCGCCAATAGGCGTTTACTATTGCACTGTATAACTGATACTACATCAAAAACACTTTTTTTCCACAATATGGCCACTCCTCCGTATGGGCGCCCTCTCAGCATGCCATTTGATGTATCTACAGCCGACGTCCCAGTAAAGCCGAAGTCCTGACTGATCTCACCAAGTCGCGACAGCTCGTGTGGTAAAAGCCATGTTTCCTGCAGTGCCAGCACGTCCGCTTCCTTGCATAGTGATCTTACACCTTCAATAGATCTTATTACAGACTTGCAATTAAAACTAATAAATTTACACTTTGTTCTTTTATTGTCATCAACTTTCATAATTAAATATTTTCTTTGATATTAACCCTGTTGTTGTTCCTCCTATTATGGAAGACTATATATTTCCTAAATAATATACCGTCCGGCCATAGGGAGTCATCAATAAATAGCGCAATCTTATTTCCAGGAACGTCAATTTTATATGAATCATATTCCTTGTTATTATTTTGATTTACCTTCTCTGGCTTCACAACAACATTTGTTTTAGACAAGATATATTGTTCAATATCACACGCAGAAACGTCCTTACTTACATTATAAATAAAAAGCGGAACTTTTCTTTCCGCCGCCTTAAACTTGCTTTCAGGCTCGGCACACGCTGTTCCCCTTTTACCAAAAAATCTATTTTTCAATTTATTTCTTTGTACCATTGTCCATTTTTCATCTTCTATTGGTTGCTTCCACTCCTTCATATTCCTAACACAATCCGCAAAAGATTCTTTCCTCCCATTATTCATATTGGTTTCAATAATAGTGTTATTATCCCGATTACTTGTTACTTCATTGGGTGTACAGGCCAAGTTGCAAGACTGCGCCCTTGTATTTATTTTCTTATTGCACATTCCAGTTTTTTTTGGCTTAGGTGAACGAGGCTTCTCCATATTCTTTGGTGAGCTGGAAGGAGACACACGGCCAGCTGTTTCTAAATGCATCATTCTTCCACTGTTGTTCATTAAATTTTCAACGACTGGTAATAGGCCAATCGTCTCGCTGTTACAGTTTATGTTTCCATACCCACAAATATATTCTTCTCTTGCATTATTATTGTTCGCATTCAGAATAGGAATCGAACCCGGCTTATTCTCATCTTTTCTAACGTAATGTTCTTTAACAAACCTTACTTCCTCTTGAAGTTTCAAAATATCTTTCAACAATCTAGTGACATCCACGTGATCGAATGTAATTGGCGGCAGCTTTTGCAGATCACGCGCAACAAAAATCGGTATTTTCTCAGGGTCTGTTTCCTTAAAAACACAAATAATATCCTCAATATTTTTTTCACTTTTCTTCTCTTTCTTTCTTGTTATTCGTCGCTTGTCAGTCGGCACTGATTCGAATAATAGAACCTTTGCCTTCAAAATATCGTCCGATGTAAAGGCCGTAACACAAATGCGATTTAAACTATCATTATCCATCACTTCATGTTTGTTTTGTATAAAAGACAAAACTTCATCAATCACAATATTGCAATTACTACACTTTAACACATTCGTCATATTTACGCCGCGCGACAACCTTACCCGAGCACTACTCGCGCGAGACTTGCTTAGCTGCAGCCGAAGCCTTTAAGAAATCACTTGCACAACCCATTTATAAAAATGGTCCTAGAGACAGTATCGCAAACTATAGGCCTATCTCAATTCTCCCTGCCCTGTCCAAGATTTTAGAGCGCATCATTAACAAACGTTTGGTTGGCTTTCTAGAGAAAAACAAAATCCTTTCTGTTAATCAATTTGGTTTCAGAGACAAAATCTCCACAGATGATGCAGTGTACACCCTTACTCAACATATCTCAACACGCCTGGATAGTGGAAATAAGTGTCTGGGTGTATTTTTGGATTTGGCCAAGGCTTTCGACACTGTCTCTATTCCCATTCTACTCACAAAACTAGAAAAAATGAGAATTCGCGGGTCCTTCTCGATATACTAAGGGACTATTTGAGGGATAGGAAACAGGCTTTGAAAGTCGGAAACCTGTTAAGTACAGATAACACTGTACATTTTGGCGTGCCTCAGGGTAGCATTATTGGCCCAACACTATTTTTAACTTATATCAACGACCTCTGCCAGCTGGCCATTCCTAACACCAAAATAGTCACATATGCCGACGATACAGTCCTTATATTTACTGGTTAAACTTGGGGTGATGTGAAATCAGCGGCAGAAACAGGATTAAGACGTGTACTGTCATGGTTAAACAATAATTTATTAACCCTAAACATAAATAAAACAAAGTATATTTCATTCTCCATAAATAAACGTAACCAGCCACAAAAAGATTTTCACCTAAAAGCGCACTCATGTATGACAACTTCTAACTGCACATGCATGGAAATATTAAAGGTAGACCAAATTAAATATCTTGGAGTAATAATTGATATGAACCTTTCATGGAAGCCACAAATAAAAATATTATCAAATAGAGTAAGAAAACTAATTTTCTTATTTAAGACATTGAGATACATAGCTGACCAAAACTTACTCAAGACAGTTTATTACTCCATGTGTCAATCTATTCTTACCTACTGCTGCACATCCTGGGGTGGAACCTGCAAAACACATCTGCAGCTGGAGAGGGCCCAGAGAGCCGTACTTAAAGTCATGTACTTCAAGAAGTACAGGTACCCCACCAGCGAGCTTTACAAACTGTGTAGTTTCCTTACCGTAAGACAACTAACGAAACTCTTAAGCTATACAAATTTACAAAAAATGCTGCAAACATATAATTTTTAAATGGTTAAAGTTACAATCCTACCTCACTTCGGAAGATTTGCTAAAGGTAGTACAATAGTTTCGTTTAGAACCGAGTATCCTTGGAGCGCACTACTCTATAAGGTGTATCTGTTATATGTACATTCTGTATGTATGTATAATATATGTATATGTGTATGTATGTATTATAGTATTATTACATAAACCCTTCTCCTCTCCCTCTTGCACAAGCTTTTATGCATATACAATTTAAATAGATGTAAATATAAATAAAATAAACATCACCATTAAAGACGGGAAAGCACTGGGTCTCCATAGCACAGACCCCATGTGTTGGAGCCCAGGGCACATTATTAGTAGAAGCCCCAGCCTGCCGCTACATTATTTCATTTTTATTTTAAAGTAGTGTTGTATTTTGTTTTTTATTTGATATTTTATGTAACTAGTACTATCTTTAAGCTATTATTTTATTAGGGTTTTTTTATCAATAAAATATTTGAATTTGAATTCGAATTTGAAATGAAACAACCTATCCACCAAAATTAAAATCCATTAAAAACGTTTGACTATTTTATGTTTGTTATGTATGCATTTATTATTGTATGTATATATATATATATATATTATTGTATGTATATATATATATATATATATACATATATATATACATAACAACCTCGGGCTCAAAACATTATTGTGTAACATAAAATGTACAAACGACCACAATTAATAATAATTAAAGTATTTAGAATTTCGAAGAAAAGACATTGCAATGCTATTCATATCGATCTGAATCCCGGGTGTAGAGTGTATCCGGGATACTGCGTTACGGGATTCAGTTCAGAGGTACGATTTCTGAAACCTTTCCTTATACGTGTCAGAAATGTTAAATGTCCGTTACTTAAACTTATTTTTAAGTTTACTTGTAATTAATAAAAAATACCTAAATGAACTTAATGTTTCGTGTAGGAGTGAGGCGATGCCGGAGAGCTCGCTCAGGCAGTGGCGGTCGCGGTCGGCGCGGACTGGTCGCGTGTCAGCTCGCGGCTCTGCTCTCTTCGGGAAAAGTACGTTAGGTACGAGTCTATTGACTTACTTCATTGGTTGTAAACTATATACAGAACCCCGCGGCCTCCTGTCTTCATCAGGTCACAATTCTCACACAACCTATCGAGTTTTCTATCATTGGGAAAAGTTTAGCAAAAACTTTTTTACGTGAGTAATAATCTATTATTGGTAATTGTTGTTAAATAATTAAAAGTAAAGTATCATCATGACCGTATCCCCGGCAGGGTGGTCAGAACTTTACCGCCGACCCGTCATGACCGTATCCCCGGCAGGGTGGTCAGAACTTTACCGCCGGCCCGTCATGACAAGTGGCAAGCTCGTCGATATCTCCAGCGTCCCAAAGGAGAGAAATACCTTAAATAAATTATTGTGTCCCGACCAGGAATCGAACCCGGTACCTCCTTAATCCACAGACTTAACAGTTAGACCGGATTCAGAATGTTAAATAATTCGTTTCTAACTTTAATGTTGCACCTAAAAGCAGATTTTTATAATATCAAAAAAAAAAAAAAAGGATTTCAGGCGCTTTAAAAATAGGTATGTATCGTCAGTAAATTATCGTCCACAAACAATAACAAAAACACTATATTAATAAATATATTTATTATATATATAAACAAAAAAATAAATAAAATGAGACTCGTACATTTCTCCTATATTATTTGGTTTTTAAAAATTGGTAGTTACACATATTATATAATAATACATATTATTTCATTAGATATTAATACGATCGTCATCATAGCCACTACCCCCACGAGGAAACACAAGTCTGACTATATCTACTGGAGATACTATACTATACTATACTAGAACGTGTGGCCTCCCTCGCACACACTCATACACTCGCACACACTCATACACTCGCCTAATTTTAATGACAATTTATTAACGTTTCCACAAGTTGATATTAGTGGAACCGGGACTGTAAAGTCCTCTCCCTCACGAACAGTGGACTTGTAAAGCTATGACAAATGTAATATGAAAATTTGGTACATGCCGGGTCTAAAACCGCGATTTTTCTTGGCACATTAGATAAAGCGTTCTTACAAGTCACTGACACACCGAATAGAGCAATAGTCATATCGTTAAACATGATTGTGTCCAACTACTACAACTACACGACGATTTACAATTCTTTAAATTGGAATTGAAATTGTCACTAATGATAGATAGAGATGTCGCCGCGAGCGGAAACCAATTGAGAAATAATTTGACTCGAACGTAAATCTGTCTCAATTGTAACTGCCATCTCTTTGTACATACTTGTTGGGTACTGAACAGGAGACTTAGCGACGCATTAGGGGACGCTTTGTCATCCACTGGCGGACACTTAGCGACTATTTAATTACGTACTTAATTGTATAATAATGCTTAAAACAGATTGAATTTCACGTTAAAGTGAAGAAGGCGCAATGTGTCTCGACAATGGCGGACAATATTCAACCCCTGAGCACAGAGTGCTGGAAACGAGTCAGACGAAACCAGAACGAATTTGAAGAATTTGACCTACACTAATGGCCAGACGGGTTGGCGACTGTTTTTTTTTGTTTATAATTTTAAATGACAACGATTCCACAAGTTGGTACCCGGGACCAAACAGCTTAACGTGCTCCCTTGGTGTTGTAAATCAATGACAAATGGTACGTAAGAAAACTGTATTTCTCATCGGTAAGTACCGGGAAGAGAAACGCCACCTTTTTGGATTGAAATAAATATAATCTCACAACCGAGCCACCACCGCCACCTTTTTATCAACAACAGTCCTTCGACTCGAATAGAAATAATTAAGCAGCTTTTTGGCAGAAGAATTAGATCTTCAAAGGAGGACTAAAGTCGTGTGAACAGTTGGCCAACAGATCGCGGCACCAACATTAAACAAGTCCGTACTCAAAGGAGTTCAAAATATTTATTTAAGAACAATGAGCTGTACATTTTGATGAACACAACCAATTGTTATGTTTTGTCAGATATTTACTTAAAACTAGAAATATGATTGAAATAAAATCCGCAGTGAACTTGTTTGGAATATAAATTGTTACTCCTCTAAACAATGGAATTGGTTTTTAGTTGAGGGCTTTCATTGGACCTGCTCCATCACCGACGAGAAAGGAAGTCGTGTTGTTGTCGGCGACGCATCACATCTGCCCATCGACAAACATAAGATTTGTTAATTATGTGCAAATATGAGTTAGTAATAAATTAATAGCCCTTTATTGTAGGCTAATGAGAACCACTCAACTCAAATTATTTTATACATGACCTTTTGTTTCGGAGACACTTTACTGTTCCTCCATCCAGTGTTTTATTTATTTGATCGTGATTGCACAACTTTCGCATTATATATCTAGGTTCGTGAATCTTTCTTCACTCACCTTTTCAACATGCCCGCACCGTCGGAGGATACCTTTTCTTATCTTTCTTATCGATACTTATACTTAAATATTTCTGAATATAATTTTGGCTTCTACTTTCGGACTTTCCCGCTCATTCTAACACAAACATGTCATAAAAATATTTATTGATATAAAAAAGTATCCTTGGATCATCAGCTGTATTCTTGATGTTTGAATTTTCTTTTGTAAAAAAATTGTGTTGAAAATGTTTGCGTCAAAATATTTATATCTTTTAGTATTTGGTGTTTAGTTTCCAAAGAGTAGTTCCAACTTTATCATATCCACACTTACTTAATAGTAAATATAAATGTTACGGAGGTAGTCATTTTAAGTTACCCGAGTTATTTGGTTGTGGCTCGACACAATGCAACAATACAACCGAACTCATCTAATTTTGTTTCTTTTGCTTCACAATAAATGTCAAATGAATGGACTTTAATTACCGACACGAAACACGAACATTGACATTGTAAGGAAACAAATAATTAGATACAACATTAGACCGCACACCCATCACTGTCAAATATAAAAAGACAAATTTCTCACTATAATAATCCACAGGTTGGCCGTCTAACATAGTAGTTATACTTACAAGATAATAAAGTGTCTCTACACACCAATCCCCGGGAAGTATCGCAACTTCTGTTCAGTTTGCAGCGGAATAGTTAAATAGCTTCTCCCGAGTTATCACAAGAATGTACGATTTAAATAAAATACTCCGTTTTATAGGAAACTGTCTCAAATTGGTTGCCAAATATTAAACGGGCGATACCTACACTTATTGAGTTGGCGGCTCGCGGTCACTTCTGTGGGAGCCGGGAACCGAACCGAAGTACTCCTCTGATGACTATATTTATGGGCCGTAAACGAAGAATTGGCCAATTCGATTCCGCTAATACCAATATATTAATGACAGAGATATGAAACTCGCGGCGTCGTAAAGCTAAACAAATTGAATGAATCATATCGCTCGCAGATGTTCACCTCACTAACTGAATACAAGTTTGGGCTCAGCAACCGGACCACCGCCTTTCTAGTTTCATGAGTAATGGTTCTACGATTTACTTCAAATTCAAAAAGGTTGCGGCTCGAACTCCGACATATCCTATCGAAGAGAAATACACTTTCCTTACTTCAATTTGACCATAAATACTTGTATACAACACCGGTGTTAGGTTAGGTTAGGTTAGGTTAGGTTAGGTTAGGTTAGGTTAGGTTAGGTTAGGTTAGGTTAGGTTATGGATTATGGAATTGTAAAAAGATAATATATTTATATACTCGTATGGCGAAGTCGGAAGGATAATTTAATTTTATAAATACATTTGTACTTTACTTAAAAGAATATATACAAAGCAGCGATTTTCAACCACATTCCACATTCATCCAAAATATATTTTGGAGCCCATTTTGAGAAGTGGAGGTCTTCTCTGTGTCCGAGTGCAGGACGATGAGGCTAAGTGATCTCGGATATACACTAAATATGTCGTAATACACTAATATACTTAGCAAACCATAATGTAGTTGTCACTTCCCTCGACAACAGATTATCAATGTTTCCTCGCTCCAGTCCCAGCTCGGGCTGCAGATTTAGTTAATATAGATTCCATCCTCGCTATTCGATCATACAGTTATGAATCCTATCAAATTTAATTTCACTGATATGTTTCAGGAATAAGTCAAGTTAACGCTAACTGGGTTGTAGCGATACTTTGATAATATGAAATTATTTTTAAATATTCAATTCTTCTTCTTAGTCGCTACACTCTTGGCAGAGTGGTCGTGGTCCTCGCTTGAGTGTCAGTGGCACGCTTAACAAGCCGTCGCCACTCCTCTCGAACTGCAGACTTCAGCACTCATGTAGGGGGGTGATCTATTGCTGCTTTAACCTGGTCGGTCCATCTCATCGGAGAACTACCACGCATTCTCTTGCCATCGACTTTTCCCTGAACTACAAGGCGCTCAATGCATGTATCTCCACGCCGCGACAAGTGTCCAAAGAAAGTGAGAATGCGTGATTGTACGATTGAGGAAAGGCTCGGTCCTATCTCGAGTTCCTCCAGAATAGATTTGTTGGTTCGGAACTCCGTCCATGATATGCCAACATTCTCCGCTAACATCACATGTCTAGAGCATTCATTGGTTTTATTTCTGTTTCGCGCAGGTCCACGTCTCTGCAGCATACAAGAAAATAGGGAACACAAGAGCTCTGACCGGCCGGATTTTAGTAGCTTTAGTAATGTTTCGGTTTCTCAAATCTTTTATTTAGTTTGTCCATAGCAGACCTCGTCACTGCCATTCGCCGCTTAATTTCCTCCTCGCATCCACCGCTGTTCAATATTGAATTATTAAAAAAAACTTAGATAGACCTATAAGTGCCTTGAATATAGATAAAACTTAAATTATAGTAGCCCGACATGTGACCTCGCGCCCACCTGCAAGCAACTGAAATCCGATTGTGACGTCTGACGTCGCGTGTCGGTCTAAAACACTATGCCGGCTTAAAAAATGCTCGTATTATAAATGACTAATAGAAAAGTGGAAACACACAGGAAACACACAGGAAACACACATTGGAAAAATATACACATCTATATCGAGCGACAAATGTAAAATTTGTAAATAATCTTTTGAATGGGGAGCTACTCGTGTAAGCGGGTGCAGAAACATTTTTGGGTATGTCTTGTCTCTAGGTACATTGATTGCTGTGTGTTATGTTGCGCAATGAGACCGACCGAACCACAACTGCTCCCGGACACCCGACAGCCGGAGGAGATCAGTTATGTTGCGCAATGAGACCGACCGAACCACAACTGCTCCCGGACACCCGACAGCCGGAGGAGATCAGTTATGTTGCGCAATGAGACCGACCGAACCACAACTGCTCCCGGACACCCGACAGCCGGAGGAGATCAGTTATGTTGCGCAATGAGACCGACCGAACCACAACTGCTCCCGGACACCCGACAGCTGGAGGAGATCAGTTATGTTGCGCAATGAGACCGACCGAACCACAACTGCTCCCGGACACCCGACAGCCGGAGGAGATCAGTTATGTTGCGCAATGAGACCGACCGAACCACAACTGCTCCCGGACACCCGACAGCCGGAGGAGATCAGTTATGTTGCGCAATGAGACCGACCGAACCACAACTGCTCCCGGACACCCGACAGCTGGAGGAGATCAGTTATGTTGCGCAATGAGACCGACCGAACCACAACTGCTCCCGGACACCCGACAGCCGGAGGAGATCAGTTATGTTGCGCAATGAGACCGACCGAACCACAACTGCTCCCGGACACCCGACAGCTGGAGGAGATCAGTTATGTTGCGCAATGAGACCGACCGAACCACAACTGCTCCCGGACACCCGACAGCCGGAGGAGATCAGTTATGTTGCGCAATGAGACCGACCGAACCACAACTGCTCCCGGACACCCGACAGCCGGAGGAGATCAGTTATGTTGCGCAATGAGACCGACCGAACCACAACTGCTCCCGGACACCCGACAGCTGGAGGAGATCAGTTATGTTGCGCAATGAGACCGACCGAACCACAACTGCTCCCGGACACCCGACAGCCGGAGGAGATCAGTTATGTTGCGCAATGAGACCGACCGAACCACAACTGCTCCCGGACACCCGACAGCTGGAGGAGATCAGTTATGTTGCGCAATGAGACCGACCGAACCACAACTGCTCCCGGACACCCGACAGCCGGAGGAGATCAGTTATGTTGCGCAATGAGACCGACCGAACCACAACTGCTCCCGGACACCCGACAGCTGGAGGAGATCAGTTATGTTGCGCAATGAGACCGACCGAACCACAACTGCTCCCGGACACCCGACAGCTGGAGGAGATAAGTTATGTTGCGCAATGAGACCGACCGAACCACAACTGCTCCCGGACACCCGACAGCTGGAGGAGATCAGTTATGTTGCGCAATGAGACCGACCGAACCACAACTGCTCCCGGACACCCGACAGCTGGAGGAGATCAGTTATGTTGCGCAATGTGACCGACCGAACCACAACTGCTCCCGGACACCCGACAGCTGGAGGAGATCAGTTATGTTGCGCAATGAGACCGACCGAACCACAACTGCTCCCGGACACCCGACAGCTGGAGGAGATCAGTTATGTTGCGCAATGAGACCGACCGAACCACAACTGCTCCCGGACACCCGACAGCTGGAGGAGATCAGTTATGTTGCGCAATGAGACCGACCGAACCACAACTGCTCCCGGACACCCGACAGCTGGAGGAGATCAGTTATGTTGCGCAATGAGACCGACCGAACCACAACTGCTCCCGGACACCCGACAGCTGGAGGAGATCAGTTATGTTGCGCAATGTGACCGACCGAACCAAAACTGCTCCCGGACACCCGACAGCTGGAGGAGATCAGTTATGTTGCGCAATGTGACCGACCGAACCACAACTGCTCCCGGACACCCGACAGCTGGAGGAGATCAGTTATGTTGCGCAATGAGACCGACCGAACCACAACTGCTCCCGGACACCCGACAGCTGGAGGAGATCAGTTATGTTGTGCAATGTGACCGACCGAACCACAACTGCTCCCGGACACCCGACAGCTGGAGGAGATCAGTTATGTTGCGCAATGTGACCGACCGAACCACAACTGCTCCCGGACACCCGACAGCTGGAGGAGATCAGTTATGTTGCGCAATGTGACCGACCGAACCACAACTGCTCCCGGACACCCGACAGCTGGAGGAGATCAGTTATGTTGCGCAATGTGACCGACCGAACCACAACTGCTCCCGGACACCCGACAGCTGGAGGAGATCAGTTTAGCAAATAAACCTACATTATACAAGTTTAAACATTGCTGAAAAACCAACAACAAGACTTCATGAAATTAATATAAATTACCTGGCTCCGTGGTCTAGCGGTTGCGACCGTAGATTTAGAGCAAAGGCACCGGGTTCAATTTCTGAACGAGAACACAAATTTATATTTGATATAGGTATGATATTTGTCCCCTCCCAGAGGTACGCTAAAGTCATCAACGAGTCCCATGATGGGTCTATAGTTAAATAATGTAAATGTGCTCTTTTTTCTTTACAAGGAGTGTTGATCAGAAGATCACCGTCTAGGGCATACGGCGTGATGATATTTTACTGTATAAGGTATGAATTGTTAATTGCGATGCGAATTATTTTAAGAACTTGGTGTAATAAATTCGTCTCTCTACAACACTGATTGGCCTTTTGTTTCAGACAGAGCGGTTGATTGATTGTCGCGACTTCACAGAGACATGTAAACAAGTGAGGATGGCGAACACCTCCCGTCTGCTGCTCGACATCTTCCAGGTACTCGATACGGGGCCCGGAGCACCGCCGCCCGTCACTAATACGCGCGTCGTGACGACCGAATAATAAGAGTGGACGTATATTATGCTCCCTACATAAGATGTTTCCGCAGGAGATCCTCTCGGCGTCGGGGAACTCGTCGGTCAGCGGAGGGTCCCTCAACGAGAGCGAGGTGATCTCCGTGCTCCGAGAGAGCTCGGGCAGGAGCGGAGCCGAGCTCGAGGCGCTGCTAGTCGACATGGTGCGGCGTCTCCACCTCCCGAGAGACTCGTGCGGATACTGCGGGGGGGCGCTCAGGGACCTCATACTCACATACAACGGAGTGCACGGCTACGTCAGTCTGCTGGTCAGTACATACTGCGGGGGGCGCTCAGGGACCTCATACTCACATACAACGGAGTGCACGGCTACGTCAGTCTGCTGGTCAGTACATACTGCGGGGGGCGCTCAGGGACCTCATACTCACATACAACGGAGTGCACGGCTACGTCAGTCTGCTGGTCAGTACATACTGCGGGGGGCGCTCAGGGACCTCATACTCACATACAACGGAGTGCACGGCTACGTCAGTCTGCTGGTCAGTACATACTGCGGGGGGCGCTCAGGGACCTCATACTCACATACAACGGAGTGCACGGCTACGTCAGTCTGCTGGTCAGTACATACTGCGGGGGGCGCTCAGGGACCTCATACTCACATACAACGGAGTGCACGGCTACGTCAGTCTGCTGGTCAGTACATACTGCGGGGGGCGCTCAGGGACCTCATACTCACATACAACGGAGTGCACGGCTACGTCAGTCTGCTGGTCAGTACATACTGCGGGGGGCGCTCAGGGACCTCATACTCACATACAACGGAGTGCACGGCTACGTCAGTCTGCTGGTCAGTACATACTGCGGGGGGCGCTCAGGGACCTCATACTCACATACAACGGAGTGCACGGCTACGTCAGTCTGCTGGTCAGTACATACTGCGGGGGGCGCTCAGGGACCTCATACTCACATACAACGGAGTGCACGGCTACGTCAGTCTGCTGGTCAGTACATACTGCGGGGGGCGCTCAGGGACCTCATACTCACATACAACGGAGTGCACGGCTACGTCAGTCTGCTGGTCAGTACATACTGCGGGGGGCGCTCAGGGACCTCATACTCACATACAACGGAGTGCACGGCTACGTCAGTCTGCTGGTCAGTACATACTGCGGGAGGCGCTCAGTCGCGTGTTCTTAACTCAAATTAAAAACCCTTCTTAGTGCATCTTAACTGATTCCAGTAAAAAAAACTGCAAAGATAATCAGCTCGCGGATTTACAAATTAAATTCTAATACCTAATTATTTATTTGATTGACATGTCAAACGAAATATAAACGCACCAAAAGCCTTCCCATAACCGGCGCTCGCTAAGTATCGCTAAGAGATTCATGTTTAGCGAGCTGACAGTAATCAGTCGTGACTCTCGGATATGGAAAAGTTTGGAAAGAATCGGATTTTACTTAATAAACTTGTTCAACAATTCGCACCTCTCTGTACACTGCGACACACTCCGACACACTCCAGCTCACAAACTACGAGTAAATCTATTTAGTTCGAAGGTGATACCCATTACCGCTGATACCCAATTATGGGAGCATTCTTCTGAAACCGGAACTTCCGGGAGGAGTGCCGTCCCTCATGCAAGTCTAAACAGTTTCCCGACAGCTCTTATGATATTTTTTGTACGAGCCTATGATATATATGACCTGGTGAAATATATATACAGAGGTATATTTGTATCACCAGATGCTAATGTTTTTTATTTATATATTTGTATCACCAGATGCTAATGTTTTATATTTATATATTTTTGTTGTGTATTTGTTTAATTTGTTAATCTGATATAATTGAGTTTTCCTTGCATCTGCAATCTCCATTTCTCAGTCAGATTAAACATTAACAGTTCACTGGAATCTGCTAAGCTGCTGGTCTTCTGCTTAACAGATTACTCTTTGGACCACATTGATGCTCAGTCTTCCACTAGTATCATTTAGTAGTAGAATTTAAATAATGAAGTGACACAAATGACATATTAGCATCCGGAATTAAAGACTGAAGACTAACATCAGTTCACTGCCACGGCAGGTTACAGGAAAGTAGGAACACAGCTTTGGAACGAGTACTGCGAAATCATCTCAATGATACATTATTTGATTGGGAAAATGTCTCCTTCTAAAACCAGCCATAGTCGGTCAAAGCCTGAGACACTATTCTCAGCCCCGCACATGAGGGACCCGGAGTTAGTTATGACATACTCGTAGATTAACCTTTAATCTTGTGAAAGTGTCATTCGGTCGGAAAGTAGTGAATACAGTTGTAATGATCTAAGATGGAGGCGATAATTTGAGAACCAGTGACCTGTGATAATCTACAATGAATACAGAGTAAGAGATTTGGAACTTACGAGCCCCGTGAACATAACTGTTGAATAAACGCATAATTCACAAAACTAAGATGTGAAGTTGTCTGCCAGAAACTATCTGCCAATTTAAGAGATATTTTCATTCTTTTATTAATTTGATGTTTCATGATCATACTAAGATGTTTATTAAATTGATATTATTATTTAAAAAGGGTGGCCCACTTTTTTTAAATATGTAGGATCTTAAACGGTAGGTAAATGTTGAATAAAATTACAATAATAATTTGTGGATTAAATCTGTTCAATCAAATTGCGATTTATTGATAGATCTTTGTGTCATTATTATTTCAGAATGAGATAAGATTTTAGGAACTAAGACAAGCGAACATTACATTCTTAGTCGGATCATTTTATGTAAAACCACAAATAATGATCAGTATTTTGAATTCATGTTATTTTGTATTGTTATGTTGTTAGTTGGTGATGTTACACACATTATGGCGTATCTTGCTATAACATACGTTTACTGTATGTAAGTATGTAGAAATATCATAACGATGGTGATAAGTAAGAAGTCATCATATCAGGTGACAAGAGGGCTGGCTCTTTCTTCGCCCAGAGAATCAGTATTGCAATTGAGCGGAGAAATGCAGCCAGCGTTCTTGCCACCATTCCACGCGGACGGGAATTTTATATGTTGTAAATATTTTTTTCGAATAAATGTATCTTTAATTGTTTAGACGTATAACGATTGACTGTCTGGTAGTTAAGGGTTGCTTATATTTTGTAGATAGATAACCTAACTAATAATTATTTACTCAATTATGAAACACTCTTCAGTTTTTATTAGTCGAATAATTCGTGGCTGTTTCCGTTCCATTACTGTTCGCTGTTACATGATTTATATTGGGAAGGAGAGAATTGCTTAGAAGTCCCCGGAGACAACCAGTTACTAGCTTACGTATCTCGACCGACTAACTTTTATTCTATCTAAAAATATCTTATTACTACTGGGAAACTGGGAAAATTATTCCTCAAAAACGCATTACGTTCGGCTTTTGTATTTTTACAATAAAGTTTTTAAATAAATAAATAAATAGAGCTACTGTGCACATGGTACGAGATTACGATCATAATGAAGCTTTATGTTTTTATAATGTCGACAAATCAATATACATATGTACTAATTATTATTATATCTTGAAAAAATAATAGCTGCTTGATGGTTCCAGATGATACGTGCAAATTTTAATTTAATCTTGATGTAAATTTTCTGTGATTTATATCTTGATCATTTGAATAAGTATTTTATCCTAATTAATGATCATCAATAGTTGTTGACGGTGACAGAGAGTTACGCTAACAGTTAAGACAGTTAAATTGTGTTTTATTAGCGCAAATATTACATCATGCATATACTCGTAAGGTATCATTTAAAGTTCAGTTATGCTCGGCCGAGCTCGAGCACTTCTAACTGACAGTGAATATGTTTGTTTGAACACCTCGACACAGGTGTGCACCCTCGGAGTGGTGGCGAACTCCATGAACGTGGCTGTGCTGACTCGGCGAGACCTCGCGGCCGCCCCCATCAACAGACTGCTCAAGTGGCTCGCGGTGGCCGACGTCTTCGTCATGATGGAGTACGTGCCCTTCGTGGTGTACAGGTATCTGGTGAGTACCTACAACACTCCTCGGTCCTTCATGTCTCCGGACTCCGAGACACACGACACGTTACTTCTATGATTGCGGTCTATGTTAGTTATTATTTTAGGAATTTCGTTCAATATATGAGATCACTAAAAACAGCAGACAGGTATTATTGTTGGTCTTGAAATGAGAAGGTGCGTTCATTTTAAATGTTAAACCTAATTAAGTCTGTGGTTGAGAAGGAGGTCATTTAATTAAAAAGTATAAATTGTGTCAAGCATCAATTTACACGATTGTGTTAAATGAAATAATTAAATTTGTAATTCGTTTTGAAATTTCTCAATTTATTGTTTTGAATAATTTAACTGTTATAATAACAAACAGACTGTCGTATATATTTCATTCGGCAAACAAAGTGGTTTAGTAAACTATTTCTTACGACGTATTGCTAAGTTTGACGTCACCACAATTAGTTATAAGGACACTATTAGTTAACATTACATTGATTTAGAAGTGCTGATGAAGGGTGGTAGCCCGATTTCTCATAGGTGTGCCGTACTTGTGTATGTCTGTACAGCCGTTTCCGTGAGGGGAAGAGCATGTTAGTCGTATATCCCGGTTCTACTTTAACCAAATTGTAGAATCGATAAGTGCTTGAAATAAAAATAAATAAAGCTATTAAAAAATGTGTTCTGGAAGGCCATCTCCAGCAGGTAAGGTCTAGGCTGCGATGTGATGTTTTCCAAGCTCCGCGTTTATGTGCAGGTGTTGCCGGGCAAGCTGGACTTCCCGTACTCGTGGGCGCTGTACTTGCTGTTCCACATGCACTTCGCCCAGATCCTGCACACCGCCTCCATCTGCCTCACCCTGTCGCTCGCCATCTGGAGATACATCGCCATCAAGTAACAATAACTGCTTTGAAAACAACATCTAAAGCTTCTGTAGTTTTCTAAATGGTTTTGCTAAAAGCAGAAAAGACGAAATAATTCGAAGCATGTTACAACTTTTTTTAAAATACACCAAATACTCGTAGATTCTCTCAGAATACCCTCGATAATATTGACTTCCTCCATGGTCTAACAATTAAGACCGCAGATAGATACCAAGTTTTATTTCTGGTCGAAACAACAAAAACGACACATTTCTCTCTCGACATCGATTCGCGCCACTTGTCATGATATAATATAGTAAATTATAAAATCGCTTTAATAAAGAAAAACAATCACGAATTTTGACGACCCTGCAAGGAATTACGGTCGTGATGTAAGACTGTAATGTACAGTCATAGCTGGGCATTAACTCGTTAATCCGTTAATCGTTAATTAACGAAGTTAACAATTTGATTAACGGGTTAACTTTTAAGTTAACTTTTAATAATGTTAACGGACACGTTAACTTCCGTTAATATGCAGAAGTCCGTTAATCGTTAATCCAATGCCAATATTTACCGCGCTGAGATGATTTCACCGAGTATGTGGAATTTGTATCCAGATCGGGCCAGCAAATACTTTTTGCTTGTAAGCGTTTCTTGCCAAAAGACACCAAAATAAAAGTTCATGTATCAAGCCTGAATAATTTGAAACAACATGTAAGAGATTGTTAAGGCGGGCTTTAACCGAGGCAAGACAAAAAAGAGAACTCATCTGCCAATATTATATATTAACAAGTTAACTTCCAGAACCTAAACCAACAGGTTTTATAAGTTCACTTACGCAACTATATAAAAATGAAATTTTACACATATTAACGGATTAACGATTAACATTAACTTCCGTTAATTCTTCCGAAATGTAACGCTTTAAAGTTTAATGAAGCTAACTTTTTTTGTAGCGGATTAACGATTAACGAAGTTAACTATTTGATTAACGGTGCCCAGCTATGTGTACAGTGTATTATCGTGCAATAAAAAAAAAAAGGAGGCCTCCTTTTCTTAAACCAGCCTATTGTCGGTCGCAAGCCCGAGACACCATTCTTCTCATCTCCTACCCACACACGATGGACCCGGCACCCGCACGGTGAATCCATGGAATGCTTAAAAAATTGTCTTCTTCTCCAGATGTCTGTAAATCTATATGGCCCCTTAGATGCCACATTGTAGATCTATATGGTCCCTTAGATGCCACATTGTAGATCTATATGGTCCCTTAGATGCCACATTGTAGATCTATATGGTCCCTTAGATGCCACATTGTAGATCTATATGGTCCCTTAGATGCCACATTGTAGATCTATATGGTCCCTTAGATGCCACATTGTAGATCTATATGGTCCCTTAGATGCCACATTGTAGATCTATATGGTCCCTTAGATGCCACATTGTAGATCTATATGGTCCCTTAGATGCCACACTGTAGATCTATATGGTCCCTTAGATGCCACATTGTAGATCTATATGGTCCCTTAGATGCCACATTGTAGATCTATATGGTCCCTTAGATGCCACATTGTAGATCTATATGGTCCCTTAGATGCCACATTGTAGATCTATATGGTCCCTTAGATGCCACATTGTAGATCTATATGGTCCCTTAGATGCCACATTGTAGATCTATATGGTCCCTTGGATGCCACATTGTAGATCTATATGGTCCCTTAGATGCCACATTGTAGATCTATATGGTCCCTTAGATGCCACACTGTAGATCTATATGGTCCCTTAGATGCCACATTGTAGATCTATATGGTCCCTTAGATGCCACATTGTAGATCTATATGGTCCCTTAGATGCCACATTGTAGATCTATATGGTCCCTTAGATGCCACATTGTAGATCTATATGGTCCCTTAGATGCCACATTGTAGATCTATATGGTCCCTTAGATGCCACATTGTAGATCTATATGGTCCCTTAGATGCCACATTGTAGATCTATATGGTCCCTTAGATGCCACACTGTAGATCTATATGGTCCCTTAGATGCCACATTGTAGATCTATATGGTCCCTTAGATGCCACATTGAGGAACGGAAGCAACTGTTCAGCTGACGAGAAGACGGAATCTATTACTATTTACTGTTCCAGGTATTCGGATAAAAGTAATATATTATGTACGGAGAGGCGATGCAGCATCGCTATCCTGGCGAGCTTCATACTGCCGCCCATACTCTGTACTCCCACATTTATGGTGAGTTCTCATAACTGTTAAACTTATACTTTTACTTTTTGTATACTTAAATGGAAGTGATATTAGTCACTGAAGACAGTGCATAACTTTTCAGTGCAACCTTCATGAAACATTTAGTGTTATACTCAGTATAGCACGTGACTCGGCATTTACCTGATGGTAACAAGTGTCCACCGATGGGAGCAACTGACGCCAGCCACTGATATCTGTCCCTACCACTTTGCCGGCCTAACAATATGCTTTTTTACACTTTGCTTAAAGAAATCCAGGTTATATATACTAGTTCTTAGTCAGAATAAACATTACCAGATCACTAGAATCTGCTAAGCTGCTGGTCTAGCTAAGCTGCTGGTCTAGCTAAGCTGCTGGTCTAGCTAAGCTGCTGGTCTAGCTAAGCTGCTGGTCTAGCTAAGCTGCTGGTCTAGCTAAGCTGCTGGTCTAGCTAAGCTGCTGGTCTAGCTAAGCTGCTGGTCTAGCTAAGCTGCTGGTCTAGCTATGCTGCTGGTCTAGCTAAGCTGCTGGTCTAGCTAAGCTGCTGGTCTAGCTAAGCTGCTGGTCTAGCTAAGCTGCTGGTCTAGCTAAGCTGCTGGTCTAGTTAAGCTGCTGGTCTAGCTAAGCTAGCTTACCACAGCTGCTATGGTAAGCTAACAGCTTACTCTTTGGACCACTTTATTTATTTATTTATTTTTAGGAAAATTTACAGCCTCTACAATAATACAATAGAAATATAGTAACTTAAAGCCTTACAAATTTTCACTGATAGCATTGAGTTAGTAGTAAACACAGCAGACAAAACTTGTTAAAATAATACAATTCAAATACAAAGCCACCACCAATACTATTAAGAGAACAATTAAAGACTAGACTAGTAGAACCATTAAACAACAACAAACAATTCCATCGAGAATAATAATAATAATAATAAAATTTACAAATAATATCAAAAATATGGTTGTATAATTCCTGAAGACGCAAAGACACAAAACCACCGAAACACAATCAGTAGTGAAGTAGACCTATCCAAACTTGATGTTAAATATTGTTTTATTTGTATTTTTCCCGCCCCGCAATTTGGCGGGAAAAGAGATCCGGCGTAAGGTGCAAGAATAAGAGGTGTGGTAACTAGGATCACAAGGCTCCGGTGTGAATAAAGATATACTAATATATAATGAGATAGACCCAAGCAACACCCCCGTGGTTCCACAAAACAAATACGGAATGCACTCACCAAAAGCTGCAACCGCCAAGAAATGTCTTGCGGAATCTATGTCACTCATCCGCCGGGCCCGGCTCTTCAAACACGAACAAATATTCACACCCTCTCAGGAGACCGCAAACTACTCCTGGGAGCTGATCCTTCACCACTTTTAGTACAATTAAAGTTAAATTTCACGCCAAGCTTTTTAGCTTCGACCAAAGGCGCGCAAATCCGAATTGTCAGTGTTGCCACACTATTGTTAACCCAGTACCATATATAAAATACATGCATAAAAATAAAATGTGTGTGTGTTACTAGTAATAAAACCTAAGCCCTATTCGGGTCCCTACAAATACTAAACATCCCCGCGCCCGAGGAAGACTGAAAAGTCTTTCTCCAAAAACAAAAAAAAACAGCAGATGAATCCCAACCACATTTAGAATTCAATTGCTACAGAGGCGTATGTTCAGACAATCTTACAAAGTAGGTATAACTAACACACACAAAACCAAATAGCTAAATGCCCAAAACAAGCAAATAAAAACAACAAAAGACAAGGCTATATACAAACTATGGTAACTGTTACCAGACGACCCGTTGGTCCTGTGGCAAACAAACAAATTCCAACCGCATTTGGAATCCCAATACAAAGGTCAATGAAAATACAATTACATTGACAACAATATTATAAAAATTAAATAAGTACAAAATTTAAACCGCATTGACAATAATAAAAGAAATACTCGAAGGACCATTACATTTCAAAGTAAATATGACTAAATTAACAAAACAAATATAAATTCAAAAAAACATACATCAATAAAATAAAATACTAGCTAATTAATCCGCAATTGGTAATCGAACAATCTTTACAACCGGGCGTTTTAACATTCCTGCCGAAGTGCGAAGTTCTACTACCCTGACTACATTATCCTTACCAGGATGTAGACATTCAATACGACCAAGTTTCCAAGATAAAGGAGGCAAATTATCGTCCTTTATTAAAACGAGGTCCCCAATTTTTGGTGGATCAGTTAAAGATGTCCACTTAGTTTTCATTTGCAGTGTATGCAAATACTGACAGCTCCACTGTCTCCAAAAATGTTGTGACATATTTTGGACCAATTTATACCTAGAAAGTAATGACATTCTCTGATCTACATTAAATTCAGGTAATGCCATCAAAGATCGACCTATTAACAAATGGGCGGGTGTTAAGACCTCTAAATTATCTGGATCACCCAGATTTAGAGGACACAAAGGCCGCGAATTTAATACAGCTTCTATTCTAATAAAGACTGTTGACAGCTCTTCAAAAGTTAAAGCTGTAGTACCTACTATTTTATGCAATAATGATTTGGCCGATTTTACAGCAGCCTCAAATAGTCCACCAAACAATACCGCGCTTAGACGCATCCGAAACGAGAAATTCCTGGTTATCTTGTGACAACAGGAACCTTTGAACATCATTTAAATGTTTATTAGCACCAACGTAGTTGGTACCACAATCGGACCTAATAAGTTTTGGTAAACCCCGCCTTGAAACAAAACGTGTCAACGCCGCTATAAAACCTTCAGTGCTTAAATCGTTGACAACCTCTAAATGAATGGCTTTAGAAGCCGAACAAACGAATACGCACAAATATGCTTTCTCAATTTTGGCATTGCGTATACGAGAGGCTTTTATAAGGAACGGACCCGCAAAATCCGTCTGTACACTATGAAATGTACCTACTGCTGTTACCCTATCAGCTGGTAAACTAGACATAATAGGCTCATCTGGAATAGGTCTAGTTCTTAGACAATAAATACATCTGTACAACCGACTCCGAATAACTTGTCGGGCAGAAATAATCCAGAAACGCGACTGTAGTATAGACTGCAGTGCGGTTGCCCCTATATGGCAATAAACCTTATGAAAATGATCTATAACTAAATAAGTAAATGGATGTGACTTCGGAAGCACAACTGGATGTCGTTTATCAAACGAAATATTCGCATTCCTTAACCTACCTCCAACACGTAATAATCCACCCTTATCAATAAAAGGCGTGAGCCTACGCAACCCTAATGAACACTGTACACCACGAGACAATAAAAGCAAATCCGATGCAAATTCATCAGATTGAACTAACCTAATTAAACAATCCAGTGCCCTGTTACGTTCTGAAACTAACAAAACCTTATTATTTACACGGTTTGTACGACAACGGCAATTTTCAATAAAACGTTTACAATATGCAACAACAGTCACTAAACGATCTAAAGAACTAAATCTTTTGAAAATTGAGGAATCCGACTTCTCTACAACAGCGTGAGAGACCAAGGTCGATTTTCGCAAACCAGGCATATCCGCAATTGGTTTCACTAAATTCTCAGGCCATGATTCACACTCCTTTATTAACCATATAGGCCCCCACCATAGACTATGGTGCAACAAATCCCTAGCTGAACAACCCCTACTGGCTACATCAGCTGGATTCATGTCGGACGGTACGTACCGCCACACAAGGTTTAAGCCGCAATTTACAATTTGTGAAACCCGGTTCGCCTCAAAAACCTGTAATTGATGAGGAGGGGTTCGCAACCAAGATAATGCAATAGTGCTGTCAGACCAACACACCAACTCTGATAAATTATATTTGGTGGTGGAGTCTGATCCCACTCCAATTTCATAGACCATAACTCTTGCATTAACATTTTACCCTGAAGAATGACTGGGGTTATCCATCCCAATGGATCAAAAGTTCTAGCTATTGTTGATAAAATTGTACGCTTAGAACATAAATTTAATGAAGGTAAATGAAGGTGGTATGTGAATTTATCTGTTCTTGGATTCCACTGAATTCCAAGTATTTTAACAAAACTGGTACTGTCATCATTATCAAATATATGAGGTTTTTCAAGGTGGTCATCTGCTATATCCGATAGCAATTCCGCTCTATTTGATACCCATTTTCTAAGTTCAAATCCACTTGAACCTAACAACTTAACTAAAGAGGTTTTTAACCTAATTGCTTTTTCTACCGATGAAGAACCGCCTAGGATATCATCCATATACACGGATGTTCGCAATAACTGTGCTGCTTCTGGGTACTCCCCTTCTCCATCATCAGCCAACTGATGTAAAGCCCGCATAGCCAAGTACGGACTCGATTTCATGCCATAAGTCACTGTATTGAGTTGGTATAATTTTATGGGATTATGAGGAGAATCTCTCCAAAGAATAAGCTGATATGGCCTATCCTCTTCAGAAATATTAATTTGCCTAAACATCATACGAATGTCTGTTGTAAATACAACAGCATCCAATCTAAACCTACAAATAATGGCCATTATGTCCATTTGTAGTTTAGGACCAGAAAACAAACAATCATTTAATGACAGCCCCGATGTAGTCGGACAACTGGCATCAAAAACCACTCTGATTTTATCAGAATCAGATTTAAAAATCCCATGATGGGGAATTATATAGTGACTACTACTTAAATTACCATTAAAAGGAGACATATGCTGCATATACAAATATTCTTTCATAAAACTAACATACTTATCCTTAAAACTACTATTTACATGCAACCGTTTCTCCAGAGATAAGAAACGCTTGTTGGCCAAGTAAAAAGAATCACCAAGACCCTGTGGGTCTTTTGAAAATGGTAATCGAACTACAAAATGACCAGAGTCATTGCGGCTATAGGTATTAAGGAAGTGCTGCTCACATTCCTCATGCCTAGGGTCAACCACTTCTTCGGGTAGGCTATCCACTTCCCAGAACCTTTCCAATATTTTATCACAAGACACTGAAATAGAAAAGGTTTGAGTTACACAAGCCCTGGTATGGTCAGGTTTGTATGTTGTTGGTCCCATCAAAACATATCCAAAAATGCTATTTATAGCCACTGGCAACCCATTACCCAACTTAATAATACTATCATATAATATTATATCCCCTAGTAGGTCCGCACCAATCAAAATATCCACACACCGACTCTCATAAAACCTCTCATCGGCTAAATTTATATGAAAAAACTGATCTCCTAGAGTCGATGGCAATGAAAAGTTGGGAAGGTTGTCAGTGATCCTATCCAAAATAGTGCCCACAGTCACCAAACTTGGTCTGCCTACAAAACGGGAACGTATTGTAAGGTTCACCGCACCCCTGACCTGGGTTACACTAGCACCGCTTAACCCTGTCACTATATTCACATTTGCCCTATATCTATGTAAACCTAACCTATTTACACAGTCCTCCGTTATAAAAGATCCCTGGCTACCCCCATCCAACAAAGCCCTTACCGAGTGAAAATTGCCTACCTGATCTTTTAATTGGACTACAGCCGTTGATAGCAAAACTGTTTGCTTGTAACCTCCCTGAGAACTGTGCAACGAAGTTGCCGCATTATTTATATTTGATGTGCTGGGCACATCACTAGAGACTAATTCATTAGTATTATTCACAACCACGTTTTCACCTCGTTCCCCTACCACATTGTGTACAAGGTTAGGCTGTGTTAACCTATTAAAATGCAACAGTTTATTATGTTGCATAGAACCGCATACATCACAGACAGTGTTAGAAGTACATGACTCAATGTGATGTTTATGTAAGCACCTAAAACATAAATTATTACTCATAGCAAAACGCTTCCTAACTTGAGGTACCAAATTTAAAAACTTAAAACACTTTAATATTAAATGACCTTTATTACAATAAGTACAAGCTAAATTATTTTTAGCAGGTGTTGTGGAAGCAAATACTTTATTTATACGTTTTGAAGGCGGTCTTTCAACCGCATTGAAGCTGGAACAAGTTTCCAGTACCCGCACTTCACTATTTAAATAATTTAATAATTCATCAAATGTAGGTAATAATTCTGATAAGTGCTTATCCTCAAAACCTTTTTTTAAGTTATTATCTAACTTATTATAATTAATAAAAAACAAAAGGTATGACCAGTCCACAATTGGAAAACTCATTTTCTCCAAAGCCTTGGTGCTTTCAAACAAAATATTTACAAAAGATTTTAATGAGTTTAAATGTCTATTGACTTGTCCCAAACTTAACATATTATTAATAAGCTTATCCGCAATTAACCGCTTATTGTCATACCTATTTTTTAGTAGGCTTATTGCTACTGAATAATTTGCAGCCGAAATAGAAAGGTGCTGCACTAAAGCCTTAGCTTCCCCTGTCAATGATCCTACTAAATAGTACATCCTCTCAATGTCTCAAATAGACTGGTCGTCACCTACTAAGGACCTAAACAATTCCATAAAAGAGGCAAACTCCTCCAATTTACCTGTAAATACCGGAATATGCACTTTAGGTAAGAAAGATTTACTACCTTTCATATCTGAAGTGCTAACCTCAAAACCGCCAAACATACTTTCATACTTAGCTTTTATTGAGTAGTAATAACCATTATACGTTCTAAACATACCCATGGGATCCTCGGAATGTCCCCCTTCCTCGTCATAGGCGAGGTCAGCAAAATAATCACTAAATTCCTTGTATTTTGACTCCAAATCCGCACAACGAACTTTAAACATAATTCGGTCATCAGGACCGAATTCCTTTTGACAAAGGTCGAACAAATCGTCAAAATAACAAGAAACAATATCCATTTTTAATTTTAACACAGTTTTCTTGTTTGCTTTAGGCATTTTAACCACTATTTAACAATAAACAAATGAGAAAATTCAAACACCGGCAAAATACGCGAACTGCCAAACTCTCGACTGATGACGTTTAGCAAGTTCGCGCCGAAAATGACTGACTGAACAAAAGAGCGGGAAAGTTATGCATTTGCATGAACCCAATTTCATGTAGTGTATTTATGTGTTTTTAAATACATAAATATAATAATAAATACATAAATAATGTACTATATTATATTCCCGCCCTGTACTTACAAAATTAACCCCTTATTTTTGCACCACGACAACAAAATAGTAAAGAATAACAAACCGCAGGTTCAAATCCGTCTCGAATGTTGACCAATGTTTTATTTGTATTTTTCCCGCCCCGCAATTTGGCGGGAAAAGAGATCCGGCGTAAGGTGCAAGAATAAGAGGTGTGGTAACTAGGATCACAAGGCTCCGGTGTGAATAAAGATATACTAATATATAATGAGATAGACCCAAGCAACACCCCCGTGGTTCCACAAAACAAATACGGAATGCACTCACCAAAAGCTGCAACCGCCAAGAAATGTCTTGCGGAATCTATGTCGCTCATCCGCCGGGCCCGGCTCTTCAAACACGAACAAATATTCACACCCTCTCAGGAGACCGCAAACTACTCCTGGGAGCTGATCTTTCACCACTTTTAGTACAATTAAAGTTAAATTTCACGCCAAGCTTTTTAGCTTCGACCAAAGGCGCGCAAATCCGAATTGTCAGTGTTGCCACACTATTGTTAACCCAGTACCATATATAAAATACATGCATAAAAATAAAATGTGTGTGTGTTACTAGTAATAAAACCTAAGCCCTATTCGGGTCCCTACAAATACTAAACAAATATAGTAAACTGACACTGACACACAAAGCAAACAGTGTAATTTGCGTTGTCGAACCCACTCAAGATGCTCATCACAGTACTGGGCAGTCATCAATCGTCTAAGAATCATCGGAGAGGTATCAAACAGGTCAACATCATGTACGCGTTCCACTAAGTGGTTAAAACTTTTGCATGCACGCTGGATATACGAGGGGCGTTCAAAATATTCTCGGTATGTGGATAAAAACAAACAAGTACGAAAAGTTTGATATTTTTATTTTTCAATATACTCCCCCCCTATGTTCATACACTTATAAGATCGATCAATTATTTTTTTTAATCCCTCATAAAAATATTTTTTATCTTTGGTGTAAAAATGCTCCTCCACGGCCGTCTTCAACGCTTCATCGTCAGAAAATTTATTTCCACGCAGATCCTTTTTAAGATTGGGAAACAAAAAGAAGTCGCTTGGGGCTAAGTCCGGACTATAGGGTGGATGAGTAACAGTTTCAAACCCACATTCAACAATAGCTGCCTTGGCAATATGAGCAGTATGGACAGGGGCGTTGTCATGCAGAAGCAGAACACCTTTGGTTAACTTTCCTCGCCTCTTTTCTTTGATCGCATCTCTTAATTGACGTATAACGTTAGCGTAGTACTGCCCTGTGATATTTACACCTTTTTCTTTATAATCGATAAGCAAAACTCCTTCACAATCCCAAAATATTGTGGCCATGACCTTGCCAGCTGACGGGATTACCTTGAACTTCTTGGGATGAGCTGAACCCTTAATGTGCCACTGCATGGACTCCTGTTTGCTCTCTGGGTCATAATGATGAACCCAGGTTTCATCTCCAGTAACTATTTTTTGCAGCACCTCATCGGGATTTTCACCACACAGGTCGATAAAATCTGAACAGCAAGCCACACGCATATCCTTTTGAAGAAGCGTCAGCATTCGCGGAACCCATCTTGCACTTACTTTTGACATATTAAGATGGTCATGTATAATGTCATGTACGGTACCAATAGAGAGATTGGTTACTTGAGCTATAGATTTTACCTTCACTCGGCCGTCTTCCAATATAAGTTTTTCCACTTTATCAATATTTTCTTGTGAGGTAGCCACTACAGGCCGGCCAGGTCTAGGGTCATCTTCAATACTCTCCCTTCCACGCTTAAATTCGCTTGACCATTTTTGAATAGTAGATAAAGAAGGAGCAGACTCACGGTAAACACAATCCATTTCCTCTTTTATGGTTTTTTGATTTTTACCCTGTTTTGTCAAGAATTTTATGACGGATCGGTGCTCTAATTTCGTTAAAATTGTTAATTCGCTCATGGTGTTCATGTTTGTTCGGCAATTGCAGAAAAACAAAAGAACATCTCGGTTCCAATTTTACTTTTTTTTAATGTCAATGGATGAATCTTAGCGGCCAGTAACAAATATATATATAAAAGAGGTTGTAACGTATCAATACCGAGAATATTTTGAACGCCCCTCGTAGGAGTTATTTCTGTAATTACTCGATGTGTAAGAAACACCAAGCAAACGGGGACATCTCGTTCTATACGTAGGGGTAAGGAGTTTCAGTTTAGACAAGAGTTCAGGGCAATCAACCGAGCCGTTGGCTACTTTAAGAAGATATGAGATGTCAGAAATGTTTCGACGTGTTTCAAGCGGAAGCAAATGAAAGCGAATACAACGGCGGTTGTAGTCAGCATCGTACGTTTTGGCTCTGTACTGAATGTAACGTACTTTTTTTTTTTTTTGAGGGTAGGCGTGAAATAAACAAGTTAATAAATTAATGATATCAATTTAATTAATTAAAACAGTTTAAAAGCGTAGTGTTTTGGTTTTATATAGTGAAATTTATTGTGTGTAAAAGCTCATGCAATAAAATATAAAAACTGCATTAATCCTGCTGGAATAATTTTCGTCATAAAATTTTAACCTGCAAACTCACTTTGAGAACAACACAATGGCAGCAGCCGATACGATTGAGAAGACTCAACAGCATTTGGAGCAGAGCCTTTCTAAGAGAATGGCTGATTTTGAGTTGCAGCTTTCAGCTGTGAAGGAAAACCCCAACAGCATGAGAATTGATACACTGGCTCGGGACTACCAGGAATTCAAAAGCTTCACAGTGGAGATGTTCTCAGCGCTAAGACAGCAGATCTTACAGTTGCAAAACACTGTTGATAACCTGGAGAGCCATAATAGAGGTGATAGTTTGCTTCTAAAGGGAGTTCCCGAGACACAGACCGAGTCCATTTCCGAATCAGTCGTCAGACTAATCCAAGAAAAGCTCAACATTCCTGATATTAGTGTACAATCATTCCGTGCATGCTATCGGCTTGGAGGACGTACAGATAGTGAGGGGGTGACAAGGTCTGTACTTGTGCGATTCTGGGACCACAGACTGCGACAGAGAGTTTGGAGTAACAAAACAAAATTCAAAGGATCTCCGGTCAGTTGTTCTGAATTTTTGATTAAAAGCAGACAGTTGCTTTTTGTGGAGGCGAAAAAGCTCTTTGGTTTTCGTAATTGCTGGACTCAGTATGGATATATTATAGTAAAGCTCCCAGATGGAAGTAAGCAAAAGATTTTTAATCAATCAGACCTTAGTGCCTCAGCATCTCACCTACAAAAATGTGACCTAGCTCCTCAATCTATATCATCGGATGCACCCCGAGTGACCAAGGAAAGGCAAAGGAGAGCGGTGGCCAGGAAATAGCAGCGTTTCTCGATGGTTCGCAGTTCGGTGGTATAGTGTATCATAGACTCAGAAGATCTTCAGTACAAGTTTTTGCATGATAGTATTTGTGTTTTATAGCATATTGTAGCAGTAAATCATAAACATACAGGGTTGGAAATTGAGGATAAATTATAAATAAACAACTGTACTAAAATTCAAATATTTATTCAAATGTGTTATAGAAACACCAATCTATGCATTAATAGAAACCAAACCCAGTCGATTGTAAGCTCGAGACACTGTCCTTCTCCTATCTTCCCCACACATGATGGGGCCGCCCCCCGGGTGGTGAATCCATGGATTGCTAGGATTTTGTATTTTTCTCCTAGGTATTACTTTTAGGCATCACCAGTTAGGAGCTTGGTTCGATATGCATAGTTAAGATAGAGAGAGAGGACTTTTTAAGGATCTTATTAATTTCAAGTATTTTGTAAGTAGGCATAGGACAATAAATATAATGTATTCTGCGCTTTTACATGTCAAAAAATTAATCAATATAACGAAAAGCTTATTTTCTGGGAATTGGCTTGTATTTGGAGCAGCACATTACAACCCAAATATACATAACTATAATCTTGTTAGGGTTGCCACCTGACGCTTGTTGACTTAAGGATTGCCTGCATCAAATGTACAGGTTTTAGATTATTTTTACAGGAGCCAATTAAAATAGCACTATTTTATGGCATTACTTTTAATTTTTTACTTATACATGTTAAATGAAACAGCTTTTAAAGATTTAATTTTGGGAAGCAACTATGTATATATATTTTTTACATTATAACTTACAATGTAGCTTTGCCTTTATAGTATCAATATTTCCACATAATTATCAGGGTGACCTGTAAAATACATCTGGTTTTTGATGCAGTGTAACAGTATAAATAATTGTAATAACATACACACATCCTGGATATAGCCTTGAAGGATTGTTGAAGGTTTGCTTCCTCGAACACCTATATAATAATTAGTTGCTATATTACCTGTAAAACATAATGTAAAAGATAACTATTATTTGGAGCTGTGGTTGTCTTTGTTTTGTGCCACATCTCATTGTCTGAAAGTCAGCAAGTCCAATGTCTGCTGTAAACATTTATTACAATTATCGATATGCTACAATAGTTACAGTCAGATGTGCATGGTAATGTAGTGTGTTTTTCGATTTGTTCAATGATACTTTCACATGTATTTGTAAGCACCAAATCCAGCAATGAACTTTTCTATCACTATTATATATGCATGGTAACAAAACAAATTACATGATTGGATTAAGCATTGATTGGTTTATATTGACTGTAACTATTTATTGAGAATATTCACCAATGTAAAGTAGCAAAGTGCAGAAATACAAAATAAATGTGTTTATATTGGGGAATACAGTGAACCGTCAGTCAGTCAGTCATGCTGTTGACAATGACAGTTTTTTGTTTTTTTTTTTTCGTTTTATCCCGGGCCTTGGTTGCAAGTCTTTCAGTTATGTTACCTACTGACAGATAATTAACAGAAGTGCTAATGCTATGTTCGACTTGTTGTTATGAGTGCTTGCTTTTATCTTATTTTAATATTTTCGATTTATTACGCTTTGAAAGTAGTTCCGACTTGGCATAAGTCTATGGTTTTCATACAAAATCGTTAAAAAAGGCAAACTTTGATTTATTTCCTATCAAGTCGAACATAGCACTTGGCACATTATAGGTTTAAGCTGTTTAGGGCCAAGAATACAAATGTTTTAAATCCTTTTGATAAAGTGTCTGTATGATGTTGTACGTGAACTTATTGTTTGGTCTATTAGTTTTTTTTTCTCTTTGTTAAATAAATGTAACTAGCGAGTTTGTGAAGCACTTAGCCGGCAGGATATGCAGTAGTACATCTATTTTTTTTAATAGTCAGCACCTATATATTATTTAATATATTATATTATAAAGTATTATATTATAAATATTGTATTATACTTGTGTTATTTATTATATTTAGTATTATATTACACTATGGGTTTTTTAAGCGATGATGATTCCTTTCATTCTATCATAAGCAGCACATCTAGTGACTCATATTATGATGCAGCTGATTTTGACGTTTTGTTAAATAATGAGTTTTCTTCTTGCAAAAAGAATTTCAATTTGTGCCATATTAATGCGCAGAGTATCCCGGCCCACTACTCGGATCTTCTTTCTTCTTTTTCTTCTCCTGATATCATTGACGCCATTCTAGTCTCAGAATCCTGGCTCAAACCCTCTTTGCCTTCAACGTCTTACTCACTCCCAGGATATATACTTATCCGTAATGATCGTACAGGCTTAAACGGAGGGGGAGTCGCCATTTACCTGCGCGCTGACCTACCATACAAGCTAATTAGCCGTTCTCCTAATTCATACACTGCGTCAGCGGAGTATTTATTTATCGAGGTCAATTACTTAGGATCTGGAGTACTGGTTGGTGTTGTATATTGTCCCCCTTCTATAAATTATTTTTTTCATCTCGAAGGCGTCCTTGAGGAGGTAGTACCACTTCATACCCACCACGTCATCATGGGCGATTTTAACACGTGTCTTCTGAGTGGCCGTGGCAATGACAAAAACAGGGCGTCTAAATTGCTAAATCTCACGTCATCAGTCAACTTATCTTTGCTGCCGTCTGGGCCTACTCACCATCTATCTACTTCTGATACCCTCCTTGATTTGATCTTCACTTCACGCCCTGACATTGTCGCCAGCCACGGTCAGCTTCCTGCTCCATTCTCCCATCACGATCTCGTTTTCGCTTCGAACGGGGTTAAACCACCGAGATATCGACCACCTATAATTGTGATGCGCCATTACAGCCGCATAAACGTGGATAAGCTGCGTGAAGACGCCGCAAAGATTGATTGGAGCGGTTTACTTACTGCCACCAACATAGAAACAATGGTCACCATTTTCAACCAGGAGCTTCTAAAGTTATACGACGCTCACGCCCCACCCAGACCGACTAAACTAAAACGAGCACCTGCACCATGGCTATCCGATGATGTGCGGGTGGCGATGAGAAAGCGAGATCGTGCCTACCGTAAATATCGACGTACCCGTAGTGATGATAACTTAGCTGCATATAGAGTCGCGAGGAATCGCTGCAATCAGGTGTGTAGAATCGCGAAGCGTCACCACTTTTATGACAACATAAACAACAGGCCGCCCAACAAAATTTGGCAGTTTTTTAACTCATTGGGATTGGGTCGCTGTCGTAGTCAGGTTAATCTTGGCCCTGTGACACCTGATCAGCTCAATGTTCACTTCTCATCGGCTCCAACTCTTAGCAGTCTTATAAAATCAAATACCTTAAGTGAAATAGCCGAATTTTCTGTGCCTGACGGAATCGAACCGTTCGTCTTGGTAGAGGTGTCGAAGGATGTGATCTTTAAGACGATTAGCTCAATAACTTCTAAATCAATAGGATGTGATGAAATCAGTCGTGTTATGATCGTTACAATCATTGACCTACTCCTACCGATAGTCGCTCATATTATAAATTTTTCCCTTCTCTCAGGTCAATTTCCTTCCCAATGGCGTAAAGCCTTTATTATACCACTTCCGAAAATCGTTACCCCTACACTTCCGACCCATTTTCGTCCCATCTCCATATTGCCTTTTTTATCCAAGGTCTTAGAGTCCATAGTCCACAAGCAGCTGTCCACTTTCCTAAACTCTAATGACCTCCTAAATCCCTATCAGTCCGGTTTCCGACATGGTCATAGCACAACTTCAGCTTTACTCAAAGTAACTGAAGATATTCGTAGTGGCATGGAAGAAACAAAGGTTACAGTTCTTGTACTCATCGATTTCACAAATGCCTTTAACACAGTAGATCCTGATTTGCTCCTCGCCATTTTATCTCGTCTTAAGATCTCATCGGAGACCCTGATTTGGTTTTCAAATTATCTGCACGGTCGTCAACAACAGGTTCGAGTTGATCAGGTGTCGTCAGGGTGGTGCAACTTGAATGCGGGCGTCCCCCAGGGGGGTATTCTTTCTCCGCTGCTGTTTTCGCTATTTATAAATGTCATTACCCGTTGTCTTCATTGCCACTACCACCTGTATGCAGATGATTTGCAGCTCTATGTGCAGACGGACATCACCACTCTTAATAGTGCAATAGCTTGGCTTAACTCAGATTTATCCAACATAAACTCATGGTCAACACGCTTTGGGGTCGTTGTCAATCCGAGTAAGTGTCAGTCTATTATAGTAGGCAGCTCCCGGCTGCTAAGTAAGGTAGATCTGAACAATATTGATCCTGTTCGGTTTGACAACGTCCCGATTGCTTTCAGTAGCGAAGTAAAGAATCTGGGAGTACAGCTAGATTCCAATCTGAACTGGACTGCCCAGGTCAACAATACGAGTCGAAAAATATTTGCTTCTTTGCACTCTCTCAATAAATTCAAAAATTTCCTGCCATTAAAAGCTAAAATAACCCTTGCCCAAAGTCTACTCCTTCCTATACTCGACTATGGTGACGTGTGTGGTGTCGATCTCTCAGAGATGTTGCTCAACAAGATGGAGCGGTTACTAAATACATGTATCCGGTTCATCTTTTGCTTACGCAAATATGATCACATCTCTGAGTTTCGGAATAAGTTGAGGTGGCTACCAATTCGTTGTCGCAGGAACCTTAGAATCCTCTGCTTACTCTTTTCTATACTCAACGAGCCTGCGACACCGAAATACCTTAAGGACAAATTTGCCTATCTCTCGTCACTTCATGAAAGATCCCTCCGTTCGTCCCACAATTCTGTTCTATCTATTCCTTCTCATCACTCTAGTTTTCAGGCTAACTCATTTGCAGTAGTGGCAGCAAATTTGTGGAACGACTTGCCAGTTGAAATTCGCCAAGCTCCCAACAAAACACTATTTAAAAAGATGGTTTACTCTCATTTCTTAAAGAGCTCCTTATAGCGTATGTAAGTAAATGTTGTATGTAGTGTATATCTATGTATGTATATAGTTTGTAGTATATGTATTTTTATTTAATATTTGAATGTATGTGTATTTGTAGTTATATATATATTGTATATATAAGAACGATTTAATTTATTATGTAAATGTTTCATATAGCCAGTTGCACCTACCTTTCAACGTTAATGCTCTGTATTGTCCCAAAGGTTGGCTGCTAGAGAATGCCTAGCGGCATTAAGCCCGCCGCTTGTACATAGTGCAATAAAGTTTTAAATAAATAAATAAATAAATAGCGTAAAAATTTTCGCTGGATAGCCTCAATACGTTTTTTATAAAAAGCATATTGATGGTTCCAGATTTGGCTTGCATATTCCAAGTGACTGCGAGCAAACGAGCAATAAAGTATTTTGGTTGCTTTGATACTTTTAAAGTCACTGGTGGACCTTAGCACAAATCCTGTTAGTTTTTCACTAACAGGAGTAGAATCATTCAAATAATTTAATTCATTTTAATAATGACGTTTGACAAATAGCCTGTAATAGGTTTACGTGAATAAAGATATTTTGACTTTGATTCGATTCATATTTTGGCCTGTGGCGCGTGTGATTCTGTTTCGGAATACAGAAGAACAGATTATAGGAGTGAAGGATACATTGCTAGGGGTCTCAAATTTAATATAGTCTTTACGTGTTGCGGTCAATAACGTGTTGTGTGGGCGGCAGGTGTTCGACATCCACACGCAGAACGTGTCGGACGCTATGGGTCGCGCGGCGCTCGCCTACCACGTGGACTCGGACCACCACGGGACCCTCTACCGAGTCAACTTCTGGGTGCACGCCGTCCTCATCAAGTTGCTGCCGTGCTCGCTCCTCACCGTCATCTCGGTGTGGCTCGTGCGCGCCCTCTACCGCGCCAACCGACACCACCGCCACCTCGCCGCCTACAGCGCCTGTCCCCGCGGAGAGCAGCGCCGGGACAAGGCGGACAGGAGGACCGACAGGACCACCAAGGTCGGAACTCTAACATATCTTACTTATTACATTTAGACATACATGCATGTTTCTGAGTGGCCGACTTACTTATACTGCGCCAGCTTGGTAAATATCTGAGGTACAGTCTGCAGAACATATCGCTCAGGAACATATCCGGTGGCTCTTGTGAAATTCTATAACTTTAAGAGATCTAATGCATTTGTTGTCGGCCTAGCTAAATGTATGTTTTACCGGGCTGACAATGGATCCTACAAACATCTTAAGGATATTGTTCCTACTTTCGCACGGCTCCCAGAACGCTAAAGTAGTATGAATCTAGAAGACTAGTTTCGTGAGCCCCACGGGCGCTGTCATATTAGGAACAGCGCCAAGCACCAAAAGTGCGTTGAATCACCGAAAGATTATCCCATCCCCAACCCAGGCCTATTGAATACCCAGGTCTGGATGGCTGTTTGACATGTTTTAAAATAATTTGGCCTTTTCTCGACGGGCGTTTATGTTTAGCAATCAATTGACTTTCCACACCCATATGATTAAAATGCACCCAAGAGCCTAAACAAATTACCCTTCTAACTATTACACAAGATGTGTCTTTCAACTTTTTTCTTTTTCTTAAGTTTAATCCCATAATTTGGAATCCAAGAGAAAATCAACGTTCTACCCACTCGGTTATGCTATAAAAACGAATATCCCAAGATGTTGGTGGCGGTGCTGCTCTTGTTCCTGGTCACGGAGCTCCCCCAGGGCATCCTGGGTCTCCTGAGCGGAGTGCTGGGTTGGTGCTTCTTTAAGAGATGCTACGATCTGTTCGGGGAGCTGATGGACATCCTGGCGCTTCTCAACGGCGCCATCAACTTCGTGCTGTACTGCGCCATGTCCCGGCAGTTCCGACAAACCTTCCGGGAGATGATGGTCCCGAGGGGCTGCGGCAGGTGGCGCCCCCACACACACGACCACTCCGACATCCAACACACGTAAGTTTTATCTTTAATTGTTTACAGCCGTAACATCAAGTTTCTTAATAGATTTGTACAAAACATCAATAAGTGTGGTGCTGCAAGCTACAGCTCGGTTGGCTCGGTTGTAAGAACGCTTTCCTTTACATCCTAAAAGGGTTCGAAGCCCGGCATATACTGACCGACTACTTAACGTGTTCGAAGTAGTCGGTCCCGGTTCTAATACCAACTTGTAGAATCGTTAATAAATTATCATCAGACGCTCGCCAAGCCGTCTGGCCAGCGTGACGAAAGTATATGGATGGCCCATCTCCAACAGGACTGTGTGTCCTGGGGGCTGCGATTGCGAACCGACTATACGTTCATTTGATATCAGAACTGATTAGAACAACAAACATGTTGATCTCCAGTAAGTAAACATGGAGACGCGGCCGTTAGTATTATACTTGTCCGCAATGAATTCGAGGTTAGTGCGAGCGAGACATTTTGGTTGATTACAATATTGTTGTTTTCGTTTGGAAAAGCTTTTAGTGAGTTGTGTCTGGAGTCCGGAGAGCGGAACGTGACGGGACTGCCGCTCTCGGGACACCAATCTTCATTTGGATCACTATTGAGATCCGACTGAGCCTCGATATTAAATAAAATTTGCATCCAACCGAAACAAAACTAAATCCATTCCTGCACAACTAATAAAAGAATTCTCTAACGACCGGAGAAACTAAAGTCCTTAATACCTATATTCTAAGACGTTTACTGATCGGCTCCTCCACTCAATCTCAGACGAGTTTCCTAGAGGAAAACTCTAAATCTGTATTCTTAGTTGTAAGCTCTCCAAACTTCCAAATCATAAATGTTTAATTTTATATATTTATTATTAATGTTGGCAAATGTTTTGTCATTTCCTTCACCAACAAACGCAAGAGGATAACTCATACGTATCAGCTCGAAGGTCAAACTCTAGCTCGAAAATCTGTGGCCAAGGACCTTGGAATCCTGTTTGATGAAAAGATGACATTGCGTGATCATTATGACTACATAGCCAGTAAGGCGTTAAGACAGCTGGGCTTCATAAGCAGGATCACAAAGGATTTTAAGAACCCTAAATCTTTATTGTGCTTGTTTTTTAGCCTAGTGCGCAGTTTGCTGGAGTATAGCTCAGGTATATGGTCCCCATACTACAAAGTGCACTCTAAACGTATTGAGAGGGTTCAAAGAAAGTGCCTAGGAATCTTAAACTATCGATATCACTTTGGAAGAAAATTTGTCTCCTACAGTGACAGATTGTCTGCTTTTGAGGTCACCCCGCTGTTTATTCGTCGCAGTCAACAAGATCTCATTTACCTGCACAAAATTACACACTCATTGCTTCAATCCTCTACTTTGCTGTCTTCTCTTAGATTTAGTACTTGGCGTAATCCCCGACAAAAGAACCGAACATTTGTTATTGGTATTTAGTACTTGGCGTAATCCCCGACAAAAGAACCGAACATTTGTTATTGGTACCCATAAAATCAACAGCTCTTATAATAACCCTATTATCCGTATGTGTCGACTATTTAATGACCTTTCCAGCGATACTGTGAATCTAGACATTTTCAACCCAAATGTGAGTATATTTAAGAGACAAGTGTTATTGATTGTAAACTAACCTAAAGTGACTTTTTACTATTCTTATATTGACTTATACTAATATATAACCTATGATGTAACTTTTAACATAAATTGACATTAATAATAACATATTTATTCTCGATATAGTATTAATATATTGATAATGATGAAATGGATGAAACCTAAAATTTTAAAACTGAAAAACATTGTTGACTCTAATCATCGAAGTAGCTATGTGTAGCATGCCGTGTACTGCCCTTGGGTTGCAATTCCGACCTTATGAATTATTGTAAATTTGTGCTTGATATGTATTAATTGTAACCTGTTAGTGTACCTTAAATAATAAATAAAATAAATATATATATATTTTATTATTTAATAAGTTTTTTTTTTGGCAACATTGAAGATTGTATTTTAGACATTATTTTTGTCAGAGTTACCTAGACTTATGACATCCATAAGTCTGTCTGTTTTATACATAGATTTAGTATATATTATATAGATTGGCAATAGAATGATTAGGGCGAGACCAAAAATGAAAAACACCGGTGTGCGTGAAATGCGCATGTGTGCGAAACGGATAGTGATGTGCGCGACTGCCTTGACTTAGATTATCGATAAAGATTGCAACGTTTTCGTGTTGTCTGATTTGACACAGATCTAGCTACATATAAAGTTGATGTTTGTTTGAGGTAATAAAAATTAAAATACAAAACATGTTGGATTTTTATTTTAAAAAAGTAACAGCATATTAGGTACATTAATCATATAAACAAAATAGCAATTGTGGAACACAAGCTAATATAGGTAAAAAAAAAACATCTATAACTTGTGCATGCCATTTTTCCATTTAACCCAAAATTTACCGAAAAAATCTAAAAAAATGTGTTCATTCGTTTTTTATATCTACAATTTTTTTTTTTACATTTAGTGAAAATAACATTACTTCGGGAAAATTTGCCAGGAAATACGAAAAACTGATTAAATTAATTTGGAAACCTAATATTTCATATTTGAAAATTATTTTGTTGCAAACCCCAAATTTCTAAGATTTCTTATCACATATTTTGGTATGTAACATTTTAATTTACATTATTTAAGGATTTCAACGTTAAATTTTCAATTAAACGATGAAAAGTTTATACACAAATTGAAAAATATAGTTTTTTCAGTTGCGTTTCCTAGCAAATTTTCCTCTATGTTTATTTATTTACACCATCTAAAAGTAGACGATTCTATGAAAAATAAAACCACTGTAGGTATATAAAAAAAGTCAAAGTCAAAATATCTTTATTCACGTAAACCTATTAAAGGCATTTGTGACACGTCATTATTTAAATTATTTTGAATGATTCTACTCCTGCTAGTGGAAGACTAAGCAGCAAAGCAGATTCCAGTGACCTGTTAATGTCTGACTGAGAAAGGAATCTGCAAGGAAAAATCAGCTATAGCAGATTTACAAATTAAAACAAATACAGAACTACACAACAACATAAAATAGAGATCCTTTACTCCAAGATTGTCCTATAGGACAATCTTACTAACCCTACCAGGTAAGGCAAAACTGAAATAAATTACTTGCCCAAGCCCCTTGGGCAACCCGAAAGACGACAAAACGCAAAACGTTTGCTAATTTAAGAACAATAAATTGAACGTGTTCGGCAGAGGTCCCAGGCCCCCACAGCAGCACCCGATCATGGACGTAACGCATGTGCCAGCCATCCCCCCGCTCAACCAGGCCCTTAGGGACGGACCAGGACCCGACACACGTGCCACCACTGCAGTGACCTTCTAAGAAAGGTTTTTGCCATTTATTCTTTACTAAAATATTTTGGGGAAATCTGAAACATTATAAAGTTTAAATTATTTTATAAAAATATTTATAATTTAGTTCAATTAATAGGAGTTGCGCCATTTAGCTACGAAACTCCAAAAATTGAAAAGTAAAATATATAAAAAACATTTTTAAGAATTTAACGAAAATTAATAAGGCTGTATAGGCATAATCCATTATGCATGCTATGCTGCATACAAGGCACAATACCTTTGCCATTTAGCGACATATCGATAAGATGTTATCGATAACATGTTATCGATATGTGTCATTCTCTACATAAGTGAGGTTAGAAATAGTAGAAATTCACGTATTTGATATTATCTTAAATTGAATTCCTATGCATTCAGAGTATTAATGTAATAAAAGGCGTTTATTTTTCCCATCTGTTTGTGTATAAAACCTTAGTGGCAGATCTAAAACATTGTATTTAGGCAGCTAAATATTTCAATCGTACTTACGTGTTAAATGAATAATTATGCGGGTTTTCTTTCTTAGATGAGTTACATCCAGGTACTACACAAGTAACCATGACTAATTACGTCTATTAACCTCAAATTTACACTATAAAACCTTAGATTATTACAAATATAAGCGGAATTTGTTTTGTTTACAATTACGCCAGCCGCTACAAGCCGCGAACGTGTCTGTGAATGGTCCTGTCTATCTGTCTCGCTCTAACATACGCAATACTGTGCTCTTTCTCTTTTGCATTGCCAATCTAAGTATCCTATATCTATTGTTTTATATGACTATTTATGTGTCACGGAATTATTTATAATTTTGAAACAAAATCTGATTGGAATGAGTTTGGCAATTTGTTTTGACTTATAATTATTCATTAAATTAAATTATATAAATAGTTTAATTATTTAGTTACTAATTATTAATAAGGCTGCCAAGCCGTCTGGCCAGCGTGGCGAGCGTAGGCCAAATTCTCCAGTTCTGAAAGGCCCATCTCCAGCAGTGGAGGTCTAGGGGCTGTAATGAAATGAAATGAAAATAAGGCTGCAGACAACACCATTTACTAACTTTGGAAGAGCGTTGTCAAGTTACAGATATGTGTTTGCTTCAGGATATTATCCGTGGACGATTAGACTGCACCGAGCTTGTGGAGAGTGTGTCATTTAATGCTAGTCGTCAACGTACACGCCACACGCCGATGCTATGCACGCCTTTTAATTCAAGTAATTATGCTAGTAACGCTGTTATGACACGAATTGTTCGTAGTTATAATAACTTTTTTAAAGATATTGACCTATTTACTGCTTCTAAATCTAGCCTTAAAAAGGACTTGTACATGCACATTACATCTGTGGACTAAAGATGGCTTGGGTTTGTTGTCTTCCTTTCTTGTTTATATGAATAGACAGGTGACAGCGTTCCTGGTTGGATTTGTTTCGCAGATTGAGTGGATGGATTAATGTTGTGTTCGACTTTCTCATATGCACATTTAATGTTGTTACCAAATTATAGGTATGTTTTATTATTATTATACTTCTTCTATATATATATAATTATTAATATATAATTATTAATATATAAATATTAATTTAATTATTTTTTGGAAATTTTCCGTGCTTTATAAAATTATGTTGTAATAAACTATTGAAACATTTATGTACCTATTTTGTATAGTAAGTAGTTAAACTCCACTACGTACTATGTTTATATAGCGAAACCTGTAATTGACCTTACTCCATAAATTGTACCATACTATTATTAAGCATATTGTTACGTTGTTGGTTTCTTAATAAATAAATAAGAAAATAATTAAATACAAATTTAAATAATATAAATAATAGCCAAAAATAATATAAACACGCTTGAAGGCGGTTTTATTGTATGTCGCGATGTACCTCGAGTGTGACAGTTCTATTCGGCGCGTTCCTCCGTTTGACAGCTGGAAGGAATTAAGTAGTCGTTGAAGCAACAAATAGGAACACGGCTGCTGGACCTACGCTGTTGGAGAGAGCCAGAGCAGTACTTATACTGTGTTCTTACGATTCGACAAGTTGGTGTTAGTGCAACCGATCCGGTGGCGGTGGTGTTGCAACCAATCCGGTGGCGGTGGTGTTGCAACCAATCCGGTGGCGGTGGTGTTGCAACCAATCCGGTGGCGGTGGTGTTGCAAATTGTAAGACAAATTATTGTAAGGAAAATGGCTTCACAACCCAAGTGCAATCTATCTTCTTTCTATAGCTTTATTTATAAACTTCCTTCCTCTATGTGTGTGTATGTGTGTGTATGCCATTTTCAACAGATGGTGCATAATATGTCTTAGATTTTCTCCCAGTTTCAGAAAGAACGAATAATATATTGAAAACGTTTATATTATTTGTCATGTTTACACGTATTAGTGGCCATTCATTTATTACATTAGAATTTAAAGGAAAAACTAATCAATTTTGATTTAGTTTTAAAGTTCTTTATCAATAAACCTATATTACTCGTATGTATGTATGTACTCGTATGTATGTATGTACTCGTAATGTATAAGATTACCCTCGGAATGTGGATCTGTCACTGGAATTATTTTACCATTCGCATTATTATTATCTTACGTAAAAGCTATCGAGAACCTCTCACCCCCTTGGAAAAAAAATAAAACATGATCGAAACACTCCCCCTCCCCCAAATTGTCTTACGTAATAAATAACAAATTCATGACACCTTTGCAAAAATGTGATTTTATTTTATTAATGCTTTAAGAAATTGTGTTTTAGGTTAGCATGTATTTCAGCATGGCTTTAGCATTGTGTGTACTAGCATGTAATTGAGCATGGCTTTAGCATTGTGTTCTGATAAAGTTCTGAGGAAGGCCGTGTTTTGTCGCCAGGTGCACGGAAAAGGTAAAGAGATAACCACAAAACCAGACAAACTTTCAATATCATGTGAGTATTATTTCTTGACAATTAAATAGTGTTGGACTTCCGCTGCCGAGCATCTGCCTGGGTCACTGCATCTGCCTGGGTCACTGCATGTGCCTGGGTCACTGCATGGGCCTTTTAGATAATATTACTCGAAACTTTAGCTTCCTCTGATTTGACAAGATTGTAAAATCTATAAATAATGATTAGCTATAGATCGAAAGGTAACCAGCAGCATGCAAAGTAGATCGACTACGTCGCGATCTGGGTTTTATATAGTTACAAAATGATTTTCCTAAAGACAATACCTTTACAAAAAGAGAGTGCAGTTATAGCAAACAATCGAGCTATGTTTCATTCTCAAATAAATTTGATTTGTTTAATCTTTTGGACATTATTAACCCCAGAAGGACCAACAAAGTAACTTCACTTCAATCACGTACCTTTCAAAAGTTACAGAAACCATCATTATCAGATTACTAATCTGCTAAGCTGCTGGTCTTCTGCTAACAGCTTACTCCTTGGACCACTTTCTTCCACTAACAAGATTTAAATTAATTTAAATAATGACGTCACAAATAGCTGTAATAGGTTTACGTATATAATGATATTTATCCTTAAACTTTGGTAACAGAAACTATCACATAAAGATACAAGCATTTTAGCGTCACTTTCTTTTATATTTAAAGATAACATTTTCACAAAATCACAAACGTAGTGTCCTAAATGATAGACAATGTGTTAGATGTTTCGCTGAGACTTGCAGCATGGAATTAATTCTTTGTGGTGATCTTCGTTATGCCGCTAATATTTTAAATTCATCGAAATATTCCCAAAACAATAATATTAGTTTAATTTAGGAATCAAAGACCAGGTTCTTACGATCGCCGCTGGATTGGTTAAACATATAAAATCGGAACAAATCACCTTTGTTGATATAAGTAACAATCAAACAAGAAATAATGTTTACAAAGTACAAGGTCCGTTCCCTGAAGATAATTTTTGAGTTTGTAGAACAAGAAAAAGCAACAGGAAGCCAAATCTGGCGAATACGGTGCTGAGCGATGTCTCTCGTTTCGTGTTTGGCCAAAAAATCAGTTACTGTGATGCTGGAATGTGACGGCGCATTATCGTAGTGAATAATCCATTAATTACATTATATAATAATCCGTTATCCTTGAATTCCGTACTGGGAATACCGAACTGGGGATACCGAACTATCAAAAACGTGACTGCCTTTGGTTAAACACTTATAAATTACAATGTAATTGGAAAATTCAGTAAAAGCTCTACGAGTACTTTTTTAAATTCTAAATGTTCATTTCATGTTCAAACAATTCAATTTTTATTTTCTTCAATTCTTGTCGTAGTTATGTTCTTAAAAGCTAGTCATATACCTTCCCGTTCTTATCACAGACTTAGACCAGATGGGTTGGCGAGGGGTCACATGTCAATTATTAAGATAATTTGTTAACAATTGGTATTAATGAAACCGGGACTGAAGACTTAACGTGGTCTCCGAGACACGGGAACGGCGGTGTTGGTAATCTTTGACGAATGTACGTAAGAAAAATATTTCTCATTTGTACATGCCTGAATTCGAACCGCGAACCTTTTTGGATTGGAAAACGTTTTTACAACCGAACCACCACCGCTCTTTTCATTAATATTCAGATAAATCATAAAATCCAAGAAAGAATCTGTCTGATACCGTCATAGACGATATTATTATGATGAAATAAGCCAAATTCGAACACGAACCAGAAGCTAGCGAATTGCTTATGAGTTGTCGTTATCGGCGCTCGCAATCCATATTATATTAAGCTTTATATTGAATAACTAAATGTGTTGCATTCCCAGAATGAAGACCGCGGTGCCGTGAGGGGCGGCCAGGCACCTCGTGCGGGAACACTGCTTCTAACGGGTTTAAGTACAACACACACAGACAGCGGGCGGGAGCGGTCCGGGGGAACGCACGGCAGCACTGCACAAACACATTTTTCCCGCAGATATCTTTGTTAATAGAAACTTAGTAAAGTAAAGTATCATCACGACCGTTTCCCTTTCGGGGTCGGGGTGGTCAGAAACCTCGCTTATAAATAAGCGTATAAAAAATAATGTAACAGTTTAAGTTAAAACTGGCTTATTATACTATTATTTTGAAGGTCAGCCGTCTGTACATTCGACGCCATTTTTAACTTTAATCGTTACGATTACAGAGACTTCGCTTTGGTACAACCCCGCCTTAGAATTTACTCTGCCGGTGTTACATTAGCAAAACCAGTCAATTAATTTCAAATCAAAAGGGACCCAAACCCATCCATGTCCGTGGACCTGGCACCCGTAGATCTATGGATTGCTAAGATATTTGTCTTCTTTCTGTGTCAAAAACACGCAGTGTTTTACAATGCGGTCTAGAATTTAAGTAGTGCCTAAGGAAATCCCGCGCCGGCTCACGTCCGGTCCGGAGTCTGTGTGTCTTGTGCTTAAATCTGATGAACTTGTGTGAACCAGTGAAGTGAACATTCTGCACTTTGTCGTGAGAGATCAGTAGCCGACTACTGAATGTGATAATTGTCAAGGTTGCTAAGTTAAGGAATACTCAAGGAATCGTCAGTCGGCAGCAAAAACTCGCAATCACTATCTCCACGCGAACATACGAGTATACATTTCAAGATGTGGATCTCTTGCAGCCAGTAAGTTTCCCCATTCCTATAACGGAGCGAAGTATGAAAAAGTATCTTGTTAGGCCTGCATTATTGTCGGGGGATGGGAAAATTGTCCCGTATAGCAGGATACCCACTGGAAATTCTTGCACTTCTAGTGCTGGGCGCCGGCACTAGTATAATAACGCCCGTACGACTTACGAACCCAGGGGAGCCCTTCTCTAGGAAGTGGTCTCCCATTTCTGATCTATACAAGAACACTGTAGGTACTCTGTTATTACTAACTCTGTAGATGTCGTGAGGTCCGTTTGTACATGAATAACCGGTTAACCGAATAATAATAAAATAAAATCTAAATTTGTGAAGAAATGTTAATTTTTCGAGTTAAAACAGTTTAGATGTAGGCGCGATGTGTTGTTAGTATTATTAGATGTTGGCGCGATGTGTTGTTGGTATTATTAGATGTTGGCGCTAAGTGTTATTGGTATTATTAGATTTTGGCGCGATGTGTTTTTTTTTAATTTAATTTATTTAGGTTTACAAGCAGTAACACACACACATATATATAATAACATTTAAATAAAGTTAGTAAGTTGTTGGTATTAGATGTAGGCGCGATGTGTTGCTGGTTATATTATATTTTTGTTAATGTTAGTGCTAATGTGATAATAATTGTTATTTGTTTGCAAACTCGATATATTAAGTTCCTTTTTAAAATTAAATATTAATTTTAAGCTCAAATATCACTTAGATTTAAATTAATTGTTTGGTTTTAGATATTTTAACAAATAAATCAACTACTTATTAAATTAACGAGCCGATAATTATTCTTAGTTAGCGCATAATTAAATAAATAATAAATACATATTTCCAGACAGGTCACACAGCGCCATCTAGTTTCCGTGGTAAGCTACGAGGCTTGTGTTACGGAAACTAGATGGTTGATAAACTACATATTATACTTTTTTTTTGTAAATATATACATATTATACATATAAACACCCAGACCGAGACAAATTATACAATGTTCAACTTTTCCCCGGTGAGAATCGAACCCACGACCTCCCGAGTTCACGGCAACGTTTGTTACCACTAGACCACGGAGGCGGTCAATTTATTTGTTTAAGGTTTTTTCATTTGTCAGTTTAGTTCTCGTAGTGTATGGAAAATAAGTACTTTTGGGCAAGTTTCGGATAACGTAACTGCTGTAGTTAGGTTTGATCATGTTTTATAAGCTTAATTATAATAAGGTGCAATGTACATCGAAGTTCAGTAAAAAAAACCAGCGGGGTGAGGCGGAGTGAGGCGGAGTGAGGCGGAGTGAGGCGGAGTGCACAAAATCGTCCGAAAACGAATCATCTAAGATCAAATCATGTTCAAATATAATTTATATTATTTTTACAAACTAAAACACATTTTCAGTATGACATTGTAATTGATTGCGTTTTATGATTTATTGAACTCCAACATTCTTATAATTGTTATATTGCTTAAAACCAAAGAAATCACATATAAGATAGAGCGGGAATTGTTTGTTATTTTCATACAAAATATTGCATTAGTTTTTACAGCATCCACTTTGTTCACATACAATTGAAATTTCTATACGACTTTGTTCTTCTCATACCAATCAACATAAAATCCCACCCCCACACACTTCCAGCAGATATTCAGATTCCTACACCGTGTTTGCTGCCCGCCAGTGGAACAAACTGACCATCAGACAAGTTCAATTAATTGATTATTAATTTTATGTATTTTATATTTATTTATGTTTGTTGAAAAAGAACGTGTTTTACACTTCCTTCGTATGCAGGTCGCCATGCAGTGTGCGAACATAATCGGCAATGCACTGACATAAACTAATTCATTCTAAGATGTCCGCTTTAATTCTCATACCGTTTGGCTTAGCCTTTAGCCCATCTTGTTATTTAATCTGTTCACTTAAAACACATTACACGTAGAACATGCTGAAATGTCATTGAGTTCCCCTTTGTGCATGCTTTTGAGTGAAATGCAATAAATTATTTAATAATAGTAATAAAAAAACCCGTTGATAAATTTATAAGAACTACCTTCATGTATATTTGTACATATATATATATATAAGGTGTATCAAATGGAAAATAAACGGCTTTTTATATTCCTAGTGTTTTCTTTATCACATCACCTACCGCGGGTCCATAAATAGTAGCGAATATCAGATTCCACGCTTATAAAGAAGCGGATTGACATTTAGCCAACTTTACACCCATCACGACTGGACGAGACTGGCTTAGGTGATAGAAACTTTAGAGAAATCTATTGTTATATCCTATTAAACTTTAACACATATAATATAAACTAAGAAGCGTGACCTTAAGTGCATAAAGTTTGGTTAACCGTTAAATAAGCTCTGTGGAGTTCCCGGAGCGTTTAACTAACTTTGTATTGTTTAGCATCAGGACATGCGTCAAGCAGATGTCGCGTACCAATGTCCTGCCGAGTATGTCGTAAGCGCCATCACTCACTTCTGCACGAAGTTAAGAGACCAGCATCGTCGGCTCAACCAAGCAGCACCGAACCAACTGTCTCAGGACATGTTAATACAAATGAGACCGACAACCTGGAGAATTGCACAGTGATAGCGTCAAATCACATTACTAAACAAGGAATAGCACTGTTGGCAACAGCAATGGTGACATTAAATAAAAAAATTAGGTTAACATTGGTTAACCGTTAAATAAGCTCTGTGGAGTTCCCGGAGCGTTTAACTAACTTTGTATTGTTCAGCAGTTGCTAAATAACTTTATAGATAAAGTTGTAATTTGGACAAACGCCACCGACTTTATCACTACATAAGATACTTTGAGTGTTTTTGATGAGGTCTAAATAACTAAATACATTCTCGATGGACGCGTGCCGGCATAGGCATCAATGTCCTACAGAGGCGAGCTGATCGAATTGTGGACGATGCTATATCTGAAACTCTCGAATCCCTGCAGCTTCGCCGAGATGTGGCTTCTCTAAGCGTGTTCTACCGGCTATACTATGGTGAGTGCTACGAAGAACTCTATAATCTAATCTCTCCCACTCCATTCCGCAACCGAACCACACGCACAGGCAAGAATATCCACCCACAAACCGTAGTCACAATCCCTTCGCGTACGTATAAATTTGGGGACTCGTACATCTATCGCTTGATAAAGATGTGGAATGTTCTTTCAGCAACTATGAGGCGCTTATTATCCAAGGTAAGCACAGTATTCCATGCATTGCATGATATGATCTGTGCTTTGTACGGCAACAGTCTGATTGAAGGCGGGAAAAACAGCTTCACCTTGTTCAGTATTCCGAGCTTTTTTATATAGAACGTCTGAATTGCTATACACTAGGTCGTTCTGCATCTGCTGGCAATATAGCAAGGCAAAATATAGCCCCAATTATTTGCAGTTAGCGTCATGTGGCTAACAAAACCTGAGCAGAATGTACGACGAAAATGAATATAAAAATCCAATAAATTCCTGCTGCAGGTTTGTAAAGCAAATCCATTTTTCGGTGAATAGCTGCAGCAGGTGTTTAATGCAACCCATTGAACCTTGAGAAAATAATGTGATTCACTTTCTGTAAAACCTACTTAAACGTGATTTTTGTTTAGGCATAATTTTGATATGGAGCAAGACCTGAAGAGACGACATAGGTCGCGCTATTGGTTACGCAGGCAGAAGAAACGTAATGAAACCAAGAAAATCATAAATACCCGGACCATCAAGAAAAAACCTGCTAACATACAGGTCAGTAACTATTCTAACTTGTAGATTTAGAAATAAAATAAAATATATTATTTGCAGATAATTTAAAAACTACAATATTAGGTCTAATTAACCTAATACATAGTATAGCTGAAAAACTCTTCCAACTTGTCACACATTTTTTGAACGGCCATTTAAATCAGAGCTTATTAAACTTATTTTATCTATTATCCACGAAAATCCATTTTTTTTACGACTACAGAGGCAGTTTAATTTATTTTAAGATAATCTTAGAAACTCCATTCCCAACTTACGTATACCATACTTACTAACATGTACTATGATACAAGTGTATCGGTGTCTTCCTTGATTTAGCGAAGGCATTCGACACTGTATCTCGTCCCATACTGCTCATGAAACTAGAAAAACTAGGGGTACGTGGAGTTGCACTGAATTGGTTTCAATCATATCTTGAGGATAGACAACAGCGTGTTAAAGTGGATAATTATCACAGCAACTACTGTAACATTAGATTCGGAATTCCACAAGGGAGCGCATTAGGACCAACGCTCTTCCTGTCGTATATAAACGACCTTTGCTCCATTAAATTAAAACAAGCACAAATTCTAACATTTGCCGATGACACAGCTGTTGTTTTTCATGCAAGATCATGGGAGTCAGTGTGCTCACTCACGCGACAGGGAATAAACAATGTTGCAACCTGGCTACAACACAATCTCTTAACAATTAATGCATCTAAAACAAAATATTTAAGCTTCTCTATATCACAAAGAACAGGACCTCCAAAACCCCTGGACATAAAACTCCACACATGCAATAATTACCAAAGCTCAACTTGTGGCTGTCCCATACTAGAGTGCGTCAATAATATAAAGTATCTTGGAGTGGTAATAGATGATCAGCTAAAATGGGAAAAACAAATCTTAATATTACGTGGGCGTGTTAGAAAACTTTTAAACATATTTAAGAGACTTGGCGCAGTTGCTGATGGTGATACTATAAGAATAGTGTATACGTCTCTTGGTCAATCGCTGCTTAACTATTGTATAGTAGCTTGGGGCGCCGCGGTTAAGTGTCACCTCCTACCTCTAGAGAGAGCGCAACGTGCAGTCCTAAAAGTGGCCTACAGAAAACCATTTCGTCATCCCACCAACGACCTATATCATGATTGCAAATTCCTTAGAGTCAGGCAATTGTACATTACCTCAGTAGTTTTACGATTCCATAAAACTGCCTTGGATATAACACAAATAAAAAGAACTGTAACATGGCATGCACCTCCCTGTAAGACAACATTTGCCCAAAAAAGATTTGAGTTTATGGGTCCATACATATATACAAAATTATATAAAATCATTAATTTCCTGCCCTATACAAGACATTTTTGCAAGAAACTCCTCATAAACTACCTTGGTACCTTAGATTATACCCAAACAGAAAAACTCATAGAAATAGATAAATAAAAATAGATAGAGAGATAAAAAAAAATATATTGTTCGGTACAGAGGTACATAAGTGGGTAGATAGAACATTATATTTTTTAGTCATTCAATAAACACCAAAACAGAAGCACGTTATTTTCATTGCAAATCTCACCAGTAGAAAGACACCCTTATTACAACTACATATGGTTGATTTCGAGCCGGATCAAGCGAGCCATAGCAATCGCAGGTGTCCAACGCAAGAACAAAAGAAATTGAGTGAAGTTTTATGGCCGTCTTTTGATTATCGTCGCGCGCAAGCTAATTCAATAGAAACAAATTAAAAAAAAAACATTTAAACTGCAATTTTAATTGCAATTTAAAAAAAACATGACTGTTAACGAGTTACTGGATGTTTTAGAAGATACGTCGTCTTTATTACAGCGGACTTATACAAATATACGTACGTGTCCGAAATCAAGATTAACACACGGTTATATAGACAGCCGCCTGGAATGTGTCGAAAATTATTGGGAACAGTACAAGGAAGCATACTGCAAATTAGTTAAATTGTTGCCGAAAGCTGAAAGAACGTTACCGTTTTTCATTAATGATGAGTACAGCGCGGCTGAGGAGACTTACGTTACTATTCGAGGAGAACTTAAAGATATGCTATTAAAAATGCAATCGCCACCATCACAGCCTCAAGCATGCACATCTCAGTACGACTTCAAACAGTACCAAGTCAAGTTACCGCGAATACAACTTCCAACATTCTCTGGTTCCTATGAGGATTGGCTTACATTTCAAGATTTGTTTGTGTCGTTAGTGCATGAAGATAAATCACTTAGCCAGGTACAGAAACTTCATTATTTAAAAACAAGTGTTTCTGGCGAAGCCGAAGCCTTATTACGGCACATTCATGTTACAGACAATAACTATGTCCATGCTTGGGACACTTTAAGAAAGCGATATAGCAATAGACGTCTCATAGTTAATACATTATTAAAAAGATTGTTTTTACAAAAGAAAATAAATACTCAATCGGCAATACATATAAAATCATTATTGGATACAACAACTGAGTGTTTAAACGCATTTAACAATCTAGAAATTGAAACTAAGTCTTGGGATCCCATCATCATTTACTTAGTTGTGCAGAAGTTAGATACAGATTCTCACAAGGCCTGGGAAGAATACGCCTTCTCAGAAGACTCTGAAAATTTACCATCTTGGGAAAATCTGAAGATGTTTCTGGAATCAAAGTTTCGCACACTAGAATTACTTACAACTATGAATACTACGACTTACAATAATAAGACTATTAGAGAACGTTTATATCATGCAAGCTCAACAGAAAAAACGTGCTTACTTTGTAAAGGCAATCACACATTATGTCATTGCAAGGATTTTGTTAAAATGGGACCAACTGAGAGAAGCGAATACGCACAAGTAAAAACTTATGCTTCAATTGTTTAGCATCAGGACATGCGTCAAGCAGATGTCGCGTACCAATGTCCTGCCGAGTATGTCGTAAGCGCCATCACTCACTTCTGCACGAAGTTAAGAGACCAGCATCGTCGGCTCAACCAAGCAGCACCGAACCAACTGTCTCAGGACATGTTAATACAAATGAGACCGACAACCTGGAGAATTGCACAGTGATAGCGTCAAATCACATTACTAAACAAGGAATAGCACTGTTGGCAACAGCAATGGTGACATTAAATAAAAAAATTAGGTTAACATTGGTTAACCGTTAAATAAGCTCTGTGGAGTTCCCGGAGCGTTTAACTAACTTTGTATTGTTCAGCAGTTGCTAAATAACTTTATAGATAAAGTTGTAATTTGGACAAACGCCACCGACTTTATCACTACATAAGATACTTTGAGTGTTTTTGATGAGGTCTAAATAACTAAATACATTCTCGATGGACGCGTGCCGGCATAGGCATCAATGTCCTACAGAGGCGAGCTGATCGAATTGTGGACGATGCTATATCTGAAACTCTCGAATCCCTGCAGCTTCGCCGAGATGTGGCTTCTCTAAGCGTGTTCTACCGGCTATACTATGGTGAGTGCTACGAAGAACTCTATAATCTAATCTCTCCCACTCCATTCCGCAACCGAACCACACGCACAGGCAAGAATATCCACCCACAAACCGTAGTCACAATCCCTTCGCGTACGTATAAATTTGGGGACTCGTACATCTATCGCTTGATAAAGATGTGGAATGTTCTTTCAGCAACTATGAGGCGCTTATTATCCAAGGTAAGCACAGTATTCCATGCATTGCATGATATGATCTGTGCTTTGTACGGCAACAGTCTGATTGAAGGCGGGAAAAACAGCTTCACCTTGTTCAGTATTCCGAGCTTTTTTATATAGAACGCCTGAATTGCTATACACTAGGTCGTTCTGCATCTGCTGGCAATATAGCAAGGCAAAATATAGCCCCAATTATTTGCAGTTAGCGTCATGTGGCTAACAAAACCTGAGCAGAATGTACGACGAAAATGAATATAAAAATCCAATAAATTCCTGCTGCAGGTTTGTAAAGCAAATCCATTTTTCGGTGAATAGCTGCAGCAGGTGTTTAATGCAACAATGGGTAAAGAGAAAATAATGTGATTCACTTTCTGTAAAACCTACTTAAACGTGATTTTTGTTTAGGCATAATTTTGATATGGAGCAAGACCTGAAGAGACGACATAGGTCGCGCTATTGGTTACGCAGGCAGAAGAAACGTAATGAAACCAAGAAAATCATAAATACCCGGACCATCAAGAAAAAACCTGCTAACATACAGGTCAGTAACTATTCTAACTTGTAGATTTAGAAATAAAATAAAATATATTATTTGCAGATAATTTAAAAACTACAATATTAGGTCTAATTAACCTAATACATAGTATAGCTGAAAAACTCTTCCAACTTGTCACACATTTTTTGAACGGCCATTTAAATCAGAGCTTATTAAACTTATTTTATCTATTATCCACGAAAATCCATTTTTTTTACGACTACAGAGGCAGTTTAATTTATTTTAAGATAATCTTAGAAACTCCATTCCCAACTTACGTATACCATACTTACTAACATGTACTATGATACAAGTGTATCGGTGTCTTCCTTGATTTAGCGAAGGCATTCGACACTGTATCTCGTCCCATACTGCTCATGAAACTAGAAAAACTAGGGGTACGTGGAGTTGCACTGAATTGGTTTCAATCATATCTTGAGGATAGACAACAGCGTGTTAAAGTGGATAATTATCACAGCAACTACTGTAACATTAGATTCGGAATTCCACAAGGGAGCGCATTAGGACCAACGCTCTTCCTGTCGTATATAAACGACCTTTGCTCCATTAAATTAAAACAAGCACAAATTCTAACATTTGCCGATGACACAGCTGTTGTTTTTCATGCAAGATCATGGGAGTCAGTGTGCTCACTCACGCGACAGGGAATAAACAATGTTGCAACCTGGCTACAACACAATCTCTTAACAATTAATGCATCTAAAACAAAATATTTAAGCTTCTCTATATCACAAAGAACAGGACCTCCAAAACCCCTGGACATAAAACTCCACACATGCAATAATTACCAAAGCTCAACTTGTGGCTGTCCCATACTAGAGTGCGTCAATAATATAAAGTATCTTGGAGTGGTAATAGATGATCAGCTAAAATGGGAAAAACAAATCTTAATATTACGTGGGCGTGTTAGAAAACTTTTAAACATATTTAAGAGACTTGGCGCAGTTGCTGATGGTGATACTATAAGAATAGTGTATACGTCTCTTGGTCAATCGCTGCTTAACTATTGTATAGTAGCTTGGGGCGCCGCGGTTAAGTGTCACCTCCTACCTCTAGAGAGAGCGCAACGTGCAGTCCTAAAAGTGGCCTACAGAAAACCATTTCGTCATCCCACCAACGACCTATATCATGATTGCAAATTCCTTAGAGTCAGGCAATTGTACATTACCTCAGTAGTTTTACGATTCCATAAAACTGCCTTGGATATAACACAAATAAAAAGAACTGTAACATGGCATGCACCTCCCTGTAAGACAACATTTGCCCAAAAAAGATTTGAGTTTATGGGTCCATACATATATACAAAATTATATAAAATCATTAATTTCCTGCCCTATACAAGACATTTTTGCAAGAAACTCCTCATAAACTACCTTGGTACCTTAGATTATACCCAAACAGAAAAACTCATAGAAATAGATAAATAAAAATAGATAGAGAGATAAAAAAAAATATATTGTTCGGTACAGAGGTACATAAGTGGGTAGATAGAACATTATATTTTTTAGTCATTCAATAAACACCAAAACAGAAGCACGTTATTTTCATTGCAAATCTCACCAGTAGAAAGACACCCTTATTACAACTACATATGGTTGATTTCGAGCCGGATCAAGCGAGCCATAGCAATCGCAGGTGTCCAACGCAAGAACAAAAGAAATTGAGTGAAGTTTTATGGCCGTCTTTTGATTATCGTCGCGCGCAAGCTAATTCAATAGAAACAAATTTAAAAAAAAACATTTAAACTGCAATTTTAATTGCAATTTAAAAAAAACATGACTGTTAACGAGTTACTGGATGTTTTAGAAGATACGTCGTCTTTATTACAGCGGACTTATACAAATATACGTACGTGTCCGAAATCAAGATTAACACACGGTTATATAGACAGCCGCCTGGAATGTGTCGAAAATTATTGGGAACAGTACAAGGAAGCATACTGCAAATTAGTTAAATTGTTGCCGAAAGCTGAAAGAACGTTACCGTTTTTCATTAATGATGAGTACAGCGCGGCTGAGGAGACTTACGTTACTATTCGAGGAGAACTTAAAGATATGCTATTAAAAATGCAATCGCCACCATCACAGCCTCAAGCATGCACATCTCAGTACGACTTCAAACAGTACCAAGTCAAGTTACCGCGAATACAACTTCCAACATTCTCTGGTTCCTATGAGGATTGGCTTACATTTCAAGATTTGTTTGTGTCGTTAGTGCATGAAGATAAATCACTTAGCCAGGTACAGAAACTTCATTATTTAAAAACAAGTGTTTCTGGCGAAGCCGAAGCCTTATTACGGCACATTCATGTTACAGACAATAACTATGTCCATGCTTGGGACACTTTAAGAAAGCGATATAGCAATAGACGTCTCATAGTTAATACATTATTAAAAAGATTGTTTTTACAAAAGAAAATAAATACTCAATCGGCAATACATATAAAATCATTATTGGATACAACAACTGAGTGTTTAAACGCATTTAACAATCTAGAAATTGAAACTAAGTCTTGGGATCCCATCATCATTTACTTAGTTGTGCAGAAGTTAGATACAGATTCTCACAAGGCCTGGGAAGAATACGCCTTCTCAGAAGACTCTGAAAATTTACCATCTTGGGAAAATCTGAAGATGTTTCTGGAATCAAAGTTTCGCACACTAGAATTACTTACAACTATGAATACTACGACTTACAATAATAAGACTATTAGAGAACGTTTATATCATGCAAGCTCAACAGAAAAAACGTGCTTACTTTGTAAAGGCAATCACACATTATGTCATTGCAAGGATTTTGTTAAAATGGGACCAACTGAGAGAAGCGAATACGCACAAGTAAAAACTTATGCTTCAATTGTTTAGCATCAGGACATGCGTCAAGCAGATGTCGCGTACCAATGTCCTGCCGAGTATGTCGTAAGCGCCATCACTCACTTCTGCACGAAGTTAAGAGACCAGCATCGTCGGCTCAACCAAGCAGCACCGAACCAACTGTCTCAGGACATGTTAATACAAATGAGACCGACAACCTGGAGAATTGCACAGTGATAGCGTCAAATCACATTACTAAACAAGGAATAGCACTGTTGGCAACAGCAATGGTGACATTAAATAAAAAAATTAGGTTAACATTGGTTAACCGTTAAATAAGCTCTGTGGAGTTCCCGGAGCGTTTAACTAACTTTGTATTGTTCAGCAGTTGCTAAATAACTTTATAGATAAAGTTGTAATTTGGACAAACGCCACCGACTTTATCACTACATAAGATACTTTGAGTGTTTTTGATGAGGTCTAAATAACTAAATACATTCTCGATGGACGCGTGCCGGCATAGGCATCAATGTCCTACAGAGGCGAGCTGATCGAATTGTGGACGATGCTATATCTGAAACTCTCGAATCCCTGCAGCTTCGCCGAGATGTGGCTTCTCTAAGCGTGTTCTACCGGCTATACTATGGTGAGTGCTACGAAGAACTCTATAATCTAATCTCTCCCACTCCATTCCGCAACCGAACCACACGCACAGGCAAGAATATCCACCCACAAACCGTAGTCACAATCCCTTCGCGTACGTATAAATTTGGGGACTCGTACATCTATCGCTTGATAAAGATGTGGAATGTTCTTTCAGCAACTATGAGGCGCTTATTATCCAAGGTAAGCACAGTATTCCATGCATTGCATGATATGATCTGTGCTTTGTACGGCAACAGTCTGATTGAAGGCGGGAAAAACAGCTTCACCTTGTTCAGTATTCCGAGCTTTTTTATATAGAACGCCTGAATTGCTATACACTAGGTCGTTCTGCATCTGCTGGCAATATAGCAAGGCAAAATATAGCCCCAATTATTTGCAGTTAGCGTCATGTGGCTAACAAAACCTGAGCAGAATGTACGACGAAAATGAATATAAAAATCCAATAAATTCCTGCTGCAGGTTTGTAAAGCAAATCCATTTTTCGGTGAATAGCTGCAGCAGGTGTTTAATGCAACAATGGGTAAAGAGAAAATAATGTGATTCACTTTCTGTAAAACCTACTTAAACGTGATTTTTGTTTAGGCATAATTTTGATATGGAGCAAGACCTGAAGAGACGACATAGGTCGCGCTATTGGTTACGCAGGCAGAAGAAACGTAATGAAACCAAGAAAATCATAAATACCCGGACCATCAAGAAAAAACCTGCTAACATACAGGTCAGTAACTATTCTAACTTGTAGATTTAGAAATAAAATAAAATATATTATTTGCAGATAATTTAAAAACTACAATATTAGGTCTAATTAACCTAATACATAGTATAGCTGAAAAACTCTTCCAACTTGTCACACATTTTTTGAACGGCCATTTAAATCAGAGCTTATTAAACTTATTTTATCTATTATCCACGAAAATCCATTTTTTTTACGACTACAGAGGCAGTTTAATTTATTTTAAGATAATCTTAGAAACTCCATTCCCAACTTACGTATACCATACTTACTAACATGTACTATGATACAAGTGTATCGGTGTCTTCCTTGATTTAGCGAAGGCATTCGACACTGTATCTCGTCCCATACTGCTCATGAAACTAGAAAAACTAGGGGTACGTGGAGTTGCACTGAATTGGTTTCAATCATATCTTGAGGATAGACAACAGCGTGTTAAAGTGGATAATTATCACAGCAACTACTGTAACATTAGATTCGGAATTCCACAAGGGAGCGCATTAGGACCAACGCTCTTCCTGTCGTATATAAACGACCTTTGCTCCATTAAATTAAAACAAGCACAAATTCTAACATTTGCCGATGACACAGCTGTTGTTTTTCATGCAAGATCATGGGAGTCAGTGTGCTCACTCACGCGACAGGGAATAAACAATGTTGCAACCTGGCTACAACACAATCTCTTAACAATTAATGCATCTAAAACAAAATATTTAAGCTTCTCTATATCACAAAGAACAGGACCTCCAAAACCCCTGGACATAAAACTCCACACATGCAATAATTACCAAAGCTCAACTTGTGGCTGTCCCATACTAGAGTGCGTCAATAATATAAAGTATCTTGGAGTGGTAATAGATGATCAGCTAAAATGGGAAAAACAAATCTTAATATTACGTGGGCGTGTTAGAAAACTTTTAAACATATTTAAGAGACTTGGCGCAGTTGCTGATGGTGATACTATAAGAATAGTGTATACGTCTCTTGGTCAATCGCTGCTTAACTATTGTATAGTAGCTTGGGGCGCCGCGGCTAAGTGTCACCTCCTACCTCTAGAGAGAGCGCAACGTGCAGTCCTAAAAGTGGCCTACAGAAAACCATTTCGTCATCCCACCAACGACCTATATCATGATTGCAAATTCCTTAGAGTCAGGCAATTGTACATTACCTCAGTAGTTTTACGATTCCATAAAACTGCCTTGGATATAACACAAATAAAAAGAACTGTAACATGGCATGCACCTCCCTGTAAGACAACATTTGCCCAAAAAAGATTTGAGTTTATGGGTCCATACATATATACAAAATTATATAAAATCATTAATTTCCTGCCCTATACAAGACATTTTTGCAAGAAACTCCTCATAAACTACCTTGGTACCTTAGATTATACCCAAACAGAAAAACTCATAGAAATAGATAAATAAAAATAGATAGAGAGATAAAAAAATATATATTGTTCGGTACAGAGGTACATAAGTGGGTAGATAGAACATTATATTTTTTAGTCATTCAATAAACACCAAAACAGAAGCACGTTATTTTCATTGCAAATCTCACCAGTAGAAAGACACCCTTATTACAACTACATATGGTTGATTTCGAGCCGGATCAAGCGAGCCATAGCAATCGCAGGTGTCCAACGCAAGAACAAAAGAAATTGAGTGAAGTTTTATGGCCGTCTTTTGATTATCGTCGCGCGCAAGCTAATTCAATAGAAACAAATTTAAAAAAAAACATTTAAACTGCAATTTTAATTGCAATTTAAAAAAAACATGACTGTTAACGAGTTACTGGATGTTTTAGAAGATACGTCGTCTTTATTACAGCGGACTTATACAAATATACGTACGTGTCCGAAATCAAGATTAACACACGGTTATATAGACAGCCGCCTGGAATGTGTCGAAAATTATTGGGAACAGTACAAGGAAGCATACTGCAAATTAGTTAAATTGTTGCCGAAAGCTGAAAGAACGTTACCGTTTTTCATTAATGATGAGTACAGCGCGGCTGAGGAGACTTACGTTACTATTCGAGGAGAGCTTAAAGATATGCTATTAAAAATGCAATCGCCACCATCACAGCCTCAAGCATGCACATCTCAGTACGACTTCAAACAGTACCAAGTCAAGTTACCGCGAATACAACTTCCAACATTCTCTGGTTCCTATGAGGATTGGCTTACATTTCAAGATTTGTTTGTGTCGTTAGTGCATGAAGATAAATCACTTAGCCAGGTACAGAAACTTCATTATTTAAAAACAAGTGTTTCTGGCGAAGCCGAAGCCTTATTACGGCACATTCATGTTACAGACAATAACTATGTCCATGCTTGGGACACTTTAAGAAAGCGATATAGCAATAGACGTCTCATAGTTAATACATTATTAAAAAGATTGTTTTTACAAAAGAAAATAAATACTCAATCGGCAATACATATAAAATCATTATTGGATACAACAACTGAGTGTTTAAACGCATTTAACAATCTAGAAATTGAAACTAAGTCTTGGGATCCCATCATCATTTACTTAGTTGTGCAGAAGTTAGATACAGATTCTCACAAGGCCTGGGAAGAATACGCCTTCTCAGAAGACTCTGAAAATTTACCATCTTGGGAAAATCTGAAGATGTTTCTGGAATCAAAGTTTCGCACACTAGAATTACTTACAACTATGAATACTACGACTTACAATAATAAGACTATTAGAGAACGTTTATATCATGCAAGCTCAACAGAAAAAACGTGCTTACTTTGTAAAGGCAATCACACATTATGTCATTGCAAGGATTTTGTTAAAATGGGACCAACTGAGAGAAGCGAATACGCACAAGTAAACAACTTATGCTTCAATTGTTTAGCATCAGGACATGCGTCAAGCAGATGTCGCGTACCAATGTCCTGCCGAGTATGTCGTAAGCGCCATCACTCACTTCTGCACGAAGTTAAGAGACCAGCATCGTCGGCTCAACCAAGCAGCACCGAACCAACTGTCTCAGGACATGTTAATACAAATGAGACCGACAACCTGGAGAATTGCACAGTGATAGCGTCAAATCACATTACTAAACAAGGAATAGCACTGTTGGCAACAGCAATGGTGACATTAAATAAAAAAATTAGGTTAACATTGGTTAACCGTTAAATAAGCTCTGTGGAGTTCCCGGAGCGTTTAACTAACTTTGTATTGTTCAGCAGTTGCTAAATAACTTTATAGATAAAGTTGTAATTTGGACAAACGCCACCGACTTTATCACTACATAAGATACTTTGAGTGTTTTTGATGAGGTCTAAATAACTAAATACATTCTCGATGGACGCGTGCCGGCATAGGCATCAATGTCCTACAGAGGCGAGCTGATCGAATTGTGGACGATGCTATATCTGAAACTCTCGAATCCCTGCAGCTTCGCCGAGATGTGGCTTCTCTAAGCGTGTTCTACCGGCTATACTATGGTGAGTGCTACGAAGAACTCTATAATCTAATCTCTCCCACTCCATTCCGCAACCGAACCACACGCACAGGCAAGAATATCCACCCACAAACCGTAGTCACAATCCCTTCGCGTACGTATAAATTTGGGGACTCGTACATCTATCGCTTGATAAAGATGTGGAATGTTCTTTCAGCAACTATGAGGCGCTTATTATCCAAGGTAAGCACAGTATTCCATGCATTGCATGATATGATCTGTGCTTTGTACGGCAACAGTCTGATTGAAGGCGGGAAAAACAGCTTCACCTTGTTCTTTTTTTTTTTTTTTTTTTTTATAGACGGTGAATCAATAAATCATCAATGATACGCCCCCTGCCTGAAGGGCCAACGCGGGTGGGGGTCGCATGCCCGACTCATCCGTGAAGCTTCCTAGTGAAGCCCCAGGGCGCCTACGGACTAAAATCCTATAAACCGTCTCTATTTCACTGTTGGCCCTGTGTGCCTTTACAGCTAAGTCTGAGTCGTGGCTACGGAGTGAAGGCACTCGTTCGCCGCGTTCACTCGTCGTTCATCTCCTTAATACAGGGAACCCGCAGCGATGCAAAATCAAAGTGAAACAATGCCTAATGATGATCAGAAGAGGACACGCCGCCGCGGAAAAGGTAAGAGGAATCAAACCAAAACCGCAATTGGTAGCGCCCCTACACCAACGCCCGCTCCCACAGTACCACTCAACGTAGTGGAGCGCCCGCCACCAAAGGTCATGTCAGGTCTCCCGCAGCCGAAGAAATTATCAACACAAGCAACGGAGTTAACCAACGACATTCTATGGAAGGAGGGCCTAATATTAGATGGTGAGGTAGGCCTGGTGAACGCACGACCAATACAAGAATTCAGTTCAGACGCGTCAGGCTTCGAGACATTATTAGAAGAGGAGTACAAGGCTATATCTGATGTAGATAAAGCATTTGTCAAAGCCATTCCGCAATCGGTGTACAACCATTTCCACCATGTTCTGTACTGGTATAGACTATCAATGCAGGCTGTGGCTAATGGCACTTCATCACGCGAGCAGGAGCAATTGATCAACGTGGTCAACTCCCATGACGTCAGCGTTCCTTCAGGAGCCGCCGCATACCTAGCAGGTCTAGGCGACTTCGAAGATGTCACCGGCGTCAAGCACCGCATGATGTCCACCGAGCCAAACGATCTTGGCCATTTCGGAAGAGCGACGGCACAGACACATCATCTTTATGAGATGTCCCCCGCTCCAGCTATTTCACTCCAGCGTGTACTGGAAGATCTTTTATACACGACCGACCGTAATCGCGACCCAACATGGGATAACGCCGCGATCACCCCACATGGACAAATCGCCGACGTGGACTTGCAGGCTCCGCCGCTCCTCGTTGACGCTGATTTTCCTGCGGACGAGCAGGATGATGAGGACCTAGCCGCAGCTTCCGAGCCGGCATTGGCACCAGCATCCCTGCGACCCAGGAACCGTCCTACGGTCAACATGTTAGGATGGAGGCCGGCGCGACTACTCGACAAGAATCAGCTCTCTGAGCTGCGCAATCTGTTTGAGGAGGTCCCAGCCGACGTGGCGCACATTCGCCGCACCATCCCCCGCTATGCCTACAACCCCGAGCTCTTCGAGTTAGCTCTTCGCCGCATTCGTGAGATCAGGAACTACAAATTGGTTCCTCTCCCCACCAACAGAGGCGGATCAGTGGCGCAACAACTAGTGTGGGATCCCGAGCCTGAAAGAATTGGCTATCTTGAGCGACAGTCTGCTTCGCAAGGAGCGATTTCATCGCACACAAAGATCCACACCCGTATCGCCACCATATCGAAAGTGTTATGTTACCGTTCAATACGTCGAAACGTGACCATCGATGAAGAGGAGTTTGCCCCTTGGGCGTGTTATGGATTCAACAACTACCGCAACGTGCCGGATAACTGGCGCGCTAACCGCAACACACATGTGGTTGCCGGAATGCGTACGTTATGTGACGTCCGACCATTTTCTGGAACGATCTGTTACAGACGAGACGCTCTGGTTGAATACCTGAGCAAGCACAAGATGACGGGTTAGAACCGCATACTTCACCTTGTTCAGTATTCCGAGCTTTTTTATATAGAACGTCTGAATTGCTATACACTAGGTCGTTCTGCATCTGCTGGCAATATAGCAAGGCAAAATATAGCCCTAATTATTTGCAGTTAGCGTCATGTGGCTAACAAAACCTGAGCAGAATGTACGACGAAAATGAATATAAAAATCCAATAAATTCCTGCTGCAGGTTTGTAAAGCAAATCCATTTTTCGGTGAATAGCTGCAGCAGGTGTTTAATGCAACCCATTGAACCTTGAGAAAATAATGTGATTCACTTTCTGTAAAACCTACTTAAACGTGATTTTTGTTTAGGCATAATTTTGATATGGAGCAAGACCTGAAGAGACGACATAGGTCGCGCTATTGGTTACGCAGGCAGAAGAAACGTAATGAAACCAAGAAAATCATAAATACCCGGACCATCAAGAAAAAACCTGCTAACATACAGGTCAGTAACTATTCTAACTTGTAGATTTAGAAATAAAATAAAATATATTATTTGCAGATAATTTAAAAACTACAATATTAGGTCTAATTAACCTAATACATAGTATAGCTGAAAAACTCTTCCAACTTGTCACACATTTTTTGAACGGCCATTTAAATCAGAGCTTATTAAACTTATTTTATCTATTATCCACGAAAATCCATTTTTTTTACGACTACAGAGGCAGTTTAATTTATTTTAAGATAATCTTAGAAACTCCATTCCCAACTTACGTATACCATACTTACTAACATGTACTATGATACAAGTGTATCGGTGTCTTCCTTGATTTAGCGAAGGCATTCGACACTGTATCTCGTCCCATACTGCTCATGAAACTAGAAAAACTAGGGGTACGTGGAGTTGCACTGAATTGGTTTCAATCATATCTTGAGGATAGACAACAGCGTGTTAAAGTGGATAATTATCACAGCAACTACTGTAACATTAGATTCGGAATTCCACAAGGGAGCGCATTAATGGCGAACGGGTGTCGATTCACGAAGGTGATATGAGCGATTGTCGTTCTCTTTCACGCAAGGAGGAAGTAAATAGGAGGCTTTCTCGCTCTGCCCGTATCAGTCAAGCGGTGAGTGACACATCGCCTCGTGAGCATAGTGTCTTACCTGATGACGCAAGTGTAAGCGGGATGGCGGGTAGTAGCAGAATTGCGTTGCATTCTAATAATGATAGTAATCAAGCTCGTCGAATGGCATCGACTGAATTGACTGAACTGACTGATACAGCTGTCTCGAAGCTTGCGGCTTTGAATAAATCTAAGTCTGAGAATAATTTTCAACAAAACACATCCTATGCGGCTATGTTGTGTGATAATAAGGAGTGGAAGGAGCCTCGACAGGATGAAAGATGGATCCTGGTGCAAAAGAGAAGATTGCAAAATAGATTTGCATGCAATAAAGGAAATGCGAGTAGCGATGAAAATAGCAGTAACTTCAAGGCGGCAGTCAAGATGGTTCCATTATTTATATCGAATGTTCACAAGAACGTATCGGAACAGGACATTAAAGAGTATGTGTATGAAAAAACAAAAGAAAACCCCTCTGTTGTAAAGTTAAAACTAAAAAATGAAAGGAATTATGACGCGTATAAAATATTCGTGAACAGTAATAAAATTGACATATTTTTGGATGATAAGTTGTGGCCGTGTGGTGTATCATTCAGGAGATTTATTAACTTCAGGGATAGGCAAAGGAAGAGAGATAGGAATGATGAGGCAACTGGACAATTACCTAAATGAATATTACGAAAAATATATGTCGTTTTATTACTTTTAACTGTAAGTCTATCAAGAGGTCAATAGATGGGGTTAGAGACTTATGTCAGACAGCAGATGTTATTGCACTCCAGGAGACCTGGCTTCTTCCTCACGACCTGCCGTTCCTGAACACCATCGACGACAACTTCGGATGCACGGGTACGTCGGCTGTGGACACCTCTGCGGGCTTGCTCATCGGAAGGCCATACGGAGGCGTAGCGTTATTGTGGCGAACAAGTGCATTTAACTCGGTCAGTGTGTTACAGTGTGCTAACAAAAGGATATGTGCCATTAAAATATCAGTATGTGATAGGTTATTAGTAGTGTTCAGTGTATACATGCCAACTAATGCGCATGAAAATCTAGTAACTTTCACAGAGTGTTTAAGTGCGGTTCAATCAATTATAGAGGTGGAACAGAATAATGGTGTTTCAGCATTTTATGTGTTGGGCGACTTTAATGCACATATCAATGAATTATTTTACAATGAAATGACAAATTTTTGTAATGACCAAAAATGGTGTTGTGTAGACATAGATATGCTCGGCTTACAGTCAGACACCCACACTTTTCACAGTGATGTACATGACTGTGGCAGGTGGCTGGACCACTGCATTGTCACAGAATCTGCTCGGGATACAGTTAAAACTGTGCTTGTGCAAGATGATGTGTGGTGGTCTGAGCACTTCCTATTAGTTCTGGAATGTGAATTGGACAAACTTGTGCCAGAATGTAAGGTGTTTGAAGGTAAGCCGACCAATCGTGTCATATGGGGTGAGCGTAGGCCGCAGCAAATACAACTGTACTATGAAATCTGCCATGAGAGGTTAAGAGAGATTGATTTCCCTCTAGAGCTTAGTGGCTGCTGTGATAGTGTCTGTAGGGATCAGAGTCATCATTTGATTCTTGACACATTGTATAAAAATATAATTACGGTTTTATCTGAAGCGGCTATTCAGAGCTCTAACAATAAATGTAAACGGAGAGGGGGATACGTTGCCGGGTGGAATAAGTATGTGGCTGAGGCCCACAGGGATGCAAGGTGCAAGTATAAAATCTGGGTACAGACAGGAAAAATAAGGGGTGGGGAAACATATAGGGAAATGACAGAAAGTAGAAAAACATTTAAATCAAAATTAAAATCGTGTCAAGATAAGCAAGAACAAATTAAAATGGACCTATTAGCATCTAATCATTCAGTCAAAAATTTTAAAAACTTTTGGAAGCTTACCAATAAGCTTAATGCTAAGCCTGGCATCCCTGTGAGTGTCGCTGGAATGCAGGATCATAAACAGATTGCAGAATTGTTTATGAAACATTTTACCGTCCGGTCAACTCTGAAGTCTTTTACTCCTGAGGTGTTGGGTGATGAGACCATCAAGACAGAGCGTAAAGTAATCTTTTCTTCCAAATCAATAAATAATATTATTAAAAAAATGCAAAGAGGGAAATCGCCTGGTCATGATGGTCTCAGCATCGAGCATTTCAAATATGCTGGTGTGCACCTACCGCGTGTACTAACAATGTTCCTGAATCTCTGCATGGGTCACTCGTACATGCCAGAGGAGCTCATGCGCACTGTTGTGGTGCCGGTTTTGAAGAACAAAACAGGGGATGCTTCTGACAGGGACAACTATCGGCCCATTTCACTTGCAACCATCACAGCAAAGGTGCTTGACAGTCTACTTAACGTCTGTCTCACAGCTCACGTGGATTTACATGATGCTCAGTTTGGATTCAAAGCAGGTCTATCCACGGAGAGCGCTATTCTGAGCGTTAAGCACACTGTCAGGTACTACACAGCCAGGAGGACGCCAGTGTATGCATGTTTCCTAGACCTGACAAAGGCTTTTGACCTAGTATCGTATGAGCTGCTTTGGGAAAAGCTGGGAGGCACGGGTGTGCCTGAGGAATGTATTGCCCTCCTAAGGTTTTGGTATGCAAACCAGAAAAACCAGGTGAAGTGGGCTGGGGGTCTGTCGGAGGAGTATGTTCTGGAGTGTGGTGTCCGGCAGGGCGGGTTGAGTTCGCCGTTGCTCTTCAACCTTTACGTCAACCAGTTGATCGGGGAGCTCAGCAGCACACATGTCGGCTGTCACATAGACGAAATGTGTTTCAATAATATAAGCTATGCCGATGACATGGTGCTGCTGAGTCCCTCGATAAGTGGACTGAGGAAACTACTGTCAATTTGTGAAATGTATGCCGAGGCACACGGTTTAAAGTATAACGCTAAGAAAAGTGAAATTATGGTTTTCAAAGCGGGCAGACTACGACCTCGACATGTTCCTTCAGTATTCCTCGGTGGAGCTCCACTACAGCTGGTTGACAGGTTCAAATACTTAGGGCATGTCATGACAAGTGACCTATGTGATGATGAGGATATTGAGAGGGAGCGCAGGGCGTTGGCGGTGAGGAGCAATATGCTCGCACGCAGGTTTGCTCGATGTACTGAACCAGTCAAGATAACCCTATTCAAGGCCTTCTGCCAATCATTCTACTCGAGCGGTCTGTGGGTGACGTATACGCGCCGAGCCTACAACGTCCTGCGCGTGCAATACAACAATGCATTCAGAATGCTGCTGGGACTGCCGAGGCGCTGCAGTGCGTCGGGTATGTTCGCAGAGGCGCGGACAGATGACTTCTACGCGATCCGCCGCAAGAAAATGGCCTCACTGCTGCAGCGCCTGAGAAGTAGTCGCAGTAGTGTTCTGAAAACAATTGCTGCACGGTTTGACTGTCCCATCCAAGAACACTGGATGGAGACAGTCATCAGTTGTAATAAACACAGTAAATAGTTATAAGGTACTAACAACAGTAACATAGTTTTAATAATACATTGTTACTAACCACTAATCAAGCTCTATATTATGTATGAACTTGTGTTTGAAATAAACGTTTTTATTATTATTATTATTAGGACCAACGCTCTTCCTGTCGTATATAAACGACCTTTGCTCCATTAAATTAAAACAAGCACAAATTCTAACATTTGCCGATGACACAGCTGTTGTTTTTCATGCAAGATCATGGGAGTCAGTGTGCTCACTCACGCGACAGGGAATAAACAATGTTGCAACCTGGCTACAACACAATCTCTTAACAATTAATGCATCTAAAACAAAATATTTAAGCTTCTCTATATCACAAAGAACAGGACCTCCAAAACCCCTGGACATAAAACTCCACACATGCAATAATTACCAAAGCTCAACTTGTGGCTGTCCCATACTAGAGTGCGTCAATAATATAAAGTATCTTGGAGTGGTAATAGATGATCAGCTAAAATGGGAAAAACAAATCTTAATATTACGTGGGCGTGTTAGAAAACTTTTAAACATATTTAAGAGACTTGGCGCAGTTGCTGATGGTGATACTATAAGAATAGTGTATACGTCTCTTGGTCAATCGCTGCTTAACTATTGTATAGTAGCTTGGGGCGCCGCGGCTAAGTGTCACCTCCTACCTCTAGAGAGAGCGCAACGTGCAGTCCTAAAAGTGGCCTACAGAAAACCATTTCGTCATCCCACCAACGACCTATATCATGATTGCAAATTCCTTAGAGTCAGGCAATTGTACATTACCTCAGTAGTTTTACGATTCCATAAAACTGCCTTGGATATAACACAAATAAAAAGAACTGTAACATGGCATGCACCTCCCTGTAAGACAACATTTGCCCAAAAAAGATTTGAGTTTATGGGTCCATACATATATACAAAATTATATAAAATCATTAATTTCCTGCCCTATACAAGACATTTTTGCAAGAAACTCCTCATAAACTACCTTGGTACCTTAGATTATACCCAAACAGAAAAACTCATAGAAATAGATAAATAAAAATAGATAGAGAGATAAAAAAATATATATTGTTCGGTACAGAGGTACATAAGTGGGTAGATAGAACATTATATTTTTTAGTCATTCAATAAACACCAAAACAGAAGCACGTTATTTTCATTGCAAATCTCACCAGTAGAAAGACACCCTTATTACAACTACATATGGTTGATTTCGAGCCGGATCAAGCGAGCCATAGCAATCGCAGGTGTCCAACGCAAGAACAAAAGAAATTGAGTGAAGTTTTATGGCCGTCTTTTGATTATCGTCGCGCGCAAGCTAATTCAATAGAAACAAATTTAAAAAAAAACATTTAAACTGCAATTTTAATTGCAATTTAAAAAAAACATGACTGTTAACGAGTTACTGGATGTTTTAGAAGATACGTCGTCTTTATTACAGCGGACTTATACAAATATACGTACGTGTCCGAAATCAAGATTAACACACGGTTATATAGACAGCCGCCTGGAATGTGTCGAAAATTATTGGGAACAGTACAAGGAAGCATACTGCAAATTAGTTAAATTGTTGCCGAAAGCTGAAAGAACGTTACCGTTTTTCATTAATGATGAGTACAGCGCGGCTGAGGAGACTTACGTTACTATTCGAGGAGAACTTAAAGATATGCTATTAAAAATGCAATCGCCACCATCACAGCCTCAAGCATGCACATCTCAGTACGACTTCAAACAGTACCAAGTCAAGTTACCGCGAATACAACTTCCAACATTCTCTGGTTCCTATGAGGATTGGCTTACATTTCAAGATTTGTTTGTGTCGTTAGTGCATGAAGATAAATCACTTAGCCAGGTACAGAAACTTCATTATTTAAAAACAAGTGTTTCTGGCGAAGCCGAAGCCTTATTACGGCACATTCATGTTACAGACAATAACTATGTCCATGCTTGGGACACTTTAAGAAAGCGATATAGCAATAGACGTCTCATAGTTAATACATTATTAAAAAGATTGTTTTTACAAAAGAAAATAAATACTCAATCGGCAATACATATAAAATCATTATTGGATACAACAACTGAGTGTTTAAACGCATTTAACAATCTAGAAATTGAAACTAAGTCTTGGGATCCCATCATCATTTACTTAGTTGTGCAGAAGTTAGATACAGATTCTCACAAGGCCTGGGAAGAATACGCCTTCTCAGAAGACTCTGAAAATTTACCATCTTGGGAAAATCTGAAGATGTTTCTGGAATCAAAGTTTCGCACACTAGAATTACTTACAACTATGAATACTACGACTTACAATAATAAGACTATTAGAGAACGTTTATATCATGCAAGCTCAACAGAAAAAACGTGCTTACTTTGTAAAGGCAATCACACATTATGTCATTGCAAGGATTTTGTTAAAATGGGACCAACTGAGAGAAGCGAATACGCACAAGTAAAAACTTATGCTTCAATTGTTTAGCATCAGGACATGCGTCAAGCAGATGTCGCGTACCAATGTCCTGCCGAGTATGTCGTAAGCGCCATTACTCACTTCTGCACGAAGTTAAGAGACCAGCATCGTCGGCTCAACCAAGCAGCACCGAACCAACTGTCTCAGGACATGTTAATACAAATGAGACCGACAACCTGGAGAATTGCACAGTGATAGCGTCAAATCACATTACTAAACAAGGAATAGCACTGTTGGCAACAGCAATGGTGACATTAAATAAAAAAATTAGGTTAACATTGGTTAACCGTTAAATAAGCTCTGTGGAGTTCCCGGAGCGTTTAACTAACTTTGTATTGTTCAGCAGTTGCTAAATAACTTTATAGATAAAGTTGTAATTTGGACAAACGCCACCGACTTTATCACTACATAAGATACTTTGAGTGTTTTTGATGAGGTCTAAATAACTAAATACATTCTCGATGGACGCGTGCCGGCATAGGCATCAATGTCCTACAGAGGCGAGCTGATCGAATTGTGGACGATGCTATATCTGAAACTCTCGAATCCCTGCAGCTTCGCCGAGATGTGGCTTCTCTAAGCGTGTTCTACCGGCTATACTATGGTGAGTGCTACGAAGAACTCTATAATCTAATCTCTCCCACTCCATTCCGCAACCGAACCACACGCACAGGCAAGAATATCCACCCACAAACCGTAGTCACAATCCCTTCGCGTACGTATAAATTTGGGGACTCGTACATCTATCGCTTGATAAAGATGTGGAATGTTCTTTCAGCAACTATGAGGCGCTTATTATCCAAGGTAAGCACAGTATTCCATGCATTGCATGATATGATCTGTGCTTTGTACGGCAACAGTCTGATTGAAGGCGGGAAAAACAGCTTCACCTTGTTCAGTATTCCGAGCTTTTTTATATAGAACGTCTGAATTGCTATACACTAGGTCGTTCTGCATCTGCTGGCAATATAGCAAGGCAAAATATAGCCCCAATTATTTGCAGTTAGCGTCATGTGGCTAACAAAACCTGAGCAGAATGTACGACGAAAATGAATATAAAAATCCAATAAATTCCTGCTGCAGGTTTGTAAAGCAAATCCATTTTTCGGTGAATAGCTGCAGCAGGTGTTTAATGCAACCCATTGAACCTTGAGAAAATAATGTGATTCACTTTCTGTAAAACCTACTTAAACGTGATTTTTGTTTAGGCATAATTTTGATATGGAGCAAGACCTGAAGAGACGACATAGGTCGCGCTATTGGTTACGCAGGCAGAAGAAACGTAATGAAACCAAGAAAATCATAAATACCCGGACCATCAAGAAAAAACCTGCTAACATACAGGTCAGTAACTATTCTAACTTGTAGATTTAGAAATAAAATAAAATATATTATTTGCAGATAATTTAAAAACTACAATATTAGGTCTAATTAACCTAATACATAGTATAGCTGAAAAACTCTTCCAACTTGTCACACATTTTTTGAACGGCCATTTAAATCAGAGCTTATTAAACTTATTTTATCTATTATCCACGAAAATCCATTTTTTTTACGACTACAGAGGCAGTTTAATTTATTTTAAGATAATCTTAGAAACTCCATTCCCAACTTACGTATACCATACTTACTAACATGTACTATGATACAAGTGTATCGGTGTCTTCCTTGATTTAGCGAAGGCATTCGACACTGTATCTCGTCCCATACTGCTCATGAAACTAGAAAAACTAGGGGTACGTGGAGTTGCACTGAATTGGTTTCAATCATATCTTGAGGATAGACAACAGCGTGTTAAAGTGGATAATTATCACAGCAACTACTGTAACATTAGATTCGGAATTCCACAAGGGAGCGCATTAGGACCAACGCTCTTCCTGTCGTATATAAACGACCTTTGCTCCATTAAATTAAAACAAGCACAAATTCTAACATTTGCCGATGACACAGCTGTTGTTTTTCATGCAAGATCATGGGAGTCAGTGTGCTCACTCACGCGACAGGGAATAAACAATGTTGCAACCTGGCTACAACACAATCTCTTAACAATTAATGCATCTAAAACAAAATATTTAAGCTTCTCTATATCACAAAGAACAGGACCTCCAAAACCCCTGGACATAAAACTCCACACATGCAATAATTACCAAAGCTCAACTTGTGGCTGTCCCATACTAGAGTGCGTCAATAATATAAAGTATCTTGGAGTGGTAATAGATGATCAGCTAAAATGGGAAAAACAAATCTTAATATTACGTGGGCGTGTTAGAAAACTTTTAAACATATTTAAGAGACTTGGCGCAGTTGCTGATGGTGATACTATAAGAATAGTGTATACGTCTCTTGGTCAATCGCTGCTTAACTATTGTATAGTAGCTTGGGGCGCCGCGGTTAAGTGTCACCTCCTACCTCTAGAGAGAGCGCAACGTGCAGTCCTAAAAGTGGCCTACAGAAAACCATTTCGTCATCCCACCAACGACCTATATCATGATTGCAAATTCCTTAGAGTCAGGCAATTGTACATTACCTCAGTAGTTTTACGATTCCATAAAACTGCCTTGGATATAACACAAATAAAAAGAACTGTAACATGGCATGCACCTCCCTGTAAGACAACATTTGCCCAAAAAAGATTTGAGTTTATGGGTCCATACATATATACAAAATTATATAAAATCATTAATTTCCTGCCCTATACAAGACATTTTTGCAAGAAACTCCTCATAAACTACCTTGGTACCTTAGATTATACCCAAACAGAAAAACTCATAGAAATAGATAAATAAAAATAGATAGAGAGATAAAAAAAAATATATTGTTCGGTACAGAGGTACATAAGTGGGTAGATAGAACATTATATTTTTTAGTCATTCAATAAACACCAAAACAGAAGCACGTTATTTTCATTGCAAATCTCACCAGTAGAAAGACACCCTTATTACAACTACATATGGTTGATTTCGAGCCGGATCAAGCGAGCCATAGCAATCGCAGGTGTCCAACGCAAGAACAAAAGAAATTGAGTGAAGTTTTATGGCCGTCTTTTGATTATCGTCGCGCGCAAGCTAATTCAATAGAAACAAATTTAAAAAAAAACATTTAAACTGCAATTTTAATTGCAATTTAAAAAAAACATGACTGTTAACGAGTTACTGGATGTTTTAGAAGATACGTCGTCTTTATTACAGCGGACTTATACAAATATACGTACAAGGAAGCATACTGCAAATTAGTTAAATTGTTGCCGAAAGCTGAAAGAACGTTACCGTTTTTCATTAATGATGAGTACAGCGCGGCTGAGGAGACTTACGTTACTATTCGAGGAGAACTTAAAGATATGCTATTAAAAATGCAATCGCCACCATCACAGCCTCAAGCATGCACATCTCAGTACGACTTCAAACAGTACCAAGTCAAGTTACCGCGAATACAACTTCCAACATTCTCTGGTTCCTATGAGGATTGGCTTACATTTCAAGATTTGTTTGTGTCGTTAGTGCATGAAGATAAATCACTTAGCCAGGTACAGAAACTTCATTATTTAAAAACAAGTGTTTCTGGCGAAGCCGAAGCCTTATTACGGCACATTCATGTTACAGACAATAACTATGTCCATGCTTGGGACACTTTAAGAAAGCGATATAGCAATAGACGTCTCATAGTTAATACATTATTAAAAAGATTGTTTTTACAAAAGAAAATAAATACTCAATCGGCAATACATATAAAATCATTATTGGATACAACAACTGAGTGTTTAAACGCATTTAACAATCTAGAAATTGAAACTAAGTCTTGGGATCCCATCATCATTTACTTAGTTGTGCAGAAGTTAGATACAGATTCTCACAAGGCCTGGGAAGAATACGCCTTCTCAGAAGACTCTGAAAATTTACCATCTTGGGAAAATCTGAAGATGTTTCTGGAATCAAAGTTTCGCACACTAGAATTACTTACAACTATGAATACTACGACTTACAATAATAAGACTATTAGAGAACGTTTATATCATGCAAGCTCAACAGAAAAAACGTGCTTACTTTGTAAAGGCAATCACACATTATGTCATTGCAAGGATTTTGTTAAAATGGGACCAACTGAGAGAAGCGAATACGCACAAGTAAAAACTTATGCTTCAATTGTTTAGCATCAGGACATGCGTCAAGCAGATGTCGCGTACCAATGTCCTGCCGAGTATGTCGTAAGCGCCATCACTCACTTCTGCACGAAGTTAAGAGACCAGCATCGTCGGCTCAACCAAGCAGCACCGAACCAACTGTCTCAGGACATGTTAATACAAATGAGACCGACAACCTGGAGAATTGCACAGTGATAGCGTCAAATCACATTACTAAACAAGGAATAGCACTGTTGGCAACAGCAATGGTGACATTAAATAAAAAAATTAGGTTAACATTGGTTAACCGTTAAATAAGCTCTGTGGAGTTCCCGGAGCGTTTAACTAACTTTGTATTGTTCAGCAGTTGCTAAATAACTTTATAGATAAAGTTGTAATTTGGACAAACGCCACCGACTTTATCACTACATAAGATACTTTGAGTGTTTTTGATGAGGTCTAAATAACTAAATACATTCTCGATGGACGCGTGCCGGCATAGGCATCAATGTCCTACAGAGGCGAGCTGATCGAATTGTGGACGATGCTATATCTGAAACTCTCGAATCCCTGCAGCTTCGCCGAGATGTGGCTTCTCTAAGCGTGTTCTACCGGCTATACTATGGTGAGTGCTACGAAGAACTCTATAATCTAATCTCTCCCACTCCATTCCGCAACCGAACCACACGCACAGGCAAGAATATCCACCCACAAACCGTAGTCACAATCCCTTCGCGTACGTATAAATTTGGGGACTCGTACATCTATCGCTTGATAAAGATGTGGAATGTTCTTTCAGCAACTATGAGGCGCTTATTATCCAAGGTAAGCACAGTATTCCATGCATTGCATGATATGATCTGTGCTTTGTACGGCAACAGTCTGATTGAAGGCGGGAAAAACAGCTTCACCTTGTTCAGTATTCCGAGCTTTTTTATATAGAACGCCTGAATTGCTATACACTAGGTCGTTCTGCATCTGCTGGCAATATAGCAAGGCAAAATATAGCCCCAATTATTTGCAGTTAGCGTCATGTGGCTAACAAAACCTGAGCAGAATGTACGACGAAAATGAATATAAAAATCCAATAAATTCCTGCTGCAGGTTTGTAAAGCAAATCCATTTTTCGGTGAATAGCTGCAGCAGGTGTTTAATGCAACAATGGGTAAAGAGAAAATAATGTGATTCACTTTCTGTAAAACCTACTTAAACGTGATTTTTGTTTAGGCATAATTTTGATATGGAGCAAGACCTGAAGAGACGACATAGGTCGCGCTATTGGTTACGCAGGCAGAAGAAACGTAATGAAACCAAGAAAATCATAAATACCCGGACCATCAAGAAAAAACCTGCTAACATACAGGTCAGTAACTATTCTAACTTGTAGATTTAGAAATAAAATAAAATATATTATTTGCAGATAATTTAAAAACTACAATATTAGGTCTAATTAACCTAATACATAGTATAGCTGAAAAACTCTTCCAACTTGTCACACATTTTTTGAACGGCCATTTAAATCAGAGCTTATTAAACTTATTTTATCTATTATCCACGAAAATCCATTTTTTTTACGACTACAGAGGCAGTTTAATTTATTTTAAGATAATCTTAGAAACTCCATTCCCAACTTACGTATACCATACTTACTAACATGTACTATGATACAAGTGTATCGGTGTCTTCCTTGATTTAGCGAAGGCATTCGACACTGTATCTCGTCCCATACTGCTCATGAAACTAGAAAAACTAGGGGTACGTGGAGTTGCACTGAATTGGTTTCAATCATATCTTGAGGATAGACAACAGCGTGTTAAAGTGGATAATTATCACAGCAACTACTGTAACATTAGATTCGGAATTCCACAAGGGAGCGCATTAGGACCAACGCTCTTCCTGTCGTATATAAACGACCTTTGCTCCATTAAATTAAAACAAGCACAAATTCTAACATTTGCCGATGACACAGCTGTTGTTTTTCATGCAAGATCATGGGAGTCAGTGTGCTCACTCACGCGACAGGGAATAAACAATGTTGCAACCTGGCTACAACACAATCTCTTAACAATTAATGCATCTAAAACAAAATATTTAAGCTTCTCTATATCACAAAGAACAGGACCTCCAAAACCCCTGGACATAAAACTCCACACATGCAATAATTACCAAAGCTCAACTTGTGGCTGTCCCATACTAGAGTGCGTCAATAATATAAAGTATCTTGGAGTGGTAATAGATGATCAGCTAAAATGGGAAAAACAAATCTTAATATTACGTGGGCGTGTTAGAAAACTTTTAAACATATTTAAGAGACTTGGCGCAGTTGCTGATGGTGATACTATAAGAATAGTGTATACGTCTCTTGGTCAATCGCTGCTTAACTATTGTATAGTAGCTTGGGGCGCCGCGGCTAAGTGTCACCTCCTACCTCTAGAGAGAGCGCAACGTGCAGTCCTAAAAGTGGCCTACAGAAAACCATTTCGTCATCCCACCAACGACCTATATCATGATTGCAAATTCCTTAGAGTCAGGCAATTGTACATTACCTCAGTAGTTTTACGATTCCATAAAACTGCCTTGGATATAACACAAATAAAAAGAACTGTAACATGGCATGCACCTCCCTGTAAGACAACATTTGCCCAAAAAAGATTTGAGTTTATGGGTCCATACATATATACAAAATTATATAAAATCATTAATTTCCTGCCCTATACAAGACATTTTTGCAAGAAACTCCTCATAAACTACCTTGGTACCTTAGATTATACCCAAACAGAAAAACTCATAGAAATAGATAAATAAAAATAGATAGAGAGATAAAAAAATATATATTGTTCGGTACAGAGGTACATAAGTGGGTAGATAGAACATTATATTTTTTAGTCATTCAATAAACACCAAAACAGAAGCACGTTATTTTCATTGCAAATCTCACCAGTAGAAAGACACCCTTATTACAACTACATATGGTTGATTTCGAGCCGGATCAAGCGAGCCATAGCAATCGCAGGTGTCCAACGCAAGAACAAAAGAAATTGAGTGAAGTTTTATGGCCGTCTTTTGATTATCGTCGCGCGCAAGCTAATTCAATAGAAACAAATTTAAAAAAAAACATTTAAACTGCAATTTTAATTGCAATTTAAAAAAAACATGACTGTTAACGAGTTACTGGATGTTTTAGAAGATACGTCGTCTTTATTACAGCGGACTTATACAAATATACGTACGTGTCCGAAATCAAGATTAACACACGGTTATATAGACAGCCGCCTGGAATGTGTCGAAAATTATTGGGAACAGTACAAGGAAGCATACTGCAAATTAGTTAAATTGTTGCCGAAAGCTGAAAGAACGTTACCGTTTTTCATTAATGATGAGTACAGCGCGGCTGAGGAGACTTACGTTACTATTCGAGGAGAGCTTAAAGATATGCTATTAAAAATGCAATCGCCACCATCACAGCCTCAAGCATGCACATCTCAGTACGACTTCAAACAGTACCAAGTCAAGTTACCGCGAATACAACTTCCAACATTCTCTGGTTCCTATGAGGATTGGCTTACATTTCAAGATTTGTTTGTGTCGTTAGTGCATGAAGATAAATCACTTAGCCAGGTACAGAAACTTCATTATTTAAAAACAAGTGTTTCTGGCGAAGCCGAAGCCTTATTACGGCACATTCATGTTACAGACAATAACTATGTCCATGCTTGGGACACTTTAAGAAAGCGATATAGCAATAGACGTCTCATAGTTAATACATTATTAAAAAGATTGTTTTTACAAAAGAAAATAAATACTCAATCGGCAATACATATAAAATCATTATTGGATACAACAACTGAGTGTTTAAACGCATTTAACAATCTAGAAATTGAAACTAAGTCTTGGGATCCCATCATCATTTACTTAGTTGTGCAGAAGTTAGATACAGATTCTCACAAGGCCTGGGAAGAATACGCCTTCTCAGAAGACTCTGAAAATTTACCATCTTGGGAAAATCTGAAGATGTTTCTGGAATCAAAGTTTCGCACACTAGAATTACTTACAACTATGAATACTACGACTTACAATAATAAGACTATTAGAGAACGTTTATATCATGCAAGCTCAACAGAAAAAACGTGCTTACTTTGTAAAGGCAATCACACATTATGTCATTGCAAGGATTTTGTTAAAATGGGACCAACTGAGAGAAGCGAATACGCACAAGTAAAAACTTATGCTTCAATTGTTTAGCATCAGGACATGCGTCAAGCAGATGTCGCGTACCAATGTCCTGCCGAGTATGTCGTAAGCGCCATCACTCACTTCTGCACGAAGTTAAGAGACCAGCATCGTCGGCTCAACCAAGCAGCACCGAACCAACTGTCTCAGGACATGTTAATACAAATGAGACCGACAACCTGGAGAATTGCACAGTGATAGCGTCAAATCACATTACTAAACAAGGAATAGCACTGTTGGCAACAGCAATGGTGACATTAAATAAAAAAATTAGGTTAACATTGGTTAACCGTTAAATAAGCTCTGTGGAGTTCCCGGAGCGTTTAACTAACTTTGTATTGTTCAGCAGTTGCTAAATAACTTTATAGATAAAGTTGTAATTTGGACAAACGCCACCGACTTTATCACTACATAAGATACTTTGAGTGTTTTTGATGAGGTCTAAATAACTAAATACATTCTCGATGGACGCGTGCCGGCATAGGCATCAATGTCCTACAGAGGCGAGCTGATCGAATTGTGGACGATGCTATATCTGAAACTCTCGAATCCCTGCAGCTTCGCCGAGATGTGGCTTCTCTAAGCGTGTTCTACCGGCTATACTATGGTGAGTGCTACGAAGAACTCTATAATCTAATCTCTCCCACTCCATTCCGCAACCGAACCACACGCACAGGCAAGAATATCCACCCACAAACCGTAGTCACAATCCCTTCGCGTACGTATAAATTTGGGGACTCGTACATCTATCGCTTGATAAAGATGTGGAATGTTCTTTCAGCAACTATGAGGCGCTTATTATCCAAGGTAAGCACAGTATTCCATGCATTGCATGATATGATCTGTGCTTTGTACGGCAACAGTCTGATTGAAGGCGGGAAAAACAGCTTCACCTTGTTCTTTTTTTTTTTTTTTTTTTTTATAGACGGTGAATCAATAAATCATCAATGATACGCCCCCTGCCTGAAGGGCCAACGCGGGTGGGGGTCGCATGCCCGACTCATCCGTGAAGCTTCCTAGTGAAGCCCCAGGGCGCCTACGGACTAAAATCCTATAAACCGTCTCTATTTCACTGTTGGCCCTGTGTGCCTTTACAGCTAAGTCTGAGTCGTGGCTACGGAGTGAAGGCACTCGTTCGCCGCGTTCACTCGTCGTTCATCTCCTTAATACAGGGAACCCGCAGCGATGCAAAATCAAAGTGAAACAATGCCTAATGATGATCAGAAGAGGACACGCCGCCGCGGAAAAGGTAAGAGGAATCAAACCAAAACCGCAATTGGTAGCGCCCCTACACCAACGCCCGCTCCCACAGTACCACTCAACGTAGTGGAGCGCCCGCCACCAAAGGTCATGTCAGGTCTCCCGCAGCCGAAGAAATTATCAACACAAGCAACGGAGTTAACCAACGACATTCTATGGAAGGAGGGCCTAATATTAGATGGTGAGGTAGGCCTGGTGAACGCACGACCAATACAAGAATTCAGTTCAGACGCGTCAGGCTTCGAGACATTATTAGAAGAGGAGTACAAGGCTATATCTGATGTAGATAAAGCATTTGTCAAAGCCATTCCGCAATCGGTGTACAACCATTTCCACCATGTTCTGTACTGGTATAGACTATCAATGCAGGCTGTGGCTAATGGCACTTCATCACGCGAGCAGGAGCAATTGATCAACGTGGTCAACTCCCATGACGTCAGCGTTCCTTCAGGAGCCGCCGCATACCTAGCAGGTCTAGGCGACTTCGAAGATGTCACCGGCGTCAAGCACCGCATGATGTCCACCGAGCCAAACGATCTTGGCCATTTCGGAAGAGCGACGGCACAGACACATCATCTTTATGAGATGTCCCCCGCTCCAGCTATTTCACTCCAGCGTGTACTGGAAGATCTTTTATACACGACCGACCGTAATCGCGACCCAACATGGGATAACGCCGCGATCACCCCACATGGACAAATCGCCGACGTGGACTTGCAGGCTCCGCCGCTCCTCGTTGACGCTGATTTTCCTGCGGACGAGCAGGATGATGAGGACCTAGCCGCAGCTTCCGAGCCGGCATTGGCACCAGCATCCCTGCGACCCAGGAACCGTCCTACGGTCAACATGTTAGGATGGAGGCCGGCGCGACTACTCGACAAGAATCAGCTCTCTGAGCTGCGCAATCTGTTTGAGGAGGTCCCAGCCGACGTGGCGCACATTCGCCGCACCATCCCCCGCTATGCCTACAACCCCGAGCTCTTCGAGTTAGCTCTTCGCCGCATTCGTGAGATCAGGAACTACAAATTGGTTCCTCTCCCCACCAACAGAGGCGGATCAGTGGCGCAACAACTAGTGTGGGATCCCGAGCCTGAAAGAATTGGCTATCTTGAGCGACAGTCTGCTTCGCAAGGAGCGATTTCATCGCACACAAAGATCCACACCCGTATCGCCACCATATCGAAAGTGTTATGTTACCGTTCAATACGTCGAAACGTGACCATCGATGAAGAGGAGTTTGCCCCTTGGGCGTGTTATGGATTCAACAACTACCGCAACGTGCCGGATAACTGGCGCGCTAACCGCAACACACATGTGGTTGCCGGAATGCGTACGTTATGTGACGTCCGACCATTTTCTGGAACGATCTGTTACAGACGAGACGCTCTGGTTGAATACCTGAGCAAGCACAAGATGACGGGTTAGAACCGCATACTTCACCTTGTTCAGTATTCCGAGCTTTTTTATATAGAACGTCTGAATTGCTATACACTAGGTCGTTCTGCATCTGCTGGCAATATAGCAAGGCAAAATATAGCCCTAATTATTTGCAGTTAGCGTCATGTGGCTAACAAAACCTGAGCAGAATGTACGACGAAAATGAATATAAAAATCCAATAAATTCCTGCTGCAGGTTTGTAAAGCAAATCCATTTTTCGGTGAATAGCTGCAGCAGGTGTTTAATGCAACCCATTGAACCTTGAGAAAATAATGTGATTCACTTTCTGTAAAACCTACTTAAACGTGATTTTTGTTTAGGCATAATTTTGATATGGAGCAAGACCTGAAGAGACGACATAGGTCGCGCTATTGGTTACGCAGGCAGAAGAAACGTAATGAAACCAAGAAAATCATAAATACCCGGACCATCAAGAAAAAACCTGCTAACATACAGGTCAGTAACTATTCTAACTTGTAGATTTAGAAATAAAATAAAATATATTATTTGCAGATAATTTAAAAACTACAATATTAGGTCTAATTAACCTAATACATAGTATAGCTGAAAAACTCTTCCAACTTGTCACACATTTTTTGAACGGCCATTTAAATCAGAGCTTATTAAACTTATTTTATCTATTATCCACGAAAATCCATTTTTTTTACGACTACAGAGGCAGTTTAATTTATTTTAAGATAATCTTAGAAACTCCATTCCCAACTTACGTATACCATACTTACTAACATGTACTATGATACAAGTGTATCGGTGTCTTCCTTGATTTAGCGAAGGCATTCGACACTGTATCTCGTCCCATACTGCTCATGAAACTAGAAAAACTAGGGGTACGTGGAGTTGCACTGAATTGGTTTCAATCATATCTTGAGGATAGACAACAGCGTGTTAAAGTGGATAATTATCACAGCAACTACTGTAACATTAGATTCGGAATTCCACAAGGGAGCGCATTAATGGCGAACGGGTGTCGATTCACGAAGGTGATATGAGCGATTGTCGTTCTCTTTCACGCAAGGAGGAAGTAAATAGGAGGCTTTCTCGCTCTGCCCGTATCAGTCAAGCGGTGAGTGACACATCGCCTCGTGAGCATAGTGTCTTACCTGATGACGCAAGTGTAAGCGGGATGGCGGGTAGTAGCAGAATTGCGTTGCATTCTAATAATGATAGTAATCAAGCTCGTCGAATGGCATCGACTGAATTGACTGAACTGACTGATACAGCTGTCTCGAAGCTTGCGGCTTTGAATAAATCTAAGTCTGAGAATAATTTTCAACAAAACACATCCTATGCGGCTATGTTGTGTGATAATAAGGAGTGGAAGGAGCCTCGACAGGATGAAAGATGGATCCTGGTGCAAAAGAGAAGATTGCAAAATAGATTTGCATGCAATAAAGGAAATGCGAGTAGCGATGAAAATAGCAGTAACTTCAAGGCGGCAGTCAAGATGGTTCCATTATTTATATCGAATGTTCACAAGAACGTATCGGAACAGGACATTAAAGAGTATGTGTATGAAAAAACAAAAGAAAACCCCTCTGTTGTAAAGTTAAAACTAAAAAATGAAAGGAATTATGACGCGTATAAAATATTCGTGAACAGTAATAAAATTGACATATTTTTGGATGATAAGTTGTGGCCGTGTGGTGTATCATTCAGGAGATTTATTAACTTCAGGGATAGGCAAAGGAAGAGAGATAGGAATGATGAGGCAACTGGACAATTACCTAAATGAATATTACGAAAAATATATGTCGTTTTATTACTTTTAACTGTAAGTCTATCAAGAGGTCAATAGATGGGGTTAGAGACTTATGTCAGACAGCAGATGTTATTGCACTCCAGGAGACCTGGCTTCTTCCTCACGACCTGCCGTTCCTGAACACCATCGACGACAACTTCGGATGCACGGGTACGTCGGCTGTGGACACCTCTGCGGGCTTGCTCATCGGAAGGCCATACGGAGGCGTAGCGTTATTGTGGCGAACAAGTGCATTTAACTCGGTCAGTGTGTTACAGTGTGCTAACAAAAGGATATGTGCCAATAAAATATCAGTATGTGATAGGTTATTAGTAGTGTTCAGTGTATACATGCCAACTAATGCGCATGAAAATCTAGTAACTTTCACAGAGTGTTTAAGTGCGGTTCAATCAATTATAGAGGTGGAACAGAATAATGGTGTTTCAGCATTTTATGTGTTGGGCGACTTTAATGCACATATCAATGAATTATTTTACAATGAAATGACAAATTTTTGTAATGACCAAAAATGGTGTTGTGTAGACATAGATATGCTCGGCTTACAGTCAGACACCCACACTTTTCACAGTGATGTACATGACTGTGGCAGGTGGCTGGACCACTGCATTGTCACAGAATCTGCTCGGGATACAGTTAAAACTGTGCTTGTGCAAGATGATGTGTGGTGGTCTGAGCACTTCCTATTAGTTCTGGAATGTGAATTGGACAAACTTGTGCCAGAATGTAAGGTGTTTGAAGGTAAGCCGACCAATCGTGTCATATGGGGTGAGCGTAGGCCGCAGCAAATACAACTGTACTATGAAATCTGCCATGAGAGGTTAAGAGAGATTGATTTCCCTCTAGAGCTTAGTGGCTGCTGTGATAGTGTCTGTAGGGATCAGAGTCATCATTTGATTCTTGACACATTGTATAAAAATATAATTACGGTTTTATCTGAAGCGGCTATTCAGAGCTCTAACAATAAATGTAAACGGAGAGGGGGATACGTTGCCGGGTGGAATAAGTATGTGGCTGAGGCCCACAGGGATGCAAGGTGCAAGTATAAAATCTGGGTACAGACAGGAAAAATAAGGGGTGGGGAAACATATAGGGAAATGACAGAAAGTAGAAAAACATTTAAATCAAAATTAAAATCGTGTCAAGATAAGCAAGAACAAATTAAAATGGACCTATTAGCATCTAATCATTCAGTCAAAAATTTTAAAAACTTTTGGAAGCTTACCAATAAGCTTAATGCTAAGCCTGGCATCCCTGTGAGTGTCGCTGGAATGCAGGATCATAAACAGATTGCAGAATTGTTTATGAAACATTTTACCGTCCGGTCAACTCTGAAGTCTTTTACTCCTGAGGTGTTGGGTGATGAGACCATCAAGACAGAGCGTAAAGTAATCTTTTCTTCCAAATCAATAAATAATATTATTAAAAAAATGCAAAGAGGGAAATCGCCTGGTCATGATGGTCTCAGCATCGAGCATTTCAAATATGCTGGTGTGCACCTACCGCGTGTACTAACAATGTTCCTGAATCTCTGCATGGGTCACTCGTACATGCCAGAGGAGCTCATGCGCACTGTTGTGGTGCCGGTTTTGAAGAACAAAACAGGGGATGCTTCTGACAGGGACAACTATCGGCCCATTTCACTTGCAACCATCACAGCAAAGGTGCTTGACAGTCTACTTAACGTCTGTCTCACAGCTCACGTGGATTTACATGATGCTCAGTTTGGATTCAAAGCAGGTCTATCCACGGAGAGCGCTATTCTGAGCGTTAAGCACACTGTCAGGTACTACACAGCCAGGAGGACGCCAGTGTATGCATGTTTCCTAGACCTGACAAAGGCTTTTGACCTAGTATCGTATGAGCTGCTTTGGGAAAAGCTGGGAGGCACGGGTGTGCCTGAGGAATGTATTGCCCTCCTAAGGTTTTGGTATGCAAACCAGAAAAACCAGGTGAAGTGGGCTGGGGGTCTGTCGGAGGAGTATGTTCTGGAGTGTGGTGTCCGGCAGGGCGGGTTGAGTTCGCCGTTGCTCTTCAACCTTTACGTCAACCAGTTGATCGGGGAGCTCAGCAGCACACATGTCGGCTGTCACATAGACGAAATGTGTTTCAATAATATAAGCTATGCCGATGACATGGTGCTGCTGAGTCCCTCGATAAGTGGACTGAGGAAACTACTGTCAATTTGTGAAATGTATGCCGAGGCACACGGTTTAAAGTATAACGCTAAGAAAAGTGAAATTATGGTTTTCAAAGCGGGCAGACTACGACCTCGACATGTTCCTTCAGTATTCCTCGGTGGAGCTCCACTACAGCTGGTTGACAGGTTCAAATACTTAGGGCATGTCATGACAAGTGACCTATGTGATGATGAGGATATTGAGAGGGAGCGCAGGGCGTTGGCGGTGAGGAGCAATATGCTCGCACGCAGGTTTGCTCGATGTACTGAACCAGTCAAGATAACCCTATTCAAGGCCTTCTGCCAATCATTCTACTCGAGCGGTCTGTGGGTGACGTATACGCGCCGAGCCTACAACGTCCTGCGCGTGCAATACAACAATGCATTCAGAATGCTGCTGGGACTGCCGAGGCGCTGCAGTGCGTCGGGTATGTTCGCAGAGGCGCGGACAGATGACTTCTACGCGATCCGCCGCAAGAAAATGGCCTCACTGCTGCAGCGCCTGAGAAGTAGTCGCAGTAGTGTTCTGAAAACAATTGCTGCACGGTTTGACTGTCCCATCCAAGAACACTGGATGGAGACAGTCATCAGTTGTAATAAACACAGTAAATAGTTATAAGGTACTAACAACAGTAACATAGTTTTAATAATACATTGTTACTAACCACTAATCAAGCTCTATATTATGTATGAACTTGTGTTTGAAATAAACGTTTTTATTATTATTATTATTAGGACCAACGCTCTTCCTGTCGTATATAAACGACCTTTGCTCCATTAAATTAAAACAAGCACAAATTCTAACATTTGCCGATGACACAGCTGTTGTTTTTCATGCAAGATCATGGGAGTCAGTGTGCTCACTCACGCGACAGGGAATAAACAATGTTGCAACCTGGCTACAACACAATCTCTTAACAATTAATGCATCTAAAACAAAATATTTAAGCTTCTCTATATCACAAAGAACAGGACCTCCAAAACCCCTGGACATAAAACTCCACACATGCAATAATTACCAAAGCTCAACTTGTGGCTGTCCCATACTAGAGTGCGTCAATAATATAAAGTATCTTGGAGTGGTAATAGATGATCAGCTAAAATGGGAAAAACAAATCTTAATATTACGTGGGCGTGTTAGAAAACTTTTAAACATATTTAAGAGACTTGGCGCAGTTGCTGATGGTGATACTATAAGAATAGTGTATACGTCTCTTGGTCAATCGCTGCTTAACTATTGTATAGTAGCTTGGGGCGCCGCGGCTAAGTGTCACCTCCTACCTCTAGAGAGAGCGCAACGTGCAGTCCTAAAAGTGGCCTACAGAAAACCATTTCGTCATCCCACCAACGACCTATATCATGATTGCAAATTCCTTAGAGTCAGGCAATTGTACATTACCTCAGTAGTTTTACGATTCCATAAAACTGCCTTGGATATAACACAAATAAAAAGAACTGTAACATGGCATGCACCTCCCTGTAAGACAACATTTGCCCAAAAAAGATTTGAGTTTATGGGTCCATACATATATACAAAATTATATAAAATCATTAATTTCCTGCCCTATACAAGACATTTTTGCAAGAAACTCCTCATAAACTACCTTGGTACCTTAGATTATACCCAAACAGAAAAACTCATAGAAATAGATAAATAAAAAAATATATATTGTTCGGTACAGAGGTACATAAGTGGGTAGATAGAACATTATATTTTTTAGTCATTCAATAAACACCAAAACAGAAGCACGTTATTTTCATTGCAAATCTCACCAGTAGAAAGACACCCTTATTACAACTACATATGGTTGATTTCGAGCCGGATCAAGCGAGCCATAGCAATCGCAGGTGTCCAACGCAAGAACAAAAGAAATTGAGTGAAGTTTTATGGCCGTCTTTTGATTATCGTCGCGCGCAAGCTAATTCAATAGAAACAAATTTTAAAAAAAACATTTAAACTGCAATTTTAATTGCAATTTAAAAAAAACATGACTGTTAACGAGTTACTGGATGTTTTAGAAGATACGTCGTCTTTATTACAGCGGACTTATACAAATATACGTACGTGTCCGAAATCAAGATTAACACACGGTTATATAGACAGCCGCCTGGAATGTGTCGAAAATTATTGGGAACAGTACAAGGAAGCATACTGCAAATTAGTTAAATTGTTGCCGAAAGCTGAAAGAACGTTACCGTTTTTCATTAATGATGAGTACAGCGCGGCTGAGGAGACTTACGTTACTATTCGAGGAGAGCTTAAAGATATGCTATTAAAAATGCAATCGCCACCATCACAGCCTCAAGCATGCACATCTCAGTACGACTTCAAACAGTACCAAGTCAAGTTACCGCGAATACAACTTCCAACATTCTCTGGTTCCTATGAGGATTGGCTTACATTTCAAGATTTGTTTGTGTCGTTAGTGCATGAAGATAAATCACTTAGCCAGGTACAGAAACTTCATTATTTAAAAACAAGTGTTTCTGGCGAAGCCGAAGCCTTATTACGGCACATTCATGTTACAGACAATAACTATGTCCATGCTTGGGACACTTTAAGAAAGCGATATAGCAATAGACGTCTCATAGTTAATACATTATTAAAAATATTGTTTTTACAAAAGAAAATAAATACTCAATCGGCAATACATATAAAATCATTATTGGATACAACAACTGAGTGTTTAAACGCATTTAACAATCTAGAAATTGAAACTAAGTCTTGGGATCCCATCATCATTTACTTAGTTGTGCAGAAGTTAGATACAGATTCTCACAAGGCCTGGGAAGAATACGCCTTCTCAGAAGACTCTGAAAATTTACCATCTTGGGAAAATCTGAAGATGTTTCTGGAATCAAAGTTTCGCACACTAGAATTACTTACAACTATGAATACTACGACTTACAATAATAAGACTATTAGAGAACGTTTATATCATGCAAGCTCAACAGAAAAAACGTGCTTACTTTGTAAAGGCAATCACACATTATGTCATTGCAAGGATTTTGTTAAAATGGGACCAACTGAGAGAAGCGAATACGCACAAGTAAACAACTTATGCTTCAATTGTTTAGCATCAGGACATGCGTCAAGCAGATGTCGCGTACCAATGTCCTGCCGAGTATGTCGTAAGCGCCATCACTCACTTCTGCACGAAGTTAAGAGACCAGCATCGTCGGCTCAACCAAGCAGCACCGAACCAACTGTCTCAGGACATGTTAATACAAATGAGACCGACAACCTGGAGAATTGCACAGTGATAGCGTCAAATCACATTACTAAACAAGGAATAGCACTGTTGGCAACAGCAATGGTGACATTACGCAGCGAACAAGGACACACCATTGTTGTACGAGCACTGATAGACCAAGGCTCTAAGGCCTCATTTCTCAGCGAACGAGTGACTCAAATACTTAAACTAAACAGACAACCTGCAACAGGAAATATAATCGGAGTGGGTTCTACCAGAACAGTCATTAAACAAGTGGTTCAGCTACAGGTTTTATCAAGATACGAAGCAGATTTTTGTTTGGAGATAAAACCTTACGTCATATCCAAGCAACTGACCACTAAACTACCCACTAAATCACTTGCAGGCAACAAATGGCCACATCTCGAGGGAATCAACCTAGCAGACCCGAGTTACTTCACACCAGGCTCCATAGACTTACTCCTTGGTGTGAATGAATATGCAAGCATTATTCAGAATGATCTTATCAAGGGCTTACCAGGGCAACCATGCGCACAGAAGACAAAACTTGGTTGGATTATTTTTGGAGAAGTTAACAGTACACAGGATGATTCAATTTTAGTCATGCATCATCAGATCGATGTAGATGATATGCTAAAATCAATGTGGGAAATAGACACAGATACAAACAGAAAATACACAAAAGAAGAAGAATTATGCGAAGAAATTTATGACAGTACACATTCAAGAAATGAAATTGGACGATATATTGTGAAATTACCGTTTAAAACAAATAAAATATTATCACCAGAAGGTAAAACAGAAGAAATTGCTACTAACAGACTATTACAATTGGAAAGAAGATTTATACGAAATCCAGAATTAAGAAATGAGTACACAAAAGTAATGAATGAATATATCACATTAGGTCACATGGAAGAAATATCACAAGAAGAATTAAAATCAGAAAAATCTGTATACTTGCCTCATCATGCAGTCGTCCGTGATGACAAGGAAACTACTAAAACACGAGTTGTTTTTGACGCATCATGCAAGGGGAAGAACGGAGTTTCATTAAATGAAGAACTTCTTCTGGGTCCTGTTCTGCAGGAGGATCTTCGAAGCATCATTATGAGATGGCGAATGCACGCAGTATGTTTCGTAGCAGATATCCAGAAGATGTATCGAATGATTCTTCTGGCAAAAGAAGATACAGAATTTCACAGAATATTGTGGAGAAATGATATTTCTGAGCCAATCAAACATTACAGACTTTTGACAGTAACATTCGGCACTGCGCCTGCACCATACCTTGCAGTAAAAACCTTAAATCAAGTAGCCAAGGACGAAGGCAATGGCTATCACGAAGCAGCAAGAGTAATTGTTGAAGATTTTTACGTTGACGATTTGATGACAGGATGCGATACTATACAGCAAGCTATTAAACTAAGTAAAGAAATAAAACTAATACTACAAAAAGGAGGATTTAATTTGATGAAATGGTCATCTAACAGTTACGAATTTATGAAAGCATTGACGCCAGAAGAGAGATCTACGAATACTCACTTAGACATACATGTAAATGGTACAATTAAAGCTCTCGGTATAGCGTGGGATTTAAAAACAGATGAATTTCAGTACAATTTAAGTCCTACAACTGATTCAGATATAATAACAAAAAGATCTATATTGTCAGAAATACAAAAGCTATTTGACCCATAAGGGTGGATTGCACCATGCACGGTAATGACCAAAATGCTTATACAAAAATTATGGAAAGAAAAGATAGGATGGGACAGCAAAATAGATAAAAATCTTTGCCAAGAATGGAAAACTATAAAGTCGGATATAAGAAACGTTACAGATATAAGAGTCAAGAGATGGTATAATACTAAAACTAATGATATTCAATCGATTCACATACACGGATTCAGCGATGCATCAGAGCGTGCTTATGCAGCAGTTGTATACAGTCGTACAGTGACTGAAGGTATTATCAGCACTTATATTATAGCAGCAAGAACTCGAGTTGCACCGCTTAAGCCCGTGTCGCTACCTCGACTTGAATTATGTGGAGCTCAGTTATTGGCAAGATTGTTAAAGCAAGTACAAGTTGCCATGAGAATACCAGCATCACAAATACACGCTTGGACTGATTCTTCTATAGTTTTAGCATGGATAAATGGAGAACCTAATAGATGGAAAACGTTCGTTGGAAATCGAGTTGTTGAAATTATTAGTAACGTAGACAAACATCAATGGAATCATGTACAAACACAGGATAATCCAGCTGACATAGCCTCCAGAGGTATGCTATTGTCAGATCTAAAAAATAGTACACGATGGTGGAAGGGACCAGAATGGTTATATGACGGAGATATACCATTTAATAAGTTAAACACACATACAGACTTAGAAGCTAAAGAAAATAATCTACAAGTAAATTTAAAAATAAACACAGATGAGAAAGAAATAAAGTACAACCTAATTAAACAAATGAGTAATTTTGATACATTAAAGGAACTTTTAAGAACAATTACATTTTGTAGAAGATTTTTGAACATTAAGAAGAAGCCTGAAGGGATAAATATTTCCATTACCACTACAGAATTAGAAGAATGTTTAATAATATGCATTAAATTAGTCCAGAAGATTGATTTTGAAGAGGAAATAGAAGATTTAAAGTCTAAGAAGCAGCTAAAATATAAAAGTAGATTGAAATCTTTAAACCCGTACTTGGACAGCAACAATATCCTCAGGGTGGGCGGAAGACTACGTCACGCTGACCTACAAGAAGAAAGCAAGCATCCAATTATTTTGAACAATAAAAATAATTTAATACCACTTTTAATTGCCGAAGCACACAATCAAACATTACATGGAGGCGTGCAGGTAATGTTATGTTATTTGAGGACCAAATATTGGATTATAAAAGCTAAGATTTTAGTAAAAGCATATATACACAAATGTTTAAAATGCGCTAAGAACAATGCTGCTGTCAAACAACAAATAATGGGCGATTTACCGAAGATGCGAGTTACACAATCCAGACCCTTCTCGCACAGTGGTGTGGATTTTTGTGGTCCATTTCTTGTACTTTCGTCGACGGGCAGAGGTGTAAAAACCAAGAAGGCTTATGTCGCAATTTTTATTTGCATGGCCACAAAGGCTATTCACATTGAGCTAGTTGGAGATTTAACTAGCGAATCATTTATTGGTTCATTTAGACGATTTGTAGCCAGACGAGGAAAATGCATTCATTTATGGAGTGATCAAGGCAAAAACTTTATTGGTGCGAACAAGGAATTAGTAAAATTATGGACAGAGGCTAAATTGGAATTTAATGGCAATATATCAGAGGTACTTGCCACAGATGGCACACAATGGCATTTTATACCGCCATATAGTCCAAATTTTGGTGGACTCTGGGAAGCAGGCGTTAAATCTATTAAATTCCACCTTAAACGGATCCTCACAACAAATTTGACATTTGAAGAAATGACAACAGTTCTCTGTCAAATATGCCAAGCATGCTTGAATTCAAGACCGTTATGTCCAGTTGATGACACAGACATAGACAATGTACAAGCCCTTACACCGGGACACTTTTTGATCGGAGAGGCCCCCATTGCTATCCCCACTCCAAATGTATGTGATGTTAATACAAACCACTTATCCCGATGGCAGTACACACAAAAATTGTTGCAAAATTTCTGGCAGCGTTGGCAGCAAGAATTTCTCTCCAGATTGCAGCAAAGGCCAAAGTGGTTAAAGAGGGAGTCAGAGTTTAAAGTGGGAGATATAGTTCTTATTAAAGAAGATCATTTGCCTCCAGGAAAGTGGGCTATGGGACGCATCGTCGACAAGCATCTAGGTCCAGATGGTGCCACCCGAGTATACAGCATCAAATGTGGCTCCAACATCACCAAGAGAACAGTCTCCAAGTTATGCCCATTGCCCATAGAAAATAATTAATTCACTAGTTACATTTTATTGTTAAAAAATTGTTTTCATTACAGTTTTTTTTTATTTCTTGATTAATACAGTTAATTTAAAGGACATGTAGTCCTTTGGCGGGCGGTATGTTCGGTACAGAGGTACATAAGTGGGTAGATAGAACTATATTTTTTAGTCATTCAATAAACACCAAAACAGAAGCACGTTATTTTCATTGCAAATCTCACCAGTAGAAAGACACCCTTATTACAACTACATATATATATAATAAACGTTGAGATAAAATACACCAGAAATAACTATACACCAGACTACTCAAATTATATACCTATAGATTTATAAATTTAATAATAGTCATAAAATAAATATGGTGGAATATAATATAATATGGTATAATGTAATATGTATATAATATAATAATAGTATAATGCATGGCATGATAAATTAATTTAATAAATAATAAAACAAAAATAATATTGAGGCATAAAATTTATAGTCTTAAATAATAAAATGTAACCAAGGAAGAAACTGATCCTCAGCTTAACCCAGAGAATTCTAGTCAGGGGATCAGAGTTCCTCCAAAAAAAAAAAAAATATGTAAACAATTTTTGGGAACAAATAAACGTTTTTGTATTATTTTTTTTTGTATTTTTGTATGTAAAAGAAACTTTGTCGGTACGAGTCTTCCAAAACAATATAGATGTTATTTCTTGACCTATTTATATTTGTGTTGTTAATGGAGTACGCGAGGCCCCGGCAGGATGTCCCGCGCCTCCTCCTCAGGCCGCTCGAGAACCATTCCGTGTGTGCACTATCTCAGACATATCTGGTGGACAGTCACCTTTGTTGATCTCATTTAAAAATATGATGAATATTTATACATTAATATTTTCAGTTTGAGCGAATAAAATCCTAATGAAAAGGTCACAACTGGATTAAATTACTCGACTTCAACGAAAGATAAATACACGTATATCTATTCTATCTATTAACTATGTTTTGTTTCTATCCTTTTATATTCTGTTATAGTTTACTTATATTTTAGTTTGTTTAATTTTTTGTTTTAGCTTAATTTAATTGACACATTTGGCCACATAATGTAAACGAATTGTTAAGTCTAAATCCATAATTTAAAGTGTACCCTGATTAAGCGTATTGTGATGCTGTGGTGTTTTGTTAAATAAATAAATCTAGAAATATGCCCAGAGATTCAAGCTCAGAGAGTCGCAGCCCTTTCTGCAGCCCGTCAATGGAACAGGCTGCCTTTATCTATCCGACAGGCACCGTCTCTAAATATATTTAATAAACTCCTAATTTCTCACCTTCTTAAACAACACAATCCATCTCAATCGGACAGATGACTTCTACTACGCGATCCGTCGCAAAAAGACAGCCTCACTGCTGCAGCGCCTGAGAAGTAGTATTAGCAGCATTCCGAAAACTATTGCTGCAAGGTTTGTCTGTTCCATCCAATATTTTTACTTAACAATACTTTAAGACAGATTGGACATTCTTCTCATCTCTCTTTCCCACACATTATGGCCCCGACACCCGCATGGTGATGGTCTCTCCTTTAAGCTTGCTCGTTCTGTTGTTCGCTTTGTTTTTTTATATATTTGCACAACAGGTGACCTTGAGCCTGATCCCGCAGTCCGCCTACCATCTATTTAAAGTATCTACTAATACTGCATCATTAAAGCTGCCAGCAGTCGTCATCGACCGCGTCAGTAATGTACTATTTAAATACACCAGCTCCGATATAACCAAACGATAAAACAGCTTAGAAGCAATAACATTATTAATGAGGTTGGCGAGTAATTAGCAATTTCATATGTTTCAATGTAAATTGGTGTTCTCATCGCGAGAACATTTCCATTAATTTAAAGCCCAAATGTTCTACAAAATAAATGTTGTTCTGTTTCAATTCATTCAATAATTTAAACGCGTTTCATTATTTGTTTTTCCTAATACATGCGACCTCGCGCCTAGCTCATAGCAAGCAGCAATTGAAATGAGACACTGTGACGACTGATATCTGAGCCTAACACTATGCCGGCGTGACAAGACATGTGGTGGTCATAGATAAATACTGATCGAATAAGAATAACTCCATCAATCAACTGAAATGCATTTGACATCGATATCAATATTTACTAAATACCATTATATAACAGCAAAATATAAATTAAAAAAGTAATTTATCTTCACAATCGGTTTCACATATAGACAACTTTTCACATATAGGCCGGCGTCTATCATGACAAGTGGCAAGCTTATCGATATCCCTAGCGTACCAAACTCGTTATCACAAATAAATTATTGTGTCCCGACCTGGAATCGGAACCGGTACCTCGGAGTCCAAATCCACAGACTTTACCGCTAGACCATGGAGGCATTAATTTAAAGATTAGTTTATTGATTATCTACATATTTTGTAGAACTCAACTAATATTACTACGAGTATTGCATTGGAACCGACGACGACCGGTGTCAACCGTTTTTAACAATTTTTTACATCATATTTTTTTTTAAAGGCGAGAAAAATATTAAAAATCGCCACTTTAACCATTAATCTCTCCAAAAACTATCCATCAGAAATGTTAACAATATTTTCATAGCATCTTTGCACAAATACAAGAATTTACCCTCAAAGGCGCAACCGGTCGCTACCAAATTTAGTTTTTCGATGAAAGGTCGGGTCAAACCAGCTGCGTGTGCAACACAACACAGTACGATGCGTTGCGTAGCCATGTCACACCGGTTAGTCTGTCGTAATGTGCTGTACCACAACACAGCACGATGCGTTGCGTAGCCATGTCACACCGGTCAGTCTGTCGTAATGTGCTGTACCACAACACAGCACGATGCGTTGCGTAGCCATGTCACACCGGTCAGTCTGTCGTAATGTGCTGTACCACAACACAGCACGATGCGTTGCGTAGCCATGTCACACCGGTCAGTCTGTCGTAATGTGCTGTACCACAACGCGATTCGCTGCAACGCTTTGCGATGTAAGATTCTAGACATTTCAATTAGACATCAATTTCATTTGAGAAATGGAAGACAGTGAGCACAGCTTTAGCATTTCGGAGTTTTCTGACGAAGGATGTTTGGATAGTAGCTCCTCTGATGAAGAGCTGTTGCTTAAAAAATGACTATAGGTGCATGACATAAATAAAAGAAGGAATGAACAAACACTTGTATTTCCTAACTAAATCTATTATTTTTTCTTTAGTTTCCGCATCCATTTTTGTATTTGAATAGAAATTATCGTTTTCCTGCTGCAATGCACATCCAATGCACATCAAATGCTAAAAAGGTACGAGTTCGAAATTTTACAAAAATATTCTTAAAATAAGCGAAATATTGAGTTTGGCGGCAAATTAAATTTGTCAAGAGAACGTAGTTCGTGTAGCGCAAGAAGTGGCTTTTCTGAGCGGGTTCTTATACTATGGGGGAGTGCTCTGGAGTGCTCTATAACCTCTCCATTCTGCAATCAATCAAGCAATGCAAGTCTATTATTTAATATAACATGTTTTAGTTAAGTCCAGAATATGTCGAACACTTAAGTCCAGGATGTTAAAGCGTAAAGCAAAATATTAATCAAAAATAATATTAATACTCGTAAAAATGCCTAGGCACCCGCAAAATTTCTAGTGTAGCACTGCCAGCTTTTCTGTCGTCTGTACATAGTACTGTCGAGCTCTACGGGAGAATCACTAACCCATCTCTGGGTTCCGTTGAGCCGTCGTACTTGTCAGATGCCAGAGATGCCTGGTCAGTAGCATGTCCAAATGTTTCGGTTCCAAATTCACCAAAAATCCAACGACTATGGGACGAGCCGCTCTGCAAACTTTTACAGAAAGATATTTTATCTGCCAGTAATATGAAAGAGCGGGCTCGCCTCATGGCCGTTTCCACTAGAGAGTCAGGTCTTTGGTTACAGGCTTTTCCCTCAGCATCGGTTGGCACACTCCTTGATCGAAATACACTGACCATGGCGGTGTGCCTTCGTCTCGGAGCCCGGACTGTCCACCCGCACCAGTGTCGATGCGGAGAACCAGTCGATCATCTCGGACACCACGGGCTTTCTTGTGCTAGAAGTGCTGGCCGCATTCCTCGTCACGCGGCTCTCAACGACATCATCCGAAGGGCTCTTGTCACTGCTGGAGTACCCGCAATATTAGAACCATCTGGGATTGTGCGGAGCGATGGCAAGAGACCCGACGGAATGACTGTTGGGCCGTGGAAACTTGGCAGATCTCTGGTGTGGGATGCGACGTGTGTAGATACATTAGCTCCATCTCACATACAGGCGACCTCGTCAGGCGCGGGAAGTGCGGCTTTTTCTGCGGAGAACCTCAAATTGCGCAAATACGCTAACCTTGGTATCGGTTACGAATTTGCGCCGTTTGGGGTCGAGACGATGGGCCCATGGGGACCGTCAGCGAGGCGCTTGGCCAAGGAGTTGTCAAAGCGGCTGACAGAAAGGTCTGGAGACAGGAAGGCTGGCAATTATTTCTGCCAACGTATTAGCCTCGCTATACAGAGGGGAAATGTTGCCAGTCTCCTTGGGACTATCTCGGATGGGACGTCTCTAGAGGACATTTTTTATTTATAGTTTAGTTTATTTTTAATTTTATTATTTAGGTAGCTTTTAATTTATATTAAATGTACTATAATTAACTTCGAATAAATTATATAGGTTTAAAAAAATTTTATACTGGTTGTATATTACTTCGAGTACGTAAATCCATATTGTATTTGCTTTCTGTTGAAGTCTTCGGCATAAACTTGCGAAGATTTAATGGAAGACCTTTTATATCAATTACCCTCCATCTGCAAATCCGCTGACGGAAAAACACCAGCCAGATGATTAATTCACTTTCTTAATGATCTGAAAAGTATCCGAAACGTGATATCGTATTTGATCGAGTGAACAATTATATTACTTAACCTCAGTTATCTTACCTCCAGCTTCTCAAACGACATAAGATAGCTTAACTTTTTGATTCACATCAAACTGACAAGCCAACTATGTATCTAGGCTTGTCAGTTTCATAGTTTATCAATTCCTGACTTTTACAATTAGTCGAAGTTCATTCGTTGCTTAGAAATAGATTTGATGTCACTAGAACGTCTCAATTTCGTTCTCAGGTTGGAGGTTAGACCAAACTTATATTTTCTTAAGAAATTAATTCTCAAAGCTCCAACTGATGGTTTTTATTATAGTTTATGATTGTGTCGTGAACTCAGCAAACAAAAAAACTAAATAAATATGGAGTGAAGAGATGATCATCCGCAAACTAATATGAGGACCTTTGATATTCATGAGACCTCTCACAATATCTCTTCTTCGTCACAGAGAGATTGATTTTTATTGGAAAACAAAAACAAATCTTTGTGAACACTATTCATATGTTTAAAAATCTACTATCGCTTACTTTCTTAACAAACAACATAGCTCTTCTTAGTACCTATGTCTATCATACTATTTTTATTGTATGTAAACAGTACTATATACTTATCTAGTTTCGTATTTATATATATATGTACTTAAGAAGTAGTATGTAACGATTATTATGTATTGTATGTAATTGTATATTTATAATAATGCACCCCGCAATCCTTAACCACACTCCCAAAGGTTAGCTGTTATAAAATGCCGTTCGGCATTAAGTTCGTCCTTGTACATTACTTTTAAGTTTTTTGTGCAATAAAGAGTTTATAAATAAATAAATAAACAGCTTAGTAGATAATATAAGTACAATAACATTGAAAGGGGAAGGTTTCGCAAAACACGAAATAATAATGTAAATGTAGAATGATACGTTGGTCTGTCAGTTAAAATCATTTGTAATAGATATATGTTCTGCAGGAAATATGCTAGGGTTTTGTAACGTGAAATTTTAACGTCGGAATGTTAGAATAAATTAAAATTCCAGAAATATAATATATTCGCAATAAATATGGAATAGAAATGTAATTAAGAGTTCCAACAAGCTACCAGAACCAGCGACATATATTCTAGAAGTAAGTTTCATTCCAGAGTCGCCAAATATCTTGGAAATAAGTAAATCTCTTGTTTAGGTGTTGTTACCCCGCAGCAGCAGTTACTCGTAGTCCATTGACTTGGTAAGAGCCGGGCCTTACATAACTAAAGTACGTAGCGAACACGTGGTCTAGAGTCAATTTAGACGGGTTCCATTCCGAGTTGATAAAACAGAAATATGTTCAACTTGAAATATGTATCTCCTTGATGGACTTTCCACTTGTTGCGTTCTAGAAGCTGTGACATGATAATCTTATTGCATTTTTAAATTTACAACATACAGGCTAAAATGTCTAAGTCAGTTATAATTACAGACTCTTTGTGTGGTACAACTCAGCCTATATCATGATCTAACAAATATTTCAATTGAATAAGGTAATATAACAAATATCCAGAATGGTTTGTGAAGTTGCGTCACGTGGAGTTACGTGGAATCTGGAATCCAGAACTAATGTGGCACTACTCTGTTTGTTTAACCGCAACCGTTATATTGACAAAATATTTACTGACAGTTATATCGTTAGCACGTGCGAGCTTATCCGAGCTGACATAAAAATTACAAAATATGATTATGACCGTCTTGGAGTTCATGGGCTCTCCTGTTCCAAAAGTGCAGGCAGATTTTCTCGCCACGGCTCCCTTAACAATAATATTAAAAGCCACCATCGAGGTTCCAGCTCTTCTGGAGCCTGCTGGAGTTATCGAAGATGATGGCATGACGTTGGTCCCCTGGGAACGAGGTCGAGCTTCACTTCAGGTGCTGGGCATAAAGCTGCGGCAGAAATTGCGAAGCGGCGCGCCAGTACGAGTAGATACTCCATATTAAAAGGGTACATATATAAACTCTATGCCCATGGAGTCCAAGCCCCAAAAAGTTTTTAAGAGTTTTCCTACAGGTGATAAGAGGGCTAGCTCTTTCTTCGCCCAATCAGTCAATTCAGCTGGGAAATATAGCCAGCGTTCTTGCTATCATTCCACGCGGACAGCACTTATTAATATTATTTAATATTTTGTAAAAATTAAATTCCAATAAATTATTTTTAAACAAATGAACTTTATTAAGTTGAATAACCGTTGACATGGACTAAGTCTCGGTTCGTTAAATGGATTACGATTAAACAAATGAACTTTATTAAGTTGAATAACCGTTGACATGGACTAAGTCTCGGTTCGTTAAATGGATTACGATTAAACAAATAGAATATGGTTAGCGAATAGATTCGCTCGACAGAAGTGCACTCCAGTTTCAAATTAAAATTGTTGACATTGTTTGTCTCTGCAAAGCTTTCGGAAACGTTCCCATAAACCACTGCAAACCAAGATCTACCTATCAATGGGATGGAACCTTGTCACTGTCGCCTGTTTCAGTTCCAAAAGGCGCCGTGATGAGATGATGAGATGATGATAGTGTTACATAATATCGAACTATATATTTTTTTACTTTGTACTTACTAACCCTTTTGATTAATAAATTAATTTGAATTTGATATCGCTAGTACGAGCAGCATTTTATGACATGTATTGAATAATTTACTTTATTTTAAAAATATTTTGTACAAAGCAGGTAATGTTGTATGAATAAATAACTAAAATAAAGTACAAAATATGTACATATATCCGTAGATATATGTACATATATCCGTAGATATTTTGTACAAAGCAGGTAATATTGTATGAATAAATAACTAAAATAAAGTACAAAATATGTACATATATCCGTAGATATTTTGTACAAAGCAGGTAATATTGTATGAATAAATAACTAAAATAAAGTACAAAATATGTACATATATCCGTAGATATATGTACATATATCCGTAGATATTTTGTACAAAGCAGGTAATATTGTATGAATAAATAACTAAAATAAAGTACAAAATATGTACATATATCCGTAGATATATGTACATATATCCGTAGATATATGTACATATATCCGTAGATATATGTACATATATCCGTAGATATATGTACATATATCCGTAGATATATGTACATATATCCGTAGATATATGTACATATATCCGTAGATATTTTCTGATAGCATTTTGACTAGGTAGCTGCAAATAATATAATTTATTTTTTAACATAGAAAAGGACAACGCCTCGTTACACTCACTTTATATATTTCTGAAAAGGCCATATATACAGCTGTATAATAAATAATTTAGTTTTATTGCAAATATTACTGTCATATTATATTTTAATTTATTTTTTTCTCTTTTGTTTGTGTTTCCTTTTCCTTTGAGATTACGTTAACCTACAGTTCCGTTCCTTGGCTTATAACACAAATGTTATTTTTCTATTTTATATATTTGACCATTAATGATATTGTTATTCTTGTTGCGTTTGTAAAGAATGAAGAAGAATGATTATATAAAGATATCTAGTACAAAGTGTATCAGTTGTTCAGATAGCCATTTGAAAGTTCGTCACAGAAGAGGTTGTATGTTTACAAATACACAGGTTTTTATTTCAAAACACCTAATATTTATGATTTTACACACTTTTTAAATTCCCGAAAATATTGACTCCCGCGTGTAGCATGACGTCATAACCCCACGCTGCCGTCACAAGCCCACACTGCCGTCACAACCCCACGCTGCCGCCACAACCCCACGCTGCCGTCACAAGCCCACACTGCCGTCACAACCCCACGCTGCCGCCACAACCCCACGCTGACGTCACAACCCCACGGTGACGTCACAACCCCACGCTGCCGTCACAACCCCACGCTGCCGTCACAACCCCACGGTGACGTCACAACCCCACGCTGCCGTCACAACCCCACGGTGACGTCACAACCCCACGCTGACGTCACAACCCCACGCTGCCGTTATACACTTATTATAAAATTCTATATCTTGGAAACTAATTTATGTATCAAAAAGATTTTACGCGCGTATTTTTTTAATCGATAAAGAATACCAAATACCAATAAGAATAGACAAAAATAGTAAATTATGATAATAAAGGTGTAAGCTGTTTGCAGAAAGTAAGTGACTCGGCGACCTCGGCGCAGTTTGGTAAGTACATACAAAGGATGTCCATATCGTTGTTATATTAGCAGATATAGACAGATATATGAAAAATACTCCTAGAATTTAATGGTGGCCTGATAATGGCCCCAAATTGCCGAAAAACACCAGAAATTATCATTAATTCAATTAATACAGCAGCAAGGAACAGCAGGTGTGATGAGTCAGACCCCCACTGTTGAAGGGCCTTCAAATGTTGTTTGTTTCTATCAATTCATTTATTACAGTCCCCAGCACACAGCGTCCTAGACCTCCACTGTTGGAAATGGGCCTTCCAGATCATATATCTGAAGAATTTGGCCTACACTCGCCACGCTGGCTGAAAGCGTTCTTGTTTATCCTTACGGCGCAATAGATGACGATTTAAAATGTAAATGATAATATCTAAGCGACGGCGACGCGGACGATAGTCTGAATAAATTTGTACATGTCCATTGCGTCTCGAATTAGTTTGGTATTTTATTGGATACGCAAAACCTCGACATATCTTTATAATTATGTCTGTGTCTGTAAATAAGATTGTATTCCTTTAATTCAAATGCCACGTAATAGTTATGCATTTAGTGAGCGCAATCGGAGAGGTCATCGAGATGTATTTCTTAAACTAAACGAGTTTAATGTTTGTACATAAGATTCGCACTATGTTTAGTTTGCACATATTATTATCTTTATTTTTAAAATTTAAATAAGCCAAATAATATTTTTAAAGAATATTCGTTATTACGGTGTTATCCACCAACCTGCAATAACCTGACTGCCTCCGTGGTCTAGCGTTTAAGTCCGTGGATTAAGACTTGGAGGTACCGGGTTCGATTCCTGGTCGGGACAAAAAATATTTATTAATGTAAATAAATAAATTAATATTTAATTTATTTGTGATATTTTTCTCCTTTGGTACGCTGGAGACATCGACGAGCTTGCCACTAGTCTTGATTGGCCGGCAGTAAAGATATAGTAAAGAAGATTGATTTTGATTTTGATTTTATAGTAAAGATGACTAAATATGAATCCGTTTTTGCGTGGTTTCTGACCACCCCGAAAGGGAAACGGTCGTGATGATACTATACTGCAATAACATATTGAAGACAAACTTTTTATACTGAGCAAGACATGTAACATCGCACCCATCTAATGGTAAACGGTACGCTAGGTCCGAGAATGGGAGCAACTGATATCTGACATTAGTACCTAACATTATGCCGACCTTTCGAGCATTATATTAATATTTTAATTTTATTATGTATATATTTTTTTACATTATGCAAAAATAATAATGCTTGGTGATGGGTAGCTTAGATACAAAATAATGCTAGCATAATAAGGATCAGCTGTAAGTACATATCTCATGATTTCGGGGATTTGTGTAAAAATAATGTTTTTCTCAATAAAGATTTTTTTTATTCCACGATAGAAGAGAAGTTTCTTAGCATTCTATGGATTCACCGTGCGGGTAAAAAATAAAAATAACTTTTGTAATTATTATACTCTGTTTTTTATTTTAAAATCAATGTATAATAACATTTAGACTTATCAGTAGGAAGTAATCTTTGATATTAATTTGTAATTAAATTAAATTGCAAACGCCTTATTTGAATTTGGCAAATGATTATGAAATATATTTGATTTAATGATGTCTCCATCGTCAGTAGGTAATGTTGCCTTGCAGCCTATATAACCAGCTGTACGTGTCCAATACGCTTTTCGTTCTTTGCCTTTATTATTTTTATTTTAAGTGTTCCCCTTTCTCGCTGTTGTCATGGTCTTCCCAGTGAGCACTTTGGTCTCCTTTTCTATGATTTTTCCTGTTAAAGTAAGATATAATAATGTATTGAAGTTTTTGCCTTATATTTATTGCTATTCTTGGACTCGGGTACCATCAGACAAACAAATTGTAATGTACAAAAAATCTCAATAATGCTCAATGAATAAAGTTAGGTTGTTGGAGTTAATTGTATAGAGCGAGACAAATGATGTGGTCGGAGAGAGACGAAGAGAGATGGAGTCGCCACAACTATTCGCTAAACTCGAAGCCACACACCTTACTAGACGGACCAGCTGCCAATACTATTCATTTATAAATCTTCTAAACCACAGAGCCTTAAGAAGCCTTGCGAAACATATACAAGTACCTGGAGTACCTGGAGTACCTGGAGTACCTGGAATACCTGGAGTACCTGGAGTACCTGGAGTACCTGGAGTACTTGGAGAATCTGGTGTAACCTCAGTTTGAAGTGGAGGCGACTCTAAACTACGAGGAATATCGATAAATGCTGAAAGTAGTGTCCGGGGTGATTCTGTTTGAAAGTAGTGTCCGGGGTGATTCTGTTTGAAAGTAGTGTCCGGGGTGATTCTGTTTGAAAGTAGTGTCCGGGGTGATTCTGTTTGAAAGTAGTGTCCGGGGTGATTCTGTTTGAAAGTAGTGTCCGGGGTGATTCTGTTTGAAAGTAGTGTCCGGGGTGATTCTGTTTGAAAGTAGTGTCCGGGGTGATTCTGTTTAAAAGTAGTGTCCGGGGTGATTCTGTTTGAAAGTAGTGTCCGGGGTGATTCTGTTTAAAAGTAGTGTCCGGGGTGATTCTGTTTGAAAGTAGTGTCCGGGGTGATTCTGTTTGAAAGTAGTGTCCGGGGTGATTCTGTTTAAAAGTAGTGTCCGGGGTGATTCTGTTTGAAAGTAGTGTCCGGGGTGATTCTGTTTGAAAGTAGTGTCCGGGGTGATTCTGTTTGAAAGTAGTGTCCGGGGTGATTCTGTTTGAAAGTAGTGTCCGGGGTGATTCTGTTTGAAAGTAGTGTCCGGGGTGATTCTGTTTGAAAGTAGTGTCCGGGGTGATTCTGTTTGAAAGTAGTGTCCGGGGTGATTCTGTTTGAAAGTAGTGTCCGGGGTGATTCTGTCTCCTTAAGTTTGACATTACTTATTAAAATCATATCATTATTGGCGACACTATCAGCTAGTGTAATGCATGTATACTGGATAGTTTTATTTTGAAAAAATAGGCTTGACCAAATAACGTTCGGCAACCCATCTCTATTGCTTTAAGTTTATTGTTAATGTATATTATTAGATAAAGATCATTCAGTCGAATTGACAAAGTTCTCCTTTTATGAAACTGCGCGACCTGTATACGTCGATGTTTCGAGTTCGGAGAGTCGAGCATATTAAGATGAACTTTTGTGATTGATGCTTAGAAGAGTGATTTGTCGTGAACCCAAACTCATCAACACACCGTCCTCCGCAAAAAAAATCTTTGCAACTCCACACATGCTAAAAATTACATATTGAGCAGAGACGTGGACACTGAGACTGGACACAGTGGGTCTGATTCACAAGTTCAAGGTCGCCCAGCGAGCTATGGAGAGAGCTATGCTCGGCGTCTGCGATGGATATAATTCGAAACGTTGATATTCGTCAGAGAAAAAAGTAACTGCTTTTAAAATTAGCAAGCTGAAGTGGGCACATCTGCCGGTATGGACTGGATATAGAACCAGCATTAAAGCCATATCGGCTGATGATGATGATGATTGCGACTGACAATATTATAGTCGCGCGGTCACATGTCGTGTTCAGTATTACATACATATCTTCACGCCAGATCCCTTGCGGGGTAGGCAGAGACAATTGAGCGCTATTTGACACGATCACGACATACTTCTTTCGCTTCGTCGACATTCATCAACCTCTTCATACATGCCCTTTTGTTACGAAAGCTTTTTAATGTGCCTTCAGCCATTATTTTATTTATTTGATCGTGATATGTGAGTCTCGGTCTGCCAGGGCCTCTTTCACCCACAACTTTCGCATTATATATCTGGTTCGTCAATCTTACTTCGCTCATCCTCTCGACATGCCCGAACCATCGTAGCATGCCTTTCCTTATTTTTGTCCCTATGCTTTCTTTTATACCCACCATTTTCCGTATTTCGTCATTACGTATGCGGTCCGCCAAAGTGACGCCGCATATCCGACGCAACGACCTGATTTCTACTGCATTAACCCTACTCTCATGCGTATTCTGTTCAGTATTAACTATTAAAATACTTTTTTAAAACCTTAGAATGCTCTCATGGTTTGGATATATTAAAAGGAGGAGTGACGAATCAGATACAAAGATAGAAACCTGTGAGGCCCTGGCAGACCAAGACGAATCTCATCACGACTAGAACACAGAGTACTAGACTGTTGGTGATAAGCCTTCCAGAATTTTTCGGATAATTTGGCCTGGACTCGCGACGCACAACTTGTATTTAGTTGTATCACAACCAAATAAATAAAACGCAGTCTACGAAACAAAAATATTAATTAAACGAAAGACGTATGTATATATTATAAATCGTGACAAATGGCGCTCAAAAGGGGAGCTGGCATGAATATATGTATTAACTTTGTCTGCCAAAAGGGGAGCTGGCATGAATATATGTATTAACTTTGTCTGCCAAAAGGGGAGCTGGCATGAAGATATGTATTAACGAGTATGTTCGACAACTTTGTCTGCCAAAAGGGGAGCTGGCATGAAGATATGTATTAACGAGTATGTTCGACAACTTTGTCTGCCAAAAGGGGAGCTGGCATGAAGATATGTATTAACGAGTATGTTCGACAACTTTGTCTGCCAAAAGGGGAGCTGGCATGAAGATATGTATTAACGAGTATGTTCGACAACTTTGTCTGCCAAAAGGGGAGCTGGCATGAAGATATGTATTAACGAGTATGTTTGACAACTTTGTCTGCCAAAAGGGGAGCTGGCATGAAGATATGTATTAACTTTGTCTGCCAAAAGGGGAGCTGGCATGAAGATATGTATTAACGAGTATGTTCGACAACTTTGTCTGCCAAAAGGGGAGCTGGCATGAAGATATGTATTAACGAGTATGTTCGACAACTTTGTCTGCCAAAAGGGGAGCTGGCATGAAGATATGTATTAACGAGTATGTTCGACAACTTTGTCTGCCAAAAGGGGAGCTGGCATGAAGATATGTATTAACGAGTATGTTCGACAACTTTGTCTGCCAAAAGGGGAGCTGGCATGAAGATATGTATTAACGAGTATGTTCGACAACTTTGTCTGCCAAAAGGGGAGCTGGCATGAAGATATGTATTAACGAGTATGTTCGACAACTTTGTCTGCCAAAAGGGGAGCTGGCATGAAGATATGTATTAACGAGTATGTTCGACAACTTTGTCTGCCAAAAGGGGAGCTGGCATGAAGATATGTATTAACGAGTATGTTCGACAACTTTGTCTGCCAAAAGGGGAGCTGGCATGAAGATATGTATTAACGAGTATGTTCGACAACTTTGTCTGCCAAAAGGGGAGCTGGCATGAAGATATGTATTAACGAGTATGTTCGACAACTTTGTCTGCCAAAAGGGGAGCTGGCATGAAGATATGTATTAACGAGTATGTTCGACAACTTTGTCTGCCAAAAGGGGAGCTGGCATGAAGATATGTATTAACGAGTATGTTCGACAACTTTGTCTGCCAAAAGGGGAGCTGGCATGAAGATATGTATTAACTTTGTCTGCCAAAAGGGGAGCTGGCATGAAGATATGTATTAACGAGTATGTTCGACAACTTTGTCTGCCAAAAGGGGAGCTGGCATGAAGATATGTATTAACGAGTATGTTCGACAACTTTGTCTGCCAAAAGGGGAGCTGGCATGAAGATATGTATTAACGAGTATGTTCGACAACTTTGTCTGCCAAAAGGGGAGCTGGCATGAAGATATGTATTAACGAGTATGTTCGACAACTTTGTCTGCCAAAAGGGGAGCTGGCATGAAGATATGTATTAACGAGTATGTTCGACAACTTTGTCTGCCAAAAGGGGAGCTGGCATGAAGATATGTATTAACGAGTATGTTCGACAACTTTGTCTGCCAAAAGGGGAGCTGGCATGAAGATATGTATTAACTTTGTCTGCCAAAAGGGGAGCTGGCATGAAGATATGTATTAACGAGTATGTTCGACAACTTTGTCTGCCAAAAGGGGAGCTGGCATGAAGATATGTATTAACTTTGTCTGCCAAAAGGGGAGCTGGCATGAAGATATGTATTAACGAGTATGTTCGACAACTTTGTCTGCCAAAAGGGGAGCTGGCATGAAGATATGTATTAACGAGTATGTTCGACAACTTTGTCTGCCAAAAGGGGAGCTGGCATGAAGATATGTATTAACGAGTATGTTCGACAACTTTGTCTGCCAAAAGGGGAGCTGGCATGAAGATATGTATTAACGAGTATGTTCGACAACTTTGTCTGCCAAAAGGGGAGCTGGCATGAAGATATGTATTAACGAGTATGTTCGACAACTTTGTCTGCCAAAAGGGGAGCTGGCATGAAGATATGTATTAACGAGTATGTTCGACAACTTTGTCTGCCAAAAGGGGAGCTGGCATGAAGATATGTATTAACTTTGTCTGCCAAAAGGGGAGCTGGCATGAAGATATGTATTAACGAGTATGTTCGACAACTTTGTCTGCCAAAAGGGGAGCTGGCATGAAGATATGTATTAACGAGTATGTTCGACAACTTTGTCTGCCAAAAGGGGAGCTGGCATGAAGATATGTATTAACGAGTATGTTCGACAACTTTGTCTGCCAAAAGGGGAGCTGGCATGAAGATATGTATTAACGAGTATGTTCGACAACTTTGTCTGCCAAAAGGGGAGCTGGCATGAAGATATGTATTAACGAGTATGTTCGACAACTTTGTCTGCCAAAAGGGGAGCTGGCATGAAGATATGTATTAACGAGTATGTTCGACAACTTTGTCTGCCAAAAGGGGAGCTGGCATGAAGATATGTATTAACTTTGTCTGCCAAAAGGGGAGCTGGCATGAAGATATGTATTGACGAGTATGTTCGACAACTTTGTCTGCCAAAAGGGGAGCTGGCATGAAGATATGTATTAACGAGTATGTTCGACAACTTTGTCTGCCAAAAGGGGAGCTGGCATGAAGATATGTATTAACTTTGTCTGCCAAAAGGGGAGCTGGCATGAAGATATGTATTAACGAGTATGTTCGACAACTTTGTCTGCCAAAAGGGGAGCTGGCATGAAGATATGTATTAACGAGTATGTTCGACAACTTTGTCTGCCAAAAGGGGAGCTGGCATGAAGATATGTATTAACGAGTATGTTCGACAACTTTGTCTGCCAAAAGGGGAGCTGGCATGAAGATATGTATTAACGAGTATGTTCGACAACTTTGTCTGCCAAAAGGGGAGCTGGCATGAAGATATGTATTAACGAGTATGTTCGACAACTTTGTCTGCCAAAAGGGGAGCTGGCATGAAGATATGTATTAACGAGTATGTTCGACAACTTTGTCTGCCAAAAGGGGAGCTGGCATGAAGATATGTATTAACGAGTATGTTCGACAACTTTGTCTGCCAAAAGGGGAGCTGGCATGAAGATATGTATTAACGAGTATGTTCGACAACTTTGTCTGCCAAAAGGGGAGCTGGCATGAAGATATGTATTAACGAGTATGTTCGACAACTTTGTCTGCCAAAAGGGGAGCTGGCATGAAGATATGTATTAACGAGTATGTTCGACAACTTTGTCTGCCAAAAGGGGAGCTGGCATGAAGATATGTATTAACTTTGTCTGCCAAAAGGGGAGCTGGCATGAAGATATGTATTAACGAGTATGTTCGACAACTTTGTCTGCCAAAAGGGGAGCTGGCATGAAGATATGTATTAACTTTGTCTGCCAAAAGGGGAGCTGGCATGAAGATATGTATTAACTTTGTCTGCCAAAAGGGGAGCTGGCATGAAGATATGTATTAACGAGTATGTTCGACAACTTTGTCTGCCAAAAGGGGAGCTGGCATGAAGATATGTATTAACTTTGTCTGCCAAAAGGGGAGCTGGCATGAAGATATGTATTAACGAGTATGTTCGACAACTTTGTCTGCCAAAAGGGGAGCTGGCATGAAGATATGTATTAACGAGTATGCTCGACAACTTTGTCTGCCAAAAGGGGAGCTGGCATGAAGATATGTATTAACGAGTATGTTCGACAACTTTGTCTGCCAAAAGGGGAGCTGGCATGAAGATATGTATTAACTTTGTCTGCCAAAAGGGGAGCTGGCATGAAGATATGTATTAACTTTGTCTGCCAAAAGGGGAGCTGGCATGAAGATATGTATTAACTTTGTCTGCCAAAAGGGGAGCTGGCATGAAGATATGTATTAACGAGTATGTTCGACAACTTTGTCTGCCAAAAGGGGAGCTGGCATGAAGATATGTATTAACGAGTATGTTCGACAACTTTGTCTGCCAAAAGGGGAGCTGGCATGAAGATATGTATTAACGAGTATGTTCGACAACTTTGTCTGCCAAAAGGGGAGCTGGCATGAAGATATGTATTAACGAGTATGTTCGACAACTTTGTCTGCCAAAAGGGGAGCTGGCATGAAGATATGTATTAACGAGTATGTTCGACAACTTTGTCTGCCAAAAGGGGAGCTGGCATGAAGATATGTATTAACGAGTATGTTCGACAACTTTGTCTGCCAAAAGGGGAGCTGGCATGAAGATATGTATTAACGAGTATGTTCGACAACTTTGTCTGCCAAAAGGGGAGCTGGCATGAAGATATGTATTAACGAGTATGTTCGACAACTTTGTCTGCCAAAAGGGGAGCTGGCATGAAGATATGTATTAACGAGTATGTTCGACAACTTTGTCTGCCAAAAGGGGAGCTGGCATGAAGATATGTATTAACGAGTATGTTCGACAACTTTGTCTGCCAAAAGGGGAGCTGGCATGAAGATATGTATTAACTAGTATGTTCGACAACTTTGTCTGCCAAAAGGGGAGCTGGCATGAAGATATGTATTAACGAGTATGTTCGACAACTTTGTCTGCCAAAAGGGGAGCTGGCATGAAGATATGTATTAACTTTGTCTGCCAAAAGGGGAGCTGGCATGAAGATATGTATTAACGAGTATGTTCGACAACTTTGTCTGCCAAAAGGGGAGCTGGCATGAAGATATGTATTAACGAGTATGTTCGACAACTTTGTCTGCCAAAAGGGGAGCTGGCATGAAGATATGTATTAACGAGTATGTTCGACAACTTTGTCTGCCAAAAGGGGAGCTGGCATGAAGATATGTATTAACGAGTATGTTCGACAACTTTGTCTGCCGAAAGGGGAGCTGGCATGAATATATGTATTAAAACTAAAAATCTAAAAAAAAAAAAAAAAAACTTTAAAAATAATAATTTGCCCATTCTAAATATATTTTAGATCTATGGTGGAGGCTAACCGTTTCATTGAAACAAGCACCGATGAATCACAACACGGTATACTTGGTCGTCAACTATCTTTTTTAACATCTACCTACATTTTTCATTTACTAATTTAACTTTGCAATAATTATTTTGATTCATCGTCTACAAATAGTGTTACATTTTTGTATAAAAACATTAGGATGTTTCAATATATGTAATTAGGTAGTTTTCTATCTAATCTATTTTTAATATATATGTATCTTATTTTATTTATATAAATACTATATCTATTCTATATAAAAAAATAAAAATATTATGATTGCTTAAAGTTCATTTAATATTTATTTATTCCATCATAGTTTCTTATATAATAAATACATATATCGAATCATACTCATTCTGCACTCAATGAATACTGCTTCCCGGAACACAGGTACTCTTCGTTTGGGTTGCAGGGCTTTACTAATACTGGAGGATAGTTTACGTCACTCTATAATCTGCGTTAAATATTTGTCTTATACCTACTTACTTATAAAATGTAAACTTGAACTCTTTGACTTCGAATAAAGATATTTTTTATTTATTTTTTATTTAACGAGTATGTTCGAGGTTAACTCATTTTAAAATATATCAACAGTAGCCTTCGTGATTTATTTCCGACATTTTTTTATTCACTTTTTATAAAAAAATGTTTCATATGATTCGTATAAATTCTTTGAATTAGTCAACTATAAATGGCAGAGAACTTGAGATGTGCGATCTCGTTTAGTTTTAAAGAATAATAATCCTTTAAATTGTTTAAACTTTCGGGCACAATCAGAATAATATATTTTTAATTTTAACCGGGCTTTACCCGATTTACCGTCCCGTGACCACGGCCAATGCAACTTGGTCTCTACGGTAAATCGCGAAAAATCACGTTATAATAATAACAAAAAAAAAACTTCCTTTGTGTAGTATACATTAGTTAGATAACGTAATAAAATGATCAAATTGTTATCACTACTTGATTGAAAAAGGATAACGGTTACGTTTAGTTACTTGAAAATCTTTTTCCGTCACAACTCTATAGAGAATGTAAATGACATTAGGATACTTTTGTGCGGTCATAAAATTAATTAAAGTACCAAAAAAACCCCCTGACTGATTAAAATGATAAAAAATGTTATGTCATTGTCTTGTTGAAGTTATTTTTAAAATCTGTCAAACTTTTGGAATGTTTCATAATATCGCGAACGTTATTGCAATATCTGTAGTTTATATTAGTTTTGGTTGTTTCTAAGTGAACTTAATTAAGTGTTGAATCGAATGAAAGCTCTATGTTAGCATATGTCAGCTAATAATAGCATTTTCACATGTTAATTTATTTAATCTGTCAAAAATACAACTTCAATCTAAAATATTGGAGTCTATACAATAGTGCACATACATATATGTACACCTACATTCATTTCCATCAACATACACACATCATTCCAACTTAATACTTTTTTTTCTGTTCTTTATATTGTTTTTAAATAAGTGTAGTTAACAAAATGTAATTTCGTAAATGGCTATGTGTTTAGGTATACATTTAGCTGTTTATATAAGAAAGTTAATAATGCTGTGAATTGTATAAATAAATAAAGAAAAAATATAAATTGAACCCAACATTATACCTAACTGTGTCAGCTGACCGAAAGCATGATACATTTATTTCCACATCAATATTATAATAAAGTTATGCTTCTCCTATATTATTAGTTATTTATAAATATTGATTTTTATAAATAACTCTATTATTATTTATTCGAAGTAAATTAATATACCTACATTAAATATAAATTAAAAGCTACCTAAATTATAAAATTAAAAATAAATAAAAAATGTCCTCTAGAGACGTCCCATCCGAGTTCCAAGGAGATTGGCAACATTTCCCCTCTGTATAGCGAGGCTGTATACGTTGGCAGAAATAATTAAATTTATAATATTTATAAATAATGTTTTTTTACTAATATTTAATATTGTTTTTGTATTGAACCCACTGTTTTGGAAAATTAAACTATATAAATATTATAAAATATTTTTGGCTTAAAATCTAATAATCTATAATACTGTAACTTTATGTCCTAGTTATAAGCTGTGATTTTTTCGAAAATAAATAAATACTGAGACCTGCTAATCACGTCGCGGTGGTTGAAACACTTAGACCGATCGGTCCAAAATCCAAGGCAGTCCGTTCGATGTAACGATTCACCGACCACCAAGGATTACCACACAACATATAAAGCTAATCTCCGCACGTCACTACACTTAGTGCTGTGCATTTAGTTACGGAGCACGGTAAGTCATAGCTGTCTACAATTATTTATTACGATTGCTTCAGTATATAAAATCATTATAAATTAAAAAGAACTAAAGGTTACTGCCTTCGTGGTTAGCTACATTTTATATAAAGCCCTTCTAACATGAGGCAACCAACATTTTTTTTTATATGATTAGCATGTAAATTTGTGCCCATCTGATGGTAAATGGTGCGCAAGAAATGAAGGTTAAAAATTCGAATCAGACACTCATGATTGACATCAGTCCCCAACACGATGCCGATTTGACTGACGGCAATTCGAGCCTGATCCCGAACCTACCTAAACATAAGGCAGGCAAGTAATAGATTGTCGTTTAAAAAACTGGTCTATTCACACTTCATGAATAGCTCTAAACCACGTTAGTAAGTTGTATTTTTGTATGTATGTACAAGTTTGTGTATGTATTAGTATTTAGTATATTGATATTGTAATACATATATAAGAATATATAAGTAGGTATATAATATTTGTTGAATTATCCTATAATTGTATAATACTGTTACTTTCATTGCACCTATATTTGTTCAAATTTGTCTGTAAGGTTTGGCTGTCAGAGAATGTCTACGGGCATTAAGTCCGCCTTTGTGCTTTGTGCAATAAAGTTTTTAAATAAATAAATACTTCAACCGCCCCGGCAGACTGGGCAAATTACCACCATCAGTCCGCCTACCAACTATTTGTTTTTATCGTTGAAAATATGTGCCATTTGCATTGATTATTTAATTTATTTGTAATATTTCTCGAGTTTGGAATGCCAGAGACATCGACGAGCCACTTGTCATGATGGGCCGGGGCATCCAAAATAGAATCTAAGATTGCACGAATAAGAACCACGTGAGCTTATGTGTAGTATTCGTAAGCGTGTGTAGATGTTAATTAATGATATAATTTCAGAATCAAGCTTCAAACATGCGTGTGTTGGTATCATTTGTTCTGCTGGTGCTGGTGGCGGTCTCGGCGGCTCCGGCAGACCTGTACGACCCCAAGTATGACAACTTCGACGTGGACAGTGTGCTCGCCAACACCCGGCTCATGAAGGGGTACGCCAAGTGTTTCCTAAACATGGGGAGCTGCACGCCAGATGGAGCCACCTTTAAAAGTAACTTTATTTTTATGTTTATTTTTATTAGTCTGATGTCTCCCACACATCGGATGGTAAGCGGCACACCACACACCAGAGAGGTCCGTCTCCCACACATCGGATGGTAAGCGGCACACCGCACACCAGAGAGGTCCAGGAATGTCAGCAATTGGAATTATAGTGCTAAACATAGAGAATGAATATGCTTGCGCGGGTTTGTGGATACCTGCCTCCGTCATCTAGCGGTTAAGTCAGTGGATTTAGACTCGGAGGTACCGGGTTAGATTCCTGATCTAGAACACAGACAATTTAAAAAAGTATTTGTAACGATTCCCGAGTTTGGTACGCTAGAGACATCGACGATGACGTAACATGACGATGCCACTTGTCATGATGAGCCGGCAGTACAGTTGCCTAAATATGAAGTCGATCATTACAAAAGCGTGGTGTCTGATCACCTCGCAAGAGATATGGTCGTGATAATACTTTCCTTTTACTTTTTTTTACTAAAATCTTATCTTTTTCATTTTTATCGGAACTATTTTATTACATTCAGGCCGAATTAATATCCTACCCTCCGTTAAAATTTCGCTAACTTGACATTATCCCACAACTAATATTTTTACGAGTAAATTAGATTTTTATCTTTATCTTTGCACTTACTGAAAGCATTGGGCCTGAGCAAGTCTACAGGAGATTCATTTCAAGAATCATACAGTGTTTGGTTGGGCAGAGAGAGGAGTAGAATGGTGGATAGTGAGCGTCTTGTTGCGGAACAAAAAAAAGGAGGCCTTCTCTGTAAACCAGCTTATTGTCGGTCTCAAACCCGAGCTCAAACCCATTCTTGTCATCTCTCTTTCCCACACACGATGGATTTGGCACCTGCACGGTAAATTCATGGAATGCTTAGGAATTTGTCTTCTGGCAAGTGGTCACATTTACGCGTACATATCTTTTGGGCGCTACAGATGTGTTCTATAATCATCAGATCTTGCTAGGCAGGCATACAGGTAGAAACTTTTTTGGTCGTCAGTGGCTGGCGTCAGTCGCCCCTATTGGACCTTATCATTAGGTTACTTACTAAAGAATCTGTAAAAATAATGGGAGCTGCGACAACATACATACATAATGAAATGAAGGTGTAGGTAAATCAATTTGAGTCGTTCGATCTAGGTGTAATTGTATGTTAGTAGTTTGGTCACGTGCGACTACTGAATATTTTGCGAAGTCCATGTCAGGAAAACATTTATTATTCAACTCGTGTTTACCACCATAACATATTCAACCCTAATCTGTATTGAAGGGATTTATTTTTAAACGCGTAACAATAGAGAGAAAGAATATCTTAGCGATTTCGGTCGGTAAGTCATAAAAATGTTGCAACTTACAAAATCGAATAGCTGATTCGGCCAATATCATTGGCTCCAAAGGACGGTAATATTTTAATGTGAGAACTTATGTCATTAGGAACTGAGGCAGCTCCATATTAACTCATTTTATGCCCTAATATGTGTATTATTTCAATTGACAATAATATTTATTCCTTTGCAACACTAAAAGCAGATGCCAAAATGTCAGTTGGCTGCTGTTACTCGGTAAAACTGTATCAATATTATCCGATAAAATTGCGGTTTTCGTCGCTAAATAGTTCACAAAATTCGCTAATTTGATAGATATTTTCGATACGATTCCGACATTTTTATGACTGACCATACCTCCAAACGGCCGCCGTTTTATGACTGACCATACCTCCAAACGGCCGCCGTTTTATGACTGACCATACCTCCAAACGGCCGCCGTTTTATGACTGACCATACCTCCAAACGGCCGCCGTTTTATGACTGACCATACCTCCAAACGGCCGCCGTTTTATGACTGACCATACCTCCAAACGGCCGCCGTTTTAATCAAACTTTTCGAATAGACATGCGTCCAATCATTTAGCAGAACTGTTAATCGATTATTGCATTCAGCGTTTGCGATGCCATTTTCAACAAGATTATAAAGCTGACGTCGTCACTGGCGGCGGCGCAACGCATTAAAAATCGAATGGACGTAGACGTAATCCGAGGCTGTGACGTCGTCTAATAAACAATATTCATATTCGACAATCGTGAACATATTTTGGAAAGTGAACACGCGATTTGGTTTGTTGGTAGCCTCGTCTAGCTAAGTTCGCTAAGCTGCGATCGTTAAGATATGTCCAGACTGCTGCCGCCAGTCTCTTCTGTTTGTTGATAGCCTCGTCTAGCTAAGTTCGCTAAGCAGCGATCGTTATGATATGTCCAGACTGCTGCCGCCAGTCTCTTCTGTTTGTTGGTAGCCTCGTCTAGTTAAGTTCGCTAAGCTGCGATCGTTAAGATATGTCCAGACTGCTGCCGCGAGTCTCTTCTGTATCTAGCATACCTTCCTACAGTCGGCTGAATCATACATGGTGAAATGGATGAGTTTAACTCACTTGTCCTAAGGTCAGCAATAGCATGTTGAGACGTAACTTATTTGTTAGCGCAAAATAATTATTAACAATTGTCTTTTTATACCCTTTATATAATACCCACTATAATAATAGTAAAAGGTCTAACAGAGATTTGTGTTAGACCTACATGAAATAAATATGCAATAACCTATGATTTCCCATGCACCCCAGGACAGGATGCTGATATGCATAACCTATGATTTCCCATGCACCCCAGGACAGGATGCTGATATGCAATAACCTATGATTTCCCATGCACCCCAGGACAGGATGCTGATATGCAATAACCTATGATTTCCCATGCAACCCAGGACAGGATGCTGATTAACAGGTTTTGGCTTATCTCAAAATTTATATACCTTGAAGTTAAACAATTCTGTTCCTTCCGTTTGTGAATAAATTAGTAAAACATTTAAAAAATGAATTGATATACCCCATTACAAAATTAATTAATGATTCTTTTACAACTGGTATTTTTCCAGACCTATTAAAGACAGCGAGAGTCATCCCGCTCCACAAAAAAGGGGATAGCCGTGATGTTCACAATTACAGACCTATCTCTCTTTTGCCAGTGTTTAGCAAAATATTTGAAAAGTGTATTTACAATAGATTGAGTAAATATTTTGAAGATAATGATTTACTAGATAAAAGGCAATTTGGTTTTCCAAAAGAAAGGTCAACAGTACATGCACTTGGTAAAATGACAAAATGTATATTAATGGGACTAGATAAAAAACATAGTGCCCTTGGGGTATTTTGTGACCTATCCAAGGCCTTTAATTGTGTTCATCACGGTATTCTTCTTGACAAGTTAAGACACTACGGTCTTTGGGGAAAAGATCTAACTCTTTGCAGAAGTTACTTGGAGGAGAGAAAACAGGTTGTTGATATTGGTGGAACACGCTCTGGTAGGCATGACATTAAGCTCGGAGTTCCTCAGGGATCCATACTAGGACCACTATTTTTTCTTATCTATATAAACGACATAGGTGTATGTATTCCTGAGGGACTCAGGATGATTATGTTTGCTGACGACATATCAGTATTAATAGACTGTAATGATAAAATTGATGTAACAAATAAACTAGAAACACTTTTCCATTGTCTAGAGGATTGGTTTGGCTGTAATAACCTATTATTAAATCTTAATAAAACGAATTTAATTAATTTTACCCTAGATACTCATCAAAGAAACGGTATTAAAGGACTCCAAGATTTTGTAGCAACCAAATCATTGAATATGGTAACAAGCACAAGATTTCTGGGTTTGGAAATAGACCATAAGCTAATGTGGAAAGGACATATAGAAAATATTGCAAAAAAAATATCTTCGGCTTGTTATGCAATCAAAAAAGTAAAAGAGTATTGTAATTTAAACGCTGCGCGATCTGTTTACTTTGCTTATTTTCACAGCATGAGCTATGGTCTTTTAGTGTGGGGATCCGCAGCTGAAGCTAAAAGGATTTTTGTTTTGCAAAAACGAGCCGTAAGGTGCATTGCAGGTCTCAAGCCCAGAAACACTTGTAGACGAGTTTTTAAAGAATTGGGTATCCTTACTATGAGTAGTAATTATATAATGTTTTGTTTATTGTACATTAAAGAGAACATAGGTGACTTTCCCAAAATAAAGTTTACAGAAGACTCGCGTTACTATCAAACATCTCTTATCCAAGTACCAAGGCATAGGTTAAGCAAAGTAAAATGAAATACTTTTCCTTTTTATAGAGGAAAATATAATTGATAATAATATAACAAAATTTAGACAATTCCACAAGTCAAATTGTCAACATTCTAAATATAAAAAATTGAAATAAGAAAATAAATTATTATTTTTCAAGGCAAAGACCTTCAATTCGTAACATCGTCCCCCTTATTGCGAATGTGCAACACAATTGCAATAGTTGCCTAAATAATAATTTAAAAAGATATATACATACATATATAACACTAAGTACCCAAAACAATAACTAAATTAAATAACTGTTTGGTATTTTTATTATTCGTCCAGATCTAATATTATTAGTAGTGTTTAAAATGTCAGGTCTATGAGAGTCATCGTCACTGGTTTGTACGTCAGTTATATTGTAAAATAGTTCTTCGTAAATACATAATCATTTAAACTAAACCTAAAGGAGTATAGAAATTAAACTTTCTTTTCTTTACTGTATTAATTCTTTGTTGATAAAATATGATATTAAACTACTATTTATAGTTGCCTCACAATTGCATTTTTTTTTTCATTTCAGAAATAGATGCATTTCTGAGAATTCTTCTTAACATTTCTCTAATTATTCTTACTAAACGCTCCCAAAACTTTCCCCACCAAGACGCACTCGGAAGAGTAAAACACCATTTAACTATTGCAATAGCAGAGAAGCATAAAACATGATTCCAATTAATTTTATCAGAAAAATGTACTAATTCATTAATTCTGTTGGATCTAAAAACATTCCTTTCACCATTTCCTTTAAACCAAGCAGGGTGTGGTAAATAATGTCTAACATGATTAAATGAACTGTCAGTTTCTTGTATTAAATCTAATTTAAGCCGCTCATTGACAGTATGTAAAATACGTTTTATAATAAAATCTAATTGCTTCTTAGCTAGTTTAAAATTTATTGTTGGACGTGGTATGTCACTTTCGTTATCTATTATGTTGTTATTGATAGATTGTTTAATTTTTTCATTTTGAATACCTGGACCTTTTATACCACATGTTTCCAAGCTCCGCAATTCAGAAATATCAAGTAAAGAAAAACAAGATAAAGATGTTACCAAATTTACAACCGATGCACTATATACACCAGAAGTAACCCCTTGAATTGTCCAACCTAGCTTATAATTAACAGCAGTCAAGTTGTCAAATTGAACTACGTCACCAGTCAGAAGTAAACCTGAAAAATCAGTACCAATTAATAAACTAATCTCATTCTCATCGTCGTAAATTGAGTCAGTTAATACAATACCTCTTTGTTTAAGTTTATTTATAACGTTTTTATCTCTAATTCTCGGTAAATATCCACATATTTTGGGTACTTCAACAGCTGTCATTTTTGACCTAAAATTATTATTTAAATTACCTATATTTAAAGAAAATACTTGATGTTCTTCACTTTTTGTCTGTACATCACCAAATAAACTATGACTTATTTTTTCTTTGTCAAAAGCTTTTAGGTTTAATTCTTCTGCAATACCCTCCTTGACAAATGATCTTTGTGCTCCACTATCAATAAGAGCTCTCACTACCTTTTGCTTCCCATCATGACAAATCTTAACATGCAAGGTTTGTAAAAGAGTAGTAGATTCCTTTTTGTAAAGTAAAACTTCATTATTTACCTGACTAGTAGAGTCTTCAATAGTTTTAGTTTGTTTAGGTATATCAGAGCACATCAATGTTACGTGCCGTTTACTACAGAATAAACACCTTGGAAAAATCCTGCACGACTTAGCTGTATGCCCAAGTTTTAAACATATTTGACATCCATTGTTTTTATTCAAAAATCTTTTACGTTCTTCAAATGTCATCTTCAAAGCTTTGCAACATTCCGAACTAGCGTGATTGAGTTTATTACACCAGATGCAGTTATTCGAAACTGTCTGTCCTTTTAGTGGTTTATTCCTATTTTGGGATATTAAAGATGTCACTGTTGGCTCTGGTTCCGCTATTTCCATAAATCCTGTCATTGCCATATTTATTCGTTCTTCAGATTCAACTTCATTTCTCAAAAACATTAATAAACGGTCCAATTCTAAATTTTCTTCTGTTTTATGTCTTTTGAAACTGACGCGCATCCTATTCCATGTTCTTAGCAACTCTTTAGATAAAGCAGATTCAACCATTGGCAGTAACATAGCTGCATATTTATCCTTAGAAACGCCAAGGGTATCAAGAGCTTGTAGTTGTGTCTGAAGTTGATCATATAATGTACGTAAGTCATGGTGCAAACCTTTAGCTTGATGTAATACCAAGTTTAATAAACCTCTTACATAAGTTTCTATCAATAATTCGTCTCTTGCAAATCTGGATTTTAGTGCATCCACAGCCTTATGGTAGTTAATAGCACATGGAGGATAGCTTTCGACCAACTGTCTTGCGCTAGAATTGGGAGTCATAGATTGAAGCAAGTATTGGAATTTGTCATTGTCATCAATCGTTTCATCCTCATGTATCTTGCGGAATTGGCCCCAAAAAGTTATCCAATGTTTTATGTTACCGTCAAATTTAACTAGTTCTAATTTTGGTAGTTTGAAACGCCGAGTGGACATATTGTTACACCCAGGGTAAGTTGTCTTTATAGTAGAATTATTTTCATACTTCTTAAACATCGATGCGAGAGTGAGCCACCTCCTGCGGTAGTTCAGGCTTTTATCCTGATCCGACTGGAAAGCCAGCTCATATAACTCGTCAGATGAGACCCAGAGGTTTCTTAATTCGTCGTCTATAGAAAATAACTTTTGGGCAGATAATGATAATAGAGTAAAACATACCTCAAGATTACTCGTATTTTGTGGTATATTGAAGGTATTCTCCAAATCGTCTGCGTAGAAGGTAAACTCTCTAATAAATTGGTTTCTTTTCCTCTTTAAAGCTTCCATATTTTAATTTCAGGTTCTATTATTTATTTACGCACGGTCGCCACTATAAAATGAAATACTTTTGCTTTTTATAGAGGAAAATATAATTGATAATAATATAACAAAATTTAGACAATTCCACAAGTCAAATTGTCAACATTCTAAATATAAAAAATTGAAATAAGAAAATAAATTATTATTTTTCAAGGCAAAGACCTTCAATTCGCAACACAAAGTGTCAAAAAGTTTTTTGTGTCTATGTGTCGAATTATACAACAAACTATCTGAAGACACAAAAAACCTAGACTATAACATGTACAAACTTAAAATTAAGACAATTTTAATTGACAAATCATACTATACTATAGATGATGCCTTAACAGACGAACACATTATGTGAACACTTAGTTTTCTTATTGTTTATTTTATTATTATGACTTTTATATTATAAATTAATATTTTAGAGTTTAAGGTTCTTGTTTTATAATGACAACGCCCATCTACAGCTGCTTTCTTTTAGTTATTCTTTATTATCATTGTTATTATTTTTGAAATTTAATTTGATTATTTATTTTGACATACACAATTTTGTAGTTTTTTTAATATTTTATTTTATTTAAATAATTATTATTATTTTATTATATAATTTTAATATAGTTTATTTTCTAGATTTTAAGTGACAACGCCCTTGTACAGCAGCATCTATGTAGGTATTGATTGTTTGTAGTGTTAAGTGTAAATGACGATGGCTGTTCTTTGCTATTAATGACATACTTCTGCTATCCTGCCATGATTGGTAAACAAGAATATGTATAACTGACAAAACCGAGTGTACTTAATGTATCTTATGGTTAATAAATAAATTGAAATGTGAGCAAAATCTGAATACCTGTATATGTGAAAACTTTAAACTAAACCACATTTAAAATGAATCACAACCATTACAACATGTATGTGCACACTTCATGAAGTCATCATAAACTTTATTTGTTTCTGCCGTTGTTGATGATAAAACTTGTATGTGCACACTTCATGAAGTCATCATAAACTTTATTTGTTTCTGCCGTTGTTGATGATACAACATGTATGTGCACACTTCATGAAGTCATCATAAACTTTATTTGTTTCTGCCGTTGTTGATGATAAAACATGTATGTGCACACTTCATGAAGTCATCATAAACTTTATTTGTTTCTGCCGTTGTTGATGATAAAACATGTATTTGATATGGATACAGCATGATGATAAACTTCAGAAATTTATTTCTATGGCGAAAACGTACAATCTTACTATCAATGAACATAAAAGTGAATTCTCTCTTAAGGAAATTAATCTTCTTGGCTATAATATAAGTAATGGAATAGCAAAACCTGATCCCGAACGTCTTCGGCCTCTACTTGAACTATCAGTACCTCAAGATTCAGCCGCTCTCAAAAGAGCTATTGGATTATTCTCTCACTATTCTAAATGGGTTCCAGATTTTTCAAATAAACTACACCTCCTAGTTAGTAATGAACATTTTCCTATAGCAAACTATAGTCGCTCACAGTCGGTTCTCTCGTCTACGAACGGTGTTGTCTCGTTCGTTCACACACATTGTGTAGTGACCTCAGAGATCGCTCACAGTCGGTTCTCTCGTCTACGAACGGTGTTGTCTCGTTCGTTCACACACATTGTGTAGTGACCTCAGAGAACACTGACCTCCACAATTTTAATAACCTTCACAATTCACTCGAAAGCGCTCATTTATAAAACCTAATAACTCTTCTCAAAATTCCAATTTGTTTGACTTTAAAAAGTCCAGACGATTTTTTCGACATTATTTTTAAGTTAAATAATGAGTACTTATATATTTTTATTTAATATTTTTAAATTCCGAACAGAACAATACTATAATTTAAAAAAACTCGAAATATTCAAAGTGGAGATTACTTTATTTACGTAAACCTTTCCAGGGTTTTGTGTAAAATCAAAGTATAATTACGACCGTAATACCTAGAAACCGCTCGAATATAGGGAGGGGGAGGGGAGGGGGAGGGGAGAGGGGGGGCAAGGGGGCCACACGCCAAATGAGGAAACAATTAATAAAATAAAATTTGTTGGCGGCTTTTGTAATTCCATAACATTTTTTTCAAAAAATATATACAAATGAATCTGTTTCTAGCACCTAGATTACAAGATTACAAGCTAGACTTGAAGCTATTACGCAATTATTGTAAAATTACATAATTTTCACCGTGTGGAGCGGGGCGGGGCGCATTACATTTGTACGAACAGATGTAATAATGGTTTTTCATAGTATTATCGAAAAAGTTCGTATTTATCGTGTTATAACAATGACACTTCGGGTGCCGTCGTATTCCTATTGAGACCCGAGTTTTCCCGATTGAAATACATTATGCACTATATCTGTAGACGTTATTAAAGTATAATTGGCACGCAATAAGGACTGCAGTTTTACGGTTTCACACCTGTGTGTTCCATTGCAGTTTTATCCATAGAACATTAACTGCGCATCCATTTACCATCAGTCTTGTTTGCTAATAGTGGATTATGAGTTAACAATGATATTGTTTGCAGAACTACTTCCGGAAGCGCTGGAGACCGGGTGTGAGAAGTGCAGCATGAAGCAAAGACAGCTGATCCGGAAAGTGATCCGCGCAGTCCAGGACCAGCTGCCCGAGGAGTTTACCGAGCTGCGACAGATCTACGATCCAGAGAACAAGTACGTCGAAGGAGTCACCAAGTTCCTGCAAGAAGAACAATAAACAATGAAATTAAACAATATAAAAAATAAGATTTTTTTAAATTGTTCCCCGCACAATGACCTTGCAGACTCAACCGTGGGTTTTGTTTTTCCATTATACATTGCGTTTTATTTAGTTTAGTTTAGTTAAACTAAACAATGTACAATAGAAATTGAGTTTGTACACGAAAGAGAAAAATGGATATTTGATGTAATGAAAAGTACATTTTGTGATATACGCCGATAAGATAAATATCATCATACTTGACGGGTTTTATGGGTAAATAGTGAAAAGAAAGTATTGCGCAGTTACCACAATATTTTATTATATCTTTTTTTTTTTTTAAAACTACTACAGGCTAAGCTTACATTATTCTGACAATATTGGTTTATAAAATACTTTTAAATTAATTCTTAACACCCTCTCCTAATTTTATAAACCAAGCATACATTACTAAACAATTTTAGGAATATATATTATTTTATGACTACTGCTTGTCTTTAACAATTACTTATTTAACATGAATCCTCATTGTAATGAAGTCGAAGTATTAAGTTCAAATTATAAGTTTACAAACATAAAAATAACACATTTTTTTTTATATTACCTATAAAAATTAAATTATAAACCAATTCCTTTTTTTTTTAATATTTTATTATTATGTTTTATATAAAACCTTTTATATTATTAACTTCCTTTTAAAACAGTAGAATATATTAACTACTTATTTACAAATTATATTACGACTAATTTTAATTTATGTTTAATAAACTTTATATTATTTAGAGCTTTTGTCAAAATGTCAGCTGTTTGTTCATCTGTTGGGCAGTACTGTAATTCAATTAAATTATTACTGTATAACTCATGTATATAATGATATCTTACATCAATGTGCTTTGATCTTTTGTTAAATATTCCTGATTTAATTAGTTGTATAGCGCTTTGATTATCAATGTTAAATTTTATCTTAGATTCAATTTTTAAAGCACCCAACAGTGATTTTACGAACATGGCTTCTTTAGAACATTCCGCTGCTGAGATAAACTCCGCTTCGGTTGTTGATAATGCAACTATAGGTTGTCTCCTGGAACACCATGTTACAGGTCCATCTGACATATACAATATATATCCAGTCGTGCTGCGTCTAGTTTCACGATCACCAGCAAAATCTGAATCACAATACACATTTATATCTAAAATATTATTATTATTTTTAAAAAATATACCCTCTTCTAAGGTACCGCTCAAATATTTAAATATTCTTTTTAATGAATTAACATATTTTCCTGGATTCTCAATATGTCTGCTTACTATTCCCACAGCGTAAGCTATATCGGGTCTTGTTTTAGTAGATAAGTATAATAAGCTGCCAACTGCTTCTCTAAATGGAAACTTAACTTCATTATTTTCTTCTAGACTTTCTTGTTCTTCTGTATCTTCAACTTCTAAGTTTGGAGTATTTACTGCTTTACAGTATAACATATTATATTTTTGAAGAATATACTTTGTATAGTTGCTTTGTGATAAATGAATTCCTTCTTTATTTTTTCTAATTTCTATACCGAGATATGATTTTGGCTCTTCAAAAATCTTAATATCTATTATTTCTTTAAGTTGTATGAGAATATCCATCATTTTATAATTATCATTTCCTATCATTAGTCCATCATCAACATAAATGGCAATAATAATAGAAACATCTGAATTTTTAAATACACAAGGTTCATTTTTAGTTTGTATAAAACCAATTTTGTTCATTATTTCTATAAACTTTTTATTCCACCTTTGTGGAGCTTGTTTTAGGCCATACAAGGCTTTTCTTAATAAACAAATTTTATTCTTATGTTCTTCACGTCCTTCTGGAACCTTCATGAATACTTTTTCATTTAAATCGCCATGCAGGAATGCAGTTTTAACATCGAATGTTATTATATTATAATTTTTAGCTGCTGCTATAGCAAATAATAATCTAAGAGAGGTTTGACTTGCAACAGGGCTAAAAATTTCGTCATAATCTATATTACCTTGCTCAAACCCTCTTGCGACAAGCCGAGCTTTGTATGTCCCATCTTCTTTTATACGAAAAACCCATTTGTTACTTATTATAGTGTTACCTGCTGCTTCCTTTATGTCTACAATTTCCCAGGTTTTATTTTGATCCAAAGATTTTAGTTCTTCTTCTACAGCTTCATGCCAATTTTCTTTTTCAGGTCCTTGCATTGCTTCTGCATAGGTTAATAACACATAATCATCATACTTCCTAGGTCCTGTTCTTTTTCTTTCTTGTCTTTTTAATATAACTTCTGTATTTTTACTTGGCACTTCTTTCGCTTCAATTTCTGTACTTTCTCTAGGCACTTCTTCCTCTATATCTTCCATGTTATTTGTTTCTGATTCATCAATAATATTAATTTCACTCGCCTCATTTTTATTTGATTCCCTTTCTTCATATTTATTATCTAGTTTTACTTCATTTCTCTCAATTATTTTATTTTTAAAATAAACATCTCTCCCATAGATAATCTTTCTTTTATTACAATCAAACAGTCTGTATCCTGTTGTTGCATAACCAACCATAACTAACTTTTCTATTCTTGAATCCAATTTCTGTATAGGTATAAGTTTCTTTAAAAAAACTTCACAGCCAAATTCTTGAATGTTTGACAAATCCGGTTTGGTTCCGTACCACATTTCAAAAGGAGTTTTATGATTTATTGAAATTGATGGTAATCTATTAAGTAAATAACTAGCACAGAAAGCTGCTTCACCCCACATTTCTTCTTTCATCTCTGAATTAAATAATAATGCTCTTGTTTTTTCCAATATTGATCTGTTTATTCTTTCAGCCTTACCATTGAGTTGAGGACTATAAGCTACTGTGTAATCTATTTTTATGCCCTTTGACTTACACCATTCACTGAATTTATTAGATGTGTACTCACCTCCATTGTCGCACCTTATGACAGAAACTTGCATGTTCTTTTCTCGTTCGACCTCTTGTACATATTGTTTTATTGATACAAAAACTTCATTTTTATTTTGTAGTAAATATATTTTTAAGAAATGACTGAAGTCATCCAACAAGGTAAGAATATACCTTTTATTATCCCAAGTATTTATTTGAATAGGACCACACACGTCCGTATGAATTATTTCTAATAACCTGCTTGCTCGTTTTCTTTCAGTATTAAATGGTAGTCTAGTTTGTTTTGCTTTATGGCAAATTTCACATGAATCTGCAACATTCTCAATTTTATTTATTATGCCACTAGCCACATTTGGCAGTAACGATAAGGTTTTATGTCCAGGATGCCCCATTTTGCGATGCCAATCAAAAGAACTTTCTTCTTCCTTTGTAATAAAAGAAACTCTATTTGTATCTTTCTCATCCTTTGTTAATTTTATGGTATACAAACCTGACTTATTTTTATCGCCTTTTAGGATTAAATTATTATTTTTATGAATTTCTACACAATTTTTATTAAATATAACTGACGCTCCTTGATCAGTCGCTGCAGAAACAGAAAATAAATTATTGACTAATTCCGGCACAAAAAGAGTATTTTTTAAAATACAATTTTGCCCAACAAACTCACCTTGACATTTTGACGACATAGAATGCTCTTTTTTAGCTACACCAATATTAATTTCATTAGGCGTTATATTAGCCAAAATATTTAAATTTGACACCATATGTGAACTACAACCTGAGTCAACTATGAATTCCACATTATTTTCAATATTATGATCATAAGTTAAAAAAGCAGTTTTATTTACCTGATTATTACTATTCTTATCCCTAAAGAAACAATTTTTAGTTTTGTGATTAGTTTTCTTACATATAGAACAACAGTTTTTACAATCGGAAGCAAAATGCCCCGGTTTATTACATTTAAAACATACTTTCTTATTATTATTATATCTACCACCAGTTTTAACAGTTGTTTTAAAAGCCACGGGAGCTCCACTTGTTTCATTCATCTTTTTGCATTTTTCATCCTCCTTAATTAGCCTTGATTTTAAATTATTAAGATTCTGTTCAGTTGTTGGTGATGATTCCCATGCCGTAATAAAGAACTCATATGATTTTGGTAGAAAACTTAAAATTCTTGATATTACCATATCTTCTTCAATCTTTTTATCTAGTTGTGACAATCGGTAAACTAAATTTTCCATATTGGCTAAATTTGTCTGCATGTCAATATCAGTTTTATATGTAAAATTGAAAAAATCCTGCATTAATTGATCTTTTTTCCTGCTTTCAGAGCCATCATAGATGCTACATATTTTTTCATACATTTCCTTTGATGTCGTACAAATCATTAACTGCGTCATAATTGTTTTATCAATTGTTTGAATTATAATTTTTTGAGCTTGGGCGTCTTTTTTATCCCAATTTTTGTCTTCATCCTTTTTTATTGACCCATCTACTATGCCAAATAACTCATGAGCTTTGAAGTAAATTTTTATTTGGAATTTCCAAAGCATGTAGGTTTCCGAGTCTCTTAGTTTTTCTATTGCCGAATGTGAAATGGCGTCCATTTCCATTTTCCGACTTTTTAACACTTTTTTTTATGTCTTTACATTATCCCCTTATTTATTATTTATAACACACGCAAAATAATATTCACAAGGAACATAATAATTATGCTGGTCCCATAACCTGACGGGTTTTATGGGTAAATAGTGAAAAGAAAGTATTGCGCAGTTACCACAATATTTTATTATATCTTTTTTTTTTTTTAAAACTACTACAGGCTAAGCTTACATTATTCTGACAATATTGGTTTATAAAATACTTTTAAATTAATTCTTAACAATACTCTGCCGCGGTCTAGCGGTTAAGTCGTGGATTTAGATTGGATTCCTGTTTGGGACACAATAATTTGTGATATTTCTCGAGTTTGGTACGCTAGAGAGCTTGCCGACGACAAAAAGCTTGGTTTTTGATCTGCTCGAAATTAAAATTTTAATAATATGTTGTCGTTCTCAAACTCTTTATTTTTGCAGCCGAGCTTTTTAACATTTTATTTATTCAGGTAAATATGAGAAAATATAATAAAAACCTGATGCTTTCAAGAAATTATGTTTTAAAATTTATTAAATTTGAATATTTTAAGAGCTTGTTCTTGTAGTTTTGGTCCAAATGAGACAATTTTAGTTTGTAATTTTAAATATTTTTACTACGGTGTCTTTAAAAGCAAAATTGCATTAACATTTAAAGTGCATCCAAAACCGATCAGGGATAGTCCTGAGACTGGCAACATTTTCCCTCTGAACGCGAGGCTACTACGTTGGCAAAAATAATTGCCAGCTTTTCTGTCTCCAGACTTTTACGTTAGCCGTATGGACAACTCCTTGGCCAGACGCTTGGCAGAGGGAGGGCTGGCTGCTCCCATCGTCTTCATCTCAATCGGCGCAAACTCGTAACCTGTACTGAAGTTGGCATATTTTCTCAGCTTGAGACATCACTTGTCGCATCCAACACCAGTTACCTGACACGTACACACCGTGTAAGTCTTAGCGGATACCAAACCATGAGTGACAAGAGCCTTTTAATGATTTCGTGACGAGGAATCCGGCCGGCACTTCAGGCACAAGAAAGCCCGTGGTGTCCGAGATGATTGAACGGTTCTCCATCACCGACACTGGTGTGGGTTGACAGTCCAGACTCCGAGACGAAGACACATCGCCATGGTCATAATACTCGTATGTTTTATGTGGGTTAGAATCTAAATTGGATTGTAGGACAGCTCCGGCCCGGTCCTAACGTGTATGTGAGCACAGCTTAGTTAGGCTGGTCGGCGAGTTCTCGGTCACGTGATCTCTCTCGAGGCAGAATACTGCACATGGCTAACGGCAAACTACACGAACAAGAAAAACGAGTCACTAACAAAATGGATTGTTGTTATTGAAATGAAATATCGTTTATTCGCAATAAATACAGTACAGCGGTCACAAAACTTTAGTTAGGTATCTACTCAAGCGGCCGAGTTAATCTTTACTTACATAATTTAATTAACTTAATCTCTTAAGCGTCTGATAGAGGTTCTACGCCTCATAGATCTTAAAGAGCAAGAATTTCCTGATGCCTGGCAATCCCTGATGGACCAGTACAATGAAGAGTTTCCTACGAGGAGCTGCACCATCACCCAGCTCAAGGAGCCCTACATGATCATCTTAAAACTCCAATTAGATAAACTAATGCGTAATCGTGAACCTGTTAATCCGCGTCTCGCCAGCCAATATACTTTCCTTGCATTTAATTGATACCCTGATAGAGGTTCTACGCCTCATAGATCTTAAAGAGCAAGAATTTCCTGATGCCTGGCAATCCCTGATGGACCAGTACAATGAAGAGTTTCCTACGAGGAGCTGCACCATCACCCAGCTCAAGGAGCCCTACATGATCATCTTAAAACTCCAATTAGATAAACTAATGCGTAATCGTGAACCTGTTAATCCGCGTCTCGCCAGCCAATATACTTTCCTTGCATTTAATTGCATATTTTAAACGCAATATATTATCTTTTTACTTCAATCCATAACCATAATGATGACAGGTTCTACTACTACCTAATCAGTACCTACTGCGTGGTGAGGAAAACTCTTTCTTTCCCTATATGTACGACGGGTAATGACTATTTCAATATTTTTTGCTGTTTTAATCTCTGTATCACCTTATTATGTACCCAAGTACCTACTCGTACATATTATATTATGACTATGGATTTGAGAAAAAAGCAGTATATTCTAGTTGTCTACATATTGCTTAAAATTTATATTACTTGTTATTTAAAAATACTTAGTTTATAAGAATAATACCTTGTAACAGGTAGATTATCTAGAGATTGAACTTCTTTTAATTCAATCAATGTGTGTCTATTAATAATGTGCACGACGGAATAACAATAGTAGGCATATTTTTGTACAGCTTAATCATAGAACATAATTGTTATTATTTCGACACTTAGACTAGTCACAATCACTTCGGACTACTAAGTCAGCCCGTATAGTAAGGAAATAATAATAATTATGTAGTTAGTTGCTGCCTATAGAGAGTAATTATTATTATTACTTACTCCTCATAGTATGGCAGAATATACTTTGACTTTGCATCTTTCATAGTTTTTTGTATAGTAATTTTATTTCGTAGTAGCCATATAATAGTTTAATAGTATAGTTTTAATGGCTTATTTGATATTTACATTTTGTTTAGCGAAGTTTATAGTATAGATTGGCACCTGGTAATAGCCCAGCATACAGACCGCTCCGTTATTATAGAGTTCACGGAGCCGTCTTTGTGTGACTGGGGCCCAGGATATAGATGCCAATACTTTGCTCTCCAGTTAATTCTTATGTCATATTTTATAGTTTCTTATGACCTAATTAACTTACAGAACTTTGTAAATATATATAGATTAAATAGCCCATAGTAGATGCAAGGTCAAAGTATAGGAATAGTATAGTATAGATAATTAATAGTAATAGGGTAAGAGCATTGTAGTGTATTGTAGTGACTCGGAGCTCGCAGAGGGGATTCGGCAGACGTTTTGCTGATAAAACGTCTGACCCGAACCCCGAACCATGGACGCCCGGCCCCCCACCCCCACCGAGGATTCCCCGGAGGAGGAAGAGGGACGAGAAGCTCGTCAGGAGGATGAAGAGGAGGGGGGAGCACTATCACCCCTGCCCCCCCTAGCAGTGACGCCACCGGAGGAGGAGGGGGGACCACACCTGCTCCCCCCCACAGTGACGCCAGAAGCGGAGGGAGCACCCCCGCTCCCCCCCGCAGTGACGCCGAAGGAACCAGCACCGATGTCCCACCTCTCGCAGCAGGACGTCGAGGACGCTGTGCAGTCCATGCTGGAGGACCTGTTCGGGCACTCCGGCCGTGGAATGCGCCGGAAGCACAGCCCCGAAGAAGACGAGGAGAGGAAGAGGGGATGTTTTATCCCCTCCTGTCCTTTTAGTGGTTTATTCCTATTTTGGGATATTAAAGATGTCACTGTTGGCTCTGGTTCCGCTATTTCCATAAATCCTGTCATTGCCATATTTATTCGTTCTTCAGATTCAACTTCATTTCTCAAAAACATTAATAAACGGTCCAATTCTAAATTTTCTTCTGTTTTATGTCTTTTGAAACTGACGCGCATCCTATTCCATGTTCTTAGCAACTCTTTAGATAAAGCAGATTCAACCATTGGCAGTAACATAGCTGCATATTTATCCTTAGAAACGCCAAGGGTATCAAGAGCTTGTAGTTGTGTCTGAAGTTGATCATATAATGTACGTAAGTCATGGTGCAAACCTTTAGCTTGATGTAATACCAAGTTTAATAAACCTCTTACATAAGTTTCTATCAATAATTCGTCTCTTGCAAATCTGGATTTTAGTGCATCCACAGCCTTATGGTAGTTAATAGCACATGGAGGATAGCTTTCGACCAACTGTCTTGCGCTAGAATTGGGAGTCATAGATTGAAGCAAGTATTGGAATTTGTCATTGTCATCAATCGTTTCATCCTCATGTATCTTGCGGAATTGGCCCCAAAAAGTTATCCAATGTTTTATGTTACCGTCAAATTTAACTAGTTCTAATTTTGGTAGTTTGAAACGCCGAGTGGACATATTGTTACACCCAGGGTAAGTTGTCTTTATAGTAGAATTATTTTCATACTTCTTAAACATCGATGCGAGAGTGAGCCACCTCCTGCGGTAGTTCAGGCTTTTATCCTGATCCGACTGGAAAGCCAGCTCATCAAACTCGTCAGATGATACCCAGAGGTTTCTTAATTCGTCGTCTATAGAAAATAACTTTTGGGCAGATAATGATAATAGAGTAAAACATACCTCAAGATTACTCGTATTTTGTGGTATATTGAAGGTATTCTCCAAATCGTCTGCGTAGAAGGTAAACTCTCTAATAAATTGGTTTCTTTTCCTCTTTAAAGCTTCCATATTTTAATTTCAGGTTCTATTATTTATTTACGCACGGTCGCCACTATAAAATGAAATACTTTTGCTTTTTATAGAGGAAAATATAATTGATAATAATATAACAAAATTTAGACAATTCCACAAGTCAAATTGTCAACATTCTAAATATAAAAAATTGAAATAAGAAAATAAATTATTATTTTTCAAGGCAAAGACCTTCAATTCGCAACACAAAGTGTCAAAAAGTTTTTTGTGTCTATGTGTCAAATTATACAACAAACTATCTGAAGACACAAAAAACCTAGACTATAACATGTACAAACTTAAAATTAAGACAATTTTAATTGACAAATCATACTATACTATAGATGATGCCTTAACAGACGAACACATTATGTGAACACTTAGTTTTCTTATTGTTTATTTTATTATTATGACTTTTATATTATAAATTAATATTTTAGAGTTTAAGGTTCTTGTTTTATAATGACAACGCCCATCTACAGCTGCTTTCTTTTAGTTATTCTTTATTATCATTGTTATTATTTTTGAAATTTAATTTGATTATTTATTTTGACATACACAATTTTGTAGTTTTTTTAATATTTTATTTTATTTAAATAATTATTATTATTTTATTATATAATTTTAATATAGTTTATTTTCTAGATTTTAAGTGACAACGCCCTTGTACAGCAGCATCTATGTAGGTATTGATTGTTTGTAGTGTTAAGTGTAAATGACGATGGCTGTTCTTTGCTATTAATGACATACTTCTGCTATCCTGCCATGATTGGTAAACAAGAATATGTATAACTGACAAAACCGAGTGTACTTAATGTATCTTATGGTTAATAAATAAATTGAAATGTGAGCAAAATCTGAATACCTGTATATGTGAAAACTTTAAACTAAACCACATTTAAAATGAATCACAACCATTACAACATGTATGTGCACACTTCATGAAGTCATCATAAACTTTATTTGTTTCTGCCGTTGTTGATGATAAAACTTGTATGTGCACACTTCATGAAGTCATCATAAACTTTATTTGTTTCTGCCGTTGTTGATGATACAACATGTATGTGCACACTTCATGAAGTCATCATAAACTTTATTTGTTTCTGCCGTTGTTGATGATAAAACATGTATGTGCACACTTCATGAAGTCATCATAAACTTTATTTGTTTCTGCCGTTGTTGATGATAAAACATGTATTTGATATGGATACAGCATGATGATAAACTTCAGAAATTTATTTCTATGGCGAAAACGTACAATCTTACTATCAATGAACATAAAAGTGAATTCTCTCTTAAGGAAATTAATCTTCTTGGCTATAATATAAGTAATGGAATAGCAAAACCTGATCCCGAACGTCTTCGGCCTCTACTTGAACTATCAGTACCTCAAGATTCAGCCGCTCTCAAAAGAGCTATTGGATTATTCTCTCACTATTCTAAATGGGTTCCAGATTTTTCAAATAAACTACACCTCCTAGTTAGTAATGAACATTTTCCTATAGCAAACTATAGTCGCTCACAGTCGGTTCTCTCGTCTACGAACGGTGTTGTCTCGTTCGTTCACACACATTGTGTAGTGACCTCAGAGATCGCTCACAGTCGGTTCTCTCGTCTACGAACGGTGTTGTCTCGTTCGTTCACACACATTGTGTAGTGACCTCAGAGAACACTGACCTCCACAATTTTAATAACCTTCACAATTCACTCGAAAGCGCTCATTTATAAAACCTAATAACTCTTCTCAAAATTCCAATTTGTTTGACTTTAAAAAGTCCAGACGATTTTTTCGACATTATTTTTAAGTTAAATAATGAGTACTTATATATTTTTATTTAATATTTTTAAATTCCGAACAGAACAATACTATAATTTAAAAAAACTCGAAATATTCAAAGTGGAGATTACTTTATTTACGTAAACCTTTCCAGGGTTTTGTGTAAAATCAAAGTATAATTACGACCGTAATACCTAGAAACCGCTCGAATATAGGGAGGGGGAGGGGAGGGGGAGGGGAGAGGGGGGGCAAGGGGGCCACACGCCAAATGAGGAAACAATTAATAAAATAAAATTTGTTGGCGGCTTTTGTAATTCCATAACATTTTTTTCAAAAAATATATACAAATGAATCTGTTTCTAGCACCTAGATTACAAGATTACAAGCTAGACTTGAAGCTATTACGCAATTATTGTAAAATTACATAATTTTCACCGTGTGGAGCGGGGCGGGGCGCATTACATTTGTACGAACAGATGTAATAATGGTTTTTCATAGTATTATCGAAAAAGTTCGTATTTATCGTGTTATAACAATGACACTTCGGGTGCCGTCGTATTCCTATTGAGACCCGAGTTTTCCCGATTGAAATACATTATGCACTATATCTGTAGACGTTATTAAAGTATAATTGACACGCAATAAGGACTGCAGTTTTACGGTTTCACACCTGTGTGTTCCATTGCAGTTTTATCCATAGAACATTAACTGCGCATCCATTTACCTTCAGTCTTGTTTGCTAATAGTGGATTATGAGTTAACAATGATATTGTTTGCAGAACTACTTCCGGAAGCGCTGGAGACCGGGTGTGAGAAGTGCAGCATGAAGCAAAGACAGCTGATCCGGAAAGTGATCCGCGCAGTCCAGGACCAGCTGCCCGAGGAGTTTACCGAGCTGCGACAGATCTACGATCCAGAGAACAAGTACGTCGAAGGAGTCACCAAGTTCCTGCAAGAAGAACAATAAACAATGAAATTAAACAATATAAAAAATAAGATTTTTTTAAATTGTTCCCCGCACAATGACCTTGCAGACTCAACCGTGGGTTTTGTTTTTCCATTATACATTGCGTTTTATTTAGTTTAGTTTAGTTAAACTAAACAATGTACAATAGAAATTGAGTTTGTACACGAAAGAGAAAAATGGATATTTGATGTAATGAAAAGTACATTTTGTGATATACGCCGATAAGATAAATATCATCATACTCTGCCGCGGTCTAGCGGTTAAGTCGTGGATTTAGATTGGATTCCTGTTTGGGACACAATAATTTGTGATATTTCTCGAGTTTGGTACGCTAGAGAGCTTGCCGACGACAAAAAGCTTGGTTTTTGATCTGCTCGAAATTAAAATTTTAATAATATGTTGTCGTTCTCAAACTCTTTATTTTTGCAGCCGAGCTTTTTAACATTTTATTTATTCAGGTAAATATGAGAAAATATAATAAAAACCTGATGCTTTCAAGAAATTATGTTTTAAAATTTATTAAATTTGAATATTTTAAGAGCTTGTTCTTGTAGTTTTGGTCCAAATGAGACAATTTTAGTTTGTAATTTTAAATATTTTTACTACGGTGTCTTTAAAAGCAAAATTGCATTAACATTTAAAGTGCATCCAAAACCGATCAGGGATAGTCCTGAGACTGGCAACATTTTCCCTCTGAACGCGAGGCTACTACGTTGGCAAAAATAATTGCCAGCTTTTCTGTCTCCAGACTTTTACGTTAGCCGTATGGACAACTCCTTGGCCAGACGCTTGGCAGAGGGAGGGCTGGCTGCTCCCATCGTCTTCATCTCAATCGGCGCAAACTCGTAACCTGTACTGAAGTTGGCATATTTTCTCAGCTTGAGACATCACTTGTCGCATCCAACACCAGTTACCTGACACGTACACACCGTGTAAGTCTTAGCGGATACCAAACCATGAGTGACAAGAGCCTTTTAATGATTTCGTGACGAGGAATCCGGCCGGCACTTCAGGCACAAGAAAGCCCGTGGTGTCCGAGATGATTGAACGGTTCTCCATCACCGACACTGGTGTGGGTTGACAGTCCAGACTCCGAGACGAAGACACATCGCCATGGTCATAATACTCGTATGTTTTATGTGGGTTAGAATCTAAATTGGATTGTAGGACAGCTCCGGCCCGGTCCTAACGTGTATGTGAGCACAGCTTAGTTAGGCTGGTCGGCGAGTTCTCGGTCACGTGATCTCTCTCGAGGCAGAATACTGCACATGGCTAACGGCAAACTACACGAACAAGAAAAACGAGTCACTAACAAAATGGATTGTTGTTATTGAAATGAAATATCGTTTATTCGCAATAAATACAGTACAGCGGTCACAAAACTTTAGTTAGGTATCTACTCAAGCGGCCGAGTTAATCTTTACTTACATAATTTAATTAACTTAATCTCTTAAGCGTCTGATAGAGGTTCTACGCCTCATAGATCTTAAAGAGCAAGAATTTCCTGATGCCTGGCAATCCCTGATGGACCAGTACAATGAAGAGTTTCCTACGAGGAGCTGCACCATCACCCAGCTCAAGGAGCCCTACATGATCATCTTAAAACTCCAATTAGATAAACTAATGCGTAATCGTGAACCTGTTAATCCGCGTCTCGCCAGCCAATATACTTTCCTTGCATTTAATTGATACCCTGATAGAGGTTCTACGCCTCATAGATCTTAAAGAGCAAGAATTTCCTGATGCCTGGCAATCCCTGATGGACCAGTACAATGAAGAGTTTCCTACGAGGAGCTGCACCATCACCCAGCTCAAGGAGCCCTACATGATCATCTTAAAACTCCAATTAGATAAACTAATGCGTAATCGTGAACCTGTTAATCCGCGTCTCGCCAGCCAATATACTTTCCTTGCATTTAATTGATACCCTGATAGAGGTTCTACGCCTCATAGATCTTAAAGAGCAAGAATTTCCTGATGCCTGGCAATCCCTGATGGACCAGTACAATGAAGAGTTTCCTACGAGGAGCTGCACCATCACCCAGCTCAAGGAGCCCTACATGATCATCTTAAAACTCCAATTAGATAAACTAATGCGTAATCGTGAACCTGTTAATCCGCGTCTCGCCAGCCAATATACTTTCCTTGCATTTAATTGATACCCTGATAGAGGTTCTACGCCTCATAGATCTTAAAGAGCAAGAATTTCCTGATGCCTGGCAATCCCTGATGGACCAGTACAATGAAGAGTTTCCTACGAGGAGCTGCACCATCACCCAGCTCAAGGAGCCCTACATGATCATCTTAAAACTCCAATTAGATAAACTAATGCGTAATCGTGAACCTGTTAATCCGCGTCTCGCCAGCCAATATACTTTCCTTGCATTTAATTGATACCCTGATAGAGGTTCTACGCCTCATAGATCTTAAAGAGCAAGAATTTCCTGATGCCTGGCAATCCCTGATGGACCAGTACAATGAAGAGTTTCCTACGAGGAGCTGCACCATCACCCAGCTCAAGGAGCCCTACATGATCATCTTAAAACTCCAATTAGATAAACTAATGCGTAATCGTGAACCTGTTAATCCGCGTCTCGCCAGCCAATATACTTTCCTTGCATTTAATTGATACCCTGATAGAGGTTCTACGCCTCATAGATCTTAAAGAGCAAGAATTTCCTGATGCCTGGCAATCCCTGATGGACCAGTACAATGAAGAGTTTCCTACGAGGAGCTGCACCATCACCCAGCTCAAGGAGCCCTACATGATCATCTTAAAACTCCAATTAGATAAACTAATGCGTAATCGTGAACCTGTTAATCCGCGTCTCGCCAGCCAATATACTTTCCTTGCATTTAATTGCATATTTTAAACGCAATATATTATCTTTTTACTTCAATCCATAACCATAATGATGACAGGTTCTACTACTACCTAATCAGTACCTACTGCGTGGTGAGGAAAACTCTTTCTTTCCCTATATGTACGACGGGTAATGACTATTTCAATATTTTTTGCTGTTTTAATCTCTGTATCACCTTATTATGTACCCAAGTACCTACTCGTACATATTATATTATGACTATGGATTTGAGAAAAAAGCAGTATATTCTAGTTGTCTACATATTGCTTAAAATTTATATTACTTGTTATTTAAAAATACTTAGTTTATAAGAATAATACCTTGTAACAGGTAGATTATCTAGAGATTGAACTTCTTTTAATTCAATCAATGTGTGTCTATTAATAATGTGCACGACGGAATAACAATAGTAGGCATATTTTTGTACAGCTTAATCATAGAACATAATTGTTATTATTTCGACACTTAGACTAGTCACAATCACTTCGGACTACTAAGTCAGCCCGTATAGTAAGGAAATAATAATAATTATGTAGTTAGTTGCTGCCTATAGAGAGTAATTATTATTATTACTTACTCCTCATAGTATGGCAGAATATACTTTGACTTTGCATCTTTCATAGTTTTTTGTATAGTAATTTTATTTCGTAGTAGCCATATAATAGTTTAATAGTATAGTTTTAATGGCTTATTTGATATTTACATTTTGTTTAGCGAAGTTTATAGTATAGATTGGCACCTGGTAATAGCCCAGCATACAGACCGCTCCGTTATTATAGAGTTCACGGAGCCGTCTTTGTGTGACTGGGGCCCAGGATATAGATGCCAATACTTTGCTCTCCAGTTAATTCTTATGTCATATTTTATAGTTTCTTATGACCTAATTAACTTACAGAACTTTGTAAATATATATAGATTAAATAGCCCATAGTAGATGCAAGGTCAAAGTATAGGAATAGTATAGTATAGATAATTAATAGTAATAGGGTAAGAGCATTGTAGTGTATTGTAGTGACTCGGAGCTCGCAGAGGGGATTCGGCAGACGTTTTGCTGATAAAACGTCTGACCCGAACCCCGAACCATGGACGCCCGGCCCCCCACCCCCACCGAGGATTCCCCGGAGGAGGAAGAGGGACGAGAAGCTCGTCAGGAGGATGAAGAGGAGGGGGGAGCACTATCACCCCTGCCCCCCCTAGCAGTGACGCCACCGGAGGAGGAGGGGGGACCACACCTGCTCCCCCCCACAGTGACGCCAGAAGCGGAGGGAGCACCCCCGCTCCCCCCCGCAGTGACGCCGAAGGAACCAGCACCGATGTCCCACCTCTCGCAGCAGGACGTCGAGGACGCTGTGCAGTCCATGCTGGAGGACCTGTTCGGGCACTCCGGCCGTGGAATGCGCCGGAAGCACAGCCCCGAAGAAGACGAGGAGAGGAAGAGGGGATGTTTTATCCCCTCCCCTCCTCATCCACTCGGAGGAGCGACCGCGCCGAGCACCAGGCCGGGACCAGCCCGGGACACCGCCGAACAAGATCGGCAAGTCGCGCGACCAATCGCGGCTGCGCGATCAACCGCGCCCGCAACCGCGCCCGCAACCGCGCCCGCAACCGCGCGACCAACCGCGCCCGCGACCGCGCGACCAACCGCGCCCGCGACCGCGCGACCAACCGCGCCCGCGACCGCGCGACCAACCGCGCCCGCGACCGCGCCCGCAACCGCGCGACCAACCGCGCCCGCGACCGCGCGACCAACCGCGCCCGCAACCGCGCGATCAACCGCGCGTTCGCAAACCCAACGTCGCGCATGGCGACGCGACCGAAGCCGCCTCCGACCACCTCGCGTTCGGCGCTACCTCCGCGAACGCTGTCCTTCGCAATGCCGCAGGCAGCTGTTCCGCGTGAGCTGAACCTCACACCGAGAGTGGTCGTAACGGTCAAGCAGAAGACGCCGCCGCCATGCGCCGCGCCTGCGCCTGCACCTGCACCTGTGCCAGTCCCTGCGCCAAGAACAACGAGAGACCCGCGCCTCATGAGAAGAGAGGAGGAGAGTGCAGCGACCTCAAAGTCTCCAGTGGCGAGACCCCGCGACGACCGAGTACCACAGGAGCCGCTCCAAATGTCGTCGACGACACAAATGGACTTGTCCGGTGACTTGCGGCCGGACCACGCCATTCCACAAGGCGAGGAGGATGTTGAGGGTGAGTTATTGAGTCTTTCAACGTCCACCTGCTACGCCGACGTAGCAGCAGCACCCGCATCACCGCGCGCGATTGCCGATGCGGGTGAACCAAGAGTCTCCTCACACCCCATCTCAGGGTCGACAACCCCAGCGCCCAAGAAGGCCAGGTATCCACCTTTAGTGGTGGAGCACCTGCCCAATTGGGCCCACCATTTCCGGGAGCTCCGCTGCAAGCTGGGTCACCCGCCCAACGCACGCCCGTTTGGGAAGGGAGTGCGCTTCACCCCCGGAAGCGAGCGGGAGCACAGGACTATCCAGCGCTACTTGGTAGAGCTGGAAAAGTCCGAAAAGGTATCCTGGTTCTCCTACTCACTTCCGGCGGAGAAGAATTTGAAGGTCGCCATCCGCGGCCTCCCCTACGACACCTCCCCGGACGAGATCGTCGTAGATCTCGCCCGACTCGGCCACAGTGCCGAGTATGTGCGCCCCATCAGGGCCAGGGCGGGAAGGCCTGGGTGTATATTTTACGCCCAAATTAAAAAGACACCCGACACCACCCCGGGCATATTCGCAATCACAGAATTGCTGAACATGCCCGGAGTGCGCGTCGAAGTGTGGAGGGGTCGGCCTGGCGTTGCTCAGTGCCACAGGTGCCAGCAGTTTAGGCACTCTTCCCACCACTGCCACCGACGCCTTATGTGCGTGATCTGCGGGGACGAGCATTCGGCTTCAAGCTGTCCCCGCGCCAAGGAAGAGCCGCCTACCTGCGGCAACTGTGGCGGTGAGCACACCGCCAACAACGCGTCGTGTCCGGTGCTGAGGCGCGAGCGGAGGAACAAGGCTGCAGGGCCAGTAGCCCGCACTGAAGGTGCAGAGCCTCGTCCCTCCGTTCGCCCCAGCGACGGAACCACGCAGGCCCCGACCACTCTCCGCCCAGAGGCCAACGACCCGCAAAATGGCGGACTGGCCCACAGGCGTAGAAGAGGCAGGGGAGAGAAAAGGAAGAAGGCGGCCAAGGCCAAGCAAAAAAACAAAGCTTCTTCCTCGTCCATCCCCGAACCCAGGCCAGTAGTAGCTGCAGCGGAGGCCCCAGTTAAGGAGCAACCCCAACACCCAGCCATAGCTCAAGCAATCCTGACGCCCTCCTCGGCCGGAACAGCGCCAGAAGGCATGTTTCCGATCAAGGAGGGCATCGAAATCCTAAACTCCATCTTTGAGGCTATCAGAGACGGGAGAGACGCGATCCCAGAGATCCTCAGCGGCCTTGCGAGGCTAACACTGTCCTCTTCACAGTCCAGGCGCTGAGGATCGTTCATTGGAACGCCAACGGCTTGCGTCGTAAGAACAAGCTGCTAAGAGCATTCCTTGCCGAACAGCGTGTCGACGTTGCGCTGATCAGCGAGACTCACCTTCATCATCATCATCAGGTGGTCCTGACGACATTCCCCCGGCATACATTACTGCATGTGCCAAGAGCTTAGCCGTCCCTCTCTCAATCTTGTTCCGTAGGTCCCTTACTGAGGGAGTTATGCCAACTGTATGGAAAACTGCCTTTGTGTCTCCAGTGCATAAGAAAGGCTCAAGGAATATTGTAGAGCACTACCGTCCTATCTCGAAACTATGTGTCTTCTCCAAGTTGCTCGAGCGCCTTGTCTATAATCAAACCTACGATGCCTTACAACACACGTTTAGTGAACATCAACACGGCTTTTTAAAAGGCAGATCGACAGTCTCCAACCTTGTTGTCTCTAATGAGCTAATCACTAAGGGCATGGAGAATGGGGGACAAGTTGATGTTGTGTTCACTGACTACAGCAAGGCGTTTGACAGGATTGACCATCTCATACTTTTGCAGAAACTACTCAACGCAGGAGTGCATGGTAGTCTCTATAGATGGTTTTGTTCCTATGTCACCAAAAGATCACAAGCGGTGGTTTTGTCTGGATTTAGGTCGGATTGGACGTCAATTCCGTCAGGGGTACCTCAGGGGTCTTTATTAGGACCCTTGCTCTTCATTATCTTCATTCAAGATATTAATACTTGCTTTCGTCATTCTAGTGTTCTTTTATATGCTGACGACATGAAGATATTAAAGAGTATCAGGGACCCCTTGGATTGTGCCAATCTCCAGTCCGATTTGTCGCGTTTGGGTGACTACTGCGCAGCCAATAAGCTTGACCTGAATGTGGCAAAGTGTACATGTATGTCTTTTTCCCGTAAACAATCTCCATTGTTCTTTAACTATACTATAAAAGACACACAACTTACTCGTCCAAACTATATGAGGGATTTGGGGGTGCTGCATGACTCTAAGTTAATTTTTGACTCTCATATCAGCCACATTGTGTCTAAGGCTTCCAAGGCTTTAGGTTTTCTGATGCGCATTGGAAAAAACTTTAATAATATAAAAACACTTAAAGTCCTGTACTGTTCTCTGGTGCGTAGTCACCTTGAATACGCTTCTCAGGTCTGGAACCCTAGATATGAGAAATACATAGATCGTATCGAAGGGGTGCAGAGGCGGTTTCTGAGGTACATTAGCTTCAGGACGCGCCAGAACCGAACAGGATACTTTGAAAAATGTAAACGCCACCATATCTTACCTCTTGTAAAACGCCGGGAATTCGCCGACGTGTCATATCTTATGGGTGTCATAAGAGGAAAGGTCGACTGTCCAGATATTCTAGGAAATATACCTTTTAGTACGCTCTGCAAAACACGTCACAGGGATACCTTTTACATCCCATTTGTATCCAATAATTATATGCAGAATGCTTTCATCTGGAGAACATCTGACTATTTCAATAAACATTGCTCACATATTGACATATCATGTACTACCCCAGCTGCTGCCCGACGTGGCTTGACTCAGGACTACTTTACAAATCCCTTAAGCCGATCTGTATAAGTGTTCTATTTCTATTGTTATTTTGTATTATTCTGCCTCATATCATCTCATTCTTTTTGTAATAGTCTACTCAGTGTTTAGTTTTATCTATGTTTCCATATCTATTTCTGTGAAAACTTGTCATTAGCCCTTTCTTACTTTATCTTTTTTCTTTATATTTAAGTATTGTTTAGCTGTAAGTTTTCCTAATTGTATAAAATAAAATAAAATAAAATAAAAATCCCAATGACAAATTCAAGGTCCCGAACTTTGTCATTTATCGCCAGGACGAGTGCTCTCCGCACGGACGAGCTTACAGGGGCCTAGCTGTTATCGTGCGGAGAAGCCTCATCCACCAACCTTTACCACCATCCCCTCTTACTTCCTTCTATGCTGTGGGGATTGCGGTAAGTGTCGCGGGAAAGGAGACACACCTTTATGCGGTCTACCGACCGCCTGCAGGTGTGCCTCTTGACATGTCGGAGATCCACACACTTTTGGATGCAGGCCCTCCGACAATGCTCGCCGGCGACATGAACTGCAAACACGCAGCCTGGAACTCCGCTATCGCCAACCATCAGGGAGAGAGGCTCTTGGAGGATTCGGAACTCCACGGATATGATGTGTTGGGACCAGACGCCCCCACTCGGATTCCTGGGAACCCGAGAGGGCAGGCGGAGGTCCTCGACATCATCATTGTCCGTGGGATTCCGGAAACCCCTCGACAGGAGGTTCTCTACGACCTGGAATCCGATCACCTTCCTGTACTGGTCGAATTAACCGGCCATCCCACAAAAGTCTCGCTGGCAGTGCCGCGGAAACGCACTGACTGGCAGGGATTTGCCGCCCTTATGGCCCAGCATACTCCCTCCTACCCGGTGTCAACGGCCGAGGAGGTGGAAAGGCTGTCGTCTGAAATCGCCGCACAGATCCGTAGTGCACTAGGGCAGACCTCTTCCGCTGTGGCGGGAAGGGCGGGGCTACCCCCGCTCCCCCACCACACCCGGTTGCTACTACAGCAAAAGAGGCGCCTACGGAAACTGTGGCAGTTTAACCGCTGCCCGGCGATGAAGACGAGCCTGAACGCCCTCTCGGCGAAGATACGAGAGGAGCTGGACACTTACGACGCCAGCCGATGGCAAGAGCACATAGATTCCATAGGCGATCACGTACCTAGTGCGCACCGTCTATGTGCCCAATTATCCAATGAACGATCTCCCGTTCATCCTCTGATAGCCTCAGACGGAACCCCGAGGTTCCGCGCAGCAGACCGAGCCGAAATCTTTGCCGAGTGCCTGGAGGGGCAGTTTAGCCCCAACCCTTCATCGGATCGGGTGCACACGGAGACAGTGGATCGGCACGTCAGGGACTACCTGGCGGCAGAGCTGTCGGCCGGTGACGAACCGGTGACCTTCACTCCCGGCATGGTGGAGCGTGCCTTCTCCCGTGTGAAGCTGAGAAAGGCCCCCGGCGCAGATGGCGTTCCAAACATGGCACTACGGTGTTTGCCGCGACGATCAGTCGTGGCATACACCCGCCTGTTTAACGGCATCATGCGCAGCGGGCATTTCCCAGCAGCATGGAAGGAGGGGCGCGTCATCATGCTCATGAAAAAGGGAAAAGATGTGAGGAAACCGGAGAGCTACCGACCGATAACTCTGTTGCCGACGGTCTCGAAAGTGTTCGAGAAACTGTTGCTGTTGCACCTGAACCCGTGCATCACGCCGAGAGCCGAGCAATTCGGCTTTCGGTCTGAACACAGCACGACGCTCCAGCTGACGAGGCTGCTGCACCACGTGGTGGTTTCTTCTGAGAAGAAGCACACCACGGTTGCAGTATTCCTCGACATGGAGAAGGCATTCGACAGAGTCTGGCATAACGGGCTGCTGTACAAGTTGTCCCTATCCCCCACCCCTGTTAGGATCGTCAAGGTATTGGCCTCCTTCCTTGAGGGCAGGAGCTTTCACGTAGCAGTGGAGGGCGTGGCTTCGAGTCCACGTCCCATACGAGCCGGCGTTCCCCAGGGTAGCTGCCTTTCTCCGTCCTGTTACTCCTGGTTCACCAACGACATACCGCTGGCGGAGGGGGTCGAGCTAGCGCTGTTTGCTGACGACGCCGCGTACTTCACAGACTCTAGGGTCTTGAGCTACGCGGTGACGAAGATGCAGCGCTGTCTCGATCTCCTCCCCGAGTGGCTCTCCCGTTGGAGGTTGTCGGTGAACGCCAGGAAGACTCAGGCTACGTTCCTTGAGACTGGACTGAGAAGGCTGAAACCCGACCGTCCGCTTCTGTTGAACGGCGAGAGTCTATCGTGGACTAATCCAGTAAAATACCTGGGCGTCACGATAGACAAACGCATCAACATGCGCGCCCACGTGACCGCCACTGTGAACATGGCGCGGGTGGCGAGAGCCAAACTTCGCCCAGTGTTTGCATCCAGTTTGCCGCTTCACACGAAGCTACTCATTTTTAAAGCCTATATCCGCAGCCGACTCACGTACGCCGCGCCGGCCTGGTACGCTCTCACCTCAGCTACGCTGAGAGCACGTTTACAAGCGCAACAAAACCTAACGCTTCGTACCATTGTCGGCGCCTCGCGGTACGTGAGGAACGATGTAATCCATAGGGATATGCGGATGGAAACACTGGACGAATTCGTGCGTCGTCTGGCGGCTGGCATGTTCGCGCGCGCAGAGGCGACAGATTTCCCACTTGTGAGAAACCTGGCCCCTCTGCACGCCCGTCCGCCGGACGCCAGACAATGCTACGCTCGTCACCTGCTGCCAATCACGGAGTCGTAATCGCGGCTCCGCCGCCTGGCTCGTATACTTCAACCTTTAATGGTTACCCCATGCCCTGTCCGTAGTTACGGAAAGCGAACGCAACCTCTGTTAGAAGGCAAATACCTTGACACAGATTCCCCACTCCCCCCTGCGGGGGGTGTGAGAAGACTCTTCTACTACCGAAACCGGGGGGTGTCAGAAGACTCTTCTACTACGGACACCGATAGTCAAGAATAGCCTCAAGAGACGAACACGCCTATAGAAAAACCAAGCCTGCTGCGGGAAATATAGAAGCCTGCACCGAAGCTCTGCCTCAAGCTGAACATGTTGTTTTATTGAAGATCGTCGCTTCCTGCCGCCCGGATAATAGGTGCATCGGGATCGTTCGTCTGTCGACTCGACCTCCCGTTCTCGAGGTTTATGTGGCTGACTTTCGTCAGTCACGTATCCTCGTTAACGGGGGTCGGTAGTGAGGTTGTGGTCGGCAACAGATATGTGAAGTGCGGTCCGAAGTCATTACTGATACATTTGTCTTCTCCGGAGAGTTCCACGACCCGACTTCAACGTTAACGATCGGTTAATGGACCATTTAAATTCTGATTTAAAGCAAATTATCTAAAACAGAACAATGAACTTTTCCAACACAGACAACTAGTTTAGACTAGAACTAATAGGTGGGACAAGATACGTAGAAGATGGAATGAAATACGCAAATATAATAACTTTTATAAGATCTTCATTTTAATTAATAAATAAATTTAATTACTACTAAAATTGTGTAGCGCAAGAAAGGAGGTAACCCGTAAAGTACGGGAATTTGGTTATTTTAGAACAAAGACATTTGATAAATTACAAAAAATAAATTTGTTGGACCTCAAATTGAATATAAATATGGCGGAATGTAATATCAGCTGACGAAGGTGAGTAGCTACTTGCCTGCCGCGGCTTGGAGAGCGATTTTATGATGGAAATGCGCGTGGGCACATCCATGCACAGCCATGCGTATATCGCACTCATATACAACCCTATAACGTTGATTTTATGATGGAAATGCGCGTGGGCACATCCATGCACAGCCATGCGTATATCGCACTCCTATACAACCCTATAACGTTGATTTTATGATGGAAATGCGCGTGGGCACATCCATGCACAGCCATGCGTATATCGCACTCCTATACAACCCTATAACGTTGATTTTATGATGGAAATGCGCGTGGGCACATCCATGCACAGCCATGCGTATATCGCACTCCTATACAACCCTATAACGTTGATTTTATGATGGAAATGCGCGTGGGCACATCCATGCACAGCCATGCGTATATCGCACTCGTATACAACCCTATAACGTTGATTTTATGATGGAAATGCGCGTGGGCACATCCATGCACAGCCATGCGTATATCGCACTCATATACAACCCTATAACGTTGATTTTATGATGGAAATGCGCGTGGGCACATCCATGCACAGCCATGCGTATATCGCACTCCTATACAACCCTATAACGTTGATTTTATGATGGAAATGCGCGTGAACACATCCATGCACAGTCATGCGTATATCGCACTCCTATACAACCCTATAACGTTGATTTTATGATGGAAATGCGCGTGGGCACATCCATGCACAGCCATGCACAGCCATGCGTATATCGCACTCATATACAACCCTATAACGTTGATTTTATGATGGAAATGCGCGTGGGCACATCCATGCACAGCCATGCGTATATCGCACTCCTATACAACCCTATAACGTTGATTTTATGATGGAAATGCGCGTGAACACATCCATGCACAGTCATGCGTATATCGCACTCCTATACAACCCTATAACGTTGATTTTATGATGGAAATGCGCGTGGGCACATCCATGCACGGCCATGCGTATATCGCACTCATATACAACCCTATAACGTTGATTTTATGATGGAAATGCGCGTGGGCACATCCATGCACAGTCATGCGTATATCGCACTCCTATACAACCCTATAACGTTGATTTTATGATGGAAATGCGCGTGGGCACATCCATGCACAGCCATGCGTATATCGCACTCATATACAACCCTATAACGTTGATTTTATGATGGAAATGCGCGTGGGCACATCCATGCACAGCCATGCGTATATCGCACTCATATACAACCCTATAACGTTGATTTTTTCGAAACTAAATTAATTATATAATATGTATGTAGTTAAAAACAACATTTTTTTTTTAAATATACTGAACAAGACACGTGACACCGCTCCCACCTGATGGTAAGCGGTACGCGAGGTCCAAGAATGGGAGCAATTAACTACAGCCTCAGACGACCGACATATAACTCCCTACCACTATGCCGGCCTATAAAGATGATTTTTACAATTCGTTTCAGGTTATAGGAATCGGGAAACTACACTAGCTGGGAGAGCATTCCACATCTTCAGCGTGCGACAGATGTGAGAGTCTACAAATTTATATTTCCAAGTTTGATTCGGTAGAAAAATAAAACACAGTATTATTTGTAAACGGCGGAAAGTTAACGTCCATAATATTGTTAAACAACTTAATACAAGTTTCATTTGTTTTGCTTTCATTTTTCCAGTTCCAGGTTATTTGGATTGTAAAGGATTTAATTACGAGCAAAATATATAATATATATATATTGGAAAAATCTCGGCTTCTTTTGTGTACGACATTAATTACTCGTTTTTTGTCGTGAAGTCTGAGCTTTTAGAATTATATTTGAAGGCACAAACACTGTTATACGTTGACTGATATTTATTAACCAGTAATACTATAAGTTTGTCGATGAAATTAAGTGTTAATATTTTTATTTAAACCAAAAATATCATTATTCACGTCATTATTTAAATATTTTAAACAATTCTACTTCTGCTAGTGAAAGACTAAGCTAAACAGCAGATTCCAGTCACCTGTTTAAACTGACTTAAAAAAGAAATTTGCAAGGAAAACTCAGCTATATCAAATTTACAAAATAAAGCAATTTAGAAATAATTCAAATAAAACAGCAGTTGTAATATATTTTTAAATGTTATATCTGATTTAGACATATTTAAAATACGGTTGTCTGCGGCGAAGGAGATATGCAGGAAGGTAATATACACTTCGGACTCCTTCTAATCCCCGTTCCCGCTGATCCCTTGAATCCACTTAGCACACCACCAGGAATAGGAAGGAATCCACTTCACAAGTCACATTTTATTCAGCCCCTCTCCTTCCCTTAACGTTAGACGATATTTATGATTGACCCCAACGTACTTATGCAGGCGTACCACTCGAATATTTTTTCCTGTACGAGGTAGGTCTCTGTCGGTAGGTCCTGCTGATTTTTGTGATATTAAAATAAAATGTATAAATTTCACGAATTTGAAACCTGCGAGTGGCGACCAACATTTGTATGAAAGCCCGGTGCTTCCGCAAGTCAATGCTAACCAATGGAATCGAACTAAAGTCGAGGTTTGTTTATCATTGAAGCCAAATGTCTGGATTTTTCTCTTTCCCCCCGGGGAGAGGGGATCGAGCAGTTAAAATGGCGCGTAAAATAACAATAGGTATAAACAATAATTTTTTCGATAATTTTTCATAGAAATCGTAATTAAGTATTAACATGGTCTGGTTGTAAGAACACTTCATTAAATTAACCCCGTTCTCTTCCCGGCATGTACCAATTAAATTCACTATTCTTATAACGGGTGTCCCAACAATATTTTTTGTTCTTAAATTAGCAGACGTTTGCGTTTTGTCTACCTTTGGGCTTTGTCTACATAGGCATGTAGTCTATCTAAATTCTGACTTACCTGGTGGGTTACTGCTGTACCAGGTATTGTAATCTCATAGGTACTGATAACTAAATTTAAAAGGTTATTAATTGATCGTTGTGGTGCAGTTCTGTATATGTTTTATTTTGTAAATCTGATATAGCTGAGTTTTCCTTGCAGATTCCTTTCTCAGTCAGATTAAACATTAACAGGTCACTGGAATTTGCTAAGCTGTTAGTCTTCTGCTAACAGCTTACTCCTTGGACCACTTCGCTGCTTAGTCTTCCACTAACAGGAGTAGAATCATTCTAAATAATTTAAATAATGACGTGTCACAAATGCCTGTAATAGGTTTACGTGAATAAAGATATTTTGACTTTGACTTTGAAGAGCGCCGGACCTCCATTTTGTTAATCCGATTCGGTGTTTTTTTTTTACAGTTGCCAGATACAGACAACACGATTTAATAATATGGATTTCTGATTATTGTAAAAACACAATATAAAAATTGTAAAGGTATTTCGAAAACAGTTCGCCAATTACTAAGGGAAAGTGTGGTCGAGAATCCAAGAAAATTCATTCAGTATCGTGGTCGTGAATAAAAAAATACCATATTTAGTGCGAATTTTGGTAAAAGACTGCATATGCACGCATACAAGGTTTCATTGCTGCAAGAAATCAATCATTTTTTTTCTTTTAAATCAAATTTGGCGCTCTTGTAGGTACAACCTATGCATCATATTTTGTTTACACCACTGTTCCCGTAAGTCCCATAATACGAGTACATGTGGAATCGTAACAAATTGTTACCACCTACCACCTACATATCTGTTGGTTTCGTTAAAAGTATGTGCTATTTGCAATGATGTCAAATGACATTTTTTACTTTCAAGGAGAACTAATATTGTAAGTAAATCATTACAGCTCCTAAACCTCCACTGCTGGAGATGGGCCTTCCAGAAAATATATCTGGAGAATTTGGCCTACACTCGCCACGCTGGCTCGACGGGTTGGCGAGGATATATTGTAAGCTTGCTATGGTGATATTATACAACAATACCACCTCTTGAAACAAGACTTACCTTACCTTTGAAGAAACGGTGACCTTACTCGTAGTCTGTTATTTTAAGCACATAATGATTCGTGTAATATTTTGTAGTATTTACTTGTATTCGGTTATGGTTGACGGAAATAATTTCACTATTTTGACCAATTAAAGTTTGCGCTAAAGAAAGAGACGTGTGCCGATGAATAATGGATTTGGAAAATCAAAATGTCGTCAGTACTTTGTTGATAAAGGAAGTGTTTGAGTAATAAATTAACTTCTACTGTTTCCTGCTATGAATATGTACTAGCACGTGTATTGATGGTCTCAGTAACCTGATCCAAGGAAACAAACATTGATATTCAGTCACTCTATAGCTCAGCACTCTTTCCTTTCTCACTTCGATAAAATATTAATAGCAAGCTTACTCGGACATTAAAACAAAAGGCGAAGATACGATCACGCGTGGAACATGACAATTATTATCTGTAAAACAGTATTTTTAAACTAAACAAGTTTATAACTGACAAACCACGTCTAAGTAGGTAGTAAAGCTATGGTGGATAATTTGAGCAACAACCGAATGATTAGTTGGTTTGGCCAAACCTATAAATTCGTAGGATAAATTTCAAATTTACCGCTTAATGGGGTGTATTACTAACTTTTTATCACGATAGATGGCGCATGATGGATGGTACCTAATATAACTGTCAGTTGCATAGAAAACTTGTATTTTCATTACGATCTTTATTATTTTCTGGATAGTATGCCGAAGTGAGCAACTTTTAAGTGCGAAAATCGAGATTTCAAAGATATGGTGATCTTAAAATTGCCGTTCTATCAATAAAACATTTTTATTTTTAAAGACAGGGTGTGCGGTTTTTAATTCGTCTTTTAAGTTAGGTAACGTTAATTTAAAATAAACTTTTCTGTTATATAATATTAACTTCTGGGATTTTTCCTTCATTGTGGAAAAATGCTCACGTGGCCGCGAGTGCCGAACGCGTACGAAAATGGCTTCCGATGTATTGAAATGTTCTACGTGCAATATTGTAATCAATGAAATTCTAGCTTTTATAACGTGTAAACTTGATGTTATGGATGAGGAAAGTGTTATACGAATTTGCAAAACAGCCTTTACGGCAGAAGAAATTGTCGAAGCGAAGAGATTGTTGTATGAAGCAATATCGTCGAATATTAGAAACAGGAAACGAGATGGCAAAACGTTACGCGATTTGGACGATATTATATGCCTAATTAAAAGTACAGATCCCGAAAAATTGCCGATTTTCGTTGCAAAAGAACTACACAGGTTACCGCCGGTGACTTTCGACCACGTCGACGTCACAAGGCTGCTTAAGGACATCTTATTGTTACAAAATGAAGTAAAATGTATTAAGGATTCATATGCAACTGTTGTACAGCTAAATGAGTTAAAATCTAACCTAAAAGTATCTCCGGAGTGTGTCAATTTTGGTGGAGTAAACAATAAACGTGGTGCATATTTGTTGAACAGTTTTATGAGCAATAGCAGTCCGGTGGAGCAACACGCTGAAACAATGGGGATAACTGCTAAAACAGCTGATTCATTGTTGGGATGCCCATCCCTCTCACCCATATTGCAGGCGTCTATGGAAGCTGGTAATGCTACCCCGCTTACTCACAGCGATTTAGATAAAACGGTTGTATCAGGAGCAATGGACGTGGAGACGCGAAAGATAATAAATAATGTTTATAAAGGGAACGATAATGCATATATTACAAACAGTGCGAGTGCGCAGGGTGGCACAATTAGTGGCCCCTCTTGTTCTAATGAAAGGTCAAATGATTTAGGCAGTATGACGAGTACTAATATATTGACAGTAGCAGATATATTAAAAACACCCGCACCTTGTAAACAGGCAGTGCCCCGTGAAGATGAAGAATGGATACAAGTGAGCAGGAATAATAGACCGAAAAACAGGTTTGTAAGCAAGGTTGGTAAAGCAAATATGGAGTTAGAAACTAAATTTAGAGCAGCTCAAATTAAATTACCGATTTACATTTCAAATGTGTGTAAAAAAACGAATGAACATGATATTATTGATTACATTTGGAATAAAACACAGGAAAAGATAACTTTGGAGAGAATAAAAATGAAGCAGGAAAAGGATTATAATTCCTACAAGTTATTTGTTTCAAAAAATAAACTGCCCTTATTTCTGAATGATGAATTATGGCCAGATGGTATCAGTTTTAGACGATATGTGAACTTTGGAAAAATTGTAGGCCGTGTGAATAGGCAAAATGAATAAATAAAGAAATTAAGATGGATAAAAAAGTTACAAGTAAATATTTAAATCTCATAAGCTACAATTGTAAATCTCTAAAACGATCTGCAGACTGTATTAAAATGCTAAGCATGAAAGCTGACATTATTGCACTCCAAGAAACTTGGCTACTGCCCCATGAGATTCAAGAGTTGGGTTCGATAAATAGGAATTTTGGATTCTTTGGGAAGTCTGCAGTGGATGAAACTCAGCTTCTACGTGGTAGGCCGTATGGAGGCGTGGCCCTACTTTGGAACAACAGCAAGTTTGATTGTGTGTCAGTGATTCCGTGTAGTAGTGATCGTATTATTGCAATAAAAGTGTGTGCGGCTGGCCGGTCAGTACTGATTTTCTCTGTGTACATGCCTACGGCCTCGGCTGACAATCTAACAGAATATGTTAACTGTCTAAGTGAGATAGCAGCAGTGGAAGAAAGTTGTAATATTGAAAATGTTTTTGTATTGGGGGATTTTAACTCGCATCCAGGGGAACTCTTTGGTAATGAGATGATGAGTTTTTGTTGCGATCAAAAGTGGCTATGTGCTGATATACAAAATTTAGGGCTATACTCAGATACATACACTTTTATTAGTGAGGCGCATGGATGTCGACGTTGGCTTGACCATTGTCTGGTGACAGATGCAGCGTGGAGGTCAATAACCTCCATAAGAGTACACTATGATGTTTATTGGTCAGATCATTTCCCGCTGGAAATTAAGTGTAACCTTGCAACGGTGAGGCCAACGGTTGAACTGCCTTGCGATCCGGTAAATAAAGTTATTTGGGGAGAGCGAGAGGTTACTCAAGTTAATGCATATACGAAACAATGTGGTTTACTTAGACATATAGATTTTCCGCATGAACTGAGTCAGTGTTGTGATATTATGTGTAGCAATAGCAGCCTGGAACATAGGTCGATTATTGACGATCTATACAATAATATTGTTAGTGTGTTAGGCGAGGCCGCTGTGTTAAGCTATAGTGGTCGTGCGGGGGGGGGGCAGCAGAGGCGGTAGGGGCATAGTGGGATGGAACAAGCACGTGCGTGACGCTCACCGGGACGCTAGGTTAAACTTTCAAAACTGGAATTGGCATGGAAAACCACGTACTGGTATTATATATGAGAGCATGTGTGAATCGCGAAAATTATTTAAACAAAAATTAAAATATTGTCAGAATAATAAGGAACAAATTAAGATGGATATATTAGCCTCTCATCATACCAATAAAGACTTTAAGTCATTTTGGAAGAAAACTAAAAAGTTAGGTACAAAATCTAGCGTTCCCGTCAGCGTCGAGGGTGTCCGTGACCATGGAGACATTGCCAATTTATTTAGAAGGTATTTTCAGGTGCAAGCGCCTTTGCAGTGCGCTCAGTGTGTGAATGTTGTGGGCGTGGTGTCCAGTGTGCCTGCCCGTATCTCTGCGAAGGACGTAAGTTCCCTAATTAAAGGAATGTCGAGAGGTAAATCGCCTGGGCACGACGGTCTCAGCATCGAACACTTGATATATGCGGGTCCACATCTCCCAAGGCTCCTGGCTATGTTATTCACCCTATGTATGAGGCATTCCTACTTGCCTGCCGAGCTGATGAGGACGGTCGTTATACCTATAACGAAAAATAAAACGGGCGATGTTGCTGACACAAATAATTACCGGCCGATCTCATTGGCCACAATTACAGCAAAAGTGTTTGATGGTCTGCTTGAGCGGCAGCTTGCGAGCCGCCTGAACCTACACGATGCACAGTTTGGGTTCAGGACTGGCCTATCAACCGAGTGTGCTATCCTGTCGCTTAAGCACATCGTCAGATACTACACAGATAGGAGCACGCCAGTATATGCCGCGTTTCTTGACCTCTCGAAGGCGTTTGACTTGGTTAGATATCATATCCTCTGGTCCAAGCTTCAGGAAGCTAAGGTGCCGAATGAGATGATAAATTTATTGCGGTACTGGTACGGTCACCAGACTAACCAGGTCAAATGGAGAGGGAAGCTTTCTGATGAGTACAGGTTGGATTGTGGCGTGCGTCAAGGTGGTAAAAGTTCTCCAGCACTCTTCAACCTGTACATGAACCAGTTGATTGCCGAGCTTGGCAGCGCTGGTGTCGGCTGCTCGATTGATGGTAATATTATGAATAGCATCAGTTATGCGGACGACATGGTGCTGCTAAGTCCTTCAATCGGGGCACTCAGAAGGCTTCTGTCTATCTGCGAGCGCTATGCTGAAACACACGGTCTCGTTTACAATGTAAAGAAGAGCGAGCTCCTGGTGTTTCGGGCGGGATTGCGAAAACCTTCATATGTTCCGCCTGTGACTCTGGGAGGTAAGGTTCTACAGAGAGTGTCGTCCTTCAAGTACCTCGGCCATGTGGTCACCGAGGATTTGAAGGACGACCTCGATCTGGAAAGGGAAAGGAGAGCGTTGGCGGTCCGCTGCAATATGCTGGCCCGTAGGTTCGCTCGTTGTAGGGCAGATGTCAAGGTGACCCTGTTTAAGGCATTCTGTCAAAATCTTTACACATGCAGCCTGTGGGTCAATTATACGCAGAGGGCCTTCAACGCTCTTCGAGTACAATATAATAACGCCTTCAGGATGATGCTGGGGCTCCCTCGTTGGTGCAGTGCATCAGCGATGTTTGCGTGCGCGCACACAGATGATTTCTACTCAATATTGCGAAAACGAGTCGCGTCGTTGATGCACAGAGTAAGAGGAAGCGGCAACATCATCTTGAGGGCAGTTAGTGAGAAGCCAGATTGCCCTATCATGGGGCACTGGGTACATACTCACATGTATGTGCCCAGTGCCTCAGGAGGGCAAGGCAAATATAAAAAGTAAATGTCCTCTTTTTACTAATATAGAATAAGCAAACACTATGTTACTAACCCCTATGGATACTATTCCGAAATAAACGCATTTTTATTATTTTTTTATTTTTTTTTTTATTATCCCATTACCCAAGAAACCCACTCCTACTGACTATAGCCAGCTACGCCCTATATCCATTCTTCCTTTCCTCTCCAAAATTTTAGAACGTGTTGTTCAAAAACAACTGTCTGCTTTCCTTAACCAAAATAACTTTTTAAATCCCTTCCAATCCGGGTTCCGCCCGGCCCACAGTACTGCTACAGCTCTCGTCAAGATCACAGATAACATCCGGCTGGCCATCAACGACAAAAAGCTTTCCCTTTTAACGCTGTTAGACTTCAGCAACGCTTTTAATTGTGTAGATCACGACATACTGATAGCAATTTTGGAGTCCCATGGTATTTCACAGTCTGCGACACAATGGTTTAATTCATACCTTCGCGGGCGCCAACAGCGCATCCAACTGGACGATGTCTACTCTGACTGGTGTCAGGTGACTGCTGGTGTCCCGCAAGGAGGCGTATTATCTCCCTTACTCTTCTCGATTTTCATAAATACGATTGTTCAGGTTATTATTTTCAGTTCCTACCATCTGTACGCCGACGATTTGCAGTTATCTCTGTCCTTTCGTTTTAACGAAATTGATGAAGCTATCCTTAAAATGAACGCTGACTTGGAGGCTTTGCGTGTTTGCTCACATAGTCTCGGGCTCTTGGTAAACCCCAGTAAAACGCAGGTCATTATCCTAGGCTCGAGGTGCATGCTGGACAGATTGGATTTGGATTCTCTTTCTCCATGTTTAATAACATACCACTTCCTTTCTGTCAATGTGTCAGGAACCTCGGCCTCTTTGTGTCCAATGATCTGTCGTGGAGTTGCCATGTGTCCGAGATTAGTAGGAAGGTATTCGCCAGTATGCATGTGTTGAGGCGGTTACAGTTTTTTATTCCAATTAAGACGAAGCTAGTGTTAGTCAGATCTCTGCTGCTTCCCATTATAGATTATGCTGACGTCTGCTATCCCGATCTTACTGAAGAGCTACTAAATAAACTGGATCGCCTTCTAAACTTATGCATCCGATTTATTTTCGGCTTGCGTAAGTATGACCATATCTCCCATTTTCGTACGCAGTTAAATTGGCTCAATATCCGCTTTCGCAGATCAGCTCATCTTCTTCACTTTTTATACAATATTATTTATAACCCTATAGCTCCATCATATCTTAAATCACACTTTGAATTTCTTTGTGATTCGCACGACCGCCCTCTTCGTTCTTCTCATAACAACTAACTTAAAATCCCACCCCACACTTCCAGCAGATATTCAGATTCATTTACTGTATCGGCTGCTCGTCAGTGAAACAAGCTTCCACTGACCATCAGACAAGCTCCTTCAATTCACATCTTTAAAAAACAACTTAATACTTTCTTTTTAAACAAGCAGAACAGTATATTTTAAATTTAAATATTTCTTCTTAATAATATTATATTATCTTCATATATATCTTCTATATATTAATAAGTATTTAAGTAGTCTATGTATACATACTATTTATGTAGTTTATTCGAATTTTTAAATAAGGTTAAAATTGCACCCCACATATTATACTGTCTCACTCTCCCAAAGGATAGCTGGTAGAAAAAGCCGAAATGGCTTTAAGTTCGCCTTTGTACATACTTTTAAGTTAAAGTGCAATAAAGTATTTTAATAATAATAATAATAAACAGTTTTGGGTTGGGAGTGGGTATACGAAAAAGATTCCACAAGTTGGTATTAGTGGAACCGGGAACGACTGCTCTCCTCACACGGGAATGATGGTGTTGTAAATCTATGAGTCAGTTAGTAAGAAAAGTTGACTTCTCATTGGTACATGCCGGGTTTAAACCGACTTTTTAGGATTATAACGAAAGATTTAAAAATATGAATTGAATAATATTTTACATAACATACATTAGCTCGCCCGAAAAGACCATGAAGTTTAATATTTGTCTTATTACGTTTATGACGCTTTCGCGTGTTTCCATTTTAGTCGACAAATGTAATAAGATTTCTCGACAGACCTATAACATAATGTTATTACTTAGGAATAAATTTAGGACAAACACAGCTTTGGTTACACAAATAGGTTTAAGTAGATGCTATTTGTCATCACTTACTGGGCCTGTATCTCGGCAGTCACATTATTTTTGTTCTTATTTATCCTAACAATTTAATTAACTACCGCTGGGGTTCAGCGATAAAACTTTTATAAACAACATCACCCCTCGTCTAATTGTCGTGCTCTGGTGAATAGAGAGCTGGTTCTTACCTCGCTAAGAGAATCAGCGATTCAGCGAGGAAATGTGGTCAGTATTCTTGTAAATGATTTGACTTATTTTGTAAATCTGATGTAGATGAGTTTTCCTTGCAAATTCCTTTCTTAGTCAGATTGAACATGAACAGGTCACTGGAATCCGCTAAGCTGCTGGTCTTCTGGAAACAACTTACTTATTTGATCACCTTTCTGCTTAGTCTTCCACTAGCAGGAGTAGAATTATTAAAATGAATACAATTTTATAAATGATTGTAATAGGTTTGACTTTGTAACCATAGCGTGCTGACATAATCATTTAAATAAATTTAACAAACTATCCGACCAGGAATCGAACCGGGTACCTCAAGTTCAAGCTATTAACTGTAATATATTATGCGATAAAATAAATGAATCATATCGAAAACTAATAGGAAATGTAAACGTAACAATGCAAAGGGTTACAGGTTCGTACACTTCATTGGATCCGGTCGTTGGTAACTACTAATTTAGTACTATTTTTGCTTTATTTTTGATATGTACATTAATATCATTAATTACTAAAAGTGATCATAAAACTCGGTCTTCTCATTCGCATTCGCTATGTATTTGGCCTCCGTACGTATGACCATGTCTCCCAATTTCGTATTCAATTAAAGTTGCTTACATCCGTTTTCGAAGATTATTAAGTTAATGCTTTCTCAATCTCCCTAAAGTCAGCTGGTATTGTCATACGGTATTATGTTTTGTTAAGCAGGTATTTCCACAATAAGAAGAACAAATAATATTTTCATAGATATAATACATATTTTTAGACAAGCCAATTATGAAGTATATAAAGACAGTTTTGACATTACAAAACTAGGATAATAGAAAAGCAAAAGTGCTTATCATTAGAAAGGAGTTTATATATAATAATATAAAATCTAACACCTTCCCTTAATGATAACACCTTCCCTAGCTGTACATTAGACACAATTTAAAGCAACACAAATAATATAAGATAGTACACGAAGAAACAAAGTTAATAAACACTAACACCTAACATAATAAACCTAGAAGACCAACACAATGTTTATGCTTGAATGTTGGCAAAAACTTTGTTAAAATATCCGCTATCATTTCATTTGTAGGAATATAATCTATTACTATTTCTTTTTGTGCAACAATATCACGAATAAAATGATGACGAATATCTATGTGTTTTGTTCGTGAATGGTATGTATTGTTTTTAGTTAAAAGTTGTGCGCCTTGATTGTCAGAAAATATTTTGATTGGTTTACTGATACCAAACAATTCTTTAATTAAACTTTTCAAATAAAGACCTTCCTTGCATGCATCACTAAGTGCCATATATTCAGCTTCAGTTGTAGATAAAGCAACTGTAGCCTGTTTCTTAGATTGCCAAGATATACAACTACCACTCATCATATACACATAACCAGTATAAGACTTTCTATCCATGATATTACCACCGTAGTCAGCATCTGCATAACCCACAATGTCTTCCTCACATTTCTTAAAAATAAGTTTTTGATCTTTCGTGCCCTTTAAATACCTTAAAACCCGTTTTGCACTTTTCCAGTGAGTTTCATCAAAACAGTTATTAAATTTACTTAAGACACTAACTGCGTGGGTAATGTCTGGTCTAGTAGCTATCGATATATACATTAAAGAGCCAATGAGTTGTTGATATGGAAAATCATTATTATTTAAACAAACAACAGGACGAACTAACTTAGTTGCAGTTTCAATAGGAGTCGAAGCAGATTTAGCATCCTTTAAACCATACACTTCTAAAACTTTGTCGATATAACTAGATTGATCGAGTGTAATGCCTTCATTAGTCTTTCTCACCCTCATTCCGAGACTATCGGTTAAGAAACCTAAATCCTTCACAGAAAAATCCCTTTGTAAACATTTCATGAAATCTTCTTTTAGCTTTATATTGTTTGTGAAAATAAAGAAATCATCAACAAATACTGCGATTATAATAATACTGTCACCTTCTCTTTTATGATAAACACAATATTCTGTCTGAGACCTATTCATACCGTTTAACTCTAACGCGTCACACACTTTTTTATTCCATTGACGAGGAGCCTGTTTCAAACCGTACAATGCCTTCTTTAACAAACAAACTTTATTATCATTTCTAAAACCTTCCGGCTGTTCCATATATATTTCTTCTTCTAGATCACCATTCAAAAAAGCTGTCTCTACATCTAAATGATACATCTCTAGATCATATTTTACGGCATAGGCTAATAATAATCTGACTGTGGATAGTCGAGTCACAGGAGCAAAAGTTTCCTCATAATCAATACCAAATACTTGTGTATAACCCTTGGCTACTAATCTCGCCTTATATTTTACAACTTCTCCACTAGTATTTCTTTTAATTTTATATACCCATTTGCATTTAACAACTTTTCGGTCAATTGGTTTATCGACAAGAATCCATGTTTTATGCTTAATAAGGGAATCATATTCAGTTTGCATTGCCGCCTGCCACTGATCTTTATTAATATCATCAATAGCTTCTTTATAAGTAGAAGGTTCTTCATTTTCAACAGCAGCTTGATATAATATGAAATCATCTGACCAAATTTTAGGACATCTATTTCTTAATGGATAGCGTCTTTCGATTGATGATTCAGCTGGATCAGCTGGTGTTTGAATATCAGATACAGAACTATCGGGTTGTAAATCATGATTTTCATCTTCATTAATGACTTCGCCATTGTTAGGTTCGTTATTAAACTCATCATTAAAATTATTAGGATTAAGGTTATTATTATCTATATGTTGATTAATTGAATTGCTAGAGTCAAATAAATTTTGCGAAAGTAAATCATTTTGGACAAAATCAATAGTGGAAGATTCTGTAGTAACTGGAGTAGGCAATACTGTATCAGAAACAATATCATTTGTAAATTTATTTTCAATAAAACATACATCTCTTGCTATTAAGATTTGTCGAGGATTATCGGTATTTATTAGACGATCGATAACCTTTCGTTTCATTTGAATAACCTACAAAAATAACCGATTTTGTTTTAGAATCTAATTTCTTGCGTTTCTCTTTAGGAATGAGCATATGAGCTTCACAACCAAAAACCCTTAAATGCGATAAATTTACTTTAGTGCCTGTCCACAGTTCTTCAGGAATCTGATTACATATTGCCTTCGAAGGTGATCTATTTTTAAGATAAATATCGGTATTTACAGCTTCTCCCCAATATGCTTTTGATAGATGAGCACATTGTAACATCGAACGAGCTTTTTCAATGATGGTTCTATTTAAACGCTCAGCCACACCATTCTGTTGGGGATTATAAGGTCCGTACGTGGTTTGATGAATAATACCATACGCCCTGAAAATACTAGCCATATCTTTATTTACGAATTCTCCTCCATTGTCCGATCTAAAAATTTTAATCTTCTCACCTGTTTGATTTTCAACAAGACTCTTAAACTCAATAAATTTTTGTTTTACTTCATCTTTAGACTTTAATAAATAACCGAAGACTTTCCTAGTTTTGTCATCAGTAAAAGTGAGTAAATATAGAGCTCCTCCCCACGAAGCACAACTCATAGGTCCACACAAATCTGAATTAATTAATTCAAGTACTGTGTTAGCCCTAGAAGTAGAAGATTTGAATACCTTTTTTGACATTTTACCTTGTGCACATGCTATACAAATATCATTCATTTCGCGACCAACATAATTTATACCTACGTCGTTGCCTCTAAGTATATTTAAATCTACTACATTAAGATGTCCAAGACGTTTATGCCATAAAGTTATAGAGTCGTTTGCGCGCGACATTTGAGCTTGACATTTATTATTGACATCTAGCTTATACATACCACCTACGTTTGAAGCAGTAGCAACAACAGTACCCGTCACAGAACAACCTTCATGCAATAACACTTCGGCACCTTTTCTAGAAAAAATAACTACTAACCCTTTCTTAATTAAACTATGTACAGATAACAAATTTGTAGAAAGATTTGGTACATACAACACCTCGGAAATATCTTGAATCCTATCCGATACATTATAAGATACATCCCCCATACCGTGACCATAGATTGTTTCATTATTAGCAACTGAAATAGGTTTTTTATTAGTTTCCACATACTTATTAAACCAATCACGCCTTGGGGTCATATGAATTGTAGCTCCAGAATCAATATACCAATCATTATTTGTACCTAAGCTTAAAGAATTTAAATTTAAACATGATAAAAGTGTATGTTGTGTATTTGTGTTTTCGAAGCCTGTGCAAGTATTTGCCTTATTTTTATTTGCTTTCCAACAATCTGAAACAACATGACCTAACTTTTTGCAATATTTACAAAATGTCTTCTTGGTTACTTGATTCTCAGATAGCAAAGCAGATGTCGAGCCACTCGTGTCAGGAATATTTGTCGCCACCTCGTACCGCTGGTCTTCCCTCAATAGCGCAGACATGACAGAATCCGTAGTAATTTTTGCACCTGAATGTTCTAATGCCATAACTAAGGGAGTATATATATCTGTCAAACCCATTAGTAAAATTACGCCAACGAACTCATCTTCTACAGCAGCACCAATTCCAGCTAGTTGTTGTTGTGTATTTCTTACATGATTAATATAGGCTTCCATGTTCGGGTAGTTACACAATTTAACGCCAAACAGCATTTTTAATAACACTAATTTTCTAACAAGTCCACTGTCAGCATAAGTCTTTTGAAGACATGACAATGTTTCGTGTGCAGTCTTTGCCGCTGCAACTACAGGATATACAGATTCATGACACATCAGACAAATTTTAGATCTGGCTTTAGCATCCTTCTTACAATCTTCTGTAGTCTGTGCATGTATTATGGGATTAATAACATAGTCCCACAGATCACAATCAATTAGGTACATTTCCATCGCAAATTTCCATGTAGAATAGTTCCGACGTCCTTCCAGTTTTTGAAAATTAGGAGTACCAGATACAACGCCATAATTTCCAGGAACTTGATTGTTAGCACGACTGGTGCCCGCCTTTTGCTCCATGATCAATTTTGACAGGAATGGAACGAAAGCTAAAAACTTAAGTTTTTAGGCACGAATTTTCTAAGAAAATTATTTGCAGATTAACGTGATGGCCCATAACCTTTTGTTAAGCAGGTATTTCCACAATAAGAAGAACAAATAATATTTTCATAGATATAATACATATTTTTAGACAAGCCAATTATGAAGTATATAAAGACAGTTTTGACATTACAAAACTAGGATAATAGAAAAGCAAAAGTGCTTATCATTAGAAAGGAGTTTATATATAATAATATAAAATCTAACATTATGCTCGCCTATGTACATTATTATATACTCTTATATCTTGTGCGCAATTGAGAATTATAACGTTAGGATTTAGACACAGACGTACCGGGTTCGATTCCTCGTCGGTCACAACAATTTATTAAATTTAATTGTGATATTTGTTGATTTTGCTACGCTAGAGACATCGAGTAGCTTGCCACGTGTGTCATGATGGGCTTATAGTAAATTTGGCTAAACATGAATCCGCTTCTTTGAAACCTGGTTTCTTATCACCTCGAAAGAAACTTAAATAATAAAACCTGTTATATTTTCATTATTTTCGTCAGATCCATTCTGCTCGAGATACCAACAATACTTTCTCTGAAGTCATAGAAAAACAACTTTTGTGAAATTTTTACAGCTGAAGAGATGAAATAAACACTTTGTGGGTGTCAGATTTCTTGAGTACGGTTCGTTCTACCTATAGCTAGTACTTATAAGTTTTTTTCTTATTTCTGTCTGAACGATTATTTACAAAACTATTGAACCGATTTAATTAAGTTATTCTTTTTGACGATAACATGACATATACAGACGCATTCAGCTAGGATGGGCCGCATTCGGGAAGCTGCGCCACATCTTCTTATCAAACATACCCCAGTGTCTGAAGACGAGAGTTTTCAACCAGTGCGTTCTTCCAGTGCTGTCGTGCGGAGCAGAAACGTGGACACTGACAGTGGGTCTCGTCCACAAATTTAAGGTCGCTCAGCGGGCTATGGAGAGAGCTATGCTTGGTATTTCTCTGATGGATAAGGTCAGAAACGAATAAATCCGTCGGAGAACCAAAGTTACCGATATAGCCTTCAAAATTAGTAAGCTGAAGTGGCAATGGGCTGGACTTATGGTGACAGTTTGCTATACTATATTGAACCTTAGGTGGGTTGAATTAAATTCCTTGACTGTACATATGTACCTATAGTGCAATATCTTTTAAAAAGAAATAAAAAAGTAAACTATTATCACGACCTTCCGGTGTGGTCAGAAACCACGCTTATAAAGAAGCGGATTCTCATTTAGCCAACTTTACTATATGCCAATCATGACAAGTGGCAAGCTCGCGTACCAAACTCAAGATACACCACAAATAAATTAAATATTAATTTTATTTATTTATTTAAATAATCAATATTATTGTGTCCTGTCCAAGAATCAAACCCGGTACCTTCGAGTCTAAATCCACGAACTTAAATAAATACTTTATAATTCATTAGTTTAATTTCCTATTTTCTATGATTGTGTTTTCCTATAACATAAAAATTATCATTAGCTTTTTAGAAACACAATTTTTAGCGCGTATCGGTTTGAAACTAAAATGTTATGTTACCTAAATGCACCTTTAAATCCTGGTTGTAAAAATTTGGCGATAGCAACCGTAAAAAGGTAACCCTAAGTAGAGTGCGTTCCTGATAGTTCGGAAACTAGTCGTTATCACGGCCAAATGATACCATCAAGATAGGAAGGTTCTTACAATGACTAACATGTATGGATCAAGTTAAAAACACTAACATCTTTATAAACAAAAATGGGTTGTTTAGACCCAGATGATAAATGGAAGATAAACCTAAGCCATCGGTCCCGGTTCCACATATACAAACTTGTGGAATCGTTAATAATTATTCATAAAAAAACATCAGATCCTCGCAACCCTTCAGGCCAGTGTGACGAGTGTAGACCAAATTCTCCAGATATATGTTCTGGAAGGCCCATCTCCAGCAGTGGAGGTCCAGGGGCTGTGATGATGATGCTTAACAGATTCATGTAAAACTATTACAGGCTTTGTGACACGTCATTATTTTCATTCTGCTAGTGGAAGACTTAGTAATAAAGTGGACAAAAGAGTAAGCTCTTAGCTGGTAATGTTTAATCTGATTTAGAAAGATTAGATAATTAGATTTACTAATTAATTACAACAAACACAGAATTACATTAAAGTAAAAAATATATTTCATCTGTCTCGCATCTGGTGTCGGCGAGAACAAAAACGGTAAATATTGAATGCCGGGTCTCGAATGTTAGTCATTGTTTGTGGCTATCTTCATTAGATAAAGATAGCAATCTTTATGTTAAGAGCGACTGAACCTTGTTGTCGCGGCCTAGTACTATGTGTTCACCCGGATTTTTCTTGACTTCCAAAACAACAACGTGTCGAAAACTTTTATTGATATGACGCAAATATGCGACCAAGTTTATTACCAGAAAATATTTTTAGAAGTGCAGTGTTACAATAGGTACGTAAGTTGGACGGGGTTCGATTAAGAAAACATCTGAAAACGTGCCAGCAAATTTCTTCAGAAATATGTGTTGGATGATGTGCTGGATACAGTCAGCACATAAGACAATTGCAACCCGGGATAAGAATGATCATAAAATAAAATAAAAATCTTATACAAATTAAACGGGTTTCAAAAAGAAGTTTGTATTTAATAAAAACATATTTTAAAACAATTTAAAGGTACATGACTAAGATTTAAAGCAAAAAAAGTTAAGTATCATCATGACCACATCCCTGACGGAGTGGTCAGAAACCACACTTTTATAAGGAGCGAGTTCACTTTTAATCATCTTTACTTTACTTTATTGTAACAAATTTTGTACCTAGAGATTATACCCGACTAATCTACCCAACGTGTAAGTGAGTATTACAGCAGAAACGTGCATTACAGTATATAATAAAATTCCTAGAGAGATACGAGAGTTACCTATAAAACGTTTTACTATTGAGTTATAGAATTTTTTTATTGACAACTGTTTTTACTCAATAAAATATTTTTTAGCATGCGAACTTTGACATTAACATTGTATTCCAATAAATTGACAAGAACAATATTAAATATAAGCTATATACAAATAAATATCTATTGACATAAGCATATTGTATGCCCATAATATGGCAGATTGCATCATCATGACATGTACATACAACTGTAATTAGAATAGGCAATCTATACAATAAAGAATTTTGAATTGAATCGTTTGCACCTAGCCTCATGACTGTAATGTTCTGTATTGTCCCAAAAGTTGGCTGCTAGAGAATGCCTTTATACATAGTGCCATCAAGTTTTAAATAAATTAATACAGAATTAAGTCGACCTGCGCGCTACGGAAGTGTACAACACGTTCTTCTTCGACAAGAGAACCTCAGTATTTGGCTTTAAATTCCAAGCTGGGGATATAAAGACATCAATAAAAAGGGTTTGTACCTGTGACTTAGTACCTTTATAACTTTTATCAAACAGTGTATTTTAGTGTACAAGATTTTACCTTGAAAAATATGCCTGTTAAGAAATAAATCTTTATGTATTGCAGTTTGAAATACATATAAATAAGAAATTCCAGTCAGCTGGAGGCAAATTGAATGTAGATTAACGGTGATGTGCCTGTCTGCCGCCCCCGCGCGACATGCGGCCGTGATAGGAATACTACTTCGATTACTTAACACTAGTATAGGACCTGGGCTGTGACTTGCGTTTTCCTGCTGGTGACTTATCTTCAACTATGCGTAAAATAAACTCAATATTGCTTTTTACTTGCGCGCCTAGAGTAGTTATGTACATATTTGCCTTTCAGGGGTGCGATTTTTTAATGTCACTGATGAGTTTAATATCACCAGTGAGAAAAATATTAGTGGTGACTAGGAAATTACGATTTATGAAATGTTCTATTTTCGAAAGTCATATGTGCGGTGTAGTCAGTCAGTGGAGTCGTCCAGGCCCGGATGGCTAATGGGCCTGGGTTGGGGATGGGGACATTCCCCCGTTTTCCCCGACAGGATCTCACCGGGTAACCACCTGCTGGTAATTCATGCACTTTCGGTGCTGGGCACCGTTACTAGTGTAACAGCGCCCGTGTGGCTCACGAACCCAGGGGGTCTAGGTTCGACTACTTCAGCTCTCCTCCAGAAGCACTTCTCTAGGAAGCGGTCTCCCGTTGGGGGGCCGAGCGCAAGATGGAGCGATATTCTGGAGATGCTTGAAGTGTCCGTTGTCAGCCCGATAGAACATACGTCTAGTCAGGCCGACAACAAACTCCTCAATAGTAGGCATTTCCAGATCTCGAGCTATGACGGAATTACGCACGAACCACGGCGCTCGGGAGACCACTCTGAGCGATATGTTCTGCTGACTTTGGATCTTGTCCCTATTGGTCTTCGCCAGAAGATGATGCCAGGCTGGCGCAGCGTAAGTAAGACGGAAACGAATGAACATCTTGTAGATCCGGACCTTCAACCTGAGCGGCAAGCTGGAATTCATAACAGGACGCAACATGGCTCGGGCCGCCTTCGCCTGATTAACGGCGTGGCAGGCCATTCACCCATTGTTAACGTCCTGTTAATGATGCAGCCCAGGTATTTTACGGTCGGAGTCTACTCGATGTTCTGTCCCCGAAGCTGCAGTGGTGGAGGCAGCCGGCATCTAGATGTCATCAATGCGGCAGTTTTGCCGACATGCTAGCAGACTGTTCCTTGCTTTCTCGTATCCGGCTATTTTTCTGTGTCATTGTATTAATTACATTGCATATAAAAAATGGTAAACTTTGACAAATCCAAGTGTTCCCAGAAACAAGGTTCCTACGGATAATTAATAAACAATAAATAAACTTGAAAATGGCGCGCGACATAATGACAAAAAACTGACAGCGCTCAGAGCGATCTACCTCGATATCGTGAGCAGTCTAAGCGCGAGAAATGATGTCGTTTGTGACGTCACACAGCTTGGCAAAACAGTTTTAGCGCGTATCGGAACACCTTTAAGCGTGCTTAGGTTACTATTATCGGGTATCGGAACGATAGGTTACTGTCGTTCGTGTGTCGTCGGCGAATCTCGGGTTGAGTTCGGCTATCAAAATGCGCCGGCGCGGCGGCGCCAGACTGGCGGGCGCGGCGGCGGCGGCGCACTCGATTATCAAACTACAACCAAAGTATCCTACAACTCACGATCACGACAGGGATAAACCACTATTTTTACGTCCCAGCGTTCTGCTTTTGAGGTGGGCACTTTCCTAACCAAAATAGGCCTAGTACCCACGTGCGTCCCGGGCTAAAACCGATCTCGCACAGAGTCTCAAAAACAAAACAAAGCACACGTCCGCACGCAACGGCGCCGAGGCAGGGACTGTGCGCCGCGCGGGGAACCAACTTACAAATAATTTCTCATCAACGCCTTTTAACGAGTACGAGTCAATCATGGATTCCCTGTTGTTCTCATACCATAATTTTTGTAATATTCCACTCAGTGTTTAGTGTTTATCTATTATGTGTTAATATCTATTTCGCGGTGGTGGCTCGCTTTGCTTTAAAATCCTATTGAGGTCGGTTCGAACCCCCCCGGCATGTACCAATGAGAAATACACTTTTCTTGCGTACATTTGTGATAAATTTACAACACCACTGTTTCCGTGTGAAGGAGAGCACGTTAAGCGTCGGTCTGAGACGTCAGAAATGAGAAGGAAGGTCCATCTCTAACAATAAAGGTATCTATTTCTGTGAAAATTTGTAATTAGCCCTTTTAACCAATGCGTACTTCCAGTGTCGTACGAAGCAGAAATATGGATACTGACAGGCGGTCTGGTTCACAAGTTTAGGGACGCTCAGCGAGCTATCAAAATAGCTATGCTCGGGATTTCTGTGGGTTGGATGAGGATGGCGAAAGATCATATTAAATGGCTCCCCTTCTGTGACATATATTGTTTAGCTGTAAGTTTTCCTGAATGTAAAAATAAATTGAAAGGAATGAGGACGGATATTTTGATCCAAGTCAATGATAACAACATTTATATTAGAAGCACTCGACAAGTCTGCCTTTGAACCTCATTTTAATGTAATCTGTTTATTTCTTACATCAGGAATATTCATAGTTTAGACAAAGAAAATTCTTCAAGAAGTCTGCTTTGTATATTGCTGTGCGGTTACGGTTATCAAGAAATATATTAAATATAACATAGAGCTAAGTTATATAAGATTGATTGTTATTTTAATACAAAATATTTGTCACATTTTTTACGCCATCTACTTTGTTCTTCTCTTGAGCGTCACTTCTGTAGCAGCGGGTCGGTATAGTGAAACAACTAAATCAATTTGGAAGTGCACTTCAAACTGGCAGGCATCATACTAACTTGATGGAAAACTTAAGATCATGTATGGACTGTCAAAACACAGTCAAAGTCAAATATCATAACAATTTGGCCTTCTTCATTTACAATACGCTATGACTGAATTGGTGCATTAGGAAATGTCAGAAATGAAGAAAAGGAGCTAAAGTTTTACTTATATAATTGTCTTTTGGACAGTTTTTGATAACTCTTTGTGAATCTCCCCGAGGAGTGGAAGCTGTAATAGCTGCTCCCAGATATATGATTGATTAAACTATTACGAGAACTGACGGAAGGTGAGTGTGTGCAATGACCAGTAACATAGTTGTAATAGTAAATTTGTTATGTCGTTGTTGGTCACGTGATTTAAATATTTAATTATATTACGAGGGTCAAACTAAAAGTTCTTAGAAAATCAAACTAGTAAGCTATTAGTTTTATCATGTATTTTCAAAATAAAGTCCATTCACATCAATACATCGCTGCATCCGATGAAACCCCTGAGAAAAGCACTTTGCCCACTCGTCCTTAGGAATCCTTCGACGGCCTTTTGAAACGCAGCCACGCGTCCATAAAACGTTTCCTCAAAGTTCGGGAATTAATAAAAATCACGAAGTGCGAAGTCGGGACTAGTAATTCCATGTCCGACGTCGCCAAATAGTCGATCGTTCACACGGCGGTGTGCGACGAGGCGTTGTCATTTTTTCCAAACTTTTTCAAAACAATTGTTAGTGTACCGCTCTTTAGTAATCCTCTTTTGATTTTGATCCTCTAAATCAAAGTTGGCTTAATTTGAATCCCGTTCATTAAAAAGCGTGGTTTCTGACCACCCCGAAAGGGAAACGCAATACTTTACTTTTAGATTGTCAATTCTCCCTGGCCATCCCGCTTTTTGGCCCATTGTGGCCCAGGGGCTGGCTAGCAGAGCACGCGGTTTAGATCCTATTTACGAGATGTGACATCTAACCCTCATGATAAGCACTACACTAGATCCAAAGAATAGGAACTATGAACACCAGCCACTGTTAAAACCAGTTCTATGACCCATCAGAGACGCACCTTTAGCCTCGGACGGCAGCAGACATCTACAGTGTTGTGGTGACGTCACACCGCGTGTGCTTATTTATCGGTGCTGCAGCAGTGTTTGCTGCGGAGCCACACGAGTGCACATTTCGGTCGGAACTATATTACACATATTATTAGTTTGAGGTGAAAAGAATTTAAGCAACGGAAAACCTGGTCTTCTTCTGGAACCCAGGGGTCAACTCCACTGAGACGTGGTAAGTGCTTCTGCTCGTTCTTTAGACTACACGGAGCTTGCAGATCTACCACCACGCGTGTTGGCGACCAGTTTATTTAGTTAAATGACCAGAGCATTTTAGGTCGACGGACCGAATGTATTTGATCTATAGTTTGTATATTGGATTACTGAGGTTTGAGAACCTTCATCGGGTAAAGTCATAGGTTATTACTATGAGCGGTGGTACTTTTAGATGGCAGTTTATTAGCCTTCTTAGGCTGAGTTGCATCATAATTAAAGTTAAAAATGGTGATGACTATTAAAGGTCATTCGTCAAACTGTCTCCGTGGTCTAGCGGACTTACTTACTTACTTAGCGGGTCACCCGGTGGTGAGTTCGATTCCTAGTCGGGACATAAATAAATATCCAATCATTTTGCGATATTTCACGAGTTTGGTACGCTAGTAAAGTTGGCTAAATGTGGATCCGCTTTTTTAAAAGAAAGAAAGAAAGAAAAACGTTTATACATCGCATAAAACAGATACAATTTTACACAAGTAAGATATACAGAACAACGCGCCCCGACAGGCACCCAACAGTACTCCAGGATATAGTCGTGCATAGGTTATGGGGTAGCACGGACCATGAACTGATATTGCAGTCATATCCCGTGCACCGATCACCAGGCAGCCATCGAGGCGCGCTGCACTACAAAGCGTGGTTTCTGACCACACCATCGTGGTGATACTTTAATTTACCTTAAGCTGGTATATCGGCGCCATTTATAACTTTAATCGCTACAATTGCAGACTTCGTTTTCTAAAACCCAGCCTGGAGATCGGCACATTTATTTAAATTGCTGGATTTTTTTTTACAAACGAAGGTAGTATGCCAAGGCAGATACAACCTTCCACCTGAAGCCAAGATCGTCTTAAGAGAAAAATCGTAAAATAATATTGTTATGATGTTCCAGTTAACCCTTAAATGTATATTCTTTTATTTTTAATATATTTATTAAACAACATAACAAGATACAGTTGTTATAAATATAATCAGATATAAACAATTAATTAATTATCAGAACTTCATATCATAATGTCAGAATACAATTTTTTAATGTGGTTCTTAATTATGTGGTTCTTAATAGGGTAATTGCCTATTGTGAAAAAAATGTGTTTGTTTTATTAAACGAAAATCTAACTGATTTTGGTTTTAATTAACGAAATCGTTATAATAATAATAAAATAATTATATAATTTAAGATTTTAGAATCAGTTTGTGTGACGTCACTTTATAATGCGAACAACGTGTTTGACTTGAAAGCCAAGCGCGCATTTTTATAATAATATTATTTCTTAAAGGAATGTAAACTCTCGAACGACTAAGCGAAATAAAGTAAAAACAGCGTTTGCAGCGCCAAGTCGAACATGGGGCACGTGACGTCATCCGGCAGCCATTTGCAACATTTGAAAGTTAAAAGTAGATTTAGAAAGTAGAAAGACAATTAAAATCAAAAATCAAAATCAATCATTTATTTATTAACTTTTGGTACATGTATTTGTAACAGGTGGTTGTGAGCTACAAAAGTCGACCATCTGTTAGGAATATAAATATTTTATGAAGTTTATTATTATTAAATATAAAAAATGTAGTCAATTTAATGCATCTTGTAAGTACTCATCAAGAAACTAGTATTATAATAAGCCTTTTTTGCCAAAAGGTCAAACATTTTAATGTAGTTGTTCTTAAGGTCATCCGGTAGCTTGTTAAACAATGTAGCAGCCATATTATATACACTATTTAAAAAATGCCGTTTTTATTGGTATGTAAGGGTACACTTCGAATCTATTTCGGCATTTCCTCAACGGCCGAGCCACTGAGTTATTAAACTATTCTGAGTTATAAACTATTCTGAGTTATAAACTATTCTGAGTTATAAACTATTCTGAGTTATAAACTATTCTGAGTTATAAACTATTCTGTTTAAAATATTTTGTTTAAAATGTTGAAAATTATGTTTAACTAATTACTTATTATTCAGAAATACAAGTTTAGCTCCAGGATCTTCAGGAGGTTTTAAGGTACGTCGCGATGTACTTTGAGTTTGCCAGTTGTATTCCCCTAGCGACGTGTCGATATATAAGTGATAATGGAATCCGTTAACTTTATATATATCACGCTATTAAAGTTGATATTAGCACGGACGCTGTCAAGGTCGAGCGCTTATAGAGTTGAGAATTGAATAATATTTTGTAACTATGACGCAATCTCTGACGTAAGGCTTAAATATTTATAGTACATTGTAATCTCTATATAACGACACTGTTTATGGCGATATTTTTTTATTATTTTTATACTAGCACGTCATGTGACCTTTGGCCAACCTGATGGTAAGTGGCGCGCAAGGTCCATGAATGTTGGCAACTGGAATTAGACACTTATGTCCGACATCAGTCCCTAAAACTATACCGGCTTGACTAGATGCCTTTCACACGTCGCTTGAAGGACTCCAGGTTATAGGAAAGTGGAAACACAGAGGCTGGAAGAGCATTCCACAGCTTTATCGTGCGACAGATGTATGAGTCCCCAAATTTATACGTACGCGAAGGGATGACTGATGACTTGATGACTTTTGTAGCCTATTAGATAGGATTAAATCAAATTACTAATAATATATTAAGGACAAGATAAAATAATATATAAGTATATGCGAAACCCTTTAAAAGTTCTTAGTGAATTTGATAAATAATATTTCTTGAAATATTGTCAATTGTTGGTTTTCAAATAGGTGGTAGGCGGACTGATGGAGGTAATTTCCCCAGTCTGCCGGGCCGGGGAAGTATCCACCCTTCGTGCCGATAAACCCAGTAAAGCGTATCCACACGTTCGGGATCAGGCTCGAATTGCCCAGTCAGCCCAGTCAAGCCGGCATAGTGTTAGGGACTTTATGTCAGTCATCAGTGTTTGATTCCAGTTGCTAACATTCATGGACCTTGCGCGCCACTTACCATCAAGTGGGAGCAGGGTCACATGTCATGCTAGTATTTAAATATATATACATATATATATAAGCCGTCTGGCCAGCGTGGCGAGTGTAGGCCAAATTCTCCAGATATATGTTCTGGAAGGCCCATCTCCAGCAGTGGAGGTCTAGGACGCTGTGTTCTAGGGGCTGTAATGATGAATATATATATTTGAATAATTTAATAAGTAAATAAAATAAATATAAATTAATTTTTGGCAAACTGCATTTACGGGTTAAGTTAATCCGCTTAAAAAGGATTTTATCTGACTACCCCACGAGGGATTACGATCCTGAAGCTTTGCTGTTACTATTGTCCAACTGATATCATCTTTTAAGGGTCTTTATCTACCTTCGTGTGCAGTTACACCAGCCGCGTCGATGTACCGAGTTTGATTCCTGCAGACAAATTCTGTTTCCTAAACCCTGGCAAGGAAAGCCTCGGAGGCTGCCATTTGAAATTTATCAGACTACCGCAGATTTGTTGTTATGGCAACGTGTTTCCCAAAGCTAACGTCGATGTCTCCAGCGTACCAAAATCGATAAATTATTGTGTCGAATTGTGAAAATCGAACTCGGCACCTCTAAGTCTAAATCGACGGATTTAACCGCTAGACTACGGAGGCAATGTTGGTGTCCTTATTGCCCTTATTCAGGCAATATAGGCTATAAATTATTATGATTTGTTCAGTTAATAACCCCGTATTATTGCTTCCCCAGAGTATAACATCAACAACAACAAGTTCGCAATAAGAAAAGGTTTGAGGGAAATATTAAGAAATACGTGGCGGCTTCAGTACTGTCATGGAGACCAGTGTGGGCGATCTCATCTCAGTTACCTACAAACATTGATCTTTAAATTAAGTAGATGTAGCATATCATGCTCAATTAATTTACCCGCAAACCCGGACTTGTCAATTAAAGTCAACTATTCATAATGTATATGTATAAAGGCGCGGTGGTGGCTCGGTTGTAAGAACACGTTCCTTAAATCCTACAAAGGTCGGTTCAAACCCACCCGGCATGTACCGATGAGAAATACACTTTTCTTACGTACTGCAGTCATAGACTTAAAACACCACCGTTCCTGTGAAGAGGAGAGCACGTTAAGCAGTCGGCATCGGTTCCACTAATACCAACTTGTGGAAACGTTAATACATTGTTGAATGAGAATGAAATGACATTATATCCTCACTAAACCCGTCTGGCCAGGCAGCGTGGCGAGTGTAGGCCAAATTCTCCAGATTTTTCTGGAAGGCCCATCTCAAACAGTGTAGTTCTAGGGGCTGTGATGATGGTACAAATATAATATACTTACGGCCGGTTGCAGAAAGGTTGATCAAAATAATATATGATCAATATTTTGATATATGCCACGTGACTGGTAGTTTGGTTGTCATTGAGGTTATTTCAGTTACGTTAAATATGTCAAAAGATAATCGACATTTTGCAACCGGCCGTTAATATAATAACGCATGGCATGATGATTTAACTAATAAATAATTACAGCAATAAATTAAAATTAATATTGTGGCATAACATTATTAATAGTAATAAATGTAACCTAGGAAGGAAATGATCCCTATCTTAACCCAGACAATATAATCTGTTGTTTGTAACAAATAAACGTTTTTATATTTATATTATATTATTTCAAAATCCCCGAAGTGTATTTCCTCCATCTTTGGCGCTTTCTATAGTGAAGTAATCCCACATCAATATTCAGTTGGGACTCAGTATTCAAGGATACGATATCATCTTACAACATCCAGTTGGGACAAACCTTTTATGGAAAGTGTGTTTTCTTTTTACATACTGCAACGGAGATTTAGCGCTTAAGAGAATATTAGATTGGGTTTGATGCGTGGTGGAAGCGCAGAGTCTGGCGGCGCAAATACGTATCTACTATTATCAAAGACTACGTGTTTCTGTAGAGACTTTAGGCCCGTGGGGTCCAAGCGATTTTTAAAAAACATCACTCCTCGTCGAATTATCTGCCTGGGGACAAGAGGGCTGGTTCTTTCCTCGCCCAGAGAATCAGCATAGCGATTCAGCGAGGAAATGCGGCCAGCGTTCTTGCCACCATGCCGCGCGGATACGATTTATATTTAAATTAGGTTTTGTAAGTAGGTTTATTTTTGTTTTAGTTTATTTTTTATATCATAATTAATTAAAAACTTTATACCTTTTAATATACAAATAGTAGATACTAGAAAAATAAATAAAACCAGGATGTGAATTTGTAATATATTTATTTCATCATCATCATCATCAGCCTGTATCTCTCCACTGCTGGATGTAGGCCTCCCCTAAGGCTCGCCACTTAACGCGATCTTTCGCTACCCTCATCCAACCCCCACCAGCGACCTTCTTTAGGTCATCTGTCCATCTGGCGGGGGGTCGTGCCACTCTGCGTCTTCCCGTACGTGGTCTCCACTCTAGAACCCGTTTGCCCCATCGATCGTCGGTTCTGCGGCAGATGTGTCCGGCCCATTGCCACTTTAGCTTACTAATTTTAAAAGCTATGTCAGTAACTTTCGTTCTTTGACGAATATCAACGTTTCGAATTCTATCCATCAGAGATACACCAAGCATAGCTCTCTCCATGGCTCGCTGAGCGACCTTGAATTTATGGACCAGACCCACTGTTAGTGTCCACGTCTCTGCTCCGTACGACATTACCGGGAGGACGCACTGGTTAAAGACCTTAGTCTTTAAACATTGTGGTATAGACGATGAGAGGATGTGCTGGACTTTCCCGAATGCCGCCCAACCTAGCTGAATGCGTCTGTCGGCTTCTTTGCTGAAGTTGGCTGCTGCTAATCGGATAGTCTGCCCGAGGTATACGTAATTTTGCACAACTTCGAGAGTAGCGTTTCCTATGCAGATTGGCCTCGGCTTGACATGATCATTGAACATGACTTTCGTCTTGTCTAAGTTCATTCCGAGACCAACCCGCTGGGAAGCTACGTTTAAGCCGTTTAGCATTCCGCTAAGATCCTTGAGTGAACTGGCCATAATGACTATGTCATCCGCAAATCGGAGGTGTGAGATGAATTCTCCATTGATGTTTATGCCGCAGTAATTCCAGTCTAGCATTTTAAAAACATCTTCCAACGCGTTCGTGAACAGTTTCGGGGATATGACATCCCCCTGTCGCACGCCTCTGCGCAGTTGGATAGGCTTTGTATGCTGACCCTGTAACTGGACGGTCATAGTCGCAGAACTGTAAATATATTTATTTATTTCTATAATATTTTTAGTCAGGTTATAATCTAAGGTACTTTATAAGGAGCACATTGCAATTGTGTCTTGTATATGGTAAAATAATAAGAATTTAATTTAGTGTACATTAGTATTAGTATAGTGTATATTATAAAATTAAAAAAATGGTTAATAGAAAAATGTTATTAATAATATCGATGAATACTTTACTATTACAAAAAATGCCATGGTTTACTATTTGTGATCTTAGTATTGTTTATCTTTTTTTAAATGTAATGCATTAGCAGAACACCCTGTATAAAATATTTGCTCGACAAAACTTGGCAAATGTACCTACTCTTAAGTTTACTTTAAGACCTGTAAATGTGACATTTATGCAAATAAATAAATAATTATTATTAAAATGAAGCCGATAAGGTAATGTATATAAAAGGCCTAAACAGATTTTAAGATATAAGGATAAGTACATAAACTAACACAATTGTAAAGTGTGAACAGCTGATATAAAGGAAGATCAAGCCGAGTGTTCGAGCCAGTTTAGATCATTTTGGAATTATACTTTTGATGCGAGATGCGTGATTGTAGCTGAGAAAATTAAAACACTATCTTTAATATAATCCGGTCCCCATTATGCCAACATTACTGCCGGCCCGTCATGACTAGTGGCAAACTCGTCGAAGTCTCTAGCGAAAGGTCACTAATAAATAATATATTTTCACCACAAGTCGAACCCGGAAACGTTAGATAATTGCCCACTTAGCAAGTACTAGGTTAAGTGGAGGTTCAGTTAATACCTCTATAAAGTGGGGTTTTGTTTGGAGTGGCCAGATATTTAGTTTGAAGGGGTTCAGTACAATCGTTGGAATTTTGATCATAATTGCGACACAACTCGAAAACACTATTTATTTATTAATGTAATTCAAAACTACTTAAAAGTAAAAATTTAATTAAATTAAAACTTAACCAAGTGAAACATAAATTGAAACATAAATTTAAAATATCCAAGAGACAATCCATTCGAGATAGTCCCAAGGAGACTGGCAACATTTTCCCTCTTTATGACGAGGCTAATACGTTGGCAGTAAAAATAGTACCGTTCGTCGGGCCCTTGTGTCTGTGGGTTCGCCAGCCATATTAGAACCCAGTGGCATGGCCCGCGACGATGGCAAGCGGCCCGATGGAATGACGTTGGTTCCATGGAGGATAGGTTTGCCTTTAGTGTGGGATGCCACCTGTGTGGACACCCTGGCGCCTTCCCACTTGTCCTTGACCTCTAAGGACCCAGGCGCTGCTGCATTACAAGCAGAGAACCTCAAGCGGCGGAAATACACTCAGCTTATTGGGAGATGTGTTTTTGCGCCATTTGGAGTTGAAACTCTCGGGCCGTGGGGACCAAGTGCACACGAAATTTTCAAGGCGTTGTTGTCAAAACAGCTCGTCAACACCTCGGGAGACAAAAGGGCTGGGCAATATTTGGGCCAAAGGATCAGTATTGCCATTCAACGTGGCAATGCTGCCAGTATTCTTGGCACTTTGCCCATTGGCAGCGATTTGGAGCAATTTTTTTATTTATAATATTTTTTATTTTGTGTTTTCTTCATTTTAGTTTTTAGTTATATTTTTATTTATTTATTAGGTTTATTTTTATTAATAGTAATTTATGTTTTAAGATGTAAGTTTTTAGTTTAATTAATATTTTATTATTTTTTTAAATCATTGTACGTTATTTCCTTCGAATAAAAATTATTACCCATAGTACCCCAAAATGGACGGATTTGAAGAAAAAGGGGAAATTGAAAAATAAAATGTTTAGGAACCGGTTGCACCTTTGAGGAAAAATATTTTTGTGTACAAATGCTATACAAACATTGTCATCCGTTTCTTGGATGGATTTTGAGAAATTATTGGCTAAAGTGGCAAAAAAAAACGATTTTACACACTTTTTTTCAAAAGTCTAAAAAATAAAGTGTTTAGAAAATTGTGAGTTTTAGCCAGTCTGAGAATGATGTCGAAGTAATTAATCATACGAGTAAATAAAATGATGAATTTATGAGCAGACACGTTCGTGAAGCCGACACGATTGGGGGCACTCGGGGGCAATGTTAACGGAATAGTATCATATTACGAGTACTTACACATTATACACATCGTTTATTAGCACAATAGAAATATTGATTTGTTATGGTGAGCCCTGTCTCCTGTGTAAGTTGAGACAGTGTCTTCCAATAATGAACATACAACAATTTAGAAGAAAAATAAAATATAAAAAGTTACAATTTTACTATGTGAAGTATAGTATGCGAGTGTGGGTGCGATGTCTGTATAGTATATATGTGTGTGTGTGTGTGTGTATAGGAGAGGGAGTGGGGAAGGGAAGAGAGTGAGAGTAAGCTTGTGTGTTTGGGATTTATAATTTTGCCTTACCTGAGTAGCCCACGATCAGCTGTGGAGTGCTTCTGCCCAGAAGTTGTCTGCCAGGCAGATACGCATTGTGTGTGTTACAATTTTTTTATGCTGCGCGGAAAGTGCTGTTTAGTAGTCCCAGACGGCTTATCTTTTTCCGACACCTCCAACAAATATCGTTAATGTTTACAAAAACTTAACAAATTATATACTAAAACCTTTCTCGAGAACCACTCTATCCATTGGTAAAAACAGCATGAAAATCGGTGCAGTAGCTTTAAAGTTTATCGCGTAAAGACAGACAGACAGACGCGGCGAAGGACTTTGTCGTATAATGTGTAGGGATAGCGAAGTGATGTACGTAAATAGACTTTGACTGCTAGTCTTGGAGATATTATAGTTTTATTTAGTGACCCGTTTCCATTTAGTGACCCGTTTCCATTTAGTGACCCGTTTCCATTTAGTGACCCGTTTCCATTTATTTAGTGACCCGTTTCCATTTGTTTAGTGACCCGTTTCCATTTAGTGACCCGTTTCCATTTGTTCCGAGTGTAGATACTCGTCTATCAAATTAAATGCATTTTCATGAAACGATAATCATTATTGATTTTTCATTGCTCTCCGATATAATTATCCACTTCATATTACACTAGTGCGTCATTCACATTACATTAAATTTCAATTCCAACATAATTCATACATTTTATCTTATTATGTGTTTTTGCGCCGTTTGGAGTTGAAACTCTCGGCAGTGAGAACCAAGTGCACTGGAAAAAATAAAGGCGTTGTCAAAACATGTCAACACCTCGGGAGACACGAGGGCTGGGCAATATTTGTGCCAAAGGTTCAGCATTGCCATTCAACGAGGCAATTTGGTAGCGATTTGGATCAAGTTTTTTATTTATTATATATTATTCTACTTTTATTTGTATATTTTTGTATGTAAATTAATAATCTTATTTTTATGAAAATAAATGTTAAATATATCAAAAACAACATTATAGGTTCCCAGATGAACTAGCTGTATCAGCCTATAGGCCAGACATCTTAGTGTTTTCTCAGAAAAAAGTTATTCTTAATAAACTTACCGTTCTGTGGGAATCAAACATTCCAAAAGACCACAACATGAAGTCGAACAAATGTTATAATCTTACAGAAGTAATGATCGGGAACGGATTTAAGACTCAGCTTTAGGCAGTGGTAGTTGGTGTGAGAGGAGTTCCAGGAAAGTCTTTGCACCACTTACTGAAATAATTGGGCCTAAGCAGGTCTGCCGTCAATACATTTATGGAACGAGCTTCTAAGACGGCATTAACGGAATCATACAGTATTTGGTTGGGGAGGGAGAGAAGTAGAATGGTGGATGGGGAGCGCCTTGTTGCGCAATAAAATAAAAAAAGGAAGCCGCCTTTTGAAACCTGCCTATTGCCTGGTCGCAAGCCTGAGACACCATTCTTCTCATCTCTTACCCACACACGATGGATCTGGCACCCGCACGGTGAATCCATGGAAAGATCAGAAATTTGACTCCTCTCTCTTCGTATATATACATACTAAAAACCGAACCACACGCACAGGTCACAATATGCACCCACATACCGTAGTCACCTTTCGCGTACCTATAAATTTCGGGACTCATCATCTGTCGCACAATAGAGAAATGGAATGCTCTTCCAGCCTCTGTGTTTCCACTTTCCTATAACCTGGAGTCCTTCAAGCGAAGTGTGAAAAGGCATCTAGTCAAGCCGGCATAGTGTTAGGGACTGATGTCGGACATGAGTGTCTGATTACAGTTGCTAATATTCAAGGACCATGCGCGCCTCTTACCATCAGGTCGTGCTAGTATATTTAAAAAAAAAACTACTCATGTGATGAAGAAAGTAAGACAAAAATATAACTTAATTTTCAACATGGAAAGTTAGGGTTTCTAATAACATCGTAACGAAATGTATTTAAAAAACATAATACCTTCCTCTTGGTATAATTTTCCCTTTTCCCGGAAATCCCAGGGTTTATTAATAACGTCACCGTCGCTCCAAGAGACAGGGGTCGCGAATTGTAAACAATTTTACTTCCTAAAAAATGATATTAAAATTATGTAGATGTCGCATTTGACGTGTAATTTGACAATATTCATTATTGATTGAGCCTTGACATCATCGATCAATAATATAACTAGATTTATTGTTGTAACTGAAAACAGCCAATAAAATAACAACACAAAATCGTGTGTATTTGCGACAGAAATTTAACATTATATTTGAGGGATAACATCGAGGGTCGTATATTTTTTAATGATTAATTTATTCATTTTCGAAATCCAACAAATACTCGTATATTGTTGCCTGTTATTGACAGATTCAACATATCGAAGCGTTAACTGACGTCTAACGCCTACAGCTATGGAATTGAACAAATCAATGTCTTCCTCGAAAGCATTAAAATCATTATTGAGAGAAATTGTTATTTAGAAATATTAATTATTTAAATACAAAATATTTATGAGAGAAATAAATATTATGTTCGTCTAAGTGAAAGTTTTTTTGCAGCAATTTTAGATATTACCATTTGTTGTGAAGTAGTTGCTATAGTGTAAAGTTAAAAAGCGGTGTGTGCATTGTATTATAATATTATTATTATATATGATATTCATATCAAATTCACTTGGGTTGTATGTATTTTATTATTATTATTTATATTATGTATATATTTAGCTTTAGGTCTAAGGTTTCCAGAGATTCTCCACTAGCACTCGCATAAAAACAGCGTTGCTGATCCAGCAATAGATGCGCGATACATGCTGGGCGCAGGGACTGTTCGTCTCAGCACAATTAATCATGTTATTCTTATATTATAGTGCAGGTACCTGATTTTGTAGCTGGGTGGGGTGTAGTGGAGACGAATTCATAATTATTGCCAGAGCCCATAATGGTCTTTCTACATTTGCCGTTTCTGGATCTTATAGCCTGGGTATTGTGCCTGTCGGAGCACGTTGTAATGCGTACGAGTATGTGTAAATTGTATAACCTGAAAATTGCGATGAATAAACCTATTTTTTTATGTTTTTGATTAAACTAGTTGTATTCATGGTCGAAACTTAACTTGATCTTTTTATTGTATAACTTGTACAAATAGATATGTAAGCTATTTATAAGCGCAAAGTAACCGAGTATTTATTTTTGGCATTCATCGAGCACTGAGTAAAAATGTAACCAAACCAACAAAAGCTTATTATATTTTTTTTTACAAAGACTCAACGACTTCTCTAGTGACAATAGGGCCTGGCATGTAGTAATGAGAAATTAACTTTTCTTACGTACATTTGTCATAGATTTACAATACCACCGTTTTCGTGCTTTGGAGAGCACGTTAAGCTGTCGATCCCGGTTTAACTACTAACTTGACGACCTATTTCCAACAGTAGAGGTCTAGAACTCTGTGTTCTAGGGGCTGTGATGATGATCGGTATTCTTGTTGTGCGATTCTCTCCAACCAATTTTTTTTAAATTTTTTTTTTCCTTGTTAACATTAAAGTTTGTATCTATATCTGTTCTGACCCACATTGCCTGTTTTCTATTTTCTTCGTTTGTTAAGTGGGATTAACGCTTGTTCTTTCCTCTCGCTTACACAATATAACATTTTCAATGATTTTGCACGTCTGTGTGGGCTTTGAGAAGTGAATATTAACTTATTAGCAATCAAATTACGGACATTTCGGACGTATTTTCACTTTAATATACCAAATTTTAGACGGAGAAAAATAGCAAATATATTTATAACGACTTTCCTCAATTTAACTGAAACAAATCTATGATTAATATATCTCTAAAATGTTTGTAATTTTATGTAATAGAAAGTTAGTAGACTACATTTCTCAAAAGTACAGTCTGACTTGAAAAATCCTTGAATATTTGGATTGTGCGAGCGAGAGGGGTACACCCTCCTAAAGTTTGGGCCCAAAAATGGCGCATCAATGCGGTATCTATGATTGTAACATCTCTGTCTTTTGCTAAGTATTATTTTACGACAAATATTTATCTGCGGCCGATAACCGTTCAATAAATTAGCCAAAAAGCAGTTATTTGGTAAGAAATATGGACAACGATAAAACACAGAGGTAATTTTATTGCCAGGTCAATAACAGAGTATTTTGGATAGACCCTTGTGTAAATGACAAAAGGAATTGTTTGCGTCTGGATTCGAACCCGGCTCGTTCTGGTTTTAATTTTTGTCTAATTATAGAACTTTTACTGTGGAAAAAAAAAAACAAAAACAGAAAATTGATTATAGTGGAGTTTACGCTGTGGAAGTTGGTGCAAAAGGACCAACAAATTTCCAGCAAAATCTTTGCACCACTTACGGAAAGAATTGGGCCTAAGCAGGTCTGATGGAAATACATTTATGGAACGGCATCACCTTTTGCCACTCTCTGAACGTCGCACTATGACGGACGTGTCGTTCCCGTTCTCCACAGCTACCTCCAGGATTAACTGTCCCAGTCTTCTAAATCTCGGTAGGCTGCAGACTACGAAGTCATCCAGAGAGGGAAGATTATTTCTTGTCTCATTCTCCAAGAATTACTTCATGAGCAGGACGATATGCTACGTAGTTAATTTATTGTATTTCTTGTCTCATTCTCCAAGAATTACTTCATGAGCAGGACGATATGCTACGTAGTTAATTTATTGTATTTCTTGTCTCATTCTCCAAGAATTACTTCATGAGCAGGACGATATGCTACGTAGTTAATTTATTGTATTTCTTGTCTCATTCTCCAAGAATTACTTCATGAGCAGGACGATATGCTACGTAGTTAATTTATTGTATTTCTTGTCTCATTCTCCAAGAATTACTTCATGAGCAGGACGATATGCTACGTAGTTAATTTATTGTATTTCTTGTCTCATTCTCCAAGAATTACTTCATGAGCAGGACGATATGCTACGTAGTTAATTTATTGTATTTCTTGTCTCATTCTCCAAGAATTACTCCATGAGCAGGACGATATGCTACGTAGTTAATTTATTGTATTTCTTGTCTCATTCTCCAAGAATTACTTCATGAGCAGGACGATATGCTACGTAGTTAATTTATTGTATTTCTTGTCTCATTCTCCAAGAATTACTTCATGAGCAGGACGATATGCTACGTAGTTAATTTATTGTATTTCTTGTCTCATTCTCCAAGAATTACTTCATGAGCAGGACGATATGCTACGTAGTTAATTTATTGTATTTCTTGTCTCATTCTCCAAGAATTACTTCATGAGCAGGACGATATGCTACGTAGTTAATTTATTGTATTTCTTGTCTCATTCTCCAAGAATTACTTCATGAGCAGGACGATATGCTACGTAGTTAATTTATTGTATTTCTTGTCTCATTCTCCAAGAATTACTTCATGAGCAGGACGATATGCTACGTAGTTAATTTATTGTATTTCTTGTCTCATTCTCCAAGAATTACTTCATGAGCAGGACGATATGCTACGTAGTTAATTTATTGTATTTCTTGTCTCATTCTCCAAGAATTACTCCATGAGCAGGACGATATGCTACGTAGTTAATTTATTGTATTTCTTGTCTCATTCTCCAAGAATTACTTCATGAGCAGGACGATATGCTACGTAGTTAATTTATTGTATTTCTTGTCTCATTCTCCAAGACTTACTTCATGAGCAGGACGATATGCTACGTAGTTAATTTATTGTATTTCTTGTCTCATTCTCCAAGAATTACTTCATGAGCAGGACGATATGCTACGTAGTTAATTTATTGTATTTCTTGTCTCATTCTCCAAGAATTACTTCATGAGCAGGACGATATGCTACGTAGTTAATTTATTGTATTTCTTGTCTCATTCTCCAAGAATTACTTCATGAGCAGGACGATATGCTACGTAGTTAATTTATTGTATTTCTTGTCTCATTCTCCAAGAATTACTTCATGAGCAGGACGATATGCTACGTAGTTAATTTATTGTATTTCTTGTCTCATTCTCCAAGAATTACTTCATGAGCAGGACGATATGCTACGTAGTTAATTTATTGTATTTCTTGTCTCATTCTCCAAGAATTACTCCATGAGCAGGACGATATGCTACGTAGTTAATTTATTGTATTTCTTGTCTCATTCTCCAAGAATTACTTCATGAGCAGGACGATATGCTACGTAGTTAATTTATTGTATTTCTTGTCTCATTCTCCAAGAATTACTTCATGAGCAGGACGATATGCTACGTAGTTAATTTATTGTATTTCTTGTCTCATTCTCCAAGAATTACTTCATGAGCAGGACGATATGCTACGTAGTTAATTTATTGTATTTCTTGTCTCATTCTCCAAGAATTACTTCATGAGCAGGACGATATGCTACGTAGTTAATTTATTGTATTTCTTGTCTCATTCTCCAAGAATTACTTCATGAGCAGGACGATATGCTACGTAGTTAATTTATTGTATTTCTTGTCTCATTCTCCAAGAATTACTTCATGAGCAGGACGATATGCTACGTAGTTAATTTATTGTATTTCTTGTCTCATTCTCCAAGAATTACTTCATGAGCAGGACGATATGCTACGTAGTTAATTTATTGTATTTCTTGTCTCATTCTCCAAGAATTACTCCATGAGCAGGACGATATGCTACGTAGTTAATTTATTGTATTTCTTGTCTCATTCTCCAAGAATTACTTCATGAGCAGGACGATATGCTACGTAGTTAATTTATTGTATTTCTTGTCTCATTCTCCAAGAATTACTTCATGAGCAGGACGATATGCTACGTAGTTAATTTATTGTATTTCTTGTCTCATTCTCCAAGAATTACTTCATGAGCAGGACGATATGCTACGTAGTTAATTTATTGTATTTCTTGTCTCATTCTCCAAGAATTACTTCATGAGCAGGACGATATGCTACGTAGTTAATTTATTGTATTTCTTGTCTCATTCTCCAAGAATTACTTCATGAGCAGGACGATATGCTACGTAGTTAATTTATTGTATTTCTTGTCTCATTCTCCAAGAATTACTTCATGAGCAGGACGATATGCTACGTAGTTAATTTATTGTATTTCTTGTCTCATTCTCCAAGAATTACTTCATGAGCAGGACGATATGCTACGTAGTTAATTTATTGTATTTCTTGTCTCATTCTCCAAGAATTACTTCATGAGCAGGACGATATGCTACGTAGTTAATTTATTGTATTTAGTCTAGGTTTTATTTTTATTTTTCAAGGAATCGTGTTAATATTTCAGCGAACACAATCTACTTTGTAATTCTAACATCGGTAGTAACTTGGTAATAGCTAAACACTACTCATATGTACTGTATCTATTCTATATTTCTTCTATCTGCTGTAATTTGTTCTTAAACATTAAATAAAATAAATATACCTCGCCAACCCGTCTGGCCAGCGTGGCGAGTGTAGGCCAAATTCTCCAGATATATGTTCTGGAAGGCCCATCTCTAGCAGTGGAGGTCTAGGACGCTGTGATCTAGGTGTTGTAATGAATGAAAATGAAATATCTTCACCTTACTTACTGCCAGATATTGTCACCCTCTGAGCTTGGGTAAGTATTGAATAGAAAATAGTACGCGGTCACTTCATAGTAAAGTATCATCACGACCGTTTTCCCTTTCGGGGTGGTCAGAAACCACGTTTATAAATAAACAGATTCACGTTTAGCCAACTTTACTATAGGCCAATCATGACAAGTGGCAAGCTCGTCGATGTCTCCAGGGTACCAAACTCGAGAAATATCACAAATAAATTAAATATTAATTAAATGTATTTATTTACATTAATAAATATTTTTGTGTCTCGACCAGGAATCGAACCCGGTACCTCCGAGTCTAAATCCACGAACTTTACCGCTAGACTACGGAGGCAGTTAAAGTAACAATGAGTTGTCATCATTCACCCTCGTTGGTGCAAGCATCAGCGATGCTTGCCTGCGCTAATGATTATGTCCTAATTTATTTCTTTCAAATATTAACAACTACTCCGAACAAACACAAAACAGACAATAAACACTGTCCATCATTCTACACTGACACACATGTGAGTATTCGTGGAACGTGGATTGTGGAGATCTGGGTAAATTGCAATATCATCCCGCCTATTACTCTATTTTATTTGTGCATCACCGCTGCAGTCTAACATCTGGTATCTTGGTGTAGACTGAAGTGGTGGTGGATTTGGAGATGGAACATAGTGCGTTCCAGCGTTCTCTGTACTTTAGAGCTGGGACCCAGCTTAAAAAGATAACCCCGCTTGGAATCGGCAGCGCTCTCCGGGTCCCTCCTTCAGGAGTTTACGTTCGGTCAACGGATGCATAAAGAGTGGCTCGAGCCATTTTTATTTGTAGAATCTCTTGCTTACTGTTTTAACTGAATTTTCCTTAATATACTTAACTTTCATTACTTAAATTTTTGTTGTTTTATTTCAATGTCACAAAAAATATTAGTATAGATGGCGGTTTAAACCATAACATAAGCAAAACAAGAGAAAGGTCAATCAATCTCAACCTAAGCTCATTTGTATTTTTGAAGTTGTGATCCTTGGTAGTTCCATCCTGGGTATATTATATGTATCTACAAATTTCAGTTGAGTAATTTGTTGATTATGTACCGAGATTGGCACACGTCCAACCGATTAGCGCCGCATAACTGAACAATATTAACACAAAACCAGAGACGTATTGAATATCGGTTCATACTAAATCCAGTTATTCTAACCACCAAGCTGTTTTAGGGCCAAGGGTTAATTAATCAGTTAATATGATGTCACTACACAATATGGAGTCACCATTCCTTACTCTTATCCTAAAATCTTATAATAATATACGTGTTCGAAAAAACAAACCAACTAAGTTCGCCATTTTGAATAAAAATATTATGCACATTTAATTACTCTATAACTTGAGTTTTCGGCTAAAACGTTTAATTGCTTTTAAGACCCACTATCTTCGAAACTAAGCGTCACAGTGCTTAGTCGATTTTATCACTGGAAAAAGTTTTTTAATCGACTTGTGTAGAAAAGTGAATTTACGAGTACAAAAAACAATGTTGGTTTTCTCTCTAACCCGGCGATATGAGATTTTAAAGTAATAGGTAAGAAAGCGAAATGTTGTTACGAAACTGTTTCCATTATTATATTGGCAAATCGTTACCATTTTGTGCCGTTTGCCGCAGAGACGATGGGCCCTTGGTCTGAGGACGCTAAATCGTTACCATTTTGTGCCGTTTGCCGCAGAGACGATGGGCCCTTGGTCTGAGGACGCTAAACCGTTAATACGCGACATAAGCGTTGCCATCCGAGCGTCAACAGGTGATCCTTTGAGTAGGGAATCTTATTCAGAGGATCAGTGTTGCCATCCAACGAGGCAACGTCGCCGGAGTCCTCGGAACATTGGGTTCATCTTCTCCTGGATTCGATGACATGTAGATTATAATCAAGATATTTGTAAGTATTTAGTTTTTATATTAAATAGGTTTTTTTTTAGTTTATTTAATTTAAGGTTTTGTTTAGTTTATTTTTAATTTTATTGTTTAGGTAGCTTTTAGTTTATAATTATTATATTAAATTATAAACTTAACTTTGCTCAAGTCAAAAAATATTCTGTGCAGTGATAATTATAATTGTAACGACAAGGCTTCTAGAGTTACCAGCGCGCTAAATCTATATTGAAGGTAGTTTGATAATTATAATTGTAACGACAAGGCTTCTAGAGTTACCAGCGCGCTAAATCTATATTGAAGGTAGTTTGATAATTTAGGCGTGTGGTTGTCACAATTCGTTCAGATCAATATTCATCGACTCTCGGAAAAGGTGTCCTGTGTTTGGATATAAAAGTAACGATTAAATTATATACATAGTTTTAATAACGAGATATGAAAACGAATAGTGCTAATAGTTACTACTGCACACAGTTACCGAGAAGCTGGTTACAGTAAAACAATGTTTAATGAGGATGTGAATGCACTGTATTATTGACTTATGTAAGTATATTGTGTCAAAAATGAGGAAACTGCCTTTTATATCCAATTGTATGTATGATTTTTTTTCCAGAAGGCACGGGGTGGTGTGCTATAGGCCAATCATGACTAGTGGCAATCTCGTCGATTTCTCCAGCGTAATATAATAAAAAAGAATAATTTTCTTTCTAGAAAATAGCTTGAAATACTCGTATGAACGAGTCATCACCCCAACATAGGGTCCTAGACTTCATACGATACTTCCAGAACATACTCGTATATTAATAAGATTTTTTTATGACCATGACATTTAACATCACACCCACCTAATGGTACGCTGTAGGCGAGGTCCAAGAATGGGAGAAACTAACGCCAACTACTGACAGCCGACATACTAGTATGTCCCTACCACTATGCTGGTCAATCAATATGCTTTTTTACACTTAGCTTAAAATAATTCAGCTTATAGGAATGGGGAAACACACTGGCTGCGAGAGCATTCCACATCTTCTGCGGGCGACAGATGTAAGTTTCAAAATTTATGTACGTTTAAGGATACGTAACCATGGTATGGGGATGCATATTTTGTCCTGTGCGTGGGATTTGGTTGCGGAATAGAGAAGAAGGGATAAGGTTGTGAAGGTTGCTCTTCAGAACACGCTCAAAGAGGTAAAATTTCTGCGACGCTGCAGTGATTCGAGAGTTTTAGACAATGTGGTGTCGTCCGCTCTGCTCGCCTGTCTCTGCAGGACATTGGGAGCATCTGTAAGGTACTTAGCGGAACCATACTTATAAAGCATGAGTATGAGTGAGGGCGGGAAAAACTTACTCTTACGACACAGGCCTCTGATGGATTATATTGACATTTTCTTAACGATTAATATATATAAAAAAAGTAAAGTAAAGTATCATCACGACCGTTTCTCTTTCGGGGTGGTCAGAAACCACGCTTTTTTTAAAGAAGCGGATTCACATTTAGCCAACTTTACTGCCGGCCAATCATGACAAGTGGCAAGCTCGTCGATGTCTCCAGCGTACCAAAGGAGAGAAATATCACAAATAAATTAAAAATTAATTAAAATGTATTTATTTACATTAATAAATATTTTTGTGTCTCGACCAGGAATCGAGGTACCTCCGAGTCTAAATCCACGGACTTAACCGCTAGACCACGGAGGCAGTTATAATATATATATAATATAATATATAATTTTAAGTTCATTACAGCCCCTAGAACACAACGTCCCAGACCTCCACTGCTGGAGATGGGCCTTCCAGAACATATGTCTGGAGAATGAGGCCTACACTCGTCACGCTGGCCAGACGGCTTGGCAAGGATATGATGTCTATTTATTATGACAATTTATTAACGATTCCACAAGTTGGCATTAGTGGAACCGGGACCGACGGCTTAACGTGCTCTCCGAGGCACGGGAACGATGGTGTTGTTAATCTATGACTGCAGTACGTAAGAAAAGTGTATTTCTCATTGGTACATGCCGGGGGGGATTGAACCGACCTTTGTAGGATTTAAGAAACGCGTTCTTACAACCGAGCCACCACCGCGCCAATTTTAAGTTACCTTTTTATAATTGTGTATGGCTTAGCTTATAGTATGACAATGACTCTTTACAGCAGCTATTATATTAACTGACATTTATATTCTTATAATTTTGTCTGTCTTATAATGTGACAATGCCTATCTACAGCAGCTATAATATAATGTTAAGCGTTATTCTGTATTTATAATTTTGTCTGTCTTATAATGTGACAATGCCTATCTACAGCAGCTATAATATAATGTTAAGCGTTATTCTGTATTTATAATTTTGTCTGTCTTATAATGTGACAATGCCTATCTACAGCAGCTATAATATAATGTTAAGCGTTATTCTGTATTTATAATTTTGTCTGTCTTATAATGTGACAATGCCTATCTACAGCAGCTATAATATAATGTTAAGCGTTATTCTGTATTTATAATTTTGTCTGTCTTATAATGTGACAATGCCTATCTACAGCAGCTATAATATAATGTTAAGCGTTATTCTGTATTTATAATTTTGTCTGTCTTATAATGTGACAATGCCTATCTACAGCAGCTATAATATAATGTTAAGCGTTATTCTGTATTTATAATTTTGTCTGTCTTATAATGTGACAATGCCTATCTACAGCAGCTATAATATAATGTTAAGCGTTATTCTGTATTTATAATTTTGTCTGTCTTATAATGTGACAATGCCTATCTACAGCAGCTATAATATAATGTTAAGCGTTATTCTGTATTTATAATTTTGTTATTTTTATTATTTTATTGTTTGTGTAATGATGGTTATCATGTACTGCTCCAGATTCACCAATATGTACTATAAAATTATATTGTTTTATATCAATATTGTAAAAAATTACGTGTGAAAGTGCAGAATACATCTCTTTTTGTCCTATGCCTACTTGCTAAATAAAGGAATTGAATTGAATTATTGTAACCGAGATCGACGGCATAACGTCTCTCCTCCTCGCGGGAATGGTTGGTAAATGCCTTTGGCGGGTAAAATAAAAAACACTGTTATTTTGTTTAATAATTTAAAAAATATTAGTTGTATTTTGTATTACCTATACATAAAGTAGTAACAGCCGAAGAATTTAACAAAACCTAGAATTAATTATCGCTTCCTCCAATCTTGTAAGAAATCTTTTAGGCGCCAATTTGTAAATAATTAAAGGTATCAATCAGTTTTACCTCATGCAGTTTCAACCTTTATTTAGTTTTGCAATATATCGATTTGGTAGTAAATCTTTGTCAAGTCTAAGAGCGACCTTAACCTATCAAGTATCTGAATTATGACTCGAATAAGATGCGCTAAAAAAACAAACGGTGATGCGTTGCAACGAAATATTGTATAATGCTGTTTTTATTTAATTTTAATTTATGAATAAAATAAAAACATCCAATATTATTACACAAGCTGTTAGTGTCGCTTATAAGGATACAATTTTGGGAAGTATTGTCAAAACGTTGTTATATGTTATATGCCTCCATACCGTATCCACTATCCTAGTAAATTTGGAAGCTCTTACATCTGTCGCACGCTAAAGTTGCGGAATGCTATCCCAGCCAGTGTATATCACGCTATTAAGGTTGATATTAGCACGGACGCTTTCAAGGTCGAGCGCTTATAGAGTTGAGAATTGAAGAATATTTTGTATTTATGACGCAATCTCTGACGAAAATAACCAAATCCAATATTAACATTTGCGAGTAACAGAATAGGTATTGGACTCCTTCAAGCGAAGTGTGAGAAAGCATCTTAATAGGCCGGTATAGTGGTAGGGACTGATATCGGTCGTCTAATGCTGGCGTCAGTTGCTCCCATTCTTGGTAATGAGAAAAAAATCCACTTATTATTGGTTATTCTTAAAATCGGCTCTGAGACCTAACAAGTCCTTTATAGCATTTTTTGACATTTCCAGTAGAAATAAAATTTTTAGAAAGTAGAATTTGAACAATATTTCGTTTAGTAACCCATTACCGCTGCTTTTGTCGGTATATTTCATTTAATGGATTTAATTCGGATACTCGATCGTTGAAGGCCGCTCTTAGTACAGCAACTTGTACTATTAGGTAAATTAAATATAAAAAATGTAGAATACAAATACTGAAAGAATCTTTATTTATTTTAAAACTTTTTAAATATTTCATACTCACAAAAGCTCAGAAGTACAAATTGGTCCAAAATTACTATAAATTACTTCATCATTTGATAAAAACATTATTTTTTATAGTTTATTTTAATATAGTAATTAGGGAAATTGTTATATTTAATTATTTATTTAACATTTGGAATACAAACGGAGATCATGGCTAAAGTCAGCATTTAACAACATTAACAATATGTGAGCCAGATTCCATTAAAAGTACTCACCAAGAACAAAATATACTATGCAAAAATTCGTTGCTTAACATACAACTGCAGCCGTATTCTGTTAGTTAAGCGCAAACGTTATATAATGGAATCCGTTAACTATATATCTATATCACGCTATTAAAGTTGATATTAGCACGGCCGCTGTCAAGGTCGAGCGCTTATAGAGTTGAGAATTGAATAATATTTTGTAATTACGACGCAATCTCTGACGAAAATAATTAAATCCAGTAATAACGTTTGCGCCTAAGTAACAGAATGGGACTACAGGTATACCTAACTAGATATAAAGTGTCATCACGACCGTACCCCTTAGAGGTGGTCAGAAACCACGCTTTTCTTTAAAGCTGACTTTAACAACGACGACGTCGCGTATAATATGGGAGTACACAGTGCGGGAAAACCACAAACAAATAACTTGTGACCCATATATAAATTCCAGTTTATCGTTTTGTATAAGTATTAACTTATAAAAAACATCACTGATGTTGCATATTTAATAAATGTAGCAACTGGTACAGTCGATAGTCCTGAGTTGCTGCCTTGTTTGGGTTTACGAATAGCTAGGTTTAATCTTCGATGTCCCCCGCTCTTGTTCGTACCATATGCTAGTACCAGGTATAGACAGAACAGTTATTTATTAATAACATGTAACAACTATAATATTCTTGCGGAAGATTTGGACATAGACATGTTTAACTCCAAAGCAACATATATTAGACGTCTAATGATGCTTCATTACGTTGAATCGATCATCGACAGCAATCCCTAATGAGTGATTTGTTTTTCATTATCAACTTACTCATGGTTCTCTTGCTCTTTATTACTTAACTTTAAATTTATACGTAAAAACCTTTTATAGTTCTTAGTGAATTTACTGTATAATATTTACTATAATATTGTCAACTGTTGGTTTTCCAAAATTAATTTAAAAAAAAAAAAAAAAAACATTGTAGACTAACAATATCCACAAGAAAGTAATTTACAAAATAAAAACTTGCACTTGACATGTCTGTACAAAATGGCGCGAAGAACTACTGATTTTTTTTAATCTTGCATCTGACGGATCCCTAGAATGTGGTAGACAATTAATATATTTTAGTTCCACCTTTTTTGTTAAATTTGGTAAGTTCAGAGTATCCCCAAGCCATTAAATTGTTAATCAATCATCATAATGTCACAAACCATCAATCATATTTAGCTATTGACAACAAATTAAGTAGTCTCTCACTTTTAATAATGAGAAAGTAGATCGGATGCGTACGCGTAGACGTGCACGGACTACTGTATGACGACGTGTTCAACAAAAAATAATATTATACAAAGAAATGCATTTTGGAATAATACATGTATATAAAAGCTAAATAACATTATTTACAATATAAAATAATTATGATAATACTTAGAATTATAACGCCTAGACACAAGTACGCTCACGATAAGTGAGGCAACTTTTACTGAGCATTAACGAATTGGTTATAAAACAACCCGTGCCAATCATAAGATCAAATCATTGTGCTAAAAAATCTCAGGATTTTAATTAATTGATTATGATGGATTTTGTGCAACTAATTTGTGTCACAATCAATCGGTAAAACAGAAGAATGTGCACATAAACTAATATTTTCATCATAGTTAATGATTTTTGCATTCATCTATCGTCTTTGCGTTATTATTTTAAGTGTTAATAGTACAAAACCTACCTACTTACTTATGTATAATTAAAAAAAACTTTTTTAATTTACAGGTTATACGTTTTAAAGCGGCATTAATGGCTGCCACTTTAGAATAACGTATCTGTACTACTCGATATATTTTTTAAGCTTTAAATATATACAGAGCTTACACTTTCCTAACCTCGATATTCATTTCTAAATTCTGTAATATGCTTTTAAATAGACACATTTACATTTAAAAAACCGTATATTATTATATATATTTTTGCCTTAAAATAGTAAAATAATATTATCTAAGGGGAGTTGGGGTCAGTTTTGGTATAAAATAACACTATTTCGACAATATAGACTTAAGTCATAAATAGTGACCCCGAGATTTTAAAACTATTGTCTGTTCTGTATTTAAAAAAAAAATACTATTCACAACTACGGAGGAAGTGTGACTGGGCGAGGTATAACCACTATATGTTGTATTTATCAATATTATTAAGCATAATTCGAATGCGTTATCGTAATTTGCCTAATATTACAACTAAAGTGCATGTAAGCTTTTCATTATTATTATGTTACTGTAGCACGAGTGTTGTGAGTAAAAAGAGTGAGAGAGAGCGACTGTGGGATAAAGATGAGTGATCTAGTGTAACATTGCAAACTTTACGCCTTATTTTTATAATCATGATTGTTAATAATATCAATAAATACAAACCATAATTGCTGATTAGTTTTTCGTAGGCGCTGCGAGTTTGCATTGTATTAAAGAACACATACGTCACACCTACCTACCTTAAAAACTTTTGGGAGAGTGGACGTTTCTTCAGAGCAAGTTATTTCATTATTTTCTTCTTTTGCCTAAATCTTAATAGAAAGTAACAAATAGTGTGTGATTAACCCCAACTAATGGGTAAGTTATGTAATTAAGTTATTTACTGTTGAATTTAGTGTTAGAATGCATATTTAGAAGCTGGTGTATTTTTTTAAACTAGCTTTACTTATTTTTCTTTATCAGTTTATTTTAATAGTTCATTTATAGTATAATATCATTTAGAGTAATATTATTACGTAGTCATTTTTTATTATTTAACAGTTTAAAATAGAAATAAGTAGCAGTGATTAGTATTTTTTTAATTATTGTTTAATTGTAGTTTAATTAGTCGTTTAGCTTATTTATTTTTAATTGGCTGCAACACCTTAGTATCTAATAGGTTATTGTGTCCAGCTCATATCAGATTTTCATGCCATGTTGCAGCCCAATTGCGAGAATGGTCAAAATGAAAAATGTGTCAACTGTTACATTACAGGGTTTCATGTTCGGGTTTCTACGCCTCACCTACACCTAGCGCTACGTGACGTCACGGCTACTCGCACTAGCTTATCCCCTGAATGGGAATCTAGTACTTAAATTACGGACTGGTATCGTATACTTAACTTGAAAAAGAACTGATCTTTATTACTCACACCCTGACCTGTCTTCTGCTTAACTATAGGCTGCATACTGTTTTTTTTTTAATTTAGGATATTTTAGCTTAGTTTGTTATTTTTTTGTATATTTAGTTTTATCAGCATTCTTTTATTTCTCTTTTTTCGGTTAGTCTTTTTATTGTAGTTTTTTTATTTTTTTTATTTAGTGTATTAGTTTTTAATAAATTTTATATTTCTTTTGTTCGCCTTTTATTTATCCTTTAGATAATTAAAAACGCGACACTAGTCGTGAGCTGCCTGATTTGCTAGTCACAGGAATGAAGGAGGGATTTGCAGAAAACGATTCTGTTTGAATAAAAAAAGTAAACTTAAAAGAAGAAGAATGACAACCGTGACGGTCAGGATTGATGATGAAACTCTAGAACAAGTAAATGACATTATATATCTGGCCAATGTTTTCATTGCGGATGGGAAGTACGATAGGGATGTTGAAAGAAGAGTGAACGCGGGTGTACGAAGAATAGTGTTAACGGTGCCCTGGGGTCACTGATAGGCATTCGAAATGTCAGTGACAAAGCTCGGCTCGCCATACACAATGCCATGTTGGTACCAACACTGATGTATGGAAGCGAGACGTGGATATGTCAGAATACGCATGAGAGTAGGGTTAATGCAGTAGAAATGAGGTCGTTGCTTGGATATGCGTCGAAATAAGGAAAAGGATTGGTATAAACGAAATCATAGGGACAAAAATAAGAAAAAGCATCCTACGATGGTTCGGGCATATTGAAAGGATGAGCGAAGAAAGATTGACGAACCATATACATAATACGAAAGTTGTTGGTGAAAGAGGCCCAGGCAGACAGACACATATCACGATCAAATGAAATAAATAAAACACTGACTGAAGGTGCATTAAACTTAGTAACCAAAGGGCATGTATGAAGAGGTTAATGAATGTCGACGAAGCGAAAGAGGTATGTCGTGATCGTGTAACAAAATGTGTTCTTATATATATTTTTTTTTATCAGAGTACCTAAAATCACACTGATTTTCGTCGTATTTAGTACGGTGGTGGCTCGGTTGTAAGAATGCTTTCCTTAAACCCTAAAAAGGTCGGTTCAGACCCCCCCAATAAGAAATCAAATTTTCTTTCGTAAATTTGTCATAGATTTACACCACTGTTTCCGTATCTCGGAGATCACATTAAGCCGTCGGTCCCGGTTCCACTAATACCAACTTGTGGAATTGTTAATAAATTGTCATTAAAAATTGACATCAGATCCTCAGATCAGAGCGTGTGTAGGCTTAATTGTCGAGATATATGTTCTGGAAGGCCCATCTCCAACAGTGGGGGACGCTGTATGTTGGGGGCTGTGATGTAACGACATTTATATTTTGATAAAATAAATACATTATATTAGAGATACTTATTGGAACGTTACCTCAAAACGTTAGAAGTGACGTCACTTAATGGTAAACATTGTAATCTGCTAAACAAGTAAATCTGCTTAATTAAGTTGTTTTTTCCGAGTATTTTATCACAAGTAAAAGAAAAAATAATAAATTGGAACCTATTTAAATAAAAGAAAATAGTGTCGTAAATTAATAATAAAATTAGTTGGTTATTTACTATTACGTGACGTCACCCGGCAGCGTTTCCGAGTGCAAATTCAAACACGATATTTAAAAGTCGATTTTAAGACGATTTTGTCTGCAAATAAACAATTTAAAACACATTTTCAATAATTTTCATGTAGCCTATTTACATAAAGTATTCTATTTTACATTAGGAAGAGCAATTGTTCTTTATTTAGTTCACACAGCGAAGTTACAAGAATTGCTGCAACATGTTGTCGTGCTTCTCTTGTGGCCTGCCTCACGGAATCGAAGACTTGGCACTGAAAACGTAAACACATAGTCAATGAAATATATACACACCGCAAAAACTATGGACTGTTCGCCGAAGGTTAATAAAAAAACAGGGATTACAAATTACGGTCCACTATACATTTTTACTCTGAGGTACCGGGTTCGATTCCTGGTTGGTACACAGATTTATTTAATTTCATCATTATTATCACCACCGTTTCCCTTTCGAGGTGGTCAGGAACCACGCTTATAAAGAAGCGGATTCACATTTAGCCAACATTAAAATATGCCAATCATGACAAGTGGCGTAACGAACACGAGAAATATCACAAATAGTTAAACAAGTTGTCACTATAGATGTTCAGATCCTAAGAAAACTAAATGTAATACAATTTGCCTAATTATGTGAATACGAACTTATAATAAATTACCTAACAAAATAAAATTGTTGGGAAAAAAATATTTTAAAAATCAATTAATAATTTGGTTAAAAGAAAAGATGTTTTATAATTTAAAAGAATATTTTGACAATTGTAATACCTAAGTTTAAGCTGACAATATTGTATGAATACCTACATGTAAGTTATTGGACATATATTATTTAAAAATTTTAAAATTTACATTAATGTTTGATACATTTGCTCGCCAATTTACTTGGCAAATATTTTTACGTTAAGTTAGTTTACTATAAGACCTGTAAATTAGACTTACATTTATGCAAATAAAGATTTTTTATCTTTATCTTTTTTTTATCTTTTGGATAAAAAATTGCTGGCAACCCTAGCAAGTTCAACATACTTACGTATTTTAATTTTCAATTAAATAATAAAAATGGTGTATTTAATGTAAAAAAAACAATAAAAACATACACGGTTTAGTGTTAAAAACAAGTGATATATAGTGGTGGTGTTTGATACACAACATAAGTTTGATTTTTAGGCGAAATCCTAAATAAGGTTATTGTCCGCCCGCCTGCTGTGTAACTTTTTTATTTCAAGTACTTATTGTCACCGAACTATACCAATTTTAGTGCACTTATTACGCGAAAGACTCATACGCTCTTTTCGTCTAAAGATATAACCAATTTTGTCAACATAAATCCCGTATAATACTACGTAAGTTGATGGACATTGCCCAAACATTTCCTACCTGTAAGGGCCGTCAGAGCTGTTTTTTTTTTAATTACTATTGTTGTGATTGCTGTTGAATACCTGCCACGATAATACCTTGAAACCAAAACTACTATGTCAAAAATTAATTGTGTAGCCTGTCCGGATAACCTCCAAAATAAGGATTGTTTGAAATGCTCGGCCTGCAAGGATTACTACCATTATCAATGTGTTAATATCCAGTATAAAGAATACAAAAAATTAACAGATCCAATTAGGAAAATATGGATTTGCCCATCTTGTGTGATAAAACAACCTAGAGGCGGTGATAATACAAATACTCCCTGTGGTAAGACTTTGAAGTGTGACCAGTTTACTGATTGTGATAACATAACAATACGTTGTAGGTCGAAGTCTAAACCGTCTCCATCATCTTCACCATCTAAAAGCCAGAATTTTGTCACAATAGAAGAATTGCGCTCTGTTCTTCGTGAAGAAATACATCTCGCTTTGCAAACCGAGCTTGAGGACATCCGGAGTCAACTGCATGGAGTGATTGAGTCTTTTGGCTGTATAACCGAAGAAGTAGAGTTTATTAAAAAGGAACAAGCTGCTTTAAGTGCCAGCATTCTGGACATTCAAACTGAAAATACAATTCTTAAATCCGAAAACCTCAGCCTTTTAAACCGTATGCGCCAGATTGAACAGCAAACACGCTCTGCTAATATTGAAATTCAAGGTATACCGGAAAATAATTCTGAAAATCTTGTATCCTCAATCCTTAACCTCAGCAAGGTTATCAAAACACCACTCAGCGACAATGATATCCACTTTTGCTCCCGCATAGCCAAAGTAAACAAGGAGAGTCAACGCCCGAGGTCAGTTGTGATTAAATTTAGTTCATCAAGGCTTAGAGACAGATTCCTAGCGGCCACTATCAAATATAACAAGAACAACACTAGTGACAAACTTAACTTGAACCACCTGGGCACCAACAGTGATAGAAGACATCCAATATATATCGGCGAACATTTACTGCCAGAAATTAAAACTCTTCATGCAGCTACGCGTCACAAGGCGAAGGAGCTTGGCTTCAAGTTCACTTGGGTCCGAAATAGCAAGATCTTTGTAAGAAAATCTGAGACATCTGATTATATTCATATCCATGACAGAGACAGTCTAAACAAATTGCAATAGGGAATAGGATTTTAGGTTACAAATAGATTACTATTAGGTTAGATATTAAGTTGTAATAAATTATTGTTAAGTTAGATCTAAGTAAGATTTTTTTTTTTTCAATTTTACTAAGCTTTAAATAACCTACATTCAATTTAATTTAGAAACAAATTTAATTTAATTATCTTTTAATATATTGTTCCTGATCTATACCTATCTAATTTCAAATTTAAAACATACCTAAGAATTGATTTTATTTCATACACATACCTATATTTAATCTCTAATAGTGACATAATTTTTCTAAATCATTAACATTGTAGGTATAGATTAGCTTAATCTAACAGCTAATAATAATAAATAATTTCGGTACATAATTTAAATAATATTATATATTTGACATCGCTTCCAATAATCTAAAAAAAAAAAGAAAATTTTGCCCTATATTATTACCTAATTTCTGCACTTGTTAATAATATAGATTGGCCTATTCTTGTATTTCATTGTACATAGTTGATTGATATAACACTGCTTTTAATAGTACCAATCTACAAAATCTATTTTATACGGTTCCTACCTATTTTCTGAAACCTTTTTTTTTCAATACTAAGCATAATAAAATAAATATAAATATATAAAATATAATAAGACTAGGTAAACACTACACTGATTACCTTGAAGTTAGTGTGAATTATTTTAAAGCTATTAACATATTATACCAACAGGACATACCATGGTGCTTGCTGACATTCCTTAATAAATAAATTTAATCTAATTCTGTATAATTTTCACTGTTAATATAAGTTAATAAGATTTTTGAGTGGGTTCTATGGATAATTTGTTGATCTATTATCAGAATGTCAGAGGTCTACGAACAAAGACTACCGATGTATTAAATAGTGTTGCATGCAGCGACTATGATATTATTGTTTTGTGTGAAACATGGTTAAACAGTAGTATCTATAGCTCGGAGCTGTTTGATGACAGGTATGTTGTGTATAGGCGGGACAGAGAGACTACCGGCTTCCATAACTACAAGTCTGGTGGTGGTGTGTTGGTAGCGGTTTCCAGTAAGCTTAAATCTCAGCGACTACATAATAGGGAAAGCAAATGTGAGGACATCTTTGTAAGCGTGGAGACCAAAAAACGTTCAGGTGCCACTACCAAATTAAACATAGTAGCTGTATACCTTCCTCCGCCAGTTCAGGGCCACATCCTTGATCATTTTATTAACAACATCAATGGGAATTTAGATTCTAATAATAGTACCCTCATTATAGGTGATTTCAACTTAGGTAATATAAATTGGTCTTCAACTTTCTGTTATGATGATACAATAGCTAACAACTACAGCAATCATGAAACGGCGCTGTTAGACTTCATGGCCTTTAACTCTTTAAGTCAGTACAACCTTATACCCAATAATAAAAATAGAATTTTGGATCTGGTGCTCGGTAATGTGACAATAACTGATATTGCGGAGGCGTCCGAGATATTGAGCGTGATAGATCCCCATCATCCGCCTCTGGAATTTTCTGTTACATTAAAACTACAAGCAACGGTAAAACCTTTTAAAACAGCCAAGCCTAATTTCTTCAAAGGAGACTACGAGAGCATTGAAAATGAGTTGAGTACTATACCCTGGGGTGATGCCTTTTCCTATACGGACAATGTAAATGATATGATCGAAAAGTTCTACTCGATTCTCCACGACCTTATAAAAAAACACGTGCCACTGTCTAAACCTAAAAAAAGTAGCTACCCGATTTGGTTTACACCTGAGTTGATTAGACGTTTAAAAGAAAAAAATAAATACCGTATCAAGTTTAAAAAGTACAAAAACCCACTCGATAAATTAGAATTTGCAACGCTGAGAAAGAGGTGCGCTGCCCTTGTCAAATCATGCTATAGCAAGTACATTTCAGATCTAGAATCATCATTTGTAACTAATCCTAAACTCTTTTGGTCTTTTGTAAAAAACAAAAAAAACAATGCCTCTTCCTACCCTTCGGAAATGTATCTCGGTGATAAAAAGGCGTACAAAGGTGCTGATATCTGCAATTTGTTTGCGGAAAACTTCTCTTCAGTCTATAGTGTTAGTACATGTTTGCCATCTGCTTATAAACGTTGTGATACTCGCAGTGGCTATGTTTCTAATAGTGTAACTACTATCTCGTTGACACATTGTGAGGTCTTTAAAGCTGTTAAGTCTCTGAATCAGTTTAAAGGAGCCGGATCTGATGGTATACCGTCAGTATTTGTTGCGAGATGTGCGAGGTCAATTTCATACCCACTCACATTAATTTTTAACAAATCATTGCGCTCAGCAACGTTCCCTTCGGCGTGGAAAGAGGGTTTAATTGTGCCTTTGCCAAAATCTGGTGATAAAAATTGCATCTCCAACTACAGGCCCATCAGCATCTTACCGGTCTTCGCAAAGATTTTTGAAAAGTTGATTTACCCTATACTTTCACGACATCTGAAGCAGATTATATCTCCCCATCAGCATGGGTTTGTGACTGCCAGATCTACTGCCACGAACCTGGTATCTTTTGTCGATGGACTGACTGAGGCTGTTGACTCTCGCTTGTCTGTGGACGTAATCTACACAGACTTCAGCAAAGCCTTTGACAAGGTGAACTTCGAAGTGCTTCTGTGTAGGTTGGACTCATGCGGAGTGAGCGGCGGTATGCTTGAGTGGTTTCGCTCGTATCTGTTTGACAGGCGTTACAGAGTGGTTGTAAATGGACACTCGTCATCGTCGTACACTGCTAAATCAGGTGTTCCACAAGGATCTCACCTAGGACCGTTGTTATTTAACGTTTTTATTAATGATATCGGTGACTGCTTTCACAATTCAAAATACTACCTTTTCGCGGATGACCTTAAGCTAGTAAGACCAACCAGTTCGTCAACGGATGTTAGCTTGTTGCAGGATGACATAAACGAACTCAGTAGATGGTGCGAGTCAAGTGGCATGTCCCTGAACGCCGACAAGTGCTTTGTGGTTCGCTTCACTAGGGCCAAGTCAACTTTTGCAAGGAGCTATTGCATTGCAAATAAAGTTATATCCGAGAAAACTTTTATTAGGGACTTAGGGATCACAATGGACAGTGAATTGAAATTCAATATACATATTAATGACATAGTTACTAGAGCGTTTAGAGTTCTTGGGTTTGCCCTACGCACAGCAAAGGATTTAAAAAGGCCTGCGACTAAGATCATCTTGTATAACTCTCTAGTCCGCAGTATATTGGAGTACTGCAGCATTGTATGGAATCCACACTATGACGTGTACATCAAGAGGATCGAGAGTGTTCAGAAGAGGTTTTTGTGGCATCTGACATTTAGTGTTAATAAGGGAAGAGAACTTTTACATTACAAAGATCGTTTAAAATACTTTAATTTATCCTCATTACAAGATCGAAGGCAATTGATGGATAGTATGTTTCTATATAAATTAATCAACGGTAAAGTCGACGCACCCCACCTACTGTCCCGTGTTCGTGTCTCTGTGCCGACCAGGCTGCCAAGGGTTGGCAAATATGATCTATTCATTCTACGACAATCTAAATCCAATTTGGGTTACCACTCATCACTGAACCGTACATGTCGTCAATACAACATATTTTCACGAAAAAATAATGACAGTCTAGACATATTTGCTAATTCTTTGCATGTTTTTAAGCACAATGTATTGTCACTGCAGCGGATCCTGGCTGGGACTGTAAACTGAACTGCTGTTTAACCAATTTTGATCCTTGGAATTGTGTTTCTTGATTGTATCATGTTCTTTTGTTTTTGTTTTTGCTTAGATTTACTTGGTTATTGCTGTAATTGTATTGTTTTTGTTTTCGCTACTCAAAGGCCCAATTAATGGATACAGTATAATAGCATGTGGTGGTTGCCTGTAATTGGTGCAGCATCTGTATTCTGTCTTAGTTGTAAGTAAAAATCGATGTATCTTTTGTTGCTGTCACTGTTGGCGACCCTAATAAATAAATAAAATAAATAAATAAATAAATAAATGTGAATCAGCTGCTTTGAAAAAAGCGTGGTTTCTAACCACCCCGGAAGGGCTACGGCCGTGATGATATTTTACATAACACTCACTACCTTTTATCTCATACTTTCCCAAAGGTTGGATATTAGAAAATGCTTTGTAGGCATTAATCTTTCGCCTTTGTACATTTTTTTTCGTGCAATAAAGAATTTAATAATAATAATAATAAACTGACAGTAGCGACGACCTTCACATATAGCTTGACACATCTATACATGTCAACCAAACACAGTAAGAGACATGGATTAAATTCCGCCGTCCTGTAAAGGCGGGTTTAGACCAAAGAGATTTAAGGCCAGTTGCAGAAAGGATGATTAAAATAATCTATGAGTTTATTTTTTAATTTTGCAGAAACGTGCTGTCAGACACATTCTCAGAATAAAACCAACAGATACGCGTAGTCATTATTTTAGGCAATTAAACATTCTCACCATAAATAGTATTTAAGTGTTGGAGTGTTTGCATAACATAAACAATAATGAATGCTACTTGCAGACGCGGTCAAACAATCAAATTAGATGCCCCAAAGCTTGTCTGACTAAATCGACAATGATTTTTCTGTCCAACCGTATTAAGCTAAATAATAATAAAAAATGCAAAATGCTATTATAATTGAAAAATCTCTTAAGTAATAATTAAGTACCGAAAATACGTTTGAGAAACTGGCTGTTAATCTAGCGAAATGAGACCCGAAGAGTTCTAGAGTTACCTCAAGTTTGACGTATGGCATTACTTCCCAAAATTTGACCCTTATAAGCGACACTATTAGCTAGTGTTATAATAGGCATTGGTTTAAAAAACGTATTTATATTAAGCCATACTTACTATAGGCTTATAGAAGCAAGCTTGTCGATATCTCTAGCGTGTCAGACTCGATAAACATCACAATATTTTTTTGTGTCCTGACCAGGAATCGAAACCCAGTTCTTCCACGTCTAAATAAATGGACTTAACCATTAGATTAGTATTAGATTAATGATAACAAATGACAAAAGTTTATAACAAGGCCAAAAACACGTGTCTGCGACTGTACTTGTTCTGAGGGCGGAAAAAGTAAAGTATCATCACGACCGTATCAAAAACCACGCTTTTAAAGTAGTGGATTCATATTTAGCTAACTTTAATGCCGGTCCATCATGACAAGTGATTTAATATCTCAAGCGTACCAAACTTGAGAATTATTACAAATAAATTAAATTCATTATTGTGTCCAACCGGGAATTGAACCCGTACCTCTACCTCTGAACCGACGGAATTAACCGCTAGACCACGGAGGCAGTCAGAAGAACGTTAAAAACCCAAATTGGGATTCTGTGTAACTACAGAGGTATACTACATGATTAGTGTCAATGAGAGATTCGTCATTTACCCCAATAGAATAACGATCGGCTCAAGAATTATTATTCTGGCTGTTAGATTGGTCTAAACCGACCTTAACAGTATGTACACAATATTGACGTATGTCAGTTATTTAGCCAATTAACTCGACTCGAGCGACCCGTTTTGTTTCTTCTCATTTGATTTGTCTTTTTTTCCTACTCTGTGCTCTGGCGGTTAATAGATTTGGATGCGGAGGCAACGGGTTCGATTCCTGCTCAAGGACACAATTTTTCAATTTTTTTATTGTCTTACATTTTATGAGTTTTATGTGAATCGAATAAATAAATTATTTATTTATTAATAATTTCTTTATCAAAAAATTATAGATTTAATTAAGGCTGACAACATTGAAATGTATTTATTTTCAAAAACGTTATTTCATTTTAAAGTCAAAGTCAAAATATATTTATTCACGTAAACCTATTACGGGCATTTGTGACACGTCATAATTTAATTTATTTAGAATGATCCTACTCCTGGTAGTGGAAGACTAAACATTTTATTTTAGTATTTTCTAATATATCGTACGTGGAGTAAATTGATTTTTTTTTTGTATCTGGCTCACTTAATTAGTGTACAAATAAATTTAAAAAAATCTGGAGCTTGGTACGCCAGCGACATCGAGCTTATGATAGGTTTATAGTAAAGTTGACTAAATGAGAACCCTATTCATATAAGATCGTGGTTTCTGACCACCGCGCATGGGATTACAGTAGTAGTGATACTTTAGTGTTTTTATTTATTCAATCCTCGCTTCCTCGTACTCATAAAGCAGACATAATACTGTCATTATGTTATTTGGTAAATACTAAATGTTTTCGTCAATATTCTACCTTCAATATTACAAACAAAGGTAGAATTAAATTGGGACATTTATTTTAGAATTTTTTTAAAGATAAAAAAGCATCTCCATCGAGACTTGCCTAGTTTCTTACATAATGTTTTTGGTAGGATAAATTCTACATAGTGACAAAAACAGTTTAGCTGTGACATCTGAAATAGTCGGTGGACGGTGTTTCAGATCCATTGTAGGAACTAGTACTTACAACATTTTATATTACTCTAGACAATATTTATTAATATTTAATGAAGGCAAGACTTAAATAATTGTAATTGATAACATTGGTTGGTATGGTTTTCTAAAATATTAAAATCAATTATCGCTGTTTTGTTGTTATCACGTTCGATATCGTAAAATTTTCTATTCGTAAACATAATTAACATTTTAGATGAAATTTATCGTTAAACTTCCCGAAACGTGTAATTATAACTTGTCTATAGAAAAAATGAGGCGCGACTCTTCAAATGGGACTGTTTCCACTTTTAAGAGGGTAATCCCACATCGCAAAGGCTCTTTGACGCCATACTAACAGCCAGCACATCAGCTTACGTTGGTCACCGGGACGACGCTCGCTATTGTCCTCAATATCACATCAGTTCACCATGGTCACCGCGACCACGCTCCCTAGTGTCCTCAATATCACATCAGTTCACGTTGGTCACCGCGACCACGCTCCCTAGTGTCCTCAATATCACATCAGTTCACGTTGGTCACCGCGACCACGCTCGCTATTGTCCTCAATATCACATCAATTCACGTTGGTTAGCGCGACCACGCTCCCTAGTGTCCTCAATATCACATCAGTTCACGTTGGTCACCGCGACCACGCTCCCTAGTGTCCTCAATATCACATCAGTTCACGTTGGTCACCGCGACCACGCTCGCTATTGTCCTCAATATCACATCAATTCACGTTGGTTAGCGCGACCACGCGCTCTATTGTCCTCAATATCACATCAATTCACGTTGGTTAGAGCGACCACGCGCTCTATTGTCCTCAATATCCCATCAATTCACGTTGTTTAGCGCGACCACGCGCTCTATTGTCCTCAATATCACATCAATTCACGTTGGTTAGCGCGACCACGCGCTCTATTGTCCTCAATATCACAACAACAAAATACAAAATGTATTTCTTTAAAAACTGGCTTTTAAGATACTGGCTCGCCGCTTCTAGGAGTCAGACACTGTATGTATTAATATGTATCTGTATGTATTAATATGTATCTGTATTGATCAATAAAGTTGTATTATTGTTATTACTTTGTTTATATGTTTAATATAATAAGCTGCGATTTTTTTTAAATAAAAAAAAAATCAGATTAACTTACGTGTTTTGTCCATCGGAGTGAGAGGCTGGTGGCGGCGGCCAGCGGTGCAGCTGAGTCCTCCACATCAGCTGACCAAACGTCATCCGGAACTGACGGGACATGGAGCAGTACAGAACAAAGTTAATAGCTCCATTCAACAGAGCCAAAGCATCCATTAACTCTCCGAACAAGTCATAGCAACGCTTGAAGAAGCACCTCCCGAGCAAACCACTCAACAATCCGAGTATCCCTTGAGGCAACTCCGTAACAAGAAACAACAAAAGTACAGCAACTAGCATTTTAGTGGTTCGATCTGTTCTTTTATCAGCTTTATACTGCCTCTTTGCTGCTTTATTATTCGTCGGACAAGCGTTGTATACACGTATCTTTTTCTGGTGCTGATTGGCATTGTACAACTCTTTGATTAGCCACACGCTGATGACGGTCAGGATGAAACAGGGAAGCAACTTTATAACCACAGCGTGAACCCAAAAATTGATTTGATAAAGCTGTCCTTCCTCATCGGAGTCCACGTGATAGAGTATCATGGGCCCGGTCGGCTCCAAGATAACCGCCGTGTGAACGTCGAATACCTGAAAAATATTTGGTTTGCTTAACTTTTACGAACCTATCTAGTTTGCATATAGAACGAAATCCTAAAAAGCTACTAAGGATACAGAAGCCAATATCTGTTTCTTTAACAGGGTTTCACGCTTTCGCATCTCTCTCGCTCGCACAATCAAATATGTATAAAGATTTTGCAAGTCTCAATGCACTTTTTAGGAATGCAATCTATCAACTTACTACATTAGATACATTTATGGAACGAGCTTCCAAGACGGCATTAACGGAATTATACAGTATTCGGTTGGGTAGGGAGAGCAGTAGCTTGGTTGTAAGAACGCGTTCCCTTATTCCTACAGGTCGGTTCAATCCCCCCCGGCATGTACCAATGAGAAATACCTACACTTATCTTACGTACTGCAGTCATAGATTTACAACACCATCGTTCCCGTGAGGAGGACAGCACGTTAAGCCGTCGGTACTGGTTCCACTAATACCAACTTGAGGAATCGTTAATAAATTGTCATAAAAAATTGACATCATATCTTCGCTAAACCGTCTGGCCAGCGTGGCGAGTGTAGGCCAAAATCTCCAGATATATGTTCTGGGAGGCCCATCTTCAACAGTGGAGGTTTATGGCTTTGTGTTCTAGGGGCTGTAATGATGATGAGGGAGAGGAGCGGAATGGTGGATGGTGAGCGTCTTGTTGCGCAATATAATAAACAAGGTGACCTTCTTTTTATAGCAGCCTATTGTCGGTGAAACATGATGGACTCGCGGTGTTTCCATGGAATGCTTAGAAATTTGTGTTCTATCAATATATAAGTATGTTTTATTAAAATGGAGAATTTTTTTAAAAATGTTTTTGCTATTTAAGCAGTTTTAAATTAAGTATATTAGTATCCGTAATTTAAATACCTAGCATGTTGAAAGACGACATTTCTTAAAAGATCTTATCCAAACAAAAGTTAACAAGAAAAACAAATGACAAAAAAATATATGTTTCAGTGGAAAGCCTGCGAGACAAAATGCATAAAATTTAGGCTAGCACTTACGGCTCGATAGCGCTTAACTGGTATGTTCTCCTTGAATATTAACTTTAATAGTTGCTAACCATTTAGTGTTGATTCGTTGAAGGATTTCTTTATCTAACGTTTGCGTTACAGAAATAGAATTCGGCGGCTGGTTTGTTTAGTTTGAAAAGAGATTGAACGAAGATATGAAGATGTTTTTCAGTTTAGGAAGTTTGGCGAAAATGTTTACGCGAAACTCCATGCAGTCAGCATTAGTATTTTTACCAGTAAGTACTACATTCAGTATAAACATTTTGGAATACAATTTATTGTCTGGTTTGGTGAAGCTCAGATCGTGTTTTGGTAACAGAGATAATTTTAAAGTAAAGTATCATCACGACCGTTTTTCTTTCGGGGTGGTCAGAAACCACGCTTATAAATAAGCGGATTCACATTTAGCCAACTTTACTATAGGCCAATCATGACTAGTGGCAAGCTTGTCGATGTCTCCAGCGTACCAAAGGAGAGAAACATAAAAAGGAAAGGAAACTTCTGACCACCCCGAAAGGGAAACGGTCGTTATGATACTTTACTTTTTATATTTTAAAAACAGTCATACTTGCCATAGCCATTAGCTCCATGCAATGTACAGTTTTTTTAAAAAAACTGTAATTTAATTTGTTTTGCTAGCGAACGTTAGGTTGCGTAAAAAAATAAAGTGTCAGTTATTTTGTATGAAACTATACTCGATGTCCTTCTCTCTTCTTATAGCATTTATCGTTTAGTGCGAGAGATCTCAATTTTATTAAAAAAAAAAATGATGCTCACCATGAATGTAGGAATGCACAGAATGGGGGGCAAGATAAAGCTGCTGAGTATAGCCGTGCTGCATCTCCGCTCCGTGCACAGAATGTGGTTCCTGTCAGAGTATCTGTCAACAAACATACACATGAAGTTTTAACGTTTAGGTAACTTACTTTCATCTCTTGCTACCCTCATTAAACTCCGCAGAGTCCTAGAAATGATATCATTCATTTTGGACTATTTTTTGTACTATTTGTGCTGTGTACAACTAGTACATAGCATAACATAGCATGATAGCACACCTAAACTAAAATAAAGGATGTTTTCTACTTAAATTGAAATCTTGTTAAAATAATTTGGGCGAAGTCGATTCAAGCGATGTTAATTACAGCCCCCTAGACAACAGCCTCCTAGACCTTCACTGTTGGAGATGGGCCCTCCCAAAACATATATCTGGAGAATTTGGCCTACACTCGCCACGCTGGCCAGACGGGTTGGCGAGCAAGCGGTTTTATTTTTGTATAATATGACCATGGCAAGCATAGAATATAGTTCTGCTTGAAAGTAAAAGTTGGTATTTGCCATCATTGCAAACGATAACAACAAATAGGTGGTAGGCGGACTGATGGTGGTAATTTCCCCAATTTGCCGGGGCGGGGAAGTATCCACCGTTCGTGCCAATAAAGTGTATACACACGTTTTGGGATCAGGCTCGAATTGCCGTCATGCCCAGTCAAGCCGGCATAGTGTTAGAGACTGATGTCAATCATATGTCTAATTTTAGTTTCAAACATTAATAACCATCAGGTGGACGCAATGTCACATGTCTTGCTAGTATTTTAAAAATATAATTAAGTATATAATATCTGTGGATACAATTGATCGCAAATCCCCAAACAAGATGACCGATGTATTAAAAATATTATAGTTAAATATAAATTAGATTATTAGATTGTTGCCATCATTTCTAACTCATTCACATTTGTAACTAGGTTAAAGTTTTGATGCAATAATATTAAAAATAAAATAAATCACATCTAAGATTTAAATCTAAGTTTAAATTCTCATAATTCCTTTTTTAATTAACAAAATAAAGTTACATTAAAATAGTTTGCAAAGTAACTGGTTCCAGTCGGTAACGGGTTCCAGTCGGTAACTGGTTCCAGTCGGTAACTGGTTCCAGTCGGTAACGGGTTCCAGTCGGTAACTGGTTCCAGTCGGTAACTGGTTCCAGTCGGTAACTGGTTCCAGTCGGTAACTGGTTCCAGTCGGTAACTGGTTCCAGTCGGTAACTGGTTCCAGTCGGTAACTGGTTCCAGTCCACGACTAAAACTGAATCTAAACTTAACGTTTAGACATCGCTTCAGTCAAAGAGCACTAACCTTTTAACTAACAAGACAAATTGCATCACAACAACTCGCAGTTGGTTCAAATTCACTTAATATTCCATTTTCCAACGAAGGTAATTTCTCTTTGTTATCGTATTATTTTTAAAGAACAACCCATTATTTAATTCTTATTTTTTTTTTAGATACTGAGCACGACATGTGACACCGTGCCCACCTGATGGTAAGCGGTATGCGAGGTCTAAAAATGGGAGCAACTGACGCCAGCCTCAGAAGACCGACATCAGTCCCTACCACTATGCCGGCCTATAAAGATGCTTTTACACACTTCGTTTGAAGAACTCCAGGTTATATCAAATCAAATCAAATCAAATCAAAATAATTTATTTCCGTATGGTTAGCACGTAACACTTGGATATTGTCAATACATACAAGCCAATAAATAAAAAATAATGATAAAAACAAATAAAAAATATTACCATTGACCATGGCTGGACCGAACCTAACATCAATACAATAATTATAACTAAAACATTGTTGCCATAAACGAGGAATTTGTTTTTTCTTACAGCTAGATACTTAATATTAAATTCGTGGCTGTAAAAAGGCCATGTCAGCTTACAATCTAATAATAATTATGTCCATAAATATAAATATAAATTCGTGGCTGTAAAAAGGCCATGTCAGCTTACAATCTAAAAATATTTATGTCCATAAATATTAATTCGTGGCTGTAAAAGCCGTGTCAGCTTACAACTATACAAGTATAATATTAATGTCAAATAAATTGATAAATTGATAAATTGATATATAGGATAGGATATATATATATATATAGGAATGGGGAACACACTGGCTGGGAGAGCATTCCACATCTTCAGCGTGCGACAGATGTAAGAGTCTCCAAATTTGTATGTACGCGTAGGGATAGTGGCTACGGTATATGGATGCATATTTTGGTGGTTCAGTTGCGGAATAGAGAAGAAGGGATAAGGTTGTGGAGCTCTTCACAACATTCACCGTAGTATAGCTTGTAGAACACGCTCGTGGCTCTCGGCAGCGATTCGGGAGTTTTAGACACTGTAGTATCGTCCACTATTCGAATAGCCCGCCTCTGTAGGACATTGAGAGCTACTGTAAGGTACTTAGCTGAACCATCCCAGAGATGAGAACAGTATTCCACGCATGTTACGAATCTAAAGTAGGTTCTGGCAGAACTAGTAGTTCGGTTGTAGAATAGAGAAGAATTGATAAGGTTGTAGAGCTCCGCAGAACACTCATTGTTCATCGCGAAAGGCCTACTACTATTAGGCAGTGGAATGATACCACAGTGATGTAATTTACAGAATACTTACTTAATAGCGACGTATCTCCAGACTGCCAGAGATAGGGTGAGGCAGATGGAAGCGGTGTGGAAGATCTGGGCGAAGTGCATGTGGAAGAGAAGGTAGGCCGCCCAGTTGTACGGCATCTCTCGCTGCCCAGGCAGGATCTGACAAACAAATAATATAATAAAGCACTATGGGTGAAAGTATCTAATGAGGTGGATAAGGCTTCAAAGGACAACCTACATTAGAGCACTGGAATGCTTCCGTTTTATGGCACAATGCTTGAAATAAAAGGAATTGAAAGTTGAATCGCGATATGAATATGATACTATAAATTTAAAACGCAGAAGACGGAATTCCGTTCTATTAAAATTATCAAAGCAAACTGATAAATTGATGATAGAACGAAAATATTTTTACGACAAATGAAAATAAAAAACTATGACACCTGAGTTTTGATAGAACGAGTAATAATATTTACGTTCGTATGGAACTATATAGAAACAGGTTTATGAAACAATTATTAAATTTCCCAATAAAATATTATGTTTAGGAATCTCTCAACTATTAAAGAAAGCACAATGTATTAAGACAAAAATCTTTAAGCAATGCGTTCTCCCCATAATGTCTTACGAAGCAGAGACTTGGATACTGACGGTGACTCTGGTCCACAAATTCAACACTATTCAGCGAACTATGAAGAGAGCTATGTTTCGTATTTATCTTTTGGACAGAATTTGAAGTACAAAATATTTTCGAAATATAAAAAATAAAATTAATAAGTTTTTAAAAGATATAACACCACGTCTTGTCGTCGCCTCCGGTGACAAGAGGGCTGACTCTTTTGTCGGGGAAATGCAGCCAGCGTTCTTCAGCAAATTGAAGTGACAATGCCGCTTAACTGACGACAAACGAGACAGCAAACGGGTTTTAAAGTGAGGACGGCTCATATTGTGCAAGAATACAAAAAAATAATATGATAATCACTAACCAGGTATCTGTAGACAGCAAAGGGAATGTACTCCAGCATGACGAAGATGTCTGCCACCGCGAGCCACTTGAGCAGTCTGTTGATGGGGGCCGCGGCGAGGTCCCGCCGAGTCAGCACCGCCACGTTCAGGGCATTAGCGAGGCAACCCAAGAAGCAGACCTGCAACAACAGATAGGTACAATGAAAACTTTAAAAACAACATGTTCTGCAGATGATAAAATCATCATTGGATGTACCTGGTTCGATTCCTGATCGGGACACAAAAATATTTATTAATGTCAATAAATACATTTATTTAATATTTAATTTATTTGTGATATTCCTCTCCTTTGGTACGCTGGAGACATCGACGAGCTTGCCACGTATCATGATTGGCCGGCAGTAAAGTTGGAAGAATGTGAATCGGCTTCTTTAAAAGCGTGATTTATGATCACTCCGGAAGAGATACGGTCGTAATGATACTTTACTCTTTTTACTTCATATAAACTCACTCACTCATTCACACTCACATATAACACCATCACACACCTACACTGTCAATACACATTCACATATACACTTAACATAATGATGCGTAGATGGTTTTTTTTTAATATTGTCTCTTTATATTTATTTTTTAAGTAGTTCAATTTGTTTATAATCAGTTTATGCTATACGTTTAGTAAAAATAATTTTATTCCGTAATTGACTAGGTGTTGGGTAATCATTTGAATGTAAATATTTATTTGTAAAAAACAGATGTGGAATATGTAAAAGAATAAATAAATAAATAAAATGGAAAGATTTTCACAATTTTGATAATCGTTTATAATTTATACATTGAAATTTTTCCAAGGCTCATTGACGTCTCTGGTGACAATAGCGCTGGCAGATTTTTATCTCCTAAATTAAGTATCCTAATTAACAGGGAAAATGCTGTCATTGTATTGGGCGCCATGCTAAACAAAAAGGACAGCGATTTGGAGGAGCTATTTTCTTTGTAAGTATTTAATTTTTATTTTAGAAGTTTTTGTTTTAGGTTTAATTTCGTTTTTATTGTAATTTAGTTTATTTACTTTAAGATTTGTAATTTGTATATGTATGTTTTAAGTTAATCGTATTTAGCGCTATGGCGTAAGTATATTAAAAGATTACATATTTGTGCCGTTTGCTGTAGAAACTCTGCGCCCATGGAGTCCAAGCGCAAAAAAGAATCAGTATTGCAATTGAGCGGGGAAATGCAGCCAGCGTTCTTGCCACCATTCCACGCGGACGGGACTTATATCCCTATGCTTAGTATTAATATTAATTTTATTTTATATGTTGTAAAAAAATTTTTCGAATATATGTTAATATAATTATTAAATTGTGGGGCTGAAATTTTCTATTTAGCGCTCGGTCATTTAATAATGGTCAATGAAGAAAATGTTAAATTTACTTAAATTCAGCAGAAACTTCACGAGCTACAAAAACGATGAAAATGATCACCCTGTGCAACTTTATGGGGGTATTTGAAAATATGTCACTTAGGAGCTGAAAAAGGGTCACAAAAAAGTTTTAGATATACGCGGATTAATACTACATTACTTATTCAGTTGAATTTGATTATTTTTCGTAATTGCTTAGGACAAAGAAAAGTATTTTGTACTTCTTTACATGTCAAATTTACAATAAGTTTACTATTCATTCATTCAACACAGCATCCTAGACCTCCACTGCTGGAGAAGGGCCTTCCAGAACATATATCTGGAACAACCCGTCTGCGTGGCCAGTGCAGGCCAAATTCTCCAGAATTATATTCTGGAAGGCCCATCTCCAACTGGACATCTAGGACTCTGTGTTCTAAGGGCTCTGATGATGAGGTGATGAAAAGCATATGTATAAAATGTAACCTATTTACGTGACGTAATCCGGCAGCCATTTGCAACTGTAGCGTTTCCGAGCGTAAATTCAAACACTCATGACAGGCATCACTCCCTAAAACTATGCCGGCTTGACTGAGCATGATGGCAATTCGAGACAGACTGGGGAAATTACCACCATCAGTCCGCCTACCACCACCAGTCCGCCTACCACCATCAGTCCGCCTACCACCACCAGTCCGCCTACCACCATCAGTCCGCCTACCACCACCAGTCCGCCTACCACCACCAGTCCGCCTACCACCACCAGTCCGCCTACCACCACCAGTCCGCCTACCACCATCAGTCCGCCTACCACCACCAGTCCGCCTACCACCACCAGTCCGCCTACCACCACTAGTCCGCCTACCACCACCAGTCCGCCTACCACCACCAGTCCGCCTACCACCACCAGTCCGCCTACCACCTATTCGTATATGGCCTATTCATATTGTGCTGTAAAAAATAAGATTAATTTAAAATTAATAATATTGTAACGTGTCAATATAAAAGACCCCAAGAAGGCCAATTTATTGTAATGAACAATTTGACTTTATACTCGATTTGTCATAATGTGTCGGGAGTTGATACGGTCTGCGTTAACTTTGAAGTGTACAGCATTAGCTTTCCCGATGTTCACATTATTGGATTTCGATATAGGAAAGCTACTCTTGGGGGTGTACCATGAAACTTCAAATAGAGAACTACTACAAAAATTTGTAAGACATAATATTTTTAATATATTTAATGGATCTTTACGCGATTTACCTTAGAGACATATTTGTCCCGACGTTTCGGCCAAGTTGCATGGCCCGTGGTTACGGGTCGACTGGAGCTGCGCGGTGTAACCTTCCTACATAAGGGCGGTAGATGTAAGTCTACCCACTAAGCACTTTAGTTTTTAGAATTCGCACCACATAATACTCACAGTATCCTTGGCGACAATGGACGATTTATCCTGGCGTTGAAACCGATTAATTTATGGATTTCTGCTGGAAGAATAGGTAGGGATTTTGAGCTGATTGTTATTAGCAGAGCGAAGGGGAAGATTATGACTGCATACTACGATGAGTAGCTCTGAAGAGCTCCACAAGTTTATCCCTTCTTCTCTATTCCGCAACCGAACACACACACATCCGCGTGTAGCACAGGCCGAAATATGCGTTCAAGGATTTTTTCTTATGGGGCCACTCATGTTAGGAAAGGAAAAACATATAGTTCCTAAGCTGCTGATCTTTTGCTAATAGCTTACTGGTCACTTTACTGCTTAGTCTTTTAATAGCGAAGTAGAATCATTAAAAATATTTAAATAACGACTTGAATAAATTCCTGTAGTAGGTTTCCGTAAATAAAGATAATAATATTTTGACTTTAACTTTGATTTGGTATGATGCGTGCAGACCCCCAGATTGACATACATTCAGTACTGGAAGGCCACAGTTCTCAATTTGCTGTTATCCTGACAAATTACTGCCATAATCCTGTTTCGTGCCTTCATTCATTGCGACAGTCATTGTTTATTGAACACCTACATATATGTAACGACCGACTTTCCTTTGAAATCCAAAAAGCTCGTGGTTCTAACCCTGGCGTGTACCAATCAGAAATACACTTTTTTACCTGAAGTCATAGATTTACAACACCACCGTTTTCTTGAGGAGAGCCCGTTAAGCCGTCGGTCCCGGTTCCACTACTACCAGCTTGTAAAATCGTTAAGAAATTGACAAAAAATATTACATCAAACCCTTCTGGCCAACGCGGAGAAGGTGGGCCCAATTCTCCCTCTAGCTTCATCCAGATAATTCTAGTCTGGGGATTAGAGTTCCTTCGCATAAAAATTGTTTTTTATGAAAAATAAATTTTTTACCCGTCTGCGTGACGCGACGCAGAAAGGGTTTTGTGTTTATCAGCATATGTATGTATGTATGTTTGCTTGTTCCTTTGTGGTACTCTGGAGAACAAACGCGTTGGCCGATTTTGATGATTCTCACGCCAATCGATTCTTCATCATTCGAGTGTCACTGAAGATATGACATCATTTTCATCATTCATCATTACAGCCCCTAGAACACAGCGTCCCAGACCTCCACTGCTGGAGATGGGCCTTCCAGAACATATATCTGGAGAATTTGGCCTACACTCGCCACGCTGGCCAGACGGCTTGGCGAGGATATGATGTCAATTTTTAATGACAATTTATTAACGATTCCACAAGTTAGTATTAGTGGAACCGAGACCTACGGGTTAACGTGCTCTCCGAGGCACGGGAACGGTGGTTTTTGTAAATCTGCAATAAATGTACGTAAGAAAAGTGTATTTCTCATTGGTACATGCCGGGTGAGTTTGAACCGACCTTTGTAGGATTTGAGGAACGCGTTCTTACAACCGAGCCACCACCGATCTCTATATGACATCAATCAACTTTAATTAGGGCGACAGCCAGATGCCATATAGTGGAAAATAAAAAATAAATAAAACATAATAAGTTATTCGCGCCATTTTGCAACAAAATGTCAAGTTATTGTTTTGTAAATTACTTTACTGTGGTTATTGTAAGTTAAAAGTGGTGTTGTTCAGTTAAATAATGTGCTACAGTGTAAATAATTATGGAAAACAATAAATTGGACTTTAAATATGGGGCACATGTTGCAACAAGTGGCAACATCTTGAATTTGACGATAACCTCATTAACTCGTAAGAAAGAAAGATATATTACGTCAGACTTGGCTGTATGGGCTAGACCCTTTGCCTTCCCTATCACCTCATTTATCATCCATCGGGAGAAGAGAATACAACAAAAAAATATAAAGCTTATAACCGCTTTATATTTTTTTGTTGTATTCTCTAATGTTGTAACTTATTGTTTGCATTGCTTTTTTTTTAGTTTTTATTTATAACTTTTCAGATTTTAATTCAAGATATTTTTTTACGCAGATGGGTTCTTTATTTTTTTTAAATAACTTTTTTGTATTAAATGTTCTGGAAGGTCCATGTCCAACATTGTCGGTCTAGGTTCTAGGGGCTGTGAAGATAAGGAACACCGCTGCACCGCAGGTACCTACCACACAAATGCAAAGAATTTAAGTTCATTTCAATTTTTAATGTATATATGAAGAAGCATAAAAGTTCTTGAAAAAGAAAATTTTCTATTGAAAAAAGTATGTTATGTTGAAAAATTGTCCATCATCAGTATTCCATTCTCGGAGTACAAAATTACTATGTTTTGCATAACTTCAACAGTTGACGCTTCAATTGACAACAATTTTCAAAGAAAATATTTTTAAGTATCTTTCCCAAACGACCTTCCAGCTTTTATTTTTATTCTACATACTATTATGTGACCTTGCGCCCACCTGATGGTAAGTGGCGCGCAAGGTCCATGAACGTTAGCAACTGGAATCAGCACTCATGACTGACATCATTCGCTAACACTATGCCGTAACTGGGCATGACGTCAATTCGAGCCTGATCCCGAAACGAGTGCATACACTTTACTGGGTTTATCGACACGAACGGTGGATACTTCCCCTTCCGGCAGACTTGGAATATGACCACCACTAGTCCGCCTACCACCACCAGTCCGCCTACCACCACCAGTCCGCCTACCACCACCAGTCCGCCTAGCACCACCAGTCCGCCCACCACCACCAGTCCGCCTACCACCACCAGTCCGCCTACCACCACCAGTCCGCCTACCACCACCAGTCTGCCTAGCACCACCAGTCCGCCTAGCACCACCAGTCCGCCTAGCACCACCAGTCCGCCTACCACCACCAGTCCGCCTACCACCACCAGTCCGCCTAGCACCATCAGTCCGCCTAGCACCACCAGTCCGCCTACCACCACCAGTCCGCCTACCACCACCAGTCCGCCTACCACCACCAGTCCGCCTACCACCACCAGTCCGCCTACCACCACCAGTCCGCCTAGCACCACCAGTCCGCCTAGCACCACCAGTCCGCCTACCACCACCAGTCCGCCTACCACCACCAGTCCGCCTACCACCACCAGTCCGCCTACCACCACCAGTCCGCCTACCAATACCAGTCCGCCTACCACCTATTAAACTTTGTACGCGAAAAGTTTAATATTAAAGAGACTTAGATCAAACGAACAAACGCTCATTCTATCTGCTGTTTATCAAAGAACAAAGCATTATTTTGTTGTTCTACATTTGCTCGCGTAGATTTTATGGAAAAATTATTTATTTTAATTATTTAAAAACTTAATTGCACTATGTACAAAGGCGGACTCAATGCCGCTTGGCATTCTCTGACAACCAAACCTTTAGGACATTTAGACAGTATAGATGGTAGGTGCAATCATCAATTAAGTTAATCTTAACAGTAATAATACATAAATACGCAATATATATATAAACATATATGTATATAAACATAAAGTACATCATAAATTTAGGACAGTCTAGTTGAAAAGAAAGTGTTTGTAAACCATGTTTTTGAAGATGACTCGATTTGAAGCTTGCCTGATACCTAAAGGTAGGTCATTCCAAAGATTAGCAGCTACAACAGCAAACGGATTAGAGACAAAAGAGGTGTGATGGAAAGGGATGGAAAGGGTGGAGATAGAAGAAGAGCGAAGAGTTCGATCATGAATTGAGCCTAGAAAAGTAAAGCTGTCTTTCAGGTATTGCGTAATATCCTAAGGAAATAAAAGTGGTGGTGGAACGCTTTCTTTCGAACCCGGCATGTACCAAAGAGAAATACTATTTTCTTACGTACATTTACATTTGAATTTGTAGTGTGGAACGACCGACAAGAGCTAGTTGTAGGATATTTTTTAGATTTAAATAACAATTATTTGGTTGTAGAGTAAAGCTGAAGTTTCGCGGAAGTCGGACCACGACTTTTCAGTTTAACGTTATGGACAAAAATTTTTTTTTGGTGAAATATTTCTCTACAAATTGTTTACGCCAGTATTTTTTATATTGACGTCAAATAGTTAATTTGTTAATGTCAACAAAAAGTAACTACCTACATATCTTGTTTTTATTACATCTATACAGTCATTAAACGTTTATTGTAAGCATCATCGACATATATATCGGGACTTGTCTAATGAATCAATGCTCCAAAATATACAGAAAATTGAACGTTTTTTAACTTTCGCGCACATTCATAATAGTTTTTATAATTTTAACGGGTCTTTACGCTATTTACCTTAGAGACATATTTCTCCCGACGTTTCAGCCAAGTTGCATTGGCCGTGGTTACGGGTCGACCCGTGTTAGAGACACGTAAATCGCGTAAAGACCCGTTAAAATTATTTAAAAAACTCAACAGAAAATTGTTTAATAAAAAGTAAACCAACAAAGACTTAAATAAAGTACACAAAATCCCAAAAAAATACTTATGCTTTACAAAGTGCAAATTAAATGCGTGGTATACTGTTCTCACCTCTTCAGTTTCGCTAAGTACCTTACAGATGCTCTCAATATCCTGCAGAGGCACACGATTCGAATAGTGGTCGACTACTGTGTCTAATACTCTCCAATCGCTTCAGCTTCGCCGAGCCATACTACAGTCAGTGTTCTGAAGAGCGCAACAACCTTAGTCCTTACCGTTTACCGTAGCTGAGCTTGTACATATAAATTTGGAGACTCTTACATCTGTCGCACGCTAAAGATGTCGCATACTCTCCCAGCCAGTGATATCGTATTCAGTGTAAAGTACAGGATAGGATAAAAAGTACTGGCACTATAGAAATTACTTTGAGTATGACCTGATGTTGAAAATTATATAATAAACAAATTTAAAATATACCAAAAATAAAATTAGATTGTTTCACTCCCCAGGAATGTGGAATATCGTGTTAATATTTTTACGGAATAATTAATCAATGACCTGTCACTTCTTTCTTTGGGGTTATTTGAAATCTCTGGTGTATGTGAACAAGCCACAGACTCTCGCAGCTTTAAAAGTAAACATTTATCACGAAATAAGAAGCATATCGCCGGAAGTGCTGTTTGTACGACAAGTAATGTAAAAAGTCATAAATAGGGCACAAATTAAAAACTAAACTAGGCGAAATTTCATGGACGAATTTTATTTATAGATTTAGTTAATCATAGTTTATTTAATTTAGAAAATCAGTTGTTCTGAAACAATAGTACCTTTACTTTTGCGCCACCCAGTAAAACCGGGTCCCCCTAAATATGTCTATGCTTAGTAAACTATTATTATAAAAAATAGACTTACAATCAGACTAATGTATCCATGGATCCCATTGTAGGCGAGGATGATGTCACGAAATCCACCTTCACAATAGTTGCACGGGTTTTCTGACGATTTAGACAAGTTGAATCTATTTCTTAGATTTCCTACCAATTTCACCAAAGTACCAAAATCCAACGGATCATGGCTAGAGTTCTTAGTGGATTGAGTTTTTAAACTTGTTAAAAACTGCGATAAATTAATGTTGCTACTATTTGTTTTTATATCGTCATTTTCAATGAACATTTCCTTAAATAAGTTTGATAAAGTTAGACTTATGTTGGAGGTGGCGTAGTCATTAGCGTCGGCCATTTTGAATTTCTCTTTCAGCCAGCTCTGAGCAGAGATTGATGTGAAGTTTCCTCGCACATATTCGGAAGTGGTTGATCTCGGTGATAACTTCTTTGTATCCTGTAACAAAGGTAAACATATATAAATTGAACGTCTTATGCCAGTAATGACATATACTAAATGGATACGGGGACCGGCAGGTATAAAGAGTGTTGGATAGCTGAGGTCGAAGCAAATTTGCGCATCGGTACCGTAATGGACAAAATTTATATAATTTTAAAGAGTATCATTACGACCATTTCTCTTTCGGGGTGGTCAGCGGAATAAGCGGATTCACATTTAGCCAACTTAACTATAGGCCAATCATGACAAGTGGCAAGCTCGTCGATGTCTCCAGCGTACCAAACTCGAGAAATATCACAAATAAATTAAATATTAATTAAATGTATTTATATACATTAATAAATATTTTTGTGTCCCGACCAGGAATCACACCCGGTACCTTCGAGTCTAAATCCACGGACTTAACCGCTAGACCACGGAGGCAGCTAACCGCTAAACCACGGAGGCAGCTAACCGCTAGACCACGGAGGCAGCTAACCGCTAAACCACGGAGGCAGCTAACCGCTAAACCACGGAGGCAGCTAACCGCTAGACCACGGAGGCAGCTAACCGCTAAACCACGGAGGCAGCTAACCGCTAAACCACGGAGGCAGCTAACCGCTAAACCACGGAGGCAGCTAACCGCTAGACCACGGAGGCAGCTAACCGCTAAACCACGGAGGCAGCTAACCGCTAAACCACGGAGGCAGCTAACCGCTAAACCACGGAGGCAGCTAACCGCTAAACCACGGAGGCAGCTAACCGCTAAACCACGGAGGCAGCTAACCGCTAAACCACGGAGGCAGCTAACCGCTAGACCACGGAGGCAGCTAACCGCTAAACCACGGAGGCAGCTAACCGCTAAACCACGGAGGCAGCTAACCGCTAAACCACGGAGGCAACTAACCGCTAGACCACGGAGGCAGCTAACCGCTAAACCACGGAGGCAGCTAACCGCTAGACCACGGAGGCAGCTAACCGCTAAACCACGGAGGCAGCTAACCGCTAGACCACGGAGGCAGCTAACCGCTAAACCACGAAGGCAGCTAACCGCTAGACCACGGAGGCAGCTAACCGCTAGACCACGGAGGCAGCTAACCGCTAAACCACGGAGGCAGCTAAGTAATTTTAAAATTATAATAATTTAATTAATTTATGATTAAAAAAATGTTTAATCTAATTCATGTACTTTCTATACTATCTTTAATTATTTTATAAATTTAATTACATACAACAAACACATAACTTAAAACCGAGACAGGGTCAAATCATCCCAACAATAGGTCACTACAAGACTGCGAGATTGTCACTTTTAGTTCCAGTCTCAGCCGTAGGACTTGAGTGGTGGTCCCAACTCTACATCACGTCGTGTCGTCTACATGTACGCATCTAGTGTGCACAAGCCTTAATTTTCCTATTCCCACTCACAACATTACGTTTAATCGAATACCATTCCTAATTACGAGATGTTAATCAATAAATACCAATGTCGACTTGTTAAGGGTTTAAAATTGACTTATGTCTAAGACTTGGGCTTATCTACAAAAATACAAATTTCATATCTTTCTATAGATTCAAAACAAATCAGATATTATATTTATACCTAACATTTTTGGCTCGTAGGACCTTTTAACCTAATAGCTCGAACAGCTGGAAATTTATTATCATTTTATTATAATAATATTATGTGTGGGCCTTTTATTTGCATATTTCCTTTATTCTGGCCAGCGTGATAAGTGTATGCCAAATTGTCCAATAGTAAATGGTGTAAATCTCTGTGTTCTAGGGGCTGTGTGTTGATAATACTTAGCAGTCATGGAATAAAGGTTAGTAATATAACATGGATCTGTATCTTTTGAGACATTTATTCTGATAACAACGTGACAATTAACAAAAAAAAACTTAGGAGACGCCGCGATAAATTGTCCAATATAATTGAGTATGTCTTGAAAAAATATGTACATGTGGGTACCTTACGCCCATTTTGGGCATGGGCTACAGCTGATCAGCTTCAGTCGACCCGTTACCAATACAACTTGAACGAAAAGTCAGGAGAAGTATTTGTCTGTGGTAAATCGGGTAAACACCCGTTTAATTATAAAACCTAAGTCATCGTAAAGATATCTTTATACACGTAATCCTATTACTATTATTTTATAGTAGCACGACATGTGACCCAGCGCTCACGTGATGGTAAGTGACGCGCAAGATCCATGAATGTTAGCAACTGGAATCAGACGCTAATGACTGACATCAGTCCCTAACACTATGCCGGCTTGACTGGGCATTACGGCAATTTAAGCCTGATCCCGAAACGTGTGGATACACTTTACAGACAGACTGGGCAATTACCACTACCACTCTGCCTACCACCTATTTATTTATTGTGACACGTAAATATTTAAGTTATTTTAATGATTCTACTGCTAGTTTAAGATTAAGCAGCAAAGTGGTCCAAAAAGTAAGCAGAAGACCAGCAGCTTAGCAGAATCCAGTGGCCTGTTAATGTTTAATCTAACTGAGGAAGGAATCTGCAAGGAAAACTAGGATAAAAAGAAGTTCGTATTCCTAATAGATACAGACCCAGCCATAGCATAGCTCCATCTTATTTTAAAACACACTTTGAATTTCTTTGTGATTCGCACGACCGCCCTCTTCGTTCTTCTCATAACAACTAACTCTAAATCCCAACCCACACTTCCAGCAGATATTTAGATTAATTTACTGCATCGGCTGATCGCCAGTGAAACAAGCTTCCACTGACCATCAGACAAGCTCCTTCAATTCACATCTTTAAAAAACAACTTAATACTTTCTTTTTAAACAAGCAGAACAGTATATATTAAATATAAATATTTCTTGTTAATAATATTATATTATCCTTCTATATATCTACTATATATTAATAAGTATTTAAGTAGTCTATGTATACATACTATTTATGTAGTTTATTCAAATTTAAAATAAGGTTAAAATTGCACCCCACATATTATACTGTCTCACTCTCCAAAGGTTAGCTGGTAGAAAAAGCCGAAATGGCTTTAAGTTCGCCTTTGTACATACTCTTAAGATAAAGTGCAATAAAGTGTTTTAATAATAATATAGAAGTCAATGTTATGTACTTAAGGTAGAAGATTCACTTAATGTCGAGTGGTTTAATAATAATATAGAAGTCAATGTTATGTACTTAAGGTAGAAGATTCACTTAATGTCGAGTGGTTTAATAATAATATAGAAGTCAATGTTATGTACTTAAGGTAGAAGATTCACTTAATGTCGAGTGGTTTAATAATAATATAGAAGTCAATGTTATGTACTTAAGGTAGAAGATTCACTTAATGTCGAGTGGTTTAATAATAATATAGAAGTCAATGTTATGTACTTAAGGTAGAAGATTCACTTAATGTCGAGTGGTTTAATAATAATATAGAAGTCAATGTTATGTACTTAAGGTAGAAGATTCACTTAATGTCGAGTGGTTTAATAATAATATAGAAGTCAATGTTATGTACTTAAGGTAGAAGATTCACTTAATGTCGAGTGGTTTAATAATAATATAGAAGTCAATGTTATGTACTTAAGGTAGAAGATTCACTTAATGTCGAGTGGTTTAATAATAATATAGAAGTCAATGTTATGTACTTAAGGTAGAAGATTCACTTAATGTCGAGTGGTTTAATAATAATATAGAAGTCAATGTTATGTACTTAAGGTAGAAGATTCACTTAATGTCGAGTGGTTTAATAATAATATAGAAGTCAATGTTATGTACTTAAGGTAGAAGATTCACTTAATGTCGAGTGGTTTAATAATAATATAGAAGTCAATGTTATGTACTTAAGGTAGAAGATTCACTTAATGTCGAGTGGTTTAATAATAATATAGAAGTCAATGTTATGTACTTAAGGTAGAAGATTCACTTAATGTCGAGTGGTTTACATTTATATGTTGCTGAAATACGCTTAATTAAGGAAACGTCGGATCCTAATTCTAAACGGGTTTAATAGTAATCTGATATCATAATTACATTAATATTTTAATTATTTTCCAGCTAAAATTAACGTTATTTATTCCCATAATTAGTAGGTAATATTATGAACACGAGCAGTAGTGGTCGGGTTGTTAGAACGCTAAAGGTCGCAGTTTGGACCTCGGCATGTACCTCTGAAATATACTCTTCTTAGCTTCGATTGTACCTAAACGAAATCGCTGTAATTGTAACGATTAAAGATAAACATGGCTTCGAATGCACCAGCTGATGACTCAAAATAAATCTGGTACAATCGACGCAAATTTTTAACAATTATGCTTTTTTTTTGTGCTACCCAAGCTTAACCCTGTGCAACAGACGTGTCCTAAGTTCAACAATTTAGCTGAAGTGTAGACCGTTGGACACCTATATAAGTAGTAGTGTTTTATACATATAAATCGGTAACTAACATGCATTGTATTTACTTAATTTACATAAACGAACGTAGTAATAATAATAGACTATTTATTGTACACAACCAAAAATAGCAGATGAACTGGCCAGGAAAGGAGCTGAGTCTGCATTGATGGGTCCAGAACCCTTTTGTGGACTGTCAAAAAGCACTTTCCGCGAAGCATTAAAAAAATGGAAACACGCACAATGTGAACCCGCCTGGCAGGCAACTCCAGAGCAGAGGTACTCGAAGGAGCTAATCGTGGGCTACTCAGGTAAGTACACAATCAAAGCCCTTCAGCTATGCAAACCTAAATTAGGAACTCTCACTAGAGCCCTAACTGGTCACTGTAAATTAAACGAGCACATGTTTACCATGGGCTTGGTAGAAACAGATAAGTGCAGATTCTGTCGCGAGGTGTCTGACACACCTGTCCATCTCCTTTGCAACTGTTATGCCCTGCATCACAAGCGAAGCACCATCTTGGGTGCTCACAGTTTAAGCTCCGAGGAGGTGCGACGCCTCGCTGCTAAGCCCATACTAAGGTTCTTTGAAGCCGTATGTCTAGTGAACGAACTATAGTCTAGGGAGGTCTGAATAGATCACTACTGGTCTCAGTGACTTGGTGACGAGTAGTCCCACCCTATTTCACATATAATAATATTTTATTTATCATTAAAAAAATGAGTTTATAGCGAACAGACAGACAGACAGACAGACAGACGCGACGGAGGACTTTGTTTTATAATATGTAGTGAAGTAGTGATGATATGTAGTGATAAACATGTGACCTCGCTGCCACCTAATAGCAGCGTAGAGCAATGACAGGGAAATGCTAGCAACTGAAATACTGACAACTAATTACCCTAACACTAATCAGCTGTATGATTTGTGCATTACGTGTGTTGCTGTATGTCGTAGCCGGAAACTATGACGTAGCTACGAGCTACAGCGTAGTCAGTACTACCTGTGTCGTAGCAACACATGGAAGAAAAAAATATGAACATTATATTAAATATTTTTAAAAATTGTCACTACTCTTTGTGTGAATACAAACAATGATTATTAATGTGCTAGACTCAGGTCATAATACATTTGCCTTTTTAGTTTGGAGATAATGTCCAGACCGCGCAATATCCACAGTATACTAGGTCACTCCCCTTCACTCCAGCTACAAACAAATATCAAAACAGTGATGCGGTATTCTGTATCCTACACCAACTTAACTAAACTATATTTTTTGTGTGTATTATATCATTGTTTTGTATATATGACATTATGCAAGCGGCCCGATGGAATGACGTCGGTTCCATGGAGCGAAAATACACTCAGCTTATTGGGAGATGTGTTTTTGTCAAAACAGCTCATCAACACCTCGGGAGACAAAAGGTCTGGGCAATATTTGGGCCAAAGCATCAGCATTACCATTCAACATGGCAATGCTGCCAGTATCCTTGGCACTTTGCCCATTGGCAGCGATTTGGAGCAATTTTTTTATTTATTATAATTTTTATTTCGTTATTTCTTTATTTTAGTTTTTAGTAAGTAGTATTTTTATTTATAAAGTACCTAGGTTTGTTTTTCAATAAAATCGAACCCGGTACCTTAGCGTCTAAATCCACGGACTTTATCGATAAACCCCGGAGGCAGTTAAAAACTAACAGCCAGCTGCAGAAAGGATGATTAAAATAATATATGATCAATATTTTGAAATACGCCACGCGACTGGTCAGCTTGTCACTTTTGTTATTCCAGCCAATGACGTGTCTCATAAGCATGCATTAATCATGTCAAAAGATAATCAGCCTTTCTGAAACTGGCCGTAAGACAGATATTTTTTTAAATAATAAATAAAGTCACACATAAATGAAAAAAGCATTTGTTTCAAGAACAACTAAATACGCTGCGTGTCCCCAATTCGTGACGGATTCAAGTCATTTCCTATCTGCTCCTAATTGAACAAATGGAACAATAATCTAATAAAATCCACCAGGTCTATTCCTAAAACATTCTCAGAGTTCATTCGCAACTACTTTTATTGCAGATGAAATACGTGATTGCTGAAATTAACTAACTACATTTTACTGTTAATTAATCAGGTTGATGTTTTGTGGTTTAGTATAATTATTAATTATTATTGTCTGTGGTCGACAACCACACCCAATTAAATACAATTCATAAAACTATATACATATACATATACAAATTATGCCGTATGCCCAGAGTACTAGTAATAGTAGGCGAAAACAAAATTAGTAAATTTTGAGATAAATATGTTTTAATTTTTTATTGTTGTTGTATAATTCTGTATATGTTTCATTTTGTAAATCTGATATAGGTAACTGAGTTTTTCTTGCAGATTCCTTTCTCAGTCAGATTAAATATTAACAGGTCCCTGGAATCTACTAAGACTCAAGACTGCCTCCGTAGTCTAGCGGTTCAGTTCGTGGAAATATACTCGGAGATATCGGGTTCGATTCACACGGTCGGGACACATTAATTTATTTGTAATATTTCTTGAGCTTGGTAAGCTAGAGGCATCGACGAGCAAACCGAAAAAAAGGAGATGGTTACTGACCACCCCGAAAGGTCGTACGATCGTGATGATACTTTACTTTTTACTTTTGAAAGCTGCTAAGCTGCTGGACTTCTGCTAACAGCTTACAAATAGGACTGCTTTGCTGAGGGAGTAGGTGCTGCGCGGGGCCCAGAAACATCGTTGGTGCTGCGTGAAGCAAATCCACGAATGTATTTGCGGTACACAACACGGAGCGGCCAGAATTCCTTTTTTAGGAAAATTTTGAGGTACTCTGACCGCACACGAATCCTAAAGGTCTTAAATCCGGTGTCATCCCAATGGGAAGGTAACTCGTCGATAGCAGCGACAAAGTCGATCTCTCCTCGGTCCCGTATATGTCCGAGAACATCTTGGGATGACATGTTCTTGCGCGGCCGCGATACATAGACATGGATGTCGGTATCGCAGGTTTTTAGAGCTTACTGTTCAGGAATAGCAATTTCCCGATTATTACGTTTGGGCCTCCTTTTTGTTTCTCCACGTCAAGAACCCTTCCGAATCAGTTTAATGATGCTAATGTTAGACATTATTACTAGACCAACCTTAGTTAATTTTGCCCAAAGTAAGACCAATATGTTGCCAGTCTCGATCTTGCATCAGGACAGGTGGTCACAGCACAGCACATTAAGGCATCGGTTCCGGTGCCACAAATATGAACTTGTGGAAAAGTTAATAAATTAATAAATTGACATAAAAAATGACATCAGACCATCGCCAACCAGTCTGGCCAACGTGGCGATAGTAGGCCAAATTCTCTAGATGATATTGGCTGTGATGATATTTTGAAAATGATATGTTTTTTTTTATATTTCTACTTTATATGTACAGAAGACTTTAATTTTTTAATACTCTTTGTTTAGGATTTATAAAACCCATTTTTTTTTTATAATAAAAATAATAATATATATTTGTATTTTATATAATTATTTAAAAATAATAGAATTATATAATTGTCACCTCTCAGGCGCCTGTTTATCTTTTAGGAAAGTAAGGAAGTGAATGTGAACCCGAGACACATGTACTCGTACTGGTAGATGTCTCTAATTGCCAAACCTCAGTACGTAATTATACAGTTCTAGACATATCAGGTCTATTTACCCCTTTCCTTTGTTTCTAGATAGTTCTCTCAGGGAACACGTTTCCAAGGATTTCTCGGTAACAATCCGCCAGTAATTTCCAGAAACCGGCTCACTAATTATACGACACACACCAGTCAGGTCCCTATTATGTAATTATGAGACTAATTAATATAACATACAATCCAGACGTAAGGAAAGAGATAAGGATATAAAGCTCTTGGGAACACACGGCCGGTTGCAGAGAAGATCATTTAAACTATCCATAATTAACATTTGGGTATTTGGTTGTTTCAGCCGATGACATGCCTCATAGGAATACATGTCAAAAGATAATCAACCGGCATGTACCAATAAAAAATACATTTTCTTATGTACAAGTACATTTGTCATAGATTTACAACACCACCGTTCCAGTTTGAGGAGAGCACGTTAAGCCGTCGACCCCGGTTCCACTAATACCAACTTGTGGAATCGTTACTAAATTGTTATTCAAATTTTGCATTAGACCCTCGCCAACGCATCTGGCCAGCGTGTTTAGGCCAAATTCCCCAGAAATTTCTGTAAGGCACATCTTCAACGGTGGAAGTCTAAGACTATGTGTTCTAGGGGTAGTGATGATGGACCAGAAGTAAAAATGGGTATACTCAATAAAAAATAAGACAATAAAAAAAATTATTATTATTTTTATTTAAGTTATATTATTAATTTAAAAGTCCAACATTTAATACATTTAGAATATGTCAAAAACAGTATTTTTATCTGGATCGTTATTAATTTAATTTCTGAAATATTGTGAATTGGATCCTTTTTCCATTGATGGGGTTTTCTTAAGAATATTTTTAGTGGTGGGCTCCCACGTTCTATTGACTCCGTGGCCGGAGCCCGACACGCGCTGGCCCGCGATTCTCGTCCTATTGACATGTATGTCCGCTTGATTTGCTCGAATCAGATCAGATCCGCACCACACTTCACACGCCCCGCACGCCGCCGTGAACAGACACGGATGGCGCTGCATCGTCCGGGACAAAGTGATCCGAGAAGGACGTCATGACCATGCATTGAAGAAAACGACGCAAGAAGGAGGATCTTTTTGCCTAACTGCGTCCAGTTACAAGTTTGTAAGAATCATCATCGATTAGGTAAGTGCTGATTTTATGCGAACGAGTAAAGCAATTTTCTCGAAAGCTTCAATTAAACAGTATTAAATGATTTGAATTTCGTTAACTTGACCTAAATCCACAAGCTTGGATCAAAGAGCCGCGGCTGGTTGATAATAAAATGATTAAGCTTCCAGAATAACATCATTTGCTATCCCGTTCGGTACTAATTAAGGCTGGGACCCGCTTAAACCTTAGCGGGTTACCCATAGACGTTGATAATATGTAGTATTTATTATGAGCTTAAATGTAGTTTACTAACTGCCTCCGTGGTCTTGCGGTTAAGTCCGTGGATTAAGACTCGGAGGTACCGGGTTCGATTCCTGATCGGGACACAAAAATGTAAATAAATACATTTAAAGAATATTTAATTTATTTGTAATATTTCTCTCCTTTGGTACGCTGGAGACATCGGCGAGCTTGCCACTTGTCATGATCGGCCTATAGTAAAGTTGGCTAAATGTGAATCCGCTTATTTATAAGCGTGGTTTCTGACCACCCCGAAAGGGAAACGGTCGTGATAACTTACTTTTCTAGTTTACTTAATAAAAATCTATCAAATTCAAATATAATATTCTCAATATTATATATTCGCGGTTTTTTACAATAACGTCTCATTAGCATTGTGAACTCAAAAAAATAGTCCATCCAGCATGCAAATACTTCTTAAATTAAGTCACTGAATAACAACAATAATTACACTTTCTTATATAATATAGAAGAGAAAAGATATTATATAACTAAACTGGCTTTGTCAAACATTAGCGGTGATGCACCCACTATCCCTGCTCACTTCTCCTAAAGGTAATCTAACAGGTAACTGTTAAATAATGTTTTTAGACATTTAGCTCGCCTATGTACTGTAAAATTATTTATTTTCCTTATTCAGGAAACATACAAAACTTAACATAATACCAATTATAAATAGTACAACAATATTTCTACACAATTACTAGCTGTTTTACCTGACTTTGCCCGTGTAAACTTTGTGGCTTTGGAGTCACGAGCCCCTTTTTCTCTCCAAATTAATTTCGTTGCGCATTATTTTGATTTTGCTATATCTCCTAAGATATTCATGTAATTTGCATGGTGTAAAGGGAAAAAAATATCTTCATGAAATGCTGAAGCCAACTAACGTATTTAAAATGATAAGGATTAATACCGTATTTGTTTAAATAGCTTTGCAATTACAGCTTAATAATTAACCAATTTTATAAAGTATTAAAAAGGACATAGTACGTATGTAATTCTTAAGAAATAGACATATGCCATTAAAGACTTTTCTGTAGACCTATATAAGATACATAATTCCAACAAACATTATTTTGTTATATCTCAAAGGGTTTAGGCAGCGTTTTAGTTGTAAGCTCCCAGACGGCTTATTTTTTTTCGACACCTCCAACAAGTATCATTAATATTTACAACTTGACAAATTATATACTAAAACCTTTCTTGAAAACCACTCTATCAGCATGAAAATCGGTTCATAAGTTCTTGAGTTTATCGCGAACAGACAGACAAACAGACAGACAGACTGACGCGGCGGAGGACTTTGTTTTATAATGATGTGATATAAGCTATACTGTTACTAAAAATCTCTTTTTACACATATACAACAATAATTAATAATAATAATGAGTCCAGCAAGCGGCGCAAGTATGTAAGTACACACATCAAAAAAGTCTAGGGATCAAGCATGTTTATGCGGATTTCTTGTGATTGAGATGTGGCTTTGTAATAAATTTATGATTTTATAAATTTATATGGATCCTTTTTGGTGCATTTCATAATTTAAAACAGGAACTGTCAATCAAATTCGAGTAAAAGATGAAAATCAGCTGTCAATATTTTCCCTATAAAAACATAAGACGCATTGAAGACATTATTAGTGCTACTGTTTCCCTACTACTGATTAAAACCAACGTTATTATGGAGCGGCGACGTCATTTAAGCAGGGAAGAAATGATCAGAGCCGTGGGAATGATAGAAGCTGGTTCCCGGCAACGTACTGTGGCTTTAGCTCTGAATACAAGTCAGAGTGTTATCAGTCGACTTTGGACACGTTACCGAACCACTGGTACCGTGGCTGAGCGCCATGGAGGACGGTATCGCTGCACCACACGGAGACAAGACCGATACATTCAAATCACAGCTCGAAGAACTCCAACAATAACCGCCATGATGTTAGCCGTGAGCCTTCATCGCTCTTCAGGGAACTTAATTAGCGACCAAACAGTCAGAAACCGCTTGCATGAAGTGAACCTTCATTCCCGAAGACCGCTACGGGTACCACCTATAGCAATGCACAATCGTAGGACTCGATATCAATGGGCTCTTGAACACAGAAATTGGACAGAAGAACAATGGCGTTTCGTGTGCTTTTCTGATGAGTCTCGTTTTGGTATGAGGCCGGATACAAGACGTATACGACACTGGAGAACCCCTGGACGCCAACAGCGATTAAAATCCTGCCAGGAAGTCCATCCTTATAGTGGTGGAACCATCATGGTATGGGCGGGTATTTCGATCGGCGGAAGAACTGAGTTGATTTGGATCAGAGGCAACCTCAACGCTCAAATTTATGCTGAGACGGTTGTATCAGACGTCATCGTTCCTCTACAAGTGCATATCGGTCCCTTATTTCAGTTAATGCATGATAATGCACGACCGCACACCGCAAGAGTTGTAAGACAGACTCTCGCCGCAGCTAACATCAATGTCCTGCCCTGGCCTGCTCAGTCGCCAGACTTGAACCCGATTGAGCATGCATGGGATATTCTTCAGAGAAGAGCTCTGCCGAATATGGAGGGTATCCAGTCGCAAGAAGACCTTTTTTTGTTGTTGCAACGAACATGGGCGGCCATTCCACAGCGTGATTTGGATGAACTCATTTTGAGTATGCCAAACCGATGTTCTTGTGTTGTTAGTGTTCGCGGTAGAAACACGGATTATTAATTGTTTAAGTTACCCAATAAAATTTAAAAAAAAACTGTTATTTCAGTCTTTTTTTCGAACTTTAATGTTAGTGGTTCAAATGTCAAAAATCCCTTTATTAGGAAAATGGCAATTTTTTTTACTAATGCAAAGGTGACTTGGTTTATCGTTACTGTAGACAAACGAAAACATTTTATTTGATCAATCCTTAAAGAAAATTTTAATGAATATCAATCAGGAGAAAAGTTATTGCAAAAATATATGTTGATCCCTAGACACTTTTGATGTGTGTATATTAAAAGATTACATATTTGTGCCGTTTGCTGTAGAAACTCTGCGCCCATGGAGTCCAAGTGCAAAAAGTTTTAAAAAGACATAACACCGTGTCTTGTCGTCTCCTCCGGTGACAAGAGGGCTGGCTCTTTCTTCGCCCAGAAAATCAGTATTGCAATTGAGCGGGGAAAAGCAGCCAGCGTTCTTGCCACCATCCCACGAAGACGGAACTTATATCCCATCCCTATCCTTAGAATTAATATTAATTTTATTTTATATTTTTTAAATACTTTTTATTTTCATTAAATATAATATTTATATAAATAATATTTAAATATACAAACAAAGGTAATAAACCGAACGAAGAAAAGAATAAAGAAAAATAATTTACAAAACCAAATAATATAAAAAAAGAGTGAGAGGAACTTAACAACACCCTTAACCAGTCCTAATTTATATACGTCTATGGCATTATTAAAGTTCGGATTACAAAGGTTGGTATTTGTACCTGCTACTTAAACAAGGCGTCCATTTGCCGATCATTCTCCCAAACCGCTATAAACATGTAGGAATACGAAATCTACAGTTAACACGTGCATGTTCACTGGCATTATAAACTTGCACATTGAATCTACTGGCACGAAAAAAAACGTAATTATGTATGTAGTTCAGTCAATACTATTAAATAGAAAACTGGAAAAGGGAAAAATACATATTTTAAAAACTTGTTTTAATATATTTTACTTATTTACTTACTTGTTAATTCTAGTTTTTATATAGTAATATATATATATATATATATAAATATATATTCTTGAATTAAATGTGATGGTATTAGAATTAATTAAATATAAAATACTAACCACTTTGACATCGAATCAACTGTATCATAATATACTCGCTGTCTATTTAAAAATTATTCATGTCAATAACCTAATATAACTTAAGACACTGGTTCCCACAGGCCTGGCAGGACTACTGACCTAGTGTCCAATTATAAAGGTAGTTTAGATAATTTAGGCTTGTTGTTGCCAGAATTCGTTCATTCGTTTTTGTTTCAATATTCACCGACTCTCGGCAAATGTGTGCTGTGTTTAGATAGTATGTGTAAGTGTACTGTGCTGTATTATGTTAGTATAGTTTAATTTGTGTCAAAAATAGGAATGCCTTCTGGACCCCAGTATTTCTTTTCCAGAAAGCAGTGCTCACTAACTCAAATTATTTATTTTATTTTATTTATTCCATCACAGGCGCCTGTAATGTAATGATTCTAAAAATGTTTGTTGCTATTGTAAATGTCCTGTTCAAGTTAATCAGTTGTTCTACTGGCACGTGTGGGCTTGCTAAAATCTACTAGCCTCCCACGCAATAGCAGAGGAAACCTTTGCTATTGTAAAAGTCTGTAAGGCGTTTAACGAGCCGGAACTTGGAGTCGCGGTGAATTTGGAGAATCAAAAGCTTTGTCAGGCGCGATCTGGCGTGGGTAGAGCTAAAAGCATGTACGAGTATCATCAACCTGTAACGGCGATAACATAATAAACATAAAGGTTAAAGGAATACTGGATGCGTATCGTAGACATGCACTATAAATTACACCTTCCCATTCCTCTAGCAGATATTCAGATTCCTTGACGGTTGATGCCGCTCGTCAGTGGAACAAGCTACCCCTAGCTATAAGGCGACAACCGTACGTAATAGTTATTTTAGTAGTTTAAGTTATTTTCATATTTTTCTTCATCCTGCCCCATCACCTTTCATGGGACAACTAAAGCAACGACAAGATAAGGCAGGTGGGATCAAAAGTAATAGAGAATATTAGACGTCAAGACTCGTGTACTTATACCCTGGCCAACCCGTCTGGCCAGGCGTAGCGAGTGTAGGCCAAATTCTCCAAAAAAATCTAGAAGGTCCTTCTCCAACAGTTGAGGTCTAGGACATTGTGTTCTATGCCTGTGATGATGTTAATATTATACTTATAAATAAATACTATTTTGTATACTAATACATAAGTACACAAATACATACAAATAAAACTACATACATACATTTCATCGTTCATAATATGTATTATTCTAACACTACTAGTGAAAACTTGTAAATGACTTTCTGTTTCTATTTTTGTATCTATACTTGTGAATTAAATGTCAATAGTTTTCCTTAATAAATAAATAAATAAATAACAAATAAAATAAACTGCCGCCGTGGTCTAGCGGTTAAGTCCGTGGATTAAGACTCGGGGGTACCGGGTTCGATTCCTGGTCGGGAAACAAAAATATTTATTAATGTTAATAAATAAATTTAATTATTATTTAATTTATTTGTGATATTCTTGAGTTTGGTACGCTGGAGACATCGACGAGCTTGCCACTTGTCATGATTGGCCGGCAGTAAAGTTGGCTAAATGTGAATCCGCTTCTTTATAAGCGTGGTTTCTGACCACCCCGAAAGGGAAACGGTCGTGATGATACTTTACTTACTTTTTATAACAAATAAAAGTAAAAAAGTACATACATAAGTTCTATGAATATACATAAATATAATATTACCTACAATATGATGACTACTCGTATAAAGAGAGAAATAAATACAGCAGAGTCTTATTGTAACACTATTAGTAATAAATAAATACAGCAGAGTGTTATTGTAACACTATTAGTAATAAATACAGCAGAGTGTTATTGTAAGACTATTAGTAATAAATACAGCAGAGTGTTATTGTAACACTATTAGTAATAAATACAGCAGAGTGTTATTGTAACACTATTAGTAATAAATACAGCAGAATGTTATTGTAACACTATTAGTAATAAATACAGCAGAGTGTTATTGTAACACTATTAGTAATAAATAAATACAGCAGAGTGTTATTGTAACACTATTAGTAATAAATAAATACAGCAGAGTGTTATTGTAACACTATTATTAATAAATAAATACAGCAGAGTGTTATTGTAACACTATTAGTAATAAATAAATACAGCAGAGTGTTATTGTAACACTATTAGTAATAAATACAGCAGAGTGTTATTGTAACACTATTAGTAATAAATAAATACAGCAGAGTGTTATAGTAACACTATTAGTAATAAATACAGCAGAGTGTTATTGTAACACTATTAGTAATAAATACAGCAGAGTGTTATTGTAACACTATTAGTAATAAATAAATACAGCAGAGTGTTATTGTAACACTATTAGTAATAAATACAGCAGAGTGTTATTGTAACACTATTAGTAATAAATAAATACAGCAGAGTGTTATAGTAACACTATTAGTAATAAATACAGCAGAGTGTTATTGTAACACTATTAGTAATAAATACAGCAGAATGTTATTGTAACACTATTAGTAATAAATACAGCAGAGTGTTATTGTAACACTATTAGTAATAAATAAATACAGCAGAGTGTTATTGTAACACTATTAGTAATAAATAAATACAGCAGAGTGTTATTGTAACACTATTAGTAATAAATACAGCAGAGTGTTATTGTAACACTATTAGTAATAAATAAATACAGCAGAGTGTTATTGTAACACTATTAGTTTGAATCCGAGAAAAACCAAGGTACTAGTGTTTGAAAGAAGAAGGATGACAACCGTGACGATAAAGATTGATGATGAAACTCTAGAACAAGTAAATGAAATTATATATCTGGGCAGTGTTTTCACTGCGGATAGGAAGTACGATAGGGACGTTGAAAGAAGAGTGAACGCGGGAAATAGTGTTAACGGTGCCCTGGGGTCACTGATCGGCAGTCGAAATGTCAGTGACAAAGCTCGGCTCGCCATACACAATGCCATGTTGGTACCAACACTGATGTATGGAAGCGAGACGTGGATACGTCAGAATACGCATGAGAGTAGGGTTAATGCAGTAGAAATGCGGTCGTTGCGGCGGATATGTGGCGTCACTTTGGCGGACCGCATACGTAACGTCGAAATACGGAAAAGGGTTGGTATGAAGGAAAGCATAGGGACAAAAATAAGGAAAGGCATGCTACGATGGTTCGGGCATGTTGAAAGGATGAGCGATGAAAGATTGACAAACCAGATAATAATGCGAAAGTTGTAGGTAAAAGAGGCCCTGGCAGACCGAGACTCACATATCACGATCAAATAAATAAAACACTGACTGAAGGTGCATTAATAAATCTTCGTAACCAAAGGGCATGTATGAAGAGGTTAATGAATGTCGACGAAGCGAAAGAAGTATGTCGTGATCGTGTCAAATGGCGCTCAATTGTCTCTGCCTACCCCGCAAGGGATCTGGCGTGAAGATATGTAGATATATGTATTAGTAATAAATACAGCAGAGTGTTATTGTAACACTATTAGTAATAAATAAATACAGCAGGGTGTTATTGTAACACTATTAGTAATAAATACAGCAGAGTGTTATTGTAAGACTATTAGTAATAAATACAGCAGAGTGTTATTGTAAGACTATTAGTAATAAATACAGCAGAGTGTTATTGTAACACTATTAGTAATAAATAAAACAGGTTTATGAATATAATAAGTAGATATATTTAACAAAATACTTTACAACTCAAATCAAAGCGCAAAATTGTAGTCTCAAATCAATTGAATGACTATTATCGTTGATTTCGCAAATAATATTCTAACACTAGGTACAAGTATACTAGCTTATAAATTGCGCAATTAATTAACGAACTATATATTAATCGAGTGGTTGTGTTTGTGTCTAACTTTCCATCAATTTATTACCCGAAGCGTGCCTGAAGCCGGTGTCGATTGCTCCCAGATGCCATATTTACTTGATTCGTTCATAAACAATCGTTTAATTAAATGGTTTACGTACTATTTATTTTATAATTACGGCCTATATTTAGTCTGGGATCTAGAAAGGTTATTTACCATCATTCAATATATAACAAGACCGGGCAAGAAACCAAACGTTATGAGAATCAAAGCTAGACCAATTAGTACAAAATTAACAGTCATTCGCGATTATCGTCGTGTTTAACGTACACGTGCAATTGATTATTTCTCGTTACTTCATGTTGTTTCAATGACAATTTCTATTAATGTTCAACTAATATTTTTTATAGTTTTCTATTAAAATACACGGAACAATCTAAAAGTTGTCATTATGAAATAGTTCCGCTACTCGATCATAGATGGCGCTATTACATATGCACGCAATTATAGCATTAGATCATTAAAAGCGCTATTAGAGTTGCTTTTCGTGCTATTTGGATGGTTAGGCGATGTTATGATTCCTCGGTGCGTCAACAGACATTCCTAATTTGTTACCCCTATACCTCGTCATGTCTTTTTCTTGCCGCTTCCTTTCTATATAACCCATCTCGCTCACGCTAGTCCAAAGGCCGGAGCTTTCGCACTGAAGAGAAGCAGCGGATATATAAATGTTCAGATAAAACTTGAGATAGATTGATAGAGGGTCGCAGGAATCGATCCCGGGAACTCTGCATTAAAATCTACGTCAGTGTAATGTAAATACATTAAAATTCCGACCGTATTCAACATTAAACTGTGTACATTAAATTTAAAGGGGTATTTTGAATACACAAAGATCCTAAAATTAACTAGATGTAGCATAAGATCATAGATGTATCAGCCTGCATCTCTTCACTGCTCAGAACTTGCAGAACATTCTGGAAGGCCTATCTCCAACAGTGGAAGTCTATTTTTATTTTATTTTTATTTTAAATACTTTATTGCACTAAAATCTCTTACACCTGGTAACCCCATGACAAATCACAGGTCATATAGAGGCCAAGATTTTTGACACATTGACAGAAAGGAAGGGGTATATCATTAAAGGATAATGGTGAGAGAGAATCTAGGTCCAGTCTGTCCAATATGCCTCTTGTACCCAGGTCTAGGGGCTGTAATGATGATGATGAACTTATTTTTGGCTATTGTAATAACATTGTCGTTTGTAGACTCATTAGGAGCCCCTATTACCCTTATGTGTCTAGGCGCCCCAACAGGTTAAAGACGGCCTTCGGTATCTATGGTTGTAATATCTTTGGTAGTACTGTAAAACTGTGTAGATCATTACCGAAGTAGTTAGCGACAGTCGTTTGTTTGTGATTGCCATTCTAGAGACGTTTTACGTTACCATCAGGTGAAAACAATAATATTGTAGGATAAAGAAAGTTTGTCATATAACAGCGTTAAAAAGCGGTCAAAACTATGACTTTACTTTGCGGGGATCATCACAAAATCATTATAGAGACAACTCACAAGTTGTATGCCCGACCTACTATCAAGGAACATTGTTAACACATCCAACAGGATCCTTCACCAATTTATCCCATCCACATTCATTCCAAAATTCCTACTACCATGCCTGGTAGAATCATCTATGGCTTGCGGGTGATCTACCACTAGAGGCGCCAAAGTTGGGGCCAGTACGAAATCATAGCGAATTTAGTGTGAAAGCTCTAAAACCAGGTTGAACTCTATATCGTTCCGAGAAAGTGAAGTGTGAGAAGAAAGCGTGTCTGCAGTAAAAAGCAGACTTTTTCACGTTGTAAGTCCTTTTTTTCTTATCCATTTATTGGTTCTGGCAAATTCGTGCCTTTCGCATTGTAAACTAATTTTCTAGACAATACAAGAGTAGACCGCCTGACCGAAGACTGGATTCGTGGCACGGAGTGGAGTACGGACCACATATAATGCCAATGAAAAAAATGTTGGACAATTAATAAATAGAAATTTAACTTTTTGGGTAAACAGAAAAAAAAACGAAAAAAAATATCCTGCGAATGCCACACAGCCAAAAGTTCGATTTGTTTTAAAAATTTCAATGTTGCCCATCATATTTTTTAATAAGTACACTAAATAATTTGAAATAATAAATTATAATCTCAGTATTTTTTATAGAGATTTATAAATATAGAGTTTAAATTAATACAGATTAAAAATTATAGAATTAATAATTAATAAATATTATTTAATAAGTAGAAAATAAAATAAATAGCAACCCTCGATTTTTACCAACATGTATGGAAGAGAATCTCTAATCAGTGGAAGTGAATTGCAGCCAACTAGGACTAACTGGGAGCTGGAGACAGCGGTAACTAGGTCCCTGGACAGGAGACTCAACCGATTGAGCCTGATCGTGAAGGGGTCATGTGTGTCTTGGAATACACTTTTGGGTTTCAGGAACTACGTTTTTTAAACGGGTTTTAGAATATCATCATTAGCCTGTGTCTCTCCACTGCTGAATATAGGCCTCCCACAAGGGGAGCTTTTAAATTCATCATTACAGCCCCTAGAACACAGCGCTAGCTGTCCACTGTTGGAGATGGGCCTTCCAGAACATATATCTGAAGAATTTGGCCTACACTCGCCACGCTGGCCAGACGGCTTGGCGAGGATATGATGTCAATTTTAATGACAATTTAATAACGATTCCACAAGTTGGTATTAGTGGTCTCCGAGGTACGGGAACGGTGGTGTTGTAAATCTATGACTGCAGTACGTAAGAAAAGTGTATTTCTCATTGGTACATGCCAGGGGGGTTTGAACCGAACTTTGTAGGATTTAAGGAACGCGTTCTTAAACCAAGCCACCACCGCGCTAACATTACAATACATCAAAAGGGTTTTTTTTTCAACTCTCATCCAACACCCACCAGCGACCTTCCGTCCATCTGTCAGGGGATCGTCCTACTCTACATCGTCCCGCACGTGGTCGCCACTCTAGAACTCGTTTGCCCCTTCGGTCGTCGGTTCTACAGCAGATGTATCCGGCTCATTGCCACTTTAAATAAGTTTGGTTCTCTCACGAATATCGATAAACACCAAGCCTAACTCTCTCCATAGCTTGCTGAGCGACCTTGAATTTGTGGACCAATCCCACTGCCAGTGTCCACGTCTCTGCTCCGTACGACATTACGGGGAGAACGCACTGGTTAAAGACTTTCGTCTTTAGACACTGTGGTATGGACGATGATAGGATGTGTCGAAGTAACCCAAATGTAGCCCATCCTAGCTGAACTACTTTATGATGATTTTTTCAATATCAAGCTCGTCGATGTCTCTACAGAAAAGAAACATCACAAAAAATTTAATATATTTTGAGTTATCGACCAGTAATCAATAGAACCCGGTAAATTTTTAGGCCGGCATTTGTAAGGAAGGACCTGGTGGGGAAATTAAAGCTTTTCGTTTATAACATTCTTTACTACTAAACCAAGAAGGCAGTCCTTAACGGTTCTAAAGCTAATTTAATATTACAATTAAATATTTGATTAATAAAACAATATTTCTAATGAATAAATCAAAATGTACTTACCTTTGGAAGCTTTGACGGCTACGGCGAGACACACAAACTTTATCACGAAAACATTAATATTTCACGCTTAAAATGTACGTTGTTTTTCACCGTATTTCCGAAGCGGGTGGGGACGACCGACCTCGCGCCACCCGAATAACGACTGAAGAATCATTTCGCCGCAAATTTTCCCAAACAGAACAATATTGGACTATATTTCGCTAGTATTTCAATCTTTCCGAAGGTCGAGATCTCTTGTGTGGCTCTGTCTAAAATATTTTGTGTTAAATGTTTTACCCGGCGCTGCATGTGTAAGTATTTTATTAACTATACATATTTTCGAAAAAAATATTTACAACATATAAAATAAAATTAATATTAAGGATAGGGATATAAGTCCCGTCCGCGTGTGCAATTAAGTATATTACATATTAGGTATATATTAATATAGTACTCGTAGATGTAAGAATATTTCAATATATATATATATTTTGTGCACCTACTCCTGTCTCTAAAACTCTCTTATGGTCCTGCAGGTTTACAGGCAGAGAATATCTAATGGCATTATGTTAGCCCTTTGTACAATAAATTTTGCAAAATTTGTGCAATAAACTTTTAAAATAATAAAAAAAAAAGTTTTTCTGTAAAAAATCAATAAATAAATATGTTCTGGAAGGGCTATCTCCAACAGTGAAGGTACACTGTGTACGCCCGTAGAAAAGGGTGACGAATATAATTATGCACTGAAAATGGGCACAGCTTAACACCAACAATTCACAATAGCTGAGTTGTGTAAATTATCAAAAACTTTGAAGAATATATATCCATATTTTTGGTTCTCATTTCGCTGAGTAGCTTTGGAAACAAACATTGAGTAAAACTACAAAGTAGTTCGCTAACCTGAACTATTTTAGTTATGTTTCATTAATCAAAATACGTTGTCATAGACAAATAAAAGATTATTTTTGTCGAAAAATGGTTTAGGGCCAATGTTTATTTGGGTAAGTCGCACTTGTGTTTAGTTGGGAAAATCGACAAACATTTTAATTGTATATGTCATGTGTTCGTGGGAGAAATTAGCTTTGGATTTGTATTTACTTTTCGTATTGTGTCGCTTATATTATTATCCAGGTCCAGCATTCAAGCGAGGGGATATCTAAACCTGCTAAACTCGGCTGGAAGAAAACACCAGCACAAAGTATAGGAAAGACAGATCTGGTAAGTCTTATTTCAAGCGGTGTTATTTTATATAAATATCACCATGGCAAGCTTACAATATTAGTTCTTCTTAAAAGTCAAAATTGGCATTTGACATCATTGCAAATGGCACATACACATACTTCCAAAGTGAACAACAAATAGGTGTAGGCGGACTGATGGTGGTAATTCTTCCAGTCTTCCGGGGCGGGGAGTATCCACCCTTCATGCCGATAAACACAATAGAGTGTATCCACACGTTTCTAAATCAGGCTCGAATTGCCGTCATGCCCAGTCAAGCCGGTATAGTGTTAGGGACTGATGTCAGTCATGAGTGTCTGATTCCTTTTGCTAACATTCATAAACCTCGCGCGCCACTTACCATCAGGTGGGCGTAAGGTCACATGTCATTCTAGTATTAAAAAAATTGACCTATGAATTGCTTTTTAGTATTAAATTTTAGTATTAAATAAAAGAGCCTATAGTAAGTTTGGATAAATGTAATTCAGTTTCGCTTAAAAAAAAAAATTGCGTGGTTTCTGATTACCCCGAAAGGATACGTTCGTGATGATACTTATAATTAAGACAATGTTTTGAAGGTCCACGGTCCACAGGCTTACCATTAGGTCGGAGTAAAGTCACGTGTTTGTAATGAAACTAAGTGTTAGTCGTAACGTTAAACAATCGTAAAATGCAACGTTATTCAACTGAAAGACAATAAAACGTCTCACCCCACTCACGATAAAATTATTCAAATTACAAATGACAGTACAACAGTTATGTAAAACAACGTGAAAATCTATATTTTATCTACTTTAGTATACATATGAAGTGGCAAGGCTAAACAAATGAAACGTCATTTTACTGATGCTTTTAAATAAGCGAGAACTATTTGACTAATACTTTGTAACGGGGGAATTTCCCCATCCCCAACCCAGGCCCATTAGTCATCCGGGCCTGGACGATCCCACTGTCTGTCTATCGGTCATGAAATATGTCTATCATTATTATAAAAATAAACTATCATCACAACCTCTCGAGAAGGTCAGAACCACACTTTTAAAGCAAGCAGATTCACATTTAGCCTACTTTACTATAGGCCCATTATGACTACTGGCAAGTTCGTAAATGTCTTTAGCGTACCAAAATATCACATATAAATTTTAAAAATTTGTGTCCCGACCGAGAATCAAACACGACACATTCATTATTATGTTATTTAAATAAAAGAACGAGAATTCGGCTGCAGGATTTTCACGAAAAATACATTTTCTATTTCAAAAGTAAACAAACGGAAATAATTTAATTTCGTTTCGGTTTGTCAAAATATATATATATATATATATAGTTCACGCCAAATCCCTTGTGCGGGGTAGATAGAGCCAATTGAGCGCCACTTGTCACGATCACGACATACCTCCGCATCTTCGACATTCATCAACCTCTTCATACTTGCCTGTTTGTTTTGATGGCTGTTTAATGCACCTTCAGCTATTGTTTTATTTATTTGATCGTAATAGGTAAGTCTTGGTCTGCCAGGGCCTCTTTTACCCACGACTTTCGCATTATATATATATCGTCAATCTCTCTTCACTTATCCTTTCAACATGTCCGAACCACCAGAGCATGCCTTCCCTTATGCTGTCTTTATTATGCTTCCTTTTGCGTATTTTGTCATTACGTATGCGGTCCGTCAAAGAGACGCCGCATATCCGACGCAACGACCTCATTTCGACAGCATTAACTCTACTTGCATGCGTATTTCGACATATCCACCTTTTCCTTCCATACTTTAGCCATATCAGCATGGCAGTGTGTATTGCGGGTCGACAGTCAGTAACAAACTGACATTTTGACCCCAGGGCACCGTTAACACTATTTCCCGCATTCACTCTTCTTTCAACATCCCTATCATACTTCCCATCCGCAGTGAAAACACTGCCCAGATAAATAATTTCAATTACTTGTTCTAGAGTTCCATCATCCATCTTTATCGTCACGGTTGTCATCTTTTTTCTTACAAACACTAGTACCTTAGTTATTTATTTATTTAAAAACTTTATTGCACAAAGCACAAAGGCGGACTTAATGCCCGTAGACATTCTCTGACAGCCAAACCTTACAGACAAATTTGAACAAATATAGGTGCAATGAAAGTAACAGTATTATACAATTATAGGATAATTCAACAAATATTATATACCTCCTTATATATTCTTATATATGTATTACAATATCAATATACTAAATACTAATACATACACAAACTTGTACATAAACATACACAAATACAACTTACTAACGTGGTTTAGAGCTATTCATGTAGTGTGAATAGACCAGTTTTTTAAACGACAATCTGTTATTTTATTCTGTGTTATTCTCGCATTCAAACATAATATAATATTTTAAAAGTTGTTTATTAGTTCTACTCTCAAAAATAGTGCTCGAGACAACTCACTCATGTCAGAGATATTACCAATGACTTATGTAAAACAAGGGCATTATATTCAACTCGAATTACCAACGCGCTGTTCGTCCATTAATCGCTCGAAAGAAAATAAGAAAGAAAATAAGTCGGTTTTTTTGTTGTTTTTTTAAGTTTATTTAAAGGACATTGTGCGGATTAAATTACTAAACACATATTTATACATAACAGTGTTTATAATCAAGTTGGGGATTATCTAATTCCAAGTGTTGCAAAATTTGATATGTTTAGTAATTCGCTCCAATATAATAATATAAAAAATAATATATACTGCATTATTAGGAGTTAAATTTATCGTTTTTCATAATTATTCACATTGTAGCATATTATTTAACACCCTTTTTTACTAATAATATCAACAGTGGTAATTTACAAAACAAAAAATCTTTCACCTGACATGTCCATGCAAAAGCTCACCATTAATCACGGGAGATATCACGTGTATTTATTTTTTCGATGAACGCGCGATTTCTAAACCGAAAAGCGGCGCATGAACTTGACTCGCTTTGCCAGGCAACGATTTCCCCGCCCACGGTTTGTCAGGCGCCAGTAAGTCTGTGATTTTGACGCCAAATACATCGTAAATCGTTGCCGGGTAATTATCTATTAACATTAAAAAAAGGTAATTTTAGCTAGGGAAACGAGGGTAGTTTAAAATCTTATTACGTATCACCATGGACGACCACTTACGAGAAAGCCACGCTATAAAGAAGGCGGGAAGATGCTAAGATGTGCCTTTATTATTGTTATTAATAATTAAAGATTTTTCGAAACTATTTTGCCAATATTTTAAATTATATAGAAAACATCGTTTCTCTAAGAAAGAGATCATCATTATTGACACCAGCTTGTGTCTCTCCGCTGTTGGATAAGGCCTCCCCATGCCACTTCAGCTTACTCATTTTAAAAGCTATGTCAGTAACTGTGGTTCTCTGACGAATATTAACGTTTCGAATTCTATCCTTCTATAGACTTGTATAGTTATCTACTTATCGTTTCAAAATTCTGGGGTATTTTATTAGGCTGGCTGGGTTAATGAATGGTCCCCTTAACGGCACACTCGTGACAAATCTTTGGTTTTCTAAGTTTGCCTTCCTTCTTTTATTTGACAGGAAACGTTGGAACGTAGCTCAAATTGGTACCTCCATAGAAAAATAATAAACGTTTAAATAATAAAACTTTGATAAATACCCAAAAATTGATTACCATAACGGTGGTGGCCCGGGTGCAATAGCGCTTTCTTTAAAATTGATTACCATAACGGTGGTGGCCCGGGTGCAATAGCGCTTTCTTTAAAATTGATTACCATAACGGTGGTGGCCCGGGTGCAATAGCGCTTTCTTTAAAATCCAAAAAGTGGTCCGAACCTCGGCATGTTACATGTAAATTACACTTTTCTTACGTACATTTCTCATAAATATACAACACTACGAGAGCACTATAAACTATCGGTCCTGGCTCCATTAATATCAAATTGTGGAGATGTCTTTAAAAAATTGTCATCAAACCCTCGCCAGTCCGTTTGGCCAGAGCGTGGCAAAGGTACGCCCAATTCTCCAGATATATGTTGTGGTCTATCTCCAACAGTAAAGGTTTAGGACTTTGCGTTCTGTTTGTTATTTTCTATGATGATGATGATGACGTCTAAATTTAATTTATAAGTCGATCGCAAGCCCGGGATGTTGATTTACCTGTCTTCCTCTTGTTTTGATTCGCCTGTTGTTGTAATTCTAACGTCCTACATTACTGCTTTGTATATAATAATAGAATACCTGGGCGTAACATGTGCATCAATGTATGTTACATATTATTATTCATGTGATCCGTGGCATTGTCCGCGTTATCCAATAAATGGAAATGTCAATCTAACAAGACCTCTTCACATTCATACATATTCATGTTTCCTAACCAATATTGTCGCTACCTATTACCCTACCAGTATATTATGTACTACAGATACCAAATTTTTACTCATTTACCCAGATATGATCTCTATGGACCAAGACACCTCCTAAGCTGCTGGTCTTCTGCTAACAGCTTACTTATTGGACCACTTTGCTGCTTAGTCTTCTAATAGCAGGAGTGAAATCATTTAAAATAATTAAATTAATGACGTTTCATAAATGCATGTAATAGGTATACGTGAATAAAGATATTTTGACTTTGACACAAGCTAATTTTCAAGTGGCCTTCTTCGAATCAACAATCAAACTAAATCAAAGTCAAAAATCCTTATGTCACGTAAACCTACAAGTATTACAGGCATTTGGCACTAAATAGGTGGTAGGCGAACTGATGGTGGTAATTTGCCCAGTCTGCCGAGGCGGGGAAGTATCCAACGTTCGGGCCGATAAACCCAGATAGTGTATTCGCAGGTTTTGGGATCAGGCTCGAATTGCCTTCATGCCCAGTCAAGCCGGCATAGTGTTAGGGACTGATGTCAGTCGTACATGAGGTTGGTGTATTCTCCTTTCCAGGTATTATCAAATTTCTTTATTTGTAAAAAAAGTTTTTCTTTGAAGTAAGTTTGAATCAAGGTGTGCGATACTTTTAGGGCCAATGTGTAATAATAAATTGTTGATCAGTCTAAAATCATGTGTCTTTGGGTATTTCCCAAATAATTATTCTCTTATGTAACTCATGTGCGCAGGAAATATTTAAATTTTTGTAGCATATAGGTAAAAAAGTATTAAACGAATAAATTAAGAACATCAAGCAACACGTTTGGTATCGTTACATTAGGAACATCAAGCAACACGTTTGGTATCGTTACATTAGGGACATTCCATTGTAACATGTATTTTGGACAAAAAAAAAAACAAATAATAGTGATTTGTCTTTGGCTTTACAGACATAGACAGTTACAATGTTTAACAAAATATTTCACAGATGTTTGTCTGTCAGTTATGTACGTGGATTTAAACGCGGCGGTACCGGGTTCGATTTTAGGTCGGGACACAAAGAAAATGTATATTTTTTAACTTTACTTAAAACTATTGTTTTATTTTATTTGTGATATTTCTTTCGAGTTTGTTACGAAGACATCGACGAGTTTGCTACTTGTCATGATCGGCAGTAAAGTGTGAAAAGCGTTGTTTCTGACCACCCCGGAAGGGTTACGGCCGTGATGATACTTTACTTTTTTGTATGGCATGGTTACAACAAAATATTTAATGAATTCTGGAGTCAAATGTTCCACTAGTAGTTCGTAAAAAGCAAGTTGTGGCCCTAGTCTGTATATCGCGTTGACTCGACACCCGCACGGTGAAACCATAAATTGCTAGGTAATATCGCCTGTAAAAAAAATATTCGTATGCGAATAAGTAACTTTAAGGGTAATTTAAAGAACAAATTAGGTTATTGGGTTTACTTCGTAGAAAACTTATTCCTCTTTTTTTCTCTTTAAATTCATATTTATTAAGAAATTGGCCCTTGAGCCATTTTCAGGATGAGAGAATTCATCCAAGTTTGTAATTGAACGGGCCAACTTGTTCAATAAACGACTATTACATTATTTTTGTAAATAACATCAAAAACATTTTTTTTACTCTTATGTAATGACCAGTAACCAAATGCTGTTTCTTTATGGTGATCGCCTATAGTGAAGCATAACAATAAGTGAGGTTGCGTTCGCTTTCCGTAACCACGGACAGGGCAGGGGTAACCATTAAAGGTTGAAGTATACGAGCCAGGCAGGATCACGACTCCGTGATTGGTAGCAGGTGACGAGCATAGCATTGTCTGGCGTCCGGCGGACGGGCGTGCAGAAACCTGGCCCGTTTCTCACAAGTGGGAAATCTGTCGCCTCTGCGCACGCGAACATGCCAGCCGCCAGACGACGCACGAATTCGTCCAGTGTTTCCATCCGCATATCCCTATGGATTACATCGTTCCTCACGTACCGCGAGGCGCCGACAATGGTACGAAGCGTTAGGTTTTGTTGCGCTTGTAAACGTGCTCTCAGCGTAGCTGAGGTGAGAGCGTACCAGGCCGGCGCGGCGTACGTGAGTCGGCTGCGGATATATGATTTAAATATGAGTAGCTTCGTGTGAAGCGGCAAACTAGAAGCAAACACTGGGCGAAGTTTGGCTCTCGCCACCCGCGCCATGTTCACAGTGGCGGTCACGTGGGCGCGCATGTTGATGCGTTTGTCTATCGTGACGCCCAGGTATTTTACTGGATTAGTCCACGATAGACTCTCGCCGTTCAACAGAAGCGGACGGTCGGGTTTCAGCCTTCTCAGTCCAGTCTCAAGGAACGTAGCCTGAGTCTTCCTTGCGTTCACCGACAACCTCCAACGGGAGAGCCACTCGGGGAGGAGATCGAGACAGCGCTGCATCTTCGTCACCGCGTAGCTCAAGACCCTAGAGTCTGTGAAGTACTGAGCCTAATCAAGTAGGTAGCGAGATAAAGAAAGGTGTGGCAGTACGGTACCTTTACCACAAGGGTTCGATGACGATGTGGTAAGGGTACGGGACCGACCCACTGTGATGTGGGCCCAGTTGAATGACCTGCGGGGGTTGTGAGAAGACCATGATCAACAACTACCGAATATCTAGTTTTACCCTAGCAGACTCCCAAAAAGGTTTAGTAAATAAAGGTGTCGTTTAGGACCACGGTCCCAGAATCTAAGACGCAATAAATGCCCAGTTATTATGGTTAGTCAATGGCGACATAAATATTGTGAAAGGAAATGGTAAAACATCGGGGCTAATAATAATTTCTAAGAAATTTTCTTTGTTAAATATTACCGGAAAAATAAATAAAAATCTATTTTTGTTTAAAAGTCAGCTGTCAAACACAAAACATACAATTTTTAATTTTTATACATTAAATAATTAATAAAACAAGTTATTCATATATAATAACAAGTAAATAAAAAGTGCTGTTACAATAATAATAATATTTTATGTAAAACCGGTGAAATTTGTTCTTAGTCAGTGCAAAACAGTGAAAATTATTCGTCTATCATTTTAGCCAAGATTTTGTTTTGAAAAAAAATTCAGTTTACTACGCTACAATCTTTGGATCCACCACACGTCCATCAAGTATGGAGGAGAATAATGGTCTTTGTTGTCTCGGATCTGCGACTGGATGATGCACAATGACACGCTGGCCAGCAGAAATATTCTGTTTCTGTAGGTGCAAAAATTATGTAAGGCAACAATTATTAGTGATTAAACGAACGGACATTAATTTTAAATTTTGTGTATCACCATTTTTTATTATTTAAGTTTTAAATTATATTTTTTTATAAGTAGTTTTATATGTCCCTAGATGTATTACCCGCATCGAGTGATGTCCCCAGCCAGTCCAGCGACACTTCATTGTATGTAAGATGTGAGCAGTGTTCTCAGCCCCGTTTTTTTCGAGGAAGCAGGGGTTTACAAATCATCATCATCATCATCATCAGCCTGTATCTCTCCACTGCTGGATGTAGGCCTCCCCTAAGGCTCGCCACTTAACGCGATCTTTCGCTACCCTCATCCAACCCCCACCAGCGACCTTCTTTAGGTCATCTGTCCATCTGGCGGGGGGTCGTCCCACTCTGCGTCTTCCCGTACGTGGTCTCCACTCTAGAACCCGTTTGCCCCATCGATCGTCGGTTCTGCGGCAGATGTGTCCGGCCCATTGCCACTTCAGCTTGCTAATTTTAAAAGCTATGTCTGTAACTTTCGTTCTCTGACGAATATCAACGTTTCGAATTCTATCCACCAGAGATACACCAAGCATAGCTCTCTCCATGGCTCGCTGAGCGACCTTGAATTTATGGACCAGACCCACTGTTAGTGTCCACGTCTCTGCTCCGTACGACATTACCCGGCCCTGCCATCTTCAGTTTGGCAATTCATAAGATAATAAGCAGCCTAAATTCAAAATTTAACATATGGTATCTTGATGATGGCACGATTGGAGGAAATGTGGATACGGTTCTCGGCGACCTTCAAAAACTTATAAAAGATTTTGGCACAATCGGTTTAGAACTAAATTTCTCGAAATGTGAACTGTATATTTCAAATTTACTAACATCTGGTAAACAATCCGAAATTATTTCTCTTTTCAACAGTCTGGCACCCAATATTAAAATTTTAAACAATGAAACCCTTCGACTTCTAGGATCACCAATCCTAGATGAATCGATCCAAATTTACGTTCAGGAACAATTAAATAAATTTAACTCAACTTCAGAACGCTTATTCCAAATTCAACCCCACATGGCACTTTTTATCATCCGATTTTGTTTGTTTGCACCCAAATTTACTTATGTACTCCGCTGCTCCCAACTTTGGAAATTTCCGGACGAACTTCTTTTACTAGATAAACTTTTGCAAAATTCACTAATTAAAATTCTAAATTGCCCCATGAATGACCGTACTTGGGCCCAAGCTTCACTACCGATTCGGTTCGGAGGTCTGGGAACTCGCAAAATTTCTAGTGTAGCACTGCCAGCGTTTCTGTCGTCTGTACATAGTACTGTCGAGCTCTACGGGAAAATCACAAACCCATCCTTGGGTTCCGTTGAGCCGTCGTACTTGTCAGATGCCAGAGATGCCTGGTCAGTAGCATGCCCCAATAAATCTGTTCCAATTTCACCAAAAATCCAACGACTATGGGACGAGCCGCTCTGCAAACTGGTACTGGAAGATATTTTATCTGCTAGTAATATAAAAGAGCGGGCTCGCCTCATGGCCGTTTCCACTAGGGAGTCGGGTCTCTGGTTGCAGGCTTTTCCCTCAGCATCGGTTGGCACACTCCTTGATCGAAATACACTGACAATGGCGGTGTGCCTTCGTCTCGGAGCCCGGACTGTCCACCCACACCAGTGTCGGTGTGGAGAGCCCGTGGAACATCTCGGACACCATGGGCTTTCTTGCGCTAGAAGTGCTGGCCGCATTCCTCGTCACGCTGCTTTAAACGACATCATTCGAAGGGCTTTTGTCACTGCTGGAGTACCCGCGATCCTAGAACCCTCTGGGATTGCGCGGAGCGAAGGCAAAAGACCCGACGGCATGACCGTTGGGCCGTGGAAACTTGGCAGGTCCCTGGTGTGGGATGCGACATGTGTAGACACATTAGCCCCATCACACATCCAAGCGACCTCGTCAAGCGCGGGAAGTGCGGCGGTTTCTGCTGAGAACCTCAAGCTGCGCAAATACGCCAACCTCAGTACAGGTTACGAATTTGCGCCGTTTGGGGTCGAGACGATGGGCCCATGGGGACACTCAGCCAAGCGTCTGGCCAAGGAGTTGTCCAAACGGCTAACGGAAAAGTCTGGAGACAGGAAGGCTGGCAATTATTTCTGCCAACGTATTAGCTTAGCTATACAGAGGGGAAATGTTGCCAGTCTTCTGGGGACTATCACTGAAGGGTCGTCTCTAGAGGACATTTTTTACTTATACACACATCAAAAGTGTCTAGGGATCAACATATATTTTTGCAATAACTTTTCTCCTGATTGATATTCATTAAAATTTTCTTTAAGGATTGATCAAATAAAATGTTTTCGTTTGTCTACAGTAACGATAAACCAAGTCACCTTTGCATTAGTAAAAAAAATTGCCATTTTCCTAATAAAGGGATTTTTGACATTTGAACCACTAACATTAAAGTTCGAAAAAAAGACTGAAATAACAGTTTTTTTTTTTATTTTATTGGGTAACTTAAACAATTAATAATCCGTGTTTCTACCGCGAACACTAACAACACAAGAACATCGGTTTGGCATACTCAAAATGAGTTCATCCAAATCACGCTGTGGAATGGCCGCCCATGTTCGTTGCAACAACAAAAAAAGGTCTTCTTGCGACTGGATACCCTCCATATTCGGCAGAGCTCTTCTCTGAAGAATATCCCATGCATGCTCAATCGGGTTCAAGTCTGGCGACTGAGCAGGCCAGGGCAGGACATTGATGTTAGCTGCGGCGAGAGTCTGTCTTACAACTCTTGCGGTGTGCGGTCGTGCATTATCATGCATTAACTGAAATAAGGGACCGATATGCACTTGTAGAGGAACGATGACGTCTGATACAACCGTCTCAGCATAAATTTGAGCGTTGAGGTTGCCTCTGATCCAAATCAACTCAGTTCTTCCGCCGATCGAAATACCCGCCCATACCATGATGGTTCCACCACTATAAGGATGGACTTCCTGGCAGGATTTTAATCGCTGTTGGCGTCCAGGGGTTCTCCAGTGTCGTATACGTCTTGTATCCGGCCTCATACCAAAACGAGACTCATCAGAAAAGCACACGAAACGCCATTGTTCTTCTGTCCAATTTCTGTGTTCAAGAGCCCATTGATATCGAGTCCTACGATTGTGCATTGCTATAGGTGGTACCCGTAGCGGTCTTCGGGAATGAAGGTTCACTTCATGCAAGCGGTTTCTGACTGTTTGGTCGCTAATTAAGTTCCCTGAAGAGCGATGAAGGCTCACGGCTAACATCATGGCGGTTATTGTTGGAGTTCTTCGAGCTGTGATTTGAATGTATCGGTCTTGTCTCCGTGTGGTGCAGCGATACCGTCCTCCATGGCGCTCAGCCACGGTACCAGTGGTTCGGTAACGTGTCCAAAGTCGACTGATAACACTCTGACTTGTATTCAGAGCTAAAGCCACAGTACGTTGCCGGGAACCAGCTTCTATCATTCCCACGGCTCTGATCATTTCTTCCCTGCTTAAATGACGTCGCCGCTCCATAATAACGTTGGTTTTAATCAGTAGTAGGGAAACAGTAGCACTAATAATGTCTTCAATGCGTCTTATGTTTTTATAGGGAAAATATTGACAGCTGATTTTCATCTTTTACTCGAATTTGATTGACAGTTCCTGTTTTAAATTATGAAATGCACCAAAAAGGATCCATATAAATTTATAAAATCATAAATTTATTACAAAGCCACATCTCAATCACAAGAAATCCGCATAAACATGCTTGATCCCTAGACTTTTTTGATGTGTGTAGTTTATTTTTTATTAGGTTTAGTTTATATTTATTTAAATTTTTACTTTTAAGTAGTTTTAATTTATATTGTAATTATTTTATACTGTTTGTATATTACTTCATTAAATTGTTAAATTAAATAACAACACAAACACACTATTTAGAATATTTTTGACTTATATTGAAAAGAGTCGCAGTTTAGGACCAGCGACAATTCACTTCATTATTAAAATTATTGAAACAAAATTTCTATATTAGATATGGGCTCTCCAAAATAGAATATTTCAGGATAATTAGGTGTACACTCGTCACGCCTCCAGACGGGTTGACGAGGATCTTATGTTAATTTTAATGACAATTTAATGACGTTTCACAACTTTTTACCACGGTTTGGAGTTATGTATAAAATGTGAATAATCCAGTTCGTTTAAAGACAACCTGGACCTTATAGATTTGTTGCAGCTATTTTGAAGAAATTGAAAACAGATCCGGTATGGTGTGAGGGGACAGAAAGAAGCGAGTTGTGAGAGGAGCGAAGGGATATGTCTTTGTGTATTTACATCAGCCAGCCGTCCGCCCGTCTGGTCCGTCCCACTCTGCGTCTTCCCGTACGTGGTCTCCATTCTAGAACCCGTCTCAGATGTCCGTAGCAGATGTATCCTACCCAATTTATAAAAGCTCACTTCTCAGACGACGCTCACGAAACTGTCGGCCATCTTGTCAACATTTTGTGTGGTAGTTTTTGTTATATGTGAGATATAAAAAAGTTTGCCTCAAAAGTAAAACACTAATAAATATTTAAGTCGTTTTTATTATAACTTTTAAGTAATTCCAAAAAATAACATTAGAATTAAACAGAAGTTATTGCTTAGTCTTGTCATATACATTAATCTTCTATTCTAATACATAGTAGTAATTATCAGTAAAAAAACAATATTTCTTCTTGTTAAGTGTTAATTAAGTATAATGGTAAAAATTAAGCATTCTTTGACAGAAACATATACCTATCAATAGGTACCTTAACTAAATTAAAATTATCTTAACAATGTATATCATAGAAAATAATAAAAAATATTTGTTTTTAACAATAAATAAACATAATATCTCCAATTTAAGAAATATGATTTTAAAAAATAAGAATAGTATGTATCACGTAATTATAATAAAATTCCCGAAAGTACCGGAAGAACAGGGAATCAAATTTAATTTCCCGGTTCCATTTTACTGAACTAAGAACCGGGAATTCCCGGTATTTCGAGATCGGGATTGGCTCGTTCTGAAGCCTAGTCTGTACACAAATCCAGTGTGAAATTCCCAGTTCGATTATATATAGGTCTTTGATTCTAACTAAATAAGCAAATAAATAAGAATTTCCCAGAATGTTAAAATTTCTGGGAAATTCGTTTGTTAAATAAAATCGTATCATCTTGATTTCGTTGCATATTTTTAAAGAAAAACGACCATAATAATATAATGTTCGGATGTGGAAGTATAGTTAGGACAAGGAGAGATATATATCCCCTAACGAAGAGTAGTAGCTCGAACTTTTTTGTCCATCAAATTTCTTCTTATACAGTCTTGTCAGACCAGCAAAAAATTGTGACCAATATGATAGCTGGCATGGTGCTCGAAATTTTGCTCAAAACTTAAAAGTACCATCATGACCTTTCGGTGTGGACTTACAGGCTCATTATAACAAGTAGCAAGTTGGTCGATGTCGCCACTCGCCAGCGTACCAAAACTGTTCCCCTGGGAGCTAACGATTGCTGTCACACAGTGTCATACTGACATTGGCACAGCAACGTTATTTATAAGTTCTTCTCTTCGAATAAATAAATAATTTGATTTGATTTAAAAAAAAAATGAGAGAAATATCACAAATTAAATATTAATTAAATGTATTTATATACATTAACAAATATTTTTGTGTCCCGACCAGGAATAGAACCCGGTACCTTTGAGTCTAAATCCACGCACTTAACTGCTAGACCAAGGAGGCTGTTTCTCCAAATTCTTCAAAAAAATCTGGAAGTCCCATCTCCAACAGTGGAGGTTGTGTTCTAAATAAAGATTAAACAAAATTTAATAAAAGAACATTGTAGATAAATTTGTAATAACAAATTGCATAGGAATCCCATTTATCATTTTATCTACTCTCATATCGTAAAATGCGAATTACACTTTACATTTCATTGTTTTGTCGACTTTCGGGTTGCACATAGGCATGTAGTCTACCTTAATTCTGACCTGCCTGGTGGGTTACTGCTGTACCAGGTATTGTATTCTCATAGGTACTGATAACTAAATTTAAAAGGTTATTAATTGATCGTTGTGGTGCAGTTCTGTATATGTTTTATTTTGTAAATCTGATATAGCTGAGTTTTCCTTGCAGATTCCTTTCTCAGTCAGATTAAACATTAACAGGTCAATGGAATCTGCTAAGCTGCTGGTCTTCTGCTAACAGCTTACTTATTGGACCACTTTGCTGCTTGGTCTTCTACTAGCAGGAGTAGACTCATTCAAAATAATTAAATTAATGACGTTTCATAAATGCCTGTAATAGGTTTACGTGAATATTTTGACTTTTTTTTTTTTTTTACATACTTCAAAACGAATTTATATTGACATACTTTATAAACATAGTAATGAAATTTAAAAATAGAATCACATTATAACACTTTTTTTAAGGCAAAGGTTCCATTACAAAAAAGTTATGATTCCAATTTTTACTTGTCTATGGCATCGCCCTCAATAGCGCGTGCGTGGTAATAAGCTAGGTTTTGGCGCCATTTCATTGTTTAGGACTTATGTATTCTGTACCATGGTCATTTAAAAATTAAAAAAAAAAATTGGCGCCATTCAATACGTTTTGTTGTATAGCATTTCTCTTTTAACTTTTAATTTTTATTTAGTAGGTTTAATCCCAGTGTATAAGAGTAGATAAATTAGTGTATGAAACTGCACATAACTAGGTATTAAAACACTCGTGTGATACTATTTTTAAACACACACTCGTGTATAATACCCCTTATTATGCAACAGTTTCATAAACTACTATAATGTAATATTTTACCCACCACAAGTTTAGAGTTTTCATTCAAAATGTCTTTATCCAATGTGTGTCTCGGCAATTATTGTATAGGTACGTGTATGTCAATACACTTAGAACCATTACTGCGGGTACTAAACTAAACCGTTTTGTTGATAGCTATCTAATGGCCCGGATCTTTAATTATATGTTAATTTAAAAATGAATTGGGTGGTAAAATAAAACCATTAAGTTTGCTCTTCTACATAATCGTTGTGGTGCAGTTCTGTATATGTTTTATTTTGTAAATCTGATATAGCTGACTTTTCCTTGCAGATTCCTTTCTCAGTCAGATTAAACATTAACAGGTCACTGGAATCTGCTAAGCTGCTGGTCGTCTGCTAACAGCTTACTTATTGGACCACTTTTCTGCTTAGTCTTCTACTAGCAGGAGTAGAATCATTCAAAATAATTAAATTAATGACGTTTCATAAATGCCTGTAATAGGTTTACGTGAATAAAGATATTTTGACTTTGACTTAATAGTAACTAATAGTAAAATAAATTAACTGTTCATCATCATCATCATCAGCCTGTGTCTCTCCACTGCTGGATATAGGCCTCCCCCAAGGCTCGCCACTGCACGCGGTCTTTTGCAATCCTCATCCAACCCCCACCAGCGACCCTCCTTAGGTCATCCGTCCATCTGGCGGGGGGTCGTCCCACATTGCGTCGTCCCGTACGTGGTCTCCACTCCAGAACCCCTTTGCCCCATCGGTCGTCGGTTCTGCGGCAGATGTGTCCGGCCCATTGCCACTTCAGCTTGCTAATTTTGAATGCTATGTCAGTAACTTTGGTTTTCTGACGAATTTCAACGTTTCGAATTCTATCCATCAGAGAAATACCAAGCATAGCTCTCTCCATAGCTCGCTGACCGACCTTGAATTTGTGAACCAGACCCACTGTCAGTGTCCACGTCTCTGCTCCGTACGACATTACGGGGAGGCCGCACTGGTTGAAGACTTTTGTCTTCAAACACTGTGGTATGGACGATGAGAAGATATGTCGAAGTTTCCCGAATGCCGCCAATCCTAGCTGAATGCGTCTGTCGGCTTCTTTGCTGAAGTTAGCAGCGCCTAGATGAATAGTCTGTCCAAGGTAGACGTATTCCTGCACAACTTCGAGAGTAGCATTTCCCACACAGATTGGCCTCGGCTTGACATTGAACATAACCTTAGTCTTATCCAGGTTCATTCCGAGGCCAACCTGCTGAGAAGCCACGTTTAAGCCGTTTAACATTCTGCTAAGATCCTTGAGCGAGCTGGCCATGATGACTATGTCATCCGCGAATCGGAGGTGTGAGATGTATTCTCCATTGACATTTATGCCGCAGTAATTCCAGTCCAAATTAACTGTTAATAAGTGTATATTGTTTTAAAATCCGCGCAAACCGATATCCGGCACATCACTAGACGTTAATAATTTTTATTTTTTTAACGTGACTACGACCTGAAATCTTTTTACATACAACCTAATAAATGACCCATTACTTAATTAACTGTTACAAAGATATGTCTTAGTGACGTGCACTGTTGGCAACTGTGCTGAAGGTCGTAGCATGGCATTTGTTTGTCCGGTCGACAGCAAATACCAATTCCATATAACATAACATCATTAATTAATTCTTACCCGACATACGGGACGCAAAGATGGGTTATGTGTTTATCAGCTTATGTATGTATGTATGTTTGTTGTGGCATACTGGAGACCAAACGCGTTGGCCAATGTTTATAACTTCATCACGCGAGTCGCGAGTGTCACTGTAGTCACATTAATCAAATTTCATTAAAAAATAAAAAAGAATACCTACGAACTACATTGAGTGGGGTATCTTCGAACTACTTTGCACCGAAATTTGATTAATACCATGTATTCAGTGACACTTGCATGATTAGGACGATTGGATAGACGTCACAATCATCAAAATCGAACACGTGTTTCCAGTCGCCAGTGAACAAACATACATACATACATTGGCTAATAGACACATTACCTTTCTTTGCGTCGCGCAGACGGGAAAAAATTACTACTAAAATTATTATTTTTTTCATATATTCTGGCTTCAGCCTGGTCATTGTATATAAGCCAACTTGAAGCTTCAACAATGCGCTCCTCCTCCGCGGTCCATTTGAAGGGCTCGCAGCACCTTTTAACCTAATGGCTCGAACAGCTGGAAATTTAGGAAATTTATGATCATTTTATTATAATAATATTACGTGTGGGCCTTTTATTTGCATATTTCTTTTATTTAAAATAAATATGGTGGAATATAATATTATATAGTATAATATTATATGTATATAATATAATAATAGTATAATGCATTGCATGATAAATTCATTTAATAAATATAGAAACAAGATCGTCACAATGGCTCACAGTTCTGCCCACAGCAGTCGACAATACTGACAACACAATTTCGAGATGGCTTAGCTATCCGATATGGCCGAGAGCCGACTAGAATGCCCGAAAAATGTGATGGATGTGGTGAACATAATTTTGATCTAAACCATGCATAAAACTGCAAAAAAGGCGGACTGGTGAAGCAGGGCCACGACCATCATCGTGACGATTGCAAGGGTTGGGCGGATATTGCTTGGGGAACTGGAACAATTGAGCCAATTATGCGAGATGCAACTTTTAGTCAGCCCGCACTTGTGGGAGACTTAATGCTTCACGGAGTATGGGAACCAGCGAGGAAAGCGTTTTTTAATGTTCGCATTGTTAATGCTGACGCAACCTCGTACGGAACCCGTACCTGGGGAAGCATCTCCCAAACCCATTCACACGAGAAACACCGTAAATACGACAGGGCAGCAGAAGATCTCAGAGCTTCATTTACGCCGTTGGTTATCTCGTGTGATGGCTCATTAGGTGCTGAGTACGCGGCTTTTGTTAAAAAAACCGCTTCACGGCTTTCTGAAAAATGGCAGAAGCCATTCTCACAAGTTGCAGGCTGGCTAAAAACAAAAATACAAATTTCTGTAATAAGGGCTATAAGCTTAAGGATCAGAGGAACCAGAAAGCGAGTGAGATGGATAGGATGTGAGGATGGAGCAGGTATGTTTGAAGGAACGAATGAATGATTGAATGTGAATGAATGTTAGATGATTTTATATATTTAGTTTTATGTTTTTTTTTAGTTATTATTGTTATTTTGTTGAAATAAATATATATTTAATAAATAATAAAACAAATTTAATATGGAGGCATAACATTTATACTCGTAAATAATAAAATGTAACCAAGGAAGAAACTGATCCTCAGCTTGACCCAGAGAATTCTAGTCAGGGGATCAGAGTTCCTCCAAAAAAAATATTAAAACAATTTTTGTGAACAAATAAACGTTTTTGTATTTGTATTCTGTCTGGCCAGCGTGGCGAGTGTAGGCCAAATTCTCCAGATATTTCTGGAAAGCCCATCTCCAACAGTGGAGATTGTGTTCCGTATATAGATAAAACTAATTTTAATAAAACAACATTGTAGATAAATTTGTAATAACAAATAGCAGACTACTCGTATAATGACGCCTGATGGTTAGTGGCGCGCGAGGTATATGAATGTTAACAACTGGAATCAGACACTCATGCGTCCCTAACACTATGCCGGCTTGACTAGACAAATCGAGCCTGATCCCGAAACATGTGGATACACTTTACTGGGTTTATCGGCACGAACGGTGGATACTTCCCCGCCCCGGCAGACTGGGGATTTTTTTCCTCCTATTATTTCAGTAAGCGGTGCAAAGATTTAACTAACTTATGGATACGAGCAGGTATAACTCAAGTAGGTAGCCGAATTTCCTGATCCAAAACGTGGATTATTAATGGTTGTGAAATATTTACATCATTTTGGTAAATATTTAAGAGAAGCTCTCATTTATCCCACACACGCACACACACACATACATACAGGCAAACATACACATTTGACATAACCACACTTACAAGCATAATAACACCTACGCAGAACAGTAAAGGCTTGGGCACATCGAGTGCATAGTACAAACTTGCGTTTTTGCGTACAAGCTCCTCCACTCAACATTTCCTACCAGCTGTTAAACAAATTTTTTTTTCTGTAATTAAGACGATAAAATTATAAATGTCGTGTAATGTACCAGGTTAATCTGACCTTCAAAATAAAACTGTCGGCTCGGCTCTATTTTTAACTTTAATCGTAACTATTACATACTAGAAACTTAATTATCGTTGGAAGGAAATGTCGAGTGGAGGTGGCGTTGAGGAAACGTCATAGAATACGGGTGTTAGTCCCTGAATTGACTGATACCAATTCGGCTCTCTATCCAAATAGCCAATCGTGTGCCTCGCCTCACAAAACGTCAAATGTCATTGTGATGCGTCGAGAACATTCGTAAAGTCAAATATAAAATCCGGTTTTAAATTTCCGCGTTCTTCTTCTACAGAATTACTGCCTCCGTGGTCTAGCGGTCAAGTCCGTGAATTTAGACTCGGAGGTACCGGGTTCGATTCCTGGTCGGGACACAAAAATATTTATTAATGTAAATAAATATGTACATTTAATTAATATTTAATTTATTTGTGATATTTCTTGAGTTTGGAGACATCGACGAGCTTGCCACTTGTCATGATTGGCCTATAGTAAAGTTGGCTAAATGTGAATCCGCTTATTTATAAGCGTGGTTTCTGACCACTCCGAAAGGGAAACGGTCGTGATGATACTTTACTTTTTTTTTCTTCTGAAACACGGATGAAGACACATCAAGCAGCAAGTTTAGTTATCTAAAAAGTGAAACTCAGTGTACAAGATAACCGGGGAATCAATAATTGCTCAAAATATCTAACATCCAATCAATAGTCATCTTTTTAGGTTTACTTCTTTTTTTATCGCCAAAAACACGATCTTTCACATTCTTTACCATCCTAATGGCTTCTATATCAACAATATTAGGCATAACGTGGTTTCTCCTCACCCCGGAAGGGAAACGGTCGTAATGATATTTTTTTCCCCCTACATATTTAGCGTACGACAGATTTCTTCGTGTGAGCTCGGTGTGCCCATGACTTTAAACGTTAACTGTACGGGTGAAAAGTGTCCTCGAAATTTCGTGTCGTCGTCGTATCATTATTTACTTAAAAAGCGGTATTTAATGTCGTGCACATTTTGGGAGATTATAATTATGAATTTATTTGCCGTTAATCTCGATTACCGGCGAAGTACGAATTCTCTAATCCACTTTAGAGCGAGTAAAATTGCCTTCAATTATAACAGAAATAAACCACTCCTAGATTTAATAATAAGTTAATTTCAGGACCTGAGGTGCGTTCCAGTATTTGAAGTATTAGAAAAGTTTTATTTTAGCTGTCTTATTAAACGATCTCAGACCATCTTCCATCTCTTACCAGCGACCTTCAGGGGTCGTTCCACTCTGAATTGATCAGTTCTGTTGTTACGTATTTTAATCATTATATTTATCATTATCAATATATTATCGCCTTCAAAATAGGCCTCTGCTATCTGCCTTATGCCAACACGGGGAATTCTAGTTAAATCTTTGCGACACTTAATACAATCAGCAGGTCGGCTATCAGTACATTTATGGAACGAGCTTATAAGATTCGGTTGGGTATGGAATTGCGAGGAGGTCCTTTTTTAAATTAACTCATAGTCATTCGCAAGTCTGAATTACCATGATTCTCCTCTCTCTTCTATCATGACGGACCACGGTGAATCCAGCGATTACTAATATTTTTTTCTACTCTCATAACTTCTATTACTTTTAATTTAACGACAAATAATTTAATTTAGAACCTTAAGATGCGCAAATATCCCAACCTTTTCTAAGGCCTTGTTTGGAGATCAAGACGGTACATGCTCCCATGGAAACCCTCAGCCAAGCGTCTGGCCAAGGAGTTGTCTAAACTGCTAAAGGAAAATTCTGGAAACAGGAAAGCTGGGAATTATTTCTGCCAACGTATTAGCCTCGTTATACAGAGGGGAAATGTTGCCAGCTCTTCTTGGGACTATCACTGAAGGATCTCTAGAGGATTTTTTTTATTTATTGTTTATTTTTAATAGGTTCAAAATTAAGGTAAAGTATTTTCACGACCGTATCCCTTTTGGGGTTGTCAGAAACCATATTTATGAAAAAGCAGATGCCCATTTAGCCAACTTTACTAAAGGCTTATATTGACAAGTGGCAAGCTCGTCGATGCCTTTAGCGTACCAGACTCCAGAGATATAACAAATAAATTAAATTAATTATTGTGCCCCGACCAGGAATCGAACCTGATATATCGCTAGACTCCGTGGGAAGGTATTACGTTTAGTTTATATTTAATTACATTATTACTTTTTAAGTAGTTTTTAATTATATAAAAATAAACAAAACTAATTTAAATTGAACGATTGTATGGGAAAGATTGAACATAGCATCAAAGCATCATCATTGATATTTATCAATCTTCTCCTTACTTCTGACAAAAATCTTGACTTTTTGTAACCTTTGTAAAACTCAGCCTGAGAGAGGATATTTTTTTGAGTAGACTTCGTTTATCAAAGTCACTGGCAGAGTTTGCGGCGCGTGTTATTTTTCTTCAGATTATTCAGATCCAAACCCTTCTTGCCTTTAGATTTTAATCACGATACATATTGAGATGTTTATAAGCGGGCTTATTCACAATACATTAGTGTTTTGTATTTCGGATAATGATTTTTATCTTTAAAAAAAGTTAGTTACTTTTTTTAAAGATAAAAGGGTTTCTGCCAATGACACTTGAAGGCTTGTAAAAAAATGATCTTTTTTGTTTTTTTTCGAATTTTTAAAAGTAAAGTATCATCACGACAGTTTGCCTTTCGGGGTGGTCAGAAACATTCGGATTCACATTTAGCCAACTTTACTGCCGGCCAAACATGACAAGTGGCAAGCTCGTCCATGTCTCCAGCGTACCAAAGGAGAGAAAGAAATAAATTAAATATGAATTAAATGTATTTATTTACATTAATAAATATTTTTGTGTCCCGACCAGGAATCGAACCCGGTACCTCCGAGTTTAAATCCACGGACTTAACTGCTGGACCACGGTTTTGTATTTTTATTTGTTACATTTCTTCATCTGGAATGCTAGCTAAGTCGGCGAGCATGCCACTTGCATACAATCAGTCTTTAGGAATACAATGGCGTCACGCTTATGCATTCGCACAATCCAAACTATTTAAAGATTTTTTATATCTAAGTTTAATTTTGAGAAATGTAGTCTAGGAAATATAATTACGGACATTTTGAAATACGAGTATATTACTGGCGCCGACATGACGTCATTTTATCCGTTTGATATCCGTGAAGCAGTAAGTCTATCTACAAATAAAACTTTGACCAGATTTGTAAAGGAAGAAAAAATATTATGATCTCACAGAAAAAATGATCAGGAACGGGTTCAAGACTTAGCTTTACGCAGTGGAAGTTGGTGCGAGAGGAGTTCCAGCAAAATATTTGCACCACTTACTGAAAGATTTTGGCCTAAGCAGGTCTGCAAGAGATACATTTATGGAACGAGCTTCCAAGACGGCATTAACGGAATCATACAGTATTTGGTTGGGTAGGGAGAGAAGTAGAATGGTGGATGGTGAGCGTATTATCGCGCAATAACATAAAAAGAGGCCTCCATTTCAAACCAGCCTATTTTCGGTAGCAAGCCCGATATACCATTCTTCTCATCTCTTACCCACACATCCGGGACCTGCACGGTGAATCCATGGAATGCTTAGAAATTTGTCTTCTCTCATATATTTATTCTGGTGGTTTCTGACCGAAAAGTTCAGACAAGCCACGTCAGTATAAATCTTATTTCAAAAATCGGTTACTCTTACCAAAATCAAATTTTAAATTACACAGCAGCGGTCCCTATGCTATATCCGCAAGTATATACAATACATTGGCAGAATCTATTAAACAAGAAGCTAACCAGAATACTTTTGTAAATAATCTAAAGGATATATTACTAGAAAAATGTTGAAATTTAATTCTTGCAAGATAAACTCTAATGTATATGCAGTAGTTATTATTTTCGATCCTCCTCCGAAGTCTGATGGTACTTTGGATTTTCTAAATCTATTTTATTATAAATAAAGTATCATCGCGACCGAATCCTTTCAAATTCAACAATAGGGGCGAAGCAAATAATAAAATTATAATTAGAACTATATAACAATTTCAAACCATCAAACACCTCAAACCATATCACAACACATTTATTTTAAAAGTAAAAGAAAAGAAAAAAAATTAAAAGGATCGGTCGCGATGATACTTTATTTATAATAAAATTGATTTAGTAAATCCAAAGTACCATCAGACTTGAAAAATCATAGTTAATATTGGATTGTGAGAGAGCTTAAGAACGTTGTGACAAAAATAGGTGTGCACTGAGATTTATTCTTCCCAATCCCAACTAGAAATGAGTACAATAAGTACGTCTTAGATTCTTGTAAAAGCCAAGTCAAACATCACCGGGCTAAAGATAACATTAAGACTACACGAAGACCTTAAAGGAAACAAATGAACCCAGAAAAAGGGATGACGGAATAAACTAAAGTATCATTACGACCGTAACCTTAGCTACCTAATTTTTAGAGAGGAAGACATCGAAGACATCAGGCATCATACATTTTGGAATATTTTTGTAGTACTTGTGTTGTGTACTATGATTTTAAACACCTGAACTATATACATACACATTTTCTACCAAAATTGTAATCTTGTTAGAATGATTTATCTAAAAATGCATACATATGTATGTATATATCTCGAAGATAAGTATTACATTTGTATATATAAGCTTTAAAATTAATAAATCAAATTGTCATTATCTATATATATATATATATATATATATATATATATATAAATAAATGTCTGTGTGTATATATGTTCCCTATGCATTTAAAAACTTGACCGATCGGGATGAAACTTTGGGAATATGTTGGTGAACATCGGCGTGTACGAAGTTCGCAGGAGAAAGGTAAATAAGAGAAAGAAATGGCCAGTTTTTTGTAGAAATTATGTATGATTAATTAGCTAGTTCTAGAGAATATTTAAAGTAAACATTATATAAGTACTCTTGACGAGGAATCGAACGCGACACCTTCGCGTCTAAATTTACGGCCTTAACCGCTTGTTTAGTAAGGCAAAGAAAAAGGATAACGGTCGGGAAAGGACCTGACTTGGTTCGGAGATAACATTTCAGCATCCATCTAGAAACGGCTTTAGGGGCCCCTACTTATCTGGCCCCAAACCTAATCCCCGACTAATAGAATCGTTAATGAGAGATAATCTTCTCTCGTTACTGATTTATTCGTTTTGACGACCAACCAAACTAAAACAGCTATGTAACCGGAGCGAACTCCACAACCTTATCCCTTCTTCTCTATTCCGCATCCGAACCACACGCACGGGTCAAAATATGTACCCCCATACCGTAGCCACTATCCCTACGCGTACATATAAATTTGGAGAATCTTATATGGATGTTGATAATATAAATAAACATTAATTTAAACTACTTAATAATTAAAAATAAACGTAAAAACTAAATAAACCTAGTCATAACCGTATTTTGAAAACAATTTATTTCAAAATTATTATTTGTGTATTTCTTAGTTTATAGAATGACAATGCCACTTTACAGCAGCTATAACCTAGGTGACTAATAGTGACATCCTTATAATTGTTTTTGTCTTAGCTTGTAGAATGGTAATGCCTATTACCAGCAACTATAATTTTAAGATTAATATTGTATTATGTTTATTTGTGTTGTTATATGCAGCTCTAAATACAAGCCATTTTCCAGAAAGTAAGCTTTAAAAATTATAATAATTTATATTTGACATGTAAAAGCACAAAATAATAGTAGTTTATGAAACTGTTGCATAATAAGGGGTTTTATACACGAGCGTGTGTTTAAAAACCAAGCCGTAGGGAAGGTTTTTAATAGTATCACACGAGTGTTTTAATACCTAGTTATGTGCAGTTTCATACACTAATTTATCTACTCTCATACTAATAGAATTTGAGGTGGTGGATCGTCTCCTACATAGTAAACACTATTAGTAATCTACAATGTGCGTATATTAAATAAACCATAAACATAAATAATATCGGATTAACACAATCTCGTCGAGAGTGACTTTCTGTAGTGACAGACGTCTTTCAGTTGTCAATCCAATACTCCTCCACACGAACGACTCCTAGTTTAATCCAGCTGCCTCTCTATGGTAGGCCAGCTTCTGGAGTGGTAGTCCCTTCGTCAACATGTCAGCCATCATATCGTCAGTCCTTCTATACACCAAGTTAACAGCTCCAGCTCTTAAGTTTTCTTTAATAAAATTCTCCTTTATACTAATATGTTTTGTCTTAGAGCTCACTACTGGATTCTTACATAAATTTAAAGCTGCTTGGTTGTCATTGTAGATAGTCATCTTTTTATGTTTTATGCCCATATCTTCTAATAAAGATTGTAAATGTGTGGCTTCTTTAAAACATTCTGTTATGGACATAAATTCAGCTTCACACGTAGATAATGCGACTGTTCGCTGCTTCCGTGATTCCCAGCTGATGACTGCTCCTCCATACATAAAACAATATCCTGTATATGAGCGTCTATCTACAGTGCATGATGCCCAATCTGCATCAGCAAATCCTTCTATTGGATTACCTGACTTCTTATAATTTAGACATAGTTCTTTTGTTCCTTGTAAATACCTTAGAACACGTTTACAAGCTTTCCAGTGTTCTTCACCATAGCATGTATTATACTGGCTCAAATAACTAACCGCATGCATGATATCTGGCCTTGTTCCAAGTGCTATATACATTAAAGAACCAATAAGGCTTTGGTATGGAAACTTTTTCATTTCAACGTGATTTTCATTCTTTTCCAATTTTAACGCAACTTCCATCGGTGTACGTGCAGCCTTACATGTTTCCATATTGAAATTCTTTAATACTTTTTCAATATTTTGTTTTTGAGATACTTTTATTCCTTCTCTATCTCTTTTAAATTCTATTCCTAAGCAATAATTCAATTCCCCCATGTCTCTCATGTCAAAACATTCAGTTAACATCTTCATGATACTTTTGAAATCATGTTTATACGCAATAATAATATCATCTACATATATTGCTATTATACATCCATCTTTATTTCTATATATACATGGGTCTGCTGTTGATGCTTGAAAATTACAGTCTCTTAGTTTTTTATCTAATTTTACGTACCATTGACGACCTGCTTGCTTTAGTCCGTACAATGCTTTCTGTAATTTCAATACTTTCTCTGTATTGTTCCTTTTCAGTTTTCTTAACATTTCTCTTGCATTTTTACCTATATTATCTTTAGTTTTTTCTTTAACTATTTCTTTTAATATCTTCTCCAAATTCCTAGGTAACTGCATATATATGTTTTCTTCTATTTCTCCATTTAAAAATGCTGTTGTCACGTCCAATTGATGTAATTTTAAATCATTCTCTACTGCCGTTGCTATTAATGTTCTGATCGAGCTTAGTTTTGATACAGGTGCATACGTTTCATTGTAATCTACACCAGCTGTTTGACTGAAACCTCGAGCTACAAGTCTCGCTTTCTTCCGTTCAACCTTCCCATCAGCACCGATCTTATCTTTTAGTATCATTTTGCAACTAACAATATTCTGGTTAATATTCTTATCTATTATGTCCCAAGTTTCATTCTTCAAATGTGCTTTTATTTCTGACTTAATAGCTTCTAACCATATTTCATTGTCTTCATCAACATTATTTACAAATTCATCAATATTATTCACAACATAATCATCTAACCATTGTGGTCTTTTAACATTTCTTCTTGGTCTAGAGTTTATCTCTGACTCTATTTCATGTTGACTTTCATCATGTTCGCTCACGTAGTCATTGCCGTTGATGTCATCTTCATTAGAAACAATTTCATTTCTATTTTCATTTTCATGATCATCATCATCATCATCGCTATGATAAACATTTATTTCATCCAGATCAGGATTATTATTGATAGATTTATTTTTATTATTTATAATGACATCAATATTTACATGCTTATTTACATTCTTACCTTGTGCGTCATTCTCAAAACTATACATTTCATCATAAGAATCTTCTTTGTTTTCTTTATAATACATTCTTTTTACAAATCTCACATCTCTAGTTATATATAGTTTTTTATGATAAGGTACATGTATTCTGTAAGCTTTACATATTTCTGAATATCCAATAAATATTCCTGGAAAAGCTTTTGCTTGAAATTTCCTTCCAGATTTCTTATTCATTTTAAAATAAATGCTTTTCTTCCAAATATTTGTAAATGATTTATACTGGGTATTCTACCAACCCATTTCTCAAATGGTGTACAATTATTCAGAGATTTATTTACACTTCTATTACATAAGTAATTCGCCGTCTGTATAGCATCACCCCAAAAACTTTGTGGTACTTTGGCTTCTATCATCATTGATCTTGCTTTCTCAACCAAAGTTCTATTCTTGCGTTCGGCAATACCATTTTGTTCTGGTGTGTATGGCGCACTTAACCTTCTCTGAATACCATTATCCTTCAAATATTTGTCAAATTCATTATTACAGTATTCCGTTCCATTATCAGATTGTAAATACTTTATTTTATTCTTAGTGATATTTTCCATTTCATTCTTAAATTCCTTAAATTTAATTAGGACTTCACTCTTCTGTTTCATACAATATACTCTTGTATATCTGGTTAAATCATCAATAAATGTAACGAAATATTTATTACCTCCAATAGATGCAGTCGGCATCGGTCCACATACATCACTGTGTACGATTTCTAATTTCTCAGTAGTTCTTGGACAATTATTTAATGATTTGAACGGTAGTTTAGTCATTTTACCTTGAATGCATGTTTCGCAATCACCGAGCTTTTCATTTTCATTAAACTTTAAACCTTTTACCTTTTTATTCTTCATAGCTATTTTCATATCTATTTCATTCATGTGTCCTAGTTTCTTATGCCATGTTTCTATCATGCTACTACTATTTACATTATATACATTCTCAGATTTCTTTCTTATATCAATTGGTTTAACATGATAAAGACCATCTTGTTGCTTGAATGCTTTCATAGTTATAATATTATTTTCATCTCTTATTATAGCATTGTTTTTCGTAAATAACACCGAAAAAACATAATCAGTTATTTTTCCGACTGATATTAAATTAGTAGCAAGTTTGGGTACATATAAGGTATGATTTAAATTTGTTATGCTCTCTTTCAATATGACTGTTACCTTTCCCTTTCCTTCTATTCTTTCTGTATGCTCATTCGAAGCTAGTTTCAATAAGTTGCATGTCATTTCTTCATCCATGTTTTGGAAATATTCTTCGTTGTGACACATGTGAGATGTGCACCCGCTATCCAAAATCCATGTATTTCTTTCATTAGTATTTAGACATATAGGTTCAGCATTGCTATTTCTTTCATAACTCATGCTTTTCTTCCTTTCATTATAATTTAAAGACTTATTTTTCTTATTATATTTACATTCATTAGCTTTATGTCCTTTCTTCTTGCAAATATGACATTTAAAATTAAAATACTGTCCATTCCTGTTGAATTTATTTACATTAAACACTTCTTGCGGTTCTTCACTAGTTTGGTTTTCTCTAGCATGACTTTCTTCTATAATTTTTATTTTTAAGTCATCAGGGGTAGGTAAGTTATCCCTGGTTTCTATCGCAATTCTGAAGTTTTCATAAGTTGGAGATAAGCTATTTAACATCATAATACTCAGAAGATCATTATTTATTTCAATATCCATTTCACGTAATTTGTCAACATTGTCCATGAATTGGTTTAAAAAATCTCTGATATCTTCGCCTTCTTTATGTTTACATACCAACAATTGTTTCAACAGTAATGCCTTCCTTGCAGGACCTTTGCTTCTGTAAATCTTCTCGAGTTTCTCCCATACTTCATTTGACGTTTGACAGGTTTGGACTTGTTTTATTTCTGACGGAGAAATTATCAGAAATAACTCAGATTTTGCATACATATCTTGTTCATCGAACATACATTTCTCTTCTTCATTTTCACACTGCGATCTGATTTTACTGCCTGACACATATTTCCATAAACCACATCTGAACAATATGGCTTGCGCTTGTATACGCCATGTATCATAATTATCCTTTCGTAAAGGTTCTATTCTATATGAAGTACTGGGGGCTCCGAACATTGTGATTTTTTACGTAATTTTTATTCATACATTTTTGACATCCGAAATATTTTTGATTTTTATTGTTTTACTTACGGTTTTCTTTTCTGGTCCCATAACCTAATAGAATTTGAGGTGGTGGATCGTCTCCTACATAGTAAACACTATTAGTAATCTACAATGTGCGTATATTAAATAAACCATAAACATAAATAATATCGGATTAACACAATCTCGTCGAGAGTGACTTTCTGTAGTGACAGACGTCTTTCAGTTGTCAATCCAATACATACATTGGAATTGAACCTACTAAATAAAAGATAAAAGTTAAAAGAGTAATAAAATCACACGGAATGCTATACAACAAAACGCATTGAATGGCGCCATTTTTTTTTTTTTTTTTTAATGACAATGGTACAGAATTCATAAGTCCTAAACAATGAAATGGCGCCAAAACCTCGCACGCGCTATGGCGGGCGCAGCCATAGATAAGTAAACTTTTTTGTAATGGAACCTTTACCTTAAAAAAATAAGTGTTATATAATATGTATGATTCTATTTTAAAAATGAATTATAACATTATTTTCTTAGAGAAAAAGTGTTATAATGTGATTCTATTTTTAAATTTCAGCAGTATGTTTATAAAGTATGTCAATATAAATTCGTTTTGAAGTTTGTAATTCGCATTTTACGATATGAGAGTAGATAAAATATATTTATTATCCTAAACCTACTTGCAAAATAAATAAATGGTAATAAGATATGAGATAATTGTTACAGTCATTAAAGAAAGACTGACATTTTGTGACACAGGTGCGCACCACCCCCACAGGCCCGGCCTCGGAGCTTTAATGGTCTACTAATTAATTTCATTATTAAATATCCACTCATCTTTGACAAGATACTTTACACAGGTCTTATTTTGGTAATTATTATAGAATACCGTATTTGACGACTACCTACGAAACATCTGTCTGTCTTGCATCAGAACAGCTGGTAAGTGGTTTAAGGTAAGTCTTGTTTCAAGCCGTGTTTTTTTTATATTAATATCACCAAGGCGCGGTGGTGGCTCGGTTGTAAGAACGCGTTCCTTAAATCCTACAAAGGTCGGTTCGAACCCACCCGGCATGTACCAATGAGAAATACACTTTTCTTACGTACTGCAGTCTTAGATTTACAACACCACCGTTCCCGTGCCTCGGAGAGCACGTTAAGCCGTCGTCGGTCCCGGTTCCACCGATGCCAACTTGTGGAATCGTTAATAAATTGTCATAAAAAATTACATCATATCCTCGCCAAGCCGTCTGGCCAGCGTGGCGAGTGTAGGCCAAATTCTCCAGTTCTGGAAGGCCCAACTCCAGCAGTGGAGGTCTAGGATGTTCTAGGAGCTGTAATGAATGATGAATGAAAAAATCACCATGGCAAGCTTACATTTATTATTATTTTTTAATCTGTAAAACATTTATTATAATCTTAATTGTATTTTTAAAATAACCAGAGTTATAAATGATTTTGTTAATATTTTTTTATTTGGGTGGAAATGAAAACAGATAAATAGATAAATAGAACGATAAAAACAGTTATTAGATTTTTTAATTCTAGTTTCTTAGTTTCACTTACCTTTTCATGTCTTTAACACCCTGTGTTTTTTTTTTAAATATTTTAATTTTAATTAATAAAGAGACCTCATTTTTAAAAAACAGTGGTCTTGTTGTTCGTTGCATTATTAACTTGTAGATGGTGCAAAGAAAAAAATATTTCTGCCTTACAATAGACCTGGTCGTTGTGTTACGTCAATTATTCTTAAAATATATCAGAATAAAATATTCGGTACCTATAGTGAAAGAATAAAATTTTTTGATTTTTATTGGAAATAAAACAAATGGCATCCCACACTAAGGCCCGTCCCCGCTCCCAGGGGATCAGCGTCATACCATCAGGTCTCTTGCCATCATCGCTGAGTAATCCAGTGGGTTTCAGAATAGCTGGAACCTCAATGGTGGCAAGAGCCTGTTATTATTAATAAACTACACTTAACAAAAGAATACTCTGACTTTAAAAAATCTTTGAAAGTATTGGTTTGTGCGAGCGAGAGAGATGCAAATCGTTGAACTGTCTATTAAGAGTGTTTCCGTATTATCGGATCTTGTACCATACTCTAAGTCAAATTCGTACGCAAAGAGGGTAAACGTTACATTTTTTCCTAACGAAGAACAGATCCGTCATCCGAGCAAGTAGGTTATTAAGCAAAAGACTCTCTGCTGACTGAATTTATAGCAACGATTACTGTCCTCTTTATGGGCCATGAATTCTGTGTAACAATGCAAGACTCCATCTTAAAATACTTACGAATCTTTGCTGTGACGTAGACAAAACATAGACACATAAATATTAGCCGGGACATGAACTACTAATAATTAAGATGCGTGGTAGGTCTCCGATGAGGTGGTACGACCAGATTAAAGCAGCAATGGAGCATGCCACATACACTCAAGTGACGACCACAAACATTCTGCCAAGAGTAAGAGAGGGACATGTATTTTTTTATTACAAAGCGGTCGGGAATCATTAAAAACCGAGACAGGCTCAAAACTTCCCAACAATGGGTTTAATATAGTTCACGACTTATTTTTTTTCCTTTTTCACAATATGGCGTCTGGTTGTCGCCTATCCAAAACTTGATTAATGCCATATCTTCAGTGACACTTAAATGATCAAGACAAATCGATTGACGTGAGATTTATCAAAATCGGTCCACGCGTTTGGTCTCCAGTGTGCCACAAATGAACAAACATATACATAGGGTGATAAACACATAACCCTTCTTTCCGTCGCGCAGCCGGGTAAAAAAGCAAAAACTTGTTTATTGGCAAGTGTTTTTAGTTAAAAATTATAAAATAGTTGATATGACGGGTCCCACCCTATTGTTGAATTATTTTGTCTAAATAATAGTACAATACGAACAATAAAAGTAAACACAATATCCGAGTACTGTGCTGACTCAAAGGAAATAAATGATTTGATTTGTTGAATTTTACAGCTAGTTACATCAGGGCAGGTCCATCAAATACACGTCGCTGGTCGGAAGTCGATGACTGAGGGTAAACACCACCCAAAGAGTATTTGCTGTACAGATTTTGGGGTACTTTATTAAGTACACCGGGGAATAATGTTGTCCACAATTTACTCAGTATTTATTTTATACCCTTTCTATTTATGTAAGACACCGTGCTCTAGCGGTTATTTAATCCAGTAAGCTTTGTTTCGAGAGGTAATAATTTTATATAAATATTCACCATCATAATCAATAATTCGAAAAAAATATTTACAACATATAAAATAAAATTAATATTAATACTAAGGATAGGGATATAAGTCCCGTCCGCGTGGAATGGTGGCGAAAACGCTGGCTGCATTTCCCCGCTGAATTGCAATACTGATTCTCTGGGCGAAGAAAGAGCCAGCCCTCTTGTCACCGAAGGAGACGACAAGACGCAGCGTTATGTCTTTCAAACACTTTTCTGCGCTTGGACTTGCACAAATATGTAATCTTTTAATATACTTATATACTGGCGTTCATCAGTTCTCCTTGGAAGTAAAAATTGGCATTTGACATCATTGCAAATGGCACATACTTTCTACAAGAACAACAAATAGGTGGTAGGCGGACTGATGGTGGTAATTTTCCCAGTCTTCCTAGAGGGCGTAGAGGTATCCACCGTTCGTGACGATAAACCCAGTAAAGTGTATCTACACGTTTCGGGATCAGGCTAGAATTGCCGTCATGCCCATTCGAGCCGGGGCATAGTATTATGTAATGTCAGTCATGAGTGTCTGATTCCAATTGCTAACATTCATGGACCTTGCGCGACATTTACCATCAGGTGGGCGCAAGGTCACATTTCGTGCTAGTATAAAAAAAACAAAGACATTAAATATTACCTGATAAAAGTGTAGTATCATTACGACCGTGAAACCATGCTTTTAAAGAAGCGGGTTAACAATGGGTGTATCAGGCAAAGCTTTTTGTAGATGTCGCTAGCGGCAATGGTACCTTGTTTTACACATATATCGCCTCATTTTAAAATGTTTTTGTATTTTTTATTTTTATAACAGAAAAATGTATTTAAAATTAACGTTACCAACCTTAAAAGACGAATTAAGAAAGCGTACACCGTCTTTAAAAAGAAAAAAGGTTTTATTAATAGAACGGCAATTTTGAGATCACCATATCTTTGATTTCGCTTAGAAATCTCGATTTGTACACTTAAAAGCAGCTCACTTCGGCATAATATCCAGAAAATAATAAATTTCGTAATAAAAATGCAAGTTTTTTATGAAACTGACAGTTATATTATATAGGTACCATCTATCATGCGCCATCTATCGTGATAAAAAGTTAGTGATACACCCCATTAGACAACTTTACTGCAGGCCCATCATGACAAGTGGCAAGCTCGTCGATATCTCTTAATAGAGCTTGCCACTTGTCATGATGCCTATACTAAAATTTGAATGTGATAGTGGCAGTAGAATGAGCCGGAGCGGCGATGGGGTCCGCAACCCATCACGCATGGCCTAAAAAGCGCGGATTGAGGGCAGATGAGTGCCGTTTTGGCACCTGGAATGTCCGAGGGGGGATGAATGATAAGATGAATGAACTCCTAGATACGATGAATGAAATGAAGTTGGATGTAATTGGCGTGACCGAGACCAAGCGGAGGGGTAGTGAGATGCAGGACTTGCCGGGAGGGGGGATCGCGCTCTGGTCGGGAGTGGGAGATAGCGATCGCGGTAGTCAGGGGGTGGGTATCTTACTATCCGGTCGCTTGGCCGACAGTATGTACGAGTACTGCCTGGAAAGCCCAAGAATACTCTGGGTTCGTCTTAAAATAGGCCTTAAAAAGTTATTTGTGGTCGTGGTGTACGCACCTGTTAGCTCAGCACCACAGCTGGAACTAGAGAATTTTTGGAACCAGGTCAGGACAGTTCTAGATTTGGCAGTTGGGAACGAAAATATAATATTATGTGGCGACTTGAATGGATGGGTGGGGACACGTCGTGCAGATTACGAAACGGTCCTAGGTGATTTTGGAGATAGGAGAGTAAATGATGCAGGTAAGCTAATTCTTGACGTGTGTTTAGAAAAGAATATTTTTGTGTCCAACACAATGTTTGCTCACAAAGATATTCACATGTATACAAGAACGATGAATAGTGAAAAGAGTATGATTGATTTAATAATAGTTGATGAAAGACTGCGAACACAGACTCTGGATACCAGGGCGTATCGTGGGCCAGAATTGGGAACAGACTAGGATTAGTGGCCTGTTCACAAAATGGCGCCACATCAGGTGGCAATCTGTCAGCAGTAGAGAGAATAAAGAGTGAAAAGTTACAAGATGATAGTGTAAAAGAGGAGTATATGAAATGCGTCAAAGATAAACTTATCAACTTGAAAGATGTGAGCAAAGATGTAGAAGAGTGTTGGAAGTACCTAAAAAATGGTATGGTAGAATCGGCAAGAGAAGTATGTGGAGTAGCAAAAAAGCGAGCAACCAAGGGTGACGCGTGGTGGGATCAAGAGGTCAAAGATTCGGTAGAAAGAAAGAAGAAAGCTTGGATAGATTACGTTGCTTCGCTGAATATGAATGAAAGTATAAAAAGAGAAAAAAAAAAGAGTTGTACCATCGCTGCAAGAATGAGACTAAATCTTTGGTTAAGGAGAAGCGTGAAAGATGTAAGGAAATAGGTGAAAATAGGATGACGAGCAACTTTAAGGAGAACTCCAAACTTTTCTGGAGGAAAGTTCGGAAGGCCAAAGGTTGCTTGTCATCTTATCGAATGAACAGAGTGAAATCAAAAAGCGGTAACATTCTTGCAAACACAAATGAGGTGTTGCAGCGATGGAATGAATATTTTAGCGAGATGTATGCTAGTGGTACTCCTAACGACGTCACGACGGGTACTTTACCTCCAGAGCTATCCACAACTATAACGTCCACTTTTAAGGAGGAAATAAGTGTGCAAGAATTGCAATCGGCAATTAGAAGCCTGAAGTGTGGCAAAGCAGCGGGAAAAGATGGAGTGCTCGCTGAAATGATCAAATACGGAGGTATACCGGTCTGGAACGCTTTCCACCTACTGTGCAACCTTTGCTGGCAGGAGGGAAGAGTACCGGAGGACTGGCGACAATCAGTCATCGTTCCTTTATACAAAGGTAAGGGATCTAGATTGGACTGTGCCAACTACCGAGCCATTAGTTTGATCAGTTTGGCGAGCAAGATGTATGGCAAGATTCTTACGAAACGCTTGCAAGAGAAGACTGAAGGTCTTTTATGGGAGGCACAAGGAGGCTTTAGACCTGGAAGAGGATGCACTGACCAAGTCTTTTCGCTCCGCAATATCACAGAGAAGTTTTTGGCCTTAAACCAGAAGGTTTTCTGTGCTTTTGTGGATTTGGAAAAGGCTTTTGATAGAGTTGTAAGAAAGAAGCTTTGGGACATATTGCCGGAGTATGGAGTGAATGACAAACTGCTACAAGCTATACAGTCCCTGTACAAGGGCTGCAAAGCTTGTGTGCGGGTGGAGGGAGGTATGTCGCCTTGCTTTGAATCCCAAATGGGCGTCAAACAGGGTTGTGTGCTTTCTCCTAGATTATTTACTCTATATCTCGACAAATGCCTAAAAAGAGTGAGAGAGAGTGACTGTGGGATAAAGATGAGTGATCTAGTGGTGAACTGCCTGCTTTATGCAGATGATGCTGTTCTTATGGCATCGTCCGAACAACAACTGCAATCACTAGTCACAAGAATGAAGGAGGGATGTGCAGAAAAAGGACTCCGTTTGAATGCGAGAAAAACCAAGGTACTAGTGTTTGAAAGAAGAAGGATGACAACCGTGACGATAAAGATTGATGATGAAACTCTAGAACAAGTAAATGAAATTATATATCTGGGCAGTGTTTTCACTGCGGATGGGAAGTACGATAGGGACGTTGAAAGAAGAGTGAACGCGGGAAATAGTGTTAACGGTGCCCTGGGGTCACTGATCGGCAGTCGAAATGTCAGTGACAAAGCTCTGCTCGCCATACACAATGCCATGTTGGTACCAACACTGATGTATGGAAGCGAGACGTGGATACGTCAGAATACGCATGAGAGTAGGGTTAATGCAGTAGAAATGCGGTCGTTGCGGCGGATATGTGGCGTCACTTTGGCGGACCGCATACGTAACGTCGAAATACGGAAAAGGGTTGGTATGAAGGAAAGCATAGGGACAAAAATAAGGAAAGGCATGCTACGATGGTTCGGGCATGTAGAAAGGATGAGCGATGAAAGATTGACGAACCAGATATATAATGCGAAAGTTGTAGGTAAAAGAGGCCCTGGCAGACCGAGACTCACATATCACGATCAAATAAATAAAACACTGACTGAAGGTGCATTAAAAAGTCTTCGTAACCAAAGGGCATGTATGAAGAGGTTAATGAATGTCGACGAAGCGAAAGAAGTATGTCGTGATCGTGTCAAATGGCGCTCAATTGTCTCTGCCTACCCCGCAAGGGATCTGGCGTGAAGATATGTATGTATGTATGAATGTGATACTGCTACTGATTTTTTTTTTTAAAAGTGTGATTTCTGACAACCCGTAATGGGATATGGTCGTGGTGATACTTTACTTTTTATATACTAATAGTTATGTATCGAGATGTGGATATTAGGGTTTATTTTTAGGGTTGTCTCTTTGATGAAATGTGAAAATAATGGCATAGTTTTTACATATAGGTCAAAATTTCACTCCATTTCGCATGTGAAAACTTTGTCTGTTTATTCGTCAGCCATTTCGTGATTAAACAAACAGTCGGTGAAGCTGACTATTAGTTAATTTTAGATTTTGTTTAAATACATGTTTCGGTAGTTTTAACGAGTCTGCGGTTAAATCCACGATTTATAGCGCCAAATCTAAATAAAAACTTCATTCCACTATTCATCAATATTTCGTTGCAGGATTAATGAATCAGACATACTCATATATTGCGAAAGTTGTAGATAAAAAATCTCATCATCAATAATGACTTGATAATAATTTTAATAATAATTCATTACAGTCCAGGGCCCCATTCTAGCGCCTTCGACATGCATGGTCGCTCGATTTGCTAGAATGAAACTGACAGTTTTCTGTGGAGATTTGTCGCTTTTCGTTCGAATATTTCGAACCGACACACAAGTTGAAAGCGCCAGCATTAGGCCCCTGGCCACATCAACCTACAAAGTCAAAGTCATTTACCCAATACTTACAATTTGTGACAAGTCATTATTTAAATTATTTAGAACGATTGTACTCCTGCAAGTGGAAGACTTGGCAGCAAAGTGGTTCAAAGAGTAAACCCATCGTGGTTGCATCATTATAACATTTTGTGTTATAGTTGTAACTTAAATTTGCTCAATTGTTATTGTAATTGTATTGTGTTTTTATTTTGGATACTCAAAGGCCCAATTAATGGATACTGTAATAGCATACTGTAATTGGTGCAGTATCTAGTTTAGGTCTTAGTTATAAGTGAAAATCCATGTATGTATTGTTGCTGTCGCTGTTGGCGACCCTAATAAATAAATAATAAAGATATTTTAACTTTGACTTGAAGTCGTAGTTTAAGGCATGTATGAAAATGTTGAAGAAGCGAAATGGCATGCAGTGACCGCGACAAATGGCGCCTAAAGGTCCAAGTTCCGCATCGCAGGCTTCGAACGGATCGCATCGAACTGATCCGTTTGTATGCGGTAGGCACGTCCACTGTGTCCGCAATGTGTATTTTGAATTTTTTGAGTATTTACATTAGATACATCCACTGATCGGTAATTCTTTCATGCCATCAGCACGCATCGAAAACGTTGCCCCATCGAGCAACTGCGCCGACATTACTGTACGAATCGAAAATCAATGGACGCAGTTATATGTGTTTCTAAACCAAGACTACTAAAATATGTTGAGTCCGAGGCGTACGATGTGCAAATATGGATGTCAACCTTAATTGTTTCTGCCTAGTAGTACTGCATACAATAATCTAACATCAGTTGATCGAAAGGTTTTATCTCCTGATCAGTATAAAAAACTCTGTCTGAATCCATATTATTATTATTAAAATAGCTAGATATTTAGATAAAAACTCAATTTTCTTGGATATGCATGGTTTATTGTGCGGATTTCACGAGCTTGTGGCCGAATATATCTGGGTTTAAAATCTACTATATAATAAGTTATTATTTTTGCATCACATCCAGACAAACCACGTTTATTCATATCAAAGAGACCCTCTCTGTGTTCAGAAAGAAATCCCCTCTGTGTCACTGGTAGTATATGAAATTTTTGTTCCTTCATAACTTTCCTGTGATATCCTCGTTTCATTTTTCATCGCGTAAATAAATCATACTTTCATTCGACGGCCGTCCTGTACCACAACATTGACCATTATTTTTCACTGGATGAATAGAATTTAGATTCGTGACATTAAAAAGTATAGTCGCGGACAAATGTTATAGATTACAGTTCTGACCCGCGCGCTTCGCTTTAAACATATTCTCATAGTACCATCTCAGTATATACTAGAAAATATTATGTACGACAACAAGAATATTAAACAATTTTAATGAAATTGCGACTTCCATTCTCGTAACACATGCATTACACACAATTTGATTTCACCTCTTGTGTTCTTTTTGTGACTTAGTGTTCGTTTTTATAATACACTGCCAAATGAATTGGGGCTTAAACAAGGCCTATTATAAGATTAATTATTTCATTAATTAAAAATTGTCTGGTATACATTTATTTTATTGTATTATTTTGGACAATATTGTTAGTAGTTAATATTATTTTGCTAGGTGGTAGGCGGACTGATGGTGGTAATTTGCCCAGTCTGCCGGGGCGGGTAAGTATCCACCGTTCGTGCCGATATACCCTGTAAAGTGTATACACACGTTTCGGGATCAGGCTCGAATTGAATGACTGAAGTCAGCCATGAGTATCTGTTTCCAGTTCACATTCATGGACCTTGCGCGCCACTTACCATCAAGTAAAAAATAATAATTTAAATAGTTAAAATTATAACAATGTAATGTGACAATACAAAAGTGCCCGAGAAGACCAAATGTAATTGTAATTAATGATTTGACTTTGACTTTATTCTTAGATCATAATCAATAATAACAAGGTGCAAGGTGTGCCGGTGAAAATTACATTATACAATAAACTGAGATCATACAACTGAGAGACTACAACCTAATGAATTTAAAATAAAATTAAAACTCTTTTTCCAAAATAATGCTTTTTATAACCTGTCAGTATTTATTGACATGTCTTTGACGAAAAATTCATTTAAATAGTTCTTTTTTTTGTTATAGTTCCTAATGCGCCTTTGTCTACGACGCATGGTATTAATAGCATTATTGTTATTATTTTATTTAAATTTGTTAACTGACATACCAAAATATAACGATTGTTATATAGGTGAAATATACAACATAATAATATTTAAATAAAAAAAGATAGACGCGCGACATTGTTACATAATGTATGCCCGATCTTTACACATGTCTATGGACCAAAGGGATAGTTTATAGCGACTAATATGAAGTATATTGCATACTTCTTCTCAAAGACCTACATAGTCGTATTGAAGGTGTAGGTACCACCGTTCACTGCCAACTTATTAGCTACCACGATGGATGATATGTCTAATAAAAGTTAACAAAAATGCATCTAATGAATGCTAATTGCAGCAGAGGTTTAAATGTTTATTTTCTGATCTTTGACGATTATTTTTAATAACTTATCAAAAGAGATCACGGTATTACCGATTTACAGTTTGAAAAAATATCTCTTACAATTATTTAATAAATGCTTATAATTATTTAAAAGCTGTCAAAACAGCTCGTCAACACCTCGGGAGACAAGAGGGCTGGGCAAAATTTGAGCCAAAGGTTCAGCATTGCCATTCATGAAATGAAATATCGTTTATTTGCAATAAATACAGTACAGTGGTCACAAAACTTTAGTCAGGTCTACTCACATGTATTCTACCTGCAAGCAGGCGTGCAAATCTTTACTTACATACTAATATCATAATCACAACTACATTAAAACAAAAAAATATATATTAATTAACCTGTTTTGCACTCAAGATACTCTTTTACACTATAAAATCTATGTATCAACGTGGCAATGCTGCCAGTATCCTTGGCACTCTGCCCATTGACAGCGATTTGGAGCTAATTTTTCATTTTATTTTGTTCTTTTTTTATTTTAGTTTTTAGTTGTATTTTTATCTATTAAGTAGGTTTATTTTTATTAATAGTAATTTATGTTTTAAAATGTAAGTTTTTAGATTAACTATTTTTTTTTTTAAATCATTGTTCCTAAAGTTTCTTTGAATAAATAAAAGTGTTTCTAAAAAAACTATATCTAAGCAATAACTAATGCTGAAGTGTATATAGGCTGAGTGAAGCTTCAATGTAATTAATTCTAATTTAAATCAATAGTGTCAGGCAAAATAGACGTCTTCACAATTATAAACCCTTTTATTTGTTTTGCAACAATACAAATTTGGGGCGCCCCTCTCCAATGAATCGCTTATGTGCATTCGCTAATACTGGTTAATACGATTCGCAGTGACATAGACATGTTTGCTGGTAAGGTAGATAGTATTAAAGAATAAATATAGTGTATAGTATTTAGATATTCACTCATATTTCTTGTTTATTTTGTTTCTTTTTTGTTTACATTTGTTTTTGTTTTACTTTTATATATTTTTGTTTACATTTTATTAATTTTATGTTTATTAATTGTTTTATTTAATCATTAATCCTAATATTGTTTTCTACTTCTTAAATAAATAAATCTTACTGTTTATATAAATTTAAATTTAATATCAGTTGGTTTACTATTAACAGGTTGCATAATAACTAGAAAATACACAAAAAAAAAAACAATTTATCCTTTTTCATGATGTAATTGCCCAATGTTTCCATGCCATTGAGATAAAACATATGAAACGATCATTTCTTTCTTGCGATAAGATCTTGCAATGTAACAATGTTTTCTATCAAATAAATTACATACACATCTTCACGCCAAATCCCTTGCGGGGTAGGCAGAGACAAATAAATTATTTTGATTAATATGCTCTATGCAAATGATGCTGTTCTTATGGCATCGTCCAAACAAGAACTGTAATCACTAATCACAGGAGTTAAAGACGGATATGAAAAAAACGGACTCCAAACGCGAGAAAAATCAAAAATTTGAAAGTGATGACAAATGTGACAATAAAGATTGATGATAAAACTCTAGAACAAGTAAATTAAATTATATATCTGGGCAGTGACTTCAATGCGAGTGGAACGTATGATAGGGATGTTGAAACGTAAGTAATCGCAGGAAATTGTGTTAACGGTGCCTTGGGTCACTGGATAGCCAGTCGAAATATCAGTCACAAAGCTCGTCATACACAATGCCAAGTTTGTGCCAACACTGTTGTTGGCAGACCAAGACTCACCTATCACGATCAAATAAATAAAACAATGGCTAAAGATGCATAAAAAAATCTTCGAAACAAAACAGCATGTATGAAAAGGTTGATGAATGTCGACGAATCGAAAGAGCTATGTAGAGATTGTGACAAATGGCGCTTGATTGTCTCTGCCTATGATTCATAATTCGACCAATTATTTTTTTATGGATGGATTTATGGATACATAAATAGCGGACGATTTAATGTGGGCCTATTTACAGCCACAAATAAAACAGATGAATGTACAAAATGACAAAATTATGGCCTCAATTCTATTCAATTATTTCTTTTTCAACATTTAAATATGTACTTATGGATGTCAAAAGAAGTCTTCAAGAGGAAAGTCACAGCTTAAGTTATTCATAAGTTTTTTCCTTACTAAAGTGACTTGTAACATTGACAAAATACATAGACCGATCCAGTACCAATTACAATAATACTGTAACTGTTACATGTACTCGTAGGTATAGAGAATAGGATTGTCATTAAAATTACAAATGACATAGTCGAGGGTTTTTCTTTGGAGAAAAAAGAAGAGAACCGGGAGCTCGGACCGAGAAGGCGACAGAGAGTGTATTTATATAAGTATTAGAATTACAAAAACAATTCCAGTCATAGTCAATCAAAATGTTCTTTAGAGACGACCCGTCAGTGATAGTCCCAAGGAGACTGGCAACATTTCCCTTCTGAATGCGAGGCTAATACCTTGGCAGAAATAATTCCCAGCTTTCCTGTCTTCAGACTTTTCCGTGTTTGGACAACTCTTTGGCCAGACGCTTGGCTGAGACTCTCCATGGGCACATCATCTTTTTTTTTATACTAGCACATGTGTGACCTGGCGCACACCTGACTGGAATCAGACACTCGTGACTAACACATTGACCGCCTCCGTAGTCTAGTGGTAACAAACGTGAACTTGGGAGGTCGTGGGTTCGATTCCCACCGGGGGCAAGTTGTACATTGTATAATTTGTCTCGGTCTGAGTGTTTATATGTGTATAAAATCGTCAGTCTCTATTTGTGTTGCTAACCACGTAGGGATACTGCTGCGAGTCTTCGATGGCTCAATTAAAGATTGTTTAGCGGACTGTATATGGTTTATTGTAGAACAAGAAGTTACAAATAATTACTTGAGTAAATTAAGGCTATAAATTGTGAGAGCAAAAAACGTGTGACCGCTCGGTGCGCGGATTGATTCCACTCTCGTGGGCGCCGCTCGGAGCGCTGGCCACCGATCCAACGGTGGTATTGGCCGAGCGGCAATAATGTCGCTGTGATCGCGACTAATATGTATAATATGTATATATTTACAAAAAAAAAAGTATAATATATCGTTTATCAACCATCTAGTTTCCGTAACACAAGCCTCGTAGCTTACCACGGAAACTAGATGGCGCTGTGTGACCTGTCTGGAAATATTTATTTAACATCAGTCCCTAACACTATGTTGGCTTGACATTTGAGTCTGATCCCGAAACGTGTGGATACACTTTAACTTCGGCACAAACGGTGGATACTTCTCCGCCCGGCAGACTGAGCAAATTACCACCATTAGTCCGCCTGCCACCTATTTGTTGTCCTCGTTGAAAGTATGTGCCATTTGCAATGATGTCAAATGCCAATTATTACTTTCAACTTACCAATTAGAACTTACCGTATCCTGTCTTTCCTTTATAAAAGGTTAATAATTGATCGTTGTGGTGCAGTTCTGCACTCGTATATGTGTTATTTGTAAATCTGATATAGCTGAGTTTTCCTTGCAGATTCGTTTCTCAGTCAGATTAAACATTAACAGGTCACTGGAATCTGCTAAGCTGCTGGTCCTCTGCTAACGGCTAACTTATTGGACCACTTTGCTGCTTATTCTTCCACTAGCAGGAGTAGAATCATTCAAAATAATTAAATTAATGTCGTTTCATAAATACCTGCAATAGGTTTACGTGAATAAAGATATTTTGACTTTGACTCTGACCTATACTTTGTCCTGGTGTTTTCTTCCAGCTGAGTTTAGCAGGTTGAAGTATCTTCTAGCTTGGATGCTGGCCCTGGAGAAGGATATGAAAGACACAAAACCATAGAAGAACTACATTTCAAATACTATTTTTAAATTTTTCCCACGAACACACAACAGTATTTATGGATCTAACTCCCGATATTGCCACTTTAAAACCTCTAATAAAAGTTTCATAAGTACTATATATCACTTTATCGTTTCATATGAGCTCAGTATTCAATATCCAATTCACTTACATACATATAATACAGTTGGAACTTTACATATCTAGTTCGTTATTTTATAAGTTCCTGAATTTCTGCCGTTAAAAGCTAAAATTACCCTCGCTCAAAGCCTTCTACTTCCTCTTCTCGACTATGGTGATGTGTGTAGTGTCGATCTCTCAGAGGCGTTGCTCAACAAGATGGATCGGTTACTTAACTGTTGTATCCGATTCATCTTTTCCCTTCGCAAATATGATCACATCTCTGAGTATCGAACGAAGTTAAAGTGGCTACCAATTCGCTGTCGCAGGAATCTCAGAATCCTCTGCTTACTTTTTTCTATTCTTAACGAGCCTGCGACACCGAAATACCTCAAGGACAAATTTGCCTATCTTTTCTCATTTCACGATAAGTCTCTTCGCTCCTCAAACAACTCTGTTCTGTCTATTCCATCGCACCACTCTGGGTTCATGAACGATTCTTTTGCTGTTGTTGCCGCTAACCTGTGGAACAAGCTGCCGGTAAATATACGACAAGCATCCAACCGAAGCATTTTCAAAAAAATGGTATATTCCTATTATTTAAATAGCTCATAACAACTCATTTAGTTTATTTATTATATTATTATATGTAGTGTATGTATTATTGTTATGTAATGTATGTACCTAATGTATTAATAAAACGTTATGTGTATGTATTATTAGTATTTAGTTTATTATAGTATTTATTATTGTAGTTTAGATAATATTGCATATTTATTACGTAATCATATTTCTCTAATTGCACCTACCTTACGTCTTTAATGTTCTACAATGTCCCTAAGGTTGGCTGTCAGAGAATGTCTAGTGACATTAAGTCCGCCCCTTGTATATATTGTGCAATAAAGTTTTAATAAAAAAATAATAAAATAAAAATAACACTGACAAAATGAATATATTTACAGTAATTCCTTCTAATTATTTATTGTCAAGATTGTTTCTGTTAAGGAGTTTGGAAACGGCAGACTTGTGCCTGCACCAAATCATCATTTATTGCTCAATGTGTAAATGTTACAATCTTAAACTAGGACATCCACAAAACATAAACCTGACTTTGTCGCTTGCCGGGAAGACTACTTGCTCTGCTCCGGCTGCAGGTTGACCCAACTTCAGGTGGACACCAAACGGCCTGCAGAAACCCCACAAGCACCAGGCCACAACGACGGTGAGAGCTCCACTACCACATTCGCCGAACTGGGCAAGGCCCCAGCTCCAGCCAAATGCCCTGGCAATGGACGCTCCTCACACCATTGCTCCAATCCTCGGCCACAGTCAACGCTCTCCAATCCACCACAATTGGGGCCAATTGTTTTTTTTTTTGGTTCTCTTCTCCCGATGAATGATGTATGATGATGATGTGATAGGGAAGGCAAAGGGTCTAGCCCATACAGCCAAGTCTGACGTAATATATCTTTCTATTTATGAGTTAATGAGGTAATCATCGAATTCCAGATGCTGCAGAATTTGATGCTTTTCTTGGAGTCACTCGCGGCATTATAGCCCAAACACGTCGTGTAAAATATGGGAGTCCAAAGCGCGGGAAAACCGCAAAAAATAAACTGCAACTTGTGCCCCATATTTAAAGTCCAATTTATCGTTTTTCATAATTATTCACATTGTAGCACATTATTAAACAAAACAACACCACTTTTGACCAATAATTTTGACTTTCTTTCATTTCTACTGCATTAACTCTACTCTCATGCCTATTCTGACATGTTTTAAGCAGCTTATTGTAAAAATTAATACATTGTCCAAACTTAGTACGTTTCCAGTGTATATTATATTAAATTATATTAAACAAATGTATATTTTTGTGCACTTTTTTTTTAAGGAATGTACTACTGCGATGCCATAGTAAAATATTAGATTCTTTAAATTTGTCTTTAAGAGATGCACGTGTACCCAGAATATACATATTCTTATTCTTTTAACTGCGAAGGCTGAGTTTTCCCGCCAAACTTGATATGTGAACACCCCAATGCAGTTTAGAGTCAATGGCAATGCCGAAAAAAAATTGTACTGGATTTTGGAACAGGATTCAAATGTATTAGGTAAAGTGAATCTACGAGTAAATACATTTGGTTTTATTAGCATTAAGTGAAATGATGTTTTGAAAGCTCGATTGAAAAATGGCCTAACAGCAGGATATTTTGTTGATGAGATACGTAATTGCTCGCCAGGTATTAATAATAGATTGTAATTATTTATGACCTGTGGTTAGTATCAGATAGGAAATTATGACGCAAATACAAAAGTTTTATAACACAATAATATGAGGTGCTAGACAAACAGATCATAATAAGATAAAGTGGGATCGGTGGTTATTTATATACAAAATTATTGTTAGTTTTTTTTAATGCTTATCTACTTTGTTCTTCTTCTCTTGTCGAAGAAGAACGTGTTTTACACTTTCGTAGAATTCAGGTCCGCTTACTGTTAGTAAATTTGCCGTTACCACCTCAAGTGAAACTAAGAATCAATAAGACGTTCGTACACTCTCGCCTCAAACTAAGTGCAACGAAATATCTCCTTGCGTGCGACAGTCAGAGCTCCGTGGTTCGTGCGCAACACCATCCTCCACGACGACCTGAAGATGGAGACCATCGAGCAGTTCGTGGCCAGGTTTTTGAAATCCATTTTCGATCGAGCAGCTTCAACAATCTTCGGGGCATTGCACCTCTCCACGCGGCCACCGGAGGGCCATCGTCTTCTTCGTGAGATCCTGGGGCGGAGGCGTATCTAGCAGTTACTTACGAAATTCGGCAATAGACTGCCCCACAGATCCTAAAGTAGGAAGTGCGGCGGTTTCTGTTGAGAATCACAAGCTGCGCAAATACGCCAACATCGGTACAGGTTACGAATGTGTCGTTTGGGGTCGAGACGATAGGTCCATTGAGACAATTAGCCAAGCGTCTGGCCAATGAGTTATCCAATGTCTGGAGACAGGAAAGCTGGTAATTATTTTTGCCAACGTATTTGTCTCACTATACAGAGTGGAAGTGTTGCCAGACATTTATTTTTTATTATGTTTAATTTATATTAAATACAATTTTTACTTTTGAAGTAGTTTCTAATATATAAATTACTATATGCGGAAAAAAATGCAATTTGTGTAAACATATTATTGTTTTGTTTTATTTTAAGTAAAAAAATAATGCTCTATAGATGTGGTGTTGGCGGAGAATGCTGGGCATATCATGAACGGAGTTCCGAACAAACAAATCCATACTGGAGGAACTGGGGATCAGACAACGCCTGTCCTCGACTGTACAATTACGCATTCTCACTTTCTTCGGACACGTGTCACGGCGTGGAGAAACATCCATCGAGCGCTTGGTAGTCCAGGGGAAAGTCGATGGCAAGAGGATGCGTGGTAGGTCTCCGATGAGATGGACCGATCAGGTGAAGGTTGCAATGGATCATCCCCTACATGAGTGCACTAAGAAATCCGGGGTCCGAGAGGAGTGGCGACGGCTTGTTAAGCGTGCCACTAGCACTCCAATGGCGACCACGACCACTTTGCCAAGAGTGTAGCGACTAAGAAGAAAGTAAAAAAGTCAATATAACAATAGTAATCATTAATTAATTAAATAATTTATTTGTAAGGATGTCCAAAGTAAAAACGTGTTAGTTTACAATCAATAACACTTTTCTCTTAAATAGACTAACATTTGGGTTGAAAATGTCTATATTTACAGTAAGGTTAAATAATCGATACATACGGATAACAGGGTTATCATATGAACTGTAAATTTTATGGGTGCAAATAAATATTAGATTCTTTTGTCGAATATTACCTGTTTCTACCTATTGATATTTTAGGACCTCTCAAACCGAAATAATCTAAATAAACTAGGTTATTCAAAGGAATTGTGGTAAAGGGTGTTAAACTTCAATGAATTTCAAAGAAATACAAGAGCTATTACTTATAGAAAATACAAAATATTTTGTTGAACAAAGGATCGCAAATCCGTAATACTAATATAAATGTCGAAAAAGATTTGTCTGTGTGTCTGTATGTTTGTTTGTCTCGCCTTCACGCCTATATTACTAAACCGATTTAAATATTTAGCCGAGATGTCAAACCTACGAGGTCAAATTAAATGTTGACTTTTAGGGATAACAGTTTTAAAAAAACATTTCTACTGAGCAATACATGGCGCTAATATCAACCTTATGTCTAGTGTTTTAATATTACAGACAGACAGTTGGGTCGTCCAGGCCCGAATGGCTAATGGATGGGTTGGGGATAGGGATGGGAGACAGATCACATATCACGATGAAATAAATAAAACACTGGCTGAAGGAGCATTAAAAAGCCTTCGTAACAAAAGGGCATGTATAAAGAGGTTGAAGAATGTCGACGAAGCGAAAGTAGTATGTCGTGAAATTGTCGTTGTCGTTCGTTGGCGCTCAACTGTCAAAAAGATGTACTAAGCTACGCCATCATCTTACAACGGCACGTTGAACGGTCACCGTGTGTATGTTTTTGCCGACTGCTATATTACACAGGCGTACCCGGATCAAATAGCTAGTAATATAATAAAGCTTAGTGACTTTGAGGCTGAGATGTATACGAGATGCTTACATTAGGTTATCGTATTATAACAAACATACATACATACAAATATACGTAGGCTGATTTAAACATAACCCTTATTTGCGTCACGCAGTCGGGTAAAAAGAGATACGGTCGTGATGATATTTAGCAAAGAATGGGGTGCATCAGGCAAAGCTTTTTGTAGATAGCGCTTATTTTACACCATGTCCCATCATTTTTAAAATGTTTTCGTGGTTTTATATGTTTATAACAGAAGAATGTATTTTAAATTAACGTTACCTACCTTAAAAGACGAATTAAAAAGCGCACACCCCGTCTATAAAAAGAAAAAAGGGTTTATTAATAGAACGGTAATTTTGAGATCACCATATCTTTGATTTCGATTGAAAATCTCGATTTGTACACTTAAAAGCTGCACACTTCGGCATAATATCCAGAAAATAATAAATTTCGTAATAAAAATACAAGATTTCTATGCAACTGACAGTTCTATTAGGTACCATCTATCATGATAAAAAGTTAGTGATACACCCCATAAGATAGATAAATTATTTATTGTAAAGAATGTTGGTACCCCACTGATGGGGATCGTGACTCCGTCGCAGTCGCAGCTCATCCACCAGCCGTCTCCAACAGTTTCGGTCCTCGGCGTAGTGGATGGCCTGGTGTACAGGGATGTGGTCAGTCACCTGACTGGACTATCGCTTGGGGCTTCTTCCTCTTGTTCTTTTACCGTCTACCTTGCCCGAAAATAATATAGGCGAGCTTAATGTCTAAAACATTTCCTAATAGCTAACCTTTGGGAGAAGGGAGCAGAGATTGTAAAGTGCATGGCCGCTAATGGTTGAGATAAAAAGATTTATAAAAAAATACCTTTTAACTACACTGCCTCCGTGGTCTAGCGGTTAAGACTGTGGTTGTACGTAACTTGCTTTTTGTAAAAGAGTTTAGTAAGTTCTTTATAACATTATAACTGATGGTGCTTTACGATTGGCGAGCTGTTGATATTGTGTAAGTATCTGAACATCTGCTGGACGAATGTAAATCGCGTAAAGACCCGTTAAAATTATAAAAATCTATTATGAGTGTGCGCGAAAGTTTAAAAAGTTTGAATGTGATAGAGTTTAAAATTTATTTTAGAGGAGGGTCAAGACGCGAGTTCCAAGATTGGGAACTGATATCAGTCTCTTAACATGATATTTAAACTTGTACAATTAGACGGACAGCTGTTATGACTGACGTCAAGCCTCCAGACGTGTACGACACGTGAGCGATTTAGTACAAAAAATTATACGCCACCGCATGAGATTAGTCAATTAATCATTGTTGGGTAAACAATTCATCAGCGGTTATCAGTCAGACGAAGGAAATGGATCACTCCACTTGTAATTCGAGATGGTCAAGAGATAATTATTTAGTACTACCTAACTTGATATTGTAGAAAAAAATATATAAAGTGATTTGGGGTAAATGTAGATATCGGGGAAGTGTAAACATTGCTTATAACTTCCAAAAAGACATCCCAAGTAATTTTATAAAATGACAACACTTTTTCGATAATATAAATAAAAGACATACACATACATACATAGTGACGAGGTAGTCTACATTTGTTTTTTGTTACTTTTTTCCGCCTTCAATTAGACTGTTGCTGTACAAAGCACAGATCAGATCATGTATAGAATACTGTTCTCACCTTTGGGATGGTTCCGCCAAGTACCTCACAGATGCTCTCGATGTCCTGCAGAGGCGAGCTGTACGAATTGTGGACGATGCCACTACATCTGGAACTCTCGAATCCCTGCAGCTTCGCCGAGATGTGGCTTCTCTGAGCGTGTTCTACCGGCTATACTATGGTGAGTGCTCCGAAGAACTCTATAACCTAATCCCTCCCTCTCCATTCCGCAACCGAACCACACGCACAGGTCAGAATATGCACCCACATACCGTAGTCACCATCCCTTCGCGTACATATAAATTTGGGGACTCATACATCTGTCGTACGATAAAGATGTGGAATGCTCTTCCAGCCTCTGTGTTTCCACTTTCCTATAATTTGGAGTCCTTCAAGCGAAGTGTGAAAAAGCATCTAGTCAAGCCGGCATAGTGTTAGGGACTGATGGCAGTTACGAGTATCTGACTTCAGTTGCTAACATTCATGGACCTTGCGCGCCACTTACCATCAGGTGGGCCCAAGGTCACATGTCGTGCTAGTATAAAAAAAAAAAAAAAAAAAAAAAAAAAAAAACCCAACTACGAAGGAAGTGTGACGAGGTAGTCTACATTTCTTTTTTGTTACCCAACTACGAAGGAAGTGTGACTAGGCGGCTACTCGTATAACCATTACGAATATGTATGTGGATCTATTTATCGATATTCTTAATCATTACCTAGAATTGAAATGCGTTATCGTAATATTCTTCACTTCACTCCCTGAATAAATTAAAAAATTTCTTACCCTTAAAATCTAAAATCACGCTTGCCCAGTCTCTTCTTCTTCCTCTTCTTGATTACGGAGATGTGTGCTGCGTGGATCTTACTGAGGAGCATCTCAACAAGTTGGATCGGCTGCTTAATTCTTGCATTCGCTTCATTTTCGGATTGCGTAAGTACGACCATGTATCAGAGTTTCGTGCAAGACTCAAGTGGTTGCCTATACGTTTTAGTCGTAACTTAAGAATTCCCTGCCTACTTTACTCTGTCTTCTATGAACCGTCTTCACCTACGTATTTGAAAGATCAATTTTCTTTTTTTATCTTCTTTCTTTTTATTTTTCTTTTCATATTTTGTTGTTTATTTGCTAACCTTACCTCTTAAGTTTTCATTGTCCCGAAGGATTGGAAGAGAGTGCCTATAGGCATTATGTCCGCCTTTTGTTTGTATAACAATAAAGTTTTTAAATAAAATAAATAAATAATAAGCGACAAAATTACGTAAAAATTACAACACGTTACATGGGAATGTCCCGATTTATGATCAAAAACGAGTACTTCTCACGCCAGCACCAGAAAGGTTTTTTGCCGGGAGTTTCTGGCTGCTTAGAACACAACACCTTACTCGCTGAGTGTTTGAAGGATGCCAGGAAACAGGAGCGGCAACTAAGCGTCTGTTGGATCGACTTGGAAAACGCATTTGGGTCGGTGCAACATGAATTGCTGCAAACTGCGCTAAAATGGTATAACTTTCCAACACTAATCAGAGATATAATTGCCAATTATTACAAGAACTTGAGATTTGTCGTAACAAACAAGGACGGCTACACAGACACACTAAAATACAATGTGGGCCTGTTCCAAGGCTGCTGCCTATCACCTGTAGCTTTTAATATAATTATCAATATCCTAATCGACAAACCTAAATCTCGTGAGAAGAAGTGGGGATATAGATTCAAACAAAACAACATCTATACGGAATCCGTCTTAGCTTTTGCAGACGACTTGGCGGTGATAACAAGAAATCCCAAGCAATGCCAGGGCTTGCTGAAAATAGTGGATGATTTCTGCTCATGGACAAAGGGAATGAGAACGAAACCATCAAAATGCTTCAGCCTATGTCTGGCTAGGCGAAACACTACATTTACGTCTTATGATCCTGGACTGAGTATAGCAGGGCAGAGAATAGCTCCGGTAAATGAAACCATGCCCTTTAAATTTCTTGGCAGAAGGATAAATTTTCAGGGAAAAACACCATCCCTAGAAGTAGTTGTAAAACAATTCACTGACGACATGAATAGGGTTACTCAACAGCCTATAAGCAATGTCAAAAAAGCTTGGATATATGACAACTACTTAGCATCTCGCCTCACTTGGCCTTTCCTAGTATATGATTTCAACAAAAGCCTACTATCAAGTCTGGACGCGGACGTCATAAGAACATTGAAGTCTTGGCTTGGATTAGCCCAGGGTGCTGACTCCTCAACATTCTTTAGAGGACGGAGAAACTTCGGAATGGATCTGAAAAGACCATCTGAATTATACAAACATCTACGTATAAGCAAATATCAAATTCTAACCAGCTCCCAGGATAATACAATTTCATCCCTTCCAAGAGACCCTCTGGTCTCAGATATGGAACCGAGACTACTATTCTTCAAGAAATTCATGACAGGTGCCCAGACTGACAAAAGAGGCATTGGCTGGAAGAAAAAAGAAAGTGACAAAGAGGTTATAAAATCCTTCCTCAGGAAAGATGAAGAGCATGAATACAGAGTGCACGCGATGACTCTAGAAGTTCAAAATGACTGGCTAACTTTGGGCGATTTTTGCATCCCTCCAGCCCTAAAGTGGCGCACACTAATGTACGATTGGTCTCCGGCGTTGCTAAAGTTCTACCTAAACGCTTTTCAAATGTCCCTCCCGGACCAGAGTAATCTGGTAAGGTGGGGAAAAGCTACGGAAAAGAACTGTACATTGTGTGGTGCTGCCATAGGAACTGCTAGACACACACTTGTAGGGTGCGTTACTCTCCTAGAAAAGGGCTATTACTCACGCCGACATGACAAAGTCCTAGGTGTTATCCGTGAAGCAGTAAGTCTTTCTATTGCAAGAGCCAGAAAGGGACTGACTACAAATAAAACTTTGACCACATTTGTAAAGGAAGGGCAAAGCACGAAAACTAAATGCAAGCCCACCTCGATCCTTGGCGCCGCATCAGACTGGAAAATTCTCATGGATACATTTGAACACCATTATAGGATCCCAGATGAACTAGCTGTATCAGCCTATAGGCCAGACATCTTAGTGTTTTCTCGGAACTTGAAAAAAGTTATCCTTATTGAACTTACCGTTCCGTGGGAATCAAATATTCCAAAAGACCACAACATGAAGTCGAATAAATATTATGATCTCACAGAAGAAATGATCAGGAACGGGTTCAAGACTCAGCTTTACGCAGTGGAAGTTGGTGCAAGAGGAGTTCCAGCAAAATCTTTGCATCACTTACTGAAAGAATTGGGCCTAAGCAGGTCTGCCGTCAATACATTTATGGAACGAGCTTCCAAGACGGCATTAACGGAATCATACAGTATTTGGTTGGGTAGGGAGAGAAGTAGAATGGTGGATGGTGAGCGTATTATCGCGCAATAGAAAAAAAAGGAGGCCTCCTTTTCTTAAACCAGCCAATTGTCGGTCGCAAGCCCGAGACACCATTCTTCTCATCTCTTACCCACACACGATGGACCCGGCACCCGCACGGTGAATCCATGGAATGCTTAGAAATTTGTCTTCTCTCTCTAAGTAACAATGAGTGGTCATCATTTAAAGTTTATCTATGTATTTATATGCCACACTTACATTAACTAATTAAAATTAATCAACTCCTTGATAACGTTTTAGAACAAAATATTTAAGAGAGGTTGAAACGTTACAAATCTATAAATCGATAGAAGTATTATTGAGATTTCTCCATTGACTCGGTCTAGATCTTAAGTCATCATCACACGTGATGATGAATATCATGACAATGACTAACAACAATTTACTAAATTTGAAAAATTCACGCATTAATCACCAAAGTTTTAAAGACATCTTCATAAAGGTTAGTTGTTAGAAAACGTTTTAGACAATAAACGCGTATTTACAGTAAAATGAATTATTTCCTGTGCAATTAAGAATTTATTTTACTATAATCAGTCCTTTAGCATAGCAATAAATGCTATACACGTAGAGCATGGTATAATATGAAAACAGAAAAGCAATATGATGACGACATACAGCCCTGTGGTACACCAGCACTTAATGATATGAGATAAACCACTTTGCTTCGAGTATTCACAACAACGCCGATGTTGTATTAATTACAGAAAACTGTCGTATTATTATTAGGTATGCCGGCACATTAAAAATCAGTGCCATATTTTAAAGCTTACTAATGCTTTGGAGAAGTCTATAATAACCGCTATCGATTTTCCATACTTACGTATTTTAAATCCAATAATCAATAATTTGGTTTGTAAGTGTTAGTTAAACATTTAGGTTTCCTTATCACGTTGACATTTTGATGCTGGTTTAGCCTGAGGTAGGTTAAAACATACCTTAATAGCTATTTTATACCATACGAGTACATAGAATATAATATTAGGTCGACTATGAGGTAGTTAGAAACTATATTCTTGGAATTTTCAGGACAGCACATTGTTATCTAAAGTTCAGACTCCCAGCTATAAACGTTCTCGAGAATATATTTTTACTCGCCAAAAATAGCTTTGAAAGTAGATTTGCCAACAAAGTGTACCGATAGCTGTTGACGATTTAATTTCCGGTTCAGCTCGACATCCATTTCTCTTTGGGCAAATAACAAAACACTCATCTCAACTGTTTAAAGAGATTTTGGCGCGATATTCGAATCTGTCTTAATCGAAAAATATCGCTGTAGGTATTAATGTAAAGGTATCATCACGACTGTAGTTCATTCATTAACAGCTTGTTTCTCCACTACTGGATTTATGTCTCCTGCAAGGCTCGCCACGTTCTGCTGCCCTTATCCAACCCCCACCAGCAACCTTCTTTAGGTCATCTGTTCATTTTAGTTCCACTTTGTCTTTCTACAACCCGTTTACTTTTGCCTCTGGCAATCTCTTACAAGATGGTCAAAAACCACTTATTTTCATAAACGTTGTCCTGACTGAAGGTTACTTGAAGGTTGCTATTGGCAAGTTTATAAACGTTTTTTTCGATATTCGAATTGTTGATTAACTATTTGTTACCTTGTTCTATAGTTCTATAGAAAAGGTAGCCCGCTATAACTGGGTGAGTCGGTAGCAATTGGTTAAACTTAGGTGTATCATATTTATTCATGGCTATACTAGTATTAGTACACTTAGGTGTAGCTGGACCATCACATGTTGTGCTGAACTTTTTTTCCTTAATATTAGTCAATTATAAACAAAATCAATTATATATAGATATAAAACATTCAGGGAAAAAAACCCAACACAAAAATAGATAAATTGTTCCAAAAATTTTTTTTAAGTTAAAGTTAAAATTCAAGGAGTTCAATGACATAGACAATTACAGAAGAATTTATTACCTCGTATATAATAAGATCAAGACAAACAATTGCAAAATTCACTAACCGAAATTCTAAATTGCCCCATTAATGATCGTACTTGGGCCCAGGCTTTACTACCAATTCGGTTCGGAGGCCTGGGAACCCGCAAAATTTCTAGTGTAGCACTGCCAGCTTTTCTGTCGTCTGTACATAGTACTGTCGAGCTCTACGGGAGAATCACTAACCCATGTTTGGGTTCCGTTGAGCCGTCGTACTTGTCAGATGCCAGAGATGCCTGGTCAGTAGCATGTCCAAATGTTTCGGTTCCAAATTCACCAAAAATCCAACGACTATGGGACAAGCCGCTCTGTATGCTGGTATAGGAAGATATTTTATCTGCCAGTAATATGAAAGAGCGAGCTCGCCTCATGGCCGTTTCCACTAGGGAGTCAGGTCTTTGGTTGCAGGCTTTTCCCTCAGCATCGGTTGGCACACTCCTTGACCGAAATACACTGGCCATGGCGGTGTGCCTTCGTCTCGGAGCCCGGACTGTCCACCCGCACCAGTGTCGATGCGGAGAACCAGTCGATCATCTCGGACACCACGGGCTTTCTTGTGCTAGAAGTGCTGGCCGCATTCCTCGTCACGCGGCTCTCAACGACATCATCCGAAGGGCTCTTGTCACTGCTGGTGTACCCGCAATCTTAGAACCATCTGGGATTGTGCGGAGCGATGGCAAGAGACCCGACGGAATGACTGTTGGGCCGTGGAAACTTGGCAGATCTCTGGTGTGGGATGCGACGTGTGTAGACACATTAGCTCCATCTCACATCCAGGCGACCTCGTCAGGTGCGGAAAGAGCGGCTATTTCTGCGGAGAACCTCAAATTGCGCAAATATGCCAACCTTGGTTTCGGTTACGAGTTTGCGCCATTTGGGGTCGAGACGATGGGCCCATGGGGACCGTCAGCGAGGCGCTTGGCCAAGGAATTGTCAAAGCGGCTGACAGAAAGGTCTGGAGACAGGAAGGCTGGCAATTATTTCTGCCAACGTATTAGCCTCGCTATACAGAGGGGAAATTTCGCCAGTCTCCTTGGGACTATCTCGGATGGGACGTCTCTAGAGGACATTTTTTATTTATAGTTTAGGTTATTTTTAATTTTAATATTTAGGTAGCTTTTATATTGTAATTCTTTTATACTGGTTGTATATTACTTCGAATAAAATATTGTGGAAGCCCAAAATAAGATCAAGATAATTTAACTTGTCGATATCTTAATAATGTCGAAAACAAATTTCTGAACAATAATAGTACTAAATATTTATAACAGTAACTATTGTTTATTTTAATTTTCTCACAATAATCGAACTGGTGCGTATTGGCCGTAACTACTAAACCATGGATACCTTGGTATGTATTCGACATTTTTTTGCAGCAAAATATAGGGCACATGCTAATGTGTAGATGTTATTAGACGAACGAGGCGACAGCTGTTCCTTGTAATTTAAGAATATTGTATTACTCTATTTCTCAGTATTATTTTTATAGGTTCAAGTATGTGTTGTAACCATTAACCCATTTTCTATATTTCTATTAATAAACATACGAGCATCTAAGTGATTTTTGTGGCTGTCAAGATTTGGAAGATGGACGATTTAAGTATTTTGACAGCAATGCTACCTTTTTGTAAAAGTATGTCTCATTAATTAAAATGGGTATGATATGGCTTTTAAAAAAACTGGTTCTGCGACAGAGGTGTCCAGCCCATTGCCACTTCAGCTTGCTAATTTTAAAAGCTATGTCGGTACTTTGGTTCTTTGACAAATGTCAAGGTTTCGGACTTCACCATTCAGAGAAATCCCGAGCATAGCTGGATCTTGTGGATCAGACCCACTGACAGTATCCATACGTCATTACTGGAAGAACGCACTGGTTGGTTGGTCTTCAAACATCGTGGTATGTTAAATAGGAAGATGTGACGTAACTTCCCAAATATCGCCAATCCTACCTGAATACGTTTGTCGGCTTCTTTGGCTACACCTTATTGGATGATATATTTAAGGTAGACGTATTTTTGCATGGCTTCCAGATGTTACCCACACAGTTTGGTCTCGGCATGACATGCTCATTGAAAGAATGAATCATGACTTTAGTCTTGTCCAAGTTTATACCTAGACCAACCCGCTGTGGGCTAGCCGTTATGACTATGTCGTCTGCAAATTGGAGGTGAGATATATTCTCCATTCATGTTTATGCCGCAGTTTCTCCAGTCCAGCAATTTAAAGACATCTTGCAACGCGTTAGTAAACAGTTTTAGCGATATTACTTCGCCCTGTCGTACACCTTTACGCAGGTGGATCGGTATTGCGAAGACATACCCACACAAAAATGAGCCAGCCCCCTTGTCACCGGAGGAGACGACAGTGTTATGTATTTTAAAATCTTTTGGTGCTTTAACTTCATTGGTAGAGTTTCTACAGCTAACGGCACAAATTAATATGTAATCTTATGGATAATACGTGCCGCTTCTTCTTTATCGTAGAACCAAAAATAGTGTGGGTACCAAGGCGAGCTTAATGCCATAAATGCATTTTATACCAATAAACTTTTGTGAAATAGCTGCCAAGCTATGATAAACGTATGCAGAAATAATATTGAGACCTAGATTAATGAGAATAATTAGAGATAATTCAAGTAAATGGATTTACTCTACACCCTTGCTCAGTCAAAATTTTCCAGAAATTTCTGAAAGGCCCATCTCGAACAGTGGAGGTCTAGGACGCTGTGTTCTAGGGGCTGGGATGAAATGGGTTTATTCAGTTTTGTATTTTTAAACAGCTAAAGTTTCAAACTAAACTACCTCCGTGGTCTAGCAGTTAAGACCATGGATTTAGACGCGGGGGTACTGGGTTCGATTTCCGGTCGGGACACAATAATTTATTTTATTATTAATTGTCATAATGGGCCGGCAGAATTGTTGGTTAAATATGAATATTTAAAAGCGTGGTTCCTAATGATATATTACCTTTTTTTTACTTTTTTCAACTGTTACCAAACAAAATGTAAAACTATATTACAGATACTTAAGTGTTATTGTTTTAAATTTTGGTTATTTTTTTAGGTTTTATAAAATTCTAGTATGTATCACATATAACTATAACATTTTATTACTGGGATTAACAAGACACGTTTTATTAAAGTGTGATGTCATGAGTAAGCTTGGAGAGACTGTAATATACACAGGACAGAAATAAAACACTAGAAATCACATTACTTACAAGTAATACCAATAAAAAAAATCATTTTTTTATTAGTATTTTAATATTGTATAATACAAGTTATAATAAATAAAATTTAATACTAATTTTAAAAAAAAACTAACATTTAACAATAATTAAAAACTATTTTACAAATTAAATTAAGGGCTTACCAGTTGGAAGGGGCGCCAAAAACGCTCGCAGCATTTCACCGTTGAATTATTAAGGAAATGTTTTGTTTCTTAGTTATGGCATTTGAAGAGACACTCGTGATGAAATCATTTTTCGTCACTAATTTGTGAGTACTAGGTAAATATAACGTATTATTTCAACCTCAAATGCCACAAAGTTATAATTTCATCTAATGCCATTATTATGTATTTGAGGTGCTTTTGTATAAGCAGCTGAACTGGCTTTTTTTGAGTTAGAGGAAATGTGGCAAGCGGCAAAAGTGACATTCCAGACAAGACATATTTCCTCGCTGCATGATATTAGAGACATACCATCCTGCCTTTTACAATCACCTGATGTACTTATTTAATTCAATTCAATTCGTTTATTTTTTGTAATTAGGCAAAGGATAAAAAAATGTATTTTGCACTTTTACATGTAAAATTTACAATAAATATTAATATTATATTAAAATATTAGCCTACATAATTTCACAGCATTCTACCAGGTAGAACGCCATGAAACTACACAACCTTACTTGAATGTAGAGCAGTGCGTTACAATACAAACATAAAATATCATTTTAAACCTACGTACGTAAACCCATTAGTTTGAGAACCCCAGTCGCCAAATGACAGAAGTTGGAAACATATCCTTGTTGCTATATAAAATATATTTTATATGCCATTATAACTCATATCGGTTGCTTGTTCGTCATTTTCAGTTTTTGTTTTTAAATCAGGGCTTTATACGTAAAACAATAATACATTTAAATACCAAGCACATACTAAATAGCAATAAATAGAAAAAACAGAAAGAAGTAAAAATAAGTTGCTGGTCTTCTGCTTACAGCTTACTCTTTGGACCACTTGCTGCTTAGTCTTACTGCTGGGTACTAAATTTAATGTTCATTCATTCATTAATTCAATCAGTTCGTTGAATTCATTGAACATGTCGGCCATTGTTGTCAACAAGCGAACTCAACAGCCTTAGTAAAAAAATAATTCAATTGTGTAACTTTTATTACCTGCCTATGTATAGTATGGTAAACTGGTAACAAAATACACAATATTTTTTTATTTTTTATTTTTGCGCGCAGTTAATTGTTGCGGGCTCCAAAATCAAGCTATACCATAGGTACCTACAGCCTACTCAAGTATCCTACCATGCTGTTGGCCACGCTAGTGTTCGTGTGAACAACAGTTTATTGCGTGAGATTCCACTCTTTTCCCAATTAGTTACTATACTCTTCGACGACATACGTTCCTGTTTTTACTATTCTGTGTTAATATGTGCAGGAACGCAAAGGTCAAATAGTTTTGACGCATTTCCACTATTTATGTAAGAATCGTGTAAGATTGTACTATTACGAGAGAATATAAACTTACATAACAATAAATGGGTTTATTTATTACAAAAACCACAGCTCATTACAGAAATAAATACATTGGCTCACTTTATATAAATAGTACATATTGGTGGAATTGAAACTAAACTTAACTAAAAATTAAAACTAAAACTAGAAGTATAACTAAACTAAGCAAGTCGCAAAGAATACAAACAAAACATAAGCCAATATTCATAACAATAATAATATGCGTGTACACAACAATAAATTCACTCGTAAGAGGACAAAATAATTAGGATGCGCGAGTGCATGTGTGTTATGTTAGTGTACCTATGTGTTGTGTGAGTGTGTACGTCTTTGTGTGTGTGTATGGTGATGTAAGTGTGATATACTTAAATATTGTGCGTATTTATCTTATCTTATGTATTACAACCTGTTTGGCATTAAATAAATTGTGTATTATTTTATTATATGATATTTAATATATCAAATCAAACACCTTTCGAACTATACTTCACAGATACTCCGTATTATTAAATATATCTTTAAATTTAGAATTAGTAGTATTACTATTTTACTTCATTCTATATTTATTATAATAATTTATTTATTTTAAATATATTTGTTTGTTTTATTTTTATACTGAGCACGTATAATGTCGTATGGAGCAGAGACGTGGACACTGACAGTGGGTCTGGTCCACAAGTTTTAAGAGCTCGGTATTTCTCTGATCGATAATATTTGAAACTTTGATATTTTACTATGCTGCAGAACCAACGAACGATGAGACAAACGGTTTCTGGAGTCGACACCAAGTACTGGACGACGCAGAGTGGCACGACCCCCCGCCAGATGGACGGACAACCTAAAGAAGGTCGCTGGTGGGGGATAGATGCAGTGGAGAGACACAAGCTGATGATATAACTGAGTTCGACATGTAACATCGCGCCAATCTAATGGTAAGCGGTAAGCGAGGTCCAAGCCTTTGACGACATCAGTCCGTACCACTATGCCGGCTTATTACGATGCTTTCTCACACTTCGCTTGAAGGACTCCGGATTATAGGAGTGGGAAAACACACTGGCTGGGAGAGCATTCCACATCTTCAGCGAGCGACAGATGTAAGAGTCTTCAAATGTAGTCTGTAGTAGTATTATATAGTCTGTCGCACAATTTTTTTTTATTTTGTTATACCGCTATATTTAAGTGGATCCTTTTCCATTTTGCTGCGATGTTTTATTCACGAAGTGGCTTAATAATGGGGCTGTTTTCCGAACCCTTCGCCAGAGGGGTTGATTCATTATCCCTAATCTGTGGAAAGGTCGTGATATTAACAAATCGTTTGTTCCTGCTGGCGCAAATTGATGCACACATCTTGTTCTCAAAATCCGATAAGGTGGAAATGCGTCAGTGGAGCCACTTTAAAGCTAAAATATTTTCTTGTTATACATTTTAAATGACGCTGCCTCCGTGGACTAGCAGTTAAGTCCGATGACTCGGTTCGATTCGTGGTCGGGACACATGTGATATTTCTCAAATTTGCTACGAAAGACTTCAGACGAGCTTGCCGCTAGTCATAATACGCCTATAGTAAAGTTGGCTAAATATAAATTCGCTTCTTTGAAAGCGTGATTTTTGACCACTTTATTACGGATAACGGTCGTGATGATACTTTTTGTATAAGCAAAAGCATTGTTTATCGAAGTCAAAGTCATATCTTTATTCACGTAAACACAGGCATTTGTGAGACGTTAATTATTATTTTTTTATAATTCTACTCCTGCTAGTGGAAAACTAAGCAGCAAAGTGGTCCAAAGAGTAAGCTGTTTGCAGAAGACCAGCAGCTTAGCAGATTCCAATGTACAGTTAATATTTAATCTGACTGAGAAAGGAATCTGACAACGATAAATAAATAACCTTTTAAATTGACCTATGAGTACCTATGAGATTACAATACCTGGTACAGCGGTAGCCTACAGGGTACGTCAGAATTAAGACAAGATTGACCACGTGCTACCCGAAAACGACATAGCGCGCAGTGGTTCAATGTTTTACTCAGAGTTCGCTTTAGCACGAACTGAGCTTTGAAGATTAATTTTGCTTTAATAAATATAAATGACATCCCATTGTTATTCGTTTGAATTTAATTTTGCGAAACTTAACCTCTAATAACTTTCACCTTACGTCGTCGTCTTTCTTCTAACAAAAGAAGAACTCATTGATGTACTTTTGAATGGCGACTAATTAAATGAATTCCTTACAAAGTTTAATTTACTTTATTGTTCCCACAAAAATATTAAATTATATTCTAGTAATCTTAATTTATTATGTTTACATGGAGATATTTGTTTAGACCATGCCATAAATTCAATTTTCTGTATAATTTAGTAAAAATCTATTTGTAGGGAAAATTGACATAAAAGGTGGGCCATTATTCACGTAATATTTTTAGCAAAATCTTAACACCCCCTGTTGGTAAGGCTTTAGACTACCCTACTTCCCCCTAACAAAAATCACATGTATTTATTTGTTAATTTAAAAATAATTGCACAAAGTCCAAGGACATAATTTCGCTAGACATTCTATGACGGTCAAACCATAACGAGACCGGTAACTTTATAAGATGCAATACTTAATTAACTTGAAGACTTTTAATGCAGATATACATACTCATTAATAATTACATACATATAACATAAGGTGAGTGGTGGTGGCTCAGTGGTAAGAACGCTTTCCTTAACATCCTAAAGAGGCGAGTTCGAACTCCAGCATGTACCTATGAGAAATACACTTTTCTTAAGTTCATTTATCATAGATTTACAACCCCACCGTTCCCGTGCCTCGAAGAGCACGTTAAGCCATCAGTCCCAGTTCCACTAATACCATCTTGTGATATCGTTAATAAATTGATATCAGATCCTCGCCAACCCATCTGGCCAGCGTGAAGAGTGTAGCCCAAATTCTCCAGAATTATGTTCCGGTCTCCGTGTTCTAGGGGCTGTTATGATGATAGGAGTACTTGCCACGCTGCTTCTGACCAGTTGACGAGGGTCTGATATAAATTTTAATGACAATTTATTAACGATTCCTTAACTTGGTAATAATCAGAGACATAAATTTTATGTAAAGCACTCTTACAACCAGACCACGACCGCCGATATACGTCTAAGATTGTAAAATAACTCGTGTCGAACAAAAGCCAGTAAATTAAAACTTTACGAGTAAATCATATTTGGAAGCGATATAATTTACGTTATTGAGTATGGACCACTGAAATAGGCAGAAAATAAAATAAACCCTGCATCCAGCTGATGTATTTATTACACCGATTTTTATAATAGGCAGACGCTCGGAGAATTAATTGTCTTACGTGCGTAATTATTTGCGACGCGATCAGAATATTATTTATAATCTAACATTAACTAAACTAAATATCTGACTATGCTATGTTGCGAAAATTCTAAATGAGTGGCTGTTGCCACTAAAGTACAACTCCTGTGTGGCACTGTTTTTTGGCATTATCCTAGCATAGCAAAAGAAATTTCAACATCACATGAACATGAACATTATACTCACAACAATAACATTCCACACCCTCATAAACACATTCTCGTACACACTCATACACAGATCCTGTTATATAAACAAAAGAGATTTTAGATTTGTAGTTTTAAATTGTAAATTGTCGCCGAGATGTAGCTTCTCTGAGCGTGTTCTACCGGCTATACTATGGTGAGTGCTCTGAAGAGCTCTATAACCTAATTCCTTCCTCCCCATTCCGCAACCGAACCACACGCACAGGTCAGAATATGCACCCACATACCGTAGTCACTATCCCTTCGCGTACCTATAAATTTGGTGACTCATACATCTGTCGCACAATAAAGATGTGGAATGCTCTTCCAGCCTCTGTGTTTCCACTTTCCTATAACCTGGAGTCCTTCAAGCGAAGTGTGAAAAGGCATCTAGTCAAGCCGGCATAGTGTTAGGGACTGATGTCGGATATAAGGGTCTGATTCCAGTTGCTAACATTCATGGACCCTGCGCGCCACTTACCATCAGGTGGGCGCAGGGTCACATGTCGTGCTAGTATAAAAAAAATAATAATAATAATAATTTTAATTAGCACCTAAAGCATAAACAATACATATCATTTGAATTGACAAGCAGCACACTTATTTTAATTATTTTAATTTGCGCTTATATGAAAATCATAAAATTATCTGTTTATCATATTATTCAAATGAATAAATTTAAAAAATAAGAAAAATATAAACTAAACAATAAAAAAAAATCACCCATGACTTGATCATGTGGCAGTGAGCCAAGAATACCTGCAACAAAAGCCCGCTGCACAGCTATGCTGATTTGCTTAACTGCCAGCCTTTTTGTCACATACAGCATTAACCAGTTATTTTAATAGCTCCTAGATTCCATTGTCTCAAGACCAAAACTCACAAACGGGTACCTAGTCATTGCTAACAGACTCGTATTTCTTTACAGGCAATTCCGCTGCAGCCCACTCCTAACAGATGTGCCCTGGAGATGAAATCAAGTAAAGGTGTTGGTTGAGCTTCTAGGAGTGGACTGTATATTTTTAATTAAGAAGAATTATAATAGCTCGGTGGTTTTACTGCATCTAATTCTGTGTTGCCTACGTTTAGGGCTATCCCTGATTCACATCTAAGCTAGGAGATGATGAACGTGCTGAAATAAGTAGACAAAGGCATACGACTTGGGGGAAAAAAGATAGGTACTCACAGATCTCGAAGCACACTATTTCCAGCTTGGCCAAGCACTGCACTTTACACAAAACTTCAATTATTATTATTATATAGTCTTTTGGTTGGATACACGTATTTTCGCCATGCAAGCTCGGGCATGCGAAACGTCAGTTTTTCACAGCTAGACACGACTAGCTCGCATCGCGGTCGCGCAGATACCACAGTGACGTTAGTGGGTGTCACTTTTTGGTGTAGGGAAAGAATAAGCAACTTGAGGAATCTGGATAGGATACCAAGCCGTAACATCTCCCCCCACTTGAAATCATCTAGGGATTTCATACATCAAAACTTTTCTTAAATGCTAGGTCAAGAAAGCTCAATGCGCTGTGTTCGAATAGATATAAGCTAGGATATCTACACTTAACAGTAAAATATAAATAAATACTTAAAACTAAACTATAATATACATAGACTATTATATAAAGTAAAGTTAAAAAGAAAAGGAATTAGGAAAGGAGTGTCCTTGCTCGGGAACATGTAACCTTATACGACCTAATTTCCACTTCGTAGTGGCTAAGTTTGATTCTAAGTGAAGAACTACGTCGCCTACTACCGGACCGCGTCTCTGGTTCGTTAACCACTTTGATATTTGCTGCAAAGTTTGCCACAATGACTGGAAAAGTCTATAAAGCATTTGCCAGCGATATGCCAACGTGGCGTTGGAATCCTCGAACTGCTGCACGGGCAGCGAGACCAACGGCCGACCTATACGAAAGTGTCCGGGTGTAAGCACGTTCACTTTGCTAAGGTACGATAATATAACGCAAGGTCGAAGCATTGTTCCGAATATTGTAAGCATGGTTACAAACGCTTTTAAAGGGAGATTATGAGATCCGACCACACGCTCGTGGAGGGGTGTGGTGGTATCCATCCCACTTAAAAATATACCACCAAGGTTGGAAGCACCTGGTGGGTTTAAACTACAAATAATTGACCTCGCTGTCAATTCGTATGTCGGATGTTTCGTCGGATCTAATAGATAAATATTAAATAATTGACTTCGTAAGAAACACGAGTGATCAATTAAAAGTGAAAGTTGATGAGGAGAACGAATGCCAGGTTGATTCCCTCTAATGCTGATTATTTTACTGGCAAAATAATCATATTGTGGAAGCAACTGAACTCCTAATATCTTATATACGTCATGGCGTATGAAGTCAGCACCATGTGACCACGAAATACCTGGATCGGCCTTAAACCCATGTAATGACCGAACATGTGTTTTCCGTTTGATGCCGGTATGTACTAGCTTGGTTAGTGATAGATCGTGGATGAATTTGCCTCTCGCAGCAAATACATTACGCAGCATTGTTCTTATGCTATTGGAACGCAATACAAAGTGGCGTGGTACTAAGTATTTACCGATAGATGGCGCTGATATCACATGACGCATGTGAATTAGACTCGTGTACTCTCGCATACACGTAACGTAATCACGTTGATGCCGAGTACGTTTGGTTGAACGTCTGTCAAAGTTATTATATCGTCTGGAATAATTATGAAAAGAACCGCAAAGTAGGGGGTTCGATTCCCTTAACAAAATAGGAACAATATATTTAGCATCAACGGAATGATGCACTACGGTTGAACATAATCGTTCGCAATCGTCAACCTCTGGTGCGAACAATTGGGATTTAGGAAGCGCCTGGACTTCCTTAAAATCATGGACGACTTCACCGATGGCGTGCGTGATCGCAACCAGTGACGTAACCGAGGATAGGGGTCGACAGCCCGGGTCGAGTTTTCCTGTCAGAATCCATCCGAAGACGCTATGCATGGCTACTGGTAATCCTGGACCTGGAGCGACACGCTGCCCGTCGTAGATTAGGCCAAACAGCTCGGCGCCGAGAAGTAAATCCACGTCGGCTGGCTTGTCGAAATCCTGATCAGCCAAAGTAAGATGCTTGTAGTGCTGACGGATGGTCTCGGGTAATGTTATTGAGGGTAATTTCGATGTGAGCGTCGTCATCACAATAGGTCGTATGTTAAAACTTAAATCATTGGAATCGCGCGGTTGTATAACACAATCGGTGATTCCGCTGATTTTATTAACATTATTTTGTCCGAGTCCAGAAACCGTAAGGTCTGTGCCGCGGACAGGCAGGCCTAGGCGGCCAGCGCAGGCGGCGGTGATAAAGCAGTCCTGCGCTCCGCTGTCTATGAGCGCACGGACGAGTTGCGGTGGACCGGAAGTGGCGCGCGCCAGCAGTGTGCACGTGCCCAACAGCACGAGGGCTCGGCTCGTGCCGTGGTGCACACTAGAACTCTCGCAGTTTTCGACGACCGTTCCGGAAGAGCTAGGTTCCGGTATGCTGGTCGAAACCGGATGTAGTAGTGTGTGGTGACCGTCACCACATTTAAAACAACTGGTGTTTGATGGGCAGGTGCCATTATCGTGGGCCGGCCTTAAACAGTTAAAGCACAAGCCCTTTTGTTGAATAAAATTTGATCTAGCTGCTGGATTGTAACCTAGAAACTTAGGGCATTTATAAATACTATGTTTGAAGTTACAACACACACATTTAAACGGAACTGGGGCACGAGTGTGTTGTGAGGTGAGGGTCGTAGTAGTATTGTAAGTTCTACTAGACTTGGACCGGGACTCGAACCTCGGACCGTGGAACTTTGTACAAGATTGATGCTCACTAGTTTCAAGTATCTTGACGTAATCCTGCAGAAACTTAAGCAAGGTAGAAAATGTAGGTATTTCTAATTCGTTCTGGATTTCAAATCGCTTGCGAGTATCGGAGTCAAGTACTCTGGAAACGAGATGAAACAGAATATACTCGCCTAGATCTTTTATATTCATGTTACGTAACGCATTGACCGATTCATATAATACGTTAGTTAATTTTGACAACTCACTTAGAACTGGCAACTTTAGTGGTGTAAAATTTAGTATTTTCTCTAAGTAGTTTACAGCGACGATTCGCTTATTTTTGTAACGCTCAACCAATGCATTAAATGCGATATTATAATTATCATTGGTGATCGGTAATCCCTTAACGATCGTTAACGCAGGTCCCGTAAGACAAGAAATTAAATAATGTAATTTCTCGACCGGGCTGATACTGTTATTATCATGAACGAGGGTGACAAACGTGTCGTGAAAGGTTTGCCAATTTTCAATATTGCTATCGAACTTTGGCAAATCGATCTTAGGCAGACGAGCACGTGGCGCAGACGATGATTTGTTTTGGATGACGTCATCAGGCCAAGCTGCGACCGCACGAGCGGCGAGCGGCGCGATGCTGTCCGCGGCCGACTGTACCTCGTAGTACAGTTCGTCGAACGCCAACACCTCCTTCATGTCCACAACCGTTTCGGGTTTTAGTTTGATCTGAATTTCATCAATTTTTTCTGTTATTTCGAGAAATTCAGTACGGACCTCCGCGATACGCTTATATCGAGATATAAAAGATTTTAATTTACCATCATCAGTATGAATATGCTTGGATAACTCATACAAAGTCTGAATTGAATGAAAATTGTATTCTCGTCGAGAGATGTACAGTTTTAGTTTGCCTTCCATGATAGGAAGTTAAATTAAAATCAGTAGCTGTATAATAATGAGGTTTTATTATTTATAATTTTTTAATAAGTTATTGAAACTACGAAAGGACGCAACAGTTAATTAAAACCGAGTTATAAAATATTAAAGTTCTACTTTGTATTGTTTTAATACTGTACGAGTATCAAAACTACGAACGGACGAGACACTATATGTCTGTCTATGACTTCACGCAGCTGGGTCGTGAAGATACGCGATAACTAAATCTAATACGTGGGTACTTCTTACTTAAATCGTATAGTGAATCAAATTTAAACAATACGTAGAATATGATTTTAAATTGGTATTTGATTCCCTCTTTACGCGGCTAGGTCGTGAAGATATTAACTATATTTAATGTTATTAACAAGTTAGCTAATAAACAATTTAAATAAGGTTTACTAATAAGTACGATTAGCAATGAAATACCCAATATGTATGTTAGGTGGCTAACTACCTCTTTACGCAGCTCGGTCGTAAAGATATGGAATTGTTAGCATAGTAAGAAGGTGTAGGGAAATGTAAATAACGTTAGGAAATAATTACTTTATATATTTATATATAAACCAATTAAAACAAAAATATAGGAAGCATATTTGTGTACCTAAACAGTTAAATATAAGTTGATAGCTAGGCCAACTTACATTTATTTGCCTACTATAGTGACTAAATAGAAGATGATGAACGTGCTGAAATAAGTAGACAAAGGCATACGACTTGGGGGAAAAAAGATAGGTACTCACAGATCTCGAAGCACACTATTTCCAGCTTGGCCAAGCACTGCACTTTACACAAAACTTCAATTATTATTATTATATAGTCTTTTGGTTGGATACACGTATTTTCGCCATGCAAGCTCGGGCATGCGAAACGTCAGTTTTTCACAGCTAGACACGACTAGCTCGCATCGCGGTCGCGCAGATACCACAGTGACGTTAGTGGGTGTCACTTTTTGGTGTAGGGAAAGAATAAGCAACTTGAGGAATCTGGATAGGATACCAAGCCGTAACAGGTGTCGACATAAGTAATGTCCGACACCAATGCTCGACCCTTACATCTGACGACTAAGAAACACGCCGTTCCTATTTTCTATATACGATAAATATGTCGCTCACGTAGGACACGGGAAATCTTCTTGCCGACATGATAGGAAATAAAATATGTATTTGTTAAAGCACCCTTAAGGGAAACTTTGACATTTCCTGACCGATATCCGATATCCGATGGCCGACAGAAGTCTCTTACAATGCTAATACACTAGTCCACAACCTTTCTTTAAGCGCGAATCCATACTGACATGACAAAAACCTTTCTCTGTGTATATCTGTATGGATGTTTGTTTTTGCCTTCATTTCTATATTACTAAAACGATATTGATGGATTTGTACAAATGTATATGATCGTTGGACATGTGACGCCACTGCCATTTACATATCTCTCAGTTTATTTCACCTTTACGCTTATACTACTTAACCGGTTTTCATTTAATTTATTTTGTATGGCGATTTTTATATACATTATTAATATATATTACAATTTAAGAGAAACAACCCTTTATTTTATTAGGTTTGCACAACCTGTTTACAATATAATTAAGTCGGGATCGGGACGTTTGGCAACAAAGAATATTTGGAGTCGATTAATCATTTTTCAGTACAATTTATATTTACATATTAAAAATATGCCTCCTGCCTGCCTCCGTGGTCTAGCGGTGAAGTCCGTGGATTTAGACTTGGAGGTACAGGGTTGGATTCCTGGTCGGGACACAACATTTATTAATGTAAATAAACACATTTAATTAATATTTAATATATTTGTGATATTTCTCGAGTTTGGTACGCTGGAGACATCGACGAGCTTGCCACTTGTCATGATTGGCCCATAGTAAAGTTGGCTAAATGTGAAGCCGCTTATTCATAAGCGTGGTTTCTGACCACCCTGAAAGGGAAACGGTCGTGATGATGATACTAATTTAAAAAACCATCTATATAACTATAGTAAAAAGGAAACTATCATCACGACTGTATCTCTTCCGGGGTAGTCAGAATCCACGCTTTATTATTTTTTAACAAGCGGTTACTCATTTTGCCAACTTTACTGTCAGCCCATCATGACAAGTGGCAAGCTCGTCAATGTCTCTAGCGTACCAAACTCGAGAAATATCACAATAAAATTAAAATTATGTCCCGACAAGGATTAGAACTCGATACATCCGAATGTAAATCCAGTCTAAGTTTGTGTAACTTTAGCGTAAAAAGAAACGGAACGCGGTGACGGGTTGCTGATTTAGAAACGGGCTGGCGCTAGCTTCAATATTTAATTTAGGCTACCCTGTTATAAAAAACAAAATATTACTGTAACATAGGTGTAAGTAGGTCATTACGAAACGAGGTTATTTCATTGTTGTGAAGGGTAACAAAGTACAAAATAAAAGCATTTTTATTTTTGCCATAAAAAATCAAATCTTTTCATCATGTTTCCATAAATAACGTAACAACGCGAACGAGACGGATTTTAGCGAACGCTTCAATTTGTGACTAAATGAATAAGATATTTACATAACAAGACGTTGGTCTAGCGATTAAGACCGAGATTTATACCCGGAGGTGTCGGGTTCAATTCCTGGGCCGGCAGTCTCGACAGAGCTTAGCGATTTCGGTCGGTAAGTCATAAAAAAATATTGCCAATTACAAAATCAGAAAGCTGATTTAGACAATATCATAAGTTCCAAAGGACGGTATTTTTTTTATATGAGAAATTATGTCATTAAATTATGTACCGGGTTCGATTCCTGGTCGGGACGCAAAAATATTTATTAATGTAAATATATACATTTAATTAATATTTAATTTATTTGTGATAATTCTCGAGTTTGGTACGCTGGACACATCGACGAGCTTGCCACTTGTCATGATTGGCCTAAAGTAAAGTTGGCTAAATGTGAATACTTATACTTTATTATATTGCGTGGCTTCTGACCACCCCGAAAGGGAAATGGTCGTGATGATACTTTACTTTTTTTATGTCATTAAAAACTCAAGCAGCTCCATATTGACTCATTATGTGACCTAATATTTGTATTATATCAATGGACAATAATAATTATTCCTTAAGCAAATGCCAAAATGTCAGCTGGCTGCTGTCACACGGTAAAGCTGTATCGATAATATTCGATAACTTTGCGGGATGTCAAATTTTACAGATAAAAGCCGCAAAGTTATCGAATCATAATTCTGACAATTTTATGATATACATACTGTATGTAGTCACTGTACATCCAAACGGACGCCGTTTTAATAAAATTATTCAAATAAATGTGAGTCCAATTATTTGCAGACTATGAACAAGATTATGAAGCCGACGTCGTCACTGGCGGCGGCGGTACTACGCAAAATAACGTGGACGAATGGACGTAGACGTAATCCGAGACTCTTACGTTTACAAAACAAAACGTATAGTTTTCGTCAATCGTGAACACATTTTTGAGAGTGACAACGCGATTTGGTTTATTGGAAGGCTCGTCAATGGCCACCTTAAATCGGTAAGTTGATCCAGACAAAAACTATATCTAATTTATTTGTCATTTATTGTCCAACCTATACAGAGGGGAAATGTTGCCAGCCTTCTTGCGACTATCTCTGATGGGACAACTCTGGAGGATATTTGTTTATAAATAGTTTATCTTTTTATTAAGTTTAGTTTTATGTAGTTTGTAATTATTATTTGAATAAATGACGGGTGTTCAAACAAGACCACCGGATTAAAATTTGCCGCCATTTTGTCAATTCGAGTTGTATGGTGATATTTAAAAAAAAAAAAACGCGATTTAAGAATATGATTAAGTTTTCAAACCAACAAAGTTTAATTATTGTAAAAAACACATTACAAAGTTCGCCAATTACGTCAAGTTTTCGGTCGCAATAATGCGCTAAATGAATCGACAATGAGGCGTTTAATTACAAAATTTGAGACTTTTACGCTGATGGATCAGATGATCATTGTTTGTCGAGGACAAGGAGTCGGTCACTCGATATAGCCACATGTAAGAGAATGTATGGCCGAGAATCCAGGAACTTCCATTTAGCGTTGTGGTGATAGAGTTAAACATTTCCAGAAGCACTATGAAACAATTTTTGGTAAAAGACCTGCATTTGCACGCGTACAAGGTTCGATGGGGTGTATCACTAACTTTTTATCACTGTAGATGGCGCATGATACCTAATATAGCTGTCAGTTGCATAGAAAACTTGTATTTTTATTACGAAATTTATTATTTTCTGGATATTATGCCGAAGTGAGCAGCTTTTATGTGTACAAATCGAGATTTCTAAGCGAAATCAAAGATATGGTGATCTCAAAATTGCCGTTCTATTAATAAAACCTTTTTTTTCTTTTTAAAGACGGTGTGCGCTTTCTTAATTCATTTTTTAAGGTAGGTAACGTTAATTTAAAATACATTATTCTGTTTAAAAAAATTAAAACTACAAAAACATTTTTAAAATTATGCGAAATAGGTGCAAAATAAGGTACCATTGCCGCTAGCGACATCTACAAAAAGCTTTGCCTGATACACCCCATTAGTGCATGAAATCAAGCTATTTATTTCTTTAAAATCAATTCCTGCAATCAATTGCGGATTATAATATTTATTTTTATTTTGTTCCTTCAAATTAATATTTGTTATTGTCACTTTTTTGGTTTGCTACGCTAAAGATATCGACGAGCTTGCGATTTGTCATAATGGGTTATAGATCATGAAAAATGAAAAAATCTCCCGCAAGTACCAAAAGTTAATAAATAAATTATTGATTTTGATTTTGATTTTGATTTTGATTACGGTCGTGTTGATACTTTACCTTAAAAAATGAGTATATTTTGGGGAAATTAAAAATGTAAGCACAAACATTGACTTTGAGTCTTTTTATTATTTATCATACGTTAGTATGTACGCAAAACGCGCGGTGGTGGCTCGGTTGTAAGAACGCGTTCCTTAAATCCTACAAAGGTCGGTGCGAACCCCCCCGACATGTACCAATGAGAAATACACTTTTCTTACGTACTGCAGTCATAGATTTACAACACCACCGTTCCCGTGTCTCGGAGAGCACGTTAAGCCGTCGGTCCCGGTTCCACTAACACCAACTTGTGGAATCGTTAATAAATTGTCATAAAAAAATAACATCATATCCTCGCCAAGCCGTCTGGCCAGCGTGGCGAGTGTAGGCCAAATTCTCCAGATATATGTTCTGGAAAGCCCATCTCCAGCAGTGGAGGTCTAGGACGCTGTGTTCTAGGGGCTGTAATGATGAATGATGTATGTAGATAACAAGTTATCAGCGTTTAGGAAGTACCACCGTTCTAATGTAAAATAATAACTTTGAAAACCGTTAAATCCGTGGTTTTAGCTTTGGAGGTGCCGGGTTTAATTCCTGGGCCCCGATTCTCGCACCTTCGATATGCATGTCCGCTTAATTTGCTCGAATAAAACTAACAGTTTTCTATGGAATTCTGTCGCTTTTCATTCGAATATTTGTAACCGACGCAAGTCGAAAGCGCCAGAATTAGGTCTGGATACAATAAATTATTTAATTTATTTGTGACATTTCTCGAGTCAGGTACGCTAGATATAGCCGAGCTTGCCACTTGTCATGATGGGCCTATAGTAAAGTTGGCTAAATGTGAACTCGGTCTATACAAAAAGCGTGGTTTCAGAACACCCCGCAAGGGATACGGTCGTGGACTCTACTTTACTTAGAAATTATTTTGTTAATGACAATAATGCCTAAATGTGCAAATGTATTTTATTATATTCAGGTCAATTGGTAATTATTTCTGCCAACGTATTAGCCTCGCTATACAGAGGGGAAATGTTGCCACTATCCCTGAAGGGTCGTGGTGTCTAGGAGACAATTTTTCTTATAGTAATTTTACTATTAGGTTTAGTTTGTATTTAATTTTTTTTTTCTTTTTAAGTAGGTTTAATTATATTATAATTAAATGAATTAATAAGTTTGTTTTAGGACATTTATTATCGTACCTATAGTAAAAAATAATCATGATAATAACAAAGTAATGTGACAATGAGAGCGGTGGTGGCTCGGGGGTAAGGACGCTTTCCTGGAAAATAAAAAACTTTTCTTATGTATCTCATTTATTTACAACACCACTGTTTCCCGTGCCTCGGAGAGCACGTTAAGCCGTCGTTCCCGGTTCCACTAATATCAACTTGTGGAAACGTTAATAAATTGTCATTAAAAATGACATCAGAACCTCGCCAACCCGTCTGGCCAGCGTGGCGAGTGTAAGCCAAATTCTCCAGATATATGTTCTGGAAGGCCCATCTCCAGCAGTGGAGGTCTAGGACACTGTGTTCTTAGGGCTGTGATGATGATGATTATTATTAATATTGAATAGCGGTGGATGCAAGAAGGAAATTAAGCGTCGAATGGCAGTGACGAGGTCTGCTATGCACAAGCTAAATAAACGTTAGTTACGTAAGCTATGAAAATCCGGCTGTTCAGAGCTCTTGTGTTTCCTATTTTCCTGTATGCTGCAGAGACGTGGACCTGCGCGAAACAGAAATAAAACCAATGAATGCTCTAGAAATGTGGTGTTGGCGGAGAATTTTGGCATATCATGGAAGGAGTTCCGAACCAACAAGCCCATCCTGGAGGAACTGGGAATGATTTTCTCAATCGTACAATCACGCATTCACACATTCTGTGGACACGTGTCGCGGCGTGGAGATACATCCCTTTAGCACCAGTAGTTCAGTGAAAAGTCGATGGCAAGAGAATGCGTTGTAGGTCTCCGATAAGGTGGACTGGTCAGGTTAAAGTAGAAATGGATTACCCCTTTCGAAGGAAGTGGCGACGGCTTGTTAAGCGTGCCACTGACACACAAGTGACGACCACGACCACTCTGCCAAGAGTGTAGCGACTAAGAACAAGAAATAATTACGCTAGGTATTCGTGAAAACAATTACATAATACCACTTGTACCTATATCAGTATTCTGTGGAAACATTGTAAGAGAAGCATTCCGATCTAATAGTTTGGCTAAGTTTCATATTAGATTATTCATAAGTGGTTGTAAAGGTCGCGGTTCGAACCACAGCATGTACGAATGAGAAATACATTTCATACATGGTTAATCGTTTTCAATTGGAAGTTCACCCGTTTTCGAAATTAAAAAAAAACCCGTATCTTCATCATCATTACAGCCCAAAGAACAGAGACTACAGAGGTAGATTAGTTATAAACCTAATTATTATAAAAACTAAATACTTACAAATATGTTGATTATAATCTCTACATGTCATCGAAAAAATAAAACAGTAAAATACGCAAGAAGATCTTTTATGGGAGGCACAAGGAGGCTTTAGACCTGGAAGAGGATGCATTGACCAAGTCTTCTCGCTCCGCAATATCACAGAGAAGTTTTTGGCCTTAAACCAGAAGGTTTTCTGTGCTTTTGTGGATTTGGAGAAGGCTTTTGATAGAGTTGTAAGAAAGAAGCTTTGGGACATATTGCCGGAGTATGGAGTGAATGACAAACTGCTACAGGCTATACAGTCCCTGTACAAGGGCTGTAAAGCTTGTGTGCGGGTGGAGGGAGGTATGTCGCCTTGCTTTGAATACCAAATGGGTGTCAAACAGGGCTGTGTGCTTTCCGCCAGATTATTCACTCTATATCTCGACAAATGCCTAAAAAGAGTGAGAGAGAGTAACTGTGGGATAAAGATGAGTGATCTAGTGGTGAACTGCCTGCTTTATGCAGATGATGCTGTTCTTATGGCATCGTCCGAACAACAACTGCAATCACTAGTCACGGAAATGAAAGAGGGATGTGCAGAAAAAGGACTCCGTTTGAATGCGAGAAAAACCAAGGTACTAGTGTTTGAAAGAAGAAGGATGACAACCGTGACGATAAAGATTGATGATGAAACTCTAGAACAAGTAAATGAAATTATATATCTGGGCAGTGTTTTCACTGCGGATGGGAAGTATGATAGGGATGTTGAAAGAAGAGTGAACGCGGGAAATAGTGTTAACGGTGCCCTGGGGTCACTGATCGCCAGTCGAAATGTAAGTGACAAAGCTCGGCTCGCCATACACAATGCCATGTTGGTACCAACACTTATGTATGGAAGCGAGACGTGGATATGTCAGAATATGCATGAGAGTAGGGTTAATGCAGTAGAAATGAGGTCGCTGCGTAGGTTATGCGGCGTCACTTTGGCGGACCACATACGTAACGTCGAAATACGAAAAATGGTAGGTATAAAAGAAAGCATAGGCACAAAAATAAGGAAAAGCATGCTACGATGGTTCGGGCATGTTGAAAGGATGAGCGAAGAAAGATTGACGAACCAGGTATATAATGCAAAAGTTGTGGGTAAAAGAGGCCCTGGCAGACCAAGACACACGTATCACGATCAAATAAATAAAACACTAGCTGAAGGAGAATTAAAAAGCCTTCGTAACAAAAGGGCATGTATGAAGAGGTTGATGAATGTCGATGAAGCGAAAGAGGTATGTCGTGATAGTGTCAAGTGGCGCTCAATTGTCTCTGCCTACCCCGTAAGGGATCTGGCGTGTATGTATGTATGTATGTATGTAAAATACGCAAAATAAAACAGTAAATTTATAAAAAACTCATTATATTTATTTATTATACCAACTCTGTAATCAACGACAACGACCTCAATCTGGCATTTATCGCGCATCGCATACTTTTCTCCGCATATCGATGCCGAATAAAACCATACCAACAAATGCAATTTTTCTAGCAACGATGCGCATTGATATCGAAAATATTCATTAAAGCACATCTCTAAGCCTGTGTTAGTAATTGTAACGATTGTAACTACTTTTTGGTGCAATATGGTAGGCAAAGTTTAGGGCACGCTTGCAAATTGCCGTCATGTCCAGTGAAGCCGGCATAGTGTTAGGGACTGATGTTAGTCATGAGTCTAGTTGCTAATATGCATGGAACACGCGCGTCACTTACCATCAGGTGGGCGCCAGGTCTCATGTCGTATTAGTGTAAAAAAATATACTTAATTTTGGTGCAACTCGTAAAAGTAAAGTATATAGTAAAGTATCATCACGACCGTTTCCCTTTCGGGGTGGTCAGAAACCACGCTTATAAAGCATTTAGCCAACTTCACCATAGGCCAATCATGACAAGTGGCAAGCTCGTCGATGTCTCCAGCGCGTTACAAACTCGAGAAATATCACAAATAAATTAAATATTAATGAAATGTATTTATTTACATAATTTTTGTGTCCCGACTAGGAATCGAACCCGGTACCTCCGAGTCTAAATCCACGGACTTAACCGCTAGACCACGGAGGCAACTCGTACTTTCGTACAATTTAGTACAAGCAAGAAAACATATATAAAATATTTTATAAAACATTTTATTCTCCATTTAATCATTATTGTGATTTTTTTACATCTTATACACTTAGACATCTATACAACTTTAATATTATATATATAAGGACATCGATCAGCTCAAAGAGAATATCCGTGGTGAAATGGCAGCAACCAACATTATTGAAGAAAGTTTTCAATAATTTCCGTTTGCGGTTAGAGGAGTGCCGTCGTAGAGAGGGTCATCATTTGGATGATGTAATTTATTAAAAAAAAATATTTACAAAGCCTTATTTTTATTATAAATATACCTTTTGTATTTATTTTTTAATATTTTTTAAAAATATGCACGTTCTATTGCGCCACCCTGTATATATAGTATGTAACCAGTATATATGTGTTATCTATGTATTGTATGTATTTATATTATAGATTTAATATCGTTCTGTTTTTAGTTATAAATTTTTAACTCAATAAATCTCTTTATCTCAAATATTAGCGGTCATGCACCTTACTATCCCTGCTCACGTCTCCCAAAGGTTAGCTGTTAGATAATGTTTTTACACATTAAGCTCGCCTATGTACTGTAAAATGTATTATTTTCTGTGCAATAAAGAATTTATCTATCTAAGATGTCCGTTAAAAAGTCCGTTATTTTATTTTCTAGAAAATCGATGACTATATTTCTCAAAGTACACTCAGCTTAAAAAAAATATAGGTTTGGGCGAGTTGAGGAATGCATTAAATGGATGGAATGGGTTGAATTATCGATCTTAAGTAATCCTAACTAATATTATAAACGTGAAAGATGCTTTATGTATGTATGTATGTTTTATTTCGCCTTCAAGCGTATACTGTTACTAAATTGCTTTCGATCAAATTAGGCAGAATTATTCCTTGAAACCTGAAACAGACATAGACTATGTGATGTCATTATGTGACCACGACACGGACATTGGTTAGTTACATTTGCGTTCAATTTGTTTCATCTTGCTTAAGCTGCTGACTTTTTAACATGTTAGAAAACATCAGCCCTTCCAGGTTTCTGACACAACAACAGTGGAGTACGACTGATAGTATATGCGCTTGAGGACTGGAGTCAAATCAAGAATAAATCAATATAACTCGTCGTCGATCGAATCCCGTGGGTTTCAAACTCTACTACTACATACTGCGTGGAATTTATAAAAGAGCAAATAATTTTACATTATAATCTAGAATAAAAATAAATAACTACGTATTTTTCATTTTTATCATTCAGCAATAAAATCCTAAGTTACGATGCAGAGAAGTTTTCCTAAAAATATTTCAACTCATACTGAGCCTAATCAAGTAGGTAGTGAGAGGTCGACGATCGCGCAAACGTTCACTTACGTAATTCTTTCTCTCTCTATTTCGCATATCGGCTGTGGGCGAGATCAATTAATAATAACACTGAACGGGAAACGAATAGGTGCTGGTGAAAATACTCCGAAATTGAGCGACAAAAATGAAATTAGCAGCAACTAACCTTTGTTCCGGGTCTCGAACTGGTGACCGAATTCCTTGGTGGTTATGACAGCCGACTGGTCGCGGTATCGATGGTGATAATAAGGATCACAGCCGAAATTACTGTAGGTCCAGGGCACAATCACGGCGAATAATTACGAATTAATTTTGGGAGCAACGATATGCTTCGACCGGCGACCAAGCTTCGACTCTCTCCGACAGAGAGCGTTGTTTTCGGCGGAAACGTCATTAACCGGAAGTGCACCAAGCATAGTCCGCTGGTCACTACTAGAGGGCGTCGAGACGATCAAACGTCATCGACTCGAAGTAAGCCGGCACACAAAGGCGTTATGAAATGAATGAAATATCGTTTATTTGCAATAAATACAGTACAGTGGTGACAAAACTTTAGTCAGGTCTACTCACATGTATTCTACCTGCAAGCAGGCGTGCAAATCTTTACTTACATACTAATATCATAATCACAACTACATTAAAACAAAAAAATATATATTAATTAACCTGTTTTGCACTCAAGATACTCTTTTACACTATAAAATCTATGGTCCAGTAGCCATTTCGTCAGTTGTAATTTTAGTTTAGGGCCCTGCAATAATTTTATTTCGTCAGGAAGCTTATTATATATATATTATACACATATTAAATACAGTTTTCATACTTATATCTTTATAGCAGGGGGGGCTGGTATAATAGATTTCAAAACTTGGCTCTTTTTTGTGTGGGTATGACTTCACTGCGCTTCCTAAAGTGTTCTGGGTGAGAATGTACGAAAAGACATACATCTCTAATGTACATACACGGTAGCGGTAATAAACCGCGAATATTCAAATCAAATACTCAATTAACGAAATATCGAACAAACACTCTAGGCCTGTAGGTATTCATCACGATGGATATCGCGATTTTCAAACGCGGCCATATTTACCATGAACTAGTGTTTTGTTTTTCGGATAATATTTAAAGTGACCTTTTTTATTTCAAATAGAGATTCTACTAATAACACCTGAAGCCTAAAAAATATTTGCCCTTTTGACAGTTACACGCGGTCTAGCTGTCTGTATAATAATTTCGCATTAGTGTGTAGTGCTAACCTTTCCCCACGTGACCTGTACGTTACTGTTGTAATTACAAAACACAGAAGATAAACAGATCTTTGGCTAAGATTATTTTGATGTCGATCATTAACTCGTATTATGTCGATAGATTGAGATGTTTATTTTTAAAGTCTAGACAGGTTTAAAATGGACTTCGTTCAGACTTGACCTAGCTTAAAGAGGTCACTTTCAAATTTAATAATATGTAATTTAAACAGCTTTACAATAATAATTATATTAAATATTATGTATCGATGTCCGGCTTTGGATATATTATATTTTGATTATAGTTTAATTATTTTTCTTATATTCATTTTTAGTAGAAGTTGTTACTGTTAAGGATTTGATGGATACTCGTATTTTGTGTTTAGATGCTAGACACTGTTGACGCCATGTCATCCACCTACAATTTCAGGCCAAGTATGGGCTTCCAATTGATGTAGAAGGCTACCACTGCTGCTGGGATCTCTAGATGGACGAACGCTATGTAAATAGTACAAAGGAGGAGGTGGATTGCACTTTATAGCTTATTCACGATCTGGTAAGTTGCTGTTTGTGGCAACCGCGCGCGGCCGTTGTGTCCAAATCTTGTTTTTGAACTGTCACTGTTTCATGCTCGCCATCCTCGTCAGAGGGCGCGGGCGGCGCGGGCGGCGCGGGAGTAGTCATGGAACACAGGGTTAGGAATCAATTAGGACGTTGAATGGAGGTACCAAACCACAAAAGTTACTAAGCATTGTGTTTTTTATTTTTAAAATATTATTTATTTTGTATACTTACATTTTTACTTTTTATATTATTTAATCCAACTTAATCATAAATTATTTCAAATTAATATTATTGTTACTCTTTTCTGAATCTTCTATAATTAAGGTGGCACCTTACCTGCCTAACCTAGCCCCATATTATTGTTACTCTTTTCTGAATCTTCTATAATTAAGGTGGCACCTTACCTGCCTAACCTAGCCCCATATTATTGTTACTCTTTTCTGAATCTTCTATAATTAAGGTGGCACCTTACCTGCCTAACCTAGCCCCATATTATTGTTACTCTTTTCTGAATCTTCTATAATTAAGGTGGCACCTTACCTGCCTAACCTAGCCCCATATTATTGTTACTCTTTTCTGAATCTTCTATAATTAAGGTGGCACCTTACCTGCCTAACCTAGCCCCATATTATTAATGTTTTGTTATAATGAATTATTAATAATATTATTAATCTTGTTGGAGATCTAATTAATTAATTAATGGGCCAATACGACCCTCAGACAAGCGTCTGGCCAAGTCTGGAGACAGGAAAGTTGGCAATTATTTCTGCCAACACCATCACAGCCCCTAGTGCAGAGTCCTAGAGGGAAGGCATTCCAGATTTTTTTGGAGAATTTGGCCTACACTCCCCTCGCTATCCAGATGGCCGGTCTTTATGGGACTATCCCTGAAGGGTCGTCTCTAGAGAACATTTTTGATTTATAGTTAATTTTTTATTAGGTTTAATATAAATATAACTTAATTTTTAATTATATTAATAAATTTATTGTTTTTTTTTGTTTTATTACCATATAAATTTATTTCATCAAAATAACAATAATAACTAAAAAATACAGAAAACTAAATATATAAAATCATCTAACATTCATTCACATTCATAATTCGTTCCTTCAAACATACCTGCTCCATCCTCACATCCTATATTGGTATTTAATTAATTAAATAATTTATCTATTTGTTTGATGTAGGTTCTTTAGATCCAGTTTTGTTTGTTGATCAGCTTGCTACATTGAGGAAGCCGTGTCAAATAGCTAGTTAAACATATGTTGTCTGTAGCTCTGTGTGTGAGCTTGCTCGTGTGGCTGGAGCACAGCGGGTCCTGACCATGGCTCCGAAGGCAGTCCGGAACTGACGGGACATGGAGCAGTACAAGACAAAGTTGATGGCTCCATTGAGAAGCGCCAGTGCGTCCATTAGCTCTCCAAACAGATCGTAGCAACGCTTGAAGAAGCATCTTCCTAATACTCCACTTAGAAGACCTGTATAACAGACAAAATAAATTATTCGCCTAGACGCGCGTTTGTTTGTAATTTTGTCTCCTAGCCCGCTACCTCCTAGCCCGCTACCTCCGGTACCGCGTTCGTACGTTTGCTAGCGTTTATTAAAAAAGCGATTTCGTTGTGCTGGGTTCGATTCCTGGCCAAGACACTAAAAAATAAATATTTAATTTATTTGTAACATTTCTCAATTCTAGTACGCTAGAGACATCATAGAGCTTGCCACTTGTCATGATAGGCCTGTGTGGGCCTAATTTGGCTAAATGTGAACTCGCTCTATACAATAAAGTGACCTGACCACCCCGCAAGGGATACGTTCGTAATGATACAGTAAAGAAACAAACATCATGAAAAACATTTAGCTAACTTTACACAAGTGGCAAGCTCGTAATCATCCAGATATATGTTCGAGTATCAATTTTTTTTTAATTAGTAAGCTTTAATGGCACGGACACGTATGTCGCAGAACCGATGGCCGATGGAGGACACGGGTTCTGGAGTGAAGACCACACGACAAATATTATTTTCAGAAATAATACAGCTTATAACTAGGACATAAAATTACAGTATTATAAATTACAGTATTATAAATTATTAAATCTGAAGCCAAAAATATTTTATATTATTTGTACTGATGATTTCTCCAAAACAGTGACTTAAATAATATATAGGTATTAAACATTAGTAAAAAAAATAGAGCGAGTGGCTGGGTTGTAAGAACGTTAAAAAAAACGTCTGGCCAGCGTGGCGAGTGTAGGCCAATTTCTCCAGATATATGTTCTGGAAGGGCCATCTCCAGCAGTGGAGGTCTAGGACGCTGTGTTCTAGGGGTTGTTATGATGAATACGATATGTAACACTTCGACCACCTAAAGGTTTTGTCGCTGACGATTATACGGGCAACGCCGGATAAAAAAGCTAGTTTATAATATTAATTAGTTATTGGAATGTTTGTGAGGTTTCGTTTAATACCTATGTTTAGTTAACTAGTGATAATTATAATTTAATAATAACTAATTAGTTACATATATAACACAGAGCTTTGAATTACAAACTTAAATTGGGTTTAATTACAAACAATTTCTAATATTAAATAAATTAGAAATCTGCTCTGACTGCCTTCGGGGTCTAGAAGTCCAAACCGTGGATTTTGAAATGGAAGTAGCAGGTTTGATTACTAGTTGAGCTAATAATATATAAGCTTATGTTAACCTTTAATGTAACATAGTTATTATTAAACTATTATCCTATTGTTTAAACATAAGTTTCAAAACCATATACAGTCGCAACAACAGCTTCATTTATTTACGTAAGGTAGGTAGATATTTATATTTATATATAATTTTGTTTGATTTTTGTTACTGTGTTGATGTTCCTATGACACTACGAGTTCTGTTCCTTGTCTTCACATTGCACTCTCCAGGCAAGACAGATATTTTAGCGTTAAATATATATTGTGTACAGTTTTGTTTAAATTATATTGACTTAACCAAATTCCGGTGGGAATGTACGGTGATACACTAAGAATAAAGAATTAGCAATATGGTTTTGTAAAGTAGGTGGCGTTTCCCCCGGTACTTTCGAGATCGGGATTTCCGGGTCCGACCTTGTGTCTAAAGTGTCTAATTTTTAATTGTATTTTTATTATTAAAGTAGTTTGTAATAAAATACTTACCCAGAATTCCCTGCGGAAACTCTGTGAGAAGGAAGAGCAGAAGAACTGCGACCAGCATCTTTGTAGTTCTGTCTGTCCTTCTTTCTGCCTTCGATCTTTTGGTAGACTTGCGAGTGAACACATTTCCATTGCTTACACTCTCAGCTGCGCACGCGCTGTAGCCCTTCAGTGCTTTCTTTCGACTGTTAAAATAAAATATGTAGTTTTCGTATTACTTCATCATTATCATCATCATTACAGCCCCTAGAACACGGCATCCTAAACCTCCACTGCTGGAGATGAGTCTTCCAGAACATATATCTGGAGCATTTGGTCGATACTCGCCACGCTGCACGCGCTGGCCAGATGGCTTGGCGAAGATATGATGTCAATTTATTAAGACAAATTATTAACGATTCCACAAGTTGGTATTAATGGAACCGGGACCGACGGCTTAACGTGCTCTCTGAGGCACGGTACCGGTAGTGCTATAAATCTATGACTGCAGTACGTAAGAAAAGTGTATTTCTCATTGGTACATGCCGGGCCACCACCGCGCCTTTCGTATCAATTAAGGTCTAGTAAAGAAAAAGCTGTTAAAACGCTTTGTTAAAAACTGACTATAATTGTACTATATAATACTTATATACATACATTTAGTACTAGAGTTGTCATAATTTTAATCATTTTTCACACCTACACTATATTAAATAAAGTTTTTTTTTACTTGAATAGTAATCTTGTTAGAATAATTATCTAAACATGCATATATAACTGTGAATACAATTTAACCCAAATAGACAAGTAAAGTATCATTACGACCGTTTCCCTTTCGGGGTGGTCAGAAACCACGCTTATAAATAAGCGGATTCACATTTAGCCAACTTTACTAAACGCCAATCTTGACAAGTGGCAAGCTCGTCGATGTCTCCAGCGTACCAAAGGAGAGAAATATCACAAATATATTAAAAATTAATTAAATGTCTATATTTACATTAATAAATATATTTTTTTTGTGTCCCGACCAGGAATCGAACCCGGTACCTCCTAGTCTAAATTCACGGGCTTAACCGCTAGACCACGGAGGCAGTTTAAATTTAACCCAAATCCCTATATAATATAAATTTCTAAGCATTCCATGAATTCACAGATACTAATGTGTGTGAGAAAGAGAGATGAGAAGATTGGTGACCCGGGCGACCGACTATAGGCCGGTTTATAAAGGAGGCCACCATTCTGCTCCTCTCCCTACCCAACCAAATACTGTATGATTCCGTTAGTGCCGTCTTGGAAGCTCGTTCCATAAATGTATCTCCTGCAGAGCTGCTTGGACCCAATTCTTTCAGTAAGTTGTGCAACGCAAGGATTTTGCTGGAATTTCTCTCGCACAGTTGATCATTAAACTAAAGGATAATTAATGTATTTTTTGTAATGGAAATTTGAAATACCTATTAGCTCTGTACAAAGCTCTGATAAGCCAGGCACTGATGACAGTCAGAATGAAGCAGGGTAGTAACTTGATGAGGACTGCGTGCACCCAGAAGTTGACCTGGTAGAGTCGGCCGTCATAGTGAGAGTCCACCACGTACACCTTGACCGGGGTCCCCTTCGGACCCACGTTGAAGGCTATCTCCTTGTGAATTGAGAATACCTGGAGAAGAGAAGGCATTAGGGATTGGACACGGAACGTTACGTAATTAACGTAATTGTGAAACGGTACGACGTCGTGCCAGGACACGGTGCACGTGTCACGGTGTCGTGTTGTGTCGTTATCGTTTTTGTTTTTATTGTTTACTGTTATCCTGTTTGACATCGACGATCTTGCCACATGTCATGATCAGCCAATAGTAAAGTTGGCTAAATGTGAATCCGCTTCTTTGTAAGCGTGGTTTTTGACCACCCCGAAAGGGAAACGGTCGTGATGATACTAAAATATCCTATTTTAAATGATCAATGGCATAGGCAATACTTAAAATTTACTTATTGTGGATTGGATCCTTTTCAAGTAACTACGTCCATATTAAAAAGTAAATTTTAAGGCGATTTAGACCTAATAAAAAATCTAAAGTGTTTTTACAGTTATCCCCAAGTAAATATAAACAATTAAAAACACATTTTGAAAAATTTCAAAGTATAGAGAGGCGTTGAGGAAAGGTCTAACAATACAGGTGTGAAGTGGTAGGAATCAATCTGTGTGTATAGATCGATTGAAGTGAGGTGTGCCAAACTGCCAAACTTAGCCTTGGGCGAGTGGAAATGTGTTTTCCTCACGCTAGGGAAAACTAATCTGCATTCTAACGCTGCTTATCTACCAGAGATCAGCCAGATTAATTATCAAAGGTATATCTGGGTACACTAAGAAAAACATATATATTAGGAAATCGTCGGTGTTGCGGCTACTGCTTCCACAAACGCTACTGTCAGTGACTTCTAGCACCATCTTTGTACAACCTTTTTTATCTGAACATCATCATATTCAGCCTGTGTCTCTTTACATGGAATGGAAGCAATCCCAACAACTGTAAGTATGTATATATTAGGTATTATAAGTATATTTGTGTTTAGTATATTAATATTATTTACTAGTAAGTAATTTAGTTTTAGTAGTACTTTTATCTCTCTCTTATATTATGTTCTATAATTTGCGCGAACCTTCCACATACAATGTTCGTAATGTCCCTAAGGTTGACCGAGTAAGAATGTCAACATTAGGTCCGCTTTTGTACATAGTGCAAAAAGTGACCAGCGACCTTTCTCAAGTCTTCTGTCCATCTGGCGGGAAGTCGTCCCACTCTTCCAGTACGTGGTCTACAATCTGGAACCCGTCTACTCCATCGTTCATCGGTTCTACGACAGACGTGTCCACTGTCTAGCCCATTGCCACTATAGCTTGCTAATTTTGAAAGCTATATCCGTAACTTTAGTTCTCTGCAGAATATCTCCATAGCTCGCTGAGGAACCTTGAACTTGTGGATCAGACCCACTGTCAGTATTCACATTCCTGTACCATTCGACATTACTTACTGGAAGAACGCACTGGTTAAAAACTTTTGTCCCCAAACTCTGGTACGTTTGATAGGAATATTTGACTTTTTATTTAATTATAATTATTAAACCAAGTTAGTAAGAAAGATATATATTTTTTTTACAAGCACGCTAGACCACGGAGGCATACCGTCATTATTTTAAGTTCTTTTAATTATTATAATGCAATAATAATACAAATCACCAAACTGTATGATAATAATACATTTAACGTTTGGCTTTGGTGAGACCGAACTTTCGGAAATAAAAGCTCACGCTTGTTTTGTACTCTAATTTCTCGGGCCGTTTTCAGAGCTGTCATCTTTAATCTAGTTGTATTGTTGATCGAAGTCTACCCGGTCTTAGCCCGCCTATTATTTTAACTTGCATTAATCGTTGCGGTTGGTGTCAATTTAAAAAAAAATGCAGAAAGAATGATTTACCGAACTCCATATCGCTGTCACCATAGAGCAATTCGGCCACCGGAGGTGCTTTAAGGCTGTCAGGTTTTTTATATACTTATCACCACATGTGATATTGCGCCCACTTGGTATGCGGTACGCGAGGTCCAAGAATGGGAACAACAGACGGCAGCCACTAACGACCGACATCAGTCTCTACCACTATGCCGGCCTAACAATATGGTTTTTCACACTACGCTTGAAGGACTCCAGATTATAGGAGTGGGAAAACACTAGCTGGGAGACCATTCCACGTATTCAGCGTGCGGACAAATGTAAATTTCTCCAAATGTATATATACGCTTTAGTAGAGATAGTTGCTATGGTATGTGGATGCATATTTTGGCCTGTGTGTGTGGTTCGGTTGCGGAATGGAAAAGAAGAGATAAGGTTATGGAGCTCCTCAGAACACTCACCGTGGTATAGCTTGTAGAACACGCTCAGAGAGGCAACGTCTCAGCGAAGCTGACGATTTGAAAGTTTTAGACACTGTGGTTTCGTCCACTATCTAAATCGCCCGCCTTATGCAGGACATTGAGAGCATCTGTAAAATATTTAGCGAAACCATCCTTGAGATAAGAACAGTATTCCACCAATGAGCTCATCTGCGCTTTACACAGCTTAAAAACTATAAAAGAGTCTTAATTGGCTTCATAGCAGGTTACGCGAAAAGTAATTTAAAGTTTTATAAACTTACCGCATAAGATGGGATGCACAGTATTGGTGGCAAGACGAAGCTAATAAGTATAGCTAAGGTACAGCGCTTGTCGGTGCACAGGGAGGAGCTGTGGGCAGGGTATCTGTTGGATAAATTGACGAAATACTGTAATAAGCCATACATGGATAAAGTACAAATTTAATAATATTTATAAAAACAATATTTAAAACTATAACAAGATAGGGAAAGAAACCAAACTGTATAATAATCAAAGCTAGAATCAATAAGTACAGGTTACGATGTGTACTTTCAAATTGATTATATTGTTGTTTCGCCAACAATATGCCGTTCGTCTTTGACAAGAGAACCTCGTGTCAGTTAATTTTCGTAAGCAAATTAAACTAATATTTTTTAAACTTTTCAATTAAATTACACAAAATGTTTTAGAAGTTTTCATTAAGAAATAGTATTGCTTCTAGATCATATATGATATTATCGTTAAAGACATTATAGTCAACACTGCTCTTTACAACCGAGCCAACATCGCACTTTACACCCGGGCGCTCTGTGCATTCTGTCATATCTATAATCTTAGTGACATCATCATAATTGTTTTCGTCTTAGCTTGTAGTATGACAATGCCTCATTACAGCAGCTATGATCCTTGGTGTATTTATTTTAAAATTGTGTATGTCTTAGTTTGTAATATGACAATGCCTATTTACAGTAGCTATAATTTTAAGATTATAATTGTGTATATTTGGGTTATAATGTGCTGCTTCAAATACAAGCTATTTCCCAGAAAATAAGGTTTTCGTTATATTTAATATTTTTTTGACATGTAAAAGTATATTGTCCTATGCCTACTTACAAAATAAATAAATTGAATTAAATTGTCCCATTGTGACTAATTTTATCTCTTTGAAACTTTCGCGCACATTCATAATAGTTTTTATAATTTTAATGGGTCTTTACGCGATTTACTTTTTTCGCGTAAAGACCCGTTAAAATTATAAAAACCATAAATGTTATATCATTCTTTAACGACATCGATGATGCAACTGTGGTTGTGACTTTGCTTGTAGTTGTTTATCTTTTTATATAGGTACGTGGATCTCTCTATTTATAAGCTACATTAGGCGTCTATCACCTGTGACCGGGTCTGCAATTGACTTCCAAGTAATACATTAGATGAAAGGACAACAGTTACGGTACATTACTTTTTATTCGGAAACAAAGGACGAGCCGTGAATACTTAAAAGGTTTCTAAACTAACGATAGGCATAAGAAAAATACCCAATTGTTTGAGAAAACAAAAAGCCGATAAAATTATGGACTAATATCTAGGATCACTTCCATAATAAATAATGTACACAATCAGTATCATCATTATTACAGCCCCTAGAACACAACTGTTGGAGATGGTCTTTCCAGAACATATATCTGGAGCATATGAGAATACTAGCTACGCTTTGGCCTAGCTAATACAGTAAAAAACATGCGTGAAACAAAAAATATAATTTCATTAGACCAGTTTATTTTTTGAATCCAAAGTAATGTTTTGTTAGTGTCTCGTCACAGAAGATTTTACGATTAAATGATGCCGTTATAAATGCCCCATCATATATGACCCTGTAAAACAGCGTTTAGTAGTCATTCGAGTTAATTTAATTTTATAAACAACATCCTATCAGCCAAATAGCCAATATTTGAATCATTTGGCCATTCAACGCGGCGATTGCCAGTGCTCCTTTGCACTATTCCCATTGGTACTGATACCAAATTTATATTTCCTATTTTTATTTTTATTATTGAAGTTTTATTTGGATTAAATAGCGGTGGCTCGGTTGTAAGAACACTTTCCTTTAAATCCTATAAAGGTTGGTTTAAAACCCCGGCATGTACCAATGAGAAATACACTTTCCTTACGTACTGCAGTCATTGATTTTCAACACCACTGTTCCCGTAAGGAGGAGAGGACGTTAAGCTAACACCAACTTGTAGAATCGTTTATAAATTGTCATTAAAAATTGACATCAGATCTTCGTAAACCCGTCAGGCCAGCGTGGCGAGTGTAGGCGAACATTCTCCAGATTCTGGAAGGTCCATTTCTAACAGTGGAGGTCTAGGACGCTGTTAGAAATGGCTGTAGGGACTGTAATAATTAATTTTTAATTGCACCCACCATCTATCCTGTCTAAATGTCCTAAAGGTTTGACTGTCAGAGAATGCCTAGCACAACAAGTCTGCCTTTGTAAATATTGCAATTAAGTTTCAAAATAAATAATAGTAATAAATTATTAAGTGTTAATCAGTATTAAACAAATAGCGCATTTTCTTTGGGGCCAAAAACGTTATAGATTCGCATCCTTCAATGCAACAGTATTAGGTCAACGGATAAAGGTAATTGTGTTAACGATAATACTTATGGATAATGATTGTGTTTGGCACATTACAAAATCAATATCGCTAAGTGATTCTTTCTTTTAAATAAAGTTACAAATTCAATTCGTCGACGTTTAGAACAAGCTTTAAGCTTGTTTTAATACAGAACAAAGACAATAAAAAAACATACATTCAAATTGAGAACAATTAAGATATTTTTGGTAGTTTATATTTATTTATTATGTTATTTATATTTAGATTAATATACATTAGCTGAAAATCAGCGCTGTGACCGAGTGTTGCAGCTTATGGCTGAGCTGATTCCCTATTTGTCACCACACTATCTTGTTTGTTGTATTTTTTTTTACTGCTTGTGTTTTTTTGTGACAAATATTTTTTTTTTATTTCTTTCTTTCCTGCTACTTTTTTGAAGTCAGTTTAAAATAACCAATAGTTTGAATAAAGTAATCTATATACAGGTATACGAGTACATTGCGTCGTCGCAACGTAATAATTCGACGCATCTAGAGCCGTTTTTTACGTCGTTAAAGCGCCTCAGTGAGTATATTTCATTATTTAATTAAATTAGTTGTTAAACCAAGGAGATGAAACCATCTATAACGATATCGCTCCATTAGAAAAACTTTTTTTAAAAAACATTCCTATTGAGCTGTGCATGGAGCTAATCCTTATGGCTAGTATTTTTTTTTTAATTAAATAAGTTATTCAAAAAATATATTCACAATATTAATTGTTTTTAAAAAGTAAAGTATCAGACCGTTTCCCTTCCGGGGTGGTCAGAAACCACACCTATAAAGAAGCGGATTCACATTTAGCCAATCATGACAAGTGGCAAGCTCGTCGATGTCTCCAGCGTACCAAACTCGAGAAGTATCACAAATAAATGAAATATGAATTAAATGTATTGTGTCCCGACCAGGAATCGAACCTGGAACCGTCGAGTCTAAATCCACGGACTTAACCGCTAGAACCCCCACTGTTAGAGATGGGCCTTCCAGAACATATCTCTGGAGAATTTGGCCTACACTCGCCACGCTGGCCAGACGGGTTGGCGAGGATCTGATGCCAATTTTTATGACAATTAATTAACGATTCCACAAGTTGGTATTAGTGGAACCGGGACCGACGGCTGAACGTGCTCTCCGAGGCACGGGAACGGTGGTGTTGTAAATCTAAGACAAATGTACGTAAGAAAAGTGTATTTGTCATTGGTACATGCCGGGGGGTTTAAATTCAGAAGCATAACTTACTTGATAGCTATATATCGCCAGACAGCCAGTGAGAGAGTGAGAAATATCGCGGCGGTGTGCAGTATTTGTGTGAAGTGCATGTGGAACAGCATGTAGACTGCCCAGGAGTAGGGCCAGTCCGTGTGCCCTGGTAACATCTGTCAATCGAAAAATTATTCCTATTACAAATGAATCTCCAGTTTTTCATTTCTTTTTTTTTTAATAATGCACGCTTTTGACTCAGCTAACAAAGTGACAAGCCAATTAACAATTTATTTATTTAGTTTCTTAAACCTAGTCTACAAAATTCTTAACTAAAGCCAATTAATGAATCAATAATAATAATATTATATAGTGAACGATACACAAAAAAAAAAAATGTGAAATACAAAAAAAACGCCTAAGCTGTTCTCCTGTGTGCTAAGGCTTGGTGCGTGCGTAAAATGTGTGTGTAAATGTATATATATTTTTTTTGTTATTTCTGTTTTAAATGTAGAGAAATAATAAAAATAGAGAAATGTTCATTGTAAGTCCTTGCCAATCTCGCAATTAAAGAATCTTGGGCATACTAGTTAGTTACAATCGCCTAAAAGTTTAACAAAAAGATAACCATTCGTTATTAGGTAATCGAGTGAACTTATAATTTAGAGAAAACCCAGTTCCATTAGGCTTGATGTATAAGCAATGACAGAATAAATAATTAATGTAATGGTTACTCACGAGATATCTGTAGACAGCAAAAGGGACATACTCCATCATGACGAAGACGTCTGCCACCGCGAGCCACTTCAGCAGCCTGTTGATGGGAACAGTCGCGAAGTCTCTTCGAGTCAGCACCGCTACATTTAACACGTTGGCCAGACTACCGAAGACACAGACCTAGACATATGAGTTAGTAGTAAGTCTTATTTCAATGGGTGTTATTTTGTACTATGTACACATTAAATTCTTTTAAAAAAAGAAGAAATTAACATTAAATTATCTAAACCAGAATTGGAATGCTTGGAGAACTTTTTATTTATTGATTAATACCTTTAATTATTTTTGTATTTTTCATTAATTTACTATATATATTTACAAAAAAAAAGTATAATATGTAGTTTATCAACCATCTAGTTTCTGTAACACAAGCCTCGTAGCTTACCACGGAAACTAGATGGCGTTGTGTGACCTGTCTGGAAATATTTATTTATTATTTATTATATATATTTAGTAGTATTTGTTATATAGGTATTGTTTTTAAGCTTATCCCTATTATTATTATTTTTTTGCAAAATCTACATATCCTACTAATATTATAAATGCGAAAGTTTGTCAGGATGTATGTCTGGATGTTTGTTGCTCTTTCACGCAAAAACCACTGAACGGAATTTGATGAAACTTTACAGTAATATAGCCTATACATCAGAATAACACATAGGCTACATAATATTACTATCTGACTACGACATGTGAACCTACGGCAATTTATTTCTAAGTATGTATATCAAAATCGGTATTCTTAGCCTACGTTCCAGTTATGCAGAAAAGTAGCTCAAACTGTCATACTCATACATTTTTTGGTAGGTAATGTAACTTATTTATGCTAAAAAAATAATTTAATTTTATTATAATTAGACATTATTACTTATATAATTATTTCTTAAAATATTTATTCGAAGTAGTTATAAAAATATTAAAATAAAATAGATTAAAAAAACTAATTATAAATAAAACTAAACTAAAAATACCTATGTAATTAAAAGTATTCTACAAAATAAACTAAGGGCGTACCACCAGGGAGGGTACCTACCTAAAACGCTCGCCGAAAATCCTCGTTCATAATTATTTTAGACTATAAGTTGACACGGCCTTTATGCAGCCACGAAATTATGATTGTTATTTTTTATAATTTGACATTAAATTACAATTATTTAGATTATAAGTTGACACGGCTATAATGCCTCGAATTTAGGTTAAGCTATAGTACTTGTTTATGGCGACAATGTCACACAGTACTTTTGAAAAATGTTGTCTATCAACTCTAGACAAAATAAATTAATCATATATGTTTTATCTATTTTTCTCTGTCTAAAATTATGTATATGAAAGAGAAGACAAATTTATAATATGTCCAAAATGTCCATTTATTTCCTAGATAGTTGATATATTTCTTGAGATGGAAGCAGAAGCGTTAAACCCCGTCAAGGAGTTTGTGTTAATTATGAGATTATAAAAAAAAAATTACAAAATATAAAATATAAAATAAAATTAATACTAAGGATATCCCTATCCTCCGCGTCCGCGTGGAATGGTGGCAAGAACGCTGGCTGCATTTCCCGCTCAATTGCAATACTGATTCTCTGGGCGAAAGAATAGCCAGCCATCTTGTCACCGGAGGAGACGATAAGACGCGGTGTTACGAGTATGTCTTTTAAAAACTTTTTTGCACTTTGACTCCATGGGACCAGAGTTTCTACAGCAAACGGGATAAATATGTAATCTTTTAATATACTTACATACTTGTGCCGCTTACTGGACTCTGATTATCTGAATTCCGAGGTCTGTACATACGAGTTTAAAACATCGGCGAGCGTACGGTTAACGTATTTTGGTATAATTCAGATACGAAATATAATAAAATTAAATTAAAAATAAACCCATGACCTAATCATGAGGCAGTGTGCCAAGAACACTTGCAGCATTCCTCCGCTGCACAGCTAACGCTGCACGAAAATACTGCCAGCCCTATTGTCACATTTTACGAACTTCATATCACTTGTCCCCCACGGACCATTATCTCATGACCAAAAGGCACAAATACGTAGTCATTACCAACAGACTCTAATTTGCTAAATTTGGCAAATCGATGCCTATTTTATAAATTTTAAATGATATATTACTATATTATTTACCGCCTCCGTGGTCTAGTGGTAACAAACGTTGCCGTAAACTCGGGAGGTCCTGGGTTCGATTCCCACCGGGGGCAAGTTGTACATTGTATAATTTGTCTCGGTCTGGGTGTTTATATGTATAATATGTATATATTTACAAAAAAAAAGTATAATATGTAGTTTATCAACCATCTAGTTTCCGTAACACAAGCCTCGCAGCTTACCACGGAAATTAGATGGCGCTGTGTGATTGTCTGGAAATATTTATTTATTTATTTATATATGTATGATAAAATGAAGTTTATGCAGTATGTAGTATTTATAGTTTATTTTAAATTTGTTTGGCACTGTGCCCTCTATCCAATCATAACTCAGAAAGGTTAGCTGGTGGAATATTCCCTACGGCATAAAGCTCGTTTATTGTGTACACTAGTTTACAGTTAAATTTTGTGAGAAAAAACTGCCAGCCTTATTGTCACCAGAGACGTCAATGAGCTTTTTATAAAGAAATTGTTCCAAGGCTCATTGACGTCTCTGGTGACAATAGGGCTGGCAGTTTTTTCTCACAAAAATTAAGTATCATAATTCAAAGGGGAAATGCTGCTAGTGTATTGGGCACCATCCCACAAGACAGCGATTTGGAGGAGCTATTTTTTTTGTTAGTATTTAATTTTTATTTTCCAAGTATTTTTTTATTTTTTTTATTTAGGTTAAATTTAGTTTTTTTTTTTGTAATATAGTTTATTTAATTTAAGGTTTTGTATGAAATAAATTCTTTAGGTAGCTTTATTTTATATTTAATGTATATTAATTTACGTCGAATAAAAGTTTCCAGTTATTTTCATTAGTTAGCATTTTTACAATAGGTGAGTTTTTAAGATAACCGTCCGATGGGCGTAGTGTTCACTCGCTGCGTTCCCCCGTTGAACGGCGAGGCTGACCCTTTGAGCGAAATATTCTATACTGGAAGGGTCACCCGTCGCCAAGCTATTCTATAATATAAACTGTTCTACAATACAAATATTTTATACTTTAATTTTGTTTATACCTATTTGGACACTAATGATTTGTCAAATAGTTAAATAACATTATACTGCGTGGAATTTGTTGAAGAGCAAATAATTTTATATTATAATCTAGAATAAAAATAAAGAACTTGTATTTTTATTTTTTATTATTCAGTAATAATATTTAAAGTTACGGCGAGTTTAATTTTTCCTAAAAATACCGCCATTCATACTGAGCCTAACCAAGTAGGTCGACGATAGCGCTAACGTCTGTGCTGTGGGCGAGATTAAATATAATAACACTCCCCAGCGTTTAGGTATTTATCACGATAGATGGCGCATGATAGATGGTACCTAATATAACTATCAGTTGCATAGAAAACTTGAATTTTTATTACGAAATTTAATATTTGCTGTATATTATACCCAAGTGAGCAGCTTTGAAGTGTATAAACCAAGATTTTAAAGCAAAATCAAAGATATGGTGATCTTAAACTTACCGTTCTATTAATTCAACTTTTTTTCTTTCAAAAGACGGTGTTCGCTTCCTTAATTCGTCTTTTAAGGCAGGTAATGTTAAGTTAAAATTCATTTTACTGTTATAAAAAAAATACAATAACATTTAAAATATGATGCGTCATAGGTGTAAACAAGGTACCATTGCCGCTAGCGACATCTACAAAAAGCTTTGCCTGATACACCCCATTACACGCGGTATTTGCAAATGAATTTATTATTTATCAAAAGATATCTAGAAGCCTAAATAAAATCATCTAGGCACATACCCTTTAATGTGTATACATTATAGTGATGACACTGACTACCCCGAAAGTAAATAAATAAATAAATATAACTAAATATTTCCAGACAGGTCACACAGCGCCATCTAGTTTCCGTGGTAAGCTACGAGGCTTGTTTTACGGAAACTAGATGGTTGATAAACTACATATTATACTTTTTTTTTTGTAAATATATACATATTATACATATAAACACCCAGACCGAGACAAATTACACAATGTACAACTTGCCCCCGGTGGGAATCGAACCCACGACCTCCCGAGTTCACGACAACGTTTGTTACCACTAGACCACGGAGGCGGTTGTGATGATACTTCACTATATAATTTAAATAAGTTGGAATCCACTGTGCTAGAAGAAATGAAATGACTTACCAGTAAACTAACATATCCATGAATGCTGTTGTACGCCAGAATTAAATCACGAAATTCTCCAGAACAATATTGGCACTTGTCACATTCTTTAATGACAGAAATGTTGAATTTGTGTCTCCAATCTTCGAGAGCTTTTAGTGCATCTTCAAACCTAATGCTTTGATTCTGCGTCCGGTTCGATATTAAAGAAATGAACCGAGAGTCTTCGAAGAAAAAGTTTATAGGACTTGTCACATTTAGTTCACTTAACTGATTGTTAATTACATTTCTTGTACTATTGTCTGCTAACATTTTCACTGATTAATTTGGCATTAACACTATTAATATATCGTTTGTTGGCTTCGTTATTGATTTATTTTCATTCATTTTTATATTCATATTGTAGATATCTGTGAAAAATAAATATTCATGGTTATATCTATAAATAGAGACAATACATTTTTTTATGTAAAATATATATTAGTTGTGAGATACTTTGTGTTTTCATGCGATGGCTAAGTCTATCTATTTATTTGAAATACAAAGAAGTGTAATATTGATATGGTAACGGCAAGATGTCGCTAGGTTAGCTTATTACGTAATAACTTAAGACAGAAGTTCGCTTAAATAGGAACTAAATAAATTAACTGACTTGATATGACACAGATAAAATAAAATAAATAAATAGATCTCACAACTTTAACTGGAGAAGAACTGAGTTGCGAGACAAGTTTTTTTTACAAGTTATGTTTTTGATGACATTATACGGAGGCCGAGGTTATAATAAAATCTACTAATTACTAATATATATATATAATGATGTTAATATATATATAATTATTTTATTATATATAACTCAGAAGAAGCTTATGTCAGATAAACACAGATTAGTTTTAGGCCTTCTATAAGCTGATGTCGGATTATCACAGATTAGTTTTAGGCCTTCTATAAGCTGATGTCGGATTATCACAGATTAGTTTAAAGCCTCAGAATTAAGTTATAATAAAACCCGAGCACCATGAAGTTGGTGCAAAGTTTTGAAATACACCGTTTATTAACTTCTTTTCGTATAGTAGCTTTCTAAACAAGCAAAACAATATATTTTAGCTCCACAAATGTATAATTCCTAATAATATATTATCTTCATATATGTAAATCTATATAAGTATATCATCACCATCACAGCCCTAGAACACAGAGTCCTAGACCTCGACTGTTGCAGATGGGCCTTCCAGAATATGTAGTTTATTGGTTATAATTGCACCCCACATATTAATCTGTCTCACTCTCCCAAAGGTTAGCTGGTAGAAAAAGCCGAAATTGCTTTAAGTTCGCCTTTGTTCATTATTTTAAGTAAAGTGCAGTAAAGTATTTAATAAATATTATAGAAGCTGACGATTGCCAAACGAAATTCGTTTTTAGATAACGTAGGATGTGCAAAATAATCCGCGACTACAATATGAATTATTAGGTACTCCAGGTATCGTGATCAACATAAATCCATCAACGTCGAGTCAGTTGGAATAGCTTACAAGTACAAGCAGAGAGAGACATAATACCTAGGTACCTACACATAAACTAACATTATGTCATACTCAAATAAAAAAGGATGCATATAAATCAAGGTGGTACATAATTTCAATCCTCTAGCAAAATTCGGTTTGCATGTTGTACGAGTACCTACTTGATATACTTTTATAGAATTTATAGATTTAGTTAACTTATTTTTCGTTTATTCTAATTAGTTTATTATTAGCATTTATAAGTTTTTTCGAACGAAGAAAGGTACAATGATTTAAAAAAAACTAAATCATTGAATAAACCAAAAACTTAAACTTAACAAACATATAAATTACTATTAATAAAAAAACTACTTCATAAATAAAAATACAACAACAACAATCGGGGTCGTCCAGGCCCGGATGATGAATGGGGCCTGGGTTAGGGATGGGGATATTCTCCCGTTTTCCCCGGCAGGATCTAAGGGGGCAACCACCCGCCGGCAACTCAATACACACTTGGTGCAGGGCGCCGTTACTAGAGTAACGTTAGGTTCAACAACTTTAGCTCTCCTCCAGGAGCACTTCTTCTTCGGGGCCGTGAGCGAGACAGTGCGATGTTCTGGAGATTAGGGAGAGCGAAGTATACATTAGAAGGATACATTTCCACATTGAATAATAATAATAATAATAATAAATTCTTTATTGTACAAAACCAAAACAAGTGCAGGTACATAGGCGAGCTTAATGCCGTAAATGCATTTTCTACCAACTAACCTTTGTGACTGAGATATGTAATAAGCGGGTGCAGAATGTTACGAAGAAAATAGATAGTTGAAATTAATTAATTAATAATTGAAAATTGAATGGTGATCCTTTGGCCCAAATATTGCCCAGCCCTTTTGTCTCCCGATGAGCTGTTTTGACAACGCCTTTTAAAAATTTATGTGCACTTGATCCCTACGGACCGAGAGTTTCAACTCCAAACGGTGCAAAAATACATCTCCCAATAAACTGGGTGTTTCCACGCTCTGCCATATTGGTTAACGTCCGTTCCAACCGGCAAAGCGGCCCGTCCTACCGGCGGCGCCAGACAACGAGACCAGTAAGTGAATAAGGTAGGTGCAATACTAAATGAACTTAACGAGTTTTATTGCAGATAACATATAAAAATAAATAAAATAAAATGCGTTTATTTCTAGATTAAGAGCATACAAAATCAGGCAATATTTAACTTTTTTTTGTTTTATTTATTTTAATTGGCATCTAGTTTTTTATACGTCTAATCATTTGTGTTCACCCAGCGTCATGCCAGCCGTATGCCGGAAGGACGTAGTTACATATTTTCATGGATTAACAGAAGAAATGATCAGGAACGGGTTCAAGACTCAGCTTTACGCAGTGAAAGTTGGTGCGAGAGGAGTTCCAGCAAAATCTTTCCACACAGAATTGGACCTAGGCAAGTCTGCAGGAGATACATTTATGGAAAGAGCTTTCAAGACGGCATTAACGGAATCATACAGTATTTAGTTGGGTAGGGAGAGAAGTAGAATGGTGGATGGTGAGCGTATTATCGCGCAATAAAATAAAAGGAGGTCTCTTTTTCAAACCAGCCTATTGTCGGTCGCAAGCCCGAGACACCATTCTTCTCATCTCTTACCCACACACGATGGACCCGGCACTGTGACCCCATGAAATACTTAGAAAGTTGTCTACTTATTCATAGATTTGTTTTAGTAAAATCGTTATAAATGTTGTGGAGAAATAAAGGTCAAAATAACTCTATGACTATGACTATGAAATATAATAAAAATACACAACACAAATTACGACATTTTCCGAAAGTAGCTTAATAATGACTGTCGTCTCTGCGACAACCTTCTGTCATAGAGACTAAGATTTGAATATAAAATATAGTAATCCGTCTACTTGTTCCGCAACATTTTCCCCACCTTGCAAATAGCGAGTTATAGTATTTTGTAAAGTCGTCAGTCCCTATTATCTGCTGCTAATATGTATATATTATATAATGCGTAGGGATACTGCTGCGGGTCTTCGATGGCTTAATTAAAGAGTGTTTAGCGGACTGTATATGGTTTATTGCAGAAGTAGAAATTCCAGTTAATTACTTAAGTAAAAAGGCTATGAAAATTGTGAGAGAAAAAACGTGTGACCGCTCGGTGCGCGGATTGATTCCACTCTCGTGGGCGCCGCTCGGAGCGCTGGCCAAAGATCCAACCACAGATATAGATCTAACTAGATTACGCGAGTCCCTGCATTTGTATGAAAACCAAGCGTGCCACTTTTGTTGTACCTACTGTGACGTCACAAGAGCATTTTAGTGATGGGAATCTCCAGTCCGCGCGAAACCGATATAAAATAGTTCCGACGTTGACAACATATACTGTTTATTGTGTAATATTAGAGATTTTTAAATTTTAGAGAAGGGTTCTGGTGCATCGAGCCGTCAACCACAATGTCAATCTACTAACTCCATCATTAGTTGACGTTTTCAGTACATCAATAGTCGGTATTGCTTTTGTAGTCAGTCGCCGAAACTTTTTTGTTTCCTTAAAACTGCCCTCAATAAAATGAACAGAACAAATTCGACTATGTTTTGTTGGAAACCAATTTTCATGCCCCGTCGCTTCAATCCATTTCATTTTAACGTTAGGGTCACTTGGAAACCTGTAATTATAATTAATAATATTCTGAATTAAATCACTAACAGAAACTAATTGCAATAAAAAAATATATTATGTGTCACAAAATATCCCAAGGCGAACATTATCATTCCTCTGTTTCCAAAATCGATTTTCGAATCGAGCAAGTGTACAACACTATTTGCTTCATTTGACAGAAAAATGATAATAGTGACCCTACCAAGAAGCTTCGCGACGAATGAAAGTATCGATAGTTCCATTTTTATTGCGTGTTTTAGTAAACAGGCTCTAAAACTTTGCAACTTTAAAAGCGGCAATGTATTATGAACATACGGTGCACACTTAGTTACGTAGTTTTCTTAGTAAAACCCACAACAAACATAAAGTGCATAAAATAATTGATTCTAAAATAAATGAGACACAATTTAATTACAAAATTACTTACCGATGAAAGGAAACGTTTCCATTATTCCGTCCAACTTCTCTTGTAGAGTTTTTACAGCTCAATACCGCACAGTGAGGCATTTTTTAGATTTAGATTGACGTCCGTTACCGACAACGCGGACCGCAGACTAAATGAAACCGCATCGAAAGAGGTGCATTGCACTTCCTTTTGGCACGCGAAGTACATACACTCGAGTCATCTAGTTAGATCTATTCTGTGGATCCAACGGTGGTATTGGCCGAGCGGCAATAATGTCGCTGTGGTCGCGACTAATTTGCAACAATTTAAAAACTAAAAACAATCTATAATATGGAACCCGACAGGAAACGGAACAAATAAACAAGTAGACTAATTTTGACACTGGTATTCTAATATACAACATTTTCCTTTTTTAGTAAAAAATGTCCTCTAAGAGACGACCATTCAGTGATAGTCCCAAGAAGACTGGCAACATTTCCCCTCTGTATAACGAGGCTAAAACGTCGGCAGAAATAATTGCCAGTATATGAAATGAAAATCTGTCAATGAACAATGAACACTCTCAAAATCAGAATGACATCAGTCTTTACCACTATGCCGGCTGGAGAATAATAACATGATGAAATCACTTTATATTCTTTTCAAATGTGATTGTCGATAAATTACTGGCAGGAGTAAGTCCTATTCAAAAGCATTGTCAAGGAGACAATTTAAGAGTCATGCACCCGTACTCGTATGTAAAGAAGTGGTATTCTTTAAAAAAATTAGTTATTTTTACAGTAGTGACGTAAAAAAAAATACATTTTCCAAAATAGCTTCATATATGCTTCATATAGCTTCACTTATGTCTCCGTATGTCTCTATGACAACCTTGTCTTATGTTTATTTATAATTTATGTACTTGTTTCACAACATTAGGGCTGCGGGATTAAAAGTATTTTTAAAAATAGAAGTATATAATTCACACCTTTTATTTCTTAGGCAGCTGGAATTACTTAAATTTAATTTAATACTCTCGCTATAACAATCAACCAAATTTATTACAATAATAAAAGCTGCCTATAAAACTGATTTAAACGCCAATAATACAAAACCTCTACATTACTGCAGAGAAATTAAATATAATAAAAAAACGGGTTCGTCTCGGGACCTACCGCAAAAGTGAGAACTAAACTTGCAGGATATTGAATTCGTAGTTGGTAGGAGCGTAGCTGCGTGCGCACGCATAGTTGCAGACGCGTAAAGAAAGAAAGAGAAAGAAGGAGCGGTAGAGAGCGAGAGAGGCATCGGCATGACGCGCGGCGCGCGCCTATCCGTCCCTATTCCCCTTTCCATCTGCGCTATTTTGAGAGGAAGAAAGAAAGAGAAAGAAGGAGCGGGAGGGAGCAAGAGAGGCAGCGGCTATACGCGCGCGCCTATTCGCCCCTCTTCCCCTTCCCCGCCGCACTGTTTCCCCTTGAGAGCTGTTCTGACGTACGGACGTACGTTCTACGAAATAGGTCCCCAACCAAGCGAGCGCAAAAAAGTTCTTAATTTAAAAAGACAGGGAAAGGTTGCTGCCTTTACTGGTACGGTATGAGAATCAAAGCTAGGCCAAACGGTACAGAATGAATTAGTGTATGACAGTCATTGCCGGTTATGGTCGTGTTTTACGGAATTTTCAAATTAATTTTGTTGTTTACTAAAAAATGCCAACCTGCAGCCCAATTCTACTAATAGTTTGGATATAATAGACCTGCCCCCGTGGTCTAGCAGATAAGTCCGTGGATTTAGACTCGGAGGTAACGATTCCTGGTCGTGACACAATAATTTATTTATGATATTTCTCCAGTTTGGTAAGCCAAAGGCATCGACGAGCTTGCCACTTGTCTTGATGGGCCTATAGTAAGGTTGGCTAAATGTGAATCCGCTTCTTTAAAAGCGTTGTTTCTGACCACCTTAAAAGGGAAACGGTCGTGATGATAATTTACTTTACATCATTATTATCATATTAAAGTTGAAGCACACTGCAATTGGCTTTAGCAATACACATAACACATAAAAATAATTTAAATTATTTCGTTTTTTCGACCGGTCATTTATGTAAAGGTGCTACCTGCTACGTAAACAATAAATTCTACGACTTAACGTAAAATGTGCGAGCTATTAAATTTTATGAATTTTACTTTAAAGATATTTGCATTTTCCAATAAAAACTTAAATCTATTATTTGACAAATGTGTCCCAGCGAAATTATGAAAAAAGTTCATTAAATAAAAGTAAATGAATAAGTACCTTTTAATTAAAAACTGAAAGAAAATATAAAAAAACTAAAAAGAAAAAACAACAAGTGTTCCGCCGCCAAAAAGTTCTATTACTACTTTAGCCGTTTGATGAGTAGGTAGGTATAAGTAGGATTTACAATGAAATTTTAACTGATAATGGATGCTAACCAACTTTAAATCATTATAGATCTTAAATCTTAAATTTAGGATCTATAATGGTTTATGGCTATTCTAAATAAAAAATGATAAAAGAAACCTCAAAATTATTTTCAAATACCTATTTGAATCAATATAATAATAGTTCATCGACCTAAATTCTTCTATCTCCACCCTCTCCATCCCTTCCCATCACACCTCTCTTGTCTCTAATTCGTTTGCTGTTGTAGCTGCAAATCTTTGGAATGACCTACCTTTAGGTATCAGGCAAGCTCCAAATCGAGTCATCTTCAAAAATATGGTTTACAAACACTTTCATTCCAACTAGATTGTCCCAAATTTATGTCTCTTTGTCATGTCCTCACTATCCTCAATTGCAGCAACATCATATTTCACTTCCCTCATCATATTATTGTTTATTTATGATTTAATTTATGTTTGTATATATATGTATATATTTATATATTGCGTATTTATGTATATGTATTAGTATGTAATATTGTTAAGAATAACTTGAAAAATGATTGCACCTACCATCTATACTGTCTAAATGCCCTAAAGGTTTGGCTGTCAGAGAATGCTAGGCATTAAGTCCGCCTTTGTACATGGTGCAATAAAGTTTTTTTTTTTAAATAATAATATGATAACTGGTTATAATGAAATTTAACTAAGGTCAGGAGTGCTTCGCGCCATTTTGCGCGGACACGTCAAGTGCAAGTTTTTGTTATGTAAATTAATTTACTGTGGATATTATTGGTCAAAAGTGGTGTTGCTTGGTTTAATAATGTGCTACAGTGTGAATAATTATGGAAAACGATAAATTGGACTTTAAATATGGGGCACAAGTCGCAGTTTATTTTTTGCTGTTTTCCCGCGCTGTCAACTCCCATATTTTACCTGACGTGTTTGAGCTATGGTGCCGCGAATGACTCCAAAAAAGCATCAAATTCCGCAGCATCTGGAATTTGATGATGACCTCATTAACTCATTAAAAAGAAAGATATATTACGTCAGACTTGGCTGTATGGGCTAGATGCTTTGCCTTCCCTATCATCTCATTCATCATCCATCGGGAGAAGAGATCCAAAAAAAAAATAATTAACTAATGTCATTACATTCAGTGACACTCGCGTGATGATAACAAATCGATTGACATGAGAATCATCGAAATGGGCCAACGCGTTTGGTCTCCAGTATGCCACAAAGGAACAAACAAACATACATACATACATTGGCTGTTAAACACATAACCATTCTTTGCGTCGCGCAGTCGGGTAAAAACAGGCTTTATTTTAAGGGATTACAAAAAGTTAAACCAGGGATATCACGACGGTTATAGTGTCTAGTATATGTACATATTTGTAGAAGAAGAAGACACATTTCTAAGTATTCCATTGATTCACCGTGCGGGTGCCGGGTCCATCGTGTGTTGGTAAGAAATGAGAAGAATGGTTTACAAAGGAGGCAGACTTTTATTGCGTGACAATACGCTCACCCCACAATTATGCTCCTCTCCCTACCCGACAAAATACTGTATGATTTTTTGAATGCCGTCTTGGAAGCTAGTTTCATAAATGAATTGACAGCTGACCTGCTTAGATCAAATTCTTTCAGTAAGTGGTGCAAATATTTTGCTGGAATTCCTCTCGCATCAACTTCCACTGCGTAAAGCTAATTTATGAACCCGTTTCTGATCATTTCTTCTGTTAGATCATAATATTTGCTCGACTTCATGTTGTGATCTTTTGGAATATTTAATTGCAACGGAACAGTAAGTTCAATACTAACTCTTTTTAAGTTCCGAGAAAACACTAAGATGTCTGTTTGGCTTATAGGCTGATACACCTAGTTCATCGTAATCCTATAATAATGTTCAAATATCCATAGGAATTTTCGAGTCTGTTACGGCGCCAAGGATCGAGATGGGCTTGCATTTAGTTTTCGTACTATGGCCTTTCTTTATAAATGTAGTCAATATTTTATTTGTAGTCAGTTGCAATAGAATGCTGCTTCATAGATTACATCAGTAATAGCCCTTTTCTAAAAGTGTAATGCACCCTACAAATGTGTGTGTAGCAGTTCCTATGGCAGCACCGTATAGCTTTCCGTAGCTTCTCCCCACCTTACGAGATTACTCTTGTCCGGGAGGGACATTAAAAAAGCGTTAACGTAGGATTTCAGCAACGCCGGAGACCAATCATACGTTAATGTGCGCCACTTCAAGGCTGAAGAAATTGCCCAAAGTTAGCCAGTCATATTGAACTTCTAGAGTCATCGGTTGATATCCCTAAAGGTTTCATGTAATCCCTGGTTTCTTTCTTATACTAGAACAGAAATATTCATCGCGCAGTGCTATTTTGCTGGCGCATTCTTAAGCTTTACGTACAAAAAAATCAGTATATCATTCGACCACAATATACATATATAAGTACCTATTAAAAGTTCATTTTATGCAAGTATTATCATGTGATCGATTGATAACATGTTTTGATAAGCGGCCAATAATATTTCTGGGCATAGATGGTACTGGCTTTACGATAATAATATCAAAACAGTAATAAATTATATGAGAAAATGATTACGTACATACAATTTGATGTTGCAACATGGCGGGGGATGAAACATTTTTTGCTTTAGTGATTTTTATTTACTTCGTCAAATAATATTATTACCATTTATGTAAGACACATAATGGAGCCCCCAACCGAAGACCAACGGCGATACGGAAACTTTCGTCGTCAAGCAGTGTGCCGAGGTTCGCAGAAGGCAGTACGTGTAACCAGTGGCCGGATTCCTTTTCTACTGAAGCCAGAAGCCGGGCGCGATGTTGATCACTTATTGGATTTTGAGCCAAATGCTTATAGGTGTTTTGTACCAATGCTGTATCCCAAAGTTTTTGAAAGTTTGGTTTAATTAAAATATGAGATAAAATAAAAATATATTTTTATGCACCCTAACAGAGATGCTGTTCTTGCACGACATTTGTAGTGGAACTATCGACAGTCCGCCCTCGGTTGCTAGCGTGCTGCGACTCTATGCCAGTTCGCAATACACTCTCTCTGCTCTGTTAGTGATTTAGTTTCGGGCCCAGTCAAGCCGGCATAGTGTTAGGGACTGATGTCTGATTCCAGTTGCTAACATTCATGAACCTTGCGCGCCATTTACCATCAGGTTGGCGTACAATGGTGTGCTGATTGCACACCTAAGGAATGTTTTTTTGAACATTGTTTTTACAACAACACAAATCTATCTTTATTGACATGCATTAAGAAACTTTCCTGTATCCGCGTACTAACATAGTGTATTTTACGATCTAAAATTTTCGCTACATCTATAAAAGTAATTTTAATAATTCGACCCGGTTGCGGAAGTTTGTGTTTGCCACAAATTTATTGGCTGTAAATTAAAGCACAAGAGTGTGTAAAAATGTTTTTGATAGCAGTTCAAAGGATACGCACAGAATTCTTCAAAGTTTCGCAATGATAAAAGGGGAAGAATCTGATTAAATTGGTTCTTTTTAAATACAGCAATACGCAAAATAACTTTAATCTATAAGATGTTTTATAAACATATTTTTAGTTTAAATAAATATTATTTAAATTATTTTGATTCTGTTGGTGTCGTGGTAGTGCGGTGAGAATAATAGATGTACCTTCCTACCAAACTAATAATTAATTTCAAGTTTTACGCCGATCAATAAAATTAGATCAGTGTTTACGAATAAAATGACTGTAACTGACTCACATCATTAATGTTACGATAAACTTGTAGTATATAAATAAATAAATATTTCCAGACAGGTCACACAGCGCCATCTAATTTCCGTGGTAAGCTACGAGGCTTGTGTTACGGAAACTAGATGGTTGATAAACTACATATTATACATATAAACACCCAGACCGAGACAAATTATACAATGTACAACTTGCCCCCGGTGGGAATCGAACCCACGACCTCTCGAGTTCACGGCAACATTTGTTACCACTAGAACACGGAGGCGGTATATATTTATTTACTTTGTAAATATTTATTGGAAAGAATATTTCCAAAATATAAAAAATATTAAATAATAATTACAAACTACCTAAATAAAATAAAATAAAATAACTGTAAACTAAGCGTAATAAAAATAAAACTATGTCCCCTCAGGGATAGCCCAAGAAGACTGGCAACATTTCCCCTCTGTATAGCGAGGCTAATACGTTGGTAGAAATAATTGACAGCCTTCCTGACTCAAGATTTCTTCGTCAGCCGCTTCGACATCTCTTTGACCAGACGCTTGGCTGAGGGTTCCCCATGGTCCCATCGCCTCGACCTCAAACGGCGCAAACTCGTAACCTACCGAGGTTGGCATATTTGCGCAGCTTGGGGTTCTTAGCAGAATCCGCCGCACTTCCCGCGCTATCCGCCGCACTTCCCGCGCTATCCGCCGCACTTCCCGCGCTATCCGCCGCACTTCCCGCGCTACGACTTACTATACGAGAATATAAATGTTTACTTAAATTTTTTTGTAAGTTTTGTTTTAAGCTGTGTTATTTTAATATAAACATCACCATGGCAAGCTAACAATATAAGTTCTCTTCGAAAGTAAAAACTGGCATTTGACATCATTGCAGCATACATTCAACGAGAACAATAAATAGGTGGTAGGCGGACTGATGGTGGTAATTTGTCCAGTCGGATGGAGCTGGGAAGCATCAGGCTCGAATTGCCGCCATGCTCAGTCAAGCCGGCATAGTGTTAGGGACTGATTTCCGTTATGAGTGTCTGATTCCAGTTGCTAACATTCATGACATGACCTTGCGGGCCGCTTACCATCAGGTGGGTGCAAGGACACATAACGTGCTAGTATAAAAAAACGAATAAAAAAAAAGTTAAACAATCACTGTATTGTACCGGGTTCGATTCCTGGTCGGGACACAAAAATATTTATTAATGTAAATAAATACATTTTATTAATATTTAATTTATTTGTGATATTTCTCGAGTTTGGTACGCTGGCTGGAGACATCGACGAGCTTGCCACTTGTCATGATTGGCCTATAGTAAAGTTGGCTAAATGTGAATCCGCTTATTTATAAGCGTGGTTTCTGACCACACCGAAAGGGAAACGGTCGTGATGATACTTTACTTTTTTTAAACAATCAATCTTATTGATGCCCTCTGAAACCCTTTATTAGTTTGCTTGTTAGAAATAGAGAGGTAGAGTTTGGTAACATTTCTGGCTAATTTTACTGATATTGTAAAGCGATTATAATTGCTTGGCAGGTTAGTTCAATGGTGGTACTTCTCAGCTATAAACTTCAAGCAAACTATTTTCAATGACGTGAAGAAACAACTTCTAAAATGTAGTTAGCAGATGACAGAGTGATCTATCTTGCTCGTGCTCCATTCACTACCTCTCACCAATCGTAATTGCAGTTCTCTGTTATCAATTTACACTTTGGAGCAAAGGAAAAAGGGACACTAACAAAAATGTTACTTCCAACTGACATCTATATATATTACCGTATTAATATTATATGTGTGAAAGAAGCTTTGTATTTGAGTATTTTATATATGTATGTATGTTTCAAAAATCAACTTCACTCCTATTTTCTATCCGTGCAAAATAATCTTAATACTTTGTAATTTGAATTCGTATATATTGGTCTGCGTGTGTGTATCTTATATATATATATATACACACATCAAAAGTGTCTAGGGATCAACATATATTTTTGCAATAACTTTTCTCCTGATTGATATTCATTAAAATTTTCTTTAAGGATTGATCAAATAAAATGTTTTCGTTTGTCTACAGTAACGATAAACCAAGTCACCTTTGCATTAGTAAAAAAAATTGCCATTTTCCTAATAAAGGGATTTTTGACATTTGAACCACTAACATTAAAGTTCGAAAAAAAGACTGAAATAACAGTTTTTTTTTTAATTTTATTGGGTAACTTAAACAATTAATAATCCGTGTTTCTACCGCGAACACTAACAACACAAGAACATCGGTTTGGCATACTCAAAATGAGTTCATCCAAATCACGCTGTGGAATGGCCGCCCATGTTCGTTGCAACAACAAAAAAAGGTCTTCTTGCGACTGGATACCCTCCATATTCGGCAGAGCTCTTCTCTGAAGAATATCCCATGCATGCTCAATCGGGTTCAAGTCTGGCGACTGAGCAGGCCAGGGCAGGACATTGATGTTAGCTGCGGCGAGAGTCTGTCTTACAACTCTTGCGGTGTGCGGTCGTGCATTATCATGCATTAACTGAAATAAGGGACCGATATGCACTTGTAGAGGAACGATGACGTCTGATACAACCGTCTCAGCATAAATTTGAGCGTTGAGGTTGCCTCTGATCCAAATCAACTCAGTTCTTCCGCCGATCGAAATACCCGCCCATACCATGATGGTTCCACCACTATAAGGATGGACTTCCTGGCAGGATTTTAATCGCTGTTGGCGTCCAGGGGTTCTCCAGTGTCGTATACGTCTTGTATCCGGCCTCATACCAAAACGAGACTCATCAGAAAAGCACACGAAACGCCATTGTTCTTCTGTCCAATTTCTGTGTTCAAGAGCCCATTGATATCGAGTCCTACGATTGTGCATTGCTATAGGTGGTACCCGTAGCGGTCTTCGGGAATGACGGTTCACTTCATGCAAGCGGTTTCTGACTGTTTGGTCGCTAATTAAGTTCCCTGAAGAGCGATGAAGGCTCACGGCTAACATCATGGCGGTTATTGTTGGAGTTCTTCGAGCTGTGATTTGAATGTATCGGTCTTGTCTCCGTGTGGTGCAGCGATACCGTCCTCCATGGCGCTCAGCCACGGTACCAGTGGTTCGGTAACGTGTCCAAAGTCGACTGATAACACTCTGACTTGTATTCAGAGCTAAAGCCACAGTACGTTGCCGGGAACCAGCTTCTATCATTCCCACGGCTCTGATCATTTCTTCCCTGCTTAAATGACGTCGCCGCTCCATAATAACGTTGGTTTTAATCAGTAGTAGGGAAACAATAGCACTAATAATGTCTTCAATGCGTCTTATGTTTTTATAGGGAAAATATTGACAGCTGATTTTCATCTTTTACTCGAATTTGATTGACAGTTCCTGTTTTAAATTATGAAATGCACCAAAAAGGATCCATATAAATTTATAAAATCATAAATTTATTACAAAGCCACATCTCAATCACAAGAAATCCGCATAAACATGCTTGATCCCTAGACTTTTTTGATGTGTGTATATTATATTTTAGCTATTAATATATGCATAATTATTCACATTGTATTTTTTTAAATTAAATACATACGTATTTAAAAAAAAAATATTAAAATATAAATTATTAATTACTTACAACAGTCGCGCGCTAGGTCTCAATGCGAACGCACGCGTCATTTTACCTATGTGTTTTGTAGTACCCACTTATAGTGTGTTTTTTTTTTTTAATGAGTAAATCTGCTAATCCGGAGTTGGTACCTTTGCCACACACGAGTAGTGAAGAAAATGTTATGGAGTGTCAACCAGTAGAAGTGGTGGTGAACGAGGACTATACTTGGGATAATTTGGGTATAGGAGGCTTCGAAATGTTGAATGCATTACCACGATGCAGCGCTGCAGCGGATAATGACGGGTTCACAACAATTAAAAGAGGTACTAAACGTAACAGAAAATCAGCACTATCCACCAGCAATTCCGTTTCTTCAGACTTAGAAGGGGATACTCAGGAGAATAAAGATGGATTTGTTGAAGTTTCTGTCACTTCTTTAAAAGAAAAACTGCCGAAACAAGTCGCGCTGGCAAAGCTTTTAAGAGCCGAAGAAATAAATAATATTTTGAAAATAGCTTATAAAAGCCCATTTAAGGTGGTCATTCAATTAGAATATCAGAGGGACGCTAAAAGGCTGGTGGAATCTCAGAAGTTTCTGTCCATGGGTTATCGCTGTCAATTGGCGGGAGAAATTTCAGTGACCTACGGCCTAGTTAAAAAAATTGACTTAGATGTGGAAGATAAAGAACTGATAGAGACATTCTCCTGCGAGTTTGAGATTCTTAATATGAAAAGACTTAAAAGGCGCGGAGAGGATGGAGAGTGGGTAGACAGCGAGACCATTCGTGTATGCTTCAAAAGCGCAGTGTTGCCAGAATACATTGTTGGATATGGATGCAGATTTGCGGTAGAACGTTTTATGTTTCCGGTAACGCAGTGTTCGGGTTGCTGGAAATTCGGTCACACCAGGCGAACCTGCCCATCAAAAAAGATTATGTGCCCGAAGTGTGGACAAGGCCATCCAAACTGTGAAATAGTCAATTTTAAGTGCATTAACTGCGGAGGACAACATATGGCATTAAGTAAGGTCTGCCCTATATTTTTAAAGGAGAAAAAAATTCGGTCTATAATGTGCTCGGAAAGCTGTACATATAAAAGGGCTTTAGTAATACTTGATGAGAGCAAAACAATATTGGACAACCCTATTTTAGTAGACGAAGGTAAGAGGGACGAAAATACTTTACCGAGTTTTTCTCGAGCTCACGTGTCCTATAGAGATGTACTGATTAACAAAGTGAATACTACTAATGAGGCAACTGTTGATAGCACTGATAGCAGCTCGGAAAAAGTTTCGTCTAATGATATGCAGAAAATCAAGAAAAAGAAAAAGAAGAAACAGCTAAAAATATCCAGGTCACGTGAAAGAGAGATTAATACCGAACAAACTACAAAGCAAGTAGAAGAAAGCAACGTAAGTAAAGTACAGAGTTTCAACTTTTCGAAAGTATTTAAAAGGTTGAAAAAAATAGTTGTATCTGAGAAGAAAATAGAAGAGAAAATTACGGCAGTGTTAAGTGTAGTAGTGAGCGAAATTACCCAGTATTGTATCGAACTATGGAAAGGGGGAAACGGTTTTCTTAACATTTTAAATTTATTAAATATGTCCAATGGCGAGTAAATGCAAAGATTTAAGAGTCAACCTATTTCAGTGGAACGCCCAAAGTTTAAGGCCCAAGATAAATCAATTCGAAGCTCTTCTTAGTCAAGAAAGTATTCATATTGCAATAGTGAGTGAAACGTGGTTAGAATTAGACTCATTAATTAAGATTAGTGCATACAATATTTTTAGAAAAGATAGATTAGATTCTTATGGTGGAGTTGCAATTATTGTACATAAATCAATTAAAGCTAGTGTTTATCCTACTGTTTTAAATAACTCTGGTATCGAAATTTTACATGTTAGACTAATTAACTGTGGAGATCTGGAAAATATTTTTGGTATATATTGCCCATCTTCGGTATATACTACACAATCAGACTGGGATGAATTATTCTCGTTCACTTCCAAAAAGTCAATGGTAGCAGGAGACTTTAACGGTCATCATTCTAATTGGTCCTATAAGAACGATATCAGAGGTATTCATCTGATGGATTCAGCTCTAGAAAATGGTTATGTTTCTCTGAATAATGGTCATCCCACCAGAATTAAATTAGTTAATAACATTATTCGTGAAACTTCTCCTGACATCACTTTTATATCAACAGATATTATGATAAAGTTTGATTGGAAAGTTTGTAATGAAAGTTTAGGTAGTGATCATCTTGTCATTAAAATAAGCATGAACCTTCAAAATGACAATAAATACGTTCAAAAAAGAATGTTTAAGAAAGCTAATTGGCAAATATACAAAAAATCAGTTGAAGAGTACTTAAATTTATGTGAATATCATAGCAATGACATACAAGAGAAATATAACCATTTTTTGGGCTGTATTAATCATGCTGCTAATTTAAGTATTCCTTTGTCTAAAACTAATATAAACCCAGATAGTAGGTTTAAGCCGAAAGAATATTGGTGCTCAGAACTATCTCAGGTCGTTGCTCAGCGTAGGCTTGCCTTGAAGTTATTTAGGCGTAACCCTACTCCTCAAAATCTTAAAGTGTTGGAAGAAAGAATAATCGAGGCACAAAGAATGATTAGACAGAAGAAAAGGGAAAGTTGGAATCAATTTTGTAATTCAATTAACGAAACTACTTCAGTATCACAAATGTGGAATAAAATGCGATGGATGAAAGGACTAAAACGTTCCATAGTTTATCCTTCTCCAGAGGTCAAGGATGATTTGTTAAAAACTATGGCTCCTGACTCAGTACTGTCTGCGATGCCAACAATTACTTCCACTAATAACATCCTAGAAATATCTATTACTATTCACGAACTGGACGGTTGTATTAAAAGAAAAGATTCGGCTCCGGGTCAAGATGACATCTCATTTTCCATGATCTACAATCTTCCAAAGGTAGGAAAGCTCTATCTGCTTAAACTATTCAATTTAATTTTTACCTCAGGTTATGTTCCATATCAGTGGCGAGACATTCAAATTTTACCAATTCCTAAACAAGGTGGCAATAAATTTAGACCAATTTCATTAATATCTTGTGTGTGCAAAATTTTTCACACTATTATAGCCAGACGGTTAGAATGGTTTGTGGAAAAAAATAACATTCTTTCTCCCAATACAATATGTTTTAGAAGGGGACAGTCTAGTATAGACTGCGTAGCTCGGTTAGTAACTCAAGTGCAGATAGGTCTATCTGAAAATAACTCAACACTGGCTTGTTTCTTGGATATTGAAAGTGCATATAACAATGTTTTAGTTGGTAAAGTTGTTGAGTGTTTGGACAAGCTAGATGTGGGTAGCAAAATTTGTAAATATTTGTGGAGTTTTCTTAGTCAACGACACTTAAGGATAAAAAACGAGCATGATAATACTCTTGGGCTAGCAAGATGGACTAACAAAGGACTGGCTCAGGGAGATCCAATTTCTCCTTTACTTTTTAACATTGTGTCCTCATCCATATGTAATCAAATTCAAAATGTTCATATTTTACAATATGCTGATGACTTCGTGTTATATGTAAGTGGAAGTAATCTGCAAGTAAATATAGCAAAAATTAAATCTGCATTAATTAAGGTTTACAAGTTTCTAGAACAATTGGGACTGGAATTATCTGCTAATAAGTGTAAATTATGTAATTTTACCAGAGGTCATAGAAAAGCTGAAGTTGTTCTCAAAGTTAATGGTTTAAATTTTTCATCAGTTCAAACAATTAAATACTTAGGTATTTGGTTGGACAGGTCGTTACGTTGGGGTTGTCATGTTAACAAAGTATGCGAAAAAACCCAAAAATTTCTTACTCTACTGAAAGTTCTTGCTGGCTCGGCCTGGGGTATTCATCCTAAACACCTTCGTAGACTGTACATAGCTCTTATTAGAAGTCGTATAGATTATGGATCTATTTTGTACGACAATAGTGCCAATACTCATGTATCTAAATTAAATAAACTCCAAAATCAAGCTTTAAGAATTGTTGGGGGTTTCATTAGAAGTTTCAATGGATTCCTTCCCACATTGGCCTGCATGGCAACGAGAAGGCCGATATTTTGGCGAAATTAGGTGCATTAGAGGGGGAAAATGTAAATGTTTTACCTAACTTTTCTGAGGTCCTATTGAAATATAAAAATAGTTGTTTCGACGAATGGAAACAATATTTTGATGTGAGATCGAAAAACAAAGGAATTTGGTACAAAACTATTCAAGGTGAGCCCCCTCGAGTGCCGTGGTTTGCCCAAACTAAGCTTGATAGAGTGAATTTAGTAAATGCTTTCAGGCTACGGACCGGCCACTTTCCTTTCAACAAATTTGCATTCATGATGAAGAAAGCAGACTCCCCTAATTGTGACACGTGTGATCAGGTCGAGGATGTAATGCATTTGTTGTGGGAATGTGGCCGATGCGAGGCTCAGAGAAAAATTTTGTTGTTGAAACTTGGTTTAAGAGTGGAAGAGGTCGGTGCATTTAATAGCATTCTATCTGAACCAACGTCTGCTTCAGCTAGAATGCTATTTAATTTTGTAAATATTTATTTAGCTTGTAGAGATAATTAATTTTATATAAGTCGTATTAGCATTTAAGTAGCTTTAGGTTTCGAAGCTTGCGACTGTGTTTGGATTCGCGCGGCCCTTCCGTCTCTACAGGTTTGTCTGTGTGGACGGAGGAGGCGCGCGGTGCCGTGAGTTGTAAGCTGTCGGAATCTTACAATAGGGCTGGCATGGACATTATTATGTCCAAAGCCCTGATAAAAATAAGAGAAAAAAAAAAAAAAAAAAAATTACTTACAAAATACTAAAATTAAATAACCTAATTAAAAAATAAACTATAAATAAATAATATCCTCGAGAGAAAGTCCCAAGAAGACTGGCAATATTTCCCCTCTGTATAGCGACCGTTGGCAGTAATAATTGCCAGCCTTCCTGTCTCCAGATTTCACCGCCAGCCGTTTGGACAACTCCTTGGCCAGACGTTTGGATTATTTAGCTCATTCACATTTTTCTAATACACTATAAACAAAATTCTTCGCCCAAATACGGACAGAACTTGTATTCCTACATACGAGTATAATATACGTAGGATTAATATTTCTTTTTATATTTTTTTTATTGTCGTATAATTTGTTTTACTATAAACAATTCGTTACTCTGGCTAATCTTGTCTAGGCCCGGTAGAAACATTGTTAATACAAATTTAAAACTTTGTATCCCTTTTCATTGCTCCCGGATGTAGTAAGACATGTGTTTACATAACAATAAAAAAAACTACTAGGGATGCGTAAATCTTACGATATTAACCGCCAAAAACTTGCTATTGTTTACATTGGCCTAAAAGTTGTATTAAAAAGACTATATACTTACAAATTGGTATCTGCTATCACAATATTTAACAGAGTAATAAACTGAGTTATATTTTTTATATGTTTATGTATATTTTATGATTTAACTGGGTTTTTGTTACGTTTGCCGGTTTTTATTTTGGTTTATTGCCGTCTCGAGCGGCGCGTGGACGTGCGCGCGTGTCGGCGGCAGTTATACACTGAAACTGGCCGTTCGCTTCAACACGGCTATAACGAATCTCATTAGGAATTAATACAGTTAAATATCTAACAGATCTAAACGATCTAGTCAAAAACATTATTAATGATTATTAATTTAATAATCGCATTAATAAGCGCATTGCTGATATGCCTATATAAAGCGTAAAGTTCATAAAATTGACAGACTATGTCTATTATCACTTGTCCAGCCTGTTTTTACAGATGAGGACTTCAATGTTTGTTTCTTCTTCTGGTGTTTTGTTTCACTTTTATTGCTGAATGTTCTCATCAATTTCATTCCGTGATCACGACTGGGAAATATCATTGTGTTAAATCTAAATATTTTGTCTAGTGGCACCTGCCTGTTGGAATTTTATCAATTATATTTTGCGATCTGCATTAAATGATCTCTTTGGATTTTTATTGTACTTTCTGCTAAAATATCCGACCAGGTGAAGGCTGGAATGGATGACACATGAGTGCACCAGGAAAGCTGCGGTCCGAGAGGAGTGGCGACAGCTTGTTAAGAGTGTCACTAGCACTCAAATATACCACGACCACTCTGCCAAGAGTGTAGCGACTAACAAGAAGTAAACAGGTACTCAGAGAGAACAACTGAATTAAGCAGATTTACTAAATTTTAATTATTTATTCAACAAGTCAACTAAAGGTATAAAAAAAAATTAAAACAAAAAAAAAACCTACCTACAAAACCTAATTTAAATATAATTTACTTGTGTGGCAGTTTACAATATTTACTATTAAGTGACGTCACTTACGTAATTTAGCACTTTCACACGTCAAATTACATATTGTTTTTAAAACATATTTTTAGAAAGAAGTCAATTATATTTTATTTTTCAAATCAAAATTAGAACTGCACAATTTAAATTTTAGCTAAATGTTCGCTCCAAATCCACGAACTTAACTACTAGACCACCAGTTTGACGTTCAAAGAATAGGATGACTGGAATAAATCAAATCTTTTCAAGTAAAAACATTTTTGGTGATGAAAAATGTTTGAATTTTTCCTTAAAAGTTGTTTTCTTGACGTTTTATGATGGGAGACACTACGCAGAGACACAGGGTCTACTATGAACGTCCGAAAATGCAATTTTGGTTATAACAAAAAACAACCGAACTACACGCACCGGCCGAAATATACACCTCCGTACCGTAGGCACCATCCCTACATGTACATAGGTACGAGGTGACTTTGTATGCCCTTACGTTAGACTAATATGTGATTCTATTGATAGAAACAAACAACTTTTCCTTAGAAACCAGAGTTCTCCATACCCACAATGTTTGTCACTTCCGACATATCGCACCGTTAGTAATACCCCTTGTATTTTTATTTAATACGAAAAAGTAGTTTCTTTGGAAATTACGTTTTAAGTTTATGGATTGTTGCATTCCAGCTTATTGTTTGAGAAGTAAAAAAAAGTATCATCACGACCGTTCCCCTTTCGGGGTGGTCAGAAACCACGCTTATAAATAAGCGGATTCATATTTAGCTAACTTTACTGCCGGCCAATCATGGCAAGTGGCAAGCTCGTCGATGTCTCCAGCGTACCAAACTCGAGAAATATCACAAATAAATTAAATATTAATTAAATGTATTTATTTACAATAATAATTATTTTTGTGTCCCGACCAGGAATCGAGCCCGTCACCTCCGAGTCTAAATCCACGGACTTAATCGCTAGACCATGGAGGTAGTTTAATAATAAGCATTTGTGAATAAAATGCTTATTATTAAAGTTGTAAATGTGAAATAGTCTGGATGGAAACGTGTGGATACACTTAAATGGGTTTATCAGCACAAACAGTGGATACTTTCCCGCCCCGGCAGACTGGTAAAATTACCACCTTCAGTCCGCCGACCACCTATTTGTTGTTTTCGTTAAAAGTATGTGCCATTTGCAATGATGTCAAATGCCAATTTATCCTTTCAAGGAGAACAAATATTGTAAGCTTGCCATGATATTAAACGAAACGACTTACCTTAAAATATTTAATATTTCGAGTAAGTATGTAGAATACTTTATGGGGCTTCCCTTTGTGCTCTTAAAAAAAAACAAGGAGGCATTAGACCTATAGCTGTCGGAAATACCATTAGACGCATTACAGCCAAAATCGCTTGTTCATCGGTTAAATCCGACCTTAAAGAATATTTCGTCCCCTTTCAAATGGGTTTTGGTGTTAAAGGAGGTTGCGAAGCTTTGGTTCATGCCACCAGACAATTCTTAATTAACCCACATTTAGAAAAGAAAGCTATCCTTAAGCTAGATTTCCGAAATGCTTTTAATGCCATTGAGCGATCCGAAATGTTAAAACAAGCATACTTGAAAATCCCATCTATATCCCGTTTCATTTCACAATGTTACACCAATGCGTCATGCCTTCTTTATAATGGCGACATTTTATTATCAGCTTGTGGTTGTCAGCAAGGGGATCCACTAGGTCCTGCTCTTTTTAGCCTCACCATTCAACCTATGATTAATGAATTAATTTCCGATTTTAATTGTTGGTATCTCGATGATGGTACTATCGCAGGCTCCATAGAAAATCTACTCAGTGATTTATCTAAAATTATATCCTTATCAAACAATTTAGGCCTTAAATTAAATCCTTCAAAATGCGAAGTCTTTTTTCTAGATGAGGCCAGTGAAAATGATTATCAACGTTTTAACAATCTTGCCAACGGTATCATCCTTCTCAACAAAAATAAATTCAATTTACTTGGTGCTCCTGTTACAACCGAAGCCATTTTTAATACATTAGATTTAAAATTAGAAACATATAACCGGGCTTTGAATAAATGTGAATCCTTGCAACCACACGTAGCATTATTTTTAATTAAAAATTGTTTGGCTGCTCCTAAACTAATTTACTTATTGAGATGCTGTCCATCTTGGCTCGCTCTTGACAAACTTCATAATTTTGACATCATCCTGAAGTCCACAATTGAAAAAGTATTAAATATCAACTTGTCAAATACATCATGGTCTCAGGCATGTTTACCCATCAGATTAGGTGGACTTGGTCTCCGTCGTTTAACCGATCTTTCCATTCCAGCTTACCTGGCTTCTGCCCACAGCTCTAGAGTCTTGGTCGATTTAATCCTTAAATCAAACGTCGACTTGGATCTACACTGTGTGGTAGACGCCAGAAAGCTTTGGACAGATTCACTTCCTGACGTTAGCGAACCCGATAATAAATGTTCCCAGGCCGCTTGGGACATCCCTTTAATAAATAAATCATACCAATCAATAGTAGACATTTCAAACAATACTTATGACTGTGCCCGTCTGTTAGCATCTACCCAGAAGGAAGCTGGTGCATGGCTTCACGCCGTCCCATCAGCTCCTCTTGGTACACTCCTGGATAAGGACAGTTTAAGAATAGCAGTTTCTTTACGCCTTGGTTCAAAAATATGTCAACCTCACATATGCAAGTGTGGTTCTCAAGTTGATGAAATGGGTCTACACGGGCTTAGTTGTCAAAAGAGTGCAGGCAGATTCTCCAGACACCAAGCCTTAAATGAGTTAATAAAGAGAAGTTTATGGTCTGCTAAAATCCCGTCCGTCCTTGAACCATCAGGACTTTCACGTAGTGATGGTAAAAGGCCGGATGGTATGTCTCTTGTACCATGGAGTGAGGGAAGATGTCTTGTTTGGGATGCCACCTGTGTGGATACCTTTGCCGCTTGCCACATTTCCTCTACATCAAAAAAGGCCGGTTCGGCTGCTCATACAGCCGAATTTAGAAAGCACATCAAATACAATAGCATTAAACAAAATTATAACTTTGTGGCATTTGGGGTTGAAACAATGGGGGTATATTCTCTTGATACCCACAAATTCATAAAAGAGCTGGGTAAACGAATTTTCCAAGAGTGTGGCGATCCCAAATGCCATAACTACCTAAAACAGAATATTTCAATTATAATTCAACGAGGAAATGCGGCGAGCGTTTTAGGTACCCTCCCTGGTGGTAAGCCCTTAGTTTATTTTGTAGAATAGTTTTAATTTCATAGGTATTTTTAGTTTAGTATTATTTATAATTAGTTTTTTAATCTATTTTATTTTAATATCTACTTCGAATAAATATTTTATTATAGGATAAAAAAAAAAAAAAAAAAAAATTTCGAGATGAAATTAAAAATATTATGAAATGAAGTTTCGTATTTCGTAGGTACGTTAAGAGTAAACCCCCAAATACCCAGAGGTCGGGCCAAAAGACGTTGACAATGATTAAATTATTGCTTAATCAACGACTCTAAACAGATGAAAAGAATCTCACTTTATCTCCATTATTATAAGAAGAAAATACCATTGTAAAATCTATCTTCTAAAACATCTGGGGGTACCGCTAAGTTCCAAAAGAAGGATTATATAAACGCACGTTTGACATTCCCGTAATTATGGCACGTGAAAACTACTCATAATATAATTACATTTTTAGAAACTTCTGACTGCCTCCGTAGTCTAGCGGTTAAGTCCGTGGATTTATACTCGGAGGTACCGCGTTCGATTCCTGGTCGGGACACGATAATATTTATTAATTTAAATGATTAAAATTTAATTAATATTTAATTCATTTGTGATATTTCTCTCTCCTTTGTTACGCTGGAGATATCGACGAACTTGTCACTTGTCATATTAAAGTTGGCTAAATGTGAAACCTGACCACCCCGAAAGGGAAACGGTCGTGTTGATACTCTAAAAACTTCTAGATGTTATAAAGTTGAGAGTAGGTACCTACATAGTTTTTTTATTGAGTTTAGTTTTTATTTAATTATAATTTATTTATATTAAGTAGTTTTTATTTACTTTAATTAAGTAGGTACTGCCTCCGGTGTGAGACCATTTACAGTACTTAAGTAGATTAAGACGCGCGTTCGATTCCTGGTCGGGACACAATAATTTATTTAATTTATTTGTAATACTTCTCGAGTTTGGTACACTAGGGACATCGACGAACTTGCCACTTGTCATGATGGTAGTAAAGTTGTCTGTGGTTTCTGGCTACCCCGAAGGGATATAGTCGTTATGATTATATATCAAAACTAAAAAAAATATATGTATACTCGTATAATTTACGAAATCTTTTTAAATAAAGAATAAATAATTTATCATCAACGTCAAGTGTTGTGCTCAGTATTTTTAAAAAAGGTAATCTAATACAATAAAATATTAGTAAAAGTTTTAATATAGTCATTATTGTTAATGTCACATTACATTAACGGAACTCGGTGTCCAATGCCATTACAGATGCTCTTATTTGATAATCTTTAAACCAGCTACTGCTCTGCATTATGGTACAGTCGCTCAAATCTATACCTGCTTATTTAAGTAAAACATAACACAAAATTGTGGGAATCAAACATCCAGTTGAATGAATGTAGCCATCTCATAAAAGAAATCATCGCAAACAGATTTAAGAGTCGGCTTCACGTCTGTACGCTTGGTGCGGGAGGAATGTAGCCATCTCATAAAAGAAATCATCGCAAACAGATTTAGGAGTCGGCTTCACGCCTGTACGCTTGGTGCGGGAGGAATGTAGCCATCTCATAAAAGAAATCATCGCAAACAGATTTAGGAGTCAGCTTCACGCCTGTACGCTTGGTGCGGGAGGAATGTAGCCATCTCATAAAAGAAATCATCGCAAACAGATTTAAGAGTCGGCTTCACGCCTGTACGCTTGGTGCGGGAGGAATGTAGCCATCTCATAAAAGAAATGATCGCAAACAGATTTAAGAGTCGGCTTCACGCCTGTACGCTTGGTGCGGGAGGAATGTAGCCATCTCATAAAAGAAATGATCGCAAACAGATTTAAGAGTCGGCTTCACGCCTGTACGCTTGGTGCGGGAGGAATGTAGCCATCTCATAAAAGAAATCATCGCAAACAGATTTAAGAGTCGGCTTCACGCCTGTACGCTTGGTGCGGGAGGAATGTAGCCATCTCATAAAAGAAATCATCGCAAACAGATTTAAGAGTCGGCTTCACGCCTGCACGCTTGGTGCGGGAGGAATGTAGCCATCTCATAAAAGAAATCATCGCAAACAGATTTAAGAGTCGGCTTCACGCCTGTACGCTTGGTGCGGGAGGAATGTAGCCATCTCATAAAAGAAATCATCGCAAACAGATTTAAGAGTCGGCTTCACGCCTGTACGCTTGGTGCGGGAGGAATGTAGCCATCTCATAAAAGAAATGATCGCAAACAGATTTAAGAGTCGGCTTCACGCCTGTACGCTTGGTGCGGGAGGAATGTAGCCATCTCATAAAAGAAATGATCGCAAACAGATTTAAGAGTCGGCTTCACGCCTGTACGCTTGGTGCGGGAGGAATGTAGCCATCTCATAAAAGAAATGATCGCAAACAGATTTAAGAGTCGGCTTCACGCCTGTACGCTTGGTGCGGGAGGAATGTAGCCATCTCATAAAAGAAATCATCGCAAACAGATTTAAGAGTCGGCTTCACGCCTGTACGCTTGGTGCGGGAGGAATGTAGCCATCTCATAAAAGAAATCATCGCAAACAGATTTAAGAGTCGGCTTCACGCCTGTACGCTTGGTGCGGGAGGAATGTAGCCATCTCATAAAAGAAATCATCGCAAACAGATTTAAGAGTCGGCTTCACGCCTGTACGCTTGGTGCGGGAGGAATGTAGCCATCTCATAAAAGAAATCATCGCAAACAGATTTAAGAGTCGGCTTCACGCCTGTACGCTTGGTGCGGGAGGAATGTAGCCATCTCATAAAAGAAATCATCGCAAACAGATTTAAGAGTCGGCTTCACGCCTGTACGCTTGGTGCGGGAGGAATGTAGCCATCTCATAAAAGAAATCATCGCAAACAGATTTAAGAGTCGGCTTCACGCCTGTACGCTTGGTGCGGGAGGAATGTAGCCATCTCATAAAAGAAATGATCGCAAACAGATTTAAGAGTCGGCTTCACGCCTGTACGCTTGGTGCGGGAGGAATTTCAGCAAAATCTTGGCCTACGCCCTAATCTGTTACTTAAGCGCAAACGCAAACAAAGACGCGGTGGTGGCTCGGTTGTGAGGACGCGTTCCTTAAATCCTACAAAGGTCGGTTCAAACCCCCCCGGCATGTACCAATGAGAAATGCACTTTTAACGTACATTTGTCATAGATTTACAACACCACCGTTCCCGTGCCTTGGAGAGCACGTTAAGCCGTCGGTCCCGGTTCCACTAATGCCAACTTGATGAATCGGTAATAAATTGTGATTAAAATTGACATCAGACCTTCGCCAACCTGTCTAGATACTACGAGTGTAGGCTAAATTCTCCAGACATATGTTCTGGAAGGCCCATCTCCAGCAGTGGAGGTCTAGGACGCTGTGTTCTAGGGGCTGTAATGAAGCGCAAACGTTATATGTGTAAAGGAATCTGTTAACTATATAGGGACTGTAACGATGAATGGTGATGCGTTATTATCCCATAGTCTCACTTTTATTACAGTTTCGCTTATTTTGCCAGTTATATACTTATGTTGTCTTAAAAGTTTGTGGAAATTATATAAAATCATTTGTTAGCTGGAAGTTTTAAACTATAAAAACAGTAACTGCTTGGTAAAGAAGAGAAAAGAGCAAAATAGTGGATAAAAAACATGGACATCATTTTACGTACTGTACCTTTTCGATTATCTTTCACAGATCAGCTATTCAGAAATCCAATTTTAAAGAAAATTACACTTAAAATAAATGAGTTCTAGTATAAAGTGGAGACCGCTGGTTCCCTCAAGGTGCAGAGTAGAACGACCGCCTGCCAGTTGCACTGATAACCTGACGAAGGTGGCTAGTGGGGGTGGGATGAGAGTAGAACGACCGCCTGCCAGTTGCACTGATAACCTGACGAAGGTGGCTAGTGGGGGTGGGATGAGAGTAGAACGACCGCCTGCCAGTTGCACTGATAACCTGACGAAGGTGGCTAGTGGGGGTGGGATGAGAGTAGAACTACCGCCTGCCAGTTGCACTGATAACCTGACGAAGGTGGCTAGTGGGGGTGGGATGAGAATAGAAGAAGATCGCATAAAGTTGTGAGCCTTCTTTATTTATTTAAGTTCTTTAATGCACTTATAAAACTAGTACTTATACATACCGCGTGTAATTGTCAAATGGACATATATTTATTTATGTTAGGCTTCAAGTGTCATTTGGTAAAACCACTTTTTGAAATTAAAACAGACTATTGTTTTTAAAATAAAAATTATAAGCCGAAGAACAAAACATTATTGATTGATCTCGCCCACAGCCGAAACATGAAATAGAGAGAGAAATAATTACGTAGTCAACGTTCGCGCGATCGTCGACCTACTTGATTAGGCTCAGCATGAGTGGCGATATTTTTAGGATAACTTCTCTGCACCGTAACTTAAGATTTTATTTCTGATTAATTTTGAAAAAAATACGTAGTTCTTTAATTTAAGTCCAGACTATAATATAAACATATTTGCTCTTTGACAAATTCCACGCCGTATATCTAAGACAACAATCTATAATAATTTACCTTTTTTTAGAATAAAAAAATAAATAAAAACTGTCTGTATTCGAAGTAAATTAATATTTGTTAAATATAAATTAAAAAGTACCTGATTAATAAAATTAAAAATAATCTAAACTATAAATAAAAAATGTCCTCTAGAGACGTCCCATCCGAGATAGTCCCAAGGATCCCAAGGAGACTGGCAACATTTACCCTGTGTATAGCGAGGCTAATACGTTGGCAGAAATAATTGCCAGCCATCCTGTCTCCAGATTTTTTTCCTTATCCGCTTTGACAACTACTTGCTGAAGGTCCCCATTGGACTCGACCCCAAACCACTGTTGTACCAAGGTTGGCGTATTTGCGCAACTTGAGATTCTTAGCAGAAAACGCCGCACTTCCAGCGCCTTCCAGACCTCGTCGCCTGAATTTGAGTTGGAGATAATGTGTCTACACACGTCGAAACCCACACTAGAGACCTGCCAAGTTTCCACGGCCCCACAGTCATTCCGTCAGGTCTCTTGCCATCACCGCTCCGCACAATCCCAGAGGGTTCTTAGATTGCGGGTACACCAGCAGTGACAAGAGCCCTTTGGGTGATGTCGTTGAGAGCCGCGTGACGAGGAATGCGGCCAGCTCTTCTAGTAGCAGCACGCAGCGCACGCCAACTAATAATGACTATTCACAATCAAATATAGATTAAAAAAAAAATAGTAGTTTTTGACTTTATCCATTACAAGAGAGAGTAATAAATGACGCATGATTACAAACAAACAATCAAATATTTCCTCTTTTGAATAATAATTTAAAAGTTATTATTACAGCCCCTAGAAAACAGCGTTAGCTAAACAGGTTTAGCCTTCACTGTGGGAGATTGGCCTTCCAGAACATACATATATCTGGAGAATTTGGTCTACACTTGTCACGCTGTCGCAGGGTTGGCGAGGATCTGATGTAATTTTTTTATGACAATTTATTAACGATTCCACAAGTTGGTACCAACGCTCCTTACATCAGGCAGATATAGCTTTGTTGAACTCAAAAAGTAATGCAAAGATATGTAGGTCTTAAATGCAGTGTCTTTAGATCCATGGAGATCCTGTTGTAATTAAGGTCAGCACGATAAACTGTGTTTAGCTCAGCACTCTGTGATCTCCGGCGAATGGCTCGGATCACGCCACTCTCCGGAGATCTAATTAAACCAATCTCTGCCCCATCATTGTTACTGCCCTTCATCTTTATTCTACTTCTTGAAAACAGTTAATAATAATAGTAAGTAGGCATAACTACATACGAGTATACTTTTATTTATTTATTTTATTGGGAGTAAATTTATATAAATTAAAAGCTACCTAAATAAAAAAAATAAAAATAAACTAAACTATAAATAAAAAATGTCTTCTAGAGACGTCCCATCCGAGATAGTTCCAAGGAGACTGGCAACAACCTCTGTATAGCGAGGCTAATACGTTGGCGGAAATAATTGCAAACCTTCCGTCTCCAGACCTTTCCGTCAGCTACTTTGACAACTCCTTGGCCAGGCACCTTGTAATGTAAAATCATCACAGTGAAAGATGTATAACTTAAGTAGCAATGATAGCAGTAGACAAAAATTAACACATCAATAATCTGATCAAATTTATACACATTCGCTATAACTGCTATGTAGGTAAGCATAGCAAGTTAGGTGCCGATCACACTATCCCGGCGGCGACATAGGAGTATTTGTATGAAAAAAAACGGACGACACTGCGAGCTGGAAATATATTGAGATGTGGGCTTGTAATCATAATCTTCTTTCTAGAAAAAGATAAATATCTTAGTTAAACATAGATAGTAATGGATACACCGTGCGGGTACGAGTTTCATCGTGTGTGGGGCAGAAAAGAGCAATATTAACAAATAACAGCAAATAAACTTAAATTTTAAAACGTGTGCTGCCATCTTGTGGTAATAGTAAGAACTGTTACGCTTTTTGTGGATTATATTTTGACTAGGTTTCGCCTTCAACTACTAGATGTCGCCACTAAATCATAAACAATATAAAGTAATTTCTATTGTTTAATTAATTTATTATATTTTTATATATTATATAATAATAATATGTTTTTATTTATATTATATTTAAAATAAGTGATTGTTTTGTAATTTTATTACCAAGTTCTATAAAATGAAGTTTGTCTATGATGCGTCAAAATGGCCGTGTATAATAATGTCTCTTCAGAGTTTTGGCTTCTTTGTTTACATTAAAAACTATGTTTTAATTAGCTCTAGTTGACTTTTTTGTGACACAATAAAATGTTTGCATGTGTACAGACATTAGACTTTAATTTGGGTTTGTTAAAGTGTGCGATTTGATCAAAACTAGTGTTACTTGTCTCACCTTGTAAAGAGAAAATGGGGAACTGTTGTAGTAGCTCTGGAGAGAAAGACCCTAAGAACAAGAACGAGAGGGTAAACCTTCACGAGGAAGACGCTAGACAATTCCAAACCCCAGTGCCGACCCCTCCGCCTGATCCTATAAGGAACGCGGTGAACCAAGTGCCCGATACTAGCGAGGTGACTCCCACCCGAATATTTGTAGCTCTTTACGATTACGATGCGAGGACGGATGAAGACCTTAGCTTTAGGAAAGGGGAGCACCTGGAGATCTTGAATGACACGCAGGGAGACTGGTGGTTGGCGAGGAGCAAGAAGACTAAACAAGAGGGCTACATCCCGTCCAACTATGTCGCCCGCTTGCAGTCTATAGAGGCCGAGCCGTGAGTAATCATATCTCTTTTGTAATAAACCTACATTTCGACAACATCCTCTGTGTTCTAATATTGCATAGTCTGTGATAATTGTTGCCTTTATTGGTCTGTTTTTATGTCAACATCTGTTTGCGCTCCAGCTGTCAGTTTTCGAAATATTGTTGATATAATGTTATGACTATTTTATATAAAAGTTGATATTAAATAGTGATTTTTAATTAATAATTTATAATAATATAGCTTGGAATGTGAAGTGAAAGCTGTTTGCATTGATGAATGTATGCATTTATATAGATATGCACTTGCATTGTTGATCATGCATGAAATAATGAAGGATACTTTAAAACTAGTTTTAAATGAAGTCCGTTACAAAATGTTTACCTTATTGTATAATTTTATTTATAGGATCATTGAATGTAGTATTATGTTGGTCTTTATACTATAATAATTTGTATACATATACATTAGTAGAATAGTAACTATGGATTAAGTGGCATACTAGACATTGTTTATGACCAATATCTAACTTGGGATTGGTTAGTTTTGGCTAGAATGGATCTGTTTATAAACATAAGTTATTATTATGATTTACTATGTACATAAGGCAGGCTTAATGGTGCTAGACATTCTCTGATAGACAACTTTTAGGACAATGTATAAAGTTCAAGGTGTAAGGTAGGTGCAACACAAAGGTATGTTAAATGTTAAAATAAATGGGTTAACATACTTTTTGCCGGTTCCAGAAAGATTGTTTATTTTTTGACATCTTTAATGTATGCCTATGAGACACGTCATTGGCTAACATAACTAAAGTGACAACCTAATAAGATACAGTTTTAAAGCAGTGACCTACATTTATGTTTAGGCTTGCCAACTGTTCCAGTTTTTTTTGGGATGTCCTGCTTCTGGATCAGCTTTGGGCTGTCATGCTGTGACCCCTTGCTGTAATATTAAAGCTGTGGTAGCTTGGTCGGTACCAATGGAAAATACACTTTTACTTTCATAGATCATTTATATACAGCACCACCATTTTCATGTCTCTGAGAGCATGAAAGCCACTGGTCCTGGTTTTACTTATACCAACTTCCGAAATTGTTAATAAATTGTCATTAGGAAAGTGACATCAGAACCTCAACAACCCATCTGACCAGCATGGCTAGAGTAGACCGAATTCTCCGGAATTTTCTGATGGGCAAGATGGGCCAATCTTTAACAGTGGAGTTCTAGGACATATAGTCTTTATGTAATTAATTAATTAATTAAGTATAATTAAAATAAAAAAAAATAAAAAATAATAAATATTTCCAGACAGGTCACACAGCGCCATCTAGTTTCCGTGATAAGCTACGAGGCTTGTGTTACGGAAACTAGACGGTTGATAAACTACATATTATACTTTTTTTTTTTTGTAAATATATACATATTATACATATAAACACCCAGACCGAGACAAATTATACAATGTACAACTTGCCCCCGGTGGGAATCGAACCCACGACCTCCCGAATTCACGGCAACGTTTGTTACCACTAGACCACGGAGGCGAAATTGTTGTTTATGTAGATAATAATCGATAGAATAGTACCCAATTGTTTGTTAATTAATATTATATGCACAAAAATCGTTTTTTTTTCATTGTAATAATATTGAAGAAGAAGACAAATTTCTAAGCATTCCATGGATTCACCGTGCGGGTGCCGGGTCCATCGTGTGTGGGTAAGAGATGAGAAGAATAGTGTCTCGGGCTTGCAACCAACAATAGGCTGGTTTAAGAAAAGGAGGCCTCCTTTTTTATTGCGCGATAGTACGCTCACCATCCACCATTCTACTTCTCTCCCTACCCAACCAAATACTGTATGATTCCGTTAATGCCGTCTTGGAAGCTCATTCCATAAATGTATTGACGGCAGATCTGCTTAGGCCCAATTCTTTCAGCAAGTGATGCAAAGATTTTGCTGGAACTCCTCTTGCACCAACTTCCACTGCGTAAAGCTGAGTCTTGAACCCGTTCCTGATCATTTCTTTCATTTCTTAGAGTGTACTTAAATCCCCCGTAATATACCCAAGTCCTGGATGTCGAACTGGGTGATCCTGGAAATGCCTTTTTTGGAGTGGTAAACCTATGACTTAACTATAATACTGTATCTCACGTACTTGCAGCATCTACAGAGTCAATCGCTTATAGTACAACAATTTTGAGGTAGTTGCCAGCAGTTGAAGTCTGAGCACCTCGGGCCTAGGCAAAACCATTAGAGGGCATCTTATAAACAATATATATATACACATCCATTTCTCAACCAATTAGAACGGAATCTAGCAAACTCAACTAAATGAAAGGAAATATAAATATATCCTATAAAGGATGAAATTACTTATTGCAACACCAGATACAGGACTAGTCTGGAAATACACCCGCACCAGCTAGCTGTCAATCTCACAATTAACAAGTCAGAGTGTTGGAAGCAGACAGCCAGACTGATTCAACATGCTGAGCAAACCATATATTCCCAATAAGGAATAGGCTCCACGTGCCATATTATTTGGAACCTGCTTTAAGTTGATGACTGATTGCAAGATAAACAAAGAAAATAATTATATGACAGAAATACAATTCAATTAGTTCTTGTTTAGTTTTTAGTTAGTTAAGGCCCGGAATTTTCCGCATACCGTGAGACCATTGCCCCTGCGCCCCTATAATGGATTCATTCTATTTCCTCAAGGAAGGCCAGAAGACCTGTCACGGTCCTGCAGACCTCTTAGAATAGTCCTTGCAGTGCAATGTTGGAGGAACCTCAGCCTGGATGTAGCCACACTGAAGCACTCCATGAGCTCCTCTGCCATACATCCTCTGCACAGTGGGCTAACTGTAATATTTGAAATGCATAATTGTTTATTTAAGGCACAGTGTCCCATCATCGCCTCCCAATATTGTGTGAGCCTTGGCTCTGTTTAGGCTTAGCTGTGTAAGATTTCTGTAAGAGTTAGACAAGGCTTTCCTAAACTGTCTGCAGTCTATTCATGCAATCCTCCAGTACTTTGGTGATGCTGGGCCTGTTGGTGTTGTGGATGACTTCCTTCTGGTGAGTTCATCGGCCGCATCACTGTTGACTACTGCCTCCAGGGCTAGGTGGCAGTCAAGAATCAGTGCAATTAATGCAGCAGCTTTTGAGGGCCTGGCTATACTATCAGAAAAAAGCGAATGTTGAAGCCTGCGCTGCTTCTACAGTGGCCACACATTCATCCTGAAATATGCTTTTGATGAGTGGATGTTTAAGTCCATGGAGAACGCGCCCGCACTCGTTTCCTTGTCTGATTTTGAGCCATCAGTGTATCCTGAGTTCCACACCCAGTGGTTCCTTGTGAAGTTATATCCCTTATCACGAATCTTAGGGATTCTGACGATAATTGATGGTATTAAAAAGATTATGTAAAGTATCAAAACGACCTTGCGGGGTGGTCAGAAACCACGATTTTAAACAAGCGTATTTCCATTTAGCCAACTTTACTATAGGCCCGCCATGACAAGTGGCGAGCTCGTCGATGTCTCTAGCGATGCTCCTCTATGACATCGTCTAATATGGTAGCGTGTTTCGCATGAGGGTTGTATTTCCATATTTTCATGGTGGTCCTTGTCGCCGTCAGCGCTGTCTCCTGTTGGATGTGTAGGTAGAGAGCTGGGATTTCCAGTATCACATGCAGCGCCTTCGTCGTCTTGGTGACCATACACCCTGTGATCTATAGGCAGGCCATCCTCTGGAACTGCTATAATTTTAAATGTGTTGTCTTAAGAGTGGTTCTGGGTCACCACACAGACGTATGTAGCAAATGGTCTGATAACTGATGTATAGAGCCAGAGCATCTTCATCTTCGTGTTAAAGCATTGTCAGGCTGGATGACTGCAGTTTATTTGTCAAGTCACGACCAAGGGAGACATGATTCCCAATATTAAAATTGGTAAATATTGTATTTGAGTCTCTCCTCGTCTCTGTATGCAGGTCATTAACTCATTAGTCAAAAATGTTAATATTAACATGGCGCCTGGTCGTCGTCTGCTTTGACAAAATAAATTAATGCAATAAATAACTGAGTTTACGTAAAAAAAGGAAGTTTACAATCATTAATAACTTTATCGGTAACCTCATTGTGGTATTAAGTTTAAAACGGAACTTGAATTTTTCTCCATTTGACCTTTATTTTAAAACATAAGTTTTTCGAACCAACTTGTGTAACAATGTGTAAAGATAATAATAAATTGTTAATTCACTGCCTCCGTGGTGTAGCGGTTAAGGGGATACCCTAAGGAGGTACCCCACTGATGGGGATCGTGACTCGGTTTCGGTCCTCAGCGTAGTGGATGGTCTGGACCATCGCTTGGGGCTTTCTTCTTGTTCTTTTACCGCAGATAGATAGACCTTTTAAACATAACTTTTTCTAGATTATTGTAGTAAGTGTTGTAAAGTATTACAGAATTCGGGTAAAGCAGACGGTAGAGAGTCTTTGCTCCCTGGTCAGCTTAAGCTCTTCGAGCACAGAAATGTTAGTACGTCGTGCGGTCCGAGGGATTCTGAGCAAACGAAATAATATTACAGACATTTTAGACATATTTTCACTTCCATATACCAAATTTTAAGGAGCGGTGTAGCTCAGTTGTTAGATCGCTTTCCTCATAACCTAAAAAGGTTGGTTCAAACCCCAGGCGTGTACCAATGAGAAGCTTTGGAGAGCACGTTAAGCCGTCGATACCAACTTGTGCTTAAATAAATTTAATTATTATTTTATTTATTTGTTATATTCCCGAGTTTGGTACGCTAGAGTCATCGATGAGCTTGCCACTTGTCATGATTGGCCTGTAGTAAAGTGGGCTAAATGTGAATCCGCTTATAAAGGAGTGGTTTCTGACCACCCCGAAAGGGAAACGGACGTGATGATACTTTACTTCACATCGTGCTCAGTGTAAACTAAAACAAGCATGAGATATCAAGTTTTATTCGAGGTCAGACAAATAATGCAGTACCACTAAATCACAAGCTGGTGTACCGGAGAGGGCTATAACGTAACTCTTTAACGATTAGTTAAACGTCTTATTGTGTATCTTGCAAAAGCAATGCGACAAACGTGAATTCATTCATTCATTCATTACAGCCCCTAGAACACAGCGTCCTAGACCTCCACTGCTGGAGATGGGCCTTCCAGAACTGGAGAATTTGGCCTACACCCGCCACGCTGGCCAAACTTGAATTGCTTGTGCTTAAATAAATTTAATTAATATTTTATTTATTTGTTATATTCTCGAGTTTGGTATGCTGGAGACATTGACGAGCTTGCCACTTGTCATGATTGGCCTGTAGTAAAGTGGGCTAAATGTGTACCCGCTTCTTTATAAACGTGGTTTTTGACCACCCCGCAAGGTATACGGTCGTGATGAAACTTTACTGTATTTGATAGTTAATAATGCCCTGTGGTTAATTAACTAACGTGAAGTAGTTAATTAAGACGCGGTGGTGGCTCGGTTGTAAGAACGCGTACCTCAAATCCTACAAAGGTCGATTCAAACCCACCCGGCTTTTACCAATAAGAAATACACTTTTCTTACGTACTGCAGTCATAGATTTACAACACCACCGTTCTGTGCCTCGGAGAGCACGTTAAGCCGTCCGCGTCGGTCCCGGTTCCACTAATGTCATCTTGTGGAATCGTTATTAAATTGACATAAAAAATTGACATCGCCAAGCCGTCTGGCCAGCGTGGCGAGTGTAGGCCAAATTCTTCAATTCTAGAAGACGCATCTCCAGCAGTGGAGGTCTAGGACGCTGTGTTCTAGGGGTTGTAATGTAATGCTCCGATGTAGAGTGGTGCTGGTTTGGTTATAAGAACGCTTTCCTTGAAATACTAAGGCTGGCTCCAACCTTGGCAATAATTTTTCTTACGTACATTTGTCATAGATTTCAAATCCACCGTTCCCGTGACTCGGAGAGCACGTTAAGCCGTTTTAAAAATATCGCCACTCATACTGAGCCGCTAATCAATCGAGAGGTCGACGATCGCGCAACGAACGCGAACGTTGACTTACGTATTTCTTTTTCTATTTCGTTCTCGGATCAATTAATAATAACACTCCCCAGCCTTAATGTATTTATCAGGATGGATATCGCGATTTTCAGATGCGGTCTTAATTCACCATGTATTTATTTATTTCAAAATTTTAATGCACAAAGTACAAAAGGCGGACTTAATGCCCGTAGATATATTTTAGACAGTAGATATATTTTAATTTCATGTGTACTGTATAAATAGTATTATTTGCCAAACAAACACGTCCATTGCGCCGCGTAAATCAATCTTGAGCTACTTTACTTTAGCAAATTTAATCACAAGGATCAATGGATCAATTATTTTTTTCAAAGCGATCGGGTCGTTTTACACAATAGCCCTACTGACACGAAATGCATACTTGTCGCTCCCATTCATAATTTCTTTTAAATACTTTCACTTAAATTAATAACTTTAAGTTGAGGTCTTGCAATTATGGTCTCACTTTTTGACGCAAAGGTACAGGGTTTGATTCCTATTTTAGGAAAAGTTTTAGTTACATATAATAATAAACTTTTATTTCGGACTTTACATCCATAAGTTGCCACAATTGTACTTAATCTATATCTAGTATAACTAATAATTTATTTTTAACTATCCGCTACTGAAGGCTTAAAAAGGTTAGTATCCAGTGCTCCAGTAGCGGGGAGTCCCACCGATCTGCCAAAACGTTTAGGAGTCTGTTGGTACTGGTTCTCATGCGGCACAGCCTAGATGCAGATCTTTTGCGCATAATTGTTTAAAAACTGTCAGTCCTCGAATCAGCAAACATACCCGAGGCAGCCCCATCAGGATATTAAAACGCATTATTATACTGGACGCGCAGGTCGCTGTACGTTCTCCGAGTATAGTCCACCCGGGCACCCATACTTATATTATATATATATTCACGCCAGAGATCCCTTGCGGGGTAGGCAGAGAATTGAGCGCCACTTGACACGATTACGACATACCTCTTTCGCATCGTCGACATTCATCAACCTCTTCATACATGCCCTTTTGTTACGAAGGCTTTTTAATGGACCTTCAGCTAGTGTTTTATTTATTTGATTGTGATATGTGAGTATCGATCTGCCAGGGCACCTTTTGCCCAGTTTTAGTTGGTTTACCTTTGTAATAATTGCATGCTCTAGAACTCCGGAGTCCTTATCGACTTGAAGTTACATTTCAGAACAATTATATCTGGCCACGTTGGCCATAATTTTATATTAAAATCTTCATCCGTGGTCTAGCAGTTAAGACTGATCCGGAACACAATTATGTATTTAATTGATTGGTAAAATTTATCGAGTCTGGTAAGCTAGAGAGATCGACAACCTTGCCATTTGTCATGATGGCCACCCGCAAGAAATACGGTGTAATATAATAATAATAAAAACTTATTATATTAACAAAAACAATGCAATTAGCAAAGTTTAAAAAAATGAACTACTTTCACTTACCTGAGTAATTATGGCATTAACTTGCGTTAAAATTTCCAAAATGGCTGTCAATATTTCATGACATATTGTCTATGTAACAGGTGGATAACTTGCGACAAAAAACATTAACAATTTAACTTCGGACTGAGTTTATATTGAATCTAGTTTGACAGCGCTTTTACATCTAATTACAAGAGACAGTTCAATTTGACGAACATTAAAGTCGCAGTTACACGGGCAATAATACTAACAATACCTTCATTATGGTCCTACTGAATTTAGCTAATCAAGTCGCATAAGATATAACCTTTTGTGCTTACACAAAATGCTGTACTCTTCTATTCCCTCTAATTATTTGCTTTCTTCGATTAACATTAATATTCGTTACAGAACAAGATGTTCGAATGCATTCTCTCTATGTACTTATGTCACACATCTTTCTTTAACCCGTTAGTGAGAATGTTTCGTATAAAAAAGTTTAATCTTTAATCAAATTATTTTTATGTTTTCTGTATCTATGTTATTTTTATTTATTTATTATGTTTGGAAAACTTACAGCTATTTTACACTAGTAAACTTAACATTAGATACAATAAAGCCAATTAACAGTTTCCACTTATAGTTGCACCTTGAACAAAAAATAAAAAAAAAATATAATAATTTATATACAAAAAATATATAAAATAGTACAAAACATTACTGACATACTCACTAAACAACCTCTATTCGCCTGAAGTGCTCGTCGGTTATCGCGCGTCTTATAGACGTAGTAGTAGAATTTAAAATATGTTATGCATACATTTGTCAAATATTGTATTTGTGTAAGGATTTATTTCATTGATATTATTGAATTTTGATTATGTTTGAATTTAATTTGTGTAATTTGTTTTCTAGTTTGTATAATAATTATTATAATTTGCAAGATGTGTCCTGATTTAGATTCCAGTCTCGTCCATGTATAAAATAACTGAACTTAAATTTGCAACCGAATGAAATCTGTTGGCACACGTAATAATAAATAAATAAATCAACAAAGCTAATGTAATAATGATCATCACAGCCCCTTCACACAGAGTTCACAGAGTCCTAGACCTTCCCTGTTAGAGGTGGGCCTTCCAGAAATTTCCGGAAAATGTGGTCTACTTTCGCCACGCTCTGGCCAGAAAGGTTGGAGAGGGTCTGGTGCCAATTTATTAACGATTCCACAAGTTGGTATTAGTGAAACCTCGAAGGCACAGGAACAGTGGTGTTGTAAATCTACGTTTACAAAAGTGTATTCCTCATTGATACATGCCATCACCGCTCCATGTATAACACAATAGATGTATGTATAATATTATTAATAAATTCTTTATTGTACAAAACCAAAACAAGTGCAGGTACAAAGGCGAGCTTAATGCCGTAAATGCATTTTCTACCAACTAACCTTTGTGACTGAGATATGTAATAAGCGGGTGCAGCAGGAGAAAAATGATAGTTGAAATTATTCATTACTATATAAAACACACATTAATTACAAACATATAGTACTTATATATAAATAAATGTCCTACATACACAAATAAATATAACCTCCGTGGTCTAGTGGCAACAAACGTTGCCGTGAACTCGGGAGGTCGTGGGTTCGATTCCCACCGGGTGCAAGTTGTACATTGTATAATTTGTCTCGGTCTGGGTGTTTATATGTATAATATGTATATATTTACAAAAAAAAATATATAATATGTAGTTTATCAACCATCTAGTTTCCGTAACACAAGCCTCGTTGCTTACCACGGAAACTAGATGGCGCTGTGTGACCTGTCTGGAAATATTTATTTATTTATTATTTATTTATTTATATAAATATAAAATACATACATATACGCATATATAATAAGTGAGTTATGGCGACTTATTCTGCTTGTGAAATAAGTATGTGTATAGCTTATCTTTAAATATTTTAAGAGATGGTGCCTGTCTGATAATTAAAGGAAGTCTGTTCCACTGGCGAGCTGCAGATACTGTAAAGGAATCTGAATATCTGCTGGAAGAGTGAGGAGGTATTCTAAGTAGGTTATTATGGGAAGAACGAAGTGAAAGGCTGTGACAGTCACATAGGAATTGGAAACGATCTTTTATGTATATAACAATAATTATGTTTATTTATAATAAATATTAAATATGAATATTTTTTTAGCGGTTAAGTCAGTGGATTTAGATTCGGAGGTTCCAGGTTCGATTCCTAGTCGGGACACAATAATTTATTTGTGATATTTTTCGAGTTCGGTACGCTAGAGACACATCGACAAGTTTGCCACTTGTCATGACGGTCCTACAGTAAAGTTGGCTCGTGATAATCCTTTACTTTTTTTTAAATAAAAAAAATATAGATTAGATTGTACTGTATAATTCTATTAATGAAATCGTCAAAGCTCGTTCCGTGTTCGACCACCGAACTTAGTTGTGTGTGACGTCATACTATGGTAGTTAATTAATGCGTGTGTAACAGCGGCTTTAGCGAATTAGTTGATTGTCGCCCGATACAGATGAATGACAAATAGTTTAGAATCAATCATAAAGATTGAATAACCAAAGCCTTTCGATTCTGCCATAACACCCAATTTGCGTCAACCGAATCGATAATATAAAAATCCCTATACTAAATGTTGATTACTATTAATAACTAATATTTGTTCTTTATTTGTTTTATTTTTTAAATTTGATATAGCTGAGTTTTCCTTGCAGATTCCTTTCACAGTCAGATTAATTGGAATCTGCTAATCTGCTTGTCTTCTGCTAACAGCTTACTCTTTGGACAACTTTGATGCTTAGTCTTCCACAAGCAGGAGTAGACACATTTAAAATAATTAACATAACAGGGTCTCAGAAATGCCTATAATATGTTTTTATGATTAAAGGTATTACACAAGATATGAAACACAATCTAACGCCAACGCTTATAACTTGTGCCGGTATTTGTAATTTACGTAAAAACCACAATAACACATTGGAAATGGTTTCAGCACGTCATAAAACTTATGACCATACATAATGTCACCACAGCAAACGAAAGCCTATCAGTATGTACCTTGACCACGTTTTGAATAAAAAAATATTTCGACTTCCGTCTATACTCGTACATAAAGTTAATAATATCGTCTTTTTATGTATCACATTATGAAACAATATAACATGACTTTATCAAATATTTATAGTTGTGACGGATATTTAATTACTAACGTTCATATTAATTATTATTATTCTCAATGAAAAATACAAATAAATAGGAGACAATAATAAGTAATAACAATAAAATTAAATATAAACCAAAACAAACAAAAAATAAAATTACATTAGATTCTTACGTTTTTTTTAAATACTAGCACGATTGATGGTAAGTGGCGCGCGAGGTTCATAAATGTTAACAACTGGAATCAGACATTTATTGACATCAGTACCTAACACTATGCCGGCTTGACCGGACATGACGGCAATTCGAGCCTGATCGCGAATCGTGTGGATACACTTCGGGGTTATCGGCACGAACGGTGGATACTCCCCCAGCAGACCGGGCAAATTATATATCAGTCTAATAATCTACTATCAGTCCGCCTATTTTAATTATTTAAATATAAATCCGCGGGGTATGGTGGTAAGAACGTCCGCTTTCTTTGCTGAATCGCTATACTAATTCTCTGACGAGGTAAGAACGAGTCACCAGAGCAAACAATTAGATTAACGGCGATGTTAATTTGAAATTGAATTTGAAACAAAACACTTCTTGACTTGACATAACTCCCCAATGAAACATAAAAAAATATATCTAAATTTGACAGCTCGACAAGAAAGTCCGTGCTACACAAACAATAGCAACAACGTGAGTCATAAGTATGTATTGGGTAAAGGGACAACAGATACAATAGACAAGTAGTTTAGCAACAGCGGAACTGCCAATGTCAAGGTCTTGGCTTTGAAGTCTCCTGATTGTGACTACTAATGCGGACAGGAAACTGGTCCCATCCTCATCAGATAAAGTCTTCAATACAAGTGCTTTGTTATCAATCGGATGTCGCATCGTAATCCATTATAATAACCTCAGTGGAAACCTCAAAAATCTATGCACTATTCTTCTTAGTCGCTACACTCTTGGCAGAGTGGTCGTGGTCGTCACTTGAGTTTTAGTGGCAAGCTTAACAGTCCGTCTTATCGGAGACCTACCACGCATCCTCTTGCCATCGACTTTTCCCTAAACTACCAGGCGCTTAATAGAAGTATCTCCACGCCGCGACACGTGTCCAAAGAAAGTGAGAATGCGTGATTGTACGATTGAGGAAAGGCGCTATGCACTATATAAACTTTATATAAAACCTTATTATGTTTTGATTTTTCTACAAAAAATAAACAATTTTCGTTAAAAAAATACGAACTCTACCTTTAAAAAAAACCGCTAAACGTTTGTATAGAGGTTTATTTTATGTGTTAAAGACGTTGCATTGAATGGAGGGCTCTCTTTCCTCTGCTAAGAAGACCAGAATGAACTTGTACACAAATGTTGTTACAGTAACATTATAACTTGTTAAGTTGTTTCTTATTCATCACCGTCTGATTACTATATTTGCACATTTAGAATTATTAATGACAATCAAATCAAATCAAAATAATTTATTTCCGTATGGTTAGTACGTAAAACTTACTGTCACTGATATTGTCAATACATACAAGCTAAGAAATAAAAAACAAATAAAAAATATTACCATTGACCATGGCTGGACCGAACCCAACATAAATACAATAATTATAACTAAAACATTGTTGCCATAAACGAGGAATTTGTATTTACTTACAGGTTGATACTTAATATTAAATTCGTGGCTGTAAAAAAGGCCATGTCAGCTTACAATCTAAAAATAATGATATTTATGTCCATAAATATTAATTCGTGGCTGTAAAAGCCGTGTCAGCTTACAACTACACAAGTATAATATGTGTATATAATTGTATGTTGTTTATTCATTATCCTATAGGAACACTTGGATTCGTCTAATTTTCATTTTTCTTATTTAATACCTATTAATATTAAGTTAATATACATAAAAATGGCTGAAATAGCTGGCTGTTGTTAGCAAGGAACAGTCTGCTAATAAGGGCATAGTGCCTAAGAATAACAAACTTAATTCTAATAGTGGATAGCAGCTGTAAAGGGGCATTGTCTTATTTACCTACACCAAAATAAAGCTAAATATTAAATGTCTAATTATTAAAATTATATGTCAAATCTATATACCTACTTAAATATAACTAGACTACTATAAAAAGTATTTATTGCAGCTGTATAGAGGCATTGTCAGAATTAATATTAATCCTCTTAATAGTGTCCTAATAACTAAAAATAATAATGTCATAACTAATAACTAAGATAATTAATAATGTCATTACAATTGAAAAATATGGTCGTCCTTTAGAGCTTCATCCACAGTATAATAAGCTTTAACAATTAGTATTTTTTTATATGTTGCTTAAAGTTATTATATTCAAGACATTTTATTTCTTCAGGTAATTTATTTAAAAAATGTTATACAATTACACAGGAAGCTTTTTGTATTTTTTTAAGACGGTGTACTGGTTGTCGAATTGTTGGTTTCTCTTTCAGGATGGATTGGATACTCTGCAATGTACTCTTTAATGTACAATAAGCTTTGCAATGAATGACGTTTTAATTTTTTCCCTCAACCTAAATCTTTCCGATTGTTCCATCTTGTTCACATTGTCATTGTATAGTTTTTGTTAGTCTAAAAACTTAGGTTTTGTTTAAAAACCTTCGTCATGGTGTAGTCGGGTGCACTTTGGAAAAACCACTAATTACGTCTAAATATATCTCCTAATTATACCTTGACATCTATTGCAAAATATCATTTATAAACGGCATTTAGTTTTGACGTATTTTCGTGTTGTGAAGTTGTTATAGTTCATTCGCGTTAAGAATATGTGAGTTATTATTTGTCCACTGACCGGCCCAGTCACACTCCCGTACAGATGATGTACAGAAAATATTTTATAATGTAATAAAGTATATATGTAGATGCTAATTATTTAATAATTCATTAAAATAATATTACAAAATTATATGAAAAAAGTAAAGTAATTACACGACCGTTTCTCTTTCGTGGTGGTCAGAAACCACGCTTTAAAAAAGCCGATTCACATTTAGCCAACTATAGGCATGTCAACTTTAAAACAATAAGTCATTCTGACATTGGTATTTATAAAGGAAGGTTGCATATCCAACAGGCCCATCATGACAAGTGGCAAGTTCGAGCGTACCAAACTCGAGAAACATCACAAACAAATTAAATATTAATTAAATTTATAAATATTATTTTGTTCCGACCTGGAATCCAACCCTTCCAGTCTAAATCCACGGTCTTAACCGCTAGACCACGGAGACTGCCAAATATATTATATATAGACTGCCCACACAAAATTATATAAAAATTAAATTAATAACTAAACGATAAGAATTATCTGCAACAAATAAAGTGTGTTAGATGTGTTTCTTACTTGGTAAAATATATAAATTGAAGCTTAAAAATTTTATTGCCAAATATTTCGCCTCTCTTTGGAGCGGCGTCATCAGTGACAGTGACTGAAGGTCTTTGTCATAAATTTTGAAAAAAAAAAAAATATTTTTAGCAATGGTAAAGGCAATGCACTATACAGTTTTGTATTTATTTTTTTGAAAAATATCATCATCACCTAGTAATATTAATATTAATAACTAAACAAAATATATCATTAATTTATCATTCAGTCGTATTTTCAACCTTTTTTTTTTTAATTACTATTACGCCATGTGACCTTGCACCTACCTGATGGTAAGTGGCGCGCGAAGTCCATGAATGTTAGCAACTGGAATCAGCACTCATGACTGACATCAGTCCCTAACACTATACTTACCTGCTCCGTCCTCACTTCCTATCCATATAACTGCTTTCTGTTTCCTCTAATCCTTAAACTTACAGCCCTTATTAAAATTTGAATTTTAGTTAGCCTGGCCCTCAACTTATTTATTTGAATGCTAATATTAAACATCATAAGCATAAATACAATATATACATTTATAATACTATAATACCTAACAGAAAAATAATAATACATTAAGATATATACATAAATAATTATATATACATATATAGGTACTAATAATATGTCAGGTGATTAGGATTCGTTTTGCTTTTTAAGGAAGTAAGAGCGAAGTTTTTTGAATATATTTAAAGACGGTGCCTGTCTGATAAACAATGGTAGCCTGTTCCATTGACGAGCTGCTGACATGGTGAGAGAATCTGAATATCTGCTAGAAGAGTGAAGAGGGATAGCAAGTTGGTTGTTCTGTTAAGAACGAAGACAACGGGTGTGTGAGTCGCACAGATATTCAAACAACCGAGCTCTCATAAAAATTACATACTCGTAAGTCATGGCGAGAGTAATTGTTTACGAATTTGTTCTGGAAGGCCAATCTCCAGCAGCGGAGGTGATTGATATTTTTTTACTATTTAAGGACATTGGTCATAGAACAATGGTTCGGTAATCGCAAGGCGCGGACAACAAGGTGCATTGCGATTCGCACGAGTTCCCCGCTCACCATACCAACAAGGTCGTCTTTAATTGGATAATTATTTACTTACAAATAGAACAGTTTTATTTGAATAATAAAAATAACGAGTTAACTGGGACTGAGTGGACTAGGAAAATGACCACCATCAGTCCGCCTACCACCTATTGGTTGTTCTCGTCGAAAATAGGTGCCATTTGCAATGATGTCAAATGCCAATTTTGACTTTTGAAGGAGAACTAATATTGTAAACTTGCCATCGTGATATTTATATAAAATTAACACCGCTTGAAACAAGACTTGTTTGTAACGCACCTCCTATGACTTCCTGTCGTCCTTTATTTATAAAAAAATTACTGACTGTTCCTTCTATCTATATACTTGAATGCTGTTTATTTGTCAAAAGCTACCCGGAACTTTTTAAAACACTTGGGGATAATTGCAATTTTCAAACGTGTTATCCTAGTAGAATAATTATTCCAGCGCATAAAAGTACCAAATATAGCCGAAATTGTTATGTAATGGCAACAAAGATATTTAATAAGCTTCCAGTTACTATAAGGGAGCTGCCACTAAAAGTATTCAAATTAAGAGTCAAACAAATGCTGGTTAATAAATGTTTTTATTTGACAAAAGAATACCTAGACACTAAGCTCGACAAAGTCATGTGACTAAATAAATATTTGTATGCTAGAAATAGCGACGCATGTGATATAATTACATATAATAATTTATATCCCTGTACCTTATTTTCACGTTCTAAGGGCTGTAGTAGTAAGTGAATTCAAGGACATCCGTTGTGAGACACCTTTTGTATGCCGAAAACATGAAATTGTTCTTGAAATAAACCTATGTAAATCTAAAAAAATTAAGGTATACATACTCACATGAGTTACACTAATACAAGCGCAAAAATGCCTCGAAGATATTTATCTGTAGTGTAGACCCACCGTACTTTTAGCTGACTATACTAAGTACTTTACACCTAAATCAGTCAATACACCGTCGTTTTACCAAACCGTTAAACAAATGTTGTGGTCATTTATTTGCGTGTGCTTCCTGTGCACCGCCAAAGCGGCTGCCGACAAAGCTAACGCTGGCCATTTCTCTATTTGCCTTGCAATTCTTGTATTTGTGCTGCATCATTCTGCTAAACTCATACATTATACGGTATTTATATGTGACTAGATGACTCAAAACTAATTTGATTCAATATTTTTCAAAATTTGATTAAATTGTTTATGCTCGTACAGTGTAAACTCTATATAACGACACTGAAGGGACTGTGCATTTTATGGCGTTAAATGGAGAGAAAAAAATCAGAATTGGAAGACAAGCTAAACCAACCAAAGCCAATTGATTTCGACGCTTTAGGGAGTTTGTCGTTAAATCGAGTGACGTTACATGAAGTTTACAATGTACTTACGGTTTACTGATATAATACTTTACATTGTATTGGGTCTAAATCGCCTTAAAATCTACTTTTAAATATCATGTTTATCTATAGCGGGGTAGTCAGAAACCACGCTTATAAAGAAGCAGATACAACATACATTTAGCCAACTTTATTATAGGCCAATCATGACAAGCTCGTCGATGTACGCTACCAAACTCGAAAAATATAACAAATAAATTAAATAATAATCAAATTTATTTATTTAAATTAATAAATATTATTGTGTCCCGGCCAGGAATCGAACCCGGTACTTCCGAGTCTAAATCCACGGACTTAACCGCTAGACCTCGGAGGCAATTATGTTACCAGTGTCTAAAACAAAAGACGTGGAATCCACGTACATACATATCTTCACGCCAGATCTTGCTTGCTCTCTTCCTCTTCATACATGCCCTTTTTAATGCACCTTCAGTCAGTGTTTTATTTATTTGATCGTGATATGTGAGTCTCGGTCTACCAGGGCCTCTTTTACCCACAACTTTCGCATTATATATCTGGTTCGTTAATCTTTCATCGTTCATCCTTTCAACATGCCCGAACCATCGTAGCATGTCTTTCCTTATTTTTGTCCCTATGCTTTCCTTCATACCAACCCTTTTTCGTATTTCGACGTAATACGTCATATTATATATAGTTATTAATTTAGATTTAAAAGGCGTATTAGCAATTATCTACGTGTTTGATTAATTGGTAGCGATGAGGATTTGTCCCAGTGGCAGTGTGTCGGAACCCAGATTTCCTAGTACAGTCACTGGCCGACATGTGTATGGGGACAGGATGCGCACGCGCAGTTCACTGCACTTGACAAGCCGCTTCTATGATACGTAATTGATACTGCAAGTATCACGATGACCAATTTTTGCAACACAATGGTAATTTATATTTTTTATTAAGAAATAGGATTGTTTGACGACAAAGAATATCTTAGGTTGATTAATCGTTTTTCCTTACATCAATGTATGGGAAAGATTTTCGCGATTTCTGACATTTCTTTAGTACTTAAATCTCAATCGGTTCAGTAGGGACTTTTGATCCTTAAAATAAATAGGATCGATTGGGATCAAAAAAAGTTTTTGTGTATATTTTTTTTTAATTACAGTGCCTATAACACAGCGTCTTAGACCTAGATGTGCCTTCCAGAACATTTATCAGGAGGATTCGGCCTACACTCGCAACGATGGCCAGACGGATTGGCAAAGAACTAATGTCATTTTTTCATTGACAATTTATTAACGATTCCACAAGTTGGCATTAGTGGAACCGGGACAGACGGCACATTTACATTAATAAATATTTTTGTGTCCCGACCAGGAATCGAACCCGGTATCTCAGCGTCATTCTTTTACTATTAAGTGATTTTTGCTAGTATTAATAGTTTAAGTTGACGCGGTCGTTGCCCTTCGTTACATAAGTGCACACGGACTCCATAGATAAGTAGGGCTCTAGGGCTCGGCAGGTTGGTTTAAGAGAGATCAACGACCCAGATCGTAGCCTATTAAGGTCGCTGCATACAATCTTATTACTACGACTACTTATTTTACTCGTCAAAGTCAAAATCTCTTTATTCACGTAAACTTATTATATATATTATAGGTATAATAATAAGAATATGCACCCACATACCGTAGTCACCATCCCTTCGCGACGTATACATTTGGGGACTCATACATCTGTCGTACGATAAAAATGTGGAATGCTCTTCCAGCCTCTGTGTTTCCACTTTCCTATAACTTGGAGTCCTTCAAGCGAAGTGTGTCTAGTCAAGCCGGCATTGTAAGCCATTGTTACTATATTGTTGTGATAGGTATAGTAACAAAAATGGATTGTAATTATCTGTTAAATTGAATATATTATTATTATTATAGTGTTAGGGACTGATGGCAGTTATGAGTGTCTGACTTTCGTTGCTAACATTCATGGACCTTGCGCGCCACTTACCATCAGGTGGGCCCAAGGTCACATGTCAACCCATCACCATTGCCTTTGTTAGCGTATTTTATTGTATAAAAAGTGGTTTTTATTAATATATCGCCGGGTTAGAGCGAAAACCAGCTGTTTTTTTTTTTTTTTTGTAAATTCACTTTTCTCCACCAGTCGTTTAAAAAACTTCTGATTTTTCCAGTGATAAAATTGACTGAAGCACTTAGTTTTGAAGATTTTAAAAGCCATTTTTAACCAAAAACGATAATTTAAAAGTGCATAATATTTTTGTCCAAAAATGGCTAACTTAGTTGGTTTTTATTCTAACATAATATTCTAATTAAAAATAACAGATCGTGAAGGTAGCTGTTCTACGTATCCTACACTTCGAGGCATATTAAATGAGTTAATCAGCTCTGGTTTAATGACATGAAATGAAATAATTTATAATTTATTTGTCAGAAACATGGTAGGTACAGGGATGTAAATTATTATAATGTAATTATATCACATGTTTCGCTATTTCTAGCATACAAATATTTATTTAGTCACATGACTTTATTGAGCTTAGTGTATAGGTATTCTTTTGTCAAATAAAAACATTTATTAACCAGCATTGTATATATATACCATATCCATTTCTGTATTTCAAAGATCATTTCTGACAAATTTTAACAAAATCGTTCCAGCCATATATGAAATAAAATGAAATAATATATTTGTCAGAAACTTGGTAGGTACAGGGATGTAAATTATTATATGTAATTATATCACTTGCTTCGCTATTTCTAGCATACAAATATTTATTTAGTCACATAACTTTGTCGCGAGTAACGTTTCTGAATAGTGTATAGCCGTGTTTCGTAAAATATGAGAACCGCATTTGTCAGTAAATGAATATATATACAGTATTAGGTAATAGTGACATGCAAACTTAATTATCCATGTTGCTGACAGTTTCAACAAATTCTAAAATAATAGTAATTAATCGAGTTTTTAAAAGATTTCTGGTATAATACCTACTTTAAATATCTCTTTCCGTTGACTTAATTTATTTAATTAAGCAAGTCAACAACATGTTTACAAAATCTTATACAATATATAATCTAGAAGGTATCTGTTTGTATTAGTTTGGTGAACATATTCCTTGCGCGCGGTGGTGGCTCGGTTGTAAGAACGCTTTCTTTAAATCCCACAAGGTCGGTTCGAACCCAACGGACATATCCGCTAGACCACGGAGGCAGAAACACCAACTGACACAGTCACACCACGGACACCAGCGGGGTGAGGCGGAGTGCACAATCGTCCTAAAACGAATCGTCTACGATCCATTACGTCTGTCTGAAATGTCAAAAGCTAGGCGGAATGCCCAATATTTTGACATTTTTGACAGACACTCCGCCTCACCCCGCAGCAGTGCACAATAGCAAAATAGAACTTACACCGAGAGTCGGGTACACAAAATCGCCTTTCGCGCAAGCTCTCAGCCAAAGTTGCATCACCAAGCAATAACTATCAATCCTAAGCCTCAGTTAGCTCCTAAACACCGCCCGCCAAGATAGCAGAAGACCTTTCCTCTAAAACTTGACAACCAATCGTTGCAGATATCAATTGTTCTTAATACAAGAACTAGTATTGTACGTTAGTTTATTCTTCCCAACTGTTTAGTTATTCAAGAATGGTCATTGAGAACGGTGGTGACCCGGTTGTCAGAACGCTTCCTTTTAAAATCAACTTGGGGTTTAAAATGAGAAATACATTTTTCTTACGTACAATTGTTATGGATTTACACGACCATGGTCCCCGTAAGGAGGACAGTATAGCTGTCGGTCCCGGTTCCACTAATACTTGTGGTTTTTTTTTTTTTTTTTTTTTATTTTTTATTTATTGTTTAAGGACAACTTACAGCTAGATACATAAAATATATATAGAGTACATATGGGTAGGGTATGGCTATTGACAAGTTGCCACCGATAGGTAAAATTACATAATTAGGTGGTGCTCGCTGCAATAACAACACAAGTAAAATTAACCTAAACTTAAAACTAAGAACAATAAACTACATAACATAGAACAAAAAAAAAACTAAAAAAAAAATAAAATTAAAAACAATTATACATAGATACCTAATAAAAACAATAAAATAGAAAATTAAATAAACTAAACAATAAATTTACAATATATGTAAATATAATACTATTGATGAGAACCACTGGCGAAACGTTTTGTAAGAATGCGTCGTGTAGCTGTCGGAGATAATATAAATGGATCCAAGTCGTTGCAATAATCATTAACATAACTGCATGTCCTGCTTATGAACGAATTCTGTTGGTAGTTAGTTTTGGAGAATGGGACAAGAAATAATCTCCGTTCTCTGGACGACTTCGTAACCTGCAGCTTACAGAGATTAAGAAGACTGGGGCAGTCAATCCTGGAGGTAACTATCGAGAACAGGTATGACACGTCTGTGATAGTGCGACGTTCGGAGAGAGGCAAAAGGTGATGCCGTTTACATTTGTCTTCGTAACTTAGGTAGTTCTGACGAGTCTTACGACAAATGTATCGAAGGAATCGCCTTTGAATAGATTCAATACGAGATCGTTATTCGTATTTATTATCGTTAATCGTTAATAAATTGACAGTAAAATTTACATCAGTTCCTTGCCAGTTCTTTGACCATCTGGCCAGTGCTGCATGGCGAGTGTAGATTGAATTCACCCTATATATCCTCAAGCTTCCGAAAGTGACAACAAACAACTTCACTTTTGACATTTGGAAGCAAAAGCTCATGCTTAGATCTGGCCCTAGAACTCTTGTGTTTAGCAGCTGTGATGTTGACGTTGATGATCAATAATTCGACATATCAGTTATGCTCTAACTAAACAGAATAAAAATACACATGTATTGCACTTTATAAATATCTTAATTAAATGCGTTAAATGCATTTGATCACACAATCTATATAGGTGACTAAATAATTTAAATATATATTTATTGCATTGCCTTGTTGCTTGATAAAAAATATTTAGTTCTTATAAAATGAGTGACCTTAACGCGATACCGAAAATATTTTTTAAAGTGTATATAAATTGCATAACAAAGAGTGGATTGGTATTAAATCTTGATTTGTTTTCCAGTAAATTATTATATGTGATTTTTTAAGTCTTTGGGACACAGTTGTGAAAAGGTTATTAAATAAACGTATATTAAGTTTTGTAACAATCTAAATATATTCAATACTCATACACACATATGAATGCCCGAACCTTATTCATAAGTCAAAATATGTTTCTATAAATATCAGTTGGAGTTACCGCAATTTGTCGCCAGTCAAATTAGTATATTAACTACACGCAGGCAAATTTGAGATAGCAGCAATTATCTAGTGCCGACATACTGGATTAGTGTTGCGGATATGGTTGCTGCTCGAAGACTTATGTATGTTCCTGGTCATTTGAACCATATAATTCAAACGAACGAAATACCATCCATTGTACCCCTGGTTGTACAGCGAAAAGTCAATGGCAAGAGTTCCAGCCAGTGTTCTATAACCTGGAGTCTTTTAAACGAAATGTGAAAAATTATCTTGTTAGGCCGGTATAGTGGTAGAGACTAATGTGTGTGATGTTAGTGGTTGGCGTCAGTTGCTCCCAATATTGAACCTCGTTCGTTAAAGTTCATTCAATATATATTTATTCCATCTTAGTTTCTTAGGTGTATAAATACATATATCGAATCATACTCATTCCGCACTCAATGAATACTGCTTCCCGGAACACAGGTACTCTTCGTTCGGGTTGCAGGGTTTTACAAATACTGGTGGATAGTTTACGTCACTCTATGATTTGCGTTAAATATTTTTTTTATACTTACTTATAAAATGTAAACTTAAACTTTTTGACTTCGAATAAAGTTATTTTATTATTATTATTATTATTTATCGTCGTGCTCAGTATCAAATAAACATACATTGCCCATCAATGTCGTCGGGTTGGTCTTTGAGTATATGTCTACGATCTTAGTACATTAACGTTGATCCAACGTCGTTCGACTAATCATTACTTGGGAAAATGTTGTACTTAATAGCTGGTGTCATTACTTCTACATATAAATGACAATTTCTTTCTATTCCAACCAAACTACTGATTTATGTGGTAGGTACTAAAAGACTAATGGTACTCCGAGGCTTCATCATCACAGCTCCTGGAAGACAAAGTCCTAGACCCCTAGTCCTAGTGTGTTATAAAAACGAACCAGTGAGTCATAAAAACAAACACCAACTTACTAGGCTAATTTGTGCATTTAATATTAAGTCAAAGTCAAAATATCTTTATTCACGTAAACCTATTACAGGCATTTATGAAACGTCATTAATTTAATTATTTTAAATGATTCTATTCCTGCTAGTAGAAGACTAAGCAGCCAATAAGTAAGCAGAAGATCAGCAGCTTAGCAGATTCCAATTACCTGTAAATGTTTAATCAGACTAAGAAAGGAATCTGCAAGGAAAACTCAGCTATATCAGATTTACAAAATAAAACATATACAGAACTGCACCACAACGATCAATTAATAACCTTTTAAATTAAGTTGTCATATACCTATGAGATTACAATACCTGGTACAGTGTAAGGTAAGTGTGGTACGAGTATTCAAGTCACAATTTCTTTTAAATTATTTTATATTCAGCGAGAATATCTTACTTCTCAAACTTATCTTTTAGCGAAGTGTGAGTGGTTAAATTGTAAATAAAAAAGTTACTAAGGGATAGGGTCGTGATGATACTTTACTTGGCTGGCCAGCAGTTGGGAACGATGCCCCATGTCGTGCTCTGTATAATATACTACTATAGTAAGGTGACACGGCCATTTTATAGGCACGAATATTTATTAACATTAATGCCATTAGAATATAAGATGACACGGCCCTTTGACAGCTATGAATTTATATTTAATTGTCATTTTATTATTATTTAGACTAATAGATGACATGGCTTTAAAAAATATATATATATTAAATATCTGAATGTAAATTCTTTAAATTATAATTAATACGTATTTATATAGAACGTAAACTAATACGGCCTCTTTTAAGGCCAGGATTTTATTTAAGTAGTTGTTAAGTTAGTTTTACTTGCTTATAGCGGTAATGTTATGCCTAACATTGATAAATATGGATTATAACCAGTTACGACCCAACCATTATTACCACTTTATACATTTTATTATTATTAATTGTATTGATTTTATTAGTTCTGGCTGTATCCAAAGGAAAATAACTATTTGATTTGATGTGAATTATTCACCGTATTTTTACTATTGTTAAGCATTGTGGATGAGGTCTCAATATCACTTGCACTGATTTCAAAACATCTATCAGATTATCATAATGACCGTATGGTAGGCTAGAAAAATTGCGATTAGTTTGACGTGAGATCCCAGTGGCGCCGAGCGACGCCTGCGCAGCCTGCGATTATTTTTAGATTAGAAATGGCTCAACCGCTTTACGTAATTGCTCGAGTAGTCCAGAGTGTTTGGCTTCTAAATATAGGCTCCAGCGGCAATTACACCTTATTATACATAGACATATAAGTAAAATAAGGATATACCCACATACTTAAATTCGCTTGTTCAGGAAATAGGCATGCAAGGACTTTCACACGTCACCTTATACCATTCGTTTAAAAAACTTCTGCTTTTTCCAGTGATAAAATCGACTAAGCACTGTGACGCTTAGTTTAGAAGATAGTGGGTCTTAAAAGCAATTAAACGAACAACTGGTCATTTGTTAGCCGAAAACGCAAATTATGAAGTAATTAATGTGGTACATTACAGTAATATAAATATTAATAAATATTTATAAATAAATAAATAAATATTTCCAGACAGGTCACACAGCGCCATCTAGTTTCCGTGGTAAGCTACGAGGCTTGTGTTACGGAAACTAGATGGTTGATAAACTACATATTATACTTTTTTTTTTTGTAAATATATACATATTATACATATAAACACCCAGACCGAGACAAATTATACAATGTACAACTTGCCCCCGGTGGGAATCGAACCCACGACCTCCCGAGTTCACGGCAACGTTTGTTACCACTAGACCACGGAGGCGGTCAAATAAATATGGTTAGTAAGTTGGCTCTGTGGCATGCAAAAATTGTTATTAAATATATTCTTATCTACAAATAGTCATCATTACATAGTTAAATTTAGGTCAATATATATAATATTTTTATATTATTAATAACAATAAAAAATACACAGGTTCTTCTAGTTTATATTCCGTTCGAAGAACTCTCCAATATAGAAACAGCCCTTTGCCAGCCATTTATACAGCTCCTTTTTAAACATTTTTGCTGGTACTTGTTTTATTGCTGTTGGGATATTGCTAAATATTTTATCAACATATAGTAACAGTTCCTTCTAAACAGTTCACTTTTACATACTGGCATGCTACACACAATATTCACATGAGGTTCCAAATTCAAATGTAATATTATTGTATTTTTTTAATGGAACAGTATTTATGTCCAGACTATGTATATATTTTTATTATGTAAATTGAGTTAACCAAGTTTTACAAAAGCGATGGTAGTTAATAAAAATTAATTTAAATTTCGTAATTTAGGGCCACTGCATTGGCCTAAACAAGTTTGTCGGATTTGTGTTCGGTAAGTATAGGTCCATGTCGCATGTTACATGCTGGAAGCTCACAGCCTCGGACTGTGGTTTCTCTAGAAAGCGTTTGTGACGAAACTAATGCTGGAATTATTGCAGAACTATTTTAGTCTACTCTCCTATAAATACGCCTGAGAATTACGAGCTTGCCACTTTCCATGATGGGACTAGTATAATCATCACAGCCCCTACAACACAATTTTCACTGCTGGAAATAGGCCTTCAGAACATAGAGGACCGAAACCATTAAAGACTGCTGGTGGATGAACTGCGACGGAATCACGATCCCCCACATAATACCGACTTAGCAAGAGGAGGATGACACGTTATTAATTAAATTATTTTAAATGATTCTACTCCTGCTAGTGGAGGAAGTCCAAGCAGCAGTGGTCCAAAGAGTAAGCTGTTAGCAGAATACCAGCAGCTTAGCTAAATTCTAGTAACCTGTTAATGTTTAATGCGAAAGGAATTTGCAAGGAAAACGATAATTAAATTAGAATACCTAGTACAGCGGCACCCTACTAGGTACGAGAATGTCGGAATTAAGATACTAGCCCATGTGCAACCCGAAAACCGACAAAACGCAAAATCTCTGGTAATAAATTGAACGTCGGGTCCAGGCACCCGATCACGGACATAACGCATGTACAGCCATCCTCCTGCTCAACCCTTAGCAACCCGAATCACGTGCCATCCTTAATATACTAGAAGTGGGGTGTATTTAGAATGTAGGTGTACATACATGTAACTTTACATTGTCAACACTTTCGCCGCCTTGTCTCAATTACTTTCAACTTAATATTTTGATTTTTAATTACTCACTTTCTCAAATTAGTCTTATTTGCATTGACGATCCTTGTCAAGTACAAATCACCAACACATTTGCCTCGGGGCGCAAATATGCATGTTTTGTCGTCCAATAGTAAAAACCACCTATGTCTATGTTTGATGATGATGTTTTACAGTTTAGCACTCAGACCAGCATGGGCTGCAAACATTTCTCCTGCAGCGCTGATTTCCGGCGTAAAACTCTCCTGTGCACATTAAGTTATTTTAGTTTTGTGCAATAAATCATTTTTTATTATTTCCATTGAGATCCTTTACAAATAAAAAAATAAAATTAGATGCGACTCCACTTTGTCCATGTTTTTATTTTGCCTATGTAAAAACTACAGTACATTACAGTACCTGCCAACATTTTATTGCAAAATAAATACAAACAATAAATACAGATTACAACACCGCCCTTTAATAATACCAACTTGTGGAATTGTCATTAAAAATTGACGTCAAACCCTCGCCAACCTTTCTGTCCAGAGCGTGGCGAGTGTAGGCAAAAATTCTCCAGAAAATTCTAGAAGCCCGTCTCCAACACTGAAAGTCTAGGACTCTGCGTACGTGTTAAAGGCCCGTTAAATTATAAAAACAATCATTAACTGGAAAATATTTTGTGTTAAAATATGACATAAAAGGTTTTTACTCAGACAACAAAATATGCATGTTTATTTCATATATTTCTACTCTACGCGTTTATGTAATGCATTGAGTTTGAGGATTATTTGTCGGGACGGACTCGCCTTGTTGGATCCGCCAAGTGATATCATATCTGCAATCACTACTTCGGTAATTAATTTCGAAAAAACCCGCCTATTTGCATATTTATAATCATGGTCGGTCTTAGACATAGTACTGGTGACCAGGACCTTTTTCATGGTCATTTTTATTACCATTTTATTACAGGCCACCCTAATACTTATTATTAGCATAACAGACTTGTCGAATCTTAACCTAAATAACTATAATAATAATTAAAGCATTTATTACAACAACAAAAACATTGATTGATTGTATAAATGAACTCTGATCCCGGCAGTATTGGCTGTATTACTCCTCCACACAAAACACCCTCTATACAATTTAAACAAATTTATGCAAATAACAAAAATAAAATAATAAATTTTACACATATTTAAAGTTACAAAACTCTTAACTTTCTTTAAAAAAAGTTAAACAAAACAATAATAATAATCAATATTTTAAAGTTTGTTTAATACTTCAGAACGGTAACTCATTCCTTTTGTGGCCGACGATTTAGCATCCTTTGCCACACGTTTCTGTACTTTTTAATTATGATATTATTTTGACTTTTATATGACATATATTTGATATTTTTACATTTTGACATTGGTCTAAAAATACAAGCAAGAAAAAGTCGTGATTGTGCATTTTCTTTGAAGATTACCCTATTGTCTATCTCCAACTGTAGATATCGGTCACACCTTTAGTGGCATTCGTTCACTTAAATGACCGATTTTTTAAACAAATTTATGTATTTAAGTGAAAATAAGAAAGGTTTTAGTTCTAGTTACTTAATACTAAGGCTGGGTTGTACCAAACCGTAAAAAAAAATGTAACTATTAAAGTTAAAAGTGGTGTCGATTGTACCAATTGACGGCTGACCTATAAAATGATATTTTTTTTTTTTATAAAAACAAAAACCGACATTAAAGCTGTACCTATACAAACTTAACAAAGAGCCCTAAAGGTCAATCAACTCTCATTCTTTTCGTCGAAAACGTTTGCTAAACCAAAATATTATCTATGTATATTTTTTTGTTGATTTTCTTAAATGGTACTAAATATATTTCAATAAACTTTATATTGGACGACCTCTGAACTATGACCTAGCAAACAATAAAAGAGTCATTAAAATCAATTTATAATTGGCGGAAATATCGCGTAACAAACATACAAAAAATCATAGTCTAATTGCGAACCTCCTTTTTTAAAGTCGGTTAAAAACTGGTTACGATAACAGACACTTCGTTTTGGTGCAAACCAGGCTTAAGATGCGACTGATTTTAGGTTGACCTTTAGCGATAATAAATATTATTTTGTACCGGTCATTAATATTAAGTCAACACGAAGAGTGCAGCACCTGGTACTGGCAGTGTCTGTCATTGAAATATGACGTAAAAAGCTTTCAGCAAGTCGTGAATTTCCGTTGACCTAGATTATGTTATTAGAAACGCCAATACTCGTACACTTCCAAAATATATATTTTTTGCAATGAACGCGTGCGATGGTACGTAGATGGTACATAAGTGAGAGTTTGACGATGTCACCTAAACTGGTATTCATGTCTGTACTGTCGCTGTAAGTGTAATTATTGAGAGAATGATATGTCCGGTCTGCTCCCAGATAGAGCTGCCATTATTAAATAGCTTTAAAATGGACAAGGAGCTTAAACACGCAAATTATCAACAAAAAAACCTTGTCTATATTAACGTTTTAGCCATCTTCTACTCTGATACATCTAATCCGGAGGCAGTATCAAGACAACTCTTATGACTTTGCAAATCCACTTCGCTTGCTAATATACGGATACTGCTACACTCGTATATATAGTATAATGTTGGTCCTGCCTCTCATTCATTCAGTTTATTTTAAGTAAATAATCGTTAACCTATTGGTTTTCACTTATTTGTTATTATTATTATTTTTCTTTTGCTAGTCACAGTTCAATTGCACTATTAATTTAAATTTAATTACTATAATTTACTCTTATTTATGTTTTAATTGTATTGTCTAAATAATATAAAATCTCTTTGGCTTGTGTTCCACTATTGCTACTTTGTTTATATGTTTAATATAATAAGCTGATTTTTGAAAAAAATAATTAAATAAGACAAATGTATGTAAGCCCGGCCCCGGTTCCAATAATACTTGTCGAATTGTTAGTAAAAAAAATTTCAGATATTAAGTTCTGGACAGACTATCTCCAGCTGTGGAGGTCTAGGGCTCCGTGTTCTTAGTGCTGTAATGTTGAAAATTGTGATTATTATTGTCCATATTTCTTATCCTAAATTAAGTCATAAACATAATTTTATAATAGCTTTTGCTGAATGTTATTTTTTTTATATATATACTTGCACTTACACTCTACACCAAACTCTAAACCCTATTGGCACAAAGGTGGACTTCCCCGCCCCGACAGACTGGGCAAATTATCAGTCCAAATCCTCCAAATCATCAGTCCGCCTACCACCTAATAAAAATATGTCCCCAAAGGTCGACAGTCAGAGACTGTCTAAATACATTAGGCTTCCCCTTTTGTGCATTGTTTTAACAATGGTCTTTAAATAATATACAAAATACAAATAATATGTATGTGTGTATTTAGTATTATAATTTAATTTAGAATTATATTCGAACCAGAAAAAAAATCACGTTTATCCAAACGAATGGCAGCTCCTCAGTCACCTGTGTCCGCGAGGCCGTTCATACCTCCGTACGACATCCACTTATCTTGAACTGATATCTCACAGTAAATACGACTTATGTAACTGCCGTTCATTCGTTACTAATGGTTACCCCAGATTAAATAACCATTATACTACACCGAATACGCACATGTAGACGTTGACATGACGTAGAGCTAACTAAATTCCATAGATAAACCTTATAAGAAATAATATAAATTTACTTAATAATCTAGCATAATTGTTCTAAAGCTTCCGTATCTTCATCTTCTTGTGGTCATAGAAGGAAGCTTCAGTGGACGGCGCCGGCGTCCCTGCTGGAGTTGGTGCAGAGGGAATAGCGCAGGCCCCAGGAGTGTAACAAATCCACGAATGTATTTGCGGTAAACACCACCCAGCGGCCGGGATTTTTTTAAGGTGCTCTGACCGCAGACGAATCCTGAAGTAATGCAAATATACCAACCTGTACGTTTCGATATTGCGCCGTTTGAGGTTAAGACGATGGGACCAAGGGGAGCCTCAGCCAAGCGTCTGGCCAAGGAGTTGTCCAAACGGCTGACGGAAAAGTCTGGAGACTGACAATTATTACTGCCATGTTGCCTGTCTCCTTGGGACTATCCTGAAGGGTTTTCTAGAGGTATTTTTTTATTTATAGCGTTGTAGTTGTAAGCTCCCAGACGGCTTATTTTTTTTTGACACCTCCAACAATTATCGTTAATGTATACAAAAACTTAACAAATTATATATTAAAACCTTCATCGAGAACCAATCTATCCATTGGAGAAAACAGCATGAGAATCGATGCTATAGTTTTTGAGTTTATCGAAAACAGACAGATGGGGCGGAGGACTTTTTTTATTATGTAGGGATTTTGTCTGTAGATGTACTGTGCGCTGTAGATGTTTTGTATATGCAGCAGTGTAGAGACACTAAGGAATATTGTTGGAGTTAGTAGTTTCTTGTAGTTTTACGCACTGGTTCCTTAGTCGGCAGCACCATAATAAGCTAGGTCGTTCGTCGACCCGCCGCGACCGCAAACAGAGACTGTTTACATTGCACTCGCCAAAGACCTATACATCACGGCCAGTCCAACACATTCGTAAACTCGTCTAAGTAAATTATTACTAGCTGTTGAACGCGAAAAGGACCTTCAAATGACCGTAGGATCACATGCTTCACGTCATGTCCAACCCTGGGTTCCCAGGAACATCTCTGCCAAATTTCATCAAATTCAGGCCTTGAAATATGGACGATACATATAGACAAAGCTTTTATCACATTTATGATATTATACATACATACATACATACATATCTTCACGCCAAATCCCTTGCGGGGTAGGCAGAGACAATTGAGCGCCACTTGTCACGGTCACGACATACCTCTTTCGCTTCTTCGACATTCAATAACCTTTTTTTTTCAAATCAAATCATTTATTCATCCTTAAGTATAGGTACATACATATTACAATAGGTATTCAGTAGTTTGCTCGTTCAGCTATACTTTACCCTTAAGGGCATACAGATATATTTTTTATTTAAATGCCAAAGTCAAAATTATTGTCATAAATGCATATAAATAAAATAAAAATAAAAAGAAATTTTGGTATACAAACACAAAAGAAAAATATATAATTAGTGTCCTATTTTAAATATTATAATCTATGTCAAATGTGAGATCATCGTCAGTCAGAAAATCGTCTATTGTATAATAACATTTTTCCAGTAAAGCTTTCTTTAGTTTTGACTTAAATAATGGCAGAGGCAAGTCCTTGAAACCGTCTGGCAGAGTATTGTACAATTTAGGAGCCATCATCATCATCTTCATGATATTATGTTAAGTAATAAATAGAAAACATAAAATTTAATAAATAAAAACTACTTAAATAGTAAAAATTAAATATAAACTAAACGCAACAGAAAAAAAAAACGACCCATCAGGGAAAGTCCCAAGGAGACTGGCATCATTTCCCTTCTCTACCTATAGCGAGGCTAATACGTTGGCAGAAATAATCACCAACCTACCTGTCTCCAGACTTTTCCTTGACGCGTGGCTGAGAGTCCCCAGCCATGGTCCCATAGATATTAAATATTTATTTGTTTTTTAAGAATTTAGAAATTCCTTGAAGATGTTCAGAAAAAGTGCCTGTCAGATAGACAATGTTTTAGAGTTTGTCGCAGAAATAGTGAAACAAGGGTAAAATGTAATTGTAAGAAACTGCTATGATTTTTTTGTAAAGTGCATGGTGTTTTTAATTAATTTCATAACTTATGGTATCTGTGTTATCCAATATAACATAACAAAAGCCTCAAATTATCCTTAATACTGAATAGACAAGAAATTGAAGTTTAGGCATTTATCTTTACAATGACAGAGACTTCATTTTGGTGTAATTCAGTCTAAGTTGTATACTCTCCAAACCTTGAAAGGCATTAATCTTATCATTTTAAATATACCGGTAAGGTAAGTTTTATTTTCTGGCAATATTGTATATTGCGTTCCCGTATTCAAAATATTAATTAGTCAGAATTATTACACGCTCTAGCAGTATTATATGTCTCTTTTATGTTATGAATATTGTAGTGTAACAATTTTTTAAAATAATTTTCTAATTTACGTGATCCTCGACAAAAGACCGGACCTTTATTATTGGTACCTATAAAATCAACAGCTCTTATAATAACCCTATTATCCATATGTGTCGACTATTTAATGACCTTTCCAGCGATACTGTGAATCTAGACATTTTCAACCCAAATGTAAGTCAATTTAAGAGACTTTTTTGGCTTATACTAATATATAACCTATGATGTAACTTTTAACATAAATTGACATTAATAATAACATATTTATTCTCGATATAGTATTAATATATTGATAATGATGAAATGGATGAAACCTAAATTTTTAAAACTGAAAAACACAGTTGACCATTATCATCCAAGTAGCTATGTGTAGTGCACACTGCCCTTGGGTTGCAATTCCGACCTTATGAATTATTGTAAATTTGTGCTTGATATGTATTAATTGTAACCTGTTAGTGTACCTTAAATAATAAATAAATAAATTTAAACGAGTTTGTAAATTGGAAGTGTTTAAAAACTTCATAATGTGATTTTAAGTAATAAATTTTCAAGGTACGGCGCAATGTAATCTCAGTTTGACAGTTGTATTCCTCGAGCACGTTTGACAGCTGGAGGGAATAATTGAGTAAAGGAGCCGTTGAGGAAACGTCTAAGAACATGGATGTCAGAAGGGTTAGCTAAAATAAGTTTGTTTTTGTGCTTTATATTTTTAATAAATAATTTCCTGTCTATATAATCCAGGTCTATGACAGTGTCATTATCTGTATAACTGATTCGTTGTTTCGTGACATTCCTTCATAATGGTTTGGCTATTTGGGTTAAGGTGCTCGGAAATTATTATAACTACAAAACACTTTTGTTACTGTGTAATATAATCAATATTTTATATCTTCACTGTCCATGCATTTCACGTGCATTAAATATTACATACGAGAGTCAGTAATTCGTGGAATGATTTTTAAACGTATTTAGCTAAACGAACTAGGTTTCGAATGAATGAATGAGAGGCAGGAGCAAAATTATACTATATATACATCTCCACTCCGGAAACCGTCTACTCCAACGGATATCAGTTCTGCGACATACGTGTCCCGTCCATTGCCACTACAGCTTACCTATTGTGAAGGCTAAGTCTTTAACTTTGGTTCTCTGAAGGATGTCCACGTTTCTGACTTTATCCATTAAAGAAATACCGAGCATAGCTCTCTGAGCGACCTTAAACTTGTGGACCAGACCCACTGTACTTGTCTCTGCTCAATTCGATAATACTGACAGAACGTAAACTTTCGTCTAAAAAGACTGGTAAGATAAGATAATGTGGTCCATGGTATGCTCATCCTAGCTGAATGCGTCTAACGGCTTCTTTGCTGAAGTTGACTACGCTAAATGCGGGGGGATGGCTGGCACATGCGTGACGTCCGTGATCGGGTGCTGCTGGGGGGGCCTGGGACCTCTGCCGAACACGTTCAATTTATTGTTCTTAAATTAACAGAGGTTTTTGCGTTTTGTCGACTTTCAAGTTGAACATAGGCATGTATTCTATCTTAATTCTGACTTGCCTGGTGGGGGTTACTGCTGTACCAGGTATTGTAATCTCATAGGTACTGATAACTAAATTTAAAAGGTTATTAATTGATCGTTGTGGTGCAGTTCTGTATATGTTTTATTTTGTAAATCTGATATAGCTGAATTTTCCTTGCAGATTCCTTTCTCAGTCAGATTAAACATTAACAGGTCACTGGAATCTGCTAAGCTGCTGGTCTTCTGCTAACAGCTTACTTATTGGACCACTTTGCTGCTTAGTCGTAGTAGAATCATTCAAAATAATTAAATTAATGACGTCTCATAAATGCCTGTAATAGGTTTACGTGAATAAAGATATTTTGACTTTGACTTTGAAAATTGTGTAGTCTATCAACAAGCTGATGTGCGTAAAACAAAATATATGACACTGGTTTAATTATGTGTGAGATTGCATGTAAGGGCGGCGTGCAGGACATGCGCAGGCGCCGCCAAGACGCGCCGGCACTTTCTACCGCGAGTCTAGATCGCTCTTATACTCGTCCACTAATCCCCATATTGACAGACTTCCACCACATTACGACAGCACATTAAACTCTATATTTAGACGTACATGCATTAATTATAGACAGGAAAAATCTCAAACCAAAATAATGGTTAAGATTTAGCATCTCTCTCGCTCGCACAAACCAATATTTTCAAACATTTCATATACCTAAATTCAGACGGAGAAAAATAGCTAAAACATTTATAACGCCATCATCATCATCACAGCCCGTAGAACACAGATTCCTGTCGGAGATGGGTCTTTCAGAAATATCTGGAGAATTTGGCCTACACTTGCCACACTGGACAGACAGCAAGGGTAATAATAATATTATAAACGATTTTCCTCTATTTTATCAAAACAAATATATGATATAATCTTTTATTTATTTATATTGAAGTAATATACAAACAGTATCATGATAAATCTCTCCGATCTTCTCACAACTCACTTCTTTCCGTTCCATCTTATCATTCCGGATTTGTTTCGAATTCCTTTGCGGTTGTTGCTACAAATCTGTGGAACAATCTACCTATTACCATAAGGCAGGCATCTACCAGATCATCATTTAAAAAGCTGGTCTACTCACATTTTCTAAATAACTCCCAACAAAATTTGTAAGTTGTATATATATGTTTATTATTGTGTATATATTAGTATTTAGTATATTTATAAGTAGATTATATATAAGTAAGTTTATTATATAAGTATTTATATCTAATTGATGTGTCACTTATACTTTCATTGCACCTACAGTTGTTCTAATTAGTCCCAAAGGTTTGTCTGTCAGAGAATGTCTACGGGCATTAAGTCCGCCTTTTATACTTTGTGCATTAAAGTTTTGAAATAAATAAAAAATATGAAATAGCTACAATATAAATTAAAAATACTTAAAAGTAAAAATTAAAATGAATATAAAAATAAACTATAAGTTAAAGATGTCCTTTAGAGACGACCCTTCAGTGATAGTCCCAAGAAGACTGGCAACATTTCCCCTCTGTATAGCTAAGTTAAATACGTTGGCAGAAATAATTGCCAGCTTTCCTGTCTCCAGACTTTTCCGTTAGCCGTTTGGACCTTGGCCAGACGCTTGGCTGAGTGTCCCCATGGGCCCATATATGATTAATATATCTCCAGCAATGTTATTCCCTAAAAAGTTAACCGACTACTTTCCTACGGTTCCTCATTCTTTTTTTTTTCGGTATCTTACGTAAGAACTATCGAGATCCCCTCCCACTCCCTTGTAATAAAAAACAGACCCACCACGGAAAATTTATTGGTTCGTAAGCCCTAACGTTTTTTTTTAAAGGAATAAGCCTAGGGCTTGCACATTCAGCAAGACTAAATACTCTACAAGGCCTCGTCCTTATTTGTACAATAATAATGCTGCACCAACTGTATTGTAAGCTTCGTCCTTCTGAAACAGCTGTGACAATTTTGTACTTTCCAACGTTAAGGCCAAGTTACACGGACTGATTTTCATATACACCTCCACTGTTGGAGATGGGCCTTCCAGTAATTAGCCTACACTCGCCACGCTCGCCACAACACGTGCTGAACGTACTCTCCGAAACATTCCCGTATCCGGGAAATGACGTTTTGTAAAGTAAGAAAATTGTAGTTCTCATTGGTACATGCCAGGGTTCGAACCGACCCTTATGGGGTTTTGAGCTACTAAGCTCTTTCTTTTATTATTATATGACATAGGAATAGGGATTTAGTTATACTGCCCCTGTGGTCTAATGACATCGATGAGCTTGCTACTTGTCATAATAGTAATAAATATAATATATAAACATATCTCATTTAACGAAATTAACTAAAAGTTTTCTATGCAACGGCATCACACTTTATAATAAAAAAATATGTTTAGTATGATAATAAGTATGCATTTTGCAAGAATTTGCATAGAAAATATATATATAGGTATGTATAAGTAATCGTAGTTATAATTTTTCATTATAAGTTTTCACGGCCACTTTACAGCCACGAAATATTTTTTTATATTTATTATTAGTGAAAAAGTTGACACGACATCCTTATAGCCACATATGAAAAATATTTTTTTACATATTATCATTGGGTTTACAGCCTAGAAATTAAATAGAATATAATTTATTATCATTTTACATTTACTGTTATTATTATTTAGATAGTAAGTTAACACGGCCCTTTTACAGTAACGTATTTATTTATACATTATTAGGTTAGGATATAAGTAATTGTTTATGGCAACAATGTCCAAGAATATTTTTTAAGCTTGTTTGCCCATGATTTATATTTTGAATCTAATTTATTCGTAATTAAAGTGAAAACTGTATTTGACAATATCCGAGAGTTACAATGTTTATATGGAAATAATTTGAATTTATTCAATTCGTATGTAAATCTGCTTCTTTCAAAGCGAGGTTTCTGATAACCCCAGAAGGGATACTTTTATATTCTCCACTGTATCACGACTAAGTCTTACTGGGCCAAAAAATATGGCACATTATAGTTTCCCGTGTGGCAGCATCTTTAAATCCCTTCAAGTTTATGAGGTTACAACAATATTTGTTTAGCTGGTTAAATTAGGATAGCAAGCGAGTAGTTAATTGTTATATTGTGTGAACAAAACACTAACACATCTGCGCACATTAAAATTAGTTCCAAAATAATCAGTTTATTTCCAGTAATCTATAATCAATATAATATTATTGTTAGGAGCCACTTAATAGCAACTAGGTTAATATTTATCTGTGTAATTAGTACTGTAAATTGTGGTTGACAAAAAACCACTGACTTATATGTACAAGACCGGGAAAATTAACTCTATTTTTATTACTTGATCTCGCTAATTTTATAAGCGATTTCCTGTCACTTTGGTTACCTGACAAATTTTAATAACATAAGTTCTCATATTAAAATATTACTTTTTGATTTTGTAAGTGTCAATTTTTTATGACTAATAGACCGAAATCGCTAAGATAGCGAAGACTTCCGGCCCTGGCTCCTAGCGATTATTTCTCCTTTTCGGATTTAAAAAAGGACCTCAGAGGACGGAGAGTTACCAGAAACGATGAAATAAAAGCGACCGTAAACGAACAATTCGAAGGATGAGACGGTGACCGGGTTACAAACTATTTTACTCGACTGCGCAAACAACGGTTATGTGTTTATGAGCCTATGTATGTGTGTATATATGTATGTAGGTATGTTTGTTCCTTTGTCGCACACTGGAGACAAACGCGTAGGCCAATTTTATGATTATCATGTCTATTTGTCTTAACCATGCGAAAATCCATATTGTGGAAAAAAAGAAATGAAAGTCGACGAGCTATATTGGGTGCTCATTGTTGGGAAGATTCGATCCGGTCACAATTTTTAATGGGTATCAACTGCTAAAGTCTCTATGAAATAAAATACATATATAATATTATTTAAATTTTGTAGTTAGGCTTTATTCAAACTTTTTGAAGACGAAACCCTTGGGCTTGTTTTTTATTTTTAGTTTTATTATTTTTATTTTTAATCCCAAGGTTCAAAACTTTTCAGCCGCCCCGTACACAGGCTAATAATGTCAATGCCCAGTTTACTGTATGTTTGTCAATGCAAAAAATCAATTACTTGGTTGCAATTCTTGGCGCCTTGTCATGGCGCCATCTCACGTCGCGCCACGTTTCCACGAATCCGAGCCTTCACCCGCGACCGTAAAACATGTAAGGACAACACACTGGCATGGATTTTGACTGATGACAAGGAGGCAGTCAAAAACTCAGCGGTTAAATATCATTCGGCGAATACGCATAATTGAATAAATAGTACACCACTTTTTTTACTAAGAGATTTAATGTTTAAACTTTGCCACTGACATTTTGTTGATTAAAAAGCACAAGCTAAAAACAATAATTCATTTTTTATTTAAAAATAATATTAATATTGATTTGTTAAAAATTGTATATGCAGTTTAACTATTGGTCCCTACACTAGCCAAACCTGAATGAGTATATCGTGGGGTTTAAGTTAATAAATTACACACTTATTCATTCTATTATAATTTCATTATTTATTGTTTATTTAAATCTAGTGTGTTGTAGATACAGATATAGTGCATAATATATGTATTTCCATAGGGACAACTCAGTTCTCAATTGGAATATGACAGTACCCGAAGTGTCATTTTTATATCCATTAATATGGCACTTTATTATTTAGTATTTTATGGTACTGAAGTTAATTGACCGAGCACGATTGACATGTACAGCGAAAAAACAGCGTCGCGGATCCAACTATGTGATTGGGAGCTTAAGGTCCATTCATCGCTGCAGGAATTACGGTGCGAATTGTAGTGCAGCGCGCCTCGATGGCTGCCTGGTGGTGCTCGGGATGTGACCGTGGGGTGTGGGGGCGGCCAATTCCATATTCAAATATCAATTTATGGTCCGTGCCACCCCATATCCTATGCACGACTATATCCCGGAGTGCTGTTGGGTGCCTGTCGGGGCGCCTTGTGCTGCAATTCTTAATTGTGTAAGTTGTGCGATGAGAAACGTTTTTCTTTTTTTCTTTCACGATCAAAACGAACTTTTTCGATGGATAACCATTATGCGCTGCATCTGTATTGTGTTTTTCTGTGGGTTATATGTATAGTTGTGAGTATGAGTAATAAATAATAAAACTGCATCTGCATATTCCAAATAAAATTAAACAAACTGACGATGTCCAACTTTCGAGTTGTCTTGTTTCAACAACAAAATGTCTGAATAATTAATTAGGTATTTATTTGAAGAAAATAAGGATACGATATTTATATGGCGGATATTTTGTGCTCTTACTGCTGTCGGGTTTTCCCAAAAGCACACGAAAACGCATATTCGAATTTATTATTCGTCATACGCTGGTATGTACATCAGATTTGACCTCTCACTCACGTCATGTTAATGTAAGTAAAGAGGTAAGGTCCAACAATTTGAACCTCTCAAATTAGATTAATAATTACGTTAGTCCGTACCGCGATGTCGTTGTGCAACAGAATTTAAAAAAATAAGAGTTTGTTTAATTGCAAACCCAATGAAATTAAATCCTGAAATATTTATAAATAAATGAAATGTCAGAAACATGGTAGGTACAGGGATGTAAATTATTATATGTAATTATATCACATGCTTCGCTATTTCTAGCATACAAATATTTATTTAGTCACATGACTTTGTCGAGCTTAGTGTCTTTTTGTCAAATAAAAACATTTATTAACCAGCATTTGTTTGACTCTTAATTTGAACAGTTTTAGTGGCAGCTCCCTTATAGTAACTGGAAGCTTATTAAATATCTTTGTTGCCATTGCATAACAATTTCGGCCATATTCAGAACTTTTATATAATTATTATTCTACTAGGATAACGCGTTTTAAAATTGTAATTATCCCCAAGAGTTTTGAAAATTTCCGGGTGGCTATAAATTCTAACCGTACCGTTACTGGCAATCACAGATATTTTGGACATATTTTTACTTTCATATACATAATTTTTGACAGAAAAAACATACGGTTTTCCTAAAATTTTACTAAAAAACAAATATGATTAATTTATCTCCAAAATATCTGTAATTATACTATCTAGTAAGTTGATAGTCGCTGTGCAAGCGAGAGAGATGCAAAAGCGTCTTTAAAAAACCTGTTAAATTTAAATGACATACATACATACATATCTTCACGCCAGGTCCCTTGCGGGGTAGGCAGAGACAATTGAGCGCCATTTGTCACGATCTCGACATACCTCTTTCGCTTCTTCGACATTCATCAACCTCTTCATACATGCCCTTTTGTTTCGATGGCTTTTTATTGCACCGGCAGCTATTGTTTTATTTATTTGATCGTGATAAGTGAGTCTTGGTCTGCCAGGGCCTCTTTCACCCACAACTTTCGCATTATATATCTGGTTCGTCAATCTCTCTTCAGTCATCCTTTCAACATGCCCGAACCTTAAATTTACCCGAATTTAAATGACGATTACGACGTTCTTCCTGAATGGGCTCGATATATTGAATACAATCGGATGTCTAGTACTGAATGACTTTTAAATCAAATAGCCTAACAAAGAGGTAACTCAAACCGTCTCAGAGCTTGACCTACTCCGAAGGGCTCATTACTGACCGGTAATTAGCATCGAACTTAACGTGCCAGTGACGGGCGACGCATCGCAATCTGCGCCGGCGCCGGTCCTAACTGTTCCTATACTCTGCATGCACATCACTCATATAATATTTCTTTATAATTAACTGATGACCAGATAATTGAACCCCTCTGACCAGCATCGGGTTGAAAGAGGTCTACGAAAAAAGTAAACTATCATCACGACCGTTTCCCTTTCGGGGTGGTCAGAAACCACGCTTATATAGAAGCGGATTCACATTTAGCCAACTTTACTATAAGTCAATCATGACAAGTGGCAAGCTTGTCGATGTCTCCAGCGTACCAAACTCAAGAAATATCACAAATAAATTAAATATTATGTAAATAAATACATTTACATAGATTCATATTTTTGTGTCCCTACCAGGAATCGAACTCGGCACCTCCGAGTCTCAATCCACGGACTTAACCGCTAAATTATCCTAAAATATTTAATTAAATAATTTTATATTTATAAATTGTTTTGTAATTTGTATAATTATATTACAATGTAATTACTGCCTCCGTGGTTCAGCGGTTAAGTCCGTCGATTTATACTGGGTTCGATTCCTGGTCAGTAAACAATAATGGGTGGTGGTTGCTTGGTTGTAAGACCGCTTTCCTTGAAATCCTACAAAGGTCGGTTCAAACCCGGCAAGTACCAATTAGAAATACACTTAGGTACATTTGTCCTAGATTTTTAACACCATTGTTCCCGGGCATCGGAGAGCGTTAAGCCGTCGGTCCCGGTTTCATTAATTCCAACTCGTCGTTAATAAATGGTCATAAAAATTGACATCACATCCTCGCCAACCCGTCTTGCCAGGGTGGCGAGTGTAGGCCAAATTGCCCAGATATATGATCTGGAAGGCCCATCTCCAACAAATAATAAATGAATGATAAAACAATGATGTATTTATTTGTGATATTGCTCGAGTTTGGCTGAGACATCGACGAGCTTGCCACTTGTCGTGGTGGGCCTGTGGAAAAGTTGGCTAAATGTGAACTCGCTCCTTACAAAACTTCTGATCACTCCGCGAGTGATACGGTCGTGATGATGGGTTGGCAAACTTACGCCTTTGTGTACCGACACTCTAAATTAATCGCTTTATTAATATGTTATTAGAATGCCGAACACCAAAAATTGGGTTGTACCAAAATTAAGTCTCCGTTAATGTTACTGTTAAAATTAAAAATGACGTCAATTGTGCCAGCTGATGGCTGACCTTCAAAATAAAACTCATAATATGGACGCCATTAATTTGAATCGTTACATTTACAGACTTGATTTTGGTGCAACTGGGCCTAAGGGTGACAAGTGGCAAGCTCATCGATATATCTAGCGTACCAGACTCGAGAAATGTCACAGATAAATTAATGAAATATATTTTTAGTGTTTTTGACCTGAAATCGAACCCAATCTAACCGTTAGATATGCATGTAAAAATAATTTATTATTTTACATAAAAAAGAAAAACAGTAAAATTTATTGGTTCGGTACTTAAATGCGGAATGCACTTCCGCAATGTGTGCCATATTTACTCATATTTTTATTGTTTGTTACTTTTATGTAGTTCATGGTTAAGGTTCTTTTAAGGTATATACTCGTAAAGTAAAGTATCATCACGACCGTGTCCCTTTCGGGGTGGTCAGAAACCACGCTTACAAAGAAGCAGATTCATATTTAGCCAACTTTACTATAGGCCAATCATGACAAGTCGCAAGCTCGTCGATGTCTCTAGCGTACCAAACTAAGGAAATATTAATTTATTTAAATTATTAAATATTATTTTGTCCCGACTGGGAATCGAACCCGTTACCTCCAGGTCTAAATCCACGGACTTAACCGCTTGACCACGGAAGCAGTATACTCGTATGGTTTAATATTATACTTCCTAAATGTGTTTACTATTTTTTTCTGTCTAAAATTAGGCATATGAAAGTGAAGATATGTCGAAAAAGGTAATAGAAATATCTCAAAAGTTCACTCAGACAAAAATATTGGATTGTGCGAGCGAGAGAGAAATATATACGAAATTGTAGTAAGTAGTAATTGAGAACAATTTCGCGTCTTGACCTAACTTAACATTGGTTCATTTTATCGATTTTTTAAAAGTCATAATTATTTATTCGGAGTGAAGTACAAAGATTAAAAAATAAAATAAATTAAGAACTAAATTATAAAAACTAATTAAAAATTAATAAATAAAATTACGACTATTCGATAGGCGTAGGCATCGAGGACACTCGCTGCGTTCCCCCGTTGAACAGCGACGCTGACCCTTTGAACAAGATATTCTCTACTCAAAGGGTCACCCGTCGCCAAGTGGAGTTTCTCACCAAGCTCGCGGGAGAACACAAGTGCCTCTTTGGTTCGATTTTTTAAAATCATTTGTAAGAATGTTTTATTATAATTTAACTATAAAACAACCAAATACAAAAAAAAAAACTATAAATAAAAAATGTCCTTTAGAGACGAGCCATCAGGGATAGTGAAGGAGGCTAGCAAAACTGGCACTTCTTTTTGTACTATCATGACATGACCTTTCGCCCACCTGGTGGTAAGTGGCGTGAAAGGTCCATGAATGTTAGCTACTGTAATCAGACACTTATGACTGACACCAGTCCCTAACACTATGCTGGCTTGACTGGGCATGAGGGCAATTCGAGCCTGATCCCGAAACGTGTGGATACACTTTACTGGGTTTTATCGGCACGAACGGTGGATACTTTCCCGCCCCGGCAGACTGGGGAAATTACCTCCATCAGTCCGCCTACCACCTATTTATTGTTCTCGTTGACAGTATGTGCCGTTTGCAATGATGGCAAATGCCATATTTTACTTTCATGAACAAGAACTAATGTAAGCTTGCCATGGTCATATTTATAAAAATAACACCTCTTAAAACTCTGTATAGCGAGGCTAATCCGTTGGCAAAAATAATTGCCAGCTTTCCTGTCTCCAGATTTTCAGCCCTTTCGACAACTCCTTTTCGAGCCTTGTGTCCCATGGGCCCATCGTCATAAACTAACTCATATACCTTAAACTATATAACTATAACTTTAAACTGCCTCCGTTGTCTAGCGGTTAAGTCTGTGGATTTTAGACTCGGAGGTACCGGGTTCGATTCATGGTCGGGACACAAAAATATTTATTATTATAAATATATACATTTAAATAATATTGAATTACCTCGCCAAGCCGTCTGGCCAGCGTGGCGAGTGTAGGCCAAATTCTCCAGTTCTGGAAGGCCCATCTCCAGCAGTGGAGGTCTAGGACGCTGTGTTCTAGGGGCTGTAATGAAAAAAATATTGAATTTGTAAAAGCTCGGCCCCCAACGGGAGACCGCTTCCCAGAGAAGTGCTTCTGAAGGAGAGCTGAAGTAGTCGAACCTAGACCCCCTGGGTTCGTGAGCCACACGGGCGCTGTTACACTAGTAACGGGCGCCCAGCACCGAAAGTGCATGAATTACCAGCGGGTGGTTACCCGCTAAGATCCTGTCGGGGAAAACGGGGGAATGTCCCCATCCCCAACCCAGGCCTATTAGCCATCCGGGCCACTGACTGACTGAATTTGTGATATTTCTCTCCTTTGGTACGCTGGAGACATCGACGAGCTTGCCACTTGTCATGATTGGCCGGCAGTAAAGTTGGCTAAATGTGAATTCGCTAATTTATTTCGGTTTCTGACCACCCCGAAAGGGAAACGGTCGTGATGATACTTTACTTTTACTTTATGTACCTTAAACCAAATTATCTAATAATTTGATTACGTCAGCTATGTTACCTTCATCAGTAAAATACCGTTATTTAGATTATTACTATTAATGACCGTTTCGTTAATCTGTCTACCGTCTAGGCCACTGTCTTACCACAATTAAATAGCCAATAAATTTTATTTTATAATTATATTAAAATTTATTCTTTATTTTTTACATTTCTCTGTAAAAATATAATAAATTAATTTTAAGTTTGACATTTGAATTAATTAATTTGATATAAGTAGACTTAATCTCGTTTATAAACTTATTACAAAAAAAGACTATGTCCTCTGTATAAGGCTGTAGCCGAATCTAAATTTAAGTTTAAATAACATTAATGTGTCTTCAAAAGGTACTGCCAGTTCTGTTGTTCGCTTCTAACATAACATCTCCAGGCACGATATAATTAGTTCGGTAATTAAATTATAATATTTAATGTAATAATAGACTTAACCAAAATAAACAATAAGTATTTCATTCCGTTCAAGGCGAAGCTTATTTTCGTTAACTCGTTATTGCTTCCTTTAGTAGACTACGCTGATATTTGTTATCCTGATCTCACTGAAGAGCTACTATGTACACTGGATCGCCTTCTCAACTTCTGCATTCGCTATGTATTTGGCTTGCGTAAGTGTATCCGATTTTCGAAAACAGTTAAATTAGCTCAATATCCGTTTTCGAAGGTCTACACATTTTCTTGTCTTCCTTTACTCCACCCTCTACAACCCGATAAAGAAAGAAAGAAAAATGTATTCTAAATTAATTTATAATAATTATAAATAATATATAAATTAATAATTAATAACAATATCTAAATTAATTTATAATTTATTCGTAAACTACACTTTTGCAACCCATTTGAGCTCTTTTTTGATAACACCTTCGTATTTAAAATGTCGATTTGAATTTCTTCTTGACTTTGACCGCTCTCTCCGATCTTGTCATGATACCACCCCATATTTCCAGCAGATAATCAGATTCGTTGACCGTGTCATCCGTTCGCCAATGGAACAAGCTGCTGACTCTCTGTCAGATCGATCCTCTGTTCATATTTTTCCACTCTTACTTAACAAGCTCGTCTAAATCAATACTTAATTTTCTTACGTTATTTTATATTTGTTATATGTATAATATACTGCTTCTTTAAGTATTTTATAGTTATAGGTGTACATATTTATTATTTTATGTATTCTTGGTATATACATAGTTATATTGTAATAAATTTGCACCCATAGACCATAGTTTTTCCACTCTTCCCTAGGTTTGTTGTTAGAAATTGCCTGGCCATTAATCCAACCTATGTACAATTTTTAGTGCAATAAAGTATTTTGAATAAAATATAATTTGTGTGTTTCTCAAAAATAAAAATACCTAAAAGGTTTATGACAAGATTAAATTAAATACTGTTAGTGCATAAATGTATTCAGTCAATCAAACTTATTAAATTTATGTTAGCGGTTTAACTATATGACGTAGCATTATTCAAATACAAGATCCAGAAGTACGCATTGGAAAAATAGGTCACTTTACCGTTACATAATTCATTGATTGCTTCAAGAGTGCATCTGAAAATCGTTTTGTGACGGACCGATCCAGCGGAGTGGCGGGGCTCGGGCGGGCGAGGCGGTGCGGCTGCGCGCGCGACTCTCACCGTCTTATCTCGCGCGACCTCCGCCGGACGCGCACGGGCCGTGGTATCGACCGCGACTACCATGCTGCCCTACGTACCTCGACTCATACACTTCAATCAAAGTTTCTCAAATTAAATTTATCGACCGGAAATGTAATTGTGATTCGTAAGCGTAGATTTTATTATATTTTTACGGACTAAATCTACGCACGATGGTATCGGAAGGGCCGTTGCCGGTCGTGTGGTGTCTGCGTGACAATCAGCTGGTACCCCATCAAGTGTCGGGAGTGAAGCTTCAGGGAGCGGTGACGGGAGCGCATATAGCGGCGGTTACAGACTTTTTACGTATGGTTGCTGGTAAACCCATCATGTTGCCGCCCACCGCGATGCCGGAACACATCGACAATGACCTCAACCAGGAGAAAGAGGAATCTGGGCGTCGCAGAAAATTGTCGATGCAAGTGGAAGTCCCGTGTGTGTTCCTAACAGAAGGTGCATTAAAAAAGGCAAAAAGCCGCAATAACTCTTTAGAGGAAAAGAGGCCTTTGCCGGAAAGTGTATTCGATTTAACATGCCACAATAAATCTGAATCGGATAATCATTTCTTTAATCCGTCAAACGTAATAGATTTCCAAAGTTTTAACAAAACGCAGACCCAAACTGAAAACGAAACTAAAAATGTATGCAACGTTTTAGAATCAATTTTAGAAATGCCGTGTAAAAAAATTAAACGAATTATTACTTTAGACGATAATGATCCATCGATAGTGACTAGTGAAGTGGAAGAAGAAAAGGATATTTTACAAAGAATAACAAGGTACATAGATTTAGATAACCATAATTTATTTTCTCATAATAGTGTATTAGAAAAAGATAATAGTCTGCACAGAATAACTAGAATAATTGATTTGGAAAAAGATAACTCCTTTCCTAGCATGGCTAGGATCATAGAGATGGAGAATGAAATATCCAATGAGCGAAGGGTGTCTTTAACGAATGAACGCGAAACGGGTGGTGGGCCCACCAAACAGGAGTGCGATGACGATATTATAATTAAAAGCAAACCCACTCTGAGAACGACCACCAGGTTCAGCGTGGACTCTTCGTGCTCCGAAAACTCTTACATTAACATCGACTGTCTCAAGAGTTTGCAGGATGTCAAGAAAGAGGATTGCATTTCTGACCATATAGACCCCATTGTAACAAATAGACCTGTACGTTCGAGGTTTGCCAAGAAAAAAACCTCAGTCAGCTCATTGGGCTCTTCAGACTGTGACGACGAGGTAGACGTAATATTTAAATCTAAACCTAAGTCTAGTCAGTGGGTCAGTTTGGATTGGATTCCGCCTTCCGCCAAAGAAGAGCCAGTGAATTCGCACGTCTGTGATAAAAACGACTTTATTTCGAAATGGATTGCCGAACAAAATTCCCACGAAGTCGGCATAATGCCCGACGAAAGAAGAAAAAGTCTACCCCCTAAGGCTAACGAGTTGTATTTACAAAGTATGAGAAGATTTAGCGACGGTTTGCAGATTTGTAAGGAAGATGCCGCCAGCGATAGTCCTGCCACAGTCAAGTCCAAATGGCACGATATAGTTAAACGTCACTTGCAAATATTGAAAAGCGACCGAGGGTTCAAGCGGCAGCGAGGGAGTTGGATGCGTACCGCTCGTCGCCTCTCTGCCAATGTAAATTCCAGTACGGAATCTGCGTCACTCGACACCTACATCAAATTAAATTCATTGCCGTAAGTACTCGCATTGTTTTATAAATTGTAACGTCTTTAAAATATACAAGAAATGCTACCTACGCAGACTCTTATCAAGTATATTTCCCAGATTGAATCAGCATGCGTACAACAGGTTTATGGCGTCTGCTACGCTGCTTTAGTAAATTGCATAATAATAACTGTAATAAAATAGTTTCGTATGGTTTGCGACTGGGATGTCATTGCATATTGCATGCTCGTCGGTCCACTTATCACTTAGGTCTTAGAGAAACTGGTTGTCATCTGACAGCCCGCGGCAAACCGCAACTTCGTGCTTATAATTTCCAAACACTTATTATCTTGAGCTTTTTTTATTATTTATATTTACATTATAATATATATTTGTTGGTGCTATTGAAACAACATAACTTTAATGATAAAAACGTAAATCTTGACATCTGTTTTCATATGAACTTCACAGCTACGACCTAAAATATTACTGTATTTGATATACTTATCAAAACACGTTCCATAAACGACTATAATCACTGTAAAATATTAATCGATATAATTTGACAATTATACGAAACGGCATTTGAATTTTAAACGATGTGATGGCGTATAGATGCTTTCCTCGTCCGATCTTGTTCGTGAACAGGGTGCGAGTAATGTTACGAGATGGCAGCACGCTTCCGCAAGGCCGCCACATTAGAATGCAGCGAGCTCGCGTCCAAGGCTATTCCAGCGCGGTCGGTCGCTGCACCGCCACCAAATTCTTCCTCCCCAGCTCCTCTGCCGACTTATTATAATAGCCCAGGAAGTAACGCGAAGGTAATACATGAAAAACAACTAATGACGGATCGGAAGCGATTGCGCTTGAATTTTTGAAGTTCCTTTGTCGAACTTCCTCGTCATATGGCTGCAATTTGCACCTCGAATTAGCAACTGTATTAGCCAGTTAAAGACATAATATCCAGTAATATCTACCTACTTGCAAACATGCAAGAAATCTCTGTTTGCAATAGCAATAATCAAATGCGATTTAAAATATTAGTACTTGAACAAAAAACATGAGCACCGAAACTAGTGGTAATCGAAACGGATATTTAAGTTTCACTTCACAACCTTCGCCAACTTGCCCAATCTCTACAAAAATAATTGACCGATAACTTCTCTCATTGTATCTTCAGGAGCTAGTTGATTTAATATAATTATCTTATCTTGTGTTTCGAATCGTTTGTTATCATCTTTATCATCCAATTGCATCATAACATTAGTTATCTTAGATATTTTATAACGACGTATTAAACGTGCTAAAATTTAATTATTGCGTTGGTTGTTTAGTGTTGTATACTTGTGTTTGGTATTTAATTCAACATTAAGTGAAATGTTATTGTTTACAATTACCTAAGAATTACCATCATGACAGTAACTGCTAACTGTCCTGTTCTTTGTAAGTGTAAAAGTGTTTTCAGTGACTCTTTCAGTGCGAAGTGCTAGTTGTCGTTATGCCACCTTTGGTTGGTCCTGTGGCATCAGCCATGTATGCCAGCAATGCCGTTGTCTTCCAAACAGAAAGGATCCGTATTTATAACGAGTTGTGAGTTACTTGTTATTTTAATACCTACTAATTGTATGAAGTTTTACACTCTTTACAGCTGCATATTCCTTATTATACTTAATATTTAAATTATTATACATTAGCTTTATTTTATGTATAAATGACAATGCCCCTATACAGCTGCTACCCACTATTAGGTTTATTACTGAGGCACTATGCCTTATTAGTAGACTGTTATTTGCAAACAACAGCCAGCTATTCCAGCCATTTATATTTTTATATTGATCTAATATTAATATTTAATAAGAAAAATGAAAATTTGTCGAACCCTATCTGTATTCTATTTGTCTTCTTTTAATAGCTCTAGTACTAGACCAATTTGGAAAAATGACATGAGACCACTGGAGGGATTACTGTAATAATAAGTAGTGAGTCACTTTTTAAGAATTCTAATTACTGTATTTACAATTTGCCTGCGAAGATAATTCACCTTTTTTTGGATAATAGCAAAGTGAGTTAATGCCACCAATGTTGCAGTCTGTTTTACTTTCACCAATTTGGGTTCTGTCCGTGACGACTTACCGCTTTGTAACATTCAAATTAGATTATTTGCTTTTGGTTTCTTTCATTAAAATTCGCTTTCATTTTAAGTGTTGTTATGAAAATTACATTATACATTAACCTGATTTGCTTATTATTAACATCTGCAATTACTTCGATTGTATTACTTTTGTGAATCTGCTGAGTGCCAAGTTTTTTTTAATCAGACAAGGCTTATTATTATATTAACGGGTTACTGGAATCGCGTTCAGTCTAGTCTTTTGCTAGCAGTTTACTCCTTAACTGCTTTCTGATAGTTGTAAGTGTTACCAAATCTTAATCTTGCAGTGTTGGTCCTGCTTTTTTGCAAAAGTAACCCTAGTCTTGCACAACTGCGACATATTTTCCTAGTTTTTTTTGTATTGCGGTTTTTTATTTTTTCCTATTATAGAAAAAACTCTGGTGTCTGTTTGTCACCATGAAATATCTCCCAAAACTACCTACTATAAACGTTTTTTTTTGCTGTGACAAAGTTGTTTGTATTGATGAATTAAAACATCATGTAAAGCGTTATGTGTAGAGTTTTTGTTACAACCTCTATATATATACACATTTTTTTGCATTTCCATTGCAAATTTCAAGATAATCATACCAGTGCTTAGTTGTCAAGATAATAGTTTGCCGACAGACACTAGAGTCTTAAATTACTACAATTATATGTATATATATATTCATTCAGAGCAATACATAGACCAAAATTAAGAGTGCAAGACAAAACCAAAACTGGCCAATTCTTAGTCTTGATCATGCTTTGGGCAACACTACTAGTTGTTTCTTCTTCTTAGTCGCTACACTCTTGGCAGAGTGCTTGTAGTCGTAATTGGAGTGCTAGTGGCATGCTTAACAAGCCGTCGCCACTCCTCTCGGACCCCGGCTTTCGTAGTGCACTCATGTAGGGGATGATCCATTGCAACCTTCACATGATCGGTCCAACTCATCCGAGACCTACCACGCATCCTTTTGCCATCGACTTTCCCCTGGACTACCAAGCGCTCGATGGATGTTTCTCCACGCCGTAACACGTGCCCGAAAAAAGTGAGAATGCGTAATTGTACAGTTCCAGTTCCTCCAGTACGGATTTGTTGGTTCGTACTACGTACTAGTTTTTATATGTCTGTAATTAATTTGTGTTTTATATAGTAATAAATAATTTCAACTATCTATTTTCTTCGTAACATTCTGCACCCGCTTATTACATATCTTAGTCACAAAGGTTACTTGGTAGAAAATGCATTTACGGCATTAAGCTCGCCTATGTACCTGCACTTGTTTTGGTTTTGTACAATAAAGAATTTATTATTATTATTATTTAGCATCAATAGTTGAATGTAAACGCAAACCTTTTTGTTTGAAGCAAATAAAATATGCTATTCGATTGCAAACTTTGTTTTTCGCGATATCTTGAATTAATATTAGATGTGCGTGGTCTCATCAAGTCCTTTTTTGTCTTACAGAGGGTAGTTAATTTTAATCACTCATTGTGACTTACTAATTGATTAAATATTACGTTGCGAGATTATATATCGAATACGACATAACGTTTGCAAATTTTAACGGTTTCCTTGACCGTTGAATGTTGCTTTATTATTTGTAATTTTGTTGTATTTTAATACGCTTAGGTAACTTTTGTAAATCAATGGTAGAGGCTTTTAGGAAAATAGATTTATTTAAAATCGTACTTTGTTATCGTGTTAAAACAACAATAGAGTCTATAGTGTATTTGCAAATTATATCAAGTACAATTGGTGTATCGTTCGCACAATCCAGCATTTTTAAAGTTGTTTCTAGTCTAAATCGAACCCGGTACCTCCGAGACTAAATCCTAGACCACGGAGCCAGTAAATATGTTATATTCCAATAATAAAGTCTTCGTAACCAAAGGGCATGTATGAAGAAGTTAATGAACGTCGACAAAGCGAAAGAGGTGACATACCGTTGATCGTGTCAAATGGCGCTCGATTGTCTCTGCCTAACCCGCAAGGGATCTGGCGTGAAGATATGTATGTATGTATGTATGTCCAATATTATATGTATATTGATTTGTAGTACTAATCAGCAGCAAACACAACTGCAAGCTTGTATACCCCAATTTTTTACATGAATATTTTATTTGAATTAATTACCCCGTTACAGAAAGGATGATTAAAATAATCCATGATTAACATATTGATAGATAGATAAATTCTTTATTGCACAGAAAATAATACATTTTACAGTACATAGGCGAGCTTAATGTCTAAAAACAATTATCTAACAGCTAACCTTTGGGAGATGTGAGCAGGGATTGTAAGGTGCATGACCGCTAATATTTGAGATAAAGAGATTTATTAAGTAGAAAAGTTATAACTAAAATTAAATCCATAATATAAATACATACAATACATAGATAACACATACATATATGTAACATTAATATACCGATTTAGTCAAGTTATGTAGACTCGTCTTGCTTTATGTGAAAGTGTTTAATGAGCAAATTTTTATAACATAAAGTGATGGCGCTTTACGAATATGAATATTTTATTAAAATAAATTTTAATTAATTATTATAGGAAGAGCGAAGAGAACAACTGTGTGTATCGCACAGACATTGGAAACGATCTTTCAGGTAAGGTTTCCCATTGGATCAAATATTGATTAATTAGCTTGTCATTTTGGTTATTTCAGCCAATGTCGTGCCTCTTAAGCATACGTTACACATGACAAAAGATAATCAGCCTTTCTGCAACCGGCCGTAAGTGTCGCGTAGTGTATGAGTTATCCTTATCTGCCATTTGTCTTGTAATAACGGACGAATCCATACTTGTGACTGCGAAAATACCGTTCAACTTATTATTCTCAATGAGGTTTTTAGTTCACGCATCTGAGCCTTGCAAAGCTGCCTTCACGGTCTATATAAAGTTGCACTTTACTTTCTTTTGTTCGACTAGGTGAACAGGGTTTCACGCTCTTGCGCCCCTCTCGCTCGCACAATCCAATATTTTCAAAGATTTTTCAGGAAGTGAAGTCATCACGACCTTTTTTCTTTCGGACCGATCAGAAACCACTCTTATAAATAAAAACCACTCTTATAAATAAGCGGATTTACATTTAGCCAACTTTACTATAGGCAATCATGACAAGTGGCAAGCTCGTCGATTTCTCCAGCGTACCAAACTCGAAAAATATCACAAATAAATTAAATATTAATTAAATGTACTTTTTGACATTAATAAATATTTTTGTGTCCCGACCAGGAATCGAACTCGGTAGCTCCGAGTCTAAATTCACGGACTTAACCGCTAGACCACGGAGGCCGTTGCGAAGAAGGATGCAAAAACCGTCTTAAAGAATTAAAATTAATAAATAATAAAAATAAATTATTTATTTTAAAACAAAATATGTACCTAATAATTTAACGAGAAATGCGGCAAGTACTAATGAAAAGAAATGGTACAATCCCCGGTGTTTAAGCCCATATTTTTTTTAAGTAAAATAGTTTTTATTTTATAGTTATTTTTAGTTTAGTATTTAATTTTATTTAATATAGGTACTTCGATAAGTGTAAAAACATACAAAATAAAATTTAATAAAATGTATTCAGTATAAATATATCCTGTGATATCTGCAGGTCACGTTGACTGAGAGGATGTAAAAACTTATTCTCCCACGTCACAATGCCCAGCGCGAGGATCCGATCAACAAATCAATGCACTTAATCGATACCGTTGAAACAATTTAATTGCTTGACACGTGTACACCTTGTACTAGCATATAGATTACTATAATTTAATTGCTTGACACGTGTACACCTTGTACTAGCATATAGATTACTATAATTTAATTTCTATGGTATTTAGTACACACAGTACCTACGACATTATGTTATTCTGTATTGTTTGTAGAACGTATCATCATCATGACCGTTTCCCTTTCAGGGTGGTCAGAATACACGCTTTTAAAAAAGCGGATTTACATTTAGCCAACTTTACTGTAGGCCAAGTGGCTACCTCGTCGATGTCTCTAGCGTAACAAACCCAGGAAATATCATAATTAAATTTATTTATTTAAATTAATAAATATAATTTTGTCACTTTGACGGACCGCATACGTAATGAAGAAATACGCAACAAGCTGGGTATGAAAGAAAGCATAAGGACATAAGTAAGAAAAGGCATGCTCCGATGGCTCGTGAAATTCAGTAACTGTGCTACACTCTTTGGAGGCAATGATCTAATCTAATTTATAATTGGATTCTCGAGAATATTTGTATTTGGCTGCTTTCTTCTTTCCTTCTAGTCTAAGATATGGTTAAGAAGATTACATTTAATAAATTTAGTTCTTTATATAATAAAATGCTAACAAATGTAAATGGTGACGGCTTGCCTAACTAATAATGTACCATCTGAACAAGTTTGACTTATTATAATTTTATTTTTTCAAGAAACATACAAACAGATCTTAAAACATAATTACAACAATTCTAAAAGTTACACAATCCAGCAGAGTTCCCATTTAAATAATAAACATAGATTTTGCAAAAAAATATAATAATAGGGATAAACTTAAAAACAATATATAGGTATTGTATATAATAATAAATAATTTATTGTCGCCATTAAAATAGAGCTTCTTAAAGCCAATGCTTAATTCAAGTTTCCATACACTTATTGTGTTGGCTGGGATTACTTTTTATAGCTTCAATTGACTCATGGCTCTCTCTCCCCGAAGCGGATTTATTAGTTTTGAAAACAGGATCAAATTTTACTAATGTAGTTCAACTCCTATTTATTTTATCATTAAATATTGTACCTAATAGTGTTTCTTACCATTCGGCCACTAAGTCGTCCTATAACATTGATGCGTAATGCAATGCAATATTCTTTATTTACTGTTAACCTATATTTCTTTTTAGAGTTATATACATGATATGTTTAAGTAAAAATTGTAACCGAGACAAGTTCAAGTGTTGTTATAGGTTCCAATGGACGAAATAAAAAAAAATGCTGAGGTACACAGAGTAGTAGTGACTTTTAATCAACACAAAGCAACCATGAATATTATGCACTAATGTAGGCATAATATAACTAAGTCATATGAGACATCGTGTACTGTGTACTATACTAACGATATTGTCTTTTGTTGTTTTTACCAAGTCTAGGATCTGTTCTATTAATAGAACGTGTTGCAGCTAGTGAGCCCGAGCTAGACTAAGGCAAAAACTGCACCTCGTCCGCAACTTTACTATAGACCCAGATAGAACCCCGGCGTATTAATGCGATTAATTGTCCGAAAATTAAAGTCATAAAGTTTACTTAAATAAAATAAATACTAATATAATAATTATCTATGTCAAGATGTGGAAATTAGATATATTAATAAATGTTTGAATATATTTAAAGACGGAGCCTGTTCCATTGGCGGGCTGCAGAAACAGTAAGAGAATCTCAATATCTGCTCGAAGAGTAAAGAGGAATTGAGAGTTGATTGTTGTGAGAAGAGAGAAGGGAGCGGGAGTGCGAGTCACGCAGGTACCTACTCGAAACGATCGCGATGATACTTTATGTCATGTGAATAAATGTTTTAGTTTGAAACTTATAAGATAAGTGTCCGGTAGTTGAATACAAGTGCACGATTGTGAAGTTTACCGACCGGCAAGCAGCAGACTTAAATTGTTATTATAAAATTCTCTGAGCGAAAGTTACAGATCGAATTCCTCAGTTTTGGCGCCACTCGTGGCTGGGTCAGAGGGCTCCGCCTATATTAGCTTGCTTCGTTCTCCATACGCAATTATTTATCTTCTTTTCTCGCTTTAGACAAGATAAATGTAGTTAGCCAGAAAGGGAACTGATTACAAACAAAATTACGACCACATTTGTAGCAAGGTCAAAGTATGAAAACTCAAATCAAGTCTGCCCGATCCTGGCTCCGCATCAGACTGGAAAATTTTCATGGATCTATTTAAATATAATTATAGCATCCCAGATGAACTAGCTGTATCAGCCTATAGGCCAGCAGTATTAGTGTTTTCTCGTAACATGGAAAAAGTTGTTCTTATTGAACTTATCGTTGGGAATTAAATATTCCAAAAGACCATAACATGAAAATGATCAGAAACGGACTCAGCTTTACGCAGTGGAAGTTAAAGCGACAGAATTTCAGCGAAATATTACCACCACTTATAGAAATAATTGGACCAAAACTGATTCCAATACTGCATTAACAAAATCATACAGTATTTGGTTAGCTAGGAAGAGGAGTAGAATGGTGTGGGTGAGCGTCATGTTTCGCAATAAATAAGATGACCTCTTTTGTAAACCATCATTTGTGGACCACGGCGAATCCATGGAATGCTTCCCTACCTGTGACGAAGCGAGAAAGCAAATGAGCCTGTAACATTATTTTCCAAATTTTTGTAAGTTTAATATTATAATATATTAAATGCAATAAAATAATTATAAACAATAAGAGAACATGCCTACTGGATGTACCTACATCCAAACAAGCGTTACATAGCTCCTATCTTGTAATTGGCCCCAGAGCCATAAATAAGTATGTCCAAGATCTAGGAGGTGACAAGATAGAAACATTATTACATAGACAACTCTTCACTAGGTTCAAAAAATGGCTCAGTCAGAGGGATTACACGGAAACTGAAAACCTCTTAGCTGTCGTTAGGTAGTCTGGCCTCTTCACCGATCCACGCTGATATAGACACACACAACTACATACCCACACAGAACAATTTTCGTGGGTATTTGTTTGTGCCTTTGTTTAATAATAAAATAAATTGTATTTTCTGTCGACCGGATAAAACAAATTGATATGCTACGACCTGCGGCACGGTTGCTACCAGTGCAGGTCATTGAACATATAAAAATGTAATAGATTTAAGTTAATTGGATCAATATACGATTTTTTATTTTATTTTTATTGTTATTCCAATAATGTCTTCTGCTATATAGCACAACTCATGCAGTAGACAGGGTTAACCATTACAAATCACTTTTTTTGTGTTAATATACTATTTGTATATACATATTTCCTGGTCCATCGAGCCGGATATAACAATAAGGCCGAGTATCATCAAAATGAAATTTATGTAATTGTAATTATTAAAGTTAAAAATTGCGTCGAATGTATCAGGTTTATTTTGAAGGTCAGGCGTCAGCTGATATAATCGACACCATTTAAAACTTAATCGTTCCAGAGATTTTGGTGCAACCCAGACTTAGTATGTAACAATAACAATGTGTAGGAAGTTATGACAAGTTCGTGGAATAAAATCTTACTTTTGTTTTCTAAGTTAGCAAGTGCAAAATTTACTTAGTAATATTTGCACTTTCAAAAATTTGCGACAGAAATAAACTAAGATTAAAGTCGCTTTAAATATTATTTTAGCCGATCAAACATCACACCTGCAGTGTCACAGAATTGTAAGAAATGTTGTAAATAGTTTTATTTCTAAAATTATAATTAGTTACATACGAACCTACTTATTTCAAATCAAACCAAATTATTAACACTTGGATTATGGTCAATAAATATTTAATTTATACAATACAAAAAATACCTATCAGCTGTCTTGGCTGGACGGAATCTAAAACAAAAGTAAAGTATCATCACGACCGTATCCCTTTGATACGAAACAGTGCTAGTATTTTTTTAAATACTAGCACGACATGTACCTGATGGTAAGTGGCGCGCGAGGTCCATGAATGTTAGCAACTGGAATCAGAGACTCATGACTGACATCAGTCCCTAACACTATGCCGGCTTGACTGGGCATGACGGAACATGATCGAAACCGGTACCTTCAGCACCACGGAAGCAGCATGGACGGAACCTAACAGCAATAAAAATTGTTGCTATAAACGAAGATTTTGTTTATACTTACAACTAGATACTAAATATAAATTCGCGGCCGTGTCAGCTTACAATCTAATAATAATAGTATTTAATTCCAATAAATTAATATATTCGTGGCTATAAAAAGGCCGTGTTAGCTTACAATCTAATAATAATAATATTTAATTCCAATAAATTAATATATTCGTGGCTATAAAAAGGCCGTGTTAGCTTACAATCTAATAATAATAATATTTAATTCCAATAAATTAATATATTCGTGGCTATAAAAAGGCCGTGTTAGCTTACAATCTAATAATAATAATATTTAATTCCAATAAATTAATATATTCGTGGCTATAAAAAGGCCGTGTTAGCTTACAATCTAATAATAATAATATTTAATTCCAATAAATTTATATATTCGTGGCTATAAAAAGGCCGTGTTAGCTTACAATCTAATAATAATAATATTTAATTCCAATAAATTAATATATTCGTGGCTATAAAAAGGCCGTGTTAGCTTACAATCTAATAATAATAATATTTAATTCCAATAAATTAATATATTCGTGGCTATAAAAAGGCCGTGTTAGCTTACAATCTAATAATAATAATATTTAATTCCAATAAATTAATATATTCGTGGCTATAAAAAGGCCGTGTTAGCTTACAATCTAATAATAATAATATTTAATTCCAATAAATTAATATATTCGTGGCTATAAAAAGGCCGTGTTAGCTTACAATCTAATAATAATAATATTTAATTCCAATAAATTAATATATTCGTGGCTATAAAAAGGCCGTGTTAGCTTACAATCTAATAATAATAATATTTAATTCCAATAAATTAATATATTCGTGGCTATAAAAAGGCCGTGTTAGCTTACAATCTAATAATAATAATATTTAATTCCAATAAATTAATATATTCGTGGCTATAAAAAGGCCGTGTTAGCTTACAATCTAATAATAATAATATTTAATTCCAATAAATTAATATATTCGTGGCTATAAAAAGGCCGTGTTAGCTTACAATCTAATAATAATAATATTTAATTCCAATAAATTAATATATTCGTGGCTATAAAAAGGCCGTGTTAGCTTACAATCTAATAATAATAATATTTAATTCCAATAAATTAATATATTCGTGGCTATAAAAAGGCCGTGTTAGCTTACAATCTAATAATAATAATATTTAATTCCAATAAATTAATATATTCGTGGCTATAAAAAGGCCGTGTTAGCTTACAATCTAATAATAATAATATTTAATTCCAATAAATTAATATATTCGTGGCTATAAAAAGACCGTGTTAGCTTACAATCTAATAATAATAATATTTAATTCCAATAAATTAATATATTCGTGGCTATAAAAAGGCCGTGTTAGCTTACAATCTAATAATAATAATATTTAATTCCAATAAATTAATATATAAGTGGCTATAAAAAGGCCGTGTCCGCTTACAATCTAAATAATAATAAATATATGTGTTAGGCAATTTAAACATCTGGGGGCACGGCACCCCGCCAAGTCGAGCAAAAAAGCGGCACGTCTGTACCATCCTTCTCCCGAAACAGTTCAGGCCATTTTCGACAACCCCACCCGCCCTATAACTTCGTTGTGGATAAAACTAGAAGCCTAATTTTTAGTAACAAAGCAGGCATTGTCTAAACACGGTATATTTCAAATTTCATTCAATTTGAACTATAACTAAAATAAGCCATTCTATTTAAATTTTTATTGATATGGTCACACTATACGATGTTGTTAGGTTAGGGAATTACGTAATAACTTAAGACAGAAGGTCCCTTAAGTAGTCTCTCCTAATAAATAAATTAATCGACTTGGTGTTACATGGATCTCACAACTTTTTACTGGAGAAGAACTGAGTTGCGAGACTTGTTTTTTTTTACAAGTTATGTTTTTGATGGCATACTCGTATAATATTCGTGGCTGTAAAAGGGCCGTGTCAACTTCTAATCTAAAACAATAATTATTAATAATATCGTGAGTTTATTTGTTAGGTTTCTTCTGATTGTGAAACGATCTAATCATAAAATTGTTATCGTCAGAGAACTATTACGTAACACTATTTTACAATTATAAATACAGATTATTTTCACGAACATCGACTATGTTTTTTATATTAATAGTTATTTTTTATTGTTAATGTGAAAATTTATTGTTCAACAATTATTGTTCTTGCATTCTTACAATATTTTTTAACATTATTAATGAAAAGAAAATATAGTTGAAGATATCAAATTTTGTTTTTAGCAGATCTAAAAATATTCCTAATCTCTTTAAAATTCCGATATTTTTTTTTTATAATTGCACGACCATGTGACCTTGAATGTTAGCAACTGGAATCAGACACTCATGGCTGACATCAGTCCCTAACACTATGCCGGATTTATTGGGAATGACGGCAATTCGAGCCTGATCCTGAAACGTGTGGATACACTTTACTGGGTTTATCGGCACGAACGGTGGATACTTCCCCGCCCCGACATACTCGGGAAATTACCACCATGAGTCCGCCTACCACCTATTATTATACAGGGTTAATACGGGTGTACCAGGTTCGTATTTTAGTCCGGACACAAAAGAAAAAAATTGTGATATATCTCAAATTTGCTACACTAGAGACATCGACGAGCTTGTCGTGTTGCGCCAACTCTAAAGTTGGCTAAATGTGAATCCGTTTCTTTAAAAAAAGCATTGTTTCTGACCACTCCGAAAGGGATACGGTCGTGATGATAGTTTTACTTTTTATTGAATGTGCTTGTCGATGTCTCAACGTAACAAAGGAAAGAAATTTAAATTTAATAATATTTAATTTACAGTAAAATTAAACCGCCAGACAGCTTTTAAACACAAACAGCCGGCTGCAGAAAGAAGTATTAAAATAATCCATGATCAACATTTTATATGTTATATAATCGCCACATACGTTAAACATGTTAAAAGATAAATATAATTAAAACTACTTAAAACATAAAAATAAATATAATCTATTTATTTATTTCTTTTATCGTAAAAAATCAGCCTGTATATAATTTCTCTTTTGTACTTGGCGATGTGAACAAGTTAGTGTTTGAGTGCGAACGTTATAGCTATTGGACCGACGATTTCTCTGGCGAAGGCGGTCAAGGTCGCTGGTTCGTCGTCCGGTCGAGACGTTGACATGCACAAGTGCAAATTGCACTGCAATCTATTACAATATTAATGACTAATAGCATTTTTCCTGTCAAAAAAAAGTTGCAATATACAATTATGACTGCTATTTGACCCGGCTATATCTGTACTTAATTTAATAAAAATCAGTCCAGTAGTTTTGGCGTAAAGGCGAATCAAACGGAGTGACAGATATATGGGCCAGGGGGTCACATGTGGGGTCATGAGGTTAAATGTGACTTTCCTAGGACTCCATAGAACATATCTACAATAGTTTTAAACACCATCACATACAACAGACAGACATTTTAAAAAAATATTTATTTAGATCTACTTGTGATAGCCGGAGAAAACAAAAGCATGGTGTGCTTGTACACACAGTATTGAACCGAATTTAAGACGCGTCGTTGCATCGTTCTCACTCGCACAATCCAATATTTTCAAAGTTGTTTTAAAGAAAAATATAGGAAAATAAATTACGGACATACATATACGGGACACAAAAATAATTATGTAAATAAATACATTTAATTAATATTTAATTTATTTGTGATATTTCTCGAGTTTGGTACGCTGGAGACATCGACGAGTTTGCTACTTCCCATGATTAGCCTATAGTATAGTTGGCTAAATGTGAATCCACCTCCATAGTTGGAGATGGGCCTTATAGAAAAATCTGGAGAATTTGGCCTACACTCGCCACCTGTCCAGAAGGGTTGGCGAGGTTGACTAAAATATTCACCTAGTTACCTACTTTATTATCTAAAAACATACTTTGTAATCAATAGGCTATTTGACAGGTTTTCAAAATCCATTTTATATTATGCAGTAGAGTTTAAGGAACCCAGTAAAAGTTATTTTTTTTAATTCTGGTACATATTTGCTGAAAAATATCAAATTGAAAAAAACAATATTTAAAAAGCATGCCAAACGCTACTTTGACAATATGGCGCCTCAATCGGGTCTGTGACGTCACTTGCCTGTGGCACATGTCATCCGCATACATTTGTCGTAAACAAAAAACAAAAGTGCGATTGGATTTACATTTTATTAGTGATTTATGTAATAAAATGAGTTACAAATGGTGTGCAGTTCCAAAATGTACAAATACGTCGTTGAAAAATCCGGAAAAACTATTTGTTAGTGTTCCAAAGAATGTCAAAGTGCGGCGAAAGTGGTTGCAACTTTCTCGGAGGGATCCTAATGACATAGCGAATAGTATAAATATTTTCTTCTGTGAAGACCATTTCAATGTAAGTAAAGATATTAAGAATGTAAATGTTTTCGTTATTGATTTGAGGTTATAATAATACCTCTAATGTTTTTAACAGAATGTCTATTACAACTCACTTCAAATACTTCCGATGTTTTCCATAATATTAGTTAAAAATTGTAGCTACAGAGTCTTATGATTTCAATAAGCATTATACTAAAAGATCCCGACTAACTTGTTTGTTTGTTACAGATGGAAAATGACATGGCAAATTACTTACAGTACAAAATGGGTTTCAGCCAGAAATTAATTTTGAAAGATAAAGTTTGGCCTTCTAAATTTCGTTGCCAGCCAGATCGCATTAAAAGAATGTGTGATGCTGGTCCTTTACGATCTACATTTGTCAAACGCCGAAGAATGGAACTTATTAAACAATGTGAAGACATTCAACAACCTACAACTCTTAAGAAATTTTTATTAATGACAGTGTTGCTGTTAACATTTTAAACTCTCTTATACGCCTTATGACTCTTTCCACATGAATCCTTAAACTGGCAATAATTTTTGTTTGCCGTACTTCTTCTTTAGATAACTTTGACCCAGAGGCTACACTAGGAGGCCTTAACAGTTTGATTCCTTTTTTACTTAATGTTTGTTCCACATGCTTGAATCCTTTATCAGCTAATATGACAGTACCTGGATGGATCTAGATAATCTAGAAAGTTGCAATTTTCCACTTGCTCTTCCCCCAAAACCAGGAGAAATATAATTGATGAGACCATTAGGCGTACATGACATCATATACTTTACAGTATTACCTTTCTTATATTATGTCAGACCAAGTTAATGCTTGAAAAAGGGCTTTGGAAGGCTTTTGTATGTCAATTTCCAGGCAATCAATAATAGAACTTGCATTGTGATAGTTGTGTCGAAATGAAATCGGTAAAGTCTTTCTGATAGATTGTTTATTTAAGTTAACAATAAAAAGGCGTAAAAAGCTAGCTATAATTGGAATATTTTTCAAGAATAATTTACTGTTATATGATACTGTCATTATCTTTAAGTTCAGAAAAACTATTTTTTTTTTTTCAAACACATTAATATATGTTCATTTGGTATGTGGGTGTGCTTATGGATTAAATGAATTAAAAAATAGCAGTCAACAGGGATTCCAATATACATCATTGGTTTTTTTACAATTAGTGTGATGTAGTTTTATTAGTTGTGCAAACTGCATTCAATGCTTCTGAAATGCAATTTTGCCACACCTTTCTGGGATGTCATATATGTATCCAATCACTTAGTTACGCATTCTGTTTATATTGGAATTTTTATAATTTATTAAATAAAACATTTGAAAACCTTTAGTATAAATTTTATTTTTCCTTCGTTATTAGTTTTGACAATAAAATATATTCTATTAATGTAGCTACAATTAATAGAATAAAATATATTTTATTGTCAAAACTGTGTATATTATTCAATGTCCACAGTTTTTGGTTACATTGTGGTAGTAGTAAACCTTACAACAGCTATCCTTTTCGAACATACAATAATTTGAGTAGGTAATCTGCTTTTAAATAGCTTGTAGGTAGACAAGGTTATATTATTATTGGTCTGTTTATGAATAGTTTGTGGGTCTACAAACTATTCAAAAACAGACTAATAACAAAAATACTTTAAAACTATTTAAAAACAGAATAATAAGATTACTTTTTGAACTTTATATAACATGAACACACATAATATTACACTAGTAATCACTATAATATTCACTTAAATTATAATATAGCTTAGATAAAAGCCAGGTTTTTAATGTGTACTTAAATGTATTACCATTTAGGGTTTTTAACCTTAATGACAAATGATTAAACATTTTTATTGCAATTATATATGTACTTTTTTGGTACATTGTATTATTTATTTGAGGTATACAGAGATCATATTTATATTTATTACTAATTCATGTTTTTTGATGTAACATTTAACACTGCAGTTCATTCCCCTGCCTTCCAACCAGTACGGTGAAGCCATAGCTAAGAACATTGTCCCTCTCTATAAAATTATCTTTGTTTCATTACAAACAGATAACATTCTAATATGTATATACAAATTACAGTGAGAAACTTTTCATCTCTGAATGTATTACGGAGGGACTTAGTAGTGTATTTATTATAAATTGTTGAATTACCCCTGAATATTATACTATATGTTAATTGAGGATAAACATAGCCATAATAAGCACTTATTGATATTTTTAAGTTTTTAATAACATAAGAACAAATTTATTTATTATGAACTTATATTACTACCTAAAATATTTTTAATTAGGTACTGTAACACTACGAATTAACAGTGGAAAAAAATTTGCTTTCCAAAAAGATGCAACATTTATTAACAAATTACTCACATATTCATTGTCATAGTCAACTACAATCACATCCACTTTTTTGAATCTTCAGTCAGGGTGAGCCACACAAAAGTAACCTTTCCTCATTTTGGTAACAAACATTTGCAGTTGAATTTGAGCCCGGTACTTTTCTGAAATGTTGCCATTACAAATGTAATTATTTTTGGTACTTTAACTTCCGCAGGGCTTCACTCTCTTTTTCAGTATATTTTGCACGTATTTATCACTGAGGATTCTAATCTTCGGCCTCTTTTCATGGCAGGCATCTCTGGGGCTTTTGCTCCCATGATCTCTACTAAAGATCCTAGAGGCTATTATTGGTTTCACATTGAGGAGCTTGCTTACACAACTGTTCCACAGTCACATATTTCAAGGTTGTACCTACTCTTGGTTGGTAGCCTTGGTTTTTTCCAGAAACATTCCACCTCAGTGCAAGAAGGTTCCTCTGTGCGACGATGGGTCCACATGAGGAATGCCACTGCATGTTTACAGCCACCAGTTGAAGCTGCACAGTCCAAGCACTGACAGCTAACAATTTCACCCTTATTCTCGTCTATCACCATAGTGACATTGTAAGAGCTGCTCTCACCTTGTGCTTAGGACAAATCTTACAGTTTAATGTGCAAAGATCTGGCTCGCGACGCAGCTGCACACTTCCAATGGCATCATCTCCATATGTTTCCCTTGCAGACCTGCAAAAGTAAACAAATTATCGTTTATGTTCACGAAACTGCGCCAAACTAACTTAACATTTATAACCTATAAAAGTCCTTGCTTGTTGTGGAAGTTCATCATTATTTCACTTTCTTATGATATAATTTAAGTTACTACTAAAGTGTTACTATACTTACTTTGCTGTCTTCACATTATTTAGCTCCGAGGCATAAAAGTCGGAATTATTTTTGAAAAATAATCCGTCTATGATTGCGTCGACTTGGGGCAGGTTTCTGCTGTCTGCTTTTACAAAATCTTTGTCCATGGTAAAAGTACTTGACAGAATTTGTAAAATATTGAAAATAAATCACACAAAGTATTATTTATGCGTGTAATAGTGTATTATCTATGCGTTGGCACGAGGTTTACAAGCAGGTGACGTCATCATAAACTCGACCAACCAGGAGCGTTTTGTGTCACGTGACAAACATTTAAAAAATGCATTTTTAATTACGGATTTTAAAATAAATTAATCATTAATTTCAACTATAATTAATAAATACCCATTTTTAAACTCTTAATGTATACTGATAACAGTAATTGACACTTTATTTTTCGTATTGTCAAATAGCCCATTGTTAGTATTTTATTTATAAACATTTTTTCTGTTGTTACGTCAGACCTGTACGTAATATTAGCGAATTAATTCAACTGAATTTTCTCTTTCAAACAAGCCTTAATATTATATGTTCTTTATTTTACTTATGGCAGCAAAGGTCTTTTAATTATGGGATACCGCATCAAGTACATTATTTTGGTATCTTTACCGCTTACGCACTTTGCGTCGCATTCGTAAGATCTACGACTATGTTCTTCAGCCGCTAACAAAACTTGTACATGTGTCATTTATTCAGTTAATACAAAATCGTTTATAATGAAATCGGTGTCGATTAAACTTTTTTATTCGAAGTAATATACAAACAATATAAAAGAATTACAATATTTAATAAACTATATTAAAACAAAATCTAAATTTAACCTAAAAAATAATAATAATAATACAGCAACTATAAGTTATATTGTATATATTTATGTATATTTGAATTTAGTATTATTATATAAATTTATGTTTTATATTAGTATTAGATTTAGTAGAATTTTAATTATCTATTTTCCTGTTTAAATATTTGCACCTACCTCCCACATACCAGGTCCGTAATGTCCTAAGGTTGACAGAGTAAGAAAGTCTACCGGCATTAGGTCCGCCTTTGTACATAGTGCAAAACGTTTTTAAATAAATAAATAATCAACTAAGCTTTAGGTCTTCTGCTAACAGCTTTCTCTTTGGACCACTTTGCTGCTTAGACTTCCACAAGCAGGAGTAGATCTTTCATAAATAATTTAATTAATGACGTTTCATAAATGCCTGTAATAGGTTTACCTAAATAATGATATTTTGACTTTGACTTAAGAACTAATAAATAGATATACATATTAGTTTTATAATTCACACGGCGTAAAATAAAAGCTCATATTATATACATCTGCTTCGTATTATTTATGTAAATCATGTAAATAATTCATAACTGCATAGACGTAATAAATACGGACCGTTTCTGTAATAAAAGGCTTCCCTCTGTCGGAAATATAATGAAAATATTTATTTGTATGAAACATGTCGCAAACGTTATATAATGGAATCCGTTCACTATATATATATCACGCTATTAAAGTTGATATTTGCACGGCCGCTGTCAATGTCGAGCGCTTATAAATAAATATTTCCAGACAGGTCACACAGCGCCATCTAATTTCCTAAGCTACGAGGCTTGTGTTACGGAAACTAGATGGTTGATAAACTACATATTATTTTTTTTTGTAAATATATACATATTATACATATAAACACCTAGACCTAGACAAATTATACAATGTACAACTTGCCCCCGGTGGGAATCGAACCCACGACCTCCCGAGTTAATTATTAACATAATTATTTTACACGAAAAAAAATCAGAACACAAAATGTAATTATTACCTGTAGTAAATAACAATACTAAAGATAAAGCAACAAACAAAAATAGGCTCTTATATGAGCTTATCGCGATATAGTCCTTGGTCGCGTAACCAATAAATTTTTACCCTTATTTAAAAAAAACGTAGATCCCCAAAAACTGATGACAAGCGGCGCGCAAGGTCCATTGCCATCTTGCATCCACTGGAATCAGACACTTGACTGACATCAATCCCTAACACTATGCCGGCTTGACTATGCTTTTTCACACTTGAAGTACTTCAGGTTACAAGAAAGTTGGCAAACACATTGGCTGAAAGAGCATTCCACATCTTTATTGTGCGACTAATGTATGAGTCCCCCTTAATATGTACGAGTATATGTACACGCTGCCTATTATGCGATTATATGAACTTTATTACATCTTTATTGTAGGTAGGTACTTGAAAATTTAAATAAGTTGTTTTAAATTTAAATGGTTTCTAATTAACTTTAAATCGTTATAGATTCTAAATGGTTACTCGAAATGAAAATTGATAAGAGAAACCGCAATATGATTTTCAAATACCTATTTTATTATACCCCGCTCAATATAGTTGTTCGACTGTGTTTTATTTCACAATATAGCGTCTGGTTGACGCTTTACTGAAAGTTGATTAATGTCATATCTTCAGTGACATTCGAATGATTGAGACGAATCGATTAACGTAATCAAAATCGGCCTACGCGGGGTCTCCAGTGTGTTACAAACCCATTTGCGTCTCGAAGTCCATTAAAAAGAGCATTCTTCTTTTATTGAATTGATGGTAGTTTATATTATTTAACAAGGCGTGCCGTATACGAGGGGCGTTCAAAATATTCTCGGTATGTGGATAAAAACAAACAAGTACGAAAAGTTTGATATTTTTATTTTTCAATATACTCCCCCCCTATGTTCATACACTTATAAGATCGATCAATTATTTTTTTTAATCCCTCATAAAAATATTTTTTATCTTTGGTGTAAAAATGCTCCTCCACGGCCGTCTTCAACGCTTCATCGTCAGAAAATTTATTTCCACGCAGATCCTTTTTAAGATTGGGAAACAAAAAGAAGTCGCTTGGGGCTAAGTCCGGACTATAGGGTGGATGAGTAACAGTTTCAAACCCACATTCAACAATAGCTGCCTTGGCAATATGAGCAGTATGGACAGGGGCGTTGTCATGCAGAAGCAGAACACCTTTGGTTAACTTTCCTCGCCTCTTTTCTTTGATCGCATCTCTTAATTGACGTATAACGTTAGCGTAGTACTGCCCTGTGATATTTACACCTTTTTCTTTATAATCGATAAGCAAAACTCCTTCACAATCCCAAAATATTGTGGCCATGACCTTGCCAGCTGACGGGATTACCTTGAACTTCTTGGGATGAGCTGAACCCTTAATGTGCCACTGCATGGACTCCTGTTTGCTCTCTGGGTCATAATGATGAACCCAGGTTTCATCTCCAGTAACTATTTTTTGCAGCACCTCATCGGGATTTTCACCACACAGGTCGATAAAATCTGAACAGCAAGCCACACGCATATCCTTTTGAAGAAGCGTCAGCATTCGCGGAACCCATCTTGCACTTACTTTTGACATATTAAGATGGTCATGTATAATGTCATGTACGGTACCAATAGAGAGATTGGTTACTTGAGCTATAGATTTTACCTTCACTCGGCCGTCTTCCAATATAAGTTTTTCCACTTTATCAATATTTTCTTGTGAGGTAGCCACTACAGGCCGGCCAGGTCTAGGGTCATCTTCAATACTCTCCCTTCCACGCTTAAATTCGCTTGACCATTTTTGAATAGTAGATAAAGAAGGAGCAGACTCACGGTAAACACAATCCATTTCCTCTTTTATGGTTTTTTGATTTTTACCCTGTTTTGTCAAGAATTTTATGACGGATCGGTGCTCTAATTTCGTTAAAATTGTTAATTCGCTCATGGTGTTCATGTTTGTTCGGCAATTGCAGAAAAACAAAAGAACATCTCGGTTCCAATTTTACTTTTTTTTAATGTCAATGGATGAATCTTAGCGGCCAGTAACAAATATATATATAAAAGAGGTTGTAACGTATCAATACCGAGAATATTTTGAACGCCCCTCGTATGTATACGTCTATGATAACGGGCACGTGGGTTATAAATATTAGCAAGTGGCACAGTCGCACCATGTTTATGGCCAACGAATTGTCGGTCCGTGCTTCTCAGAATCATACCGATCGTCCATTTGTGCATTCTGATCAAGGTATTTTACATTGTTCTGCTACTTGGATATTTTAAACAATACTTCATCATTACGACCCCTAGAACATCTCTACGTATAGTTTGAGGTGACGTTTCAATGTCTCTAAATTAATGTTATTTATTTTATTAAATAATAATATATATATACATCCTAATAATAATATATAATCCCTGCAACTACGCCGAGATGTTGCTTCTCTGAGCGTGTTCTACCGGCTATACTATGGTGAGTGCTCTGAAGAGCTCTATAACCTAATCCCTTCCTCTCCATTTCGCAACCGAACCACACGCACAGGTCAGAATATGCACCCACATACCGTAGTCACCATCCCTTCGCGTACCTATAAATTTGGGGAATCATTCATGTGTCGCACAATAAAGATGTGGAATAATGTTCGTTTTTTGTGTTTCCACTTTCCTATAACCTGGAGTCCTTCAAGGGAAGTGTGAAAAGACATCTAGACAAGCCGGCATAGTGTTTGGGACTGATAGCTGACATGAGTGTCTGATTCCAGTTGCTAACACTTACAACATTATTAACATTGACATGCGCGCCACTTACCATCATGTGAGCGCAGGGTCACATGTCGTGCTAGTATAAAAAAAATTATTTCGTAAATACAAACTAAAATCAGTGTTATTTTACAATATAGGTGAGCGTTTTCATATGCCATGGTTTTGATGTATGCAGGCTTAGAAGATCGCTTGTTGTCAATGCATTTTGCCTTCGCTCTGGGCACATTCCCTTAAACAAATTCGGTTTTCATATGGAAAAGACTGCTTCACCCAACTGTGAAGTTTGTGGTGAAGTAGAAGATGTGGAACACATCTTAAGGGATTGAACCAGGAGCCAGGGCGAAAGGCTATACCTGATACAACATCTAAAATTGAATCCATATATTTTTTCTTTAATTCGGTGCTAGCTGACACTTGTTCTCAATCGGGTAGTTTAGTATTTTTTTTTTTTATATCTTAATATATAAACAAAGTCGGGTTTGTTAGAACACTTATAACCCAAGAACCCCTGGACTGATTTTCATGGTTTTTGATTTGTCTTTGTTCCGAATAGCATAATAACTATTAATAACATTGGAAAATTGACAAATAAAATAAAACAAAAAACATTTTCCTATACAAAATGTTCGTGGGTTTCTTCGTACCTGTCAAACACTGTTGGTAGTAGTAATTTTTAGGAGTCCTTCAAGCCATTTTGCGCGGATATGTCTAGTGCAAGTTTTTGTTTTGTAAATTATTTACTGTGGACATTGTCAGTCAAAAGTGGTGTTGTTTTGTTTAATAATATGCTACAATGTGAATAATTATGAATTTACAACAATCAATATTTTTGTGTTCCGACCAGAAATCGAACCCGAGTCTAAATCCACGGACTTCACCGCTAGACCACGGAGGCAGTTTATTAATTATGATAAAATAATGGTTACAATAAAACAAAATACAAATATTTTTCACAATAGTTATTTAACCTACTCTTAATACCTCTTCAGCTTCATGGATTTTATCAATGGAAACATAGTTTAGAACATAAATAAGGTAAAACAGAAGCGATTCGTGTCGTGTCCTGAGCTATTATATGATTACGTTGGTTCGTGATGATAAGAATCGAATGGCCGGCAGCCGTTTTCTTAATTATACAGTCCGAGAGAAAATCCGTGCCTTCTGCAATGGAAAAATCCTTACCTTAATCACTGGCTTGATCGGAGACGCCACACGAACCTAGAACACTTTAGGTAATAATAATAAATTATCATGTTTATTAACACAATTGTAAAATAATAGTGGAATCTTCTACTTTCTGTCAGACAGGCAGCGGAGTTATACAGGCCCGGATGTTCAATGGGCCTGGGATGGGGATGGGATAATCTTCCGTTTTCCCCGGCAGGATCTCGGCGGCCAACTACCCGCCGGTGATTCAACGCACCTTTGTTCGCGCTGTTCCTACTACAACACCGCCCTTGTGGCTCACGAATCTAGTCTTCTAGATAGTTCCTCTCCAAGAGCGCCTCCATAGGTAGTGGCCTCCCCTCCGGGGGCTGTGCGAAAGTAGGAGCGATATCCTGAAAATGCTTGTAGGATCCGTTGTCAGCCCGGTAAAACATACGTTTAGCTAGGTCGACAACAAATGCCTCGATAGTAGGCATCTCCAGATCTCTCGCGATTACAGAATTTCGCACGAACCACGGCGCTCTGGATACCACCCTGAGCGATATGCTCTGTTGACTCTGTATCTTGTCCCTGTTGGTTTTGGCCAGAAGGTGATGCCAAGCTGGCGCAGCATAAGTCGGGAACGGATGAACATCTTGTAGATCCGCACCTTCAACCTGAGCGGCAAACTGGAGTTCATTACAGGACGTAACATGGCTCGGGCCGCCTTCGCCTGATTAACGGCATGGCAGGCCATCTCACCCATTGTGTCAGCTTTAGCGCGAGTTTAAACCTAAATTACGTAAAAATTACAAAATACGTTCCTACAAAACCAATTTATAGCAAAAGTCTCTTCAATCGGTCAATTCGTACTGCGACTCCAATATTGGTTCATGACAAACGTTTCTTTATTATATATATATTTTTTATACTGAGCACGACATGTAAAACCTGATGGTAAGCGGTACGCAAGGCCGCAAGTCAGGGAGCAACTGACTCCAGCCTCAGACGACCGACATGCCTACCTATAAAGATCTATGCCGGCCTATAAAGATGCTTTTTCACACTTCGATTGAATTACTCCAGGTTATAGGAATGGGGAAACCCACTGGCTAGTTTTTATGTACAAGTAGGGATAGTGGGTATGTGGTATGTGTTGTACATTGTATAATATGTCTCGGTCTGGGTGTTTATATGTATAATATGTATATATTTACAAAAAAAGAAATTACAATATGTAGTTTATCAACCATCTAGTTTCCGTAACACAAGCCTCGTAGCTTACCACGGAAACTAGATGGCGCTGTGTGACCTGTCTGGAAATATTTATATTTATTGTATGGGATGGTATATTTGGCCTGTGCGAGTGGTTCGGTTGCGGATTAGAAAAGAAGGGATTAGGTTGTGGAGCTCTTCTAAAAGTAGAACACGCTCAGGGAGGCCACATCGATGGTCCGTGCAAATATGAACTATACTAAAATATAATAAGTAATAATAATACTAATCGTAAAGGTCCCCCTAAAATATTGTTGTGTAAATTATTCTAAAGCAATTTTTTCTTTCTTTCTTTTCTTGTTACATTTACGCCACCTAACGTCTACCAGCAACACCTATTTTTTCTTATAGATAGATCTAGTCTCACAATTCCGTTCTCTCTATTCCTTCTCACCACTCTGGCTTTATTTCTAATTGATTCGCTGTAGTTGCTGCTAATCTATGGAACAATCTGCCCGTTGAAATTCGACAAGCGCCTAACAGAAAACTTTTTAAAAGAATGGTCTACTTGCATTACTACAACAGCCCCCTACAAAGTATATAAGTACTTATGATATTTATTTATTTATTTACTATAGGTACACAAACAGATCACAATCAGTTCACATTTTCCAGCAATTTCTTAAGTTCTAGATTGCAATCCAAAAGCAGTGTACACAGCATGCTTATTGTGATTTAACCATGACATTGTCATTTCAATTAAATTATTTCATTTCAGTGAAATATGTCAAAAGGAAAATAATAATAATAAAAAAATGGTCTGTCAAAGAATAAGGTAGTAAATCAATAATAATAATTTAAAAAAGCAATGAAAATATAAATAATAATAAAATAATATAACAATCATAAATATATAAAAAATAAAATCCAGAACAGACAGAACAAATATCAAAACATCAGCATATTACATTAATTTAGAAGGTAGATTATATTTTATGTATTATGTGTAGTATGTATATTGTATGTAGTATATGTATTTTTGGATGTAGTTTAGTATGTAAGTATATCCTTTTATCTAGAGCCTAATTATTTCCATATTTATCATATCTATATTACGCGTTGCACCTACCTTACACCTTGAACTATCTACATTATCCCGAAGGTTGGCTGTCAGAGAATGTCTAGCGGCATTAAGCCCGCCCCTTGTACATAGTGCAATAAAGATTTAAATAAATAACAGTTTTAAAAAACATAGTATAGTAAGAACTAGAGAGTTAATAAATTTGATATCCTTGAAAATACCCTCACTTAAGCTCAGGCAGCGTCCACTCTTACATGTCCCTCGCTGCAACACCAATTACAGACGTAACGCGTTCTTCAACAGAGCAAGTGAGTTCTTCAACGACCTGAGCATTGATGTTGATATGTTTAATGACAGTACCATATCTATTAGACGCGCAATAACGAATGAGCACTTCAGGTAGGGAAGACGTGTGTTCAGCTTATCCGTATAGCGTAATATTGGTTTATTTAGCATTGTAAGTTTAATTTTTTATTGTCTACATTTTTCAATTTCTTTTAGTTTTTATTTTTATGTAATTGTGTCTACCTATATGTGAAAACTTGTTATTAGCTTAATTGTGTTTAATCTTTAATTTTATATATGTATAGTAGCTGTAAGTTTTCCTAACATAAATAATTAAATAGTGTAGTTGTAGTGCTAAGCAGTTTGAAAGTGCACGTTAAACACGACCATAACCGGCAATTTATTGTCATACACTAATTACCTTAATAAACCTATAAAGTATGTAATATCCTCTAAATAAATCTGATTGCAAAAAAGTGGTGATCAGCCGGTTACAAACACTAAATTACAATGTATTATGATCTAGAAAATCGATTGTGTGTACATTTTGGAATTAGTAAGTGGTGGAAAATAAATAAATAGACAAAGGTATATTGTAATAATAGTTTATTGGCAGATATATTGTCTCTGATTAAAATCATTGATGGACAAATTCATGGAAGACACTCCTAAGACACACACAAATAGTTCGCGAGTCAGAGCATGCTAAAATTGTATACAATGAATAGATCAATTTAAACAAAAAGAAAACTAAGTATCATCACGCCCGTTTCCCTTTCGGGGTGGTCAGAAACCACGCTTATAAGCGGATTCACATTTAGCCAATCATGACAAGTGGCAAGCTCGTCGATGTCTCCAGCGTACCAAAATCGAGAGCTATCACAAATAAATTAAATATTACATTATTTACATTAATAAATAATTTTGTGTCCCGACCAGGAATCGAACCCGGTATCTCCGAGGTTGTTTGTCAATTTAACTGTTCCAAATGTATATTGTATAGTTTTTAAGACAATAAAGTTTATTATTCTTATTATGTACCGATTGGACTAGCTTTCATTGACAGAAGTGTCTTATTATATATTTTATGTGAATGTATTTTAGAGGAGGTGATACGTGACACGTGATACTGGCTCTTAAGCCGACTTTTTCCTACATTTTTTATTTCAATTGTATTTGTGTTTCAGATCCTATTGTTAAACTTTAATGAGTCATTATTTTTTGTACCGATAACTCGTTTCTTGCTAAACTAAGATTGCAACGCAGTCACATATTCATATCTTCACGCCAGAACCCTTGCGGGGTAGGCAGAGACAATTGAGCGCCACTTGACACGATCACGACATACCTCTTTCGCTTCTTCGACATTCATCAACCTTTTCATACATGCCCTTTTGTTACGAAGTCTTTTTAATGCACCTTCACCCAGTGTTTTATTTATTTGATCGTGATTTGTAACTCTCGGTCTGCCAGGGCCTCTTTTTCTCACAACTTTTGCATTATATACCTGGTTCGTCAATCTTTCTTCGCTCATCCTTTCAACATTTATTTCTTTAGAGAAATTACAGACATTAAGGTTGATAGTACATAGAAAAAGAAGATTAAATTAAACCTAGCCTAATTTCATTTACTTTTCTTACTACGATAGTTTTCCGAACCATCGAACCTCTCCTTATTTTTGTCTCTATGCTTTTTTTTTAATACCTACCGCCGCATATCCGTCGCAACGACCTCATTTCTTTTGCATTAACCCTACTCGCATGCGTATTCTGACAAATCCACGTCTCGCTTTGATACATCAAGTCAAAATAAAGTCAATGATAATATAAAATGTATACAGAATTACACAATAAATAATATATGTATATACTCGTATACATACATAAATATATATATATATATATATATATATCTGCCACAAAATTATTATTATATTTTTATATATATTTCGACATACAGTAATTATAATTATTAAGTATCTAGAATATAAGGTGACACGGTCTATTTATAGCCACGATTTTATTTAAGTAGTTTTTAAGTTAGTTTTACTTGCTTATAGCAGTAATGTTATGCCTAATACATAAATATGGATTATTACCAATTACGCTATTTTATTAGTGCTGACTGTATCAAAGTTGTTACAAGGAATCAAAGGAAATAAAATACTTGTTTTAGCCTAACTTATTGATCAGCATGATCATAACAAGTCCTTAGACCTTCGCTGTTTGAAGAATTATTTGTGAAAATGATTCACAAAATAGTCCATGTTAATTTTATAAATTTTGGTGCCAAGATAGTAGCGACAAAGAATGGCAACGGCCACACAGACGCTGTCTGAATATTCGAGTACTTCTTTTGATATAGCGAATATCTAATATAAATAAAAAAATTGTAAATAAACCAACTTACTTGAACTTTAATTGTTACTAAAGTTTTAAGTAGATGTTGAGGTTAAGTAGAGTGAACCACTTGTCACATCGCTGGCGTTTACGTCTAGTAGTGTGACGTCTGTGATCCGTGCATGTCTACATACTCGTATACGCATCTGGTGTAACTTTATTGAACACATTCTCATGTCGGAAAACTTGCGGATACATGAAATGTTTATCAGGAAACATGATAACAACCATATTAAATCTTATTTACTTTAAATAGTTCACATAATTCGACATCAACAGGTTTGTCAAAGAAGAGACATTAGTTGTTCCACACATCCATGGATAAAAGTCAAAGTTAAAATATGTCTATTTAAGTAAATCCATTACAGGTATTCATCATCTATGTATCTCTGTACTGCTGGATGTAGGCCTCCCCCATGGCTCGTCACTAACGCAATCTCTTGCCGCTCTCATCCAATCCCTACCAGCGACCTTCTACAGGTCATCTTTTCGTCTGGCATGGGGTCGTCCCAATCCGCGTCTTCCCATATGTGGTCCAGTGACATATTAGCTTGCAAATTTTAAAAACTCGTTATTTCATCCCAGGTAGCATTGGCCGTGGTCACGGGTAGCTTAGAATAGTTAAGTCTGTTTAATACAAAACGCGGTCCACTATTGGCGGTGCAGTGGCGCGGTACGATTCGACCAATCAGATGCGACCACGAGCGAATAGACTTTTGCATTTTAGATTAGTTTCGTGGGAACGTTTTTCTATCAGTATCCCATATATCGATATTTCCACTACACCTGTAATGCTTGATAGTATTTCTATTTAGAGTTAAACATTATTGAAATCTAACTAACCATTGTCCCAGGAACGATTATTGTAATGATTTGGAAATGAACATAATGCTTTCCTAAAGTTCGTTGACATTGTTTACAAAGTTTTCATTTTCTGGTGGTGTAGAGTGTAGTTGAGTCACCGCAAGCAAGCTCAGTTCTGTGACACCTGTTATGCAATTTTATTCGGACAGAATTTCAAAGTCTATAAAATAGCGCTACTTTATTGGTGGTACTTCCATTTATATCGCATTTTAGTCTGCTTACCTACTTCGCGAACTTACGTTGGTGTAATCTAGATTTTTGGTTTTACTGCCTTCGTGGTCTACCGGTTATGTCAGTGGATTTAGACTCGGAGGTACCGGGTTCGATTCCTGGTCGGTACACAATTATTTATTAAATTTATTTGTGATATTTCTCGAGTTTCGTACGCTAGAGCCATCGACGAGCTTGCCGCGTGTCATGCTGGACCTATAGTAAAGTCGGCTAAATGTGAATTCGTGGTTTCTCTCCACCCCGTAAGGGATACGGTCGTGATGCCACATAGCAGATTATAAACTTTAATCTCATATTCTAGTGTGTATTTATTCCGGTAATATGTACATATATACTAAATATGAACATGTGGTAAAGTAAAAAAAAACGTTATTGCACAATAAATATCTAAAATAAAATACATAGTCGATCTGAATACCTTTCTCTAAAAGATAAAAAGATAAAATGTAAAGAAAAAATTAAAACCAATAGCAATAAATATAAAAATACATACACATAATACATAATTAATATTATACATGTAAATCAGCATCAGCCTGTGTCTCCATTGCTAGATGTAGTCTACTCCTTCGTTCATCGGTTCTGTGGCAAATGTGTCCAGCCCATTGCCACTTCAGCTTGCTAATTTTGAAAACTATGTCGGTAATTTTGGTTCTTTGACCGATGTTAACGTTTCTTACGTTATTTATTATGAAGATATATATGATACTTACATAAATAATAATCCATGTTAAGTTCAGAAGAGATGTATATCTTATTTTACTTTTTACGAAAGTAAGAAGTTAGTAAGAGTAGACTGGAGTGGAGACCACGTACGGGAAGACGCAGAGTGGGACGATCCCCCGCATGATGGGTGGAAAATCATGTGAAATGGCTCTCCTTGGGGGAGACTTATATCCAACAGTGGAGAGACACATAATGATGAAGAAGTTAGTAGATGTCTGAATAGTTTAACGTTGTATTTATTCATAACTTTTTGCACTATGTATAAAGGCGGGACCTAATGCCGCTAGACATTCTTACTCGGTCAACCTTAGGGACATTACGGATTAAAAACTGGAAAAGGATATGATTAAAATTCTACTAAATCTAATATAAACATTAATAACTATAAATATATATATTACTAGCTGTTTGACCAGGCGTTGCCCGTGTAATGTTGTGAAAAAAAAACCTTCAGGTACCCGATAGGCATGTCATAATTAGATTTTAAGGTCTTATATTTCTTTTTATTAAATAAATATTTTTTCTATTTCTACGACTTATTAAATTCGTAATATCTATTAAATGGAATAGCCGATTTGAACAATTCTAAAAGTGATCTACATGAAATGAAAACAATATGATTTATTTGGATAAGGATTTAAACAGAAGTTTGAGTAACATGGTCTAATTTTGGTCGGTATTTCTATCAACTTTTAAAATGTAAAAAGTGGTTATTGTGACATAACGATAATAGTTGGACATATGGTATCGCGAAGTTTTTTGTAGATATCGATATGTTCTTTAATATTGTAAAACATACTTTTGTTCTATCATCAATAGTTTCCGCAGCGCATGCGACGAAAGACGTTTTATGGCATTTTTTTACATATTGGGTTACGTTACTAAAGTTTTAGTAAGGATGCCTACTCTTTTCTAGCAATAAATATAGTCTATAGTTCTCAGGGTGAATGTAGCTTTCTATTGGTGAAAGAATTTTTAAAATCAGCACAGTAGTTTTTGAGTTTATTCATTACAAACATACACACACACACACACACACAAAAATATAAATCTTTCCTCTTTATAATATTAATGTAGAATACTAAATACAAATAAATAATTATACATATACCTATACAATATTAGTTACGGTTGTTGAGAACTATTCAAGAAGTGTGTGAAGTCTATATGTATGAAGTATTAGTATAACTTAGTTTTTGTTATTAAATAAATAATAAAAACTAATCTATATTTATGATATATTTAGGAAGTTATTATTGTATGAAGTATTAGTATAACTTAGTTTTTGTTATTAAATAAATAATAAGAACTAATCTATATTTATGATATATTTAGGAAGTTATTATTGTATGAAGTATTAGTATAACTTAGTTTTTGTTATTAAATAAATAATAAAAACTAATCTATATTTATGATATATTTAGGAAGTTATTATTGTATCTTATTTATTATTATAATATTATCTATAATACTACAGGAAAAATGGAGTGATATGACTTATCGTCATTCCTACCTGCAGTAAGATGCTATCTGTATGTATTTTATCTTTTAATGGAAATTTGTTGTTTCAGATGGTACTTCCGGAAGATAAAGCGAATCGAAGCCGAGAAGAAACTACTGCTGCCGGAAAACGAACACGGGGCCTTCCTCATCAGAGACTCTGAAAGTCGACACAATGACTACTCCCTTTCTGGTAAGTACCCAATTATGGCGTTTTCTGTCGACAACCATGGCAACCATGTAGAACTACAAGGGAAGCGCAACTATCTGCCGGCGGGTCCCACTCTGTGGTCAGTTCTACGGCAGATGTGTCCACCTATTGCCACCTTAGCTTGCTAATTTGTCAGTAACTTTAGTTTTCTTCTTACGTTTCGAATTCTATCCATCAAAATATCAAGCATAGCTCGCTAATCGAATTTAAATTTGTGGACCAGACCAACTGTCAGTGTCCTCATCTCTGCTCCTTGTGACAGTACGGGGAGGACGCACTGGTTGAAGACTTTTGTTGTTGAAAACTTTATTGTTTGGACGATGAGAGGATGTGCCGAAGTTTTTCGAATGCGTCTGTCAGCTTCTTTACTGAAGTTGGCATCGCGTAGCTGAATAGACGTATTCCTGCACAACTTCGAGTGACATTTCCCACGCAGATTGCCCTCGGTCTGACATGATCATCTTAGTCTTGTCCAGGTCCATCCCGAGACCAACGTCATGTTTAAGCCGTTCAACATTCAGCTAAGATCCTTGGCCATGATGACTATGTCATCCGCGAATCGAAAGTGTGAGATGTATTCTCCATTGATATTTATGCCGAGGTAATTCAAGTTGAGCATTTTAAAAACATCTTCCAATGCGTTTGTAAACAGCTTCGGGGATATAACATCTCCTGTCGCTGATGATGGATGATCATTAATATAATTATTATTCTATTAGTTCGACCCTTATAAGCATAGTTGACACCACGTCATACTGACGTAGGTACGAATACTATAGCGTGCGTGACACTTTTATATAATTCTATAATACACACGATTTTCAAGCGAAGTAGACAAAGTTATTTATGACCGGAAATCTGTGGATTGTCTTTAATTGATACCATATCCGTTTAAATGACAAAAACTGTAAACAATACCAGTAGGTAGACATTAAATAATCCATAATAGACATATGACTGATTTAAAAAAACTGTTCTGTAGAAAATAAAGTTATAGAAGATCTACAAACCGATAAATAAAGTACGTACTTAGTTAGTTTTTTGTATAATGTCAAATTCAAAATTCTTTATTGTATAGATTGCCTATTCTAATTACAGTTGTATGTACATGTCATGATGATGCAATCTGCCCATATTTTATATTTATTTGTATATAGTTTATATTTAATATTCTTCTTGTCAATTTATTGCAATACAATGTTAATGTCATTTGCATGCTCAAAATTCTTTTAACGTCAAAAACCTCATTTTTTAGAACATATAATATTCCACAGATACTAGTATGGGCGAAAAACTGGGACTAGAACCCCTCTACGTACTGTTTTTTCTCCCATTAATATAATGCATACAAATATATTAGGTTAATTATATTATAATATTAGGTTTTCTTTTAAATTATTTAATATTGTAATAATAATGATAATAATAACGTTTATTGGATCATAATCAAATAATTTCAGTTATTGAGCACTGCCTTCTGGAAAATAAATTCTGGGTTCCAGAAGGCAGTTTCCCTATTTTTGACACAATAAAACTATACAAGTACTTACATAAATTAACAATACAGTGCATTCCCATCCTCATTAAACATTGTTTTACTGTAACCCTGAGCCCTCAGATATAATGTTAAAATATCAACTTTTGTCATCATAATCAATGGGGTGTATCAGGCAAAGCTTTTTGCAGATGTCGCTAGCGGCACTGGTACCTTGTTTACCTATGACGGATCACTTTTCAAATGTTTTTGTAGTTTTTTATTTTTATAACAGAAAAATGAATTTTAACTTAACGTTACCTACTTTAAAAGACTAATTAGGATAGCGAAAACCGTCTTTAAAAACAAAAAAAGGTGCTCACTTCCGCAATATATCCAGAAAATAATAAATTTCGTAATAAAAATAAAAGTTTTTTATGCAACTGACAGTTCTATTAGGTACCATCTATCATGCGCCATCTACCGTGATAAAAAGTTAGTGATTATTTATTCGAAGTAAGGTACAAATAACAGCTAACAAACAAAACAATTATTGAAATCATAGACAAATAATCCTGTCGGGTTTGCCAGCCTAAAAAAAATGTACACAACATTGAATAATACAAAAAATGGTAATATAAAATAAAAGTTAATAGTAAAATAAAATATATAAAAAATGCAATTAAAAGTAAAACCTATAAAAACTAAAAGTAATAACTTATAAAAGTAAACATAATAATAACAAAATGAGATAATAACATGAAACAAAATCACTTTTTCCTTCCTAACCCGTTCCACAATTTATTATGCATACCTACCGACAAACAATTTAGTGAGGTTAATTTTATTTTTTTTTCGTTAATTTTAATTGATACACCCCTTTGCTGTTGAATATTTATTATAAAATGAACCTAATATTTTTAAACATAAATTATAGATTGCCTAAATTGATTTATTTTTCGGGCCGTTTTATAGCCTTTAATAAGAGTCTTAATAGAAGATAAGCCAGAATTATTCTTTAAATAAATTGCGGGTGTGACGAAATTGTGCGTAGAAAACAAAATTTGACACACAATATCAGGGTCTGTCTTTTACAAAGGTTGCTGTTTGAGGCTGGATTTGGGTGCTAAGAGATAATAAGCACTCACAAAAACTTTTATCAATAATTAATGTATGACAATAAGATAAAAAAAGTAATGCGTTATAAATAAACGCAAGTGCATCGAGCTCCTCCATCGCTAGATCCTTATATCGTGTGCAAACCGGTTGTTTTTTTCTAATCACACCGGTGTATCTGGATTAGAATTGCTCGTGGGAACACAGACCTTTCGCACTCGCTCATCTGTTGCTAGGCTCCATTAGACGACCGATACAACTTTATACAACCCTTCTATGTTCTGGTTCGACGTTAACCATCGACGGGTTAAGTATGAATATCCTACTATTTTAATTTATGTATTTACAACACCACTGTTCCCGTGCCTCGGAGAGCACGATAAGCTGTCGGCCCCGGTTCCACTAATGCCAACTTGTGGAATCGTTAATAAATTGACATCATAACCTCGCCAAGCCGTCTGGCCAGCGTGGCGAGTGTAGGCTAAATTCTCCAGTTCTGGAAGGCCAATTTCCACGCTGTGTTCTAGGGCCTGTAATGAATGAATGATCCTACTATTCTTTCTTTTTTTCATTATAGCCCCTAGAACAGCGTCCTAGACCTCCACTGTTAGAGATGGGTCTTCCAGAAAATATATCTCGAAGATTTGGCCTACACTCGCCACGCGCTGGCCAGACGGGTTGGCAAGGAATCCTACCATTACTAAACTATATTCTGTGCGGTGGTGGCTCGTTTGTAAGACTTTCCTTAAAAGCCTAATAAGGTTAGTTTGAACCCCGGCAATGGTAAATATGAGAAATACACTTTTTTTACGTACATTGCCAATATGTTATCCAGCTCCCAGGATAATACAATTTCATCCCTTCCAAGAGACCCTCTGGTCTCAGATATGGAACCGAGACTACTATTCTTCAAGAAATTCATGACAGGTGCCCAGACTGACAAAAGAGGCATTGGCTGGAAGAAAAAAGAAAGTGACAAAGAGGTTATAAAATCCTTCCTCAGGAAAGATGAAGAGCATGAATACAGAGTGCACGCGATGACTCTAGAAGTTCAAAATGACTGGCTAAATTTGGGCGATTTTTGCATCCCTCCAGCCCTAAAGTGGCGCACACTAATGTACGATTGGTCTCCGGCGTTGCTAAAGTTCTACCTAAACGCTTTTCAAATGTCCCTCCCGGATCAGAGTAATCTGGTGAGGTGGGAAAAAGCTACGGAAAAGAACTGTACATTGTGTGGTGCTGCCATAGGAACTGCTAGACACACACTTGTAGGGTGCGTTACTCTCCTAGAAAAGGGCTATTACTCACGCCGACATGACAAAGTCCTAGGTGTTATCCGTGAAGCAGTAAGTCTTTCTATTGCAAGAGCCAGAAAGGGACTGACTACAAATAAAACTTTTTTTTTTTTTTTTTTTTTTTTTTTGACCACATTTGTAAAGGAAGGGCAAAGCACGAAAACTAAATGCAAGCCCACCTCGATCCTTGGCGCCGCATCAGACTGGAAAATTCTCATGGATACATTTGAACACCATTATAGGATCCCAGATGAACTAGCTGTATCAGCCTATAGGCCAGACATCTTAGTGTTTACTCGGAACTTGAAAAAAGTTATCCTTATTGAACTTACCGTTCCGTGGGAATCAAATATTCCAAAAGACCACAACATGAAGTCGAATAAATATTATGATCTCACAGAAGAAATGATCAGGAACGGGTTCAAGACTCAGCTTTACGCAGTGGAAGTTGGTGCAAGAGGAGTTCCAGCAAAATCTTTGCATCACTTACTGAAAGAATTGGGCCTAAGCAGGTCTGCCGTCAATACATTTATGGAACGAGCTTCCAAGACGACATTAAGGGAATCATACAGTATTTGGTTGGGTAGGGAGAGAAGTAGAATGGGTGGATGGTGAGCGTATTATCGCGCAATAGAAAAAAAGGAGGCCTCCTTTTCTTAAACCAGCCAATTGTCGGTCGCAAGCCCGAGACACCATTCTTCTCATCTCTTACCCACACACGATGGACCCGGCACCCGCACGGTGAATCCATGGAATGCTTAGAAATTTGTCTTCTGGTAAGGTGAGGGGAAGTGTCGTACTACTCGTACGTACATACTCACGCTGGCTAATGTGTTGAGGTAACGTTTCAATATGTCTAAAATATCTATTTTGTTAAAATATAAATGATTTCGTAAATTAAAACGAAAATTGCTGTGATTTAATTATATATATGTATTATGAAATGACCAAAAACTCATTTTAAATAGTCAACCTGGAAAGAGTAAAGAGCTTCACTTACCTGGGTTCTAGCATCAGGAACACTGGGTCGTGCGAGGCTGAAATTAGCAGGCGCATCAGTATGACGAAGAACGCCATGCCTCAACTAAACAAAATATGGACGGACAGGACGATCTCCATAAAAACGAAATCCAGACTCGTTAGATCTCTGGTTTTCTCCTATATGGCGCTGAGCCATAGAGATCGTCAACCGAAAGCGTATCGATGATTTTGAGATGTATCGATTTTAAAACATCTCGACATATCGACTAGGCTGTCCACAATATGTCTTAGTCGGATATTCCAGTACTTCTGACACATTGCTAGAAAAGGAGATAACCTGGAAAAACTTTTTGTTACTGGCAACGTAAAAAAAGAGGCCGAAGCCCGGTTTGCTGGTCCGACTAAATTCGCTCCACTACCAACACAAGCGTCCATAATGCGAAACATGCTGCCGAAGACAGGAACGGGTGGCGTGCTAGTCGCACTCCAATTCTTTGGGAGGTCACGCCCTCAGCAATGTGGAAACACGACGCAAGGAGGAGGAGAGTCAACTACCTTAAAGAAATGTGTTGTGAATAAAACACTTGTTAATTTTGGTATTTCTTATCGTATTTTTATTATTTCTTAGGAATATTTACTTACTGTATTATTTTCAATATTACTTCAATATAATTATCTTTTTGTCCTTTATAATTCTCATAATGCTATACATAATTACAGCACATTAAATGTAATAACACCAGCCTTCTTTTGCTGAGCATTTTCATCTGCACATTGTCATTATAAATACACTTGAGCGCAATGACAGCGGGTCATTAACACAAACCTTAATATTTCACAAAAATTTAAGGACATCTTATAAAAGCAAAGCCTATTCAATAGTTTTTTTTTATATATGTACATATATTTATTGATTGGATATAGTTACTTTTTGCTTATTTTTTTGTCGCTTTGAGGCCATTCTTTTAATACATACGACCATTTTTAATAGTTAAAAAATAAGAATAGGCCGACAGGGTTTAATATTTATTACATATTAATCTAAAGGAAAAGATAATACATATATATATATATATAAATATGTTCATCTATGGTTTAAAAGTTTTTTTTTTATTTATAAAAAAACCCACTTGAAAAGTGGATCTGTCACTAATACAATCTTAACTTCGCGCATTTTTGTAATTTTACGTAAGAACTATTGAGACCCCTTACCTACCCCTACTCTTACCTTCTTGTATGAAAAATAAGACGTGAATGGCCCCTTTCCAAAAGGGTGACTGTCAAATACGGTACTTATAATACGTACGATATTTAAATACGTATATATAATTACATTTAATATAAAATTTATTAATATTTACCTAACATATACAATACTTTTTTGATTCTGAATATTCTTTTAAACTATAAAAACATTTTACATTCAGAATTTTGTTTAATATTTAATTTAAATATATTCGTAGGCAGTTTAAAGAAACGGATTGACTTTTAACCTACTTTACTATAGGCCCATCATGACAAGTAGCAAGCTCGTTGATGTTTGGCAAACTTGAGAAATATCACAAATAAAGAAAATAAATTATTGTGCGGTCGAGGCTATATTGTTTATTTATTATCCTTAGGAGCCTATAGGAACACTTGCGATTCGTCAAATGTATTTTTTTCTTATTTGATACCTATTAATATTAAATCAATATAAAATAAAAATGGTTGAAATAGCTGGCTGTTGTTAGCAAGGAACAGTCTGCTAATAAGGGCATAATGCCTGAGAATATCAAACTTAATTCTAATCGTGGACAGCAGCTGTAAAGGGGCATTATTTTATTTACTATATTATACTATTTAAAATAAAGCTATATAAATCTAAATCTTTGGACTTGACCGCTAGATCACGGAGGCAGGTTTTTGTCATTAGTGTTCTGTTTGTATTGCTCTTGAGTGTGGTTATTTATCATAGAGTATGGTCTAGTGCTTTTTAATTCCGGATATCACATAGACGACCATTGTTAGTTTTACAGAATGGTAGCCAAAATTACACTGTCAGCTTCAATACTATTTTTTCTCTAAAAAAAATTTTTTTGTAACCATACAAATCATGTTATTTCTTTCGGATGTTTCTAATAACTTTGAACGTAAAATTATTTATATAAATAACTTAAACTATAACTAGAGACGTCCCATCGGAGATAGTCTCAAGAACTGGCAACATTTCCCCTCTAGTGCTTATTATTTCTACCTACGTATGTTGTCAGTCTTCTTGGGACTATCTCTGATGTGACGCCTCTAGAGGGCATTTTATATTTGTTATTATAGTTAAAGTAATTTTAAAGTTTCATCACTGCCAACTTTACTGCCGGCCAATCATGACAAGTGGCAAGCTCGTCGATGTCTCCAGCGTACCAAACTCGAGAAATATCACAAATAAATTAAATAATAATTAAATGTATTTATTAACATTAATAAATATTTTTTTATGTCCCGACCAGCAATCGAACCCGGTACCTCCGAGTCTAAATCCACGGAGTTAACCGCTAGACCACGGAGGTAGTAATTTTATTTTACGTTCAAATGTATAAGAAAAATTCGAAAGAAATAATTATGTAACTACCAACTTAACATTTTTAAATACAGTGTAAACTCTATATAACGACACTGAAGGGACTTGCATTTTATGGCGTTATAGAGAGTTGTCGGTAAATGGAGAAAAGTAAAATCAGAATTGGAAGACAAGCTAAACCAACCAAAGCCAATTGATTTCGACGCCTTAGTGAGTTGGTCGTTAAATCGAGTGACGTTACATGGAGGTTACACTGTATTTGATCGCCAAGCACTTAAATGAAAAACAAAACAAGACCACATAACATGACAATATATGATGTATCTTATAGTATATTATGTATGTATATTATTGTTGTAGGGAGCTGTACATACGCCTAGGGTAGAAACTAGGGATAGATAGTTTATTTTTTATTTGACTTTTTTGTGATTTTTTTACTAAAACTACCTGTGGCTCAAAATCTATCCATGGGACCGGTCTGCTAATGGTAATAATTATTGTTTATTAGTTGATAATTGGGTTATAATCATAGTTTCTAAATATACCAAGACAAATGCAGCCACACTCTCTTCTCACTTCTTTAATTGTCATAAAAAAATGACATCAGACCCTCGGCAAACCGTCTGGCCAGCGTGAATTATAAGGACAATTCTATTTATATATTTACTAATACGAATTTGGAAATTGAATTTAAATTAAATATTAAACCAATACTTTATTTGTTTAAAATATTAAAAACTGATTGTGTATAAAATAAACTGCTAATTTGGCCTTAGTGAGTTTTATTAATTAGGCCTAATTATAAAAAATAATAATATAGTGCAGAATAATAATTGTTATCTAACAATCTGTTAATGAGAGTACTTAGCCTTGCAGTTATAATTGCAGGCCAGTTATGACATCCACAATCATATTATTTGAATTTGAAAAATTGCTGAATTACCTACGTTTGAGAAATTATTTAAAATAATTTGCAAAATAACTTACAACATTTTATGAAATTGGTCAAATAGTTTAGACGTGAAAGTATCAGCAGACAGATATGGCCGCGCACAGTCATATGTCGTAGTATGTCCATCCAAAGTTTCCAAGGAACATTTATACCAAATTATATCTAAATCGGTCCAGTAATATAGGCATTAAAGACGGACAAACATACAGAAAAAGCTTCTCTTACATTTATTATATTGGAAAACTGAGAAAAAAAAAAGCAAATCTTATCTTATTATTATTTAAGCTTTTTATTGACTACTTCGGTATGGAGGTACCGGGTTCGATTTCTGGTCGGATCATAATAATTTATTTAATTTCATATTTCTCGAGTCTGGTACGCAAGAGACATCGACGAGCTTGCCACTTGTTATGGTACAGTTGGCTAAAGGTGAACCCGCTTCTGTCGGATACGGTCGTGATGATACTTTACGTCGACACATACTGTTTTACGAACTCATAACGAATCTTCATCAAATTTGTAACGAAAAAAATTTAATTATTGACATTATTTATAAGTTTTTCTGAAACACACTTTTGCCTTTTGACACACTTGCCATTTGTTTGGTCTTTCAATTACGATGATACACCATGTCGTCTATACCTTTTGCAACCCTCTCGCTCGCACAATCGTATATTTCCAAACACTTTTCAAAACACCATGGATTTGCAGTGCGGGTGCCGCCCGGGTCACTCGTGTGTGAATACGAGTTTATATCTAAAATGTTCGTAGTTTTATTTTCTAGAAAGTAATAGATTACATTTCCCAGTATTATTTATTCCATTTTTTCAGTAAGTGCTGTTTTTATATAAATATAAACAACAAAGTCCAGTCTGCTGGGGCGGGGCAGTATGCGCCCAGGAAAGAGTATTCACAGTTCCACACGTTTTGGGATCAGGCTAGAATTGCCGTCATTCCCAGTCAAGTCGGCATAGTGTTAGAGACTGATGTCAGTCATACATACATACATATCTTCACGCCAGATCCCTTGCGGGGTAGGCAGAGACAATTGAGCGCCACTTGACACGATCACGACATACTTCTTTCGCTTCGTCGACATTCATCAACCTCTTCAGACATGCCCTTTTGTTACGAAAACTTTTTAATGTGCCTTCAGCCAGTGTTTTATTTATTTGATCGTGATATGTGAGTCTCGGTCTGCCAGGGCCTCTTTCACCTACAACTTTCGCATTATATATCTGGTTCGTCAATCTTTCTTCGCTCATCCTCTCAACATGCCCGAACCATCGTAGCATGCCTTTCCTTATTTTTGTCCCTATGCTATCTTTTATACCCACCATTTTCCGTATTTCGACGTTACGTATGCGGTCCGCCAAAGTGACGACGCATTTCCGACGCAACGACCTCTTTTCTACTGCATTAACCCTACTCTCATGCCCTACTAACATGGCATTGTGTATGGCGAGCCGAGCTTTGTCACTGACATTTCGACTGCCGATCAGTGACTCCAGGGCACCGTTAACACTATTTCCCGCGTTCACTCTTCTTTCGACATCCCTATCATACTTCCCTTTCGCAGTGAAAACACTGCCCAGATCGTAATTTCATTTACTTGTTCCTGAGTTTCATCATCAATCTTTATCGTCAAGTTTGTCATCCTTCTTCATTCAAACTTTGATGTCATACTTTTCTGATTCCAGTTGCTAACGTTCCTGGACCTCGCGCGTCACTTACCATCAGGTGGGCACAAGGTCCTAAAGTACACTTAAACCTTTTCTCTAAAGTACACTACTTGATTAATCTATGAAAGTATTTGACAATTTTGCATAATCGTTTTATAAGTAAAGCCGTGAAGGTAAGACGACAACGCTTATTTCGCATTTACATTATTAGTATACATATTTAGCATTGTTACTTAGCTTAAGGAATTCGATCCAGTTGGTTTTTCCGCGACCTTACTTTGGGGAAATACGTAATAAAACTCGGTAGTTTAACGTAAAAGTGGAATAATTTGCACAATAAACAATACTCACTGGTTTCCAAAAAATTGCCAAGGACTTCGAAGATGTCATAACGTGATTTCATAATGCGAGCGCGTCTAATAAGTCTTGTAAACACGCCACACTGACGTTGTAGACGAAACTAATATAATGAATCATATAAAAAATAATTTCTTTTACGACAAATAAATAATAATAGTGACGTCCGTCAATAATATATATGATAAATGACCTACCTATTCAAAAAGCAACCGGACGACTTTTGGTATTTGAGTTCCTGAGGCAAATTGGAGACTTTTTTGCATAATGAAATGAAATAATTTATTTGTCAGAAACATGGTAGGTACAGGGATGTAAACTATTATATGTAATTATATCACATGCTTCGCTATTTCTAGCATACAAATATTTATTTAGTCACATGACTTTGTCGAGCTTAGTGTCTAGGTATTCTTTTGTCGATTAAAAACATTTATTAACCAGCATTTGTTTGACTCTTAATTTGAATAGTTTTAGTGTTCTATATATATATATATAGTCTTATAGACTGCCTCCGTGGTCTAGCGGTTAAGTCCGTGGATTTAGACTCGTAGATACCGGGTTCGATTCCTGGTCGGGACACAAAAATATTTCTTAATGTAAATAAATACATTTAATTATTATTTAATTTATTTGTGATATTTCTCTCCTTTGGTACGCTGGAGACATCGACGAGCTAGCCACTTGTCATGATTGGCCGGCAGTAAAGTAGGCTAAATGTGAATTATTTATAATCGTGGTTTCTGACCACCCTGAAAGGGAATCGGTCGTGATGATACTTTACTTTACTTTTCCCTTATAGTAACTGGAAGCTTATTCAATATCTTTGTTGCCATTGCATAACAATTTCAGCTATATTGGGTACGTTTATGCGCTGGAATAATTATTCTACTAGGGTAACGCGTTATAAAATTGCAATTATCCCCAAGAGTTTTAAAAAGTAAATAATCCTCATTTTTCAACCCCTAAAGGTGTTGATAATATTGTACACTATCCGTATGCCATCAGATAGTCCTTGCGGTCTAGCCTACTCATGAAATTGAGGTTAGAATCGTTTGTGATGGCATACGGATAGCGCACAATATTATCAACCAAAGGGGTTTAAAAACGGAGTTAAATGTTATATAAACATACATACATAGTTGGACCCTCTGATGTCTAGCATGGGCTTTCTTGAATCTTCCCTTGACTGACTCTCAAATCTATTTGACATGAAAACCTGTCAAAATCGCAAGCTCTATAATGTTATTTTGCGACGACATAAGATTTTTGGCCATAGACAAGTAATTAGTTTCATTTTTGAATTGAAAAACTTGATACAGAGACGTTGTATATAATATGAATAATTACGTAAAAAATCGAACCGGGTTCTTTAACACACTGTTTATTAAATAATTAAAAGGAGATCCGCGCAATTGGGTCAGAATAAATATTCTTATAAAAAACTGAACTGCTTTTTGACTAGTCCTTGGTATTGCGTTCCTTGATCGTAGTTTCATCATATTGTATTGTTTTAACATAGATCTGTAACCTTGTCCTCTTTCCAGTTCGAGATGGTGATACCGTGAAGCACTACCGCATACGACAGCTGGACGAAGGCGGCTTCTTCATCGCCAGGCGAACCACCTTCAGGACCCTCCAGGAGCTGGTGGAACACTACAGCAAGGATCCCGATGGCCTCTGCGTGTCTCTTAACAAGCCTTGTGTCCAGGTATGATGTGTTAAGTGTATTCGTCGTAAAGAAGAGGTTGCGACAGAATAAGGTAGGGGTTCAATTAAACCAGCATTTAAAACTGAAATTTGTAATTGGTCTATTATTGCAGAGCCCGGAAGATGTTTATTGATCTGATGGGTTTAGGAAAACGACTAGCCTGGTAGTCTTCGGCTTCTCCAGTTTCGCCTTGCCAATTCCTAGGTGTGGAGTCGTGGGTGGCTGCGAGCTATCTTTGGAGCGATTCCTTTTTACGATTCGTAGGGTATATGTAGGGGGTCCTGGAATGGAGAACAGCTAGCTACGCCAGCGAATGTCCTGTATGTAACCCCTAACCTAGTGCAAGCTGAAGCACATACCAGTACATCTTACAATGTAACTATAAAATTATGGCAACTCAAACCAGCGAGACCTTCTATGAAGATTTGGAAGTATTTAGTACACCTAACGAGGTTCGAATGGCAGATCAAGCCGTTTTGACAGCTCTTTCGCCTTTGCGTTACTATTTAAAACGCCTGCGCAGACTCATCTTATAGACATTGTCTTTGGCAGGCGTCGACATATTATATTTAGATTTATTATTATTTTCTTTGTTATATTAATTTATTATTATTGTGTGAGCAGGAGGGATGCAAAAACGTTTAACCTTTGTAACCTTCACAATGTTTTGCAGTGTTTTTATCGTTTCATGAACAACTGCACTAAGGTCAATTCGGCAGTAATTTTTAATTTATTCTAAACTATAATATTTTACCTTCAACAACTACCTGGAAGGTGGTAATAGGAAAAGTTGACCACTTGTCATCGGTATAGCAAATAACTTCTAGTAGTCGGGTTTTCCTTTACGATTATAATATTGCAACATATTTATACATACATACATATCTTCACGCCAAATCCCTTGCGGGGTAGGCAGAGACAATTGAGCGCCACTTGTCACGATCACGACATCCCTCTTTCGCTTCTTCGACATTCATCAACTCATACATGCCTTTTTGTTTCGATGATTTTTAATGCACCTTCAGCTAATGTTTTTTTTATTTGATCGTGATAGGCGAGTCTTAGTCTGCCAGGGCCTCTTTTACCCACAACTTTCGCATACATCTGGTTCGCCAACCTCTCTTCACTCATCCTTTTACCCGTACACAAGTATTACAGTCCTTGTACAGGGACTGTATAGCCTGTAGCAGTTTGTCATTCCGGCAATATGTCCCAAAGTTTCTTTATTTATTTAATGCACTTAAAAATAGTACAGAGGCGAGCTATAATGCCAGTAGGCATTTTTTACTAGCTAACCTTGGGGATCGAGTAAGCTGATAGGCAGTATGAAAAAAATAAGAAATTTTAATGATACAGTTAATAAGTTACTTAACTAATTCTAATATACTACACATTATGCATAAACACATAAACCATACATACAATTATACATACAAGTACATCATATACATTATAACTTAAATAAATACACGGTTATTTAAATAGTGTTTTATTCTGTTTCTCCAGGAACGATGTGGTTATTAAACGTTTAAAGACGGTGCACGTTTAATGGCCAAGGGCAGCTTATTCCAACTTCTTTCTTACAACTCTATCAAAAGCCTTCTCCAAATCCACAAAAGCACAGAAACCTTTCCGGTTTGAGGCCAAAAACTTCTCTGTGATATTGCGGAGCGAGAAGACTTGGTCAGTGCATCTTCTTCCAGGGCTGAAGCATCCTTGTGCCTTCCATAAAAGAGCTCTTTTGCAAGCGTTTCGTGAAATTCTTGCCATACATCTTGCTCGCCAGTTAAGTTATTCTTATTCCAAAAGTCCACATCATAAAGTCGAATAAATATTATGATCTCACCGAAGAAAGGATCAGGAACGGGTCCAAGACTCAATTTTCCAGCGGAAGCTGGTGCGAGAGGATTCCAGCAAAATCTTTTCAAATCTGCCGTCAATTGCATTTATGAAACCGGCTTCCAAGACGGTTTTGAAGTCGGTTTTTGTTTTTTTCTTAAAAACATTTTTTGTGTATTTTTAAGTTATTATCCTTATATACGAGGGGCGTTCAAAATATTCTCGGTATGTGGATAAAAACAAACAAGTACGAAAAGTTTGATATTTTTATTTTTCAATATACTCCCCCCCTATGTTCATACACTTATAAGATCGATCAATTATTTTTTTTAATCCCTCATAAAAATATTTTTTATCTTTGGTGTAAAAATGCTCCTCCACGGCCGTCTTCAACGCTTCATCGTCAGAAAATTTATTTCCACGCAGATCCTTTTTAAGATTGGGAAACAAAAAGAAGTCGGTTGGGGCTAAGTCCGGACTATAGGGTGGATGAGTAACAGTTTCAAACCCACATTCAACAATAGCTGCCTTGGCAATATGAGCAGTATGGACAGGGGCTTTGTCATGCAGAAGCAGAACACCTTTGGTTAACTTTCCTCGCCTCTTTTCTTTGATCGCATCTCTTAATTGACGTATAACGTTAGCGTAGTACTGCCCTGTGATATTTACACCTTTTTCTTTATAATCGATAAGCAAAACTCCTTCACAATCCCAAAATATTGTGGCCATGACCTTGCCAGCTGACGGGATTACCTTGAACTTCTTGGGATGAGCTGAACCCTTAATGTGCCACTGCATGGACTCCTGTTTGCTCTCTGGGTCATAATGATGAACCCAGGTTTCATCTCCAGTAACTATTTTTTGCAGCACCTCATCGGGATTTTCACCACACAGGTCGATAAAATCTGAACAGCAAGCCACACGCATATCCTTTTGAAGAAGCGTCAGCATTCGCGGAACCCATCTTGCACTTACTTTTGACATATTAAGATGGTCATGTATAATGTCATGTACGGTACCAATAGAGAGATTGGTTACTTGAGCTATAGATTTTACCTTCACTCGGCCGTCTTCCAATATAAGTTTTTCCACTTTATCAATATTTTCTTGTGAGGTAGCCACTACAGGCCGGCCAGGTCTAGGGTCATCTTCAATACTCTCCCTTCCACGCTTAAATTCGCTTGACCATTTTTGAATAGTAGATAAAGAAGGAGCAGACTCACGGTAAACACAATCCATTTCCTCTTTTATGGTTTTTTGATTTTTACCCTGTTTTGTCAAGAATTTTATGACGGATCGGTGCTCTAATTTCGTTAAAATTGTTAATTCGCTCATGGTGTTCATGTTTGTTCGGCAATTGCAGAAAAACAAAAGAACATCTCGGTTCCAATTTTACTTTTTTTTAATGTCAATGGATGAATCTTAGCGGCCAGTAACAAATATATATATAAAAGAGGTTGTAACGTATCAATACCGAGAATATTTTGAACGCCCCTCGTATAATAGGAAGTTTTTTTTCTTTTTCATTAAGAATTTATAATTATTATCATGACGACTCCTTATTACAAATACATAGGTACAACCTTCTTTGTTCTTGGCTAATGTTTCTGTGATGACAGTTTAAACCAAGAAGACAACCACAAACCAAAACATTATCTGTGTATAATTATTATAATTTTTATTCTTTTTTCAAAAAGCTCTAAATCAATTTCTACAAAAATTATACGAGATCCTCTAAAGTATGACCTAACAAACAAAAAATGTATTTATAATTGGCGGAGTAATTAGTAAGAAAACATACCAAATGAAAACATTTGAATTTCGTTTCCTTTTTTTTCAAAGTCAGTTATAAATACGCTAACTAAAGCAACAAAAATAATGTTTCCTTAGGCAACCCATCACCGCCTCTTTTGTGTATTTAAGTATAGTAAATATCATACCTCGAACGGTGAAGGTCGCTCTTAGACGTATCTTGTACTATAAGATTTTTAATTGGATAGAAGCTCTTATTATTATGACATTACGTCCCGTGTAGGCGCGGTGGTGGCTCGGTTGTAAGAACTCGTTCCTTAAATCCTACAAAGGTCGGTTCAAACCCACCCGGCATGTACCGATGAGAAATACACTTTTGTTACGTACTGGTGCCTTCGGTAATAATTTGTCATTAAAAATTTACATCAAATCCTCGCCAATACCTCTGGCCAGCGTGGCGAATGTAGGCCACATACTCCAGATATTATATTTTCTGGAAGCCCCATCTCCAACTGGTCTAGAAGGCTGTGTTCTATTTGCTATAATGAACGTCCCGTAAATAAGCAACCTTAATCATATATTTTTTTCTTCTATGGTTGGTATTTTACGCAAGTCCTGCTTTTAAAGGTTATTGCATTGTACTGGCAACATTATTGGCAGCTTTTTCTGTAATGACATTTGTCTTGATTGCCCTTTATGTTCTAATAAATATATTTTTAAATGTCTTCCTGGGTTGTTCTACTATATAAACAATTAGGTGCTATAAATATTGCTGTAATTGTTACTTGTACAATAATGGAGACGATCTTTCTCGATTAGCATTCTTTATTTCTTTTTTTGTTATTTTATTTATGTTTGTGTTGGAAAGTTATTTTTATATATATATTTTTGTAGTAAGGTTTATGTATATAGCTTGGTTGTTTTTTGCCGACGGTTGTTTGTATGTTCATTTAATTTCCTTTCATTGATAAACCGAGACCGGTTCAAACAATCCTGACTTTTAAAGTCGATATGATCCGCATTAGTTTTATGTGTTCAGCAATTATCAAACTTTTTTAGCGACGGAACCCTTCGGATTGTTTTTTTTATTTTATATTTCGTTTTGTTTCAAGTTCATTATTACTCAGATTGGTCTATTTAATTAATTTATATTATAGTAAATCCGTTATAACCAAGACGAATGCTAAATGATCGATTTTAGTAAAAACTAAATGTACAATTTCTTTTTCTTTTAATTTTTGTCAGAAACATGGATTTAATTTGTTATGTGTAATTATATCACATGCGTCGCATTTCTAGCATACACATATAAATAAATTTAGTCACATGACTTTGTCGAGCTTAGTGTCTAGGTATTCTTTTGTCGAATAAAAACATTTATTAACCAGCATTTGTTTGACTCTTAATTTGAACAGTTTTAGTGGCAGCTCCCTTATAGTAACTGGAAGCTTATTAAATATCTTTGTTGCCATTGCATAACAATTTCGGCTATATTGGGTACTTTTATGCGCTGAAATAATTATTCTACTAGGATAACGCGTTTTAATATTACAATTATCCCCAAAAGTTTCGGGCGGCTTTTTAAAAATAATTTCAACTGCATTACCCCACACTAATATGCCGTTAGATTATGTTTAAAAAAAACATCGTGTAGTTTTGGATAGACAAGGTTTTTGTTTTTTAAATACAACCTTATTGCCACCATCTCTCTCTCTCTATATATATATGTTTAGGGAACCCCATCTCCAGCAGTGAAGGTTCAGTGAAGTTATTATTTAAGTAGTTTTAAATTAGTTAGGTATAATATGATATACAATAATGGGTTCTTTTATGACGTGGTGATACGTGGACTCTTCAATACGGTAACCACAGCACGTAGACATTCGCTATATTGCATTCTTCATCTCTTAGTAATTCTTTACGGGATTACATTGTAGTGTCTCATTTGTCTGAATTATACTTTGCTTTCTTAAAATCCAAAAAAAGATCGCGTTTGGAATCCCGCCATGTAGAAGCATATTTTTCTAACGTATAGTCTAAGGCTGAGTTGCACGAAATGTAGTCTATGTAAATGTAACTATTAAACTTAACAATGGCGTCAAACAAACTGACCTTCAAAATAAGACGCTGACGCCAATTTTAACTTTACGCATACAAAGTTTTTATTTTGGTGCAACTTATTTATTTTTATTTTATTTGTACGTTTGCAAATTTATTATTATTTATACCAATAATACATAAAATAATAAATATATACATAAATACATACATATAACTATAAAACACTAAAATAAGCCTACATACAAATAAACTGTAAATTATATATCTTAAATATAAAAAATACACTGCCTTCGTGGTCTTGGGGTTAAGTCCGTGGATTTGGACTCGAAGGCATCGAGTTCGATTCCTAGTCCCACAATAATGTTTAATAAATTTAATTAATATTTAATTTATTTGTGATATTTCTCGAGTTTGGTACCCCGCGATGGAGACATCGACGAGCCACTTGTTTTTATATTGGCTATAGTAAAGTTGGCTAAATGTGAATTCGCTTCTTTATAAGCGTGGTTTCTGACCACTCCGAAAGGGAAACGGTCGTGATGATACTTTACTTTACTTCTATATAAAAAATAAATACTACAAGTAACGGTATCTGTAATTAATCAAAACCGCTGAGAATTTTAATTCGTTAAACCGGTTTAAATAAAGCCATTACTTAAATATTAGATCGTTATGGTCGTCATAATCATTAAAATAGATTTTGTGATTAAGTTTTCTCCTTACAAATCTGTCTGTCTCTCCTCTGCCTTGACATTGCACGCGATCTTTTGACACCCCCATCAGCGAACTACCCCGCGTTCGTTCTATAGCATTTCCAACATCTCGTAGCAACTTCATAAACCAGCGCGAAATGTCGTTTTTATTAAGAAATACCACTTTTTTAACAATGCTAACATTTCTTTAAAAAAAAACGAGCGGTGAGGCAATTTTTTGACAAGTACGACAAGTAACAAATAATAACAAATCAATTGACAATGTATTATGGTCTTTGAATTTATTACATAAAATCGTTTAAAATACATTTAAAACAAATATAAACTATAAAGTATAAGTACAACAATGTAAACATTTCTTATGTTAAATGACAACTGTCAAAAAGTAACATCAATAACCCTCCTTTCAACACGGTACTGACATACGAAATTAGCATCAAATGTTAGAATTTTCATTAAACGAACGATTTGTGCTAAAAAAAAGTGGTATTTTCATGCTAACATTTCTTAAAACGAACGCGGCCCTAAATTTACGTATTTTATCGGAAAACTTCGTATTTATCGTGCTCTCTTTCTTACCGTACGGGTAAGATTCGGTTGTAATATCTCTATCTTTTTCATTTTGACACTAAATAGTAAAGTTCCATATTAATTAATATGAATATTTAATACAATAATTCCGATTGAGACCAGAGTTTTACCGATAGAAATACATTATGTATATATATCTGTATCTCTTAACAAGGCGCCTGACGAGTTATGCAAACCTTACACATTATACTTAATCATAAATAAAGTATCATCACGACCGTTTTTCTTTTCGGGATATCACAAATAAATTAAACAATAATTCGTCATGATCGTAGAACAGTGACGGATCTGCTATATTTAAAATTTTCATGGCGGCCATTCAACTGTCATTTCGACTGTTTTTTTGTCACTTTTTAAGTCTCATAATAAGTGCAAACCTTCTAGATTTCATTTTGGAACCCTTTCTAATATTTGCACTATAAATTACAGACCACAAACAATATAAAACTATATATAAATATATATGCAAAATTATGGGTATTTTTTTAAATCCGACACTGTTCTACGATCATGACGAATTTTATATTAATAAATATTTTTGTGTCCCGACCGGGAATCGAACCCGGTACCTCCGAATCTAAATCCACGGACATAACCGCTAGACCACGGAGGTAGTTAATGTATAAGTTTATTGAAAGCAGACGAAGCTAAAGTTATCTAACCAGTATTTATAATTCAACATTTGCATGATGCTCCAGTTTCGATGACCATCAAGGCCGAACCACCAGTTCAGAATTGACATAGGCATAGTAAAATGACTAACTGTAAATAATTATCTAAGGATTTATTTAAGTAATCGTGGTTTCTAACTACCCCGCAAGGTAGGGCCGTGATGATACATTTGACTTGTCACAAGTTATGTCGTCGTTGTTACATATTCTGATTTAATTATAATAATTGATTTATTTACTATAGGTAATACATAGCGGGGATTCCTGGAATATATTATTGGTTGAGAAACCCACAATAATGTGGTCAAGATATGTTATTTTATGTTACAACATATTATTCCGTACATGAAGTCATGTCCTTATTATGAAGTAAAGCTTACACAATCGCCATCATCACACATCTTCTAATAGTCATTATCCATAATTATAATGCATTTACTTATTTAAAAATATAAATTAGCGACTTGTCACTTAAAACTATTTATTTTATTTATTTATTTAAAACTTTATTGCACAATAGTACAAAAGGCGAATCTTAATGCCTTTAGGTATTCTCTGACAGTCGACCTTTGGGATATTTATTTTATTTTATTTAAAATTCTTTATTGCACCAAAACTTAAAATTAGGTACATAGGCGAGTTTAATGTAGGCATTCTTTGACAACTAACCTTCGGGATGGTGAGAGATTATGGGCAGGGTGCAACAATCCAATAATATTAGTCTAATTTATAAATACACTACATACCAAGAAATTACATAAACTACATGCAAGTATTATAAACATATATATATATATACACATATACAAATAGACAAACATATTATAAGAGAGAGATCAAAAGAAAAACTAGTAGTGCAAGTAGGTGCAAAAATAATTACAAAAAGAGAATAAGTTACCTTAAAGTAACCTAATACTATATAAGAATATATATTAAATATTTTTAATTATACACTAATAAATAACTACTACACAGTAAAAACAATAACACATATTTAAAATAACTACACATAACCATAAAACAAACAAAAAATAAAATAGTAAAGCAGATTCAATGCGACTTCATAAGATGTGTGTAAACTGGGTGACTAATGGTGGGTTTGTTCGGTGCTTGTCGGATAGCAACAGGCAGGCGGTTCCACAGGGATGATGCTGTGACTACCAAGGATTTGGATACAAAGTTAGAACACTAGTAATATAAAAGTTTAGGAGCAAACACATTGGACAAAAACAATGCATTCGTGCTATTTGTAACACACCTATGACTTCCTGTCGTCCTTTATTTATAAAACTAAAATTACTGACTGTTCCTTCTATCTATATACTTGAATATTTGTTAAAAGCCACCCGGAACTTTTTAAAACTCTTATGGATAATTGCAATTTTAAGACGCGTTATCTTAGTAGAATAATTATTCCAGCGCATAAAAGTACTTAATATAGCCGAAATTGTTATGCAATGGCAACAAAGATATTTAGTAAGCTTCCAGTTACTATAAGGGAGCTGCCACTAAAACTATTCAAATTAAGAGTCAAACAAATGCTGGTTAATAAATGTTTTTATTCGACAAAAGAATACCTAGACACTAAGCTCGACAAAGTCATGTGACTAAATAAATATTTGTATGCTAGAAATAGCGAAGCATGTGATATAATTACATACGAGGGGCGTTCAAAATATTCTCGGTATTGATACGTTACAACCTCTTTTATATATATATTTGTTACTGGCCGCTAAGATTCATCCATTGACATTAAAAAAAAGTAAAATTGGAACCGAGATGTTCTTTTGTTTTTCTGCAATTGCCGAACAAACATGAACACCATGAGCGAATTAACAATTTTAACGAAATTAGAGCACCGATCCGTCATAAAATTCTTGACAAAACAGGGTAAAAATCAAAAAACCATAAAAGAGGAAATGGATTGTGTTTACCGTGAGTCTGCTCCTTCTTTATCTACTATTCAAAAATGGTCAAGCGAATTTAAGCGTGGAAGGGAGAGTATTGAAGATGACCCTAGACCTGGCCGGCCTGTAGTGGCTACCTCACAAGAAAATATTGATAAAGTGGAAAAACTTATATTGGAAGACGGCCGAGTGAAGGTAAAATCTATAGCTCAAGTAACCAATCTCTCTATTGGTACCGTACATGACATTATACATGACCATCTTAATATGTCAAAAGTAAGTGCAAGATGGGTTCCGCGAATGCTGACGCTTCTTCAAAAGGATATGCGTGTGGCTTGCTGTTCAGATTTTATCGACCTGTGTGGTGAAAATCCCGATGAGGTGCTGCAAAAAATAGTTACTGGAGATGAAACCTGGGTTCATCATTATGACCCAGAGAGCAAACAGGAGTCCATGCAGTGGCACATTAAGGGTTCAGCTCATCCCAAGAAGTTCAAGGTAATCCCGTCAGCTGGCAAGGTCATGGCCACAATATTTTGGGATTGTGAAGGAGTTTTGCTTATCGATTATAAAGAAAAAGGTGTAAATATCACAGGGCAGTACTACGCTAACGTTATACGTCAATTAAGAGATGCGATCAAAGAAAAGAGGCGAGGAAAGTTAACCAAAGGTGTTCTGCTTCTGCATGACAACGCCCCTGTCCATACTGCTCATATTGCCAAGGCAGCTATTGTTGAATGTGGGTTTGAAACTGTTACTCATCCACCCTATAGTCCGGACTTAGCCCCAAGCGACTTCTTTTTGTTTCCCAATCTTAAAAAGGATCTGCGTGGAAATAAATTTTCTGACGATGAAGCGTTGAAGACGGCCGTGGAGGAGCATTTTTACACCAAAGATAAAAAATATTTTTATGAGGGATTAAAAAAAATAATTGATCGATCTTATAAGTGTATGAACATAGGGGGGGAGTATATTGAAAAATAAAAATATCAAACTTTTCGTACTTGTTTGTTTTTATCCACATACCGAGAATATTTTGAACGCCCCTCGTATAATAGTTTACATCCCTGTACCTACCATGTTTCTGACAAATAAATTATTTCATTTCATTTCAAAAGTAGGTGCTTTGGGGGTGGTCAGAAACCACGCTTTTTAAATAAGCTGATTCAAATTTAGCTGAGTACAGGCCCATCATGACAATTGGCAAGCTCGTCGATGTCTCTAGCGTACCAAACTCAAGACATATCACAAATATATTATTGTGTCCCGACCAGGAATCGAACCCAAATTGGATTTAGATTGCCGTAGAACGAATAGATTATATTTGCCAACCCTTGGCAGCCTGGTCGGCACAGAGACACCAACACGGACAGCAGGTGGGAATGCTTGATTTTTACTATTGATTTGTTTAAACTATCCAGCAATTACCTTTGATTTTGTTCTGGCTCCAGCTCTTTGTTCATTTGATCTAAATCGAACGATAGATTGTATAATATAATTGCATAAACTGTCAACCATATATTGCATCAAGTAGGTGTGTTGATCAATCGTACAATAAAAGCTAAAAGTCAAGGTTTCGAGGAGTTTATTCGCTGACATTGATATGACTGTTACATTGCTTCGTAGTACATACTATTAGTAGGTATCATGATTTTTTATTTTATTTTATTTATTTTAAATACTTCCATCATGATCATCAAAGCCCCTAGAACACAGAGTACTAGATCTCCACTGTTGGATATTGGCAGATTTTTTTATAGAATTTGGCCTACGTACTGGCCAGACGGGTTGGCGAGGCGAATCCATACTTCCATATTTATATTATATTAATAAAAGTAGCTTTGGCTGTATGTACTTGTATGTTGGCCTCGCTTCCAGGCTTATATCTGAACCGATTTTAATGAAATTTGCTAGAATTGTTCCTTGGAACCCCGAGACGGACATATGCTAAATGACGTCATCATCTGTCGACGACATGCGACCCCGCGGCCATGTAATTGTCAGACTATTTATTCCCCCTTCACGCCTATTTTTGTATTACTGAAGCAATTTTGATGAAATTTAGCAAAGATGTTCTGTAAATTAATATTTCTGATTTAATTTTATTCCTTCGTCTCCATTTCGCAAATAAGCCACACGCACAGGTCAGAATATGCACCCATATACCGTAGTCACCATCCGTACGTATAGGTTTGGGGACTCATACATATGCCGCACGATAAAGATGTGGAATGCTCTTCCAGCCAATGTGCTTCCACTTTCCTATAACCTAGAGTCCTTTAAGCAGAGTGTGAAAAAGCATCTAGTATAGCCGACATAGTGTGAGGACTGATGTCAGTCATAAGTGTCTGATTCTAGTCTCTAACATTCATGGTACTTGCGCGCCACTTACCATCAGGTGGGCGCAGGATCACGTGTCGTATAAAAAAATATAATATTTTGACAATCTATTGTGTGTGTTGGGGAAGGGGTGGAGATACACAGGCTGATGATGTATGACAATTGTCGCAAATGGTAGAGGTGGCGAGTTTAGCAGTGGTGTGATGACACGCACACACAAGCGTGTCGGATGCGGTCCGTGCACACTGATACCTCGTATTGTGTTACAAAAATCGTCGCTCAAATGGGAAACATGAGTATCCATCAAAAGATGATTTATTTTAGTGCATTTTATGTAGTTGGAAAAAGATGTAGGTCAATAATTGACATATTTTATTTACCTTTAAAATGGAAATAACTTCAAATTACACTCGAATCCACACTGTCACAATTACACATACTTTTTACACACACGAATTGGCACACAGAAGAACAGTTTAGGGATTTTTAAAAATATTTTTTTATTAATTCTTTATTATTTTCCCAATTTTTGTTTCACTATAATTCATTTTGTTTTCGTGTAAACTCACTCACAATATATTTATTGTTATTGATTCATTAATTGGCTTTAGTTAAGAATTTTGTAGACTGGGTATAAAGCGCTGTTGAATCTGTGACTAAATAAAAGTGCAAACCACCTGGTGGTGGAGCCCGGCGATCCCAAAACGTGGAAATACTTTACTGATTTTATCGACACGAACGGTGGATACTTCCCCGCCCCGGCAGACTGGGCAAATTACCACCATTATTCCGCCTACCACCTATTTGTTGTTCTCGTTGTAAGTATGTGCCATTTGCAATGATTTCAAATTCTTTAAAGGAGAACTAATATCGTAAGCTCGCCACGGTGTTATTTACATAAAAATAACACCGCTTGCAACAATAGTAAAAAGTAAAGTATCATCACGACCGTTTCCCTTTCGGGGTCAGGCAGTCACGGCCACCTAAAGGTTTTAATTCGTTGATCACTAACTATAATTACACACAGTTTTATTAATAAATAAATTGGTTACGTACAGGAGGGTAATAAAGCAATCGCATGTATTTTGAGCCGGTATTGTTGTCACCAGTGTTAGCTCCAATTACTCTAAGAAAATACAAAATAATTTTCTGGATGTAGGTATTCAGATACGCCTGTATGACACGTTAGCGACGAATTGTGCTACGACATTGTAAGCTCTGTGTTCTATGTCATATGGCACAAATGGTATAATATTGGTAATGTGTGAATAAAAAATGTAAAAGGATATATCATATTGCACGCTGTGGTCGAAGTTCAAATAAAGCTGGCCGTATACGGATGTGTTTAGCTGTTAGGCAAGTCGCACACTGTAACCACACGCCACATAAACTAATTATATTAACGTTTTCCTGAATTTGATTTTATTTAAAAAATAAATGCTTAAATTGCTCAAACCCAACGGTAGAATAATGTTTGAAAATTATAAAACAATAATATTTATCAAACTAATCTTGTCTCACATTAAATAATTTGAATGTCATATTTTTGGTATTAAATTTATGAATTTAATTTTCTTTTTATTTTTCAATTTGACAACGACAACATTTGGGGATTCTTTCTCTTGTTCTTTTACCGTCTACTTTTCCCGTTACTAAAAGTTTATATCTGAAATGTCGGCACCTCTTCTAGCAATGTTGCTAAAATATTGCAGAATTCGGGTAAAGCAGTCTCTGTCCCTTGGCAAGTTTGAGCTCTTCGAGCACCGAAACGTTAGTGCGTCGTGCGGTCCAATGGATCCTGAGTAAAGGACGCTAGCACCACATCTCAAACGTTGTTGTACCAAATGAGCGAAATATCCATTTTTTTCGTGCTGTATATAATAATAACAATTCACAAAATTTAAACATTTAAATAATAGTAAATAATATCGTAGGTCCTTTGTTAATAATGAACCCGTGTATTGTCGGCCTTAGTCAATTCGCCCTTGTCCTAGCTTTTATAGCTCAGTCAGGGCAAAGGACTAGCCCTGATCCTTCACACGTGATTTCAATACATAATTAATTGTTTCTAGTATTCTAGGTGTCCGCGAGTCAAAGGTTATTGAACTAAATTGTTTTTATATATATAAATGATTTACTACCAGTTTCTGAGATAATTAATCCCCATATCTATACGTACGTGTAGGGATGGTATTATGTTATGTGGGTGCATATTCTGACTTATGGTTCCGTTAAGGAAATTATTTATTTAACAATAAAACATGATGATGGCGCGGTGGTGGCTCAGCTGTAAGAACGCGTACCTTAAATCTTACAAAGGTCGGTTCAAACCACCCCGGCATGTACCAATGAGAAATACACTTTTCTTACGTACTGCAGTCATAGATTTACAACACCACCCTTCCCGTGAGGAGGAGAGCACGTTAAACCGTCGGTCCCGGTTCCATTAATGCTAACTTGTGGAATCGTTAATCGTAATCGGCCAGCGTGGCGAGTGTAGGCCAAATTCTCCAGTTCTGGAAGGCCCATCTCCAGCAGTGGAGGTCTAGGACGCTGTGTTCTAGGGGCTGTAATGAAAACATGATAAATATGATCCTATGCATATACTATACATTTCCATCATATAATTATTCTAGAAGATGCAATAATCAAAACTACTATTTAAAAGTACTTTAAACTAAAATATTATATAAAAAAATTGATTATGTATTTACAGGAATTAAAATGATATCAAAATAAATAAATAACTAGAAATAAATAATTTTAAACACGACACAGATTGACGTTTTCGCAGAAAATCGGCGAAGCATGTTGGTACTTCTGTGAGAATCGATACAATATAATATATTTTTATTAATTCTAAAAACTGTGTATACTACATTTCATTGGCAACAACTTATAGATTTAAGGTTAAACAACATTGAATTTATTGATTTCTAATATCGTTCGTGGCGTTTTCTTTAATTTATACTCCTCCTTGCATGGTGTATTGAAGTACTTGTATATACTGTAATACCATGTAATGTGTATAATTTGAGTGTACTACGCAAATGTTATACAGATTTACACATTCCCTGTTTAACTCCAATCTAGTGCTTAACGAAAGCGCTGTCAATGCTTTACGATATTATCCTTAGAATGGCGTTGTCACTACCTCTCACTCTCTGCAGTGTCGACGTTGCCTTTTTGTTGGTTATAGCGGGAAATCCATCCACACGTGCCTCTGCAAAAAAATATACTTACACTATATGTAAGAAACAGTGATCTAGTATTTTTGTTAATTTGTTCATGTTTATTGTTTCAGGTAGAAAAGCCAGTGACAGAAGGTCTATCACACAGAACCCGGGATCAATGGGAAATTGACCGATCGTCTCTCAAATTTGTTCGCAAACTCGGCCACGGTCAGTTCGGAGAAGTGTGGGAGGGTCTGTGGAACAACACCACTCCAGTGGCCATCAAGACCCTGAAGTCTGGCACCATGGATCCTAAGGACTTCCTGGCAGAAGCCTCCATCATGAAGAAATTGCGGCATAATAAACTGATCCAATTGTACGCAGTCTGCACTCTCGAGGAACCGATCTACATCATTACAGAGCTCATGAAGAATGGATCGCTTTTAGAATATTTGCAAGGTAAATGTTATAAATTGCAGAACTATGAAAGTGTGGTTTAAATACCTAAAAAGCTTAGTGACTACATTTAAAAAAAAATGTGCGAGCGAGAGGGATACAAAATCGTGAAACTCTCTCCACTAAGAGTAGAAAAAGGTATTAATCCCTGTTATCAAAAGTTTTCGATAGGCGATCGTAGATACGTAATGACCCCGCAGTTCATGATCGTGTATCACATTACGTATTGACCCCGTAGATTACGATCAATGACCTCACGCGCTTTTCCTCTTCAAAACAATCAAATACGTACTTGTACACAGATGGAATTTAATGGGTAACTGTTTCGTGGTTCTGTTTAATAGGGTAACTATTTAATGAGTCTGTTTAATGGGGTAAATGTCTCGTGGGTCTGTTTAATGGGGTAACTGTCCCGTGGGTCTGTTTAATGGGGTAACTGTCCCGTGGGTCTGTTTAATGGGGTAACTGTCCCGTGGGTCTGTTTAATGGGGTAACTGTCTCGTAGGTCTGTTTAATGTATTAATTTTTTATACTTTGCGAATCGAATTGTTAATTGTGAAATTCAGGTGATATATAATTGTAGAATGCTAAGGTACAGCTGGGGCCCAAGGCACAAGACGAAAATTATTGATTATACGTAATATATTTAATTGTTGATAATTTTTCAGGCAAGGGTCGGGTGTTGAAGCACCAGCAGCTGATCGACATGGCGGCGCAGATCGCGGCCGGGATGGCGTACCTGGAGTCCCAGAACTACATCCACCGAGACCTCGCCGCCAGGAACGTGCTGGTCGCCGACTCCAACATCGTCAAGATCGCAGACTTCGGACTCGCCAGGCTCATCAAGGTATCGTCATCTCTTTCCTCCAACTTTCTTCAGACTCACACATCTCCGCATGATGTTGTGGTTTAATATCATCCCCTTCTTTCGATTCCTTTCACAACCATTATTCATCATCAAACTTCGCTACTCAATCATAGATGGCGCTATTATAGATGCACACAATTATAGACTTGACTGACAGACAGTGGGGTCGTCCAGGCCCGGACGCCTAATGGGCCTGGGTTGGGGATGGGGATATTCCCCCGTTTTCCCCGGCAGGATCTCAGCGGGTAACCACCCGCCGGTAATTCATGCACTTTTAGTGCTGGGCGCCGTTAGCAGTATAACAGTGCCCGTGTGGCTCACGAACCCAGAGGGCTAGATTCGACTGCTTCAGCTCTCCTCCAGGAAGTGGTCTCCCGTTGGGGGGCCGTGCGCAAGACGGAGCGATATTCTGGAGATGGTTGAAGTGTCCGATCTCGAGCTATGACGGAATTACGCACGAACCACGGCGCTCGGGAAACCACTCTGAGCGATAGGTTCTGCTGACTTTGGATCTTGTCCCTGTTGGTCTGGGCCAGAAGGTGATGCCAGGCTGGCGCAGCATAGGTGAGACGAGGACGGATGAACATCTTGTAGATCCGGACCTTCAACCTAAGCGGCAAGCTGGAATTCATAACAGGACGTAACATGGCTCGGGCCGCCTTCGCCTGATTATAGACTTGAAAACGGGCGGCACTGTTACTCCAGTAACGGCGCCCTGCACCGAGTGTGTATTGAGTTGCCGTCGGGTTGCAGGGGAAAACGGGGGAATATCCCCAATCCAGGCCCATTCATCATCCGGGCCTGGAGGACCTCGACTTCAAAACACTTATCATAAAGTTGACATTGGCTCAAATTATCCCTCAGTTGACTATTAGACAAAAAAGTCCCTCTGGTCCAGAGATTCTCAAACTTATTTCGTCTACCGCCCACTTTGACTGAATATAACTAGGTAATCCATGTTGTGTAATAGGTAGGTTTTAATTTCAGTGAATTTTAAAATTTAAATGTGACCCCTAAAACCATGCCAACGCCTCCCATTTTTTTCGTCCAGCGCCCACAAGGGGACGCTTTTCGTCCACTTTGAGAAAGACTGCTCTAGTCGATCATAGATATTATCGTTGCATATAATAAGCTCCATGCATTGATCAGAAGAAGTATTTTTTTTAACTGTTATCTATAAAGCTATAATCTATAAGGTAACACACAAGTAACTAGTTTTTTATAATTTTAACGGTTCTTTACGCGATTGAACTTAGAGACTATATAGTTAAATTTATAAAAAAAACTATTTTGAATGTGCGCGAAAGTTCTGTTGCTTTTGTAAGCGTATTTTGTATATATAACGAGGATTTAATTTAAATAAACGATTGGAGAAGGTCGCTTAGAAAATAATCATCGTTTAAAAAATGTGTGTACAATTAACTATGCACAATTACATACTTTAATAGAGTCTAATGTCGAGACAAACTATTTACCATTACAAACAACGATTTGCAACAAAAAGATGTGTGAAATATTACGCATTAGCATAATTTACCTCGCGGGACAATTTTGATTTAAGGCCTAAGCCATATTGCACGGAAACTTTACCACCGATTCGTTAACCGTAATATTTCATGGCACCCGTTGTTGTAACCTATTTTGAACTAATTTCAACAAATCTTAGTAGAGATGTTACTTGGGTACCAGCAAAGCACTGAGCAAAGCGTGCTTTTTCTAATGAATTGTGCTTTGAAGCGAATGATATCTCTACTTAAATAGTATAAGTTAATGTTTAAGTAATAAAAATGTCAAATATAAGATCGAGCCAGAATCCATTATATTTTTATACAAAATGTTTGATATCAGTTTAAAAAAATACATGTTTGGTAAATGCTCGGATTTAATTTGTATTTGGGCAACTTACAGCTATAATAAATTTGTGGGTTAATGTTTAAATTACACATAAAAAAGTAAAGTATCATCACGACCGTTTCCCTTTCGGGGTGGTCAGAAACCACGCTTATATAGATTTTTTTTTTATCTGTAACCTTAAATATATACATCCTTAACTTAACACTACTACCATAATCAAAATAGTTTATTCCAAAGATTCAATTAAAACAAATTGCATACAGCGATAACTAATAAAATCAATACAATTATTATAACATATGTACTAATCAAAGTGGTAATAATGGTTGGACCGTAAACAGGCAATAATCCATATTTATGTATGTTAGGCACAACATTAATTACTGCTACAAGCAAGTAAAACTAACTAACTTAGAAACTCGTGGCTGTAAAGAGGCCGAGTCAGTTTACATTCGAAATACTTAATAATTATGATGTACAGAAATTATATACATATTTCATATTATCAAATTTATAAAACAAATAATAATAATAATAAAAGACGTAATCTTATAATCTAAATAATAATAATAATATGTCAATTAAACATAAATTCATAGCTGTAAAAGGGCCGTGTCATCTTATATTCTAATAGCATTCATGTTAATTAAACCAGCAAAGACTGTCTAATAAAATATTAACATGAGACCCTCGCCAACCCGTCTAGTGTGGCGAGTTTTAGAGAAACTCTTAATAATTATGTTCTGTAAGGCCCCATCTCCAATGTGACGATGTGTGCCCTGGCCTCAGTAATGAGCTGTTAGTGTGTGACAGGCGTAAATAATTCGATGCTTACAATGCTAATTATTTATCATGAGCAAATGATTCACAATAGGTTGTTACTGAATGTCACGGAACAAACTGTCAGAATATTGTGGTCGAGATGAAATGCAACTTAACGCAAACACAATAATGTATTTATAGACTACAAACTATATGTTTGTACGGTTCGTAGACATGGATATGAAAGCCGCAGATGAGCAAGAATTGATGCGTTTGAGATGTGGTGCTGGCGGCGTTTACTCAGATTCCAGTGAACCGCACAACGCTACTAACATTACGGTGCTCGAAGAGTTTCCGACATCTAGAAAAACTTTACATACCGGGAAAGGTAGACGGTAAAAGAACAAGAGGAAGAAGCCCCAAACGATGGTCTAGTCAGGTGACTAAACATCCCATTACACCAAGCCATCCACTGCGCCGAGGACCGCAACCACTGGAAACGGCTGGTGGATGTTCTGCAACGAAGCCAAGATCCATTTATAACAAATAGTTACTAATAAATCTGTTTCCATACAATGAGATCAATTAGAATATTGTTTAATATTTAAATTATTTTAAATGATTCTACTCCTGTAAAGTAACTAAAGGCGGTGGTGGCTCGGTTGTGAGGACGCGTTCCTTAAATCCTACAAAGGTCGGTTCGAACCCCTCCGGCATGTACCAATGAGATATACACTTTCTTAAGTACTGCAGTCATAGACTTTGGTGATAGAACACCACCGTCCCTTGCCCGGAGAGCACGTTAAACGCGTCTGACCCGGTTCCACTAATGCCAACTTGTGGAATTGTTAATAAATTGACATCATATCCTCACCAAGCCGTCTGGGCAGCATGGCGAGTGTAGGCTAAATTCTCCAATTTTGGAAGGCCCATCTCCAGCAGTGGAGGTCTAGAACGCTGTGTTCTAGGGATTGTAATGAATGAAGAAGAAAAAAAGTAACTAAGGTCCAAAGAGTAAGCTGTTAGCAGAAGATCAGCAGCTTAGCAGATTCCAATGATTACCAATTCAAAGATATGATAAACTTTTTAATAATAAAGCTTAAATTTGTGAAAATAATGTTGAATTGTATTATTTCGTTGTGTTGCAGGAAGACGAGTACGAGGCTCGCGTGGGAGCTCGGTTCCCCATCAAGTGGACAGCTCCCGAAGCCGCCAACTACAGCAAGTTCTCCATTAAGTCCGACGTGTGGTCCTTCGGGATCCTCCTCACCGAGCTCGTCACCTACGGCAGAATACCTTACCCTGGTCAGTACAAAACTACACTAGGAAATACCCGTACACACAACCTTCCACTACGGTCTTCCTATAATCACCAATTGATATTCCCATTCCGCTATACTAACAGATATTTCAATTTGTTTATTGTGTCTGCAGCCATTCAGTAGAACAAATTTCTACTGGATATTTTGGACACGCACCGTCAGACGCTCGGTCACATTAGTTCTAGACAAACAGGAATCAGCATCGCACTGATAATATTTGCCAAAAGAAGACAAATTTCTAAGCATTCCATGGATTCACCGTGCGGGTGCTGGGTCCATCGTGTGTGGGTAAGAGATGAGAAGAATGGTGTCTCAGGCTGCGGACTTTTTATTTTATTGCGCAACAAGACGTCCACCATCCTTTTCCTAAGTCAAAGTCAAAATATCTTTATTCACGTAAACCTATTACAGGCATTTATGAAACGTCATTAATTTAATTATTTTGAATGATTCTACTCCTGCTAGTAGAAGACTAAGCAGCAAAGTGGTCCAATAAGTAAGCTGTTAGCAGAAGACCAGCAGCTTTGCAAATTCCAGTGACCTGTTAATGTTTAATCTGACTGAGAAAGGAATCTGCAAGGAAAACTCAGCTATATCAGATTTACAAAATAAAACATATACAGAACTGCACCACAACGATCAATTAATAACCTTTTAAATTTAGTTATCAGTACCTATGAGAAAACAATACCTGGTACAGCAGTAACCCACCAGGCAAGTCAGAATTAAGGTAGACTACATGCCTATGTGCAACCCGAAAGTCGACAAAACGCAAAAACCTCTGTTAATTTAAGAACAATAAATTGAACGTGTTCGGCAGAGGTCCCAGGCCCCCACAGCAGCACCCGATCACGGACATAACGCATGTGCCAGCCATCCCCCCGCTCAACCAGGCACTTAGGGTGCGGACCGGGACCCGACACACGTGCCACCACTGCAATGACCTTCTAAGGAAGGGGCGACCACCGGACACGCCACACCATGAGAACCTGAACACTAAGAATGACCTTCGAGACACACACAAGCTAAACATAACAATTACTTCCTAAGTACCCAAATGTTGCCGTGCAATTCCGTTAACAAACTTATATATTAGTTAATAAAATAATAAATACATAATAGTAACTAAATGTTACATAAAAAATAATTATATTATAATAATAAGGTAATAAAAAATATTACTGTATCACAATAAACAGTATTTACTAATTAGTCAATAATGTATTAGTAACTAATTGTTACATTCAAAATATTTCTACATAACTGTAAAATAAATCAAAAATAAAAACAGATTATTAAAAAAAGAACCTAATGTGCTATTAACTAATTCTCTAATCTTTGCAGAGTGGCAATATTCCACACATCTTTGTCATTAATAAAATCATTAATTTTATAATATGCTTTTGCAATTAGAATTTTCTTAATACTACTCTTAAATTTTGTTTCCCCTAATTCTGTTACAGGTTTTGGTAATTTATTATATAGTCTAATACTATTAATCACAAAACTTTTATTTGTTTTTTGAAGCCTAAATTTAGGAATATAAAGCTTGTCAGCATTTCTTAATTTGCGAGACTGCATGTCTCCATTTTTTTAAATAACTTTAAATTATTCCTTACATATAGAATATTTTCAAATATATATTGTGAAGGCAATGTCATTATATCAATGTCAGGAAATATGCTTCTGAGCGAGTCTCGATATTTCAGGCCATAAATTGCTCGAATGGCTCTTTTCTGGAGAATAAAAATAGAGTCTAAATCTGCCGCTGAGCCCCACATTATGAGACCATAAGTCATAATGCTGTGGAAGTAGGCGAAGTATACTAGTCTTGCTGTTGCCACATCAGTCAGCTGCCTAATCTTTCTGACAGCATATGCAGCTGAGCTCAACCTATTGCATAAGGTATTAATGTGAGCTCCCCACTGCAGTTTGGGATCAACTGTGATGCCCAATACTACCTACCAACCTACCTACCTACCTAACCAAGCTCATGTCCAATTCTTTCAGTCCACTGCGAAGAGCTGAGTCTTAAATCTGCATATCGCTACCTCGGGGGTAACAAGGTCGTAAAAGCCATAACCCTACTTTACAGGACTAACAAAATTTAAAATATTTTTAAAAATCTCCTCATTGCCCATTTCTTAAAGAAACAAAATAATCCGACTTCCTGATATCTGTTTCTGTCTCTTTTTATTTGTTGTTTAAAACATACGTATATATGTATGTTTAAGTATTTGTTTTTATTTCAATCGTCTTCCAAAGGTTAGCTAGTATAAAATGCCGAGAGGCATTAAGTTCGCCCTTGTACTCAACTGTTAAGTTTTTGAGAGCAATAAAGAATTTATAAATAAATATTTTTTAAAAAACAATTTGGTTAATAACTTTTTTGTTCACCCTATAAGTGAGATTTGTATGTTCTTTGCAATGAAAAACTTTATTTTATTGTACAAAGATTTCTGATCAATCAATAGAGCAGAAATTTCTGAATAGAACTGCATTCATAACTCATTTTGAGCAAAATCGTTTATGATTTACGACCTTTCTACCCCAAATTGTCGATACATATAATTATTTTGTGTGTGTCACTGAACTCTTCCCAAACGCCTGGAGTGAGTTTGAAGTTTGTAATTGTGTGTTCGAGTGAGTCCCGGTAGGTGGCGCTGCAACCGGGAGTGGATGTAATAGTTTAGTATGTGCAGGTATGACGAACGCGGAGGTGCTGCACCAGGTGGAGCACGGGTACCGCATGCCCTGTCCGGCCGCGTGCCCGCCCGCCCTCTACGAGATCATGCTGGAGTGCTGGCACAAGGTTAACATACTATTTAACACACTTTTACATTACTTTTAACAACTTTTACATTACTTTTAACAACTTTACACCTTTTTTAAAACTAACTGCACACACATTTTCACAAATAGCAAAACACAACACACAACCTTCAACACCTTTACACACGACACGACAACTTTACATATCCTCGAATAACTCTAAATATCTTTACACAACCTTCAACAGCTTTACATAACCTTTAACAATTTTAAACGTCTTTACATAATCTCCAACAAAGACAAACACACCTTTACACACTTTCCGACAATTGTCTAGAATAATTTAAATACCTTTACACAACCTCCAACAACTCTACACATCCTTCAACAGCTTCAAACATCTTTACATAACCTTCAACAGCTTCAAACATCTTTACATAACCTTCAACAGCTTCAAACATCTTTACATAACCTTCAACAACTATACACACCTTTACACACTTTCCGACTATTGTCTAAAACAATTTTACCTTTACATAACCTCAATCATCTTTACATAACCTCGAACATCTCTACATAACCTCGAACATCTCTACATAACCTCCAACATCTCTACATAACCTCCAACATCTCTACATAACCTCCAACATCTCTACATAACCTCCAACAACTACATACATCATTACAATACTTAAAATTTTGGTACATCTCACTCGTGTTGTAACAACTTTTATTAACCTCAAATAATTTAATATATCTGTGAAGCTATATACAAATTTTTACACAATTTCTTACATCATAATACTATTTATCATTCATTTATTATTATTATTAAGTTTATTCACACTACTTTACACAATAACATGAATTTTGTTCGACTTATTATTGATAATTTAATACGAAGTTGTATTGTTACCTCCAGGATCCCCTGAAGCGGCCAACCTTCGAGACCCTCCAATGGAAGTTAGAGGATTTCTTTACTCTGGACAACTCTGAGTACAAGGAGGCGTCCGCCTACTGAGCCCGGCCCTCCCTGCCTCCTCACCGACACACTCGGGAACATCCGGTAACAACTTTACTCATATTGTTTGTCATTCATTACAACCCCTGAGCGTCCCAGACCTCCACTGTTGGACACGGGCCTTCCAGAACATATATCTGGAGAATTTGGCCTACACTCAGGTTGGCGAAGATTTGATGTCGATTTTTAATGACAATTTATTAACGATTCCACACGTTGATATTAGTGGAACCGGGACCGACGGCTTAGGCTCTCCTCCTGACGGGAACAGCTTACTAATAATAATTTTAAAAAATTTAACATTGACAATGTAACCAAATTAGACACCCAAATCCAATACTCATCTTATAAAAGTCAAAGAATTTGCGTTGCTACGTTTGCCTATATTACTGAAACGATTTTGATCAAATTTAGCCAGCCATGACTATGACATTTATTCTCACAGGCATTCACTTCAAATGAAATAATATGTACTTAGATACATAGCTTTAGTATAGCTCATATACTCCACCATTTCTGGCACACAAACAGTAATTATATTGCACAATATTTATACATCAACATCACAGCCCCTAGAACACAGAGTCCTAGACTTCCACTGCTGGAGATGGGCCTTCCAGAACATATATCTGAACAATTTGACCTACTGTCACGCTGGCCAGACAAGTTGGCGAGGGTCTGATGTAAATTTATAATAATTTCCTCAAGTTGGTATCGGTAGAACCGGAACTGGAAGCTTAACGTGCTCTCCTCCTCACAGAAATGGTGGTGTTGTAAATCTATGATGTCAGTACTTAAAAAAAGTGTATTCCTCATTGGTACATGCCGGAGAGAGAACTATACTTCTCAGTATTTTTATAAAGCCGAGCTCCAATATTATACAATCATACAGGGTGACTTTGTTAAGTTAGACTAATATGTGATTCTATTGATAGAAACAAACAACTTCTCCTAAGAAACCAGATGTCGGAAATGTATTTTTTTAGGCTGTGATGAATAAAAAAAAAGTTATTATTTGTAGTGGTTTTTTTTGGTAATAATTGTGTGTTTTTCGTGTAGTGTGCTGTGCTCCCCGGCGCAGTGTACCAGGCCCCGTGTCCGCATCATCGACACTACCGCCAGCCCTGAACACACAACACTCCCCAACAACACACTACTACTACAACAACACACTACAACAACAACACACACGTACAACAACAACACTGTCTAATGTTTCATAACACATACATTTTCAACTAAAACGCGTTTTGCTTAAACTTTTTTGCTGACTACGTGAAATATGCATTTATAATACCCCAATGTTTCGTTTTTGTATATTTTAAGTTCGTTGGCTAAAATAATTTTAACAAAACGTGACATTTGGTTAATAAAATTAATTCATTAATCGTAATGAAAATAGATGACATTCTTCATTGTAACACAATTTCTCTCAACACATATTATGGTAAGATTAAGACATTTTTTATTAATAATCGTGAAAAGTTTTTCTGTAAGACCTAACTTTTTTATTCGGTGTTACCACAAAAAAAAATGTACAGATAATATTTACAATGTTCTACTATACTGTTTAAACCAATCACTTGTGTTAATTTAATCATCGTTTAAATAATTAATGGTGCCTTAAATCTATTAGGCTTTGCATAGTTCAAGAATGTTCCCAATTTTTCTAAAAATTGTAAAATGGTAACTGTTATTTCGTGTTAAAACATTTTTATAAAAAAATAATAATAGATAAACACAATTTTTTAGCATTCCATGGTGACATTTCCACCGTTTGGAGAAGAGAGGTAAATAATGGTATCTCAGGACTATGGGCAGTTTTACCTCTCTTACTCTACCACTTTTCCGTTTTTTTTTGTGGCAACACCGTCTATATATCATACAATAAAAATATTTAAATTGTTTTCCACCACTTTCCAAGCTTATATACGCTATAGACTTAATTTCTCTACCAAAAATGGAGTAAAATAAGTAGATATAATTATATATAGAAAAAAATAATTCTGTGTGAGAGTCCTTCATTAATAAATAAATAATTGTCAGTTAATAAGTGCTGTAATTGACTAATGTAGATAATGAATAAGTTTAACCTGCGAATTATTATTGTTATTCCATTACTCAGCACCGCACTTATAAATAAACACTTCATAAATTTTACTTGCCATGGATTATAGAATAAACTGAATTATCTATAATCCATTATTATTCTAATAAACTATTAATTGTCAATTACACTTAAAGGGTTTTTTCTTGAAAACGAAGATATACTCAAAACATTTACATCACATGGGTTAGGTTAGGTCTTCTTGACTGCCCGATGAGGCGTGCAAATATTGTTTTAAATTTGTGTAGAACTATATTTCATATTCATTCATATTATCCTAAAAAATCTTTAACATCATAAAAGCCAGTTTTTATTAAAATGTCAAGTTTTTTTTTTGACCATTATAGATATATTTATAATATATTATACACAGTATAATTTTACTAAGTTAATATTAAGTCAATAAATATTGCCCCATTTTAAATATCTACCTCGATCGGCCATTTTGTTTGTGGTGACATTAACAAGCTTTACCGTTTTTGCATTCTTTTCGTTGGCACATATTTTTCAAATCTGAGTTTACTTTGCGGAAACTGTCTCCGTGGTCTAGCGGTTAAGTCCGTGGATTTAGACTCGGAGGTACCGGGTTCAATATTCTGGTTGGGCCACATAAATATTTATTAATGTAAATTAATATATTTGGTACGCTGGAAACATCGACGAGCTTGCCACTTGTCATGATTGGCCTAAATGTGTATCCGCTTATAAGCGTGGTTTCTGACCACCCCGAAAGGGAAACGGTCGTGATGATACTTTTTTCTATATATAACACATGAAGGGATAGAAGCACAGATAGTATGACCTTGAACTAGTACTGTGGATCATTTTAAGAAAGTCTTCTCTCTTTTGTTTAATAAAAAGGAGATAATTTTTATGTCTATTTTTCTTTGGTAAAAAATTCGGTAGATAAAAGTAAAAAACTGTCTGCAATTTTATTTCTAAAAAGTTCACAGACTACAATTTTATTTCTAAAAAGTTCACAAACTACAATTTTATTTCTAAAAAGTTCACAGACTACAATTTTATTTCTAAAAAGTTCACAGATTACAATTTTATTTCTAAAAAGTTCACAGACTACAATTTCTCCAAAGTACACTCAATCTTAGGATATGTTGTATTGTGCGAGCGAGAGGAATGCAAAATCGCTAAACCCTGTTAGTCTAAATCTGTGAATATTAAAACAATCCTTGGTTTATTCCTTAATATTTATATTTAGAATGTAGAAATTTTATATGCAAATAAATACTATATTTATTGCGGCACAAACAGTTATTATAAATGAATATATATATAATTTAAAACATAAAAGAAGACTTTAGGTGGTAGGCAGTGGTAATTTGTCCAGTCAAGCCAGCATAGTGTTAGCAACTGGTGTCAGTCCGTGAGTGTCTGATTCCAGTTGCTATCATTTATGGACCTCGCGCGCCACTTACCATCAGTTGGGCGCAAGGTCACATGTCGTGCTAGTATAAAAAAAATGGAATACATTTATAAGAAAGATAAGTTATGCAAGGTATGATGTAATTTAAAGAGCACTAAGTAAGTAACATTTAACGTTATTTATCTATTTGAAATTGTCATCTGTTGGGTTTGCGAAATAAATAATAATATTTAACTAGTTTTTTAGTAATAATAATAATTTTATAAAATTACATTTAAAAAAAATATATTTTTTAGCACAATCTCTTTTTACGTCATGGAATATATATTTTGGGAATATATCCAGGATTGCTACATTATATCTATATTTGTTTGACATAATAAAAATGGCGGCGTATCTTTACAATTATCATAAATGAGTTATTGAATTGATTGTCTGGGTGATATATGAATGATAGTTTGATTCTGAATATGATGAAATAAATAATGAAAACTAGAGAATTTGTCAATAAACTGAATATACACAAATGCATAATGGTTTTCCATCGTATTTTATCGGAAAAGTTCGTGTTTATCTCTTTATTATACAAAAACATCCATTTTAATGGATGTGAAAATCATTTAATACAATAATTGATTAACACTTGGGGTGCCGTCGTATTCTGATTGAGATCCGAGTTTTTCCGAGTCGCGTTCGTAAACTAATACCGAGTAAGTTTTAATATTTTATACCGAATAAGATTTAATATTAATATTTTATACCGAATAAGATTTAATATTAATATTTTATACCGAATAAGATTTAATATTAATATTTTATACCGAATAAGATTTAATATTAATATTTTATACCGAATAAGATTTAATATTAAAGAAGAAATAATATTTTAAGAGACAATTTTGACAGTGACATTTTCCTCGTAAATAGTTCATCAATGTCGGTGTCGAGTAACTACACAAACGAACGCGGCTCCGGTGGAAATACATTATGCACTATATCTGTAACAATTTAATTAATTGAAATATAACATATCAATAATTTGTGAACCGTAAAGATTATTTTGAAAGGTGTCATATCAGTCTTTATTGTTCCAGCTACAATATTTAAACATATTTAGTAATAATAATAAGAATTATCTAATTATTATTATTTTTCCAATACAAATAATAATAATATTTAGTATATATAAGTTTAAACTTAACTACAATATAAAGATTGATTTTAAAATTATCGTGTAAGAGAGTTAAACAATTTTGCATTCCTCTCGCTCGCACAATCCAATATTTTTAAAGTTTTTTCAAAATACTCTCAGTATTTTTGAGAATTGTAGTATTTGATAGACTACAAAATAAAATTACGAAAATTTTCTATAAATTTTCACTTTCATATACCAAATTTTGACTGCCTCCGTGGTCCAGCGACTAAGTCCGTGGATAGACTCGGAGGTACCGGGTTCGATTAATGGAGACATCGACGAGCTTGCCACTTGTAAAGTTGGCTAAATGTGAATCCGCTTAAATAATAAAAATAATTTATTTTTTTATATACTTGTAAATAAATAAAAATTGACAAAACCTTATTATGAAAGAATACAAAGAAAAGACAAATTTTCAAGCATTCCATGAATTCGCCGTGCGGGTGCCGGGTTCGTATTACAAAGAAGACCTCCTTTTTTATATTATTGCAGACTTGAAAAATATTTGATTGTGCGAGCTTGAGGTACGCAAAACTATTAAACCCTGTTATAATGAACAATATGTCGGATGCTCAATTGATGAATGTTGTATGGGGCGTTGTATGGGGTGGCGGGGGATGTGTGAAGGAACCAAACTTAGGAACGGCAGGGAATGTAGGGTTAGGCAGCCATTCGGAGACTCCGAACCGGGACTAGTTAAACCTCACTTTTGTCTACGTAAAGAACAAAAGTGACGACAAATGGTTTTGGCTAACGTAGGTTTAGTGAAACGTCTCTGAATAGCTTTAAGAATACGCGTGTAAAATTATCCTATAGGCGAGAAATGCCAAATAATTCTTAGTAAAGAACTGATTTTTTATGCATATTATATCGTCCTGAGGGTATGTAGGTGGTAGCGGTCGGGATTAACCAGAAATATTTACTAACCACAAAATAGTAACCTTTTTCAGAACAATTACACTTTCGCGTACATTCATTATAGTTTTTTTTTTAAATTAATTTTAACTGGTTTTACTCGAAATACCGTCATTACAGCCCCTAGGGGTCTTAAAACTCAGTTGGAGATGGGTCTTCTAAAATTTAGCTTACACTAGCCACGCTATAGCGCGGTGGTGGCTCGGTTGTGAGGACGCGTTCCTTAAATCCTACAAAGGTCGGTGCGAACCCCCCCGACATGTACCAATGAGAAATACACTTTTTTTACGTACTGCAGTCATAGATTTACAACACCAGTTCCCGTGTGCGTTACCACTAATACCGTCTTGTGGAATCGTTTAAAAATTGTCATCAGACCCCATTTCTCATTGGTACATGCCAGGGTTCGAACCCACCTTTTTAGGACACCACCGCGGCGTCGAATCAGTTAAAGTTAAAATGTCTTTATGCACATAAACCATTTATGAAACGTTAATTTAAATTAATTTGAATGATTCTACCTCCTGCTTGTAGTCCGAAGCAGAAGACCAGCAGCTTAGCATTAATATTTAAGGTAAATCGCGTAAAGACATGTTAAAATTATTTTTTAAAAAAACATTATTTTATGCAAGCGTAGCACAAAATGTTTAAAGACATGACAAGGAATATATTAAACCGACATAGTGATAAGGTGTTGGTTGCTGCTATTCTCGGACGCGGTGTCACATGTCGTGCTTAGTATTAAAATATTACTGAATAACGTATATTGTGTATTTAAAATTTAACATTATGCCAAATAAAATGTTATTTTCTGACATATAATTTCATAGGAAAAGTCGTTAGTTGCTATTATTATTATTATTAGAATCACGTATTAAGTTATATACAGTATACAGGTTGGATTTTTGATATGGGACAGTTAACCGTTATAGGAAGGTCATCCATAACTTTTTGAGTACTAATAATGACAGACCTCAGCCAGTCTAGTAGACACTTTTCAAAAATCTGAGAATATCTTTGAAAAATTTAGAAGGTCTATGAACGTCTACGAACAAAGGAAAACGTTCTCCTGTAACTATAACGGTTATAGTGCCTGCCCTTACTACGTCTTGTGACTTACCGTAGTTTCTGTACTTCAAGGAGTGTCTTGATGACAGTAAGAGTGCGATCACTTGGCAAACAAACAATATTTCGAATTGATAAATCGTTTTTCCAATACTCAAATCTCAGTTGTTCCAGTAGAGACTATTGATCCTTTAAAGAAATAGGATCGATTGGCATCCAAAATTACCATTTGCTGTTTTTTTTTGTTTTTTCAAAATCTGTGAATGCAATTGAGATTATCTTATAAAGTAATGGAAGATCTCGTAGGAACATTGTCCTGTAACTATAACGGTTATGGTACCTGCCTTTTCTTTTCTGTCTCAAAAATCCACTATGTATATATCAGTTGCTATAAAAAGCAAAAAAAATATTAATTTGATTATATTGTTGGTAGTTTCCGTGCTAGGCCTGACAGCATCGTCAGCGTCAGTCACCGTATTATATGTATGATAGCTGGAAGTGTAGTTTTGTTTGTGCCAAGTTGTTTAGTTCTAGAATCACTTTTTACGACGTCACGTGACCGGGATCTCTACGATAAATAAATCCGGGTCGAAGGATCAAATTTAACGGTCTTTTGATATTGCGAATTAATTGTTTAAGCATTTCACTTACGTTCAAACCCAAATATGTATTGGAATAATTAGGAACTAGTTATGAGTGAAGACTTGGGATCAGTGTTGCCCAAAGCAGGACCCAGACTTGGTATTGTTCTTGCATTCCTAATCTTGGTCTTGCGCAAGAGTCTCGAAAGACGCTTACGAGACTTGTTCTGACTAAAATTATATATTTGTTTCTACTTGTAGTAAGGAAACCTTGTCAGACTTCAGTATCTGTCCGCCAGCTCGCAAGATAGCAGATAGCAAGTATCTCGAGAACTACTGGTCAGATTTACTTGAAATTTGAAATAGTTATAGATCTTGTTGACCAACATGTACCTAATGAATACAAAGATCCTATCACGCTTTACAACAACTTTGACAGAGTAAATTAAATCATCAAAGCTACATCGGAAGGTTTTGCAGATATGTCAAGTATATCATCAGCGGTATATTTACCTCTGAACTCTAGAAAGGACACGAAATAGTTACCAATTAAAGAAAGTCGTAGGGTCTAAACAAATACGACCATTTTATGCCAAACTAGGAAAAAAGGTTGCGCAAGGAGACCTAGACCAGACTACGGTCAGTCTTGGTGTGGGGCTTGCTAACAACGGGATGGTCTCGCAAAAAGACAAGACCAAGATTGGGCAACACTACTTGAGACCTGGTTTAAGACAATCGGCCTAAATATTACGAAGAGAAACTGTGAGCATTGATCCTTTTAAATAATTATGTAAATTAATCGTCAGTCCTTATTTGGATATGCTTTAAATAATCAGTTGTGCATTTTGTATAGTCCTTATCGTTGAGCTTTCTCGCTCGCACAATCCAACATCTTCAAGTCTATCACCCGTATTCTCCAAGTAACATTTCCTTCCAGCTGTCAAACTAAAATGAAGTTTCTGTAAAAGTTACGGTAGATGGTATAGTTAAGATGGTACATTAGACGACATCGTCTCAATTTCAGAGACCTAATTTTCGTTTGACAGCTCGAAGGAAATGTTGAGTCTTGAGAAATGTAGTCTATTAGATTTCTAAGAAATAATTTTGGACAAATTTTCAATCCACATTTAGTTAATTTTAAGTTATAGGCCATTGAAATGTGACTGCGATTAGTCCAACATTTAATACATTCGGAATATGTCAAAAACTGGATTGTTTATGATATTAAAGGACCTGATTGGCATTCATGATTAAATTTCTGAAAAATTGCGTAACTGCGTCCAATTTTAGTCAGAGAATATATGGGAAAAACATTTACAACGATTATACTAGTAACAAATCTATATTTCTTTTGGATTTAGACGAAGATGTGCCAAGGTTTGATTGCTGAAACTTGCCACTTGTCATGGTGGGGCGCCAGTAAAGTTGGCTAAATGTGAATCCGCTTCTGATTGTGTTGATAATGAAATCTAAGATTAATATATATCTAAACTCCATTAATTTTATTTTCTAGAAAGTTGATAGACTCAAATGTTCTTAAATATTCTTGGAATGTGCAAGCGAGAGGGAAGCTAAGTTAAAATGAAACAGAACATAAAGCAAGTTACACACCATCATTACACATCATGCTTTTGGTACAACAATGGCGACATACAAATTTGCAAATAGACTATCATGGTTTTAAAAGTAATCTCCATGTCAAATGAATAGAATAATGGCAAGTAATAGAAGTAACGTTAAAATAGTAACTCAATTTAATAGTTTGATTCACTTTGACTAATGGAGACTGCTGGTATGTTAGAGAAGGATACCCATACGTAAGATATTTTTCATTTTGTCACACAGCGCCATCTAGTTTCCGTGGTAAGCTACGAGACTTGTGTTACGAAAACTAGATGGTTAATAAACTACATATTATACTTTTTTTTTGTAAATTTATACATATTATACATATAAACACCCAGACCGAGACAAATTATACAATGTACAACTTGCCCCCGGTGGGAATCGAACCCACAACCTCCCGAGTTCACGGCAACGTTGGTTACCACTAGACCACGGAGGCAGTCATCATAAGAAACGGTACAAACAAGAAATATGAATCTAAATTTCGTAGGTTGTCACCACTATTATTTTGATATCACTTTTTTTTTTACTAGTAATGTTATTAACTTAATTTCAACGTCGATAAATTTGTGTATACTGTTTTTTTTTTTAAGATACGTCATTGTTGCACCAAATGAGCAATATAAATAATTGTTATTTAAAATATATATGTATGTGGGTAGATTATAGATAGCCGTTTATTATTAAGACAGTTAAAATTAGTTTATATGACTACAAAGATATTATAAAAGACAATTCTATATACCGATTTGGTTAGTGCAGGTGCTTCTATAAGTTTAGATGTCAATTGTGTTTTTATCACAACTATAATCTAAGTGTAAGCTAACAATTTCTTCTTATTTCTAATGTATACCGTCGAGCTCTATGTCCAAAACACGAATGTGTTTTTTTTTTATGTTTTTGCTATTGGTCCTAGCATCAGTACAGTCCTTAGACCTGTTGGAGATGGAATTTGGCCTACACTCGCCTTTTTTCGTTCATCAGAAGCGTTTTTACAACCAAGCCACTACTGCACCAACATTGCACTTATAAAAAAAAACATATTATAATCCCATCTATATAGGTGGTAGGCGGACTGATACTGGTTATTTCCCCAGTCTGGCGGGGCGGGGAAGTATCCACCGTTCTTGCCGATAAACCCAGTAAAGTGTATACACACGTTTCGGGATCAGGCTCGAATTGACGTCATGCCCAGTCAGTGAGTAGTATTACGGAATCATGTCAGTCATGAGCGTCTGATTCCATCAGGTGAGCGCAAGGTCACATGTCTTGCTAGCATATATAAAAAAACGTTAAATATTATAGCATTCAATTCAAACTACAGGAGACAAATTTCTTAGCATTTAATGGATTTACCGTGCGAGTATTAAGTCCAACGTGTGTGGGCGAGAGAGAATAATGACTATAGATTGGTTTGACGAAGACGCTTACCATCCACTATTCTACTCCTCTCCCTCCCCAACCAAATACTGTATGATTCCGTTAATGCCGTCTTGGAAGCTCGTTCCATAAATGTATCTCCCGCAGACCTGCTTAGACCCAATTCTTTCAGTAAGTGGTGCAAAGATATTAACACGTTCTTGTTTTTGTTGTAGAATCGACGACATTGTTTATTTCTAGATTCGTACAGTAACACTAGTTAGTGACGAAAAATTTTCGTGTCGTAGCTTGTATATTTGTAGTCCACGATAAAATAACAGCGGAACGATTAGACACGACACGTTCCACGATCTACGATTCAGTGACGACATAATTTAAAATTTTATCTTTATCGATCGTTATAGCTCCATTTAGAAATGTTTAGATGTAAACAAGTTATGCTTAGAAAAACGTTTTTGAGTAATATCTGAATCGAATTATTCATTACCGAATAAAATGGCGGCTCTAACTGATTTTAAACACGTAATAAATTCAAATTTTTCTTTTTGTTTTATGTAGAACTTGTTGACCGAGTCACATTTATACGCTAAAATAACAATAATAATACGAATAAGCCAAAATATATAATATAATAGTTGTGTATAAATTGTTAACATTAATCAATCTGTACAGAAATTACATCAGTTGGCAGGTAAAACTTAGTAATTACTTATAGAGTTTTACCTGTCAACCGCCAATATTATGTCAACTTTATTTCCTATATCATTATATCTAAGAAAAAATGCTTTATACATCATTTTGGTTGGAAAATAAAACGTTTTCTTTAAGTTTCTTCATAGGACATCATAATCCAGTTGAGGAACATCAAACGTTTCAGAATTTGATGCTATCCATATTAAAATAACAAAATATACTTTAGGTACAGTACATAAAAGTATAAACTAAATTGGTAAATGCGGGTAACTGTAATTTAAAACAAAAACTGTTAAAAAACAGTGTTGCCATAACAAAAAACAAACCCAATCAAAAACCATTTATATAATATTTATTAAGCAAATATTTAAATCGCCAATACGGTGTATAAAGTTCCACTTCCTTGGATATAATTATATATTTCTACTCACATAGTGATCTCGATTATCCTTCATACCATATTTACAGTACACAATTCTACCTAAGAAGCATTACATTGGAAAGAATCGCATTGTTTATAGCACACATTATAATGCACAAAGGTAAACAATAATTACATTCTACAATTACACTGTTAATAGTATAAATTATCTATATACATAATAATATCGTTAAAATTATGTAATCAATGATAAAATTAACGTGGTGTATTCTAAAATATTAAACATAGATTATTGTAATTAATCACTAGCACGACATATGACCTTGTCCCACCTAAAAAAGATCCAGGAATGTTAGCAACTGGAATTCCTAACACTATGCCGGCTTGACGTATGCTATTTTACACTTTTCTTGAAGGTACAATAATTTGTTATACTAACGACTTTATTATTAAGGATGCTGGTAAAATTACTAATGGCATCAATTGTATGCTTCTTAGGTAAAAAAAAGAAATTGTTATTTATTAAAATTATTAACAAATCGAAAATAAGTATTAAAGACTATTTTATGTATTTAATTTTATGTAATCCTAATGTTAACCTATTTTTTTAATTAATAATTATTATTACCTACTACAAATTAAGTAGAATTTATTTTTAAGTCGGATTTATTATGATTTTGAATATTTTAATTTAGAGTGACATTTTCGTTGTAAGTTGTAAAGTGCGCACAATGTTGACAAGTGTCTACAATATTACGTCACAAAGTATTCGGTTTCGACAGCTGCGGGTATGGCACTTGTAACATATGTATTAACGAAATTACAACGACCACTTTGTACTAATTTTATTAAATATTTTAGCATTAGAAATACGGAGGCACTCATTTGACCGATATTTTTTGTTTTAAAAATTGAATGAATAATTTAAATATTATTTCCGCGTTCCGTTTACAGATATTAATAACGGTGCTAGCATAAAATATATGAAGAGAGTTTATCGTTGCTGCGCCTGACAAGTTCCATATGTATTTTTTGTAAGGTTTTGAGAAACAACAAAAAACGTGTAAGAGACTGGCTAATGAAAGTAGATAATAGAATTATTTGGAAACTTTCAAATGGCAACACTATTGTGACAGTTTTCAATATGGCTGTTGTCAAACATTTGAAGTCTGTAAGATATTGTTTTACATGACGTCCAAATTACAAGAAAAAGCTGAATTCAACCAAAAACAAAATTGTTTGTGTGGTGTTGAATTTTTTAGGTTAATATGATTTATTATTTTAATACTGGCAACAAATAACAAGTATAATAACTCGAACATAGAAGATCTAATTTTTAAGAAATTGTCGCTTTTTATTGTCATCTACATTCATTAGTCAGACTATTAAATCAAGTAACATTTTTTTTCTTAACTGTCAAAATACATATGGAATTTGTTCGGCTTATTTCTAGTATATGTATTCGAATACAATAAAACGTACGGAGAAAAAATGGATGTTATTTTTTGTGCAAAAAATCAAAGTATTTGGCAGCGACGATATGCTAAAAAAATAGCATACTATGTTAGCGCGGATTATATTGAAATATTTAGAATCAAATTAGTATCAACACTGTATATGAACGAACTAATTATAATTAACAAAAAAAATACGATGGAAAATGTATAATCTTTTTGATTTGGCTTTAATTTTTTTTCTAGTATTTAAATTAAAGGGAACAAAAATCGTCGGTACAAACTGCTTTTATTTTTATATGTATGTATCTTTATGACAACGACATAGTGGTAAGGACTGACGTCATTACGTAGCTAATAAAGGTACAAAGTGACCGCTGTAATTCTCTATAAGTTCTAGTTATATAAATTATTTTTGTACACGTATAATTGTTAGTCTAGCTGTATCATATGCTTTACTTTGGTTTCGCCTCCACTAGATAGCATATTATTAAATTATTAGTTAATGGTTATTATTTGTTGGTAAGTTAAGGTTAGGTTAGTGTAGTTATGTTGGTAATTGTTGGTCATGAACCTCCCTTCTTATTACCTCCGAGTATCTATTTAATATGACTATCGTTTAAGTTACTCGTACATTATGATTTATTATATTTCACTAATTTGTATAGTTTTTTTTTTTAACACAATCGTAAATATAATTGTGAAATAATTTTTGTTCGTTTTATTTATATTTATTCCAGTTCTAAACCCCCCAGGCTTCGTTTCTCGATAGTCACTACTACAAGCAGTTGGTTCAACTTGGATATATCCTATTTGATCACCGCTACTACTAGGTGTAGCCTACATTCGACCAAAACTAGTTTATTTTTTATACTAGCTAACTGGATAAAAATCGATCAGCGTAAAATTATATCTTTAATTTATTATTGTAACATTACTTATCCGGTTCTGCCAGAACACTCGATACAGCCAAGTGTTAAGTGGTTAAAACTAGGCGCGTATACCTATCTACTTCTAGCCAATATAACTTTGGCTAGACCTAGTTTTAAGTCAAATAAATGGTTAAAATTAGTATTATTAACAATAATAACAAATACTTCCAGACAGGTCACACAGCGCCATCTAGTTTCCGTGGTAAGCTACGAGGCTTGTGTTACGGAAACTAGATGGTTGATAAACCACATATTATACTTTTTTTTTGTAAATATATACATATAAACTCCCAGACCGAGTCAAATTATACAATGTACAACTTGCCCCCGGTGTCAGTATAGAAAATTTTTGACAGCTAATCGAGCATTCGACTAAAACTAAGTCGAATCTTTATACTAGCCAACTCTAGATATATCCAATCCTAAGTGGTTAAAACTAGGTGCGTAAACCTATCTAGTTGTAGTCAGTATACATTTGGCTCACAGAACACAATAGTCGAGCTTTGGCTGGACCTAGTTTTAGTTTAATGATCGGCTACACCTAGTATAAGCCGTTAATACGATAAACCAACTGCTACCGGTCACACGTAACAGTAGAACTAGATTTAACTACACTTAGACTTCGCCAACAACAGAGGCTAATTCTTATTTCATTGGCAAACAGCTGTCCAATATTTTGACAGTTAATCGATTTACTAACCTATAGCTAATTTTAATAAATTCTGAGGTAAAACAAAACTGCAAATTGCGGAAAAGATGAGACATTACCCTTTAGGGTTGGCCAAATTCACCGGAAATGTGGTTCTAGAAGGCTCATCTACTGAAATGGAAGTCGAGGACTATTTTAATGTCTACAAAATTCTAAAAATCAGGTGCAGGTCAGAGAATTGAAAAAGTGCCTTCTTTTATTGCGCAATGACTCCTTCAATGCAGCCTTGGAATCTAGCTCCATAAATGTACTGACGACGGCACATTACGTCGCGTAGGTATATATATATTTTTCCTTCTATTCAGAGAAAATCAATTACAAGTGATTAGCACCCCTATTCTAAGACATTTCCTTCCAGCTGTCAAACGAAAATTAAGTCTCTGTAATGGGGTGTATCGCTAACTTTTTTTCACGATAGTTGGCACATGATAGATGGTACCTAATGTCAGTTGCATAGAAAACTTGTATTTTTACTGCGAAATTTATTATTTTCTGGATATTATGCCGAAGTGAGCAGCTCTAAGCGAAATCAAAGATATGGTGATCTCAAAATTGCCTTTCTATTAATAAAAAGTAAAAAAAAAGTACAAAAGCATTTATAAAATGATGCGATAGAGGTGTAAAACGAGGTACCATTGCCGCTAGCGACATCTACAAAAAGCTTTGCCTGACACACCCCATTGAGACGATTAAAATAAAAAATGGCGTCTAAAAGCTGCTATATTTTATTATGTACCATATTTGAGCTCACGGCTGACCTTTTTATTTATTTATTTATTTTTATACACTTTATATGGTATTACAGTAGGTATATACATATATACACCATGCAAGGAGGAGTCAGAAACACTTAATATTATTTACAAACATTTATAAAAAATAAAGAGAAAGCCACAAACTATATTAGGAATCAATTAAATACATTTCAATGTTGTCATCCTTAATTAAATCTATAATTTAGTAAAGAAATGTAGTATACAAAGTTAAATTTAAAATTAATAAAAAATATATGTTATTTTATCGATTCTCACAGAAGTACCAACATGCTTTGCTGATCTTCTGTTAAAACATCAATCTGTGGTGCTGATTCAATCAGATTTAAAATAAAACTGTCGGCTCGGCTCCATTTTTAACTAATCGTAACTATTGCAGAAACTTAGGAGGAGGCGGCGTTGAGGCGCCTTGGTGTTAGTGTACTTCATACTGTAATTAGGTTGTAGAAAAAATCACCAAGTACAAATAATGATAATCACTTCGCATGTAATTTTTAATTACGGTAGGTAGATTCTATTTATTATTTACTATCTATTTACTATTATTTATTATTATTAGATGAGTTTTCGTTTTAACCGACCGTAGTCTATTAACTTTTTAGGAAATAAAATTACGGACATTTTAGACATATTTCCACTTTCATATATCTAATTTTAGACAGAAAAATAGCAAATACATTATAATGATTTTACTTTTTGCTCCTGCCTCTCATTCATTCATTTTGTCTTAGGTCATTAAACCTATTGGTTTTCACTTATTTATTATTATTATTATTTTTCTTTTACTTTTGCTAGTCTCAGTTCAATTGCACTATTAATTTAAATCTAATTACTATATTTTACTCTTATTTCTGTTTTAATTGTATTGTCTAAATAATATAAAATCTCTTTGGCTTGTGTTCCACTATTGCTACTTTGTTTATATGTTTAATATAAGCTGTGATTTTTAAAAAAACAAAAAAAAAAACAAACAAATCTATAGGTTAATATATGTATGTATATCTTAAATGTCTATAATTTTATTTCCTAGAAAGTTAGTAGAGTACATTTTTCAAAAGTACCCTTTGATTTGAATATTATAAAATTTCTGTATTGTGCGAGCGAGAGGGATGCAGCGAGTGCAGTTAAACGCCGTTAATAGATAGGTAATATTCAAATAAAATAAAAATTATGATAAAATTTCGTTTAATTTATTACAAATTGAAACAATTCTCATACGATGCTGTTCGGATAAATCTTCTTTAATTTTGGCCAATAGTTCTGCATCGTTTTCTAACCGATCCAAAATGGCGCCCGCATCGGAATTTAATTTAGTTATCTTACAAACTGGTTCCTCTTCGGTTTCTTGACTAAAGAATTCGTCAATATCAGCAAAATCGAAGTTGCTTTCGCATTTTTTTAAAACTACCTTACTTTTTGGACATTTGTGAACAAAATGTATTGTTTCGATATTTCCATCATTCTCCAAAAATACATTGTATCTTAAATCACTTTTAATAGTATCTAGTATGAATGTATATTGATTTAGTCCTTCCAAATAGTGTAAATTATTGAACAGATTATTTGTTAAAACCTCGTCGTTACATGTTAATGTATTTTGTACTAAATCCTTAAGAATGGCGATGTATTTAGGGCATTCGATGTGTGAACATAGTTTAAATAAAAGGTTTGTGACAATCAGTTTAGTTGTTGTGGTCTCCATTGTTAATGCGATATGAAATATCTGAAATAATTTACATTAAAAAATATTAATTCATAAATTTACATTGGATATTATTGGAGGATAGTTTACTATAGTCAAAAGTAGAGCTGTCATCATATCTTCACTTTCTTTTAGACATATTTTAAATGTCATATACTTATTTTTAGGGAGGGCAAAATAGCAAAAATTCAAATTTATAAGGTTTATTCTCAATTTTACTAAAACAAATCTATCTCCAAATTCTTGACTACATTTATCAAGTACACTCAAATTTGAAAAAGCTTCGCGCGTAGAAAATGTGCGAGTTAGAAACGCTATTGCATCTCTCTCGCTCGCACAATCCTACTTTATCAAAGATTTTTCAAGTATTAGTGTACATTGAAAAACAGATACGATCAATGATTATTATATCTCATAAATGTCGCATAATTTTATTTCCTAGAAAGTTTAGTTGAAAGTTGGTTAAATGTTAATCCGCTACTTTAAAAGCATGGTTTCTGACACGCTCAAAGGGATACGGTCGTCATGATACTTAATGGACTACATCTCTCAAAATTATACTCTGACTAGAAACATCTTTGAAAATATTAATTTGTGAGAGCGAGAGGGATGCAAAGGAGTACATATATGTTACCTTATATAAATCATGGTTTTGAAGACATCCATTGATTGTAAACACTTCTAGATTGGAAGATAGAGCAGCAAAGTACCGAATAAACCATTCGTAGTCTTCCGAAATGTCAACTCGACACAGTTTCGACCAGAGTAGTACAATATCCTGTCTTAGCGAAGTGTCTAAGTTATTTGGAGGACATGTCGATGTTAAGTTTAATAGATTTATCTGAAAACAGATTAAACGTGATTAAGGTAACTAAGGTGACAAGTTAACTAACAAGGTGGCAAGTCAACTAACAAGGTGGCAAGTCAACTAACAAGGTGGCAAGTCAACTAACAAGGTGACAAGTTAACTAACAAGGTGACAAGTCAACTAACAAGGTGACAAGCCAACTATCTAGGTGACAAGCCAATTTTCTAGGTGACAAGCCAACTTTCTAGGTGACAAGCCAACTAACAAGGTGTATACATAATTTTAAAAATGTTATTTTTTAAATATCTTATTTTATTTTAAATAAATTCAACGTACAAAATAATCCATTTCAGACTGAGATTCGCACTTTCTTGTCAAAAATTTCCTTAGTTCCCTTTTCATTTTAGTCGCTATGACTTTAGTATATTGGTTGCGTAGATTCGTGGGTAGGTTGAAAATTTTCAGTTCAGTCCATAAGGGAATGTTCATTTCATCTAGTACATTTTCACTTTCAAATCTAGTTTTTTCATCTAGCGACATTATTGAGAAGATTCGTTCAATTGTCGATCCAATGTATATTCTTTGAGGTAAAGAATAAAATAATGGATTTTCATACATTTTTAAGTAGATTTTAGATAAGAAAATTAAATGCTCGTGACGGAGTTTGGAGTTGCTAATTCTGAAAAAAAAAAGTAAGATAATATATTATTAAAAGGTAATATAACTTACTGACTGCCTCAGTGGTCAAGCGGTTAAGAGCGTAAATTCAAACGCTGGAGGTTCGATCCTTTCACTTGTCATGGATTGCCACAAATTCTGCAATTCTCTCTCTCAATCCATGATTTCTGACCACCTCGCCAGGAATACGGTCGTGATCTTTTGATATTTACTAAGTTCAAATCGTCGTGACGTTGCGCGTTTTAGAAATAGACGAATTATTAAAATCGTACAATTCAGTCGAAACTATAGCTGTGTTTGTGTATTTTATGTTACCAAAAAGCTCACCTGAGTATCTGGACCCAGAGATGTGCCGAGAAGTGTGTGACCGTCCCCCCTCCCACTATCCCGGCTCGCAGATTCCTCTCCACGTGTGCCCACTGCCGGTCAGCCAGGAAACTGACCAATTTAACCCCACTGTATACCAGATGCTCCAATATACCGTACTTTTGATTATTTTCAGTGAATTTTAGGCAGAATGGTAGATGATCTATAAAAATAATTTAATAAAATATCCTCTAGAAGAGTCCTGGCGATCGTTGACCCCAGGGCACCGATAACACTATTTCCCGCGTTCACTCTTCTTTCAACATCCCTATCATACTTCCCTTTCGCAGTGAAAACACTGCCCAGATATATAATTTTATTTACTTTTTCTAGAGTTTCATCATCAATCGTCACGGTTGTCATACTTCTTCTTTTAAACACTAGTACCTCGGTTTTTCTCGCATTCAAACGGAGTCCTTTTTCTGCACATCCCTCTTTCATTTCTGTGACTAGTGATTGCAGTTGTTGTTCGGACGATGCCAAAAGAACAGCATCATCTTCATAGAGAAGGTAGTTCACCACTATGATTATTTTAAGTAATAACTTTCAATTAATCATAACACTAGCATGGTTAACAGTGTGAAGAAAAAACAAGGCCGAATTCTCCCTCTACAATGCCCATCTCCAGAAGTGGATGGCACGCTTTACAAGCCTTCGCCACTCCTCTCGAACTGCAGCATTCCTGGCGCATTATGTAGGGGGTTACCCTTTGCTGCTTTAACCTGGTCGGTTCACCTCATCGGAGACCTACCACGCATTCTTTTGCCACTAACCTGGTCGGTTCACCTCATCGGAGACCTACCACGCATTCTTTTGCCACCGACTTTTTTCTAACTACTTGGCGCCCAATGGATGTATCTTTAGGCCGCGACACGTGTCCACAGAAAGTGAGAATGCGTTATTGTACGATTGAGGAAAGGCGCTGTCCTATTTCCAGTTCCTCCAGGATGGACTTGTTGGTTCGGAACTCTGTCCATGATATGTCTAACATTCTTCGCCAACATTGTGCTCCATACTTCAACAACTCTGATAGTTTTTCGAGCATTGCAGTTAAACTTATATTTTTTTATTGTTGTTTGTCATTTAGACCGGGCCACTGTGACCATATGTTAACTTGAAGCTTTTAGTTTAAGTTTAGTTTTAGTTTTATTTCATTTAATCTTTGAATTGTTTGTTAATTTTTTAGGTTTAAATTTTGCAAACTCACCCCAATCAATGTACAAATTTATATGTTCTTGGTGAGTACTTTTTATGGAATCTGGCTCACATATTGTTAATATCTGTTGTTAAATGCTTACTTTAGCCATGATCTCCGTTTGTATTCCAAATGTTAAATAAATAAAAACACATGTCTAGAGAATCGATCAGTTTTATTTTTGTTTGGCGCAGGGTCCACATCTCTGCAGCATACAAAAATAAGGAACACAGACGCTCTGACCGACCGGATTTTAGTAGCTTTTTAGGGGATGTGATGAATGATGAAAAAATTGAACAATTGTACTAAATCGATGCCTCAATTAATCATTATTACAGCCCCTAGAACACAGCGTCCTAGACCTCCACTGCTGGAGATGGGCCTTCCAGAACTGGAGAATTTGGCCTACACTCGCCACGCTTATTTTTAATATAGCCCTATATTTATACTTTTTTCTATTAAATTTGAATAAAACTATATAAAATTACGGTAGTTGCTTTCCTCAAACTCCAAAAAAGCGCGGTTCTCTCGTACCAATGTGAAATACACTTTTCTTTACAAATTTACTACACCGACTTTTCCGTAAGCAAATTGTACCACTATGTTCTGGAAGGACCATCTCCAGGAGTGAAGGTCTAGTGTTCTAGATGCTGTCATGATGATACAATAACACTGGGCGTAACTGCACTTTGTGTTGTAGCCGTATCATATACTTACAGTGTTCTACAATATAAAACATTTTAGAGATGACATTTTCCATACAATAATTGTCCACAATTTGTCGAGCGTCCTCCCTTAGTGTGGTTTGCTTTATGACTGTGGTCAGTAAAATAACGTATCCAGGTACAATAAAGATGTTTTTTTTTAAATCAAACGTATATAAACTCTGAAAAATAATTGTTTTAGAGCATAGAATACCGTTTCTCATATTAATAATATTTATATCTTAAGTTGGACACGGCCTTTTTACAGTCACGAATTTAATATTAAGTATCTAGCTGTAAGTAAAAACATATTCCTCGTTTATGGCAACAATGTTTTGGTTATAAATATTGTATTGATGTTGGGTTCGGTCCAGCCAGGGTCAATGGTAGTATTTTTTATTTATTTATTATTTCTTTGCTTGTAAAACATGTATTAACAATATCCAAGTGTTACAACCCATACAGTTCCAAGCGTACTAACCATACAGATATAAAATATTTTGATTTGATTTGAATGTACAATAGGATAGTTGACTATTATAAAAAAAATGTCTAAAAGTGGTTTTTAAAAGGATAAGCGAAGAGATTGACGAACCAGATATATAATGCGAAAGTTGTGGGTAAAAGAGGCCCTGGCAGACCTAGACTCGCATATCACGATCAAATAACTAAAACAATAGCTGAAGGTGCATTAAAAAGCCATCAAAACAAAGGGGCATGTATGACGAGGTTGATAAATCATCAGATCAATTTTAAAGAAGAGACAAATTTTTAAGCATTCCAGAATGGTGTCTCGGGATTATAACAGGCCACCATTCTGCTCCTCTCCCTCCCCAACCAAATACTGTATGATTATGTTAATGCCGTCTTGGAAGTTCTTTCCATAAGTGTATCTCCTGCAGACCTGCTTAGACCCAATTCTTTCAGTAAGTGGTGCAAAGATTTTTACATTTAGATTAAGTGTAACTTACTTGATGGAAATCCTTATCGACGAGCAATTCATTGATTAAGTTATCTGTAGCCATTGTGATATTATTCTCAAAAATATTAATAAATTGATCATTTCTCTGTTTTAATTCTAAAAATTCCTTACTGTTCCTGAAAATTAATTGTTTTTTTTTTATACTGTGCAGTACTACTATGCCGGCCTAACAATATGCTTTTTGGCCTCCAGGTTATAGGAATGGGGAAACACTGGCAGAGCATTTCACATCTTTAACATGCGACAGATATCACACCCAATTCCAAAAGTCCAGACTGGTTCCGATTGGTGTCGAACCGCTGGTCTCGGTCTCGGACTTGCACTCTTAATCTTGGTCTTACGCAAGTCTCGCAAGACTTCTGATCTAACTGAATATATATTATTGTTTGTAGTGGGGTGTATCAGGCAAAACTTTTTGTAGATGTCGCTAGCGGCAATGGTACCTTGTTTTACACCTATATCGCATCATTTTAAAATGTTTTTGCGCACACCGTCTTTAAAAAGAAAAAAGGTTTTATTGATAGAACGGCAATTTTGAGATCACCATATCTTTGATTGCTTTTAGAAATCTCGATTTGTACACTTAAAAGCTGCTCACTTCGGCATAATGTCCAGAAATTAATAAATTTCGTAATAATACGAGTATCATGCGCCATCTGTCGTGATAAAAAGTTAGTGATACGCCCCATTACGACACGCTCTGCACTTTTGACATCCATAAGATGTGTCTCATGTGTTATAATTTTGGAACGAAATGTGATTTGAATAAGAAAAAAGAAAGATATAATACATTAAATAATTTAAAATAAATATAACATAAAGACACTTAAAGGAGGTTCCAAACTACGTCGTGATGTCCTTGAGTTTGACAGTCCTATTCCTCGAACGCGGTGAAATGCCGAGGTGTGCCTGTTTGACAGCTAGACGAAGGAGCTTCGTCTAACCCTATGTTCAATTTGTCGCTGTGAGCGCTTCTTTTCGCTTTGAAAGTCTTCCAGCTTGTTTATGGTTTTTATACAAAATTCCGTTTTGATTTATTTGCTTTCAAATCAATATTTAAAAAAATAACTAATATTCTCGCCGGGAATCGGATTTTAAGTTTTTTTTATATTACTAGCTGACACAGCACTTCGTTCCGCCGACAGTCAATGAATGTCATTATTAATAATAATAATATGCACACAGAACAATTTTCAAGTCAATTTCGCGACGTTTAAGTAAGATCAATCGATTTGTTTTTTTTTTTATTTTAATTAATTAATTTGGTTTTTGTCATTTATTTAGGCTCCCGCTCGGTACCCTCGGTCGGTATGCCCCTCAAATCAGCATGTCAGAAACCTTTGCCGAGATGTTCACACAACATATTCCCAAAGATTCAATCGAGTAGTTTTGAAATGCAAAGCGAACATACGTACACACAGACATTCATTTTTATATCTCTTTCAGCACGGACAGTATTAAGCGTGCGTTATTACAACAAAAATCTAGCGGTCTCCAAATTCTGTTTTGCCGCTCCGAAACGCCCTCGATAGGTCGTCTAGTAATCTACTTAGTTATTATCTTTATCAGCTTTAAAAGGACTAGTAAAGAAAAAAACATACAAAAGTGTTTTTTATGTCTATACCTAACCCAACGCACCGTGCGTTAGAACATTAGAAAACGAATATGCAATTTATATTATGGATTTTTTTCACAATTTTTACAAGATATTTTAGACTTTAAGGACCTCAAAGTTATGAATATTCAAAATATTTTTGTCGTGCTGAAAGGGATATAAATAGATTGACTGACAGGTTGCAAATAAATATTTTATTTATAAACAAAATTAAAAGCATTCTTACATTTTCAATGTACAAAGTAGAATGATTAGTTGATGATATTCCTTGCACGAGCTGTGTCTAAATATTTGGCAAACTTTAATTAGGATTTTAATAAGAAAATTTGCTACTTTAACCGATCTTAGCATTAATTTATGATCCTGGTTTTCCTGAAATGGATAATAAAAACAATATAAATAATAATCTATACTAATATTATTACGTGAAGAAAATTTTTGCTTATAATTTACATAAAATAATGAAAACAAACAACGTCTTGTATAATTTAAAAAAATCAGATAGGTCACACAGCGCCATCTAGTGTCCGTGGTAGGCTACGAGGCTTGTGTTACAGAAACTAGATGGTTGATAAACTACATATTATACTTTTTTTTGTTGTAAATATATACATATAAACACCCAGACCGAGACAAATTATACAATGTACAACTTGCCCCCGGTGGGAATCGAACCCACGACCTCTCGAGTTCACGGCAACGTTTGTTACCACTAGACCACGGAGGCGGTCAATCGATTTATTATTATTAAAAGAAGAAAAATTTAATTGAGTAAACTTAAAATCCAATCGGTCCACCCTTCGATTTAATGACTGCATTGATTCTAGCTGCCATGCTGCGTACAAGTTAGTTCTTGTATAATTATTTGCATACCATTATGTTAGGATACAGCTGGACTGTAAAATTGTATTGTCTTATAAACGATTTTGAATTTGGAAACTCCTGCATGAGTAAAGTAAAGTAAAGTATCATCACGACCGTTTCCCTTTCGGGGTGGTCAGAAACTACGCTTATAAATAAGCGGATTCACATTTAGCCAACTTTACTGCCGGCCAATCATGACAAGTGGTAAGCTCGTCGATGTCTCCGCGTACCAAAGGAGAGAAATAATTATCACAAATAAATTAAATATTAAATTAATATATGATTCTGGTCATCCCCAGGGCATCTTCAACTGGCTGTACGCAACGACCAGGAGCTGAACAAGCTTCTCTCCGGTGTGACCATCCCCAGGCATCTTCAACTGGCTGTACGCAACGACCAGGAGCTGAACAAGCTTCTCTCCGGTGTGACCATCCCCAGGCATCTTCAACTGGCTGTACGCAACGACCAGGAGCTGAACAAGCTTCTCTCCGGTGTGACCATCCCCAGGCATCTTCAACTGGCTGTACGCAACGACCAGGAGCTGAACAAGCTTCTCTCCGGTGTGACCATCCCCAGGCATCTTCAACTGGCTGTACGCAACGACCAGGAGCTGAACAAGCTTCTCTCCGGTGTGACCATCCCCAGGCATCTTCAACTGGCTGTACGCAACGACCAGGAGCTGAACAAGCTTCTCTCCGGTGTGACCATCCCCAGGCATCTTCAACTGGCTGTACGCAACGACGAGGAGCTGAACAAGCTTCTCTCCGGTGTGACCATCCCCAGGCATCTTCAACTGGCTGTACGCAACGACCAGGAGCTGAACAAGCTTCTCTCCGGTGTGACCATCCCCAGGCATCTTCAACTGGCTGTACGCAACGACCAGGAGCTGAACAAGCTTCTCTCCGGTGTGACCATCCCCAGGCATCTTCAACTGGCTGTACGCAACGACCAGGAGCTGAACAAGCTTCTCTCCGGTGTGACCATCCCCAGGCATCTTCAACTGGCTGTACGCAACGACGAGGAGCTGAACAAGCTTCTCTCCGGTGTGACCATCCCCAGGCATCTTCAACTGGCTGTACGCAACGACGAGGAGCTGAACAAGCTTCTCTCCGGTGTGACCATCCCCAGGCATCTTCAACTGGCTGTACGCAACGACCAGGAGCTGAACAAGCTTCTCTCCGGTGTGACCATCCCCAGGCATCTTCAACTGGCTGTACGCAACGACCAGGAGCTGAACAAGCTTCTCTCCGGTGTGACCATCCCCAGGCATCTTCAACTGGCTGTACGCAACGACGAGGAGCTGAACAAGCTTCTCTCCGGTGTGACCATCCCCAGGCATCTTCAACTGGCTGTACGCAACGACGAGGAGCTGAACAAGCTTCTCTCCGGTGTGACCATCCCCAGGCATCTTCAACTGGCTGTACGCAACGACGAGGAGCTGAACAAGCTTCTCTCCGGTGTGACCATCCCCAGGCATCTTCAACTGGCTGTACGCAACGACGAGGAGCTGAACAAGCTTCTCTCCGGTGTGACCATCCCCAGGCATCTTCAACTGGCTATACGCAACGACGAGGAGCTGAACAAGCTTCTCTCCGGTGTGACCATCCCCAGGCATCTTCAACTGGCTATACGCAACGACGAGGAGCTGAACAAGCTTCTCTCCGGTGTGACCATCCCCAGGCATCTTCAACTGGCTATACGCAACGACGAGGAGCTGAACAAGCTTCTCTCCGGTGTGACCATCCCCAGGCATCTTCAACTGGCTGTACGCAACGACGAGGAGCTGAACAAGCTTCTCTCCGGTGTGACCATCCCCAGGCATCTTCAACTGGCTGTACGCAACGACGAGGAGCTGAACAAGCTTCTCTCCGGTGTGACCATCCCCAGGCATCTTCAACTGGCTATACGCGACGACGAGGAGCTGAACAAGCTTCTCTCCGGTGTGACCATCGCCCAGGACGACGTACTGCCGAACATTCAGGCCGTACTTCTGCCCAAGAAGACCGAGAAGAAGGCTTAAGCGAGCGAGCGACTGCCTCGATGCTGCGAACCGAACCGACCTCTGCGGGTTGGTTCGCCGGCAATATAATTCAACATACACCGTGTGTTTCTTTACATACTTATACCAAACGACAGTACTCTATCATTACTCTGCACATAAAACTATTTATTTATTAAGGAAAACTATTGACGTTTAATTCACAAGTATAGATACAAAAATAGAAACAGAAAGTCATTTACAAGTTTTCACTAGTAGTGTTAGAATAATACATATTATGAACGATGAAAGCATCTACAAACTATCACTTCATGCAATAAACTAATAACTGTACAATAACAAAAACTATTATCGTTTAAAGAACCTTAAGTTAAACGCATTTCTCACTGCCATCACCTTGTCATGAAAGATATCAACATCAGTTTCACCAATGGATGTATTAAGAGTATTACAAGCTCCAATAAAAAATGTATTTTGTCTGTAGTTAGTGCTTGCCATTGGTGTGCGAAAAGTGGGCTTTTGTCCGCACCGGTGTATTTATGTCCAGCCGGGACAGCAATGAAGGCCAGTCTACTGCTCCCCCGATCAGTTTGACCAGGGATGCCAAGTCAGCAACCTCACGACGCTTATATAATGGTAACAGATGTAAACGTTGACACGAATGAATGTAGTCACGAGTCTGTGATTTAATACGGAAATTGATCTTCATGAATTGTCATTCATCTATTTCGCTTAAACCTATAATAAAAAAAAAAAAAAAAACAGGGAGATTAAAAACTGAGGATTGCGCTTTCTTACAAAAAGATGTAGACGAGATTGCAGAGTTATTTAATTTTATTTCATTTCATTTCATTTCATTTCATTTCATTTCATTTCATTTCATTTCATTTCATTTCATTTCATTTCATTTCATTTCATTTCATTTCATTTCATTTCATTTCATTTCATTTCATTTCATTTCATTTCATTTCATTTCATTTCATTTCATTTCATTTCATTTCATTTCATTTCATTTCATTTCATTTCATTTCATTTCATTTCATTTCATTTCATTTCATTTCATTTCATTTCATTTCATTTCATTTCATTTCATTTCATTTCATTTCATTTCATTTCATTTCATTTCATTTCATTTCATTTCATTTCATTTCATTTCATTTCATTTCATTTCATTTCATTTCATTTCATTTTATTTTATTTTATTTTATTTTATTTTATTTTATTCAATTAGAATTTTAAGACATTTTATTTTATTTTATTTTATTCAATTAGAATTTTAAGACATTTTATTGTTTTATAGATTTAGGTTTTAGATTTTTTTTTAGACATTTTAGACATTTTATTGTTTTATAGATTTACGTAAATTTAGATTTTAAGTAATTTTAGTTCTTAGATTATGTTATGTTTAGTTCATGGCTGACTTGATTATTGTTTAACTGTTGTGTTATAGCATGTGGTGGTCGCCTATAATAGGTGCAACATCAGACTTTTGATTTAGCCTTAGATACAAATGCATGGGAGCTGTTGGCACTGTTGGCGACCCTATTATTAATAAAAAATATATATATATATATATGTATGTATTTTCAATATAATCAATAATATGATAATAATAACCCTTACAAGAACCTTACTTGTAGTACAATGCACACACAAAAAAAAAATGAGGTTGTGTTTAGTTATGTAATGGCTACTGGGACCTGGCCGTCAGGGAGTGGAGGGGCCGACGACCGCGCCCAACGTAACCGGTAATGCGGGCGTGGGGGCAGGCGGTCGGAGGTGACGACGGAGTCGGCCTCTGACCCAGCCCACCAGACGGGTGGTGGTGGTTGGTGGTCGACTCGCGACTCCTGAAGTCGCGAAGGAGCGGTGGTCTCCGCGGTTACGTGCTCACAGCCGGCCGCGTCGAGACCACTCTAGGGAGGCAAGTCGTGCACTCCTTGCCGTAAACTTCTTTACGGTTAGCGAGTGCACGCACGCCCGAGTCAGGTCATGGAGTGTGACCTAGTCGCGAGGGCGAGAGATGGCGCACGTGGTGTTCCCGTGTTCCATCTCCTCCTGCTCACTGGAGGGTCTGCCTAGGCGGACAGCGCCGGCGGTTAGCGGACGTTTCCTAACGGACTCCCGCGAAGCCGCCACTAAGGCGCCGTGGAGGAACGCCGTCAGGTTTTAGTCGGTGCGAGTCCGACATAACCTTTCCCTGCTGCCTCCACAGCGGGGATTGGTATCCGTAGGGATTTCCTGACGAAAAAAAAAAAAAAAAAAAAAAAGGTTTTTTTTTTAAATACGAAAATTTTTGTGTCCCGACCAGGAATCAAACCCGGTCTAGTCTAACAGTCCACAGGTTTAACCGCTAGGCCACTGAGGCAGTTGCATGAGCTGTGCTTTATAACAGGAGAGACTTCCAATAATGAAATCTCAAAAGAGGTTACACAAATAGCGAGTATAGTATCCGAGTGTGTTGTCTGTATGTGTGGGTGTGTGTGTGTAGAGGAGGGTGAGGGGACTGGGGAAGGGAGGAGAAGGAAGAGGGAGTGTAATATTGTTGATTATACTCGTGTATATATATATATATATATATATGTATATTTCCTTTTGTTCGCTAGTTTACATTTGGTCATGTCATCATCGCTTCGGTACTGTCAAAATCGAGGTTACATAGGTAATTTTCCAGTGATATTTTTAGTTATTTTCGATTTAGTTTAGTTTTATTTATTGAGTTGAAACCGTTGTACAGCTTGTTAATAATAATATAATTTTGTTATAGTTAAAAATATTAGATATTGTATGCCCAATGTGGACAGGTTGTTTCAATAATGTATATTCTGACAATAACTTATCTTTATTTTGAATGGATATTAATAAAAATTATACATGTAAACAATTCTGACAATAAATTATCTTTATTTTGAATGGATATTAATGAAATTATACATGTAAACAATTCTGACAATAAATTATCTTTATTTTGAATGGATATTAATGAAATTATACATGTAAACAATTCTGACAATAAATTATCTTTATTTTGAATGGATATTAATGAAATTATACATGTAAACAATTCTGACAATAAATTATCTTTATTTTGAATAGATATTAATTATACATGTACACAATTCTGACAATAAATTATCTTTATTTTGAATGGATATTATTTATACATGTAAACGATTCCGACAATAAATTATCTTTATTTTGAATAGATATTAATGGAAATTATACATGTTAACAATTCTGACAATAAATTATCTCTATTTTGAATGGATATTAATTATACATGTAAACAATTCTGATAATAAATTATCTTTATTTTGAATGGATATTAATTATACATGTAAACAATTCTGACAATAAATTATCTTGATTTTGAATTGAAATTATATATGTAAACAATTCTGACAATAAATTATCTTGAATTTGAATAGATATTAATGAATATAACTTGATATAAATAATTATGAATAAATTAAATTCACTTACTTCCAAAGAAAGATCAATATTCTCCATAATAAGATCATGTAGGCAGTGGATACAGGAGTTATGTGTGTCTTGATCCAGTAAATAATGAGAGTACTTCTCACACACCATTGTAAACGCTCTCCAATGATCCGCCATACATTTAAGAGACAACTTTAATACTATACCACCTATGTTTAGATTCAGATCTAAAACTGAAAATATTTTTTAATTTTTTAAATCAGAAATTGTTCAAATGATTGAAAACAACAAGTGTAGAGATAAAAAGGCTGACCAATATTACCAAGGGTACATGTTATGTAAATGTATGTTAATATCATTATCGCAGCCCCCAGAGCACAGCGTCTTAGACCTCCACTGCTGGAGATGGGCCTTCCAGAACATATATCTGCAGAATTTAGCCTACACTCGTCAGAGGTCAGACGGGTTGGCAAGGATCTGATGTCAATTTTTCGAATTTGATGGTAATAAAAAAAAAGAGTTCATTCCCTTTAGATAGAGTGCTTTATATCAATCAAGTAATTTTCAAAACACAAACTTGACTTGACAAGTCCGTGAAGAACTCCTAATGTATTTTATCTTAAATAAAAACTATCTTTTTTATTTCACTGTCTCCGTGGTCTAGCGGTTAAGTCCGTGGATTTAGACTCGGAGGTACCGGGTTCGATTCCTGGTCGGGACACAAAAATATTTATTAATATAAATACATACATTTAATTTATTTATGATATTACTCGAGTTTGGTACGCTGGAGACATAGACGAGCTTGCCACTTGTCATGATTGGCCGGCAGTAAAGTTGGCTAAATGTGAATCAGCTTATTTTATAAGCGTGGTTTCTGACCACCACGAAAGGGAAACAAGCGTACTTTACTTTTTTTTATTTCAAAAATGGGTTCCTTCAATGACATCTGAAGTCTAAAAAAAATATTTGCTCGCTTGAAAATTACATGCTTACTTATATGTACTTACCATTAACCAAGGTCTGTATTTCATCCATATTGTTGAAGTCGAAAATGTAATGTTTTTCCATTATGGTAAGGTATAGTTGTTGCAATTCGTGACATGTTCTGAACAAATCCTTTAATTGTTTCTCTACCTTACTCAACTGATTCCCATATTGATATTCACTAAAATGAATATTATTATTAATTAAGTGTCTCACAGCATTGCTGATATGCCTATATGAATGAAGCACTGGTGTATAGTTGATAAAATTGACTGTTACCACCAGCCTATCTCTATTAATACTAGCCACTGGTCCAGCTTCTTTATGTAATTATCTTCCTTTCACTGTAAATCCTCGCGATTAAAAGTCAAAGTCAAAATATCTTCATTCCGTTAACATTATCACACAAAGCTTTTTGTAGATGTCGCTAGCGGCAATGGTACCTTGTTTACAAATATGACTCATTTTAAATATGTTTTTATAGTTTTTAATTTTTATAACAGTTAAGTTAATGTTAGTTTTTAGTTAGTTACCATATCTTTAGTATCGCTCGGAAATCTCGATTTGTACACTTAAAAGCTGCACACTCCGGCATAATATTAGAAATAAAAATAATTTCGTTATAAAAATACAAGCATTCTATGTAACTGACAGTTATATTAGGTACCATCTATCGTGATAAAAAGGCACTGATACACATCCAGCATGTATTTGGTATGAAAACCATTGACAAACGCCAAGTCGAATGACTTAAGCCAAATCAAGTGGGAAAAAAGCGTTTAAGCGAAAGTAAAACACAGGGAAGATCGTGGCTGTAAATAGGCCTTGTCAACTAGATATAAATTCGTGGCTGTAAAAGAACTGAGTCGCCTCACAATCTAACAATAATAATAAATGTTAAATCTTAATACTAGTTCGTGGATGTAAGCGGGCCGTGTCACCTTATAATGTAAATAACATTAATAATGATGAACTGCCTCCGTGGTCTAGCGGTTAAGTCCGTGGATTTAGACTCGGAGGTACCGGGATCGATTCCTGGTTGGGGCATAAAAATATTTATGTAAATAAATACATTTAATTAATATTTAATCTATTTGTGATATTTCTCGAGTTTGGTACACTGGTGACATCGACGTCCTTGCCACTTGTCAGGATTGACCTATAGTAAAGTTAGCTAAATGTGCTTATTTATAAACATGGTTTCTGACCACCCCGGAAGGGAAACGGTCGTGATGATACTTTCTAATAATTTATATTCGTGGCTGTAAAAGAACCGTGTCACTTTACAAGCTAAGTAAAATTATAATGTCAATTGAATTGATTTAAATTTAAAATCGTGTAAAAAAGCTGTGTTAACTAAATATCAAATCAAATCAAATCAAAATCATTTATTCGTGGTTTTTCGGTACATAGTTATTAGGTTAGGTTAGGGTGAGCATGCAAAAAACCTACCACATGTGGTGTACGAATTCATTAAATTAACAATTATAATTCTAACAATAATAACAAATATAACAACAACTTAACTAAATACATAATTACACAATAATAAATAAATAAAGATGGGGTAAACATTTACTGGTAGTTAAAAAGTGTTTGTGTAAGGAGAGGAGCAGAATGGTGGATGGGAAGTGTCTTGTTGCCAAACCAGTCCATAGTCACTCGCAAGCCCAGGACACTGTTTTCGTCTTATTCATACACTGCCTCATTAGGCTGACGGTTAAGACTAAATATTTATATGCGAAAGTACCGGGTTAAATTCCTGGTTGGTACTCAATAATTTATTTATGATATTCCTTAAGTCATCGACTTGCTTGCCCCTTGTCATGATAGGCCTGTAATAATAAGGCCTGGAATCTGTATGTCTGCTGAATAAAGATCCAGATCCAGGTTGCTGGTGCTGTCAGCAATGCTGCTGTCAATTCTACACAACTCACTGTTAGGGTACACTTTTCTATAGGTAGGGCAGCCAAAGATTATTTATTTAAGAATTCTATATTTTTTTTATTTAATATTGGATATCTCTAATTTTATTTGTTTTCTTTTTCTTGTAAAATTGTTTTTCTGTATCTTTTGGTTGTATTTCTTATGTTTTTTCTTCTTTTCTTCGATACCTAAGTATTAGTAATAAAGTATGTTTCTTAATTTGGCCAAAGTATAGACTCAGTTATATATATTATGTTCTGTGGAAATAAATGGATAAATAAGTAAAGTTGGCTAAATATGAATCCACTCTTCAGACAATAAAATAAATGGATAAATAAGTAAAGTTGGCTAAATATGAATCCACTCTTCAGACAATAAAATAAAATCACTTACCTTTCCTTACAATGAGTAAATACCAATAAAACAATATTTCCAATAGCAACGGGCAGTGACTTCATAGTTTTGGAGCACATTACTTGTGTTTCTATGAGGTTTCTAACAAGACTTGCCAGTTGTCCTAACAAAGATATTGTATCCTCCAAATAATATATTATTCTATCCGATTCTTCAGTTTCTAGAACTTTCGTTATTGAACTTAGATCCTGAAATATACAATAAATAGTTTTTTAATAAATTGTAATTTCAATTTTTTAAGCACTTTACATTCTTCGCTCTTTCATTTCATTCCAACTCTGTCTAAATGTCCTAAATGTTTGGCTGTCAGAGAATGCCTAGCGGCATTAAGTCAATAAAGTACATTCGTTCTCATTGCCTTAGAAGATTTTATTATTTTTGCTTCTATTCGGAACAAATCTGTGACAAATATTTATTTATTAATTTCAAAAAAATCACAGCTATAGAGAAAAATGACAGCAGAGATAAAGTTACAAATCAAAGCATTTATTTCCTTTTAAGAATTTAAATAGACAATTTTTCTTTTTATATAATTTAAACTACTTAAAGTAAACATTCAAATAAAAAAATAAACTATAGACGACCCCTCAGGGATTGGTTAGCTGTTTGGACAACTCCAGAAGTGACGCTAGGCTGAGTGTCTCCATGGGTTATATTAGTTTAACGTAAGACCATACAAAATCACACGGTATATATATATATACTAATAATATTCCAGGGTGAGGACGCTAGATTTTGTTTTGCTTTTTAAAGAAGTGAGAGAGATGATGCTTTTAAAATATATTTAAAGGTGGTGCCTGCCTATTAAAGAATGTTAGATCCATAGATGAGCTGCAGACACCTTGAGAGAATATCTGCTAGAAGATTACAGTATTGTGTTCTCAACCAAGTATTGAACCTGTTACAAATGGCTAAGTTACCTGACAGATACATGTGTAGCAGTGTTCAAATAAGAAACTTAAGTGAGCGGTTATTTTGGCTTCATCTACATCTCCTTTTAACAGTATTGTGAAATTCTGTTTAACGGCAGACCTCAGGAATTCGGAAGATGCTTCATCTACTAACATTTATATAGGAAAAGAATATAAAATTCCACCAATACAAATGTGGGATAATACTGAAAAGAATTCTTACACAGAGAATATTTACAAAATATAATAAACACCTATAAAAAATTATGTCCTCGAGAGACATCCCATCAGAGATAGTCCCAAAAAGACTGGCAACATTTCCCATCTGTATAGCGAGGCATTGGCAGAAATAATTGCCAGCCTACCTGTCTCCAGATTACTCCATCAGCCATTTGGACAACTCCTTTGCTGGGGGTCTCCACCCCATGGTCCCATTGTCTCGACTCCAAACTTGTAACCTGTACTGAGGTTGGTGTATTTGCTTGAGGTTCCCAGCACTCAGCATCCCACACCAAAGACATGCCAAGCTTATGCTATATTATCCATATTTAGCATAAAATATACAGTACATAAGCTATTATTTGAAAAGGATACCATTCACTGGGGATTCATTTGATGCGTTACTAAAAGTAGAAAACACATCAGAACTTTGAGAATTATCCATTTTCATTACACTGAAGTAAACAAAGTTTCCAAGTTCTATTTATTATATCATTATGCATGTAAATATGTGTAAAACTTTAATAAAATAATACCAAAAGAAAGAAAGCAACGGGAGATTTGCTGGATTTGTTTTGAGAAAAACGCGCGAATTGGTAAATTATGAATGAGATTGTGTTCAAAAATTTATAGTATTTTTCGTGTCTTCGTGACAGAGAAAGAGGCAGATTTATGGGATTTATGGCTATCAAAAGAACTAAAGCGAGTAGGTAGGTACCTAATAAAGTAATAACCCCGACGTATCGTACGTTGAATCCAGCTGTGACAGCCCATCTATATAATCTGTGCGTTGAATATTTCATATTTTGATATTGAAATAAAAGCACAGACTATGAAGAGTAAATGAGGTAGAAAGGCAAAGAGCTCTGCGTCTTTATTCCATACTTATTTAGACTGTCGCTTTAAGCGCTTTTTTCACTTTATTTCGCATTAAAAGTCGTGGATTTCATACATTTTAATCTAAATTCGGTAAAAAAAAATGCTATGCTCCCTTAGCACTTATCGCCGCATTTCTTCTTCTTTTTTTAAACTAGTAAGACTAGTAATGGCAATTGCCACTAAGGCATTTGTGCCAACATCACGTTTGTATTGATTAATAAATTGCGTATAGGTACTGGTTAAGGGTTTGATTGGACACGATGAATCACAAACACTAAAACAGAAAATGAAGTGGTTAGTATGATACGTCACAACACAATACATTGATTTGTTAGTACTTGGGACAACATATAGACAACACATACATTTAGGGTGTGATTACGTTGCACGTATAGAGATTCTTGTAGCCAGGGCCACAGCACTGCACCCGAGCCGAAGCCCCCACCCTAGCATCAATATATGTCTAGCTGACTTCAACCGCTCCTCCCTCCCTCATGCATAATGAAAAAAAAAATACATTTTCAGTCTGCATGGTAAGAAAGAGGGGGTTACAATTCTGCGGACTGGAACCGGGGCAGGTAGCAACCATGCGGAGGACGCTGCTATGATACAAAAATTCATTTATTTCTCATTAATTATATCTATTTAATATTATTATTATTTTATTAAAGTTTAATGTTGTTTATATTGAGGAAATTAGTGATAATGATACGGTACAATTTTGTAAAGGGAGGATAATAGAGCTGAGCGGTTCTAAAGGGGACATGCGAAGAATATGTGGTTGGCATCTCCCTCATCCAGCCCACACTCGCAAATTGATGTGTCTCTAATCCTAAGTTTTGCAAGGAATGCAGGAGAGCAGTAATGGCCCAGTCTTAGGCGGCAAATGGTAGATGTATTTTTTTTACTTAACCTTATTTTTGAGAACCATGGTTTGCTTGGAATTGAGGGCTGAATCTGAGAGTAGTACCAGCCCCTTTTTTTGGTGCTTTTTGGCCATTGATCAGACCAAGATTCGTAAAGATAACATTTGGGTTGTAATATTAGATCATGGGGGTACAGATGGTACGGAAAAATGTCCCCACATTCTACTGCTTCCTTAGCTACCTGGTCCACTTTTTCATTGCCTTGGATGCCGCAGTGACTGGGGATCCAGGCTAGTACCACCGACAAACCTTCTAGGGAGCATTTATGAAGCTGTTCCTTTGTGTCGAATAGGAGAGGATTATAGGAGCTTTTAGAGAAGGGGTTAGATAATATAGATTGGAGGGAGCTAAGGGAGTCGGAGAATATAATTGTTTTGGGCAACTTAAATGTGAGGGCGTATTTAATTCCTTCTAGGATACCGATAAATTCCCCTGTAAAAACTGTTGTTTCAGGGGGGAACTTAATTTTCCTGACTATGTTGTAGTCGCCATGGTACATGCCCACCCCAACACAGCCGTTCTGGGAGAATTTTGACACGTCAGTAAAAATGCAGTTCCACCCCACCCATTTTGAATTCATGATCGAATGTAATTTAAAGTTGGCATAAGGGTCGTCTTTTTCAATACCAAAATTCAGAATGACCTCCGGAGAGTGGGTGATTATCTCGTATGGGTGAGAAAAGATAGGCAGGTTTGAAAAACGGGCAATTTTTGTGTCAAAATCTTTTAATTTGAGGAGGCTGTTAACCAGACGAGGGGGGTGTTTGTGAATCCAGTATTGAGAAGAGGAAGTGAAGATTGAAAGTTGGTCTAATATGGGAATAAGAGAATGTTGGGAAAAATTGGACAAGCGGAAAAGATATCTGTCTGCCAGGTATTGTCTTCGGCAGGGTAGGGGGGGGGTCGTCACACTCCACCTGCAGAGCGTTGACCGGACTCGACCTCATGGCCCCTGTGATAATTCGAAGTGCCTTGGACTGAATACGGTCAAGTTTTTTGAGTCCAGCTTTGTTAGCTGGATCCATCAGGAAGGATCCATAGTCCAAGACACTTCTTATTATGGTGTTGTATAATAGTCTGAGAGAGTAAGGGTGCGCTCCCCACCAGACACCTGCTAGGCAGCGCAGGATGTTGAGATTTTTCTCGCATTTGGCCGCTATGGCTTCACAATGAGGTTTCCATGTTAGATGGTTGTCCATGGACATTCCTAGAAATTTTGTATATGTTTTTATAGGAATCATAGTGTTTTGGACCGAGATCTGTATAGGATAAAATTGACGTTTCCTGGTAAAAACAACCACAGAGCTCTTAGAGGGGGCTAAGTCCAGACCGTTTGAGTTTAGCCAATTTGAGAGGGAGTCTAGTGATGCATTGATTAGATCGGAGGCCTCTTTAATGTCCGAGTTAGAGCAGTAGACCAGTAAATCATCAGCATATTGCAATATTTGGCAGTTAGTGTGAATAGATGATTCTAAGTCATGAGTATAGATGTTATAGAGTAGGGGACTTAGAACCGATCCCTGAGGCAGGCCTTTATAGCTTGATCGGGGGGGGAAGGATTGTGATTCGTAACGGAATAGTACCAGTCTTTGGGTAAGAAGATTAAATATGAAGTTCGTCCATTTCTCCGGGACACTCAGCTGTTGAAGCTTTTTCCTGAGTACAGGGAGCTGGACATTGTCATAGGCAGCAGAGATATCTAGGAACGCTCCTATGACATATCTGTTATTTTAAAAAGCAAGGCGAATCTGCGAAGTAAATATGCTGAGATTATCCATGGTGCTTCTACCTCTTCTAAAACCATATTGGTTGGGTGCCAATTTGGTATTGCGTTCAATGAACCACTCAAGTCGGTTTTTAATCAGATGTTCGGTTATTTTAGACAATACGGACGCTATTGGACGGTAGGAATCTGGGTCTTCAGGATTTGTTGATTTGTTGCCTGTGTCAACAGTGGCGTTGATTAGCTCAAGAAAGTATATGAGAGTGGAGTCTTTTGAGTTGGAGAGAAAAGAGTAAGGGATTCCATCAAGTCCTGGCGAGGAGTCCTTGACCTTGTACAGGATGTATTTCAGCTCTTTTAGAGAGAATGGGTATTCTATGGGGTTGTCTGAGGGAGGGATAGTGTATGTAAAAGGAAGTTGGTCAAGGAAGGGGACAGAGGGAGGAGCAATCCTGTCCTTGAATCTCTCCAGAAGCTCCAAGGTAATGTTACCTGCTCTGGAGGGGGAGAAGGATGATCTGAATCTTCTAATTTGTTTCCATACCAGAGTAGGAGGGGTATCTGGGGAGATGGATGAACAAAATCTGTTCCAGCTTTGACGCTTTTTGGAACTGAATGTCTTTCTGCATTTCGCCATTATGCTGTTTAGAATGATGTAGTTTTCCATAGTTATGTTTAGTTTGTACCTAACTTCAGCTTCTTTACGTTCTTTAATTAGACTAGTACAGTCTCGATCCCACCACGGTGGAGATGAAGGTTTGGGTGAACAGTTTTTTTTTTTGGGGAAGACTGCATCGGCAGATTCTAAGATTGCCTGGATTAGTGACTCTGGGCATGTATTTGTAGATTGTGTAGAAATTGCAGGGAGTTGGAAGGTTTTGTTTTCAAGGGTTTGTCCAAAAAGTGCCCAATCGGCTTCTTCTAATTTGTACTTTAATAGGGGTTCGGAGTTTCGGGAAGTGCGGGATTCGAAGGGAAGAGTTAGTATGATAGGGAAATGTCTGCTGCCATGTGAGGACGAGGAAATAGACCAGGTAATTTGGGATGCTAGTTCAGGAGAACAGAATGACAGGTCTAGGGCACTTGACATCTCAGTGGGTCTGTTGCGGCATGTAGGCGTTCCGTCATTTAGGAGGCACAGATTCATGTCATCTAGCATTTCGAGAAGAAGCTCTCCACATAGGTTATTTTTGACAGATCCCCATGCTCGGTGATGACAGTTAAATAAATAAATAAATAAATAAATATTTCCAGACAGGTCACACAGCGCCATCTAGTTTCCGTGGTAAGCAACGAGGCTTGTGTTACGGAAACTAGATGGTTGATAAACTACATATTATACATTTTTTTTTTTTTGTAAATATATACATATTATACATATAAACACCCAGACCGAGACAAATTATACAATGTACAACTTGCCCCCGGTGGGAATCGAACCCACGACCTCCCTAGTTTACGGCAACGTTTGTTACCACTAGACCACGGAGTTAAAATCTCCCATAACAATAACAGGTTTAGGGATAGAAGCTATAATATTTTTAAGTTCAGTTAAGATGCGGGAGTTAGGGTGGGCTATATACACACATCAAAAGTGTCTAGGGATCAACATATATTTTTGCAATAACTTTTCTCCTGATTGATATTCATTAAAATTTTCTTTAAGGATTGATCAAATAAAATGTTTTCGTTTGTCTACAGTAACGATAAACCAAGTCACCTTTGCATTAGTAAAAAAAATTGCCATTTTCCTAATAAAGGGCTTTTTGACATTTGAACCACTAACATTAAAGTTCGAAAAAAAGACTGAAATAACAGTTTTTTTTTTAATTTTATTGGGTAACTTAAACAATTAATAATCCGTATTTCTACCGCGAACACTAACAACACAAGAACATCGGTTTGGCATACTCAAAATGAGTTCATCCAAATCACGCTGTGGAATGGCCGCCCATGTTCGTTGCAACAACAAAAAAAGGTCTTCTTGCGACTGGATACCCTCCATATTCGGCAGAGCTCTTCTCTGAAGAATATCCCATGCATGCACAATCGGGTTCAAGTCTGGCGACTGAGCAGGCCAGGGCAGGACATTGATGTTAGCTGCGGCGAGAGTCTGTCTTACAACTCTTGCGGTGTGCGGTCGTGCATTATCATGCATTAACTGAAATAAGGGACCGATATGCACTTGTAGAGGAACGATGACGTCTGATACAACCGTCTCAGCATAAATTTGAGCGTTGAGGTTGCCTCTGATCCAAATCAACTCAGTTCTTCCGCCGATCGAAATACCCGCCCATACCATGATGGTTCCACCACTATAAGGATGGACTTCCTGGCAGGATTTTAATCGCTGTTGGCGTCCAGGGGTTCTCCAGTGTCGTATACGTCTTGTATCCGGCCTCATACCAAAACGAGACTCATCAGAAAAGCACACGAAACGCCATTGTTCTTCTGTCCAATTTCTGTGTTCAAGAGCCCATTGATATCGAGTCCTACGATTGTGCATTGCTATAGGTGGTACCCGTAGCGGTCTTCGGGAATGAAGGTTCACTTCATGCAAGCGGTTTCTGACTGTTTGGTCGCTAATTAAGTTCCCTGAAGAGCGATGAAGGCTCACGGCTAACATCATGGCGGTTATTGTTGGAGTTCTTCGAGCTGTGATTTGAATGTATCGGTCTTGTCTCCGTGTGGTGCAGCGATACCGTCCTCCATGGCGCTCAGCCACGGTACCAGTGGTTCGGTAACGTGTCCAAAGTCGACTGATAACACTCTGACTTGTATTCAGAGCTAAAGCCACAGTACGTTGCCGGGAACCAGCTTCTATCATTCCCACGGCTCTGATCATTTCTTCCCTGCTTAAATGACGTCGCCGCTCCATAATAACGTTGGTTTTAATCAGTAGTAGGGAAACAGTAGCACTAATAATGTCTTCAATGCGTCTTATGTTTTTATAGGGAAAATATTGACAGCTGATTTTCATCTTTTACTCGAATTTGATTGACAGTTCCTGTTTTAAATTATGAAATGCACCAAAAAGGATCTATATAAATTTATAAAATCATAAATTTATTACAAAGCCACATCTCAATCACAAGAAATCCGCATAAACATGCTTGATCCCTAGACTTTTTTGATGTGTGTATATAGATATAAATGAGATGTTTTTAATTTGTACTGCCACAATTTGAATTTCTATGTTATGGGTAGGGATGTGAATGGGAGTGAAGGGAAAGGAGGAAGAGATGAGAAGGGCGGAGCCGCCCCAACCATCAGGTCTATCATCTCTGACACTGTTGAAGCCAGAGAAACTGAACTGAGACTTTGGCTTCAGCCAGGTCTCAGATAGGGCAACGATAGTGGGTTGGAGTTGTTTTGCCAAAATCGTTAGTTCCGCCTTTTTACAGGCAGACCTAACGCTTTGGCAGTTCCACTGGAGGATTTGGGCCAGAGGGGCCAGTATTATTTATTAGGGGTAGATGGTAAGAATTAGTGGCTTCGTTGGTCGGTATGGAATTTTGAGAATAAGAATTAATAAAATGTAGAAGTGAGGATAAGAATTCTGCTATAGTTTTATCGTTTGTGGGGTTGGGGGGAGTGCTGATCGCACAACCGTTAGGGGTTTGGGAAGGAGGGGTGCTAATGATGTTGAAGTGTGCATTTCTGTCGTAGGCTTTAGGTAGTGGGAATGGATTGCGAGGCTTTAATGAGACGGTCTTTTTGTAGGAAAAGGTGTTCGGCCGGATGGGGCCATTTTCTCTCAGAGGTAGGGAGGATACCCTATTAGATAAAGTGATATCTGCGTATGACCTGTATATATATGGCCGACAACTACGGCCAGACATGATTGATTACCGATACCAATGTTATTGCAAGCTGTATTCATGGCAAATGTGCTAAGCCAATTTTTATTGTCAAACGATTGTACGACATTTATTGCAAATTAAGATTTGAATTTAACGCGGGTGCAGTTCGATCGTGTGATAAGACTAGATCCATTTGCTTACCGAATTCCGGCGGATCCGACTAACCGCTACGGATTTGTCTGCGAAACCACCGAGACTCGAAACTAGCTACTACACTAAATTATTACTTCTTCACCAAACTGCAACTAAATCACACTATCACACGCCCACTATTAAAGACTATGCTGGTAGAAACACAAGCCTTTTCTTTTCCTCATCGAGAAAGTGTTAAAAAAGCATTTTATTAAGCCGGCATAGTACTTGGTCGAGATTAATGTCGTCAGGTACTCATTACTATCATAATATAATATCAATACTGTAATAGTACTGCTTTAGTCACTATCATTTGGAAGCGACTCCGCATTCCCGACAAGTCGTATTCAAAAACAATGAAAATAAAATTCGGTACTACTATCCAAGAGACGTTAAACACAATAATGAAAAAAAACAATCCGCTGAAAAACGTGCGAGAAACGCATGTCGGCGAAATCCGTGAATTTTGAAAAAGATTTTGCATGTTGATAGTTAATAATGGTGATAATTATCGGTTGTTATTTGTAACATACGTAGAAAATGTCTCTTATAGACATCAGGAAAGCTTTGATAGCTATTAGTGCAGATGGTTGTACGCCAAATTTAAAATGTGTATGTGAAAATCTTCTGGTGAGTACAACCTACCTTCTCTTTATGAGAATAAATGAAATATATAGTGTCTAAAACCCAATGATGTTAAATCTCATTGCTAAAACCTTACTAATGCTCTCAATTCTACTATACCTTAGTTTATTTTTTAATCAATGCATAGCAATGACCTATATCTTTTAAATTACCATTAATAAATATAGAATTATAATCCTGTATTTATTATTTACTTACGTAAATTTAACGCGGGTGCAGTTCGATCGTGTGATAAGACTAGATCCATTTGCTTACCGACTTCCGGCGGATCCGACTAACCGCTACGGATTTGTCTGCGAAACCACCGAGACCCGAAACTAGCTACTACACTAAATTATTACTTCTTCACCAAACTGCAACTAAATCACACTATCACACGCCCACTATTAAAGACTATGCTGGTAGAAACACAAGCCTTTTCCTTTCCTCATCGAGAAAGTGTTAAAAAAGCATTTTATTAAGCCGGCATAGTACTTGGTCGAGATTGATGTCGTCAGGTACTCATTACTATCATAATATAATATCAATACTGTAATAGTACTGCTTTAGTCACTATCATTTGGAAGCGACTCCGCATTCCCGACAAGTCGTATTCAAAAACAATGAAAATAAAATTCGGTACTACTATCCAAGAGACGTTAAACACAATAATGAAAAAAAACAATCCGCTGAAAAACGTGCGAGAAACGCATGTCGGCGAAATCTGTGAATTTTGAAAAAGATTTTGCATGTGGATAGTTAATAATGGTGATAATTATCGGTTGTTATTTGTAACATACGTAGAAAATGTCTCTTATAGACATCAGGAAAGCTTTGATAGCTATTAGTGCAGATGGTTGTACGCCAAATTTAAAATGTGTATGTGAAAATCTTCTGGTGAGTACAACCTACCTTCTCTTTATGAGAATAAATGAAATATATAGTGTCTAAAACCCAATGATGTTAAATCTCATTGCTAAAACCTTACTAATGCTCTCAATTCTACTATACCTTAGTTTATTTTTTAATCAATGCATAGCAATGACCTATATCTTTTAAATTACCATTAATAAATATAGAATTATAATCCTGTATTTATTATTTACTTACGTAAATTTAACGCGGGTGCAGTTCGATCGTGTGATAAGACTAGATCCATTTGCTTACCGACTTCCGGCGGATCCGACTAACCGCTACGGATTTGTCTGCGAAACCACCGAGACCCGAAACTAGCTACTACACTAAATTATTACTTCTTCACCAAACTGCAACTAAATCACACTATCACACGCCCACTATTAAAGACTATGCTGGTAGAAACACAAGCCTTTTCCTTTCCTCATCGAGAAAGTGTTAAAAAAGCATTTTATTAAGCCGGCATAGTACTTGGTCGAGATTGATGTCGTCAGGTACTCATTACTATCATAATATAATATCAATACTGTAATAGTACTGCTTTAGTCACTATCATTTGGAAGCGACTCCGCATTCCCGACAAGTCGTATTCAAAAACAATGAAAATAAAATTCGGTACTACTATCCAAGAGACGTTAAACACAATAATGAAAAAAAACAATCCGCTGAAAAACGTGCGAGAAACGCATGTCGGCGAAATCTGTGAATTTTGAAAAAGATTTTGCATGTGGATAGTTAATAATGGTGATAATTATCGGTTGTTATTTGTAACATACGTAGAAAATGTCTCTTATAGACATCAGGAAAGCTTTGATAGCTATTAGTGCAGATCGTTGTACGCCAAATTTAAAATGTGTATGTGAAAATCTTCTGGTGAGTACAACCTACCTTCTCTTTATGAGAATAAATGAAATATATAGTGTCTAAAACCTTACTAATGCTCTCAATTCTACTATACCTTAGTTTATTTTTTAATCAATGCATAGCAATGACCTATATCTTTTAAATTACCATTAATAAATATAGAATTATAATCCTGTATTTATTATTTACTTACGTACCATGTTACACAGTCCAATCGATATTAATAATGCACAAATAACTAATATAAGCATGTAAGAATAGATATTACAAAAATAGTACCTGAATTAGTTTTTTTTTTTGATGTCCGGCATTGCTACTGACAATCTTTTGTCAATGACTAAGGCCTGACTAATTCCCGCCAGAAAGACGGATGACCTGCAGAAGGTCGCTGGTGGGAGATGGATGAGGGTGGCAGAAGATGTGTGATACTACAAGCCTTGGAGCCCTAAATGCAGCAGTGGAGAGACACAGGCTGATGATAGTGATGATAATGCTATTCCAATTTATAGTAAAATATTGCAGAATTTTATGCATTATTTTGCCAAATTTTATCAAAATTGGTTCAGTAATATAGACGTGAATGTGAATTAAACTAATCAACAATATGTTATGCAAAAAGGATTCAATCCACATTTTTTTTCAGAATATTAATTAGGAATGTAATCTGGTCCAGAATTATATGTTCATTTAATTTCATTAACACCAGTATGATCATGTCTCTCAATTTCTTATTCAATTAAAGTGGCTAAATATCTGTTATTGCAGACATCTGCACCTTCTTTCCTTCCTGTATAGTGTCCTCAATAACCGTATAACTCCTCATTACCTATATACATCATTAATAGGATTTGAGGTGGTGGATCGTCTCCTACATAGTAAACGAAGAAGACAAATTTCTAAGCATTCCATGGATTCACCGTGCGGGTGCCGGGTCCATCGTGTGTGGGTAAGAGATGAGAAGAATGGTGTCTCGGGCTTGCGACCGACAATTGGCTGGTTTAAGAAAAGGAGGCCTCCTTTTTTTTCTATTGCGCGATAATACGCTCACCATCCACCATTCTACTTCTCTCCCTACCCAACCAAATACTGTATGATTCCGTTAATGCCGTCTTGGAAGCTCGTTCCATAAATGTATTGACGGCAGACCTGCTTAGGCCCAATTCTTTCAGTAAGTGATGCAAAGATTTTGCTGGAACTCCTCTTGCACCAACTTCCACTGCGTAAAGCTGAGTCTTGAACCCGTTCCTATTAGTAATCTACAATGTGCGTATATTAAATAAACCATAAACATAAATAATATCGGCTTAACACAATCTCGTCGAGAGTGACTTTCTGTAGTGACAGACGTCTTTCAGTTGTCAATCCAATACACGAACGACTCCTAGTTTAATCCAGCTGCCTCTATGGTAGGCCAGCTTCTGGAGTGGTAGTCCCTTCGTCAACATGTTAGCCATCATATCGTCAGTCCTTTTATACACCAAGTTAACAGCTCCAGCTCTTAAGTTTTCTTTAATAAAATTCTCCTTTATACTGATGTGTTTTGTCTTAGAGCTCACTATTGGATTCTTACATAAATTTAAAGCTGCTTGGTTGTCATTGTAGATAGTCATCTTTTATGTTTTATGCCCATATCTTCTAATAAAGATTGTAAATGTGTGGATTCTTTAAAACATTCTGTTATAGACATAAATTCAGCTTCACATGTAGATAATGCGACTGTTCGCTGCTTCCGTGATTCCCAGCTGATGACTGCTCCTCCATACATAAAACAATATCCTGTATATGAGCGTCTATCTACAGTGCATGATGCCCAATCTGCATCAGCAAATCCTTCTATTGGATTACCTGACTTCTTATAATTTAGACATAGTTCTTTTGTTCCTTGTAAATACCTTAGAACACGTTTACAAGCTTTCCAGTGTTCTTCACCATAGCATGTATTATACTGGCTCAAATAACTAACCGCATGCATGATATTTGGCCTTGTTCCAAGTGCTATATACATTAAAGAACCAATAAGGCTTTGGTATGGAAACTTTTTCATTTCAACGTCATTTTCATTCTTTTCCAATTTTAACGCAACTTCCATCGGTGTACGTGCAGCCTTACATGTTTCCATATTGAAATTCTTTAATACTTTTTCAATATTTTGTTTTTGAGATACTTTTATTCCTTCTCTATCTCTTTTAAATTCTATTCCTAAGCAATAATTCAATTCCCCCATGTCTCTCATGTCAAAACATTGAGTTAACATCTTCATGATACTTTTTAAATCATGTTTATACGCAATAATAATATCATCTACATATATTGCTATTATACATCCATCTTTATTTCTATATATACATGGGTCTGCTGTTGATGCTTGAAAATTACAGTCTCTTAGTTTTTTATCTAATTTCACGTACCATTGACGACCTGCTTGCTTCAGTCCGTACAATGCTTTCTGTAATTTCAATACTTTCTCTGTATTGTTCCTTTTTAGTTTTCTTAACATTTCTCTTGCATTTTTACCTATATTATCTTTAGTTTTCTCTTTAACTATTTCTTTTAATATCTTCTCTAAATTCCTAGGTAACTGCATATATATGTTTTCTTCTATTTCTCCATTTAAAAATGCTGTTGTCACGTCCAATTGATGTAATTTTAAATCATTCTCTACTGCCATTCCTATTAATGTTCTGATCGAGCTTAGTTTTGATACAGGTGCATACGTTTCATTGTAATCTACACCAGCTGTTTGACTGAAACCTCGAGCTACAAGTCTCGCTTTCTTCCGTTCAACCTTCCCTTTAGCACCGATCTTATCTTTTAGTATCATTTTGCAACTAACAATATTCTGGTTAATATTCTTATCTATTATGTCCTAAGTTTCATTCTTCAAATGTGCTTTTATTTCTGACTTAATAGCTTCCAACCATATTTCATTGTCTTCATCAACATTATTTACAAATTCATCAATATTATTCACAACATAACCATCGTGGTCGTTTAACATTTCTTCTTGGTCTAGAATTTATCTCTGACTCTATTTCATGTTCACTTTCATCATGTTCGCTCACGTAGTCATTGCCGTTGATGTCATCTTCATTAGAAACAATTTCATTTCTATTTTCATTTTCATGATCATCATCATCATCGCTATGATAAACATTTATTTCATCCAGATCAGGATCATTATTAATAGATTTATTTCTATTATTTATAATGACATCAATATTTACATGCTTATTTACATTCCTACCTTGTACATCATTCTCAAAACTATACATTTCATCATAAGAATCTTCTTTGTTCTCTTCATAGTACATTCTTTTTACAAATCTTACATCTCTAGTTATATATAGTTTTTTATGATAAGGTACATGTATTCTGTAAGCTTTACATATTTCTGAATATCCAATAAATATTCCTGGAAGAGCTTTCGCTTGAAATTTCCCTCCAGATTTCTTATTCTTTCTTAAAATAAATGCTTTTCTTCCAAATATTTGTAAATGTTTTATACTGGGTATTCTACCAACCCATTTCTCAAATGGTGTACAATTATTCAGAGATTTATTTACACTTCTATTACATAAGTAATTCGCCGTCTGTATAGCATCACCCCAAAAAATTTGTGGTACTTTGGCTTCTATCATCATTGATCTTGCTTTCTCAACCAAAGTTCTATTCTTGCGTTCGGCAATACCATTTTGTTCTGGTGTGTATGGCGCACTTAACCTTCTCTGAATACCATTATCCTTCAAATATTTGTCAAATTCATTATTACAGTATTCCGTTCCATTATCAGATTGTAAATACTTTATTTTATTCTTAGTGACATTTTCCATTTCATTCTGAAATTCCTTAAATTTAATTAGGACTTCACTCTTCTGTTTCATACAATATACTCTTGTATATCTAGTTAAATCATCAATAAATGTAACGAAATATTTATTACCTCCAATAGATGCAGTCGGCATCGGTCCACATACATCACTGTGTACGATTTCTAATTTCTCAGTAGTTCTTGGACAATTATTTAATGATTTGAACGGTAGTTTAGTCATTTTACCTTGAATGCATGTTTCGCAATCACCGAGCTTTTCATTTTCATTAAACTTTAAACCTTTTACTTTTTTATTCTTCATAGCTATTTTCATATCTATTTTCATATCTATTTCATTCATGTGTCCTAGTTTCTTATGCCATATTTCTATCATGCTACTACTATTTACATTATATACATTCTCATGACCTAATAGGATTTGAGGTGGTGGATCGTCTCCTACATAGTAAACACTATTAGTAATCTACAATGTGCGTATATTAAATAAACCATAAACATAAATAATATCGGATTAACACAATCTCGTCGAGAGTGACTTTCCGTAGTGTCAGACGTCTTTCAGTTGTCAATCCAATAATCATAACTAGAGATGAAACGGATAGTGGTTTGGCCGGATATCTGGCAACCGAATATTCGGCCCTTTATCGCGTTACATGATGCGACCAGTTTGATTTGAAATTATTAATACCAACAAATGCAGAAAATTTGGTATTCATTCACCATAATTACCACACACCACTTGTTAATTTTGAGTATTAAGCTAATTAATAAAATATTTTTTTTTTGGAGTGATTATTAAAATAAACTGTGTCCATAACGTAGTGTGGTATCATTTTCCTCGTATAAAATAATGAGATTGTTTTCAATATAACTATCTGGCATCTGACCGGATACTGAGTTACTATCCGGTATCCGGCCGGATAGGCCAGATATCAGATAGTTACCGGATATCCGTTACATCTCCAATCATAACTATACATTACATCAATTCATTCATTAAATTTAAAAAAGAATAATTAAACTAAAATCTTAAATATCAAAAATAATCCAGATTAAAATACAATTTTTGCCATGTATTAAATGTTTGAGCAATCGTAAGTGCCAACTTCTATACCTTAAAATTAACTTATTGGGGTATGGATCCTTTTTGTGTAACTACATCCAATAACTGTGGAGTCACATGTTAGATAATTTACTTTTTAAGATAAATCTAAGATACAATTTAATGTGGGGAATTTATTAATATGTAAAACAATAATATGTATTTGATTATATAATTTACTGCCTCCATGGTCTAGCGGTAAAGGTTAGCTGGGTCCGATAACTAGTCACGAACACAAAAAAAATATTTGTGTGTATAGTGTTTTCTGACAACCCCGCAAGGGATATGGTGGCGATGATACTTGTTATACAATATGTGTTCTTATTTCAGAAAATTTCTGATAAAACATCAGTCAATGTTTCATCACTTATTGATGATATTTCTCATTACATTTTGAGTTACGAAGATGTGTTGCCGGGTCCATCATGTGTGGGAGAGGGAAGTAGAATGGTGGTTTAGACTAGAGATATTTTAAATAAATAAATATTTCAGACAGGTCACACAGCGCCATCTAATTTTCGTGCTAAGCGGTAAGCTTGTGTTACGGAAACTAGATGGTTAATAAACTACATATTATACTTTTTTTTTTTTTTTTTGTAAATATATACATATTATACTTTGTTTTTGAGATACTTTTATTCCTTCTCTATCTCTTTTAAATTCTATTCCTAAGCAATAATTCAATTCCCCCATGTCTCTCATGTCAAAACATTGAGTTAACATCTTCATGATACTTTTTAAATCATGTTTATACGCAATAATAATATCATCTACATATATTGCTATTATACATCCATCTTTATTTCTATATATACATGGGTCTGCTGTTGATGCTTGAAAATTACAGTCTCTTAGTTTTTTATCTAATTTCACGTACCATTGACGACCTGCTTGCTTCAGTCCGTACAATGCTTTCTGTAATTTCAATACTTTCTCTGTATTGTTCCTTTTTAGTTTTCTTAACATTTCTCTTGCATTTTTACCTATATTATCTTTAGTTTTCTCTTTAACTATTTCTTTTAATATCTTCTCTAAATTCCTAGGTAACTGCATATATATGTTTTCTTCTATTTCTCCATTTAAAAATGCTGTTGTCACGTCCAATTGATGTAATTTTAAATCATTCTCTACTGCCATTCCTATTAATGTTCTGATCGAACTTAGTTTTGATACAGGTGCATACGTTTCATTGTAATCTACACCAGCTGTTTGACTGAAACCTCGAGCTACAAGTCTCGCTTTCTTCCGTTCAACCTTCCCTTTAGCACCGATCTTATCTTTTAGTATCATTTTGCAACTAACAATATTCTGGTTAATATTCTTATCTATTATGTCCTAAGTTTCATTCTTCAAATGTGCTTTTATTTCTGACTTAATAGCTTCCAACCATATTTCATTGTCTTCATCAACATTATTTACAAATTCATCAATATTATTCACAACATAACCATCGTGGTCGTTTAACATTTCTTCTTGGTCTAGAATTTATCTCTGACTCTATTTCATGTTCACTTTCATCATGTTCGCTCACGTAGTCATTGCCGTTGATGTCATCTTCATTAGAAACAATTTCATTTCTATTTTCATTTTCATGATCATCATCATCATCGCTATGATAAACATTTATTTCATCCAGATCAGGATCATTATTAATAGATTTATTTCTATTATTTATAATGACATCAATATTTACATGCTTATTTACATTCCTACCTTGTACATCATTCTCAAAACTATACATTTCATCATAAGAATCTTCTTTGTTCTCTTCATAGTACATTCTTTTTACAAATCTTACATCTCTAGTTATATATAGTTTTTTATGATAAGGTACATGTATTCTGTAAGCTTTACATATTTCTGAATATCCAATAAATATTCCTGGAAGAGCTTTCGCTTGAAATTTCCCTCCAGATTTCTTATTCTTTCTTAAAATAAATGCTTTTCTTCCAAATATTTGTAAATGTTTTATACTGGGTATTCTACCAACCCATTTCTCAAATGGTGTACAATTATTCAGAGATTTATTTACACTTCTATTACATAAGTAATTCGCCGTCTGTATAGCATCACCCCAAAAAATTTGTGGTACTTTGGCTTCTATCATCATTGATCTTGCTTTCTCAACCAAAGTTCTATTCTTGCGTTCGGCAATACCATTTTGTTCTGGTGTGTATGGCGCACTTAACCTTCTCTGAATACCATTATCCTTCAAATATTTGTCAAATTCATTATTACAGTATTCCGTTCCATTATCAGATTGTAAATACTTTATTTTATTCTTAGTGACATTTTCCATTTCATTCTGAAATTCCTTAAATTTAATTAGGACTTCACTCTTCTGTTTCATACAATATACTCTTGTATATCTAGTTAAATCATCAATAAATGTAACGAAATATTTATTACCTCCAATAGATGCAGTCGGCATCGGTCCACATACATCACTGTGTACGATTTCTAATTTCTCAGTAGTTCTTGGACAATTATTTAATGATTTGAACGGTAGTTTAGTCATTTTACCTTGAATGCATGTTTCGCAATCACCGAGCTTTTCATTTTCATTAAACTTTAAACCTTTTACTTTTTTATTCTTCATAGCTATTTTCATATCTATTTTCATATCTATTTCATTCATGTGTCCTAGTTTCTTATGCCATATTTCTATCATGCTACTACTATTTACATTATATACATTCTCATGACCTAATAGGATTTGAGGTGGTGGATCGTCTCCTACATAGTAAACACTATTAGTAATCTACAATGTGCGTATATTAAATAAACCATAAACATAAATAATATCGGATTAACACAATCTCGTCGAGAGTGACTTTCCGTAGTGTCAGACGTCTTTCAGTTGTCAATCCAATAATCATAACTAGAGATGAAACGGATAGTGGTTTGGCCGGATATCTGGCAACCGAATATTCGGCCCTTTATCGCGTTACATGATGCGACCAGTTTGATTTGAAATTATTAATACCAACAAATGCAGAAAATTTGGTATTCATTCACCATAATTACCACACACCACTTGTTAATTTTGAGTATTAAGCTAATTAATAAAATATTTTTTTTTTGGAGTGATTATTAAAATAAACTGTGTCCATAACGTAGTGTGGTATCATTTTCCTCGTATAAAATAATGAGATTGTTTTCAATATAACTATCTGGCATCTGACCGGATACTGAGTTACTATCCGGTATCCGGCCGGATAGGCCAGATATCAGATAGTTACCGGATATCCGTTACATCTCCAATCATAACTATACATTACATCAATTCATTCATTAAATTTAAAAAAGAATAATTAAACTAAAATCTTAAATATCAAAAATAATCCAGATTAAAATACAATTTTTGCCATGTATTAAATGTTTGAGCAATCGTAAGTGCCAACTTCTATACCTTAAAATTAACTTATTGGGGTATGGATCCTTTTTGTGTAACTACATCCAATAACTGTGGAGTCACATGTTAGATAATTTACTTTTTAAGATAAATCTAAGATACAATTTAATGTGGGGAATTTATTAATATGTAAAACAATAATATGTATTTGATTATATAATTTACTGCCTCCATGGTCTAGCGGTAAAGGTTAGCTGGGTCCGATAACTAGTCACGAACACAAAAAAAATATTTGTGTGTATAGTGTTTTCTGACAACCCCGCAAGGGATATGGTGGCGATGATACTTGTTATACAATATGTGTTCTTATTTCAGAAAATTTCTGATAAAACATCAGTCAATGTTTCATCACTTATTGATGATATTTCTCATTACATTTTGAGTTACGAAGATGTGTTGCTAATTAAGAAGCATTTATCTCACATTGTCCTGGCGCTGGTCTCCGCCAGGATACCACTGAAGCCACTTTGTCCCCAAATTCCTGAAGAATGGGGAAACAGAGAGAAGGAGAAGCATGTGGAATTCAGTATTATACTCTCACTTTTGTGTGATCATCCAGATATAGAGCAGTAAGCCTTTTAATTTATGTTTATTGTTGAAATTTTAAATGAGGTGTGGTAGCCCAGAATGGTTTCCATAGATATTGAAAAAAAAAAAAAAATACAATAATAATCCCGGGCATGTAGAAAACAAATTTCTTAGCACTAAATATTTTTTAGGATTTGGATTCATGTCGCGTGCCGGGTCCATCATGTGTGGGAGAGGGAAGTAGAATGGTGGTTTAGACTAGAGATATTTTAAATAAATAAATATTTCAGACAGGTCACACAGCGCCATCTAATTTTCGTGCTAAGCGGTAAGCTTGTGTTACGGAAACTAGATGGTTAATAAACTACATATTATACTTTTTTTTTTTTTTTTTGTAAATATATACATATTATACTTTTTTTTTTTTTTTGTAATTATATACATATTATACAATGTACAACTTGCCCCCGGTGGGAATCGAACCCACAACCTCCCGACAAATACTTTTCTTAAATACATTTGTCATAGGTTTACAACCACTGTTGCTATGCTTCGAAGGTCCTGGTTCCAATGATTCCAACTTGTCAAATTGTTATTTGTCACTATAATTTACATCAGACCATCGCCAACAAGTGGGGAGACCCCATGTTTTCCCTCTGCATGTTCTGGAAGGCCGATCTCCAGCAGTGAAGGTGTAGGACTCTTGTGTTCTAGGGGCTGTGATGAATGTTTAAAATGTATAGCATGATAATCAATTTAGGCTTAATTTTGATATGTAATAACTTAAAATCAACCCATAGTGGGTGGGTGTAATGGATTATTAAAACAAAACAAAATAAATAAACACAGAGGACTAAATATCTTATGGTGACAAGTCTCAGGGATCACAAAATAAGGTGAGATACAATTGCGACATTTTAAATTCTATCAGGCAAGTATAACTGCCCCCACCTAGTCAAAACCATGGGACATCTTTGACCATTTTCACTATTCTTGGACAAGTTTCGCATTTAGGAAAATATCATTTATAATATATATAATTTGGTACTGGTACCCTAAAGATATGTTATTTTATTTCATAATAATCGAATTTTAGGGCACTGAAAATAGTATACACAAAACATCACAGAAATGTAAAACCTATTGTTTATAAGAAATAAATGAATTATTATATATTGACTGGCTTTTGTAATTTTTGTTGTATTTTCAGGTATACACTAAAATACTTAGAACTGAATCCAGTGCCACCGTTCGAGGTTTATCCCCTAGAAGTAACCCCAGCTTGTAAAAGACAAAAACTAGAAGACTACAGGATTAACAACATCTCAGACATACACTTGGCAAAGTGTTGCTATAAACTGCTGACAAAATATCCCAACCAACTGTCTGCTAAGTGGAACTGGGCCCAATTTATTGACCATTTCAAAAATAATACAGATACGGAGATAAGATGGTAATTATGAACACAATCTATATATCCATCATACAGTATTTGGTTAAACTTGTGCTTTTCATAGAGTAATGTTAACTGTCTCCTCTTGCTGCTTAGTTGGTACCACACTGATGTTGTTCTGGTCCTCGGCGTAGTGGTTGTCATGGTACACAGGGATGTTCAGGTGGACAAGACCATTGCTTAATGTTTCTTTCTCTTGTTCTTTTACTGTCTGCCTTGTCTGTAATTAGAAGTTTTTCGAGACTATCGGCACCTCTTCTTGCAATGTGGCCAATTCAGGCAAAGTAGCAAAGGGTTAATTGTAATTTTTGTTTAAATTTGACTTTAAGCAAGCATTTATTTGACAGCAATTTTCCACATCAAAAATGATGAAATATAAGATGACAGTCTTCACAGATTCTCTATTCTGTTTTTCTCTCTACCCTACCACATACTGTATGATCCTGCTAATGCTCTCTTGGACGCTCAATCAATGTACTGATGGCAGGCCCAATTCTTTCAGTAAGTGGTTGCTAAGATTTAGCTGGAATGTCTCTCTCAACAACATTCACTGTGTTAAGCTGAGTTTTGAATCCATTCCTGATGATTTCTTCTGTTATATTCTAATATTTGTTCAACTTGATGTTGTGGAATCAACGAAACAAATGTTTACCCATTAACCCTCTAACAATGTTATGTATGTTACTACTTACCTCTATGGCAATTCAAAATGAATGCATTTAATTCTTTAATAAAATTAAAATTTTCAATATTTTCAGGATGGTAAAAGAGTGCATGACTATAATTGGCAACTTAAGTGAAGCCCAATCTAAAACACTTTCCCACAATTTCAAAGTAACCAATAACCAGACAAAATACCTGATTGCTCAGAAAACCAATGTTGTGGCTTGTCGGGAACATGTCCCGGGGGAGATGTCTCTCTCCCTCAGCGGGTGCAATGTGGTGGACATAAGTGGCATATTTCTCCCCATCTGTAACCCACGAGATGTTCAGCCGGGAACTTTGGTACTTGAAAACTCTACAAAGAATAATTTGAGAAGTCTAGCTTTAGCTGTTGCTTCAGGTAAGTCTTTTTTATACTTAGCGTAACATGTGGGACTTCTACCTTGTAGCATGGTAACATTCAAGCTGGGTTTGCCATTTAATTCAATTCATTTATTCACCTCGACTCTTGTTTTTGTCAGTTATACAGTCCCCTCGTTCCAAATCATTCTCAGAGTGCTTAGAATTAATATGATACTGACATTTGTTCCGAATCAAATATCACGATTTGGATGCTCAGTCCGTGATTACAATTTTATTCATACCATAATAGTTTTTTTTTAAATGTATAGTGGATTCCACATTTTTGAGTATGAATACTAACAAACACACCTCTCTCAGCTGTTTCAACTTTATATGTGTAACGTTTAATATTATTAACTTGTTACAGACATTTTTTATTTACTTTCTACTTAAATATTATTTATAGATTTATTTTAGAAGTAATATAGAAGCAGTATAAACAGATTAAAATGTTAAATAATTAAATAGAAAGCCCAATAATAAATAAACTTGAAAATGGCGCGCGACATAATGGCAAACAACTGACAGCGCTCAGAGCGGTCTACCTCGATATCGTGAGCAGTCTGAGCGCGAGGAATGCAATACAGTTTACGCACGTCTCAGAACGCCTTAAGCGTGCTTAGGTTACTATTATCGTGTATCGGAACGAGGGGAATCATTAGTTTACCAATCATGGCAGTAAATCTACTTATTAGATTAAAAATGCCTAAATTAGATGCTGCTTTAAATGGCCATGGTCAGTACTATATTACTTATAAATAACTTATTAAACTAATTAAAAATAAATTTCGCAAAATATATTAATAAACCTTACTTAATCAAATACTTTAAAAAAAAACATAAAATTGAATTCAATTATCTTAGTAGTATTTATATTTTAATAAATCTGTTTGGTACGTAGGTTTAGTTTTTATTTATAATATTTTTTGATAGTGAATTAGTAATGACAGCCAGTGGGATCGTCCGGGCCCCGATGGCTAATGGGCCTGGGTTGGGAATGGGGACTTTTCCCCGACAGGATCTCAGCGGGTGACTGCTGGTAACTCATGCAGTTTTAGCACAGGGCGCCGTTATTGGTGTATATGCGCCCGTGTGGCTCACAAACTCAGGGGTTTAGGTTCGACAAGTTCAGCTCTCCTCCAGGAGCACCTCTCTAGGAAGTAGTCTCCCGTTGGGGGGCCGAGCGAAAGACGTAGCGATATTCTTGAGACGCCTGAAAGGTCCGTTGTCGGCATGATAGGACATACGTTTAGTCAGGCCGACGACAAACTCCTCAATAGTAGACATCTCCAGATCTCAAACTATGACGGAATTACTCACGAACCATGGTGCTCGGAAGACACTCTGAGCGATATGTTCTGCTGACTTTGGATCTTGTCCCTGTTGGTCCTGGGCAGAAGTGGTGCCAAGCTGACGCAGCATAGGTGGTATTGTAGATCCAGACCTTCAACCTGAGCTGTTATCTTTCTATTTATTTCCTTACTTGGCGATATCTAGTGGCCTACTTCGGAACGGACAGACAGACAGTTGTCGATCAGTCCTGTAAGATCTCTGACTAAATGAGGAGCAGTTTATAGTACTGCTATCAGAAAGCGTCGTGTCCACGTTACCAGTCATCGATCGCCTGATCATCATCAGTACGCCGCTGTTCTCCGAAAAGTCTAGTAAAACTTTTTATAATCACGTTTCCTACTCATCATTAAATTAGATTTGTCGTGATTGATAATTATTGAAACCCAGGCTGATGGTGATATATGTCGGTAGGTGTGGCGGTGTCCCTGCTGGGCCCCGTGGGGTCGGGGAAGTCGTCCCTGGTGGAGCACCTGTCCGCCGTCACCGGGAGACACCAAGGGACACTCTTCTACAAGTTACAGCTCGGAGACCAGATAGATTCCCGAATGTTGCTCGGCTCTCATCACTGCACAGATGTTCCTGGAGAATTTCTCTGGAAACCTGGCGTTTTGACTCGGGTATGATTTTTATATTTATTATTTAAAAGTCCGTTTTACGAGATTTAGGCTTTTTCCAAGTGTCTTCTGCTAAATTTACCGATTATTTAAGCCGATCACTAATAAAGATTATCATCCTATTTGTTTTATTTAGGCTGTCCAGCGAGGAGACTGGTTGTTACTGGAAGACATAGACTGTGCCACGTTGGATGTAGCGTCCACTCTGAGTTCCTTACTGGAGCGCCGCTCCCTGAGTGTGCCGGGCTACCGGGACTGCCTCCCCGTGGCTCCAGGATTCCAACTATTTGTCACACAGAGGTCAGAACGTCTATATAACATTATTATCGCTTAGCATACACTTTCATCTATCGATAACCCCACTACTGCATCTATTGATAACCACACTACTGCATCTACCGATAACCCCACTACTGCATCTATTGATAACCCCACTACTGCATCTATTGATAACCACACTACTGCATCTACCGATAACCCCACTACTGCATCTATTGATAACCCCACTACTGCTAAAAATATTTTAAAAGACATCAACTATCTTGTGGAAAACTACGGATGAGTAATTTAACTGTATATTTTCAGGACTATCGTGACCAGTTATGGATACCAAAAAAAAATGTCAACTGCCAGCACTTTACTTCAAAAGCAATTGACTCAGATAAACGTCGAACCTCTCTCGAGGTCCGAGCTTAAACACATCATCCAAATCGACTATCCCATTCTGACCACTATCTGCTCAAAAATGGTCGAAGTATACATGTTATTTTCTGTAGGAAACCACGACACCTCCCTTGAAAATAAAGACATAGAATTTTCTAAAGTTAAGGAGGATATAGCTCAGCTTAAAGGCTCCCGACTTATATCCACTAGAGACTTGAAGAAGTGGTGCAGTCGAGCCGTCGTAGGCTACATCGTTACAAGTCCCGAATCAGCATTGAGAGTATTACAAGACGCACTGGACTTGTTCACTTGCTCGGTCGCATCCTCAGAAAACCGTCTCCAACTATCGAAAACCCTTGGAATAATTCTAGGCTTGGTCGAAACGAAAACCGAATACTTCTGCAACAGTCACAAGCCAAAAGTCTCTTTGAATCCCATGTACTTGGAGGTTGGAAGAGCTCAGGTGCCGCGACTCGAAAGGTCACTAGGAAACATCGATTTGGACAAAAAAACAACTGTGTTTTCATTCACTAGACCGTCGGCTTGTTTGTTGGAGAGAATCGCTTGTTGCGTGGTTTCAAAGGAACCTGTTTTGTTAGTAGGCGAAACTGGGACAGGGAAAACTTCTTCGGTGCAGTACTTGGCTCGACAGACCGGACACGACCTGACCGTCATCAATATGAACCAGCAATCGGATTCCGCAGACTTACTGGGAGGTTACAAACCTGTAGATATGAAATACGTTATAAAACCTATTAAAAACGAATATTTGAAACTGTTCCGTAGCTTGTTCAATATTGAAAAGAACCAGAAGTTTGTTCATCATATCGAATCGAGCTGCGAAAGGGAGAACTGGACCGTGTTTTATGCTCTAATAGAGCAAAGTTACAAAGCTGCTTTAAACAGATTAACAGCGAGCAACTCTTCTTCTTTGCCGAAATGGTTAGCTTTCGGAAGTAAATTGTCAAGATTGGAAAAACAAATCAAAGCAGAAACCAAGCTAACGTTTGCATTTATTGAAGGATCTTTGCTGAAAGCTATGAGGGAAGGTCGGTGGGTACTTCTAGATGAAATAAACTTGGCTTCGGCTGATATTTTGGAATGTCTAGCTGGGTTATTGGAAGACCAATCGCTGGAACTGTTCGAAAACTCTGAGAAAGTTGTTAAAGATCCCAACTTTACGCTATTTGCGTGTATGAATCCTGCCACCGATGTCGGGAAGAAGGATTTACCGGCCGGACTGAGGAATAGATTCACGGAGTTTTTTATTGATGAGTTGACAGATACGAACAATTTAATGACTTTGGTTGGAGATTATTTGTATCACATGAACTTAGATCGGTCAGTTTTGAGTGCGATTTGTGACTTCTATATTAATATCAAGAAAAGAGCTCACATTGATCTTGTCGATGGATCAGGTAAGTTATTGAGTCAAATTACTTTTTTCTTCCTCTAACACTAAACAGTAAGTCTGCCACGATTATATCATTCTTCAGGAGAGTAAATTTCAATAGGTCAAGGAGCTACTGCATACCTATTACATCAAAGTTATTCCGTTTTGTTTGACAGGTTCAGTGGGTATTCGAGAAATGTGTTGGTTGAGAAACAGGCTTATTACACTAGCATCTCTCTCCTTTCCAAATTTCAACATTTTCAAAGATTTTTTTAACCTAAGTGTTCTTTAAAAAAAAGTCCATCGGCACTCAGGAAATAGAATTAAGGATATTTTAGAGAATATGCTTTACGCAGTGGAAGTTGGTGCGAGAGGAATTACAGAAAAACTTTGCAATAGTTCCTGAAAAAATTGGGACTAAGTCTGACATTTATGGAACAAGCTTCCAAGATGCCTTAACGGAATGATACAGTGTTTGGTTGGGTAGGGTGATGAGCAGAATTGTGGGTGGTGAGCGTCTTGTGCGCAATAAAAAAATTAGTGACCAAAGGCGGTTGCAAGCCTGAGACACCATTCTTCTCCTCTCTCTTTCCCACACACGATGGACCAGGTGAATCCTTGGAATGGTTAGATATTTGTCTTCTAGTCTTCATGTTAGCTTATCTAAAATTAGGTATATGAACGTGAAAATATGTCTAAAATTACAGTAATTTCTAAGAAAGCTGATTGACTACATTTCTGAAAGGTACACTCACATTTCACATTTGAAAATATTGGAATGTTCGAGCGAGAGGGAATTTGAATCCTGCAAAAAGCGTGCGGTATAATGCCGTGGGAAGACAGTCTATTACTATTATTTTTATTTATTTTATTATTCATTCGATCACTCGCTCTCGCGGCGAATACGCGTGTGCGCTCGGTACTGAGAATTAATAGTTCACCGTCATTATAAAATACGCGAAGTGTAGTGATTTTATTCATTATAATAGTTTGTCATAGTATTTGTTTTAATATCAATACTTAAAAATGAATAGTACATTCGACCGGCCCGAGGAAATCGTTAAATTAAGAACCAACGATACTACAAACTCATCCTCATTGCTGGATGGGCAGTCGCCTCCTAATTACGTGACATTTCGAAATCGGGTTGCTTTAGATGAAGCCGGAATGCCTGTTCTTGAGGACATGAAAACATTTCAAAATAATATAGTTGAAATATTGGAGAATTGGTTTGAAAAGCAAGATGTAAAGATGACCCAAATGTTGAACGAATTCGAAGAGGTTAAAAAATCCGTTTTTTTTATTAGTAAAAAATACGATGAATTAAATGATAAATCTACAGCTTTGGAACAACGCATGAGTATGTTGAAAAACAGATTGGCTATAGTGGAACAACAAGTAAAACGTACTTCTTTTTTAGAAAATAGGATCGATCAGATGGAGCAGCAGGCTCGGCAATGCAATATTGAGCTAAGCAATGTCCCAGAGAAACGTGGAGAAAACCTTGTGACAATTGTTGAGAACCTAGGTATAGCAGTTAAGCAGTCAATTAACCAAAAGGATATTGTTTCTGTGCATCGTGTCCCACACCCCAATTCGAGTAATTCCCAACCTAAAAACATTATCGTTAAGCTTGGCACTCGATCCATATTCCTGGCCCGGCACAGAAACTGTATGTTAACGAGCATCTTACATTGAAAAATAAGCAACTCTTTCGGGAATCTCGGGACGCAGCTAAAAAGCATAATTACCGTTTTGTCTGGATTAAGAATGGATGTGTTCTTGTACGTGAAAAAGAAACATCACCAGTATTTGCTGTTCGCTCGACTAGTGATATTGCCAAAATTCGCTCTAAATCCTAAAAAGGAACTTATTATTATTTTAGTGATTTTAGTTATTTCTTGCTTAATTGACGTTTGCCTTTTTAATGAATTAATTATAAATATAATGAATAGTTGGGGCGAAGGCAAGTTGTTATGTTTTAGTAGAATTCTTAAAAATATGAAAATATTTATTTTAACAAATAATTATAATAAGTTACCTTTATGCCTATACATAACACAAAATAATTTTAATTTAAATACCATAGCCACGCCCTTACTATACTTAATTATTAACCATCTTCTAGCCTTTGTTCTAATTATGTTTAATTATGTGTTCTTGATCATATTGCTTTCTAAGTTTTTGCTATTGTTTATAATATTTATTTCCAAAACCTTATTCTTTATATTAATACAGCATGATTTACAACTTGAGGGACATATTACATTAATAAGTTCGTTTTGTTTTGACAGCAATGTTGAGTACACAAGATTGTCTACTTATCTAATAGTTGCAGTCTTATCGTAATAATAAAACTACAATATTTAATTTTATTTAAAATGAATATATTATTTTATACAGCAATTGATTTCTTGAGTTCACATCATATACTTACAATCTACACAATTCATCTATACAACAATCTATATTATTATCTTATTAATTTGTATTTATATGTTAAAACCAGTTTTTTATATATCTGTAAAGCAATTATTACATATTTATACCTAATAGAAAATACCTCTTCAGTAATAAAAACCCTTATTCATAAAGTATTTGCCTTTTTTTCCCATCCTATCCATATTTATCCTTATTTGCTACATATTATTAATATTTTAACCAATATGAATACTTATTTTATAAATCCAAATAACAATTCAAAATTATTGTATTTAACTCGCTATGTATTTCACTATAATTATCCTAAACAAACTTACAAATTCACTTATTATTACAAGTTATATGCATCTTTCTGCTGCTTTAGGCCCCGTCTAGGTATGCTTATCCAAATGGCGACTCATAATACCTGTTACTCAGTTTCTGGTACTATAACATATGATTTATTAACGGCAGCGAGCTAGATAAGGTATCTATTTATTACCAAAACTGTGGAGGGATCCGAACCAAGCTACATACTTTGTATATGAATATATTGTCAAATTTCTTTGACATAATAATCCTTACTGAGACATGGCTCATACCCGATATCAATGATGAGGAATTTATAGACAACAGGTACGTGGTTTATCGTAGCGACAGAGACCGAGCGGCTAGTAGCAAACGGGATGGTGGCGGGGTGCTGGTGGCCGTGCTGCGCGGGCTCCAATCCGTGCGCGTCAACGCGCCCTGCCTGCCCGCCGTCGACCACGTGCTACTTCGATTGCCTGCCGTTGACTACGGCTTTCATGTCATTAGCGCGGTCTATATACCACCGAGACAACCATTACAAATCTACACTACGCACCTTAACATTTTGCAGGATATTGTTATGTCTAGTGATATTAAACGTTTCTGTCTGGTTGGTGATTATAACTTGCCTTGCCTTGATTGGGATTTTGATGGAATGCACTGCTTACCTAATATAAATAATAATACAAGCCAGGCTGGCAGAGAACTTGTTAATTTTCTTTCAATGAATAACGCGTCTCAATTTAACAACACCAAAAATATAAACAGTCGCATTTTGGATTTATTTATTTCTAACTCTGATTGCGAATGTTCTTTTGTCTCAAATTCACTTTTGCCTCAGGATAGACACCACCCTGCTTTCTATGTTACAGCTCAGCTGGATATTAAAAATGACTCAATGGCGCGGCGACCTATACGTAAATTATGTTTCGATAAGGCAGACTACTCCAAAATTAATAGTGCACTTCATGAGCTTGAATGGGAGTCTTTGTTTGCAAGTATTTCTACTGAGTGTGCCGTTGAATTATTTTATGAACGTTTGTATGGTATTATGAAAGTGTATGTACCAACAAAGCCTCCTAAAAAGAATAATACACCAGTTTGGTTCTCCCCAGCTTTAATGCATATATTTAAATCAAAGAACAAAGTCTGGGTCAAGTGGAAGAAGTATAAAAATGTGTCGGACTATGAGGTTTTTGCGTTATACAGGGAAAGATTTAGGGTGGAGTCTAAAAGGTGTTATAGCCAATATATTAAATCTGTTGAGGAATCTGTACATAAAGATTCCAAATATTTCTGGACGTACATCTCGAACCGCAAAAAGAACTCTGGTGTTCCATCAAATATGTATTACAAGGACATGCAATCAAATAAACCAGAGAATATTTGTAACATGTTTTCTTCTTTTTTTCAATCGGTGTATGAGCCCTCTGACTTAGAATTGGATGTGAATTCGTGGAATCCGCCTGTTGACAATGATATCAATAACATAAATATTAATAATCCTATTTTTTCCCTCAAAACTATTATTAACGAATTAAAACACCTTGATATAACTAAAGGTCCTGGCCCAGATGGCATACCACCTTCATTTTTAAAAAATACGGCCTGCAGTATTGGTATCCCTCTTTATTACATTTATAATAAATGCATCCAAGAGGGTACATTTCCTAGTATTTGGAAATTGGCAAATATTACCCCAGTATATAAGAGTGGGTCAAAGGCAAATGTGGAGAATTATCGTCCTATCTTAATTTTGTCCACCTTGTCAAAACTCTTTGAGCGTCTTGTTCATAGTAGCATTTACCCTGCTATACATAATAACATCATCCAAGAACAACATGGGTTTGTTCAACGAAGGTCCACTATCACAAATCTACTTATTTATACTACCTACCTCTTTGAATGCATGGATAGCAGGATTCAAGTCGATTCAGCGTATACAGATTTTCAGAAAGCTTTTGTCAAGGTGGACCACAAGATACTGTTGGAAAAAATTGCCTACAACGGAATTCGAGGTAACTTGCTGCGTTGGTTTGTCTCGTACATAACGAACAGAATGCAAAAGGTTGTTATTAATGGTTATGAGTCTGGTACATTCTGTGTGACGTCGGGGGTACCTCAGGGGTCTATTCTTGGGCCTCTGTTGTTCATCCTCTTTATTAATGACATTGGTAAATGTTTCCGACATTGTCGTTTTCTTCTTTATGCTGACGACCTCAAGTTGTTTTTGCCTATTCACAATATAGACGACTGTCACAGGTTTCAAGAAGACCTAAATAGGTTTAGCAGCTATTGCTCTAACAACAAATTGCATTTAAGTTTACCCAAATGCAACACTATAACATTTACTAAGAAAATTAACATAATTAATTACTCTTACCTCATATGTGATGTTCCTCTTAAGAAACTCAACTCAGTTCGTGATCTTGGTGTCGAGTTAGACTCTAAATTACATTTTGACATACATGTTGAGAATATTCTTAATAAGGCTTACAAGATGTATGGCTTTGTAATGAGATCATCTAAGGAGTTTAAACGTCCGTCCACACTTACACACTTGTTCACCCCTCTAATACGACCACAACTTGAATATGCGGTACAAATCTGGAATCCGATCTATGATAAATACACTGTCCTACTTGAGCGAGTGCAGCGTAAGTTTCTTCGTACTGTACAATATAGAAGCTTTCGCTCCCGGCTCTCGTATGAACTGCTTTTGGATAAATATACTATGATGACTTTGGCAAATCGACGCATCCTGTTGGATGCCATGACACTTCATGGTTTATGCAATAATAAATATGACTGTATTGATCTTAATAGTAAACTCTGTTACCGTATTCCCACGAACCCGCAGCGCGACGTGTGCCAGCATCGCTTATTTGTAACTACTGCAGCCCGCACTAACGCTGCTGTTCGTGCCCCATTAAGACGTCTTGTGTGCTCATATAATGATATATTTTCTAATGTAGACATATTTGCTTTATCTGCATGTAGGTATAAGAATAAGGTCAAAGAAACGTTAAAATTTATATAGGCTTTTTAATTATTATTATTTTTCACAATTTCTTATTTTTTCTTAATGTTTAGTTTGTTATAACTTTGTACATTCTATAATTATATATCCTATCTGTGGATAACGGTGTTAATTGTATAATTACCTGTACTATGTAATCTATATTTGTATTGTATCCTTATTGTACAATTGTTTGTTATTCCAAATAAATAAAATAAAAATAAATAAAATAAAAATAAAAATTTCTATTTGTAGAAAACGCCCCCCACTATTCGCTAAGAACTCTCTGCAGAGCACTCTCTGCTGCCGCTAAAGCCAATTGTGGAACAGTACTACGGTCACTATATGAAGCATTTTGTCTCTCATTTTTGACGCAATTAGACCATTCGTCACATCCCAAAGTCGAAGCCATGATTGAAAAGTAAGTCCTTTAATATCCTAAATAATCACATCTAAACTCAATAATAACAAAATAAAAATTAACAAATGTGAACCTTGATTAAACTAATAGATAATAGTATTTATTTACAGTAAAAATAATAGTGTTTAATATTTATTTAAGTAAACATATACTTTTGTTTACTTGAAATCCATTTTTTATCCTTAGCCGTAAATTGAGATGGTAAGGTGAGTTTGAATTTGTGAAAGTTTGTTTTGTGTTTCAGGGCAATTTTTGGCAAAAAAGACAAAAAGTCCTTCATCTCGCAAGAAATACCTCGTCCACAATTAAGAGGACAACATTTTTTGAAATTCGAAGGACATTGGATTGCTCAAGGACATTTAGAACCAGCTGTCCCGGAAGGTTACATCTTAACTCCTACAGTTAGGAAAAACTTACGCGATATCGCCAGAATTATATCCATCGCTCAATTACCTATACTCCTTCAGGGAGACACTTCAGTGGGGAAAACCTCCCTTATCACTTACATAGCGAAAGCATCAGGAAACTATTGCGTCAGAATTAACAACCACGAGCACACAGACTTGCAAGAATACATCGGTTCCTATGCATCAAATGCTGACGGTAAACTTGTATTCAGAGAAGGTGTTCTAGTTGAGGCTATGAGAAAGGGCTACTGGCTCATACTTGACGAATTGAATTTAGCTCCAAGCGACGTTTTAGAAGCTCTGAATCGAGTTTTAGATGACAATCGAGAGTTATTCATCCCTGAAACTCAAAAGGTAGTCAAGGCGAATCCTCACTTCATGCTATTTGCGACACAGAATCCTCCAGGACTTTACGGAGGTCGTAAAATGCTTTCCAGAGCATTCCGTAACAGATTTGTTGAGTTACATTTTGATGATATCCCTAAAACGGAATTAGTTACTATACTTGATAAAAGATGCCACGTTCCTACTAAATATTGTAGGCAAATGATTGAAGTCATGTCCAAGTTACAAGCTGAAAGATGTGGCTCGGCTACAGTTCAGGGGAAACGTAGTTTTATTACCCTTCGAGACTTATTTAGATGGGGACAGAGATATAGATTGGCCGAACAAGAATCGTTTACAAATCAAAAATTCTATGACTGGGATCAACATATTGCCGATGAAGGGTATTTGATTTTAGCTGGTAGAGTCAGACATGCGAATGAAAGAGTTGTAATCAAAAGAGTAATCGAAACACATTTTTCAAGATCAGTCGATCCTAATAATCTTTTCACTCTTCACGAAAAAACTTCGCCAGTAACCAAACAAATATTAGAAGAAATTCTCAATAGTGGTCTTGAAGAATTTTCCCATGTCGTTTGGACTTTTAATATGCGTCGTTTGGCTGTCTTGATGGCTAAAAGCTTCACATTCAAAGAGCCTGTATTGTTAGTTGGAGAAACAGGTTGCGGTAAAACTACTATATGCCAAGTATTGGCTGCTTTAAGAAATACTAATTTGCTGACAGTAAATTGTCACATGCATACTGAAAGTGCAGATTTTCTCGGTGGTTTGAGGCCGGTGCGACATTACCAGGACGATGGTAGACTGTTTGAATGGGTTGATGGTTCACTTATAACTGCTATGGAGAAAGGTTACATGTTTTTAGCGGATGAGATTTCTCTAGCTGATGATAGCGTGTTGGAAAGACTGAATTCGCTTTTGGAACCAGAAAGGCAATTGGTTTTGGCCGAAAGAGGTACTGAAGAAGGGATGGATAGTCTAGTGGTTACTGCACATACTAATTTCCACTTTATCGGTACAATGAACCCTGGTGGAGATTTTGGAAAGAAGGAATTGTCACCAGCGTTACGAAATAGGTTTACTGAAGTTTGGTGCGACAATGTGACGTCACGAGAAGATTTACTAGAAGTGCTAGAGAAAAGTGTTCATAAAGGAATATCTTTGGGCAATCACGAAGATGGATATACTGGGATTGGGAATTGCATTTTAGATTTTACCGATTGGTTGAAAAAGTTCGAAGTGACCAGTAAATTTCCATTCAGCATCAGAGATTTGCTATCTTGGGTTAATTTTATTAACGTTACTGTCTTTAATAATCTGTTGCCAATCACCGAAGCTTACGTTCACGGAGCTTGTATGACTTTTCTCGATTGTTTTGGGACCGCTTTGACTGGCAATATTGCTCCTAAAGAATTGGTTCAAATCAAGGAGAAATGTATTGATTTCGTTTTGAAACAAATGTCGTTTTATGATAATGAAGGAATTCATAGCATTAAAGACACTTTATTGGGCGCTATAGATACTAGTATCAAAGCTGAATCAATTTCTAATAAATTTGGTATTAGACCTTTCTATGTCGACATTGGGAAATATCGTAAACAGGGTAATGCCAACTTTGCGTTTACTGCGCCCACCACCGGTGCCAACGCGTTGAGGCTACTTCGAGGTTTGCAGTTGAACAAAGCTATACTTTTGGAAGGGAATCCGGGAGTGGGGAAAACCAGTCTAGTGACAGCTTTGGCTATTGCTTCTGGACACAAAGTAGTGAGAATTAATTTGAGCGATCAGACTGTAAGTATTTTACGTCATACTTTTTTAGAGACGTGGTCAGGAATATAAATATAATGTTATGTGTATTCTAATCTACAATAAGTTACCTGAGTTTCTTAAAAAAATACCTGATTATCAGTTCGAGGGCCAAATTAGGAAACTATTGATAGAATGTTGCTTCTATTTGCTAAGTGAATATTACAACCACAAATTTTAAATATTTTTATTTGTATTATAACAATTATCTGTACAATATGTTTTAATAATAATATGTATAATAATAAGATTTTAACATTGTAAATTTATGTGACAGAAATGGCTGAATGTGCAGAACTAACTTACTATAAATTATATATATATATATATATATATTTTTTTTTATAATAATAATAATAAATATTTCCAGACAGGTCACACAGCGCCATCTAGTTTCCGTGGTAAGCTACGAGGCTTGTATTACGGAAACTAGATGGTTGATAAACTACATATTATACTTTTTTTTTGTAAATATATACATATTATACATATAAACACCCAGACCGAGACAAATTATACAATGTACAACTTGCCCCCGGTGGGAATCGAACCCACGACCTCCCGAGTTCACGGCAACGTTTGTTACCACTAGACCACGGAGGCGGAGGAGGTTATTTATTTATTCAAGGTACAACAAACAGATTACAATCATTGCACGATATATACACACTATTTGACAGCAGTCCTGGATTGCAATCCACAGCAGTGTACACTACAAGACAATACAATAATAATATATTTACTATTACCATGTTCTATGCAATTAAGTAATTTTATTTCATTCATTTTCAAATATTATTTCTCATTTCTTGTATCGTGGGGATATTCATGATGGGACCTCTAAAATCTGCTAAATATCCACAATGGATGATCCCTGACGTGGTGATACTTATCTAAATATTCTAGGGCAGTTAGGGTACCTACTGAATGGATTGGTAATAAAAACAAATTTAAATTAAATCTATAATCAAATGTTTTTTTAAATTTTTATTCGAAGTAATATACAAACAATATAAAAGAATTACAATATTATTAATTAACCTAGAAAAATAAACTAAATCTAAATAACAAGTTAAATATAATAAAAAAATAATAATAATTAATTAGTTAATTTTTAAAATTGTTTTTAGGATATTTCAGATTTATTTGGCACAGATTTGCCTTCAGAAGACGGTTCATTTGTTTTTAAAGAAGGCATATTTTTGAAAGCCTTGCAAAATGGAGATTGGATTCTACTGGATGAGTTAAATTTGGCACCTCAACCCGTTTTGGAGGGGTTAAATGCCTGTCTCGATCATCGTGGAGAGGTTTATATTCCGGAACTTGGACAAACTTTTAAAATTAGGGAAGAAACACGACTATTTGCTTGTCAAAATCCTTTAAAACAAGGCGGAGCTAGAAGGGGGTTACCCATATCCTTTTTGAACAGATTCACTCAAGTCTACATTGACGTGTTGACTCAGAACGATCTATTCTTCATTGTAGAATCACAATATCAGTCAATTCCCAAAGATATTTTGCACAGAATTGTAAAGTTCAATTGCAGAGTTGCCGATGAAATTTGTAATCATCAGATTTGGGGTCACAGGGGAAGTCCTTGGGAACTGAATCTGAGAGACATACTGAGATGGTGTGATGCACTATATGCTGACAAAAATTGGTCATTACCTCTAACTCCGGGAAAGTTCGTCGGTTTTCTTTACGTCAATCGTATGAGAACGAGCGAAGACAAACGAGCCATGACTAAAATTTATGATGAAATATTTTTACCACAATATCCGAGAAGCGAGAATTATCTATTCTCCATAACAGAGAATGAAGTGATTTTTGGGGATGTTACTGTAAAGAGGAATTATGAAAAGTCGTTTAAAAACAAAACAGCTTTTAGCAGCAAATTATTTGTTCTCAGAAATCAGATACCTATAGTGAAAGCTTTGGCACAGAGTATTCGAATGAATTGGCTGTCGATCTTGGTCGGTTCCAACGCGACCGGGAAAAGTAGTGTCGTTCAAGTTTTAGCCGATCTGACTGGAAACCAACTCGAAGTCGTACCTGTGACTTCGGCTATGGATATATCCGATTTGCTGGGAGGCTTTGAACAAATAGATTATAACAGAAATCTGGAGATACTATTTGACAAGATAGAAACGCTAACAATGCGAACGGTTAAGTATTTGTGGATAAACGATCGATTTACCAAAAAACACAATGATTTACTTAATAAAATACACGAAGTTAAACTTACCTTTAATGATGGAATTAATTCCGAAGATTTGGATTGTTTTAAACGAAAAATCAAATTGTTGCTAAATATGTGTCAACAATTATTAGACCTAGATAATATTGAACACGAATCCGTTAGCAAATTGATAGCTTTACAAGAACATTTGACGCTAATGGAACACAAATTCGCTACAATGACTAATGCCCAAACTGGTGGTAAATTCCAATGGATTGATTCAGTCTTGGTAAAGGCTATGATGGAAGGTTCTTGGCTACTTTTGGATAACGTCAACATGACTTCGGCTGCAGTTTTGGATAGATTGAATGGATTACTGGAGTCGGAAGGCACTCTGAGTATTCCGGAAAGGGGTGACGTTCAAGATATTGTTCCCCATAAGGATTTTAGGTAATATACTTATGTATTGTTTAAACTGCTTAAATGAATATAAAAGTAAATGATTGAGAGTATAGTTACATGTTTGTTACTCATCTTTCCATCTATCGGATGTCGCGGGTTGTGGTTATTTAAATTAAATACATACTATGGGCAAAGACGCGGTGGTGGCTCGGTTGTAAGAACGCGTTCCTTAAATCCTACAAAGGTCGGTTCGAACCCCCCCGGCATGTACCAATGAGAAATACACTTTTCTTACGTACCGCAGTCATATTCCTACAACACCACCGTTCAAAGAGACGGCAAGGTATAGCAGTAACAATTAAGGAATGTAAGTTAATGTACTAAAGGATCCCAATATCACCTAACCATCCAAAATTGGTCATTATACCGCGTACACCATCCACCCTTACAAAATTTGGCGTTTATTGTAGGATAAATACTTATTTGGTTTTAATTTTAGGATTTTCTTCACTATGGATCCTAAATTTGGGGAGATTTCTAGGGCGATGAGAAATCGAGGAGTGGAAATATTTGTTCTGAGACATGATGAAGTGGATAGTTCCCAAGAACTGACAATGCCACGGTTCGATTTGTATGCGTTGCTAAACTCGTGTGGACTTTCTAGTGAATCCTATCCAGTATTCAAAAAGGCTCACAATTTACTTAGTTCCTATATTTACGGTAAGTGTTTTAAATTTTATTCTAATCATCATTCATTTGAATATATTACATCCTAGACCTTCATTACTAAAGATTATGCTTTCAGAACATATTTCTGAAGAATTTATCCCACTTTCTCCACGCTTGCGTTGGCCAGGAATTCTAATAATACATTGTTTTTAATTTTGAACTATATTTAATTATTTTACAACATAAAAAAATATTTGTATTTGGTAGAATTTCAAATGGTACTAATTATTTTTATTAATAAAAAAAATTTCATTGCTCAAAGTACAAAGGCGGACTTAATGCCCGAAGACATGACTGACAAACCTTGGGGAAAATTATAGGTGCAATCATAGGATTGCATTTGTATTATAATTTTGTATTTTTACTAACACTAGATATTATAAGATTTTTTTTAAAATTGTTACTAACACATATGGAATTTATTCTGAAATAAAGTTTTATTATTATTATTAATAATAATAATACTATAATTGTTAATGGTAATTTAATAGAATTAATATACATCATATATATTCAATAATAATATATTCTATATATATTATGTGTATTTTATGTATGTATATGTATGTATGTATTATAGTATTATTATATAAACCCTTCTTCTTCCCATACCTTCTCCTCTCCCTCTTGCACAAGCTTTTATGCACATAAAATTAAAATAAATGAAAATAGATATCACCATTAAAGATGAAGAAAGCGCTGGGTCTCCATAGCACAGATCCCATGTTTTGGAGCCCAGGGCACATTATTAGTTAAAGCCCCAGCCTGCCCGCTACATTATTTCATTTTTATTTAAAAGTAGTGTTGTATTTTGTTTTTTATTTGTTATTTTATGTAACTTGTACTCTTTTTAAGCTATTTTGTATTAGGTTTTTTTATCAATAAAATATTTGAATTTGAATTCATATACAACTTGTTACAAAATACCCCGTAAAGCCGAAAGGAGGTTAAATGGGGCCTTATAACGAGTCCATTTACAATATTTAAGAACCGTAGTAACGCTGTATAACATAACCCAAAAAAGTAAATAAATAAATAAAAAATATATTATTTTCACTTTTGTGCAAACCATATTTCAGTATAATTAATTAGTAGACTACGAAGACTGGTACAAAGGCAGTCGTCGCTGTTCAGTGGGGGGTCTATCATCCAAAATCGTTGCCGATACAGTTCGCGAGCACAATTTAAATTGCTATCTTTCTATAAAAGGCCACGCATAACATCAGATCGTAATATTCCGAGTTTGAAAGCATCGTTATTTTGCATAAAACATGGTGGAAAAAAAATCGAAACCATTAGACATTTTTTTTTTCCAACTTGACATTTTATGAACTTGAGTATAATGACATTCTTGTATTGACGTAGCAAACATTTAAGAATGGAAAATAGAAAAACTATTAAAGTAGACGATTATTAGGTAAAATAGGTACGAGGCCTTTCTGTTAAATAATCTTTGTTCCCTGACATGACAGCTTACTAGGGTTGACAATATTTTTAGCTTAGATAGTTAATTATATTTTTTACGGGGTGTTTTGTAACATGTTGTATATTATAATATCGATATACTAAAGACTAATCATACACATTACACTACGTTTCAAATCATACTGAGATTAACTTTCAGAATAAATAAATAAATTACTCGAATATTTGGTGAGATATTAAAATGATTATAATAATTTTACTATTTTATGATAATGTGAATAGGTAGTTCATTTTCCTCCTTACCAGAGGTTCTAAAAACAATAACAAATATTGGAATGCACAAAGTTATATATATATATATATATATATATATATATATATATATATATATATTTTGTATTAATAAACTGACCAAAATTGTAAAAAATGACATTACCAACTAAAATCATGACATTTTATTTATTATATAAATTAATTTACATTGTATAAAATAGTTACTGTATATTTTTTTGTGCCAGAAATGGCGGAGTATGTGAGCTATTTAAAAACTATGCACCTATTTACAATATTCCATACAAATAAATATTATTTAATTTCGTGTGTATTTATACAGTATGAATTGCTTGCTTGACTGCCTTCGTGGTCTAGCGGTTAAGTCCGATTATTCTCGAGTTTGGTACGCTAGAGACATCGACGATTGCCACATGATTGGCCTATGATTTTTGACTAACCCAAGAGGAATACTGTATTATTATAATATTATTATTACTCTTGTTTTAAAACTAGTCGACATAGGGATTGCTGTCGCTTCCATTATAAGTACTTAAATAGTAAATGAAAAAAGCAAGCAAGTCAAAGATATATTTATTGTTTCCAGGTTTAGAAAAGCCGACGTTGTCGCACATGTTGCAAGCTGCCGAGTTAACTTGGCAACAAATAGTGAGAGGGACTCCCCACAATGTTGCTCTAATCAACAGTTTTAGCGATGTCTATATCAAATCCCGTTGTGGAGTAGATTTCGTAACCACAAACGTAGGGTTAGCCGAAATGAAAAACTACATGTTGAATTCCTTAACGAATCTAATTAATAAATACTATATAGAAATTATTACAAACTCGAACCACACCTTGAGCGTATCAGAGCTTTGCAAACATTCGAGCCTCGAACTTATCAAACAGATAGCTTACCCAGCCACTTTCGATCCCAACAATGATAAAAACATTGTATTTGATATTTTAATGGCGTATAACAAATGTCCAAGAGCATATATAGACGATTTAGATATCGTAATTAAAAGCGAGCTTTTTAGACGAGATTGCATTGATCTACATTCGACAGTCAGTCTAAGCATACAACTAAACGAAGATGCTAAAGGTTTGGCTTCAAAGTTGGAGAATTGTAATTATAAAAGATATTATGATGGGAACATATCGCTCGAAGATCAAGTACGAAGCAATTCAACATTTTTATCTTTATACTTCAAAATGATGCTTACTTTTGACCAAACTTGCACACCGACGAACGAATATTCAGCTTTAAGATACGCCAGGACGGTGATGACAAGAGATATGGTGGATACATTCTCAGAATTCAGCATACTACATAAATCGGAATTGTACACTAATTTGATAAACATGCTTATTTTTGATATCTTTAAACAACACGAAGGGAATAAAAGTGACGAAATGACGTGTAAATTGATACAACTTTTAAATTGGAAAAGGCGTTTTTACAGAATGTGTAACACTAAAATTATAACCACCCGATACAAAAAGCGACCGACATTAATAGAAGAAACGTTAACTCTACTGCACTTGCATAACAAATGGATGAAAAGCAAATTTATAAATGTATTAATCGACACTTTACCAGCAAGTAGTTATTTGATTCAGCAATACAACGAACGGGTTCTCCAACTGGATATCCGAGAAAATTACTTTCAAAGCGGTAATAAAATCAGCAAGAAACTAAGAAAGATTTACGGACAACCAAAACTTCACGAAAACGCCAAATTCTACCAGCTAACTGTTGCTATTAAAGAATTATACTCTTCAGTGTGTCTCGATTTGAATCGACCACTAATGAATTGTTTTAAGTATTTTTCTATAGCAAATGAATCGGCAAATAACTATGGTTTATCTTTGGATGTGCCCGATATAGACACATTTAGATCCATACAACATATGTTTAAGTATAATTCAATAAGAACTGATAAAAAGAATAGCAAAATAAGTAATCCAGAAATTAAGTTGCTACCATTTATTGACTATATAGTTATAAAAGCGATGCGATTCCTAGAAAACGATTTATTAGTATTAATACCTGAATTGCAAAAAGCCAACTCTATAAACGTCACTTTGTCATATAAAAATGCTTTCAAAGTAGACTTCGTAAATGTTATAAGGAGCTTGATAGATGTTACTAAAGGCTCGATTGGGTTTTCTTTGGAATTGATAAGTCTATTCGAATTGTTACTCAAACTAATGGAATCGCCATCTGAACTCACTGAAAGGTAAATGATAACAAATAAAACCAAAAACAGATTCCTAGTACACAAGAACACCTAGGCTTCCAACCCCTAGAACACAGAGGCCTAGATCTCCAATCTCTAGAACACAGAGTCTTAGACCTCCGCTCCCTAAAACACAGAGTCTTAGACCTCCGCTCCCTAAAACACAGAGTCCAAGGCTTCCAACCCCTAGAACACAGAGTCCTAGACCTCCAATCTCTAGAACACAGTCTTAGACCTCCGCTCCCTAAAACACAGAGTCCAAGGCTTCCAACCCCTAGAACACAGAGTCCTAGACCTCCAATCTCTAGAACACAGTCTTAGACCTCCGGTCCCTAAAACACTAGAGTCCTAAGCCTCCAGGCCCTAGAAGTCAAAAGTACACAGAGGTCCTAGTTCGCCAGGTCTAATAACACAAGAGTCCTAGACGTGCAGTCCATAGAACACAAAGTCCTAGACCTCCAGTCCATAGAACACAAAGTCCTAGACCTTCAGTTCATAGAAGACAAAGTCCTGGACCTCCAGTCCTTAGAACACAGAGTCATAGTCCTCCAGTCCCTAAAACACAGCGTCTTAGGCCTCCAGGTCCTAGGACACAAAAGCCTATTAGTTATATCGGTTAATATAAGCGTGAAAGAGACAAACAGACTTACATATACACAAATTCTTTACATTTTACATTAAATATATTGTATTTAATGTAATTTTTTAAATGTATTGTATGTGACTGTTTTGGTATTTTTTAAGGGCATCATCATTTACAGTAAAATTCTGGCACGAATTTTATAAGAAGCTTTTAAATTCTCCAGCAAGAAAGCCGGATCGATATTACAACGACAAATCTTCGGATGTGGCCGAAAATATTGTATCTTACAAAACCTTTTCGACCAATTCGCCATTATTACCGTACTTTGTGCAGAAAGTTCTGATTGCAGATTCCAGTTACGGTAAGTGTATATTGCTACAAGCTTGTGTGATTACAGAATGCATTGTTTTTTTTTTTTAATTATATGTATGTATGTAAATCTGATGAGATGAGAACTTTGTCCTGAAGCATACTGGCCCCGGTGTGCCCTCCACGGCCAATGCAGGACCCAACTCCACCGGCTCCCAGTTCTTTATTACAACAGTGAAGACCTCTTGGCTGGACGGCAAGCATGTTGTCTTTGGAAATGTGGTAGAAGGCCTGGACATTGTCAAGCAAGTAGAAGCTCTAGGATCTCAAGCCGGCAAGCCCTCAAAGAAAGTTGTAGTTGTTGACAGTAATCTTAAATATATATTATGTTAATTATTATCTACTCAATATTTTAAGTTTAACATAATGTCCTCCTAACACCCTTCCCGATACAAACAAGCAAAATATATAAAGTCGTGGAGTCATTCCAATAACTTAAGGAATTAGATGCATTTAGCTTGCAATTAACTATTAAGCATTTGCAACAATTTTCTTTCATTGTCTTCTTTAATAAATGATAACAAATTTTCATAGAGGTCATCCATTTTTTGGCTATTTGGTCTCTACATTTTGAGTTTTACATCCTAAAATGTGTGATCGAACCGCAAATAAATAAATAAATAAACAACATTTTTATCCCCTTACATTTCAGATGTAGACTACAGTTTAGCACATCAATCAGTAAAGTTACAAGATTGGGAACTGTATTCGAACCAACTGGCTACATATCAGGATATATTGTGGAAAAACATAGGTTTCATGAACCTATCTTCGGAACTTAAATTGTAAGTATTATAGGGAAAATGTTGCCAGCCTCCTTGGGACTAGGAGTTTAGTATACATACATACATATCTTCATGCCAGATCCCTTGCGGGGTAGGCAGAGACAATTGAGCGCCACTTGTCACGGTCACGACATACCTCTTTCGCTTCTTCGACATTCATCAACCTCTTTATACATGCCCCTTTGTTTTGATGGCTTTTTGATGCACCTTCAGCTATTGTTGTATTTATTTGATCGTAATAGGTAAGTCTCTTTACCCACATTTTTTTTTTTTTTTCAGACATGACACACAGCGCCATCTAGCTTCCGTGGTAAGCTACGAGGCTTGTGTTACGGAAACTAGATGGTTGATAAACTACATATTATACTTTTTTTTTTGTAAATATATACATATTATACATATAAACACCCAGACCGAGACAAATTATACAATGTACAATTTGCCCCCGGTGGGAATCGAACCCACGACCTCCCGAGTTCACGGCAACGTTTGTTACCGCTAGACCACGGAGGCGGTCAAATTATATATCTGGTTCGTCAATCTCTCTTCGCTTATCCTTTCAACATGTCCGAACCATCGGAGCATGCCTTTCCTTATTTTTATTATTAGTATATATCGAACCCTTAAGGGCTCAATCTAAATTTTTGTGATTTTAAATGCCAAGGGCACAAGATAGAATTATCTACCAGATAGCGCTGACAGAGAGAAAAAAAGGACAATAATGACTCAGTAACTGTATTTGTGTCTCTCTCACATTATAATTGTATATGTATGTTAAAAACACGTATTATATTTGTAAGATTTTTTAGAAAAAAATTAAAACGCTAAAAAGACAAAGATTAGTTTAAAGTGTATTAATAATATAATCCGCACCAACAGGTTTCTGATCCTCCAGGGATTCGTGATTAAACTTTAAAACGCAACATTAATGCTGATAACATTTTCAGGAGATCTGATGCAATTTTGGAAATACGCAAATATGAACAATTAATGATTTACATACATCTATCAACCACAAATAACAATTACGCCGAAGTAATATATTCCGATGAGCTTTTCGATAAAGTTTTGCAAATTTTAAATAATCTTAATACAAATAAAGATAAAACGATTATAAAAATGATCGAAAAAGCTCATTCAGCCCGGAAAGAGTTGAAATACATTTTATCTAAAAACGATAAAAACAATACAGCTAAAGTTTTGACGCATAAGGTATCTTTACTGGTGAGTTTAATTTTCGGCTTATTCATAGCCGATATAAGCGAAGTGGATATAGTAGAAAAACACAAACTGAAGCTTAATTATATAAATGAAGACATTAAAATGTTTGATACTATCTTATCTTCATACTATATTCAAGGAGTTGTGGATGGTAGTATAGATGAAGCCGCGTATTGTGATCATTCTTGGGATGTTAAACCTGAATATTATGATGGGGCTCCGAATAGGGAGAAATTGGAACGGATTCATCCGTTCTGTAAAATATTCTTACGGTTGAAAGAGGAAACGGCGGAGAAAGTTAAGAAGTATTCTCAAGGGAACACGTTCAGGCCTCAGGAACCTTCTTACAGAAATTTTGCTAAAGTAAGTATATTTTTAGGTTTGCATTTTAAGATAATTATAAATAAGATATTTTATTTAAAAAAAATACATATTTCCTTATTAAATCTATTTTTCTATAACAGAATATATCGCTTCCTTTCTATTGGAACCAAAATTTGTGGTTCTGTTAGTGATTTCGAAATATTCGCTATCATTCTGCATCATGATTCATGAGTTCTTGTGCGATACGCACAACCTCCCTCTTCGTTCTGCTTTCAACAATCAACTCAAAATCCCATTCCACTCCTCTAGCAGATATTGAGATTCCCTCACTGTGCCTGCAGCCCGCCAGTGGAACAACCTACCCCTGGCCATTAGACGGGCACCATCTGTCAATGTTTTTAAACAATTAGTCACTAACTTGTTTCTTGATAGGCAGGAGCAGACTGCATCTAGTACACATTAAATATTTCGCACGCAATATGTTTCTGTATATATTTGTATATGTATGTATATGTTTATAATACTTGCATGTAGTTTATGTAATTTCTTGGTATGTAGTGTATTTATAAATTAGACTAATATTATTGGATTTTTTTTTTTTTTTTTTTTTATACTAGCACGACATGTGACCCTGCGCCCACCTGATGGTAAGTGGCGCGCAGGGTCCATGAATGCATGAATGTTAGCAACTGAAATCAGACCCTTATATCCGACATCAGTCCCTAACACTATGCCGGCTTGACTAGATGCCTTTTCACACTTCGCTTGAAGGACTCCAGGTTATAGGAAAGTGGAAACACAGAGGCTGGAAGAGCATTCCACATCTTTATTGTGCGACAGATGTATGAGTCACCAAATTTATAGGTACGCGAAGGGATAGTGACTACGGTATGTGGGTGCATATTCTGACCTGTGCGTGTGGTTCGGTTGCGGAATGGGGAGGAAGGAATTAGGTTATAGAGCTCTTCAGAGCACTCACCATAGTATAGCCGGTAGAACACGCTCAGAGAAGCTACATCTCGGCGAAGCTGCAGGGATTCGAGAGTTCCAGATATAGTGGCATCGTCCACAATTCGAACAGCTCGCCTTTGTAGGACATTGAGAGCATCTGTGAGGTACTTGGCTGAACCATCCCAAAGGTGTGAACAGTATTCCACGCATGATCTGATCTGTGCTTTGTACAGCAACAGTCTGATTGATGGCGGGAAAAACCGCTTCACCTTGTTCAGTATACCGAGCTTTTTTGACGCTGTTTTGGTGATGCTCTCAATGTAGTTCCGGTGGTTAAGGTCTGAGCGTATTTCCACCCCGAGGATGCTGAAGCTGGGCTGTAGATCCAGCGTGGTGCCCTGAAGAGTGGGGGGAGGAGAGAAGGGGGACTTCTTGGCCGTCAGCGCGCATGCCTGGGTCTTGTTGGCATTGAACTGGACAAGATTTTGGACACCCCACAAATATATTTTGTGAAGGGTGTCGTCCAGTTCTGCCGTCATAATACGCCGTGATTCCTCTAGTTGGCTACCTCCCAAAGCTCGGGGACTTAGATACCTCCCGTGGGCCGTGCTGTCGTCTGCATAACAATGAATGTTGCCCAGAGACAACATATCATTGATATGCAGAAGAAAGAGTGTTGGTGATAACACAGAGCCCTGCGGTACGCCAGCGTTCACTGACATGAGATCAGACGCATTCCCGTCCACAAGGACACGAATGCTGCGCTCATGCAGGAAGCCAGCTATCCAGTCCACCAGCCGTGGGGGCAGACCATATGCCGGCAACTTGGAAAGCAAAGCCTTGTGCCAAACCCTATCGAAGGCCTTGGAGATGTCCAGACTGACCGCCAATGATTCACCAAATTTATCCATTGCCTCACCCCAGACATGGTATACGAATGCCAGAAGATCACCCGTTGAGCGCTTTGGACGGAATCCATATTGGCGGTCATGGATTACGGAGTGATCCTCTAGATATTTAACGAGTTGGGCGTTAATAATTCGTTCCATTGCTTTACACAGTACTGAGGTTACGGCAATGGGGCGGTAGTTGGAAGGGTCTGAACGATCTCCCTTCTTCGGGACGGGCTGCACATTGGCCACCTTCCAGGTTTCCGGCACAACACCAGAGGAGTATGACTGACGGAATAGGCGCGTGAGGACTGGAGTCAACTCAGGTGCACACCTCTTTAGAACTATGGCTGGGATACCATCAGGACCATTAGCCTTGCGAACATCGAGCGATCGGAGCACTGCCCGCACATCACACTGCCGAATGCGTAGATCACGCATTGAAGTGCCGCAATCAGGCAGTGTGGGGGGCTGCGCATTCCCGTCGTCGAGTCGGGAGTTAGCCGCAAAGAGTTTGCCCAGATAATCGGCTTTCTCCTTAGCGGTGTGGGCTAATGATCCATCCGGATATCGTAGAGGTGGCAATGAGGAGCGACAGAAGTTGGTCTCTACAGACTTTGCCAGCTGCCAGAAAGTGCGACTGCCTCTCGGTTGCGCGGCTATGTCTCGGCCAATCTGAGAGACGCGCTGGGACTGAGCTCTGACAAACACCTTCCTGCAGGCCTTAGAAGCTTTGTTGTAAGCTGACTTTAAGGAACTGATATTGGGGTCAGAGTGAGCCCGACCCCTATGCCCGGTATGCAGCATTTTTTGCTGCTACAGCCGAGGCACAATAGGTGTTAAACCAAGGTCTGCTTTTGCCGCTGCTGATGAGTCTGGAGAAGGGAATATAATATTCCATCCCCAGAAGTATCTCATCAGCAACGGCAACCGCAGATCTGGATGGGTTATCGTCCTTAAAGCAGCGGAGCCTCCAAGGGATGGATGCGTAGTACTCACGCAGTCCATCCCAGTCTGCTGACGAGTAGTGCCATACGATACGCTCAAAGTCCTTCCGAGGAGGAGGTGGAGCGCGTGGCACTGTCGTAGCTACCAGGCAATGATCTGAGCCACCGAGAGGGGCTAAAACTGATACATTATACCCGGCAGCATGACTCGTCAGCAGTAGGTCAAGCAAGGAAGGTGTATGTCCGGCTACATCTGGAATCCTGGTGTTCTGGGTTACCAGTTGTGTCAGACCGTATGTCAGAGCAAAGTCATGAGCAGTTTTTCCCGCATGGTCGGTTTTAGGGGAACCCAGCCATTGTGAATGGTGAGCATTAAAATCCCCCAAAAATACCATTTCGGCGGTAGGAAACCGCTCCTGCGCATCATCTGTCGCTCGACTCAGGTAGTCAAAGAGCTGAGTTGTCTCGAAGTCTCCCCTATGGGATCGGTAAAGGCACACGTAGATCCGAGACTGATGCCCCAGATCCACATGCACCCAAAGGACAGAAAAGGAGGAGTCCTCCATGAAACGAAGACGGCGACAACAGACATCATCGCGGACATACAGGCATACCCCAGCCTTCGCATGGAAGGACTCTTCCAGCGAGTATCCGGGGTAGTGTAGGTATGATGTGTCCGCGGGCTTTAGTATCTGTGTCTCCGTCAGAAAAAACATTGCCGGGCGCGTCGTCTCGAGGTGATGATGAACGACGTCGAGATTGGCGTGTAGACCACGAATGTTTGTAAAATCCACGCCAAACTCGACGGTGGGGGTGTGCACCGCTGTATTATGCTTTTTCTTATGTTTTGTTATCATGAAGGTTGGGTTTGGTTGGGATAGAGAAAGAATGAAAAACATAGAGGAAGAAAAAAGAAAGAAGCGTAAATGGCGGTGTCGACGCAGTATATGTGGAAGCCAGCTGAAGGCTACCTTACCTTGGGCTGCTTGGAGAGATATTGGCTGATCCGTCGTACGGAAGGGCCCCCGAACCCCCCCGGAAGCACTTGCTGGGACCCCACAATCCGGTCACCAACCGGCACAACAAGCGCACCCGGGATTATGCGCAGCATGATGGGGCAGCCAGCCGATGATGGTTGTCATCGGTGGGCCCCTGTACTATGCCGCGGGCGGCCAGCGGGACAACCGTTTCTCCGGGTCTCCCTGACCGACGGGTCACCCCATCTCTCCCAAACAAAGGCTCAGCAGCCGACAGTTTGCCCCTTCACAACCGCGTCGACACCCCCCAGCATGTTTGTTTGGGCATGCCGGCAATTCGAGCCTGTTCCCGAAATGTGTGAATGCACTTTACTGGGCTTATCGGCACGAACGGTGGATACTTCCCCGCCCCAGCAGACTGGGCAAATTACCACCATCAGTCCGCCTACCACCTATTTGTTGTTCTCCTTGAAAGTATTTGCCACTTGCAACAATGTCAAATGCCAATTTTTACTTTCAAGGAGAATTAATGTTGTAAGCTTGCCATGGTGATATTTATATAAAAATAACCCCGTTTGAAACAAGACTTACTAAATTGTTGCACCCTGCCCATAATCTCTCACCATCCCAAAGGTTAGTTGTCAGAGAATGCCTAACAGGCATTAAACTCACCTATGTACCTAATTTTAGGTTTTGGTGCAATAAAGAATTTAAAATAAAATAGGGGCTGTAAAGTAAAATGTAATATTAGTATCATTGGATGATGTAATTTAAAATGATTAAACATTGTTAACAGGACTGCAAGTATTTCCTCCGATCAGTATTATCGACACAAACAATCACAGAAATAGTAACCAAACTATCTTCAGTTGCTGACGTGTTGACGAAAATCATCCTGAGGTCCGAATTCGACAATTTCTGGTTAGAAAAATCACAGACAGTCTACAGAGAAATCGCGACTTGGATCGAGTCTCTGTCTAGTTTCTACATCAGAGTCGAAAATGAATATGCCGAAGCTTTTCCCGATTTGGGAAAACCATTATTATACTCTCTCTCGCAGATTTTGAACAGCGTAACAAATATGAACGATTTGATCAAAGAATTGAGCGTCAAAATGCAGAAAGGGCCGGAATTTTCCGCACTAGCCACAGAGCTGATAGTGTTTCCAAATGTGATGACAGATGTATACCAATCAAGAGACAGCTATATGAATAGGTTCATTAATCCCAAAATGATGAAATTATTAGGTCAAAATGTGGACGGTGACAATAGAAGATATATTACAGCAGTAAGGACTTTGGAGTAAGTATTATTCGTATAATTTATACACATAATTATTACTGTGAAGTATTGATTCATTAGATACAAAATTGCTCCAAAAATCTCATACTCTCATTTAATATCTGTTGCGGCCTAGCCCATAGCCTAGTCCTTGAATCGCCTGACACCACATCGGTATCCTCCCGATATTCCATACCAATTATCCAAACAACCAAATGTCATAGTGTCGCGTCGAGAACATTCGTAGCAGTTGATATAAAAGCCGGTTTTAAAATTCCGCGTTCTTCTTATTAATAATAATCTCTCACTCTCCCAAAGGTTAGCTGGTAGAAAATACCTTCATGATATTAATATTGTTTATATGTATGTATTTGCATGTAGTATTAGTATGTAGATATGTAAATATTATTTATTTAGCTATCTAAGTATGTATTAATTTATATATGTCATTATATTGTCTAATTAAGCTTGTAACCTTTCATTGTTTAATTGTTCTTGTTGTTCCTAAGGTTTGACTGTCATAGAATGCCTAGCGGCATTAAGTCCGCCTTTGTACTTTGTGCAATAAAGATTTCAATAAATAAATATTTCCAGACAGGTCACACAGCGCCATCTAGTTTCCGTGGTAAGCTACGAGGCTTGTGTTACGGAAACTAGATGGTTGATAAACTACATATTATACTTTTTTTTTGTAAATATATACATATTATACATATAAACACCCAGACCGAGACAAATTATACAATGTACAACTTGCCCCCGGTGGAAATCGAACCTACGACCTCCCGAGTTCACGGCAACGTTTGTTACCACTAGACCACGGAGGCGGTCATAATTAAATATGATGCTCGCCTATGTACAACACTTTATATTGTATATTTTGTGTGCAATAAAGAATTTTATTATTATTATTCTTTTACCGTAACACAGACCAAGACACATCAAGCAACTCTGTGTATCGAAAACCGGCGGGATATTTGGCGTAGAGTCGTCACTGGAGCGGTTCCTCCTAAGCAGGTCGTACCATTGGTAGGACAGGAGGAGGGTCCTCAGCCTTCTATAGATTCAGAAATATTTAATACGACAAGCGATGTTCCTTCTGCTATGGCAGATCAAGCCGATTTGACAGCTCGTCCGCCATGACATTACTTTTCCCTGCGCAAACGCATGTCATAGACAATTCTCTTTGGCAGGCGTCAAAATATTATATTTCGATTTGTATTTAATTAATTAATTTATTTAAATTCTTTAATGCACTTTAAAATAGTAGAGGCGATCTATAATGCCAGTAAGCATTCTTTACCAGCTAACCTTGGGCATCGAGTAAGGTGATAGGCAGGTTGAAAAAAATAATATTAATGATACAGTTAATAAGTTACTTAACTAATATATACTACACATTATACCTAAACACATAAACCATACATACAAGTACATCATATATATTATAACTTAAATAAATACACAGTTATTTAAATAGTGTTTTATTCTGTTTCTCCAGGATTATTTATATTAGTAAGTAGGTATTTTATTGTAGGTGTTATTTATTTATTTTAACACAACATTTTAGATATTATAGTATTTATTTTTCCATTAGCAACACGATTCCTAAGTCATAACGCTACAGTAGAGTAGAATGGTGGATGGGAGCGTCTTGTTGCGCAATAAAATACAAAAATCAGGTCTCCTTTGTAAACCATCCCATTGTCGGTCGCAAGCCCAGACACCATTTTTCTCATCTCTTAAAATATACAAGCTTTTTATTTTATGGTCGCCATATTTTTGTCTCATGTACTTCTATAACTTTTAGGTTATTGAAGATGAATCTAAGTGAGTTGTCAATGCAATGTTACTGTAATGAGGAGATTGACAGTGACTCCTTGGACAGTATCGTAATGACATTAAACGCCATAGTCAAAACTTGGGACGACCAACGGAAAGCCATTCTACAGAAAAAGGAAGATGATGATGCTCTTTATGTCACCCGGTAAGTTAGAACATCATAGGACAGTCATTAATCCCCTCGTTCCGAGACACGATAATAGTAACCTAAGCTCGCTTAAAGGTGTTCCGAGACGTGTAGAAACTGTGTTGCCAAAGCTATGTGACGTCACAAATGACATTATTCCTCGCGCCTAGACTGCTCACGATATCGAGGTAGTCTCTGAGCGCTGTCAGTTATTTGTCATTTTGTCGCGCGCCATTTACAAGTTTTAAATATTAGGTTTTCTTTTAAATTATTTAATATTGTAATTCGTTTATACTGTTTGTATATTACTTCTAAAACAAATCTATAATTAATATTTTAGTAGGAAGTGAAAGAAAAATGTCTGTATCACGGCAAATTATTTTAAAAGACCAATATACGTTAATAATATTAAACTTTACACATATAAAGTTAAATAAACCGAGAGATGTATATTTGTTGGTATTCATACTCAAAGATGTGGAATCCGCAATATATCTTCCATACATTTAAAAAAAAAAACCAATTATGAATGAAAATGTGATTTAGACCGTTCCGAATTGATATCACGTTCTGAGCATCCAAATCGTGATATTTGATTCGGAATTTGATTAGTATCATATTCATTCTAAGCGCTCTGAACTTGATTCGGAACGAGTGGAATATACCGCGTGTAATTGTCAAAAGAGCGAATATTTTTTTTAGGCTTCAGGTGTCATTAGTAGAACCTTTATTTTAAATAAAAAAGTCACTTTTTAACGATAAAACTCATTATCCGAAAAACAAAAGACTACTGCATGGTGAACAAGGCCGCGTCCTTAAATGGCGATATCCATCGTGGTACATACCTAAAGGCTGGGGAGTATTATTATTAATTAATCTCGCCAACAGCAGAGTGACGAAATAGAGAGAGAAAGAATTACGTAAGTCAACGTACGCGCGGTCGTCGACCTCTCACTAATCAAGTATGATTAGGCTCAGCATGAATGGCGATATTTTTAGGACAACTTCTCTGCACCGTAACTTAAGATTTTATTACTGAATAATACAAATAAAAATTTCGTAGGTATTTATTTTTAATCCAGATTATAATATAAAAATATTTGCTGTTTAGTAAATTCCACGCTAATAAGGTTTGTTTTTTTGCCTGAAATATTTTATAAACAAACTAAATCACAAATATATGTTCCAATCATATAATAAACTTGTCCAAAATCCTTACAAACCTCCGAATAAAAACTCTTAAGAAATACGCTGACAAAATTAACATAATAATTCATCAAAAATTTAGTTTTTAGTAAAATTACTGATAACTGCTTCCGTAGTTTTCTTAACCGAAGTCACGGACTTGGACATAGATTTAGACTCGGAGGTGCCGGGTTCGATAACATCCGCACAATAATATTTATTATTTTAAATAAATAAATTTAATTAATATTCAAGGAGCGGGGTGGCTCGGTTGTAAGAACGCGTTTCTTAAATCCTACAAAGGTCGGTTCGCACCCACCCGGCATGTACCAATGAGAAATACACTTTTCTTAAGTATATTTGTCATAGAGATTTACAATATCACCGTCCCCGTGCCTCGGAGAGCACGTTAACCTGTCGGTCCCGGTTCCACTAATGCCAACTTGTGGAATCGTAATTAAATTGACGTCATACCCTTGCCAAGTCGTCTGGCCAGCGTGGCGAGTGTAAGCCAAATTCTCCAGTTCTGGAAGGCCCATCTCCAGTAGTGGAGGTCTAGGAATGAATATTTAATTTGTGATATTTCTCGAGTCTGGTACTCTGGCTGGAGACATCTACGAGCATGCCACATTCTTTCTGTTGTGTTAAATTAAATATATATATATATATATTTATTATCTACATACTTTTCATTGACATATCTAATATTTTTTTATTATAATTTTCCTTTTGAAATATTTCACTTAATTGACGAGCTTGACATTTTTCACCTAATTGACGAGCTTGCAACTTGTCATAATTGGCTTGCAGTAAAGTTTGCTAAATGTGAATCCGCTTCTCTAAAAAGCGTGGTTTCTGACCACCCCGAAAGGTCGTAATAATACTTTACTTTTATTTTTCAGATCGAAATGCGATGATGTCGACGAAGAAACGTTAGCGAATCAGGAGATTTCCGAAATGTTCCCCTCTTTCTCTGACAACGATTTCAGCGAATTCAGAGCTCCCACTTTGGAACAAGTCATTACTCCTAAAAAGCAAGATTCTGAGAATAAAGGAATGCTCAATATCATTAAATCTGAGGATATTTCATTGGTTTATAAATGGCATAATACCATTGTTACAAATTTGACTTGTACTGAATGGTTAAGGCAGCAATTCAAGTTGTCCACTGTAGATTTTGCTGCTCCATTCGTTCAACGTTATTCGTTATTTAGTGGGGTTATACAGGAGAATTGGGAGGTTTTCGATAGTCAAGTCGAAGGGAAAATATCGCCAAGTCTGTTGTTATTGTTGGCTAGGCTCAGAGACTCCATGGGAGGAAAAGGTGAGATTGAGAAAAAATATATAAAATTACAGAGGAATAGAGATGAGTCGTTATGGGATTTTTAAATAACGAAACGTAACCGTTATCCGTTGTCAAACTACGTTGTGAAAACTGTCTACTTTTAATAACTATCTATTTCAATAACGTCGCGTGATCGCGATTTAAATTAGCTACTTCCAAAACAATATAAGAAACGCATTTTACGCACTATTTTCAATTTAAATTATTAAAATAAATTACAAACTAATTAAATAATAAATAAAATTACAAATAAACTAAACCTAATACAAATTTGAATCTATTTTCAATTCGAATTAAACTGCCCTATTGTTAAATATGCAGAACGAAAGCAATCAAACTCGAAACTGGACTAATAAAATAGGTAATTAATATTATTAGTACTACGCATCCATCCCTTGGAGGCTCCGCTGCTTTAAGGACGATAACCCATCCAGATCTGCGTTTGCCGTTGCTGATGAGATACTTCTGGGGATGGAATATTATATTCCATTCTCCAGACTCATCAGCAGCGGCAAAAGCAGACCTTGGTTTAACACCTATTGTGCCTCGGCTGTAGCAGCAAAAAATGCTGCATACCGGGCATGGGTGAGGGGTCGGGCTCACTCTGACCCCAATATCAGTTCCTTAAAGTCAGCTTACAACAAAGCTTCTAAGGCCTGCAGGAAGGTGTTTGTCAGAGCTCAGTCCCAGCGCGTCTCTCAGATTGGCCGAGACATAGCCGCGCAACCGAGAGGCAGTCGCACTTTCTGGCAGCTGGCAAAGTCTGTAGAGACCAACTTCTGTCGCTCCTCATTGCCACCTCTACAATATCCGGATGGATCATTAGCCCACACCGCTAAGGAGAAAGCCGATTATCTGGGCAAACTCTTTGCGGCTAACTCCCGACTCGACGACGGGAATGCGCAGCCCCCCACACTGCCTGATTGCGGCACTTCAATGCGTGATCTACGCATTCGGCAGTGTGATGTGCGGGCAGTGCTCCGATCGCTCGATGTTCGCAAGGCTAATGGTCCTGATGGTATCCCAGCCATAGTTCTAAAGAGGTGTGCACCTGAGTTGACTCCAGTCCTCACGCGCCTATTCCGTCAGTCATACTCCTCTGGTGTTGTGCCGGAAACCTGGAAGGTGGCCAATGTGCAGCCCGTCCCGAAGAAGGGAGATCGTTCAGACCCTTCCAACTACCGCCCCATTGCCGTAACCTCAGTACTGTGTAAAGCAATGGAACGAATTATTAACGCCCAACTCGTTAAATATCTAGAGGATCACTCCGTAATCCATGACCGCCAATATGGATTCCGTCCAAAGCGCTCAACGGGTGATCTTCTGGCATTCGTATACCATGTCTGGGGTGAGGCAATGGATAAATTTGGTGAATCATTGGCGGTCAGTCTGGACATCTCCAAGGCCTTCGATAGGGTTTGGCACAAGGCTTTGCTTTCCAAGTTGCCGGCATATGGTCTGCCCCCACGGCTGGTGGACTGGATAGCTGGCTTCCTGCATGAGCGCAGCATTCGTGTCCTTGTGGACGGGAATGCGTCTGATCTCATGTCAGTGAACGCTGGCGTACCGCAGGGCTCTGTGTTATCACCAACACTCTTTCTTCTGCATATCAATGATATGTTGTCTCTGGGCAACATTCATTGTTATGCAGACGACAGCACGGCCCACGGGAGGTATCTAAGTCCCCGAGCTTTGGGAGGTAGCCAACTAGAGGAATCACGGCGTATTATGACGGCAGAACTGGACGACACCCTTCACAAAATATATTTGTGGGGTGTCCAAAATCTTGTCCAGTTCAATGCCAACAAGACCCAGGCATGCGCGCTGACGGCCAAGAAGTCCCCCTTCTGTCCTCCCCCCACTCTTCAGGGCACCACGCTGGATCTACAGCCCAGCTTCAGCATCCTCGGGGTGGAAATACGCTCAGACCTTAACCACCGGAACTACATTGAGAGCATCACCAAAACAGCGTCAAAAAAGCTCGGTATACTGAACAAGGTGAAGCGGTTTTTCCCGCCATCAATCAGACTGTTGCTGTACAAAGCACAGATCAGATCATGCGTGGAATACTGTTCACACCTTTGGGATGGTTCAGCCAAGTACCTCACAGATGCTCTCAATGTCCTACAAAGGCGAGCTGTTCGAATTGTGGACGATGCCACTATATCTGGAACTCTCGAATCCCTGCAGCTTCGCCGAGATGTAGCTTCTCTGAGCGTGTTCTACCGGCTATACTATGGTGAGTGCTCTGAAGAGCTCTATAACCTAATTCCTTCCTCCCCATTCCGCAACCGAACCACACGCACAGGTCAGAATATGCACCCACATACCGTAGTCACTATCCCTTCGCGTACCTATAAATTTGGTGACTCATACATCTGTCGCACAATAAAGATGTGGAATGCTCTTCCAGCCTCTGTGTTTCCACTTTCCTATAACCTGGAGTCCTTCAAGCGAAGTGTGAAAAGGCATCTAGTCAAGCCGGCATAGTGTTGGGGACTGATGTCGGATATAAGGGTCTGATTTCAGTTGCTAACATTCATGGACCCTGCGCGCCACTTACCATCAGGTGGGCGCAGGGTCACATGTCGTGCTAGTATAAAAAAAAAAAAAAAAAGTTATCGTTACAAAAGAAATGGGACAATTGCATGTGTCAAGGTCAACAATTTAAAAAATATTTGTCTATTTTAATTAGTTATCTAACTTATACTTACTATATATAAGGATCATTATTCTTTGAAATTATAAGCCAAACTGTTATAGGTGCAACAGACTGCAATTTTCGGTAACTTTTGGCAACTTTCTCGCTCGCACTCGGGCGAATGTGCAATGCCCTATCCTACTCATTTCATTCGTTCGCAACTTCGCAGTATTTCAACGAGGTTTTACATTGCGCCGTCAAGTAGAGTGTTATCGTTTTATTTCTTTAGAAAACCGGCGATCGTTGTAAAAATCACATCTGCACAGTCCATAGTTTAGTAAAACATTTACATTGCGCCGTATTATAACAGTGGATTATGAAAATAGACGGTTTTATTTCGCTGGATAACGAGCTACCGTTGTCAAGCTAAATAGATGGTTGTGCAACTATCTATGTTATATAGCGCTCATCTCTATAGAGGAATGAGACCATCGATTTGAAGACGGTTAAAACCTACATTTATATTTCAGAATTGCCAACACAAAGAGTGGATTTTTACCGGTCCCCGTGGGTGGTAGAGACCAAGAAATGTCTACCATTATTGGCACAAGTAAAGGAGACCACTAACGATTTATTAGATCGATGGCCAGACTTCCCCTCTTTGAAAGACGTAAGTATAAGTTATAATTGTAAAATCTGCATCTGCCTCGCTCGCACAATCCAACATTTCCAAGTCTCAGAGTACTTTTGAGAAATATAGTAGTTCTAATAAAGTTCCCGACATTTTACGAATTAAGTGTCAATAAATTATTGTATTAAATGTGTGCCACTTTTATATCCATTAATGATATTTATTTGTTCAGTGTTAGTGTTGCTAGGTTAAAAAAGAAATTAATATAAAATTATCTAAATGAATCATAATTATAATGCTTGGAGAACTTTTAAATTAATTAATTTATTTTTTGATACTATTTTTTATTTTCCATTATTTTACTATATATATATATATATATATATATATGTATATTATTTAGTTGTATTTGTTATATAGGTATTGTTTTTAAGCTTATCCCTATTATTATTATTATTTTTACAAAATCTATGTTTAATATTTAAGTGGAAACTTTGCTGGATTGTGTAACTTTTAGAATTGTTGTAATTATCATTTAAGATCTGTATGTTTCCTGAATAAATAAAAATAAAATAAATAAATATGGAACTTTATTATTGTCCCAAGTGTAATAAAGCATCTTAATGGGCCGGCATAGTGGTAGGGACTGATGTCGACCAGCCACAGCTGGCGTCAGTTGCTCCTATTTTTAGACCTCACGTACCGCTTACCGTCAGATGGGCGCGATGTCACATGTCATGCTCTGAATAACAAATATAAAAAAAATGTGTCAAGTAAACTTCATTTGTTTTCTATTTGGACTAATTCCTATGTTATTTTTGCATCACAGATAATGTTAATAGTGAATCGAATCCTAGACTTTTCGCTACAAAGTCCCGTGGCCAGATATATTACGGGTTTAGAACTACTAAGAGATAAAATTGAAGAATGGAATAAACAGGCGCATTCTGGGAACAACATGATCAACATTTCTTTACTAGTTGGACAGCAAATTGTTAACTGGAGGAAGTTGGAAATGGCACACTGGAAGGATAGCCTCAATAACCTATTGGAGAGGTATGTATGGTGCGATACCAGTGATGATCTGTTCTGTCCCTAGACTATTGTCGGGGCTTCCTAACAGTCCTTGTATCATCCTCCCCTCCCTGGTGTTCCCAATTACGTTCCTTCTCCAAACCGTTCATATCAAGAATTTAAATATCGCGCGCCCTGTCATCTTGTGTGTCACGTGATCTAATTGGTGACACCCGAGCCTAGCGCCAATGTGGCCGAGGCGAGAACTAAGAGTTTAAAACTTGCCACCAAAATATTTCCCAATGTGAACGCGGCGTAGCGAGAGTGCGATTTTTCGCAAGGCGACCGCAACTGACTGTTAGTTTCGCAAGGCGACCGCAACTGACTCTGTTAGATTCGCAAGGCGACCGCAACTGACTCTGTTAGTTTCGCAAGGCGACCGCAACTGACTCTGTTAGTTTCGCAAGGCGACCGCAACTGACTCTGTTAGTTTCGCAAGGCGACCGCAACTGACTCTGTTAGTTTCGCAAGGCGACCGCAACTGACTCTGTTAGTTTCGCAAGGCGACCGCAACTGACTCTGTTAGTTTCGCAAGGCGACCGCAACTGACTCTGTTAGTTTCGCAAGGCGACCGCAACTGACTCTGTTAGTTTCGCAAGGCGACCGCAACTGACTCTGTTAGTTTCGCAAGGCGACCGCAACTGACTCCGTTAGTTTCGCAAGGCGACCGCAATTGACTCTGTTAGTTTCGTAAGGCAACCGCAACTGACTCTGTTAGTTTTGCAAGGCGACCGCAACTGACTCTGTTAGTTTCGCAAGGCGACCGCAACTGACTCTGTTAGTTTCGCAAGGCGACCGCAACTGACTCTGTTAGTTTCGCAGGGCACCGCAACTGACTCTGTTAGTTTCGCAAGGCGACCGCAACTGACTCTGTTAGTTTCGCAAGGCGACCGCAACTGACTGTTAGTATCGCAAGGCGACCGCAACTGACTCTGTTAGTTTCGCAGGGCACCGCAACTGACTCTGTTAGTTTCGCAAGGCGACCGCAATTGACGCTGTTAGTTTGTTGGGCGAAACATACGAGTACATGAAGACCACCCCGTTTACTATTTACCAACATGTTTATTTTAGGGAAGAATCAGTAGCCCATAAGTTCTGGTTCCATCTGTATACGGTGGTCAGCAATCACATCGAGGGAACAGAGAATATGCCGGCAGAAGTGTTGACCACTTTCATGGAGAAATCCAACTTGGTGGAATTCCAAGTTAAGCTCAATATTATATACACGTTCCACTGCCATCTGGTACACCTGAAGAAATGTCCCAGACGTGGTAAGTAGAAAATATGTTTTTTTTTACAATTTATAGCCAAGTGAGGTTAATGTATCTACACAACCGTATCCCTTTCGGGGTGATCATTAACTTTACTGCCGGCCCGATGTGTCGACGCGTACCAAAGGAGAGAAATACCACAAATAAATTATTGTGTCCTGGCCTGATTTGTATATAAAAGTTAAATAGCTATAAATTATTTTTAATAGGAGCTTTGCATCCCTCCCGCTCGCACAATCAAATATTTGAGTCTAGTTTTAACCAATGTAGTCAATCACCTTTTAAAGCTGCTGGTCTTCCGCTAACAGCTTACTTATTGGACCACTTTGCTGCTTAGTCTTCTACTAGCAGGAGTAGAATCATTCAAAATAATTAAATTAATGACGTTTCATAAATGCCTGTAATAGGTTTACGTGAATAAAGATATTTTGACTTTGAAGAAATAATTCGGGTATTTTAGAAATGTATTCGTCGAGCGTAAAAATGGGGTCCTTTGTAAACCAGCCTATTGTCGGTCGCAAGCCCGAGACACCATCTATCTCTTTTTCCCAGACACGATGGTCCCGGCACCTGCATATCAATCCCTGAAGCCCTATTCTGTAACAGTTGTAAACAGTGGCACGAGATGGGGCTTCATCGTGAAAGGCCAGTCGAAGTCTTTCATAATTTTCTTGTTGACTGAAATGCCATCGAAAGTTATAAAATATCATTGCACGAAAATTTTCTCGCGTTAAATTCATGCTCACGTGACACAGACAATTTACAATTTGCCGCCAAATTGTAAAACAAATGAATGAAGTACATACCTAATAATATTGGCAAACTATTTTTTTTGTTATTGTTGTATTGTATTGATTACAAGTGGCCGGTTCTAAATCAAATCAAAATCATTTATTCGTGGTTTTTCGGTACATAGTTCTTAGGTTAGGGTGAGCATGCAAAAAACCTACTACATGTGGTATACGAATCCATTACATTAACAAATATAATTCTAAAAATAATAACGAATATAATAACAACTTAAACATGCATTTTACAATTTATATAAAACTAAAATATGTAACACAAAATGTAGGCAAAAGAGAAATATCCAAAAATACCATTGTAAAAATAATGACAATACAATCTATATATTGACAGTTATTAACACATTTGAAATGGTTTCCTCATTAAAAAACTGATCTAAGGTATAATAACATTTTTTAATTAAAATTAAAGTTAAATTACTTTTAAACATTGGAAGGGATACATCTTTTAAATCGTCAGGTAACTTATTATAAATTTTAGGAGCCATACCCAATTGTTAATTAAAACAAAGAATATTTAGAAAAATCACTTTTAATGCGTTCACACATTTTTGAATCCGTTTTCGAATTGACGGATGGCGACAACGCTTGCCAGCCTACAAAACCGGCGGAAAGCGGTGTTGCCATCATTTATGTTTATAATTAAACATAGCTCCCCCAATAATAGGGAACCCTTGGCACGATAATCGTGAATAATATGAATAGTTGTTGGAAGTCAAAACTGCATTCGTAAGGACAATTAACCTTATGAAATCGGCAGTATAACTACCTTATTCAAGGCGCGACGGTGAATACCGGATGCAGTTTTGACTTCAACAACCCTTACCCTTTGATCGGCGCCAGGAAGGACTTTGACAACTCTTCCAATCGGCCATTGTAAAGGTGCGGATTTGACATCTTTCATAAGTACAAGACTGCCTTCCTTAATGTTAGGCGTGTCCTTATGCCACTTTGGTCGATTGTTTAATTGAGACAGATATTGTCTGTGCCAAACGTTCCAGAAATGTTGCTGTATTTGAGTGCAGCGTCGCCATAATCGCAATCGATTTGCCGGTATTTCTGTAAGATTGGTGTCGGGCACAAAATTCATAGGTCTTCCAATTAAAAAGTGGGCTGGGGTAAGGTAAGTTAAATTTTCGTTATCATTGGGCAAATTTGTTATTGGCCTGGAATTCATGATCCCTTCAACCTGCGTTATTATTGTATTAAATTGTTCGTAGGTTAAAGGAATATCACCAATTATTCGTTTGAAGTGATACTTGGCACTTTTGACTGCGGCCTCCCACAGGCCTCCGAAGGCAGGCGAGTAAGCGGGGATAAAGTTAAATTCAATGCCTTTACATGAAGTGTAGTCAATTATTGAATCCCGATGAGATTTGGAATTTACTAAGGCATACAATTCATTAAGCTTATTTTTAGCTCCCTTGAAAGTTTTGGCATTGTCGCTATAGACAACCTTTGGCAGGCCGCGTCTTGAAATGAATCTGTTGAAAGCTGCTAAAAATGTGGCCGTCGTCATGTCTGAGACTAGCTCTAGATGAACAGCCTTTACCGCAAAGCACACAAATACAGCAACATAACCTTTAGTTGTTACAGTTCGTCTTAAGGTAGACTGTTTCAGTTGGAAAGGACCGCAATAGTCGACCCCCACCTTGCTGAATGGATGTGCCTCATTGACGCGATCAAAGGGCAAGGACCCCATCAGCTGCTGTGCTGTAGCAGCCCTAAAACGATAGCACTTCATACACTTATTAACTATGCTTTTAACCTCACGAGTGGCATTTATAATCCAGTATTTTTGAAATAAACTACCTAGTGTTAGCTTAAGACCACCATGCATCAGAGACAAATGTTCATTTAGTATGATCAAATTAGTTAAATGACATTTATCTGGCAAAATTATTGGATGTTTTTGGGAGAAAGGGATGTTGGCATTTTGCAATCGCCCCCCTACTCTCAACAACTTGTTATTGTCAATAAACGGATGTAATGATTTTAAATTACTTTTTATACATTTATTATTTTTAATAGAATTGATTTCTTCAAAGAAACTATGCATTTGAACCTGATAAATTAATTTATTCATACCAGTACGAAGCTCTGACGCAGATAGGCTGCTAAAAAGTTTATCATTGTTTTTACAATTATTAATAAATCTTAATTGCCATGCCACAATTCTTTGCAACTTTATTAAGCTAGAAAATTTTGAAATATAACTTGGTAGCTCGTTACTTATACTCAGACATTGTTTAATGTCATTGAACTCGAGCCCGCAGGATGAATGATTACACACGAGTGATAGCGAGTTACCTGGATCAAATTCTTTTGATGACAACATTGGTGGCCCGAACCACCAAAGATCATTATTGACAAGGACTTGTGGGTCACAACCTCGTGATATCACATCAGCTGGATTTAGAGAACCTTTAATATGAAACCATTGGCAAGCAGCTGTTAGTGAGTTTATTTGATTAACCCGGTTTGATACATAGGGTGGACATAGATTGGAATTTTTTATCCAACACAATACTACTTGAGAGTCTGAATATAAATAACTTGCATTGATATTGAATTGTGACAAAATGGGCAGGACCTTGTTGTACAATTTAGCTAATAATAGCGCACTGTTTAACTCTAATTTAGGAATTGTAAGCTTATTTTTTATTGGGGCTATTCTGGAACGCGAACACAATAATGTTGTTTCAATATTATTGTTGTGAATTGCTCGTACATACAAACAACAACCATAAGCTATGGCAGAGGCGTCACAGTAACCAATAAGCCATACTCGCAAGGCACCGTTGAATTTTAAATTTCGTGAAATTGTTAGTGGATTCATATTCATTAAAGCACAATAAAAATTATCCCATAAGTTTAGTAGATCCAAAGGCAATAAACAATCCCAGCCTATTTTGGCTAACCAGATTTTCTGCATTATTTCCTTGGCCTTAGTGATAATAGGACCAGCTAATCCCAATGGGTCAAAAAATGAACCAATAAAACTTAAAACGCGGCGTTTGGTCCATTCACTGGGAGCGTTATGGTCCGGTTTGTACATTATAAATTTGTCACTCTTTAGGTTTAGGTGTAAGCCCAATGCCTTTAGAGTAAAATTCTTATCGTCAATCTGTTTGTCACAGAATTGTTGTTTATTATTAGGAATATCCTTTAATAGGCTTGGATCATTACCCCACCATTTGTGCAGTTCAAAACTGCCAAGTTTTAAAATATTAATTAATTGGTCACGTACCTGAAGCACATCATTTATTGTGTTACCTCCAAACAGACAGTCATCAACATATACATTATTCTGCAACACTGTAGCAGCCAATGGATATTCATTTTCATATCTTTGTGCAAGCTCTATGAGACAGCGCGTTGCAAGGAAGCTGGAACAGCGAAGGCCGTAGGTTACCGTTTGTAATTGAAAACAGGTTAATGGATCATTCACATTTTCTCGCCATAATATGTTCAAAAAGTGTCTTTGAGTTGGATCAATTTTAATTTGCCTATACATTTGCTTGATGTCACATAACAGGACATAATCATACGCTCGAAAGGACAGTAAGATCTCGAAGAGGTCTTTCTGAACCACTGGTCCGATGTGAAGGAAATCATTTAAGCACCGTTTCAGGTTGGTTCTGGCACTACCATCAAACACTACACGCAGCTTTGTAGTTTCATTGTTGTTTTTTAATACTGGGTGATGCGGTAAAAAGTAACATTTTTCTATAGGTAGGGTAAAGTTGGCCAAATTAATTATTCTGGCATGTCCACAATCTAAATAATCCTTTAAAAAATTAAAATAATCCTTTTTTAAATCCAAATTTTTTGACAAACGTTTTGTAAGTATATTTAATCGCTGTAATGCTAGGGAAAATGAGTTACCCAGCTCCAATTCTTCGACAGGAAGCGTGAAAGGAAGTTTGACCTGAAATTGATTGTTAATTAACTGTACCGACTGTCTGAAATCGGCTTCACAGGTGGTGTTCTTTTCTATGACCTTCTTAGTTGCCTCTGGGATGTGTTCTTGTTCCCAGAAGCGTTGTAGGAGGTGGTCTACATTTTCCATATTGCTAGCATGCAAGGCTACAGGTTTAGAATTATTTTGATTACATGATGTAATAAAGTGGTTAGGTATTTTGCCAGAAACTATATAACCGAATTGTGTATCCAGTAATACTAAGTTGCTCCCTTTTATTACTATTTTGTCAGGCAACAGGATATTAAAAAACATGTCAGCTGATAGTAAAAAGGAAATTTGACTGGGAATATTGTAGTCATTGTCGGCAAGTTGAATAGTTTCTGGAATGGCAACATTTTTTACATTAAATTTTGTCTGTGGGAGAAATGATGTAATTTTGTCTAGCACAGAGAATGTTGTGTTGCATTGAAACTCATTATACAATGAGTTTAATGTTAAATTGACTGCTTGATTGATGGGCTTTTCGGTTTGACCCAAAGCAGATATATTTAAATTATATTTAAAGGTTGGCAACCCTAATTGCTTTACTAAGTCAGATGTTACAAATGACGTTTGGCTACCGCTGTCGACAATACCCTTGACCACAAGGTAGGAACCATTATGAGCCTGTATTTTGACCTTAATGGTGGGCAAGAGCACTAGGCCTGTCGAGTCAGCATTGCTTTGTAAAGAAGTTGCATCGTTGGAAGTTGAACTTGTATTTTTCTCTTTATGTAAGAGTGTATTGTGTTCCTTGCTTTTGCAAACAGAACATTTAAAGTGAAAACGACATTTATTTGAATGAAAACTTAAGCAAATAGTACACAGGCCTTGTTCTTGCACAAATTTTAATTTATCATTGATGCTTAATAACATGAATTTTTTGCACAAGAATAGTTTATGTTCAACTGACTCGCAGAACTTACACATTACCTTGTTAGAACTGGCTAAGTTTGTGACTTTAGATTTGCTATGATTGTAATTAGATGAAATACTCTTACCTTCCATGTGTTGACTCTCTTCGAAGCTTGCAGCCCTTTTCTCCACATACTCCAGAAACATTTCAAGTGTTGGCAACTTATTTGCATCACGCTCAGAATGGTAACTTCGGCATGAATACAGGTCTAATTTTCTAGTCAGAATGGGAATTAAAATCATATCCCAGCTTAGGACTGGCTGCTTTAGACCCTTGAGTGCCCCCACTTGCTGTCGTACATGAGACACCAGCTCCCTTAGATTAGGAGCAGTGCCCTTAGAAATTGGCTGAAAATCTAGTAACAAGTTTACATGGTGTGCTATTAAAATATATTCATTATTGTACCTATTTTCTATTAATTTTAATGCCTGCGAATATGACTCATTGGTTAACGGAAGCCCCTCTATTAACATGAGCGCCTGACCTTTCACAAACTTTCTGAGATAGAATAACTTTTGTACCGCAGAAATGGAGTCATCACTATCCACTATTGCCCTAAACATGTCCATGAAGGGTCGAAATTTAACTATCTCCTTCCCGTCAAATGTGGGCACGTCCAGTTGTGGCAATTTATTTTTGTGTTGAATGTTCATGGGTAAAGCTACATTATTTATAGCACTAGCACTAACACTGACAGACGTGGACGCTGTGATTCTTCTCAAGCTGCAGATGAGAAGAAAGCATCGCTCCTCCACTTCATCCTGGTCAAAGCTGGATTCATCAAGGTCATCGTCCTGCAGGCACGCAAGTTCCAGTCTGTCCTGTTGGTATTTGAGCAGGGAAGATTGCAGCTGTTCTACTCGCAGCTTGGAGCCTTCCACGTCGATCAACACTTGCTGCGTTTGCTCTTGTACAAAGGTTTCGGCGCGGGAAAGTTGGCCCTTAAATTGTGCAACATGGGCCTTCAGCCGCTTCACCGCCGCCAACATTTTCTTATCCGTCGACATCGTGATTTCTTATGGTAAAGCAGGCAAACCGGCGAATTGCAGTAAAAAAAATCACGTGTTTCAACACGCAGGTACCGGCTTTTTTTTTTCTCGCGCAGATTAAAGTGCAGGATATTGTTGACTTTTTGTAATCTGCTATGTCGCGTCGCTTTCACTTCTTAATCCCGGGTTTCGGCACCATTTTTGTTAATTAAAACAAAGAATATTTAGAAAAATCACTTTTAATGCGTTCACACATTTTTGAATCCGTTTTCGAATTGACGGATGGCGACAACGCTTGCCAGCCTACAAAACCGGCGGAAAGCGGTGTTGCCATCATTTATGTTTATAATTAAACACAATAAGTTTTTTTGAAGTAAGGCGATTTTATTTATTTTCGAGCTTATTTGATAGATAGGTCGTGGTCAGAGATAATTTTTCGACGACGTAGGTTTTAAATGAAAGTACTTGCCCATATGACATTTAACGAATACTGATACAAAAACTTTCAACTGGTTTCAGTTCGGTTTCTCGTAATTTAATTGTTTTATTGGTGTTCGTTTGATATTTCTGATTTGTTATTAGGTTTAGGCTTGAGAGAATAGGGATTGGATATTCCAATCCCTATTCTCTCAAGCCTAAACCTTAGTACCTAGTACTACCTAGTAAACCTAGTACTTATAGTATGTCTTAATGATAATAGAACGACTTCACTACAAAACCTGATATTTTTAGATGAAATGATAAAATTACTCTGGAACGTACACAATTATTACAACCAATTCAGTACGACTGTCGCCACGTACCTTAAGGAGAAACGAGCTCCCATAGAAAAGAAGCTGAAGGATTTCGTGAAGATCAGCTCCTGGGATAGGGACCTTAGTTACTGGAGTGTTAAGGATACGGTGGATAAAGCACACAAAGTACTGCATAAACATACTAAAGAATTCGAGGTGAGTCAGTCAATTCGAGGTGAGTCAGTCAATTGTCATTTTGTGTGTTATAATTTTACTTTACTTATTTTTTATTGATGTTGTCATCTTTCCTCTAGTGGTCAAACCAGTCTAATATCTACAGTCAGTCAGAATAAAGATATGTCAATCTCTTGTTACTTCTTTATCATCAAAGCTAGAACACAGAGTGCTAGACCTTCATGCTGGAGTTGGGTCTTCAGAGTGTAATCTAGCTAATAGAGCAGTTGGGCGTGAACATTGTTGGGTGACGGCCGGGATGAGTCTCCGGAAGTCTCCGGATCTTCTGATCCAAAACTCGTTTCCTGGAATTAATGTTCGCAGTGTATGAAGATCACCTCTTTTGATTGCTGATAAGCCTTGCATCTAAGTAGTATTATCTACATCTAGCAGTAGCATTGCAGCAATCAGAGAAGGAGATCACAATTACAATGATTGAAAAATGATCTACGTGAAAATAAAGAAATAATTATTAATGAGATGACTAATGATTGGTGACATGATAATGGGTATGTTAGATGTCGTTGGGTGATGGTGGATTATGTTCTGCATACCAACCGCCGACAGAAGATATAAAAAAACATGCCACACAATTAGAGGATTACAGTCATTATACGTTACAATGTGTGCTTGACAAAATTTCGTTGTTTTTCTTTTCGAAGCACCCAAAGAAAGAGCTAGCACAAAAAGAAAGAATTCAAGATTTATGGGGGACGGCTGATTTTGCATTCCATCCCTGAACGTTATGCGTTTTAATAAGTATAAACTACCACGTGACATGTAGGCGATGTTTTCCTAACCTCATCCTCGACGACCTGCTTGAGATCTATGCATGTGTCCTCCAGTCTCCAACTATCTATATGTTATGTATCTATGTATCCAGAAACTGGTGCGAGAGAGCGTGTCCGTGTGCCTGGTGATACAGAGTAGCGGCGAGGAGGTGACGGAGCACGTGGGGATATGGGACCGCCCCAAACGGGTCGCCACCCCCAAGCGGGCCCCGACCCCCACCGGACTCACTGGAGGAGCCTATCTGATAGAACTCAGCAACCATATGGTCTCTGCCAGAGCTGTTAAGGTAACTTTTTGCTTCTTCTTCATTAAATATCTTCTCGGGACTATTTATCGTGTTTTAAATTAATATATTTTTTACCGCCTCCGCGGTCTAGTGGTAACAAACGTTGCCGTGAACTCGGGAGGTCGTGCGTTCGATTCCCACCGGGGGCAAGTTGTACATTGTATAATTTGTCTCGGTCTGGGTGTTTATATGTATATATTAAAAAAAAAAGTATAATATGTAGTTTATCAACCATCTAGTTTCCGTACCACAAGCCTCGTAGTTTACCACGGAAACTAGATGGCGCTGTGTGACCTGTCTGTGACAATGTCGGACTATTAAGTCAGCGGGTGGTACGCCCAAACAGTAAGGAAATAATAATAATAATATAGTTGCTCCCTGTTTAGATTTTTTATGTTTGTGTTTTTATTTTTGTGGTTATGTGGCTGACTTTCGTCGGTCACGTATCCTCGTTTACCGGGGTCGTATGCGTCAGCCCGGTCATGCACAATAGTGTTTATTTATTACAAAACATGTTTAAAAAAACAAAACTTAAAATCTTGTGTATGAAATTCCAGTGTTTAGCTGACCAAACATGCCTCGTATTTTCGACTCTAGGCCGCAGCCGTCAAATTTATATGGGATAGCCAAATTTACAACAAACATGTATAAATGTAGTGGATATCTGTGTGCCATCGATTTTAATTGAAAAAAATTGTATTTAACAAATTGTACAAATTAAACCAGATTGCAACATTACGTTGGTATTGAGCATAGATTTTATTCGGTTCAGTTTATATTTATTTTAAAATTAAGTTCCTCACACAGAGATAGGGAAGCAGAGGTGATCTAACTGCGGTCAAAGCGTGGCATTTCTCACACACATTTAATGTTCGCACACTAATACAGAAGACAGGACCGCACTCATTTGCGAAATGTCAAAATATTATTATATAAGTATAATTATGCATATCGCTCACAAATCCGTCCCGAATCAATGTATAAAGCCCACTTCGGAAGATAGGTTTTGTGTTCTACGATGAATATAATGAAATGAGTATTTTTAGCTATATGGTTTTTAAAAAAATACAACATAATATAATAAAATCGTTTATTTATATTTTCTTACATATATTATTCAAAGCAATGACACGCCAATTTTGGACCGGATGGCGAGTGGTATCTGGGTCTTGAAGAGATACCGAACCCCTATGTACTTAACCCCTCTCATATTATTCTGAAAAAGTAATCATAATTATTGTTTTATAACTTAACTTCCATAAATGTTTTGTAAGTATGAAATAAATCTAAGTATTGTATCTATACTGGGTGGATTTTTGAGACGGGACAGTAAGGGCAGGCCTTAACCGTTATAGTTACAGGAAAACGTTCCTAGGAGACCATCCATAACTTATTGAGATATTCTGAACTTCATTCACAGATTTTGGAAAAATGTACAGTCAGCAAAAAACTTTTATTTTTATGCCGATCGATCCTGTTTCTTATATGGATCAAAAGTCTCTACTGGAGCAACTGAGGTTTGAGTACTAGAAATAACAGAAACCAAACCAAAAAGGTAGCTCGGTTGATAGAATGCATTCCCTAAAATCCAAAAAAGGTCGGTTCGAACCCCGGCATGTACCAATAAGAAATACACTTTTCTTGCATACATTAGTCAGATTTACAACACCACCGTTCCCGTGCCTTGGAGAGCACGTTAAGCCGTAGGTCCCAGTTCCACTAATACCAACTTGTGAAATCGTTAAGAAATTGTCACTAAAATTTACATGAGACCCTCGCCAACCCGTCTGGCCAGCGTGGCGTGTGTAGGCCGAATTCTCCAGAAATATTTCTGGAAGACCCATCTCCAATAGTGGAGGTCTAGGTCTCTGTATTCTAGGGGCTGTGATGATGAATAGAGGCGTGAAAGACGGACAAACAGACATACATACATACACACATACATAAAAAGCTTCTTTCACATTTATAATATTAGTATGGACACCCATACCACCTAAGCGAAAAACGTATAAATATTTTTGGGTAAGAATCGAATCTACGCACTGCGGGCACTCTGTGGATACAATTCCATAGGATTTACCACTAGACCACGGAGGCGGTCACAACAATAAAACGGTAAAAAAATAAAATAAAAATTATTAATTTTACAAATCCGACCCTGTGTTGATGGAACTGTCAATGTTGTTGTTTTGCAACAATTTCTACGTTTTTCTCTAATAAAGCAACGAAAATTGTAAGATTATTATTTTAATTTCGTTAGAATACAATGAAATATATCTTCTGTCTCTCACATATTTCGAAATTACAAGAATAATCACTAATTTTATTGAATTATGTGTTTGAATGCATGGTGTCAACATTTAAAACTTACTTGTGGAAGGTTATTCCTAGCACTTTTTTATGTTTTGCACTGCCGCACATATAAGCACTACACTTGACCATGATTTAGTAAAATTTTTAAGATGTAATTTAAGTTAAATAATGAATATTCACAATAATAAGTCGAGATGGTTGAGTTGGCTGTTGTTACTTTATTGTCTATGAATTGCCTTGTATTCTATGGTTTCAATGAAAAAAATGCCACGGTTGCTCGTTTATGCAGTGTGTATGTGAACTGAGGAAGTGAGATAGCTATATGATCTTTGCGATGAGAGTGAGTAAGCGCAACTTATATGGTTATACGACTAAATTGTATGTTATCTCTGCTTCCTTAACTCTGTGGTTCCTCAAATCATTAAATATACCACTTTACAGAAATATCTCGACCAAGCCCAAGAAACGTCGCCATACTTGTCCGAACACAGTCTATTGACCAAAGTCCCGGCTCTGTTCAAGAAGGCTAAGAGATTGTGCAGGGCCACTATGAGTAACACTAACTACCCCACGTTGGTACAAGGTCTTGACGATTTCGTCACACAGGTCATCGAAACTAGCAAGCATCTTGGAAATCTTCAGGTAAGTTATGAATAAAAAATAAACTTAATAAATAAAGAAAACAAAAACAAAAAATATTGTCTCTAGCTTGTATCGATACTTCTGGTTTAGGTGGATTTATCAGCTCCGAAGAAGAAGCAGACTTCCCAGGCGAGCAGTATTGTCCAGCAGAAACGGAAAGCTCTGGCGGACCTGTTCCGATACCTCTCCAGAATGGGACTCAACTACAACACGGGAAACGTCATCATCCACTCACACACACAGCTGTACGACTTCACACTCGAACCTGTCAATTTAGATGCCGCTATATGTTACCTAAAGAGCAGGTGAGGAGTTTTGAAAATAAAGTTATATCAAAATATCACATTCAACTACAAAATGTTGAATATCAAAATATATTTATTCACTCACACCTGTATTCTAAGCCGTTTCCTTAACGTCCCCTCCCCCTCCGCTCAACCATTCCGTCCAGCTGTCCAACTGGGGAACCATTGGGAAATTAAGAAGGATATTGTTTGCAGACGGTGTGACCCCTCCCTGTCGCTCCTGTGGTCGGGCTGCGAGAAGTACTTCCTGAGGAACTGGTCGCGACATCGCTCTCTCTCGGCCGCACTGCTCTCTCCGCACCCGCAACTCGGACTGCACAACTTACAGCGCTGCAAGGGGTTCGCAGCAGTACTACTGGTCAGTTACTGTCTCGAACTGGTCGCGACATCGCTCTCTCTCGGCCGCACTGCTCTCTCCGCACCCGCAACTCGGACTGCACAACTTACAGCGCTGCAAGGGGTTCGCAGCAGTACTACTGGTCAGTTACTGTCTCGAACTGGTCGCGACATCGCTCTCTCTCGGCCGCACTGCTCTCTCCGCACCCGCAACTCGGACTGCACAACTTACAGCGCTGCAAGGGGTTCGCAGCAGTACTACTGGTCAGTTACTGTCTCGAACTGGTCGCGACATCGCTCTCTCTCGGCCGCACTGCTCTCTCCGCACCCGCAACTCGGACTGCACAACTTACAGCGCTGCAAGGGGTTCGCAGCAGTACTACTGGTCAGTTACTGTCTCGAACTGGTCGCGACATCGCTCTCTCTCGGCCGCACTGCTCTCTCCGCACCCGCAACTCGGACTGCACAACTTACAGCGCTGCAAGGGGTTCGCAGCAGTACTACTGGTCAGTTACTGTCTCGAACTGGTCGCGACATCGCTCTCTCTCGGCCGCACTGCTCTCTCCGCACCCGCAACTCGGACTGCACAACTTACAGCGCTGCAAGGGGTTCGCAGCAGTACTACTGGTCAGTTACTGTCTCGAACTGGTCGCGACATCGCTCTCTCTCGGCCGCACTGCTCTCTCCGCCCCCGCAACTCGGACTGCACAACTTACAGCGCTGCAAGGGGTTCGCAGCAGTACTACTGGTCAGTTACTGTCTCGAACTGGTCGCGACATCGCTCTCTCTCGGCCGCACTGCAACTCTCCGCACCCGCAACTCGGACTGCACAACTTACAGCGCTGCAAGGGGTTCGCAGCAGTACTACTGGTCAGTTACTGTCTCGAACTGGTCGCGACATCGCTCTCTCTCGGCCGCACTGCTCTCTCCGCACCCGCAACTCAGACTGCACAACTTACAGCGCTGCAAGGGGTTCGCAGTTGTAGTTCTTTTTAGTTTTGTGTCGCTTATATCCTTCTCCAGGTCCAGCATCCAAGCTAGAGAATACTTATTTATTTATTTATTTTTAGGAAAATTTACAGGCTCTACAATAATACAATAAAAATATAGTAACTTAAAGCCTTACAAATTTTCACTGATAGCATTGAGTTAGTAGTAAACACAGCAGACAAAACGTGTTAAAATAATACAATTCAAATACAAAGCCACCACCAATACTATTAAGAGAACAATTAAAGACTAGACTAGTAGAACCATTAAACAACAACAAACAATTCCATCGAGAATAATAATAATAATAAAATTTACAAATAATATCAAAAATATGGTTGTATAATTCCTGAAGACGCAAAGACACAAAACCACCGAAACACAATCAGTAGTGAAGTAGACCTATCCAAACTTGATGTTAAATATAGTAAATATAGTAAACTGAACATAAAGCAAACAGTGTAATTTGCGTTGTCGAACCTACTCAAGATGCTCATCACAGTACTGGGCAGTCATCAATCGTCTGAGAATCATCGGAGAGGTATCAAACAGGTCAACATCATGTACGCGTTCCACTAAGTGGATACTTAAACCAAAAAGAAAACACCAGGACAAAGTATTAGTCCTAGGTCCAGGTCACAATTTCACGCCACAAAAACTTATCACTACATCGTTTCATACACCAAACCACAGCTTATTATTAGTATTGTCCTTTAAAGTATTTTTAGGACTATTTAACTTAATGAATAATAACTAAATATTTGATTGTAACGGTGTCACTTGCAAGGGCGACGAAACTGGATTCCCCCAGTTCACACCAGAGGGTGTAGGCATATACCATGTGACTGAACCGTTGCATCGTACGCTCCTGCATTTATTTAATTAGTTATTGAGGATGATACCAAGTCACAACATTAACAATAACCTCTCCTGCCCAATTTACGTTATTGTCTTAGTGTCAATTTTAAAAATTAATAATTTTACTTTCAGGACATGACAAACAAACAGAAGAAGTCAATTTCAATTTGCTCACGACAGCTCTGCGATTTGAGGAACATGTCTTCTCACATGACTGCCGCTTTCGATGTCAACACTCGGACCACAAACCTGCTTACTTTAGACGACCAACTTTTAACTCTAAACCAATGTCATTCAGATGCGATACTCATTCTTGAACAATACGGTCAACTCCTACTTTCATGTCCAAATAAAGAATTGCCCAAAACTAAAAATCCGCAATTCGATACTGTACTTTCTAATTCTCCAATAGTTAATTGCTATCAAAAGAGTGAAGAATGGAATGCATTGTCACTTAAAGTCAGAACTATGTTAGTGTCTTTAAGAAAACATAAATCTGCCTTACAAAAGCTGAAGCGAACGATGCCTAATGTACTCGGCAAGGATTTGAAACTTGCAAACATTTCCCAATTACATATCGATGCCATAATAAATGCTACAAATAATTTGGCAAAAATTAATAAAGAGCTTGAAAATATTCTTGAACAGTATCAGTTTAAATTCAAAACTTCTTCTATAGAAGGATATACTCCAACACATCCTATGTTACACAGTTTAGCAGCTTTATCGCAAAAATTCGATTCCACCATTAAACAAATACAACATTTACAAGATTCTCCACCAGAACCAATGGAGGAAGACAACAAAAATTTAGTTAAAGATTTTTCTAAACAAACCGAAGATATAATAGCTTCAATGCTTTTAGTTATACAATCGCTGTATAAAACTCATTTAGCTAAAAAAGGTACACTAATAGATGACGACATTACGATTGTGGATGATGCTAAAAAAGCTCTAGATTCTTCGAAAGAAGAACCGAGAGAGATTCTTGAAGAAAGTCATTTGAAATCGCTAATTCAAGATAAATTGACAAACGACGTGAAAATGCTTCAACTGGACTGTTTGATTGGTAAAACGACTAAACTTTACCAGGTTTATGTGCACAATGTCCAAGTTAATAGAGAAATAGGGTCGTTAAAGGATATTGGTATGAGAGTGGTTCCTATTTTGGAACAATTGATTCACTTTGTGCAGTACTTCGTGACACAACAAGTGGCTATACATCGAGTTTCGTGTAAAATGCTTTCCGTGTTGCTGAAGATATTCTCGGATCTCTGCACTAAAGGGTAAGTGAGCTTGTTGACTTCAATACTATTGATATAAGTTTAATTCTCTTCACAATATTATACAATTAAATTACGATAAAACTATATTATTTCCAGTATTCTATATAATTATATATTTTTAAAATATATATTTAGGATTTCTTATAGCTAATTTATACATATATAGGGAGATAATAGTAATACGATAAAGCTAATAATAAGAGTTCACTGATAGATATAATAGAAGGCTAGCAAAGAAAACAATGAAAAGAAATAAAAAAATAAGAATGAATACAAGAATTATGCAAGAATAAGCATTACAATACAAAAGAAATAAAAAACATAGGTATACATAAACTTAAAAACATAAAACTATTTTAATGCCTCAAAGTACTCACTCGTCATCACCCGCCTAATCATCGCCGTACTAGTATTGAAGAGATCGATATCGACAATGAGCTTATTAAAAAAAAACCCGCCATATTGAAAAATGCATTGCGTTTATTATTGGTGCTGCGGCCTGGATTTGGGAAGGAGTGCGGGTCGCTCGTGGGTACTCGCAAAGTTATTTTACCCAAGAGCTCGGGGCAGTCCACAGCCCCATGCGCAACACCAACTAGATAAGTTATATCAGCAATGCTACGGCGGACTTTAAGTGGCAATAGATGATGTCTTTTACAGCGTTGGTCATAGCTAGTATCATACACTTTAGTTTTATACTGTAAGTATCTGAGAAAACGCATTTGAATGGACTCAATTCTCGTAATGTAAACAGTGTATCTGGGATTCCATAATTGAGATGCATATTCCTGGATGCTGCTCACGTATGAATTAAATTGATTTTATTCTCATATTACTTAGATATATAATTTGTTTCTTCTGAATTGGCTTACGCGCGACGATAAACAAAAGACGATTATAAATCTTCAGTCGATTTCATTTGTTCATGCGTTGACACCTGCGATCGCTTTGGTTCGCTTGATCCGGCTCGAAGGACCATATGTAGTTGTTATAAGGATTGTCTTTCTACTGGTACGAGTTTCAATTAAAATAACGTGCTTTTGATTTGGTGTTAATTGAATGACTAAAATTATAATCTTATATCTACCTACTTATGTACCTCTGTACTGAACAAGTGTATTTCTTATTTTATTATATTCAATTGTCAGGAAATAATAATAATTATGGAAATTCTTGTAGTTTTTAATTTAGCACCCACATTTGGGTTTATCGCTTTTGCAACCTTCTCGCTCGCACCATCTAATATATTTTATAGATTAGAAATATCAACTTTCTAGGAAAAGACATACTTTCACTTTTATATTTTCACTTACATAATTTGGACAGAAAAATATAAATAAATAAATAAATAATAATAATAATAAATATTTCCAGACAGGTCACACAGCGCCATCTAGTTTCCGTGGTAAGCTACGAGGCTTGTGTTACGGAAACTAGATGATTGATAAACTACATATACTTTTTTTTTTTTTGTAAATATAAATTATACATATAAACACCCAGACCGAGACAAATTATACAATATACAACTTGCCCCCGGTGGGAATCGAACCGAAAAATAGCAAAAATAGTTGTAACTATTTTGAGTAATATGTATATGTATCTCCAAAATTTTATTAATTAATATTAAAATCACACTCAGCCTTTGAAAGTATCGGATTGTGCGAGCGAGAGGGATGCAAAAGCCTTAAACCCACTTAAAGAAAACATTGTAGTAAATTTTTATGAAGATTTTTCCTGTTAGTTTCTGCAAGCCCTCGGACTTGGACGATGGTGAAGGTGAGGAGGGATCGGGTCACATGTCCAGTGGAACCGGATTGGGAGAGGGAGAGGGACAGAAAGATGTCTCAGAACGAATTGAAAATCAGGTCAGTAAAAATCAATATATCTGTTAAATATTAGTTGATTCCTATTCCATCCACTCCGTCTGAGCCGGGTCTGGACATCAGAATAGTTCTGGAATGCAAGAGTTCTCTGGTAGTTGATGTTTTATTCTAACAGGTAGAAATTAATGACTCACCAGGAATAGCCCTGGTTTTCCTGTACTTTTTTTAACTTTGTACCGCAAATTTTATATATATGGGTGGAGTAGTTTAGACGTAAAAGCAAGATGTTTATTAGACTAATTTTCAGTATCAATTCCAATTTTCCATTCTTTTTAACACTGAGTTCTTAGGTTTTTTTGTTAAACCTTCTCAGACAAAACAACAACAAAATCGGTCTAGACATTTAAGTTATAACCAGGCCCACTGACTGTGATTGATTTTTATGTTAAGGACCAACTAGACGACGCTAAACGCCCAGGAGAAGAAAAGAAAGATGAAGATAGAGACTGCAAAGAAGAAGAGAGCGGAGTCAACATGACAGATGATTTTGACTCTCATCTACAAGATGTCGACAAAAAAGGTAAGCTTAAAATTTTAAGAATTATTCTTAAGATTTATTAAGAAATATATTTATGTTACTACTAATGTAATTCTGAAGACTTTAGAAACTTCCTTTTTCACAACCTAACAATTCATATCGTTCAAACGTTCACACTAATATGTCACTTAAAATTACAGCTGCTGTAAAGACGCATTGTCATACTAAATTCTAATAACTGCCTAGGCGTTCAATTAGCTGGCTAATTTAACCAAACGGCTGATTCAAATACATTTACCCCCAGGTTCTCCAAACATAAATAAAATATCGAACGGTATTTTTTTCGTTATGTAATTGATGTTCTAAAAAACTCCAGGTAAATGAATTAATTTAATTTGTAGAAGGTGAAGAATCTGACGAAGATAAGGATGACGATGACGCCGACAAACAAATGGGAGAAACTGATAATGCAGCTGAAAAGTAAGTCAAACTTATTTTATTTTTATTTATTTTGAAGAAAAACAACAAAACATTCTATATAGCTATAGTTTCGCCTATAAGAATCTTATTTTGGGTAGTGGTAGGAGCGGTGGTGGCTCGGTTGTAAGAACGCGTTCCTTAAATTCTACAAAAGTCGGTGCAAAGCCCCCCGGCATGTACCAATGAGAAATACAGTTTTCTTTTATCATATATTTAAAACACCATCGTTCCGGTTCCACTAACTAGATAAAATATTTTTTAATATTTACATCAAACATCGTGGCGAGTGTAGGCCAAATTCTGCAGATATATATTCTGGAAGGCCTTTCTCCAGCAGTAGAGGTCTAGGGAGCTCTGTTCTTGGGGCTGTTATGAATGGATAATGAATACGAACTTTTTATCGATGTCATCCTAAATTGACAGATTGGACCAACAAATTTGGGGTTCCGAAGACGAAGAAGAAGAGGAGGAAGAGTCAAACAACAAAGATGTTGAGGAAAAAGGAAAGGGAGAGAGTACGGGGGAGAAAGAGATGTCTGCCAGGGACAAGGAACAGGGAACTGACGACGGGGACAAGGGAAAGGAGAGAAAGGAAAAGAAAGACATCAACGAGATGAAGGAACCAGAAATTGATGATGATCATGTAAGGAAATTTAATAAAATAATATTTGTAGGGGAAGGAAGGGAGAATAAGGGAGAATATTTTTTTTATGATATTATTGTTTTTTGTTCAGATTGATCCGTACAATGGTAACCACCAACCTCTCCCAGAACCTAAGGACTATGAAATTCCTGACAATTTGGATGCCGATGGAAAAGATGATGATATGGTAAGGTTTTCATGACATTTTTTTATTGGTCCTATTATGTTATGTTAGTCTTATACGTGTATAATAATTTAGATTTTGTTTAAGTAAAATAGGAAAAATCCTTATTAAGGTTATTGCTACTGCCTTAAAATTAGATATATTAATATGTCTAAAATGACCGTAATTTTATTTCCTAAAAAGCTGAATGACAACATTTCTTAAAATTACACTTAGACTTAGAAAATCTTTAAAAAGTTGGACTGTGCGAGCGAGAGGGAAGCATAGCTAAAAAACTCTCTTAGGCGATTACAATAATATGATACAAAATGATACAAACTCGCCAAGCCGTCTGGCCAGATTGGCGAGTGTAGGCCAAATTCTTCAGATATATATTCTGGAACCCTATATATTCCCAACAGTGGAGGTCTAGGACGTGTTCTAGGGGCTGTAATGATGATGATGATGATACAAAAGACCTATTTTAATTATTATATTTTTAGGATGGTGAAACTGAAACTGAAAATCCATTTGAGATAGATATTACCAAAGATGACATTCCGGATAATAATGAAGAAGATGATGGCAAACAGAGAAATGATGAAGGACTCCAGGTCTCCAGTGATGAGGAAGGGGAAGATGGTGATGAAGGAAAAGACGATGAAGGGAATGCTGATAAACACGTAAGACTTTATATTTTTTTATGCACATCTGCGACACTAATTAACTGCATATCGTAATAATATTAAGTCCCTAAGAAAAATAGTCTTGTTAACATATTCTTTTGCAATACTGATATTTCCATTTATACACGAGTACTTATGAGAGTCAAACTTAATAATATGCAAACATTCACTACAGGAAACTCCACAAGCAGAGAAAGAAACGGATAAAGATAACGACAAAGAAGACGAAAAAGGAAATGAAGAAGAAGACGGAACAACAATACAAGACGAAGCACAGAAAGATACTGAACCAGAAAAACCCGAAGATCAACAAGACGAAGAGAATATTTCTAAAAATCCGGATAAAATTGACGAAGAAGACAAAAAAGAAGAACGGAAAGAGAGGAATCCTGAAGCTAATCCTTCCAATGATGACCAATCTCAGCAGAAAGATGCTGAAAATGCCGAAATGGAAACTGGAACTGATGATAATGTACAAACCAATCCGGACCAGAAAAAAGATGAAGAAGCAGAAGGATTTGTAAGTTATCTAATATTTATTAATAAAATAATTAAGTTCAATTTTATTTCAGCCAATATATATATACTAAAATTTCAATTTTTAAAACCTTGTTACTCTATAAGCTCATTCATTCCATTTAATAATTATTTTTGGTCATGTAATCGTTTATGAGCGGTGGTGGCTCGGTTGGTACAATGTCTCTCCCGGCATCTAGCAATAGGACATACACTTTTCTTGCGAACATTTGCAACACCACCTCATAACCCACCTGGCCAGCGCAGCGTGGCGAGTGTTGGCCAAATTCTCCGGATACGAGTATATGTTCTGATGGTCCATCTCCAGCAGTTGAGGTCATGATTCTATCTTGATTTTAATAATTAATAGTTTATAAATCAATACAAATCATTTATTATTAAATTTTAGTTTAAAATAGTATAATAAATTTATTAAAATAATTAGATTTTTTGTAATCTTTTATATTTTATAAATTTATTTATTCTTGATTATTTGTTGACATCTGACAGCGACATGTGACTCCACAGCAACCTTAAGTGTGTTATTTTTGCCGGCGGACTTAGCTGGGTCAAACAGTTGGTATTGTACCTATAAAGTAAAGCTATTTCTGGCCAATGCTTTAAATCAATATGTATAAATCTGTGGTATTTATTCATTAGTTATTTTAAAAAATATTAACAATATCGTGGTTTTGTTAAGGAACAAGCTCAAGAACAAGTAGGAGACGACAGACAAGCTACAGGGCGATCGGAACTGGACAAAAGTGAGAGAGGACATCGGGGACAGAAGCAGAAAGCTAACCGACCTGATACCTCGGCCAAGAAGGACAAACACAGAAAACAGGAAAATAAACCGGGGAAAACTGAACAAGAAAGGACTTTGGGTGAGTTTTGAAAGTGATGTTAGAACTAAACTTACAATAAATGTTCCACATTACCCTGCTGAATACCGCATAGTTTTACATTACCCTGCTGAATACCGCATAGTTTTACATTACCCTGCTGGATACCGCATAGTTTTACATTACCCTGCTGGATACCGCATAGTTTTACATTACCCTGCTGGATACCGCATAGTTCCACATTACCCTGCCGAATGCTGCATAGTTCCACATTACCCTGCTGAATGCTGCATAGTTCCACATTACCCTGCTGAATACCGCATAGTGTTACATTACCCTGCTGGATACCGCATAGTTTTATATCACCCTGCTGGATACCGCATAGTTCCACATTTCCTAAAACGAAACTAAATTTCGCAGGTGAAGTGACAGATAAGAAGCAGAAGAAGTCGCACACTCTCAATGTGGAGAAAGAAGATGCTACAGAAGAAGGAGGAGAAGAAGTACCTGACGAAGACCAACAAGCTGATGCTTACCAACATGTTAAACAAGCCAAGAAGGATGATATACAGGTTAGTGGTATTCATTACTAGATGATTTGGTGACATCCAAAACTAATATGGTAGTAACTCTTCATAAGCGGTCCAGCAGTTTAGACGTAATGGCAAAACAGAAAGAGTACCGACAAAATATATATGTATATATAGATTTTTCTATTCTCTAAAACCAATCTTGTTCAATCACTTATTTTATAAATTTAGATTTTAATGCGAATTCCTTAACAAACCAAATCGATTCCTTGACAATCGACTCCTTGACAATCGACTCCTTGACAATCGACTCCTTGACAATCGACTCCTTGACAATAGACTACTTGATAATCGACTCCTTGACAATCGACTCCTTGACAATCGACTCCTTGACAATCGACTCCTTGACAATCGACTACTTGACATTTTTTCATAATGTGTTTTAAATTGTTTACAACTACAATTTTAAACTTACGGATTCCTGGAAATATAATTCGGATTTTGATGGGGTCTAAATTGCCTTAAAATCTACATTTAAATGTTTGAATTTTCGCTCGAAAACCCTGCAAGTTGCAAATGGCTGCTGAATGACGTCACGTAATAGTGTATATGTGTATATTTTTTTGTTTTAACAATGGGCTATTTGACAATGCGAAAAATAAAGTGTCAATTACTGTTATCAGTATACATTAAGAGTTTAAAAATGGGTATTTATTAATTATAGTTGAAATTAATAATTAATTTATTTAAAAATCCGTAATTAAAAATGCATTTTTTAAATGTTTGTCACGTGACACAAAACGCTCCTGGTTGGTCGAGTTTATGATGACGTCACCTGCTTGTAAACACAGATTCTACGTCTTGTAAACCTCGTGCCACGCATAGATAATACACTATTACACGCATAAATAATACTTTGTGTGATTTATTTTCAATATTTTACAAATTCTGTCAAGTACTTTTACCATGGACAAAGATTTTGTAAAAGCAGACAGCAGAAACCTGCCCCAAGTCGACGCAATCATAGTCGGATTATTTTTCAAAAATAATTCCGACTTTTATGCCTCGGAGCTAAAAATGTGAAGACAGCAAAGTAAGTATAGTAACACTTTAGTGGTAACTTAAATTATATCATAAGAAAGTGAAATAATGATGAACTTCCACAACAAGCAAGGACTTTTATAGGTTATAAATGTTAAGTTAGTTTGGCGCAGTTTCGTGAACATAAACGATAATTTGTTTACTTTTGCAGGTCTGCAAGGGAAACATATGGAGATGATGCCATTGGAAGTGTGCAGCTGCGTCGCGAGCCAGATCTTTGCACATTAAACTGTAAGATTTGTCCTAAGCACAAGGTGAGGAGCAGCTCTTACAATGTCACTATGGTGATAGACGAGAATAAGGGTGAAATTGTTAGCTGTCAGTGCTTGGACTGTGCAGCTTCAGCTGGTGGCTGTAAACATGCAGTGGCATTCCTCATGTGGACCCATCGTCGCACAGAGGAACCTTCTTGCACTGAGGTGGAATGTTTCTGGAAAAAACCAAGGCTACCAACCAAGAGTAGGTACAACCTTGAAATATGTGACTGTGGAACAGTTGTGTAAGCAAGCTCCTCAATGTGAAACCAATAATAGCCTCTAGGATCTTTAGTAGAGATCATGGGAGCAAAAGCCCCAGAGATGCCTGCCATGAAAAGAGGCCGAAGATTAGAATCCTCAGTGATAAATACGTGCAAAATATACTGAAAAAGAGAGTGAAGCCCTGCGGAAGTTAAAGTACCAAAAATAATTACATTTGTAATGGCAACATTTCAGAAAAGTACCGAGCTCAAATTCAACTGCAAATGTTTGTTACCAAAATGAGGAAAGGTTACTTTTGTGTGGCTCACCCTGACTGAAGATTCAAAAAAAGTGGATGTGATTGTAGTTGACTATGACAATGAATATGTGAGTAATTTGTTAATAAATGTTGCATCTTTTTGGAAAGCAAATATTTTTCCACTGTTAATTCATAGTGTTACAGTACCTAATTAAAAATATTTTAGGTAGTAATATAAGTTCATAATAAATAAATTTATTCTTATGTTATTAAAAACTTAAAAATATCAATAAGTGCTTATTATGGCTATGTTTATCCTCAATTAACATATAGTATAATATTCAGGGGTAATAGTGTAAATATTTAAACTACCTTTATGTTACAGAAAAAATGTATAAGAACAATTTATAATAAATACACTACTAAGTCCCTCCGTAATACATTCAGAGATGAAAAATTTCTCACTGTAATTTGTATATACATATTAGAATGTTATCTGTTTGTAATGAAACAAAGATAATTTTATAGAGAGGGACAATGTTATTAGCTATGGCTTCACCGTACTGGTTGGAAGGCAGGGGAATGAACTGCAGTATTAAATGTAACATCAAAAAACATGAATTAGTAATAAATATAAATATGATCTCTGTATACCTCAAATAAATAATACAATGTACCAAAAAAGTACATATATAATTGCAATAAAAATGTTTAATCATTTGTCATTAAGGTTAAAAACCCTAAATGGTAATACATTTAAGTACACATTAAAAACCTGGCTTTTATCTAAGCTATATTATAATTTAAGTGAATATTATAGTGATTACTAGTGTAATATTATGTGTGTTCATGTTATATAAAGTTCAAAAAGTAATCTTTGAGTTATTATTGACGTTTGAGTTATTATGACCGCCTCCGTGGTCTAGTGGTAACAAACGTTGCCGTGAACTCGGGAGGTCGTGGGTTCGATTCCCACCGGGGGCAAGTTGTACATTGTATAATTTGTCTCGGTCTGGGTGTTTATATGTATAATATGTATATATTTACAAAAAAAAAAGTATAATATGTAGTTTATCAACCATATAGTTTCCGTAACACAAGCCTCGTTGCTTACCACGGAAACTAGATGGCGCTGTGTGACCTGTCTGGAAATATTTATTATTATTGATTATTATTATTCTGTTTTTAAATAGTTTTAAAGTATTTTTGTTATTAGTCTGTTTTTGAATAGTTTGTAGACCCACAAACTATTCATAAACAGACCAATAATAATATAACCTTGTCTACCTACAAGCTATTTAAAAGCAGATTACCTACTCAAATTATTGTATGTTCGAAAAGGATAGCTGTTGTAAGGTTTACTACTACCACAATGTAACCAAAAACTGTGGACATTGAATAATATACACAGTTTTGACAATAAAATATATTTTATTCTATTAATTATTATATATACATTTATTCGAAAAAATATTTACAACATATAAAATAAAATTAATATTAAGGATAGGGATATAAGTCCCTATATAAGTTTTATATTCTATTAATTGTAGCTACATTAATAGAATATATTTTATTGTCAAAACTAATAACGAAGGAAAAATAAAATTTATACTAAAGGTTTTCAAATGTTTTATTTAATAAATTATAAAAATTCCAATATAAACAGAATGCGTAATTAAGTGATTGGATACATATATGACATCCCAGAAAGGTGTGGCAAAATTGCATTTCAGAAGCATTGAATGCAGTTTGCACAACTAATAAAACTACATCACACTAATTGTAAAAAAACCAATGATGTAAATAGGAATCGCTGTTGACTGCTATTTTTTAATTCATTTAATCCATAAGCACATCCACATACCAAATGAACATATATTAATGGGTTTGAAAAAAAAAAAATAGTTTTTCTGAACTTAAAGATAATGACAGTATCATATAACAGTAAATTATTCTTGAAAAATATTCCAATTATAGCTAGCTTTTTACGCCTTTTTATTGTTAACTTAAATAAACAATCTATCAGGAAGACTTTACCGATTTCATTTCGACACAACTATCACAATGTAAGTTGTATTATTGATTGCCTTAAGAGTTGTAGGTTGTTGAATGTCTTCACACTGTTTAACAAGTTCCATTCTTCGGCGTTTGACAAATGTAGATCGTAAAGGACCAGCATCACACATTCTTTTAATGCGAACTGGCTGGCAATGAAATTTAGAAGGCCAAACTTTATCCTTCAAAATTAATTTCTGGCTGAAACCCATTTTGTACTGTAAGTAATTTGCCATGTCATTTTCCATCTGTAACAAACAAACAAGTTAGTCGGGATCTTTTAGTATAATGCTTATTGAAATCATAAGACTCTGTAGCTACAATTTTTAACTAATATTATGGAAAACATCGGAAGTATTTGAAGTGAGTTGTAATAGACATTCTGTTAAAAACATTAGAGGTATTATTATAACCTCAAATCAATAACGAAAACATTTACATTCTTAATATCTTTACTTACATTGAAATGGTCTTCACAGAAGAAAATATTTGTACTATTCGCTATGTCATTAGGATCCCTCCGAGAAAGTTGCAACCACTTTCGCCGCACTTTGACATTCTTTGGAACACTAACAAATAGTTTTTCCGGATTTTCAACGACGTATTTGTACATTTTGGAACTGCACACCATTTGTAACTCATTTTATTACATAAATCACTGATAAAATGTAAATCCAATCGCACTTTTGTTTTTTGTTTACGACAAATGTATGCGGATGACATGTGCCACAGGCAAGTGACGTCACAGACCCGATTGAGGCGCCATATTGTCAAAGTAGCGTTTGGCATGCTTTTTAAATATTGTTTTTTCAATTTGATATTTTTCAGCAAATATGTACCAGAATTAAAAAAAATAACTTTTACTGGGTTCCTTAAACTCTACTGCATAATATAAAATGGATTTTGAAAACCTGTCAAATAGCCTATAATAAGTTTCTAATTTCTTCCTCTTTTTTATCGGTGAATGTTGTGACAACTAATTGGTACATATATTAGATAAGTTATAATTATACTATGTTATGTTTGTGATAATATATGTACTGCTGTGTGTACTATATAAATAAATAAATAAATATATGCTGTGTTCGACTTGAACGCAAAGCGCGCTCTTTTTACTTTATTTTGTTCGATTCGATTAGCGTTTTCATTCAATTAAGCGTGCTTTGTTTTCAAGTCGAACATGCTCTTCGTATTATTAAGTGACGTCACTCACGCTGACTAATGTTTTCAAGTCGAACACGCTTTTCGTATTATTAAGTGAGCTCACTCACGCTTACTAATGTTTTCAAGTCGAACACGCTTTTCGTATTATTAAGTGAGGTCACTCACGCTTACTAATGTTTTCAAGTCGAACACGCTTTTCGTATTATTAAGTGACGTCACTCACGCTGACTAATGTTTTTAAGAAAACGATCTTAAATCTAAAATAATGTAATTATATCATTTAAATATAAATGATTTCCTTAATTAAAACGAGAATCTAATAAAGATTAATAAAACAAACATTATTTTTAGACAATAGATGCAGCAACTAAAGAACAAGCCGAACAGCAACCTACCTTACAGAGGGAACAAGAAGAAGCAGAGGAGATGGGACCTGATGATGAAGTGCCCATGGAAGTTGATGATGATGATCTCCAGGTAATTTAAAAGTAAAGTATCATCACGACCGTATCTCTTACGGTGTGGTCGGAAATCACGCTTATAAAAAAGCGGATTCACATTTAGCCAACTTCACTATAGGCCAATCATGACAAGTGGCAAGCTCGTCGATGTCTCCAGCGTACCAAACTCGAGAAATGTCACAAATAAATTAATATTATAGTGTACCAGAAATCGAACCCGGTACCTCCAGGTCTAAATCAGTATATAACTATTCATTTTACTTCTAAAATATAGACTGTATTTCTTTAAATCCTTTGTAGACCTATATTGTAAGACGTTTTCTTAACTGCTGCTCCACTCAACCATTCCTTCCAGCTTTCAAATGTTTTCCCTCGAGGGTCCTCGAAGTCAGTAGTTGTAAACTCTCCAAGCCTCCAAAAGCATAAATATCACCTTTTTAATCATTTTCGGTAACATAAATTCGTTTATCTACTCTCATATCGTAAAATGCGAATTACAAACTTCAAAACGAATTTATATTGACATACTTTATAAACATACTACTGAAATTTAAAAATAAAATCGTTTTGATTTTGATTGAAAAAGTTTTGATTCCAATTTTTACTTGTCTATGGCAGCGCCCGCCAGAGCGCGTGCGCGATCATAAGCTAGGTTTTGGCGCCATTTCTATGGCGCATAGTCTATTTCTTACCCTTTTAACTTTTATCTTTTATTTAGTGGGCTCAATCCCAATGTATGAGAGTAGATAAATTAGTGTATGAAACTGCACATAACTAGGTATTATAACACTCGTGTGATACTATTAAAAACCTCGCCTACGCTACGGCTCGGTTTTTAAACACAAACTCGTGTATAATACCCCTTACTATGCAACAGTTTCATAAACTACTATTACTGTATCGGCTGCTCGCCAGTGGAACATGCTTCCACTGACCATCAAACAAGCTCCTTCAATTATTATCTTTAAAAAAAAACAACCTAATACTTTTCTTTTAAACAAGCAGAACAATATATTTTAAATTTAAATATTTCTTCTTATTAATATTTATTATCTTCATATATATCTACTATATATTAATAAGTATGTATACTTACTATATATATAGTTTATCAAATTTAAAATAAGGTTAAAATTGCACCCCACATATTATACTGTCTCACTCTCCCAAAGGTTAGAGCCGAAATGGCTTTAATTTCGCCTTTGTACATACTTTTAAGTTAAAGTGCAATAAAGTATTTTAATAATAATAAATAGTTCAAGCACTTTTAGCATTCATAACTCTGTCTCTTTCATACTATGAATATTCATGTGTCACAATAGTTATTATAATGTTGGAACGCAATCTGAATTAAATTAATTTTGAACTAATTTATAATAAGTTAATAAGTGGCGACCCCAAATGCCTTCCTAAAACAGAATATTCCCTTATAATTCAACGAGGAAATGCGGCGAGCGTTTTAGGGGTGGTAAGCCCTTAGTTTATTTTGTAGTATAGTTTTAATTTCATAGGTATTTTTGTTTAGTTTTATTTATAATTATTTTTTAAATATATTTAAAAATATTTATCAGTAAATAACTTATTTAAGGCTGTTTCAAGGGAAATAATAATTTAAAATAATAGATAAATAATAATTTAAAATTAAATAAAACAGTTTACAGTACATAGACGAGCTTAATATCTAAAAACATTATCTAACAGCTACCTTGAGTTTGTCAGTCCTATTCCCCTAACGTAGTGACGTGTCGAGGTGTCCCTCAGTTTGACAGCTGGAAAGAATAATGGAGTGGAGACGCGTGTAGGACTTCGTGTTCCAGGGGCTGTAATGATGATGAGACGCACATCTTTATTGTGCTGAGATAAAAATTTACAGTTAATTTTATCTAATCTCCAATAATAGGTGGAAAAATGTGATAAAGAAATACGACCCGAGAAGAGTAGAGAGAGAGGAGATCTGGAGGAAAAGAGGAAGGAGAGAGGAGAAGAGGGAGAGGGGGACACCGCAATACAGGTCGACGGGGAACAGGTCCGCACTCACAGCGTCGCCAGGGGACATGATAACACCTACCATACCAGGTACATATACTGAGAAATACTAGGTAAATATATCTCAACACACTAGGTAAGTATTTTGTAAAATACTAGTTAGGAATATCCTAAAATGCTAAAATTCGAATTTAAAATTCGAAAAATACTAGGTTAATATATCGCTTATAAATCCTAAAATATACTATACCAATGTATTCGAAAATACTACGTATGTATGATTCAAAATAAAATAAAAATGACTCTTTAAAATGACAGAAAAGATTAATTAAAGACAACACGAGTATAAATTTAAATCTGTAATGTTTATTACTTGTAGATTGGATCCGTCAACAAGTCGCGAGAGCGAGATGTCACTATCGGAATACAACAGTCACAGGTCTGCGATAGGGGGGGCCGGCACAGTGGGACGTGACACCTGTGGGGGCCTCTGGAGGGGGCTCTGGGGCAAGGTGGGGGCGCAGGCCAGGGGACTGGCGGACACGCTGCGGCTCATACTCACTCCCACCACGCGCTCCAGGTTGGCAGGTATGGACCTTAGTAGTCAGCACAGACATCTACCTCAAAATATTACACATACACAAGACTTACTTATAAACTTAACACACACAAGACTTCTAAAAATACATATAACTCACTCATAAACATACACAAGACTTATAAATATACACATATCTCACTTATAAACATACACAAGACTTATAAATATACACATAACTCACTCATAAACTTACTCAAGACTTATGTAGACATTTTATCATAGCCAACTATTGCAGCGTTGCTCAGAATTACCTAAATAAATAAAAATAAATAAATCTTAAAAACGCGAGCCATAAGGTTGATATTACATCCATGACAAAAAAGTTCCTCTAGTCGATCATAGATGGTAATAGCACCATCTTTTTTCTTTGTTGCCCACGATTATAATGACATTACCTCATGTATTGTTCAGTTTAAAGTTGAAAGTTTTGCTAGTGGACATTAGGTGGCATAACAAACATTTAGTATGGAAATGTGTTGGATGCTACACTTGAGCCGGTTGGTTGCAGGCGAGTACCGAACCGGGCGCCGCCTGAACATGCGTCGCGTGATTCCTTACATCGCGTCGCAGTTCCGGAAGGACCGCATCTGGTTGCGCCGCAGCAAGCCCGCGCAGAGAGACTACAAGATCGCCATCGCCATCGACGACTCCAAGTCCATGGACTACAACGACTCCAAGGACTTCGCCTTCCAGAGCCTGGCCCTGGTCTCCCAGGTGAGTACCGGAACATGCGTCGCGTGATTCCTTACATCGCGTCGCAGTTCCGGAAGGACCGCATCTGGTTGCGCCGCAGCAAGCCCGCGCAGAGAGACTACAAGATCGCCATCGCCATCGACGACTCCAAGTCCATGGACTACAACGACTCCAAGGACTTCGCCTTCCAGAGCCTGGCCCTGGTCTCCCAGGTGAGTACCGGAACATGCGTCCCGTGATTCCTTACATCGCGTCGCAGTTCCGGAAGGACCGCATCTGGTTGCGCCGCAGCAAGCCCGCGCAGAGAGACTACAAGATCGCCATCGCCATCGACGACTCCAAGTCCATGGACTACAACGACTCCAAGGACTTCGCCTTCCAGAGCCTGGCCCTGGTCTCCCAGGTGAGTACCGGAACATGCGTCGCGTGATTCCTTACATCGCGTCGCAGTTCCGGAAGGACCGCATCTGGTTGCGCCGCAGCAAGCCCGCGCAGAGAGACTACAAGATCGCCATCGCCATCGACGACTCCAAGTCCATGGACTACAACGACTCCAAGGACTTCGCCTTCCAGAGCCTGGCCCTGGTCTCCCAGGTGAGTACCGGAACATGCGTCGCGTGATTCCTTACATCGCGTCGCAGTTCCGGAAGGACCGCATCTGGTTGCGCCGCAGCAAGCCCGCGCAGAGAGACTACAAGATCGCCATCGCCATCGACGACTCCAAGTCCATGGACTACAACGACTCCAAGGACTTCGCCTTCCAGAGCCTGGCCCTGGTCTCCCAGGTGAGTACCGGAACATGCGTCGCGTGATTCCTTACATCGCGTCGCAGTTCCGGAAGGACCGCATCTGGTTGCGCCGCAGCAAGCCCGCGCAGAGAGACTACAAGATCGCCATCGCCATCGACGACTCCAAGTCCATGGACTACAACGACTCCAAGGACTTCGCCTTCCAGAGCCTGGCCCTGGTCTCCCAGGTGAGTACCGGAACATGCGTCCCGTGATTCCTTACATCGCGTCGCAGTTCCGGAAGGACCGCATCTGGTTGCGCCGCAACAAGCCCGCGCAGAGAGACTACAAGATCGCCATCGCCATCGACGACTCCAAGTCCATGGACTACAACGACTCCAAGGACTTCGCCTTCCAGAGCCTGGCCCTGGTCTCCCAGGTGAGTACCGGAACATGCGTCCCGTGATTCCTTACATCGCGTCGCAGTTCCGGAAGGACCGCATCTGGTTGCGCCGCAGCAAGCCCGCGCAGAGAGACTACAAGATCGCCATCGCCATCGACGACTCCAAGTCCATGGACTACAACGACTCCAAGGACTTCGCCTTCCAGAGCCTGGCCCTGGTCTCCCAGGTGAGTACCGGAACATGCGTCCCGTGATTCCTTACATCGCGTCGCAGTTCCGGAAGGACCGCATCTGGTTGCGCCGCAGCAAGCCCGCGCAGAGAGACTACAAGATCGCCATCGCCATCGACGACTCCAAGTCCATGGACTACAACGACTCCAAGGACTTCGCCTTCCAGAGCCTGGCCCTGGTCTCCCAGGTGAGTACCGGAACATGCGTCGCGTGATTCCTTACATCGCGTCGCAGTTCCGGAAGGACCGCATCTGGTTGCGCCGCAGCAAGCCCGCGCAGAGAGACTACAAGATCGCCATCGCCATCGACGACTCCAAGTCCATGGACTACAACGACTCCAAGGACTTCGCCTTCCAGAGCCTGGCCCTGGTCTCCCAGGTGACACACACGCCGTACTCGTAACATACTATCAGATCGAATCACATTGTTAAAGCCAGTATGACCCACCGGAGTCGCACTTCAGTCGGCGGCCGACGTCTACAGTTTTGTGTTTCGGTGACGTCACACCGCGTGTGCTTATTTTTCGGTGCTGCAGCAGTGTCTGCTGCGTAGCCACGCGCGTGTATCTATCGGTTGGAACTATTACTTGGATTATTAGAATTGTGCGAAGAGAGTTTTAGCATCAAAAGAGCTGGTCTTCTTCTGGATATCTGGGGTCGATTCTACTGAGACTTGGCAAGTGCTTCGGCCTCTTTTTTATACTTCACGGAGCTGCCTCGTCATCAAACCCCCCAACCATATACAGTCCACTCATCTACCACCCCCGTGAGGAAGTTGGAAATCTCCCCCACAGACATCATCCAATTTATACTATTTTTGTACTATTTGTGCCGCAATAAAAAAATATGTAAAAATACTTTATTGTTAAGACTAATGTTATTTTTGGTATATATTACTGTGCAATAAGTTATTTGGAAAATAAAAACGTACCTAATCGGTACGATCTAGTAAAAAAAATAAAGAAAGTCAACAGGCGCCTCATATTTTTTTACTGAATATCGCTTTGACAGTTGTTTAAGGAGCTTTCCCAAACGTTTTGAAGTAACAAATTCTCAGTCAGCCAAAATACCACGCCTGTCAAAATTATGAGTGACTGCGGTGACTTATGAGTGAATATATATTTTTTATTACTGGCATCGAATTAATCCTTAAGTACTAGTGCTGTCATGATAATATTATAAACATTTGCACACCTTAACTATTCAAAATAAATAAAAATCTACTTAAATTGTAATTTCGTTAGAATATTTTATCTAAAAATGCTTATATAACTGAATACAATTTAGTTCAAATCCGTATACAAGATCAATACCTTTGTTATTGATAAATATATATTAAAATATAGGTATTAGTGTAACCAGAACCTCTGACTTTACATGCTCTTCTCGCGGGAACTGTGGTGTTGTAAATATAGGTATTAGTAGAACCAGAACCTCTGACTTTACATGCTCTTCTCGCGGGAACTGTGGTGTTGTAAATATAGGTATTAGTGGAACCAGAACCTCTGACTTTACATGCTCTTCTCGCGGGAACTGTGGTGTTGTCAATATAGGTATTAGTGGAACCAGAACCTCTGACTTTACATGCTCTTCTCGCGGGAACTGTGGTGTTGTAAATATAGGTATTAGTGGAACCAGAACCTCTGACTTTACATGCTCTTCTCGCGGGAACTGTGGTGTTGTAAATATAGGTATTAGTGGAACCAGAACCTCTGACTTTACATGCTCTTCTCGCGGGAACTGTGGTGTTGTCAATATAGGTATTAGTGGAACCAGAACCTCTGACTTTACATGCTCTTCTCGCGGGAACTGTGGTGTTGTAAATATAGGTATTAGTGGAACCAGAACCTCTGACTTTACATGCTCTTCTCGCGGGAACTGTGGTGTTGTAAATATAGGTATTAGTGGAACCAGAACCTCTGACTTTACATGCTCTTCTCGCGGGAACTGTGGTGTTGTCAATATAGGTATTAGTGGAACCAGAACCTCTGACTTTACATGCTCTTCTCGCGGGAACTGTGGTGTTGTCAATATAGGTATTAGTGGAACCAGAACCTCTGACTTTACATGCTCTTCTCGCGGGAACTGTGGTGTTGTAAATATAGGTATTAGTGGAACCAGAACCTCTGACTTTACATGCTCTTCTCGCGGGAACTGTGGTGTTGTCAATATAGGTATTAGTGGAACCAGAACCTCTGACTTTACATGCTCTTCTCGCGGGAACTGTGGTGTTGTCAATATAGGTATTAGTGGAACCAGAACCTCTGACTTTACATGCTCTTCTCGCGGGAACTGTGGTGTTGTAAATATAGGTATTAGTGGAACCAGAACCTCTGACTTTACATGCTCTTCTCGCGGGAACTGTGGTGTTGTCAATATAGGTATTAGTGGAACCAGAACCTCTGACTTTACATGCTCTTCTCGCGGGAACTGTGGTGTTGTCAATATAGGTATTAGTGGAACCAGAACCTCTGACTTTACATGCTCTTCTCGCGGGAACTGTGGTGTTGTAAATATAGGTATTAGTGGAACCAGAACCTCTGACTTTACATGCTCTTCTCGCGGGAACTGTGGTGTTGTAAATCTATGACACATGTACATAAGAGAGAACTGTGTTTTATTTTGTATTGGTAACCACGGATCTAAGTTAGCTTATTTATTGTTAACTTAGTATTATTCTTATTCTAGGCACTAAATCTTCTGGAATCTGGAGATTTGTCAGTATTAAGTTACGGAGCACAGCCGACCATACTGCATCCCTTCTGCGAACCATTCTCGGAACATTCTGGCGCCAAAATCATAGAGAAACTCACCTTTAGTCAGGATAAAACTAGAATTTCTCAGCTTCTGGACTTCGCCACAGTTATGTTTGACGAGCAGACGGTGTCGAGTGATGCTATTAATGCCAAATTGTTGGTGATCATCGGAGACGGTCAGGGAGTCAATGCAGAAGGACCGGCCAAAGTGTTGCAAGCCGTCAGGAGACTCCGGCAGAAGGAAATCTTTGTTGTTTATGTCATTATAGACAATCCTGAGAATAAGGTTAGTTATAATTTAGTTTTTCTTTAGTACTTAGGTTGTCACGTTAGGCGTGACATTGAAACAAAACTACAGAATTTAAGCAATGGAAGTTAAGTATATTAAGGAAAATGAATTTAACACAGCAAGAGATTCTACAATTAAACAGGGGAGGGTCTTAAACCAAAACTATTATAAACCTATCACTCTTTATGCATCCGTTCCCGAAGAGCCAACATCACGGGGACTCTGGGCAGCGGGGTTATCTTCCAGGCATAGAAGACCTACTGGAAAAAACCTGAAACGCACCGGGAGCACACAACTTCCATTTCTAGATCCACCACCACTCCAGTCCACACCAAGACAAGAGACCATGTAGTTGGTGAGACCGCAGTGGTGGTACACAAATAAAAATGAATCTACTGCACGTGGTCATGAAGTCACAGTCGGCTCGAAAAAGGTGGAATGTCAAAATCAACATTGACAGTTGACGTCTTAAATATGTGCAAGGCATTGCAGACAACGATATTTTTTCCCGCATTTATGAGTTAAGAATTTTGAAGACTAGGTTTAATTTTAAGCGCTTGAATCATTACAATCGTTGAAGACTCATACTAATGCCACTAAACTTTTCCAAACAAATGTAACTGATATCAGTCCCTATCACCATGCAGACTTACACTACTCAAATATATTTTTTCTTTTCAGTGTTCAGTGTTAGACATAAGAAACGTAGTGACAAACGTTTCGGGTAAGTCGTCCTCGATAATGTTCCGCTCGTTTATGGAATCGTTTCCGTTTCCCTTCTACGTGGTGGTGCGGGATTTGACGACGCTACCCTCCGTGTTGGGAGACGCTTTGCGACAGTGGTTCGAACTCGCTGCCAACTGTCATACATAGAAAAATACAATATATGAGGGTAGATTGAAAAAACTCATAAACATGTATCGTCGGACAAAAACATTAATGGAACATTTCAAAATATACTGCCAGCTGATAAAAACGACGCTGGTCGAACATTGTGCAGTAACTGTTATGGGGTTCTGAGGCTCCGCCCCCTTAAGAAGTACAATTGCAGACACATGTTTTTTAACCTTGTTAAAACTTTTTTTTTAATCGTTTTGGTTATTGATTTCTGTTTTGACGCCTATTCGTTTTAATTCAAAACATTAGATAAAAATTAAAGAATAAAAAATATAATTCAATGAAAAAGGGAGCAGATATTGAATAAGAAAAACGAATGAAATTACAGGCTGTGTTCTTTTAAATTAAAGTTGATTTTTAATTTGTCATTAAACAATATATATTTTTGCCCATGAAATGATTTACAAACTTGCTCCGTCTACATTTATCCAGCGCTCTTTTTACATGCTTAAATTAAATTGTAATACGAGAAAAATAGATTATTTTGTATAATGGAATACCTTCGAACTGGCAAATAGTTCTATCTTATCATTTAGGATTAATCTATTATAGAATATTCTAAGAAATAATAATAATATGTTCATTATGTATTGTTTATTTAATATTTACTTGGCCTCTGCCTGTCACATATTTTCAAAACTCCCAAAGGTTAGCTGGTGGATAATGCCTCACGGCATAAAGCTCGCCTGTGCACATTCATTTTTGTGTTATTTTAGTTTTTGTGCAATAAAGCATTTTTATTATAAGAACGCAGACATTATAATTTTTATTTAATAAATTATAATATAATTAAAACTACTTGAAAAGTAAATATAAAGTAAATTACAAAAAAAAACTATAAGTCAAAAATATCATCTAGAGACTGGCAATATGAGACTGCCGATGAGGCTAATACTTTGGCAGAAATAATTGCCAGCTTTCCTGTCTCAAAACTTTTAAACTTGTGAAATTCTATTAGTGATTTAGAAACACTTTCCAATTCTACGTACCTAACTTAAAACGTGATTTCGAAGATGTTCCGTTAATGAATCCGACCGACGACATTTATTATTGTCGCTACGCTTTACTAGATGGCGCTCAAAACACCATTTTATTCTGAACAATTCAGATTAATTAATGATTTTATTTTTAACTGATGGCTCAGTTTTGACACACATTCGATGGCTTGCTTCTATTAAGGCCGCGTTCGTTTTAAGAAATGTTAGCATAAATATACCACTTTCCTTTAGCACAAATCGTTCGTTTAATGAAAATTCTAACATTTGATGCTAATTTTGTATGTCAGTACCGTATTGAAAGGAGGGTTATTGATGTTACTTTTTGACAGATGTTATTAACATATAAAATGGTTTATCTACTCTCATATCGTAAAATGCGAATTACAAACTTCAAAACGAATTTATATTGACATACTTTATAAACATACTGCTGAAATTTAAAAATAGAATCACATTATAACACTTTTTCTCTAACAAAATAATGTTATATTTCATTTAAAAAATAGAATCATACATATTATGTAACACTTATTTTTTTTTAAGGCAAAGGTCCATTACAAAAAAGTTTTGATTTCAATTTTTACTTGTCTATGGCAGCGCCCGCCATAGCGCGTGCACGGTCATAAGCTATGTTTTGGCGCCTTTTCATTGTTTAGGACTTATGTATTCCGTACCATGGTCATATAAAAATTGGCGCCATTCAATACGTTTTGTTGTATAGCATTTCGAGTGATTTTTCTTACTCTTTTAACTTTTATCTTTTATTTAGTAGGTTCAATCTCAATGTATGAGAGTACATAAATTAGTGTATGAAACTGCACATAACTAGGTTTTATAACACTCGTGTGATACTATTTTTAAACACACACTCGTATATAATACCCCTTATTATGCAACAGTTTCATAAACTACTATTAAGTAATAAATTATATATACATTGTCAATTAATTTGTTATTATTTGTTACTTGTCAAAAAGGTAGCCTCACCGCTCGTTTTTTTAAAGAAGTGTTAGCATTGTTAAACAAAAGTGGTATTTCTTAACAAAAACGACATTTCTAAGTTTATGAAGTTGCTACGAGATGTTGGAAATGTTATAAAACGAACGCGGGACTAGAGAAGTGTCGCGAATCAATTATATACGTTTTATGTTGAGTTAGTCAAAATCTGTGATTATGTTATATTGAAAATTTAAAAATTAATTTATTTTTATTAACATATATAATATTAAGATGGATGGATGGATGTGCAAGGAATTATTGTTAAGATCATTTAAAGAGGGCTTAGCGCTAATGAACCCACTCGCTCGCCCAACCAATATTTTCAATGATTTTTCAAGTCTGGGTGTATTGTAAATTTACGGACATTTTGATGATATTGCTAATTCTACCTAAACGCTTTTCAAATGTCCCTCCCGGACCAGAGTAATCTGGTAAGGTGGGGAAAAGCTACGGAAAAGAACTGTACATTGTGTGGTGCTGCCATAGGAACTGCTTGACACACACTTGTAGGGTGCGTTACTCTTCTAGAAAAGGGCTATTACTCACGCCGACATGACAAAGTCCTAGGTGTTATCCGTGAAGCAGTAAGTCTTTCTATTGCAAGAGCCAGAAAGGGACTGACTACAAATAAAACTTTGACCACATTTGTAAAGGAAGGGCAAAGCACGAAAACTAAATGCAAGCCCACCTCGATCCTTGGCGCCGCATCAGACTGGAAAATTCTCATGGATACATTTGAACACCATTATAGGATCCCAGATGAACTAGATGTATCAGCCTATAGGCCAGACATCTTAGTGTATTCTCGGAACTTGAAAAAAGTTATCCTTATTGAACTTACCGTTCCGTGGGAATCAAATATTCCAAAAGACCACAACATGAAGTCGAATAAATATTATGATCTCACAGAAGAAATGATCAGGAACGGGTTCAAGACTCAGCTTTACGCAGTGGAAGTTGGTGCAAGAGGAGTTCCAGCAAAATCTTTGCATCACTTACTGAAAGAATTGGGCCTAAGCAGGTCTGCCGTCAATACATTTATGGAACGAGCTTCCAAGACGGCATTAACGGAATCATACAGTATTTGGTTGGGTAGGGAGAGAAGTAGAATGGTGGATGGTGAGCGTATTATCGCGCAATAGAAAAAAAAAGGAGGCCTCCTTTTCTTAAACCAGCCAATTGTCGGTCGCAAGCCCGAGACACCATTCTTCTCATCTCTTACCCACACACGATGGACCCGGCACCCGCACGGTGAATCCATGGAATGCTTAGAAATTTGTCTTCCATATATTTGTTTTAGAAAAATAGAGGAAACTAGTTGATAAATGTATTTTATGTCTAAAAATTATATATATGAAAATGTCTTTAATATAGTTTCCTAAAAAGTCGTTAGAATATGTGGCGGCACATGGAACGGTACCTTCACCATAAGGGTCACGGGTTCGATGACGATGTGGTGAGGTACCATACGAGACCGACCCACTATTGTGAGGGCTAAGTTGAAGGACCTGGGAAGTAGTAGGTCAGACCAGTGTGGTATCCCCACTACTATAACTACATTTATCAACATAAATACACGGGGACTTGTAAAATCTTTGAATATATTGGATTGTGCGAGCGAGAGAGATGCAAACGCTTTAAACCCTCTAGTATACATATCGGAAAGGATTATTAAAACAATCGATGTTTAACAGGTCACGTGATTGGTTACCTTGTCACTCACTAGCCAATCACGTGTCTCGTAAGCAAATGTTAGACATGGATTATTAAAACAATCCATGTTTAACAGGTCACGTGATTGGTTACCTTGTCACTCACTAGCCAATCACGTGTCTCGTAAGCAAATGTTAGACATGGATTATTAAAACAATCCATGTTTAACAGGTCACGTGATTGGTTACCTTGTCACTCACTAGCCAATCACGTGTCTCGTAAGCAAATGTTAGACATGGATTATTTAAAACATACTTTAGGAAACTGTCTGGTATGATTAGTGATGTCGAACTATCGATAGTTGACTTCGTTAGGTTAGCGATAGTTTGGATACTCCCGATAGTGTATAAGGCTGTCGTTACTATTCTTGTTGTTCCCGACGAGTTAATTATCGTCGAATTGATAATATAGATTATTTTTTATTTTTAGATATTTAAATTGAGGCGTATAAAATCAAACACAGCTAAATCCAAAAGTTAGTAACAAATACGAGTATATATTTATCATTTTTAATTAATTCACATACATACATACACATCTTCACGCCAGATCCCTTGCGGGGTAGGCAGAGACAATTGAGCGCCACTTGACACGATCACGACATACCTCTTTCGCTTCATCGACGTTCATCAACCTCTTCATACATGCCCTTTTGCTACGAAGGCTTTTTAATGCACCTTCAGTCAGTGTTTTATTTATTTGATCGTGATATGTGAGTCTCGGTCTGCCAGGGCCTCTTTCACCCACAACTTTCGCATTATATATCTGGTTCGTCAATCTTTCTTTGCTCATTCTTTCAACATGCCCGAACCATCGTAGCATGCCTTTTCTTATTTTTGTCCCTATGCTTTCTTTTATACCAACCCTTTTCCGTATTTCGACGTTACGTATGCGGTCCGCCAATGTGACGCCGCATATCCGGCGCAGCGACCTCATTTCTACGGCATTAACCCTACTGTCATGCGTATTCTGACGTATCCACGACTCGCTTCCATACATCAGTGTTGGTACCAACATGGCATTGTGTATGGCGAGCCGAGCTTTGTCACTGACATTTCGACTGCCGATCAGTGACCCCAGGGCACCGTTAACACTATTTCCCGCGTTCACTCTTCTTTCAACGTCCCTATCGTACTTCCCATCCGCAGTGAAAACACTGCCCAGATATATAATTTCATTTACTTGTTCTAGAGTTTCATCATCAATCTTTATCGTCAAGGTTGTCATCCTTCTTCTTTCAAACACTAGTACCTTAGTTTTTCTCGCATTCAAACGGAGTCCTTTTTCTGCACATCCCTCCTTCATTCTTGTGACTAGTGATTGCAGTTGTTGTTCGGACGATGCCATAAGAACAGCATCATCTGCATAAAGCAGGCAGTTCACCACTAGATCACTCATCTTTATCCCACAGTCACTCTCTCTCACTCTTTTTAGGCATTTGTCGAGATATAGAGTGAATAATCTAGGAGAAAGCACACAACCCTGTTTGACGCCCATTTGGGATTCAAAGCAAGGCGACATACCCCCCTCCACCCGCACACAAGCTTTGCAGCCCTTGTACAAACAAAAACAAACAAACAAAAACAAAAATATTTTATTTCTTTAAATACAAGTTTATATAGTACATTTTCTGGATCCCCCTTTAAGTTTAGTTAGACCTGTATTGGGGGACCCGCTTAAAGTTAAACATAATAGTATTTTATCAGAATGTGTTATTTTAATTTTATATGAAGGAAAATATGTATATTATGTGTTATAAGGGTTAGCTTTTTTTTTCTTTTTTTGTATATATATACATATATATATTATATATACATTTTTTTATTTTATTTTATTATTATTAATGGTTTTGTAGTTTTTATATGTAGTAAGTAATGCGGTTTTTTTTTATCGTAAGGTTAAGTCAGTTTTTTTTTTTTTTTTTTTTATATTTATTAGTGTTTTTTTAGTTTTTATATGTAGTAATGTAGTCTCTTTTTTATCATATGTATTTTTTTTTATTTTTTATTTTTTTATTTTATTTTATATAACTTATATTTTAGTATATGAATTTGCTTTGAATACATTTTATTGTTACTTTATTTAGATTTACAGGGACTGTATAGCTTGTAGCAGTTTGTCATTCACTCCATACTCCGGCAATATGTCCCAAAGCTTCTTTCTTACAACTCTATCAAAAGCCTTCTCCAAATCCACAAAAGCACAGAAAACCTTTTGGTTTAAGGCCAAAAACTTCTCTGTGACACTGCGGAGCGAAAAGACTTGGTCAGTGCATCCTCTTCCAGGTCTAAAGCCTCCTTGTGCCTCCCATAAAAGACCCTCAGTCTTCTCTTGCAGGCGTTTCGTGAGAATCTTGCCATACATCTTGCTCGCCAAACTGATTAAACTAATTGCTCGGTAGTTAGCACAGTCTAATCTAGATCCTTTACCTTTGTACAAAGGAACGATGACTGATTGCCGCCAGTCCTCCGGTACTCTTCCCTCCTGCCAGCAAAGGTTGCACAGAAGATGGAAAGCGTTCCAGACCGGTATACCACCGTATTTGATCATTTCAGCGAGCACCTGATCTTTTCCCGCTGCTTTGCCACATTTCAGGCTTCTAATTGCCGATTGCAATTCTTGCACACTTATTTCCTCCTTAAAAGTGGACGTTGTAATTGTGGGTGGCTCTGGAGGTAAAGTACCCGTCGTAACGTCGTTAGGAGTCCCACTATCATACATCTCGCTAAAATATTCACTCCATCGCTGCAACACCTCATTTGTGTTTGCAAGAATGTTACCGCTCTTTGATTTCACTCTGTTCATTCGACAAGATGACAAGCCACCTTTGGCCTTCCTAACTTCCCTCCAGAAAAGTTTGGAGTTCTCCTTAAAGTTGCTTGTCATCCTATTTTCACCTATTTCCTTACATCTTTCACGCTTCTCCTTAACCAAAGATTTAGTCTCAATCTTGCAGCGATGGTACAACTCTTTTTTTTCTCTTTTCATACTTTCATTCATATTGAGCGAAGCAACGTAATCTATCCAAGCTTTCTTCTTTCTTTCTACCGAATCTTTTACCTCTTCATCCCACCAGGCGTCACCTTTGGTTGCTCGCTTTTTTGCTACTCCACATACTTCTCTTGCCGATTCTACCATACCATTTTTTAGGTACTTCCAGCACTTTAATTAATTCAATAACAAATAAATCTTTCTTTATGGTTATTCAATTTGTTACCCATACAGCGAACTAGTAATCGCAATCGCCACTAAGGCAAAGTCTCATACTTTTCGCCGTAATTTGCTATTAAATATATTTGACGTGATATGTTTAACAGAGACATGGTTAATTGACGGCATTAAAGATGAAGAATTTTTTGATGACCGATACATTGTTTACCGTCGGGATCGTAACTACGCGGCGACGGGCCAGGCCTATGGTGGCGGGGTGCTGATTGCGGTCCGTCGTCAGCTGGCGGCCGCGGAGAGATGTGAGTGGCACTCTTCTGCGGAAGACCTGTGGGTCACGCTCTCACTGCGATGCTTCAAGCCTCGTGCTGAGTATAAATTGAACGTGTGTGTATTATACTTGTGTAATCAAGCTTTAGGATATTCTTTTGCTAATCAGCTTAGTAATTTTGGAAATAAGTTATTATCCATTATCAGTTCCTTACCATCGGACAAATATGTAGTGGTGGGTGATTTTAACTTACCTAATGTTACCTGGTCTGAATGTTGCGATCGCTCGCTGTCTCCCTCCAATATAGTGGGTCCATTCCAAAAAGAGTTTTTTGACCTAATCCATACGTGCAACCTTAATTTAATAACATTTACAATTGCAACAGTAGAATACTGGACTTATTATTTTCTAATAATGAAATACTAATAAATCCCTGTCCTGATCCTTTAGTGCCCGCCAATATGCACCATCCCGCACTTATTTTTGAATCGACACAAGTGTTATATGACTGTCTCAAAGTTGCGCCCAAGTTGTCGTATTAAAGCCGACTATGATACTATTTCACAAAAACTAAATGATGTTGATTGGCATTTTCAGTTTAGGAATAAATCATTTGAAAATTCTGTAAATTACTTTTATAACCAATTGTATGATTTGCGTAATGAATATGTCCCGAATAAGAAATGCAATAATAATAATTTTCCTTGTTGGTACAGTAACGCTTTGAAAAAGATGCTTAAAGAGAAATATAAATATCATCGAAGGTTTAAGGTGTATGGGAATCGGTCTGATAAACGCTCTTTTGATCTGCTGAGAGAAAGAGCCAGAGAATTGGAAAAGCAACTATATAAGGACTATATTAAACGCGTTGAGAGTGGTATTGCAGACAACCCCAAAGTATTTTGGTCATTTATTAAACAAAGGAACAAGTCATTCTCTATACCTTCCACAATGCACTATGGCTCACAGTCTGCGTCCACAGGTATGGAAGTGTGCAATTTGTTTTCCAATTACTTTCACACTACTTTTTTGTCAGGCTCACAAGGTGGTGCCGATACCAACCCTTCTACTTTGGCTGCAATTAATCCAAATTTAATTGGCATTGGCAATATTAAAATATTAGCATCTGAAGTGTACAAACTACTAAATAAGATTGACATAAATAAATCAGCTGGTCCTGACGGGATCCCTCCGCTGTTTATTAGGTCTTGTGCCAAAAGTTTGACATTACCATTAACTTTGCTCTTTCGACGTTCTTTGGCTGAGGGTTCTGTTCCAGGAGTTTGGAAATCTGCTTTTGTGACGCCTATTCATAAACAAGGTCCTAAAATAATTTAAGTGGCATATTCTACACGGGTACTTAGGTGTTTTATGTATTTTACTTTTTAATATATAATTTTGCTTTACTAACCTTACTTATTTATAAGTAATTTTGCTACCGTTTTTATTTTTTCACCATTAACTGATTCTATTTTTCTCTTTTTTAAATTTTGTATATTGTACTTACCAATGTTGTGAATTTATTTTTGTAGTTCCTAGGAAGAGCACTGACTTCTAGGACACAGCCCAACTAGTCTTGGAGTCAGGGTTTTAACTATTTGTTTTGTAAAACTGTTCCCTTAGTTAAGTCCATATTTATAAGGAAGAAAAAAAAAAAAAATGTAATTGTTTCAATAAACTTTATTATTATTATTATTATTATAAAAATATTGTCGCTAACTATAGACCAATCTCGAAACTCTGTCTTTTTGCTAAAATATTAGAGAGGTTGGTCTACACTCAAACATACTTTGCACTTAAGCATTCCTTTAGCGATTATCAACATGGCTTTCTCAAGGGCAGATCTACTGTCACAAATCTCTTACTATCTAACGAATTCATAACTACTAGCATGGAGGGGGGTGGCCAGGTAGATATTATTTATACCGACTATAGCAAGGCATTTGACAGAATTGACCATTAAATCTTACTAAATAAATTAATGAGCGCTGGCATACATGGTAACCTGTTTCGATGGTTTAGTTCGTATGTTACCAATCGGTCCCAAGCTGTTGCTACATGTGGTTTTCTGTCGGACTGGTCACCTATTCCCTCGGGAGTCCCGCAAGGATCTCTACTGGGTCCGCTCCTCTTCATCCTCTTTATTCAAGATATTGATACCTGTTTTCATCATTCTATGATACTTCTATTTGCAGATGACATGAGAATCTTGAAATCTATCCATAGTTCTGCGGACTCCCAAGAGCTTCAGTCTGATCTCTTGCGCCTAGATAGGTACTGTGATGCGAATAAGTTGGATCTTAATGTTGGCAAGTGCAAGGTAATATCTTTCACTCGTAAACCAATACCTCTAATGTTTACTTATTATGTAAAGGGCTTACAACTGTCTAGAACGAACGAGATTAGGGACCTCGGCATAATTCTCGATAGTAAGCTACTCTTCCAGTCTCATATCGATCACATAGTTGCTAAGGCATCTAAGGCGCTGGGATTTCTAATTAGACAGGGACGTACGTTTGAAAATGTCAAGACTCTAAAGATACTTTATTGCACACTTGTACGTAGCCACCTTGAATACGCATCTCAGGTGTGGAACCCAAAGTATAAAATTTACTCATCTCGTATTGAATCTATTCAAAGGCGATTCCTTCGATACATTTGTCGTAAGACTCGTCAGAACTACCTAAGTTACGAAGACAAATGTAAACGGCATCACCTTTTGCCTCTCTCCGAACGTCGCACTATCACAGACGTGTCATACCTGTTCTCGATAGTTACCTCCAGGATTGACTGCCCCAGTCTTCTTAATTTCTGTAAGCTGCAGGTTACGAAGTCGTCCAGAGAACGGAGATTATTTCTTGTCCCATTCTCCAAAACTAACTACCAACAGAATTCGTTCATAAGCAGGACATGCAGTTATGTTAATGATTATTGCAACGACTTGGATCCATTTATATTATCTCCGACAGCTACACGACGCATTCTTACTAAACGTTTCGCCAGTGGTTCTCATCAATAGTATTATATTTACATATATTGTAAATTTATTGTTTAGTTTATTCCATTTTCTATTTTATTGTTTTTATTAGGTATCTATGTATAATTGTTTTTAATTTTTTTTTTTTTTTAGTTTTTTTATTGTTCTATGTTATGTAGTTTATTGTTCTTAGTTTTAAGTTTAGGTTAATTTTACTTGTGTTGTTATTGCAGCGAGCACCACCTAATTATGTAATTTTACCTATCGGTGGCAACTTGTCAATAGCCATACCCTACCCATATGTACTGTATATATATTTTATGTATCTAGCTGTAAGTTGTCCTTAAACAATAAAAAAAAAATAAAAAAAACACGTTTGTATAGATTAATTTAAAAAATAAAAAAGGGGTTTATTTTATGTAAAGATTTTAGCTTTTATCTGGATGCGATGAATCAAACACTACAACAGAAAACGGTTTGGTTAGTATAATACGTCAAATCAAATCAAATCATTTATTCATCCTTAAGTATAGGTACATACATATTACAATAGGTATTCAGTAGTTAGTTCGTTCAGCTATACTTTACCCTTAGGGGCATACAGATATATTTGTTTAAATAATCCATTTAAATAAAAAATAAATCGTTAATCGTATTAACGAAAAATAATTTTAGAACAAAATATATAATTAATGTCCTATTTTAATAATTATCGTGTATGTCAAATGTGAGATCATCGTCAGTCAGAAAATCGTCAATTGTATAATAACATTTTCCCAGTAAAGCTTTCTTTAGTTTTGACTTAAATAATGGCAGAGGCAAGTCCTTGAAACCGTCTGGCAGAGTATTGTACAATTTAGGAGCCATACCAAAAATACTTAGTCACAACACAGCACATTCAGGTATTAGTAAACGGCACAGTATACAGGCAACATACATTGTGAGGTGATAGGCGAAACATGTTACGGGTCCCAGGACCACAGGGTCGAGGCCAGCACAGTGGCAGTGGGGTGGCCCCCCGGACCCCGACCGCTCCGCCTCCCCTTATGGAGGAGGAGGAGGAGGAGCCGAGATATATGATATAGATACTATGCCCCTGGTTTTTTTTTAAATTCTGGACATCACTTTGTATTATTGCTTGCTACAAAATAATAACACTTTTTTTTTTATTTATGTCAAATTACTGAAAGTGGATTTAGAGCTGCCTCTGGTTTTATACGCCTCAATTCTATCTATTAAACTTATAGACCGTAAATGATTATTTACTTGCTATAATAAACATACAATTGGGTGTATCAGGCAAAACTTTTTGTAGATGTCGCTAGCGGCAATGGTACCTTGTTTACATCTCATCTTTGGCGCATCATTTTTTAAATGTTGTAATTTCTCGATTTACGTTGCACAATTTGAAAATATAAATTTATCTTTAAATTCCCGTAAATAGACAATAATAAGAAACAGACTTCGTTCGCAACAGCCAAGACTCCATTTTGTTCGATTCGGTTTTGACAATTTAGGGTTACCAGTATATATAAAAAAAAAACTATTAAATTATATTATTATAATAAATTATGCGTAGAGTATAAAACTACATAATAATTTATATATACTAAATGTTAAAATAATAAATATAATCAACAAAACTGATTAAGTACGCAGAAATATAAATTGTAAAGCGGAAACCAGCTCAATGTATGGAATAGCCCTTGGGCAGCTCTCAGCAGCTCTCGGCAGGACATCTAGACTGCCCCGTGTCCTCATCCTCATCGTCAAACCAGGTTAGGTTAGGTTAGGTTACCAAGCAAGCCATTGTATCCCAAGCAGTTAGTCTTAAGATCAATAAATAAATCAATGTTGAAAACCAAAAAATAAATATTGTCAGCTATTTATAATATTTATTTACAAACAGTAACGCACATATGTATATATACATAATTACATTTAAATAAACAAATTGTTGAGTATGTTACCAACGACGTAAACCACAGATTATATACTTAAATAGGTAACGTCAGGTAGTGACGTAAATAAAGAAAATAACAAATACAAATATGACTAAAGAAGAAAAAATAAATAAACAACAATAATGATATGGTTTTAGTATGTTCCTAAAAGCACCGGCAGTCGAGGCAATGATGTCTATAAAGTGAAATTTGTTATTGAATGCGTCAACCAGTCGAGGCAATGATGTCTATAAAGTGAAATTTGTTATTGAATGCGTCCACCAGTCGGAATATTAACAATTATATTTATTAAAATAACAATAAAACATTTTTTTTTCATAACACTCATAGTTAACCAAAAATATGGTAAATATAAAAATATAGTACATTACTGCCGCGGTCTATAATGACTACTTTGCTGGTCGCACTGATGATGGCCGACAGCGCAGCTCCAGCGAGGACGGCAAGGGCTGCAATGATGGCCAAGCTGGAAGGCCTAGAGCGTAGCTAGGCTAGCTCGAGGCAATCATAGCGTGACCAGCGAAACAGTCATAGTGGGCCAAGGCTTGTATAGTGCTTTACTCGAAAATGCAAGTACCTAATGTAAATGAAACCAGCAAGTACTTTAAATAAAATATATTTAAAACGTTGAAACGTCAAAATACCGGCCGGCAATGTTTTCCCGGCCGGTTAGAGCGACCAGCAAACCTTTGCCGGCCGCTCCTTGAAACAGAACGGCAAGGTCGACTTTGCTCAAACAAGGTTGTCAAAATAATGACCACCTTACATGCAATTTTGAGTAAAATATATAATTTATATAAATTTTAAAATGAACGCCACAAATCGTTACTTGCTGTCGTCTGTAGTGGAAACCTTTATACGAGAATACCAATTTTAATGGCGTTTTGCACTGACAGTTTCCGCTATTAAAGGGATTCCATTAACCCTGTGTTTGACTTGTCGCTTTAAGCGCTATTATTCACTTTATTTCGCTTTGATAGTCGTTCGACTTAGCGTTTGTCTATGGTTTTCATACAAAATTCGGTTAAAAAAGCAAGCTTTCCTTCATTTGCTTTCAAGTCAAACATAGCATATATAAAGTTTGCGCTTAAGTGACAGAATAGGGGGCTGTAAAGTTCTCAAGGTCAAATGATAGTGATAGTAGTTTTCGGGATTTTTATTTGTTTATGACGGTTTCTGTGTAACAATCCATCTCAAATCAAAAGTTGACAGTTTTTTTACCATCTTTATTGTTATTTTTTAAAACAAAAATACCAGATTATGTATACCTACCATATTTGTTTTATTTAAGATTTAAATATATAATAAATAAACATTTAGTTAATAGTAGATTGTGTTTTACTTCTTACCTTTCACCCTAGAGTTAATATATATCGATATAGCAGTTCTAGGCTTATTTTAAACATAATGGCTTTCTCGCTCGCACAGTCCAATATTTAGATTTTACTATTCTGATTGTACTTTAGAGAAATGTAGTAACTGACTAACATTTTGGCTATATTTTCACCTAAATTTAAACAGAAAAATAAGACAAATTTCTAAGCATTCCATGTATTCACCGTGCGGGTGCCGGGTTCACCGTGTGTGGGTAAGAGATAAGAAGAATGGTGTCCTAGAGCTTGCGACCGACAATAGCTGGTTTAAAAAAGGAGGCCTCCTTTTTATTGCGCAATAATGCGCTCACCATCCACCATTCAACTCCTCTCCCTACCCAACCAAATACTGTATGATTCAGTTAATGCCGTCTTGGAAGCTCGTTCCACAATATAACTCCAAAATGTCCGTAATTTTATTCCCTAGTAAGATTTACTTTTATCGTCTGATGAGAAATCAATTACCTATTTAAAATGACGTACTAACGATCTGACAGCTGTGTGTGGGATCGCATGCGTCCCCAATACAAATGTCGAAGAAAACTCAGCACGAAGGAACACCCGAGCGTCCTACTTCTATTGCGTCGGTATTAGTGTTGCCCAAAGCAAGACCACGACTTAGCCGGTCTTGGTCTTACATCAGAATAGGTGGTCTTCTTGGTCTTGCGTAAGAGTCTCGCAAGACTCTTACTCTGACTCAATATATGTTTTATTTTCCAATTGTACTAAGGAAATCTCTCCGCAAACTACTACGAGTATCTCGACAACTACTGGTCTGATTTACTTGAAATTTAAAAAAGATATTGAGTTTCCACTAAAAAGATTAAAATAATTTGCAAACAAGCTCTTCCAAGTCCCAAATTCCGTTACGGAAACGACGTAAATAAATTTTATTGAAAACAAAAATATGTACGAGCTCAGTTCAAAAAGTATCGCGAATTTGGTATTTCTTAGTGTTTATTTATTTATGAATATCTATTTTGTCCCCCTTAGATATAAATTGCTTTTGTCCAAGGTAGCTTTACTATATGCCACAGTCAACATTCGGAATGCGTCTGCGCACTTGATTTATTTTTTACACAAAATTTTATAGATTCTTTGATCCATTGTTTGGAATAGGCCAAAATTGAAGACGAACCAAAAAACAACTTCCAATGGGGTATATCAGGCAAAGCTTTTTGTATATGTCGCTAGCGGCAATGGTACCTTGTTTACACCTATTTTATTATTTATTATTTTTAAAATTATTTGTAGTTTTACATTTTTAGAACAGATAAATGTATTTTTTTATTACCTACCTTAAAAGATGAATTAAGTAAGCGAACACCGTCTTTAAAATAAAAAAGGTTGAATCAATAGAACGGCAATTTTGAGTTCACCATATCTTTGATTTCGCTTAGAAATCTCGATTTGTACACTTATAAGCTGCTCACTTCTGCATAATATCCAGAAAATAATAAATTTCGTAATAAAAATACAAGTTTTCTATGCAACTTACAGTTGTATTAGGTACCATCTATCATGCGTCATCTATCGTGATAAAAAGTTAGTGACACACCCCATTAAAACAGCTGTTAAAAAATAACTATACATTTAAAATGTTATTATTAGTAAGGGATATGAGTAACATAACGCAAAAAAATAAAAAAACAAAAACCCGCGAAAATTCAACATTTACAATACCTTTTAGAATGACCTCGTAACTAGCTAGGTAAATATAAGGATGTAAAATAAAACGCGATTAGTTTTTATATAATTTTAATGATCACAAATTGATTGAATGTCTTGTTGTAGTCTTTTAGTAACCAGAAACAGTTTCTCCGAAGGTAATGTTAATGTAATAAAAATATTTACGACATTAATGTCTCTAAACTAAAGAACTAAAATTATATAATAAAATAAAATAAAATAAACCTTTTAAAAGGCGAAAAATATATTTTAAACTAGGCCCCTTCGCCATTTATTTACTTACTATACACTAAACCCTAGAATGATCAAAATAATTTATGATTATCATTTCTGAACAACTGCCTCCGTGGTTTAACGATGAAGTCCGTGGATTTAGACTCGGAGGTAGATATGGTCGTGATCATATTTAACTTTTACTAATAAAAAAAATCCTAAAAACCTGATGGACTACCTACACTCAAAAGTACAATCAGAATTATAAAATCTTCAAAAAATATCCATTGTTCACACAACTTCACCATTTAAAAGTTTTAAAAGTGTCAGTGTACATGTCAAGAAATGTAGACAACCAAATTTTAAATAAATACTATTATCAAATCTATTATATTATATATATATTAATTTGTGTTTTAGTAAAATAGAGGAAAATAAAGTTTTTTGCTATTTTCTGTCTAAAATTAAATAATAAATAAATATTTCCAGACAGGTCACACAGCGCCATCTAGTTTCCGTGGTAAGCTACGAGGCTTGTGTTACGGAAACTAGATGGTGGACAAACTACATATTATACTTTTTTTTTTGTAAATATATATATCATATAAACACCCAGACCGAGACAAATTATACAATGTACAACTTGCCCCCGGTGGGAATCGAACCCACGACCTCCCGAGTTCACGGCAATGTTTGTTACCACTAGACCACGGAGGCGGTACATGGAAATCAAATTAGGTATATAGAAATAAAAATATGTCATAAAATGTCTGTAATTTTATTTCCTAGTAAGTAGATAATATTTCTCAACAGTATATTGTAAGTATATGGTAAGTGACGCGCAAGGTTCATCAATGTTACCAACTGGAATCAGACACTCACGACTGACATCAGTCGCCAACACTATGCCGGCTTGACGGCAATTCGAGCCTGATCCCGGTACGTGTGGATACTTCCCCGCCCCGGCAGACTGGGGAAATTACCACTATCAGTCCGCCTACCACCTATTTAAAGTTTAGGCAATCAATTTATAACCAAATATTAACAGAAAAGTATTGGAGAACTAACATCAGTCTAATTTATAATCATAGATTATTTTAATCAACATTTAATAAAACTTGGGTCAAAACAATATTAACCAAACGACCTATGTAAATAAATATACCGTTTAAGTCGGTTCAAATAAAATCGTAAATTTTGTCGGCACTTTTTTTTTTTTAATTTGCAAAGATTCTGACCACTACGGATGTGTTTATGTTTTTATTTAGAGCGATTGGTTTTCAGAAAAACATTAACATTCACTTTCCATACTAAATTATTTCTTATATTTGTCTGTCTGAGGGCCAAAAACACTCTTAACTCGTGCCGACAAATGTATACATAAAATATTAACAAAGCTTTAAATTTTGAGCTTTTATTTTCCAATCAATTTACATATATATATATATATATATATATATTTATTATTTACACAAATATATATTTGGACGGTGTTATGCAATACAGTTCAAATAGATATTTTATACATTTTACATACTTAAAACTTATTTTAAAAAAAGTACTGTATCTGGTATATATATATTATTTTATTTAAAAAAAACTAGTGTCACAAATTTAAAAGGTTTAAACATATCGTTAATAGAACTGGAGCCGCAGTTTCGACATTTGATAGCAACCGCAATTCAAAACAGACCAAATGGCGTGGCCACATTACAAAACATGTTCAAGATTGTCGACAACGAACGAGTAATTGCTTTTTAAACATCGTCACAGCCTTGGATTACGTCTACGTCCATTTTTTACGACGACATCAGCTTGAAACTGGTATCGCAAACGGTGAAGGCGATAATCGATCATCAGTCTTGATAATATAATTGGACATACGTACATTCGGATTGGATATGTTCAAACCTTTAATCATAAAATTCGCAAACTATTTAGCCACGAAATTTGACAGCACGAAAGTTATTAAAATTTATCGATATTAATTACCATTTGACAGCAACTGGATGATATTTTGGCATTTGCTTCCAGTGTTGAAAACGAATAAATATTGTTGTATATATATTTTTTCTCCCGATGGATGGTGAATGAGGTGATAGGGAAGGCAAAGGGTCTAGCCCATACAGCCAAGTCTGACGTAATATATCTTTATTTTTCATAAGTTAATGAGGTCATCATCAAATTCCAGATGCTGCAGAATTTGATGCTTTTCTTGGAGTCACTCGCGGAACCATCCACTGCTCAAACACGTCGGGTTAAATATGGGAGTTGACAGCGCGGGAAAGCCGTAAAAAATAAACTACAACTTGTGCCCCATATTTAAAGTACAATTTATCGTTTTTCATAATTATTCACATTGTAGTACATTATTACACAAACAACACCACGTTTGACCAATAATATCCAGTGATTTACAAAACAAAAACTTGACATGTCCACGCAAAATGGCGCGAAGAACTCTATATTGTCAATTGATATAACACACATATTAAGGCATAAAACTTAGTTAATATATAAATAGAGCTGCCTGAGTTTTTATTGACATAAGTTTCCATTACCGTCTTTGGAATCAGATTTTTAAATTTTGTAATTGGCAACTTTTTTTTTAACCAAAGGAAATCGCTAAGATAGCGGTCATTATCAAATGTCGAGACCGCTGCCCCTTATGCGCAGAATTTGACACAATATTGCATAACATTGTTCGCTTATTTTCTAGATATTATCAAAGGTTTATAGTACAAAGGTATATAATGATATTTAATTACAAAATTGTATTAGCTCTTAACTCATATGAAATCTCTTTATTTGATTCCGATGTTAATAATTAAACTTTAAAAAGGGTAGTTAAGTTTTGCATCTCTCTCGTTCGCACTTTCAAACATTTTTACAGCCGCATTCTTAGACTCCTCGACTCAAATATTTGTTCCAGCTGTCAATTGGAGGGGCAGCTCGGCACGCGAGAAATAGAACTGTCAAATTCTTTTTTTTTAAAGTGTCTTCAAAGATTCCAAGTGTTGTAGAATTTGATGCTTTTCATGGAGTCACTCACGTCAATATCGCCCAAACACGAAGGGTATACGGGAGTTCACAGCGCGGGAAAACCGCAAAAAAATAAAGTGTAACTTCTGCCCCATATACTCGTATAGTCAAATTTATCGTTTTCCATAATTATTCACAACGTAGCACATTATTAAACAAAATAACACCACTTTTGACTAACAATATCCACAGTAAACTAATTTATGAAACTAAAAACATGGACTTGACATGTCCGCGCAAAATGGCGCGAAGATCTCCCTGTCAAACTGAAGGCGACGCACCTTAAACCTCCATGAAGCGTGTGTTAAAGTTCTGTGACCCATCGGTGAGCCCAGTCGCCCCTCAGCCCCGGTCGGCGGCGGACGTCAACAATATTGTGTTTCTGTGACGTCACACCGCGTGTGCTCGACTTTCGGTGCTGCAGCAGTTCTGCTGAATAGCCGAGTGTATTTATCGGTCGGAACTGTTACTTGGATTATTAGTTTTACGTGATATGATTATTTAGACGTTGTCAGCTGCTGCTGGAAGAAGTAAACGCTTCTGCCCCTTTCTTTGGACTTCACGGAGCTGGCTCACCCCCACAGCGTTAATTTCTGCTAATATTCATATTATTTAAACTTATATTTCTTATTTATTATAGTTAAAGAACGCATTTAAAAAAAAAACAAATAATATTTCGTTCCAAAATAGTAATAAAAAAATCGTGACAATATATTCATTAAATGAAAGAGAGACTTATGGATGGCAAAAGTGCTAGAACGTGTAGCAATTCTGACGAATTAAATATTTAGAATACGGGAACGCAATCTTTAATGTTGCTAGAAAAAAACTTACTTATCTTACTGGAAATATTTAAAAGCGCAAACGCACCTTAAAATGGGTCCGCCACCTGTCAGCTGGAATTAAATTTAATATAATAAATTAATTTGAACGGGTGGTTAAATTTACCGCTTAATGCACTTGCATACACGCTTACCAACTTCATAATAATAATAATCTAGAATGTTCCATTTCCCTATTCCCTTCTCGCTCCCTCTCCTATCCCCTTCGCTATACCATTTTACCTCAAAACTCTCATACCCTCATACCCACGAAGACGACCGAGAGCCGCCAAAGACCGCCGTTGGTGTTCATCGAATCGCTGAATCAACAAGCTGTGAAGCCCGCCCCGCCTTTTTGGATAATTTAATAAATACGCTAAAAGACTGAACTATTATAATTGTGGTGACTCATGCCCTGGGTCTATGTATGTGTTCCCAGCAGTTTAAACTATTGGTTTCTCGGCTGATTGCGCCGAAAAACCCCGAGACTTCTGGACTGCTCTCGCGTCTGTACCTCTACTTTACCACCAGCATCTAGATATAAATTATTGTCATAGGGAATCGTGTATGCAAGAGTTGGATCTAGAAGACATTATTTATTCAATTCTGGTGGCCAGCAGCCATCCTAACACAGTCCACTTATTGGCCAGACCAAACGGTGAACATGTGAACGCTACTCAACCCATATTAAACCGTGAATTGAGTGTGTACATAAACTCTGCTCCAACTCCTGGAGCTATGGGGGCATGTATTCCTTGGAGCTATCGAAGAACCTGCAGTAAGTCTCCTTTCTTTTCATCACCAATATTGATTTGTATATAAATTATTATACTATACATGTATACTTGTATACAAATTCCTAACCTATATGGGGAAGGCCATTGTGGTGAAGACATATTCCTAAATCTTATCCACTAAAATCGCTTTTTAGCAATCATAAACATATATTAAATTCACTGGAGTTTTCAAATTAAAACTGTCATAAATCTTATAGATTTGATTATTAAGTAGGTTTAACGCATTCCTCTCCCTTGTGCATAGTGTTGCCTAAAGTTGCGCAAGAGTCTCGCAAGACTCTTACTCAATATATATTTTATTTTCCAATTGTACTAAGGAAATCTCTCTCCGCGATGTCTCTAGGGTAACCCAACTTGAGATATATCACAAATAAATTAAATAATTTATTGTGTCCCCACCAGGAATCAAACCCTGTAAAGTTTAAATCCACGGAATTAACCGCTAGACCTCGGAGCAGTAGATTTAGGTAAGATTCAGGTATACTAAAAGAAAATTATTTCTAAACGAGCTCTCCCAATTTCCAAATACCCAAACATTATTTTTTTTCCTTAGGACCAAAAATTTTTTCAAAATTACGGACACGAAGCAATTAAATTTATTGAAAACCTAACCTCAAAAAAAGTAAATACTTTAGCAAAATTTCGAAAAAAATCTGTGCAAGAGTCTTGCGCAAGACCAAGACCAAGATTGGGCAACACTACTTGTGCACAATCCAATATTTACAAAGATTTTTTAAACCTAGGTCTACTTGTATTTTTAATTTTCTAGGAAATAAAATGACGTACATACATATCTTCACACCAGATCCCTTGCGGGGTAGGCAGAGACAATTGAGCGCCACTTGACACGATCACGACATACCTCTTTATTTTGTTGAGGCCTACAAATGATTAAATATATATTGAAATAAACTCTGAACCGAGATAGTCGTAACCAGTGTGTCAGTGGTGGGGGTAGTGTGATAGAGATGCGGGATAGACGCCATCTCTGTCACACTGCAAGGAACTGTTTATTTTGCGGGTTAGAACTCCTGTGACTTGTCAGGTTCAATTTATTTGATCGTGATAAGTGAGTCTCGGTCTACCAGGACCTCTTTCACCCACAACTTTCGCATTATAGTTCATCTTTCTTCGCTCATCTTTCAACATGCCTTTCCTTATTTTTGTCCCTATGCATTCTTTTATACCTACCGTTTTTTAATTCATTATATTGGTCTACCGTCAAAATATATTTATAAAAAGAGCTTCCAAGACGGCATTAACGGAATCATACAGTATTTGGTTGGGGAGGGAGAGGAGTAAAATGGTGGATGGAATATTGTCGGTCGCAAGCCCGAGACATCATTCTTCTCATCTCTTACCCACACACGATGTACCCGGCACCCGCACGGTGAATCCATGAAATGCTTAGAAATTTGTCAGCTCTTCTATAGATTTGTTTTAGTAAAATAAAGAAAGTCGTTATAAAAGTTTTGCTATTTTTCTGTCTAAAATATCCGTAATTTTATTTCCTACAAAGTTGATAGACTACATTTATCAAAAGTACATTTAGAAAAATCTAAAAGATATTGGATGAAGAAGGAAACACCAGCGCTAAAACCCCTATGTGTAAGGCTAAAAAGCGATTTGTATGATTTAGTTCGCAGCATCTTTAGAAGAATCATTATTTGTATGATTTAGTTCGCAGCATCTTTAGAAGAATCATTATTTGTATGATTTAGTTCGCAGCCTCTTTAAAAGAATCATTATTTGTATGATTAAGTTGTAACGTTGTAGTACATATATAATATAAATTTCATAAAAAAAATAATAATAATAAAATAAATTGTAGGGTTATTGCGCGACTGTACTCGCAAACGCATAGCTTTGTTCTCGAGGTACGTACGTCACGAGACGAAGGCTGCGCTTGACCTTGTCATAACCGCCAGCGCCGTGAATGCGAGTGGTCGACGCTTGTGTTGTTATTTTTTTACGCGCAGCGGCCAGTAGAATTTAATTAATATTATTTTAACTAAACTTAAAGTTAATAAGTGTTTCCACCCACGTATTGGTAAGTGTTGGACACACAGAGAAGTAGTTTTATTTCGCTTAGGTATTGGCTGTTTTTTTTTTAATTTAAAGAATATTTTAAAATAATCAATAACATCATAAGAATTTGGTCAATGTGATTAAGAATGTGTTTACTTACTAGAAAATTCGTGTAATTATAATTACCGTTACCACGTTGATAGAAATTATTCACTTAAGTACCCTTTTTCACATTGACTAAATTATTTTTTTGCCTACCTAATTTAATTTGTAAACTCCGTTCTGCTTGTACCTACCATTGTCACATCACCTTCTGCTAAATGTAGTCTTGCCTGTATTGCTAGCTTGGTAGATAGGTACAACCAGAACGGCATTATTAATTGTGGTTGCTTATCGCCGGGACGTTGATTCCAGGGTGCAACAACACCTTTACAATTCAAAAGAAGAAACCGAGAAGGGGACTTCTGGTCAGGGGGGCCACTGTCCGCCTCAACGCTACCGCCGCGCCTGCCACTGCCCGCATCAACGCCACCACCGCGCCTGCTACCCCGCCGGCCACAACCTGGGCCTACCATCTGCCAAAAAGCCAGGAGAGTTCTGCAGCTGCGACGGCAGATATCAGACGGGCGTTCTGAACCACGCCTAAAAAAACTTGAGATTTTAAAAAAACATATTATTTTAAAATATATCTTCTTTGTGCTGACGTGGGTAATCTTTTATTTCAAAAGCATTACTACCTACACCTACACCCGTCACACTTTTTTTATTTTTTTTTTTCTTTTTTTTTTATTTTTTTTTTTTTTTTTAGTGTGTCCAAAAAAAATAAAGAAACAAAAAAAAATTTACAAGACGGTGACTGTACTTTAACAAAAATTTTTGTTTTCACGAAAGTTGGATAAGTAATTTTTATTTTATTTATCAACACGATACAATTAATAAAAACTATCTTGTAAGGTAGGTGGTACACCTTAGTTGATGACAACCAAAAAAAAATAAAACGTTCGTAACAAGAAATAAAAACAAGCACACAACACCAACTACTTACTACGAAAGCAAATATCAGACCTTAAAGATACCACGTTTTAGGCGCCAGTGTGACGGGTGTAGGTGGCTTTTGAAATAAAAGATTACCCACGTCAGCACAAAGAAGATATATTTTAAAATAATATGTTTTTTTTAAATCTCAAGTTTTTTTAGGCGTGGTTCAGAACGCCCGTCTGATATCTGCCGTCGCAGCTGCAGAACTCTCCTGGCTTTTTGGCAGATGGTAGGCCCAGGTTGTGGCCGGCGGGGTAGCAGGCGCGGTGGTGGCGTTGATGCGGGCAGTGGCAGGCGCGGCGGTAGCGTTGAGGCGGACAGTGGCCCCCCTGACCAGAAGTCCCCTTCTCGGTTTCTTCTTTTGAATTGTAAAGGTGTTGTTGCACCCTGGAATCAACGTCCCGGCGATAAGCAACCACAATTAATAATGCCGTTCTGGTTGTACCTATCTACCAAGCTAGCAATACAGGCAAGACTACATTTAGCAGAAGGTGATGTGACAATGGTAGGTACAAGCAGAACGGAGTTTACAAATTAAATTAGGTAGGCAAAAAAATAATTTAGTCAATGTGAAAAAGGGTACTTAAGTGAATAATTTCTATCAACGTGGTAACGGTAATTATAATTACACGAATTTTCTAGTAAGTAAACACATTCTTAATCACATTGACCAAATTCTTATGATGTTATTGATTATTTTAAAATATTCTTTAAATTAAAAAAAAAAACAGCCAATACCTAAGCGAAATAAAACTACTTCTCTGTGTGTCCAACACTTACCAATACGTGGGTGGAAACACTTATTAACTTTAAGTTTAGTTAAAATAATATTAATTAAATTCTACTGGCCGCTGCGCGTAAAAAAATAACAACACAAGCGTCGACCACTCGCATTCACGGCGCTGGCGGTTATGACAAGGTCAAGCGCAGCCTTCGTCTCGTGACGTACGTACCTCGAGAACAAAGCTATGCGTTTGCGAGTACAGTCGCGCAATAACCCTACAATTTATTTTATTATTATTATTTTTTTTATGAAATTTATATTATATATGTACTACAACGTTACAAAGTTCGCAGCATCATTAGAAGAATCATTATTTGTATGATTTAGTTCGCAGCATCTTTAGAAGAATCATTATTTGTATGATTAAGTTCGCAGCATCTTTAGAAGAATCATTATTTGTATGATTTAGTTCGCAGCATCTTTAGAAGAATGATTATTTGAATCTTCTTGCTTTTCTCCGTCATAAAACTTCGGCTGGAATAAAAAAAAAGGTAAGTTAGATTGCTGTCCTTTAATTCAAAAGTTGCAGATTCTCCCGCCGGCATGTACCAATAAAAATCATTTTTTTTACATTTATAATAATATTACAGTTCCTGTGTCTCGGAGAGCACGTTAAGCCGTCGGTCCGGGTTTAACTAATACCAACTTGTAAAATTGATAGGAAATTATTCAAAAAACTGCTTCCGTAGTAAATTCGTGGATTTAGACACGGAGGTGCAGGGTTCGATTCCTGATAAATATAAGATAAAAAAAATAACAATAATTTGTTGGTCATATTTCTTGAGTTCGGTAATAATAAAAGAAATATTAAAAAAATAGGAAGAAAAATTAACAGCCTAATATATATAGATATATATATATATATATATATATATATAACCATGCTTTTTGTCAAAGCAGCGGATATACATTTAGCCAACTTTACTGCCCATCATGACAAGTGGCAAGCTCGTCGATGTCTCTAGCGTACCAAAGGAGAAATATCACAAATATTGGGTTTCGACAGGGAATCGAAGTCTAAATCCACGTACTTTTTGTTATATATGATGACTTATATATATGATGATGGTACTCGTATACCCCCTTCAACATAGGAGTAAATGCACAGGGTGTCCCATAAGTGAATGTTAAGTGATCTGGTGATAGGTCAAGTAGTTAGGTCATGTACCTTTAAAATTATAGATATAAAAAAATATATAGTGAATTGATTATGCCTTATGTATCTTTTGTAAAAAAAATCTTAATGTTATCTTAATTAATCTATATTTAAATATCTAAATTCGTTTTAATTAACAAAATAATTTATATTAAAATAAATACATTATTTCAGATTTTAGAACGGTACCTTTTGAAAAGCTACCAGAGGTTTTAATCAGCGTGAGTGACGTCACTTAATAATACGAAGAGTGTGTTCGATTCGAAAGCAAAACAAAGCGCGCTTTTTTTTTACTGAATTTTGCTTTAATTTAATAAAAACGCTACTCGAACGTCTTTCAAAGCGAAATAATGTAAAAAAGACGCTTACTGCGCCAAGTCGAGCATGTGGTACGTGACGTCATCCGGCAGCCATTTGTAACTGAAGCGTTTCCGAGCGCAAGTAAAAAGTAAAGTAAAGTATCATCACGACCGTTTCCCTTTCAGGGTGGTCAGAAACCACGCTTATAAATAAGCGGATTCACATTTAGCCAACTTTACTATAGGCCAATCATGACAAGTGGCAAGCTCGTCGATGTCTCCGCGTACCAAAGGAGAGAAATATTACAAATAATTTAAATATTACTTAAATGTTTTTATTTTACCGCGAGGCCACGGAGGCAGTTGAAAAATTGTGAAGTAGGCTATTGTATGAACAAGTTATTTTTTTTATATATTTAATTGTTACAATCCTAAGACAATACAATCTCATCCTATGATTAATTATTTTATTTTTCTGATTACTATAACTACCTGACCTGTCACCCTTTCCCGGTTTGACGTTGACTTATGGGACAACCTGTATATGACTTTATGATTTTTTAAAATGTTATTCAATAATCCTGAAAATATCAACCCAAAATACGAAAACTGTTAATGACTCCAAACTTATTTCCGAAAGAAAGATTAAAAAGAAAGAAACATTAAGTTTACGCCATGTGATTTGTCGGTAGCTTGTCACTTAGTACAACCAATCACATGCCTTTTAGCCTCGCCGATGTCACGTATTTATCGGGTTACCCTCATTTTTCACGCTATTGAATTTAGCAAAGCGTATGCTTGCAAAGTAAGAGAGAGAGAGAGGGAAGAGTGAGAGAGAGAGAGTGAGAGAGAGAGAGTGAGAGAGAGAGAGTGAGAGAGAGAGTGAGAGAGAGAGAGAGAGAGAGAGAGAGAGAGAGAGAGAGAGAGAGAGAGAGCGGTGGAGGCTCGGTTTCTTTTAAATACCAAAAACGGTCGGTTCCCTTCCCGACATAGTCCAATGAAAAATACACTTTTTTTAAATACTAGCACGAAACATGACTTTGAGCCTACTCACGGATACGATAGTGCTGTAAATCTATGACAAATGTATGTATGAGAAGCGTATTTCTCATTGGTACATGCCGGGGTTCCAATCCACCTTTTTAGGATATTACGTAAAGCATTCTTACAACCGAGAGCTACGATCAAGAATTCAACTAGTTTAAAATTCACATACAAAATTGCTGCGAGAAACTGGCAAGCGGACCTCTACGTACATGCTATCTCTTTCTCTCAATAATAAACGACAAACAAAGCGATCGGTCAGAAATAAAATACATAAATACTATTAAATATTTATCACAAAATCAACCTAATTGTTTTAAACATAAGTATTTAATTGCCTTGACAGCCCTTTGCATTTTAACACGTCCTCACGTTGGCCGTAGTTAAAACGTACTGTCGGAAATATCAGCACACGATTATTTTGTGTTGGTATTTCTCCTAGACGTTTTCAGAGCCGTCACCTATAATCTAGTTGATTCTTGATCGATGACCGATCTACCACCACACAATTTCAACCTACGCATAGACAAATATTAAAGGCGTATAACTTTAATCATCTATTTCGGAAATGGCGATTATACTAGCATTAACTAATTATCTAAAGTTTTAAATAGGCAAAACCAAACAATAAATTAACGTTTTTGCATCTCTCTCACTCGCACAATCCAATATTTTTAAGTTTTACTTATGAGAAATTTATAAAGAAATAAAATTGCGGACATTTTGGATATGATTCGCATATATATTAATGCAATAAAATAAAAAAGATGGCCTCCTTTGTAAACCAGACTATGGTCGGTCGCAAGCCCGACACACCATTCTTCTCATCTCTTACCCACACACGATGGACCCGGCACCCGCACGGTGAATCTATGAAATGCTTAGAAATTTTTTGCTTCAAGAGGAAATTAGGAAAAATAGAAAATTATGTATATGAAATAGAAAATTACGGTTTTTATTATAAAAGAATTACAATATAAAAGCTACCTAAATAATAAAATTAAAAATAAACTAAACTATAAATAAAAAATGTCCTCTAGAGACGTCCCATCCGAGATAGTCCCAAGGAGACTGGCAACATTTCCCCTCTGTATAGCGAGGCTAATACGTTGGCAGAAATAATTGCCAGCCTTCCTGTCTCCAGACCTTTCAGTCAATAGAAAATTAGGTATATGAAAGAAAAAATTAGGTATATGAAAGAAAAAATTAGGTATATGAAAGAGAAAATTAGGTATATGAAAGAAAAAAATAGGTATATGAAAGAAAAAATTAGGTATATGAAAGAGAAAATTAGGTATATGAAAGAAAAAAATAGGTATATGAAAGAGAAAATTAGGTATATGAAAGAGAAAATTAGGTATATGAAAGAAAAAATTAGGTATATGAAAGAGAAAATTAGGTATATGAAAGAAAAAATTAGGTATATGAAAGAGAAAATTAGGTATATGAATGAGAAAATTAGGTATATGAATGAGAAAATTAGGTATATGAAAGAGAAAATATATCCAAAATGTCTGTAATTTTATTTCCATTAAAAATTGATGATAGACTACATTATCTAAAAAGTAGTGGATTGCGCGAGCGAGAGAGATGCAAAAGCGATAAACCCTCTTTAATAAGATGATAAACTGTATTTTACACAAATGTTACAATATTTAAATATATATATATGTTATTTAAATGAGTTATAAAGTTAATGATATAAAAACCAAACCAATACATTAACAAAAACTGTATTTTTCTATTAAATCAAAAACTTACAATATCCTAAACACATGTGACCTTATTTCTGTAACCGTTTTTGACACCGTTATAACTTGTAAACCCCTAGAAATAAATACTAATTATAGAGATATAGGAAAATATTGCGTAAAAGAAATATGGTGTTAAATTTGTATAATATGAATGGATAAGTTAATATAAAATAAATGTACTCAAAATAAATATGTATAATATAAATTAAAAAGATTACCATGAAAACACAATACGATGTTAAAGTAATATAAATGAAAGAAACTGACAAATTGTATAAAGGAAACTGACAAATTGTATAAAGGAAACTGACAAATTGTATAAAGGAAACTGACAAATTGTATAAAGGAAACTGACAAAATGTATAAAGGAAACTGACAAATTGTATAAAGGAAACTGACAAAATGTATAAAGAAAACTGACAAATTGTATAAAGGAAACTGACAAATTGTATAAAGGAAACTGACAAATTGTATAAAGGAAACTGACAAATTGTATAAAGGAAACTGACAAATTGTATAAAGGAAACTGACAAAATGTATAAAGAAAACTGACAAATTGTATAAAGGAAACTGACAAATTGTATAAAGGAAACTGACAAAATGTATAAAGGAAACTGACAAAATGTATAAAGAAAACTGACAAATTGTATAAAGGAAACTGACAAATTGTATAAAGGAAACTGACAAAATGTATAAAGAAAACTGACAAATTGTATAAAGGAAACTGACAAATTTGTATAAAGGAAACTGACAAATTGTATAAAGGAAACTGACAAATTTGTATAAAGGAAACTGACAAATTTGTATAAAGGAAACTGACAAATTTGTATAAAGGAAACTGACAAATTTGTATAAAGGAAACTGACAAATTTGTATAAAGGAAACTGACAAATTTGTATAAAGGAAACTGACAAATTTGTATAAAGGAAACTGACAAATTTGTATAAAGGAAACTGACAAATTTGTATAAAGGAAACTGACAAATTTGTATAAAGGAAACTGACAAATTTGTATAAAGGAAACTGACAAATTTGTATAAAGGAAACTGACAAATTTGTATAAATTTAATAAATTCATGTTTTCGTTACTACATGTGCGGTAACTATTGATCCTTTATTTTCTATACATATTTATGTATTATCGGTTGTTATTAGTTGTTAGTAATCCAGTAGCCAAATTCTATACGAGTAAAGGAATAGTTTAACGAACGGACACAATTTATATATAGTTATTTAACTAAGTACCTAGATAATATAAATTATTCGATTTATTTAGCGTGTGATATAATGAACAAATTGACCTACCTCATCGTGTTTTTCCTCTGCGGCGGTATCATCATCATCGCTGTCATCATCCTGTGACGAGTCTCCGCCAGATCCCGCATTATCACTTATTGATTTCACTAAAACAATAAATTAAATTCTAATAAATAATGCACCGACAAATCGCACTATAAGTAAGAGGAATGCTTACATGTCAAAAATATGTTTTTTTAGCAAATTGAATCTACATCTGGCTAGAATTGCTTCCGTGGTCCAGCAGTAAACAACGTAGATTTAGACAATTATTGGAATTTCTTATGTTCTGAAAGTCCAGAATTCTATTGTAGGGGCTGTAATAATAAATTATAACTATATAATCTATACTGATATTATAAATGTAACAATAGATTTGTCCGTCATTTACCCTATATTAGTGGACCAATTTTAATTAAATTTGACATATTTTTTTCTTGGAATCCAGGGACAAAGGTTATATGAAGTTATCATCTGACCACAATATTTGACTCCACATGGATCTGTAATATTTCAACTTCATGCAATATATAGTGATCTAAATTTACCATAAATGATGCCTGAAAGACAGGAGTAGCTATGGGGTAAAAGAATCGGCATATGACACTATAACCACCTATACATTTTGTTGGTGACCACTATAATACACTGGCAAAGCCGGATCGCACAGCTAGTAAACAATAAAATTAAAAATAGCTAATCTTACATGCAGGGATGTCTGGAGTGCAGGCAGGCCTGGCTTGTTCCCGGCAGAGAAGGTCGTAGCATTGCAGACAGACCCGGAGAGGTTTGTCACTTTGCCCTCGGAGGACAAACTTCTTACTGGAACAAGGCCCGCAAACTACAGAACCGCATTTGCGACAGTGGTGCTGGAAAAAGGGAAAAATATAGTAAAATTTTTTTTATTAAAAATGTGGGTAGTGGAAAAAAAAAACTTAAAAAAAGTTAAGTAAATTACAATAACGGATACTGAGAAATCACGATTTTAAAGAAGCGGATTCACATTTAGCCGACTTTATAGATCCATCATGCCAAGTGGCAAGGTCGTCGATGTTTCTAGCATCCCAATATCAGAAATAAATTATTGTGTTGAACCCGGTACCTCCGAGTCTAAATCCACAGACTTAACCGCTAGGCCAAGGAGGCAGTCAGTTTTAACAGTGGACGAGTATGACAAAATTAAATCATTATTTTGCGGTTAAAACATTTCAAAAAGGGAGCAGGAAAATTTGGAGACCCAGTAAAATTTTCAAGAAAGTTATAAATGCTTATTTTATCTTACATAATGGAATGGATATAGGGGATTATCATCGCTTAGAACACAAGAGTCCTACGCCTCCTCTGTTGAAGGTGGGCTTTCCAGAGATTTCTGGAGAATTTGGCCATAGATTTACAACACCACCGTTCCCTGTGCCTAGGGAAGCACATTAAGGTGTCGGTTGCACTAAGAAATTCTGTCAGGCACACAGGACTCTGTGTTCTAGGGCTGTGATCATGATGCTTTGAAAAGTTAATCTCCAACAGTGGAGGTGTCGGACTCTTTATTTTAGATACTGAGAACTATAGTGGGAACACAAATGAAGTATAACTCACCCTTCGGTTGATAACAGTGAATTGTGTTTTCTTGCAGTGCATGCATACATTGGCTTCATTATCTGGCACCCAAACGGCCGCGTGTTGGGATGGTGGTTGTTTACCACCTGAAATATATTTTAAAAAACCATTAAAAAGAGTATTTTTTCAATTTCGGTTGTTTTAATAATATATCTGGATTATCAATATTTTTAACTTTCACTTGTGTTACTCGTTTTATAGCATTTCCAACATCTTGTATTATATTATTATTATTATTACTATTTTATATAAGTATTTGTTTGCATTATTATTATAAGTAAATTTCACATATAATTTAATAATTAATATCATAAGTATTTATTTATATCTTTATTCATGTTGTATCTATACTATTATTATTTCCAATCTCAATCACCCTATTACCTCACTTATTACCATCACAAAGGTTAACTGGTAGAGAATGCCTTCGTCATTAAGTTTGCCCATGTACACTATATTTGTAAATTATGTGCGATAAAGAATTTTATTATTATTATTATTATCTCGTAGCAACTTCATAAACCAGCGCGAAATGTCGTTTTTGTTAAAAAATACCACTTTTTTAACAATGCTAACATTCCTTAAATAAAACGAGCGGTGAGGCTACTTTTTGACAAGTATTTTCATTCCTGTTTTATCATAACATGGCATCCAACACACATGATATTATTATGGTCTTTGAATTTATTACATAAAATCATTTAAAATACCTTTTTAACAAATATAATAGAAAACTATAAAGTATATAAAAATGGTAAACAAACCTTTTTATATGTTAATGACATCTGTTAAAAAGTAACATCAATAACCCTCCTTTCAACACGGTACTGACATACGAAATTAGCATCAAATGTTGGAATTTTCATTAAACGATCGACTTGTGCTAAAAAAGTGGTATTTTCATGCCTTAATGAGTTTTGCCTTTTAACTGACGAAATGTTTTTATTTTTTTATTTCGACTTAACTTACTTTTCCTGAGCAAATCTTCTATACATTTTTCAATATGAGCCATCCATTCTTCCTTTTCCGTCGCTGTGGCGGCGTATACTGCAAACGACTTGGTAGCTGTGCGAATTAACCAACCGTTGCGATATTCTAAAACAAAATATAATTTTTATTTATTTATTTTGGGACCGTCCATTAATCACGAAATACCGCAAGGATCCCGGGAGGGGGGTGTAGTAAATTTTTATCATGGTCCTTGATTATACTATTTAGTATTTAAATATAATAATATATTTTAATATATAAATATTTTATTTAATAATATAATATTTTTAGGGTTTATCGGCACGAACAGTGGATACTTCCCTGCCCTTAGACTGGGCAAATTACCACCATCAGTCCACCTAGCACCTATTTTACATCCCTGTACCTACCATGTTTCTGACAAATAAATTATTTAATTTCATTTAGTAACAAATAAAACAAATTTGAATTATTAGTAGGTAATGTCTTTTTTAAACATAAAGAAATAAAAATAAATCATTTCGAAACACCCTTTACTAATAGAAACGTCAAACCAGTTTTAATATGTGAAGATAACGATCGTGAGTCATTTGAGGAATCAATGAAGTGAATCACTAGGGCTTGTAAATAAACATTTCTCATGCGAATAAATTTGTGACTATGATATGGTTGCTTATCCACTAGTTAAGAACGGAAGTGATGGGTTGTAGAAAAACAAAGTGACAGTAATTGTAATGATTAAGTAAATAAGTTAAAAATCTAAAAGTTTAAAACTGCCTCCGTGGTCTAGTGGTTAAGTCCCTGGATTTAGACTCGGACGTACCGGGTTCGATTCCTGGTCGGGATAAAAAAATATTAATTAACGTAAATAAATACATTTAATTAATATTTAATTTATTTGTGATATTTCTCGAGTTTGGTACGCTGGAGACATCGACGAGTTTGCCACTTGTCATGATTGGCCTATGATATGAATGTGCTTATTTATAAGCGTGGTTTCTGACCACCCCGAAAGGGAAACAGTCGTGATGATACTTTACTTTTTCTAACTTAAAAACTGATCTTACAAATAAATTAAATAAGTCTTGTTTTAAGCAGTGATATTTTTATATATCAACATGGCAAACAGGTACCTCCACATCTAAATCCACAAACTTAACCGTTGGACCATGGAGGCAGTTAAAAAGGTAGCAAAACATGTTTTTATATATTTTTTAAATAATTATAGTAATCCACTGTTAATAATCGACATAGTGTGGGGTACTGCGGCAGAATCGAATAGAATATTTGTCCTCCAAAAACGTGCTGTGCGTTTTATAGTAGGCCTGAAAGCTAGGGATACTTGCAGGGAGGCCTTTAAAGATCTTAAAATACCTACAATGCCCAGTGTATACATCATGCTGAGTCTACTATATTTTAGAGAAAACAAGCAGAACTACCAAATTCAATATCCTTTGAGAGCAAACTCGTCAAAAACCATCCATCCCAATGCCGAAACATCGTCTACAGAAGGTAGCAAAAAGCTACATGTGTATATGTGTTCCTTTACTGAATAAAATGCCTGATTCGTTGAAGAAATTGGATGATGACGAATTTAAAAAAACAAATTAAATCAATATTAATAGGTAAAGTATATTATACTATAAATGAAGCACTGGACAATGATAATATATTTGGTATATGAGAATACATATGTTTATTTTAGTTATAGATGGACGACGCCTCTATACAGCCAAATTAATAATATTATAATTACGTATTACTATTAGTTTTTAATATGACATGTTATTAATAAATTTATTTATATTTTCTTTTTTTTATCTAGTTTTAATGACGATGCCCTTGTGGCAGATTTCTATGTTTAATAATATTAGATACAATATATATATATATTAGATTATAGTAGTACCTTGTAGTACTTGACATTTTTATTTTAACATTATTAGTATTTAAATTTTATTTTCTGTATTTGATTATTTAGCATTCAATATGGCTCTTCCATAATTGTATTGATAGTTTGGGCTGTTTCTGGTCTTCGTCGTGTTGTTTCGTATTAAGCTGTCAGACCATGATTGTGTTATCTCGCTTACTGTAGGTAACTAATATTGGTTAGAGTATTATAAATTGACTTAACCAGGTGATAAATAAATGAAATGAAAATTAAATGAAATAGATAGATTCGACTATTGATAAGAAAATCCTTTCTCGGTATTATATCGCAATTATTTTGGTCTAAGTATAAACAGCAATATAATCGTAATAAATGTAATAAAAATATTTTATTGACACCAATTTTAACATCAACATACATAGAAATAACAAACTAGGAAATTATTTAATTAATTTATAACTCATTGAGCTAGGACAGGCTAAGAGATCTGTTAGTCAGTGCATTGGTTCCATGGTTACAATTTTAGTTACAATTGTGAAATAAGACATGAAGGTACCAGGTTTTAAAATAGAGACAAAATTTTTCTAGTAAACAAAATGTGAATCCGTTTCTTATAAAAGCATGGTTTCTGACCACCCCTGGATATAGTCGTGACGATAATTAACATTTTAAAATAGTTTAAAAAATATTAATAATAGATATATGCCCTTTTTTCAAGTCTAAAAAGTCAAATTCCTAACTAAAGTAATAACAAATCAGATAAAAATATTTATCATTTATTTGTGTGATATTTATCTTATCTATAATTATGGTTTTCAAACATTTCTCTTAGTTTTAACATTTAATTTACTATTAGCTGTGTGACCTTTCTTTGATTAATAAAGTGGTCAATAAAAACTTCCTCGGTTTGGTGTATGTCAGTCACATATCGTCTTCCATGTCATTTCCATCAATCATAATAAAAAAACTTCAAAAAATATATAAATCAACTTGCCAATTGGGTTTCACTGCAATAGGAAATATACTGACAGAATAGAGGGATTAGACGTCATCAAATAGGTTTTATTTTATCATAGACTTTCATTACAGAAGAAGATTGGTCTCGAGTTTGCAACCGAACTGCTTCTTATTGAGCAACAAGACATTCACTATCCACCATTTTGCATCACTACCTACCCAACCAAATACTGTATGATTCCATTAATGCTGTCTTGGAAGCTATTTCCATTAATGTATCGATGGCAGCAGACCTGCTGAGGCCCAATTCTTTCAGTAAGTTCAAACATTTTTAAAACTGCCACTGTGGTCTAGCTATTAAGTCTGTTGGTAGTGTGGTTTCTGGCTACCCCGCAAGAGGATGTGTGTTGATGTTGTGATGATACTGAATTCCTCTCGCACCAACTTCCACTTCGTAAAGTTGATTCTTGAATACATTCTTTATCATATCTTGTTATGTTAGGTTTGATTGTAATTTGTATGAATTAATATTTTTCTAATATAAAAAGTATTGTATTAATCGACTGCCTCCATGGTCTAGCATTTTAGTCCGTGGATTTAAGACTGGAAGGCAATGGGTTCAATTTCTGGTCGGGACACAATAATATTTGTTAATTTGTAATTTATTCATGATATTTCCCGAGTTTTGTACGCTAGAACATCAAGAGCTTGCCACTTGTCATGATTGGCCTACAGTAAAGTTGGATAAATGTGAATCCAGTTCTTTATAAGTGTGGTTTCTGACCACCCTGGAAGGGAAACGGTTGTAATGATACTTTTATTTACATTTATTGTATTAATCATTGCATATTTAAACAAAAGTATATTGGTTTTTATCACAATTTAAATTATCTTAACCCAGCGATATATGTATATATATAGTGATTCACACAAATGCCAGGGTTTTAGCTGCCCCCTAACCTAGAGCCAGGTTAAGTATTAATAAATGAGATATACTCACGTCCTTCATCTTTCAAAGACTCGAGTTTGACTTCCTCAAGCGGGATGACATGTTGTTTGTTGTATTTCTTTTTGTTAATTACAATGTTGCCGTAAACTAGGATGTCATTGAACAAGAAGAATTGTCTTGCTTTTGGCTTCTTACGACACATCTTTGTGAGGACTCCTTCTCCCACCAGCACCCTTCCTTGTTCTGCTAACGGCTGTTGACAATTAATTTTATTAATAACAGTCAATTACAGAATTTAAAAAAATGATTGGCTAGTTAGTTCTTAAGAATCATGCAATAATAAATGCCAAATAAGAAACAAACTGCCTTTGTGGCCTAGCGGTTAAGTCCACAGATTTATAAAATAAAAATAAAAAACATTTACTGACCCAATTAACTTAAATCTATTACATTTTTATATGCTCAATGACCTGCACTGGTGGCAACCGTGCCGCAGGTCATAGCATACCATTTTGTTTTGTCTGGTCGACAGCAAATACAATTTATTTTATTATTAAACAACAGCACAAACAAATACCCACCAAAATTGTTCTGTGTGGGTATGAGTGTATATGTAGTTGTGTGTCTATATCAGCGTGGGTCAGCGAAGAGGCCAGACTACCTAATGACAGCTAGAAAGGTTTTAATGGATGTGTAATCCCATTGAACCATTTTTTGAACCTAGTGAAGAGTTTTTTATGTAATAATGTTTCTTGTCTTGTCACCTCCTAGATCTTGATATAGATGCACCAGGTCTGTTTCCTGGTTGGGACACAAACATTTATTAAAATTATTTGTGAATTTTCTCCAGTTTAGCAAGCTAGAGACATTGACAAGCTTGCCAACTTTACTATAGGCCATGATGGGCCTACAGTAAAGTTGGCTAAATGTGGATCCAATTCTTTAAGTGTGGTTACTTACCACCCTGAAAGGGACACAGTTGTGATGATACTTTTATTTACTTCTTCAATTAAAATGCAGAAAAGAGAAAATTAATTTCAAAGCATTTCATGGAGTCACCGTGCAGTTTTGGTACACAACAATATGCTCACCATCTTTATTTAAAAACCATAAAGTATAAAGGAATAAGGCTTCTGCATAATTAGATATAAAATTTGTTTAGCTACAAACATCAAAGCAATTTTATCAGAAACTCTAATAAAAAAGTTATCTATTATTTGTATAACCAACAATAAGTACAGAGTTTACTTTTAAAGCTGTGTTGGTGGCATAATAACCATTTATTATGTGTATAAAATTCAGTGCAATAATATACACGACCGTTGATAAAACGTATCGATATGACGAGCAATATGAGAGTCCAAACTTATCTATATACGTCGGTCGATAAACTGGAGAATTCAACCTCGGTCATGAAGATATGGAAATAATTATAAATACTACGTACCTGTCCAGAACTGCCGAAACAATTCTCCACCATAGCAATTCTCCTCGCATTTGCTTCACTATTAACTGCAAATAAAGTTACAAGTGAAATATTTTGAGCAATATCCAACGTAAACGAAAGTGCCCCGTTATTTGTGTAAAAGTAAATACTAAACTAAAATTAATAGCTTAAATAACTGAGTAGATCTGAGCACGAGAAAAGCATTACTAAATTAAGATTTCATACCTAAACGGTCCACCATTATTAAATATTATATTTCTTTTCTTATTTTAATAAAATAATCAGTCCTCCGAAGAAATGTGTCATTCGACAACTGGCCTGTGTTACCATACACAAGAATTAATTTTCCTTAATTTAATAAAATACTTATTCCATTAATTTTATTTATCCCGTCACGGATCAGATAAATATTTCAGTGCAATAGACAGCATCTCTAAAAGATCATAAGATCGTCTCTCTCTGTCTACTATAGTCAAAGTCAAAGTCAAAATATCTTTATTCACGTAAACCTATTACAGGCATTTATGAAACGTCATTAATTTAATTATTTTGAATGATTCTACTCCTGCTAGTAGAAGACTAAGCAGCAAAGTGGTCCAATAAGTAAGCTGTTAGCAGAAGACCAGCAGCTTAGCAAATTCCAGTGTCCTGTTAATGTTTAATCTGACTGAGAAAGGAATCTGCAAGGAAAACTCAGCTATATCAGATTTACAATATAAAACATATACAGAACTGCACCACAACGATCAATTAATAACCTTTTAAATTTAGTTATCAGTACCTATGAGAAAACAATACCTGGTACAACAGTAACCCACCAGGCAAGTCAGAATTAAGGTAGACTACATGCCTATGTGCAACCCGAAAGTCGACAAAACGCAAAAACCTAATTTAAGAACAATAAATTGAACGTGTTCGGCAGAGGTCCCAGGCCCCCACAGCAGCACCCGATCACGGACATAACGCATGTGCCAGCCATCCCCCCGCTCAACCAGGCCCTTAGGGTGCGGACCGGGACCCGACACACGTGCCACCACTGCAATGACCTTCTAAGGAAGGGGCGACCACCGGACACGCCACACCATGAGAACCTGAACACTAAGAATGACCTTCGAGACACACACAAGTTAAACATAACAATTACTTCCTAAGTACCCAAATGTTGCTGTGCAATTCCGTTAACAAACTTATATATTAGTTAATAAAATAATAAATACATAATAGTAACTAAATGTTACATAAAAAATAATTATATTATAATAATAAGGTAATAAAAAATATTACTGTATCACAATAAACAGTATTTACTAATTAGTCAATAATGTATTAGTAACTAATTGTTACATTAGTTACTAATACATTATATACATAGATAAATATTTATCAGTTTTAAAACGTACTTATTAATATTACAATACTTTTTTTACATAAACCGGGCAGGGTAATGGACCGTGTTATGTTTTGTAAATCTTTTTGTACCTACTCTATATTTGGTACAATTCTAACCGAAATTAATTCCCTAAATGTAAGCAAATTGTTAATTATAAAACATTAATGTAGCGTTTAGGTTTTGCTTATGGAATAGAAAATTTATGTCAAATTGTTATTTATTTTAACTTTCCTTATTAATTTATAAATTTTATTAATGTATTAAATAAATTAGAAAGGAATCTATAATATGTATAATTTGTATTAAAACTGAATAAAAATAATATTTCGTTTGGACCATCGACAAAAAAAGCATCACATGAGAAAAACCATAGCCGATCATTTTTGACACGAGCTGACAGCTTGAGGTCGATAATTTTAGCATTTATTTACTCTTATTTATAAAATTAAGGGTCTAAAATGGCTATCTGTGGCCCGAAACTGTCCCTTTGTGGCCTAGTATTGAGTGTGTGGGGTATTATTCAGCTCGTAAGTACACAAAATCCTATTTTTTATGAGAACGCGCTCTTTCAAAGGTTGGTTACAAACCCTTTTTTGTTTTCAGACATTAATGGGCGTATTTTATTACATAAAAGCAGTTGCTTTATTAGAAGATCTTCCTCTTGATGAGACACCTCCAGCATCTATCGATGACTTCGTGGCGGAGGTCGAAGCGGGATTCACACAGGTAAGAAATGATTCATACTTCTTTCTTGTGTTAACATACTATTAACGATTATTTGACCTGTATAATGCTTAAATTGGGTATCTAACACAATTTTCTAATATCTATTAAACAAATATTCACCTCGAGGATGATTCTTTATCATAATTGGTCACCTGACCAAGTTCTATGTAAAAAATGACAATATTCAAGGTCCTTGAGAAATCCCTTGTGTGCCTAAGAAATACATTTTAAAACATTAATAAAGAATAATTATATACATTTACACCCAAATAATTGCAGGCTTTATAGGCCAAATTCAATAAATAAAACTCCCAAGTGGTTGAAACTAGGTGTTGTAGCCAGTAGGTATAATGAAGGATAGACCATTACACCTAGTATTAGCTGGAAATAAATAGCATACCCTAAATTTTACCAGCTCTCTATATCTAGAGATGTAAAAGGCTCTTTGAGTTTTAGCTTTTATCTTATGGTTGGGCTATGGGAATGAAATATTTCAAAAAACTGCAAAATCAATATTATGATGAGAAGAAATGGATTCAAGACTCAGCTTTTTGCAGTGGAAGTTGGTGCAAGAGAAATTTCAGCAAAACCTTACTAAAAGAATTTTAACCTTAGTAGGTCTGCTGTCATTATATTTATAAAACTAGCTTGCAAGAAGGCATTAGCGGAATCATAGAGTATTTTATTGAGTAGGGGGAAGAGCAAAAAAGTGGAGAGATTGAGGATCTTATGGTCAGTTGCAAACCCCAGACACCGATCTTCGTCTCTCTCCCACACACAAGAACCTCAGCATCATCATCATCAGGCTTAAAATTAAAGGAGTGTCTAAACAGTTAATTCCCCTGTATTACAATTATTCTGATTGTAAAGTTAAGGTGTTTTAATTTAAATATTTTTCAGAACGCTTACAACTGTTGGATAGCAGCCTTACTGTATGTCGTCACACTGGCCTTCTCCGCACATCAGTTCTGGATGAACAATCGTTCATCAGTCAGCATGTAAACGAAACACATCAAATCTGTGCCAATAATATTAGTGTCCGGCCAGTTTCATATTATTTGAAGTGTGACATAGCATCTTGTTCAGCTGGTATAGCAGTAGGGAACTATTTTGGTTATCAGTTGCTCTTATACCTGTTATTGTGTATTGCTTACAATCATCTGCACATTGACATGTTTTGTTTAATAAAAAAAGTTTACAAAATTTTGGTGACTCCATTATCAGTTTCCACATCTTATCTCCAATACAATAATAAAAATAAATCCCAAAAATGGAATAAATAAAAAATTATATATATTCGGGTTTTAATGTTATTTTTGTATTAAAATACAGAAGTTTTGGTTACTGTTTTGGCCCAAGCTATGACTGAGCCTAATATTCGGCTATGGTTTGGATCATTATGCTTCGGACGGACACTAATAATAATAAACAAAACAAAACCAGTTTGTCTATGGCACAGAAATTAAATTTATGGCAACATTCTTAAATCAACAAATATCAATAATTAGGATTTAAGAATAAACCCAACAGTTATTTCAATTTAATAAGTTATTAATTCCATTCCATTTTTTATTTATTTTAGGGTTTCATCCTTACATTATTGGAAATAAATGATGAACAAAATTCTACTAAATAATTATTGTATCTATGTAATAATAATTTATAATAATAAAACAAAGTATGTTACTAGAATAGATGTATTAAATATTTTGTGACATTTATGTTTGTAAAAACTGTCCCAGTTTTGCTTTTGTCACAATATTACAAATATGCTATAAAATAAGCATTTTCTTAAAGTATTATTCTGAATGCCGTAATTGTATATAAATTATGTTAATTGCTTAGATGTTTCAATAAAGATTATAAAGTGTTATTGCTGTTTCATTTTAATAAGAATACCTATCTTAAGATAAACCGGGAGTTCAATCCGTTGCGCAATAAAAAAGGGGCCCCTTTTTAACACAATCTATGTTTCTGAGAATTGGAAGCGGCAACGGATTGCAAAAAAAAATGTCTTATTAAAATGTATGACTATGAACCTAAGTTATGAACACGAATTATCAACCTAGTAACTTTTTTGCTAAATTAAATAAACAATAACATTTTTATTAATACAAAATTATATTCTAAATTCTGTAACAGAATTCTTTGCATTTGTCCTATGTTCGACTTGAAAGCAATGCAAACAAAAATGCGTTCAACGCTTTTTTTTTTATCGAATTTTGCTTAAATTGTATGAAAACCATAGTGCGATGCCAAGTCGAACGAATTTCAAAGCGAAATAAAGTGAAAAAAAACGCTTAAAGCGACAAGTCAAACACAAGTGCTATGTTCGATTTGAAAGCAAAGGTTGCTTCTTTTACCGAATTTAATTTTTAAAACCATAGAAAAACGCCAAGTCGAGAGAATTTCAAAAGCGAACTAAAGTAACAAAAAGCGCTTTAAGCGACAAGTCAAACACAGCCCTATGTTCGAATTGTCTATTGCTTGTTATTAATTATGACATTAGTTTTGACTTATTAGAAGTTACAATAAATATATTTTTAAACGAAATATTGAGAATCTTACCTAATATGAAACAAATATGTGGCAAGAAGCTATCTATATGCTGCATGGGATTAAGCGTCTGGGGAATTATTCAACTGGTCAGGAAACATTACATACAAGACTTTATTAGACTTTGAAGTAGTTATTATCTCCTCGCCAGGCGTAGGCCAATTCGTGGCAAGATTAGGCCGAATTCATGCCTAAAGAAGTCGGTTCACTAGAAAAACATATCGATAAATATTTCATGGTTTTCTTATACCAACGAGAAATACACGACGACGTACCTAGTTTACTACACTACCGTTTCAATGCCTGAAATACCACGTTCAGTTGACGGTCCCGGTTTGACTAATTATAATTGTTAAGTATTTAGAATGTAAACTGACACGGCCTCTATACAGCCATGATATTATTTAAGTAGTTTCTAAGTTAGTTGTACTTGCTTATAGCAGCAATGTTGTGCCTAACATACATAAATATCGATTATTGCCTGTTTACGGTCCAACCATTATTGCCACTTTGTTAAGTACATATGTTTTAATAATTGTATTGATTTTATTAGTCTGGCTGTATCCAAGTTGTTTCAAGTGAACCAAAGGAAATAAACTTTTTGATTTTGACTAACTTGTCATTAAACCTCGCCAACCGGTCTGGCCTAGCGAGTGTAGGGCAAATTCTCCCTCTATATATAGTGTGTAGGCTTTGGCAGTGGACTCTGTTGAATGGGGGGAAAAAAAATATCCATTGGTATCATTTTTAAATGCTAAACAAACACCACGGCTATCGGACTGTAGTGGTGGTCCTGACTGTAAAGGTTAACGTAACTGTCAAGAAATACATTTTTTTTCCTTAAAAGTCCACTCATTACTTTATTTTTATCATTTTGAATAATAGAAGCAATAGCTTTCGAAAAAATCAGCCCCTCCAAGTCCGTCAATTCCGGCAACTATAGGCTTCATAATATATATATATATATATAGTAAGTATAGTAAGTCAAAGTCAAAGTCAATGATCGTGCAAATATAATCTTGAAAGGGTCACTTAAAATATATTTTATATATTCTTCAGTCTATAATGGGTATATTTTACTACATTGGAGCTGTCACTTTGATAGAAGACGTCATAGAAGTAGAGGAAGAACCAGAGAATGCTATGAAAGCTCTAGAGCTGATTGATCACAATTATAAAGCTGTTAGTATGAAACACTTTTATACCTATTTATTTATATTTGCTTGGCTAGCATGGGCTTTCTTGACAAGTTCTCAAATCTAGTTCTTAATGCAAAACATATATCTCGCGGTGACATAAGATTTGAAAGCAACGCAAAGCTCTTTTTTACTGAATTTCACTTAAGGGAATGAAAACCAGAGAGTAACGCGGTCACCGTCCAGCCCGCTCTAAGGAATAACGCCAAGTCGAACGATTCGAAGCAAAAAAATTGCTTACAGCGTCAAACACTGAATTTTGCTTAAATTTTATGAAAACCATAGAGCAACGCCAAGTTGAACGATTTTCAACGCGAAATAAAGTAAAAAAGCCACAAGTCAAACACAGGGATAATAGTTAGGTGTGAAACTTGACATAGAGATGGCGTTGATTAAAATATAATATTTACGCAAAAAAAAAATTAAGGGGTTTTTTAACATTGTTTTTTAAATAGTTGGATAGATATCTAAGTGATTTACATAGATATTATTTTTTATTCTGTCTGTCAAAACTCTAGATACGAGTGTTAGGGTGCAATGTTCGCAAAACAAATAATTTGGCGTATATTGCTGTCAGATACTTTTGTCGCACCCTCGACTACGTACTACGATAAGGAATTTGTCTCATCTTGACTTGTTTAATGGGGTGTATTACTAACTTTTTATCACGATAGATGGCGCATGATAGATGGTACCTAACATAACTGTCAGTTGGATAGAAAACTTGTATTTTTATTACGAAATTTATTATTTTCCGGATATTATGCCGGAGTGAGCAGCTTTTAAGTGTACAAAGCGAAATCAAAGATATGGTAATCTTAAAATTGCCGTTCTATTAATAAAACCTTTTTTCTTTTTAAAAACGGTGTGCGTTTTCTTAATTCGTCTTTTAAGGTAGGTAACGTTAATTTAAAATACACTATTCTGTTATAAACATATAAAAATACGAAAACATAAAAAAAAAATGCGATATAGGTGTAAAATAAGGTACCATTGCCGCTAGCGACATCTACAAAAAGCTTTGTCTGATACACCCCATTCTAGTGTTAACAAGCTATGCTTGTTTGTGTTTTTGTATATTGTATTAATTTTCGTCACTCAAGGTCTTGTTAATGTTAATTTTGTTTGTAATATGATGTAAATGACTTTGGTTGTCAAAATAAAATGAAATGTTTTAAGGTGGCGCTGAACTGCTGGATAGCATCTGGAATTTACGTATTCTTTTTCATATTTTCCGCGAGCCAATTCGCCTGTGGTAGAAGAACTAAGAAGGTGAAAAGTCAAGAATGAATGAAGTTAACATTGTGTTCTAAAAATATTTATTAATATAAATAAATACATTTAATTTAAATTTATTTGTGATATTTCTCGAGTTTGGTACGCGGAGTCATCGACGAGCTTGCCACTTGTCATGATTGGCCGGCAGTAAAGTTGGCTAAATGTGTATCTGCTTCTTTATAAACGTAGTTTCTGATCACTCCAAAAGGGAAACAGTCGTGATGATACTTTATTTGTGCTGTGTACAATGATAAAAAATTTAAAAAGTAGTATCAATTTTGTCAGAGCGAAAAAATAATTTATAGTTCCACAGCAAAAAAGTTTTGGAGAAAAGACATACACAACGCAGTTAAAATTGTAAAAAAATCCAATCCAAAAAAAATAGGAACATCCACAGCAAAATTTGAAACGAGTCTGTGCAATTTTTGCGAGACTCTTGCGCATGACCAATACCAAGACTAGGGTTAGTTTAGGGTCACAATTTGGGCTTAAGCAGTAAGAAGAATTGATTGGACGAATTTCGAATTCGAAAGACGAATGGGGTGTATCAGGCAAAGCTTTTTGTAGATGTCGCTAGCGGCAATGGTACCTTATTTTGCACCTATATCGCATCATTATTTAAATGTTTTTTTAGTTTTAATTTTTATAACAGAATAATGTATTTTAAATTAATTTTACCTACCTTAAAAAACGAATTAAGAAAGCGCACACCGTTTTTAAAAAGAAAAAAGGTTTTATTAGTAGAACGGCAATTTTGAGATCACCATTTCTTTGATTTCGCTTAGAAATCTCGATTTGTACATTTAAAAGCTGCTCACTTCGGCATAATATCCAGAATATAATAAATTTCGTAAAAAAATAGAAGTTTTCTATGCATCTGACAGTTATATTAGGTACCATCTATCATGCGCCATCTACCGTGATAAAAAGTTAGTGATACACCCCATTGAAATATCGGAACTTAGGAACTAAATAAAATATTTTTGTCAATGCTTTAAATGTTTATTTCTGTTTTTTTTTCCTATAAACCCTAGTTAGGTATGATAGCTTCGTAATTATTGTCGTAGGTCAGGGTTCCTATGTTCACTCCTTTGATTTCATCTTTGCTAAATTTTGCACGATCCTAAAAAACAAAAAAGTAATATTTAAAAAATAAATAGTTTTCTAGCCTCAGATTAGAGCAACGCGTTCCAAATATACCACTAAATATACATTGCTTGATACATTCCGACAATGTGGATGGAAAATATATGTTTTTTGTTTTAATTTTTATCGGCACATACATACATACCTACATATCTTCACGCCAGATCCCTTACGGGGTAGGCAGAGACAATTGAGAGCCACTTGACACGATCACGACATAGCTCTTCCGCTTCGTCGACATTCATCAACCTCTTCATACATGCCCTTTTGTTGCGAAGGCTTTTTAATGCTCCTTCAGCCAGTGTTTTATTTATTTGATCGTCTTGGTCTGCCAGGGCACCTTTTACCCATAACTTTCGCTTTCACGAACGGTGGATACCTCCCCGCCGCAACAGACTGGGTAAATTTACCATCAGTCCGCCTACCACCTATTTGTTGTTTTTGTTGAAAGTATGTGCCATTTGCAATAATGTCAAATGCCAATTATCACTTTCAAGGAGAACTAATATTGTATATATTGTATTGGTGATAATTACATAAAAATAACACGCTTGAAACAGACTTTTTTTTCCTTATTTTTATCAGGGCTTTGGACATCTTACTGAACCTGTATCATACATATTGTCATGTCATGAGGTTATGTTTTGCTTCTGGTTTAGGTTAGTGCTTGTAGGCTTGTTTTTTGATAATGATATCTCGTGTGTGTATATATATATACAGTAAGATACAGCTATCATCTACATCCAAGATAATAGCGTAAAGATTAGTTTTAATTTAAAAAATCTATAAAGTCAGTTCCTTACTTCAACTTCGTCATTGCTAGGGGTTTGATTAAGCCAGGGGTCATTTAGAATCTGTGGTATTTTGAGGCGAAATTTGAGAGGGGCTAGGATCTTGGTGATCAGCTTCCGACAATCTGGTGACACTTTGGGTTCGCGAGGAAATGTCACTTTACTTTGAACTTGCTGAAAAGTAAAATACAATATATATCTTTTTTAATTACTTTATTTGATTTATAATAATTGTGGGGTCGTTCTGGTTCTGACCAAGGACATATAAAATGAAATCCACTAATAACGGTTGCCACTAAAGTAATCCATTACTTATGGCTGCAGGACTCTTTGATTTCATAGTAACACAATAGGTACCAGATATCAAATTTCCGCAACTAACATACGCTCTCAATATCTTAAAGAGTCGGTTGATTGATTTGGATGGTTAACGACACCACAGTAACTAACACTACAAGATCCCTGCAGATGACAGCCGAGACGTGGCCTTCCTGAGCTCGTTCTACAAGGAGACTATTCTGAAAAAGTCCATAACCTTATCCCCTTTGCAATTCTGCAACCGAACCACACGCTTAAGGCAAAATATGCACCACCACACCGTAGCCACTATTCCTATGTCATCATCATCATCAGCCTGTATCTCTCCACTGCTGGATGTAGGCCTCCCCTAAGGCTCGCCACTTAACGCGATCTTTCGCTACCCTCATCCAACCCCCACCAGCGACCTTCTTTAGGTCATCTGTCCATCTGGCGGGGGGTCGTCCCACTCTGCGTCTTCCCGTACGTGGTCTCCACTCTAGAACCCGTTTGCCCCATCGATCGTCGGTTCTGCGGCAGATGTGTCCGGCCCATTGCCACTTCAGCTTGCTAATTTTAAAAGCTATTAAACTTTTTAAACTTTCGCGCATATTCATAATAGTTTTTTTAAATAGGCAGAATTTTAAAGGATAGTGGCACAAACCATTGGATTGAGCTGCATGACCCAAAGATACTTTCCACCGATCGGCACTATTACCCTAGAATAGTACGTGAAGCGATCGAAATAAAGAAACACAAAAATTTCAATCGAGAGGGGGGTTATAAGCTATCTTCATCGTGGAATCCAGTAATCAATAGGTTTCGACGCCAGGAAAAATCGCCCGGTGTCGCCAAGGATATTGTAAGTGTCGTGTGTCGTGATTTCTAAAAACTTTTAAAAGTGATAAGTGGGTAGGTTTACATCTGCCGCCCAGTATGTACGAGACTACACCGCATAGCTTCAGTCGACCCGTGACCACGGCCAATGCAACTTGGCTGAAACGTCGGGAGAAATATGTCTCTAAGGTAAATCGCGTAAAGACCCGTTAAAATTATTTAAAAAAACTATTTAAAAGCTATGTCTGTAACTTTCGTTCTCTGACGACTATCAACGTTTCGAATTCTATCCACCAGAGATACACCAAGCATAGCTCTCTCCATGGCTCGCTGAGCGACCTTGAATTTATGGACCAGACCCACTGTTAGTGTCCACGTCTCTGCTCCGTACGACATTACCGGGAGGACGCACTGGTTAAAGACCTTAGTCTTTAAACATTGTGGTATAGACGATGAGAGGATGTGCCGGAGTTTCCCGAATGCCGCCCATCCTAGCTGAATGCGTCTGTCGGCTTCTTTGCTGAAGTTGGCTGCTCCTAATTGGATAGTCTGCCCGAGGTATACGTAATTTTGCACAACTTCGAGAGTGTCGTTTCCTATGCAGATTGGCCTCGGCTTGACATGATCATTGAACATGACTTTCGTCTTGTCTAAGTTCATTTCGAGACCAACCCGCTGGGATGCTACGTTTAAGCCGTTCAGCATTCCGCTAAGATCCTTGAGTGAACTGGCCATAATGACTATGTCATCCGCAAATCGGAGGTGTGTATATATTCCAATGTGTCTGCATTCATTTGGACACCTGTTACATCTGAATAATACTAATGAAGCCAGTATATATATAGTATATATGTCAGTCATAAATAACTAGTGTCATTGCTCCTGATCATCAAGCTTTCCGATTAATTTTATTAAGAAAACTTGCAAAATAACCTTTAATAACTGCAAGTAATTGGCATCATCAAACGGCAGTCGTCCAAACACAATGGCATATAGAACCACTCCCATACTCCATACATCCGAATCCTGAGGCCTGTAAGGGACACCTGGAAGAATCATTCATTAAAATCAAGTTGGGCCTTGAAGAGCTAATTTTTTGAAAATTATTTCTTGTAAAGCTTGCCAGATTGATTCACTAGTCATAGAAATGAAAGAGGGATGTGCAGAAAAAGGACTCCGTTTAAATGCGAGAAAAACGAAAGTACTAGTGTTTGAGAGAGGAGGGATGACAAATGTTACGATAAAGATTGATGATGAAAGTCTAGAACAAGTAAATGAAATTATATATCTGGGCAGTGTTTTCACTGCGGATGGGAAGTATGATAGAGATGTTGAAAGAAGAGTGAACGCGGGAAATAGTGTGGGGCACAATAATTTATTTAATTTATTTGTAATATTTCTCGAGTTTGATTCTCTAAAGACACTTGTCATGATGAGCCTATAGTAAAGTTGGCTATAGTAAAAGTGGAGCCGCTTCCTCAAAAGCGTGGTTTATGACCACCCAAAAGGAATCCGGTCATATTGATACTTTATTTTTTTACTTTTATCTGTTAGATTTACAAACCGTTCCTTCCAGAGAAAAGCACGTCTAGTCGCCGTTCCCGATTCCACTAAAACCGTATGGTTGAATCTTTAATAATTGATAGCGCGGCGTGAGTAGGCTAAATTCTCTAGAAGTATTCTGCTTTCTTATGCAGCAATGGAGGTCTAGAACTCGGTGTTCTAGAGGCAGCAATGGAGGTCTCGAACTCGGTGTTCTAGAGGCAGCAATAATCAATTGAATAGTGCTATATACCTTTCAATATTTCTGGAGAGGCGTACGCATAACTGCCGCAAAATGTGTCGCTCAAAGAAAAGATGCCATTCTTCGGTTTCATATGCCCTCTAGCGAAGCCAAAGTCAGATAGTTTGATGTTCAGTCTATTGTCCATTAGAAGGTTCTCGCATTTAATGTCCCTGAACGATAAAAAGTATTTTAATATTTTCGTGTTTATCACGATACAGCCCCTAGAACACAGCGTCCTAGACATCCACTGCTAGAGATGGGCCTTCCAGAGCCGCCACAGCGATTACGATATTATTACGATAAGGTGTGTCAAAAGTCAAAGTCAAAAATCTTTATTCACCTATTACAGGCATTTCTGTTAGCAGAAGACCAGCAAAGGAGAGAAGCTTCTACTCGATTCGATTAAATCAAATCTGGCAGTTGGTATAAAATTTTCTTTTTTTATTAGACCAGAATTAAAGTCAGGCGATCTCCATGTATTGATAGAGAACTTAAGAGAAGAACAGTTCCACTGAAGCTAAACCATGTCAGAATCTACTAATATTGCACATTGTACCTTGAGTACGAGACTCAGGAACCTCAATGCAAAATCATAAACGTTAAATAAAGAATTGCTGGTATGTAACCTATGAACAACTCCTCGTTCGTGACAGTAGTCGACAGCTTCCACGAGCTGCCGGAACCATCGCCGCCCTCGGTTCTCGTCAATGCGTTGATCTTTCCTGATTATGTCCAGAAGGCTGCCGTTCTCGGCAAACTCCATAACGATGTATACTCTGATGACATCAAATAACAAAAATAACAATTTTAACAATAAGTTTATATTTACAGGAAGTTTCCACCTGAGCTCTGGATATGATAATAGCGATTATGATGTTGCGTTAGCTACAATAATAACATAACTTTTGACAAATAATCCTAGTATCGATAGATGTCCAAAACAATATAGGCATCATATTATCGTAGCAATCGTACTGCCCTTCCAGTCTTTAAGGTGGTCTTATCACTCTGTCAGACCTGGTCCGTGTATGTGCATAGTACAAATGAAAAACGATGAAAAACTCTAAAACTACATGGATGACATGAAGAAGAATCTACATTTGTAGATTTCACATCAATATTTACAAAAGCAGGTTTAAGATCTACGGATATACCTTTATCTCTACCATTGCATAAAATTCAAAATTATGACGTGATGTTCTTGTCAGCTGTTTTGGACAGTTATTAATTACACGTTCCGAATCATGTTCAGAGCGCTTAGAATGAATATGATACTCACAGTCGTTCCGAATCAAATATCACGATTTGCATACTCAGAGCAGAGATAACATAATGTTTTTTTTTATTAAATGTTTTTTTTGTGTTTTTAGATGATAAATTGCGCATTCCACATCTTTGAGTATGAATACTAACAAACACACCTCTCTCGGTTTTTTTATCTTTATATATGTAACGTTTACCATTTTAAACTTATTTTGGTTTTCTAAAATAACTTGCGGTGTTACAGACATGTTTTATTAACTTGCTACTTAAATATGAATTATAGATTTGTTTTATAAGTAATATACAAACAGCATAAACGAATAACAATATTAACTAATTTAAAAAAACATAATACCTATTAAATAATCTTGTAAATGGCGCGCGACTTAATGACAAACAACTGACAGCGCTCAGAGCGATCTACCTCGATATCGTGAGCAGACTACGAGTAAGTGCGAGGAATGATGGCATTTGTGACGGCACAAAGCTTTGGCAAAATAGTTTATGCACGTCTCGGAAACGGTTTTAAGCGTGCTTAGGTTACTATTATCGTGTTATGGGATTGATATAGGATATAGGGGATTATGATTATTTGTTAAAAGTTACGTTATTATTTTATTATCAAGACTATTTAATACATCACCTAAATACTCCAACAATGTTTTTGTATTATTTTAACAATTATATTGTATCAACAATATTATCAGCAGGTGTATCTTCACTGCTGGATATAGGCCTCCCCTAAGGCTTGCATAATCGAAGTAAGCACCCGATCCCTATTCTGGGCAACGGCCAACTAAATCTATATCGCCATGATGATAGTTGGCCTCCAATAGGGGATGGCACTTTAGGAAACTGTAAGGCTAGCTGTTGACGATATAATAATAATCAATTCGTTTACTTCAAATCACAAATACAAATCTACAAAGCCTATCATAACACCGCACAGCGCAACGCCAAGCAGATCGCTGCTGTTACATACTCGTAGATATTCAGCAACAAAAACCCACACGGCAGATTGATTTTATATGATCTAGTTCTCAGATGTGCGAAAACGGTCAAGGAATGATGCCACTCTTTGCCTCATAATAGGATTGAATATGTTTACCCTGGATTCAAAGAACATGCCAGATGCGCTGCATAATCGTTTAAGACCAAAGAGCAGTCGTTGTGTTGAACGCGGATGTCATTATGAGTACTTTTTTTTGTATATTTTGTCCACAGCTGTCATGTGTAAAATGTTTGACATAAGGTGTTAAAAAGTGTCATATTGACCTCCCTCGCACAACTGAAGAATTTCTGGATAACATGTTGCCCACGACAAACAATGCCCCCTCTGCCTTCAATGGGGGAAGCACATTAGGTCCACCATTCTCTTTATTTTGCTATCTTCGTTCAACTACAGGCAACCTTTTTAGGTCCATCTGGCGGTCATCCCACTCTGTAATACACTTTAATGTAATAAAAAAGGAAATTGAACCTGTGTGTTGTTTCGATGGCTTGAAGAAACCGAATGAGATTTTCATGTTTCAAACCTTTAACAACTTCGATTTCTCTTGGTAGAAACTTTTTGAGATAGTCTCCTGGCGCTTGGAATTTACTGATGATTTTAATTGCTACTTGGCAATTGTGTCTATCACTTGATGCTACCTTTAAAATTGATAAAAGTATGTTTACAAAATAAATAAAAAGCTACTGAAATATATTGGGCTTCAGTCGCAAAGTCCAAGAAAGGAGCTACACGGTTTTTTGCAATTCTCGCCAGCGTTCTTTTTAGGTCATCAGTCCTTCTGTCTGGGGATTGTCTCACTCTGCGTCTTTCCGTACGTAGTCTTCACTCTGAAACCCTATTGCCCAATCGTTCCTCGGTGGTTCTGCGGCAGCCTTATTGTACGACAGATGTACGAGTCCCTAAATATAAACGTACGCGAAGGGATGGTAACTAAGGTATGTGGGTGCATATTCCGACCTGTGCGATTGGTTCGGTTGCGGAATGGCAAGGAAGGGATTAGGTAATAGAGATCTTCAGAGCAATTACCATAGTATAGCCGGTAGAACACGCTCACATCTCGACGAAGCTGCAGGGATTTGAGAGTTCCAGATATAGTGGCATCGTCCACAATCCGAACAGCTCACCTCTGCAGCATCTGTAAGGTATTTGGCGGAACCATCCCAAAGGTGAGAACAGTATTCCACACACACATGATCTGATCTGTGCTTTGTACAACAGTCTGATTGAAGGTGGAAAAAACTTCACCTTGTTCAGTTCCGAGCTTTTCTGACGCTGTTTCAATCATTAATGCTCTCAATGTAGTTTCGGTGGTTAAGGTCTGAGCATATTTCCACCTCGAGAATATTGGACCTGGGCTGTAGATCCAGCGTGGTGCCCTGAAGAGCGGGGGAGGAGAGAAGGGGGACTTCTTGGCCGTCAGCGCGCATGCCTGGGTGTTGTTGGCATTGAACTCGACAAGATTTTGGACAAGATGTGTCCGAGCCACTGCCATTTCGGCCTGTTTAATTCAAAACCAATTTGTCAATAAAATATTTACCTTAACAGTAGCATAAGACCCTGATCCAATAGTCCTTCCCAAAACGTATCCATGAGTTTCTAATACTGTGAGTTTTTTCTCCGATTTATTTTCTTCTATGCTCTGAACAGTTTCTGTTGGGGCAGTAGACATAGTATCTTCCTTACCATTGTTATTGGGCTTAACTTCTGACCCCTGCATACCATTTAGTTTAAGGATACGTTGAATTTTGTATGTGAATCATCCTAGAGTTTTATTTATTGCATTTTGTAAATTATGTTTTGGTTTTTGTTAACATTTCGATGGCATCGATTTTGCATTTGTCATTGTGAAAGGTGACATTCAATAATTTTGGGATTTATTATATCACAATTTTTTTTTTCAAGTGACGACGCTTTTTTACAGCTGCTTAACTTACATAATGTAATATTTAATAAATTATTTTGTGACATTTTCTGACATCTAATTTAATAACGTAGGTTTAAGTAGTATAGTAACTGACAACGCTCTTTTACAGCAGCATCTACATTTAGGGAGTGTATAATTTACTTAGTTTTAATTTGGTAATGACGATGGCTGTTCTTTGCACTAATGGTCGATCTTTTGCTATCCTTCCATGATATGTAAACTGTTAATTGTATAACTGACAAAACCAAGTGTACGTTATGTGTCTTATGGTGAATAAATTAATTAAATTGAAATGTTACATGGAAAAATTTACGTAGATCGCCTGTGAACATCGGCAGCTCGGCGGTTAAGACGGCGCACTGCAGTGCTTCGCTGACCGGTTCAAACCTCCCCGGATATTGACTTTATTTTTATTTTTAATTTTAATTTTTATGTTTAATCTTTGACATTTATATAATTTAATGTGTTTTTTATTCCATTCGACATTTATTTATTTATAATTTAATTTAATTTTTTGTGAAATTTTGTATTATTGTATAATGTCATACTTAAAAAAACTTGGGTTTTGTATGAGCTCTAGTTATAATAATAATTCAGTCTCAGCCACTGGCCACAGCTTAATTTGTAATGCGGGGTAGGCAGTAGAATGAGCCGGAGCGGCGATGGGGTCCGCAACCCATCACGCATGGCCTAAAAAGCGCGGATTGAGGGCAGATGAGTGCCGTTTTGGCACCTGGAATGTCCGAGGGGGGATGAATGATAAGATGAATGAACTCCTAGATACGATGGATGAAATGAAGTTGGATGTAATTGGCGTGACCGAGACCAAGCGGAGGGGTAGTGAGATGCAGGACTTGCCGGGAGGGGGGATCGCGCTCTGGTCGGGAGTGGGAGATAGCGATCGCGGTAGTCAGGGGGTGGGCATCTTACTATCCGGCCGCTTGGCCGACAGTATGTACGAGTACTGCCGGGAAAGCCCAAGAATACTCTGGGTTCGTCTTAAAATAGGCCTTAAAAAGTTATTTGTGGCCGTGGTGTACGCACCACAGCTGGAACTAGAGAATTTTTGGAACCAGGTCAGGACAGTTCTAGATTTGGCAGTTGGGAACGAAAATATAATATTATGTGGCGACTTGAATGGATGGGTGGGGACACGTCGTGCAGATTACGAAACGGTCCTAGGTGATTTTGGAGATAGGAGAGTAAATGATGCAGGTAAGCTTATTCTTGACGTGTGTTTAGAAAATAATATTTTTGTGTCCAACACAATGTTTGCTCACAAAGATATTCACATGTATACAAGAACGATGAATAGTGAAAAGAGTATAATTGACTTAATAATAGTTGATGAAAGACTGCGGACACAGACTCTGGATACCAGGGCGTATCGTGGGCCAGAATTGGGAACAGACCACTACCTAGTAATTACTAGGATTAGTGGCCTGTTCACAAAATGGCGCCACCGGCGATCAGGTGGCAATCTGTCAGCAGTAGAGAGAATAAAGAGTGAAAAGTTACAAGATGATAGTGTGAAAGAGGAGTATATGAAATGCGTCAATGATAAACTTATCAATTTGAAAGATGTGAGCAAAGATGTAGAAGAGTGTTGGAAGTACCTAAAAAATGATATGGTAGAATCGGCAAGAGAAGTATGTGGAGTAGCAAAAAAGCGAGCAACCAAGGGTGACGCGTGGTGGGATCAAGAGGTCAAAGATTCGGTAGAAAGAAAGAAGAAAGCTTGGATAGATTACGTTGCTTCGCTGAATATGAATGAAAGTATAAAAAGAGAAAAAAAAGAGTTGTACCATCGCTGCAAGAATGAGACAAAAGTTTTGGTTAAGGAGAAGCGTGAAAGATGTAAGGAAATAGGTGAAAATAGGATGACGAGCAACTTTAAGGAGAACTCCAAACTTTTCTGGAGGGAAGTTAGGAAGGCCAAAGGTAGCTTGTCATCTTGTCGAATGAACAGAGTGAAATCAAAAAGCGGTAACATTCTTGCAAACACAAATGAGGTGTTGCAGCGATGGAATGAATATTTTAGCGAGATGTATGCTAGTAGTACTCCTAACGACGTTACGACGGGTACTTTACCTCCAAAGCTATCCACAACTATAACGTCCACTTTTAAGGAGGAAATAAGTGTGCAAGAATTGCAATCGGCAATTAGAAGCCTGAAATGTGGCAAAGCAGCGGGAAAAGATCGAGTGCTCGCTGAAATGATCAAATACGGAGGTATACCGGTCTGGAACGCTTTCCACCTACTGTGCAACCTTTGCTAGCAGGAGGGAAGAGTACCAGAGGACTGGCGGCAATCAGTCATCGTTCCTTTATACAAAGGTAAGGGATCTAGATTGGACTGTGCCAACTACCGAGCGATTAGTTTGATCAGTTTGGCGAGCAAGATGTATGGCAAGATTCTCACGAAACGCTTGCAAGAGAAGACTGAAGGTCTTTTATGGGAGGCACAAGGAGGCTTTAGACCTGGAAGAGGATGCACTGACCAAGTCTTTTCGCTCCGCAATATCACAGAGAAGTTTTTGGTCTTAAACCAGAAGGTTTTCTGTGCTTTTGTGGATTTGGAAAAGGCTTTTGATAGAGTTGTAAGAAAGAAGCTTTGGGACATATTGCCGGAGTATGGAGTGAATGACAAACTGCTACAGGCTATACAGTCCCTGTACAAGGGCTGCAAAGCTTGTGTGCGGGTGGAGGGGGGTATGTCGCCTTGCTTTGAATCCCAAATGGGCGTCAAACAGGGTTGTGTGCTTTCTCCTAGATTATTCACTCTATATCTCGACAAATGCCTAAAAAGAGTGAGAGAGAGTGACTGTGGGATAAAGATGAGTGATCTAGTGGTGAACTGCCTGCTTTATGCAGATGATGCTGTTCTTATGGCATCGTCCGAACAACAACTGCAATCACTAGTCACAAGAATGAAGGAGGGATGTGCAGAAAAAGGACTCCGTTTGAATGCGAGAAAAACCAAGGTACTAGTGTTTGAAAGAAGAAGGATGACAACCGTGACGATAAAGATTGATGATGAAACTCTAGAACAAGTAAATGAAATTATATATCTGGGCAGTGTTTTCACTGCGGATGGGAAGTACGATAGGGACGTTGAAAGAAGAGTGAACGCGGAAAATAGTGTTAACGGTGCCCTGGGGTCACTGATCGGCAGTCGAAATGTCAGTGACAAAGCTCGGCTCGCCATACACAATGCCATGTTGGTACCAACACTGATGTATGGAAGCGAAACGTGGATATGTCAGAATACGCATGAGAGTAGGGTTAATGCAGTAGAAATGCGGTCGTTGCGGCGGATATGTGGCGTCACTTTGGCGGACCGCATACGTAACGTCGAAATACGGAAACGGGTTGGTATGAAGGAAAGCATAGGGACAAAAATAAGGAAAAGCATGCTACGATGGTTCGGGCATGTTGAAAGGATGAGCGATGAAAGATTGACGAACCAGATATATAATGCGAAAGTTGTGGGTAAAAGAGGCCCTGGCAGACCGAGACTCACATATCACGATCAAATAAATAAAACACTGACTGAAGGTGCATTAAAAAGTCTTCGTAACCAAAGGGCATGTATGAAGAGGTTAATGAATGTCGACGAAGCGAAAGAGGTATGTCGTGATCGTGTCAAATGGCGCTCAATTGTCTCTGCCTTTACATGGATAAACTTTAGAGGAAATGTCTTAAAATACGGGTGTTAAAAAATGCTGGGTTGTGCGAGCGAGACGGAAGCACAAGCATTAAACGCTCAGGTTTATTTATCTGTGGCTGCCGTAATGTGTATGTCTTTGTTTATGCCGTGCATTCTGCGATGCCCCTGGGATGGAGGTGACAGGTGGAGAAGTGGAGAACATGCCAACCCTCGAGACCGCATGTCTTCAGTACATTAACCACTATCCGGACATATTGCCGATAGTAACAATAGAAGTAAAGTATCATCACGACCGTATCCCTTTTGAAGGCTAACTTACAACCGCCACCGCTCATGTCAAATAGTTTATATAGATATATATATATCACGTCTATATTACTGTACCGATTTTGATAAAATTCGGTAGAAGCAATCTTTTAAACTCAATGGATAACTGGTAATCCTTCCTTAGTAAAATTAGTTCACTTAAATGGCCAAATTCCCATACAATTTTCTGTATTTACGTAAACACAGCTAACCCATCTTTATAGGATTTCATTATTTATTTACTACTTTAAATGGCTTTAATGATGCGTCATTAAAGCCTGCCTTTGTCTTATGAAATAAAGTATTAAATTATCAGTCATTTTATTGTAGCCAACCTTTGGGATAACTTTAAACACTTTACTGAAAAGTAGGTACTGAACTATGAAATATAAAAATCAAAAGTATTATTTAATAACTAACTACATACATATACATACATACACATATATATAATAAACTAAATACTAATACATCAACTATACGCATTCATACGTAATAATAATCTTACAAATTTTGTTGGGAAATGAAATGCGAATAGACATCTGGTGGTTCCTTGCCTGATGTTAGGAGGAAAATTGTAGATTGTAGAGGATTTATGCAAGTACAACTTTAAAAACAATTCTCAAAATAACAACTGTCTCCGTGGTCTAGCCGTTAAGAGTGATTAAGCCGGATTTAGACTCGGAGGTACCGGGTTCGATTCCTGGTCGGGACACAAAAATATTGATTAATGTAAATAAATACATTTAATTTATATTTAATTTATTTGTGATATTTCTCGAGTTTGGTACGCTGGAGACATCGACGAACTTACCAATTGTCATGATTGGCCTATAGTAAAGTTGGCTAAATGTGAACCAGCTTATTTATAAGTGTGGTTTCTGACCACCCCGAAAGGGAAACGGTCGTGATGATACTAACAATACTAAATAAAAATATGTTGTGAGATAATATTGGTATAGATTCTTGAACAATATTGTGAACTAGTTTATCACACTCCTATCCACCTCTGCATATGACGTGGTGGTTATCAATTTGACTTCTTTGAAAGCAAACAGTGTTGATGAAAAAATTTATGAAATGAAAAAGGGCGAGGGTAAAATGAACAAAATACAACGTTTCCACATGAAAGCTCTCGCACTGCACTGCCAGAGATACAAAGAAAAAGTATTCTACCATAGACATACACTAGGACCATGTTTGACTTGGAACATCCAATCCAAACAGTCGTTCGACTTGCATAATATAAACACAATACAAATACAAAATATTTTATTGTTCATAAAAGTACAATTAACAAATTGATTTACACACTGACCCCTAAACTAAGTCTAACTAAGTTAGACCTGTCATTTAGGATCCCAGTTACTTCCATTAATTATACAAAAAAGATACAATACGTAGTGAAAACAGTTAACAATAAAAATATTTACAATAAATAAAGGTATTTTAATTAAAACAACAGGTGGGTAATATAATAAATAAATAATATTAATTATTTAATAAATTAATATAAATACTACCTATAAGTGCTTAAAAAATAAATAAATAATATATACATATTGTGTTTGTACAATATATCATATACTTAGTTAAGTTTCTAAGGTAACTTGGCTTAATTTTTAACGCAAAACATGGCTCCCATGCATATGTCGAGCCTAAAAGGCCTGTGGGACCACCAACATTACCTGTACGCTAATTTCTTTCTTTGGTTTAATAAACTTTTTGTTTTTATTATTATTATAAAGAAAAGCAAAGTGAAGTAAAGCGTTTACAGCGTTTCAATGTTGTTATATAACTTTAATTAAGAAGCGATTGTTTAGTGTATGTCAATTACAGTCTCCTGGTTTTAGACCCTGCGTAGACAAGACAGTTACAGGTATTACTATGTAGTGATCGGCATACACCTGCTATTTTATTTTTCTTCTATTTTTTATTATGTAGTTACGAGATCACCACATGTCTGGCAGTGCCGAGTGTGGAGATTAAGAGACTGTAATATGTTTCGCTTGTAAATTAGCTTTTTGTCTATAAAATATTTTTCTTTCTTCTTCAACACTCAAACGATATTTTGTCTTCTCTTTATAAAATAATTAACAAAATTATCATTAACATAGCCCCAAAAGGTATTAAATATAATAATTAATATAACCGATATAAGATATTTGTACAAATTAAAAAAAAACAAAACAAATCACGAAGATGGTAATAAAAATTAGAAAATATTCGAAAATGTATTTAATATAACAATTCAATATATATTTTTATTAACAATATAAGAAATATTTACAATGGAAAAATAAGACAAAGCACGACAATGGTAATATAAAAGAAAGGGATGCTGTAAAATTTGACAATATTTTTAACCATGGACTAATTGCTTTGATTGCACCACTCGAAAATAAAAAGCATTCGCAGTAAAATCAGTGACGTCATTCGCGTCAATAGAACACAAAGCGCTTGGAAACGTTACCCGAACGCAGGTCAGAGCGAAATAAAGTGAAAAGCTCTTACAGTCGAAGATAGGGTAGGTGCACTGGGTCCTGTATAACACTGGGTGGTAAAAACGAACCTCAAAAACTAATGTAGGTTCAATCAACATCCCGAATGTCGATAACCTACCTCTCTGCAATTAAATTTCACAAAAAGCAAGACGAGTCTACATAACTTGACTAAATCGGTATATTATTGTATGTATATATTATCTATCTATTGTATGTATTTATATTATAGATTTAATATCGTTCTTTTTTAGTTATAAGTTTTTAACTCAATAAATTTATTTATTTATTTATTTATTTAAAACTTTATTGCACATAAATTACAAAGGCGTGACATAATGTCGCTTGACATTCTCTGCCTGTCAGACCTTCGGGACAACGAGAACATTTATGTGAGGTAGGTGCAATATATCAATTAAAATTAAATATATTAAAAATATACGTCTATAAACTAATAAAATTACATACGAATTCATACACACATACATATATAAACTACATAAATAAGTTATACTATTTATATACTACATAAACATAAATTAGGTACTACGTACTTAATGATAACCGATGATGTAGGACAATAATAAGCAACAATCAATGAAAATTTTATGAAAATTATGAACCCAAAAAGTGTCTGTAAACTAATCTTTTAAATATAGCTCTGTTTGGAGCATCTTTAACCTCCGTCGGTAGGTCATTCCAAAGCCTTGCAGCCACAACTGCAAACGACTTGGACATAAAAGCGGAGTGGTGAGAGGGGATAGCAAAAGTAGTATTAAAGGAAGAGCGAAGAATTCTGTCATGATGCGAACCAAGCAAAGTGAAGCTGTCTTTAAGGTATTTGGGGGTCACAGGCTCGTATAATATGGAGTATAATAAGCAGAGCACTCTGCTATTTCTTCTACTTCGAATATTTAACCACTTTAGCTTTTCGCGAAATGGGGAAACGTGATCGTATTTGCGAAGACAAAAAATGAATCTAATGCATGCATTGTGTAGTCGTTCCATCTTGTTGAGTAATTCTTGTGAGAGATCCACACAACACATGTCACCATAATCAAGTAAGGGATGCAGCAGTGTTTGTACAAGCGTAATTTTAGCTTTCAACGGCAGAAAATTCTTTAATTTATTGAGAGAGTGCAGTGAAGAAAAAATCCTACGACTGGTATTGGTGATTTGCGCTACCCAACTAAGCCGAGAATCAAGGTATACACCAAGATTCTTAACCTCGTCAGAGAAAGCAATTGGAACGTTGTCAAACCGTACAGAATCAATTTTGCTCATGTCAATTTTGGCAATTTGTCGGGGACTCCCGATGATAATAGATTGACATTTGCTCGGATTGACAACGACACCAAACCGTGTTGACCAAGACAAAATACTACCAAGATCTGAATTGAGCCAAGCTATAGCACTATTAAGTGTGTCGATGTCTGTCTGCACATAAAGTTGCAAGTCATCAGCGTAAAGCTCTTTATCTCAAATTTTAGCGGTCATGCACCTTACAATCCCTGCTCACATCTCCCAAAGGTTAGCTGTTAGTAAACGTTTTTAGACATTAAGCTCGCCTATGTACTGTAAAATGTATTATTTTCTGTGCAATAAGATTTTTTCTAATCTTATCCTAATAATAATTGGTTAAATAACTTATTTCTTCTAACCTTCTACATACAATGTACGTAATGTAGGGTTGACTGAGTAAGAATGTCTAGCGGCATTAGGTCCGCCTTTGTACATAGTGCAAAAAGTTTTAAGTGTATAAATATTCATCGTAAGAACGAGCCTTATGGCTGTGGAAATTGTGAAAGCGAATACCAATTCCGATAGGATGATTATTTTGAATATAGGGCCAGCGATTTTTGCTAGTCTGATTGTATATATATGTCTACATATGATAGAGATTGCAGCAGTCCACTCGTGCGTTTAGTGTCGTATTCTGTCCAGGCAATGACCTATTTTCATGTTGATATCCATCGCTGTTTCCATTTGAATTGGATTCAATCTTTGTTATCCATTGAGGTATACGATCCTCAGTTCATAATGGCCACCTTTTACTATACTCAAGTATGTTTCATTATAAATTGAAACGTTCAGGCGTCTGTAGTATTGTATGTCATGTTCGCCTTCATTCAACCTTGGATTCCAAGTCTGTCTGCTAGGTTTAGCTCAATTTTGGTCTTGGTCTTGCAGTTCTTTTATTCCCTGGTAAGTTTTTCTCGTCAACCCGTCTGGCCAGTGTGGCGAGTGTAGGCCGAATTCTCCAGATATACTACCTATGTTATGGAAGGCCCATCTCCAACAGTGGATATCTAGGACACTGTGTTCTGGGCTGTGATGATGATGTTCTGGAAGGCTCATCTTCAGGTCACGCACAACATATCTACAAGTTATCTGAAGCAGGTAGCAAGACGATAGTAAGAAGTAATAACTTTTGTCTTGATTGCTTTTTTCTAGTAAATTTTTTGACTAAACGTAAGCACTTGGGCATCAGCCTCGATATTTGATAGCAATTTCTGTCCTAGTGATGTCGGTTGGTTAATGGTGTTCATTATCATCACATCTTTTAGAAGAGATTCCACTGTTGAAGATAAACTTTCCAAATTTTTTAGGAGAATTTGGGCTATACTCGCCACGACTGGCCAGACCGGTTTGCGAGGGTCTGATGTCAATTTTTAACAAAGATTTTCCACAAGTGACGGCTTAAGTGCTATGAAATGAAATAAATTTCATTTATTTGTCAGAAACATGGTAGGTATAGGGATGTAAATTATTATATGTAATTATATCACATGCTTCACTATTTCTAGTATACAAATATTTATTTAGTCACATGACTTTGTCGAGCTTAGTGTCTAGGTATACTTTTGTCAAATAAAAACATTTATTAACCAGCATTTGTTTGACTCTTAATTTTACAGTTTTAGTAGCAGCTCCCTTATAGTAACTGGAAGCTTATTAAATATCTTTGTTGCCATTGTATAACAATTTCGGCTTAATTGGGTACTTTTATGCGCTGAAATAATTATTCTACTAGGATAACGCGACAAAGGTACGTAAGAATAGTGAATTTTTAATGTCTTGCAAATATGAATTTTAGTGCACCACAGCCTTATGGTAGCCGATAGAACATGGAGGGTAGCTTTCGACTAATTGTCTTGTGCCAGAATTGGTAGTTAATGTTAATGCAACATTGTTACTTCCAATGGTTGAATCTGCTTTACCTGAGGAAGCTAAGAACATGGAATAGAACGCGCAACAATTTCAAAAGAAAGTGTTGAATTGAAATAATTATCCGAAAAACAAAACACTACTGCATGGTGAATGTTCGTCGCCGTTTGGCTCTCAGAGAATGCCTGACGGCATTAAGTCCGCCTTTGTACCTAGTGCAATAATGTTTTTTAAAAAATAAATAAGACTGCGACTGAAAATCGCGGTACCCATCGTGATAAGATAAAAGAGAGAGAGAATGAATTACGTAACTCAACGGTCGCGCGATAGTCGACCTCTCGCTACCTACTTGATTAGGCTGTGTATAAATGGCGATATTTTTAGGAAAATATCTCTGCACCGTAACTTAAGATTTTATCACTGAATAATAAAATAAAACATACGTAGTTTTTTATTTTTATTCTAGATTATAATATAAAAGTATTTGCTCTTTAACAAATTCTACGCAGCATATTACATAAATTCACTACATAAATACAATCGATATAATTCTTATATAAATAAATATAATAATTACTAATACTAGTATGGATAGTAATTTAAATAGAAACCTGGTCTTAACCTGTAAGTTAAAGCTGGGAACTAATAAAAGTTGACCAACAAATGAACAACTATCAGAACTTCTCTTTAATGGGAAGCGATGGAGTTTAAAAGAAAATTTTGATCGATGGTTAAAAGTTTTTCCGAGCTCAACCCGTATTCTTAGACGATTTCTTCCTTTTATTTACTATATTACTTCCAGCTGCCAAACGGTGGGACGCCTCGGCACGTCACTACGATCTAGGAATAGTACTGTCAAACTCAAGGTACATCGCGTCATACCTTGAAATCTCTTTGATGTTATATTATTTTTACTATTGTTATTATAAAATTATGTTTTTCTTATTTTATTTTAATAATTGTATTTTTTTTTCTTGTAAATAAAATAAATAAATGATTATTTAAATTACGTATTTTAGTCAAAGAACACTTTTTTAACAAACCAAATGGATCAAAAATCTCGTCCCAAAATTAGAATTAATTTTCGTGACACATAAATATTCATATTTATGTGTCACGCACACGCTGGACTGACTATAGCAGGGCAGAGAATAGCTCCGGTAAATGAAACCATGCCCTTTAAATTTCTTGGCAGAAGGATAAATTTTCAGGGAAAAACACCATCCCTAGAAGTAGTTGTAAAACAATTCACTGACGACATGAATAGGGTTACTCAACAGCCTATAAGCAATGTCAAAAAAGCTTGGATATATGACAACTACTTAGCATCTCGCCTCACTTGGCCTTTCCTAGTATATGATTTCAACAAAAGCCTACTATCAAGTCTGGACGCGGACGTCATAAGAACATTGAAGTCTTGGCTTGGATTAGCCCAGGGTGCTGACTCCTCAACATTCTTTAGAGGACGGAGAAACTTCGGAATGGATCTGAAAAGACCATCTGAATTATACAAACATCTACGTATAAGCAAATATCAAATTCTAACCAGCTCCCAGGATAATACAATTTCATCCCTTCCAAGAGACCCTGTGGTCTCAGATATGGAACCGAGACTACTATTCTTCAAGAAATTCATGACAGGTGCCCAGACTGACAAAAGAGGCATTGGCTGGAAGAAAAAAGAAAGTGACAAAGAGGTTATAAAATCCTTCCTCAGGAAAGATGAAGAGCATGAATACAGAGTGCACGCGATGACTCTAGAAGTTCAAAATGACTGGCTAACTTTGGGCGATTTTTGCATCCCTCCAGCCCTAAAGTGGCGCACACTAATGTACGATTGGTCTCCGGCGTTGCTAAAGTTCTACCTAAACGCTTTTCAAATGTCCCTCCCGGACCAGAGTAATCTGGTAAGGTGGGGAAAAGCTACGGAAAAGAACTGTACATTGTGTGGTGCTGCCATAGGAACTGCTAGACACACACTTGTAGGGTGCGTTACTCTCCTAGAAAAGGGCTATTACTCACGCCGACATGACAAAGTCCTAGGTGTTATCCGTGAAGCAGTAAGTCTTTCTATTGCAAGAGCCAGAAAGGGACTGACTACAAATAAAACTTTGACCACATTTGTAAAGGAAGGGCAAAGCACGAAAACTAAATGCAAGCCCACCTCGATCCTTGGCGCCGCATCAGACTGGAAAATTCTCATGGATACATTTGAACACCATTATAGGATCCCAGATGAACTAGCTGTATCAGCCTATAGGCCAGACATCTTAGTGTTTTCTCGGAACTTGAAAAAAGTTATCCTTATTGAACTTACCGTTCCGTGGGAATCAAATATTCCAAAAGACCACAACATGAAGTCGAATAAATATTATGATCTCACAGAAGAAATGATCAGGAACGGGTTCAAGACTCAGCTTTACGCAGTGGAAGTTGGTGCAAGAGGAGTTCCAGCAAAATCTTTGCATCACTTACTGAAAGAATTGGGCCTAAGCAGGTCTGCCGTCAATACATTTATGGAACGAGCTTCCAAGACGGCATTAACGGAATCATACAGTATTTGGTTGGGTAGGGAGAGAAGTAGAATGGTGGATGGTGAGCGTATTATCGCGCAATAGAAAAAAAAAGGAGGCCTCCTTTTCTTAAACCAGCCAATTGTCGGTCGCAAGCCCGAGACACCATTCTTCTCATCTCTTACCCACACACGATGGACCCGGCACCCGCACGGTGAATCCATGGAATGCTTAGAAATTTGTCTTCTTCAAAAAGACAAGATGATTGTCAAATTCTGTCAAAATGAATAGTAAGGGAACGCAATCATCAATGTTGCCAGAAAAAAAAAACTGATCTTACCGGAAGTAAGTAAAATAGTAACATTATTCACACAAAGCCTGCTTGGGGAGCTGTTCATTTTGCTCACGACGCATATTTTGATATCGTCCATTATCTTAAGTCTTTTTATGCATTTCGCATACAATGATCACTTCAATCATTTAACTGATTCAGAGCCACACCCTACTGCATTGAATTTTCATGTATCATAGCCCCTAAAACACAGTGTCCCAGACCTCCACTGTTCGAGATGGGCTTTCCAGAAAATTTCTAGAGAATTTGGCCTACACTCGCCACTCAGGCCAGACGGGTTCATAATCGTCATCATCAGCCTGTGTCTCTCCACTGCTGGATGTAGGCCTCCGTCAAGGCTCGCCCCTTCACGCGGTCTTTTGCAACTCTCAGCCAACCTTCTTCAGGTCATCTGTCGATCTGGCGGGGAGTCTTCCCACTCTACGTCGTCCCGTACGTGGTCTCCATTCTAGAACCCGTTTGCGCCATCGGACGTTGGTTCTGCGGCAGATGTTGACAGGTTGGCGGAGAGGATTTTGTAATATTGATATAAGCTCGGTTTAAATACATTTATTCGAAAAAAATATTGTCACCATATAAAATAAAATTAATATTAAGGATAGGGATATAAGTTCCGTCCGCGTGGAATGGTGGCAAGAACGCTGGTGCATTTCCCCGCTGAATTGCAATACTGATTCTCTGTGCGAAGAAAGAGCCAGCCCTCTTGTCACCGGAGAAGACGACAATACTCGGTGTTGTCTTTTAAAAACTTTTTTGCGCTTGGACTCCATGGGCCCAGAGTTTCTATAGCGAATGGCACAAATACGAGTATGTAATCTTTTAACATACTTGCGCCTCTTGCCGGACTCCGCATTTTCTGCCGCGGCTCCCACTTTATGCGCTGTCCCCCTGAGATGCGACGCGGCGAGGGTGTCGACGCACGTGGCGTCCCACACCAGAGCACGTCCCCGTTCCCAGCTCAGTTATGTTTAGCGCATTTCTGACAATAATACAGCTTAAATAAAGTGGCGACACAAATGCCCAGTTAATATTTTTAAATAAGTCAAAGTTTAAAGAGATTGCGCGGAGCGATGGCAAAAGACCCGACGGCATGACCGTTGGGCCGTGGAAACTTGGCAGGTCCCTGGTGTGGGATGCGACATGTGTAGACACATTAGCCCCATCACACATCCAGGCGACCTCGTCAAGCGCGGGAAGTGCGGCGGTTTCTGCTGAGAACCTCAAGCTGCGCAAATACGCCAACCTCAGTACAGGTTACGAATTTGCGCCGTTTGGGATCGAGACGATGGGCCCATGGGGACACTCAGCCAAGCGTCTGGCCAAGGAGTTGTCCAAACGGCTAACGGAAAAGTCTGGAGACAGGAAGGCTGGCAATTATTTCTGCCAACGTATTAGCTTAGCTATACAGAGGGGAAATGTTGCCAGTCTTCTGGGGACTATCACTGAAGGGTCGTCACTAGAGGTCATTTTTTACTTATAGTTTATTTTTTATTAGGTTTAGTTTATATTTATTTTAATTTTTACTTTTAAGTTGTTTTAATTTATATTGTAATTATTTTATACTGTTTGTATATTACTTCATTAAGTTTAAAGTTTGAATATTTTTTTCAGTCGTAAAGTCAATAATAGTTTGCGGGGGGATAAAGCGTACTTCCTCTGTCGTCTTCTCTATTTGAACTTCAAACTTTGTGTCGCAACCACTGTCTGGAAAAGAAATAGTTAATGGATTGTTGGAAACACGCGACATTTTTGTTAAAGGGCTAGTTCAATCTCTCTTTATGAAAAGTACGTACGGTCAATATTAATAAACGTGCGTCAGAAAACTAAAGCAATCACCTATGCCGGCCATTGTGTTGTTGGACGAAACCAAAGTTAAATGACCCCAAAAATTATGTTGCTACACGCAACAGATGTAGTGTTGCCAGACTCGCGATTTTCGTCCGGTCCCTATTTTAAGGGAATAATTCTTTAAAGCTTACGTCAATTTACTGTTTTAGTCAGTTTTAAAACGTCTTAAGTTTTTTTTTCCTCAATTTTCATAACCTTATATTTTGAAGTACCTATATTGTTTAAAACTGGCTCAGATGGACAAACTTTAAATAAATACAAATAATTTAATAAAAATTTCTTTCTCTGAATATCGTAACGTCATACCGTAGTCACTATCCCTTCGCGAACTTACAAATTTGGTGACTCATACATCTGTCGCACAATAAAGATGTTGAATGCTCTTCCAGCCTCTGTGTTTCCACTTTCCTATAACCTGGAGTCCTTCAAGCGAAGTGTGAAAAGGCATCTAGTCAAGCCGGTATAGTGTTAGAGACTGATGTCGGACATAAGGGTCTGATTCCAGTTGCTAACATTAATGGCCCCTGCGCGCCACTTATCATCAGGTGGGCGCAGGGTCACATGTCGTGCTAGTATAAATAAATAAAAAAAATAGTTTATCTACGTGATTAAAATGTATTTGTTAATGTGATAAATGCCAGAATTTAATGGTTACTTGAATGTTAGCAACTGGAATCAGATACTCATGACTGACATCATTTCCTAACACTATGCCGGCTTGACTGGGCATGATGGCAATTCGGGCCCGATACCGAAACGTGCGGATACACTTTACTGGGTTTATCGGCACGAAGTTTCCCGCCACGGCAGACTGGACAAATTTATACCATCAATCTGCCTACCACCTATTAATTAGAACTAGAATTAGACTTAATATATGCAATCCACTAAAATAATGTCTAAAATAAACACGTAATTTGTCCAGCTTTCGCCTATCCAGGACTTTAAAATAATGTTTTTTTGGCAACTGGCAACTCTGGCTAAAGTCCGACTATTTAGTACGTATACCTTATAATCATCGGATTGAGGATCAATTTGGTGTGATAGTTATTGATACAAAGGACTTTTCTTAAATTTGGATAACCATTGTTTCTCCTAAACTGTTCCGAACCGCAACTGGAACTAAAGTATCAACTCGACCGTAATCTCTTGTGAGGTAGTCAAAAACCAAACTCAAATACCTTTTTACTTACAATACAAAAAATATCGAGAACCCTGCTATGTACCAATAAGAAATCTGTACATAATAGATACAAGCTTTCAAGACTGCGTTAATGGAATAATACAGTATTTGGTTGGGTAGGAAGAGGAGCAGAATAAAAGGACCATCTTGTTGTGTAATAAAGCACCCCGCAAGCCCGAAATACCATTCTTCTACTCTCTTTCCACAGACGATGAACCTATAACCTCCGCACGGTGAAGGCATGGAATACAATCAAATGCAATTAACTGACATTTACATTTATATTTTTATTTTTATAGTTGTGTCTGTCTTAGCTTATAGTATGAAAATGCCTATATACAGCAGCTATTATCTTAACTGACATTGACATTTATATTCTTATAATTGTGTCTGTCTTAGGTTATAGTATGACAATGCCTATCTACAGCAGCTATAATGTTAAGCGTTATTCTGTATTTATAATTTTGTTATTTTATTATTTTATTGTTTCTCTTTCCAAATGGTTATCATGTACTGCTCCGAATTCACCAATATGTACTTTAAAATTATATCGTTTTATATCAATATTGTAAAAATTTACGTGTAAAAGTGCAGAATACATATCTTTTTGTCCTATGCCTACTTGCAAAATAGGCATTTCTTCCAATATAATATAATAATAAGGTTATATAATGGAACCCGTTAACTATCTAGATGTTACGCTGTTAAAGTTGATATTTGCATGGCCGCTGTCAAAGTTAAGCGCTTATAGAATTGAGAATTAAATAATATTTTATAATTATGATGCAATCTCTGACGTAAATAACGATATCCACATAAAGTTTGCGACTAAATAACAAAATAGGGCTACTGAAGCCTAAAAAATATTTGCTGGGGTGTATCACTAACTTTTTATCACGATAGATGGCGCATGATAGATGGTACCTAATATAACTGTCAGTTGCATAGAAAACTTGCATTTTATTACGAAATTTATTATTTTCTGGATATTATGCCGAAGTGAGCAGCTTTTAAGTGTACAAATCGAGATTTCTAAGCGAAATCAAAGATATGGTGATCTCAAAATTGCCGTTCTATTAATAAAATATTTTTTTCTTTTTAAAGACGGTGTGCGCTTTCTTAATACGTCTTTTAAGGGATAGGTAATGTTAATTTAAAATATTTTTTTCTGTTATAATAATAAAAAACTACAAAAACATTAATAAATGATGCAATATAGGTATAAAACAAGGTACCATTGCCGCTAGCGACATCTACAAAAAGCTTTGCCTGATACACCCCATTGCATGTGGTATATAAGGACTTTATACTGTACAATGATTTTTTATGTTCATTTATTAGGTATACCTAGATACATGACATACCGTTTCCGTGTTTCGGAGAGTACGTTATGCTATTGGTCCCGGTTTAACTAATTGTGGAATTGTTAATGTCGTAAAAGGACATCATTCATCTTGTATGCAAATTTGGGCTAGGCAGATAATATATTATTTATTCTAACACGATTACAAATTTAAGTAGAAAAAAACTCTTTATTTTATATAGTTTAGATGTGCAAAATATCACCATGACAGATCTAGTGCTGAAGGTCTTGATTGAAACGAAAACTACATAATTTAATTTCCAAATAACTTAATTGTACAGTAATATATAGTAAAAATAACATTAGTCTTAACATACATACATACATACATACATACATATCTTCACGCCAGATCCCTTGCGGGGTAGGCAGAGACAATTGAGCGCCATTTGACACGATCACGACATACTTCTTTCGCTTCGTCGACATTCATTAACCTCTTCATACATGCCCTTTGGTTACGAAGACTTTTTAATGCACCTTCAGTCAGTGTTTTATTTATTTGATGGTGATATGTGAGTCTCGGTCTGCCAGGGCCTCTTTTACCCACAACTTTCGCATTATATATCTGGTTCGTCAATCTTTCATCGCTCATCCTTCCAACATGCCCGAACCATCGTAGCATGCCTTTCCTTATTTTTGTCCCTATGCTTTCCTTCATACCAACCCTTTTCCGTATTTCGACGTTACGTATGCGGTCCGCCAAAGTGACGCCACATATCCGCCGCAACGACCGCATTTCTATTGCATTAACCCTACTCTCTATGTGAATCTTTTATGTAATATTATTATGTAAGTGTATAATATAAAAAAAAATTGCACCCATACATAACTTTAACATTAACTGCCCCCGTGGTCTAGCGGTTAAGTCCGTGGATTTTGACTCGGAGGTACCGGGTTCGATTCCTGGTCGGAACACAAAAATATTTATTAATGTAAATAAATACATTTTAATTAATGTTTAATTTATTTGTGATAGTTCTCGAGTTTAGTACGCTGGAGACATCGACGAGCTTGCCACTTGTCATGATTGGCTTATAGTAAAGTTGGCTAAATGTGAATCCGCTTATTTATAAGCGTAGTTTTTGACCACCCCGAAAGGGAGACGGTCGTGAATATACTTTACTTTTACTTTTATGCATCTCTCTCCTCTCCACACTCACTTTGGTTGTCAGAAAATGCTTAGTCATTAAGCCCGCCTATGTACATTTTTAGTGCTTTATTGCATTTAAAAAAAATAAAAAATAAAGGTGTTGAAACTACTTTTTTATCATTGTACATAGCAAAAATAGCCCAAAATGGGTGATACATTACGTAAAACGTATTTAGCTAAAGTATGTTTCTAGTGAATGCGCAAAAACGGTCATCAACTTAAAGTATTAGCTCAATCAGATATAACGAACCAGTTTTTATGCGGTTAATTATGATCAATCATATTATTAAGAAAAAGTAAAGTATCATCCCGACGTTTTCCTTTCGGAGTGGTCAGAAACCTATCGCTATCGGCCCATCATGACATTTTTTTTAATGATCTAGATCGCAAAATCATCAATGATGCGCCAGTTGGGTTGTGGTTCGCATGCCCGACTCAGCGTGGGGTCTCTCTTTCTTAGTCGTGGCTACGGAGTGAAAGCATTCGTTTGCCGCATTAAAACTGCATTGAGGAGGAGTTGGGGACGAAGACAGGAGCATCATGACAAGTGGCACGGTCGTCGATGTCTGTAAAAGAACTAAACTCAACAAATATCACAAATATATTAAATAAATTATTGTGTCCACCAGGAATCGAAGACGGTACCTCCGAGTCTTAAATCCACGAACTTCACCGCTAGATCACGGAGGCAGTCCATCTATAGAATGAAGTAAACTGCATTTATTCGAAAAAAATATTTACAAATTAAAAAATTAATATTAATACTAAGGATAGGGATATAAGTCCCGTCCGCGTGGAATGGTGGCAAGAACGCTGGCTGCATTTCCCCGCTGAATTGCAATACTGATTCTTTGGGCGAAGAAAGAGCCAGCCCTCTTGTCACCGGAGGGGACGACAAGACGCGGTGTTATGTCTTTTAAATAAAATGAATGAATCTTCTATTATTTATATTCGTTCCTGTGCCTCGGAGAGCACGTTATGACGCTAAAGTATGTTTCAAGTGCAGGTGGAATAACGGTCAGCAACTCCAAGTCTCTCTATACATTTCTCTATCGCTTACAATTTACCGAGTTTAGTGGTACGAAGTGATATGAGCCATGCGCTCAATCAGATATAACAAACCAGTTCTTATGCGGTTAATTATGTTATTAAGAAGCCCGCAAAAAAAGGTTTGTAATACCTGTGTAACGTTTTCCGTTTGCTCTGAAACATACTATAGTGTTTACTAATACACACATCAAAAGTGTCTAGGGATCAACATATATTTTTGCAATAACTTTTCTCCTGATTGATATTCATTAAAATTTTCTTTAAGGATTGATCAAATAAAATGTTTTCGTTTGTCTACAGTAACGATAAACCAAGTCACCTTTGCATTAGTAAAAAAAATTGCCATTTTCCTAATAAAGGGATTTTTGACATTTGAACCACTAACATTAAAGTTCGAAAAAAAGACTGAAATAACAGTTTTTTTTTTAATTTTATTGGGTAACTTAAACAATTAATAATCCGTGTTTCTACCGCGAACACTAACAACACAAGAACATCGGTTTGGCATACTCAAAATGAGTTCATCCAAATCACGCTGTGGAATGGCCGCCCATGTTCGTTGCAACAACAAAAAAAGGTCTTCTTGCGACTGGATACCCTCCATATTCGGCAGAGCTCTTCTCTGAAGAATATCCCATGCATGCTCAATCGGGTTCAAGTCTGGCGACTGAGCAGGCCAGGGCAGGACATTGATGTTAGCTGCGGCGAGAGTCTGTCTTACAACTCTTGCGGTGTGCGGTCGTGCATTATCATGCATTAACTGAAATAAGGGACCGATATGCACTTGTAGAGGAACGATGACGTCTGATACAACCGTCTCAGCATAACTTTGAGCGTTGAGGTTGCCTCTGATCCAAATCAACTCAGTTCTTCCGCCGATCGAAATACCCGCCCATACCATGATGGTTCCACCACTATAAGGATGGACTTCCTGGCAGGATTTTAATCGCTGTTGGCGTCCAGGGGTTCTCCAGTGTCGTATACGTCTTGTATCCGGCCTCATACCAAAACGAGACTCATCAGAAAAGCACACGAAACGCCATTGTTCTTCTGTCCAATTTCTGTGTTCAAGAGCCCATTGATATCGAGTCCTACGATTGTGCATTGCTATAGGTGGTACCCGTAGCGGTCTTCGGGAATGAAGGTTCACTTCATGCAAGCGGTTTCTGACTGTTTGGTCGCTAATTAAGTTCCCTGAAGAGCGATGAAGGCTCACGGCTAACATCATGGCGGTTATTGTTGGAGTTCTTCGAGCTGTGATTTGAATGTATCGGTCTTGTCTCCGTGTGGTGCAGCGATACCGTCCTCCATGGCGCTCAGCCACGGTACCAGTGGTTCGGTAACGTGTCCAAAGTCGACTGATAACACTCTGACTTGTATTCAGAGCTAAAGCCACAGTACGTTGCCGGGAACCAGCTTCTATCATTCCCACGGCTCTGATCATTTCTTCCCTGCTTAAATGACGTCGCCGCTCCATAATAACGTTGGTTTTAATCAGTAGTAGGGAAACAGTAGCACTAATAATGTCTTCAATGCGTCTTATGTTTTTATAGGGAAAATATTGACAGCTGATTTTCATCTTTTACTCGAATTTGATTGACAGTTCCTGTTTTAAATTATGAAATGCACCAAAAAGGATCCATATAAATTTATAAAATCATAAATTTATTACAAAGCCACATCTCAATCACAAGAAATCCGCATAAACATGCTTGATCCCTAGACTTTTTTGATGTGTGTATCATTGTATTACATTCCTTGTTTAAACATTAGACAGCGAGTGGAGGTAAATAGACGAGGGCTGTAACACCTTCTGGACCCTTTTGTTATTTGCAGAATTTTAATACAAAGGTCGGGGTAATATTCCTCGTAGGTAGATTCATTCGTGGACCCGACGAAACCTAATTTTACATGTTAAGAATACTCACTGCTACGTGTTTTATATTTTTTACAAGTAACTTTATATCATGCTGGTAAACAAATGTTGGAGCCAAGGCCCGTTGTAGGATGACTCGGGGTACCCTGGCTGGTGAATTATGTGCATTGGTTAATGCCGTGGAAGCTCGTTCCATAAATGTATTGAGGGTAGGCCTTCTTAGACCTGCAGACTGCGTAAAGGTTGAATCTGTTCCTAATCAATTCTTCTGTGAGATCATATGGACTTTATGTTGTGGTCTTATACATATGCATAATTTTATTTCCTAAAAAGTTGATATCCCTCAAGAACTAATGTAGGTTCACATTCGTCAACATCCCGAATGTGCAACACCTACAGTAGTCTCTGCAGTGCCGATAATGATATAGACATATTTCATGACCGTTACAATGTATTCAGAAAAAATGTTCTCGAACATTTCAAACCATCAATATATGAGTAGCTTATAATTTATTTAACAAGTGTTTTGTTTTCGTTTTTTTTTTAAGGTAACAAATTTGTGCAATTTTTATGTTTCCTAATTAATTCTATTAAAAAAGAGAAAAATGTATAATTTTATTTTAGAAGTCATATTTTTATTTTGTAAATTTGATAGTTTTTGTTAATTTTTTTTTTGTTTTAACAGTAGTAAATTTTTAATTTGGCCTTAAACCAGAAGGTTTTCTGTGCTTTTGTGGATTTGGAAAAGGCTTTTGATAGAGTTGTAAGAAAGAAGCTTTGGGACATATTGCCGGAGTATGGAGTGAATGACAAACTGCTACAGGCTATACAGTCCCTGTACAAGGGCTGCAAAGCTTGTGTGCGGGTGGAGGGGGGTATGTCGCCTTGCTTTGAATCCCAAATGGGCGTCAAACAGGGTTGTGTGCTTTCTCCTAGATTATTCACTCTATATCTCGACAAATGCCTAAAAAGAGTGAGAGAGAGTGACTGTGGGATAAAGATGAGTGATCTAGTGGTGAACTGCCTGCTTTATGCAGATGATGCTGTTCTTATGGCATCGTCCGAACAACAACTGCAATCACTAGTCACAAGAATGAAGGAGGGATGTGCAGAAAAAGGACTCCGTTTGAATGCGAGAAAAACCAAGGTACTAGTGTTTGAAAGAAGAAGGATGACAACCGTGACGATAAAGATTGATGATGAAACTCTAGAACAAGTAAATGAAATTATATATCTGGGCAGTGTTTTCACTGCGGATGGGAAGTACGATAGGGACGTTGAAAGAAGAGTGAACGCGGGAAATAGTGTTAACGGTGCCCTGGGGTCACTGATCGGCAGTCGAAATGTCAGTGACAAAGCTCGGCTCGCCATACACAATGCCATGCTGGTACCAACACTGATGTATGGAAGCGAGACGTGGATACGTCAGAATACGCATGAGAGTAGGGTTAATGCAGTAGAAATGCGGTCGTTGCGGCGGATATGTGGCGTCACTTTGGCGGACCGCATACGTAACGTCGAAATACGGAAAAGGGTTGGTATGAAGGAAAGCATAGGGACAAAAATAAGGAAAGGCATGCTACGATGGTTCGGGCATGTTGAAAGGATGAGCGATGAAAGATTGACGAACCAGATATATAATGCGAAAGCTGTAGGTAAAAGAGGCCCTGGCAGACCGAGACTCACATATCACGATCAAATAAATAAAACACTGACTGAAGGTGCATTAAAAAGTCTTCGTAACCAAAGGGCATGTATGAAGAGGTTAATGAATGTCGACGAAGCGAAAGAAGTATGTCGTGATCGTGTCAAATGGTGCTCAATTGTCTCTGCCTACCCCGCAAGGGATCTGGCGTGAAGATATGTATGTATGTATGCTGTGAAACCTAATTGGTACATATATTAGATAAGCTATAATTATACTATGTTATGTGTGTGATAATATATGTACTGCTGTGTGTACTAAATAAATAAATAAAATAAAATAGACTACGTTTCCGAAAAGTACACTCAGGCATGAATAAAGGATGATTCACATTACACAAACATTCATCATCATCATCAGCCTATGTATGTATGTCTCTCCACTGCTGGATGTAGGCCTCCCCTAAGGTTCGCTATTTCACACGATCTTTTGCCACCCTCATCCAGCCCCCACCAGCGACCTTTATCAGGTCATCCGTCCATCTGGCGTCTTCCCACTTTGCGTTTTCCTGTACGTGGTCTCCACTCCAGAATACGTCTACTCCATCGGTCATCGGTTCTGCGACAGACGTGTCCGGCCCATTGCCACTTCAACTTACTAATTTTGAAAGATATGTCGGTAGCTTTGGTTTTCTGACGGATGTCTGCGTTTCGGACTCTATCCATCAGAGAAATACCGAGCATAGCTCTCTCCATAGCTCGCTGAGCGTCAAACATTATGGTATACTTTTTGTATGAAGTAATTCATGCCTGACCGTGGCTCGGCCGTGCGCCTGCACGATCTGGCCCCTACACATTGTACCATGAACATATGCGCCCGGGCGCCCGCAGAGCAGTCAACGTCAAATCTTAGTGTGGTGAGCAGCTCAACAGCAAAATGGTCGATGAAAAACTTGCTGTCATCATCTATTAATTCTTTGTAAAGTAAAGCAAATTCTCCTTCTGCTTCTCGCTTTCTCCAGGTTGGATGTACACCCCATCTTCTTCTAGTAGTTTCGCTTCGTTTTTCCAATACTTCGTCATCGATGGCAATTGCAATAGCTGCCGATTCAATTGCATATTTAATCGTCAAGTCTATCGACAGATGATATCACTAGCTAAAAAAAACCACGTAACACAGATTTAGTCAGTAAATAATACACCCAAACAGCCCGGTGTAACATGAATGACTTGGCACGGCCCGGTCGAAACACAGTGTAACGTGAATCATCCTTAATCTTTAAAAATGTTGGATTTTGCTCGCGAAAGGAATGCAAAGTATTAAACCTTCTTAACGCATCTGGTGTGACCAGGTCTTTAAAGGTTCAGGTTTAGTTTATCATCTTAATGATTTATTAAAAGGGTTCCAGAATAAATGGAAAATTGGTATTTTAGGGATTTCCGTATAAAATTACTCAGTTATATAGTTTTGGGATGAATCTTAATTTATGTAGTCCCTAAATAATGATTTACTATTATCCTGTTGAATTATCTTGAATGCTAACACAAAGGACAGTAATTGTTGTGGGACAAAATTTTTTTTGTTGGTCACGAATTTGCGCCGTTTGGAGTCAAGACCGATTAGGACACTCAGACAGGCTTCTGGCTAAGGAGTTCTCCAAACGGCTAACGGAAAAGTCTTGAGACAGGAAAGCTGACAATTATATCTGCCAAAGTATTAGCTTCGCTATATATATATATATATATAGTATTTATTTTTTATTAGGCTTAGTTTTTAGTTATTTAATTTTATTACTTTCATTTAAGTAGTTTCCAATTATTAATATATAAAGTAAGTAAAAGTAAAGTATCATCACAACCGTTTCCCTTTCAGGGTGGTCAGAAACCACGCTTATTCACATTTAGCCAACTTTACTAAAGGCCAATCATGACAAGTGGCAAGCTCGTCGATGTCTCCAGCATATCAAACTCGAGAAATATCACAAATAAATTCAATATATTTATTTACATTAATAAATATTTTTTCTGTCCCGACCAGGAATCGAACCCGGTACCTCCGAGTCTAAGTCCATGGACTTCTACGGAGGCAGTTAATTTTGAAAGTATAAATTTAAAAAATAGTACGTCTGAAAATTAAGAAAATGTAAGTCTTACCTTTAAATCTTATACTGTTTGGCTTCGTTCCCCATCTTGTTAAATATTTAATCTGTGTTTCATGAACCCCGGTGTCCGTGTTATGATGATTGTAGTGGAGTTTTATGATGTCATCACAGTGTAGCTTTCGGACGTAATTATTTTATGTAATTTATTATTAACCAGCAAGTAACTTAGCTCCGTGTCTGCCTCCGTGGGCTAACGGTGAAAGTACCGGGTTCGATTCCCGGTCGGGACACAATAATTTATTTGATGTAAGTCTTGTTTTAAGCGCTGTTTTTTTTATATAAATATTAACATGGCAAGCTTATAATATTAATTCTCCTTAAAAAAATTATTGGCATTTGACATCATTGCAAATGGCACATACATTCAACGAGAAGAACAAATAGATAGAAAAATAAAGTATCATCACGACCGTTTCCCTTTCGGGGTGGTCAGAAACCACGCTTATAAATAAGCGGATTCACATTTAGCCAACTTTACTATAGGCCAATCATGACAAGTGGCAAGCTCGTCGATGTGTCCAGCGTACCAAACTCGAGAAATGTCACAAATAAATTAAATGTATTTATTTACATTAATAAATATTTTTGTGACCCGACCAGGAATCGAGGTACCTCCGAATCTAAATACACGGACTTAACATACCTAGAAATAATATTTGACATGCCCATTTACAGCAGTAAATATTTATTCAAATGTGATATATTATAATAATCAAATTGAAATATATTCTTGACAAAGCTCATTTGCAGCTGCTAAATTAATAATAATTTATTATTATTTATTTTTTAACCTTAGTATAGGATATTAACAAGGCCTCTTTTACAGCTGCTTTAATTATTTTAGTAATTAGCTTTATAAGTATATTTTTTTTGACATACCTATATAATTATATATATATATCATTCTGACAAGGCCATTTTACAGCTGTATAATTGTATAATTTAGTTTTATTGCAAATATTAATGTTTTTTTTCCCTTTTGTTTAATTTCCTTTGACACTGCTTTAACCTGCAGTTCTGTTCCTTGCCTTATAGCACTCTCCGGCAGGACAAATGTGTTGTACTTGTGTTTGTAACCTTAGACTTAGCCGAATTCCGGTGGGAATGTATGGCGGTACGTAAAGAATAAAGAATAACCGCTAGACCACGGAGACAGTTAGCTCAAAATGGATGATATAATTTTTAATATTAAAACACAACTAGTAGAAGTAAATATAATAGTAATTAAAATTGAAATAATATCGAAGTTAGGATATCAATTTAAATCGAATATTGTTGGGGTTGTTTGCACAGTATAATAGTGTGAGTTGAAGGCCAGTTTTAATATAAATATTATCGCTACAGCGCGCTAAATGGGGAATAACATTTGCATATTTATGGAGGCCCTTGGCAAACGTCGGGATGGGCTAGGATTGTTCTTCATATAATAGGTTCTTTGTCGAAGGAATTGATTTATGTATGAACTGGGCTTTTAATTAATTTGTTATTGATGTTTTAGTCTTTGTAATCCGTTTTTTTGTTTTTAAAGACGTAGATCGATAAATCATCAATGATACGACCCCAGCCTGAAGGACCACCGCTTGAGGTCGCATGCCCGACTCACCGTGAGGCCTCACATCAGCCCTGCGTGCCTTAACAGCTATATATATATATATATATTGATAAGCAGGAGCACACTGCATCCAGTACACATTGATATTTAGCACATAATATGTTTATAATATCATGTACTGCTCCAGATACACCAAGGTGTACTATAAAATGATATGGTCATCAATATTGCAAAAATTAGACGTGTAACATTGCAGAATACATCTCTTTTTTCCCTATGCCTACTCGCAAATATAAATTGAATTGAGTTGAGTGAGTTTATAGAGCGCCGGAGATTGATAATAAATACTTATATAAAATATTGAAATTTAGATTTTGTAAGTGGCTACTTTTGTCTAATAACTAACCTAACCGACTTAACCTAAATTTTATCTTACTGATCGTTATCAAATGTCAAGACTGCTGGCCCTGGTCTTTTACGAGTATGTATATTAGTCAAAGTGCGACGCGATTTTCTTGCAGTCATGTCTCTCGGCTTTACATCACGCGTGAGTTGGCATATTGTAAATTTATCAGCTAAAATTCTCTAGACACGCCTTCATAATAAGATTAAAACCCAAGAATACCTCCAAAGTTACTGAATGTTTTTGTTGTTTGTAATAAATAACATCAGTCAGACATTAAATATATATAGGACAGGGCAGGAAACCAAACGGTATGCTATCTTTAAGAAGCGGTCTTCCTAGAGAAGTGCTCTTGGTGAAGAGCTGAAGTAGTCAAAGTCAAAATATATTTAGTCACGTAAACAAATATATTCATACATAATATATATTTATGTTTATTATATATATTATTTAAATTATATATCATGTAAGTATTTATGTAATAGTATTTAATTAGTCTTAAGTAATTATATTTATCTTAATGCACCCGCAATCCTCTGCCACACTCCCAAAGGTTAGCTGTTATAAAATGCCGGAAGGCATTAAGTTCGCCCTTGTACACTACTTTTTAAGTTATTTTGTGCAATAAAGAGTTTATAAATAAACCTATTACAGGCATTTGTGACACGTCATAATTTAAATTATTTGGAATGATTCTACTCCTGTTAGTAGAAGACTAAGCAGCGAAGTGGTCCAAGGAGTTAGTCTTCTGCTAACAGCTTAGCAAATTCCAGTGACCTGTTAATGTTTAATCTGACTGAGAAAGGAATCTGCAAGAAAAACTCAGCTATAGCAGCTCAAATATCTTAGTCGAACCTAGACCCCCTGGGTTTGTGCGCCACATGGGCGATGTTACACCAGCAACGGCGCCCAGCACCAAAAGTGACGGGGAAAACGGGGGAATGTCCCCATTCCCAACCCAGGCCCATTAGACAGTCGGGCCTGGACGACTCTACTGTCTGTCTGTCTGTCTAACTATGAGTTCTAGGGGCAAAGTCAAATTCTTAATACGAGTATATGGTTTAAACATCTAAGATAAAAATATATACATAACTTAAAAATACTAAGTATAAATAATAAATAAAATACATACATATTTTTATAATGTAAAATAAATAATAATACATATGTCAAAAAGGGAGGTCACACACAGCGCCATCTAATTTCCGTGGTTAACTACAAGGCTTGTGTTACGGAAACTAGATGGTTGATAAACTACATATTATACTATTTTTTGTAGTAAATATATACATATTATACATATAAACACCCAGACCGAGACAAATTATACAATGTACAACTTGCCCTCGCCTCGGTGAGAATCGAACCCACGATCTCCCGAGTTCACGGCAACGTTTGTTACCACTAGACCACAGAGGCGGTATGTCATATGCTATATAGATGTTGTATGCTCTTGTTCTCAGATGTGCGAAGACGGTAACAACAATAAATTGAACGTGTTCCGCCTCGGTCCCAGACCCCCCCATGCATGTGCCAGTCATCCCTGCTGTGACGATGAAAAAAACAATTTATAAAATACACAATTGTTTTAATAATTTATTAATATGTAATGTTGTTGGTCGCGCGGCACTAGTCCCTGTGCAGCGGAACTAATTCTTCCATCCCCTTCTATAAGTATGTAGGGGCTAACTAAATTTTACATTTTATTTACATTGATTCAAAAATTAAAGCCACCACACACGCAACTGCCTCTGTGGTCTAAGTACGTGGATTTAAACTCGGAGGTACCAGGTTCGTATCCTTGTCGGAACACAATAATTTACTTAAATTAATTTGTGATATTGCTTGAGTTTGGTGCGCTAGAGATATGGACGAGCTTGCCACTTGTCGCGATGGGGCTAATCATCTGCAACAAATAAAGTGTGTTAGATGTGTTTCTTACTTGGTAAAATATATAAATTGAAGCTATAAAATTTTATTGCCAAATATTTCGCCTCTCTTTGGAGCGGCGTCATCAGTGACAGTGACTGAAGGTCTTTGTCATAAATTTTGAAAAAATAATTTTATTTCTTTTAGCAATGGTAAAGGTAATGCACTATACAGTTTTGTATTTATTTTTTAGAAAAATGTCATTATCACCTAGCGCATCATGGAAAACATCATCAGCATGTTATGTTCATTGTTGGTTCGATATTAATAAATTTACAAAACAAGTTAGACAAAACCTAATTTATTACATTCAGACCAGGGTTATAGTATGCACCAAGCTGCCATATAAAAGAGCTTTCCCATGTTTTTTAAATCAATAGACCGAATAGTTTTAGAAAAGCTCTTTAATACTCTTACTAAAAGAAATAATATTTGGCTTCAATTTATATATTTTACCAAGTTAAATATGAATCCGAATGTACACACTTAACCGCTAGACCACGAATTATAATTTCTATTTTGTATTGGTACAGTTGAAGAAAGTGGTCTATCAGTTTTGACAAACCTTTCTTTGTAATTAAAATATTCCTAAGGTTCAATGACAGTACCTACTATTTTGAGTGGAAAATCAACCTTATTGTAAGATGACGTACAAATAAGTCTCAACCATAAGGTTGTGAGCCACTTTTTTGATCGACTATACTTGACAACTTTTAACAAAATAACTAAAATAGCGGGTTTAGTGGACTGTATCTAGTGCGGGGTTGCGGTGATCTTCAAATTAGATACATAGACGATACTATGATAATCGGTGCATACAACAAACATGAAAGGAAACTGGTAAAGGTAAGTAAACCTGATGTCCTCGGCACCAGCACTTATAAATTGATTATGCGAATGCGACAATTTCTTCAGCATCTTCTATGACGACTGTAGAACAACGACTATTTTTCGATTCGATGACTGCTCGCCTAGCTCGCTTTGCGGCCGGTTATATAGGCGCTGCTTCTCTTTGGACTAGTGAGCGGGATGGGTAATATAGAAAGAAAGCGGTGAAAAAGAGACAGGAGATGGTATAGGGGTAACAAATTAGGAAGTCTATTTATGCACCGACGAATCACACAAACGCCTAACCATCCAAAATTGGTCGAATAAATGCCTATAGTGAAGTTGACTAAATGTGAACTTGCTCTTTACAAATGGGTGGTTTCTGACCACCCACCCTGTTTGGGATACGGTCGTGATGATACTTTACTACTTTACTTTTTGCGCAGCTACGTCTGTGCCGTGCTTTTTTTGTGTTCATTTTAAATAAGCCTTGGAACAGCTCTTTTATGTTTAGTGATTGGATTTCATTAGATACAGAATCAGAGTTCTTTCTTCCGTGTAACTTGACGGTCTTCGTAGCCCCTCTCGGAACTGCATCTAAAATTATGGGGTCGTCTTTGGTCGATATTTTGTTTTTTATTATAGAAACACTGAAAATTGACTTTAGCTGTGGATAACGGTGTAAATGATAAAAACGAGTTGTTACACTTAATCAAACCGACCGAACGCTGTTGTTCTGGCTCTAGCCCTTTTGTTCGTGTGGTCTAAATCGACCTTTACTAAAATTCCGGGCCGTACGACGCGAATTACAATTGTAAATGTCCATTGGACATGCAATAATTATATATATATTTTTTTATTGAATATAAATGGGGCATGCTTTCCTCTCATGTTTAGGAAAAATGTCTACACTGTAGTAGCATCTTTCAGACAGAAAGCCTTGAAGCTTTGACTTGAAAAACTCTCATGTTTTCAACTTCTTGTTCAACGTTCTTGCTAAACAATGCATTCGTGCTATTTGTAACACACCTCCTATGTCGTCTGTCTTTCATTTATAAAACCTAAATTACTGACTGTTCCTTCTATCTATATACTTGAATGCTATTTATTTGTAAAAAGCAACCCGGAACTTTTTAAAATTCTTGGGGATAATTGCAATTTTAAAACGCGTTATCCTAGTAGAATAATTATTCCAGCGCATAAAAGTAATCAATATAGCCGAAATTGTTATGCAATGGCAACAAAGATATTTAATAAGCTTCCAGTTACTATAAGGGAGCTGCCACTAAAACTGTTCAAATTAAGAGTCAAACAAATGCTGGTTAATAAATGTTTTTATTCGACAAAATAATACCTAGACACTAAGCTCGACAAAGTCATGTGACTAAATAAATATTTGTATGCTAGAAATAGCGAAGCATGTGATATAATTACATATAATAATTTACATCCCTGTACCTACCATGTTTCTGACAAATAAATTATTGCGTTTCATTTCATTTTAAAAACTTAGTTTTATATACAAAAGGTGATTGTGTCGTGCGCGAGTACGATAAGAGCACACACATACACATATGTGTATATTGAATGAAACCCCGCAAGGGATACAGTCGTATAATAGGTATTTTTACTTCTTGATAAGTACCTACTTACTAAGATTTAAAATGTCGTTTTTACAGAGTCGCCAAACTAACTTTGCTACGGAAGGCAAAAAGTGTACAATTTAATTAACGAACTTGTTCAAGAGTTGAGGGGTTATTGTGTATGCAATTTTGCTGCTGAATTATAAACCACGCGTAATTGTCAAAAGAGCAAATATTTTTTTGGCTTCAGGCGTAATTAATTGGTCAACCCCTTTTTAAAATAAAAAAGTTTTTTTTTTAAAGATAAAGTCATTATCTTTAAATTCAAATTTAAAATCGTTTATTTGCTTTGGTGGTATTTGGTAAGTACAGTAATATATGGTTAGTAAGTTGGCTCTGCACATCTAGCTTCGCCGAGATGTGGCTTCACTGAGCGTGTTCTACCGGCTATACTATGGTGAGTGCTCCGAAGAACTATAACCTAATACCTCCCTCTCCATTCCGCAACCGAACCACACGCACAGGTCAGAATATGCACCCACATACCGTAGTCACCATCCCTTCGCGTACGTATAAATTTGGGGACTCATTCATCTGTCGCGCGATAAAGATGTGGAATGCTCTTCCAGCCACTTTCCTATAACTTGGAGTCCTTCAAGCGAAGTGTGAAAAAGCCCCATCTGATGGTAAGTAGAGCGCAAGGTCAATTAATGTTAGGAACTGGAAACAGACACTCATGACTGACATCAGTCTCTAACACTATGTCGGCTTGACTGGTCATGACAATTAGAACTTAAACCCGAAACGTGTGGATACACTCTACTGGGTTTATCGGTACGAACGGTGGATACTTTTCCGCCCCGGTAGACTGGCCCAACTACCACCATCAGTCCGCCTACCACCTATTGTTGTTCTCGTTGAAAGTATGTGCCATTTGCAACGATGTCAAAAGCCAATTATTATTTTCAAGGAGAACTAATATTGTAAGCTTGCCATGGTGATATTTATATAAAATTAACACCGGTTGAAACGAGACTTACTAAAACGTAAACGCATTATCCATGTGTTAGGTCCACAATGACCCTACTGAAACACAAGTTTGAAAAGAAAAATGATAGGATGAACCTGTAAGTTGATTATCATGAATTAGAACATGTCTATGGCGGATCGTGTGAAGGGGGATAGGTGGTGGAATACATAACACCAGCACTTTATTAGACGGTTCCTACACTTAACCAATTCTTGGATGTAAGGAGCAAACGAATTGACATCGCGCCCACCTGATGGTAAGCGGTACGCGAGATTCAAGAATGGGAGCAACTGATGCCAGCCACAAACGATCGGTATCAGTCTCTACAACTATGCCGGCCTAACGAGATGCTTTTTCACTCTTGCCTGAAAGACTCCTGGTTATAGGAGTGGGGAAACACATTGGCAAGGAGATCCACATCTTCAGCGTACGACAGATGTAGGAGTCGCCAAGTTTATGAGTAAATATAAGGTTATAATTGTTAATGCTATTTTTCTTCTGTCTAAATTTAGTTTTTTTAATTTAAATTTTTTAATACTAGCACGACATGTGACCTTTCGCCCACCTGTTGGTAAGTGGCGTGCGAGGTCCATAAATGTTAGCAACTAGAATCAGAGACCCATGACTGACATCAGTCCCTAACACTATGTCGGCTTGACTGCGTATGACGGCAATTCGAGCCTGATCTCGAAACGTATGGATACACTTTACTGGGTTTATAGGCAAGAACCGTGGATACTTCCCCGCCCCGGCAGACTGGGGAAATTACCACCATCAGTCCGCCTACCACCTATTAAAAAGGTATTTGAAAGTGAAAGGAATTTAATTTCTAATATATTTACATTTACCTAAAAAAATAATTACATTTGCCTAATGAATTTTATTATTAATATACAAAACTACAAAAGTTTTGTTTCCTGGAGGTTTGCTGAGATTCTGAGAGCTGCTCTCGGGCTTAAGGAACCTTTTGAGGTATTGGATTGTGCGAGCGAGAGGGCGGCATGGGCATTAAACCCTCTTAGGGGCAATTAACACGTGAGGCTCGAAAGGAAGGGGACTTCTCATAGTCATAGTGTGAGATCTATGGTACTCACTTTTGAAAAAAAAAGGCGCTGTTTTTTAACTTTAGAGGTGCGGGATGGCCAAAAAGTGAAAGCTTATGTAATACTTATCTGATTGAGGCCTCCAAGTCCTTTGGCTGCCAACCTAAGGACTCCGGCTGCCGCTGTCTTCGTCCCCTGATTCCCCCTCAATGGCTCCATCGCAGACTATCCCTACCCCTCAGATTGGGTCTGCTGCCATCGAGTAGATTCTTTACTTTGCAAGCTGTACGTTAGTTTTTACTCCGTAGTTACGATTCAGACTTAGCTGTTGTACACAGGGCCAACAGTTAAAGAGAGACATCGGGTTTTAGTCAGTAAGCGCTTTGAGGTCTCCTTAAGAGGTGATTCTGGTATGCGGCAACCTCGCGAGCGGTGGCCCTTTAGGCTGTGGTCGTATCATTAAAAGATTTTTCGATTAGTCTTTTAAAAAAAGCAACTCGCGATATTATGTTTTCTACCTGTTATTTCTGTTCTGTGCTAGAAGAAATTCTATTCTCGATGACGTCATGTTGTTCAAACAATGGCGGCCTACACAATGGTGTGCAAATGATTGTACTGTCTTTACTGTATAGAACCATTATTCAAAAAGGTTGTTTGGCACTTTTTCTTCGTTGCCATTTATAATAAGAAATAGGTCAACATTTTTCATAGCTATCGCATTATTTATTGCTGTTTCATAAATTTTGTATATTTCTATCAGTCCAAGATCAGTGGAAGTGCGACCTTCACCAATCGGTTATCCGAATGAGATCCGGAAAACGTAAGTCTTGTTTCAAGCGGTGTCATTGTCATATAGATATCACAATGGCAAGCTTACAATATTAGTTCTCCTTGAAAGTAAAATATGGCATTTGACATCGTTGCAAATGGCACATACTTTCTACGAGAACAATAAATAGGTGGTAGGCGGACTGATGGTGGTAATTTTCCCAGTCTGCCGAAAAACCCTGTACGAAGTGTAGGTACGTGTGGATAACACGTTTCTGGATCAGGCTCGAATTGCCGTCATGCTCAGTCAAGCCGGCATAGTGTTAGCTTACCTTGTCACATAACAAACTTGACTGTGATGGGTTTGGCTAACGAAATATGTTCAAGGCTATACATAATTATTTTTTCAAGTAAGCGTGGATAGCTATCGTCTTCATCATCGCAAAGAATATCAAAAAATGCTGGAAGGAGTCTTAAGGTCCAAAAAAAATATCTAAACATTCCATGGATTCACAATGCGGGTCCATCGTGTGTGGGAAAGAAAGATGAGAAGAATAATGAAGGGCTTGCGACGGACTATAGGCTGGTTTACAAATGTTCGTGAATCGAATCCGGAAACTTTGATTAAAAGGTAGGTCTTAAACTACTGTAACCGTAACGTAACGTAAAACTTAAGGTTATTGGCCGATTTTGATAAAATTTAAACATACAATTAAAAAAAAAATAAGAAGAAGAAAGAGGACAAACTAAGTCATTGAGTATTGGTATTACGCCGTTGGATCACCGTCGAAGTCTTTCCAAACTAACTCGCTGGCAACTGCTCTCGTCATGACCGGGCTACTGGAGCTTACAGATCTTGATCCTTAAAGAAAAAAAGTAAATTAAAAAAACAATTTTATATAATTTTTTACTTTGCACAAATACTCAATACAATAATTATGTATCTTTTGGTTGTATTTCTTCTGTTTTTTCTCCTTTTGTTTGTCACCTAATTACCAGTATTAAAGTATGTTTCCTAATTTGGCCAATGTATAAACTCAATTATATAATAACCTTTATGTTCTGTATTTCTATGAAAATTAATGAATATATAAATAAATTAATAAGTACAGTAAAAGCTCCGTATTCGCGCTTCCTTTATTCGCGAATTGAAAAATTGCAACTCGATTCCCATATTTTCGGATCTAATCGGTACATACATACATATGTTAACAACTGTAATTGCAAATTGCGAAATTACGAATTTTCGAATTTGCGAATGGAATAGAGTTGCTTGAATCGCAGGATGCAGATGATTTGACTGAAATCGACTTGAGAAAATGGTAAGTCCCCAGTCTATTGAAGAAGAGGCTTTAAGGAGCACTAAAAACGTAAATGTTACGTTGAAATTGTAAGGTTGAAAAAAATTAAGGTTGTGATTGATCTGTCTATGAACCAAAGTCTTTTAAAAACTGCCAAACAACAAAAATATGTATACTAATGTACTAATGGCCATTAGAGAAAGGCTGATTATCTTTTGACTTGTTTAACTTATACTTATGAGGCACGTCATTGGTCAAAAAAAAGTGACAAGCTAACTACGTGACTTATATCAAAATAATGATCAGATAATATTTTAATCATACCTTTTAACTGGCCAAAAGATCTGTTAACCCTTGCCTAAGCCTGACGATAATAAATAATTATTCAATATTGTCAAAAACTTAAATTGAATTATTTTTTAAAAAATATTAATTTTTTGCCACATAGGAAAGTATAGTAACAATAATACCATATAAATTATTATTCCATATTTATATATTATTTTATTCCATATTCGCGGCATTTTTACGGAACATCATCATCATCATGATCCCCCCAAGGCTCGCCAATTCACACGATCTCCTGCCACCCTAATCCAACCCCCACCAGCGACCATCCTTAGGTCATCCGTCCATCTAGCGGGGGGTCAACCTACTCTGCGTCTTCCCGTATCCACTCTAGAATCCGTCTACTCCATCGTTCATCGGTTCTACGACAGACATGTCTATATACGGACCATATAAAGAACTTTTACTGTATTTAGTTTGTAAAGCATCAAGATTTGTGTATTCTCGTTGGTCTGAATCGATAGCGATATGATTATAAATGCAGATTGATTGGCTGCAGTATAGTGGCAGTTCTTTTTCAGAACAACATCAGTACATTCACAGTTTGTGCTACAATTTCCACTTGATTGACTCCACTTGTCTCTCATATAACACTTCCAATTGCCAATATTGACTTAAAATTAACTACCGGGCATTTATATATATGTATTTACAAGTAATGGTAAGTATTACTGTATTTACATAAACCATAAAGTGACTTATACTTACATAAATAAATATATTCCTTATGATCTCACAGAAGAAATGATCAGGAACAGGTTCAAAACTCAGCTTTACGCATTGGAAGTTGGTGCAAGAGGAGTTCCAGCAAAATCTTTGCATCACTTACTGAAAGAATTGGGCCTAAGCAGGTCTGCCGTCAATACATTTATGGAACGAGCTTCCAAGACGGCATTAACGGAATCATACAGTATTTGGTTGGGTAGGGAGAGAAGTAGAATGGTGGATGGTGAGCGTATTATCGCACAATAGAAAAAATAGGAGGCCTCCTTTTTTTAAACCAGCATATTGTCGGTCGCAAGCCCGAGACACCATTCTTCTCATCTCTTACCCACACACGATGGACCCGGCACCCGCACGGTGAATCCATGGAATACTTAGAAATTTGTCTTCTCTTACGGTGTTTTTGCAGTTTTTAAACTCACAATGTGGAATGTTAACACTGTCGGAATTTATTTTTATTTAAACGATTATTTTATGCTGATATTAATTCTAGCTTTTTCAGAGCCGTGACCTATATTCTGGTTAATTATAGTTCACGACACAGATGGTTGTATGTTTAGAAGATAGGAAAAGGAGGCCCCCTCTTTTTATTGCGCAATAAGACGCCCACCATTCTGCTCCGATTCCTTACCAACCAAATACTGTATATGATTCTGCTAATGCCGTCTTAGAAGCTCGTTGCATAAATATGTGAATTTTGCTGAAATTCCTATCCCACCAACATCCTCTGCGTAAAGTTGAGTCATGAATCCGTTTACGTGTATTAATTCAGGTCGTAATTTGTTTATTTATTTATATGGAACTCCAACAGCATTGAGTAAATTAAGTGTGTGTTAGGATGCATGTGTGTGCGCGCGTGTGTGTGTGTATGTGTATGCGCGTCTGTATGTGTACCTATGTGTGCCCTTGCGTATAGGAAGTAACTTTTTAATACTATTATTTTATGTAATAGAATCTACCTCTGAGAATCCACGAACTTAACCGCTAGACCACAGACCACAAGCAGTTAACGTCTATAAAACGTTATTCGTTTACTACAATTGTGAACAAATTCTGGAAAGTGAACACGCGATTTCGTCTGTTGGAAGGCTCGCGATCGTTATGAAATGTCGAGACTGCTGCTCCTGCAGCCTTTCTGTTACTTAGTCGCAATCGTTATTAGTGGATTTCGTTATTTAAGTCAGAGATTGCGTCATAATTACAAAATATTATTCAATTCTCAATTCTATAAGCGCTCGATCTTGACAACGACTGTGCAAATATCAACTTTAATAGCGTGATATATATATATATAGTTAACGGATTCTATTAAATAACGTTTGCTCTTAAGTAACAGAATAAGGCTGCTGGTCTTTAGATGCAAGTCAAGGATTGAAAACGATTTATTTCTGAAAACTTTTATAGGATTGCGTGATATACACGTGAAATAAGGATCATTTTTCTGTAGAAGAATAACTTCCGTAGTTTTTTTTATAGAGTGGTATAAAGCACAGATAAGGTCATTCGTGGAATATTGTTCTTACATCTGGGATGGTTTCGTAAAGTACCTTATAGACGCGCTCAATGTTCTGCAGAGGCGGGCGATTCGGATAGTGCTCGATACAAGTGTCGAAAACTAAGAGCGTGTCCAGAAGCTATACAACGTTGAGTAATCTAATCTCATCTAGATTCCCCATTCCTATAACCTGGTGTACTTCAAGCGAAATGTGAAAAAGCAATTTTATAAGCCAGCATAATGGTAGGGACTTATGTCGGTCGTCGTTTGGACCTCTCGTGCCGCTTGCCGTCAGGTGGGAGCGAATCGTAAATTTACGCAAATACGATCACATCTCTGAATATCGTGCTAAGTTGAAGTGGCTGACAAATCGTTGTAGCAGAAATCTAAGAGTTCTCTGTCTCCTTTTTTCTGTTCTAAACGAGCCTGCGACACCGAAAGACCTCAAGGATAAATTTGCCTATCTTTCTTCGTTTCACGACAAATCCCTTCGTTCTTCTCACAACTCACTGCTTTCTGTTCCCTTGCATCATTCTGGATTTGTTTCAAATTCTTTTACAGTTGTTGCCACAAATTTATGGAACAATCTCCCTTAAACATAAGGTAAGAGTCTACCAGATCTTCTCTCGTCTATCTACACTTTCTAAATAGTTCCCAATCAATGTTAATAAGTGTATCTCAGGGAACTCGATCCTTGTTCCGGACAGCGCAGCAGGCAACAAAATTAAAATCCCCATAATGATAGCCGACCTACTCGTATAGGGAGATGGCTACTTAAAAGAAAAAGAGAAAATACTGATTCATATTTATAACACATGTATATTTTTCTCAGTTGTAGCGAGCAAATGTTGGGGGAGGCCTCTATTAATAAATAAATAAATAATAAATATTTCCAGACAAGTCACACAGCGCCATCTAGTTTCCGTGGTAAGCGAGGCTTGTGTTACGAAAACTAGATGGTTGATAAACTACATATTATACTTTTTTTTTTGTAAATATATACATATTATACATATAAACACCCAGACCGAGACAAATTATACAATACAACTTGCCCCCGGTGGGAATCGAACCCACGAGTCCCGAGACTATTATATCTATTATTCTATCTATATTCAATTCAATTCGTTTATTCACCATTAGATACTCGTACATTAAGTACACTCGGTTTTGTCAGTTATACATAATATTATTTACCAATCATGGCAGGATAGTAGATCTGCCATTAATAGCAAAGAAAAGCCATCGTAATATATTTTTAATAAATTAATTTTTTAATAAAATATCTTAAACTCTAATATTCAAATTCAAATTCATTTATTTGTTTAGACACAGGTTAATATTATAAACAACAGATATAGGTTATAAAGGCGCACCAGTGCTCTGCCCATAGGGCGTACAAATATTACTAATTGTGGATAGCATTTAAATTTTAATACAGACACGTAAACAAAATTGAGATACAATAAAAAAATATAAATGACAATATAATATATGTCTAAAATTTAATATTAATAAATTAAAAGTTAAGCAAAATGTCATGTAATTATATTTTTGTCTGTAAAAAAGTCATTGATTGTGTAGTATGTCTTGTCAATTAGTATACATTTAAGTCTTCTCTTCATTTCTCCTAACTCTAGCTCCTGTAGTCTCTACGGTATTTTGTTATATATTTTTGCCGTCATGATTAAAGCACTTTTATGTAACAAAGCTTTTATGTAACAAAACTCTAATATATTTATAATAAGAGCTAAAATATTTTTAAAAAACATCATCCCTCGTCTAATTGTCTGCTCTGGTGACAAGAGGGCTGGTTCTTTCCTCACCCAGAGAAACAGTACATCGATTCAGCGAGGAAATGCGGCCAGTGTTTTTCGCAACCATGCCGCGCGGATACTATTAATACTCAAATAAATAAAATAAAAAATATATATTTATAAAATATAAAATAAAACAAATACTAATACTAAGGATAGGGATATAAGTCCCGTCGGCGTGGAATGGTGGCAAGAACGCTGGCTGCATTTCCCCGCCCAATTGCAATACTGATTCTTTGGGCGAAGAAAGAGCCAGCCCTCTTGTCACCGGAGGAGACGACAAGACGCGGTGTTATGTCTTTCAAAAACTTGTTTGCGCTTGGACTCCATGGGCATGTTTCTACAGCAAACACCACAAATATGTAATCTTTTAATATACTTGTACGTACGTACGCTTGCCGGACTCCGCATTTTCCGCCGCGGCCCCCGCATTATGCGCTGTCTCCCTAAGATGCGACGCGGCTAGGGTATCGATGCACGTGGCGTCCCACACTAGAGCACGTCGTCGTTCACAGGGGATCAACGTCATACCATCGGGTCTGTTTCCATAATATGGTTAAGGGAGCCGTGGCGGGAAAATCTGCCCGCACTTTTGGAACAGGAGAGGCCATGAACTCCAAGACAGTCGACCTCCTTTCTACACGGACATAGATGTAATGATAATAATAATAAATAAAGAAAATAAAACAGCATATTTAATAGACATAGCCATACCTAACACTCATAACCTAGTAACTACACATACAGAAAAAAATACTAAAAACAGAGGCCTTGCAATAGAGCTTAAATCCCAACTCAAATTTAAAAAAGTAACAACTGTACCCATATTAGTATCTACGACCGGAGTAATACCCAAAAAATTACATGACAGCCTCAAAACTTTCAACGTAGACCAGCACACATACACAATTGTAAAAAGCTACAATCCTTAATACTTGCCGTATAGTCAGAAGTTTGGAGTTAATGAAGCATGATGCTCACTTGGCCGAGGCCCGTGAACATCATTAGGTTAACCGGTTGAATACCGAGATTCTTTAAGAATACACATTACATAATAATAATAATAAATATATATATCTAGCATAGAAGAGAAAGAGGACTTATGATTATGACCAATTGTCGATGGGATAAACAATAGCTTTACTGTTGTCGAGTTCGCTTTAGAGGTTGATGTTTCCGTCAGCAAAATTAATCCGAGATCAAAAGTTGCTCATTTGCGTGCGGTGGAGAGAGAAGACCTTTTATTTATGTTGCTGCGGCCGAGGTATGGGGACTGGGGGCCTACTTTTCATGTACGAAAAGAACACGAGTATATTAATATTTCCCTATCTTACCTCATTTCACGATAAGTCTCTTCGCTCCTCACACCACTCTGTTCTGTATATTCCATCGCACCACTCTGGATTCAAGAACGATTCTTTTGCCGCAAACCAGTGAAACAAGCTGGCCGGTTAATATACGCCAAACATCCAACCGAAACCTTTAAAAATATTAAATAGCTCTTAACAAGTGTATGTGTTAATATTAATACAGTAATAATTAATATTAATGTTAGGTACATAACCTAGTGTATTAATAAAACGTTGTGTGTATGTATTATTAGTATTTAGTTTATGTGTAGTGTATTGTATGTGTGTATTATGTATGTATAGAATGTATTATTGTTTATGTAGTTTAATGTACCAATATTATAAAAATATTTGTAAGTATTAGTATAAATTAATCATTTATTCTTTTTTCGCACTCTACTATCCTGTAATTGGTTACATTTCACAAAGGTTAGCTGGTAGAAGATGCCTTTTAAGGCATAAAGCTTGCCTATGCGCTTATTTTTAAGTTATTTAACTTTGTGCAATAAATATTTATTATTATTTTATTGTAATATATAATTAATATTTTTATATATAATTAATATTAATAAAATAATATTTTATTATTACGTAATCATATTTATCTAATTGCACCTACGTCTTTTATGTTCTACAGTGTCCCTAAGTTTGGCTGACAGATAATATCTTGCACAATAATTTATTTAATTTGGTTGAGATATTTCTCGAGTTTGGTAAGTTTCTGACCACCCCGGAAGGGATACGGTCGTGATGATACTTATATTTTATTTTTAATAAAAAATACGCTTTAATTTCTACGCGAACAAGGGTATATAAATAGTATCTGAATTTCAGAGTAGAGTACACCTTGCGGATACAGGGAAATAGCGTTTTTTGTTTGTTCTCACCGCTTAGGAACAAAAGGTATCAACAGTAGACAACATATGAAATATCTACATCAACGATTAAAAGTATCACGTTTGTAACCCCTAGCGGATAGTAAAAATAATATTCAAAAGATTGGTCTACTCACATTACTTGACCAGGTCCCAATGGCGCGTATAAGTGGATAGTGATGTAGTATATATATGTATGTAAGTACTATTAGTATGTAGTATATATATTATTGATAAATATATATATTATTTAATTTCTCTCATCATTATCAGTCTTAAATACGTCTTCGCACCTACTCCTCGATCTAAGTTCTACTTTTTATTGTCCCAAAGGTTGGCTGTCAGAGAATGTCTAGGGGCATTAAGCCCGCCTTTCTTTCTAAATCTTTGAAAATATTGGATTGTGCGAGCAAGTAAAGTAAAGTATCATCACGACTGTTTCCCTTTCGGTGTGGTCAGAAACCAGGCTTATAAATAAGCGGATTCACATTTAGCCAAACTTTACTATAGGCCAATCATGACAAGTGGCAAGCTCGTCGATGTCTCCAGCGTACGAAACTCGAGAAATATCACAAATAAATTCAATAATTATTAAATATGTTTGTGTCCCGAGCCCTCTAAACCCTCTAAAATTGGTGCAATTAGACTGAGGCCTGCCAGGTGATACTTGCCGTACTTGATCATCAGCCTGTGTCTCTACACTGCTGGATGTAGGCCTCTGCTGCATCCGGTATTTCGCAACCAGTCCAATCCCCGCCAGTGTCCTTCTTTAGGTCATTCGTCCATCTGTCGGGGGGTTGTCCCCCTTTCCCATTTGCCCCATTGGATCGGTCGTACCTTCTGCCGTTTAACTTTGGTTCTAACAAATATCAACGTTTTGAATTATAATAATAATCGTTTATTTCCAATAAAATCCTATGTACATGTTTTTCTATTGGAGACCCACACTAGGAAGGCCGGTATTGTGGGGTCTCAATTACACTAAATCTATAATTTACATAACTTCAAATTAAATTAAAAATTTAATTAAAATTTAAAATTAAATTCTAAATACAATAATAAAAAATAATAAAAAACATTGAAGATATTAATGAAAGGTTAATAAATACACTAAGTATATACATAATATAAAGAATAACTATTTCTAATTCTATCCATCAGAGAAATACGAAGCATAGCTAACACTTGACATAAACTGCATTTATCTGTTTTTACCCGCAAGCACACGATTTAAAGTTTTTATGATATACTACTTCTAATATCGACCTTTTTTTTCCTCAGTACTTTTTGCTGAGGATCAGAGATGTCGCTTCCGGTGTGAGATTTCACACGTTCCATAAATCACCAATCATTTAATAAGGGCGCGGTTTTAAAACCTAACTACCTAACTTTTTATACGTATACGCGGCCCCCACGTAATAATAAGGAGTGCTTCCGTATTTGCCCCACATTAAAAATACCTAAAAAATTTTTTTATTCGCCCCATGCTTTTTTTAATATTCCTTATTTGACTCAAAAATGGCGCTGATAGTTTTCATATTAGGCTTGTATTATAATGGAAAACGAAAAAAATATTAATATGTTAAAAAAGCAACAATAAATTCTGGAAATAAACACATTATATAAAATAAACTATCATAATTACAATTAGATTGTTTCTCTCGACTGCTGGTTATCTGGTGAGGGTCATCCCACTGAGGTGGCCTGTACGTGGTATCCACTCTGAAACCTACAAGTAAGTATCCGATCCATTGCCACTACATCTGACTCATTTTGAAAGCTATTTCAATAACTATAGTTTTCTGACGAATATAAAATTCAAATATATGTATTTATTCGCAGGTTTTTACTATAAGCTTTTTGAAAATAAAAAAAAACTACTTATCTAATTAAATCATTAGAGTCCTAGGACTCCACTGTTGGAGATGGGCTTCCCAGAATATTTATCTGAAGAATGTAGCCTACACTCGCCACGCTGGCCAGTTGTTGGCGAGGATAATAAAATATAATCGATTTATATGCAGGATTTTCTTTTCGAAACTTAATAATGCGTTTTTTTGTCCCTAACACTGTGCCTGCTTGACTAGATACTTTTTCATACTTCGTTTAAAGGACTCAAGAATCTGGAAGAGCTTTCCTCAACTTTATTGTGCGACAGATGTGTGAGTTCCCAAATGTATACGTGCGAAGAGACAGTGACTACGGTATGTAGGTGCATATTCTGACCTGTGTGGTTCGGTTTCGAAATGGAGAAGAAGGTTATAGAGCTTTTCAGATCATAGTATAGCCGGTAGACTTAACATATTCAATATCCCTTTTGACATATTATGTAACATTTGATTGATGACATTTTTATTCGTTATAATGGGTTTTAGTTAGGTGTTTTGCAACTGATATAGCTTGATTACCTAGGTAGCAGTAGCAAGTGTGCATAAATCGGTCGGATTATGGATGTGTCTATTTTGGACTACCATTTTTTTTTTTACTAATATAAAGAACTGCCTCCGTGGTCTAGCAGTGAAGTCCGTGGATTTAGGTTTGATTCTTGGTCGGGACACAAAAATATTAATTAATGTAAATAAATACGTTTAATTAATATTTAATTTATTAGTGATATTTCTCGAGTTTGGTACGCTGGAGACATCGATGAGCTTGCCACTTGTTATGATTGGCCTATAGTAAACTTAGCCGAAAGGGAAACGGTCGTGATGATACTTTACTTTTTTTTAAATATAAAGAATGCATATCTTTCAATGTGATGTAATATTTTTACTTAAATGTAATTTGTGTAAAAAATTGGATTGTGTAATGTAAAATGACGTGTAAAATTGTATGCAATTATGCCTACTTACTGAATTAAGGAATTTAAAATTTGAAAGAACATTGCAGGACATAGAGAGCATCTGTAAGGTACTTGTCGGAATCCTCCCAAAGGTAAGAACAAATACATTTAACTCTCGGAAAAAGTTATATGTCATTCTAGCCCTGTCGATCACACGTATCAGTGGCAGAAAATACAATGAAATAGAACCGGTCCTTAAGTATTTGCCTTGTAAACTATGCTGTTCGGACTCAGAGCATGGGGGTTACAGTGATAGGGTGAGTCTAGAGGGCAGTACGATCGTTATTTTTAATTTATTCCCATAATTATTACATTTCGACTACAATTATTCAGTCATTGTATCTTTGCCGGCACAGGTTATGATGTCTAATACTATAAATTTTCAAAAATAAAAATAGTGAAGTATTTATTTTTTAAAATTGTGTTTGTGAAATGTTGGTTACAATTTAAAACATGTTATGTATATTTGTCTTAGATTTACATAAAAGTGATAATTTTTATGAATTTTTTTTTTGGTTCTCTTTCCCCGATGGATGATGAATGAGATGATAGGGCAGGCAAAGGTCAGTCCATACAGCCAAGTCTGACGTAATATATCTTTATTTTTAATGAGTTAATGAGGTTTTTTTTTCAAATAAATGCTTATATACCATGAGGTCATTATCAAATTCCGGGAGTCATTCGCGGCACCATAGCTTAAACACGTCGGGTAAAATATGGGAGTTGACAGCGCGGGAAAACCGCAAAAAATAAACTGCAACTTGTGGCCCATATTTAAAGTCCAATATATCGTTTTCCATAATTATTCACATTGTAACACATTATTAAACAAAACAACACCACTTTTGACCAATAATATCCACAGTAAATTAATTTACAAAACAAAAACTTGCCCTTGAGATGTCCACACAAAATGGCGCGAAGGACTCCTAATATTTTTTATTAAATTAGTATTTTTTAAAAAGTTTTCTTAAAAACTGCACCCTGTAAGGAGAATTTCTAATTGTGGCCTAGGGGATACGGCTGTGGATTTCACCGGTTTCAATTTCTTATCTAGAACTATGTTTTTTATTTGTGTCTTTTCTCGAGACTAGTACGCCAGTGACATCGACGAGATTGTCACCTCTCTAGTAAAGTTAGCTAAAAATAATTGTGTTACGGTCGTAATGATTTTTATTTAATTTAAAAATAATATAACGAAAACTTTAATGTACAGTAAATTTAATATTAAATTTTTTTAATTATTAAAGTTTAAAACGGCATTATTTTTTTAATTTTTTTTTTACTGTTGGTCATTTTACTGTTGTATTTTTTTTTTTTAAATAGTTTAATTCTCCTTTTAATTTTAACACTTATTAACTTGTAACTCAAAAAAAAAGATTGTTTATAAATCATGGCTGATAATGACACTACATATATCCGTTATTAATTGAAACTGTAATGCTAAATTTTTTTTTGTGTCCCTTGTGCTGTTACTAATATATCAATAAAATTACGAACGTAATCTTAGTGAGGCCAAAAACGCTAAAATGGTGAAGTTCACAGTTGGCTAACATTTATCTGCTCATCATGACAAATGCAAGCACTACGTTGTCATTAATCAAAAAAGCTATTCTTTTTTTGATGAATCTCAAATTATTTCGGGAGTCAAAATGTAGATTTAATAGGTTTCTAAGCCATAAACTAATAGGTCAAATTTAAAAGTAAATCAGTCAAATAGCTTCACCCTAAAAAGTCATAACTCGCAAAAGTAAACGAATTGACTTTCTTGCTTTAGAACTTTTTTTTGTTTTAATACTAGCATGACCTCGCGCGCCACTTGGTTGTAAGTGGCGCGCGAGGTCCCTGAATGTTAGCAACTGGAATCATTCATACACTCACGACTGATGATGAGAGACTAATGTCTCTAACTCTATGCCGGTTTGACTAAGGTCTGATTCCGAAACGTGTGGATACACTTGGTTTATTGTCACGGACGGTGGATACTTCCCCGCCCCGGCAGACTGGGTTCGCCTACCACCTATTTGTTATTTGGATGTCAAATGTCAATTTTTACTTTGAAGAACTAATATTGTAAGCTTGCCGCTTGTAACAAGACTTATGCATTGTTTTAGTCTGTAGGCACCTTGAGGTTTCCCTATGAGGCCCCTCGGTCATTCAGACATGCGAACCACAATCCGGGTTGGGCCCTTCAGGCCGTGGTTCGTATCATTGATGATTTCGATATCTACGTCTTAAAAATAAAATAACATGGTGTTAAAAGGCTGGTGAAGAGAAAGCAATCATTTTATTATAATTATTATTTACTAGTAAATTATTTAATGATGTACTTAATAGCTTTATGCAACCCTCAGGACAAAATGCTTAAAGTCGACATAAAGCAGTTGAGCACAATAAATGTTTATTTTATTGATTTTCACACGGGCTTGCTGCATCAATGGATTTCGCTGGTGCACAAACGACGCACCAAATTTCTTTGACAATGTTCCAAATAACCCCCATAAACAAACTGCACTGGAACTTTGTCATTTTAATAATAGAATGCACATTTGTGCTCTACCCCTCGGCGAATGAAGTTTTTGTTTAGAAAAAGTTTTATATGAGCTTTATTCGAATGCGTTGTTGGAACTTTGTTCATATGAAGTCATTTATTGTGGATGTTGGTTTAGTTGTTGTTAAATTAGTTCCGTTTGTAATCGATTCATTTTACGACGTGTGTAATTAAATGAATAAAAAATCAGAAGCTAAATTATTGTTATTCGTTATTGCCACATCTTGGTAAATAAGACTTATAACTGTTACAGTTCAAGATATTTGCACAAGTTTTAAGTTAATAAGGATTGTTTACTCTACTCTTGTGAGAAATCTCAAGTTATTCAGGGACCAGTAAGTAGAGTTTTCAAAAGTAATAACTATGATAGTTTTATATCTTCAACGTTTAATTTATACTTTACAAAATTACTTCTAAACTTTAAACTCGGTTTTAAGTTTAATAAATGTAGAGTAATAACCATGACAAGAAGTAAAGATTAATGACAAAAATATTTTGTATTCTATTACCCAGTTTAAAACGTTTAGAACTCCATCAGTTGCCAAAATTGTAAAACAAAGAGGAGCATCGGCGCGCGCTATGGCTTTAATTGCAGGTTTAGTGTCCGTGCTCATTAGGACATGCAGGAGGTTTTTTAACACGATTACGTTCATGCAGAGGGTGAACGTAGAGGGCGCGGAGGGTTGCGTCACGTGCTGTTCCGCACTCCGCAACCCCACGCATGCGAGCCGAAGGGGAGGCCAGAACGCGTGCGCGCCCCCCGACCGCCAGTCCTCCGCCGAAAGCCGCGCGCAAAGGTCGTAAGCGCGCCCGCGAGTGAGTTACTTTGTGATGTCGATTTGTGTATAGTGCCATGCTGCTGCGTTGTGCCCTGTTCGCGGCCACCCTGGCCGTTGCCGCCGCCGCCTGGCAGGAGAACGTCCGACCCAAGGTCTACGCCCAACTAGGTGAGCTTCAGAGCATCTCCCAGCGATACATCCTGCTCGGACAAAAGTAAACTCCATTGAACTCCAACAATCGGTTTAATGGACTGTTCTAATAATCAAGTAAATGGTCAAGGGTTTGTCGAATTCGTTAAATTTTTGTGTAGAACCGCGCATCCAATGTTTATGTTGATTGTCAAATCGAGCTGCGCGGAAAGCTCAATCACGTGACGACGAAAGCTCCTAGGTGAACGAAAACACGCTTTATTATTGAGAACCTATGGACTAGTGAGTGCGCCAATTGGAATCCTACTCTGTTTCTGTGTTATATAAGTATGCATTTGGTCAATGAGTTAAACTTAGAAACAGTCGATGCAGATGTAAACATTAGAATGAACTTTGTGAAAGTAGAGATGCAGATGTAAACATTAGAATGAACTTTGTGAAAGTAGAGATGCAGTTGTCCAAATAGCTGCGAGTGTTGTATTATTTAATTAGGAAGTCAGTAATAAAGCTTTTTATGAATATCATCAAGACACGAGTGTATTTTGTGTTACTATTTAAAATGATCCCAACTTGCTTTGCTTATGTATTGCAAGTAACTTTCCAAACATAACATACATTTTTTGAAATAGTTAGAGAGAGTAATAGAATAGAGTTTGTACTTGCCGAATTTTGGATTGGAATACTCCCGTGAGAATCTAATAGGTTCAAATTCGCAAATATTGCTTCTGTTATAATGCTTATACTGGACTTGTAGATTTTCTAGAAACGTTTCTGAAATTACCTTAACACAAAGGAATTATTGGAAATTACACAGTATAATTAAAGCGAAAACCCTTCTTTCCACAACAAATTATTTGATACTATCTACGTATCTACCCTGCCACAGGCCCAATTTATTTAGTACGCTGAAAATAATTCAACCGAAACGTCTCGTCATTTCGCTTTAGAAATGAGTACATACTAGTATGATAACTACCTTAAATAAAACATCGAATTACTACGTTGGAGTTGATACTTTATAGCTCTACCGCAAGACTAACGGCCAGTTGCAGAAATGCCGATTATCTTTTGCTATATTTAACGTAATAACTAAAGTAACAATCTAACTACCAATTAGTTGGCGTATATCAAAATTTCTGCAACTGGCCGTAATTAATCAAACACTGTTTTGACAGTCGAAATAAGATACATACTTAATGATAAATAAGACCTAAATCTACGTTAAAAATTGTACAATCTCCACGGTATTGATTAACTTGAAGAAGCTTTATATTATACCAAATGATTTGATGGAACTACACCCAACGAGAAGGCAGTTAAGCACTCTACCGCAAGACTAATTCATTTTGCACACAGAAAAGAAAACAAACTGTAATAGAATGAGGAAGACAGCAAAATATCTTTGTGCTCCAAATAAAAGACAACCCGGAGCTAATTCGCCGCAATTTGATGTTACGAAATTCGTAGAGAACACAAAAGCTCGAAGCGTGCCTTGCGGTACCGAGCCCCGTCTCTAGACATTGCCCACGAAGCACGAGTCACGCGACAATTCGCAGCAATAAAACCTGGATTGCAATCCGCCATTGTTTTATTGTGACGGGAGTCTGCATTGCGGGGGATAGCCACGTGGCCTTCATTAGGGAAACGCAGTTGTTCGCAGTTCCGCTCAGAATAGCAATTCATACATGATAGCGTAATGCGGGTATATGATGATTTCAGGATTAACTCTGCAAGTAGGACTTTGGACATTGTTCAGATTTTAAAAGATCTCTTGATTTGTACAGTTCAAGATAGATACAAAACTGGTTACTATATTTTTTTATTAACCGACTTCAAAAAAGGACGAGGTTCTCAATTCGATTTTTTTTTGTCAATTATGATTAGATTTTAATGATTATTTTTTGTTTAGGAGGCCACACTTCAGAAGTGGTCCCATATACATTTTATAGAAATTGATTCAGAGCTTTTAGAAAAAAATAAATATATATATATATATACACAGTAACATTAGCAAAGAACAAAGAATGTATATATTTGTAATAAGGAGCCCGTCTTAATAAACATTATACATTATATAACGACCATTTTGCCTAAATGGATATATTTAATACCTCATCAGCCACCTTTAAGAGACTTATCCAAAATAAAATGGAAACTGTAACTGTGTAAATGTTTAAGTTGTACCTATTGTTATTACTATATCATAACTTGCTTATCTTTATTTTAAATATTATGTCTTCCTTCTATATTTTATTTAATTAACTGCTTACAATTTGTTTTTAAGTATTGGCCCTAAAGGTCTTCTTTTATGTTTTCATTTTAAATTATATAACTTCATTTGTAATGACTGTTTGTGCCATAATAAAAAAATAGATTATTGATACTTATGTATCTATTTTTTATATATTAACAGTTATTTTTGGAGTCATAGGTATAGTTTTAAAGTTAGTTTTTGTTTTTGCATTTAAAATATTTTTACTACAATCGTATTAGAAGATTTTTCTTTCTGTAAACAAAGAGCCAGTCTCGAGGGGACTGAAACATAAATTTTGTTACCATTAAGCTTCAAAGAGAATAATAGCAGAACTGTTTTGTATGCAACATTAGTGCTTATACATAAGTTTGTGCAAGTTTTAGACTACATTGATAAAGCTATAAGGAGTGCTATCTCTATTGGTAACTTTGAAGCGAATGCAAATAAAATGAATAATAATATTCAAACAATGTCTTAAAATGCAAATCAGGTTTTTTATAATAGTTAGTGTTGCGATGAACATCCGTTCCTCTATTGTTACGATAACCCACACAATCACACGTTCAACGTTTTAAAAAACATGTAATTCAATGCACTGGGTTAATTCGACAATTGGGACGATCATCCTGATATTATGTACCAACAGAAAAAGACAGCAGAATTCAAATAATAAAAGTAAAGTTTTATCAAACTGTATCCCTCTTTTATTTCTGTATCTTTTTAAAGAAGCTGATTCACATATAGCAAGTGGCAAGCTCGTCGATGTCTCTAGCGTACCAAAGGAGAGAAATATTAAAATTTAATTATTGTTTCCCAAAGGAATTACAAGTACCTCCGCGTCTAAATCCACGGACTTAACCTCTAGACCACGGAAGCAGTCAATAAAATAAAATTCAAATAATAAAGAAAAATAATATAATAATAAATCATATTTTTTTTAGTCCAGTTACATTAGAAGTTTATAAATAACTATTATCTTAGTTAAAGATGCAAAAGTATTGGGTTATATTTTTTTCTATGGGCTCTTTTTGCCTGTAATATTTGTAATATATAAATAATAATATCATAATAAATATATATACGTATGTGAAGAAATAAAGACTGAACAAACTAGATTGACTGTGATAATAAATAATATTAAAACACTCAAACACTATATTTTAGCAAAAGCTTGATTATTGACTAACGTCTCTACAACAACTTTATATCAGAGACTCATATTCTTCCACTTGTTCCACAACGTAGATATTATTTTCATTAATTCATTTCAGCCCCTAGAACACAGCGTCCTAGACCTCCACTGTTGGAGATGGGCCTTCCAGAACTGGAGAATTTGGCCTACACTCGCCACGCTAGCCAGACGGCTTGGCGAGGATATGACGTCAATTTATTTACGATTCCACAAGTTGGCATTAGTGGAACCGCGACCGACGCTTAACGTGCTCTCCGAGGCACGGGAACGGTGGTGTTGCAAATCTATGACTGCAGTACATAAAAATGTGAATTTCTCATTGGTACATGCCAGGTGGGTTTGAACCGACCTTTGTAGGATTTAAGGTAAGCCACCACCGCGCTCGTAGATATTATATTGGATCGTAATTTATTACACTTCTCTCAAGTTGTCTGCTAGAAGTACTTTAACAAATTATCTCCCAATATTATATATACATTTATTCGAAAAAATATCTCCCAATTAGGTTAGCTATTTACACAACTTCTAGATTCTGAGAACCGATCTCGTAAACACTGTACTACTATGTATCTAATCTGTGAGTTCCAGTAATTTGATAGTTCACACGTCCAATTAGATGTCGTCACTGGTTCGCAATTTGTCGCTGTTTATTAAATATTTTCTTATTCAATGCTTGACATTAACGTTCTTAGAAAATTGGACTAAATTTACAAAATATATCTAAGTTGGTCTAATAATGAAGATCTAAATAACTTTATTTTTTAATAAACACGATATCAAATATTTTATTATTGTTATTAGTTCGCTTGTAACTTGGATATAGTCAGTACCAATTTATCAAAGATTTAAAAGAATCAAGAACTAGACACATTCTTATCTGACGCCCACCAACGGAAACTGATTGCAGTAACATGAGCCGCAAATTAGGTTGGTCAGATTGCGGGCCACTTATCTAAGAAATTATGCACTTCGTAGATAAACCACTGAAACACGAACAAGAATAATTGACCTTTGTGTTTCCTGTTAACATTTTTAACAATAGGACTTTTTGTTACGTTCTACCTTCGTGCTACGAGTAGGTTTATTATGCATACTATGTTAAGTTTATCTGAGTTTAGTGTTTACATTATCTTTTGTATTAATGATAACACGGCCCTTTTACAGCTTTGAATTTATGTTTAATTAATATAATGCATTATTACTATTTAAATGATAATTCAAAATTGTAATTTTATTTATTATCTGACATAAATGAACTATAATTATGTATTTAAGCCACGACCTATTATTAATATACATTAAATATAAATTAAAAGCTGCCTAAATAATAAAATAAAAAAATAAAAAAATGTCCTCTAGAGACGTCCCATCCGAGATAGTCCCAAGGAGACTGGCAACATTTACCCTCTGTATAGCGAGGCTAATACGAAATAATTGCCTGTCTTCCTGTCTCCAGACCTTTTCGTCAGCCCTTTGACAACTCCTTGGCCAGGCGCCTTGCAGAAGGTCCCCATGGGCCAACCATGGTACCAAGGTTGGCGTATTTGCGCAACTTGAGGTTCTCATCAGAAGACGCCGCACATATGTTTTATTTATTGTTATTATATTTTTTTATTAGGTTTAGTTTAATTTTAAACTTAAGTTTTTAGTTTAATTAATAATTTAGTTTTTTTTTTAAATCATTGTACCTTACTTCCTTCGAATAAAAGGTTTAGTTTATATTTATTTTAATTTTTACTTTTAAGTATTATTAAAAATCTTTGATAGATCATTATCATTACAGCCCCTAGAACACAGCGTACTCTTGGAGATGGCCTAAAGAACAATATAACTAGAGAATTTGGCCTACACTCGCCACTCTAGCCAGACGGGTTGGCAAGGATCTGATGTTACTTTTTAATGGCAATTTATTAACGATTTCACAAGATGGTATTAGTGCAACCAGGACCGACGACTTAACGTGCTCTCCGAGGCACGGGAACGGTGGTGTTAGAAATCTATGACAAATGTATAAGAAAAGTGATCTCCTCGTCTTACAACCGAACCATCTTTATTACCACCATAGTGTATTAACAATGTACATTTACTAGTACAAAATAATCGGGTTTTCTGGACCGGTTTTAGTGTGGGTTGTTTGAGTTTGATCCAGGCAATGACCGAAGGTACAGGGATCGCGGGTTTACAACTTGGTGACTCATAAGTACGAAGATGTAAAAGATAGACGACTAGATAAATGATCTGCGATATTTCCACCCACTAGCTTTGCGGCTAAAAGCTTTATGAGTCATCGTAGTCGCTCGAACCTCTGAATAATAAAGGTTCGATTCAAACCACCATTACCACAATTCCTCCTTTAACTTGTATTAAAACTGTTTTAAGATTTCATGCTATAAGTAACAATGTGTTTTCTACTTCAAAGATAATATACATAATTCAATAAATTCGTCTCCTCCGGTGATAAGAGGGCTGGCTCTTTCTTCGCCCAGAGAATCAGTATTGCAATTCAGCGGGGAAATGCAGCCAGCGTTCTTGCCACCATTCCACGCGGACGGGACTTATATCCCTATCCTTAATATTAATATTAATTTTATTTTATATGTTGTAAATATTTTTTTCGAATAAATGTATAATATTAAAAATAAATAAATAAATTCAATAAAAAGGCCGTTTAGGGTCGAGATGATGGTCCTATGGGGACACTCAGCCAAGCGTCTGGCCAAGGAGTTGTCCAAACGGCTAACGGAAAAGTCTGGAGACAGGAAAGCTGGTAGTTATTTCTGCCAACGTATTAGCTTAGCTATACAGAGGGGAAATGTTGCCAGTCTTCTTGGGACTATCACTGAACGGTAGAGGACATTTTTTACTTATAGTTTATTTTTTATTAGGTTTAGTTTATATTTATTTTAATTTTTCCTTTGAGGTGGTAATTTGCCCAGTCCGCCGGGCCGGGGAAGTATCCACCGTTCGTGCCGATAAACCCAGTAAAGTGTATCCACACGTTTCGGGATCAGGCTCGAATTGCCGTCATGCCCAGTCAAGCCTAACACTGTGTTAGGGACTGATGTCAGTCATGAGTGTCTGATTCCAGTTGCTAACATCATGGACTTCGCGCACCACTTAACATCAGGTGGGCGCAAGGTCACATGTCGTGATAAAAAAAAAAGTTTTAATTTATATTGTAATTCTTTTATACTATTTATAAAAAAGGTTTTATAAACTGCCCTATATTTCCGTAAAGATTTATTTTTCTATGAGCGTTTAAGAATGTTTTAAGATTTATGAAGTGAAGGGATTTGAACCGGTTCGTGCGGTGCACCTCTAGATCTATTCTTTTCGTTTATGGCGTTGCATTATGGGTACGACACCCTCTTTAATGCTTTAACTACATAGATTATAGAACGTTTAAGTGGGCCCATAAAATAACCGCTTACTTACTACCTGAAGATGAAATAAATTACTTAACAGCATAATGCTTTTATATCCCGGAATGTTTTGTACGTGTCGCGTATGGCGTTATAGGAATTTATTGGGTTATTCGTCAGAAGCCGACACTCTAGGGAGCTGTTTTGTGGTGAGGGTGCATAATACTACTTCCACGTTTCGTGGTTTCGGTTTCATTTACTTTTTTATTGCTGTAGCAATTGTGAGAGCTAATCAAAATAAATGAGTTAAGCGAGTTGACTTAAGAGACACAAGTGATGGAATTTTAATTATTAAACTGAGTGCGGACAGACTACAGCTAAAGCCGATAACTTAATCAAATTGTTCTCATCAATAAAGGCCCTTGCACTGCAAAACCTCGTTTAAAAAATCCTACACAACGATAATCAAGAAAAGACTAAAGTTCAGACATTCATTGACAGCACAATTGTGAGGGCTAATTAAAATAAATAAGTTTAGCGAGTTGACTTAAGAGACACAAGTGATGGAATTTTAATTATTAAACTGAGTGCAGACAGACTACAGCTAAAGCCGATAACTCGATCAAATTGTTCTCATCAATAAAGGCCCTTGCACTGCAAAACCTCGTTTATTTATTTAATTAGGATCACCAACAGAGTACACATTGAATCCAATTCTATCAATAGAAGCAAACAGTAACAAAAACATAAGTTGTATGTTGTATCTATACTATTGTCATTTCCAATCTCAATCACCTCACTTTTTACCATCACAAAGGTTAACTGGTAGAGAATGCCTTCAGCATTAAGTTCGCCCATGTACACTACATTTGTAAATTATGTGCAATAAAGAATTTTATTATTATTATTAATATTATTATTATAAGTGAATGGTACCCCAGTAACAGGTGACCACAACATGTCAAACTACATTCAATTATGATACATTATTATTAGACTCCTGGGTTGAGCAGAAAAAAAAACCAAAGGAAAACTCCAATAAAGTTGGGAATAGCACAGATCCCATGTTTCGGTTCATTATTAGTCAAATACCCTACATTACTTCATTTTTATTTAAAAGTTTAGTTGTATTTTGTTTTTTTATTCGGTATTTTTGTAACGTACTATTTTTAAAATATTATTTGAATTTGAGTCGAAGGGACAACACGTAGTAGTAGGGTAGTGGACCCGGGATTAGGCTATAATTTGAGGTCTTCTGTTGGTTACCCCAGCCGAATGAATAAATAAAATGTGGTGAGGCATGGTTTTTATATAAATGGTTGTGTTAGAAAAAATGGTAGAACTCTGTGTTCTAGTTGCTGTGATGAAATCAAAAGAAATGAATTTAGCGAGTTGACTTAACAGTCACAAGGAATGCAGATTGTGCTGTCTTTATGACTTGTATATTTAAGTTGTCTTTTATAATAAGTTTATAAGTTGGAAATTTGAAATTGATCATGTTATGTAAGAACATTTGAATTATATTATTATTGTATTGTCTTGTAGTGTACACTGCTGTGGATTGCAATCCAGAACTGCTGTCAAATAGTGTGTGTATATCGTGCAACGGTTGTAATCTGTTTGTTGTACCTTGAATAAATAAATAAATAAATGCAAATTTAATTACCTGAATGTGTAAGATTATTGCTAAAGCCGATAGCTCAATAATAATGTCCTTATCAATAGAAAGAAGCTGGTGCACTGAAAAACCTCGTCAATAAAAATCCTACACAACGATAACCGTTAATCAAAAAAGGACAAAAGTTCAAACATTCATCGACAGCACAATCGCTGTCGGAGTCAAGAATGCGACGAGTTTTCCAATGCTGGTAAAACAAAATAAACTTTATTGGTCAATTATAGGGTTGTTGATGGCTTGTGGAGAATTATTAAATGTTTACAGCTGTGTAATGGAACCTAAAGTGATAGTTGTAAGGTGTTGTTTAGTTTTTTTGACGGCTTCGGTGGTATCATATGGTGGTTGTACGCACGTGCGTCACGACAACGCAGTGAGGGGGATAGGGAGAAGGGGGGACCGGGTCATAGCGCCGCCTGGGAGAGGGTACGGCCGCAGTCTTCGCTATACACACTTGTTTCCTTATTGCAAGCCCTTTAAAGGTGTTTGTGTAGTTCGAATATCAAATGTGTGGTTTGGTGTATACAAGTTTATGACGCTGCGATATATTGTCTTCGCTTGGTGTGGGATTTATGGTGTCTTTTGTTTTATTTTTTGGGTTCGCCGATTAATTTCTTTTAGTGAGGGGCGGTGTTGGCTGTTTTGACATTTCGGCTACCGTAATTAAATTCCTCGTTATTTTTGTAATGTGGACATTATGTTTTGACTTAGTAAGCCACAGAAAACGGCACAAATTGAAAACAATGACCTTGACATGCACTGTGTATGTTGTATTGAAACATGTAGTGAAAGCACAATGGACCTTTTTTATTGTAAGTATCATTACGACCATTTATCTTTCGGTGTTTTTCAAACACGAGGATATCACAAATATTTATTATTGTGTCCCGATTTCTCCGAGTTTTTTCCAAACTATAAACTTTTATTTAATAATTAACAACAACAAGATCTTGTGCTGTCCTCCCTCAAGAACTAATGTAGGTTATTCTTCGTCAACATCCCGAATGTGCAACACCTACAGTAGTCTCTGCAGTGCCAATAATGATATAGACATATTTCATGACCGTTACAATGTATTCAGAAAAAAATGTTCTAGACACATTCAAACCAACAATATTTGAGTAGCTTATAATTTAAGTGTTTTGTTTTCGTTTTTTTTAAGGTACCAAATTTGTGTAATTTTTATGTTTCCTTATTAGTTCTATTAAAAAAGAGAATAATGTATAATTTTATTTTAGAAGTCATATTTTTATTTTGTAAGTTTTTAATTTCTTCTTCTTTTTATATTGGTGAATGCTGTGACACGTAATTGGTACATATATTAGATAAGTTATAATTATACTATGTTATGTGTGTGATAATATATGTACTGCTGTGTGTACTAAATAAATAAACAATTTGTATTTTCGACACAAACCTTCCTTTTCTTTATTAGACAGATAATTAATTATAATTTACTAAACTGGTAGTGTTATTGTTTACCAAAAATTGTTTGGTTTTTAAATTGATAAACTGTGTGACTTTTGACTCTCTCATATCTCATCGACGATCGGCCAAGTAACCGATCCTTCGTACAACGTATTAGTTTTGCATTTTCAGAAATCATTAATACACAATGACCTTAAATTTTCGAATAAACTTGCAATTCCTCTTCACTCTTCCAGCAGATATTCAGAATTCTCTGACAGTTTCTGCACCACGCCAATGGAACAAACTGCCCCTGTCAATAAGACTGGCGCCTTCGTTAAACATATTTAGGCATATCTTCGTACTTCGTAAAAAGCAGAATGAGTTATAATTTCTCAACTAGACATACTCGTAGATTATATTTATTTACCTATTTATATTATATATTTATATAATATTATATTATTTAAACATATATATAGGTAAATAAACATAAACTGTTTAAAGACGAAGGTCTTTAACAGTGCGTCCTCCCGGTAATGTTGTACGAAGCAGAGACGTGGACACTAACAGTGGGTCTGGTCCATAAATTCAAGGTCGCTCAGCGAGCCATGGAAAGAGCTATGCTTGGTATATCTCTAATGGATAGAATTCGAAACGTCGATATTCGTCAGAGAACGAAAGTTACTAACATAGCTTTTAAAATAAGCAAGCTGAAGTGGCAATGGGCCGGACACATCTGCTGCAGAACCGACGAACGATGGGGAAAACGGGTTCTAGAGTAGAGACCACGTACGGGAAGACGCAGAGTGGGACGATCCCTCGCCAGATGGACAGATGACCTAAAGAAGGTCGCTGGTGGGGGTTGGATGTGGGTAGCGAAAGATCGCGTTAAGTGGCGAGCCTTGGGGGAGGCCTACATCCAGCAGTGGAGAGATAAAGGCTGATGATTATGATGATGATATGTATTTGTATATATTATTATTTATGTATTTATATGTATGCTTATTTAATTAGAATATTCATTAGAAACTTCATAATATTACTTAAATTATTATTAGTATTTAGTTTATTATAGTATTTATTATTTATTATTATTATTATCCATGGGGACCGTCAGCGAGGCGCTTGGCCAAGGAGTTGTCAAAGCGGCTGACAGAAAGGTCTGGAGACAGGAAGGCTGGCAATTATTTCTGCCAACGTATTAGCCTTGCTATACAGAGGGGAAATGTTGCCAGTCTCCTTGGGACTATCTCGGATGGGACGTCTCTAGAGGACATTTTTTATTTATAGTTTAGTTTATTTTTAATTTTATTATTTAGGTAGCTTTTATATTGTAATTCTTTTATACTGATTGTATTTTACTTCGAATAAAATTATTGTAGTTTAGATAATATTGCATATTTATTACGTAATCATATTTCTCTAATTGCACCTACCTTACGTCTTTAATGTTCTACAATGTCCCTAAGGTTGGCTGTCAGAGAATGTCTAGCGACATTAAGTCCGCCCCTTGTATATATTGTGCAATAAAGTTTTAATAAAATAAATAAATAAATAAATTAAAATACCCAGTGACATAGTTATTTATTGCTATTGGTTATAATTAATTTTTTCCTTCAACTCTGCATTCTTCGTTCTTTTGTCATTCTCCTAAAGGTTAGCTGTTTGAGAATACCTTTAAGAAATTAAGCTTGCCTATGTAGTTTATTTTATCTTAGATATTAATTGTGCAATAAATAATGTTTTATTATTATTTTATTATGAGTTTACAAGTTGGTACTTGTTGGTTACTTAATTTAACAGAGAAACAAATATTTTTTTTTAAATTGAATTTAATTTTACAACAATAAATTTAACCCTTTTTCGTGGACAAAAAAACTCAAATTATTCTCCCCTACCTTGCTCATGATTAGCGAAATTTTTAATCCGATTTAAAGAAAAAACATGAATTACAATACCGCTGGTTGCTCGGATCTCAAAAAAATGGCCTTTCATTTTACTATTGAGGATTTTGGCAAATATTTTTATTACAAAACCAATGTTTGCTTGTCCCTTTGACGGACCCTTTCTGACGATAAAATCGTTCAATCGAATATTTTAGAAAGGAGATGTACCTAGAGAGTATGTACGGTATATGCAACGTAGCGCTAAGCCCAATAAAAAAAATATATCTTTTTATGTTTTTTTTTTCACTCTGTATGTGTTGTGCAACAAATAGATGAATTACCATAGTTGATTTATTTATTCGAAGTAAGTACTTAAATATTAAATTAACTAAGTCTTGGTTTTTTTTTGTACTTTATTAAACGATATAATTTTATTCGAAGTTAATTAGTACATCAAAAAATTATGAAATAAAAATTAAAACTAAATTAGAAATATTTAAAAAAAAAAAACTAATTATAAATAAAAATACTCACCCATGATTTGTTCCTGTGGCAGTGTGCCAAGAACGCGTTCCCCCGCTGCACAGCAATGCTGATTTGCTGCGCGAGAAAACTGCCAGCCCTCTTGTCACATACAGCATTAACCAGGCGCTTAGACAACTCTTTAAAGAACTTCTTAGCGCTTGGCCCCCACGGACCCATTGTCTCAAGACCAAAAGGCACAAACACGTAGTCGTTGCTAATCGACTCGTATTTGCGACTTTTGGCCTTTTCAGCCAAGTCCGCTGCAGCCCCAGCCCTGGCAGAGGTGCCCTGGAGATGAGATCTAGCAAGGGTGTCGACGCAAGTAGCGTCCCACACCGATGCTCGTCCCATCGACCAAGGCACCAAGGTTAATCCATCGGGTCTTTTACCGTCACTGCGAGTGGGAGATGGTTCGAGAACCGATGGGATTCCGGCAGTAACCAAAGCCCGATGGATCACATTGTTAACAGAACCGTGGCGGAAACGACGACCGGCACTTTTGAGACAAGACAGGCCGAGGTGGCCAAGCTGATCAACGTTGCTGCCACAGGAACAAATATGGGGAACGCATATCCTCTCCCCTAAGCGGAGGAACATAGCGATCCTAAGTGTGTTATTGTCCAACAATGTACCTAAATTTTTGCTGGTGATGGCATGTAGCCAGTGACCCGAATCGATGTCGGAAACAACGAGGAGACGAGCACGATCGATGTCACTGGCAGAATTTTGAGTCAAAAAGTTATGGACACCGTGCACCAATGGAACATCCCACTGTTTTTGAGATTGAGGTTCCAGTCTTGTTTCAAGCGGTGTAATTTTTATATAAATATCAGCATGGCAAGCTACAATATTAGTTCTCCTTTTAAGTAAAAGTTGGCATTTGACATGATTGCAAATGGCACATACTTTCTACGAGAACAAGAAATAGTTGGTAGGCGGACTGATGGTGGTAATTTGCCCAGTCGGCCGAGGCGGGTGAAGTATCCACCGTTCGTGCCGATAAACCCAGTAAAGTGTATCCACACGTTTCAGGATCAGGCTTAAATATCCGTCATGCCCAGTCAAGCCAGCATAGTGTTAGGGACTGATGTCAGTCATGAGTGTCTGATTTCAGTTGTTGATTAATGGACCTCGCGCGCCACTTACCATCAAATTTTCAAATTTAAATTCAAAATCCTTTATTGTATAGATTGCTTATTCTAATTACAGTTGTGTGTACATGTCATGATGATGCAATCTGCCCATATTATGGGCATACAATATGCTTATGTCAATAGATATTTATTTACAATATTTATTTGTATATAGTTTATATTTAATATTGTTCTTGTCAATTTATTGGAATACAATGTTAATGTCAAAATTTGCAGGCTAAAAATTCCTTTATTGAGTAAAAACAGTTGTCAATGAGAATTTTCTTTAACTCAATAGTAAAACGTTTTATAGGTAACTCTCGTATCTCTCTAGGAATTTTATTATATATTCTAATGCACATTATCAGGTGGGGGCAAGGCCACATGTCGTGCTAGTATAAACAAAAAGCTTTTATTTAATTGATTTTTATTACAACGTATTTAACGTAGCGATCGTAGTTCCTATTTCTACCGTTTTACAGATGACTTGGTCACGTAAGAAATTTATTAAATATACTTACCCGGTGTGCCCAAACCTAATGTCTTTGAATAAAAAGGAAGTTTGGATGTTTATTGTAAGTAGTTAACGATATTCTAAGAATTATAAAAACAACATTATTTCAATAAAACCCACGCAAAATTACTACTTAATTTATTTCCAATTGTTTTTTTCTATTATTTGTCTTGGAATTAATAAAAATGGACTGTCTCCGTTTTAAACGCGGAGGAGGTACTGGGATCGATTATTGATCGGAAAACAATAATTTATATAATTTAATTGTGATAATTGTCTCTAACTAATTTGTCTCTTACTTCTATTGTTTTGTGCTGCCCCCTTAGCAAGATACAAAAAAAACTGTTTTATGTCAAAATATGACATTTGCATGTAAATATTAAAACTGCCTCCGTGGTCTAGCTGTTTCCGTGGATTTAGCTTTCTAAGGTCTAAATTTTGATTTAATATGTGACAAACACGTTCTTTGGACATGTCCATAGCCTCTGCTATCTCTCTCACTTTAATTCTGTCTAGCACCTTTTCGTGAACCTTAGCGATGTTATCGTCTGTAGTTGCAGTTTTTGGACGTCCCGAACGTTCTTCGTCTCCCAAGCTCTTACGGCCACCTTTAAATTCAGTTGCCCAAAATTTCACTATGGTAAATGATGGTGCAGAGTCCGCGTACACAGAGTCCAACTTATCTTTGATTTGCGTAGGCGTATAACCTTTCAATGACAAATATTTTATGACAGCTCGATACTCGATTTTTTTAATTTTCAAAAAATACTCACATCGACTCACTCAAACGACTGTCAAATAACAACTGCGCGTCCAAAATGACTGAAACTTTGGTGAGTACCTGTCAGAAGATTCACTACTACATTCCCTGACTTTTATTGACGAGCGCTGCCATCTTCACGCTGATGTTGGAAACTTTTCAGACCACCCTCATACATTTAGTACTAGAGCTGTCATGATGATGTTTTAAGCATTTGCACATCTGAACCATATAAAATAAAAAGTTATTTTTTACTTAAATTGTAATCTTGTTAGAAACATTTGTTTAAAAATCCACATACACGTGTGCAAGATTGTGCAATTATAACATAAATTGATAGCTTGATAAGAATGACCGTGGCTGGTATAAAAAAAATGACAATGGAATACGCAATAGGAATATAGTCTAATTAAAAACAAAACTAATACAAATCAGATAAATGGAAAGGAGAATTCGCTTCGGTGGGTCCAAATTGTAAAAAAATACAACTCAAGATAAAAATCTTCAATTTTATTGCGTGGGTGGAATGGTTATGAGTCCCTACAAAAGTTGGTATCATCACGACCGTGGGGTGGTCAGGAACCACGCTTATAAAGAAGCGGATTCACATTTAGCCAACTTTACTATAGGCCAATCATGACAAGTGGCAAGCTCATCGATGTCAGGGAAATGATTGGGATTATATCTGATGGGATGTACTTGAGGACATGTTTTATTCGTAGAGTATTTTTTATTAGGTTTAGTTCAATCTTATTTAAGTAGTTTATAATTATTGTTTTATATTTATTTATTTACATATTCCACAGCTGTCTTTTACAAATTAATATTTACATTCAAATGTTTACTTAACACATAACCAATTGCGGAATAACATTATTTTCACGAAGCATATAGCATTTAGACGCCCGGGTTCGATACCTTGTCGGGACACAATAATTTATTTGTGGTATTTCTCGAGTTTGGTACGTCAACGAGCTTGCCACTTGAGATGGGCCTAAAGTAAAGTTGGCTAAATCTGAATCTGCTTCTTTAAAAGAGTGGTTTTTAACCACCACGAAAGGGATACGGTCAACGGATAAATTCAACGAGGAAATGCTGCCAGTGTTTTGGGCACCATGCCACTGGACAATGGCCTGGAGGAAATTTTTATATTATAAGGTATGTATATATATTTTTTATTATATTTAATTTGTTATTTAGATTTAGTTTATTTTTTTAGATTAATTATTATATTGTAATTCTTTTATATTGTTTGTATATTACTTCGAATAAAAATTTCATACGGTCGCGATGATACTATACTATTTTTATTTGTTGTATAATATAATATTTTAGTTTTTCGAATAATTGATTACCTTTATATGCCTACTAATTTTTTATCTGATAATAAATAAATAAATCGACATAGTAGTAAGTATTGACGTCATAATGCTGGTTCAATACCACGTCTATGCAGAGTCCGCATTCGCTAATGAGCCAGCCAGGTGGCTCTACAATGGCCGTGGGGTAACAATACCGCGTAGGGAGTTACCCTATGCATACATCGGCAAGTAGATGAGGCCAAAGTCGCATACATTTTTAATCCATACCCTTTTACTATAGAAAATTTTGTGGAATTGGATTGTTTTATTGACGTTTAAAAACAATAGAAAAGGGGGACCTGCTCAACGAAAAAGAAATCAATCGCATATTAGGTCACACGCTGAGACACTGTTCTCCTCTCTTCTCTCTCTTGACACGGCACCCGCACGGAAAATCCATGGAATGCTAATGCTGTCTTCTTCTATTACGACCAGTAATGTTGCCAAATCTTTTGGTCCTGGTCTTATGATGACCACCGTTATATTAACAAGACTAACCCTAGTCTTTTTTTCCTAATTTAAATGTTTTTGTAAAAAAAATTATTTTTTTATTAGCAAGACATGTGACCTTGCCTGATGGTAAGTGGCACGCGAGGTCCATAAATGTTAGCAACTGGAATCAGACACTCATGACTGACATCACTCCCTAACACTATGCCGGCTTGACTGGGCATGACGGAAATTCGAGCCTGATCCCGAAACGTGTGGATACACTTTACTGGGTTCATATTTGGTTAAAGACAAATGTTTGTAATACTTGCAAAAAAATATTAATATTTAATTTATATTGGTCTGTGGTAAAGTTGGCTAAATGTGAATCCGCTTCTTTATAAGCGTGGTTTCTAACCACCCCGGAAGGGAAACGGTCGTGATGATACTTTACTAAATGCATGCTTAAATTCTATTTAAATTATATGTGTAAGAAATTTTGTTATATTATACCCCTGGAAGACCCTGAATCACGTAACGCAGGTGTTATTTTATAAGGCATCTTACTCGGGATTCAGACCACCATGAAATGTACAAAAAAATAAGCTAGTCGTTGTCTCTAGCGTACCAGACTCGGCAAATGTCACAAAAATATATTTTTTTGTTCTCGACCAGGAATCGAACTTAGTTATTCAACATGTGTGTATAATTACAGCACCAAATACAAAGGTCATTAAACTATTCTCCAAGTTCAAGTGCTTCTGTTTATCTATTTATAACTCCAACCTAAATTTATCCGACTTCGCTTCGGCAGCCATCTTGTTTCCTGCAGTGACACTAACTAAAGGGTTGACACAATTCTATGGCATTTTTTTTATACTAGGACGACATGTATCCTTGCAACGACCTGAAGGTAGGTGGCGCGCGAGGTACATGATAGTTAGCAACTGAAATCATACACTCATGTCTGACATCAGTCCCTAACACTATGCCGGTTTAATTGGGCATGACGGCAATTCGAGTTGTGATTCCGAAACGTGTGGATACACTTTACTGGGTTTATCGGCACGAACGGTGGATAACTCCCCGCCCCGGCAGACTGGGCAAATCACAACCATCAGTCCGCCTACCACTTGGAGTTGTTCTCGTTAAGAGTATGTGTCATTTGCAATTATGTCAAATACATATTTTTACTTTCAAGGAGAACTAATATTGTAAGCTTGCCATGCTGATTTGAAAGCGTGGTTTCCGACCACGCCGAAAGGGGTCGTGCTAATACTTAAATATATATATATATATATATTACTTTATTACATATTTATTTTAGTTAGGTAGGTAGTTGAAAATGTTAATGATAATGGTCGCTAACTAACTTTAAATCGTTATAGATTCAAAATGGTCACTCTAAATCAAAAATGACAACGAAACCTCAACACGATTTTCAAATACCTATTTGTTAATACCTGACTCAATATAAGTTCGTCGACTTTATTTTTTTATTTTCTGCAATAAAGCGTCTGGTTGTCGCCTTACTTAAATTTGAATAATGTCATTTATTCAGTGACACTCGCGTGATTAAGACGAATCGATTGACGTGAAAATTATTTAAATCGGCCCACTCATTTGGTCTCCAGTGTGCCACGAAGGAACAAACATACATATATACTCGTACTTTTTTATTGAAGCGAATTCTTTTTACTATGGCCCATCATGACAAGTGGTAAGCTCGTCGAAGTCTCTAGCGTACCAATCTCGAGAAATAATACAAAAATATCACTAATAATAGTATAGTTTAGGTAGTCGATGGCCCTGGCTAAGTCTTGCGGCTAGTTATAGCCAAAACATTACATTAAATTTGCAGTAAAGTGCGCAATGCGGCTTGCCGTTGCTAAATATTACGAACTTTATTGCGGCGATGCTTATTGTCGCTTTAAGCACCTATTCCCGAAGTCTTTTCGCGCGCAAATTCAACATCTAGGGATTTTTAGATCTACCAGGTAGGTATTTCAACTGCTGATAACCTTCCCCATGGACGCTAGTGTCTTCCAAAGTATCGATTACTTCTATATTGGGAAGTAGCTGTGCACTAGACCGACACACGCTAATTTGTCTAACAACAGATAATAGACTTAATATAAGAGACCAGTCAGCCGGTATCAGTCTCTACCACTATTTATTACAGCCCCTAGAACACAGCCCCTAGACCTCCACTGCTGGAGATGGGCCTTCCAGAACATATATCTGGAGAATTTGGCCTACACTCGCCACGTTGGCCAGACGGCTTGGCGAGGATATGATGTAAATTTTTAATGACAACTTATTAACGACTCCATAAGTTGGTATTAGTGGAACCGAGACTGACGGCTTAACGTGCTCTCCGAGGCACGGGAACGGTGGGGTTGTAAATCTATGACAAATGTACGTAAGAAAAGTGTATTTCTCATTGGTACATCGGGTGGGTTTGAACCGACCTTTGTAGGATTTAAGGAACGCGTTCTTACAACCGAGCCACCACCGCGCTAGCACCGATCTACCACTATTGCAGCCTAAAAAGATGCTTTTTTACACTTCGCTTGAAGGACTCCAGGTTATAGGAGGGAGGGAAACACACTGGCTGGGAGAGCATTCCACGACAGATGTAAGAGTCTCCAAATTTATGAGTACGCGTGGGGATAGTGGTATAGTATGTGCATGCATATTTTGGCCTGTGCGTGTGGAATACAGCAGAAGGGATAAGATTATGGAGCTCCTCAATACATTATACATCAAATTAGGTGAAATTAAATCATTAATATATAATACAATAAAATACTAATAACTATAATATATTAAATGCCAAGATCTGTGACAAAACTAGAGGAAACTAAATTTAAAAGTCGTGTAAAGAAAACTTTAATTGAAAAAGCATATTACAAAATTATGTTAATGACACAGATGTGTGGAATATATCACCTTGCAAACATTAACTAATTAATACTTTATTAATTAACCGAGGTATTCGTTTGTTAAGTGAATTGCACAGCGACATGTGGGTACCTAGGATCTATTTGTTATGCTGATGCTTGTTTGTATCTCGAAGTCAGTGTTCAGGTTTTCATGTTGTGGCGTGTCCGGTTGTCGTCCCGGTCCCCACCCTAAAGATCTGGTTGAGTTGGATGGCTGGCACATGCGTTACGTCTGTGATCGGGTGCTGCTGTGGGGGTCTGGGACCGAGGCCGAACACGTTCAATTTATTGTTCTTAAATTAGCAGAGGTTTTGCGTTTTGTCGGTTATCGGGTTGCACACGGGCAAGTAGCTTATCTTAATTCTGACATACTCCTAGGTGAATTTGAAAGATATTTATTTATTGTTAGTGTGTAATTCTGTATTTGTTTTATTTGTAAATTTGCTATAGCTGAGTTTTCCTTGCAGATTCCTTTCTCAATCAGATTAAACATTAAAAGGTCACTGCTGCTAGTCTTCTGCTAGCAGCTTACTCTTTGGACCACTTCGCTGCTTAGTCTTCTACTAACAGGAGTCTCTTCTTCTTTTTCTTAGTCGCTACACTCTTGGCAGAGTGGTCGTGGTCGTCACTTGAGTGTCAGTGGCACGCTTAACAAGTCGTCGCCACTCGTCTCGAACTGCAGCCTTCCTGGAGCACTCATGTAGGGGGTGATCCATTGCTGCTTTAACCTGGTCAGTCCATCTCATCGGAGACCTACCACGCATTCTCTTGCCATCGACTTTTCCCTGAACTACAAGGCGTTCAATGGATGTATCTCCACGCCGTGATACGTGTCCAAAGAAAGTGAGAATGCGTGATTGCACGATTGAGGAAAGGCGTTGTCCTATCTCTAGTTCCTCCAGGATTGATTTGTTGGTTCGGAACTCCGTCCACGATATGCCCAACATTCTCCGCCAACACCACATTTCTAGAGCATTAATACGTTTTATTTCAGTTTCGCGCAGGGTCAGGAAACAGGAGTAGAATCTATAAAAATAATTTGAATAAATACGTGTCATAAATGCCTGGAATAAGTTTACATGAATAAAGATATTTTGACTTTAACTTTGTTGGTCTTTATTCCCCTTTTTGACCGGTGTTTATATATAGATCAATGTAGAAGACAAGGACTTGGGAATAGCTTTTACGTAACCGTCTCTGCTTTGTTTTAGCTTAGCGTCTCTTGGATTAGAAAGTGCTGAAGTTCTATTAGTTTTGCTACTTCCTTGCCACTTAACTAACCTTAGTATGCACATTATAATATTAATATTGTTGAGATTAATAAATTGATTAACTTTAGCTAAGAGTATATAGATGCAGAGTAAATATTTATTTATTTATAAACTTTGTTACACAATGTACAAAGGCGGACTTAGTGTCCGTAGACATTCTCTGCCGGACAAGCCTTGGGGACAAATTTGAACAAATTTAGATGCTATGAAAGTACCAATAACAATAATATACAATTATAGGATAATTTAACTAATATTATATACCTACTTATATACCTTTATATATATATATATATATTATAATATCAATATACTGGCTATAAGGTGTGCACCGTCCGTCAACGTATTTAAAAACCTTCTAACCACATTATTTCTTGAGAAACAGAATGTATGTCTCTCGAATTAGTTGTTTGACTTTTTATTTATATATATATATCTATTTATTTATAGTGTATGTTTATGTATGTATGTATTATATACATACGTATGTGTATTGTTTTTTATATTGTGTATGTATATGTATATTTAAGTGCTATAAATGCCTAATTATGTTTATTTACTAATTTAAGCTATTTTAATATTTTTCTTTATCCTGCCCATCACCTTACATGATCCCCTAGGTTAGCTGGTAAAGAATGCCTTATGGCGTTATAGCTCGCCTATGTACTAGGTTTTTAAGTGCAATAAAGTATTTAAATAAATAAATACAAAAATAAACAATTATTCGAAAAAAATATTTACAAAATATAAAATAATATTAATACTAAGGATAGGGATATAAGTCCTGTCCGCGTGGAATGGTGGCAAGAACGCTGGTTGCATTTTCCCGCTGAATTGCAATACTGGTTCTTTTGGCGAAGAATGAGCCAGCCCTCTTGTCACCGGAGGAGACGACAAGATGCGGTGTTATGTCTTTTAAAAACTCTTTTACACTTGGACTCCATAGGCAGTTTCTACAGCAAACGGCATAAATATGTAATCTTTTAATATACTTACATATTAACGCCGCTTGCTGGACTCAAATAATAAGTACACAATATTGGAACATACACAAATACGACTTACTAACGTGGTTTAGAGCTATTCATGAAGTGTGAATAGACCAGTTTTTTAAACGACAATTTAAAGTTGCCTGCCTTATGTTCACCTGATAAAAAAAAACATAATTTTGTGGCAGCTACTACGAAGGAGTTGGAGAAAAATCCAGAATTATGTGAGGAAACAGAAAGAAGAGTTGTGAGAAGAACGTGAGAAAAAAAAAAGCGAAATGAATTTAAGTTCGCCTTTGTACATACTTTTAAGTTAAAGTGCAATAAAGTATTTTAATAATAATAAATCTGTATTACTTCCGGGGTAGTCAGACACCACTGCTTTTTTTATGAAGCGAATTCATATTTAGCCAACTTTACTAAAGACTCATCATGACAAGTGGCATGCTCGTCGATGTCTCTAACGAACCAAACTTGAGAAATACGAGTATCACAAATAAATACTCGACCCAAAAGCTGCAAGCAGCTTCGCCTTATGTGGCATCTTGAAGAAATTTATCTCCAGCCTGAACAATATCGGAAATTAAATATTGAAATGAGATAATATTTAATTGTATGGAATATGGTTAATAGGCACCTAGTTTTTATAGTGAGTATGCCAATGTTTTAGCAATACGTTTCTGAATAGACTCAGAAGTTCTGTAAATCCCTAGTTTATAATTAATTATTTAACGATAGAGTTGGTTTATTGGCTGGAAACGAGGTATCTAATATTTATGGCCTCAAACGATGCGGTGGCAGCAGTTTAGTAAATTACTTAATGCGTCACACTAACCTAGATCTTAGAACGAAAAATACTAGCTATATTCTTGTATATATGTCATGTATTGTATATATACATTGAGAGGATCACCAAAACAACGTCCAAAAAACTGGGGTTACACAATGTGAAATGTTTTTCCCGCCCTAATTCATGACCTCACTCAGACTTCTTTCTTATTGGTCATGCGTGGAATTCTGTTCTCACATCTGGTATGGTTCTGCTAAGTAACTTACAGATTGTCTCAAGGCGAGCGATTTGTATAGTGGACGATACTACAGTGTCTAAAACTCTCGAATGCATGATGTGGACTCCCTAAGCGTAGTCTACAAGCTACCACGGTGAGTGTTCTGAAGAGCTCCATGACCTCATCCCTTCTTCTCTATACGCATAACCTTCCATTACGTTCTTCCTATAATAATCAACTGAAAATCCCATCCCACTCCACTAGCAGATATTCAGATTCGTTTACTGTCTCTGCAGCCCACCAGTGGAACAAACTGCCACTGGCTATTAGACACGCACCGTCACTCCACGTCTTCAAAAGTTTGGTTACTGCATTATTTTTTGACAAACAAGCATCAGGCTGACAATAAATATTTGGCAAATATATACTTTTATAATATGTAGGTATTTCTTAGGATTTAGTGTATGTATTTAATAGTATGTAGTGTGTCGCCTTTGTACTTTTTTTTTTCGTGCAATGAATATTTTAATAATAATAATATTCCGCAACTCGTGTGGTTCAATAAAAAGCCAAAAAACGCACCCTCACATCGTAGCCACTATCCCTACGCGTACATTTCGATGTTGCACGCTGAAGATGTGCAATGCTATCCAAGCCAGTATCTGTCCCCATTCCTGTAACCTGGAGTGCTTCAAGCAAAGTGTAAAAAAGCATCATGATAGGCCGGCATAATGGGAGGTAGTGATGTCGGTTGTTAGTGGCTTGTGCCCGTTGTTCCCTATCTTGGACCTCGCGTTACAATATCATGCACGGTGACACATGTCGTGCTCAGTATATCTATATAATTATATTGTATGTACAAGGGCTGTAAAGCTTGTGTGCGGGTGGAGGGAGGTATGTCGCCTTGCTTTGAATCCCAAATGGGTGTCAAACAGGGCTGTGTGCTTTCCGCCAGATTATTCACTCTATATCTCGACAAATGCCTAAAAAGAGTGAGAGAGAGTAACTGTGGGATAAAGATGAGTGATCTAGTGGTGAACTGCCTGCTTTATGCAGATGATGCTGTTCTTATGGCATCGTCCGAACAACAACTGCAATCACTAGTCACGGAAATGAAAGAGGGATGTGCAGAAAAAGGACTCCGTTTGAATGCGAGAAAAACAGTTTGAAAGAAGAAGGATGACAACTGTGACGATAAAGATTGATGATGAAACTCTAGAACAAGTAAATGAAATTATATATCTGGGCAGTGTTTTCACTGCGGATGGGAAGTATGATAGGGATGTTGAAAGAAGAGTGAACGCGGGAAATAGTGTTAACGGTGCCCTGGGGTCACTGATCGCCAGCCGAAATATAAGTGACAAAGCTCGGCTCGCCATACACAATGCCATGTTGGTACCAACACTTATGTATGGAAGCGAGACGTGGATATGTCAGAATATGCATGAGAGTAGGGTTAATGCAGTAGAAATGAGGTCGCTGCGTCGGTTATGCGGCGTCACTTTGGCGGACCACATACGTAACGTCGAAATACGAAAAATGGTAGGTATAAAAGAAAGCATAGGCACAAAAATAGGAAAAAGCATGTTACGATGGTTTGGGCATGTTGAAAGGATGAGCGAAGAAAGATTGACGAACCAGGTATATAATGCGAAAGTTGTGGGTAAAAGAGGCCCTGGCAGACCAAGACACACGTATCACGATCAAATAAATAAAACACTAGCTGAAGGAGAATTAAAAAGCCTTCGTAACAAAAGGGCATGTATGAAGAGGTTGATGAATGTCGATGAAGCGAAAGAGGTATGTCGTGATCGTGTCAAGTGGCGCTCAATTGTCTCTGCCTACCCCGTAAGGGATCTGGCGTGAAGATATGTATATTGTATGTACACGTATGTTTGTCCATCATTTACGCCTATATTACTGCAGTGATTTTAATTAAAAATTGAATTTACATTGAAAATAATAATAATTCATAAAATAATAATGATTCCTTAAATGAAACATGACACAGCATTATCTGTCAGTTTAATTTATATATAATAATAAACGCATATATAATATAATAAAACTATTACATATTACTATAGCCAATTTCGCAGAATTTGACAGAAATTATCCTTGAAATATAGAAATCTAAATATGACATGTGACGCTATGGCCACTTGGAGGTTTTTTTTTACTGGCATATACTCGCATATTTTGATATATGTTGTCTGGTTTCGATTTTTCCATAAAAGTTCGCGCTTGGTCATATGTTTTACCAAAAACCGCGATCACAATATGTTGGCGACACGTGTCATATAATTGCTGGTGTCGCGGATGTGGCCCCGATGGGGTTTCTAATATGAAAAACTTCACGATCCCCTGCAGAGATGTTTCGACTTTTATTACAACACAGACGTCTATTATACGGACCTGCCCAGCCATCTATATGTGGAAGTTGGTGGGAGAGGAATTCCAGCAAAATCCTTGCACCACTTACTGAAATAATTGGGCGTAAGCAGTTCTGCAAGGGGATATTTATGGAACGAGTTTCCAAGATGGCATTAACGAAATCATGTTGAGGGTGCCGGGTCCATCATGTGAGAGAAAGAGAGAGGAGTAGAATGGTGTCTCGGGCTTTACAAAGGATATCTTACCTTATATGTGAAAGCTCGTTTTTTTTAGATACTAGCACGACATGTGACCTTGCGCGCGATGTCCATAAATGTTAGTCATAACACTATCCTGATCCCGAAACGGGTGGATACACTTTACTGGGTTTATCGGCACGAACGGTGAATACTTCCCCGCCCCGGCAGACTGACGAAATTACATCCATCAGTCCGCCTGCCACCTATTTGTTGTTCTAGTTGAAAGTATGTGCCATTTGCAATGATGTCAAATGCCAATTTTTACTTTTAAGGAGAACTAATATTGTAAGTTTGCTTTGGCGTTATTTATATAAAAATAACACTGCTTGAAACTAGATTTACTGTTCCATAAAGTTGCATTCCTTGAGCGCAGTGACGTGCCGAGGGGTTCCTCCGTTTGACAGCTGGAAGGAATCGTTAAGTGGTTGATGAGGAAACGTCTTAGAATATGAGTGTAAGTGTACCCATTATTTTAACGAAAAGTTAAAGAAAATAAATAAATTATTTATTGTGTCTGTCCTTTTGATTTATGTCTATGACAATAAGAAATTTGTTATTGCTGAGCCAGTGAAATGTGGTTATAGGTGCGAGACTCGATTATACGTTGGAGGCCAACATTACGTTGGAGACAATTTTATGACTGTCAAAAAAATGAAACACTTAATATACGACGCGACGGTTTATTATTTACCCGAGGGTATCGAGTTCGATTTCTGCGGTCAAATCTACACGATCAGTCTGCGGTGGCGAGCAGAACATATTTCTGGAGAATTTAGTCTATATTTGCCACGCTCACGCTGCTTGCTGAACCGGTTGGTTAATACAATTGGTTACTTACTGTCCAATTAATTAATTAATTTATTATTTATTAATTGCAAAATTTCTTGACTGATCGGGATAAAACTTTGGGAATATGTTGTGTGAACATCGGCCAAGGTTTCTGACATAGTACCACTGTTGTCCGATAGGTGGCGCGCATCAGCGCTAATTTGTGGGGCATACCGACCGAGGGTACCGAGCGGGAGCCTAAAACTTTCCAGCGCTCTTATTGTATATTGTATATTGTTTATTTATTATCCTTAGGAGCCTATAGGAACACTTGGATTCGTCAAATTTATTATATATATAGTTACTCAGTCGTTGCTCTTAAGACTCTGCTTAACTGTCGTCGAATACAGAAATAATGCCAAGTCAAACCATTTACCGCTCAACGGTTAATCGACCTTTCCTAACATAACCGAGACGCTAATCCTGGAAGAGTGGAGCTGCCCAGCCATCACATAGACCTTCTATGTAGAGTTTATTGAGAAGATCCAATCGGCGATTAGCATTGCGTACTCATATAAGCATTTGACATTGTGGATTTCTACGTCCTAACTAATGTTTACAAACATTCAATGACGGTTAGGCGGTACAAAGTTCGCCGGGTCAGCTAGTTAAATCATAAATATTAATGCTATTGCTCCGTGGTCTAGCGTTTAAGTCCGTGGATATAGACTCAGAGGTACCAGGTTCGATTCCTGATTAGGACATAATAATTTAAATAAATTAATTAATATTTTATTTCATATTGTCAAAACAGCTCGTCAACACCTCGGGAGACAAAAGGGCTGGGCAAAATTTGGGCCAAAGGATCAATATTGCCATTCAACGTGACAATTCTGCCAGTATTCTTGGCACTTTGCCCATTGGCAGCGATTTGGAGCAAATTTTTTATTTATAATAATTTTTATTTTGTGTTTTCTTTATTTTAGTTTTTAGTTATATTTTTATTTATTAATTAGGTTTATTTTTATTATTAGTAATTTATGTTTGAAGATGTAAGTTTTTAGTTTTTTTTTTTTTTAATCAACTTTATTTCCTTCGAATAAAGGTTTTAAGAATGATATTTCATTTATTTGTGATAATTCTCGAGTTTGGTACGAGCTTGCCACTTGTTATGATTGGCCTATAGTAAAGTTCTATTACTATTACCAATTACATTAATTATATTATCAACAAATAAGCAGCTGTCAAAATTTATAAAAATATATGGCGATAAAATACCTAATAGTTAGAGAACCTCCCCTCACCTTAATAACCGAACTAAAGTTAAATTGTACTTAATGGCCCAGTCAATTTATATTTGAAAAACATTGAGGACCCACTTAAATTGTTAAGAGACGGTACCATGCCATCTGTTAGTAAAACTTGACAGAAAGTCAATAATAATGGCTTTCATAATGCAGGCTAAAATAATAATTTAATATTATAATATGCAACAACAAGATCTGAATTTCAGCAATCGATTAAATCAAATCATTGATTTCTTTGTGGGAACAAGTAAAGGTTGGATAATGCCATCAAAGAGGTACAAATGTAACATTCTGCATTAATGTGAAATTATTGCGGCCGGACCAGGAATCGAGGCAGTTAAATAGCAAGAAATAAAGAAAAATACATAGATTAGCAGAACCATCTGAATGAATTATAGAAAAACAAGTAGGTATCACTGAAACATAAGTTCAAGGTCGCTCAGCGAGCAACGGAGAGAGCTATGCTCGGGATTTCTCTGAAGGATAAAGTCAGAAACGTTGACATCCGTCAAAGAACCAAAGTTACCGACATAGCTTTCAAAATTAGCAAGTTGAAGTGGCAATGGGCCGGACAAGTCTGTCGCAGAAGCGATGAACGATGGAGTAAACGAGTCCTGCAGTGGAGACCGCGTACGCAGAGTGGGACAACCCCTCGCCAGATGGACAGATGACCTGAGGAAGGTCGCTGGTGGGGGATGGATGAGGGTGGCAGAAGATTGTAAAATGGCTAGCCTTGGGGGAGGCCTAAATCCAGCAGTTGAGAGACACAGACTGATGATGATGAAGTAGGTATAAGTAAAACTGTATTCGTTAAATTTTCACAAAATACCTACATATTTGCCAGGAATAATAAAGACCTATGATACTGGCTCTTTAAGGGCCCACTTAAAATATTTAAACAACAAATAACTAAATAAATCGAAATATGAACTCTACATACGTGAATTTACAGTTGAAATTAAAATGCAAAGTGTTTATTTCCATATGAATATTTGGTACAATATTGGGATTAATATTGAATTAATGTCAGGACCAGTAACCTAACAAATCATTTACGAGTATTATTAATTTATTTTGGAAATATATTAATACGACATTACAAGTCTATAAATAAATATCTATATTAAAATTAATATATTTTATTACAAGCATCTAGAACCTCATGATTAGTTAATAACAATAATTCTAATTTTACTCTAAACGTCAAACGACCTTATGTCATAAATAGTAGGTCCACAAAAGAGGCGTGCCGTTTGTAGAGTATGGCAAAAAAGTAATCGACTCTGTTCTCAGCAAACATACCAGACGCACTACACCTCCAGGGCAACTTAAGTATGCATCTAAATGCATTATTATATTGTACACGAAGCGTGTTAAAAGCACGCCTCCTGTACAATCTCCAGAGATGACTGGTGTAGAACGACTGTCAGTATGCAACAAACAGTGATTGTAACTTGTTTTGAGTAACGCACAAACCTTCGAGCCAACATATTGCTCTTGCTATATTCGAAGTAAATTATTATACGCTTAATATTAAAAATAAACTAAACTATAAATAAAATGTTCTATAGAGACGTCCCATCAGAGATAGTCCCAAGGAGACTGGCAACATTTCCTCTCTGTTTAGCAAAGCTAATGCGATGGCAGAAATAATTGCCAGTCTTCCTGTCTTCAGACCTTTCCGTCAGCCGCTTTGACAACTCCTTGGCCAGGCGCTTTGCTGAGGGTCCTCATGTGCCCATCTCGACCCCACACAGCGCAAATTGGAAAAATAAATATAGACAGAAAGTCATGTGCAAGTATTCTTTATTAAAAGTATCATCACGACCCCTTTCAGGGTTATCAGCTATTACGCTTTTAAAGAAGCGGATTCAGATTTAGCCAACTTTACTATGAGCCCATCATGACAAGTGGCAAGCTCGTCGATGTCTCTAGCGTACCGAACTCGAGAAATTTCACAAATAAATTATTGTGTACCGTCCAGGAATCAAATCCAGTACTTCCTGAGTCTAAATCTGCGGACTTAACCGCTAGACCACGGAGGCAGTTACAAATAAATTATTGTTTACTAGAGTAGATTGGAGTAAGATAATTACGAACGATGGTATTTACAAACTATCACTTTATACAATATACAGTTGCGCCATATCTTATTATCGGACAAATGATTAGTTAGATTAAACATTAACAGGTCACTTGAATCTGCTAAGCTGCTGGTCTTCTGCTAACAGCTTACTTATTGGACCACTTTGCTACTTAGTATTCCACTTTTTTTTTATAATAAGAAGTAATTATGTTTATCATTAATCAAATTTTGACATACGAATAATATTAATTTAACATGCACTTTTAGTTTATCAAATGTAAGCAGGCAGGACACAGTTATTTAACAATGTTTTTATTTTTATAGATTTGTAAAAAAAAGCATGTTGGAGACAGTAAAAATGTGCTGAACTTAATGTTATATAGATGATATAAAACATACCTACCATATTTTTAAGCAATAGGTATATTTGAATTTGAAATTTGAACTAGGAGGAGTAGAATCATTCAAAATAATTAAATTAATGACGTTTCATTAATGCCTCTTATAGGTTTACGTGAATAAAGATACTTTGACTTAAATCAAATTAAATACCTAATAAAATATTGAACAAAGCAGAATACCAATATTTTCCATTTTTATAGCCCCATCCTTATATTAGTCAATAGGGGATCAAAGTTCTTTCATTGGAAAGTTGGTAAAAAAATTGTGTGCGCAGATGTGGCGCACATGGTGGGCTTTGGATGTCGATCGGCGGCGGCCGAAAAACGTTTAATAAAACTATGAGAAAACTCGCAAATTGGCATTCTTTTGCCAACGTGTCGCTTTTTATCATATTATCACGACCGTAAAAGTCAAATTCTAAAAACTTTAGGCTGTCAACATCTACACCACTCGCCAAATATTCTATATATTCTCGATTAATTTATAGAACGATTGTTGAAATTTAGATTGTTTTTTGGTGGTGGTTCGGTTGAAAGAACGCTTTCCAATCCAAAAAGGTTTGAGGTTCGAACCCTGGCATATACCAATGAGACAACACCATCCTTCTTCCCTGGCAAGGTGTTGGACATTTTTTTTTTTTTTAGACTAGCACGACATGCGAACTTTCGCCCACCTGATGGCAAGTGTGAGGCAACTGGAATCAGACACTCGTGACTGACATCACTCCCTAACACTATTCCGGCTTGATTGGGCATGACGGCAATTCGAGCCTGATCCCGAAACGTTTGGATTTACTGGATTTATCGGCACGAACGGTGGATACTTCCCCAGCAGTCTTTTTATTTTTAAGGAGAACTGATATTGTAAGCTTGCCATTGTGATATTTATTGACCGCCTCCGTGGTCTAGTGGTAACAAACGTTGCCGTGAACTCGGGAGGTCGTGGGTTCGATTTCCACCGGGGGCAAGTTGTAGGTACATTGTATAATTTGTCTCGGTCTGGGTGTTTATATGTATAATATGTATATATTTACAAAAAAAAAAAAAGGTATAATATGCCTCGTAGCTTACCACGGAAATTAAATGGCGCTGTGTGACCTGTCTGGAAATATTTATTATTATTATTATATAAAAAATAATATCGCTTGGAACAACACTTACTCGTACCTAAAGTATCCTGATGTATTTAAAAATAAATATAGGAAGGTAAAATTTAATATTTGTTTACACAATACAATATGGTAGAAAGTTATTCGCAACTAAGTTTAGGTCTTACAAATTAATTACGTACATCCTACGTCCTGTGTTTGCATTCAAACCGAATCACCGGTCAATACGGTCACCATAATTTACTTTAAAATACAGGATAATACTTGCATCGTTAGGGCCAACGCTTGATCAGGCTCTTGAAGGCTTTGAAGTCTAAAAGTGAACACTAAAATTAAAATAAATATATATTTTAATAAATAAAAAACCTGCCACTTTTTATTTATTATTCATTTATTTTCAGTTTTTAGTTAAAGCTATTTTTTTTCGCAAGCGGGTTTTTAATTTTTTCAATTATTCTTTATTGAAGATGCTAATACCTTATTATAGGTAGGTAGGTAAAGATAAGACTTAATTTTTTTTTATGATAATGGTAGCTAACCAACTTTAAATCGTTATAGATTCTAAATGGTCACTCTAAATGAAAAATGATAAGAGAAACCTCTAGGATTGTGCGGAGCAATAGCAAGAGACCCGGCGGAATGACTATTAGGCCGTGGAAACTTGGCAGGTCATCATTAGCTCCATCTCACAACCAGGCGACCTCGTCAGACACGGGAAGTGCGGTATTTTCTGCTGAGAACCTCAAGTTGCGTGAATACGCCAACCTTGGTACCTGTTACGAATTTGCACCGTTTGGAATCGAGACGATGGGCCCATGGGGAACTTCAGCAAGGCTCCTGACCAAGGTGTTGTCAAAGCGGCTGACGGAAAGGTCTGGAGACAGGAAGGCTGGAAATTATTTCTGCCAACGTATTAGCCTCGCTATACAGAGGGGAAATGTTGCCAGTCTCCATGGAGTTCCATGTGATGATAGTTATCACGGATGGAACGTTTCTAGAGGACATTTTTTTATTATAGTTTGGTTTATTTATATTTTTATTATTTAGGTAGCTTTTAAATTATATTAATTTTACTTCGAATAAAATTCTACAATAAATTTGTAACACTCTTTTACGCATAAGGATACACCGCAAAGCAAAATTTAATGTTGGGCTAAAACGATTAAGTCATCTTTAAAAAATACAAAAAGGATGGTGCGTTCTGGTTATTGCCATAGAATTGTACCATTGTTTGGTAACGATTATAGAAAATAAACGCAAAAAAGTGTACTTAATTTATCCCATAAACGCATGGTGGCTTGAATATTTTAGCAGCGTACTAACTGGTTGCAATTGCTATTACTCATTGTTGCCATGTGCTAATATTAAACACCATAGACATAATTAACAAGCATCAGCCGTTTAATAAAACCAACTTTTAGATGATAATTATTGACTTTAATCATATAAAAGTAATTTAGATGTTGGCGACGTAAATTCTACTCTTTTAATAGTTAAGTATTTTAATGAAGTAATATACAAACAGTATAAAAGAATTATAATATAAATTAACACTACTTAAAAGTAAAAATTAAAATAAATATAAACTAAACCTAATAAAAAATAAACTATAAGTAAAAAATGTCCTCTAGAGACGACCCATTTGAAGACTGGCAACATTTCTCCTCTGTATAGCTAAGCTAATACGTTGGCAGAAATAATTGCCAGCCTTCCTGTCTCCAGACTTTTCCGTTAGCCGTTTGGACAACTCCTTGGCCAGACGCTTGGCTGAGTGTCCCCATGGGCCCGAGTATTTTATTTGAATATTAATAGAATTAAAGTACGAAAAGTTGGCAGAATAAGTTTATCATCACGACCGTAAGCTCGTCTATAAAATATAAATAAATATTTCCAGACAGGTTACACAGCGCCATCTAGTTTCCGTGGTAAGCGTAGCTTGTGTTACGGAAACTAGATGGTTGATAAACTACATATTATACTTTTTTTTTTTTTGTAAATATATACATATCATACATATAAACACCCAGACCGAGACAAATTATACAATGTACAACTTGCCCCCGGTGGGAATCGAACCCACGACCTCCCTAGTTCACGGCAACGTTTGTTACCACTAGACCACGGAGGCGGTCTATGTACAGTCAACTAAAAAAATGGTCTACCTACCATGGTTAATATGTTATGTAATGCGTATTTATGTGTTGTTGGTCTTCCAAAATGTTCTTAAATAAATAAACAAGTTTTATTTGCAAGTCATCTATCGGTAAGGTTGATTTTCCTTTGAAAGCATAACTAAACTAACCCATTAATCGACCTTAGCAATATTTTATTTATGGATTTAGTTACAGATTCAACATCGCTAAAAATTAAACCTAATCTACAAAATTCTTAACTAAACCCAATTAATGAATCAATAATAATGGGAAAATAATAAATACTACAAAAAAAAAACTTAACCTGCCTCCGTGGCCTAGCGGTTACCTCCATGGATTTAGACCGGGTAGATATTTCTCGAGTTTGGTACGCTAGAGACATCGACGAATAAAATTCTTTATTGCACATTGTTTACAAAAGTATTGTACAAGGACGAGATTAATGCCGTAGGCATTTTCTAACAGCTAACCTTTGTGATGGCGATAAGAGAGCTACCGTGGTGCAGATAATAAGAAAAATTACAATATAGATATATACAACAAAAATTAAATAATAAATACTTATATAATATAGTTTGATTCATAATATACATACATATATTAAATAATTACTATGTTAGACCGTGATTGAGACAGACCAAGTTTTTAGAGATGGAGAAAGAAGGAGCTTCTCTGATCACCTGTGGAAGTTTATTCCACTGTCAAGATCTTGTCACTTGTCATAAATAAAGTTGGATAAAGCATATGATAAAGTTGAATAAATGTAATTCCGCTTTCTATAAGCGTGGTTTCTGACCACCCCGGAAGGGAATGGGTCGTAATTTTTTTTTTTACTTATTGTTCTCCTAGGTGCTAAGGCATTAGTATTGTTACGTGTAGTTGTGACAGTATGGATTTGAGTGTAATTTGAAGTTTGATTGTGACTGTGTAATAAATTAAATTTCAAAGGAAGTTTTGTCAAAACTGATAAGATTATTTTCTTGGTCCACTGTACCTGTATTTTGGTTTGTTCTTTACGGATGTATTATCCCTTCAGATATATGTCAATGCACAACACTGAATATTGTTTTACAGTGAAGCCATTGAACCATTCTAACTGAACAGTGTACCACGTAAACGAATACCAACACACTATTGTTTGTCCGTGCTCGGCCTAACGACAAAATTACCACGGCAATTACGTATATCATAGGCAGTCAAATATTTTAGCTGCCAGCAATCTATTGTCAAATTAGTTATTATTAGTAAAAGTATCATCACGACCTTCCGGGGTGGTCAGAAACCACGCTTATATATAAGCGGATTCACATTTAGCCAACTTTACTATAGGCCAATCATGACAAGTGGCAAGCTCGTCCATGTCTCCAGCGTACCAAACTCGAGAAATATCACAAATAAATTCAATATTAATTAAATGTATTTATTTACATTAATAAATATTTTTGTGTTCCGACCAGGAATCGAACCCGGTACCTCCGAGTCTAAATCCACGGACTTAACCGCTAGACCACGGAGGTTTAGTTAAGTTGGTATTCGTCGAACCAGGACCGACGGCTTAACGTGGTTTCGAACGAGGCACGGGAACGGCGGTGGTGTAAATCTATGACGAATGTACGCGTCATTGCTTTACACCACCACCGTTTCCGTGCCCCGGAGAGACTTGACTTACCTCTTCATTGTCCCGAAGGTTTATTTATTAATTCGAAGAGAAAGGACAGAGACAGGCAACATAAGAACATAGAAGATATCAACAGAGAAGAAGCAATTAAAATTATACCCGCCACCAGAAAATTTCTCACTGTGAACAATAGTCCACTCTTTGTGCGATACAAAATTCGTAAAATATCACCTTGTTGATTGGAAGAGAGTGCCTATAGGCATTATGTCTGCCTTTTGTTGATATAACAATAAAGGTTTTTTTTTAGATGTTATGGCATGTTTTATTTTTTGTTATTATTACTTGCTTTTTGCATGTTTTTACTTTATAGTTTTTGTTAATATATAAATTTTATATTGCTAAAAGTGTATTTTTCTTACATGCCGGGGAGAGAACCGCGACGTTTTTGGGTTTTAAGGAAAGCATGACTGATTTTAATGAAAGCTCTAGCACCAATCTAGTGTTTAAGCGCCTGATAATATTGTTAAATATTAGCTTAAAACTTATATAGCTTAAAAATATTGCATTTATATCTGATAAGGCGTAGTCCAAAGAAAAACACAATGTATAAGAGAATAAATATAGGCACGAATTATAGTGCATTGAAATAGATGGAGGTACCTACCGACCTACTAGAAGCCGTCAGACGCATTCAGCTAGGATGGGCGGCATTCGGGAAGCTGCGCCATATCTTCCTATCAAACATACCCCAGTGTTTGAAGACGAGAGTTTTCAACCAGTGCGTTCTTCCAGTGCTGTCGTACGGAGCAGAAACGTGGACACTAACATTGGGTCTGGTCCACAAATTTAAGGTCGCTCAGCGGGCTATGGAGAGAGCTATGCTCGGTATTTCTCTGATGGATAAAGTCCGAAACGAGGAAATCCGTCGGAGAACCAAAGTTACCGATATAGCCTTCAAAATTAGTAAGCTGAAGTGGCAATGGGCTGGACATGTCTGTCGTCGTAGAACCGATGAACGATGGAGTAGACGAGTTCTAGAGTGGAGACCACGTACGGGAAGACGCAGAGTGGGTCGACCCCCCGCTAGATGGACGGATGACCTGAGGAAGGTCGCTGGTGGGGGTTGGATGAGGGTGGCAGGAGATCGTGTGAAGTGGCGAGCCTTGGGGGAGGCCTATATCCAGCAGTAAAGTAAAGTAAAGTAAAAAGTAAAAATCGTTTATTGAAGCAAAAGTAAATTGAGTTACAAAATTTGGTACAGGAAAAAAATAATCAAAACAAGTAAGCAAGAAAGAGATACAGAACTCTGGAGAGACACAGGCTGATGATGATGATGACATACTATTTATTATATACAAGCACGACATGTGACCTTGCGCCCACCTGATGTCAAATAGCGCACAAGGTCCATGAATGTTAGCAACTGGTATCATCAACACTATGCCTTCTTGACTAGATCCCGAAGTGTGTAACTCCAGGTTATAGGAAAGTGGAAACACCGAGGCTGGAAGAGCATTCCACATTATTAGTCCCCAAATTTATACGTACGCGAAGGGGTGGTGACTTCTGTATGTGGGTGCATATTCTCAGGAATTAGGTTATAGAGCTTTTCAGAGCAATCACCCACCATAGTATAGCCAGTAGAACACGCGAAGCTGCAGAGATTCTATAGTTCCAGATATAGTGGCAGTATTAGTAGCTCGCCTCTGTAGGTCATTAAGAGCATCTGTGATATCAGTCTGATAAGTACGATTTTTATATATATTTTTTTCAAATTTGTTTTTCTACGTCCGTACGGATTAACGCACAGAAACGGTGGTGTTGTCAATCTATGACAATACATACGTAAGTGAAGTGTATTTGTCATTGGTACTTGCCGGAATTCGAAACGCGATCTTTAGCTTGAATGACAACGCTTAAAAACTCAACCATCAATGCAAAAGCTTTCAACTTTTTTACAATTTATTATTTTATTTAATTTTTATTTAAAAACTTTATTGCACTATGTACTAAAGCGGACTTAATGCCGCTAGGCATTCTCTGACAGCCAAACCTTTAGGACATTTAGACAGTATAGATGGTAGGTAATCATCAATTAAGTTATTCTTAACAGTATTAATACATACATAACAATATTACATACTAATACATATACAAATACATAAATATTATTTATTATGTATATACAGGGGAAATTTTATATTTATTTAGCTTACTGCGTGAACGCAATGTATCCGAAGGGCGCGGGGGTTATGTCAATCGGTAGCCTGGCTCTTGGGAATTCAGTCGCTATGGAGCGTTTCTCGGGAGCAGGCCGCCGTTGTGTGTGCGAGAGTTTTACATAAACGGTGATTCGGCGACTGTAGCGCGTAGAAAAATCTGCAGTATTCGAGGTTTTCGCCACTTAAATGATGCGCCAAGCACTCCTCTCATTCGACATTGGGTTAAAAAGTTTGAAGAGACTGGTACAACGCTGGACAAATCAAAACCCGGGCGACCTAGGTCATCAAGAACGGTAGAAAACGTGGAGAGTGTTAATCAGTCTGTTCGTGACGACCCGAACCTTTCAATTCGGAAGCGCGCAAGTGCTGTAAATGTGCATAGATCATCATTACATCGCATTATGCACAAAGACCCAAAGCTGCACCCTTACAAAATTCAATTGGTGCAAGAATTAAAGCCCCAAGATGCCAGTTTCTCAGGCAAATTGATCTCCCGGAGAGGTGACATAAATTGGCCTCCACGCAGTCCAGATTAAACCCCTATGGACTTTTTCCTATGGGGTTATCTTAAATCTAAAGTTTACGCTAATAAACCGACTTCACTGGCGATTTGAAAGACAATATCCGTCACGAAATGGCAGCCATCCCTGAGTCCACCTGTCGAGCCGTAATAAGTAATTTTACTGTTCGATTAAATGAGTGCCGAGAACGCGAAGGTCTACATTTCGACGATATTATTTTTAAGAAATAAATCCCCAAAAAGTGTATTTTAATAATTAATAAACATTTTTTTTTATATGCGGCTTACTTTTTTTTTAACGATCCACTAAATATAAAATTTCTTTTGAGACACCTTGTATAATATTACACGTAATAAATCGCATAACTCACGCCTAATTTTCAGCTAACACGAAAATATATGGTTACATCACAGCTTAGCAATATTCGCTTACAAAGAATGGTATCTTCAGAACGGTCGACTAGCAAAATGCTTCGTCAGCAAAAAACCTACAATGGCACAATACGTCCTCCGATAGCTGCGGTCCTTCCCCAAAATAACAAATGAATCGAGTAAAATGGCAGCCCCGCCGCTTCGACGGATATGTATTTGTCATAGACATAATATCTGGTACAAAAAAAATATATTTAAATAATAATTACAAATTTAATTTATTTAATTATATTTTTATTCGAAGGAAGTAAGGTACAATGACTTAAAAAAAAACTAAATTATAATTAAACTAAAAACTTTAGTTTAAAACATAAATTACTATTAATAAAAGTAAACCTACTTAATAAATAAAATACAACTAAAATAAAACAAACTAAAATAAAAAAATATATATATATATATATTACAAATAAAAACCGCATACGTCGAAATACGGAAAAGGGTTGGTATAAAGGAAAGCATAGGGACAAAAATAAGGAAAGGCATGCTACGATGGTTCGGGCATGTTGAAAGTATGAGCGATGAAACATTGACAAACCAGATATATAATGCGAAAGTTGTGGGTGAAAGAGGCCCTGGCAGACCGAGACACATTAATAAAACACTGACTGAAGGTGCATTAAAAAGTCTTTGTAACCAAAGGGCATGTATGAAGAGGTTAATGAATGTCGACGAAGCGAAAGAAGTATGTCGTGATCGTGTCAAATGGCGCTCAATTGTCTCTGCCTACCCCGCAATGGATCTGGCGTGAAGATATGTATGTATGTATAAATAAAAAAATTGGTCCAAATCGCTGCCAATGGACAAAGTGCCAAGGATACTGGCAGTATTGCCACGTTGAATGGCATTGCTGATCGATCTGGTGATTGTAATGCAGCAGCGCCTGGGTCTTTAGAGGTCAAAGACAAGTGGGAAGGCGCCAGGGTGTCCACACAGGTGGCATCCCACACTAAAGGCAAACCTACCCTCCGTTTATTTTATTTAATTTATTTATATAAATAAATTTAAAAAACCTATTAACTAAACTTAATAAACAATTAAACTACGAGCCTTCCGTTGTTTACTGCCTCCGTGGTCCAGCGGTTAAGTCCGTGGATTTAGACTCGGAGGTACTGGGTTCGATTCTGATACGCGAGGTCCAAGAATGGGAGCAACTGACGTCAGCCACTGACGTCCGACATCAGTCTCTACCTTTATACCGGCCTAATAATATGCTTTTTTACACTTAGCTTGAAGGACTTCAGGTTATAGGAATGGGGAAACATACTGGCTGGCAGAGCATTCCACATCTTCAGCGTGCGACACTTTTTTAAACGCATTTCATTAGGTTCATGATCCAATCCAGATCAACGATTTTCCTGTACTAAGATTTTTTTTTGTGGGATAAAACTTATTTTGACAGTACTGTTAATATTTCTCGTACTTCTTCGTTTAATATTTTTTTCTTATTGTTTTCAGGTAATTAATTATCAACCAACTTACATTAGGCCAGAAGTTAACAGTTAAACAGCGATAACAAGGTACAATTTTGTGGTAAATTCAGTGATCCGCCACTGCCCACTCAATATAGTTCATTTTATTTTCCACAACATGGCGTCTGGTTGTCGCCTTACTAAAATTTTATTAATATTATATATTCAGTGACACTTGAGTGATTAAGACCAATCAATTGACATGAGAATCATTAAAATCGGCCAACGCGTTTGGGTTCCAGTGTGCCACAAAGGAACAAACATACTTACAAAGGGTAATAAACACATAACCCTTTTTACGTTGAGCAGCGGGAAAAAAAGAACAGAAACAGAATGTCATTTATGTGTATATATATTATTTTTGTATTTACTGTACTGCCTCCGTGGTCTATTTATTTTTATTTATTTATTTAACATTTGGAATACAAACGGAGATCATGGCTAAAGTAAGCATTTCACAACAGGTATTAACAATATGTGAGCCAGATTCCATAAAAAGTACTCACCAAGAACATATAAATTTGTACATTGATTGGTGTGAGTTAGCAAAATTTAAACCTAAATAATTAACAAACAATTGAATGATAAACTTAAATAAAACTAAAACTAAAAGCTACAAGTTACATATGGTCACAGTGGCCTGGTCTAAATGACAAAACAACAATGAAAAAATATAAGTTTAACTGCAATGCTCGAAGAACTATCAGAGTTGTTGTAGTATGGAGCATACGCTTGACTTAAAAACTTCCTTTGAGCCGAAGAATAGATCTATCTAGCGGGTAAGTCTGTAGATTTAGACTCGGAGGTACCAGGTTCCATTCCTGGTCGGGACACAAAAATATTTAATAATGTAAATTTTATTAATATTTAATTTATATCTGATATTTTTCGAGTCTTGTACGCGCGCTGGAAACATCGACGAGCTTGCCACTTGTCATGATTGGCCTATAGTAAAGTTGGCTAAATGTGAATCCGCTTATTTATAAGCGTGGTTTTTTACTAACCTGAAAGGGAAACGGTCGTTATAATACTGTATTTATATGTTAAAACCTCTATATATTTAAGAGTTGATATTGTATAATATTTTGAAATTTCGACGTAAGCTAAAATTAAAATTGATAGTAAATAATTCACCATTTTGACAATCTTATATTTATGCTTAAATAATCTATTTGACCGGTATATGTCTATGACATTTTGAAAGTTGTTGAAGGGAAGGGTGTGGAGAAAATTTAATTTCCGTTGACAGATCGAACGATTTCTATCCCGAAGATAATTGGGTCACTGCGGTATAAAATAGATAGGCATTGATGACTTTATTACAAGATTTTTGTTAAATAATTTAACAAATGTTGTATTTAATGATTACTAAATTATAACTACGTCTGTGGTTTGGTCCGTGGATTTATACTAGGAGGTACCGGGTTCAATATTTATTAATTTAAATGTATAAAAGTAAAGTATTATCACGACCGTTTCCCTTTCGGGGTGGTCAGAAACCACGCTTATAAATAAGCGAATTCACATTTAGCCAACTTTACTATAGACCAATCATGACAAGTGGCAAGCTCGCCGATGTCTCCAGCGTACCAAACTCGAGAAATATCACAAATAAATTATTAAATGTATTTATTTACATTAATAAATATTTTTGTGTCCCGACCAGGAATCGAACCCGGTACCTCCGACCGGCCCATATCGTCTCGACCCCAAAAGGTGCAAATTCGTCGCAAGGTTGGCAGAAGACTTCACATCCAGAAGAAAGCACTTCCCGCGCTTGACAAGGTCGTGTGGATGTGAGATGGGGCTAATGTATACATATACACACGTCGCATATTAATATTTAATTTATTTGTGATATTTCTCGAGTTTGGTACCCTGGAGACATCGACGAGCTTGCCACTTTCCTTGTTTGGCCTATAGCAAAGTTGTAAATTGCGGTGGTGGCTCGGTTGTAAGAACGCGTTCCTTAAATCCTACAAAAGTCGCGTCGGTTCGAACCCACCCGGCATGTACCAATGAGAAATACAGTTTCCTTACGTACTGCAGTCATAGATTTACAACACCACCGCCCCGTGCCTCAGAGAGCACGTTAAGCCGTCGGTCCCGGTTCCACTAATGCCAACTTGTGAAATCGTTAATAAATTGACATCATATCCTTGCCAAGCCGTCTGGTCAGCGTGGCGAGTGTAGGCCAAATTCTCCAGATATATGTTCTGGAAGGCCCATTTCCAGCAGTGGAGGTATAGGACGCTGTGTTCTGGGGCCTGTAATGATGAAAGTAGTAAAGTTGGCTAAATTTGAATCCGCTTCTTTATAAGAGATACACTCGTGGTGGTACTTTTTTTTATTAGTAAAGTGCTTGAAGATTTGAAACATTAATCTCTGAGTGAATAAACGAAAGACCGAATCCAATCAACGGTTCAATTTACACAAATCGTCGGCTCCGTGGTCGGCGGGTAAGAATGTGTTCGTTAAGCCAGCCAATCAATTACACTGGCGGTCTAATAGACGACGTCAAAGGTCAAACGACGAATGCTTTGTGTCACAATTTTTCTTCAAAGTAGCGAAATTCCTTTTCTGAACATCCATCCCTCTAACTCGCACAATCAAATTTTTGTCTAGTCTAATGTACTTCTGAGAAATGTAGTCTATCAAATTTCTAGGAAATAAATTAAGGACATTTTGGACATATGTATTTTCACCCTCAACACAAAAGGTTTCATTGTCCCAAAGGTTTGTTGCTAGAGAATGCCTAGCGGTATTAAGCCCGCAACAACAAATTACATAGTGCAATAAAGTAGTACTGACTTTGAAAATCCACTTCGCTTGCTAATATACGAATACTGCTATACACGTATATATAGTATAATTTTGCTCCTGCCTCTCATTCATTCATTTTGTCTTAGATAAATAATCATTAACCTATTGGTTTTTACTTATTTATTATTATTATTATTTTTCTTTTGCTAGTCACAGTTCAATTGCACTATTAATTTAAATCTAATTACTACATTTTACTCTTATTTCTGTTTTAATTGTATTGTCTAAATAATATAAAATCTCTTTGACTTGTGTTCCACTATTGCTACTTTGTTTATATGTTTAATATAATAAGCTGTGATTTTTTTTAAATAAATAAATAGTAATAAAGGCGTTGTATTATTAACAATTGCAATCGCCGAATTAAGAAACACTAGGATGTAAATTGTAGAGACAATTTACAAACATAACAAGTTGTATTAGAGTAAACAAGAGGGGTCGTTTTGAACAAAGTTTCGTGTGCTTTTGGTCGGCTTCCTCTTGCAATAAACTGCCACACAATGTCCTAACTTGGTGGGCACAGAGGCGGCTCTAGCAAGCAACTTCTGAGTTATTAAAAGGAGCTTCATATTAGTGTTGCCCTATCTTGGTCTTGGTATTTATTGCAAATGAGCAAGACCACTGATTTTAAAAAATAAAATAAAAATCGTTTATTGATCCAATTAACTTAAATCTATTACATTTTTATATGATCAATGACCTGCACTGGTAGCAACCGTGCCGCAGGTCGTAGCATACCAATTTGTTTTATCCGGTCGACAGAAAATACAATTTATTTTATTATTAAACAACAGCACAAACAAATACCCACCAAAATTGTTCTGTGTGGGTATGTAGGTATGAGTGTATATGTAGTTTCGTGTGTATGTGTGTCTATTTTTTTGCTAAAAATGATTATTATACGGTGTAACTTTGTATGATCTTACGTTGGATGAATATGTGATTCTATTGATAGAGGCAAACAACTTTTCCTCTAGGAAAGGAGTTTCTAAACCATCTGTCAGAAACGTCAAAAAATTTGGCTTCTTCATAAACAATGTCAATTTTAAAATGGCCAATATGTATGGAAAAACAATGTATGTATATAATTTTAGTTATATATAAAATATGTATGCCAAATTGTTATTTTTATGTTTACTTTTAAAGATCTTTTTCTGTATTTTATTCTTGATATTGTTTACTGCATGATGTGCACAAATGTTAGGTTGGCAAACTTACCACTTATTTATATCATTGTATTTTGTTTTTTAACTGTGTTTTGTACTTTAATAAATACATAAAAATAATCAAAATGCCATACAACTTTGTAAAAAAAAACTAGTATTGGTAAATATTATTCTGCATATTTTTATAACAAATTTATCTATGATGATAAACATTTAATTTTCAGAAACTAAACGCTGTCTAAAAACGCTTCAACCAAGAGGAAAATATTGTGACGGCACAAAACAAACCAGTCTCTCGTACATTTATACGAGTATGCCTTTTTAGTGTTTTCATAATCCAATTAATTATTAATTACTTTAGAATATTCCAAGTAAGGGGGATGGGGAAGGTTAGCTTAATCATCATAAATTGAACTTTGAACACTACACAAATAAAACCACTCTTTTTAATGTGTTTTAATGTCACAGAGATGGCGTGTGGAATTCAGATGGAATCATTCAAAATATTAATTCATTGTTTGATGGTAAACAGTTTTCTTTTGAGGTATGTTAATAATTTTTAAGGTATATTAGTGTAAAGTCTTTAATAATAATAACAATTTTTTTTTAATGTACAAAACCAAAACAAGTGCAGGTACATAGACGAACTTAATGCCGTAAATACATTTTTTACCAACTAACCTTTGTGACTATGAGTTTAAAAGCAAAAAAACGTACAATATAAAAAATATGATATTTCTGGATACGTTTGTACTGTATTGGAGCCACCCCTGGACTATTCAACTTGGACAAAAGAGTTATCGTGAAAAGAGCAAACAGAGGGCGTCCTGCCGTCCGACACAGACTTTGGGTTTGCAGGGCTGTAAGCACGCTTGGCTGAACCCAACCCATGGAATAAACACTGTCTACTCGTAAAATACCGGCATGGACAACTTTAGTAGTACGACAGACGTCACATGTCTAATGGTCGACTGAGCCATAATTGGAGCCAATGTCAACCTTAAGATTAGTGCTTAGCCTTAACTATAATTGTGTGCATCCATAATAGCGCCATCTATGATCGAATAGCGATATTTATTCAAATACAACTTCTAAATATAAGTTTAATCACCACTCGAGACTGACTGAATCGAGATTAAAAGTAAGATGTTAACTTACAACTAGAAATGTGTAGATTGTTGCAAAGACTGATCCTATCGGCGTAAATACTAAAATAAATCAGTTAAGCGATGATTTTCCATTACATCAAATAGCATTATTATCAAAGTAATTAGATTACAGTTTTTATGAAACTCTCTGTCTCCGTGGTCTAGCGGTCAAGTCCGTGGATTTAGACTTGATTAGAGGTACCGGGTTCGATTCCTGGTCGGGACACAAAAATATTTATTAATGTAAATAAAAATACATTTAATTAATATTTAAATTATTTTGTGATATATCTCGAGTTTGGTACGCTGGAGACAATGACGAGCTTGCCACTTGTCATGATTGGCCTATAATAAAGTTGGCTAAATGTGAATCCGCTTATTCATAAGCGTGGTTTCTAACCACCCCGAAACATAAGAGAAAGGTCGTGATGATATATAAAGACTTTACTCTCTGTAATAATTTTGAACTATTTTGGTAATGTAATTGGCAACTTGTCAACAAAACATCTTGGTATTGATTATTTTTTCATCCCGCTCAATGTTATCTGAAACATACGGGTCACTGAGGAAAGAGAATGACTATTACGTGCATGGACGTAACAAAACAGACGGAACAAAAATAATATATATCCCTACACTACATCCATAAATTTGTAATCTCTTACATTTTTTTTTAAATGGGGAATCGATAAATCATCTATGATACGACCCCAGCCCGAAGGGCCACCGCGGGAGGTCGCATGACTCACCGTGAGGCCTCCTAAGGAGACCCCAAGGCGCCTACGGACTAAAACCCTATAAACCGTCTCTCTTTACAGATGGCCCTGCGTGCCTTAACAGCAAAGTCTGAGTCGTGGCTACGGAGTGAAGGCACTCGTTCACCGCGTTACTCTTACATCTGTCGCAAAATCTCTCCCAGTCAGTCTTTCAAGCGAAGTGTGGAAAAGCATTTTGTTAGGCCGGCCTAGTTTATTTAATTACAAAATCCTATGTACATAAGAGATTTACATCCAAATAATACATATTTTACTTGACAAGTTATAGACCAACTATAATGACTACTAGTAGTTTAAGCCAACCAGCAGCTCTATTCTGCTACTTAAGCGCAAAAGTTATATAATGGAATCCGTTAACTATATATATATCACGCTATTAAAGATCATATTTGCACGGCCGGCGTCGAGGTCGGGCGCTTATAGAGTTGAGAATTGAATACTATTATGTAATTATGACGCAATTCCTGACGTAAATAATGAAATTCACTAATAACATTTGCGACTAAGTAACAGAATAGAGTTACCGTTTACTTTCTGCATCTGATGATGTAAAAACGTCAAAGCTCTCATTTGATTGCGCGATCTTCAATACATCAATATCACTTCACTATCACTATCACTTTATGACTATCACTATATTATAGTCAACGAAAATAGTATAGAAAATAGCTTTTTATGTTACATACATACATATCTTTACGCCATATCCCTTGCGGGGTAGGCAGAGACTATTTATATATATATAAATATATATATGAGAAATACACTTTTCTTACGTACATTTATCATAGATTTACAACACCACCGTTCCCGTGCCTCGGAGAGCACGTTAAGCCGTCGGGCCCGGTTCCACTAATACTTGTGGAATCGTTAATTGTCATCATATCCTCGCCAAGCCGTCTGGCTAGCGTGGCGAGTGTAGGCCAAATTCTCCAGTTCTGGAAAGCCCATCTCCAGCAGTGGAGGTCTAGGACGCTTTGTTCTAGGGCTGTAATGAAAGAATGAAAAAATGAATCTTAGAAAAGTTCGGCGGCATGGTGGCGAGAACTCTGGCCGCATTTCCTCGCTGAATCGCTGAAGTGTCGACACTCCATCCCACACTAAAGCCCGTCCCCGCTCTCAGCGGATCAGCGTCATACCATCAGGTCTCTTGCCTTCATCGCGGACTATTCCAGTGGATTCCAGAATAGCTGGAGCCTCAATGGTGGCTAGGGCCCGTTTTATAAAATAAATGATTAATATTTATTTATTTATTTAATACTTTATTGTACAAAGACAAAGGCGGGCTTTAATGCCGCAAGACATTTCATCATAGCCAACCATTGGGAAAACTTTAAACTATTTACTGGAAAGTAGGTGCTGAAATATTAAATATAAATATCAAAAGTATTATTTAATAACTACAATAATACATACAACTTCATATACATACATACAAATATACATATAATAAACTAAATACTAATACATAAACCTACACATACATACATAATAATATACTTACAAATTTTGTTTGGAAATGAAATGCGAATCGACCATTTTTTTAAATAGCGATCTGGTGGTTACTTGCCTGATGTTAGGAGGCAAATTGTTCCACAAATTTGTCGCTACAACGACAAATGAGTTTGAAATGAAACTAGAGTTATGCGAAGGGGTCGAAAGAAGAGAGTTGTGAGAGGATCGAAGAGATTTATCATGGAACGAAGAGAGATAGGCAAAGCTGTTCTTGAGGTATTTCGCTGTCGCGGGTAATAATAATAATACTTCTAAAATTTCTAGCATTTTAGCGGCGGCACACAAATAAATAGTGTTGATTGGTCTATATTTATACGTCTTTGCCATTACGTGACTTTCTTTGTGAAAATTCTAACAACTCCCGCTTGTTTCTTATGCTTCTTATTCGGTGCAATAGATAAAACTCTGAAAAAAAAATAATGCTTGCTAATCTATTTACTTGTATAGTTAGAAACATCAGCGTCGACCAATTTAATGTTAGCTAGAGGTATATATAGCGTGTATTCTAGTGATCCATCGAAAGGTAATATAGTGTTGGGTCACATTTATTTACACCATCAACACCGACTATTCCTTCGCTTCCCACTCCACCCTCGCAGCTCGAAGTGACGACAAGCCGGAGAAAAGTATCCGCGAATTTAACTAATAATAATAACTACTAATAATATGCAAAGAGTGTTGTAGACATTTAATGGAGAAAAACTGTGAGAGATTGTGCCAGGCTACCTCCATAGTATAGTCCGCTGCTCCTAAATGCAACTAAATGCCCCTGCAACTGCTTAAATGTTAGTTACCTCATACCGCACGTTTGTGGTCCTTCGAGCCGGACCACCACTTTACAGTTGAGATTTATTTGCACGTCATCTAACAATAAGGTTGATGTTCCCCTGAAAATAGTATGATATTTCTAATACTCGACCTTAGCAATGTTTTAATTACAAAGAAAGCTTTATCAAAACAGATAGACCGCTTTCTCGGTCCACTGTACATTGGCCATATAATAAGCAACTTGTGTTGTTTTGAATTTGTGCTAATTTAAAACGCCCTTTAATATGTATTATACAATATCTGATAAATATATATATGTATGTATAAAATGTCTGGCAGATATTGTTTATTAGGTTTTTGGCATTAACAAGACGCAATGTATTACTAAAATCAATAGCTAAAATATCAGACGGGATAGTCTATTAAAACACGAACTGATATCGTTAGCGATAAGGCGAGACGATGTCGCAGACGTCTGCCGCTATCGAGATCCTGACATTGACTGATCGTTGGATGCCGATGACTTGCCCCCACCCCGACTTCTCGTAGACTTTCTTAAACTACCCGCTTTCTGTTGTGTTGCGATATAGATATATATTATACAGGCTAACCTAACAAAATAATTTATTATTACCAACCATAATGTTATTTAATTGTTAATATATTAAACTTAACTTATTAAAGTTTTGCGTGGCTGTCAAACTCTATCTATTCTAGCGATATCTATTAGTTTTTATTTTAAGTTAATTTTTACTTAAGTCAGTACCATCACGACCGTTTCCCTTTCGGAGTGATCAGAAACTACGCTTATAAATAAGCGGATTCACATATTGCCAACTTTACTATAGGCCAAATTCGAGAAATACTCGTGTCACAAATAAATAAAATATTAATTAAATGTATTTATTAACCAGCCAGCTAGACCAAGGAGGCAGTTACTACACTAGTTACAGTATATAGTACAGTTACTCAGTGTGGTTTATAAAGGTTATTGGTTTATTTCTTATCCGTTTTAAATTAAAGTTCATTTAACCCTATTATACATATTTTCCTTCATAAATTAACTTGTTTATTATTTGCAGCTATATGGCTCTTTTAAGCTTACTCTCGTACGAGATTAGCCGAGTTGCTAGATTGAATTTGACATATTGAAGTGGTGACAGGATTCTAATCGAAGTTTCGATAAGTGCGACAAAGCAATTGTGTTTCAAGAGCATTTCAATTCCTCATCAACCAGCATGTCTGAATAGTGAAATTGTTTGCAGTTCCTGTTAGCATTGAAATCAGCTATGCTATGGCTTATTTACCGAACTATAAACATATTATTTTTATTGGTTTCATAATATTTGTATGTAACCAATGTTTTATGTTTAAGAACAACTTAACTAAATTCGACCGCCTCCGTGGTCTAGTGGTAACAAACGTTGCCGTGAACTCGGGAGGTCGTGGGTTCGATTCCCACCAGGGGCAAGTTGTACATTGTATAATTTGTCTCGGTCTGGGTGTCTATATGTATTAGAAGTATATATTTACAAAAAAAAAGGATATAATGTAGTTTTTATCAACCATCTAGTTTCCGTAACACAAGCCTCGTAGCTTACCACGGAAATTAGATGGTGCTGTGTGACCTGTCTGGAAATATTTATTATTTATTAAATATATAAAAAAAAAAAATGTATACCTATCCTAAACGGGTTCGATTCCTGGTATATATTTAATTTAATTTGTATGTGCTATTTTGTGAGGTTACGCTGGAGACATCAACGAACTTGCTATTTGTCATAGTTAAAGTAAAATTGGCTAAATCTGCTATCTATATATATATATATATATTAAAATAAACTTTATTACAACAAAAAAAAAAATTTAACCTAAATAAATTTAATCTGCTTTTTTCTAAATCTCCCTTAATTACAAAATAAACACATTTTTTAAAACCTCGATAATATGTGCGTTATGTCATTTACAGGGAAAAATAATGGTTGCAAACTAACTTTAAATCGTTATAGATCCTAGATCGTCACTCGAAATGAAAAACAATAAGAGAACCTGAACATGATTTTCAAATCTCATGTCAAACGTCGACTTATAGGCAAGGCCTATTATAAGATAAATGATTTTATTAGTGACAAAAATGCCTGGTAGATGTGCAAATGTATATTATTAATATATTTTGGACACCTTTTACTGTTGGTGTATGTTTATATTTAGGTCAATTCAATTGTATTGTAATAAATTTGATATAATTTATTTAAATAATTATAACAATGTAATGTGACAATATAATAAGAGCCCGAGAAGGCCAAATTGTAATAAATGATTTGACTTTGACTTTAAATACTTATTCGATGATACCCCACATAATATAGTTCGTCAACTTTAATTTTTGATCCACCACAATTGTGGCCTTACTGAAATTTCATTAATCATATCTTCAATGGCACTTGTATGATTAGGATGAATCGATTGACGTGAAAATTATCAAAATATGCTTCCGCGTTTGCTATTGTGGCACAAAGGAACAATACAAAACATACATACATAGGCTGATTTCTCATAACTCTTCTTTGCGTCGCACAGTCGGGTAAAAAATGACAATCTTTTGTCAACGATGTCCAAACTATATTTTACGAGTATTACAAACTCCAAACCATTCTAACTTAATTACCTTATTGTTTGTGGTTGTGTTTAATTCCTGTATAATTAATATTATTAGTGTAGCAACACTTTGTTTTATTGCCGCGGGCGGTCGGTCACGATATCCAATAAGAAATAGGTTAAACATTGATTATTATAAGGATTGGGCGTAATATAATATATTTTAAACATAACTGGTCTGTATATTTTATTCGAAATAAATTAATTTACGTTAAATATAAATTAAAAGCTACCTAAATAATAAAATTCAAAGTAGATACAAAAATATAAAAAAAAACAAATTATAAATAAAACTAAACTAAAAATACATATGAAATTAAAACTATTCTACAAAATAAACTATGTTAAATAAATTATATTTTTATTGTAGTAAATTAATATACATCATCATACAGGATCTCTCCACTGCTAGATATAGGCCTCCCCCAAGGCTCGCCACTGCACGCGGTCTTTTGCAACTCTCATCCAACCCCCACCAGCGACCTTCCTTAGGTTATGTCCATCTGGCGGGGGGTCGTCCCACTCTGTGTCGTCCCGTACGTAGTTTCCACTCTACAATCCGTTTGCCCCATTGCCCGTCGGTTCTTCGGCAGATGTGTCCGGCCCATTGCCACTTCAGCTTGTTAATTTTAAATGCTACGAGTATGTCGGTAACTTTGGTTCTCTGACGAATATAAATTCTATTCATCAGAGAAATACCAAGCATAGCTCTCTACATAGCTCGGTGAGCGACCTTGAATTTGTGAACCAGACCCACTGTCAGTGTCCACGTCTCTGCTCCGCTCCACATTACGGGGAGGACGTACTGGTTGAAGGCTTTTTTTGTAAAATTAATATAAATTAAAAGCTACCTAAGTAAAAATAAAACTATAAATAAAAAATATCCTTCAGAGATGTTCCATCCGAGATAGTCCCAAGGAGACTGGCAACATTTCCTCTCTGTATAGCGAGGCTAATACGTTGGCAAAAATAATTACTATTTTTTAAGGCTATGTCGGTAACTTTGGTTTTATTGACGGATGTCTACAATTGTTTCTCAATCTCATACCACATACCACACAACATTTTTGCAGTTTTAAAGAACAAAATTTTTCACAAATTTGTATACCTATCAGTAGAAACAATTTAATCTAAATGCCCCGTTCCAATATAAATCAAAGAGATAAACAGTGTGTTCCTTACGACCAAACGCCAACATTTCATTCTTATTTCTTATTATTACGAACTAGAGTTGAAAATAGTAGTAAATTTTATGTTTTTTAAATTCGGTCAGAATGCCAAGTTTGCGAAGTCGCTGCATGATCGTAAATTGCATTTTAAATACACTGTCGACTGTAGATTTTCTTCATGCTTTGTTTATTATAGCTGCATTGAAGCCAATTTAGATATTGGGATTTACCCTACAAAATTTTGATATAAAAATATAGGCTTTGTAGTAAGAACGCTTGACCTAAAATCCTGTACCAAAGAGAAATACACTTAGATTTACGACACCATCGTTTCCGTGCCTCGGAGAGCACGTTAAGCCGTCATCAGGCCCGGTTACACTAATACCAACTTGTGGAATAAATAAATTGTTATTGAAAATTGACATATGTCTGGCCAGCAATGCGAGTGGCCAAATTATCCACAATTTACTGTAAGGCCCATCTCCAATAGTGGACGTATAGATATCTAAAAATATTTTTAGCATTTATCATCATCACGACTGTGTTTCCTTCCGGGGTGATCAGAAACCCTTATTATAAACAAGCGGATTTAAATTTAGTCAACTGTTTAGGCCCATCATGTTGATATCTCTCTCTAGAGGACATTTATTTATTTATTGACAGTTTATATTTTTAATTAATTATCACGTATCTATAATGAAGATTTTAATGATGGGGAGGATGTTGAAAGGGAACGCAGGGCGCTGGCTGTCAGATGCAATATGTTGGCGCGCAGGTTTGCTCGTTGTGCGGGGGAGGTAAAAGTCACTCTCTTTAGAGCCTTTTGCCAAACCTTCCATACATGCAGCCTGTGGGTCAATTATACGCAGAAGGCATACAGCGCCCTTCGTGTCCAGTACAATAACGCGTTCAGGGTGCTGATGGGTCTGCCCCGTCGTTGCAGTGCCTCTGGGATGCTAGCAGAGGCGCGGGTGGATGGATTCCATGCTATTATCAGGAAGCGCTGTGCCTCAATCCTCGCCCGCGTGAGGGGCAGCTCCAGCAGCATCCTGGCCATGTGGGCTGATAGGTGGGACTCTCCGTTCTTGGGGCACTGGATACGCCTGCATGTCAGCAGGTGAACTGGGCCCCAAAAAAGGAAAAAAATAAAAATATTTTTGTATTATACTTTTGTATTTTTACTAACACTAGAATTATAAGATTTAAAAAAAAAATGTTACTACTCGTAACACATGGAATTTATTCTGAAATAAAGTTTTATTATTATAATCAAAGTCTACGTGTTTGCTGTAGAGACTTTAAGTCCGTGGGGTCCAACCGCTAAAACATTTTTAAAAAACATTACCCCTCGTCTAAGTCTGCTCTGGGGAAAAGAGGGCTGGTTCTTTCCTCACCCAGAGAATCAGCATAGCGATTCAGCGGGAAACGCGGCCAGCGTTCTTGCCACCATGCCGCGTGGGTACGATTTATATTTAAATTATGTTTTGTAAGTAGGTTTTTTTTTGTTTTTTTTTTATATTTAATTAATGTTTAATGTATTTGATTAATTATAAAGTTTATTTAAATAATAGTAACAAACTACATACTCGTATAATATAACTAAGTCGCTCCGCCGCGTCTGTCTGTATGTTCGCGATAAACTCAAAAACTACTGCACCGATTTTCATTCTGTTTTCACCAATGGATAGAGTGGTTCTCGAGTAAGGTTTTAGTGTATAATTAGTTGAGTTTTTGTATACATTTATTTGTTGGATATGTTGGAGGTGTCAGAAAAAAATAAGCCGTCTGGCCACCTGGTCAACGAAAACGCCGCCTAAGACCATTTAGATATAAAAAAATATTTTCAAAATCAAAATATTTGATTGTGGATCATAGGTTTTTGTACACGCTGTTATAATGGTCGCTATGTCCCGTCCATTGAACATACAATAATTATTTAAACATTACAAAAATATTTCTAATGTGTAGCTGTTTATATATGTAGTATTATTAATTAATATTGATTCTGGTATGATATAACTTAGTATTTCAATTCAATTAATTATTCATCTGCTATTCTTTTTGTGTTTTCGTTTATTGTATTTTGAGTAAATTCTCGACACTCAAGGTCTTGTTAATGTTAATTATTTTTGTACTATAATGTAAATGACTGTTTGCTGTCAAAATAAAATAAAATATGTAAAAAAATAAAAAGTTTTAACAATGTTGTTGATGGGTGATGGTACGGGGCATGCTAATTGTTCCTCTCATGTTTCGGAAGGAGAGACTGCTACGCTGCAGTAGCATCTTTCAGACAGAAAGCTTTGACATAAAAACTCTCATGTTTTCAACTTCACGGACTTTTATTGTATCGTTGAATCGTGTATCTTATATAGTTCTACAGAAATGTACGTGATGGCATATGTCTATCTCTTAAGAATAACATACTATATCCATTTTAATACTTTAAGACATAGGAAATTATAAAGCGGTAATTCGAAATCTATTTACACAAATACGGTATTAATCACGTTAGTTTTGTCAGCTTTCGGGTTGCAAACAGGCAAGTCCTAATTCTAACATACGTGGTGGGGTACCACTTTACCAGGTTTTATAATATCATGGGTGAATTTGAAAGATATTTATTTATTGTTGTACTGTAATTCTGTATTTGTTTCATTTGTAAATCTGATATAGCTGAGTTTTCCTTTCTCAGTCAGATTAAACATTAACAGGACACTGGAATTTGCTAAGCTGTTAGTCTTCTGCTAACAGCTTACGCCTTGGACCACTTCGCTGCTTAGTCTTTCACTAACAGGAGTAGAATCATTCTAAATAATTTAAATAATGACGTGTCACAAATGCCTGTAATAGGTTTACGTGAATAAAGATATTTTGACTTTGACTTTAGTTGGCTTGAGCATTTCGTCGAGATTATTTTTTCCTTTACACCATGCAAATTAAATGAATACTTTAGTAGATATAGCTTAATCAAAATAATGCGCAATGAAATCAATTTCGTGTCGCCGTTTACTCAGACAAAGCCGCTAGTATTAAAATAAATAAAATTAAATAACCATAAATTAAGCTATATATAATTAAAAAATATCTATCGACGTCCCATTAGAGATAGTGCCAAGAAGACTAGCAACATTTCATATGAAGGCATAAATAATAAAGCAGATTTTTCCGTTAGCCATATGGTGAACTCCGTTATATTTAATTAATGCATCGTTAATGTTCGTTATTATTGTTTTATTTCTAAAAGGAATTGTATGTTCATATATATATATTTTTAAAATTGTTTCAGCTTTACTTTTTTAAATAATATTTAGTTTTTGTATACTTATTGAAAATTTGATAATAATGTTATTTCTTATAGGCAATAAAAGCTACTGTGGTAATGTGGTGGTCGCCTATAATAGGTGCAACATCTAACTTCTGATTTAGTGTTAAGTACAAATAAGTGTGTGATGTTAGCACTGTTGGCTACCCTATTATAAATAAATGATGTAATTGAAAATAAAAAACTTAATTTAAAATCCAACACGCTGTATATTGCGGAAGCACGGTCGTTGACCTTTGAATAAGCTAGACAGCTTGTCGGCAACACCGACTGTCCGTGAACACGCCCATCTTATTTACTTTAAACATGAATCATCACGACCCTGATCCAACTGGGGTGGTCAAAAACATTTTACTATAATAAATGAAAATAAAAAAACTTATTGAGAAAAAAATTACACAGCTTATTTAAAAAAAAAACAACTGCCTCCGTGGTCAAGCGACTTGGAGGTACCGGGTTCGATTCCTGGTCGGGACACAAAAATATTTAATAATGTAAATAAAAACATTTAATTTATTTGTGATATTTCTTGAGTTTGGTACGCTGGAGACATCGACGAGCTTGCGACTTGTCATGATGGGCCTATAGTAAAGTTGGCTAAATGTAAATTAAAAGACTTAAAAAAAAATGGATTCCTAGTGTGGTTTCTGACCACCCCGTGATAATACTTTTTTACTTTTAATGTAATTTAACTCTTAAGGAAACTGACTCGGGCTACTGTACGATAATTTTAGGGTATTAGTCCTTTGATCAATGTCGGTTGTTAAATTGTAGAGTTTATACTTCAGGGGTGATTTGATTGTAGCTTATTATCTGTTTGAAGTCCAACAATCAAACAAAGTTGGTTTAGATGATTCGATTTATACAAACCGGTTAAGTTAGATCCACTCATAGTTAGCATAGAATCTTTATTTTATTTGTTTTATTTTATTTTATTTTATTTTATTATGGTAACAAACAGTCATATAACAATTTATATAACAAACAATATACATATAATTAGACCTGGAGTACCAAAACTGTGAAAGAGACTTATTACATTTTCAAAATACAATTAAACCATAAAAGAAAGTAAAAATCACATTTAAGTCTATTCTATCGAATACTTAACTCTAATTATCTCACGGACTCTGCTCCTATACACTGACTTTACTTAGAACGCCTTAATAATAAACAATACCTAAATATTGTATTCAATCACTTATTGCTAATATGAAAATTAAGGCGATTTTATAGCAAAACTTGCAAATATGAATAAATAAATACATAGGTATACCTTATAAGTAACACATTGGTCATACATCGCTTTACTTTATATAAATAGTACATATTGGTGGAAATGAAACTAAACTAAACTCCGCCTTAGTACAATTTTAGTGCAATATAGTATTTTATATCGGCGCGGTGGTGGCTCGGTTGTAAGAATGCGTTCCTTAAATCCTACAAAGGTCGATTCAAACTCACCCGACATGTTCCAATGAGAAATGCACTTTTCTTACGTACATTTGTCATGGATTTCCAACACCACCGTTCCCGTGCCTCGGAGAGCACGTAAAGCCGTCGGTCCCGGTTCCACTAATACCAACTTGTGGAATCGTCAACAAATTGTCAATAAAAATCATATCCTCGCCAAGCCGTCTGGCCAGCGTGGCGAGTGTAGGCCAAATTCTCCAGATATATGTTCTGGTAGGCCCATCTCCAGCAGTAAAGGTCTAAGACGCTGTTTTCTAGGGGCTGTAATGATGATGATAATGAAAGTATTTAAAATAAATAAATAAAGCTAGAAGTCTAACTAAACTGTTCCTCAGTAAATTATTATTATTATTAATATTGGCATTTGTTTTGTTTGTATTCTTTGTAATAATAATAATGTGCGTGTACACAACAATACAGTAAGAGGACAAACTAGGGTAGGTATTAGTAGTAGTAAACCCACACCAGCGACCTTCTTCAGGTCATCAGCTGTTCATCGACCGCCTCCGTGGTAACAAACGTTGCCGTGAACTCGGGAGGTCGTGGGTTCGATTCCCACCGGGGGCAAGTTGTACATTGTATAATTTGTCTCGGTCTGGGTGTTTATATGTATAATATGTATATATTTACAAAAAAAAAAGTATAATATGTAGTTTATCAACCATCTAGTTTCCGTAACACAAGCCTCGTAGCTTATCACGGAAATTAGATGGCGCTGTGTGCCCTGTCTGGAAATATTTATTATTTATTATTATTATTATTATCTGGTTTGGTACGCTAGAAATATCGACCAGCTTGCCACTTGCCTATATAGTACAGTTAGCTAAATGAGAATTGTCTTCTTTATGGTTTAAGAGGGTCGTGATTATAATTTACTAATATAGTATGAACGTAGTTAAGGCTAGTTCCTAGCCTTATAAATTTGCATATGCATAGAAAATGCATAGTATACCGTTGTTGATCCTGTGATACTAAATCAAAGCAAGCAATATCGGTGCACATACGTCTTGCTTACCTTAGAAACTGTTTTAACCACAGACGTGATATAGAAGGCCCCGCCTTCAAATACAATTTATAATCGATAAACCGACAAAATCGCGGGAAAACCGCAAATAATAAAATACAACTTCTGTCACAATATAGTCAAATTTATCTTTTTTTTTATAATTATTCATATTGTAGCACATTATTAAACAAAATAAACCACTTTTGACTAACAATATTCACAGTAAAGTAATTTACGAAACAAATAAATATTAAAAGCGCAAAATGGCTTTTTTTTGTTCTGTTGTTGTTTGTATTATCTTCTCCCGATGGATGATGAATGAGGTGATAGGAAAGGCAAACGGTATAGCCCATACAGCCAAGTCTGACGTGATATATCTTTCTTTCTTATGAGTTAATGAGGTTATCATAAAATTCCAGATGTTGCAGAATGCCTTTCTTGGAGTTCCTCGTGGCATTATATCCCAAACACGTCGGTTATAATGTGGTAGTTCACAGCGCGGGAAAGCCGCAAAAAAATAAACTGCAATTTGTGACCCATATTTAAAGTCCAAATTATCGTTTTCCATAATTATTCACATTTAGCACATTATTAAACAAAACAAGACCAATATTGACACAATATCCTTATGTCTGTCCTTGAAAAATGACGCTTTTTTGTTCTTAAATATAAGCCTAAAAAGAGGTTGCGTCCCATTCTGCCAAATAATTGTAAAAATCCGATATGTCTTGATAATATCGTATACGTCGATGTCATAAAGTTGGATTTCTAAGCTTAGTTAACCCAGAATTGCTTAGCTACCTGAATAGGATAACTCGAATGGTTCTGAAACAGGTTGGCCGCCAAGCTACTCCCAAGTTTCGACTCTTGGTTAGTTCAATGCTGCCGATTAGTTTCCAAATTTCCAATTGTATTGCTGTTCGACTTGCGGGGAAAGACGCCATTTTGAATTCTAAACCGAGTTTTCGTTTGAATTAATAATATTGACTGATTCCGTGGTCTAGCGGTTAAGACCCTAGATTTAAATACAGAGGTACCAAAATCGATTCCCGGTCGAGAACATAAAATATTTAATTTGTTGTGACATCGACGACCTTGCCACTAGTCAAGGCTTATAGTAAAGTAGGCTTATAGTAGATTTACATATATTTCTTTGTTTGTCACACAACTCTGTCCTCATTATTTCTTCACATCATACTGGTTTCATGTCTGACTCATTATTGTTGTTAAAATAGTTCAACTTAAAAGTATGTACAGAGGCGAACTTAAAGCTATTTCGGCTTTTTTCACCCTAACTAAACCTTTGGGAGAGTAAAATAGTAAAATTATTTGGAGTGCATTTCTAACCAATAATCTACATAAATGCTCATTAAAATATACTTAGAATTGAAAATTATTTGTCCGAAAAAAATATTTACATAATATAAAATAAAATAAATATTAATTAAGGGTAGGGATATAAGTCCCGTCCGCGTGGAATGGTGGCAAGAACGCTGGCTGCATTTCCCCGCTCAATTGCAATACTGATTCTTTGGGCGAAGAAAGAGCCAGCCCTCTTGTTTTGTGAGACGACAAGACGCGGTTATGTCTTTAAATCTTTTTTTGCGCTTGGACACCATGGGCTTACTTATAATAGTATATATATATATATATACCTACTTAACCGCTAGCCCACGGAGGCAGTTTTCCTAATATATATACTAAACTGCCTTCGTGGTCTAGCGATTAAGTTCGTGGATTTAGACTCGGAGGTACCGGGTTCGATTCCTGGTCGGGACACAAAAATATTTATTAATGTATATAAATACATTTATTTAATATTTAATTTATTTGTGACATTTCTCGAGTTTGGTACGCTGCCGCGCTGGAGACATCGACGAGCTTGCCACTTGTCATGATTGGCCTATAGTAAAGTTGGCTAAATGTGAATCCGCTTGTTTATAAGCGTGGTTTCTGACCACCCCGACAGGAAAACGGTCGTGATGATACTTCTTCTATATTAGGAAGTAGAAATTTTTAAAGTAAAAATATATTGTTCTTCTTGTTTAAAATAAAGTATTAAGTAGTTTTTTTTAAAGATATGAATGGATAGAGCTTGTCTGATGGTCAGTGGAAGCTTGTTCTTAGCATAGCAACATGTACAATTACATGTACAAAGAGAAAAAAAGAAAAATGTATTTGACAATACAATTATAACTAAATGTGAATTGAATTTGAATTTAACTAGCTAATATTTTGTTAGTAATCTTTACTGTACGAGCGTGTCTATATAAAATAAATAAATAAATATCATTAGGCTTCTTGCCCCGTCTTATATATTTAATGTCTCTAATTCAAGTCAACAAAGACTTTAAGGGTCATAAAAACCGTGTGACTGCTTTTTCAGGGAGTGTGTTTAGTCACCCTTCTCCCCATTCCCCTGAGGGGGAGAGGCTTGTCATTTGCTTGCAATGACGTAATCTTAAGAGACGATAGCAAATCTCCCTAATTAATCTTTCCCTTGATGGGTCTTACAAACGGGTGGCGTTCCACGATAATCAGCACAAATTCTTAAAGCTTAAATTTTGCATACAATTCTTAAAGTATTCATCATCATTACAGCCCCTAGAACACCTAGGCCTCCACTGCTGGAGATGGGCCTTCCAGAACATATATATGGAGAATTTGGCCTACACTCGCCACGCTCGCCAGACGGATGGCGAGGGTATAATGTCAATTTTGAATGAAGATTCCACAAGTTGGTATTAGTGGAACCGGGTTCGACGGCTCAACGTGCTCTTCAAAGCACGGGAACGGTGGTGTTGTAAATCTTTGACAAATGTACGTAAGAAAAGTGTTTTTCGCGTTCTTACAACCGAGCCACCACTGCGCCAATATAAAGCCTCAAAGTGTTGCCTGCTTGAAATTATTATGTACAGACTGTGTAAGAGATGTCATTTATTTTGTTTTTTATTTATTTATTTAGAAAATCCAAAGCATCAATACATTTTACAAAGGAATACAATTTACATGCCAAACCAAAGGATTTCACCGTTTATATATGATTTTGTAATCTGATATTAAAAAAAATATATATTTTCGCGTCGTCTATTAAAACCAGATGAATTCGGTCGACATTCGAGACCCGGAACAGAGGTTATATGCTACGATACTCATTTCATTTCTTCCGCTTAATATCGATTTATTTTTACCAGAGCGCCTAGTTAGTTTTTTGATACTAGAACGACATGTGACCTTTCGTTCACCTGAGGGTAAGTGGCGCGCGAGGTCTATGTATGTTAGCAACTGGAATCAGACACTCAAGACTTCAGTCCCTAACACTATGCCGGCTTGACTGGGCATGACGTCAATTCGAGCCTGATCCCGAAATATTTAGATACACTTTACTAGGTTTATCGGTACTAACGGTGGGTGCTTCACCGCCCCGGCAGACTGGGCAAAACCACTATCAGTCCGCCTATTTGTTATTCTCGTTGAAAGTATGTGCCATTTGCCGGCATTTGTATGTGCCGTGCCGTCAATGGAACAGGTTGTCTTTATTTATCCGACAGGCACCGTCTCTAAATATATTTAAAAAACTCTTAATTTCTCACCTTCTTAAAAAACAAAATGCATCTTAATCTCCTTTCTTTAACATATAGGTATTATTATTTATTTATTTATTTTAAATATGCACGTATTTTATTTATTATTTATACACAGTATATATTTATTGATTTTAGTTATTATAATATTTTGATCTTTTTGGTAAATTTTTCTTACTCTGCACCCATAATATTCTTCTCTCACTCTCCCAAAGGTTAGCTGGTAGAGAATACCTTTATGGTTTTATGCTCGCCTATGTACATGTTTTTATATTTTATATTTTGTGTGCAATAAAGAATTTTATTATTATTATTATTTGCAATGATGTCAAATGTAATTTTTTACTTTTAGGGAGAGCTAAGCTAAGCTTGCCATGGTCATATTTATATAAAAATAGCACCGCTTGAAACAAGACTTTAGAGGGGTAAACCCGTAGTTAGCAGGTTAGCCCCTTTCGTTGATGGAGCACAGCATATCAAAAGTTACAAAATAGTAAATTTCAGGCAAGCAATAATTTAACAGGAAATAGCGTAAATGCCATTTCGAATCGCATGTTTTTAGGTCGTTTATAACTAAACTTTTCGCGAAGACGTTTAGTCATAAATAATTAGATGACTTTAGGAGTATTTATGACTAAAACGGATTTAAAGGTAGCTAGTATATGTGGCTATTTTCTGTTCTGCTATACTCAGTCCAGCAGCCATATTCCTTTACTTAGTCGCAAACGTTAAATAGAAGATATTTATTTAAAACTTTATTGCACTATGTACAAAGGGCGGGCTTACGCTAGGCATTCTCTAGCAGCCAACCTTTGGGACAATACAGAACATTACAGTCATGAGGCTAGGTGCAAACGATTGTAAGAAACGTTGCCAAATAAATTCATTTAATCTTACATACACTAGATATTAAAATAAATACACTTACAACAAATATGTAAACAATAATACATATACTACACACTATATTGGCTACTATATACTACATACAATACATACTTATATACGTTGTGAGGAGCTCTTTAGGTAATGAAAGTAAACTAGCTTTTTAAACAGCGGTTTGCTGGGTGCTTGGCGAATTTCAACAGGCAAACTGATTCAGAGATTTGCGGCCACTACTGCGAATGAGTTAGACTGAAAGCTAGAGTGATGAGAAGGGATAGATAGAACAGAATTGTGTGATGAACGAAGAGATCTGTCATGGATTGAGGAGAGATAGGTAAATTTGTCCTTGAGGTATTTCGGTGTAGATACCACCTAGCTTTCTACTGATTCAAGCGCGTCAGTTAGACTTAGTTTGCTATTTCCCCTTGTTATGCCTTCGTGCCGTATCTAGCTAATAAATGAGCAAACAGCAAATTGCCTAACTGTACTTTTATCATATAAATCATAATTTAATTCTACCCTCACTAACCGAACTAGTTCTTTTTTTTTAAATTAGACCTATTATTCAATTATCTAGTATTATCCAATTACTGCGGTTTATCTACCCCATCATTACAAGAAACCGCCCTACAGATATTGCACTATTCTGATTGTACGCACGATACCAGTACTGCGACCACGTAAATATCACCGTGAATGTGGCACGTTTGACTCGAGCCAAACTTCGTCCAGTGTTTCCTAGTCTTGGTCTTGTAAGGTCAGAGACTGATATGTTAGGGTTATTCTTGGTATTACTCAGTTTTTTTTTTATTCTCTTCTCCCGATGGATGATGAATGAGGTGATAGGGAAGGCAAAGGGTCTAGCCCATACAGCCAAGTCTGATGTAATATATCTTTCTTTTTTATGAGTTAATAAGGTGATTAATAACTACCTCCGTAGTCTAGCGGTAAAGTTCGTGGATTTAGACTCGGAGGTACCGGGTTCGATTCCTGGTCGGGACACAAAAATGTAAATAAATACATTTAATTATTTTTTTGATATTTCTCGAGTTTGGTACGCTGGAGACATCGACGAGCTTGCCACTTGTCATGATTGGCCTATAGTAAAGTTGGCTAAATGTGAATCCGCTTATTTAAAGGCGTGGTTTCTGACCACCCCGAAAGGGAAACGGCCGTGATGATACTTTACTTTTCTTTTTTTAATAAGGTCATCGTCAAATTCCAGATGTTGCAGAATTTGATGCTTTTCTTTGAGTTACTCGCGGCATTATAGCCCAAACACGTCGAATATGGGAGTCCACAGCGCAGGAAATCCGCAAAAAATAAACTGCAACTTGTGCCCCATATTCAAAGTCCAATTTCTCGTTTTCCATAACTATTCACATTGTAGAACATTATTAAACAAAACAACAACACTTTTGACTAACAATATTTACAGTAAATTAATTTACAAAACAAAAACTTGCACTTGACATGTCCACGCAAAATGGCACGAAGGACTCCTTAGTATTTTTTCTAATTTTGCAAATTTTTTTTAAGCTTACATATTTACCCGCCACGCGACGCGGCTACGCAAAGAAGGTCTGTTTATCAGCCAACCTGCTTTTGCGTTCAAAGGATTATCCAACGCCTGCGGTTGGATGTAACTGATTGCTTTTATTAGGTACGGAGAGAAATCTACGGAATACAAAAGATGTATAAAAAAACGCATAAAACTCTTTATATTTCATATTATCGATATAATTACAAATTTACAAAAACTAAACTCTTTTCTCTATCGACCTCTCGGACCGAGCTCCCGATTCTCTTTTTTTACAAAACATAATCCATCGACTATGTCATTGTCATATACAACTCTGTAACCTACATGCACCCGTTACAGTATTTATCAAGATGGATATCGCGATTTACAGACGCGGCCTTATTGACCATGCAGTAGAGTTTTGTTTTACGGATAATGTTTTTTAACTTAAAAAAAAAAGTGATCATTTTTATTTTAAATAGAGTCAATACTAATGAAATCTAAAGCTTAAAAAAATATTTGCTCTTTTTAACAATTACACGCGGTATATGTAAATAAAAATAAATTACCGGCCAAGCTCACTTAACCAGGTTTCACTGTATTTGGCTATCAAAAGCTCTGGTTCTGAAGAGTCATTTAGAACAATGTTATCAGTGACCCGCACTGGGCATGTGAATTTGGAAGTGTCAACAAAAGATTTAATTGGGCGGGAGCGGTATACTGCTAACGGATGGTAAAACACAAGAGTAAAAAGATTTACGGCCATTTGAAATTTAAATTATCTCTGATCAATATTTTCGCCACGTGATTGGTTAGCTTGTCTCTTTGGTAATTTCTGCCTCATTAAACATTCTTCTTCTTAAGATGCTCCTATCGGAGGTTGGCTATCATTTAGGCGATTTTAATTTTGTTGGCCGCTGTCCGGAATAAGGATCGGGTGCTCATCTCCTCGTGCATCTTCTCCCTGATCTTCTGGAGCCTTGCATGACGAGCTGCAGCAAGTTGTGCTTTTTACTACGCATGATGTGTCCCAAATCAAAACATTTTATTTCCATTGGTTCGCTTAAAACAACTTGGATATAGTCAGAACTAATAATATCAATACAATTATTAAAATATATGTAGTAATCAAAGCGGTTATAATGGTTGGACCGTAAACAGGCAATAATCCATATTTATGTATGTTAGAACTAACTAACTTAGAAACTACTTAAATAAGATCGTGGCTGTAAAGAGGCCGTGTCAGTTTACATTCTAAATACTTAATAATTAAAATACAGAAATTATATACATATGCCAGACAATTATTAAATTTATAAAAAAAAAAAAAACAAAAAAAAACTTTAGCTTCCATCGCTTTACAATTTTAAGTAGTTCCACGCCTTTGTTCATACTCTGCAAGACGGTTTCGTTTCTTACTTTGTCCTTGCATGATATCTTCAACATTCTCCTGTGTATCCTCATTTCAAAACCTTAACTGCATGTCAAAAGATAATCAGCTTTTCAGGAACTGGCCGATTATACATTAAAATCGGTAACTAGCTTACACAAGTATTATATTTAATTAATATTAGCATAAATAAACATTGTACAAAGTATTTACATATTGCCTGCCTTTGATTATTTGCCCTGATTGAACCATTGGAGTTATGGGTGTCGGACCATATTTACAGTAATTCTACTTCACCGGCCCATCATGACAAATGGTAACCTCGTCGATGTCTATAGCATACCAAATAGCTTGTGTTATTCGCGAACGTAGTAACAAAGAGCGCTCCCATAGAGGAACTACCGCAACTAGTTACAAGATTACAGTTATGGGTGTCGGACCATTTTCACATTTAGTCAACTTAACTGCCGGCCCATCATGACAAGAGGTAAGGTGTGGTCTATACACTAAAAAATCAGTAGTATATATCACAAGACTTATGTGAGAAGTATGTGCTCAAAATAAATGAAAATTGCAGCATTTTGCCATTCGACGTCACACTGCAAATCGGGCCAATCTCGACAAGCGTGCATTAAACGTTTAACAAACAAAATAGCTGGCTACCTTGTCAGTAATGACCAGCGTTGTCATGGCAATATACGTGATAACTTCAGACAAACAATAAATCTAAAGGTGTGTGCACACAGCATTATACTGGACACTATTTTGCAGATAATTTTTAAAATAAATAAAAAAAATGTCGAATATAGCAGTGTATACCTAATGTTAGACAAAGAAATTACATCTCTTAAAAGTACACTCATAATCAGTTACAAAAAAAATTTTTTTTTTTCTTGCGCCCTCCTGATAGTAAGTGACGCGCGAGGTTTACGAATGTTAGCAACTGGAATCAGACACTCATGACTGACATCAGTCCCTAACACTATGCCGGCTTGACTGGGCATGACGGCAATTCAAGCCTGATCCCGAAATGTGTCGATACACTTTACTAGGTTTATCGGCACGAACGGTGGATACTTGCCCCGCCCTGAAAGACTGGGCAAATTACCACCATCAGTCCGCCTACCACCTATTTGTTGTTCTCGTTAAAAGTATGTGCCATTTGCAATGTTGTCAAATGCCAATGTTTACTTTCAAAGAGAACTAATATTGTAAGCCTGCCATGGTATATATAACAATAACACCGCTTGAAACAAGATAACAACAAGCTTATACAAGTATAACGTGAGACGTACATAAAAATATTGATTAAAGATTTCAATCATCCTTCCTGCAACTGGCCGTAAGAGTTTTATTATATTTTAAATACTTTATTGCACTTAAAAACTTAGTACATAGGCGAGTTAGGACGAAAAAAAATATGAAAATAACTTAAATAACTATAATTACGCAATTATAGCACTTTTCGGTTTAGTCGAAGTTAATTATAATACATTAAATATAAATTACATTATATAAAATACATATAGGCTACATTTCCCGCGAGGCTAATACGTTGGCAGAAATAATTGCCAGCCTTCCTGTCTCCAGACTTTTCTGTCAGCCGCTTTGACAACTCCTTGGCCAAGCGCCTCGCTGACGGTCCCCATGGACCCATCGTCTCGACCCCAAACGGCGCAAATTCGTAACCGATACCAAGGTTGGCGTATTTGCGCAATTTGAGGTTCTCTGCAGAAAACGCCGCACTTCCAGCGCCTGACGAGGTCGCCTGGATGTGAGATGGAGCTAATGTATCTACATACGTCGCATCCCACACCAGAGACCTGCCAAGTTTCCACGGCCCAACAGTCATTCCGTCGGGTGTCTTGCCATCGCTCCACACAATCCCAGATGGTTCTAAGATTGCGGGTACCCGAGTAGTGACTGAGCCCTTCGGATGATGTCGTTGAGAGCCGCGTGACGATTATAGCACTTAAAATACACATACATACATTACATAAACATACACTATAAATAAATATATGTCCAAAATGCCAAGGAAAGGTAAACGTAGTTACTGACCACCCTTTTAACGTTTAATTGTGTAATTTAACTGCAATCTGCAATCACATTGATATGCGCTTAACCCGTTCATTGATGCACGCGACCGGCACGCGTTCATTATGTCACTGTGTTATCAGAATTACGAGTTTGTTGACATAGTGCTTACTATTGCATTGTTGTTACTTACATGCAACACTTGGCTGTTTAAATAACCAGATTGCAATTTGTAGTGTAGTAGTGCATGTGGTAAATTGGCTCTTAAATTTTCAAATCTTCGTAAATACCGTAATGACCGCCCCCGTGGTCTAGTGGTAACAAACGTTGCTGTGAACTCGGGAGGTCGTGGGTTCGATTCTCATCGGGGACAAGTTGTACATTGTATAATTTGTCTCGGTCTGAGTGTTTATATGTATAATATGTATATATTAAAAAAAAAAAGTATAGGCAATGACCTTCTAAGGAAGGGGCGATCACCGGACACGCCACACCATGAGAACCTGAACACTAAGAATGACTTTCGAGACACACACAAGCATAAACATAACAATTACTTCCTAAGTACCCATACTCTAGTCAATCTCCAACAGTGTAGGTCTGGGACTCCGTTTTCTAAGCGTTGCAATGATAATTTAATAAAACTTAAATATCGTACCTGGTGACTCTACATTCAAATCTATGGCAGTAAGTCCTATTACTGAACCAGTAAGAGAACGTAATGCAACAAAACTGGATCCCAATTAATGAGTGCATCCGAGTGTATTCAATATAATTGATTGGCACTTATTTCGTCTGCTCTGTTATTATCACTGATTACCGATAAACACATTTGAGGAAAATCTTTTGAGGAAAAATTGCTCCAATAAATCATAACATGGCTACAAGATTTATGATCACAATGCTAGCTGATCATGGTATAGAGTTAGACATCATAAATGAATAAGAAAGTTTTTAGGAACATAATTGTCTAACTCAAACATTAAACAATAAAAATATCTGTTAGTACATTAGTTACTATAATGTGAATTGTTAGTATATTGAGTAGTTAGTATTTGTACTTTGTGCAATAAAGTTTTTTAAATAAAATAAAAATAAATAAAATATTTTTATTTCTTTATTTATTTAAAACTTTATTGCACTATGTACAAGGGGCGGGCTTAATGCCGCTAGACATTCTCTGACAGCCAACCTTTGGGACAATGATAACTATAACTTAGATCAATGAGTAGGTGCGAAGACGTATTTAAGATTAAATAAAAATTAAGTATTAAATAATAACTATATCTATTAATAATATATATACTACATACTAATAGTACTTACATACATACATATATACACGCCTCCGTGGTCTAGCGGTAACAAACATTGCTGTGAACTCGGGAGGTCGTGGGTTCGATTCCCACCGGGGGCAAGTTGTACATTGTATAATTTGTCTCGGTCTGGGTGTTTATATGTATAATATGTATATATTTACAAAAAAAAAAAGTATAATATGTAGTTTATCAACCATCTAGTTTCCGTAACACAAGCTTTGTAGCTACCACGGAAATTAGATGGCGCTGTGTGACCTATCTGGAAATATTTATATTTTTTTATATTATTTTTATACATATATACATAACTATACTATATACAATATCTACTTATATACGCTGTAGGGAGCTGTTTAAGTAATGTGAGTATACCAATCTTTTGAATATTATTCTGTTATATACATTTTTTTTTTTTCAATTATTCGTTATTGCATTTGAATTTTTTCATCACAGCACCTAAAATATGAGTTCTAGACCTCCACTATTCCAAAAAAATCTAGAGAATTTAGCCTACACTCACCACGCTGCCAGAATAACTTGTCATTAAAGTTATTAACGATTCCACAAGATGGTATTAGTGACACCGAGACCGTCGGCTTAAGTATAGTTACAGCTTAGTTAGCAATACCTATGCATGCATATTATATAAATGTTTATACTATATATTAGATTAAGGTTTGTTATTTTCAAAAAATATTCAACGCATGTTTGTATTTGTCTGCTGCATGTTTTATTATGTTCCCCTGGGAGCTAACAATTGCTGTCACACAGTGTCATACTGACATTGGCACAGCAACGTTATTTATAAGTTCTTGTAAGAAAAACTTCGAATAAATAAACAATTTGTATTTGAAAAAATAATAAAACGATATTGTTGTAAATCTGTGACAAACGTAAGAAAAGTGTATTGTCATTGGTACATGCTGCCTCCGTTGTCTAGCGGTTAAGTCCGTGGATTTAGACTCGTAGGTACCGGGTTGGATTCCTGGTCGGGACACAAAAATATTTATTAATGTAAATAAAAATAAAGTCACATATCACGATCGAATAAATAAAACACTGGCTGAAGGCACATTAAAAAGCTTTCGTAACAAAAGGGCATGTATGAAGAGGTTGATGGATGTTGACGAAGCGAAAGAGCTATGTCGTGATCGTGTCAAGTGGCGCTCAATTGTCTCTACCGCGCAAGGGATCTGGCGTAAAGATATGTATGTTGATATGCTGGAGACATCGACGAGCTTGCCACTTGTCATGATTGGCCTATAGTAAATCCTAAATGTGAATCCGCTTATTTATAAGCGTGTTTTCTGACCATCCCGAAAGGGAAACGGTCGTGATGATACTTTTACTATATTACCTAGATTTACAAAAATATATTGACCCTATTTTGTAAAATTTCTTGTAAATAAATGAAAATTATTATTTTTATTTTTGTAAAAATTGGTATTAATTATAAGTCCACCTATTGGTAATTTAACCAAATAATTTGAAACTTTGAGTTATTAAATTCACAAAGTCATTACGTAATGAGTCACATGTCACAGGGATTGAGTTACGAAAACGAATCAAATAATATTCTTACAAATAGGACTCACATGCCACGGTACACAATGTACGAGTTAGTATACACTTAAATTGCATAGGTACTTGGAAATTTTTCACTGTCAATATCTATTACCTAATAACCTAACATTTCTGGTAATTTCTTATAGAGTTCGTAATCTGCGTATTTCCTAGGATCAGTATCATAGTACGTAATCCAGTTAGTTATAAAACTGGTTTTTAAATAGTTCTCATTCATAAAATCAGTGTAGTGGTAAGAGTTATGCATTCTAGTAGTGCGTAGTAACTTTTAAATGCGTGTCAAGTATAGGTTCAAATTCTCCGAAAATGTGTTCTAGAAGGCCCATTTTCTGTAGTGACTGTGATAAAAACAAAGATTAAAATATAACTCCAGTAATCCTATTCTGTTACTTAGTCGCAAACGTTACATAATGAAATCGGTTAACTATATATATCACGCTATTAGGGTTGATATTTGCACGGCCACTGTCAAGGTAGAGCGCTTATAGAGTTGAGAATTGAATAATATTTTGTAATTATGACGCAATCAAGTTTGCGACTAAGTTACATAATAGGGCTACAGGTCTATCTAATGGTAAGCTGTAAGCTTCAAGAATGAAAACACCTGGGAATATTTAGTCACTGACTACTGATATCAGTTCGTGCTTTACAAAAATAATGAATGTATGATAATGAAGCAACTTAAGCTGGATTCAGAAATCAATTTTAATAATCCAAAAAAATGTAGAGATGGACTTAAGCTATCAAACTGTAAGAGAAAGACTAGGAGGACAAATGCTAAGTAATTTAGATTTCCAAAACAGGCTTTAAGATCATACCAGAATTGCTATTACTATCAAATACGTTAAAGCTATGATTTTAGGTTTATTGACTATAAACGATGATTGAAAGGAGCAGTTAAAAATAAAAGCCAATACAATTAGTACAAAAAATATATTTACAATATCACTATCAAAATTCTTAGTTGTACAACTGTAGAAATTCGAATAAAACTAAATTAAATCAGTCTACTTGCAGTAAAACACAAAGAAGCGTACACTGACTACTGAGTAACAAATAATATATATAACTGGGGGGTTGATATCATATCGCATCCTTATTCCAATGTTGATACTAATAGAGATCCCAATCGCTCTAGACCGAATTTATTTTCTAATGGACTAAATGCATAGTAAAACTGTCAATTTACAAACGTACTAATTCTCGGTTATTTGGTGCTACAAGTGCGTAAAAATATTAATTTCATTTTATTTTTATTTTATGTAAACAATTATTAACCTATTGCCGCTATTAATTTAAATCTAATTACTATATCTCTTATTCCTGTTTTAATTGTATTGTCTAAATAATATAAAATATCTTTGGTTTGTGTTCCACATTGCTGCTTTGTTTAAATATGTTTAATAAAATAATCTGTGATTTTGTTAAAATATTAAACAATGCTAAAAGTCTGGGAGCTGTTTTTCGAGAACGTTTTACAAAATATTGTTAAATATCTATAATCAATATAAAGACACTTTCTGTAGTTGATAATTGTTACTAGACGCTTTAAAGATTAAATTAAATATATGACCTTACTAATAGCAAATGTTACAATGTGTCACTTCCTTTTTGTCAGCATGTGAAAAACCTAGGACTTCACATAAGCAGTGATCTCTCCTGGAATCACCACGTCTCCGAAATTTGTAAGAAAGTTCATGGCAGCATGCATTCGTTGAAACGCTTACAATATTTTATTCCTTTTAAGGCAAAGTTAATGCTAGTCAGTTCGCTGCTTCTTCCCATAATAGACTATGCAGATATCTGCTATCCCGACGTCACTGAAGAGCTACTGAACAAACTCGATCGTCTGCTCAATTTATGCATCCGCTATGTATACGGCTTGCGTAAATATGATCATATCTCTCATTTTCGTAATCAGTTGAAATGGCTCAATATCCGCTTTCGAAGATCTACCCATCTCCTCGTGTCTCTGTATGGTATCCTGAACAACCCTCATGCGCCTGCATATCTTAAATCCCGTTTTGAATACATGTGTGATACTCACAACCTTCCACTTCGCTCTTTACATAACAACCAACTTAAAATCCCATCCCACTCCTCTAGCAGATATTCAGATTCGTATACTGTGTCTGCAGCCCGCCAGTGGAACAGGCTACCACTCGCTATTAGACACGCGCCGTCTGTCCACGTTTTTAAGCGCTTGGTCACTGCTTTATTTCTAGACAAACAGGAGTCGTCATCAGGCTAAAAATATATATTTGGCATAATATATATGTGTATATACGTTTATTTATAGGTATATGTGTAATTTATGTAACAGTGTAAGTATCTATTAGTATGTAATGTGTGTAGTATATTCTATATTGTTAAACTTGATATCAGCACTACCCTTAATCTCACACTCTCCCAAAGGTTAGATGTTAGAAAATGCCTTGTAGGCATTAATCTTCGCCTTTGTACACTTATTTTGTGCAATAAAGAATTTAATAATAATAATAGCCGGAGACTTAAATTTAATATTATCAGGTGAGTATTTTTATACATCTTGTATTATTACATTTACTAATAGTGTCGCTTATAAGGATCAAATCTTATGTAAATCTTTAAGAAACTGCAGGAATCGGGAATAATAAGTCAGATCCGATTTTTAAATTAGATGGTTCTGAAAATTGTTTTTTGGATAATTTTATAGTGGGAATATTGGAATAAGAGTGCGATTTGCTAGGATCCAAAACACGAATGAAAATCTCAAAATGAATATCTCAATTTTAACGTTTGTTTCACACGGGCCGAATTAAGATCGTGTGTATGGTGTCAGCTTGTGGTTATACACTCATACACCAATATCAAGCGTCCTGAGGTTTTTTTAAAGATACTATTAATATTAACAAATTCAGTATAGTTTCTTTTAGACAAATGACTACAGAAATCTCTTCTCTTGTTGCTGCGATAATAGCCTCAATAATGTCTAATATTGTTTCATGAATATATTTGATTACTGTAAACACGTCTTCGTCATTTATACTGGATATTTCTGTTTATTCTCTAGTCGTATAACTTCGGCACATGTGGACATACAAGTAAAAAAACGTCACATTGCGTGTCGTACATGAGTGTGATGTGTATTAGTTACGTTGTCTACATGCCCTTTGGCTTAGAATAATAACGAAAAGAAATATAGTTTCATAAATACAACTGTCAACTTAATATCCGTTTATGAAAATCCTTTCCTTTACGGAATCCTTTACAACTCCCATGCTCCTCTTTATCTTAAGACTCGTTTCCAGTTCCTTGGAGACAACAACCTCCCTATTTGGTGTGCTTCTAACAATCAGCTCAAAATCTTTTTTTACACTTCCAGCAGATATTAAGTTTTTACTGTTGTTCGTGAATGGAACAAACTTCTGTTTGTCATCAGACGTCTTCAACAACCCATTAGTTTTTATTAACGTATTTAATTATATAAAAGTGGTTTTCATTCCAATAACTATAATCAATAGTTAGTGATGTCATATAGTTGCTTACAGGAGGTTCATGCGAAAGCAAATGAACTTCCAAAAATCTCTATTTTGACTAAGTATAACCTAAGAAACAAGAATGAAATTTATATAAGGCAAACCAGGTTGAGAAAAACGTTTAAACAAGGTTTGCCGTTGAAAATTACATTATACAATAAACTCCCTGAGATTATAACTAGACTACAACCAAGTGAATTTAAAACAAAATTGAAACTCTCTTTCCAAAACAATTCTTTTTATAACCTGTCAGAATTTATTGACATGCCTTTGACGGAAAAATCGTTTAAATAGTTGTATAGTTTTGTGGTCTTATGCCTTTTACTGTATTGTGTTCCTAATGCTCCTTTGTCTACGATGCATGGTATTAATAGCATTATTGTTATTATTTTAAATTTTGTTTACTGACATACCAAAATATATCGATTGTTATATAGGTGAAATATACAAATAACAGATCGGTTAAGGTCACTGTTCTACGTATCTTAGACTATTAGCACGATGATTTCAACTTAAGACTGGGTTGTTCACAAATCAAACCGTTATGGCTTTGAAAAACTTGCATCGCTTATTTCGTTTCTATGTATTATTATTCAAAAAATTCAGACAGAAAAAAATTGAACTTGTTTTGGAATAGAAATAGGCTATAAACTAGAGTAAACTAATAAAATTACTATAAACAGCAGTGAAATAGAATTTATAGACATCTTCGCTTTAATTTAGTGCCAATCGTGAAAGACTGGTTCCTTAATTGGTACTGGAATGTAGACTTTTTTCTCGTAAGGCACGTGTTCAATATACGGTACTGGTACTGTTTTGACGATCGGCACATGTTTAATGACCGGCACTTCTTTAATTACTGGCACTTCTTTATAGACAGGCACTTCTTTTATCACTGGAACATGCTTCACGTGGTGATGGTGATAGCTGTGTACCTTGTACGGTACTAGGATTTTGATTCTGTGAAAGATAAAAGTAAATTAATAATAGAGTATTATTATGACCGCATCCCTAACAGTTAACACACATTAAAAAAAAAAAAAAACATAATTTCTTTTTTTTAGTTACAGAAAATTTTACTACCCTTCTCGGACTTATGTCCAGGGCTAAACATAAAATTAATAACAACTTACTTATGGTGATAGGATCCAGGTTCAGGTACTGGCGAGGTGTAGCACAGCTGGGACATCATCGTGACGATCAAGACCAACTAAAACAAAATTCACGTAAAATTATCTAAATATGAAAACCTTAAAATTAAATTAAACTAAAGATAATAAAAATTAAAAGCATATCACAATTCTAGCTTTATTTAAAAGCTCGTCGACGTGTCTAGCGTACCAAATTTGAGAAATAAATTATTTTTTCCCTAGACTAGGAATCAACCCACGCACTTAACCGCTATGCACGCATTTTTATTCATCATCAATCCCTAGAACACAGAGTCCTAGATTGGAGGTAGAGGTCTGTTGGACATGAGCCTTACATAAATTTCTGGAGAGTTTGACTTACACATGCCACACTGACCAGACGAGTTGGCAAGGGTCTGATGTATTTTTTTTAAGACGATTAACGATTTTACAAGTTGGTATTAGTGGAACCGGGATCGACGGCTAAAGGTGAGTTTAGAGTTTCTCACTCAGACGAGACTATGCGCTTCTTAAATGTGTTTGGCGGATAATTGGAGGTCAAACGACAAACTCGAAGGTGCTACAGCAAATAGGATTTCGAGTTCCGACGAGGTTAGGTTAGGTTACTATGCAGCAACACGAGACTTCGCCGTTGTTGCTTAAATCACTCGGCATTATAAATGGGTTGTCATTGAAGTTTCCCTTGTTTGACTTATTTGCTTGCACCGAGATGGCAAAAACTTTTTTAGGATATAGTGAGGATTGATTAATTATTATTATTGCAAATTATTTAAGTATTTTTGTATATTTATTGTATTAACCATATGTGAAGAACACTTACTAACGTATTGGCTTAGGCTGTTATGTTAGGTTTACGTGTTTGTAAAGTAATAAATAAATAATAAATAAAGGTGCTCTTCGAGGCACGGGTACGGTGGTATTGTAAATCTAAGACAAATGTACGTAAGAAAAGTTTATTTGTCATTGGTACATGCCGCACCTTTTTAGGATGTTAAGCTAAGTGTTCCACAGCTGTTTAGGCAGGTTCAATTAAAATTAGGTCGTCAGATATAAAATTTTGTCCAACTTAACCATCGCGGGGTTCCAGATTCCCTAAGGGTGCAGAAGTTGGCGCCATTTTCCAGCCCTCAATTATAACTTTCTATTTGCCGGGTGGGCTACGAATTTTTGTTATTCCACATTTTTGCCAAATATTAAATAACAAAATGCCTCCGCTTGTTTTTAATTTACGTTATAATTTTGGATATTAACATAATTCTAAATAACTTGTATGCATTTTATATAAATATCACTATGGCAAGCTACATATAGTTCTCCTTGAAAGTAAAATTGGCATTTGACATCATTGTAAATGGCATATACTTTCAACGAGAACAACAAATAGGTGGTAGGCGGACTGATGGTGGTAATTTGCCCAGTCTGCTAGTAGGTAGTATCCACCGTTCGTTCCGATAAACCTAGTAAATTGTATACACACGTTTAGGGATCAGACTTGAATTGCAGTCATGCCCAGTCAAGCCGGCATAGTGTTAGGGACTGATGTCAGTCATTTGTGTCTGATTCCAGTTGCTAACATTCATATAACAACAAAAAAAACACGATTTTCAAATTGTCAATTGATGGGTTCGATGGGTCTTGGTGTTAATATGTATATATTTACAACAAAAAAAAGAAGTAAATATATAGTTTATCAACCATCTAGTTTCCGTAACACAAGCCTCGTAGCTTACCACGGAAATTAGATGGCGCTGTGTGACCTGTCTGGAAATATTTATATTTATTTATTTTATTGTTATACTAACCTAAACGAACGGAAAATATTATTACATTTATTTGCCATTAGCAATGAAGTCAAATCCCAATTTTTACTTAAAAGGAGAACTAATATTGTAGCTTGCCATGATTTTTATTTAAAACTTTATTGCACATAAATATACAAAGGCGTGACATAATGTCGCTTGACATTCTCTGCCTGTCAGACCTTCGGGACAACGTGAGGTATTTACATTATGTGAGGTAGGTGCAATATATCAATTAAATATATATAAATGATGATATTTATATAAAAATAACACCGCTTGAGACAAGACTTACTGTAAGTGTAAGTTAACCTTAAGCGTGTCACAATAAACATATGCCAACCTCAGTACAGGTTACAACTTTGCGCCGTTTGGGGTCGAGACGATAGCTATACTTGTATATTTGATCAGCTAAGGGCCTGATTCAAATGGCTGACGGAAAAATTTGACAGAAAGGCTGGCAATTAGTTTTGCCCTGTATTACAGAGGGGAAATGTTGCCAGCTACTATTTGCCAGAGACTATTTCTGATAGGACGTCTCTAGAGGACATTTTTTTATTAAAAGTAAAGTAAAGTATCATCACGACCGTTTCCCTTTCGGGGTGGTCAGAAACCACGCTTATAAATAAGCGGATTCACATTTAGCCAACTTTACGTAGCAAATCATGACAAGTGGCAAGCTCGTCGATGTCTCCAGCGTACCAAACTTAAAAAATAACACAAGTAAATTAAATATTAATTAAATGTATTTATTTACATTAATACATGTTTTTGTGTCCTGACCAGAAATCGAACCCGATACCTCAGAGTCTATATCCATGGACTTAAACGCTAGACCACGGAGGCAGTTATTATTAATTATTTTCTTTGTTCCTTCAAATTAATACAATTTTTTATTGGATTTTAATTTCATTTTAAATAAGCTCTTAATTTTTTACAATTTTTTTTATCACATATTTTTAGCACTATTTTTTATTGTTTGGTCACTTGAGTTCACAATCCCGAAAACAAATTCGCGTAATTTTAATGTATTAACTCACGGCAGTTGTGTACATCTTGTTGTGTAGATTTCTTGTAGCGAACTAACGGTAAAGGCGCTCGATTTGAGTCTGTGGCAGTCTGGGCGATACATGAGTTTTATTTGCGAGGGTTGTGTAACTACAGTTGGCCTACGATTCGAATCACGATGAATGATACGTAACTTTCCGCGATTTTCCACATCTACACTATCCACACTTGTGTTATTAAATTGGTTGAAATTCTGGAAGGCCTATGTCCAACAGTGGAGGTCTAAGACAGTGTTCTACGGGCTATGATGATGATGGTGACGTTCTGGAAGGACTCCAGCAGTCGAGGTTTAGAACTGTGTTGATGTTGATCTAAAATCTATCACAAAATGGTCAAAGTTTTAAATAGGTGGTAGGCAAACTGATGGTGGTAATTTGCCCAGTCTGCCGGGGCGGGGAAGTATCCACCGTTCGTGCCAATAAACCCAGTAAAGTGTATTCACACGTTTCGGGATCAGGCTCGAATTGCCGTCATATCCAGTCAAGCCGGCATAGCGTTAGGGACTGATGTCAGTCATAAGTGTCTGATTTCAGTTGCTAACATTCATAGACCTCGCGCGCCACTTACCATCAGGTGGGAGCAAGGTCACATGTCGTGCTAGTAAATATTTTTTTAAAAAGTCAATGTACCAGACTGGAGATTTTATTGTAAAGAAATTAAATGTATGTTTTTGTGGTTCTTGATCAGGAATCGAACCCCATTAATAATTTAAATAAATTTAATAGCTGTCTGGAAAAAAAAAATGTTTCCTGGAAACAAAGTAGTGTGTAACAAATGGTGTTTGAATAACTCTTACATTATACTGCGTGGAATTTATTAAACAGCAAATATTTTTATAATATAATCTGAAATAAAAATAAAGATCTATGTATTTTATATTTTAATTAGTATGTAATGAAATCTTAAGTTACGGCGCAGAGAAGTTTTCCTAAAAATATCGCCACTCATTCAGATCCTAATTAGACATCAGAGGTCACGATCGCGCGAACGTTGACTAACGCAATTCTTTCTCTCTCTATTTCGTGTCCCGGCTGTGAGCATGATCAAATAATAATACTCCCAGTCTGTGGGTATTTATAGATATCGCGATTTTCAGACGCGCCCTTATTCACCATGCAGTAGTGTTTAGTTTTTCGGATAATGATTTTTATCTTTAAAAAAAAGTTACCACATGCAGTATAATAACCATTTATCCGAAATATACTTATTTACGAGTAATACCTCACCACAAATTAAAGTTATTATTGTTATTATGTTTTTTTTTAACATCTAGTATGTTTATTTTTGTATGTTTTTTTATTGTTATTACTTATATCATACCTTGTTTAACAAATTTATCTTTCTTTTAAATATTATATAACTTCATTTATAATGACTGTTGGTGGCATAATAAAATGAATAAATAATTGTATGTAATCATCAATTATTTGGTATTCTATACGGGAATTGGGCACGCGTATTCGTCCAAGGACGCCGCCGATTAGGACAATGCCCCAGACACTGTTATTTTGTGAATTTATGTTGTATCTGTCAGCTTTTGTGTTCAGCTGGATCCACATATCGCGTTAAAGACAAACCGTTATTTAACGAAACGCGCTGCAGTAGTGACAATTAGTGTTGCCCATAGTGTGACTAGGATTACTCTTCGTATTGGTCTTGATAATATGTTGACGCGGTGGTGGCTCGATTCTAGGAACGCTTTACTTAAAATCCTACAAAGGTCGGTTTAAACTCCCCCGGCATGTACCAATGAGAAATTAAAAAATCTTACTTACATTTTTCATAGATTTACAACACCACCGTTCCCGTGCCTACCCAAACAAAAAAAAAAAAGTAAAGTATCATCACGACCGTTTCCCTTCTGGGGTGGTCAGAAACCACGCTTATAAATAAGCGGATTCACATTTAGCCAACTTTACTATAGGCCAATCATGACAAGTGGCAAGCTCGTCGATGTCTCCAGCGTACCAAACTCGAGAAATATCACAAATAAATTAAATATTATGTAAATAAATACATTTACATTAATAAATATTTTTGTGTCCCGACCAGGAATCGAACCCGGTACCTCCGAGTCTAAATCCACGGACTTAACCGCTAGACCACGGAGGCAGTCTACCCAAACAAATACTGTATAATTCCGTTAACGCCTGGATTTTAAGGAAAGGGTTCTTACAACCATCATCGTATAAACGTTAATGCGCTTCTGTGCAACTATCTATTCTTTAATCAACAAAATCTCATTTTAAATATTAGAAAATGTCTAAAATCTCGAATTTTATTTTTGGGCTCGATATGTGGATCCAGCTTTACGTATTCTATCAAATTTATTAGTTCGGCGTTCGACAACGCGAGTTTGCGGAATATAAATAAGCTCCATCAAATAAAGAAGTCTGTGTATATGTACATTGCTACCTTTTGTAACACCTTCGAGTTAACTTATTTGAACATGTTGATCTAAATAAAATAAATTTAAATAAACCAGCTTGCGTAAAAATGATCTTGAATTAAAAAGTGAGAAGAAATAAATAAAAATCTAGCCCAAGAGTTCCGGTACTAAAAAGTTTGTTAACCGCTTAACACCATTGATACATACATATCTTCACGCCAAATACCTTGCGGGGTAGGCAGAGACGATTGAGCGCCACTTGTCACGATCACGACACACCTCTTTCGTTTCTTCGACATTCATCAACCTTCTCATACATGCCCGTTTGTTTCGATGGCTTTTTAATGCACCTTAAGCTATTGTTTTATTTATTTTATCGTGATAGGTAAGTGTTGGTCTGCCAGGGCCTCTTTTACCCACGACTTTCGTATGTCCGAACCATCGGAGCATGCCTTTCCTTATTTTTGTCACTATCCTTACTTTAATACCTACCCTTTTGCGTATTTCGTTATTACGTTGCGGTCCGTCAAGGTGACGCTGCATATCTGACGCAACAACCTCATCTCTACTGCATTAACTCTACTCTCATGCGTATTCTGACATATCCACGTTTCGCTTCCATACATTAGTGTTGGTAATAGCATTGCATTGTGTATGCCGAGTCGAGCTTTGTCACTGACATTCCTACTGGCGATCAGGGATTAAAGTCAAAGTCAAATCATTTATTACAATTTGGCCTTCTCGGGCTCTTTTGTATTGTCACATTACATTGTTATAATTATTTAAATAAATTATATTAAATTTATTACAATACAATTGAATTGACCTAAATATAAACATACACCAACAGTAAAAGGTGTCCAAAATATATTAATAATATACATTTGCACATCTACCAGGCATTTTTGTCACTAATAAAATCATTTATCTTATAATAGGCCTTGCCTATAAGTCGACGTTTGACATGAATTTTTAGTTTATCGAAACACAAGCTAGTTAGTTCCTTTGGGAGTGTGTTATAAAAACGAACACCAAGTCCCAAAAAAGACTTACTAGTTTTACTGAGGCGTAGGTGAGGCAAAGCTAATTCCCAGACAGATCCCAGGACACCGTTAACACTATTTCCCGCATTCCCTCTTCAACATCCTATCATACTTCCCATCCGCAGTGAAAACACTGCCCAGATATATAATTTCATTTACCTGTTCCAGAGTTTCATCGTCAATCTTTATCGTCACGGTTGTCATCCTTTTTCTTTCAAACACTAGTAACCTTGGTTTTTCTCGCATTCAAACGGAGTCCTTTTTCTGCACATCCCTCTTTAATTTCTGTGACTAGTGATTGCAGTTGTTGTTCAGACGATGCCATAAAAACATTAACACCGTTGATATAATATTATATATTTTATGACATAGCGACTTTAACAGTAAAGACCCATTAAAAACCGAGACAGGTTCAAATCTTCCCAACAATATAGTTCATCGACTTAATTTCTAATTCTACCGGCTATACTATAGTGAGTGCTCTGAAGAGCTCTATAACCTAATTCCTTCCTCTCCATTCCGCAACCGAACCACACGCACAGGTCAGAATATGCACCCACATACCGTAGTCACCATCCCTTCGCGTACCTATAAATTTGGTGACTCATACGTCTGTCGCACAATAAAGATGTGGAATGCTCTTCCAGCCTGTGTGTTTTCACTTTCCTATAACCTGGAGTCCTTCAAGCGAAGTGTTAAAAGGCGTCTAGTCAAGCCGGCATAGTGTTAGGGACTGATGTCGGACATAAGTGTCTGATTCCAGTTGCTAACATTCATGGACCATGCGCACCATTTACCATCAGGTGGGTGCACGGTCACATGTCGTGCTAGTATAAAAATAAAAATTATAATTAAAACACAATATGGCGTCTGATTGTCGTCTTAATAAAATTTGATTAATGTCATATCTTGAAGAATCACCAAAATCGGCTAACGAGTTTGGTCTCCAGTGTGCCACAAAGGAACAAATCGTCATGATCGTAGAACAGTGACGGATCTGCTATATTTAAAATTTTCATGACGGCCATTCAAAGTTAAATAACTGTTTTTTTGTCACTTCTTTTTTAAGTTAATACTAGTCTCATAATAAGTCCACAAACAATATAAAACTATACTTATATAAAATCAGATTTTTTTAAATCCAACACTGTTCTACGATCATAACGAAATATACATACATATGTACATAGGTTGATAAACCGAATTACCTTCTTTGCGTCGCGCAGTCGGGTAACTGTGAATTAATACAATTTAGCCCAAATAATATAAAATACAAGATGAACTATGTCCTTTGATCCTTATAAACGACTTATGTCAGCTAGTGTAATAAAATACAGGATGTCATTATTTGAATAGATGGCTGTTGCAGCATGGAACAGTCTCCTAATAAATGCATAGTATTTGATATCAATTGTCATAAATTGTACAATTTCAAATGTTGCACAAATCAGGAAATACCATTGTTTATTGTTGAAGTTTAATATTGCTTGTAGTGCATCGTTATTCGACATCGGGCTTATATGTATGGCACAATTGTTAGAGCGATCTTTTAGTTTAGAACTTTACTTTTGTGACAGCTGTTCTTGGGCATTCCTCCTAGCTTTTAATATTTCTGACAGACGTACGAGTAATCGATCCGATTACTTTTCTGACGATTGTGCACTCCGCTTCACCCTGCTGTACAGTATTGACAAAACATTCATTCGTTGACTTTGAGCTGACGTTTCATTTTAAAAGCTTGGTTGAACACATTTGTCCAAGTTACGTTTAACTGTCAAGAGTGATGAAAATACTTCTGAAGTGCTCCATAGTATATCCTAATATTCGTCGCGACGAAGCGAATATGTTTTTTTGGGCATTGCTTTTGACATTTCTGACAGATGTATTCGTTCTTAGACAATCCGATCTTGGACGATTGTGCACTCCGCAAGTTAGTATTTGCTTGGTGTAGTAAAATTTGTGGTTTGATACAGTACAATTGCGACAGTATCCGCCTCAGGTTGCACCTCGGATACATTTCCTGCGAATTTGCAATTATTTACTGAAGCATTAAAATACGTCTACTTCTATAGCAGCTCATTAGGTTAAAGTATTTAAATGATTTATGAACAAATACCTAATAAAGGTCACTTATGTATGGAAGCAAGACGTGGATATGTCAGAATATGCATGAGAGTAGAGTTAATGCAGTAGAAATGAGGACCACATACGAAAAACGGTAGGTATAAAAGAAAGCAAAGGCACAAAAATAAGGGAAAAGCATACTACGATGGTTTGGGCATGTTGAAAGGATGAGCGAAGAAAGATTGACGAACCAGGTATATAATGTGAAAGTTGTGGGTAAAAGAGGCCCTGGCAGACCAAGACACACATATCACGATCAAATAAATAAAACACTAGCTGAAGGAGAATTAAAAGGCCTTCGTAACAAAAGGGCATGTATGAAGAGGTTGATGAATGTCGATGAAGCGAAAGAAGAAGAATATGTCGTGTCAAGTGGCGCTCAATTGTCTCTGCCTACCCCGTAAGGGATATGGCGTGAAGATATGTATATGTATGTATAGGTCGCGGTTCGAAGCCAATAATAAAAGGAACCAAAGAAAAGCCCTGAAGTGGCGCACAATCATATATGCTTGGTCTCCAGCGTTGCTTAAATTCTACCTAAATGCCTTTTAATTGTCCCTCTCGGACCAGAGTAATCTAAAAGTTAACAGCACTGTACGTACATTGTATGGTGTTGCCTTAGAAACCTCTAGACATACTCTTCTAGAAAAGAGGTATTACTTCCGCCGACATGACAAAGTCCATGAAGCAGTAAGTCAATGTAAAAGAGCCAGAAAGGGAGTAACTATATATAAAATTTTTACCACATTTGTAAAGGACAAAAAGGACAAAGTACGAAAACTCAAATCAAGATTTCAAAAATCTTTGAAAATATGCAAAAAAAAAGGTGCAAAAACGTTAAATCCTCTTAAGTAATGGAATACAGGCACTACTACCTACTAAGGCGCGGTGGTGGCTCGGTTGTAAGAACGCATTCCTTAAATCCTACAAAGGTCGGTTCAAACCCACCCGGCATGTACCAATGAGTAATACACTTTTCTTACGTACATTTGCCATATTTACAACACCACCGTTCCCGTGCGGAGAGCACATTAAACCGTCGGTCACAGTTCCACTAATACCAACTTGTGGAATCGTTAATAAATTGTCATTAAAAATTGACATCATATTCTCGCCAAGCCGTCTGGCCAGCGTGGCGAGTGTAGGCCAAATTCTCCAGATATATGTTCTTGAAGGCCCATGTCCAGCAGTGGAGGTCTAGGACACTATGTTCTAGGGGCTGTAATAATAAATGGAATACAGCTGCAGGTCTAGATGGAGTCGAAATATCTCTCGTAGTCCAAAGAGAATCCAGGTTATAATCAACTCTTAAAGATCCTTCGCGAAGGATTTTACATTATGTAACGGTTACGTGGAAATCATTTCGATCGAGTAAATACGTAACGATCCTCTATGTCACTTAGAAGTAGGTTACTCAACCGAGTAACAAGTCCTAACATAGACCTTATATAATGACTGGTCTATTTATGCTGCTTTTTTTTTATGACAGCGACCATGTGTATTATTTACTGTCAGTTTGGCCGAGCATGGCTAAGTGATAAGTAAAGCTCACAAACAAAGTTTATTTTATTTTTTTATTTTATTTAAAAAGTTTATTGCCCACAAGTACAAAGGGCTAACATAAAGTCGGTAGACATTCTCTGCCTTCCAAAGTTTTAGTAACAGGAGTAGGTGCACAAAAAAAAAATATGATTGAAATATTCTTACATGTTCTTACATCTAATAATAATAATAATAAAAAAAAAATGCACATTGTTTACAAAAGTATTGTACAAGGGAGAGATTTCCACAGCTAACCTTTGTGATGGCGATAAGAGATAAGAGTGGTGCAGATAATAAGAAAAAATAGAATATAGATATATACAACAACAATTAAATAATAAATACTACTGATTCATAATATACATACTTATATAAAATAATTACTATGTCAAAGCGTGATTGAGACATTTTGCTTTTTAAAAAAGTGACTGAAGACCAAGTTTTTAAAGATGGAGATAGAAGGAGCTTGTCTGATCACCAGTGGAAGTTTATTCCACTGGCGAGCAGCCGAGACAGTGATTGAATCTGAATATCTGCTGGAAGTGTGAAGAGTACTATCTACGAGTACTATCTTAAACCTAGGACCTAATATGTATAATACTTATATATTTTTAAACAAATACCTAAAATTATTACAACAAAAACTAATAACCTAAAAAAATACATACATAGAAAAAAATAATAATAATACTAGCAGCATTTGCCCTTCGAATTAAGATACTTAATTTTTGTGCGAAAAACTGCCAGCCCTATTGTCACCAGCGACCTCAATGAGCCTTGGAACAATTTCTTTATAAAAAGCTTTTAGTTCTGAAATAATATATTTATATATTATGTAGTCGCTTAAGGTTATTTTTTATTTAAAGTCTTTTTTAAATTAGGTTAGGTTTATATTTATTATTATTTTATAGTTATACGAGTATGTATAGTTCTTCAAGGCTCATCTCCAACAGTGGGGGTCTAGGACGCCGTGTTCTAGGGGCTGTAATGAATTATAGTTATTTAATTTGTTTTGTTTTTTAAAGTAGTCTGTAATTATTATTTTACCTAATTATTATAATAAACAAACATTATACCTACATACAAATACTATATAGTAAATTTGTATGAATGTACGTTACAAAATCAACATTTCTGAAGAATTAGGCCTACACGGGCCAAACGGGTTGGTGAGTGTCTTAAGTTTAATGCCAATTTATTAGCGATTCTACTAGTTGGTATTAGTGGAACATGGGCCGACGCAATGGCTTCGCCTGCTCTCTGAACCACGGGAAAAGTGGTGAAAAAATATAAATTTCTAAGCTATTTCATGGATAAATCGTGCGGGTGCCCAGTACATCGTGTGTGGGAAAAAGAGGGGAGAATTATATTAATGTATATTATATTAACTTATTTTAAAATAGAAGTCCCAGTCCTTAAAAAAAATATAATAAGTCCATAACCTAGGCATACATTTAGCTCTTGAATTATTTACTTCGCATAGGATAGTCGCTTCTTTCCCATAAATTATAAAGACTAATTTGGCATATCAATTCCGAGAGCGTGTTCAAGGAATCCCTGTGTTTTAAGTAATTAAATTTATATTGTATGAGGTTCTTATATTAGGATAATTGTGCAAGATTGATAGCTCACTGCTTGTACTTTTACAAATCGTGTCATTACGATCATATAATTACATTACATTGTAAACAATAATAATAACTAAGTCAACGAATTCTCTGTTTACTATTTTCTATACTCAACGAGCCTGTGACACCGAAATACCTCAAGAGTAAATTTGCCTATCTCTCTTCATTCCATGATAAGTCTCTTCGCTCTTCACATAACTCTGTTCTCTCCATTCCCTCTCACCATACTGGATTTATGGCCAACTCATTTGCTGTTGTCGCCGCAAATCTGTGGAATGAACTACCGGTAGAAATCCGACAAGCATCCAACCGAAAAATGTTTTAAAAAATGGTGTCATCGTATTATTTAAATGGTTCATAAGTTATGTAATATCATATGTAGTATATGTATTATTAGTATTTAATATATAATAGTTATTAGTATGTATTTAGTAATATCATTGTATTTTTATGTATATAGATTATTATTATATATAAATATTTGCACCTACCTTACATTTGAAATGGTCCCCATTGTCCCTAAGGTTGGCTGTCAGATAATGTCCGCCCCTTGTATAACGTGCAATAAAGTTTTAAATAGGTCAAACATAAGATAGAGCAGGCATCGAGTACATTTTCATACTTTTAGGTTTCTGGTTTAATTCCCCATATTCCCCAGCATGACTACGGTGGTAATTTCTACGCACCTTGCCTGGTCTAACAGGGCTAGTGTTACCAAGACCAAGACCACCGATATTGGTCTTGCCAACTCTTGCTCAGATAATTTTTTTTTGTTTCGGAATACTACGATTTTTTTGTCAATTGTAACTGCGTCGTGTCTCTCTTTTTTAGGGATCAGAGGGAAAAAAATAATAATAATAAATAAAGTTTATTAAAACAATGTTTTTTTTTTTTTTTTCCAGACAGGTCACACATTTCAAGTTTCCGTGGTAAGCTACGAGACTTGTGTTACGGAAACTAGATGGTTGATAAACTACATATTATACGTTTTTTATTGTAAATATATACATATGTACATTATATAATGTACAACTTGCCCCCGGTGGGAATCGAACCCACGACCTCCTGAGTTCACGGCAACGTTTGTTACTGATAGTGCTTGTCCTCACTCTGTTAAGCAATGATGCATTGGTCTTGCGTCTTATAGCAAAGAAGTCATCTGTATGAGCCTGCGCAAATGCGCGGACGCAATACAGTAGCGTGGCAGACCCAACAATATCCTGAAGCTATTATTGTACTGTACATTGTGGTGCTGATCGATGCCTGCGTAAAGTTGGTCCACAGACTGCTATAGAAAATTTGGCAGTAGGCTTTAAATAAATTTAAAAGGCTATGACAAGCTGGCGCAGTATAAGTGGGTTGGAAATGGATGAACATCATGTAGATATGCACCTTAGAACTGAGCGGCAAGCTGAAGTTTATTACACGTAACAATGCTCGGGCTGGCTTCGCCATGACAGGCCATTTCACCCATTGTTAACTTCTTGTTTATGATGCAGCCCAGGTTTTTGATGGTGTGGAAGTCCACTCAATATCCTCGCATACGGCAAGAATACCGTAGTAGTTCTAATAATAATAATAATTATAAAATTCTTTATCGCACTCAAAATATACAATATAAAGTGTTGTACATAGGCGAGCATAATACCATGAAGGTATTCTCTACCAGCTAACCTTTGGAAGAGTGAGAGATTAATATTATGGGTGCAGATTGTGAAAATGGAAATAATATAGTAAAAACCAGAATTAAAATATGTATATAAATACAATATATACATTTATAATACCTAACAGAAAAATAATAATACATAATTAAGATAAATACATAAATAATTATATATACATATATAGGTACTAATAATATGTCAGTGATTAGGATTCGTTTTGCTTTTTAAGGAAGTAAGAGAGAAGAAGTTTTTTGAATATATTTAAAGACGGTGCCTGTCTGATAAGCAATTGTAGCCTGTTCCATTGACGAGCTGCTGACACGGTGAGAGAATCTGAATCTATTTTCACTAAACTTGCTCTTAAGTATAATATTTGTAACAATTTTGATCTGAGTTGCGATATATTTTTATACGAAGCAAAGCTAAGTTTACGCAGCAATAGAATTGCACTTTGACTTCGTGCCCAGCTCATTACTCGTGCCTCACCTTTATTATTAAAATATTTGACAAACCAACATTTATAAAACTCACGTGTTGGTTTTAATCCCAAAGCTTTGTTAAACCAGCCATTATTGTGCCATGAAATGTCGCATTCTGACAGGTGCACGGCTGGCAATAGAAATAGAATAGAGAATGAGATCCCATAGACATATTTTTTATGGATCGAACAATGACTTTATCGAGGTGCTAAAATTTTTTTTTAAATGAAATAAACACTAATAAATACACATATTATACATAAACTTACATACATACACATACATATCTTCACGCTAGATCCCTTACGGGGTAGGCAGAGACAATTGAGCGCCACTTGACACGATCACGACATACCTCTTTCGCTTCATCGACATTCATCAACCTCTTCATACATGCCCTTTTGTTACGAAGGCTTTTTAATTCTCCTTCAGCTAGTGTTTTATTTATTTGATCGTGATACGTGTGTCTTGCTTTCCTTATTGCTTTTCCTTATTTTTGTGCCTATGCTTTCTTTTATACCTACCATTTTTCGTATTTCGACGTTACGTATGTGGTCCGCCAAAGTGACGCCGCATAACCGACGCAGCGACCTCATTTCTACTGCATTAACCCTACTCTCATGCATATTCTGACATTTCCACGTCTCGCTTCCATACATAAGTGTTGGTACCAGCATGGCATTGTGTATGGCGAGCCGAGCTTTGTCACTTACATTTCGACTGGCGATCAGTGACCCCAGGGCACCGTTAACACTATTTCCCGCGTTCACTCTTCTTTCAACATCCCTATCATACTTCCCATCCGCAGTGAAAACACTGCCCAGATATATAATTTCATTTACTTGTTCTAGAGTTTCATCATCAATCTTTATCGTCACGGTTGTCATCCTTCTTCTTTCAAACACTAGTACCTTGGTTTTTCTCGCAAACTTACATACCGCGTATTAATTGCCAAAAAAAAAATTTTAGGTTTCAGGTGTGGTTAGTAACATAAAAATAATTATCCGAAAAACAAAACACTACTGCATGGTGAATGAGGCCGCGTTTGAAAATCGCGATACCATCGTGATACATACCTACAGGGTTGGAAAGTGTTATAATACGCCCACAGCCGAGAGACGAAATAGAGAGAGAAATAATTACGTAAGTCGACGTTCTCGCGATGGTCGACCTCTCGCTACCTATTTGATTAGGCTCAGCATGAGTGGCGATATTTTTAGGATAACTTCTCTGCACTGTAACTTAAGATTTTATTACTGACTAATAAAAATAAAACAAACGTAGTTCTTAATTTTTATTCTAGATTAGAATATAAAAATATTTGCTCTTCAATAAATTCCACGTATATACAACTTACAAATTTCAAATGCAATGCAATCATCAATCGTCACGTTATATCTCTCCACTGCAGGATGTACCTCCCCCAAGGGGAGCCACTTAACGCAATCTTTTGCCACTCTCATCCAACCCCCACCAGCCTTCTTCAGGTCATCCGTCTATTTGGCGAAGGGTCGTCCTACTCTACGTCTTCCCGTATGTGGTCTCTACTCTAGATTTTATCGTTCGTCGGTTCTGCGACAGATGTGTCCAGCCATTGCCACTTCAGTTTGCTAATTTTAAAATCTATGTCAGTAAGTTTCGTTCTCTGACGAATATCTACGTTTTGAATTCTATCCATTAGAGAAATATCAAGCATAGTTCTTTCCATAGCTCGCTGAGCAACCTTGAATTTATGGACCACTGTCAGCGTCAACGTCTTTGCTCCGTACAACATTACTGGAAGGACGCACTGGTTAAAGACCTTCGTCTTGAAACATTGTGGTATGGACGATGAGAGAATGTGCCGGAGTTTATCGGTGATTATAAACGTTACATACATTTAAAGTCTTTGTTTTTGTACGTTTTATTATGCTCGACAGACTGGACTGGCATATATGACCACGAGGAGTGCAATCAGAAGGATTTCCCCCGACACCGTCGTGGTAGACCGGCAAAATTCTGATTTACTGTAACGTTTGACTTTTAGAGAAAATTCACCAACGTTTATTTTCTCTACTTTTACATTATGTATTATTTGCAGACTGTCAATACAGTTTTCTGACTTACTATTAGTGTTGCTCAAAGAAAGACCAAGACCAAGGCTGGCCAAGTTTTCCAGAATACCTGGTTTCGGTCTTGTTCTTGCTAGTCTTGGTCTTAGTATTATTATTATAAGTAGTAAGGAAACCTTATGAGACTTTAGTGTCTGTCCACAAACTAGTATTTTGACCAGTAGTTGGTCTGATTTACTTGAAATTTGGAATGGTTATAGATCTTTTTGACCAACATGTATCCGAAAATGTATACAGAGTTTATAACAAAATCTATGTATACCATTGTTTTTGATATCGAGAAATCCGTCTCGAAGGACCAAGTTATGTTGTAATGCAGATGATTTAGCGCTTGCAAGGCAAAATTTTGTTTTAATTATTTTTGATATCGAGAAATCCGGCTCGAAGGACCAAATTATGTTGTGATGTTGTTGATTTAGCGCTTGCAAGGCATCATTTTATATTAATTGTTTCTGTTATTAAGAAATAAAATAAGCTTGTTTTTAACCTTTAAAATAAATCTGTCTTTATTAAATTGAATTGAAATTAAAATGACTATGATAATGCACGTTGGGCAGTGCCAACAATCATCCTTTTTGCTACCGGGTAAATAAGATAGATTACGATATATTAAAAAAATATTTTAAATGTTTAATTATGTGTAACATTTTAAGCAAAAACGGTAACGTTTGAAAAGCTCCGACTTAAAATAACACAAGAAACGTTAAATAAACAGTGGGTTATAGTGACGAGGTTAAAGTTCTTTAATGCAAGCTTCCAGGGGCTTAGGAAGAAATCCCTTTTTAGGTAGACATATATGTATTTTAATAGTTGCCTCGGCACGTATTTTTTTTTTAAGAAATAGCCAGTCTTCAAATAAAGTGCTCTACCATAGGTATATAATATCAACAATAAGGTTGATATTCCCTTGAAAATTATACAGTCATTTGACCTTAGCAATATTTTAATTATAAAGGAAAGTATCATCATGACCGTTTCCCTTTCGGGGTGGTCAGAAACCAAGCTTATAAATAAGCGGATTCACATTTAGCCAACTTTACTATAGGCCAATCATGACATGCGGCAAGCTCGTTGATGTCTCCAGCGTACCAAACTCAGAAATATCACAAATAAATTAAATATTAATTTATTTACATGGAATCGAACCCGGTACCTCCGAGTCTAAATCCACGGACTTAACCGCGGAGGCAGTTTTAGTAGAGAAGTAGTATTTATAAAGGAATGTTTGTCAAAACTAATAGACCACTTTCTTGTAATAATCAAAGATTTCTGAAGTTAGAGTGAACTTTTAAGAAATGTCACTCACTTTCTAGAGAAAAAAATACGGAGATATCTTAATTTAAGAAAAAACAGATAAGTAAAGTACATACATACACATACATATCTTCACGCCAGATCCCTTGCGGGGTAGGCAGAGACAATTGAGCGCCACTTGACACGATCACGACATACCTCTTTCGCTTTATCGACATTCATCAACCTCTTTATACATGACCTTTTGTTACGAAGGCTTTTTAATTCTCCTTCAGCTAAGCTCCTTTATAGGTAAAGTAAAAAAATATTTATTGCACAATTAATATCTAAGATAAAATAAAGTTCATAGGCGAGCTTAATACCTTAAATGTGCAGAGTCAAAAATTATAACTAATACAATAAATAACTATGTCACTGGGTAGTTTAAGTAATATTATACTTATAAGGTTAGCTGGTGTATAATGCCTCACGGCATAAAGCTCGCATATGCACATAAATTTTAAGTTATTTTAGTTTTTGTGCAATAAAGCATTTATTTATTTATACCTAAATAAGCATACATATAAACTTAAATTCAATTGAAAATAAAAAAAATAAATTTAAAAATATTTATATATTTATTTTATTTATTTTAAAACTTTATTGTAAAAAAATACAAAAGGCGAACGTAATGCCGCTAGGCATTCTCTGCCCGTTAACCTTTGGGACATTGAGATCATTTAATATTGAGTACGGTGCAAATAAATAGAATAATATTTAAAAACTGAAAAAAAAAAAAAATACTTACAAAATAAATAGCTCCACCGAATTTATGTCCTGCGGCATCGTGTCCAAAGCACTGGCAGCATTTTCTCTCTGAATTAAAATACCTAATTTTTGAGACAAAAAACTGCCAGACCCCAATGAGCATTGGAATAATTAGAAATTATTTTATATTATTAATTAGAAAGATCCCCACAGGCCCATCGTTCGTACCGCAAACCGTAATGTTATTTTTTTAAATGAATTGAATTCAGATATACGTCTATGTTCTCAGGTCATTGTCGAACTCGGCCGGTTCGCCTTTGATTTTATACCTTTGCATTAGTTTTTCCCTTTTATGAGTTTAGTGGTGTTTAGTGTTTTATCGATGAATATTTTATGGTGGCCCTGTGAAATGAGCTTTTACATGTTAAATTAATAGTTTATATAATAAAGAAAGGTGGTGGCTTGGTTGTAAGAGATGCGTTCCTTAAATCCTACAAAGGTCGGTTCAAACCCCCGGCATGTACCAATGAGAAATACACTTTTAGCGATAGATTTACAACACCACCGTTCACGTGAGAGCACGTTAAACCGTCGGTTCCGGTTTCACTAATACAAACCTGTGGTATCGTTAATAATTTGTCATAATTGACATTATATCCTCGCCAAGCTGTCTGGCCAGCGTGGCCAGTGTAGGCCATATCCTCCATATACTCGTATGTTCTGGAAGGCCCATCTCCAACAGTGGATGTCTAGGACTATGTGAGTCTAAGAGGGCTGTAATAAAAAATCCAATTAGGTCATCTTATTCTTTACTGAATTACACTAACCTTAAAAGGTGGGTTCAAATCCCGGCTATGAGAAATACACGTACGTAAAATCTTTGCATCACTTACTGAAAGAATTGGGCCTAAGCAGGTCTGCCGTCAATACATTTATGGAACGAGCTTCCAAGACGGCATTAACGGAATCATACAGTATTTCGTTGGTGAGGGAGAGGAGTAGAATGGTGGATGGTGAGCGTATTATCGCGCAATAAAAAAAAAGAAGGCCTCCTTTTCTTAAACCAGCCTATTGTCGGTCGCAAGCCCGAGAGACCATTCTTCTCATCTCCTACCCACACACGATGGACCCGGCACCCGCACGATGAATCCATGGAATGCTTAGAAATTTGTCTCCTCTCTCTCTCATAGGTGGTAGGAGCACTGATGGTGGTAATTTGCCCAGTCTTCTTAGGCGAGGAAGTATCCTCCGTTCGTGCCGATAAACCCAGTAAAGTGGATCCACACGTTTCGGGATTAGGCTCGAATTGCCGTCATGCCCAGTCAAGCATAGTGTTAGGGACTGATGTCAGTCATAAGTGTCTGATTTCAGTTACTAACATTCATGGACATCGCGCGCCACTTACAATCAGGTGGCTAGGTCACATGTCGTGCATATATAAAAAAAAAAAAAAACTTCTGGAATCGTTCATAAATTGTCATCAAATATGCTTCTATATAACCGTGGTCAGACCACTCCGAAAGATAAACGGTCGTGATGATACTTTATTTTTTACTTTTACTAAAAATTTTGCCAACCCGTTTGAATATTATTGTCCTCAAAGTGTTTAATTGTAGAATATATTAAACACATAGTTGACTAACTGATCTAACAATGGTTTACAATTAATTGTCTTAGATAATGTGTGGACAAACAACATATTGAACTAAACTGTATAGATACTCGTAATTACTACAATTCGGGATCCTCCATTTTGATGCCATTGTTATTTTGAAATGAATGAAAAGCGGCACCGACTTGTTAAGGGTACATACTTATTATTGTCGACATAAAATAATAAAAGGTATACACAATCTGTGTGGGAAATGCCACTCTCGACAGACTATTCATCTGGGCGCTGCAAACTTTGGCCTTGAGACAATGGGACCGTGGGGGCCAAGCGCTAAGAAGATCTTTAAAGAACTGTCTAAGCGGCTGGTTAACGCTGTATGTGACAAGAGGGCTGGCAGTTTTTTCGCGCAACAAATCAGCATCGCTGTGCAGCGGGGGAATGCTGGGAGTGTTCTTGGCTCACTGCCACATGATCAAGTCATGGGTAAATATTAATATATATAGTTTAGATTTTAGTTTTCTAGAATAATTACCTATTGAATTGATTTATCAAAAAGTTAAATAAAAATATTGTTTATTTAATTTATTAAAACATTACAAAAATACTGAAACAATTAAAATTAATTGGAAATAGATTTCTATTTCTAGAATATATAAAACTAAATAAACTTTAATTTAAAACTTTATTTTTTCTTTTTTTTAAAAATTTTTTACTTAAACAACTAAAAATTAAATAACTAACTATAAAAACTAATTTAAACTTATCTATTCCAAGGAAGTTATTAAAACGCTTTGGTTTAAAATCGTACAATTTCGGTTCAATCCCCCCCCAATGTACCGAACCCGGTACCTTCGAGTCTAATTAACCTTAACCGCTAGACCACGGAGGTATTTTTTATGAAATAGTTCATATAAATAGTAGTTTGTTTTGTTTGTGATGTTCCTTTAAATAAACTTCCTATAAAAGTTTTCTCCTATAAAATTTAGTAATTCTGACGTGAGTTCGGGTATGATTGGTTTAGCACTTGGGTGATGTAAAGTGAAGTTGTTATAATTATTCTGGCAGCTTTGTGACTTGGAGACTTTTTCCTCGCATTTTAATTTGGACGTGACTTGTGAACCAATTTAAGTAATTAACAGATCCAGCCTGAATGGTCTAGCGGTTATAGCCTTAGATTTAGGACTACGGTTGTAACAGAGGAAATCGTACCTCCTGTGCATTCGCCACCAAAAGTTTTTTGCAATGAGTAATGAATTGACTCAAACTTTGATAAATTTAAATAAATTTTTCACTTTTTTTTGTCCACCTACTTATCTCCGATGTCGCGGAGGCCAAACTTTTCATCTCCGAATCCGCCTAAATAGGCCTCCGATATAACCCTAATTCAATTTAATGCTGGTTGATAAATGTTTTTATTCGACAAAAGAATACCTAGACACTAAGCTCGACAAAGTCATGTGACTAAATAAATATTTGTATGCTAGAAAAGCGAAGCATGTGATATAATTACATATAATAATCTGCCTGTACCTACCATGTTTCTGACAAATATATTATTTTATTTCATTTCATTATTAATAGTAATTTATACGTTTGAAAATTAATTAATAATTTAGTTTTTATTAATCTTTTCTTTTTGTTCATTATTTATTTCAGCCCCTAGGACACAGCGTCCTAAACCTCCACTGTTGGAGATGGGCCTTCCAGAACCTATATCAGGAGAATTTGGCCTACACGCGCTACGCTGGCCAGGCGGGTTGGCGAGGAGCTGATGTCAATTTTTTATGACAATTTATTAACGATTCTACAAGTTGGTATTTAGTGGCACCGGGGCCGCTGGCTTAACGTGCTCTCCGAGGCACGGGAACGGTGGTGTTGTAAATCTATGACAAATGTACGTAAGATAAATGTATTTCTTATTGGTACATGTCGTGTGGGTTTGAACCGACCTTTGTAGGATATAAGGATCGCGTTCTTACAACCGAGCCACCACCGCGCCAATTTATCCACTTGTCACGGGGAAAGTGGTAAAAAAAAATAAAAGTGGAAAAATAATAAAAAAAAAGATCTACCCGGGAGTCGTGGTTATTAAAAGAGGTGGTCAGTACAATAGCTTTCCGCCATGCCACGGAGTGGTACTCCCCTGGTCAACTCGCTGTGCCGCGCCGAAGTAAGGATCTGGGCGCTGGGCGTAGTGCTGGCATGGTCTGGTTGTAGTGCAGGTGGAGAGGCCGCTCTGGATCAGTTACAGTTAGGTTGTAGGTTGAAGGTTGAAGAGAAAACGTTTATTGCTCTTAAATTAGCAGAGGCTTTGCGTTTTGTCGGCTTTCGGGTCTCACACGGGCAATTAGCCTATCTTAATTCTGACATACCTGGTACGGTATCACTGTACCTACTGTACTTACATATGTAATCTCATAGGTGAATTTAAAAGATATTTATTTATTTGTTGTTGTGTAATTCTGTATTTCTTTCATTTGTAAATCTACTATAGCTGAGTTTTCCTTGCAGATTCCTTTCTCAGTCAGATTAAACATTAACAGGTCAATGGAATTTGCTAAGCTGCTAGTCTTCTGCTAACAGCTTACTCTTTGGACTACTTCACTGCTGAGTCTTCCATTAACAGGAGTAGAATCATTCAAAATAATAAAATTATGACGTGTCACAAATGCCTGTAATAGGTTTTACGTGAATATAAGTATATTATCTTTTTTTGGTGTCAACTCTTTTCGTCAGCCGCTTTGACAACTAAGCGTGGATTAGTTTAGTTGCATATATGTCACTCATCATAAGTTATAAGATACCTAAGTTGAATGGAGGCACTAGTTATTATAAAGGAAATTCGTGAGTTAAACGCGTAGACGTATATCTTAGGGATAAGCCAAATCATATTGTAAATTGAACTATTATTTTGACCAAACTGGGGAGTATAGGCGACTATCTACTACTATACAGTATACATCATTGCCTCGACTGTCGGTGCTTTTAGGAAGCCTATTTTGGATATACTAAAACCATAATGTGTTATTGTTACTTATCATTATTGTTGTATACTTATTTTTTTCTTCTTCTTTACTCATATCTTTCTTTTTTGCTAATTGTTGTTTAACTTCACTATCTGACGTTACCTATTTATATAATCTGGTTTACGTCGTTGGTAACATACTTAACAATTTGTTTATTTAAATGTTATTATATATGTGTGTTACTGTATGTGAACCTAAATAAAAAAATAATAAAAAAAATATGCCTGCAATAGGCCTGCATTCAAGTCCAAATCCTAGAATAATAAAAATAGTGATCGTGTGATCAAATGGTAAACTAGAGGAAAGTGCTTATTCTTAAGAAAATATGTTTAATATTTTTAAGCCCTAAATAATAAATTATATACCCTGTAAATATAGTGAAAAGGAAAAGAAAAGTATTATCACGACCGTTTCTTTTCCGGGGTTGTCAGAAACCACATTTTTTTTTTAGAGAAGCGGGATCACATTTAGCCAACTTTACTATAGGCCCATCATAACAAGTGGCAAGCTCGTCGATGCGTCTAGCGTACCAATCTCGAGAAATATAACGAATAAATTTAAAATAAAATGTGTCCGGAATATTTGGCCTACACTCGCCACACTGGCCAGACTCGTCTGGAGAGAAACTAATGTCAATTTATTAACGATTCCACAAGTCCATACCACAATGGTTAAAGACGAAGTTCCTTTAAAAATGCGTTTATTTCGGAATAGTATTCATAGGGGATAGTAACATTATGTTTGCTTATTCTATATTAGTAAAGAGAGGATTTTTTTTATATTTGCCTTGCCCTCCTGAAGCACTGGGCACATACATTAGGCAATCTGGCTTCTCACTAACTGCACCTAAGATGATGTTGCCGCTCTCTTGTATTCTGTGCATTAACGACGCGACTTGTTTCCGCAATACTGAGTAGAAATCATCGGTGTGCGCGTACGCAAACATCGTTGATGTACTGCACCGTTGATGTACCGCAGAGACGTCGGGACTAACAGTGGTTCTGGTCATTATATTCATGGTCGCTCGGCAAGCTTTTGGTGAGACCTATGCTTGGTATTTCTCTGCTGCATAGAATTCGAAACGTTGATATTCGTCAGAGAACCAAAGTAACTGACATAGCTTTCAAAATTAGACGCAGAATCGACGACCGATGGGGCAAACGGGTTTTAGAGTGGAGACCACGTACGGAACAACGCACCCCGCGCCAGATGGACTGTTGACATGAAGAATGTCGCTGGCAGAGGTCGGATGAGAGTTATAAAAGACCGCGTGGAGTGGCAAGCTTTGGGTGAGTCCTACATCCAGCAGTGGACACAGGCTGATGATGATGATGATTATTGTAGGGCTGTCTATTTATATTATGTCTGTGACTGGCATCGCACGCGAGGCACGGCAGGCGTCAGTTCGCGTGACGCTAATAGCGCTGCAGCGTCACGTGTCACGCGTCACGCCGTGTTTAATATCGAATTACCTAACGCCGAATTCGCTGCCGAAATTATAATATGGTAATTACTCGTATGATGCAAGTGCATTTAATGTAGCTCCACTATAGTCCAATTCAATATTTTGACGATCTAACGTCGAAACATCCTGCAAGGGAGAGCATTCCACATCTTTAGAGTGCGATACATGTTAGTTTAAATTTATTTCTTTCCTTAAAATTATAAAGAGGTCAGTTCGAGCCCCGGCATGTACCAATGATAAAATATGATTAGACTTTATTTATATGAGATTTCAAATTTATTATTAATTTGTTTTTTCGGTTATCATTTGACTTTGCCCTCTTTTATACATATATGTTTTTATTATTTACCTATTATATCATATTAAATTTATTTATTCTGGTTTCATGTTACTTTATTATATTTACATAAGTACAACAGTACACAAATGGTATCATAAACTAAGAGTTACTTCATTTTATTTTATATTACTGTTTTTGTTAAAAGGTTCAGTGAAAATCAGTTTTTTTTTTAAAGACGGTCAATGGATAAATCATCAATGATACGCCCCCTGCCTGAAGGGCCAACGCGGGTGGGGGTCGCATGACCGACTCACCGTGAGGCCTCCTAAGGAGACCCCAAGGCGCCTACGGACTAAAACCCTATAAACCGCCTCTCTCTCATTGTTGGCCCTGCGTGCCTGAACAGCTAAATCTAAGTCGTGGCTACGGAGTGAAGACACTCGTTCGTTGCAGGCTATGCTGACCTGAATACCTATTTATCATAGCAGTTCATTTTCTTTTCCTCTTTTTACCGAGTTTTATTGTTTTTTAATATAATTTTAATTTTTTCATTTTTTATTTACTGCTTCCGTGGTCTAGCGGTTAAGTCCGTGGATTTAGACTCGGAGGTACCGAGTTCGATTCCTGGTCGGGATACAAAAACATTTAATTATTATTTAATTTATTCTTGATATTTCTCGAGTTTAGTACGTTGGCGACATCGACAAGCTTGCCACTTGTCATGATTGGCCTATAGTAAAGTTGGCTAAATGTGAAACCGCTTCTATATAAGCGTGGTTTCTGACCACCCCGAAAGGGAAACGGTCGTGATGACTTTACTTTTACTTTGTCTTTCTTATTTTTTCTAAACATATGTTTATTTCAAACAAAACCTTAAATTAAATAAACTATATAATAAAAACTAAATTTAACAAAATTAAAAAAATATAAAAAGCTAGGTATATTAAAAACACTAATACTATGTAATTCCTAGAATATATTAGTATGTTAATTAACTTTACGGCGTTTGGTGAAGACTAGCTACAGTTTGGCACGTTATCCGCACCTTAATACACACACGAGCAATTGTAACGGGTCACTAAGAAAAACTTTATTAATAGATTTTATTTTTTTGGTATAATAAATATTTGTACAATAAGTACACAATACAAATATGAATACATTGTTGCGTCATATTAGCACTGGAGTACTGGCTACTCTCTACTAAATTTCTGGAATCATACATGTCTTCTTCGTTCTACGCACAACAATAAACTTTCAACAGTATTCTGCATATTTACACGTGTATCTGATATGACATATGATCAACATCATTTGGAAAGATATAATAAAATAACAAAAATATTACAAAACTCAAACCAGCCTTTGATATGCAGAGCAGAAATGCGCTGCTCTGTTCATCAATAATAATAGTAAAGTATTATCACGATCGTATCTCTTCCGGATCGTATCTATCATGACACATGGCACGCTCGTCGATATCTCTAGCGTACCAAGCTCGAGAAATATCACAAATAAATTAAATAAACAATTGTGTCCCGACCAGGAATCTAACCCGGTAACTCCGAGTCTAAATCTATGGACTTAACCGCTAGACCACGGATGCAATTATAATTTATTTTATTTAAAAACTTTATTGCACTATGTACAAAGGCGGACTTAATGCCTAATACCTAAAGGTTGATCATTCCAAAGATTTGCAGCTACAACAGCAAACGAATTAGAAACAAAAGAGGTGTGATGGGAAGGGATAGAAAGGGTGGTTAGAAGAGCGAAGAGTTCGATCATGGATTGCGCCTATAAAAGTAAAGCTGTCTTTGAAATAAAATTTTAAAGCTTCTATGACCCGTTTTCTTTGCTTCAAATATAATAATCAGTTATAAATCGTAATAATATTTAATTGTAACAAATCTATGCACACGTGATTATCGTGTATGTCATATTGTCACGAACGGTACTTCTAGTTGCCAATGCCATTTTTTACTTTCAAGGAGAACTAATATTGTAAGCTTGCCATGGTGATATTTATATAAAAATTTGCTGACCCGGTGAACTTCGTACCGTCTAACAGTCATTGAATGCTAATTAAGGTTTAAATTAGCACGTAGAAATTCACAATGTCAAATGCTAATCGCCGTGGTACGAAACCCACGAACTTTTTGTATGGGAAAATGTTTTTTCTTTTATTTTATATATTTCTTTAATTTTCCAATTTTATTTATAGTTATTCTGCTATTCGGGACGGAGAGAAATCCAACAAATCAAAAACCGTGAAAATCTCTCCAGCCGTTCTCGAGTTATAAATGTTCTAACAAATCCGACTTTGTTTTATATATTAAGATTTACTCATTATGCAATCTAATATGTCAGAAACCTTCCCCGATGTTCATACATTATATTCCCAAAGTTTCATCCCGATCGGTCAAGTAGTTTTGAAATGCATAGGGAACACACACACACAGACATTCACCTTTATATATATATAGAAGATAGATAGATAGATAGATAACACCGCTTGAAACAAGACTTACCTAAAATTAATGTTTTTCCATAATTGGCATGTGTTATGTAAGTTTGGCAATGATTAATAAATAAATCATGAATTAACTGAATATTTTATTTTTTCAGGTATGTCAAAACAACTAATGAAGTTTTGAGTGGGGTGTATCAGGCAAAGCTTTTTGTAGATGTCGCTAGCGGCAATGGTACCTTGTTTTTCACATATATCGCATCATTTTTAAATATTTTTGTAGTTTATTTATTTTCATTACAGAAAAATGTATTTAAAATTAACGTAGGTAACTTTAAACGACTAATTAAGAAAGCGAACACCGTCTTTAAAAAGGAAAAAGGTTTTATTATTAGAACGGCAATTTTGAGATCATCATATCTTTGATTTCGCTTAGAAATCTCGATTTGTACTTTAAACTTGCTCACTTCGGCATAATATCCAGAAAATAATAAATTTCGTAATAAAAATACAAGTTTTCTATGCAAATGACAGTTATATTAGGTACCATCTATCATGCGCCATCTATCGTGATAAGAAGTTAGTGATACACCCCATTGAAGAATAAATTCTATTCTGTAAGTAACCTCCATAACTTTTTGTGACTTATTAGCTTGCCTCAGGCGGAAATCTAACATTAACGCTAAACAAATTAAATGGTTAAATCATTATCATTTATCGTTATCTGATATAGCTGAGTTTTCCTTGCAGATTTTTCGGTCAGATTAACGTTAACAGGTCACTGGAATCTGCTAAGCTGCTGGTCTTTTGCTAACAGCTTACTTATTGGACTTTGCTGCTTAGTCTTCTACTAGCAGGAGTAGAATCATTCAAAGAATTAAATTTATGACGTTTCATAAATACCTCTGTAGTCTAGCGGTTAAATCCGTGGGTTCAATTCCTGGTCGGGACACAAAAATATTTAATAATGTAAATAAATACATTTAATTAATATTTAATTTATTTGTGATATTTCTCTCCTTTGGTACGCTGGAGACATCGACGAGCTTGCCACTTGTCACGATTGGCCTATAGTAAAGTTGGCTAAATCTGAATCCGCTTATTTATAAGCATGGTTTTTGACTACCCCGAAAGGGAAACGGTCGTGATGATACTTTACTAATGGAAATAAATACATTTAATTAATATTTAATTTATTTGTGATATTTCTAGAGTTTGGTACGCTGGAGACATCGCCGAGCTTGCCACTTGTCATGATTGGCCTATAGTAAAGTTGGCTAAATCTGAATCCGCTTATTTAAAAGCGTGGTTTCTGACCACCCCGAAAGGGAAACGCTCGTGATGATACTTTACTTTACTAGGTTTAATGCTAGTTATTCGCAATCCTCATCACGCGGCTCTTGACGACATCGTCCAAAATGCTCTTGTCACTGCTGGAGTACCCGCGATCCTAGAACCGTCTGCGATTTGACGGCATGACCGTTGGGCCGTGGAAACTTGGTAGGTGTCTGGTGTCGGATGCGACATGTGTAGACACATTAGCCCCATCTAACATCCAGGGAAACTCGCAAATACGCCAACCTCGGCACATGTTACGAATTTTCGCCGTTTGGGGTAGAGGCAAGGGGCCCATGGGGACCCTCAGCCAAGCGTCTGGCCAAGGAATTGTCCAAACGGCTAATGGAAAAGTCTGTAGACAGGAAGGCTGGCAATTATTTCTACCAATGTGTTTGAGACTATTTCTAATTTTATTGTTTATTAGATTTAGTTCTTATTTAATTTTATTGTTATTATTGTGGGTAGTTTTTTAAATAGGTGGTAGGAGGAATTTGCCCAGTTTGCCGGGGCGGGGAAGTATCCACCGTTCGTGCCGATAAACCCTGTAGAGTGTATCCACACGTTTCGGGATCAGGCTCGAAATGCTTTCATGCTCAGTCAAGCCAGCATAGTGTTAGGGACTGATGTCAGTCATGAGTGTCTGATTCCAGTTGCTAACATTTATAGACATAGACATGCGTGCTAGTATATAAAAAAATATATCTTTTTTTTTAAAACACATTATTTTTTATTTATTTGATTGTAGATAATAAAGGCTTCAATACATATTCAAGTTGGAATCTGTTTCCACTCAGGATTGGCCTAATTCCTTTGTGAATGAATATTCCTGATTAAGTTTATGTTACTCGATGATTTAAATGACATTATATTAAGCTTAACATAAGGCAACCTCTATTTGGCAAATTGTACGATTCAATACAAAATTAGCATAGAAACACGAATTCATGAAATTGACCTACAAATTTTGACTTATATTTGTGGACCAGCAGCCTTATTCCATTACTTTAGTCGCAAACGTTATTAGTGGTTTTCGTTATTTTTGTCAGATGTTGCGTCATAATTACAAAGTATTATTTAATAATTCTATATATAAGTGGTGCCGCGGTTGTAAGAACGCGTTCCTTAAATCCTACAAAGGTCGGTTCAAACCCACCAGGCATGTACCAATGAGAATACACTTTTCTTACGTACTGCAGTCATAGATTTACCCAACACCAACGTTCTCGTGCCTCGGAGAGCACGTTAAGCCGTAATACCAACTTGTGGAATCGTTAATAAATTGTCCAAAAAAGTTACATCGCGTCCTCGCCAAGCCGTCTGGCCAGCGTGACGAGTATAGGCCAAATTCTCCAGATATATGTTCTGGAAGGCCCATCTCCAGCAGTGGAGGTCTAGGATGCTGTGTTCTAGGGGCTATAATAATAAATTTTATTCTCAACTCTACTACTGCTGGTCAATTGTAGCTCTGTTGAGACTTTTACAACAATACACGTTTCTTCCGTACATTCTTTCCTCCCTCCACTCGATAACTTCCCAGCTTCAAAATTCTCGATGTGATACGCTCAGCAAGCTATGGAGAGAGCTATGGTATTTCTCTGATGGATAAAAATCGTAACTTGTCAGAGAACCAAAGTAACTGATAGCTTTCAAAATTACCAAACTGAAGTGGCAAAAAAATGACACATCTGCCGCAGAACCGACGACCAATGTGGCAAACGGGTTCTAAAGCGGAGACCATGTACGGGACAACCCATGCAGTGTTGATCCTTGGAGGAGGCCTATATTCAGCAGTGGAGAGACACAGGCTGATGATGATGAGGGAAGGACCGAATGACAGGCCCGTCAACTAATAAATAATAACAATTATCCCAAACCTTATAAATGTCAATGCAAACTATGATGTCAAGGGCTGAAGGGTCTGGAAGTTAAACTTAGCAAGTTGTTAACATTGTGATTACCCGCGGGACTGATGTTTGTGTAAATATAAACGTACCTATTGCAAATGTTGACATTATTTTAGCTGTTGGACTGGAAGTTGCACGTGTTTGCAGCGAAAACATTTTTAGGTCGCAATTGGCTTAAATATTTATATTTTGATGACGTATTTTTATGGTCAAAGACCTGATGGATAGAGTCTGAAATATTGACATTCAGAAAACCAAAGTTCAAAGTCATCATCATCATCATCATCAGCCTGTGTCTCTCCACTGCTGGATATAGGCCTCCCCCAAGGCTCGCCACTTCACACGATCTCCTGCCACCCTCATCAAGTTCAAAGTCAAAATATCTTTATTCACATAAACCTATTACAGGCATTTGTGACACCTCAATATTTACATTATTTTGAATGATTTTACTTCTGTTAGTGCACTAAGCAGCGAAGTGGTCCAAGGAGTAAGCTGTTAGCAGAAGACTAGCAGCTTAGCAAATACCAGTAACCTATTAATGTTTAATCTGACTGAGAAAGGAATCTGCAAGAAAAACTCAGCTATAGCAGATTTACAAATGAAACAAATACAGAATTAAACAATAACAATAAATAAATTCTTTCAAATTCACCTGATTCAAGTGTGTCAGAACCGTACCGCAGACTGATGGAGTAGACGGGTTCTGGTGTGGCGACCACACATATGAAAACGCAGCTAAAAAAGGTGGTTGCTTGATAAGGGTGGCAGAACATGACGTAAAATGGTAAGCCTGGTGGAGGCCTACATCCAGCAGTGGAGTAGCATAGGCTGATGATGAGGATACCCCATATCTATTACTATATTTCAAGGATCGTTTCTGACAAAGGTCATCATTCATCTTGTATGGGAATTTAGGCTTAATTGTATTTATAAAGTAAAGTATCATCACGACAATTTCCCATTCGGGGTGGCCAGAAACCACGCTTATAAATAAGCGGATTCACATTTAGCCAACTTTACTATAGGCCAATCATGACAAGTGGCAAGCTCGTCGATGTCTCCAGCGTACCAAACTCGAGAAATATCACAAATAAATTTAATAATAATTAAATGTATTTATTTACAATAATAAATATATTTGTGTCCTGACCAGGAATCGAACCCAGTACCTCCGAGTCTAAATCCACGGTCGTCACCGCTAGACCGTTGTATTTATGTGTATGCATTTTTAGATAAATTATATTAACAAAATTACTGTGCAATTTGGATAATAAAATATGTAATTTTCGTATCAATCATGTCCTTTAGTCCTAGGGATAGAGCTGTCATGATTATATTTTAAACATTTTGCATACCTAAACGATATAAAATTAGGGTTTTTTTACTTAAATAGTAATCTTGTTAGAACAATATAATTTATCTAAAAATGCATATACCGTGTGACTTTGTATGATCGTAAGACTAATATGTGATTCCATAGCCATCCTCCTCCTCCTCCTCCTTAGTCAGTACCCCACTGATGGGGATCGTTACTCCGTCGCAGACGCAGCTCATCAACCAGCCGTCACCAACGGTTTCGGTCCTCGGCGTAGTGGATGGCCTAGTGTACAGGGATGTTCAGGTGGTCAGTCACCTGACTGGACCATCGCTTGGGTTTTTCTTGTTCTTTTACCGTCTACCTTGCCCGTGATTAGAAGTTTTTCTAGATTATCGTCTTCTCTTCTTGTAATGTGGCCAAAGTATTGCAGAATTCGGGCAAAGCAGACGGTAGAGAGTCTTTGCTCCCTGGTCAGCTTAAGCTCTTCGAGCACAGAAATGTTAGTACGTCGTGCGGTCCAAGGGATTCTGAGCAAACGACGCCAGCACCACATCTCAAACGCATCAATCCTCGCTCTATCCGCGGCTTTTATGGTCCATGTCTCCGAACCGTACAGAAAAATGGAAAAGACAAGTGTTCTATAGCCATACAAAGTCATATAACTGTCATATACTATTTAGCCCAAATCCCCATACAAGATATCCTTTTGTATATATTATTGTATTTTCTTTTACTTTATTACTTTGCCTCTGTAGTCTAGCGGTTAAGTTCGTGGATTTAGACTCGGAGGTACCGGGTTCGATTCCTGGTCGGGACACAAAAATATTTATTAATGTAAATAAATACATTTAATTTATTTGTGATATTTCTCTTCTTTGGTACGCTGGAGACATCGAAAAGCTTGCCACTTGTCATGATTGGCCTATAGTAAAGTTGGCTAAATGTGAATCCGCTTATTTATAAGCGTGGTTTCTGACCACCCCGAAAGGGAAACGGTCGTGATGATACTTTACTTTACATTTGTATTGTTCTTGAGGTTCTTAAATATGTCCTTTTTCTTCTAATAAATAAATGAACCACCACGAGTGAAGCCGGGTCGTATTAACTGTAGTACCCACGTCTATAAACTCAAATAACCGAATGGAAATATCGAATTTTTATTTGCGAGCAATTGCGTTGGCTGTGTAACTCGGTTAATGCGCGAAGTTAGAACGAGTTTGGGTTTCCAACCAAAATTGGCACAGTTCAGTACGGAATGGAGTTTTCGCGACCTACATATTGAGACAGTTATGAAAAATACAAATATAATTTTTGTTTTACTCGGATGTTATTTACGATCCGGTTCGAAGGACCATATGTGGCGGCTGATGGTCAGGTAAATGAAATACTTCTCCTCAGCTCACCAGTAAATTGGCAGACCTTACTGCCTAGACGTGGGCTTATAAAATTAACTGTTAAAAAATCGTATTGAGTGGTGCGACCTCGCTTTTCAAGGCCGTAGGCTACACTGCCAGCTGTCCACCGTCGTATGGATGCCCCAGACCCCGCGCCCCGGGGTATTATAATAAATAAATATTTCCAGACAGGTCACACAGCGCCATCTAGTTTCCGTGGTAAGCTACGAGACTTGTGTTACGGAAACTAAATGGTTGATAAACTACATATTATACTTTTTTTTTTAAATATATACATATTATACATATAAACACCCAGACCGAGACAAATTATACAATGTACAATTTGCCCCCGGTGGGAATCAAACCCACGACCTCCCGAGTTCACGGCAACGTTTGTTACCACTAGACCACGGAGGCGGTCATTATATGTTTATATATATACTTTATGCATACGATGCTGTTCTCTGGCATCGTTTCAAATTCAATATATTTATTGTCCTGTATGTGCAAAATAAAATAAATTGTTGTCTATGTAATCCATTGGCACCCCCTTACCTGAAAGATCGTTTCCAATTTCTGTGCGATACACACACACTTCGCTCTTCCTCTAATAATCAATTAAAAATCCCGCCATATTCGTCCAGCAGATGTTCAGATTATTATACAGTATCAGCTGCTCGCCAGTGGAACCGACTCCCTCTTCATATTCGTAAAGCGCCATCACTTATATGTTATAAAAATTTGCTCACTAAACACTTTCACAAAAAGCAAGACGAGTCTACATAACTTGACTAAATCGGTATATTAATGTTACATATATGTATGTGTTATCTATGTATTGTATGTATTTATATTATAGATTTAATTTTAGTTATAACTTTTCTACTTAATAAATCTCTTTATCTCAAATATTAGCGGTCATGCACCTTACAATCCCTACTCACATCTCCCAAAGGTTAGCTGTTAGAAAATGTTTTTAGACATTAAGCTCGCCTATGTACTGTAAAATGTATTATTTTCTATGCAATAAAGAATTTATCTATCTATCTATCTTAAGCAACGAAATAGGACTGCTGGAATCAAATCCACTTCGTCTTAATACGGCCGTAACCGCTAGAGGTCACGAAAGCAGTTTGTTTATGTAACTTTTGAACAATATACATAACAGGAGTAATAAATCGGTTACGTCGGAAGGTTCGTTATTGTAGACGTGTATTTATTGGCCCGTCCATTTTTTTTGTTGTAAAAGGATTCTTTTAGTTGTACAATTATTTAATTATGTAAGTAATACATGTATCCGGTTTATCTTTTGTTTACGCAAGTACGATCACATCTCCGAGTATCGCGCTAAGTTAAAGTGGCTACCAATTCGTTGTCGCAGGAACCTCAGAATCCTCTGTTTGCTCTTCTCTATTCGCAATGAGCCTGCAACACCAAAATACCTCAAGGTCAAGTTTGCCTATCTCTCATCACTTCATAACAGGTCACTTTGCTCGGCCCACAATTATGTTTTATCTATTCCATCTCATCACTCTAGCTTTCAGTCGAACTCCTTCGCAGTAATGGCCGCTAATTTGTGGAACTATTTGCTAGTAGAAATTTGACAAGCACCCAATAGATCACTCTTTAAGAAAATGGTATAGTCAATCAATTCAATATTGTAAAAATTGACGTGTAAAAGTGCAGAATACATATCTTTTTGTCCTATGCCTACTTGCAAAATAAACGAATTGAATTGAATTGAACATTGCTTAAACAGCTCCCAACAGCGTATGTAAGCTATATTGTATGTAGTATATTTATGTGTAAATATGTATAGTGTGTAGTATATGTATTATTGTTTACATATTTGTATGTATATTAATATGTATTATGATATCATAGAATATGTTTATTTAATTTTTCCTTTAAATTAAGTTTCATATTTCTAAGTTTAGTAAGTTTATTTGAGCCCTTTGCACCTACCTCATAATCAAAATTCTTTGTATTGTCCCAAAGGTTGGCTGCTAGAGAATGCCTAGCGGCATTAAGCCCGCCCTTTGTACATAGTGCAATAAAGTTTTTAAATAAATAAATAAAATCATAACATGTCATTATTTGACAATAGATCAAAATAAAAATAATAATGATAATTAAACACTAAATTAAACACTGTCTCCGTGGTCTAGCGGTTAAGTCGTGGATTTAGATGCGGAGGTGCCGGGTCCTGGCCGGGGCACAATAATTTATTTAATTTATTTGTGGTATTTCGCGAGTTTGGGATGCTAGAAACATCGACGAGCTTGCCAATTATCATGATGTGGACCTATAGTAAAGTTTGCTAAATGTGAATCCGCTTCTATAAAAACGTGGTTTAAAGCCCACCCCGACGGTCGTGATGATACTTTTAAATACAAAATTATAAATGACATAAATTACAATACATATAAATCTAATATATTAAAACTTATATTATATCCGTCCTATGGACATAGTGTGCCGAAGACACTAGCTGCGCTCCACCGTTGAACAGCGAAGAAATTACCTGTAAGTAATTAAATATAATAACAATAATAATAAAATTCTTTATTGCACACAAAATATAAAAACATGTACATAGGCGAGCATAATACCATAAAGGTATTCTCTACCAGCTAACCTTTGGAAGAGTGAGAGAAGAATATTATGGGTGCAGAGTAAGAAAAATTAACCAAAAAGATCAAAATATTATAATAAGTAAAATCAATAAATATATACTGTGTATAAATAATAAATAAAATACGTGCATATTTAAAATAAATAAATAATAATACCTATATGTTAAAGAAAGGAGATTAAGATGCATTTTGTTTTTTAAGAAGGTGAGAAATTAAGACAAAAAATATAACCTAATAATAAGAATAACACAATAATAATAATAACGTTTATTGGCGTAAAAAATACACTTACATATAACATAAAAAAATTGTGCAGAAAGAACAAAAAAACAAATTTGGTCGCCCTGGGCTGGAACCTGTAATTAAACTAAACCACCAAGCCCAGGTCACTAAAAAATAAAACATAAAAAATAAATAACAATATAAAATAAAAGAATTATAAGTAAAAAACTTGCCACGTTGAATGGCAATCCTGATGCTTTAATAAAAAATGGGTTCGAACCCTGGCATGTACCAAATACGTAAATATGTACATTAGAGATGTATGCCTTTTCGTACATTCTCACCCAGAACACTTTAGGGCGTAGTGAAGTCATACCCAGACAAAAAAGAGCCAAGTTTTGAAATCTATTATACCAGCCCCCATGGTATAAAGATATAAGTATGAAAACTGTATTTAATATGTGTATAATATATATATATAATAAGCTTCCTGACGAAATAAAATTATTGCAGGGCCCTAAACTAAAATTACAACTGACGAAATGGCTACTGGACCATAGATTGTATAGTGTAAAAGAGTATCTTGAGTGCAAAACAGGGTAATTAATATATATTTTTTTGTTTTAATGTAGTTGTGATTATGATATTAGTATGTAAGTAAAGATTTGCACGCCTGCTTGCAGGTAGAATATATGTGAGTAGACCTGACTAAAGTTTTGTGACCACTGTACTGTATTTATTGCAAATAAACGATATTTCATTTCATTTTATTTCATTTACACTTTTCTTATGTACGTTTGCAATGGATTTACAACACCACCGTTACTAAAATTTCTGTAAGGTGCATCTCCAGCAGTGGAGGTCTAGGGCTTTGGATTCTAGGGGCTGTGATTAGCCATACATTTGTCAACAAGAAAATATTTGCATTATTGAGCGGGTCCTATGTAAGAAAGTTTACATCGATGGTCGTAGTCGATTCATCCTGATGGGTTTAGTTTAATGGTTTTTCCTGTTTACTGGCAAACTTTCCCGCGAATCACTTAATCTGCTTCGTTTAGGCCAACGATCGTGACTCTATATTTTTATCTGTCGATAACAAATAATATCTGAATTTAAGGTGTATTTTTTACCAAGATATAAGACTACACACTCCTCTGGTACACAAGAGGCTGGGGCCTACATATATGATTACAGTCAAACACAATATTTAATATATTTTTGGTTTTGATTACGGAAGTATGAATTTGAGTATACGGTTTGGCTGTAGCCACCATCTAGGTTCCAGGTCTTCTGGAGCCTGCTGGAGTAATCCGAGGTGATAGCAAGAGACCCGATGGTATGACGTTGGTCCCCTGTCAACCAGGACGTGCTCTGGTATGGGACGCCATATGCCGCGTCGCATAAAGGGGGACAGCGCATAAAGCGACCGGAAAACGGCGCAAGTTTGTATCCATATTAAAAGATTACATATTTCTGTCGAAACTCTGGGTCCATGGAGTTCAAACGCCTAAAAGTTTTTACAAGATATAACACCACGACTTGTCGTCTCCTACATATCCGGAATATTCAATATATTCATATTTTTTAATAGCACGACATTTGACCTTGCGCCCACCTGATGGTAAGTGGCGCTTGAGGTCCATGAATGTTAGCCATGAGAGTTAGGAATCAGACCTAACACTAAGCCGGCAACTCGAAACTGATCCCGAAACGTGTGGATACACTTTACTGGGTTTATCGTCACGAACGGTGGATACTTCCCTGCCACGGCAGACTGGGAAAATTACCACCATCAGTTCGACTACCGCCTATTTATTGTTCTCAGTGAAAGTATGTGCCGTTTGCACATGCCAAATGCTAATTTCTACATTCAAGGAGAACTAATATTGTAAGCTTACCATGGTGATATATATATATATAAATAACACCGCTTGAAACAAGACTTACCTTATTATATGTATTTTATAAGTAAGTTATTATTATAGCATTATAAACAGCCCCTTGAACACAGCGTCCTAGACCTCCACTGTTTGAGATGGGCCTTCCAGAACATATATCTAGAGAATTTGGCCTACACTTGCCACGCTGGCCAGACGGGTTGGCGAGGAAAATAAGTAGGGTAATGTATTATTATTATATAATTATTTAGTTTTTGCATACTTATAAAGAAATAATATACAAACAGTATAAAAGAATTACAATATAAATTAAAACTACTTAAAAGTAAAAATTAAAATAAATATAAACTAAACCTAATAAAAAATAAACTATAAGTAAAAAATGTCCTCTAGAGACGACCCTTCAGTGATAGTCCCCAGAAGACTGGCAACATTTCCCCTCTGTATAGCTAAGCTAATACGTTGGCAGAAATAATTGCCAGCCTTCCTGTCTCCAGACTTTTCCGTTAGCCGTTTGGACAACTCCTTGGCCAGACGCTTGGCTGAGTGTCCCCATGGGCCCATCGTCTCGACCCCAAACGGCGCAAATTCGTAACCTGTACTGAGGTTGGCGTATTTGCGCAGCTTGAGGTTCTCAGCAGAAACCGCCGCACTTCCCGCGCTTGACGAGGTCGCCTGGATGTGTGATGGGGCTAATGTGTAAGTTTCGTTAACTGGAGAGTAGGGTCAGTCGATAAAACAACTTTATATGATATATAAGTTTGTCCCCAAATGTTAGTTCCATTATAAAATGAAAGTTTATGTTTGGAACAGGCTTTTCGATGTCATAAAATTAAAGGTTTATAGTCGCTTAATATTTTATTATTTATTAAACCTGTTAAATTTTGTACCCGATTTTCGTACGTTTTATTTTATTCATTTTGGAAAACCAACAGTTGATAATAATTTAATATTATTATACAATAAAAATTGGCACGGTGGTGGCTCGGTTGTAAGAACGCGTTCCTTTAATCCTACAAAGGTCGGTTCAATTCCATCCGACATGTACCAATGAGAAATACATTTTTCTTAAGTACATTTGTCATAGATTTACAACGCCACCGTTCCCGTGCCTCGGAGAGCACGTTAAGCCGTCGGTCCCGGTTCCACTAATACCAACTTGTGTAATCGTAAAAAATTGTCATAAACAAATGACATCATATCCGCGCCAAGCCGTCTGGCCAGCGTGGCGAGTGTAGGCCAAATTCTCCAGATATGTGTTCTGGAAGGCCCATCTCCAGCAGTGGAGGTCTAGAACGCTGTGTTCTAGGGGCTGTAATGATACAATAAATTCACTAAGAATTATTAACGGTTGCGTATAATTTTAAAGTTATACAATAATGAGTAACAGATGAAAACCTACATTATATATAAATTAAAAGCTACCTAAATATAAAATTAAAAAATAAACTAAACTATAAATAAAAAATGTCCTTTAGAGACGTCCCATTCGAGATAGTCCCAAGGAGACTGGCGACATTTCCCCTCTGTAAAGCGAGTCTGTCTCCAGACCTCTCCGTCATCCGCTTTAACAACTCCTTGACCAGGCGAGACCTGCCAAGTTTCCACCAGTAATTCCGTCGGGTCTCTTGCCATCACTGCGCACAATCCCAGAGGGTTCTAGCATTGCAAGTACACCAGCAGTGACAAGAGCCCTTCGGATGATGTCGTTGAGAGCCGCGTGACGAGGAATGCGGCCAGCACTTCTAGCTTAAGAAAGCCCGTGGTGTCCGAGATGATCGACTGGTTCTCCGCATCGACACTAGTGCGGGTGGACAAGATCTAAAGACTATAAAGATAAACCAGTGCTTACATTGATGACCCAGAGTAGAACAATGCTACAATAAATATATGTATATAGTATAAGTGGACATATTAATATATTGTCGAAAAAATACATTTATTAACCAGCATTTGTTTGACTGAACAGTTTTAGTGGCAGCTCCGGGTCGGTAACAAGCACCTTTATAACTTCCAAAATATTGGAGCTAGCTTTATGAAATAGAGACTGTATTATAGACAATTATATAGTGCTTAAATCAAAATCATAACAGTTTAAGATTATGAAGTTTATTTTTAATAAAATTAAGTTAAATTTAAAATACCATTTTTTAACAGATTTCGAAAAATGACCTACGGTATCAAATATTCAAATATGTAGTAGCTGGAAGCTTATTAAATATCTTTGTTGCCATTGCACAATTTCGGCTATATTGGGTACTTTTATGCGCTGGAACAATTATTCTACTAGGATAATGCGTTTTAAAATTAAATAAAAATACTTAAAAAAATTGCAAGGCTTGCTAACAAATTTGTTCTTCCTTTAATGCTTAAAATATCCATGTCTCATTGTAGGTAAATGCTGCATGTCCTGGCTGGAATAGACAGAGTTAATTTTGGTTAATGCCTCCCTTTGGCCTGTACCCTTGTCCGGGTCATTACGTAGTGACATTCGTAATACGCTAAGTGCTACGCGGTCAGCAGGGCTAAGAAATTGTTTCTACCAAACCGTAAATATATTAGCCTATTACACAACGAGGCTGTCATTGTTTCAAAACCCACTATGTTTAATATTCAAAATCAACCAAATTTTTTTTTTAAATATGTGTCATCAGGATGTGTATCCCTTTCAGAAACCACGCTTTTAAATAAGCGGATTCAAATTTGGCCAACTTTACTATAGGCCCATCAATATCGTCGATGACTCTAGCGTACTAAACTTGAGAAATATCACAAATAAATAAAATACATTATCGTGTCCCGACCGGGAATCCAACGCGATCCTCCGCGTCTAAATTTATCGACTTAAACGGAGGCAGTTTATTACTTCAAATAATAATAGTAGTCTATTACATACATACATACATATCTTCACGCCAGATCCCTTGCGGGGTAGGCAGAGACAATTGAGCGCCATTTGACACGATCACGACATACCTTTTTCGCTTCGTCGACATTTATTAACCTCTTCATACATGCCCTTTGGTTACGAAGACTTTTTAATGCACCTTCAGTCAGTGTTTTATTTATTTGATCGTGATATGTAAAATAATAATAATAAATAAAAATTGTTTATTGACACTATATAACAAGTATGTTTTTTACACTTTAAATTTAGATTGGATGTCCTGACCCCTGTCGTAGATATTTCTGAATGACAGGAGTCAGTTCACTCCCAGGTGACACAATAACAAGCTTATACAATTTATTTAAACATTGTAAAGCTTAACCAAGTACAAACAAATAAATAATAATAATAATAAATAGTATTATAGGGCTGTTGGTGGGTATTTTAGGAATTCCGTGTATCCTCTCTGTGTGTTATGTGAATGTGTATGAGTGTCTGTGAGAGGGTGTGTAAGAAGAAATAAATAAAAAGAATAAATGCATCGATGAAGGAACATATCGACAATCACATATACCTACCATATATTATATATACCACAATAATAAATTAACTAGTAAATTGAGTATAACACATTAATTTAGCCACTATTTATATAACTACGCTTAGAAGTTGTTCTGTATCATTATATGTTACAGTTAAAAACCATTTAGTTATTATCTTAGTTAATTCATGTCTTGTGCAGGAATATATTGAAAGTGTTCTATTTAAATTATTGTAGAGGTATCTACATAATAATTGTTGTTTATTATTTATTAATTTTCCGTAGGAACCTTGTTTCTGGGAACACTTGGATTTGTCAAAGTTTATACTTTTGTCACATGCAATGTAATTAATACAATGATAAAAAATAGCCGAATACGAGAAAGCAAGGAACAGTCTGCTACTATATAGTCGTACATTGATTATATAAACCAGGGTTGGATGCAGCTGTAAAGGGGCGTTGTCCTTATCAAATAAATTGTCTTATGTCAAATAATAATAATGATGTATAATAATTATTTAATAATTTTAATGTCAAATATTATAATTATAGCAGCTGTAAAAGGGCGTTGTCACTTATGAACTAAAATTAGTATTATATCTAATTATTATTATATGTCAAAAAATATATATATACATTAAATAATATAAAATATATATCTTATTATTGCTGTATAATATAATATAATGTCTATAACATTAACATGTATGCATGTATGTATGTAATGATTTTTAGTATAAATGTGAATCTGCTTTTTTATAAGCTGATTTCTGACCACCCCGATAGTGATACGGTCGTGATGATAGTTTTATCATTATTTGAAATTTCAATTAATATTTAATATGTAGGTACTTGGTTTTTAAATGGTGCAACTATTTCCAGATTTTGTGGTAAAAATTGGACAAGGGTTGAATTTATAGACACGACGAGGCATGAGCATGTTGCAACTTTAATTTAATTTATAGTTGTGGTTTAGGCGATTCGTTGCTGGCCTATTGCGCACTTTAACGATAAATTAACCTATATATATCTATACTTATTCCAAATAAAATGCCATCATTATCACAGCCCCTAGAACACACAGTCCTAGACCTCCACTAGAAGTTACTACTAGATAATTCGATCTACACTCGACACTCTGGCCAGACACCCCGCGAAGGTCTATATCAATTAATGGAACCAGGATTGACGGCATACTCTCTGTGGCACGGGGACAGTGGTGAAGAAAAAGACAAAATAGATTGCCCAAAACCAGGCCCCAAGTTTGTTGCCTCAACAAAATATTATTCAATAATCATAACTTATTTAATATTAACATCTCTTTTACCCCAGCATTGAAATATAATTTATTTAAATAGTCAATAAGGTATAAAAGAAAGCATAGGTACAAAAATAAAGAAAGGCGTGCTCCGATGGTTCGGGCATGTTGAAAGGATGAGCGAAGAGAGATTGACGAACCAGATATATAATGCGAAAGTTGTGGGTAAAAGAGGCCATGGCAGACCAAGACTTGCCTATCATAATCAAATAAATAAAACATTAGCTGAAGGTGAATTAAAAAGCCATCGAAACAAAAGGGCATGTATGAAGAGGTTGATGAATGTCGAAGAAGCGAAAAAGGGATGTCGTGATCGTGACAAGTGGCGCTCAATTGTCTCTGCCTACCCCGCAAGGGATTTGGCGTGAAGATATGTATGTTAAATAGTCAATTGTTTAAGATGTGTTCTCTTCTTCCGATTGGTGATGAGTGAGAAGATAGGGAAGGCAAAGGGTCTAGTCCATACAGCCAAGTCTTTTCCTTAAGCTAGAGTGAAATAAATAAAATTAATTACAGATTATAAAAACACAATATTTTAGCTATTAAATAAAAAGAAAACATTATGGCCCGAAAACATTTATTGAGCCCATTTCAAAAATGGGCATTCTCATTTCTAAGCATTTACCGTACGGATTTCACGTACACCATCCACCATTTTACTCCTCTCCCTACCCAACCAAATGCTGTATGATTCCGTTAATGCCGTCTTGGGAGCTCTTTCCATAAATGTATTGACGGCAGACCTGCTTAGGCTCAAATATTTCAGTAAGGTAACCCAAAATTTTGCTGGTAAATCTATGACAAAAGTTGATAGTTGAAACCCAAAAGTTACTAGTAAAATAATCATAACAAAACTTACCCCAAAAAGTTGGGCAGTTCCTTTCTCCTTCTTAACTGACTTTGGGTTGGAAACATTCAAGACAAAAACAGTCGCAATCGACATATAAATATTGGCCAGTCCAAAACCATTTTTTTTTGGCTTATGGTAAGTTGGGGTAAATGTAGACATGGGGAAACTGTAAACATTGCTAATAACAAAAGTCATAAATAGTGATCCAAGATGGCTCTCTCAAATCAATTGTCCACTCTGTAAAATACATTAGTTTTTCTGTTCTTTCCTCAACTACGGGAGAAGTGTGACTAGGCAGAGCATAACCACTATATGTGGTATTTATCGATAATATTAGGAATTACCTAGAATTTGAATACGTTATCGTAATCTGCATAAAATTACGACAAAAGTACATGTAAATTACAACTCGTTACAACAAGTAACAATGAGTGGTCATCATTTAATCTCCTGCATATATGTTACACTTACCCCAACTAATATGAATCGTGAGACGGTCGTGGGGCGTCCTATCTCGTCATGCTTCTCCAACTGCAATAACGGATGGCATCGATCACGGCTGGTTAATCTGCGGAGTCAGTCACGTGGCGTCCTAACTCCGAGACATCTCGACAGCTCGACTGCATTCTACGTTTTTTTTTAATGACATAAATTCGCAAAATTAATGTTACGAACCATGGCCTGAAACCCAGGTTGTGGTTCGTGATAATGTTGCCGTAATTGTGGCAATTCCCATACAAAATACTGTTATTTTAATTTAATCGATTTTTCGGTTGTCAAAAGAAAACAAATATTATTTAAATCGGTTGAGCTATTTTCGGTCTGATGAGCCGATCTCGGAAGATGTGAAGCCGGTCCTTATTTTATTATGTCGATGCCTTCTTCTAAGTATCTTTTGAGTCTGTTCTATTATTCAGATCGCCTAGGACTAAGGCGGAAACTAGCAAACTAGATAAGTTTTAAAAGGATGAAGTTAGATGAATCTTGACTGCATAATGATGCAGATTAAAAGTTTGGTGTGGGCTACCAAATACGTATAAAATGACTTGTTTAACCTTCATTTATTTATTGTTGTTGAATAAATAAATAAACGCTCGCCAACCCGTCTGGCCAGCGTGGCGAGTGTAGGCCAAATTCTCCAGTTATATGCTTTGGAAGGCTCATCTCCAGCAGTGGAGGTCTAGGACGCTGTGTTCTAAGGGCTGAAATAAAAAAAAGGTTCCTTTTTATATTGATTGTATACTTTTATTCAATTTTTTTAATAAAATATATAATAAAATGAATACGGATATATGTCCCGTCCGCGTGGAAAGGTGGCAAGAACGCTGACAGACAGTGGAGTCGTACAGGCTCAGATAGTTAATAAGCCTGGGTTCGGTATACGTTTCCCCGATTCCCCGTCAGGATCAAGGGAACGTCCCTATTGATCTTGGCCAGAAGGTGGTGTCAGGCTGGGGCAGCATAGGTGAGACAGGAGCGAACATCTTGTAAATCCGGAACTGAGTGGCAAGTTGGAATTCATAACAGGTCGTAACATGGCTCGGCCCCCTTTTGCCTAATTGACGGCGTGGCAGGCCATTTCACCCATTGTTAACGTCCTATTAATAATACAGCCCAAGTATTTGACGGTCGGAGTCTACTCAATGTTCTGCCCCCGAAGCTGCAGTGGTGGAGACAGCCGGCATCTGGATGTCCTCAATGCGGCAGTTTTGTCGACATTGATGGACATACGCTACTGGGCCAATTAGCCCAATTTAACTTATGTAATTTCTCTTTTATGGTTTGTCCATTAGACACCTGTATACATCCATGTATGAAGGACTGGTTGGAACAGTCTTTCATTATGTTGACTTTGTGATCGTCACTAGTTTTAAACTTAACAAAGTCAAAGTTATTTTTATAAACCTGTTTTCTGGCCATCCTGTAATACAACACACAGCGTAATGATACCTTAGTGTTGCTTTGTAATACAATATAGTATATGTCTAGACAATATTTCATATCTAAATGAGCGTAATTAACACAGGCTGGCCTCTATCAATAACAGATTAGCATGTAAAAGCAAAATGGCTAATGGGTCGTGCAGGGGCCCCTTAATTGGCCAATAAATTCGGACAACTGGATGCAAGAGCTACAGGGTGCTTCCTTGTTTAAGACGTTATTATAAACTTTGAATTTAACCCTTTTTTAGCCAAAGTCTAAATATCGTTCTTTACTTATATCTGACACATAATTATATTTAATTATTTTAAATGATTCTAGTCCTGATTTTTGTCAGAGTACCAAAGTAACTTTATGCCCTGTAACTTTAAGCATTCTTGGTTATATAATATGGTGTTTTTAAGAGGCCTTCTCATGAATGGTATGTTGGTATACCATTTTCACAAACATATGGGTCAGATACTCATTGATAGCTACACCCCACAAAACAATTTAAATAGTTGGTAGGCGGAGTGATGGTTGTAATTTTCCCAGTCAGCCGGGGCGGGGAAGTATCCACTATTCGTGCCGATAGACCCAGTAAAGTGTATCCACACGTTTTAGGATCAGGCTCGAATTACCGTCATGCCCAGTCAAGCCGGCATACTGTTAGGGACTGGTGTCAGTCATGAGTGTCTGATTCTAGTTGCTAACATTCATTGACCTTGCGCGCCATTTACCATCTGGTCGGGGCAAGGCCACATGTCGTACTAGTATATAAATTTTATTTATTTATTTATTTAAAACTTTATTGCACGAAGTACAAAGGCGGACTTAATGCCCGTAGACATTTTCTGACAGCCAAACCTTGGGGACAAATTTGAACTATTATAGGTGCAATGAAAGAAATATTAAAAAATTTGGAAGAAAAATTAACAGCTTAATTATACACTTACATATTATATTGTTATATATACTATGATATCAATATACTAAATACTATATATAATATAAAAAGAAATCACTGAGGCCTGATAATGCCTACGCTGTACCCTACAGGTCTTCTTCGCTGCTTCCCCGGTGCTACCTCCGGACTTGGACTTGTTGTATTCGAGTTAGAATGAGCCGCTGGAAATTTTATTATTAACGGCGCCAACTTCTCCGTAGTGTTGCCCAATGTTGGTCTTGCGCAAGACTCTAGCACAGATTTTTTTCTAAATTTTTCAATAAATTTTAATTGCGTCGTGTCCGTAATTTTTAAAAAATGTTTTGTTCGTAAGGAAAAAAATGCGTTTAGGTATTTGGAGCACAGCTCGTTTGCAAATAATTTTATTTTAGTATACCTAAATCTTACCTATACCTACTGCCTCCGAGGACTAGCGGTTAATATATAATTAATTAATTTATTTGTGATATTTCTCAAGTTTGGTACCCTAAAGACATCACGGAGAGAGATTTCCTTAGTACAATTGGAAAATAAAATATATATTGAGTCAGAGTAAGAGTCTAGCGCAGACCAAGATTAGGAGTGCAAGACCAAGACCGAGACCAAGACCACCTATTCTGATGCAAGACCAAGACCAAGACTAGCTAAGTCTTGGGCAACACTACTTCTCCGAGTCGACCTTGTACTGGGCGGTATTTCTTAAAGGCCTTCAGCGAAGATCCGCTCCTTGAGCTCCTTGATAGCGCTGTTGACCATTACGCCGACTAATTGAAAAGCTAGAAGAGCTGTTCCTCGTAAACATTTTCTCGTACATTTCCTTAGAGGTATTGATTACGATCAAATTCCAACCTCCAAGGCTAGTAACAAACTAAGAGCGACTGAATCAGTTTTAATAGAGTTAGGCGTGTCTTAGACATTCACCGACTACATTAGGATGCAATTTACTCCCATTGTGGACCGAGTTTCTCAACTCACCATACCCTCGTCATAGATGTATATACCGTGTGACTTTGTATGCTTGCGTTAGACTAATATGTGATTCTATTGATAGGAACAAACAGCTTTTCCTTTAAATATCAGTCTAACGTGAGAGTCACAAAGTCACCCAGTATGTATATATATTAACAACATCTTGACGTATGACCGCTGTATTGACATATTTTCGCACTCCGAGCCGAGATTTCTGACATCAGCTGGACGCTATTTAGAATTAATTTCAACAAATAGCAGAGTGATTGATGTAAATATCAATTATTAATGAAATAATTTTATTTGTATAACGTGTAATTCATTAATTATTAGCCAATTGTATATGTGTAAATTTAATATATATATAATTGTATAAATTAACTAAGAGCCTACGTGTTTGGCATTAGCTGTAAGTGTTGGCTTGTAATAATAATAATAATCAATAAATAAATAATAAATAGTATGTTACTGTCAAATAATAATAAAGAGATCTACTCCGCGGTATCTTTACAACAAGCTTAGATAGCCGATTTAAAATAACAGGTATTTGTTTATACGTACAAATACAAAAAGTAAATTAATAAGTTGAAAAAAAACCTATAGTTCTGTACATTCCAAATCTAATCAAGATTTTCATCAAAGAGAGAAGACATAGGGAAGATACATTTCTAAACATTCCATGGGTTCACCGTCCGTCCGAGGAGAAGAAAAACACGTAAAATTTTACATACATTTTTTTCGGTAACTCGTGTATATCACCTATTTACATTATCCGGTAACCGAATACTTTCCCGAATGATTGCAACCTCATTGCCGGAGTATTATTGTTTAACATTTCCTACCAATATTATATATTAAAGAGAGGTCGTGGCTCGGTTGTAAGAACGCTTTTCTTAACATCCTAATAAAGTCGGAACGAATCAAAAATAAATTTGTTCTATATTTACAATACCACTATTACCATGCCCAGATAGCACATTAAGCCGTCGGTCCCGGTTCCGCTATACCAACTTGTGGAATCGTTCATAAATTTTAATAAAAAAATGACATCAGACCCTTGCCAACCCGTCTGGTCAGCGTAGCGAGTACAGGCCAAATTGTCCAAAAAAAATCTAGAATGCCTATCTCAGGTGGAGACAGTGTAGGTCTAGGACTCTGTGTTCTAGGAGCTGTGGTGATGATAAACTCTAATAATTTGACATTGTGAGAATTGGGGCCAATTTGGCCCTAAATTATTATATTGGACATGCTCTTAATGTTTGTCTATGACTCCCGCACTGAGCTTAGAAACCCGACAGCTAATTCAAGCCACATACAGCTTTTGGATATAAAGGCAAATTAGATCGTGTGCAATTTTATCCACTTGGAATAATCTAGGACTTAGGACAGCTAGATTACTTTGCACAGTAAAATAGTGGTGGGTCGAGTCGAATTTTTTGGAAACGATATGCAACCGTTTTTCGGTTAACGAAATTTGGAAACGGTTCTCGTTGCAACTGGCTTAGAGACGATGCGGCTGCGGCAGTAAAAAAATAACGTAGGTATCAAATTAAACAAATATTCATGAAAACGGTCTTTTTTTTGCGTATTGGTAATTTACGCAGTCTGCCGGGGCGGGGAAGTATCCACCGTTCGTAGCGATAAACCCAGTAAAGTGTATCCACACATTTCGGGATCAGGCTCAGACATCCGTCAAAAAAAATAAAATAATAATAACAATTTATTAAAGATTCAAGAAGTTGGTATTAGTGGAAGGCACGGGAACGGTGGTGTTGTAAATCTATGACAAATATACTTACGTAAGAAAAGTGTATTTCTTATTGGTACATGCCGGGGGTACAAACCGAATTGTAGGATATTAAGAAAGCATTCTTACAACTGAATTATAATAAATATATTTACTTTACAATATATAATATAATAAGGAATCTATTTCATTTACAAAAAAGGTAACATTTTTTATTATAGAACAGAACTTTTATGCAAACGAAACGAGTTACGGCAATTACCTATTCGTTATATTTCGCGCAACGAAGACTGTTTTAGTCCAAAACTAAAAACTAACAACTGCCTCCGTGGTCTAGTGGTTTAGTTCGTGGATTTAAACTCGGAGATACCGCGTTCGATTCCTGGTCAGGACACAAACATATTTATTAATGTATATAAATACATTTAATTAATATTTAAATTATTTGTGAATTTCTCGAGTTTGATACTCTAGAAATATCGACGAGCTTGCCATGATGGGCCTATAGTAAAGTTAGCTAAAAGTGAACTTGCTCCTTATAAAAGCGTGGTTTCTGACCACCTCGTAAGGGATACGGTCGTGATGATACTTTTTTACTTACTAAAAACATTTGTACTGTGCAACGCCCACTACTACTATAAATAATAAAGATAATACAATTTTATTTCAGAATAAATTCCATATGTGTTAGTTACAATTTTTAAAGAATCTTATAATATCTAGTGTTACTAAAAATACAAATTTATAATACAATTTTTATAATACATGCAGGCGTATTCAGTGCCCCAAAAACGAAGAGTCCCACCTATCAGCCCACACGCCCAGGATGCTGCTGGGGCTGCCCCTCACGCGGGCGAGGATTGAGGCACAGCGCTACCTCATAATAGCATGGAATCCGTCCACCCGCACCCCCTAATATAACTTGTTCTTATATTTTGTATTTTTGTTTCAGGTATGAATCCAATACAAAGAAAAGACATCGCTTCTTATTACATACGTATGTTATTATACAATAGAAATTTTAAATTGGGGTCTAGGCGTCTGGCCAGCGTGGCGAGTGTAGGCCAAATTCTCCAGATATATGTTTTGGAAGGCCCATCTCCAACAGTGGATGTCTAAGATAAGCTTCCAGTTACTATAAGGGAGCTGCCACAAAACTGCTCAAATTAAGAGTCAAACAAATGCTGGTTAATAAATGTTTTTATTCGACAAAAGAATACCTAGACACTAAGCTCGACAAAGTCATGTGACTAAATAAATATTTGTATGCTAGAAATAGTGAAGCATGTGATATAATTACATAAAATAATTCATCCCTGTACCTACCATGTTTCTGACAAATAAATTATTTCATTTCAAAAATTAAAAAAATATTTCATTTCATTTCAATGAAAAAAAAAGTTTATTTATAAATAATTTTAATTTAAATAAATATATATATAAGTTTAAAATCTAGTTTAAGAAATTGTTATTCTTCCGTCTCGTTTTCCTAAGTAGATCATGAAAGTACGGAATCGGGTTTCGTATTAAGAACTTTTGTACTTAAACTCAGTTTTATGAGGAATTTTCACTTTAGATCCGGACGGGTGCTATTCTTGCTCGCTGAAAACGTCACTTGGAAAATAAAACAAAATAAAAGTTATCTTAAAAAAAAAAATCCTAGCTTTTTTTTTTTAATCATCATCACGACCGTTTCCCTTTCCGGGTGGTCAGAAACCACGCTTATAAATAAGCAGATTCACATTAAGCCATCTTTAATAAACGCCAATCATGACAAGTGCCAAGGTCGTCGATGCCTCCAGCGTACCAAACTCGAGAAATATCACAAATAAATTAAATGTATTTATTTACATTAATAAATATTTTTGTGTCCAGCTTGCCACTTGTAATGATTGGCCTATTGGCTGGCTTAACTGACGTACCGCTTCTTATTGGGCACGATGTCACATGTCATTTTGCTTTTAGAGAAGGTGCAAAAAGCATTCCTTCGTTTTTATACAAAAAAATATTCGGATTTTATGTATCCGACCAAATTTCTGTTGGGCGTCCCTCGGATTTAATTCTCTGGACACCAGGCGCAATTATAACTCTTTGATGCAATCCTGCCGTGTCCTACGCGGCGAGTCGGACAGTCCCGAGCTGGTGTCACAGTTGGTGCGATTGTATGCACCTGACAAATATCTCCGCGCGCGTGCCTATTGCTGGCCCCAGCTACCTACCGCACGGTGGCGCATCGCTACTCTCCGTTGCCTCGTGCACTTTATGCACTTAGAAATTTGCTCGAGTCAACACCACATCTTGACATCTTTGCTGACGATCTGTCCAAACTCAGTAAAGCATGTTGGAAATTTTGTGAGTAATTGAAATTGATAATTAAAATATATATATATATTTTAATTATTTTTTGGAAATTTTCCGTGCTTTATAAAATTATGTTGTAATAAACTATTAAAACATTTATGTACCTATTTTGTATAGTAAGTAGTTAAACTCCACTACGTACTATGTTTATATAGCGAAACCTGTAATTGACCTTACTCCATAAATTGTACCATACTATTATTAAGCATATTGTAACGTTGTTGGTTTCTTAATAAATAAATAAATAGATTAAGATTTTGAGTATTATCTTTTGTTATTATTATTATTTTTTCTTGGACTTAGTATTAATTATCTAATAAGTTTTGAAAATGTGTTATTTTTATATTATTAATAACGTCTGACTCCTCCTTGCATGGTGTATTGGAGTATCTGTGGAGTGTATGTATGTAAATAAATAAATAAATGTCGTGCTGAGTATTTAATAAAAAAATAAAACTTAAAGCGTATGCGTTTTACTAATGTATTGTTAGATACAATGATATTCCCTAGTCGTGATTTATTGTTTTTTTACGTGTAAGACAAAATCTGTTTAGTAGTTTTTGCGTGAATGAACAAACATCCATCCACTCTTATAAACTTTCTCATTTAAAATATTAGGTAGTTGTTGCGGCCTCGCATGGTAGCAGGTTCAATTCCTAGTAAAACGCATCCAAAACGTTTGCAACTGACGTCACGAGCTACGGGCCAATGACGATCAAGTTGCCATATCAGTTGCAATTTTTCAACTGCACCGACTCATGCCTCGCGTGTGTTTTTATTAATTTTAAATCATAATTCGAATGCTTTGGTGAATACTAGTGATCTGAACTATATGTGCGTGTCTAATAAAGCTTGTGGTGCATAGACTATAAAATTGGACAAGAAATCTAGGGTTTAATCGAGGTGGATGGCCATCACACAAGTGGTTAGGTGGATTGCTTTGGGGAGTCTTGTTTTCCATATAAGAAGGTCATTAACTCTTAAACCATATGATTCTGTGTTCTTCATTTATTTCCTAAATTTATTTTATAATTTTTCTACAAATTTTAGCACAATTATCGATACATTCAGCGTAGGCCCTCGCTCAGGTCTGTACATAGTACTAAGGATGTTTTGTGCTTAATAAAATTTAACCAAAATGAATAAATTGGAGATCCATTTGGGCTTTATACGGGAATATTTGGATTATCTTTGGCGGTCGTTACGTTGAGATAATTTTAAGTCGAGCCTCCGTAAGGTTGTTTATCCACCAAGGATATGCGAGGTTAATGTCAAAGTCAAAATATTTATGTACATCTATTGCCTAACTGCATACGTTGCCAAAGTTGTCAGCGAAAAAAACTCCTAAATTTAGAGGTTCATTTCTAATTTTGAAAAGACTTAAATAATATTAAAAATAAACTGTATTGTGCGAGCGAGAAGGCAGCACAAGCGTTTAACGCACTTACGGATCATTTATTTTTTTACGATATAAGTGGATAAATATTAACTTTTCTTTATGACGAACATAGTATAGACAAAAGTTTTAAATCAATTTTGCCATAAATTAGAATTTATTTTATTTCATTTTATTTATTCGAAGAGAAAGTACAGAGACAGGCAACATAAGAACATTGAAGTTAGCAACAGAGTAGAAGCAATTAAAATTATACCCGCCACCAGAATATTTCTCACTGTGAACAATAGTGCACTCTTTGTACGATATAAAATTCGTAAAATATCACCTTGGCCAGGTATAAAAGAAAACAACTGCATTGTATGTGTTTGAATGCATTAAAACTGTTAGGCGAACTCCGAAGCAAACTGCCCACACTTTGCAAGCTAAACCGAGAGAAGCAGCTTCTTGATTTTGGATTTGAAGGTGGCGCAGGAGTTACTGAATATATCCACGTCCGATAAACGCACGTGTCGCACATCCGAATACAGGTGCGCGCATGCCAGATATTGTACGTACGCGGCAGACATGGAAGAGATCGCAGGAGCGAGTCTGTCTCGGATCTAGATTGCTTAGACTGCCTTAGACTATTGATGCACAATTTTCCTAGAAAATTTCTAGTGGATAAGCAGCTTTATGGGGCCTGGTAATCAAATTAATTTTATTGGTTCGTAACATTCAAGGAAATTGCATAGGTATTATTTGAATTAACTCCACGCTTATAGGGTAGCCAATAATGATAAAGGCACATTGATTAAGATTTTATGATTGGGTAGGTATATACATTTTAAATAAATACATAAAAATATAATATTTATTAGAAAGCTATTTACACATTTTGATCTGGGGAACGGCTTCAGAGGCAAACAGAATACAGATCTTACAAAAAAGAGCCATTAGATGTATTGCTGGCATCAGAAATAGACACACGTGACATGTAAAAACGCTTTTAAAGAACTTAACATACTTACAATGGGCAGTGCATGTGTTATGTAGTCTGTTATATATAAAAAAAAATATTGCAGACTATCCAGTAAAACCTGAAAAAAAAAATTCACGACGCAAACCATCTATTCGACAACCGGTGCATCGCCTGCAGAAAATGTCTAAAAGCTTTGTATGTAACTGTACACTATTATTCAATGAATTACCAGAAGTCATTAGAAACTTAGAATACAATAAATTTAAGCCTCAAGTAAAAAAAATATTAATGTAAATAAATACATTTAATTAATATTTAATTTATTTATGATATTTCCCGAGTTTGGTTCGCTGGAGACATCGACGAGCTTGCCACTTGTCATGATTGGCCGGCAGTAAAGTTGGCTAGATGTGAATCTGCTTATTTATAAGCGCAGTTTCTGACCACCCCGAAAGGGAAACGGTCGTGATGATACTTTAATATTTAAATATGTATAATGAATACTTTATGAGATATAGCAAAATCAAAACAACACACAACGAAATTAATGTGTCACTTAATTTAAATATAAATTTTTGTCCTCGCGGCATGGTGGCAAGAACGCTAGCCGCATTTCCTCGCTAAATCGCTTTTGCTGATTCTCTGAGCTAAGAAAGAACCAGCACTATTGTCATAATTAGACGATTTGTTTTTTTTTTTTTAATCACAGCCTTAATTATGATACATATTAACAGTTTAGTATTAGTAAAACATAGGCCAAGAAGATTTTATATTATTTACATATATCCAATTAAAACAGTTGATTATAATATTAGCAGTAAAACAGGTAACAATTACAAATAATAGAAGAAAATTATAAACAGGTCAAAAATACAAAACATTAAAAATAGGAATAGGAAAAAGTGGCAAACAATGAATTGATTTTATAAATTACGTTTTATTTATTGTACATGTATATATAAGTGTATCCATTTTAGTTTATTGTACGTGTGTATATTGTATTTATGGAATAGTATTATAGTATCTTGATTTGGTCGTCTAACTATACATACCTTTACCTACTTTTTATGTTGGTATCATAACTTAGTCTAGAAGTACATAAAATATTTATACATATAATATATATTTTTATTTATTTATTTTATTTATTTAATTATTATTTGTAAACACTAATATTTTTAATTGTAATTTATAACCTAGAATAATAGGCTAACTTCCATAACACAAGTAGCTTGGTGTGGAGTTAGAAAGTCTACTTTAATACACCTTTGTACAACTAACAAATAGCCTTAAGTACTGTATTAACAAAGTATATCATTATACAACTGTTGTACTTATGCAATAAAAATATTATTATTATTATGTATATGTATGTATATTTCTATGATGGCTATAAGATGGACTGACCAGATTAAAGCAGCAATGAATTACCCCCTACATGAGTGCTCCAGGAATGCTGCAGTTCAAAAGGAGTGGCGACGGCTTGTTAAGCGTGCCACTGACACTCAGGTGACGACCATGACGTAACGAAGAAGATGGCTATTAAATGGCTTTTACGTGTATAAATCTCTGAATATCGTGGTTGTAGTGGAATCAGTGAATATGCCAGGAATTACGATATAACTCGGAATTGACATCCGCTGGTGAACTGTTGGCGACGCCATTTTATTCATACGCATAAAGTCGTATATAATGAAGGCTAGCCCTAAAAATTTTTTCAAGTTGTTTAGGGCCAACGATAAATCGACTACTTAAATCATTATATATTAATTTTGCTATGCTATACTAAATTAAATAAGCCACTATGTAACACAATATATTAAAATTATTATCATTTATTTTAATAGTGTAGTTAAGCGGTTATCAAACTTTTTGGCGACGGTACCCTTGGGCTTGTTCCTTTTTTTTTAATTTACACCTATCTGATTTGTAGATTTATTTACCTACTTATTTTTATTTTCTATCCCCCTCCTTGCGTCGTTTTCCTCAATTATTTTATTGTATTGCTTATCTCTTTTTTATTTTTTATGTTTTAATTGGCATCTTTTTTTTTAAATAAGTAAGAACGCGTTCCTTAAATCCTACAAAGGCCGGTTCAAACCCATCCGATATGTACCAATGAGAAATACACTTTTCTGACGTACATTTGTCATAGGATTTACAACACCACCGTTCCCGTGCCTTGGAGAGCACGTTAAGCCGTCGGTCCCGGTTCCACTAATACCAACTTGTGGAATCGTTAATACATTGTCATTTCTTAATTAACGCCAGCGTGGCGAGTGTAGGCCAAATTCTCCAGATATATGTTCTGGAATCTCCAGCAGAGGAGGTCTAGGACGCTGTGTTCTAGGGGCTGTAATGATGATGATAAATCATTTGTTGGAAGCTGTAAGTTTTCTTTGCAGATAAATAAATAAAATAAAATAATAAGTCGGGTTTTTTATTTTTAAATTTTTAATAGTCTAGCTAGTTCTTATATCATAGGTGTATGTCTCTGTATCCAGATTTTCCATTTCCTGTAGATAAGTGAGCCGCATTCCGTTTTCAAATTAAAATATTGCTGACTTTATGCACCCCATTGCTGCCCGGACTGATGTGGTACACATATTTTAGGCTTTTCTTATTGTGTTCAATCCTTAGTCGAGAACTAAAAGTGACACGACGACTTGCCCCCGGTGGGAATCGAACCCACGACCTCTCGAGTTCACGGCAACGATTGTTACCATTAGACCACGGAGGCGGTCTAGTGGTAACTAAAGCTAAATATTACTGATATAACTGTCAAAAAACATCACCGTACAACTCGTATTAACAAAATGACAGTAAATTTAAATCTTGCATTCTTGTTGGGTCACCCGTTATGTACGCATTCTGTGTATTTATTATCCGACCACGTTGCGTAAACGAATTATTGTATGACACAGCATTGTCATTAAACTTACTACCCGGTACCGCATGCACTAGCCCTTAATTAACGGTATTAATCAGATCGTTGTGATCCAGTGCTTACGAATGGCAAAAGGATGCTTGGAAACCGGAAAAAATTTACCATTTTTTTATACCAATTTTTATTTTGGAGTTTTGATTAATCATATATACGAGAGACCGCCTCCGTGGTCTAGTGGTAACAAACGTTGCCGTGAACTCGGGAGGTCGTGGGTTCGATTCCGACCGGGGGCAAGTTGTACATTGTATAATTTGTCTCGGTCTGGGTGTTTATATGTATAATATGTATATATTTACAAAAAAAAGTATAATATGTAGTTTATCAACCATCTAGTTTCCGTAACACAAGCCTCGTAGCTTACCACGGAAATTAGATGGCGCTGTGTGACCTGTCTGGAAATATTTATATTTATTTTATATTATCTTTTAGTAATATCGTTATAAATGTTTTTGCGGTTTTTCTTTGTCCAAAATTAGGTAGACGAAAGTGCACTTATTGCTAAGTTGAATTCCTATTTGCCGCATAGCAATCCGCATCCGCGACGCTGTTCTTCCGCTAGTACCCAAAATAAAATATATAAAAAATAAATACTTACATACGAGTACTTAGCTACATAATTAAATATGTATATAAATTCAAAATACACATGAATCTCATATTATAATACAATACAGTACTTACATATATTTTCGTTTATACATAGGTATATACTGCGTGTAATTTATTAAAGAGCAAATATTTTTATATTATAATCTAGAATAAAAATAAGGAATAACGTAATTTTTATTTTAATTATTCAGTAATAAAATCTTAAGTTACCGTGCAGAGAAGTTTTCCCAAAAATATCGCCATTCATACTGAGCCTAATCAAGTAGGTAGACGATCGAGGGAATTTTGATTTGCGAGGTTGCTGACCCGCGCCGCCCGGCCGGCGTATGACCTTGTTACACTCCCCAGCCTTTAGGTAATTATCACGATAGATATTGTGATTTTCAGACGCGGCCTTATTCACCATACAGTAGTGTGTTGTTTTTCGGATAATGATTTTTATCAATAAATAAAAGTTACCTTTTTTATTTCAAAAAGGGGTTCTACCAATTTATTTATTTAAAAACTTAATTGCACTATGTACAAAGGCGGACTTAATGCCGTTAGACATTCTCTGACAGCCAAACCCTTAGGACATTTAGACAGTATCAATGGTAAGTAGGTGCAATATTATTAAATGACAATTTGTAAGATATATGTAGGTATATGTAGACATAACAACAAATACATACTAATAATACTTAATAATTACATTCTAATACATAAACAAGTAGATATATAAATTATTATACAAAATAAAACCAGTCATGTGAAGAAGTGGCTAAAGAAAAAGGTTACAAAGGAAGAAGACACCGCAGCTGCAAAGGTGTGGAATAAACGGAAGAGGTAAATAAAAGAAGAAAAAAAATGTTAAGATAAATTTTAAGTTAAAAGATAGTAAAGAGTTCTTCGCGCCATTTTGCGTGAACATGTCAAGTGCAAGTTTTTGTTTTGTAAATTAATTCACTGTGGATATTATTGGTCAAAAGTGGTGTTGTTTTGTTTAATAATGTGCTACAATGTGAATAATTATGTAAAACGATAAATTGGACTTTAAATGTGGGGCACAAGTTGCAGTTTATTTTTTGCGGTTTTCCCGCGCTGTCAACTCCTATATTTTACCCGACGTGTTTGAGCTATGGTGCCGCGAGTAACTCCAAGAAAAGCATCAAATTCTGCAGCATCTGAAATTTGATGATGACCTCATTAACTCATGAAAAAGAAAGATATATTACGTCAGACTTGGCTGTATGGGCTAGACCCTTTGCCTTCCCTATCACCTCATACATCATCCATCGGGAGAAGAGAACCAAAAAAAAAAAAAAAAATTAAAAGATAGTATTTATACACTTTACTCTTGAATATTGCACGATTAGGAGCTTGTCTAATATCTTGGGGTAATTCATTCCACAAATTTGCAGCGACGACAGACAGACAGACAGACGACCAATGACACTTATCAAATTTTTTGCTCTTTTGACAATTGCACGTGGTATTATTTACTGTATTATATTATATAATGGCTCCAACTATGTGATTCGCGACACATGCTGAGCTTAGGGCATCACTGCAGGAATTACGGAGTGGATTTTAGTGCAGCACGCCTCTATGAATGCCTGGTGGTGCTCAGGCTATGACTGTGGGGTGTGGAGCCAGCCAATTCCAAATTCTAATATCCTATCCTAAGTTTGTATTTTCTGTTTGAGGCGATAAATAAACGTTTTCCTTCTTTGGTTGATTCAATACTGCGTTTTGCCAACCGACACTGAATTATCAATCTATAGCGAGGATGTTTACATTACTATGTATATTTGCGGTAATCTCATCAAGTGCGCGGATATTTGTACAGAATTATATTACTGTAATGCATTCTCTAAGGGGACATTGCTATGACAAATAACTGCGTACGCGGCAGCAAAATGCTAATTTAATCTAATAAATAAAACGCATTTTAACAACAATAGGGTCGTCCAGGGGCAGCATTCTCGACATTTGATAGCGATGGCTTTGAGCCTTCTAACGCAGACTAAATAGAGTGGCCACATTCCAAAATTTGTTCATGATTATCTAGAACGAATATTTATTTATTTATTTATCTGGAACTCCAACAGCATAACGTGGATTTAGACTCGGAGGTACCGGGTTTGATTCCTGGTCGAGACACAAAAATATTTAATAATGTAAATAAATACATTTAATTTATTTGTGATATTTCTCGAGTTTGGTACGTTGGAGACATTGACGAGCTTGCCACTTGTCATGATTGGCCTATAGTAAAGTTGGCTAAATGTGAATCCGCTTATTTATAAGCGTGGTTTCTGACCACCCCGAAAGGGAAACGGTCGTGATGATACTTTTTCCAAAAGCATAACCGAAAATACAATATTATCAAATTTTACACAACACATAATGCCGTTCACAAATTATACACAAAAATATAAATCCACTGTGAAGACAATAAAAAAAAAGTGCATAAAGCCAAGAAAATTTACAAAACCAAGACAACAATTATAAAAACATAAACAAAACAATAACATACAATAAGACGCAAGAAATTATGTATTCATTCCTACCCATCAGCCACAGATACCAATGCTATCTATCGTAAACTGCATTAAAACATAAATAATGATAATAAATTTAAAATACTAATAAGTAAATTCGTTGAAGGACTGTAAATTAAGTGTATGTTAGCGTGTATGTATGAGCGCGTGAGTGAGTATGCGCGTGGGTGTCTGTACCTATGTGTGATCAATGCGTATAGGGATTAAGTTTTTTAAGGCGTTAATCAAATTATTCTGGGTCAGCACAATATTGTTCTTTGAACGGCGTCACTGTCTAGGATTACGTATACATCCAATTTTATTCTGCGTTGCGCTGCAGCTAGTGACGACTTGCTTGATTGATAATCTTGTTGAAACTGGTTCTCTAACTAACTAAATATTATTAATTAGACACGTCCCTCCACGTATAGTTCGATTAAAACGGCGCCGCGGTGTCCGTTTGAATGTATGGTGCTTTAGTCATAAAAATGGCGGAATCATATCAAATTTATCGGTCAAATTAGCGATTTTCGCAAACGTTAAGCGACTCAATGTTTAACTCACATGGTCGTCCCGAATGTTGTCTCTAGAACCCGTTATGCTCAATCGTTCGTCGGTTCTGCTGCAGATGTGTCCGCATCCATTAGTACTATAGAATCTATGTACAATTTATAAGTATGTACAGTCGTAGAGACGGCCGCTGGCACCTCGCCAGTTTGGGACCTCCACCTCGCAGTAACACAAAGCACGTTGCTTTAATCCCAATTGTTGGCTCGCATAGTTTTACGAGCAAATCTTTATTGCTCACCATAGACGTATAAACGGACCCTATAGACTACATTTAAAAAAATAGATAGTAGTAGTAACTTAGCCTCTGTGTTAATTTAGACTCGGAGGTACCGGTTTCGAGTACTGGTCGGGACTCAATAATATTTGTTAATTTAAATAAATAAATTTAATTAATAGTTAATTTATTTGTGATATTTCTCGAGTTTGGTACGCTGGAGACATCGACGAGCTTGCCACATGTCTTTATAAGTATGGTTTATGACTTATGGTCGTGATGATACTTGACTTTACTTTTACCTAGTATTTTTTGAGAGACAGAAAAAAACTTTTTGGCAAGTAATTTTTATATAGATAACTACTGCATTTTGTATTGAATAGGTTTGTCTATGAACGCAGAAATATATTTTTGTTAAAATTTGTTCAAAATTCAGATTTTATCAACTTAAAGGTATATTAAAAAAAAAAAAAAAATCTCTACGAATGGATACCATGTCTCTCAGTAATACCATGACATGATTGTAATACATACATGTAGTAATATATTGACAAATTCAATGACAATGCTGATACTTGGGCCCAAATATTGCCTAGATCTCTTAAGGCTTTGATGAGATGTTTCGACAAAGCCTTGTAATTTTCTTTTGCGATTGGCCCACATATGGACGGTAGTGTTGGTGGTGGAGATGATTTCCAACCAAAGCACCGAGCGAGGGTGAGATATAGCCAATTAGAGTAAGTGCCAAAAATTATTGTAATAATTTATTTATTTAGTTGCAGATACAACTGCGCTTATAATTAACCCTAGTTTACAAAATTATAAACTAAAGCCAATATAATGAGTTATTAATAATGATATATTTACACAAAAATAAAATATGTTAATTTGTGTTAAAACAAAAAAAAAAAGATAATTGTAAATATTTAATTTTAAAAAACCGTAACCTGTTCTCCTGTGTGCTTTTAGGCATTAGTATTGGGTGTGTGTGTAATATGTATGTGTAGTTGTGGCAGTGCGGATGTGAGTTGATGAACAATATGAAAATGATGAAAAATAATGTGAGTGTGACTAATGTATCTCTATGAATTATTTAGTTATTTCAGTTTTAAAGGTAAATGAAAAATAAATAAAATAAAGGAATTAAAGGAATTTTGGGCATAACTATTGCGCACTAGAGGTACATCAAAGATATTGTTTGGTGCATTTCGTGTCTTTTTTGATGTTAGCATTTAGAGATATCAAGCCAGTAAGTTAGGGTAGGAAGCGTGTCAGCAAGTTCACGTCTCAGATTTAATGGCAGAAATTTTAATGAATGATAATAAAAGATTTTATTTTAAATATTTTTATTTGATTATTTTCATAAAAAAAATTTTTTTAAACTGTTTCTTATATACGATATACGTCCTTGTCTATGCGCTTAATCCCGCAAAACTATGCCGGTGCAGTTGAACTGACTGGTAAATGAATTTATTATGAGCTGTAATGAAGATTTCGAGATGCTTATTGCAGCTTGCTTAAGTATTCATTATCATCAAGGATCTGAATATCACAGAGAATATCAGAAAGTCAAAAACTAAGTGCTCCTGGAGAAATCTAAAAGAAGAAGAAGACATATTTCTAAGCATTCCACGGAGACTGCCTCCGTGTTTGGGACACAATAAATTATTTAATTTGTTTGTGCTATTTCTCGAGTTTGGTACGCTCGCGCTAGAGACATCGACGAGCTTGCCACGCGTCATGATGGGTTTATAGTACCTAATAGATAAATGTGATTCGCGGTGGAATAAAGGCGTGGTTTCTGACTACCCCGGAAGGCGTAGATACTATGGATTCGACTTATTTTTGTGATTATTCGACTAATTTTATTGACCTAAAATTGATCGAATTAGTAAAAATCTATTTAAGTACAACGCGGGAATGCAGCTATTGGCTATTGTTTTTGGTGCTTTTAATCAAGATTTGTTCCAAGGTAGAGATTTTAAAGATTTTTTATTTGTAAAGTAAAGTATCATCACGACCGTTTCGAGAAATATTATAAATAAATTAAATATTAATTAAATGTATTTATTCACATTAATAAATATTTTTGTGTCCCGACCAGGAATCGAACCCGCTACCTCTGAGTCTAAATCCACGGACTTAACCGCTAGACCACGGAGGCAGTGTATTTGAAAGTTATTTTTATTATTTATTTATTGTTGTTGTGTAATTATGTATTTCTTTCATTTGTAAATCTGCTTTAGCTGAGTTTTCCTTGCAGAATCCTTTCTCAGTCATATTAAACATTAACAGGTCACTGGAATCTGCTAAACTGCTGGTCTTCTGCTAACAGCTTACTCTTTGTTGCTCTTCGTTGCTCAGTCTTCCACTAACATTGACTTTTAAATTCCGAAGTTAGTTTGATACAAAATTTTCTTTTGATTCTACAAAAACATTGAACAAAAACCATCCTGTCTCTGAGAACAAAGATTTGAAGTCAATACTCGTGTATATCATGGCCAAATATAGATACTTCTATATGACATATGTAAGGCGTCATGTCCTGAATATTTCATAGTGGCTTCGCGACGTTCTCCGATATGATCTGATACAATATGCCTGACGTGCTACACGATCGCTGGTACATTACAAATTATAATATTTAATGTGTAACTAAGTAATATAAATCGAAAAAAATATTTACAACATATAAAATAAAATTAATATTAATACTAAGGATAGGGATATAAGTCTCGTCGGCGTGGAATGGTGGCTACATTTCCCCGCTGAATTGCAATACTGATTCTGTTGGCGAACAAAGAGCCAGCCCTCTTGTCACCGGAGGAGACGACAAGACGCGGTTATGTCTCTTAAAAACTTTTTTGCGCTTGGACTCCATGGGCCCAGAGTTTCTACAGCAAACGGCACAAATATGTAATCTTTTAATATACTTACATACTTGCGCCGCTTGCTGGACTCCGCATTTTCCGCCATGTAAATTTTCAATTTTCATGTGTAAATTGTATAATTTATTATTTCTTTATCTTTATATTTTATAAATTATAATTATTAAGTATTTAGAATGTAAGCTGACACGGCTCATTTACAGCCATGATCTTATATAAGTAGTTTCTAAGTTATTTTAAATTAAATTGCACCAAAACTTTAAATTAGGTACCTATGTACCTAATGCCTATGCAAGTTTAATGCCTCTTAGATATTTTTTGACAACTAACCTTTGGGATGGTGAGAGATTATAGGCACGGTGTAACAATCTAATAGTCTAATTTATAATTACACCACATACCAAGCAATTACATAAACTACATGCAACTATTATGAACATATACATATATATATATATATATATATCATCATTACAACCCTTAGAACACAGCGCCCTAGACCTCCACTGCTAGAGATGGGCCTTCCAGAACATATATCTGGAGAATTTGGCCTACGCCACTCGCGACGCAGGCCAGATGTCAATTTTTAATGACAATTTATTAACGATTCCACAAGTTGGTATTTATTAACCAGTCTTTGTTTGACTCTTAATTTTAACAGTTGGTTGGACTTGGATTTGGGCAACACTAACTGGGACGGGGACCGGAACTATTGGATGAGCTGCGAATGTGACGTTGACAATATCCCCATCAGTGGGAACTGACTAAAGAGGGGGAGACAAGTCACACAGCTTACGTGACATGTACTTATAACAAAGCATAAAGTTTATACTTAGTATAGGTCATAATAGGCTACTTAACAAAAACACATTCTCGAAATCTAAAGCATGGCGTAATTTTCCCGCCAATTGGAGTAATTTCGGACAAAATAAATGCTTGCCTATAATTTAAACAAATTCCCATTCTGATGTGGCATTACATTTTCGTGAGAGCAATCAGGATCCCTACTCTCAACTCACGATAGTAACAAATATGGGACAATATGTCAAGTCTTATTTTTGGTCGAATGTTTAAAATTGTTTTCCGCTTAAAAATATATAATTGAAGTATATCACGATCGCATCCCTTGCGGGGTTAATCCAAATGAATAATGATAAGAAAAACCTCAACATGATTTTCAAATACCTATTCGACCATACCCCACACAAATTGTTTCGTCACCTTTCATTTTTTTCATTTCCACATTATGGCGTCTGGTTGTTAGGACGAATCGATTGACGTGATAATTATTCAAATCGGCCCACGCGTTTGGTCTCCAGTGTGCTACAAAAGAACATACATACATACATACACATATATATATATATATATACAAACATACATATATAGGCTGATAAACGCATAACCCTTATTTGCGTTGCGCAGCCGAGTAAAAACTAATTCCTGTTAAAATTATAAATAACAAATCTTACGTAACATAACAAAATTATGACTTATATATACTTATATTTTTTTAAATATTAAAATTTAATTTAAAAATTTAACTTAATATTTTTTTATCATTACAGTCCCTAGAACATAGCTTCCTAGACCTCCACTGCTGGAAATGGGTCTTCCAGAACTGGAGAATTTGGCCTACACTCGCCACGCTGGTCAGACGGCTTAGCGAGGATATGATGTCATTTTTTATGACAATTTATTAACGATTCCACAAGTTGGCATTAAATTTGAATTTACTATATTAATATTTTATTAACCTCTGTAGTCTAGTGGTTAAGCCGTAGATATAGAATTGGAAGTACCGGGTTCGATTCCCGGTCGGGTCACAATAATAATTATATATTAATTAATATTTAATTTATTTGTGATATTTCTTGAGTTTGGTAGGCTGGAGACATCGACGAGCTTACCGCTTGTCATGATTGGCCTATAGTAAAGCTAGCTAGATGTGAATCCACTTCTTTATAAGCGTGGTTGCAGACCACGGAAGGGAAACGGTCGTGGTGATAATCTTTGATACGGAAACAAAACACTTGTTAAATAAATTATAAGCTAGGTACTCGTGTATTGATGGTTTGAAATGTTATTCTGTAATCCTAAATAAAAAATAAACTCCGTACGTTCAGAGGACGCCTCGGGTCGTGATTACGCCTGAAAAAACTCTAAGAGGCTCCCTTCTGCGACGTACATTAACGTAGCCACAACATAATGGCAAGATATTTGGCCCGCGAGTGCTTTTGACATCCCTAGCTATACATCAAACTGAAACATTACCACAAAATGCCAGTTAGATACCAACAGAGTAGAATATTCTCAGCGCTGTGATATATTTGAGGGGTATGGAAATAGGCGATGGCGGGAATCGGAATATGTATGACACGGTTGTTTATTGCCGGTCATACGCAATCCTACGTGACTATTTTTCCAACAATTTCTATATTATAAAAAATATCTAACGCAGTATTAAATGGTATATGTAATAGAAACTGCCAACTGCCTTTGTGGTCTAACGGTTATATCCAAAGTTATATCAAACTCTTGGGGATAATTGCAATTTTAAAACGCGTTATCCTAGTAGAATAATTATTCCAGCTCATAAAAGTACTCAATATAGCCGAAATTGTTATGCAATGGCAACAAAGATATTTAATAAGCTTTTAGTTACTATAAGGGAGCTGCCACTAAAACTGTTCAAATTAAGAGTCAAACAAATGCTGGTTAATAAATGTTTTTATTCGACAAAAGAATACCTAGACACTAAGCTCGACAAAGTCATGTGACTAAATAAATCGTTATGATCGTAGAACAGTGTTGGATTTAAAAAAAACTAATTTTATATAAGTATAGTTTTATATTGTTTGTGGTCTGTAATTTATAGTGCAAATGTTAGAAAGGGCTCCAAAATGAAATCTAGAAGGTTTGCACTTATTATGAGACTAGTATTAACTTAAAAAAGAAGTGACAAAAAACAGTTATTTAACTTTGAATGGCCGTCATGAAAATTTTAAATATAGCAGATCCGTCACTGTTCTACGATTATGACGAAATATTTGTATGCTAGAAATAGCGAAGCATGTGATATAATTACATATAATAATTTACATCCCTGTACCTACCAAGTTTCTGACAAATAAATTATTTCATTCATTCATTTCATTTCATTCATTTATAGATTTAGACGCGGAGGTATCGGGTTCGATTCCTGCTCGGGACACAATAATATTTAATAATATCAATAAAGATTTTTTAAAGTTATTAATACTGAAATATTTGTGATATTTCCCGGGTTTGGTACGCTAGACACATCAACGAACTTGCCACTTGTCATGATTGTTCTATAGTAAAGTTGGCTAAATGTGAATCCGCTTCTTTATAAGCGTGGTTTCTGACCACTCCGAAAGGGAATTTGTCTTTCATTTATCATTATCATTACAGCCCCTAGAACACAGCGTCCTAGACCTTCACTGTTTGAGATGGGCCTTCCAGAACATATATCTGGAGAATTTGGCCTACACTCGCCACGCTGGCCAGACGGCTTGGCGAGGATATGATGTCAAATTTTAATGACAATTTATTAACGATTTCACAAGTTGGTATTAGTGGAACCGGGACCGACGGCTTAACGTGCTCTCCGAGGCACGGGAACGATGGTGTTGTAAATCTATGACTGCAGTACGTAAGAAAAGTGTGTTTCTCATTGGTACATGCCGGGGGGGTTTGAACCGACCTTTGTAGGATTTAAGGAACGCGTTCTTACAACCGAGCTACCATCGCGCAATTTGTCTTTACTAAAGTAAATATAATAATAAGAGTCAAATTTTTAAGAATTCCATGGATTCACCGTGCGGGTGCCGAGTCCATCGTGTGTGGGTAAGAGGTGAGAAGAATGGTGTCTCGGGCTTGCGACCGACAATAGGCTGGTTTAAAAAGGAGGCCTCTTTTTCTATTTTATTGTGCGATAAAACGCCCACCATCCACAATTCTACTTCTTTTCCTACCCAACCAAATACTGTATGATTCCGTTAATACCGTCTTGGAAGCTTGGAAGCATCTGTTACCATTATGTAAGCGTCGTGAGGTTGCTGACTTGGTATTCCTGGTTAAACTGATTGGGGGAGCAGTAGACCCTTCATTGCTGTCCCGGCTGGACATAAATACACCGGTGCGGACCAATCGGTACAAGCCCACCTTTCGCATACCAATGGCGAGCACTAACTACAGACAAAATACATTTTTTATTGGAGCTTGTAATACTTTTAATGCATTCATTGATGAAACTGATGTTGATATCTTTCATGACAAGGTGATGGCAGTGAGAAATGCGTTTAACTTAAGGTTCTTTAAACGATAATAGTTTTTGTTATTGTACAGTTATTAGTTTATTGCATGAAGTGATAGTTTGTAGATGCTTTCATCGTTCACAATATGTATTATTCTAACACTACTAGTGAAAACTTGTAAATGACTTTCTGTTTCTATTTTTGTATCTATACTTGTTAATTAAATGTCAATAGTTTTCCTTAATAAATAAATAAATGTATTGGCGACAGACTTGCTTAGTCCCAGTCCAAGTGCTTTTTTTTAGCTACAACCCGTCGCACACCAACCTCCAGTATCACTAAAATATCCATAAAAAATAATTAAAAAGTCTTTGAAATCAAATTGAAAAATCGATAAACCTCCTAAAGTTTATTTATCATCACGACCGTATTATAGAAGCTTTTAAGAATGCGATTCACATTGAGTCAACTTTCCTACGCAAGCAATTCGATGTCTTTATCGTACCAAACTCGAGTAATATAATTGATAAATTATTGAATAAATGCAGTAACGGTGCCAAAACAATCGCTATAAGACACTTGCTGTTTTTGCTGACGGCACCTCCGAGTATTGCCAAGAATCGACTCTTAACGTCACCTTCACAGACAGCTTAAGTTTATCAAAACTATTATTGCATTTTAATATTAGTTCCTGTTGCCGTATATAACATCATCCATTTTGGCCAATTGTACATAGTAGTTTTCGATACTTTAATTAATAAGACTAATGGTTAAAAGTAAAGTAAAGTATTCACGACCGTTTCCCTTTCGGAGTGGTCAGAAACCACGCTTATAAATAAGCGGATTCACATTTAGCCAACTTTACTATAACAAGTGGCAAGCTCGTCGATGTCTCCAGCGTACCAAACTCGAGAAATATCACAAATAAATTAAATATTAATTAAATGTATTTATTTACATTAATAAATATTTATGTGTCCCGACCAGGAATCGAACCCGGTACCTCCGAGTCTTAATCCACGGACTTAACCGCTAGGCCACGGATGCAGTTCTTTCTTAAGACTAATGTAATTTTTACTATACCACATGTATTGGGGTGTATCAGCAAAGCTTTTTGTAGATAACGGCAATGGTACCCTATGTCGCATCATTTTTTTAAAATGTTTTTGTAGTCTTTTATTTTTATAACAGGAAAATGTTTTTTAAATTAACGTTACCTACCCGTCTTTAAAAAGAAAAAAAAAGGTTTTATTAATAGAACGGCAATTATGAGATCACCATTTCTTTGATTTTTCTTAGAAATCTCGATTTGTACACTTAAAAGCTGCTCACAAGTATGTATGACTAAGATCGGTGGAGAATAAAATTTTCTTTATTCCAAAAGTGATGCAAATAGGGAGAATATGTTTTGAATAAACTCTTAGAAAGTGTCAAGTGTGGTTTAAATTCTGCATTTTTATTATACAAAAGTATATGAAGAAGTTGTCATAAAGCCACGAATGAAGTTATAATCATTTTTAAGAGACGGCTACGCGAAGCAAAAGAGGGTTATGTGATTATCAGCATGTATGTGTACCGCCTCCGTGGTCTAGTGGTAACAAACGTTGCCGTGAACTCGGGAGGTCGTGGGTTCGATTCCCACCGGGGGCAAGTTGTACATTGTATAATTTGTCTCGGTCTGGGTGTTTATAATATGTATATATTTACAAAAAAAAGTATAATATGTAGTTTATCAACCATCTAGTTTCCGTAACACAAGCCTCGTAGCTTACCACGGAAACTAGATGGCGCTGTGTGACCTGTCTGGAAATATTTATTTATTTATTATTATTATTATATATAAATATTTGCTATTTAATAAATTACACGCAGTATATTACTATGCAATTAAGTTATTTGGAAAATAAAATATGTAAATTTTGTGTCAATCAAATCCTTAGTTAGCTGTAATGGTGATATTTTAAACATTAAAAAAAAGTTTTTTTTTTTTAGAAAACATGACGGTTTAAATTTTTTTTTTTTTTTTTAGAAAAATTAAGTTTAGTAAATGCAATAATGTTTATAATAAAAAACCCGACTGCGTAAAAAAAAACCTAATAAGTATAACACAAGTTTGATAACCGCATTACTACAAACCTCCCCATGATTTTCAAATACCTATTCGACGATACCCCACTCAATATAGTTTGTGGACTGTTATTTTTTCTTCTTCACAATATGGCGTCTGGTTGTCGAAACCGAAATTTGATTAATGCCATATCTTCAGTGACAGTCGCGTGATTAGGACAAATCGATTGACGGAGAATCATCGAAATCTGCCTAGGCGTTTGATCTCCAGTGTGCCATAAAGGAACATACACATAAATAATAAAATAAATAAATAAATATTTCCAGACAGGTCACACAGCGCCATCTAATTTCCGTGGTAAGCTACGAGGCTTGTGTTACGGAAACTAGATGGTTGATAAACTACATATTATACTTTTTTTTTTTAAATATATACATATTATACATATAAACACCCAGACCGAGACAAATTATACAATGTACAACTTGCCCCCGGTGGGCATCGAACCCACGACCTCCCGAGTTCACGGCAACTTGACACTTTTAAAGAGTTTATTCAAAACATATTCTCCCTATTTGCATTACTTTTGGAATAAAGAAAATTTTATTCTCCACCGATCTTAGTCATACATACTTGTTCGTATTTCGTAAGAGGCCAAAACTGTAGACATAATTATATGGACCGACCTAACAGAACAACGCTTTTCCTAGGGCTTTTAAGAAAGTATGACGGATGACTAATGTGGGCACATTTCGTCGTTTACCCCCACAGGTTCACCAGTGAGAAACTCCTGTATCCATTTTCAGCTACAGTGCTCGTTTTGAACACTTAAGTCCAGATTAATACTAATAATAATAATAAACTATTGTACAAAACCAAAACAAGTGCAGGTACATAGGCGAGTTTAATGCCGTAAATGCATTTTCTACCAACTAACCTTTGTGACTGAGATATGTAATAAGCGGGTGCAGCAGAAGAAAAATGATAGTTGAAATTATTTATTACTATATAAAACACACATTAATTACAAACATATAGTATTTATACATAAATTAAAAGTCGTTGCTCTGCCAGTACTTAGCACGAGCCATTGCTCAGGACTCTCAAAGTGACAGTTTTTTTTAAAAATAAAATCTGTCATTTTGATAGTTCTGAGCAATGGATTGTGCTACTACTGGTGGAGCAACGACTAATAATCCGAAACTTAGTTTAAGTTCTTTAGATGTATTTTAAGTTTCAGTTATTAAAGAATCTTATCTTAATCTTACTTTTTACACATGTCTAACTTAAATACATCTACACAAACTTTAAATAGGGTCCAAATGACTAACAATAGCAATAAATGTAATTAATGCATTTTTTTACTATTTTGAAGTTTAAATGCAAAATTGCAGCATTTTTAAAGTGATTGGTGAATCAGGTATTCACCAATCACGCCACATCCTGTACACTTATATATATAATAAGTGAGTTATCGCGAATTATTATATATTTTAAGAGATGAGCGAGCAAAAGAGATACCGTAAAGGAATCTGAATATCTGCTGGAAGAGTGGGGAGGGGTTTTAAGTAGGTTATTATGGAAGGAACGATGTAAAAGGCTGTGAGAGTCACATAGAAATTGAAAACAATCTTTGTCATGTGCCTAATTACAGAATATAATCAAATTTAACTTATGTACTGCTCTCTTTGTCCTAAAGGTTTGATCGTCATAGAATATCTATCGGCAATATACACTGTGTTAAGTATAAATAAAAAATTTGGACCTGCCCCAAATATACGTCCAAAACTAGAAATGTGAGGGGGTAGATGTCAGTGACAGTGGTACGTAAGTAACTGTCCCTTATTCCCCGTCCTAATGAAGGGCGAATTCGTCTGCACAAGACGACACTTTGTCTCTGCAGTTTTTCTGCTGTCTCTACTACTGTAGTTTCAATCATAGAACAGAAAACAACTAGTAGGAATATTACAGATGGAATTATTGCACGTTATACACGTGCACGTGAGAGAGCATATGATGTGTGCGTTCTGAATCATACTGTCATATCATACACTTCCACTGTTGGCGATTGGGCTACCAGAAATTTAGAAGAATTTGGTCACACCGCTCTGGCCAGACAGGCTGACGAGGCTCTTATGTATTTTTTAATGACAATTTATGAACGATTAGTTGGTATTAGTGGAACCGGGACTGACGGCTTAAACTTTTTTGCAGTGTTGTAAATCTATTACAAATGTACGCAAAAAAGGGGATATAAACTTGGTATTATTTTATGGTCGTACATGTTTAAGCCTACCTTTTAATGATGGATTTTTTTCCTACAATAGAGCCACTACCGCTGAGAAAGTCAGAATTTTATTTTATTAGAAGTACATAATCCATATTATCTACTCGCCAATATCGTCTGGCCAGTACAGTCTGGAAGTGACAAGAGAAAACTTTATTCACGGGGTACATCAGCGAGTTTAATGTAAGTATGTATAAATACAACTGACTTTTTGATAACTGACAAATTATGCAAAAAATATTGTTTCACGACCAGGAATGGATCCCGCTACCTTCGCGCCTAAATTCACAGACCTAACCGCTAAACTACGAACACAATAACATTATAAATAAAATTTATAATAAATGCATTTAACGTGTTTAAATATAACTACTATGAATGTTCGCGAAGATTAAATAAACGCATAACAAGCATAATGTCGTAAGTCGACATTACGACATCTACTCGTTATTTCTGTTCTGTGGTCTGAATAGATGAATAATTTAGTGGGAGTGTTGTTCATGTGAAGACAAGTATAGGCTATTTTTTGTTTCTTTTAAGACATTTGTTGGTCTTTCTTCTCTCTTGACCAAATGGATCCCTAATTACCACTTAGGTTAGGTGGTAAGTTCAAGTGACATCATTAACATTAAAAAACAAACAATTTTTTATTAAAAAAATAGTGAATTAAAAAAAAATCGACTGCGTAAAAAAAAAAAAAAACTGAAAACCAATAATTAAAAAACTGAGTAAAAATTGACTATAAATAAAAACTAAAAAGAAAAAAACAAGCCCAAGGGTTGCGTCGCCAAAACATTTAAGAACCGCAAAGGGCGTAGTCACGATTGTGTATATAGAGGGAGCAGACAAACAAAAACCTAGATTATATTGTTTTGATCGTTGTTTATTATTTATAACACATGAGCAGTGAAGGTAGTAATTAAAAATATATATAAAAATCAGAATTGGCTTTATTACTTGACAATCAATCTATGAAGCTCTACAAAACAAGCTCTGCTTTTACGATCGCTCTTTTAAAAAACCTGTTATTTTTATATAAATATCACCATGGCAAGCTTACAATATTAGTTCCCCCCTTTAAAAAAAAATTTGCCTAACAACATATTTATTATTATTATTTTTATAATGTTTATCGTATATTCAATTTAACTAGTACTTACTAATAAGTGCTTGAATTTCATTTTTTTTTTATGTTTTTTATTCGCCATTTAACTTCGATTTCTTGTCCCGAAGGTTGATGGTAAGAAAATGCCATTTGTATTAAACAATAAAGTTTTAAATAAATAAAACATAAACAGTCATTTAAAATATTTGCCATAAAACATAAACAGTCATTTAAAATATTTGCCATAAAACATAAACAGTCATTTAAAATATTTGCCATAAAACATAAACAGTCATTTAAAATATTTGCCATAAAACCTAGAAACTTATATATGAAAATAATAGAGTTCTACTAGAGGTGAACTCAGTTGAACGCCCCTTAGCTACCCCCAGGATATGAAGTTTATTATTATTAATGAATGTGAATTGCCAAGGCAAATACAAAGCTGAGGAAATTCCGTATGAATTGTAAATTAATTCTCGGCTACAATTTTCCGGAGTATTACTCTGTAAAAAAGTCTTCTGACTTTCTTCTTTAAATAATGTAAAGAATTCTTGAATGGTCTATGCCGCACGAAATGTGAGCTCGGGCCGGTTGAATTTGAAATACATAGACAGTCATATAATATCCTGCACATTAATATTTTTGGCCAAGAAAATCTAGTTAGACTAGCGAGTGTCGCGAACATCGCGCTTGCCCTATTGCTGCTCGTTCAACGTTGTATTGTTGGCCAGCTCTACAAAATCGGCAAACTTTAGGGCCGGATTTAAGCAGGAGTAGTGCTTTCTAATGTCTTTTATATTTTTTATATAGCAACTGTCATTTTAACAATCGGAAACACGAGCTCATGATTGGATGACAACAAAATAAGTGGTAGGTGGTAGGCGGACTGATGGTGGTAATTTGTCCAGTCTGCTTGGGCGGGGAAGAGCCGATAAACCCAGTTAAGTGTATCCTCACGTTTCGGGATCTGGCTCGAATCGCCGTCGAGCCCAGTCAAGCCGGCATAATTTTAGAGACTGATGTCAGTCATGAGTGTCTGATTTCAGTTGCTAACATTCATGGACCTAGCTCGTCACTTACTATCAGGTGGACGCAAGGTCATATGTCGTGCTAGTATTAAAAATTTATATATATGTCCTGAGTAACAATCGGGTCCTTCAGAGAAATCATATTTTTCTCACATCTTTTAAAGTTTCTCTATTGGATTATAAGTTTTTCAGAATTAAACAGACGGGTAAACTTATTTAGGATTATTTAAGGTGTCAGTAAATGGCACTCTGGCATTATTTACTTTCAATTTATTGAACTTATACTTAGTTAGATACAAATTTGTCTTTGGTGGTAGTTTATGACTGGATTTATGAGTAAATAGTGAAATAGTATTTAATTGTTTTATACACCATTGCGAAGTTACAGTCTTTTGCGCAGTTACCGAATATTATAATTTTTTTAAACGTAAGACTAAGGTTTATTAATTCTTAACAGTTGATTCAATCATTTTGAATAAAGTCTCGCTAAAGTCATTTCTATTTTATTATTGGATTTATTAATGGACTGTCTATTATATATTTGTCTATGTTTCGAGCATTTTGCCATCTCGCAATTTGCTTATTTACACGTTAAACTCCAGTTCAAGTAATTTAACTCCTACCCTCACGAAAGTAAATTTTATTTTAGTTATATGTTTTACCTATTATGACAGTTCCTCTATTATATATTTGTCTGTATTTCAAGAATTTTGTCATCTCACAATTTGCTTACAATTACATGTTAGGCTCCAGTTTAAGTAATTTAACTCCTACCCTCACAAGAAAAAAATAATTTTAGGAATTATTGGACTGTCTGTTATATATTCGTCTGTGTTTCGAGCATTTTGCCATCTCACAATTTGCTTACACTTACACGTTGGGCGCCAGTTAAAGCAATTCTATTCCTACCCTCACTAAAGTTAAGTAATCGTCCGCCATTGCGCCCACTCTATGCTAGCTTCCTCTTATTTTTCTGGCATCGTTTCAAATTAAAAGCGATAAGAGTAAGCCTCTCCCCTATGCCGGCTGCTTTAACAGTCCTCCGGCACGTTCTGGCCCACTCATCTACATAACGTTATGTACATTTTGTTCCTAACTAAAGCACGTTAAACTCCTATCTATATAAGTATGGTGTAGTTTTATGGATTTTGTTTTGTAGCTAAGTTTATATAAGGTGAGTTGGGGTGAGTTTGGCATATAAATACGACTTCTTCTTACGGTGCCATCTCCTATCGGAGGTCGGCTATCATTAAGGCGATTTTGATTTTGTTCGCCGCTGTCCGGAACAAGGACCGGGTGCTCATCCCAAACCACTCCCTGAGGTTCTTGAGCCAGGAAGTGCGTCTTCTCCCCGGTCTTCTGGAGCCTTGTATCTTGCCTTGCATGACGAGCTGCAGCAAGCTATACTTTTTATTGCGCATGATGTGTCCCAAATACTCCAACTTCTTTCCTATTGGCATTAAACTAAACTAGGTTTTGGCACCTCACACATATGCTACATATATGCTATAATAAAGGGTTTATTCATGCTTAACCTTACTTACTAGTAACTTAAGTGGTTACTTACCTAACAAAACAGTATAATGGTGTCTGCCGCAGAGAAGATTATAAATAGCCTCAGTAGACAAATTCTCTGTTTTTCACAATTTCTACCCCATTTTTGGTTAAACGGTATCGGAGTACCTACATAATTATATTTGTTTTTTAAAACTAAAATATATTCACGACCGTAATACAACTTCTTGTCCAAGTTAACCAGTGCGTCCTCCCGGTAATGTCGTACGGAGCAGAGACGTGGACTGGACTGACAATGAATTGAATTTGACTGAAAATTCAAGGTCGCTCAGCGAGCCATAGAAAGAGCTATGCTTGGTACATCTCTTAAAGATATAATTCAAAACGTTGATATTCGTCAGAGAACGAAAGTTACTGACATAGCTTTACTAGCAAGTTGAAGTGGCAATGGGCCGGACACATCTGCCGTAGAACCGATGAACGATGGGGCAAACGGGTTCTAGAGTGGAGACCACGTACGGGAAGACGCAGAGTGGGACGACCCCGATGAGGGTAGCGAAAGATCGCGTTAAGTGGCGAGCCTTGGGGGAGGCCTACATCCAGCAGCATGGAGAGATTCAGGCTAATGATGATGAAATGAAAATACAACTGCTGCTAAGATTTCAAGGTACTTCGCAATTTACCTTAGTTTAACAGTTTTATTCCTCAAGCGTAGTTACGCTGGTTGCGACCGACAATAAGCTGGTTGACAAAGGAGGCCTCCTTTTTTATGTCATTGCGCAACCATTCTTTTAATGGTGGTAGGAGGACTGATGGTGGTAATTTGCCCAGTCTGCCGTGGCAGGCATCCACCATTCGTGCCGATAAATCCAGTAAAGTGTATTCACGCGTTTCGGGATCAGGCTCGAATTGCCGTCATGCTTAGTCAAGCCGACATAGTGTTAGGGACTGATGTCAGTCATGAGTCTCTGATTCCAGTTGCTAACATTTATGGACCTCGCAAGCCACTTATCATCAGGTGAGCGCAGGTCAAATGTCGTGCTAGTAAAAAAAAATCTACTCATCTCCCAACCCAACCAAATACCGCGTAAAGCTGAGTCTCAATCCTGTTTCTGATCATTTCTTCTGTGAGATCATAATATTTGTTCGACTTTATGTTGTGGTCTTTTTGGAGTAGGAGTAGTTGGTAAGTTCAATAAGAATAACTTTTTTCAAGTTCCAAAAAAACACTATGTATGGCGTATAGGTTGATACAGCTAGTTCATCTGGGATCCTATAATAATGTTCAAATTTACCTATGAAAAATTTCCAGTCTGATGCGGCGCCAAGGATCTAGGTGGGCTTGCATCTGGCAAATCCTTCCTTTACAAATGTAATCAAAGTTTTATTTGTAGTCAGTCCCTGTCTAGCTCTAGCAATATAAAGACTTACTGCTTCACTAATACGTGCATGTATATGTCTAAAATGTTTGTAATTTAACTCAAACTTAAAAATCCTTTGAATTGTGCAAGCGAGAAGGTTGCAAATGTGTTTAACCTAAAAAAAATAAGAGTATTTTCCAAATATTACATTTGTTAGGTTAATTAATTAACTTTGTAGTGGTTCTTTGAAGTCAGTTTTTCCTTCCCCCTTTTGTAAACTAGCGGTGCGTGTTAATATTTTCATCATCATCATCATTATAGCCCCTAGAACACAGCATTCACTAGACTTCCACTGCTGGAGATGGGCCTTCCAGAACATATATCTGGAAAATTTGGCCTACACTCGCCACGCTGGCCAGAAGGCTTGGCGAGGATATAATGTAATTTTTTATGACAATTTATTAACGATTCCAAAAGTTGGTATTAGAGGAACCGGGACCGACGGCTTAACGTGCTTTCCGAGGCACGGGAACGGTGGTGTTGTAAATCTATGACTGCAGTACGTAAGAAAAGTGTATTTCTCATTGGTACATGCCAGGGGGGTTTGAACCGACCTTTGTAGGATTTAAGAACGCGTTCTTACAACCGAGCCACCACCGCGTTTTTAATATTTTAAAATGTGTAAAATAATATCTTTTTCGACAATTTTGCAGAAGCCATATGTGAGGAAAAGAGTGTATTTTTTGTTTGTAAAATATAGCAAATTACAATCCTCGCAAACTTTAATCTCATGCGGCCTCATAAATTAATATCAACGTCACCAAAAAATTATCATAGCGCAAAACGAAGCCACAGCAATATAGGCGAGTAGCAACGCAAATATATGGCTGAGAAACAAAATTTTGCGGCAATTTGCTGAATATTCTCGGTCAGTTATTATTCCGCGTGTAAGCGCGAATTTGTCTCCGGGCTTAAGCTGGACACAAATTAAGACACGACACGATATACGAGTAAGTGATTTATGGCCGGTTATTCAATCCTTTGTATGTATAAGGGAGCCTTAAAATTATAATTTTTATATTTTTTCGCAAAATGGCGTGAAGGACTCTGTTTCGGAAGGAACATAATAAAGTCTGACAGTTGTTTTCTTAAAAAATGATTAGGCAAAGGATGTCGATTGCAGCCGAAAACGTTCATCTTTTGTTTATCGCTAAAACTATTGCGACGAGGTTTGCTAGTTCCACGCCAAATGTCTTCTTACTATATCTTCCCGTTTTTTTTTAATCTAAGGTAAAAGCGCAGTTTAAGTCGCGTCGCGTCGTTTAATTTGTTTCCAGTTTTACCTCGTACTTTCTCGTACAATAGTTCGGTTTGCTGGCTCCATTCAAAAGTCGCGGTTGGTTTTAAGGTTTCCCTTGCATTGCTGGTGGCGTTTTGACTTTGAATTTAAATTGTTTATGATTGGGACAGACAGTACTGCTAATTCGTTAGTTACCGTGCTATTTATGCTTTTAAGAAAAGCAGCTGGGTTAAGGTGGATTTGAACCCCGGCATAACATTTGTTATTTACAACACCACTGTTCCCGTGCCTCAAGGAGCCGTCGTCGATCTCAGTTACACTAATAACAACTTGTAGAATCGTTAATAAATTGTCATTAAAAATTGACATCAGCTCCTCGCCAACCCGTCTGGCCAGCGTAGTGCGTGTAGGCCAAATTCTCTAGATATTTCTTGAACGCTCATCTCCAATAGTAGAGGTCTAGGACTGTGTGTTCTACGGGCTGTGATGATGATGACGAGGCAACCACTGCAATTACTTAACAGGTCACTGGAATCTGCTAAGCTGCTGGTCTTCTGCTAACAGCTTACTTATTGGACCACTTTGCTGCTTAGTCTTCTACTAGCAGGAGTAGAATCATTCAAAATAATTAAATTAATGACGTTTCATAAATGCCTGTAATAGGTTTACGTGAATAAAGATATTTTGACTTTGACGTTGACTTTACTGAACATGTATGCAACACCCTTTTTAAACCTTATTTTGTAAGGCGACCGTAACTTTCCTACATGGCTGTTTATGGCCCCTGTCTCCACAGTAGCGTGACAAACAAACACACGTGAGCCTTCGAATCCGTCTTTTTGCCGAGAAGGTAAGGCATAAGTATCTGCCTACAGATGCATTCGACGTGCCTAATCTTAAAATCCCTTACCGGGAAGCTCGCGGCAAGTGTTGGCATCCGGGAAAACTGACGACCACAGACATAAATCCACAAGGACAAGCCCTATACATACAAAGACAACATGTTATAATAAATCGTGTATTTATTATATTTTTATTCCATTTTTCGAGAATTCATTTTGTTCTTTCCACGCTGACAGATTGGCGAACCATAATGTATTTTTTTTAACAATTTGTTAATGATTTTACGAGTTGGTGGACTCAATGGCTTGACGTGGCACTGGTAATCTCATGCCGGGGTTCAAACTTGTTTAGAATCTTTAAATTAATGAATTTTAGGGTTATGGGGCGATTCAAACAAAAACAATCAGTGTTTTTAAATAAATAATATTTTAGTTGCCAATTCTAACGTAATTATTATAATGTATATTCTTCCGACATGTGTCACATAAACATGCATAGAGAGCACAACCAATGGCAAGAAAATGTATGGATCAGGAAAGTCTGCAGTCCAAGAGGTATGTTCACAAGAGGAGTGCAAATAGAGATCCAACGCAGGCGCGGCAAGAGGACAAAAACAAAAAAAATAAACAACACAAAGACTCGTATGTTGAAAATGATTTCTGCTGTGCACTGACTAAAATTGACCCATTGATTCATTAATAGTTTGAAAAACTGCAGTTACTGGTATAGTGACGATGCCACTATATTTGGAACTCTTGGTTGAAAGGTACAATTAGTTGGTAAGTAAAATAAAATATAGTACACAGGCGAGCTTAATACCTTCAAGGTATTCTCTAACAGCTAACCTTTGGGAGAACGACAAAAGATATTGTGGGATGCAGAGTTAAAAGGAAAAATGTATAACTAAAACCAATAAATATATACTTAAATATAATAAAGATACATACACATAATACATAAATAATATTATAAATATGAATATACTTACATAAATAACAATACATGTTAAGTTTATAAATTATATTTCATTTTACTTTTAAAAAAAGTAAGAAGTTAGTAGATGCCTAAATGTGTCGAAGGTGCCAGTCTGCTTGACAATGGAAGTTTGTTACATTGACGAGCTGCAGAAACAGTGAGAGATTCTGAATATCTGCTTGAAGAGTGGACAGGAATTGCAAGTTTATTGTTGTGCGGAGACCAAAGAGAACGTGGGACGTGGGAGTCACAAAGAAATTGGTAACGATCACGCAGGTAATGGTGTTTTCGGATTGTTTAGGATACCATAAAGAAAAGAGAGGATGGTACAACACATGACGATGGAATATAAAATATATACGTCTATGTTGACAACTTATGAAAACCTCAGTAAATAGATTGCGGGGAGGAGGCGAGATTTAGTGACTTCTTCTTGAGAGCACTTGATCAGTCTGATATTAAGCTGCGATAAAGTTGGGTTCTTTTTTACAAACTTCCGTCTATGTTCACTTTTTTATAGTGATATTAGAAATTGAATAACACAATAAAGAAATTACAACACAAAGACATCCTTCTCACGTTGACTTAGCTTGGCTTTGTGATATCGCGACCAACTGATGGTAAGCGGTACGCGAGGTCCACGAATGGGAGCAACCGACTGACATCAGTCGGTATCATTATAGCGGTCTAACAATATACTTTTTCACACTTTGATTAAAGTAGTCCAGGTTTTAGGATTGGGGTAACACACTGGTATTCTATATTTTTAGCGTGCGACAGATGTAAGTCTCCAAATTTATGAGTACGCGTAGGGATAGTGGTTACGATATGGGGATACATATTTTGGCTTGTGCGTGTAATTCGGTTGCAGAATAGAGAAGAAGGGATATGAAGCTCCTCAGAATACTCACCGTGGTAGCTTGTGGAGCTGTAGCTCAGGCAATGGCTCGGCCACTATCTGAATCGCACACCATGCAGGATTGAGAGCATCTGTAAGGTACTTAGCTGAACCATCCCTGAGGTGAGAACAGTTATCCACGCACGACCTTATCCGTGCTTTATATATCGTAAGGTGGGAAAAACTGATTCACTTTGTTTAGTATGCCAAGTTTTTGTGATTCTCTCAATGTAATTTCGGTGGTTGAGATCTGAGCAAGTTCCAGCACGGTGTCCTGGGGAGTGCGAAGAGGAGAGTGAGAGTAACTGCAGCCCATAGACACGCTAAACACGAATCACACAAAACTAAGCTTAGTCAACGTGCGTATCGTGTCCCTGCACAACAATGGAATAACAATACTTACATGCACTTTTAGACATAAAATAAAAAATAAAAATATGAACTCTTTAAGAGTGGGGGATCGTGACTCTGTTGCAGTACATCCACCAGCTGTACTGTGGTTGCGATCTTTAGCGCACAAACCATATACTGGTTTGTTGTACTGGGTTTAGGTGATCAAACACCTGACTGGACCATTGTTTGGGGCTTCTTTCTCTTATTGTTTTACCATCCACTTTTTCCGTTACCAAGAGCTTTTCCAGATTATCGGCATCTCTTCTAGCAATGTGGCCAAAATATTAGAAAATTTGGGTAAAGCAGACGGCAGAAAGTCTTTATTCCCGTTACTAAGAGCTTTTCCAAATTATCGGCACCTATTCTAACAATATGGCCAAATAAATAAATAAATAAACACTACACTACTGCTTCTCTCTTTTCTCTACCCAAATAACTAAACCAAAATACCAGTAGCACCTTGTTAGTTTTTTGTATTTTCACCAATAGAGTGAATTCTCTTGCATTTCAGCGAACTGTTATAAATACGTTACGTCGGGTAAAGGTAGCTCATTTTAAAGGCAGCCGTTCCGAATCCTTAATTTAGCTTCCTCCGCGCAATTAATTTAATATTAACGCCAAGTGCCATCTGGTGCCAGTCACTTGATCCTACTTATGTTGAAAATTATATTTCCTCGAAAGAAAATTGGAACAATTCGTAAATTCTTCGGGAACAAATCAAATATCTCCGCGTGCAACTACCAACTTTGAGGTGATAGAGAATGAAATTTATTAGACCTTTTCAACAACGTCGTCTAGTGGTTACGACCACAGATTTATTACAGCGTCCTAGACCTCCACTGTTAAAAATACGCTATACGGGTTGGCAAAGATCTGTAGTCAATTTTGAATGACAATTTATTAACGATGCCACAAGTTGGTATTAGTGGAACCGGGACGGCTTAACGTGCTCTCAGAGGCACGGGAACGGTGGTGTTGTAAATCTACGACAGATGTACGTAAGAAAAATGAATTTCTTATTGGTACATGCCAGGTTCGAACCCACCTCTTTATGATGTTAAGGAAAGTGTTCTTACAACTGCACCACCAGACGCGGGTATCGGGGTCGATTACTAGTCGGGACACAAAAAAATATTGTAATATTTCTTGATGTGGTGCGCTTGGGACATAGACAAGGTTGCCACTAAAACATATTAAATTGGCTAAATGTAAATCTGCTTCTTAAAAATAAAAATCGTGATTCCTGACTGTTAGAAAACTGTCGCGGTTTGAACCCCGGCACATACCAATGAGAATAAACTTATTTCACACATATTTGCCATAGAATTACAACATCACTATTCCCATGTCTGAAGAGCACGTTAAAACATCAATCACGGTTCCACTAATACCAACTTACATATCTTTCCGCCAGTTCCTTTGCGGGGTAGATAGAGACGATTGAGCGTCATTTGTCATGATCACCACATACCTCGCTTCTTTGATATTCATCAACCTTTTCATACATGCCCTTTTGTTGCGTATAGACTCTTTACTGCATCTTCTGCAAGTGTTTTATTTATTTGGTTGTGATAGGTGAGTCGTGATCTGTCAGGGCTTATTTTACCCACAACTTTCGTCTTATATATCTGGTTCTTATGTGTGTATGTATTAACATACATCACCGTACCGTCTCGCAAATTCGCCAGAAATATGGTCCATCTTTAGCAGTGCAGGTCCAGGTAAGTAGTGGGCGTTGCAAAGCTACTCGTTTTTTTTTTCAACGACGATCGAACCGTTTTTAGTTTTGGATTAAAAACTTTGTTGCGCGAACTATAACGTATTCAGTCGTAACTGTCGCAACTCTTTCCAGTTTTGTTAGCAAAATAGTTCCATTCTATAATAAAATATGTTACCAATTTTGTAAATGAAATATAATGCTTTTTACATTATTTATTATATAGTGATTATATTCTAAACTACGCACGCGATAGTCTTTCTAGAAAAAATATAAAAATAACCGTTTACATCTGTATTTGTTATTGTCAGTTTCATTCGACATGCATAATACTATAAGACCTGTAAACTAGACTAACATCTATCCAAAAAAATATTATTTTTGATAACCGTTTCCGAAACTAGATTCAGTTCTAAGAAAACGGTTGCGTATCGTTTTCCAAAAAAAAACGTCAACGACCCACCACTAGTCTATGACTTGAAACTGCCTTAGTAAAATAACACAGCTGTAATAGACAATGATGTTTAACCAATGACAGGCGCTAAGTGGTGCGATAAAATTAATTACACACTTGCCAAGAACACACTTAGTTAACCCTTAATTCAGCTAGTCGAAATATCTTACACTATTTACCCAGTTGGGTCCAATAATTTATTTTTGTACTGTGCAAATTACAAACAAATTATTGTTACTAAGATAAACCTTAACATGTTTTTTATATACCTATTCGACAATACCCACTTAATATATATATATATATATATATGTATGAAGTATGTATTATTTATGTATTTATGTAATTATCTGCAACAAATAAAGTGTGTTAGATGTGTTTCTTACTTGGTAAAATATATAAATTGAAGCTATAAAATTTTATTGCCAAATATTTCGCCTCTCTTTGGAGCGGCGTCATCAGTGACAGTGACTGAAGGTCTTTGTCATAAATTTTGAAAAAATAATTTTATTTCTTTTAGCAATAGTAAAGGTAATGCACTATACAGTTTTGTATTTATTTTTTAGAAAAATATCATCATCACCTAGCGCATCATGGAAAACATCATCAGCATGTTATGGCCATTGTTGGTTCATTATTAATAAATTTACAAAACAAGTTAGACAAAACCTAATGCATTACATTCAGACCAGGGCTATAGTATGCACCAAGCATAAAATATAATTAATATATATAATTTTATAGCTTCAATTTATATATTTTACCATGTATTTATGTAATAGTATGTAATGCACCCCGTGATTCTCTACCACACTCCCAAACGTTAGCTGTAATAAATTGCCTTTAAGTTCGCCGATGCACATTACTTTTAAGTTTTTTGTGCAATAAAGAGTTTATAAATAAATATAATATTCCTTCATTCATTACAGCCCCTAAAACACAGCGTCCTAGCTGGTCAGACGGGTTGGCGAGGAGTTTTTACACAATATGGCGTCTGGTTGTCGCCTTATTAAAATTTGATTAATGTCATATCTTATTAAAATAATAAATAAATGCTCTCATAATAATAATAATAATAAAAATAGCATATTGTTTAAAAAAATACCTATTGTACAAGGGCAAGGTTAATAATATAATAAGCATGGCCACTAAGATATTTAATAAGCTTCCAGTTACTATAAGGGAGCTGCCACAAAACTGCTCAAATTAAGAGTCAAACAAATGCTGGTTAATAAATGTTTTTATTCGACAAAAGTATACCTATACACTAAGCTCGACAAAGTCATGTGACTAAATAAATATTTGTATGCTAGAAATAGCGAAGCATGTGATATAATTACATATAATAATTTACGTCCCTGTACCTACCATGTTTCTGACAAATAAATTATTTTATTTCATTTCAAGGCATTTTCTAACATCTACCTTTTTGACAGCGAAAAGAGAGCTACCGGGGTGCAGATAAAAAGAAAACCATGGGACTATCGCTAATGGGAGGTCTCTAGTGGACATCTTTTATTTATAGTTTCGTCTATATTAATTAAACTTATATATTTTAAGGAATTTTAATTATAATTTAAATAAAGCATTACACACTTTATTATAATGAAATAAGTTTAGTTATTAGTTAAATATTATTTACAAAAATAGTTTTTATTTTATTATAAATAAATACCTAACTGCCTCATTGGTCTCTTGGAGGTACCTGGTCGGGACACAAAAATGTTTATTAATGTAAATAAATATATTTAATTAATATTTAATTTATTTGTGATATTTCTCGAGTTTGGTACGCTGGAGACATCGACGAGCTTGCCACTTGTCATGATTGGCCTATAGTAAAGTTTTCTAAATGTGAATCCGCTTATAGGCGTAGTTTCTGACCACCCCGAAAGGGAAACGGTCGTGATGAAGAAGACAAATTACTAAGCATTCCATGGATTCACCGTGCGGGTGCCGGGTCCATTGTGTGTGGGTAAGAGATGAGAAGAATGGTGTCTCGGGCTTGCGACCGACAATTGGCTGGTTTAAGAAAAGGAGGCCTCCTTTTTTTTCTATTGCGCGATAATACTGATTATAATATTGATTGGGGGTCGGTTTCAAAATCACCTCCTTTTCTCATACTGCAATATGATTAAGAAACCACCTCCTAACCTTACCATTGGAATGGTTGTAAAAATAGCAAGCTGTATGCTCAAATTTTTGAGATGAAGTCCAGATCTTAGTTAGTTGTATGTATCTGTTTATATTTTGGTATGACTGCATCTTGTTATGAGCATCTAATAAATAAATAAATACGCTCACCATCCACCATTCTACTTCTCTCCCTACCCAACCAAATACTGTATAATTCCGTTAATGCCGTCTTGGAAGCTCGTTCCATAAATGTATTGACGGCATACCTGCTTAGGCCCAATTCTTTCAGTAAGTGATGCAAAGATTTTGCTGGAACTCCTCTTGCACCAACTTCCACTGCGTAAAGCTGAGTCTTGAACCCGTTCCTGATCATTTTCTCTGTGAGATCATAATATTTATTCGACTTCATGTTGTGGTCTTTTGGAATATATGATTTTGGAATATACTAAATATATAATATTGAAATTATTAAGGTTAATACTAGTTAGTGTAGTCTCTCGGCCTTACTACAGCAATTACGGGTTAAGAGTTACTTCAATGATCTGTAATGGCGACGACTGAATCTGACATGCGCTTAATACAACGTGTCAATACTGACAAGTATCTTAAAATAAATATAAAAAAAATAGTATCATCACGACCGTTTCCCTTCCTGATTGATCAAACTTTACTGCCGGCCAATCATGACAAGTGGCAAGCTCGTCGATGTCTCCAGCAGCGTACCAATCTCGAGAAATATCGAATCGAACCCGGTAACTCCGAGTCTAAATCCACGGACTTAACCGCTAGACCACTAAACTTAAAGTTGTGCTAAATGTGTATCCGCTTCTTTATAAGCGTGGTTTCTGACCACCCCGGAAGGGCAACTAGTTTTTAGTTGTATGTAATTGTTTAAATAAAAAAAATCTTTTGCTGTAGAAACTCTGGGCCCATGGAGTCCAAGTGCAAAAAAGTTTTAAAAGACATAACACCGCGTCTTGTCGTCTCCTCCGGTGACAAGAGGGCTGGCTCTTTCTTCGCCCAGAGAATCAGTATTGCAATTGAGCGGGGAAATGCAGCCAGCGTTCTTGCCACCATTCCACGCGGACGGAACTTATATCCCTTTCCTTAGTATTAATATTAATTTTATTTTATATTTAGTAAATATTTTGTTCGAATAAATGTAGGTATTAAAACTTTGTAAACAAGTTTATTAAAAAAAAAACGATCTAAATTCTTAACCTAAGTTATTCCTACAAATAATTACGGTCGTAAATATATGTTTATTATTCCTATTGTTGGCTAAGATTTTATTTAAACAAACTACTTACTGGTAGTTTGGCTTACGCCTCTCGCGTTGTGCCAAAATTTCTTCAGAATCAGTGACGTATATACAACTTAAATGGTTGTTGACCCGGCATTACCATGTAATATAGTGGTCTACGAAAATACCATCAGATTTCAATTTCTTTCTAACTCGCACGGCCTTCCACTTCATTCTCCCCATAACAACATACTTAAAATCCCTCCCCACTCTTTCAGCAGATATTTAGATTCACTTTCAGTATCTGCAGCTCGCCAAAGGAACAAATACTAATACAAATACAAAATATTTGATTGTTCATAAAAGTACAATTAACTTCATTAACACACTGACTCCTAAACTAAGTTAGACCTGTCATTTAGGATCCCAGTTATTCCCATTAGTTATACAAAAAAATATACAATACGTAGTGAAAACAGTTAACAATATAAATATTAACAATAAATAAAGGTATTTAAATCAAAACAACAGGTGAAGAACAGACTACCTTTAGTAATCAGACAAGAAATATTAAAATATTTATTTCTTTATAAATTCTTTATTGCACTTAAAAACTTAACAGTTGAGTACAAGGGCGAACTTAATGCCTCTCTAACCTAACCTAACCTTTGGGAGTGTGGTAGACGATTGCGGGTGCATTAGAAATAAAAACAAATACTTAAACATACATAACAATAATTTACATACTAATACACAAATACCGATAAAAATAAATAAAAACAAGATATATAATTATTTACACCATAAACAGAACAACTTAACATAACTTTCTACAATAATAATAATAATATTATTATTTATTGCACACAAAATATACAATATAAAGTGTTGTACATAGGCGAGCATAATACCATGAAGGTATTCTCTACCAGCTAACCTTTGGGAGAGTAAGGGATTAATATTATGGATGCAGAGTGTGAAAATGGAAATATTTTCAGATCAGAGATTCTCAAACTTATTTTGTCTATTGCCCACTTTAATCGAATATAACTCAATAATCGATGTTATGTAATAGCTAGTTTAATTTGCGTGAATTTTAAAATATAAAGTTGCCCCATCCCATTTCTTTCTGAGCCCTTTACCGCCCACATCTAGGCGTCCAGACAAGTGTCAATTATACGCATCTCAATATACTAAAGTTAGACGTGCCCGCAACCTCACCCGCGCACGCGCTGTATCTGCTATGCACGTAAATTACTTAAGAGAGATTGGACCAGTTGTTATAAAGGTGAATGTAAACAGTAATCTCGACAAACCCTGTTTGGGTCGCGAGGGTATCTATATATCATAAACTTGTGACGTTTCTGGCTAATGTTACTGTAGTGGTGAATTACATACATTGTAATTCGCTTCTTACATAATATGCCAACTTAACCCTTAAAAGATAGGTATTCTGGGCGATAGGTTTCTGCTCTACCCAACCAAATACTGCATGATTCTTTCAAAGCCGCCCTGGAATCTCGTTCCATAAATGTATATAATGTAGTGGTACAGGAATTTGCTGGAATGTATTATTGCCATTTTTTTCTGCACTGGGCTATAATGGTTTATTTATTAAATACTTTATTGCACTTTACTTAAAAGTATGTACAAAGGCGAACTTAAAGCCATTTTGGCTTTTTCTACCAGCTAACCTTTGGGAGAGTGAGACAGTATAAATATGTGGGGTGCAATTCTAACCAATAAACTACATAAATAGTATGTATACATAGACTACATAAATACTCATCATCATTACATCATTACAGCCCCTAGAACACAGCGTCCTAGACCTCCACTGCTGGAGATGGGCATTCCAGAACATATATATCTGGAGAATTTGGCCTACACTCGCCACGCTGGCCAGACGGCTTGATGTATATCTACTATAATAAGTATATATTGATACATATATGGAGATAATATATTATTAGAAAGTAGAAATTTGTAAAAGTAAAGTATCATCACGACCGTTTCCCTTTCGGGGTGGTCAGAAACCACGCTTATAAATAAGAGTATTCACATTTAACCAACTTTACTATAGGCCAATCATGACAAGTGGCAAGTTCGTCGATGTCGCAGCGTATCAAACTCGAGAGATATCACAAATAAATTAAACATAAAATAAATGTATTTATTTACATTAATAAATATTTTTGTGTCCCGACCAGGAATCAAACCCGGTACCTCCGAGTGTAAATCCACGGATTTAGACCGCGGAGGCAGTTTTGAAAGGCAAGTAGAATTTTGTGGAGTTAAAATATATTGTTTTGCTTGTTTAAAAAGTAAGTATTAAGTAGTTTTTTAAAGATGTGAATGGAAAGAGCTTGTCTGATGATCAGTGGAAGTTTATTCCACTTATTTATGGTAGATATCTTCTTCTTCTTAAGGTGCCATCCCCTATCAGAGGTCGGCTATAATTAAGGCAATTTTAATTTTGTTGGCCGCTGTCCGGAACGAGGATCGGGTGGTCATTCCAAACCATTCCCTGAGGTTCTTGAGCCAGGACGTGCGTCTTCTCCCAGGTCTTCTGGAGCCTCGCATGACGAGCTGCAGCAAGCTATACCTTTTTTTTTTTTTTTTATTCATTTTGGAAAACCAACAGTTGACAATATTATAGTAAATATTATACAGTAAATTCACTAAGAACTATTAAAGGTTTCCACATATAAATTTAAAGTTAAGTAATAAAGAGCAAGAGAACCATAAGTAAGTTGATAATGAAAAAACAAATCACTCATTAGGGATTGCTGCCGATGATCGATTCAACGTAATGAAGCGTCATTAGACGTCTAATATATGATGCTTTGGAGTTAAACATGTCTATGTCCAAATCTTCCGCAAGAATATTATAGTTGTTACATGTTCTTAATAAATAACTGTTCTGTCTATACCTGGTACTAGCATATGGTACGAACAAGAGTGGGGGACATCGAAGATTAAACCTAGGTATTCGTAAACCCAAACAAGCCAGCAACTCAGGACTATCGACTGTACCATTTGCTACATTTATTAAATATGCAACATCAGTGATGTTGCGTCGAACTTCCAATGGAAGAAGAAATTGCGCAGATTAATGTGATCCGTAAATTTAAATGTGCTTAGGTCAAATTATTTGAGTAGACGCAATGATTTTAAGCAATTGTAATTTTGTCTCAAGTATTACATGAAATTGTGTTTCGTAATTTTGGTAGAGCTATTATTTCTGTCAGTTTCAGTGACATCTGACGAGGTAAGCGTTCTCCCAAATAATGCTTCGGCATGATGAAACCCGACATTTGCGTGCTTGTCTAAAGGCACGCGATATGTTTATTAAATTTATTTTATTCCATAAGTAAAGTAAAGTATCATCACGACTATATCCCTTGCGGTGTGGTCAGAAACCATGCTTTTAAAAATCATATTTGGCCAACTTTTATAGGTACATCATGACAAGTGGCAAGCTCGTCGATGTTTTCAGAGTAGCAGACTCAAAAATATCACAAATAAATTAATGTGTCCCGACCAGAACAGGAATAAATGTGTATATATGTAAATCTATTATTATTATTATTTATTATATATTTTTGGTGGTAGCCAGACTGATGGTGGTAATTTGCCCAATCTGCCGGAGCGGAGAAGTATCCACCGTTCGTGCCAATAAACCCAGTAAAGTGTATCCACATGTTTCGGGATCAGACTCGAATTGCTGTCATGCACAATCAAGCCGGCATAGTGTTAGGGACTGATGTCAGTCATGAGTATATGATTTCAGTTGCTAACGTTCGTGGACCTCGCGCGCCACTTACCATCAGGTGGGCGCAAGTTGACATGTCGTGCTAGTATTAAAAATAAATAAATATATATTTATGTTATTTGTGATATTTCCCGAGTTTGTTACGCTAGAGACAACAACGAGCTTGCCACTTGTCATGATTGGCCTATAGTAAAGTTGGCTAAATGTGAATCCGCTTCTTTATAAGCGTGGTGTCTGACCACCCCGAAAGGGAAACAGTCGTGATGGTACTTTTATAACATGTTCAAACTCTTGCGGCTCGTTCATGTGTGCGATCACCTTTAAACATACCCAATAATTTCCTTTGTACTATAAACTCTTTTATTAATGTCTTGGACATTGATTAATGTATGACCTAGGCATAGGCATGCAACTCTATTATTTTATTGAGTCGCATAATCAGTCGTGTTAACGCAACGTAACGTCTTTCATAGCGTTCAACACAATCTGCGTCACATTAACGTCGTCTGCATTCGGTACGCCTAGACTTTAAACTATGTTTTTTGCCGTTTACGTTAAATATAGTGGTACAATACTTTTGCTGTAGTATGTAGTGGTACAATACTTGCGGATAGGGAAAGTAGCTATAGTATGTGGATGCATATTTGGCCTGTGCGTGTGGTTCTGTTGCGGAATAGAGAAAAGAGGATAAGGTTGTGGAACTTGTAGAGGCAACGTCTTGGTGAAGCGATTCGAGAGTTTCAGACACTGTAGTGTCGTCCACTATCCGAATCGCCATCCTCTCTAGGACATTGAAAGCATCTATAAGGTTCTTAGCGGAACCACCCTAGACGTGAGAATAGTATTCCACGCATGATCTTATCTGTGCTTTATAGAGCATAAGTCTTAGTGCAAGCGGGAAAAACTTAACCTTGTTCAGTGTCCCGAGTTTTTTGGACGATCTTTTTTGTAATACTCTGTAGTATCGATGGTCTGAGCGTACTTCGACCCCAAGTATGTTAATGCTGGGCTAAACTTCCAGCACGGTGTTCTGAAGAGTGCATGTCTGGGTCTTACTGGTATCAAACTGTTTAGTTGTTCTAGAGTTTCATCATCGATCTTGGTCGTTAAAGAACTCCTGTATTTTTTTTAACTTGGTGACCTGTCTCAAACATAATTCAATGTTGGGCCTAGTAGGGTGCAATGCACATTCAAACAAGCATGTCTAACTACGGCTCGAGGGAGAATTAGATTTAATTTTTGATTCCCTTTGCTGTTCCAGGCGTTTTGTCTCAATTATTCACCAGACCATTGTTGGGTTCTCAGAAACACATCAATTTGTGTTTGCTAACAGACAATATTCCAATTGTCTTCAAAAATCTAACCAAAAAACGCAGAAGTTATTCGTCATATTCTCCATATTTCTTTATGCCGCTGAAACTTGGACTCTAAAAGGCGGTTATCGTAGCCGCATCGATGCCTTTGAGATGTGGGGCTGGAGGCATATGTTACATATTTTTCTTGGACAGCGCGAATAACCAATGTGTCAATTTTAAAAAACGAGTCCTTTAGTATTTCGGCCATATAGCTCGTAAAAGATCTGGTAACCTGGAAAGGCTTGTTATCACAGGAAAAGTCGAAGGCAAAAACCCGCGTCGCCGAAGCCCCAAACGCTAGTCTGACCAGATCCACATCACCCTAAATACCCAAGTCCATGATGCCGTAATCAGACTTGGATGGCGCAGCATCGTTCGGGACAAAGTGATCCTTGGTTACGAACCTCAGCAGTGAGAAGAACGACGCCAGGTTGGACAATTGGAGTTTGGACTTGTTACATAAGATTATAAGAATGGGGAAAAGCACATGTTGGCAGAGCATTTCACAACTATGCGTACGTTGTTGTAAGAGATTCCAAATAAGCATATACGCGTAGGGATTCAATTCAATTCAATTCACTTCCTTTATTTTCTGTAATTAAGCATGGTACAGAAAATCTGTGCAGTTAAATATATATTTTTTTAATATTTTTATATGTTATAATATATTTTTTTAGTACATACATATTAGTATTAGTGTATCTGAAACAGTACATAATAACCATTATTTGGAACAAAATAACGCTTCAAGATATAGCTACTGTAAATAGTCATTGTCATACTATAAGCAAATACAGAAGAAAAAATATATATAAATGTCAGCTAAGGTGATAGTTGCTGTAAAGAGGCATTGTCATAGTATAAGCTAAGAGACAGAATTATGATAAGGTCACTTAAGATTCGGATGCAGAATTTAAGAAGAGGGATAGATTTATGAAGCTCTTCAGATCACACACCATGCTTAAAGACTATGCTCAGGAGGACGAACATGGGATTCGTTAGTTGTGTCTTCCACTATCCGAAATCGTATGATTTCTTCCTGTCTATACCCAAACAAATATAGTATGCCTTACTAAAAAAAAAATATAATAATTGACAAGAAGAAAAATAGTCGAAAACGCCACGAGTTTAATAATTACAGGCTCGAGGAAAAATAATGCTCTACACGCTTCCAGCCGATATCGTGGTGGCGTTTCATTACAACGGCACGCGATTCTGTATGCACAATTTCCTTTCCATTCCAATCCACTTATCCATCATTGACTGTGGACTAATCATTGATTAATATACGGGCCGGGAAATACAGCTTATATTATAGGCAAACAGATCAAATAAAAGATAGAACGGTAACACTATCACTGCATACGAGTATTGTAAATCAAAGTCCTCCGCGTGCATGGCGGAGGAGGAGACGGCCGCGCATGTGCTCATGGAGTGCGACAGTGTGGCTGCGCAGTGCTGAGGTCTGCAGGAACGTAACGGGTCTCCTGGCCTTCCTGGAGGAGATCGGATGGCTCCGTTGAAGGAGTGAAGGTCACGCACAATGGTCCAATGGAGACTAAGTGCGGAAAAGCCATCGAAATCACAATCACAATCAAGTCCTCTGCGTCTGTTTGCGATATACTAAAAAACTACTGCACCGATTTTCATACTGTTTTCACCAATCAATAAAGTAGTTCTCAAGGAAGGTTTCATCATCATCATCATCATCAGCCTGTGTCTCTCCACTGCTGGATATAGGCCTCCCCCAAGGCTCGCCATTTTACACGATCTTCTGCCACCCTCATCCATCCCCCACCAGCGACCTTCCTCAGGTCATCTGACCATCTGGCGGGGGGTCGTCCCACACTGCGTCTTCCAGTACGTGGTCTCCACTGCAGGACCCGTTTACTCCATCGTTCATCGCTTCTGCGACAGACGTGTCCAGCCCATTGCCACTTCAACTTGCTAATTTTGAAAGCTATGTCGGTAACTTTGGTTCTTTGACGGATGTCAACGTTTCTGACTTTATCCTTCAGAGAAATCCCGAGCATAGCTCTCTCCATAGCTCGCTGAGCGACCTTAAATTTATGTGTCAGACCCACCGTCAGCGTCCAAGTCTCTTCTCCATACGACATTACTGGAAGAACACATTGGTTGAAAACTTTTGTCTTCAAACACTGTGGTATGTTCGATAGGAAGATGTGTCGCAACTTCCCGAATGCTGCCCATCCTAGCTGAATGCGTCTGTCGGCTTCTTTACTGAAGTTAGCTATTCCTAATTTGATGGTCTGTCCATAGTAGACGTATTTTTGTACAACTTCGATAGTGGCAATTCCCACGTAGATTGGTCTCGGTATGGTATGGCCGTTGAACATGATTTTTGTCTTGTCCAAGTTCATACCGAGACCAACCCGCTGAGATGCCACATTTAAGCCTTTCAGCATTCCGCAAAGATCTTAAGATCGAGGAAGGTTTAAGTATATAATTTGTTAAGTTATTGTATACATTAACGATATTTGTCGGTGTCAGAAAAAATAAGCCGTCTGGGAGGTATCAACGAAAACTCTGCCTAAACCCTTTGAGATATAACAAAACAATGTATGATGGAATTATGTATTTATTTATTTATAAATTCTTTATTGCACTTAAAAACTTAACAGTTGAGTACAAGGGCGAACTTAATGCCTCTCGGCATTTTATACTAGCTAACCTTTGGGAGTGTGGTAGACGATTGCGGGTGCATTAGAAATAAAAACAAATGCTTAAACATACATAACAATAATTTACATACTAATACACAAATACCAATAAAAATATATAATTTAACTAAATTTATGTAAGAAGTATTTATAACAACAAAATGAAGGAAAGAATACGTATAATTTACACAACAAATAAAAAGAGACAGAAATAGATATCAGGTAGTCGGATTATTTTGTTTATTTAGGAAATGTAGATAGATAGATAAATTCTTTATTGCACAGAAAATAAAACATTTTACAGTACATAGGCGAGCTTAATGTCTAAAAACATTATCTAACAGCTAACCTTTGGGAGATGTGAGCAGGGATTGTGGGTGCATGACCACTAATGTTTGACAAAGAGTTTTATTGAGAAAACAACTTATAACTAAAAGAAATATATATATATAAATAATAAAGCTATGGTACTTATCTACCGATATATACATGAATAATACATAATTATACCTACTATATAATGAATAAATAATATATACATATATATATATATATGGATATATAAATGTACAAATAATACAAAAATAATATACGGACTCTGTAAAGTTATGTAGATTCGTCTTGCTTTTTGTGAAAGTGTTTTGTAAGCAAATTTTTAAAACTAATGATAGATGTGGCAGAATTTTAAGTTGGTTATTGGAGGATGATCGAAGAGAACAACTGTGTGTGTCACACAAAAATTGAAAACGATCTTTCAGGTAAGGTAAAAAAAATGTACGTGATGGCATATGTCTATCTCTTAAGGATAGATAACATACCACATAGATGCCACATTTAAGCCTTTCAGCATTCCGCAAAGATCTTAAGATCGAGGAAGGTTTAAGTATATAATTTGTTAAGTTATTGTATACATTAACGATATTTGTCGGTGTCAGAAAAAATAAGCCGTCTGGGAGGTATCAACGAAAACTCTGCCTAAACCCTTTGAGATATAACAAAACAATGTATGATGGAATTATGTATTTATTTATTTATAAATTCTTTATTGCACTTAAAAACTTAACAGTTGAGTACAAGGGCGAACTTAATGCCTCTCGGCATTTTATACTAGCTAACCTTTGGGAGTGTGGTAGACGATTGCGGGTGCATTAGAAATAAAAACAAATGCTTAAACATACATAACAATAATTTACATACTAATACACAAATACCAATAAAAATATATAATTTAACTAAATTTATGTAAGAAGTATTTATAACAACAAAATGAAGGAAAGAATACGTATAATTTACACAACAAATAAAAAGAGACAGAAATAGATATCAGGTAGTCGGATTATTTTGTTTATTTAGGAAATGTAGATAGATAGATAAATTCTTTATTGCACAGAAAATAAAACATTTAACAGTACATAGGCGAGCTTAATGTCTAAAAACATTATCTAACAGCTAACCTTTGGGAGATGTGAGCAGGGATTGTGGGTGCATGACCACTAATGTTTGACAAAGAGTTTTATTGAGAAAACAACTTATAACTAAAAGAAATATATATATATAAATAATAAAGCTATGGTACTTATCTACCGATATATACATGAATAATACATAATTATACCTACTATATAATGAATAAATAATATATACATATATATATATATATGGATATATAAATGTACAAATAATACAAAAATAATATACGGACTCTGTAAAGTTATGTAGATTCGTCTTGCTTTTTGTGAAAGTGTTTTGTAAGCAAATTTTTAAAACTAATGATAGATGTGGCAGAATTTTAAGTTGGTTATTGGAGGATGATCAAAGAGAACAACTGTGTGTGTCACACAAAAATTGAAAACGATCTTTCAGGTAAGGTAAAAAAAATGTACGTGATGGCATATGTCTATCTCTTAAGGATAGATAACATACTATATCCATTTTATTACTTTAAAAAAATGACAATTAAAAAAGCGGTAATTGGAATGCTATTTAAACAAATACGGTATTAATCCTTATCATTTTAAATACGTTAGTTGGCTTCAGCATTTTATGAAGATAATTTTTTCTAATTATATTTAAACTATTAAATTAATATCTTGGGAGATATAGCAAAATCATAATAATACGCAACGAATTTGTATAACATTTTATATTGTACTAAAACAATTAAATTGAAGACAAATTTCTAAGCATTCCATGGATTCACCGTGCGGGTGCCGGGTCCATCGTGTGTGGGTTTGGAGATGAGAAGAATGGTGTCTCGGGCTTGCGACTGATATTAGGCTGGTTTAAGAAAAGGAGGCCTCCCTTTTTTATTGCGCGATAATACGCTCACCATACTTCTCTCCCTACCCAATCAAATACTGTATGATTCCGTTAATGCCGTCTTGGAAGCTCGTTTCATAAATGTATCTCCTGCAGACCAGCTTAGGCCCAATTCTTTCAGTAAGATTTTGCTGGAACTCCTCTCTCACCAACTTCCACTGCGTAAAGCTGAGTTTTGAACCCGTTCCTGATCTTTTTATATTTCCTTATATATCAATAAAATGTCCATAATTTATTCCCTAGTAGTTGATACACTAAATTTCTCATAAGTACAATCACACTTAAAAAATGAAGTGAAAACCACTCAATATCTAAAGCATCCTAATGCTCTATTAAAATCCTTATAAATGGTCTAAATTGGTTAAGTACATTAAATTCGGAATGCGAATTTAACCTAAGCAATTATTACCGGTAACAAAGAGCTAACCGCAAACCTATGTGGTGAAACCGGCCATATTTAAGCCTTCGGCACACTGGATGCGTAAATATATTTCTTCAGTAAGTCTTGTTTTAAGCTGTGTTATTTATGGTATGGTGGGCGTATTATCCCGCAATAAAAAAAGGGAGGCGTCCTTTTGTACGGTCGCAAGCCCGAGACACCATTCTTTTCATCTCTTACCCATACACGATGGACCCGGCACCCGCACGGTGAATCCATGGAATACTCTGAATTTTGTCTTCTTCTCTTTCTCTTTTCGTGGACTAGTGGTAACAAACGTTGCCGTGAACTCGGGAGGTCGTGGGTTCGATTCCCACCGGGGGCAAGTTGTACATTGTATAATTTGTCTCGGTCTGGGTGTTTATATGTATACTATGTATATATTTACAAACAAAAAAAAAAGTATAATATGTAGTTTATCAACCATCTAGTTTCCGTAACACAAGCCTCGTAGCTTACCACGGAAATTAGATGGCGCTGTGTTATTTATTTATTATTTATTTATTTATAATTAGTTATTAAATATTATTTTTTATTTTCGTTTATTTTTGCAACTACTTTTCAGTAAAGTGTTTAATGCGGTTGGCTCTATGATAAAATGCCTTGTGGCATTAAAGCCCTCCTTTCTCTTTGTGTAATAAAGTATTAAATAAATCGATAATATTTGAAAATAACACATTATAACTTAATAATTTATTTGATGTCTTTGATGGTTGGGTTCGAACCACGTCCTTTTTGGAATGCGTTCTTACCACCACCCCTATTAATTTAGCAGCTATCTAAATTCTCTATATTTCGTAATATGCAATAGAGACCCTAGACCGCCATGGGAATTGCAATTAGCCCTCAATCGACGCATAGTTCGTCGAGGTATTTCATTCATTATCCCACTACCCCACCTTTTACCTCTCAAGGCTTTAGCACACCGAATGATCAAGTACATGTAGACAATAACAGATAAAAATCTACTCACAATATTAGTAAGTGTATATATGTTTATGTATAGTATTTAGTATATTAATTAAAAGCTACCTAAATAATAAAATTCAAAATAAACTAAACTATAAATAAAAAATGTCCTCTAGAGACGTCCCATCCGAGATAGTCCCAAGGAGACTGACAACATTTCCCCTCTGTATAGCAAGGCTAATACGTTGGCAGAAATAATTGCCAGCCTTCCTGTCAGCCGCTTTGACAACTCCTTGGCCAAGCGCTTCGCTGACGGCCCCCATAGGACCATCGTCTCGACCCCAAACGGCGCAAATTCGTAACCGGCACCAAGGTTGGCAGATTTGCGCAATTTGAGATTCTCCGTAGAAAACGCCGCCGCTCTCCCCGCGCCTGACGATGTCGCCTGGATGTGAGATGGATTTAGTATATTGATATTATAGTGTATATTTTTTTAATATTTCCATTACACCTATAATAGTTCAAATTTGTCCCCAAGGTTTACATTTCAGCCCCTAGAACACAGCGTCCTAGACCTCCACTGTTGGAGATGGGCCTTCCGGAACATATATCAGGAGAATTTGGCCAACGCTCGCCACGCTGGCCAGATATGATCATATCTCTCATTTTCGTAATCAGTACATACATACTCACACATCTTCACGCCAGATCCCTTGTGGGGTAGGCAGAGACAACTGAGCGCCACTTGCCACGATTACGACATACCTCTTTCGCTTCGTAGACGTTCATTAACCCTGTTTCCTTATTTTTGTCCCTATGCTTTCTTTTATACCAACCCTTTTCCGTATTTCGCGTTACGTATGCGGTCCGCCAATGTGACGCCGCATATCCGGCGCAACGACCTCATTTCTACAGCATTAATCTTTACTGTCATGCGTATTCTGACGTATCCACGTCTCGCTTCCATACATCAGTGTTGGTACCAACTTGGCATTGTGTATGGCGAGCCGAGCTTTGTCACTGACATTTCGACTGCCGATCAGTGACCCCAGGGCACCATTAACACTATTTCCCGCGTTCACTCTTCTTTCGACATGCCTATCGTACTTTCCATCCGCATTTATTTATTTAGTTTCATTTACTTGTTCTAGAGTTTCATCATGAATTTTATTATAAATCAATCAGCAAAAAAGCTCAATATCCGCTTTCGAAGATCTGACCCATCTCCTCGTGTCTCTGTATGAACAACCCTAATGCGCCTGCATACCTTAAATCCCGTTTTGAATACATGTGTGATACTCACAACCTTCCACTTCGTTCTTCACATAACAACTCAACATAGCAGATATTTAGATTCGTATACTGTGTCTGCAGCCCGCCAGTGAAACAAGCTACCACTCGCTATTAGACACGCGCCGTCTGTCCACGTTTTTAAGCGCTAGGTCACTGCTCTATTTCTAGACAAACAGGAGTCGTCATCAGGCTAACAATATATGTTTGGCATTATATCTATGTATATATGCGTTTATTTATAAGTATATGAGTAATTTATGTAACAGTGTAAGTATCTATTAGTATGTAGTGTGTGTAGTATATTCTTTATTGTTAAACTTGATATCGGCACTACCCTTAATCTCACACTCTCCCAAAGTTTAGAAGTTAGAAAATGAGTCATTATTCTTCGTCTATGTACACTTATATTATTTTTCTCAGCGTAGCTCAGTTAATAAAAAAACACGCAATCGGTATGCCCTGGTCTTAAACGGATGAAATTTCCGACATACATATAACCTTTGATTAAACCACAATACATAACATTTATGTAGATAAAAAATTTTCTTCGCTTTCTTTGAGGCGTTTGAAATTGTTAGTGAAGTTACGTCTAAATAAGAAAAGTTCTTACATTGTCGGGACACGCGGGTTTTACTCACATGAATAATAATATGTAAACATAGATATAGTCAGTAATAATTTGAACGAAGTAAGTACGTAATAAGTACATAGAGTTGGCAAATCGTTTCCATTTTGTGCCGTTTGCCGTAGAGACGATGGGCCATGGTCTGAGGACGCTAAATCGTTAATACGCGACATAAGCGTTGCCATCCGAGCGTCAACAGGTGATCCTTTGAGTAGGGAATATCTTATTCAGAGGATCAGTGTTGCCATCCAACGAGGTAACGTCGCCGGAGTCCTCGGAACATTGGGTTCATCTTTTCCTGGATTCGATGACATGTAGATTATAATCAAGATATTTGTAAGTATTTAGTTTTTATATTAATTAGGTTTATCTTTTAGTTTATTTAATTAAAGGTTTTGTTTAGTTTATTTTTAATTTTATTATTTAGTTAGCTTTTAATTTATATTTATTGTTTGTAATTAACTGAAATATTTTATTTAATAAGCGTATTAAATAAAGTTTGAACGAATTCAAATTTCGAATATAAAATCGTCACCAATATCACTGCCGCCGTGGTCTAGTAGTAACAAACGTTGCCGTGAACTCGGGAGGTCGTGGATTCGATTCCCACCGGGGGCAAGTTGTACATTGTATAATTTGTCTCGGTCTGGGTGTTTATATGTATAATATGTATATATTTACAAAAAAAAAGTATAATATATAGTTTATCAACCATCTAGTTTCCGTAACACAAGCCTCGTAGCTTACCACGGAAACTAGATGGCGCTGTGTGACCTGTCTGGAAATATTTATTATTATTATTATATATATATATGTATATATTTTGTATAGTTGTATATTATTTGATAAGATGACAATGCCTATTTACAGCAGCTATAATTATAAGTGTAGTTTTGTGTGGAATTATTATTGTGTGTATAAATCACGAAGGTTTTTTTAAAAATGTTATTTTATGTTTGTATTGTAACGCATTGCTCTACATTTAAGTAAGGTTGTGTAATTTCATGGCGTTCTGTGAAATTATGTAGCCTAATATTATATTTATTTATTTATTTATTTATTTAAAACTTTATTGCACATAAATTACAAAGGCGTGACATAATGTCGCTTGACATTCTCTGCCTGTCAGACCTTCGGGACAACGAGAACATTTATGTGAGGTAGGTGCAATATATCAATTAAAATTAAATATATTAAAAATATACGTCTATAAACTAATAAAATTACATACGAATTCATACACACATACATATATAAACTACATAAATAAGTTATACTATTTATATACTACATAAACATAAATTAGGTACTACGTACTTAATGATAACCGATGATGTAGGACAATAATAAGCAACAATCAATGAAAATTTTATGAAAATTATGAACCCAAAAAGTGTCTGTAAACTAATCTTTTAAATATAGCTCTGTTTAGAGCATCTTTAACCTCCGTCGGTAGGTCATTCCAAAGCCTTGCAGCCACAACTGCAAACGACTTGGACATAAAAGCGGAGTGGTGAGAGGGGATAGCAAAAGTAGTATTAAAGGAAGAGCGAAGAATTCTGTCATGATGCGAACCAAGCAAAGTGAAGCTGTCTTTAAGGTATTTGGGGGTCACAGGCTCGTATAATATGGAGTATAATAAGCAGAGCACTCTGCTATTTCTTCTACTTCGAATATTTAACCACTTTAGCTTTTCGCGAAATGGGGAAACGTGATCGTATTTGCGAAGACAAAAAATGAATCTAATGCATGCATTGTGTAGTCGTTCCATCTTGTTGAGTAATTCTTGTGAGAGATCCACACAACACATGTCACCATAATCAAGTAAGGGAAGCAGCAGTGTTTGTACAAGCGTAATTTTAGCTTTCAACGGCAGAAAATTCTTTAATTTATTGAGAGAGTGCAGTGAAGAAAAAATCCTACGACTGGTATTGGTGATTTGCGCTACCCAACTAAGCCGAGAATCAAGGTATACACCAAGATTCTTAACCTCGTCAGAGAAAGCAATTGGAACGTTGTCAAACCGTACAGAATCAATTTTGCTCATGTCAATTTTGGCAATTTGTCGGGGACTCCCGATGATAATAGATTGACATTTGCTCGGATTGACAACGACACCAAACCGTGTTGACCAAGACAAAATACTACCAAGATCTGAATTGAGCCAAGCTATAGCACTATTAAGTGTGTCGATGTCTGTCTGCACATAAAGTTGCAAGTCATCAGCGTAAAGGTGGTAGTGACAGTGAAGAGATGAAGTGATACCATTAATAAATAATGAAAAGAGTAATGGAGAAAGAATTCCACCCTGTGGAACGCCCGTATTTAAATCACACCAGCTCGACGACGAAGTTTCATTAATACGAACTTGTTGTTGACGGCCACAAAGGTATGCCGAAAACCACGCAAGAGCTTCCGACGAAATCCCAAGACGAGACAAAGTAGCGATAAGCAAATCAGGATCTACAGTGTTAAAGGCATTCGTGAAATCAATAAGGACGAGAACCGTCACTTTGGTTTCATCCATGCCATTTCTGATATCTTCAGTTACTTTAAGTAATGCTGAAGTTGTGCTATGTCCGGGACGAAATCCTGATTGAAATGGGTTTAAGAGTTCGTTGATATAAAGAAAAGATGATAACTGTTTATGAACTACTGACTCTAAAACCTTTGATAAAAACGGAAGAATGGAATTTGGGCGATAGTGCGAAGGGAGTGTCGGAGAGGAGATTTTCGGAAGAGGTATAATAAAGGCTTTACGCCAGGATAATGGAAATTGGCTTAAGGAAAGGGAAGCGTTTACGATACGCGTTATATGAGGCAACAGTAAATCAAGAATTGTAACGATCATAACACGACCAATGGAGTCACATCCTATTGCTTTAGAAGTAATTGAGTTAATCGTCTTAAGGATCACGTCTTCAGACACTTCTTCAAAAAAAAACTGTTCAACTTCAGGTGTCGGTATCTGAGCTATCTCGGCTAATGTTTTAGCCTTTGTAGCTACATCTAGTATCGGAGCTGATGAGAAATGACTATTTAGCTGGTCGGGTGTTACAGAACCAAGACAGACCTGGCTCTGAGTTTGCCCTAACCCGATAGAATTGAGAAATTTCCAAGTGTTGGTAGAAGATTTATTAGATATATTATCGTGAAAATGACGGCGTTTAGCTGTTCTTACCACCTGATTACAGCGATTTCTCGCAACCCTATAAGCATCCCAGTTGTCGTCACTGCGAAGACGTCTATACTTCCGATATGCACTGTCACGCTTCCTCATTGCTAAACGTATATTTTCGTCAATCCACGGCGCAGGCTGACGCTTTAATTTCGTGGGACGAACAGGAGCATGTAAATCATATAGTTTAAGGACTTCACTACTAAAACAGTTAACCATGTCATCAAGGTTCACTGCCCTCTCAAAACAGCCCCAATCAACCCGACGCACATCATGACGAAGCTTATCAAGGTTTATACGGCAGAAGTGCCGCATAAAGACAGTTGGTGGGCGAAACTTAGGAGGCTTAGATTTATAAGAGACATAAATAAGATCGTGGTGAGAGAAAGCAGAGGCAAGAAGCTGACCATGACAAGCGACAAGGTCAGCGCGGGAAGTAAACATTAGGTCTAAAAGAGTGTTAGAAGAAGCAAGATGGTGAGTCGGGCCAGTTGGCAGAAGAATTAAATTAGTAGAAGAGATAATATTTAAAAGTCTAGAAGCACGGGCCTTTGTTAAAGAATTATCATTAAGTAGGCATGTATTAAAGTCTCCCATTATAATATTATGGGGGTATCCCGCCACGATCTCATCAAAAACGTTCTCCAAACAGGAAAAGTAGTTTACAGATGGCGGACAGTAGACAATCCCGACGAGTATGCTTGCACCTTTAAAGCTGACATCAATAAATAGGTATTCGCAAGATGCAGAGTACAATGTAGGGGAGCAGCAAATAATTTTATAGGAAAGGTTAGCACGTAGATAAATTGCTACTCCACCTCCACCTAAACCCGTGCGATCATTGCGAATGAGAATATAGCCTGGAAGTGAATAATAAGTTAAAGGTAATGAGGGTTTGAGCCAGCTTTCTGAAACGAGAATAGCGTCAATGACGTCAGGAAAGGAAAAAGTAGTAAGGAGATCCGTATAGTGTGCTGGCACACTTTGTGCATTAATGTGGCATACGTTGAAGTTGTCTGTACAGTTTGAGTACCTGTTCTTTAATAAATCATCCAGATTCGGCTCAACATCATAATAATCGCTGGAAGTGTCACTACCGCTTATTATGGAATACAAGGAATTTTCGCTATCATTATCTGACATCACGTAGCAAGTACCTATGATATAAAATATATAAGATAAAAATATAAATATATACTTAAGATATAATAAATATGACTTAAAATAACTTACTACTAAATATTTTGAAGAAGAATAAGGTTTTTGTTCTGCATATCCTGCTGGCATGACAGACTATACATGCGTACATTTTACCACAGACCCGAAGGATATAAACACTGGAAAAGTTAACTAAATAACCTATATAAACTACAGAAAAAAATTATATATATATATATATATGTCAGGTTACGCTGAGCCACCCTCCGAGTCTGTACCAACCTGCACGCTTAAATTACAATAATATACATACTATTAATAACCTACTACTAATACAAACTACAATAACCATAAGGAATAAAAAAAAAAAAAAATCAAAAATAAGCGTATGACATTTCATTACCAATACAGAAACGTCCACAGATTACAGGATACTACGAAACGTCTATTGAGCTGCAGAAAAAAAACAACAACAATGATATAATACTCACGGCCAAAAACGAAAGAAAATTACAAACGAATAAAATTAATAGCTCCTTGGCCATAGATTATACCTTGGTTGTCACATCATTATTAAATTCATTCTATACACACCCGAAATCGTGTTCGACCATCGCTTTCTAATACTCAAAGCGCTTGTAAAAAACTACAAGAACACGAAAGCAAAATTAAGTAATAAAAGCGCCTTCAGCAGTTGGTCGAACACGGATTCAGAATAATAACATGCCATGCTCAACCTGAAAACGCTCGCCTTGCCTTGCCTTACCGCTTAAAATGTATGTGTCATACGCTTTCAAACCGAAAAAAAAAAAAAAAAAAAAAAAATTTAAGCGCTTACAGCGACGAGTCGAACACGGAGCCGATATACATAATGTTAAAACTTTGTCTACGCCCAGAGAATCAAAGTACATGAGCAGAAATAATAATATATTTATTTATTATGATTAAGGTTAAAACAATATCTATTGCCTAAGGTAAGAACAAATAACAAACAAAATTAAACTACGCTGGAGAGGAGAAACAATAAAAATAAAAACAATTAGGCTGAAGGATTAATATCCATTACCTCACATATTGTTGTATTTATGCTATGTTTGACCTGAAAGCAAAAAGCATAGCTTGTTTTTCTTACCGAGTTTTGTATGAAAACCATGAACAAACGATTTCAAAGCGTAATGTAAAAAACAAAGAGCTTAAAACGACAAGTCGAACATAGAATCAATAAAATTAAAAATAAATTGGTCATAGACAAAGAAAAAAGGTTATTGAATCGTAGCATCCTATATAATCTGTGGTTATTGACGTTTCTGCATCTGTCTGTGGTTTCTGCAAATCATGTAAAAAAAAATACAAGCTGCCATGTGCTAATTTTACTACTTATATTAAAATTTATTATGGAGCAAATATTTGCTGTAATAAGTAATTGTGGCACTAGTTTACATATGAAAATATCTCTGTCTACTCCAACTTGACCGCCGTGACACATTTTGGATTAAATGCTTTGTGGATGCTCATTATTAATAAATGCAATGTAATCCTATGCTGGTTTGTAATAAAAAGTACTCATCTATCTATTTTACTAGGTACCAGGTAGGTATTAGTACACACAGCGATCAAGTTACAATAAACAGGAGAAAAAAAAAACCAGCTAAAATGTCATAAACTTTGCTAAAACATTGTCAAATCTCAGTATTACTTTCTAGCCGCTCTTCTTGGTCGCTCCTTGGTTTGATGATGTTCACCTAAAGACTGCTGTGACGCAGAAGTTTCCTTTTCTGATATAAGGGCAGTGAGATCATTACGGTGGACAATTTTATGACGGGAACCATCGGGCAACTTTACAACAATTGTGCCATCCTGAGTCCAGCAGTTGGTGACACCGAAGACCTTGCGTGTGTCTATAAACAATACTTGTCTTACCCTGGTCAGAAATTCTGAGCAACTGTAATCACTACCCTTAAACTTTGTTTTATTCTTCCAGACATCATTCCGTAGCCTGTAATCTGAAAAGCGAACAACTATCGACCGGTTCACGGAGTCTCTATATGCACCAAGTCTATAACATGACCGAAAGGAATGCAAATCTACACCAGAAATACCTAGCTTAGTCTGTAGCACATCACTAACCACTTGTCCAATATTTTCTCCATGATTTTCTGGAAAGCCTTTCAGAAGTAGGCAGTCGGAGCGAGATCTGGTCTCGAGCCTATCCAGCGACGTCTGCATATCTGTAATTTGCTCTCTCAACAATGACATCATCTTGACAACAAAAGCTTTAAATTCATAATAGTCTTTTGCCAAATCATCCAGCTTGACACTGTGGCGAGGATCCTTGGATGCAGCCAGCTGACTCTCAAAATCAGCCATCCTTTTAGTGAGCTGATCTTCCAACATCTGCTGCGTCTCGTGAATCTTGTCAGCTGCACTCATTGTAGCTTGGTTTTGTAGATTAGGTAGGTTTAATGTATAACAATAGGTTACCAGCAGGTTTGATGCAGATTTATTATTATTTCACTTATAACATGTGTAACTTACTAACAATAAATATTTGCACCACTAAAATAACTAATTTATTAATTATTTAATTAAATTGTACAATTGAGCTCAAAAAATACGTGTTTTGTTTTTCACACCTACCCACAAAAAAAACTATAGTATACTTATTGTAAATTTGACATGTAAAAGTGCAAATTACATTTTTTTTGTCCTATGCCTAATTACAGAAAATAAACGAATTGAATTATAGCGTGGCGAGTGTAAGCCAAATTCTCCAGATATATGTTCTGGAAGGCCCATCTCCAGCAGTGGAGGTCTGGGACGCTGTATTCTAGGGGCTGTAGGGGCTGCATGATAATGATGATATAATATTATTATTATTATATTATATACGTGTAGAGAACCGTATGTGGTTCGGCTGCGTAATAAAGAAGAAGGCTTGTGGAGCTCTAGCGCTAAGTATATGCTATATAGCGCTCAAAACTGGTGCCGTAAGAGTATCAACAATATCACAAGCAAATCGTTAGACCACAAAGCGATATCAAGTACCGACAACTTTATCAAACATCTTTCTGAAGATTTCGCCCTCAGTATTAAGTAGTATACAGGACATAGACGTGCATATAGAGCCGGCCCTTTAAAATAAAACATATTGTTACGTTACTAATTATATAGGTATTTATAGTCATGACATTTTAATTTAATTAGTTAAGTAGGTATGTAATAATATATAATTTTACTGACAAGGCCCATATACATCCGCAACAACAGCTTAATTTAATTTATTTACCTAATTTATTTATTTATTTACGAGTACCTAAGGTAGGTAGATATTTATATTAAATATCATCATCATCATCATCATCAGCCTGTATCTCTCCACTGCTGGATGTAGGCCTCCCCTAAGGCTCGCCACTTAACGCGATCTTTCGCTACCCTCATCCAACCCCCACCAGCGACCTTCTTTAGGTCATCTGTCCATCTGGCGGGGGGTCGTCCCACTCTGCGTCTTCCCGTACGTGGTCTCCACTCTAGAACCCGTTTGCCCCATCGATCGTCGGTTCTGCGGCAGATGTGTCCGGCCCATTGCCACTTCAGCTTGCTAATTTTAAAAGCTATGTCAGTAACTTTCGTTCTCTGGCGAATATCAACGTTTCGAATTCTATCCATCAGGATACACCAAGCATAGCTCTCTCCATGGCTCGCTGAGCGACCTTGAATTTATGGACCAGACCCACTGTTAGTGTCCACGTCTCTGCTCCGTACGACATTACCGGGAGGACGCAATGGTTAAAGACCTTAGTCTTTAAACATTGTGGTATAGACGATGAGAGGATGTGCCGGAGTTTCCCGAATGCCGCCCAACCTAGCTGAATGCGTCTGTCGGCTTCTTTGCTGAAGTTGGCTGCTCCTAATTGGATATTTAATATAGGTACCTATATTTTTGATTATTTTTTGTTAATTTCTTGATGTTCCTATGACACTACGAGTTCTGTTCCTTGTCTTCACATTGCACTCTCCAGTCAAGACATACATTTTAACGTTAAATATATATTGTGTACAATTTTGTTTAAATTATATTGATTTAACCAAATTCCGGTAAGAATGTACGGTGATACACTAAGAATAAAGAATAAAGTGCTATATGCAAGAAATCCTAAATATGGAAAATGTCAGGATATTAAAATACTCATGTTTGATCTACACCAGGTGTTGGCAACCTTTGAAATGTTGTTGCCATATACTATGATCTACTTCCTGATGATAATTGTCATGCAAGTATGACAAGTTTGAGTACAAGGCGTACAAGGGGTATTCAGACGTACGGCCTGGTAGGTGCCCGGGGCTGCATCAAGCATGTCGCTGCCAAAATATGGAATAATCTTCCACTGCCCGTTGCCGTTACCCACTTTCCGTAAAATGTGTACAGCATGGCTGCTTGTGAAGCAGGCTGGGGCAGCTCTCGTCTAGGTTCCTGTTTTTTTATTTTCTTGATTAGATTTTAATTTTGGTTTTTTTAATTTGTTTTATTTTTAATCAATATTTATGAGGTAACTTGTTTCTGCATTTAGTAAGAATACGGGTACGACATTTTTTATATCATACGATTTTTTTATCCCTTGGTTCGTCTGTATCCATACGTCTACGCCACAGGGCCTTCTTCGAACAGAAATAATGGGGCCAGATAACGACAGTGCTGCGCCATTACCCAATTGGGTTGGGGGGGGGGCAGTTCTTTTGTCCAACTTTATCTCGTTCGTTGAAATATGATCTGCGGAAGGCCCTGATTGTCACAGCCATTCAATTTCAAGAAAAACTCCCTTCATTAAATAAAAGATATCGATATAGCTTCATGCTTTTGTGTACGAGTAAACCCATAATGAACAGCGGAGATATTTTGTCTGTAATCTTCGATTGAGTAATAGTCTAATGCTAGAAGAGGGATCAGTGAAAATCATCAGCTCAATGGTCAAATCAGTGCTGTGACTCACAGTGGCAGCAATACTGAGCAATATTAGCCTCGCTATCCAGAGGGGAACTATCTCTGGTGTCTATTAAAATAGACTAGCGCTGTGACTTACAGTAGCAGCAATACTTCCTAGTTTTAAAATTAACCTGTCCTAAATTAAAGTTTTTTTTTCTTCTCCTATCAATTTTTTTGACGGTTGTTTGACAGCCACGAATTTTATATTAAGTACCTAGTTGCGATGACAACACCCAGACCGAGACAAATTATACAATGTACAACTTGCCCCCGGTGGGAATCGAACCCACGACCTCCCGAGTTCACGGCAACGTTTGTTACCACTAGATAACGGAGGCGAACTTTGGCCACATTGCAAGAAGAGGATAATCTAGAAAAACTTCTAATTAAGTGCAAGGTAAAAGGACATGAAGAAGAAGCCCCAAGCGATGGTCCACTCAGGTGATAGACTACCTAAACATACCTGTACACCAGACTATCCACTATGCCGAGGACAGAAACCGTTGGAGACGGCTTGCGGATGAGCTGCGAATCCGACGGAGTCAGGATCACCATAAAAAATACATCAGACATCCAACCCGTCGCTAGCGTGGCGAGTGTAGGCCAAATTATCCAGAAATTTCTGGAAGTCCCATCTCCAACTGAAGTCTAGGATTATAGAGGAAGATAGGATAGTCATCTATGATTGGAGTTCCTTCAATAAATATCGCCGTCAGTGGACGCTGGGCCTAAGTGTAAATAAAATAAAGCTTCAGCTTACAAAATCGGACAGTGTAGCTAGTTGGTCGGAATTGTGAAAAAATGGCTTCCCAAAGCTTGGATTACGTTGTTCCGACTTGTTTGAGACAAAAAGCGCCTGTCAAAGGTATCTGGTCATTGACCTAATATATAGAGATCAATGTCTGGGATATTTATTACATTTTTTTTTTGTTTTATTTAAAATCTTTATTGCACTGTGTACAAAGGCGGACTTAATGCCGCTAGGTGATAGGTGGTATGTAGACTGATGGTGGTAATTTGTCCAGTCTGCTGGGGCGGTGAAGTATCCACCGTTCGTGCTGATAAACCCAGTAAAGTGTATCCACACATTTCGGGAACAGGCTCGAATTGCCGTCATGCCCAGTCAAGCCGGCATGGTGTTAGGGACTTATGTCAATCATCAGTGTCTGATTCCAGTTGCATGTTTAGTGTTTTACGATAAATTTCTTTTAACATTCTACATTCGAATGATTCGCATTCGAATGTAGAGTTCTATAGCAGTGAAAATTAGCCCCCAGGGGCCTAATTCTAGCGCTTTAATTTCGACTTAAGTGTCAGTTCGAAATATTCGAATGAAAAGCTACAGATCCCCATAAAAAACTGTCAGTTTTATTCGAGCAAATCGAGCGGACATATATGTCAGAGGCGCGAGAATCGGGGCCCTGGTTAATTACCGTCCTACCGTATAGACGGAATATTCGTTTATCGTCTTCCATCATAGATAGTCTCAAGAAGACTGGCAACATTTTCCCTCTGTATAGCGAGGCTAATACGCTTCTAATTTCCAGATTTTTCTGTCAGCCATTTAGACAACTCCTTGGCCAGTCGCTTCGCTGAGGGTCCCCATGGTCCCATCGTCCCGACCCCAAACGGCGCAATTTCGTAACGCGTATCGTTTAGGTTGGCGTATTTGCGGTTCTTAGCTGTACGAGGATGGACCTAATGTGTCTACACTTTTTGTTTCCCACACCAAAGACCTGCCAAGTTTCTACGGCCCAACGGTCATGCCGTCGAGTGTCTTGCCATTGCTTCGCGCAATCCCAGAACGTTCTAAGATTGCGGGTACTCCAGCAGTGATAAGAGCCCTTTGGATGATGTCGTTGAGAGTCTTTTTGTATTGTCTAAAAACGTTTCCCTTGTCAAGTACCAACATTGGAGGCGAAGTACGTATACACCAATCAGGTGGAGGCGTAAAAGGAATCAATTAATTAGATGGAGGCGCGCTACAAATTGACCAATCAGGCAAAGGCGCGGTTAGCAAATGCCCGGTTAATGTATAATTCAAAGCATCATTTCCCCGCGGTAATGGCTCCGCAAACAACCTGCATTATCGACTGTGTTTGACCTTTGGCTTGCTTCCGCTTCTGAGAATTAAGCGAATTTTTCATTGACTAAGAAAACTTTGTCAACCTCAGAACTTGGAAATGGCTTTCAATGAATCAGTTACACGCAGGTTGAGACAGATTAGAAATCAGGGACAATATTTTATTTAATACTAATAAATATTTTTTTAAAAATGACACTATTTTTTAATGTCTTATACTAGCTGTTTTACCCGGCTTTTATCCATGTAAACGGCGACACAAAATCAATTTCGTTGCGCATTATTTTGTTTTTTCTATATCGCCTAAGGTATCCATTTAATTTTCATGGTGTAAAGGGAAAAAATATAATATAAAAAATAATACGTACTTCTTTGTTTTTAATCTAGATTTTAATATAAATATATTTGCTCTTTAATAAATTCCACGCAGTATATATATATATATTATATATATATACATATGTATATATAAGTACTAAAATAAACATCAACATTTATTTATTTAAAACTAGCTGACCTAATAATAAAAATACAAACACAAACAAATCACAGACAATTTCGCGACGTAAAATTGAGACCAATCGATTTGGCGGTAGTTTTTTTTTTTTAAATAATTCATTTCTTTATTTGTCATTTATTCTATATTATATACATAAGCTACTCGTAAATATAAATTTCAAAAAATAATAATCGATGATGACTATTATTTTTAGTACATTTTCTGTTCTGTTTTAAAAACCTTTTCCTTAAGCGTATCAGAGTTAAGTAAAAAAGGAACAGTTGTAGCAGTCTACTTGCAAAGTGCACAAACTTTTTAAATTTATCGAGTAAAAACATAAAAAGAAAAATATGTTCTGAAGTTTGTTATAAAGTTAAAACGCCTCGTACAGACCTGTCGTTCTAAAACGGCATCAAATTCGAATCATTTATTACAATGTCGCCGTCTCGCGCTCAAATTCAATATTTATTTGCAGGTTTATTTACAATAATGTCTTATTTTTATTTATTTATTATGAAACAACAATCATTGACAATTTACAATTATATAAATACAAATTCAAATTCACATATTACTTTATAACAATAGGTTTTTTTTTGATGGTACAATGGTTAATAGCAAAAACGTGGACACTTACAGTCTAGTCCACAAAATTAAAGTCCCTCAGCGGGCTATGGAGATAGTTATGCATGGAATTTCTCTAATGGATAAAGTCCGAAACGAAAGTTACCGATATAGCCTTCAAAACTAGTGAACTGAAGTGGCAATAGGCTGGACATGTCTGACGCAGAACCGATGAACGATGGAGTAGACGGGTTCTAGAGTGGAGACCGCGTTCGTGAAGACGCAGAGTGGGACGACTCTAGATGGAAGGATGACCTGAAGATGGTCACTGATGGGGGTTGGATGAGGGTGGCAGGAGATCGTGGCGAGCCTTGGGGAAGGCTCATATTCAGCAGTGGAAAACACAGCCTGATATTGATAATGACAATGGTTATATATTAGGTGCACTATGTATTGCCCATGTGCGTATAAAGATGAAATAACTAAGTATAGTAGACATACAAACATTTTTATTTTTTTCTTAATCAAACTAAAGCAAACTATAATAAATTAATTTAATTGTTAAATAGAATTCATGTAATTGTAAGAAGTGCTAAGTGATTTGCTATCAAATGAAGAGAGTTATATAATTATCGATTTTCCAAGTAAACATACATTTTAATTTTTTACAATGTCAGTCGCTAGATTGTTAATTTGGCCAGTGATACACATCATTATTATTACAGCGTTCTAGACCTCCACTGCTGGAGATAGGCCTTCCAGAACATATATCTGGAGAATTTGGCCTAATTCTGACCAGACGGCTTGGCGAGGATATGATGTCAATTTTGAATGAGAATTTATTAACGATTCCATAAGTTAGTATTAGTAGTAGGAACCGGGACCGACGGCTTAACGTGCTCTCCTCATACGGGAACGGTGGTGTTGTAAATCTATGACAAATGTACGTATGAAAAGTGTATTTCTCATTAGTACATGCCGGGTGGGTTTAAACCGATCTTTGTAGAATTTAAGGAACGCGTTCTTACAACCGCGCGATATATTAAATCCGCGAGCGTTTTCAACCAACATTTCTGTACGGAATGTTGGCTGTAAGATGCACTCGGTCGCTAACTTTGTTGTTATTTGTTTTTAGATGCACTTAGATGCTTACCCATAATTCAGTCTTATTAAGCCGGTAAGTGCTCTACGACAATATGATACATTACAGAACTTTTACTGTACAAAATCAGTAACATAAAAATCTTGACTCGTATTTTGCCTTCTGCTTTATGAGCATCAACGCTAAGACGATAGTCTCAGAATTAGTATATATAGAATAATTCCATATGAATATATTTTTAGTATTTGTTATTTGCACTAAACAAAATTGTCTATGTGTTGATAAATTCCTGTGATATTCGAAATTGCACGTCAAATACTAACATAATGCAACGCACTGTATTATCGTCGCTGTGCTGACAAGTTCCATAATACAGTTTTAATAACGTCATTTTAAAGTGATGTAAAAAACTGTTTTATTACTATTGAATATAAGAAACTCAAACGAAGTGTGAAAAACCATCTAGTCAAGCCGGTATTTTTTTTTTTTTTTTTTTTTTTTTTTTTTTTTTTTTTTTTTTTTATACTGGACTCGACATGTGACATCGCGCCCACCTGATGGTAAGCAGTACGCGAGGTCCAAGAATGGGAGCAACTGACGCCGGTCACTATGACCGACATCAGTCTCTACCACTATGCCGGCCTAACAAGATGCTTTTTCACACTTCGCTTGAAGGACTCCAGGTTATAAGAGTGGGGAAATACACTGGCTGGGAGAGCATTCCACATCTTCAGCGTGCGACAGATGTAAGAGTCTCCAAATTTATGAGTACGCGTAGGGATAGTGGGTAAGGTATGTGGATGCATATTTTGGCCTGTGCGTGTAGTTCGGTTGCGGAATAGAGAAGAAGGGATAAGGTTATGGAGCTCCTCAGAACACTCGCCGTGGTATAGCTTGTAGAACACGCTCAGAGAGGCAACGTCACGGCGAAGCTGCAGTGATTCGAGAGTTTTAGAGACTGTGGTGTCGTCCACTATCCGAATTGCCCGCCTCTGCAGGACATTGAGAGCATCTGTAAGATACTTAGCGGAGCCATCCCAGAGGTGAGAACAGTATTCCATGCATGACCTTATCTGAGCTTTATACAGCATAAGTCTTAGAGCAGGCGGGAAAAACCGCTTCACCTTGTTCAGTATCCCAAGTTTTTTCGACGCTGTTTTGGTAATGCTCTCAATGTAGTTTCTGTGGTTTAGATCTGAGCGTATTTCGACTCCGAGTATGTTAAAGCTGGGTTGAAGTTCCAGCACGGTGTTCTGAAGAGTAGGAATAGGAGAGTAGGGAGACTTCTTGACCGTCAACGCGCATGCCTGAGTCTTACTGGCATTAAACTGGACTAGGTTTTGGGCACCCCACGCAGAAATTTTGCGAAGGGTGCCGTCCAGTTCCGTCGTCAGGGAACGGCGCAACTCCTCTACTTTGGCGGCTCCCACAGCTCGCGGACTAAGGTATCGCCCATGAACCGTGCTGTCATCTGCATAGCAATGAATGTTTCCAAGGGTCAACATGTCATTGATATGCAGAAGAAACAGTGTTGGGGACAATACAGAGCCCTGCGGCACACCGGCATTCACTGACATGAGCCCAGACGCATTCCCATCCACAAGGACCCGAATGCTGCGCTCATGTAAGAAGCCGGTTATCCAGCCCACCAGCTGCGGGGGCAGACCATATGCCGGCAACTTGGATAGTAGTGCCTTGTGCCATACCCTATCGAAGGCTTTGGAGATGTCCAGACTGACCGCCAGAGATTCGCCATACTTATCCATTGCCTCACCCCAGACGTGGTAGACGAATGCTAGAAGATCACCCGTTGACCGCTTAGGACGGAAGCCATATTGGCGGTCATGAAGTATGGAGTGATCCTCTAGATATCGAACAAGTTGGACGTTGATAATTCGTTCTAGCACTTTGCACAGAACTGAGGTTACGGCAATAGGGCGGTAGTTAGAAGGGTCCGAACGATCTCCCTTCTTCGGAATGGGCTGGACGTTAGCCACCCTCCAAGTGTCCGGCACAACACCAGAGGAGTACGACAGACGGTATAAGCGCGTGAGGACTGGAGTCAACTCAGGAGCACACCTCTTGAGAACGACAGCTGGGATACCGTCAGGACCATTAGCCTTACGAACATCAAGCGATCGGAGCACTGCCCGCACATCACACTGTCTAATGCGTATTTCGCGCATTGAAGTGCCGCAATTTGGCAGTGTGGGGGGCTGCGCATTCCCGTCGTCGAGTCGAGAGTTGGCCGCAAAGAGTTTGCCCAGGTAGTCGGCTTTCTCTTTAGCGGTATGGGCCAATGATCCATTGGGATATCGTAGAGGTGGCAAAGAAGAGCGACAGAAGTTTGACTCTACAGATTTGGCCAGCTGCCAGAAACTGCGACCTCCAGCAGGTCGCGCGGCTAAGTCGCGGCCAATCTGAGAGATGCGCTGGGACTCTGCCCTGGCAAACACCTTCCTGCAGACCTTGGAAGCCTTGTTATAGGCTGACTTTAAGGAGTTCGTGTTGGGATCGGAACGAGATCGACCCCTTACCCACGCTCGGTAAGCTGCATTTTTTGATGCAACTGCCGAGGCGCAGTAGCTGTTGTACCAGGGTCTGCTTCTGCAGTTACTGATGACCCCAGAGAATGAAATATAATATTCCATCCCCAGTAGTATCTCATCAGCAACTGCAGCTGCAGACCTGGATGGGTCGTGGTCCTTAAAGCAGCGTTGCTTCCATGGGATGGATGCATAGTATTCGCGCAATCCATCCCAATCTGCTGACGAGTAGTGCCACACAATACGCTCGACGGCCTTACGAGGAGGAGGCAGAGCGCGTGGCACTGTCGTAGCCACCAGGCAGTGGTCAGAACCACCAAGCGGTGCTAAAACTGACATCTTATACCCGGTAGCATGGCTCGTCAACAGTAGGTCCAGCAAGGAAGGTGCATGTCCGGCTACATCTGGTACTCTGGTGTTTTGAGTCACCAGTTGAGTCAGACCGTATGTCAGGGCAAAGTCGTGAGCGGTTTTTCCCGCATGGTCAGTTTTGGGAGAGCCCAGCCATTGAGCATGGTGAGCATTAAAGTCTCCCAAAAACACCAATTCCGCGGTCGGGAACCGCTCCTGCGCGTCATCTGTCGCTTGACTCAGATATTCAAAAAGCTGAGTTGTCTCATAGTCTCCCCGGTGGGATCGGTAGAGGCACACATAGATACGAGACTGATGCCCCAGATCCACATGCACCCAAAGGACGGAAAAGGAAGAGTCCTCCATGTGACGAAGGCGGCGACAACAGACATCATCGCGGACATATAAGCAAACCCCAGCTTTCGCGAGGAAGGACTCTTCCAGCGAGTATCCAGGGTAATGCAGGTATGATGTGTCCGCGGGCTTCCGTATCTGTGTCTCCGTCAGAAAAAGCATTGCCGGGTGAGTCGTCTCCAGATGGTGGTGGACGGCGTTGAGGTTGGCGTTTAGGCCTCGAATGTTTGTGAAGTCAACGCCAAACTCAACGGTGGGGGTGTGCACCGCTGCAAAACGTTTTCCTTTATTTTTTATCGTCATCATGTGGGTTTGGGATAGAACAAAAATTATGAAGAAAAAGAGGAAGAAAAAGAAGGGAAGTGTGGAGAGGCGGTGTCGACGCAGTAGGCATGGAAGCAAACTGAAGGCCACCTTGCCTTGGGCTGTTTGAAGAGAGACATTGGCTGATCCGTCGCACGGAAGGGCCCCCGAACCCCCCCAGGAACGCTTGCCGGGACCCCACAATCCGGTCACCAACCGGCACGTCAAGCGCACCCGGGATTATGCGCAGCATGATAGGGCAGCCAGCCGATGATGGTTGTCATCGGTGGGCCCCTGTACTATACCGCGGGCGGCCAGCGGGACAACCGTTTCTCCGGGTCTCCCTGACCGACGGGTCACCCCTTCTCTCTCAAACAAAGGCTTAGAAACCGACTGTTCGCCCCAACACCACTACGTCGACACCCCCTGCATGCCGGCAATTCAAGTCTGATCCCGAAAAGTGTAAAAACTGTAAACAGCCACTTGACGACGCTTTTCAACTCGAACGGTGGATACCTCCCCGCTCAACAGACTGGGAAAGTTACCACCATCAGTCTGCCTACCACCTATTTGTTGTGCTCAATGTGAGTAAACTGCCATTTGCAATTAAATACAATGCCAGGGTTTTTTATCACAAGGAGAACTAATATTGTACGTTTGCCATGGTGATATTTATACTTAAAATAACACCGCTTGAAACAAAGCGTACTAAAAATCCGTATCCGTACTAAAAATACGTCCGTATAGGGAATGACGTCAGTCATGAGTGTCTGATTCTAGTTGCTATCATTCATGGACCTGGCGCAAGGTCACATTACGCACTAGTATAAAAAAAAATAGTTTGCTAAATGTGAATCCGCATCTTTAATAAGCGTAGTTTCTGACCACTCCAGAAGGGATACGGTCGTGATGATACTTAACTTTTTTTTAAAATGATAAATAACTAATGCCAAATCTTGATCTTAACCCACCTAAAGAAGTCCACAAAGGCAGTAAAAAATGGTCAAGATGTCTCAAGTTGAATTTTTAAACGTTTTATTAAGGAAGTAATTTCCCCTATTTGCCGCTGGCTATTTTTGCGGCACCACAATGAAAGCTAACTCGAGGCGATTTTTTGGACTTCTATTAAATTAATTTAAAGACGCTAGCTTAGCCGTACTTGATCCTTAGCCGGATAAACAGTCAAATGGTATTTAATTAAAGTAGTTAATTAGTATATAACTAGCTGTTAGCGACCTCGTCCGCATGAAATAATGACTGTGGAAAAGCGCATAAGGAGATGCCTTCGCAACATCCGAGGTACGGCACCCCCAGAATCGTGCCAGCTAGAAGCCGCCAGACCGATGACATCTATCTACGTGTCGCGGTGCAAAACTTCAACACACCACCTTGACCACATACGCGGACGTGGAGAGTCCGAATCGGTCAAGGAAATAACTAAGCTGGTCTCGTAATGGCGGGACACAAATTTCAAGGCATATCGCATTCTTGTGTGGTCAGACAAAATAAAAATATTCTCAAAAAAGATTTCTGGCCGTAGTATTGTGTTTCGTTTGTACATAGGTTCATTTGGGCCTTCGAAATGGACCACGGAAGAAGCGACGAACCCTACCGCAGCAGTCAGCCTTCTTCAGTGTAGCGATGTATAATCGACAGTGGACAAGGATGAACGTTTTAGGCTGCAATCGAAATCCTTTGCCTCACACCATTTTTAAGAAAACAACTGTCAGATTGATTAGATTTTTTCTTGTCGCTACAACAGCTGCTTCGCATCACTTTTACTTAATGTTTTAATTTAATATTTGTATATCTATTATAGATACCTATTTTAATTTTATTTAGGGCATAAAATGAGTTAATTTGGAGCTGCCTGTTACTACTGTACTTTTAAAGACATAAGCTCCCACTTATAATAGATCGAATCAGTTTTTTATTTTATAAGTGGCAACATTTTTTTATGACTTACCTACTTACTTTTATGATCTGTCGAGACTGCCGGCCCAGGTTATAGGTATATTAATTTGTACATTATAAAACATAAGTCTGAGTGAGGGCGGGAAAAACCGTTTCACCTTGTTCAACCCGAGCTGTTGGTTATGCTTTCAATCTAGTTTCGGTGGTTGAGAACTCAGCGTATTTCAACAGTTGTTATGTTAACCTACCTATAGTCTGTTCGTGAAGAGTTGATAAAAAAAAAAGTTCCCTGACATCTCAACTCATTACAAATTGCGATCCGCTAATTATTTTTACTGATGCCGCTCGCTTGTTCGGTAACGCGCTTGAAAACGAGCGCGGCAATAAGCGACATCAGTCATATACTTTGCGATAATTAAGCGATGGTCGCTATTCCGAGATGTTATTATAGTATTTATGAACTGTCGGCGAATAGGTTATAATAGACTTGCACCAGTCATCTCTGAAATCGTGGACCGACAATTGTTGAGTCCACATTACTTTTTAAATTAAAGCGATGCCCAAGGACTTTATTACTCGGAGGGATCCGGGTTTTGACCTGTACGCCCTTTGTCGGGATATTTTTTATTCATTCCTCAGGAGCCATACGGGATGCTGCTAGGGCTGACAAAACTGGAAATTAAGTTACAACATTATTTCAATGTCGGTGGTGGCTCGGTTATATGAACGCTTATACGTCATAGATTTACAACACCACCATCCCCGTGCCCCGGAGAGCACGTTAAGGCGTCGCGTCGCTCGGTCCCTGTATTACTTTTTTTTTTTTTTTTTTTTTTTTAATACTAGCACGATATGTGACCTTGCGCCCACCTGATGGTAAGTGGCGTGCAAGGTCCATGAATGTTGGCAACTGAAACCAGAGACTCATGACTGACATCAGTCCCTAACACTATGTTGGCTTGACTGGGCATGACGGCAATTCGAGCCTGATCCCGAAACGTGTGGATACACTTTACTGGGTTTATCGGCAAGAACGGTGGATACTTTCCCGCCCCGGCAGACTGGGGAAGTTACCACCATCAGTCCGCCTACCACCTTTTACTTCTACCAACTTGTAGAATCGGTATTAAAAAATATACCAGACCCTCCCCAACCCGTCTGCCCAGAGCGTGGCGGTTGTAGGACAAATTCTCCAGATATATGTTCTGAAAGGTCCTTCTCCAACAGTGACGGTTTAGGACGGGGCTGTGATAATGATGATTTCATTTCCACGTATTTAATTTTAATCTTCGAGTCTCTGAAGAGACTAATGTTCCTCCAATCCTTTGGTGTGATTTGGAGATTTCAAGTCACAATGACCTTGCGTTGGCCAACAGGCGAACTTAAATACCCTACATCACACGTTAAAATAAGTTACAAATAAATATAAAGCGTTTTTTATTACTGACATTTGTCAACTTACCTTTATAACGCATAATTGATGGCCCAATTGTAATTTGATTTTCAGTAAAAATTTAGTCCCAATTAAAAGAAGACTGGTTAGTAAGCATACATTAAAAACTACTTAAAGATAATAAGATAATACGAACCAGATATACGAGGGGCGTTCAAAATATTCTCGGTATGTGGATAAAAACAAACAAGTACGAAAAGTTTGATATTTTTATTTTTCAATATACTCCCCCCCTATGTTCATACACTTATAAGATCGATCAATTATTTTTTTTAATCCCTCATAAAAATATTTTTTATCTTTGGTGTAAAAATGCTCCTCCACGGCCGTCTTCAACGCTTCATCGTCAGAAAATTTATTTCCACGCAGATCCTTTTTAAGATTGGGAAACAAAAAGAAGTCGCTTGGGGCTAAGTCCGGACTATAGGGTGGATGAGTAACAGTTTCAAACCCACATTCAACAATAGCTGCCTTGGCAATATGAGCAGTATGGACAGGGGCGTTGTCATGCAGAAGCAGAACACCTTTGGTTAACTTTCCTCGCCTCTTTTCTTTGATCGCATCTCTTAATTGACGTATAACGTTAGCGTAGTACTGCCCTGTGATATTTACACCTTTTTCTTTATAATCGATAAGCAAAACTCCTTCACAATCCCAAAATATTGTGGCCATGACCTTGCCAGCTGACGGGATTACCTTGAACTTCTTGGGATGAGCTGAACCCTTAATGTGCCACTGCATGGACTCCTGTTTGCTCTCTGGGTCATAATGATGAACCCAGGTTTCATCTCCAGTAACTATTTTTTGCAGCACCTCATCGGGATTTTCACCACACAGGTCGATAAAATCTGAACAGCAAGCCACACGCATATCCTTTTGAAGAAGCGTCAGCATTCGCGGAACCCATCTTGCACTTACTTTTGACATATTAAGATGGTCATGTATAATGTCATGTACGGTACCAATAGAGAGATTGGTTACTTGAGCTATAGATTTTACCTTCACTCGGCCGTCTTCCAATATAAGTTTTTCCACTTTATCAATATTTTCTTGTGAGGTAGCCACTACAGGCCGGCCAGGTCTAGGGTCATCTTCAATACTCTCCCTTCCACGCTTAAATTCGCTTGACCATTTTTGAATAGTAGATAAAGAAGGAGCAGACTCACGGTAAACACAATCCATTTCCTCTTTTATGGTTTTTTGATTTTTACCCTGTTTTGTCAAGAATTTTATGACGGATCGGTGCTCTAATTTCGTTAAAATTGTTAATTCGCTCATGGTGTTCATGTTTGTTCGGCAATTGCAGAAAAACAAAAGAACATCTCGGTTCCAATTTTACTTTTTTTTAATGTCAATGGATGAATCTTAGCGGCCAGTAAAAAATATATATATAAAAGAGGTTGTAACGTATCAATACCGAGAATATTTTGAACGCCCCTCGTATAATGCGAAAGTTGTGGGTGCAAGAGGCCCTGGCAGACCTAGACTCACATATCACGATCAAATAAATAAAACACTGGCCGAAGGTACATTAAAAAGCTTTCGTAACAAAAGGGCATGTATGAAGAGGTTGATGAATGTCGACGAAGCGAAAGAGGTATGTCGTGATCGTGTCAAGTGGCGCTCAATTGTCTCTGCCCACCCCGCACGGGATCTGGAGTAAAGATATGTATGTATGTGTATGTACTTAAAGATAAAAAAAATAATAAAAAATAAACCTAATAAAAATAATCTAAAAGTAAAAAATGTCGTACCAGGTTTGATTTCTGGACACAAAAATATTTATTAATGTAAATAAATTATATTAATATTTCTCGAGAGTGGTACGCTGGAGACATCGAGCTTGCCACTTGTCATGATTGGCCTATAGTAAAGTTGTCTAAATGTGAATCCGCTTATTTATAAGCGTGGTTTGTGACCACCCAGAAAGGGAAACGGTCGTGATGATATTTTACTTTTTTTACTGGCGGTTGCAGAAATAATTCAAATTCAAATAATTGCCAGCCTTTCTATCTCCAGACTTTAGGATAAAATAAATAAAAAATATAAATTAAAGTGCCAACCCTAGTGTTAGGTACCCCGCCCTCTGCCAACATGCTTCAGTTTTCATAGAGTTTTTCGGTTTGAAAAAGATTCGCCTTTTGTTTTTCGTTAATACGTCGCCAATGTACAATCCAGGTCAAGCTACGAGTACCTATGTTGGATTTATTATTACGGAGAATCGTTTTGTCGTTGTGCCTTTTGTTCAATAATTTACGATTCGGCACTTTCGGGGTAGGATTTTTAACTCAAAAAACAAAGAGATTGAATAACCAAATAAATTGTGATATAAATAAAAAGTTTTTTCTGCTACCAAAAAATATACGTACCGTATATTTGGTATAGCCAAGTATTTTAAAACTTTATTGTAATTTATAATTTTAACAAATCTGATTTTTATTCGGAAAAAATATATTAATTAATAATTACAAACTACTTAATTAAAATAAATTAAATTAAATAACTATAATATAAAGTAATCCCAATATAAATAAAAAAGAACACTGGCAATATTTCTCCTTTTTATAGCGTGGCTAATACGTTGGCAGAAATAATTGCCAGCCTATCTCCAGATTTCTCTGTCAGCCGTTTGGACAACTCTTTGGCCTCGTAACCTGTACCGAGGTTGGCGTATTTGCGCAGCTTAAAGTTCTCAGCAGAAACCGCCACATTTCCCGCGCTGGACGAGGTTGCCTGTATGTGAGATGGGGGGGTAATGTAGCACATACATGTCGCATCCCACACCAGAGACCTGATAATAATAATAATTTATTTATTTGCATAAATGTCATATTTACAAATTTACAGGTCTTAAAGTAAACTTAAGAGTAGGTTCATTTGCCAAGTTTTGGCGAGCAAATATTTTATATTTATGTGTGTTCTAATGCATTTCATTTTCAACGGATCCTACAAGCATCTTCAGGATATCGCTCCTACTTTCGCACGGCCCCCGGAGGGGAGGCCACTACCTAGGGAGGCGCTCTTGGAGAAGAACTAAAGTAGACAAATCTAGGAGACTAGATTCGTGAGCCACAAGGGCGGTGTTGTAGTAGGAACAGCGCCCAGCACCAAAGGTGCGTTGAATCACCGGTGGGTAGTTAGCCGCCGAGATCCTGCCGGGGAAAACGGGAGTTTATCCCATCCCCAACCCAGGCCCATTGAACATCCGGGCCTGGATGACTCCGCTGGCTGTCTGTCTGTAAAAAAAGAAAAAAAGTACTAAATTTTTTGTAATAGTAAAGAATTCATTTATATTATAATAACATTTTTCTATTAACCATTTATTTAATTTGATAATACACAGTTTGTTTGGTAACTGTCTAATTTCTTTAGGTATGTTTCCACGCCAAGTTTCCTGCCAAGTTTCCACGGCCCAACGGTAAAAAAACTGTTATTTTTTATTTATAATAGGTACCAATTTTTTTATTAAAGTTTTCTTTATAAACCGCCCGTATTGCCTTGCATTGTAACAAAAGTTTGATTCGATCGCATTAGAGCGTTACATTCCTGCGTTTTTTTTTTGATAACGAAACGTACTTTGACTTTTGCGTCAACAGCCAGTTTCTCGAACTTATTTTGTTACTTAATTATTGCTTAAGTAAAAATAAACCTGTTAATTTTTACTTAAGTATAATTAAGTACCAAAAAATCGTTCAAGAGGCTGTAAGACACGTAGATTAGCGACCTACACGCGAGGATGTAGTCAACTTTAGCAAAAAATCCAACAGGCGCATTCAGCTTGGAAAGGTACGTCACATCTTCCTATAGAACATAACTGCGTTCTTTCAGTAATGTTTATTTATTATTTATTTATTGTTTAATACAAAAGGCGTATGTAATGCCGCTTGGCATTCTCTTACCATCAACCTTCGGGACAAGGAATCGAAGTTTAGGCATGGCAAAATAAAAAACACAAAAAAAATAAATAAATAAAATTAAATCACTTATTAGTACTAGTTAAATTAAATATACGATAAACATCATAAAAATAATAATACTTAAACTACATAAAATATATATATATATATATATATATATATTCTTACATACACTACATAGACTAGATAACTAATTATATACATATGGAGTAAATGTTGTATGGAGCAAAGACGTGGACACTGACATTGGGTATTTGAAGGATAAAGTCCAAAACGTTGACATCCGTCAGAGAACCAAAATTACCGATAGCTTTTAAAATTGGAAAGCTGTAGTAACAATGAGCAGGACACATCTATCGCAGAACCGATGAGCGATGGAGTAGACGGGTTCTGGAGAGGAGACGTACTGGAAGACGCAGAGTTGAACGACCACCCATCAGATGGACAGATGACCTGAGATGCTGGGTAGCAGGAGATCATGTAATATAGCAGGCCTTTGTCCAGCACTGGAGAAACACAGGCAAATGATGGAGAATCCACCACGAACTGACATACATACATACCTACTCCAAAACCCGACAAATTGTTACATATTTGTAAAAATGTAAATAAAATCATGAACTAAAAACCGTGGAGAGCACAACCTGACCCACTTCTACGAAAACAAAATCCCAGTGAAATAAAAATATTATATTCATTGAATTATATACAGGAACGAGGCTTTTGCCAACCAAGAGTTTATATTCTCCAAAAAAAAGATTCTAAAAGTTAATTTATTTGAAGAAAGGTTAATTAAATATAATAATGTTTATTTCAAACAAAACCTTAAATTAAATAAACTATATTACAACAAACACTTAATTAAACTTCAAAAAAATATATGGAAAATAAAAATTAAATACTTACAAAAAAATTGCTCCTCCAAATCGCTGTCTTGTGGCATGGTGCCCAATACACTAGCAGCATTACCCCTTTGAATTAAGATACTTAATTGTTGTGAGAAAAACTGCCAGCCCTATTGTCACCAGAGACGTCAATGAGCCTTGGAACAATTTCTTTATAGAAAGCTTTCAGTTCCGATCCCCACAGGCCCATCGTTTCTACCGCAAACGTAGAAAATAAGTATTGCAAATCGTTTCATATTTTCGACGCTTGCTGATCTGCGCTTGTTCCGCTGCAATACCAGCTCTAACAGAAGTCCTTTAAAGTGGGAAGGGGCTAGGGAATCCCAATAGGTAAACCCAGACCAGGGATTGGCCCAATCTCCAATTAATAAAATAAAATATATAAACTAGAAAACTACTGGTGGTGGCTCGGTTGAACATTTCCTTAAAATCCTGTACCAATGAGAAATACACTTTTCTTACATACATTTGTTATAGATTTACAACACCATCATTTCCGTGCCTCGTAGAACAGAATCGTTAATAAATTGTCATTAAAAATTGACATCAGGCCCGCGCTAACTCTCCTGGTCTGGGCTGTGGTGATATAAACTAAATTAAACTACATAAGTTCGCCCTTGTACATTACTGTTAAGTTTTTTGTGCAATAAAGAGTTTATAAATAATTAAATGTATATATAAAAATTATATATCTGGGCAGTGTTTTCACTGCGGATGGGAAGTACGATAGGGACGTTGAAAGAAGAGTGAACGCGGGAAATAGTGTTAACGGTGCCCTGGGGTCACTGATCGGCAGTCGAAATGTCAGTGACGAAGCTCGGCTCGCCATACACAATGCGATGTTGGTACCGACACTGATGTATGGAAGCGAGACGTGGATACGTCAGAATACGCATCAGAGTAGGGTTAATGCAGTAGAAATGCGGTCGTCGCGGCGGATATGTGGCGTCACTTTGGCGGACCGCATACGTAACGTCGAAATACGGAAAAAGGTTGGTATGAAGGAAAGCATAGGGACAAAAATAAGGAAAGGCATGCTACGATGGTTCGGGCATGTTGAAAGGATGAGCGATGAAAGATTGACGAACCAGATATATAATGCGAAAGTTGTGGGTAAAAGAGGCCCTGGCAGACCGAGACTCACATATCACGATCAAATAAATAAAACACTGACTGAAGGTGCATTAAAAAGTCTTCGTAACCAAAGGGCATGTATGAAGAGGTTAATGAATGTCGACGAAGCGAAAGAAGTATGTCGTGATCGTGTCAAATGGCGCTCAATTGTCTCTGCCTACCCCGCAATGGATCTGGCGTGAAGATATTATTATTAGTATTTAGTATATTGATATTATAATACATATATAAGAATATATAAGTAGGTATATAATATTTGTTGAATTATCCCATAATTGTATAATACTGTTACTTTCATTGCACCTATATTTGTTCAATTTTGTCCCTAAGGTTTGGCTGTCAGAGAATGTCTACGGGCATTAAGTCCGCCTTTGTGCTTTGTGCAATAAAGTTTTTAAATAAATAAATATGTTGTTATGTTGTATATATAAAAATATTCACCCATAACTTGATCATATGGAGGTGTGAAAAGAATACTTGCAGCGTACCCTGCAATCGCTGCACAGCGATGCTGCTTTGCTGCGCGAAAAAACCGCCAGCCCTCTTGCATTAACCAGCCGCTTAGACAGTTCTTTATAGATAGTTTAGTTTATAGCTATTTAATTTTATTTAAGTAGTTTGTAATTATTATTTGCATAAAGGATATTATTATAAAAAAACAAGCCTAGTCCTTTAAATATAAGTCAATAATTTATTGCATATTTTTTTATTTTCCTATTTTAAATGTTTCACTAGCCACGGTCAATTACGGTGTAGTGCAAACATCCCGCATTTGGGATTACGGAGAAGAGAGAGGAGACAAATTTCTTAGCATTCCATGGATTCACCGTGCGGGTGCCGGGTCCATCGTGTGTGGGTAAGAGATGAGAAGAATGATGTCTCGGGCTTGCGACCGACAATAGGCTGGTTTAAGAAAAGGAGGCCTCCCTTTTTATTTTATTGCGCGATAATACGCTCACCATCCACCATTCCACTCCTCTCCCTACCCAACTAAATACTGTATGATTCCGTTAATGCCGTCTTGGAAGCTCCTTCCATAAATGTATTGACGGCAGACCTGCTTAGGCCGAATTCTTTCAGTAAGTGATGCATAGATTTTACTGGAACTCCTCTCGCACCAACTTCCACTTACAAAAATTACAAATGTGAAAAATGTCTATGTGTTTAACTCGTCTTCACGTCTATATTACTGATCCGATTTTGATGAAATTTGGCAGAATTATTCCTTGGAAACTTAAGTCGGAGATAGGCTATATGACGACATTATCTGACCACGATATGTGGTTCCACGGCCATATATCTGTCTGCCTTTTTAATACGTTGTCTTGCCTAAACTATTTTGCTGATTTAAATTGAATTTGGTAAATATGTTCCCTAGAACTCAGGGTTGGACACGCGTCGACATTTTAACAATACATTGCATATAGGTTTTATAATCCGGCATAGTGGTATAAAGTGTCTGTTTCAAGTTCTTCAAAACTATCATCTCGGCACACGGAAAATGGTGCGTACACGTATAATATTTTTTTTTGTTGTCATCAACTCGCCACACCACAACTCATCACACGTGATGAGAAGACTCCTAAATATAACTTGACTATTAAGTAAGAAAACATACGAAAATTTGTCGATTATTTATTTAGTGTTAGAGGGAGATAAAAATAGTGGATTTCGGTTAAAGTGACAGAGAGGGGTATAGGAATTGGTAATGAACGTAACATGAGCAAGGGGTCAGTGACCTTTTCTTTAGGGTTTCACCCTCTCGATCTCAAAAACCATCGTCCATACAATATTCCATATAAAACTCTATAAGTAAAATAAACTTTATGTTCTATGACATAGGGAGTAGAATGGACTACTTTTGATTAAAGTAACTTTTGGGCGGTCTGTTTCGATGTTGTCGTATTTAAAAATGCAGTATACCGCGTGATTTTGTATTTTATTACTCCTGACATGTTATTCTATTGATAGACATTTTTTTTGGCTTCTTCATACAAATAGTAATTTTAAAATAACCAATTTATAGGGCATAGAAAATCACCCCGTATACTTTCAGAATAAAGGTTATGACAGTTTACAGGATTTTCTATGCCCTATAAATTGGTTATTTTGAAATTCGTTAGAGCCACCCGGCACTCGACCAGCACCACTTAGTCTCTTGCGGTTAGAATTTTGTTACGAGAGCTTTTTAATGCACCTTCAGCCAGTATTTTATTTATTTGATCGTGATAGGTGAGTCTCAGTCTGCCAGGGCCCCATTTACCCACAAATGCAGCTATATAAAATTTACACAGTTTTGACGTACTCAATATGAATTACAATATTTGTTTATTTCACCTACAATTTTGGTATGTCAGTTAACAAATTTTAAATTAATGACAATTATGCTGCAAATCGTAGATAAAGTAGCACTAGGAATACAATACAGCAAAAGGCATAAGAACAATGACATAAATTAAATGAAATAATATTTTATTATACCTCCGTGGCCTAGCGGTTAAGTCCGTTGATTTAGACTCGGAGGTAGCGGGTTCGATTCCTGGTCGGGACACAAAAATATTTATTAATGTAAATGTATTTATTTACATAATATTTAATTTATTTGTGATATTTCTCGAGTTTGGTACGCTGGAGACATCGACGAGCTTGCCATTTGTCATGATTGGCTTATAGTAAAGTTGGCTAAATGTGAATCCGCTTATTTATAAGCGTGGTTTCTGACCACCCCGAAAGGGAAACGGTCGTGATGATACTTTACTTTATTTATTTGTATGGAATATGGTAAATACGAGTAGGTACATAGTTTTTAAATAGCTCACATACTCCGCCATTTCTGGCACAAAAAAATATACTAACTAAATTAATTACAAGTTTATACAATGTAAATTAATTTATGTAATAAATAAAATGTCATGAATTTAGTTGGCATAAGATAATACTCGTATGCGAGATTTTGGTCAGTTCATTAATACAAATTATTACAACTTTAAAATTTGTATGAATAAAACTCGCTTAACGAATAAAAGCAACACTCTATCAATAGAACATTCCGTCAAAGGCATGTCAATAAATTCTGACAGGATATAAAAAAGCATTATTTTCGAAAAAGGGTTTTAATTATGTTTTACATTCCCTTGGGTGTAGTCTAGTTATAATCTCAGGTACCTAGTTAGTTGCCTTACATATATTTGATTTTATACATACATAGGTATTTATATTAGGTCAAATTAGATATTTTTGGAAGCTCGCTAGCTTTCTCATGAACCTCCCATAAGCAACTATATACATACAGACACGTGACTGTTATAATCTTGGCATCAACAAATTAATTTCGACAATAGTTTCCATTACACTATCACTTATAAAACCAAGTCCTCCGCCGCATCTGTCTATCTGTTGACGATAAACTCAAAAACTACTGCACCGATTTTCATGCTGTTTCTACAAATGGATAGAGTGGTTGTCGAAGAAGGTTTTAGTATATAACTTGTTAAGTTTTCGTATACATTAACGATATTTATTGGAGATTTGAGATGTAACAAAATAAAGTATGGTAAAATTGTGTATCTTATATAGGTCTACAGAAAAGTCAGCAAATGCATATTTTATGTCTATCTCTTAAGGATGATATCCGTTGGCTTTAGCATTTCATGAAGATTATTTTTTCCCTTTACACCATTTTTATATAAATTAAAAGAATATCGCCGCCGTGGTCTAGTGGTAACAAACGTTGCCGTGAACTCGGGAGGTCGTGGGTTCGATTCCCACCGGGGCGCAAGTTGTGCATTGTATAATTTGTCTCGGTCTGGGTGTTTATATGTATAATATGTATATATTTACAAAAAAAAAAGTATAATATGTAGTTTATCAACCATCTAGTTTCCGTAACACAAGCCTCGTAGCTTACCACGGAAACTAGATGGCGCTGTGTGCCCTGTCTGGAAATATTATTTTATTTATTTATATTTTAGGAGATATAGCAAAATCAAAATAATGCGCAACGAAATTAATTTGGTGTCGCCATTTACACAGCCAAAGCCGGGTAAAACAGCTGGATTCAATTAAAGCAATAAAAAATATCCCAACAAATCCTTAGTGTGTTGTGTCATTAGACAGCAGTTAGATGCATTCTAATTGAATCGTCTCGTTTTACTTGTGTAAGCAAATTTATAGCAATTGTGTACCTACCTACATATGTGATTATTCTTAGATATCCATCCTTATTATAATTACAGCTATATCTTTACCATTTAAGGTTGTACTGATAAATATTTTTACTATCTGAGTTGTTGGGAGAAAATTTTATTTAACAATTACTGAAATAAAGTTGGCTAAATGTGAATCAGCTTCTTGAAAAGCGTGGTTTCTGACCACCTCAAAACGGATACAGTTTTACTTGTGTATAGGTAGATATAGGTTTTTACGGCGCGGTGGTGTCTCGGTTGTAAGAACGCGTTCCGTAAATCCTACAAAGGTCTGTTCAAATCCACCTGGCATGTACCAATGAGAAATACACTTTTATTAAGTACATTTGTGCAACACCATCGTTCCCGTGCCTCGGAGAGCACGTTAAGCCGTCGGTCTCGGTTCCACTAATACCAACTTGTGGAACCGTTAATAAATTGTCATTAAACATTGACATCATATCCTCGCCAAGCCGTCTGACCAGCGTGGCGAGTGTAGGCCAATTTCTCCAGATATATGTTCTGAAAGGCCCATCTCAAATAGTGGAGGTCTAGGACGCTGTGTCCTAGGGGCTGTAATGAATGTAATGAAGAAGTTTTTATATAGGTTCACATTGGAAATTTACATGATTGCTAAACAACTTTAAATCTTTATAGCTCCTAAATCGTCACTCTAAATAAAAAAATGTAAAAAAAACCTTAACATGATTTTAAAATACCTATTCGATGATACCCAAATCAATATAGTTCGTCGACTTTATTTTTTTTATTATTCACAAAATGGCGTCTGGTTGTTGGTCTGCTGAAATGTGATTAAATCATATCTTCAGTGATACGCGCGTGATTAAGACGAATCTATTGACGTGAGAATCTTCTAAATCGGCCAACGAGTTTGGTCTGCAGTGTGCCACAAACATACATACATTGGCTGATAAACACATATTCTTTATTTGCGTCGCGCAAACGGGTAAAAAACGTTCCCGTGGTCTAGCGGTTAAGTCCGTGGATTTAGACTCGGACGTATCGGGTTCGATTCTTGGTCGGTCACAATAATATTTATTTATTTAAATAATAAAGTAAGGTATCATCACGACCGTTTCCCTTTCGAGGTGGTCAGAAGCCACGCTTATAAATAAGCGGCTTTAACTTTACTATAGGCCAATCATGACAAGTGGAAAGCTCGTCGATGTCTCCAGCGTACCAAACTCGAGAAATATCACAAATAAATTAAATATTAATTAAATGTAATTATTTACATTAATAAATATTTTTGTGTCCCGACCAGGAATCGAATCCGGTACCTCCAAATCCAAATCCACGGACTTAACCGCTAGACCACGGAGGCAGTATTATTTAAATAATATTTAATTTATTTGTAATATTACACGAGTTTTGGTACTTTGGAGACAAACGACAGGCTTACCACTTGTCATGATTGGTCTTTAGTAAAGTTGGATAAATGTGAATTCGCTTCTTTATAAGCGTGGTTTCTGACTACCCCGGAAGAAATACCGTCGTGATGAAATAATTACTTTTGAAAAAAAAAAGAGCATTTTCGCCACATTTATAAATGAAGCTTTGTCTGTTTTGTATGTGTTTCAGTTTGTCCTTCTTAACGCCTAAACAACTGAACCGATTTTAAAACAAATGCTGTTATGAATTACTAAAATGGAACTACACACAGCTGTGTATTTTTGTGACTACGTCTTTTATTTTTTATTATTTAGTTGTATTTGTTATATACTCGTAGGTATTGTTTTTAAGCTTATCCCTATTTTTTTTTTTTTTTGCAAAATCTATGTTTAATATTTAAGTGGAAACTGCTGGATTGTGTTACTTTAAGAATTGTTGTAATTATGTTTTAAGATATGTATGTTTCCTGAATAAATACAAATAAAATAAAATTAATAGTTTTGTGTTAAGTATCGTTTTTTAATGTTTAATCTTTTGTTTCAGGTACTAAATACAGGCAGGTGCAGCGGCTGAATTGGCTGCAAATGGCAAATCGTTACTATTTTGTGCCGTTTGCCGTAGAGACGATGGGCCCTTGGTCTGAGGACAATGAGAAATACACTTTTCTTACGTACATTTGTCATAGATTTACAATACTACCGTTCCCGTGCCTCGGAGAGCACGTTAAGCCGTCGGTCCCGGTTCCACCAACTTGTGGAATTGTTAATAATATCATACAAAAAAAAAATGACATCATATCCTCGCCAAGCCGTCTGGCCAGCGAGTGTAGGCCAAATTCTCCAGTTCTGGAAGGCCCATCTCCAGCAGTGGAGGTCTAGTACGCTGTGTTCTAGGGGCTGTAATGATTTACATTAAATATTTTTATGTCCCGACCAGGAATGGAACCCGGTACCTCCGAGTCTAAATCCACGGACTTAACCGCTAGACCACTGAGGCAGGCAATATATTGTCGTAGTAATACTATATCCAATTGTAACGCAAGAACCAGATGTTTGTTTAAACTTGAAAGGGTTTGGATTAGTTTAGAGTATAAGGTTCGATTCTCGAAACTACAATAAGAGACATGTTGTTTGATAGTTCGAAACAATCAACTTCAAATGGTGCCCGACATGTTTGTTTGTTGTGGCTAAACAATCAATGTTTACATTGTTATGGCTATAGATTTAGATTGGTCCGTCTCGCTTGCACAGTCCAATTTTTGGGAGGTTTAGTAATAATAATAAACCAGCCTATTGTCGGTCGCAAGCCCGAGACACCATTCTTCTTATCTCTTACCCACACACGATGGACCTGGCACCCGCACGGTGAATACATGGAATGCTTAGAAATTTGTCTTATCTTTGTTTTGCTAAAATAGAGGAAAGTTAAGGTTGTAAATTTTTATATAATTTTTGATATTTAAATTAAAGTAGCTTCACGTAATAAATGTTACAAAAGCAGTAAAAAGTTTACCTGTATACATAATGCGGTGGAAGGTGCGATCGCTTACAGTAAACAAAGCTGAAAGAGCGCAGAATAGGTAACATTGCCTTAATGTGTGAACTGGGCTTTCCATACATTATTGTCTGTACTGATTTATAAGGTAGAAAAATTACCCTGACATTGCAATATTAAATGACATAGAAAGGTTCTTCGCGCCATTTTTCACGGACATGTCAAGTACTAGTTATTGTTAGTCAAAAATGGTGTTTTTTTGTTTAATAATGTAATTTAATGTGAATAATTATGGAAAACGATATATTTGACTTTATATAGGTACTCGTATGGGGCACAAGTTGCAATTAGTAAGTGATAATAATAATAATAATAAAAAACGTTTATTGACTTAAAAACCTAGATAGATCAATCAGTAAATACGGGGATTTAGACAAGTTTAAAAAATAACACAATATAAAATCAAAAAACTACAGTAAATAATAAAAAAAACCTTATTGCAAAAATCAAGTATGAATAAATAAATAAAATACATAAAAATAAATAAAGACAAACATATAATATAAATACAATAGATAAAATATAATATAATATAGTACATTACTAAAACAATCTTTAACAAATCTATGTCATTACTTTTAGTACTTCTTCTGTTTTTTGGTAGTCTGTAATTACTAAATGTAATTTCAGTTGTTTTTTATAATAAGTTAACATTGTATTTTTTATTATTATTTGAAAAAAAAAATAACGTTATTTAAATTTATCATGTTATTTGAGAACCATCTGTTTATCCATCGTGTGTGGAAAAGAGAGAGGAAGTGATGTCTCGGGCTTTCGACTAACGTTTACAAAAGAGACCCTGCTAAAAAAAAATGTTATACTGCCTCCGTGGTCTAGCAGTTAAGTTCGTGGATTTAGACGTGGAGGTACAGGGTTCGATTTAAGGTCGAAAAACAATATTTTATTTTATATATCGCTGCAGCTTCGCCGAGATGTGGCCTCTCTGAGCGTGTTCTACAAGCTATACTACGCTCCACAACCTTATCCCTTCTTCTCTATTTCGCAACCGAACCACTCGCACAAGCCAAAATATGCATCCACATACCGTAGCCACTATCCCTACGCGTACATACAAATTTGTCTTACATCTGTCGCACGCTGAAGATGTGGAATGCTCTCCCAGCCAGTGTTTCCCCATTCCTATAACCTGGAGTCCTTCAAACGAAGTGTGAAAAAGCATCTTTATAGGCCGGCTTAGTGGTAGGGACTGATGTCGGTCGTCTGAGGCTGGCGTCAGTTGCTCCCATTCTTGGACCTCGCGTACCGCTTACCATCAGGTGGGGGCGGTGTCACATGTCGAGCTCAGTATAAATATATATATATATATATTGTGATATTTTTCGAGTTTGATACGCTAGAGAGAGACCGCCTCCGTGGTCTAGTGGTAACAAACGTTGCCGTGTACTCGTGAGGTCGTGGGCTCGATTTCCACCGCGGGCAAGTTGTACATTGTATAATTTGTCTCGGTCTGGGTGTTTATATGTATAATATGTATATATTTACAAAAAAAAAAAGTTTAATATGTAGGTGATCAACTATCCAGTTTCCGTAACACAAGCCTCGTAGCTTACCATGGAAACTAGATGGCGCTATGTGACCTGTCTGAAAATATTTATTTTATCTACGAGCTTGCCATTTGGCATGATTGGTCTATAGTAAAGTTGGATAAATGTGAATCCGCTTTTTTAAAAAGCGTGGTTTCTGACCACCTCAAAAGGGATACGGTCGTGATGATACTTTTTATTTCTTTTTTATATTGCGCAACAAGTTGTTCATGCAACCAAATACAGTATGATTCCGTTAATGTCGTCTTGGAAGCTCTTGTCATAAATGTATCTCCTGCAGACCTGCTTAGGCCCAATTCTATCAGTATATATTAAATTCCCGGTCCCGAAATTTAGGTCAACGTTCACCTATACCGGTACACTAAAAGCAGAGTCGTGTTCAGCAAATTGAATCAATTTGCTAAATAATCCATCTGTATTGTGCGTTGGGCCATCATCGAAACATCATGTACGATATAATGGTGCGGCCATTTTCTAATTATGCCTACACATTTCTTATTCTCATTTAAGAGCCATCTTTACCTACATTACCTACATTACATTACTGTACCTACATATGTACGAGTATTCATACTTCGATTAATTTTGAGATAAATGTTTTTTTTTGTTGTTGTCAATATATATGTTTTATTTTAAAAACTGATATAATATATAATCTCTTCATGCCATGATAAGTCTCTTCGCTCTTCTCATAATTCTGTTCAACCAGTAGTTCAGTTCAGCATTCAACCGAAAAATGTTTAAAAAATGGTGTCATCGCATTATTTAAATGGTTCATAAGTTATGTAACGGCATCATATGTAGTATATAATATATCATAGTTATTAGTATGTATTTAGTAATATCATTGTATAGTCATTGTATAAATATTTACACTAAGGTTGGCTGTCAGATAATGTCTAGCGGCATTAAGTCCACCCCTTGTATAAAGTGCAATAAAGTTTTAAATAAATAGCTGATTTTCCTTGCAGATTCTATTTTTAGTCAGAAACATTAACAGCTCATTGAAATCTGCTAAGCTGCTGGTCTTCTGCTAACAGCTTACATTTTGAACCGCTTTGCTACTTAGTCTTTAACTAGCAGGAGTTGTCATTCAAAATAATATCAACAATGACGTGTCGCCGTCACCTTCTTAATCGGTACCCCACTGTTGGGGATCGTGACTTCGTCGCAGTTCATCCGCCAGCTGTTTCCAGTGATTGCGGTCGTCGGCGTAGTGGATGGCGTGTTGTACTGGGATGTTTAGGTTTTCCAGATTGTTGGCACCTGTTTTAACAATGTGGCCTAAATATTGCAGAATTCGGGTAAAGCAGTCGGCAAAAAGTCTCTGTCCCTTGGCAAGTTTGAGCTCTCCGAGCACGGAAACGTTAGTACGTCGTGCGGTCCAAATGCCTGTAACAGTTTTACGCAAACAAATATGTTTTGAGTTTAACTTTAAATGCTTTTGTTCAGTCCATAAAAGGTCGCAATTCTCCAGCATGTATCGTCAATCAGTTTTAAGGTTTCGCTATCACTCGCCAAGATAAAATGTGACCCTCGGCCACCTGAAGGTTTTTCCACTGTCTATATTACACAGGCATCGCCGGATTAGACAGCTAGTTCATCATCATCATCACAGCCTAGAACACAAGGTCTATACCTCCACTGTTGGAGGATTAACCTTTCAGGATTTTCTGGAGAATTCGGCCTCGCCAAGCTTGCCAAACGGGTTGGGGACGAACACTGGACAGCTAGTTAATTTATAAATATACAAAATTATTTATTTATTAATTAAACATTTTTAATGCACTTAAAAATAGTACAGAGGCGAGCTATAATGCCAGTAGGCAATCTTTACCAGCTAACCTTGGGGATCGAGTAAGGTGATAGGCAGGATGAAAAAATAAGAAATTTAATAAGTTACTTAACTAATTTTAATATACTACACATTATACCTAAACACATAAACCATACATACAAGTACATCATATACATTATAACTTAAATAAATACACGGTTATTTAAATAGTGTTTTATTCTGTTTCTCCAGGAACGATGTGGTTATTAAACGTTTAAAGACGCTGACAGACGGTGCACGTCTAATGGCCAAGGGCAGCTTATTCCACTGGCGAGCCGCAGATACAGTAAAGGAATCAGTGTATCTGGTTGAGGAATGAGAAGGAATCTTAAGTTGGTTGTTGTAAGAGGAGCAAAGGGCACAGTTGTGCGTATTACAAAGAAATTCAAATATTCTAAAAAGGATTATTAAGAATGTTATAAAGTAAGGTGAGAACATAGACAGACCTACGAAAGCGGATATTGAGCCACTTTAACTGAACGCGAAATTAAGAGACATGATACTTACGCAAGCCAAACACATAGCGAATGCATAAGTTGAGCAGACGATCGAGTTTGTTCAGTATCTCTTCGGTGACATCAGGATATCCACTTGAATATAAATAAATATTTTCAGACAGGTCACACAGCGCCATCTAGTTTCCGTGGTAAGCTACGAGGCTTGTATTACGGAAACTAGATGGTTGATAAACTACATATTATATACTTTTTTTTTTGTAAATATATACATATTATACATATAAACACCCAGACCGAGACAAATTATACAATGTACAACTTGCCCCCGGTGGGAATCGAACCCACGACCTCCCGAATTCACGGCAACGTTTGTTACCACTAGACCACGGAGGCGGTATTTTATATATATATTTTTTTGTAATTTAAATTAATGGGATTACGTTGAAACTCCTCGAAATGTCTTTTCAATTTGGGTAATTAATTCCACGGCATTATGAGGACTTAATTTTATATTAATTAAAGTCGATCAGTAGGTAAAAGATCGAAAATATGATATTTTAATCTTCTTACAAGTTAATTTGTTGGAAAACGACCAATCTGCAAATTAGTAGAGACAATTCGGCTTGAATACGGTTTGTGATGACTTGACGGCAATTCGAGCCTGATCCGAAACGTGTGGGTACACCTTACTTGGTTTATCAGCACGAACGGTGGATACTTTCCCGCCCCGGCAGACTGGTCAATTAGAACTAATAATGTAAGATTGCCATGGAGATATTTATATAAAAATAACAATTGGTATGGCTCCTAAATTGTACAATACTCTGCCAGACGGTTTCAAGGACTTGCCTCTGCCATTATTTAAGTCAAAACTAAATAAAGCTTTACTGGGAAAATGTTATTATACAATTGACGATTTTCTGACTGACGATGATCTCACATTTGACATACATTCAGTACAGCCCCTAGAACACAGTGTCCTAGACCTCCACTGCTGGAGATAGGCCTTCCAGAACATATATCTGGAGAATTTGGCCTACACTCGCCACGCTGGCCAGACGGCTTGGCGAGGATATGATGTCAATATTTAATGACAATTTATTAACGATTCCACACGTTGGTATTAGTGGAACCGGGACCGACGGCTTAACGTGCTCTCCGAGGCACGGGAACGGTGATGTTGTAAATCTATGACAAATGTACGTAAGAAAAGTGTATTACTCATTGGTACATGCCGGGTGGGTTTGAAATGACCATTGTAGGATTTAAGGACCGCGTTCTTACAACCGAGCCACCACCGCGCATGACATACATTATAATATTTAAAATCGGACACTAATTATATATTTTCTTTTGTGTGTGTATACCAAAAATATTTTTCGTAAATACGATTTACGATATTTTTTAAAAATTTATATGTATTGAACGAACAAACTACTGAATACCAATTGTAATATGTATGTACCTATACTTAAGGATGAATAAATGATTTGATTTGATAACACCGTTTGAAACATTCTCACTTGTTTTATTCGATAAATAATTTAAGTTAATTTTAATTATTTCTGATATTATTATTTAAATCTAACACCGCGCCGCAGCGGCTATTGCAGGAGTGCGACGCACGTGATAGCTATAAAACTGCGTAAAAACGTCTCGAAGCTAATTTATCTGTACCTAATTATATTTAGTGAAGCGTACTTGAACTTAGCTCAGCATATATTTACGTTAAATTAATTATTTTAGACTTATTTTAGAGTTTTTGCCTCTTATAAACTAATTGTGGTATATGTGGTACCTTACAGATGCTCTCAATGTTTTGCAGAGGCGGGCGATTCGGATAGTGGACAACACTACAGTATCTTAAACTCTCGCTGCAGCTTCGCCGACATTTGAGCATATTCTACAACCTTTATTACGGTGACTGTTCTGAAGAGCTTCACAAGCTTATTCCATCTTCTCTGTTCAGCAACCAAACCAACACACAGGCCAAAATAAGCACCCCCATACCGTAGCCACTTTCCCTACGCGTACATATACTTGTTGGAGACACTTACATCTGTCACACGCTGATGAAGAATTGTTCTTTAACTGACGAGAAGAGCATCAGCCGTTCAATAAAACCAACTTATATGCGATAATTAGTGGCTTTAATCACATAAAACGAATTTAGAAATAAAATATAAACACCATTCTTACAAAATTATAATTGACAGTCAAATGTCATTAATGACATTTTCTAATGTTTTTTAATATGAAGCAAATTATAAAGAAATAAAAAAATAACATAAAACTCTTTCGATACACTTCCAACATTAACTATAAGTAATATAAAAATATTATCTGATTAATATTTTGATTGGTAGTTAGCTCATTCCTCAAAGCATCTGATCGTCGACGCCTTTGAGATGTGATGCTGAAGAACCAACGTATAAATACTCTTTTCTTTTATCTGCCTGCAACGAGTCCTTGAGTATTTTGGTCATAGAGCACGGAAAAGCTGGTGATCACGAGCAAAATTGAAGGCAAGAGACCTCGTAGCCGTAGCCCGACGGTCTGACCAGATCCGCACTAAACTCTATACCCCAGTTAACAATGCGCTGCATTCTGCCGTGTGCAGACTCGGATGGCGCAGCATCGCCTGAGACACAATGAACTGTTGAGTGCGTCACGACCCTCAGCGTTGAGGAAACGTGCCTCTCTTGGCTATCTTATATTCGTATATACCATCAATGTATATACGAATAGATATGCCTATTCAATACGAAACGTACTCTAAAAACGTGCCGCTTGCCACGTGTATCTACCAACTTTGGGGGCCAATTCTCAAGCTATGATAATGTCACATGCAATGTTAATCGCAAATTCTGTAACAATGCATACAAAAAGACTAGTTTCACTAGATATAAATAATAATATTTGGCGCTCTCGACGCTTGCTAGCTCGCGACTGTTGGTGCAGCTACATGACTTCGATTAGTTTTGCGGGAACGAGTGAGGGGTATATACTATGACATATTTGACTGCCCTTGAGAATGAATGTAAAATGTATAAAATAATGTCGGATTTCAAAATAAGAATATAAAAGACTGGGTAAGAAAGATACCGGGTTCGATTCCTTATCAGGACACAATAATTTATCTATACATATATATAAAGGTGAGTATCTGTGTGTGTGTTCCCTATGCATTGCAAAACTACTTGACCGATCGGGATGAAACTTTGGGAATATGTTGTGTAAACATCGGGGAAGGTTTCTGAAATATTAGATTGCATAATAAGTAAATTATAATACATAAAACAAAGTCGGGTTTGTTAGAACACTTATAACTCGAGAACGGCTGGACAGATTTTCACGGTTTTTGATTTTTTGGATTTGTCTCCGTCCCGAATAGCAGAATAACTATAAATAAAATTGGGAAATTGAAGAAAAATAAAATAAAAGAAAAAACATTTACCCATACAAAAAGTTCGTGGTTTTCGTACCTGTCACACAATATTGGTTGTCAAATATATATGGGTGCGTTCAGACATTTATATCAAGCTTGATCATTCAATGACCTTGACCGCCTCCGTGGTCTAGTGGTAACAAACGTTGCCGTGAACTCGGAAGGTCGTGGGTTCGATTCCCACCGGGGGCAAGTTGTACATTGTATAATTTGTCTCGGTCTGGGTGTTTATATGTATACTATGTATATATTTACAAAAAAAAAAGAAGTATAATATGTAGTTATCAACCATCTAGTTTCCGTAACACAAGCCTCGTAGCTTACCACGGAAATTAGATAGCGCTGTGTGACCTGTCTGGAAATATTTATTATTTATTATTATTATCTGTAACAAATAAAGTGTGTTAGATGTGTTTCTTACTTGGTAAAATATATAAATTGAAGCTATAAAATTTTATTGCCAAATATTTCGCCTCTCTTTGGAGCGCCGTCATCAGTGACAGTTATTTATTATTATTAAATATATGGGTGCGTCCAGAAATTTATATCATGCTTGACCAGTCAATAACTGTTAGGCGGTACGAAGTCCGCCGGGTCAGGTAGTATAATATATATTTGTAGTATCGAGTTTGGTACGCTGGAGACATCGAGGAGCTTGCCATTTGGGTTGACTAAATGTTGGCTAAATGTGAATTCCCTTCATAAAAATACTAGCGTGAGATATATTTTTTTACTTAAAGGACATGGGTGAATATGGATTAAAATTCTTAAAAGGAGAACGCCACAGCTTCTTTTATATTTATAATATTAGTATGGATTAAATATATTTTAACATAAACCTGGTTATTAAATTTGCGTCGGATACACAATAGACCCTGTCACTCTCTTTGTTAATAAACTTGTCTCTTTGTTACCCTTCTTTGTGTATGGAAATATATAGTCCCTACGCGTATCTATGAATTTGGATTTTTTTTTCATTCCGAATTTAGCTCCTACATTTTTTTATTACACTAAAAGTATCATCCACCATATCCCTTCTGAGGTGGTCATAAAGAACGCGTTTTAAACAAGCGGATTCACATTTAGCCAACATTGTCAGCCCATCATGACAAGTGGCAAGGTCGTCGATGTCTCTAGCGTACCAAACTGGAAATATCATTATTACAGCCCCTAGGACACAGTGTCCTAGACTTCCGCTGCTGGAGATGGGCCTTCCAGAACATGTATATCTGGAGAATCTGGTAGTTCGGCGAAAAGTCGATGGCAAGATAATGCTTCTCCGATGAGGTGGACTGGCCAGGTTAAAGCAGCAATGAATCACCCCCTACATAAGTGCACCAGGAAGCACTACAGTTTGAGAGGATGGCGACGGCTTGTTAAGCGTGCAAAGAAGTGACTAAGAAGAAAAATATTCAACCACAAAAGACGGGAAAAGAAAAGTAGCCCAAATAAATATAAATAACCCAAATAGTCGGTAAATTTGTCTTAATAAGTAGTATCTTCGGAAAGACATGGAAGCCGTCAAAATAGTTAGCACAGTGTGAAATATGTTCACAAAACAAGGGAGAAAATAGAATCCCCTAACGATATGACAGGGCCGCCATTCTGGTCAGTCTTCCCCTTTGGACACAGAATTACATAGACATAATTATACAGACTGTCATGGTTACACTTACTGAAAGAATTGGGCCATTTAGCTTTCAAGATGGCATCAACTGAATAATACAATATTTGGTTGGGTAGGAAGAGGAGCAGAATGGTGGGTGGTGAGCGTCTAGTTTCGTAATACAAAGAGGACTTTTTTCCCTCTTTCTTCCCACATACGACGGACTTCGGCACCCGCACTGTGAATTATATTGACGAAAGGTACGAGTTTGTCGCCGATGTGTCACCGCAACACCATTGTTTCTATGTATTTTTATGAAATACCTTTCTTTACTAGTGACAGACTACACTGTCTCCCGACAACAGTGTAGCGAAGACAAAAAAAACTTCGATCGTAAATCAAAAATATTGTTTTTTTAATTCCGAGGAAGATAAACTGATAGACCAGGGACGCCCAATTACCCGCCCTCATACTAGTTATTAGTAATATAGGATGTGTGTCTTTTCTCTCTATACATGTATGATAAAAACACAATCGCTGTTCTCAAACACGTCAGACATATTTTTTCATAGACACTCAGGTCCAAGTAGAATATGATGGTGCCGTTTGCTGCTGTTTCGTTTAAATTTATTTATTTGAGAAAAAGGTACATTAAGAAATAAAAAAATAAATAAAAAAAGGTAATAAAAAATAACATACTTAATATAATAAATCTAAAACCTAATAATAAAAAGTAAATTGTTAAAAAATGGTAATAAAACGTTAATAAATACATTCCCTATAGATTTATTTATTTATATAGTACATATGTATATTAACACACACATAACATAATATAACTAAAACTTTTCTAATATATGTACCAATTAGGTGTCACAGCATACACCAATAATTAAAATAAGAAGAAATTAAAAACTGAATACTAATAATTACTTTAAAATCTAAACTAAAATTAACAAACAAACAGATGCAGGTATAGTAGTTAATTTTGTAACTTTTAATTTAAATGCGACTGCTTACTTCGTCTACAGGTTATGTACGTGTGTTTAGACTAGGAGGTGCCGGGTTAGATTCCTGGTCGGGGCACAATGAAATATTTAATTTATTTGTGATATTTCTCGTGTTTGGTACACTAGAAACATCGACCACTTGCTACCTGTCATGATTGGCCTGTAGTAAAGTTGGCTAAATATGAATCCGCCTAATTAAAAGCGTGGTTTTCGATCACTCTGGGAAAGAGATACGGCTGTGATGATACAATTTAAATGAAGATGATAATTTAAATATATCAGTCTCAGAGACTGAAGGATCAGGACTGAAGGTCATTGTAACTTCGACACAATCTTAGGAAATAATACAATTATATGCAACATTTTTTATTATCATCATCATTACAGCCCCTAGAACACAGCGTCCTAGACCTCCACTGCTGGAGATGGGCCTTCCAGAAAATATATCTGGAGAATTTGGTCTACACTCGCCACGCTGGCCAGACTCGTTCAACTGAGCCCACATAATAGTGGGTCGGTCCCGTATGGCACCATCATCATCGAACTCGTGCCCCTTGTGGTGAAGGTACCGTTCTATGTTCCGCCACACGTGTATTTTTTTATTTTTATTTAGGGCCAACGCTTTTATTTTAAATATTACAAACAATATTGAACCAATTCTTATATTATTATATACGTCTCCTTGAAATTATGATCGCGATAAAAACACGGAGCTCCGAAGCCAGCGTTCCCTTCACCCCCCACCCTTATCCGATCAGCTGTCAAAAGTCCTTCCAATTTATGTATTGCAGGCGGACACCCCGCCGTATTATTTATTGCACGAAGACTTCGTGTGGCTATATTGTTTCTTAGACTAGGATAATCTTGGGACCTTCCATTACATCATCATCATCATCATTAAACAGCCCCTAGAACAGCCTTTTTTTTATTTAGCAGTTAATAACTGAATCTATTATAGTTGTGTTTTATTTTATTTAATCTTTTATAAACTAAAGTGTGCTTAATATATCATTGTAATGAGAGCTATCTGCCGATAAACTATTTTATAGTTTGGCAGAATAAAGTTATATTTAAATGTTATGATATAAGGAAAAAAAAAAAAAAAAAAAAAAAAAAAAACACAGAGTCCTAGACCTCCACTTTTTAATGAAAATTTATTAACGATTTCACAAGTTGGTATTAGTGGCACCGGGACCGACAAATCTATGACAAATGTACGTAAGAAAAGTGTATTTCGCAGTACTTGCCGGGGTTCAAACCACTCCTTCCATATATAATAACATATTATTTGAGAATTTGGCCTTCGATCACCACGCTAACTAAACGCTAACCCGTTTCGAAGGGTGCTTAGATTTTGTATAACAAATACAGAAGGTACATAATATTAAGATAATTTTCCAGTCTGATCGAGGTGGGCTTGTATTTATAGTCTGCCATATAGTCTGCTCGAGGTAGACGTAATTTTGCACAACTTTATGAGTAGCGTTTCCCACCCATATTGGCCTCGGCTTGACACAATCATTTAACACAAGGGATGGTTCCGCTAAGTACCTTACAGATGCTGTCAATGTCCTACAGAGGCGGGCTATTCGAATAGTAAACGATACTACAGTGTCCAAAACTCTCGAACCGCTGCAGCTTCGCCGAGATGTGGCCTCCCTGAGCGTGTTCTACAAGCTATACTACGGTGAATGTTCTGAAGAGCTCCACAACCTTATCCCTTCTTCACTATTCCGCAACCGAACCACTCGCACAGGCCAAAATGTGCATCCACATACCGTAGCCACTATCCCTACGCGTACATACACATTTGGAGACTCTTACATCTGTCGCACGCTGAAGATGTGGAATGCTCTCCCAGCCAGTGTATTTCCCCACTCCTATAACCTGGAGTCCTTCAAACGAAGTGTGAAAAAGCATCTTTATAGGCCGGCATAGTGGTAGGGACTGATGTCGGTCGTCTGAGGCTGGCGTCAGTTGCTCCCATTCTTAGACCTCGCTTACCGCTTACCATCAGGTGGGCGCGGTGTCACATGTCGTGCTCCGTATATAAAAAAAAAAAAAAACATGACATTCGTCTTGTCCGAAATAATGATTATTATTGATATTATTGTTATTATTTATTACAATAAATCCGGGAATATAACAAAACCATGGTATTGGAAACTTTTACAGTGAACTTTCCTTTACGTCTATCATATCCTGGCGCGTGTGGCGTTAAGAAATTGAGTGGTTTACTGCGACGTACTTGGATTCTCTATTTTGATCCTTAGCGTATTTCATTTCTATACCATCTACTATTAGATATTTTTTCTACTTATAATGTGAATCGATCTGATAGGTCTTTGATAAAAGGGATGCGATTTCCAAGAATAATTTGTATATAGTTTCATAGGAGCCAAGTCGTTTATGCGTGTGTCTTCTTGCAACAAATGTATCTTTAGATTCTACTAGCTGGTTTACCCGGCGTTGCCCGTGTAAACGGCGACATGAAATAAATTTCGTTGCGCATTATTTTGATTTTGCTATATCTCCTAAGGTACTCATTTAATTAGCATGGTGTAAAGGGAAAAAATAATCCTCATGAAATGCTGAAGCCAACTAACGTATTTAAACTGATAAGGATTAATGCCGTATTTGTGTAAATACTTCCAATTACTGTTTTATAATTGTCTATTTTTTAAAGTATTCAAATAAATAATAATAATAATGCCTCTGTGGTCTAGCGGTTAAGTCCGTGGATTTTAGACTCAGAGGTACCGGGGTCGATTCCTGGTCGCGACACAAAAATATTTAATAATAATACATATATTTAATTAATATTCAATTTATTTGTGATATTTCTCGAGTTTGGTACGCTGGAGACATCGACGAGCTTGCCACTTGTCATGATTAGCCTATAGTAAAGTTGGCTAAATGTGAATCCGCTTATTTATAAGCGTGGTTTCTGACCACCCCGAAAGGGAAACGGTCGTGATGATACTTTACTAATAATAATAAATATTTCCAGACAGGTCACACAGCGCCATCAAATTTCCGTGGTAAGCTACGAGGCTTGTGTTACGGAAACTAGATGGTTGATAAACTACATATTATACTTTTTTTTTTGTAAATATATACATATTATACATATAAACACCCAGATCGAGACAGATTATACAATGTACAACTTGCCCCCGGTGGGAATCCAACCCACGACCTCCCGAGTTTATGGCAACGTTTGTTACCACTAGACCACGGCGGCGGTCATGAATATTGTATGTTATCCTTAAGAGATAGACATATATTATATACAATTACTGTTTTATAATTGCGTATGGAGCAGAGACGTGGACGCTGACGGTGGGTCTGATACATAAATTCAAGGTCATTCAGCGAGCTATGGAGAGAGCTATGCTCGAGATTTCTCTGAAGGATAAAGTCAGAAACGTTGACATCCGTCAAAGAACCAAAGTTACCGACATAGCTTTCAAAATTAGCAAGCTGAAGTGGCAATGGGCTGGACACGTCTGTCGCAGACCACGTACTGGAAGACGCAGTGTGGGACGACCCCCCGCCAGATGGACAGATGACCTGAGAAAGGTCGCTGGTGGGGGATGGATGAGGGTGGCAGAAGATCGTGTAAAATGGCGAGCCTTGGGGGAGGCCTATATCCAGCAGTGGAGAGACACAGGCTGATGATGATGATGAATTGCCTATTTTTTAAAGTATTCAAATGAATATAGTATGTTATCCTTAAGAGGTAGAAGCTGGTATATGAAAGTAAAGTAAAGTTCGATTTTATTCTTTTGTTTCGTTTGCTTGTTTGAATGAGTTCTGACGCCAAAGGAATATCACGTTTTGTAAAGTACTTAAACCTTTCACTAAGCGCTTATCAGTGTTATAACTTAAATTTAAAGCTAGGCTTATGTTCGACAAACAAATAAATTATACCTCATCATTCATCATTACAGCCCCTAGAACACAGCGTCCTAGACCTCCACTGCTGGAGATGGGCCTTCCAGAACATATATCTGGAGAATTTGGCCTACACTCGCCACGCTGGCCAGACGGGTTGCCGAGGATATGATGTTATTTTTTTATGACAATTTATTAACACTTTCACAAGTTGGTGTTAGTGGAACCGGGACCGACGGCTTAACGTGCTTGCCTACTCACGGGAACGTAAATCTTAGACAAATGTACGTAAGAAAAGTGTATTTCTTATTGGTACATGCCGGGTGGGTTTGAACCGACCTTTGTAGGATTTTAAATACAGCTATATATATATAAATATCACCGTAGCTTACAATATTATTTCTCTTTAGAAGTAAAAAATAGCATTTGACATCAATAATATAATTCTTTATTGCACACAAAATATAAAATAATGTTCATAGGCGAGCATAATACCGTATGGTATTCTCTACCAGCTAACCTTTGGGAGAGTGAGTAATTATTAAAATGGGTGCAGAGTACGAAATAAGAATAATAATAATAGTTAAAATCAATCATAAATATACCATAGTATGTATAAATAACATATCAATATATAAATATGTCATACGATATAATAAATACTTAAATTAAATAAATACTAATATAATAATTATTATATTATAGTTCTATTGGCGAGCTGCAGAAACAGTAAGATAATCTAAATATCTGCTGGAAGAGTAAAGAGGAATTGAGAGTTGATTGTTGTGAGTAGAGCGGAGGGAGCGGGAGTGCGATTGCATTACATTGCAAATGGCACATACTTTCAACAAGCACAACAAATACTTGGTAGGCGGACTGATGGTGATAATTTGCAGTCTGCCGGTCCGCCGTTCGTACCAATAAACCCGTGTAAAGTGTATGCACACGTTTCGGAATCAGGCTCGAATAGCCGTCATGCCCAGTCAAACCAGCATAGTGATAGGGGCTTATGTTAGTCATTCCAGTTGCTAACATTCAAGGTTCTCGCGCGCCACGAACGCTGGATACTTCCCCGCTCCGGCAGAAAGCAAATTACCACCACCTATTTGTTGTACTCGTTGAAAGTATGGCACATACCATTTGCAATAATGTTAAATGCCAATTTTGGTTTTTAAGGAGAAATAATATTGTAAGTTTGCCATGGTGATATTTATATAGAAATAACACCGCTTGAAACAAGACTTACTGAAATATATATATGCTGAGTACTGTTTCTTTTATAGTTTTGCGCTTAAAGTGCCACTTAGGCAATTTTTTTCACATACTAGAACAATACAAAACGGCAAAGAAAAACTAAATTGGAAAAACGCATTTTATTAAGTGCTCCCTGCATGCCAGCCATAACAAGGGAGCTCCTGCCGAGAGAGAATCTATCTAAGAAAGGCGCCTGAGGGGAACTTTGGGAGAAATCGCTGATATTTATTACGAAGATTAATGATACGCACATCCAGGCTGCAGGAAAAGACGCATAAAACCTAATACATAAACCGAGATATGTTAGGGAAGAGCGAGGAAATCACAGCTGCCTTGGTAACATAGACTGATATTAAATTTAAGCACATGATATCGTTATGTAAGCGAAAACACCTCATATATATTTTTTTAAATTAATTTTTCTGTAATATATTTACTCTTTCTTAAAAAATCTCAGACCCATCATATAAATCTCTCACCCTCCCAAAGGAGTAAAGTAAAGTATCATCAGGACCGTATTTCTTTCGGGGTAGTCAGAAACCACGCTTATGAATAAGCGGATTCACATTTAGCCAACTTTACTATATGGGCCAATATACAAGTGGCAAGCTCGTCGATGTCTCAAACTCGAGAAATATCACAAATAAATTAAATATTGGTTTGCCTTTAGTGTGGGATGCCACCTGTGTGGACACCCTGGCGCCTTCCCACTTGTCCTTGACTTCTAAGGACCCAGGCGCTGCTGCATTAAAAGCAGAGAACCTCAAGCGGCGGAAATACACTCAGCTTATTGGGAGATGTGTTTTTGCGCCGTTTGGAGTTGAAACTCTCGGGCCGTGGGGACCAAGTGCACACGAAATTTTCAAGGCGTTGTCAAAACAGCTCGTCAACACCTCGGGAGACAAAAGGGCTGGGCAATATTTGGGCCAAAGGATCAGTATTGCCATTCAACGTGGCAATGCTGCCAGTATCCTTGGCACCTTGCCCATTGGCAGCGATTTGGAGCAAATTTATTATTTATATTAATTTTTATTTTGTTTTTTCTTCATTTTAGTTTTTAGTTATATTTTTATGAATAGTAATTTATGTTTTAAGATGTAAGTTTTTAGTTTAATTAATATTTTATTATTTTTTTAAATCATTGTACCTTATTTTCTTCGAATAAAAAAATATAAAATATTAATTAAATGTATTTTTTTACATTAATAAATATTTTTGTTTGCCGACCAGGAATCGAACCCGATACCTACCTCCGAGTCTAAATCCACGGACATAACCGTTAGACCATGTAGGCTAATGTGTAATATAAAAATTAAATTTCTCAAGTTTGGCAAGCTAAAGACATCGCACCCTATAAAAGTGTGTTTACTGACCACCCCATACGGGATTCGGTGGTTATATATATATATTTTTTAAGTTTGTAGTCATCATCAACATCAGCCTGTATCTCTCTCCACTACTGGATGTAGGCCTCCCTCAAGGCTCGCCACTTAACGCGATCTTTCGTCGCCCTCATCCAACTCCCACCAACGACCTTCTTTAGGTTTCTGCGTCTTCCCGTACGTGGTCTCTGTTTGCCCCATCGTTCATCAGTTCTGCGGCAGATGTGTCCGGCCCATTGCCAATTTAGCTTGCTTATTAAAAAAAATCATGTAGTTATATATATATTTGTTAATGTCGGATATGTTTATATATGTGTATAAAATTGCATATTAATCTGTGTTTTATAGTAATAAATAATTTCAACTAATTTCTTCGTAACTTTCTGAACTTACATATAATATTCATTTGGTAATCGTGGCTTGTCTATTTGAATGACAAATCGGCAGTGAAATTTAGATTTTTGGGGCCATTAAATTTAAATCTAATTGGCATGTCCGTGGTTTAAACGTCTATGTCTTATAGAATGGAAACATCGAATCGAACGACATCGCATCGCTGTAAATGTTGAATGAGGTGCGCTGTAAAACACAAATATCACAGAAATGGGATTATATCGAATTTACTGGATCTCCAAACTCGATAGCTGCCGATGAAATATTAACGACTTTCGATATAAAGTATAGAATCACATTTTAGGATGTAGCTGTAGAAAAGTATAATCACAAAACCATGTTTTTTATGAAACAGGTTCACATTTAGCCAAAGTGTAGCTTATCATGGCTGTAAAGTTACTACACGATTATCATGGCTGTAAAGTTACTACACGCTTATCATGGCTGTAAAGTTACTACACGCTTATCATGGCTGTAAAGTTACTACACGCTTATCATGGCTGTAAAGTTACTACACGCTTATCATGGCTGTAAAGTTACTACACGCTTATCATGGCTGTAAAGTTACTACACGATTATCATGGCTGTAAAGTTACTACACGTTTATCATGGCTGTAAAGTTACTACACGATTATCATGGCTGTAAAGTTACTACACGCTTATCATGGCTGTAAAGTTACTACACGATTATCATGGCTGTAAAGTTACTACACGCTTATCATGGCTGTAAAGTTACTACACGCTTATCATGGCTGTAAAGTTACTACACTATTATCATGGCTGTAAAGTTACTACACGCTTATCATGGCTGTAAAGTTACTACACGCTTATCATAGCTGTAAAGAAATAAAGACTAAATAAACTAAATGTATTTTAAATTAAAGTTACCTACCTTAAAAGACGAAGTAAAAAAGCGAACACCCTCTTTAAAAATAAAAAAAGGTCACCATATCCTTGATTTCGCTTAAAATCTCGATTTGTACAATTAAAAGCTGCTTACTTCGGCATAATATCTGGAAAATAATAAATTTCGTAATAAAAAAATATATGCAACTGACAGTTATGTTAGGTGCCATCTATCGTGATAAAAAGTTAGTGATATACATGTTAGTGATGATACAGGCTGATGATGATGATGATGAACTATATAACTGCCTCCGTGGTCTAGCGGTTAATTCCGTGGATTTAGACTCGGAGGTACCGGGTGCGATTCCTGGTCGGGACACAAACATATTTTTTAATGTAAATAAATACATTTAATTAATATTTAATTTATTTCTGATATTTCTCGAGTTTGGTACGCTGGAGACATAGACGAGTTTGCCACTTGTCACTATTGCCCAATAGTAAAGTTGGCTAGATGTGAATCCGTTTATTTATAAGCGTGGTTTCTGACCACCCCGAAAGGGAAAAGGAAATAGTTACATATGTAGAAAACTAAACACTTAACTACGTGGGACACTATTACGCGGTAGACATTAACTAATAATTATTTTAATCCTAATCTTTATAAAAATACTCGCTCTGTCGACCTCTCTGTCCGAGCTCCTCGTTGAAAATGTAATTAGCGCCATCTATGGAAAAATGAAGGAACTAAGTTGTCACATTAGTTCATCAATAATATTACTTTTTTTATTTAAATTGAGTTGAATGTTTTCCATTGCCATAAATGGGAAGTATTTTTAGTCGTCAAAATAAAAATAAAACTCTGTAACCTACATGTACCCGTTACAGTAGGTATGCATAATAAATAGTGAAACGGAAAGGAAAAAGTTATTTTGTTTCAGATTTTACTTTTAATTGCATGTTTTATATATTTTTTTACTATTAACTTGTATTTCATATTATTACCATTTTTTTTTTGTATTATTTAATGTTGTGTACATTTTTTTAAGGCTAGCAAACCCGATAGAATTTTTAGCTGTTATTTGTACCTTACTTCGAATAATTAAATAAATACTCTTTGCGTCTCGTCCTCTGACATGCATCCTCTACACAGTGGGATATCTGTCTAGAGGGACAAGTATAGGGGTTTAATAAAGGCACAGTGTCCTGTCATCACCCCTGCCATGATTATACATCTTCATAATGTATAAACCATTTTTTATAATAACTTCTAGCATAACCATTAGCGACAAATGCAATATGAAATTACCATTTACAAATTAACGCATCAGTTCCAATTAAATTCAAATCTATGTTCAAATAGGAGTAAATACACGAGTGATATTGATTTAGACACAAATCGAAAACATCAATCATAGATCTACCTAAAATAACCTCCTTGCTATTCCTCTCCACTCCTCGACATGATATTCAAATTCCTTTACAGTTACTGCAGAGACTCTCTGGAACACTCTTCCTCTCTCTCTCTTCGAACTCTAACGTCTTCGCTTTCTATCCAAAAATTTCGTTACTCTTATTTTCTATTCATTCAGAATAATTAAAGATATATTGATCTGCGTTAAACTGATGTTTCACTCTTTTCTCTATTTTAACTTTAATCTCATATTATAATATTGTATTATAGATATATATATTATTATATGTATGATCTGTAGTATTAGTATAAATTATTATTTTAGTTATTATTTACTTGGCATTCTGTCTGTAATCCGTTAAAACTCTCAAAGGTTAGTTGGTGGAAAATGCCATCATCATCATCATAAGCAGCCTGTATCTCTCCACTGCTGGATGTAGGCCTCACCTAAGGATGTAGGCCTCACTTAACGCGATCTTTCGCTACCCTCATCCAACCCCCGCCAGCAACCTTCTTTAGGTCATCTGCCCATCTGGCGGAGGGTCGTCCCACTCTGCGTCTTCCCGTACGTGGTCTCCACTCCAGAACCCATTTGCCCCTCGATCGTCGGTTCTGCGTCAGATGTGTCCGGCCCATTGCCACTTCAGCTTGCTAATTTTAAAAGCTATGTCAGTAACTTTCGTTCTCTGACGAATATCAACGTTTCGAATTCTATCCATTAGAGATATACCAAGAAAATGCCATACAATTTCTTATTTATTAATTGTCTGCAACAAATAAAGTGTGTTAGATGTGTTTCTTACTTGGTAAAATATATAAATTGAAGCTATAAAATTTTATTGCCAAATATTTCGCCTCTCTTTGGAGCGGCGTCATCAGTGACAATGACTGAAGGTCTTTGTCATAAATTTTGAAAAAATAATTTTATAGCTTCAATTTATTTATTAATTGACAATTTAATATGTCAACATTTATATTCACAAAATTCCGTAAGACTATTAAAAAAGAAAAAACAAATGGCTCGATTTCTTGCACCAATTGAACCTTGTACGCCTGCAAATGAAGATATTTTACCAAAATTCCTCGCATAATTGTCTAGTCATTTGTAGAATACAGACAAAACTCGCACAATTTAACTTTTATATTTCCTATGTGTGTCGAGTTTAGTGTGCCCAGTTGAGTTACTCAAATAAATAGCCGACCACAGTAGTGGTGTTGATTTGGACTCGAATAAATAGTGCAGGTGGATTCGGGCAGGTATTTGGCCGATTCCAGTGCGGTCGAGTCGGGAAATGAATCGCCCAATTTTCCGCATTTTCCCCATTAACAACATCCGGGCAGAAATACGGGTGACGCGGCCACAAATAATGGCACCCTGTATAACTTGGTACACTCACCGTCAAATGCTAATGCTGTCTAAAAAAAAATATACTAATTTTATATAGCTGCTGAATATGATACTACCTCCTAGCGGTTAAGTCCGTGGATTTAGATTCAATTCCATACACAATAATATTTATTAAATTGAATATGTAAGTATATATGTCACGATCAAATAAATAAAACACTGGCTGAAGGCACATTAAAAAGCTTTCGTAACAAAAGGGCATGTATTAAGAGGTTGGTGTCGACGAAGCGAAAGAAGTATGTTGTGATCGTGTCAAATGGCGCTCAATTGTCTCTGCCTACCCCGCAAGCGATCTGGCGTGAAGATATGTATGTATGTATGTAAGTATATATGTGTATGTATTTGTATTTAGTATATTGATATTATAGTATATATGTATAACAATATAATATATAAGTGTATGACGTATTTTTAATATTTCTTTAATTGCACCTATAATAGATGAATGATTAAAAATATGTCAATTAACTTAACTAAATAATACCAATTATTATGAGTACCCAATAAATAATAAAATTGTCAATTTAATTAAATTAAAAATAGTTATATTGCTGCTGTATAGGAGTTTGTCTAAGATTAATAAATTATGCGTATATGTCCAATCTTTAAGTCATAATTTTATAAGTATATGTCAGTGATAAATATATTTCTTTTACATTTGAGTGGGTATAGATAAAATGAAGGCGAGTGTACATGCCTCTATTTGCGCGGCGAGATAAAAAATTGCCTTTTAATTACGAACGTTTAAGGATTAAGTCCGGATTTTTTGTTAATGCCATGTTGGTTTAGGTTTTGAAAATGATGTAGCTGGAATTTCATGTTCAATTTTGTGAGTTTTGTTTCGTGAAAGTGTATTTCTTATTGCTACATGCCGAGCTCCGAACCGCGACCTTTGGATTGAACTTTTATCTGGACATAATGCTTGGTTACCAGTCGCAGCGAGGCGCTAACGATTTCCGATACAAGCAATAAACGCTAAAGGCCTTCGCATAACGACCGCCACTGTTCTCAACCATACGGAATAAGGCTCGAATGCACTGACGCTAAACCGTGTTGCAGCAACAACATTAGTTAAAGAGCATATACCATTGTACTTTTTAACTTATAATTAAACATACCCCAGTGTGGAATATGGTGGAATATAATATTCTTCTTCTTCTTAGTCGCTACACTCTTGGCAGAGTGGTCGTGGTCGCCATTGGAGTGCTAGTGGCACGCTTAACAAGCCGTCGCCACTCCTCTCGGACCCCGGCTTTCCTAGTGCACTCATGTAGGGGATGATCCATTGCAACCTTCACCTGATCGGTCCATCTCATCGGAGACCTACCACGCATCCTCTTGCCATCGACTTTCCCTTGGACTACCAAGCGCTCGATTGATGTTTCTCCACGCCGTGACACGTGTCCGAAGAAAGTGAGAATGCGTAATTGTACAGTCGAGGAAAGACGCTGTCCGATCCCCAGTTCCTCCAGTATGGATTTGTTTGTTCGGAACTCCGTCCATGATATGCCCAGCATTCTCCGCCAACACCACATCTCTAAAGCATTAAGCAGGAATATAATATAGTATAATATAATATGTATATAATATAATAATATTATTAAGCTGCAGTACTTGTTTATGGCACCAATGTCACTTACTTAATTCGGTCCATCCATAATTTAATTTTAATAATATTGTATTTTATTTGTAAAAATTTACAATATCCGAGTGTTACCTGTGAACCAAATGGGAATAAATAATTTGAATTTGAATAATGCATGGCATGATGAATTAATTTAATAAATAATAAAACAAAATTAATATGGAGGCATAACATTTATACTCATAAATAATAAAATGTAACCAAGGAAGAAACTGATCCTCAGCTTAACCCAGAGAATTCTAGTCTGGGCATCAGAGTTCCTCCAGAAGAATTATGTAAACAATTTTTGTGAACAAATAAACGTTTTTTTTTGGTCCACAAATTTAAGATCAACGTGGTAGTAGCGGTGATGGCTGGGTTACCTTAAATCCTACAAAAGTCGGTTTAAATCTTAATGAGAAATACACACATTTCTCATAAATTTACGAGTTGGGCCTGCCAGAGATTTCTCTCGTACAGTCGCTACGCTGGCCAGATGGGTCGCGAGTACGGTTGGCGAGGGTCTGGTGTCACGTGGAGGCACGGGAACAAATGGTGTGGTAAATCTATAACAAACGTACGTAAGAAAAGTGTATTTCTTATTGGTACACCCTCGTACAACTCCGGCAGGGTTCAAACCGACCTTTTAAGAATGTTAAGGTAAGTGCTCTTACAACCGAGCTACCACCACTCTACATTCTCCATTTTTATATACCTACTTCTAAATAAATACAATTACGATGTGTTGCGGTGGTGGCTCGATTGTAAGAACGCGTTCCTTAAATCCTACAAAGGTCGGTTCAAACCCCCTCGGCATGTACCAATGAGAAATACACTTTTCTGACGTACATTTGTCATAGACTTACAACACCACCGTCCCGTGCCTCGGAGAGCACGTTAAGCCGTCGGTCCCGGTTCCACTTATACCAACTTGTGGAATCGTTAATAAATTGTCATAAAAATTAACATCACATCCTCGCCACGCCGTCTGGCCAGCGTGGCGAGTATAGGCCAAATTCTCCAGATATACATGTGTTCTGGAAGGCCCATCTCCAGCAGTGGATCTAGGACGCTGTATTCTAGGGGCTGTAATAAAAACGGTACGGAATGGTTAGCAATGTTCGTGGTGTAACAAATGGCTATAATGTGTTCTAAGCCTAAATCCATGAGTACCGTCGGTTTACCTGTAGTATCGCCGCAGTAATGAATTTCCTCTTTTCATTTAGTGTCCTCACCTTAGCTCATTTTGCCAGTTTTACGGCCATTTTTATGATGTTATTAAAAATGATTCGGAAATGAAAAGTGTCTGTATTACACCTTTACCTATGCTTTTGTGTGGTTTTATCATCTCAATGCTGATAAAGTTCTCCATTATCACAGCCCCTAAAAAACACCTAGACCTACACTACTGGAGATGGACCTTCTAGAATTATCTGGAGAATTTGGTCTACAGACGCTGAACAGGCAGGTTGGCAAGAGTCAATTTTTCCACAATAACCATGACCGACGGCTTAACGTAATCTCGGAGGGACGGGAACGGTGGCATTTAAAATCTATGTCAAAACTTTGCAAGATTGCAGATTTTATTTCTCAAGTTTGGTACACTAGAGACATCGACGAAGACCAACAGCTTAGCGGATTTCGGTGACCTGTTAATGTTTAATATGACTGAGATAGGAATCTGCAATCTACTATCATCATCACAACCGGGGTGGTCAGAAACCTCGCTTATAAAGAAGCGGATTCACATTAACCAACTTTACTATAGACCAATCATGACAAGTGGCAAGCTCGTCGATGTCTCCAGCGTACCAAACTCGAGATAAATCACAAATACATTTAATAAATCATTGTGACCTGCAGCCCTTATTCTGTTACTTATTCGCAAACGAAATCCGTTAACTATATATAAAGAAAGAAAGAAAGAAAATACTTTATTTATCACAACAATTGAATGGTTACAAAATAATTCAAATATGCAAGGAATAAATTTAAATGTAAGCCTATTCTATATACCGAAACATACAAACAGGTGTGGCGATAAATAGGTGGTCAGCTCAGCATATGCTACAGCCGAGGCTGCAGCGCTGATTTTCAGCTGATGCCTTATATAGGTATCACGCTATTAAAGTTGATATTTGCACGCCCGCTGTCAAGGTCGAGCGCTTATAGAGTTGAGAAATGAATAATATTTTGTAATTATGACGCAATATCTGACGTAAATAACGAAATCAACTGTATTAATAATTTATGTAAGTACTTGTATAGTTTTATTGTGTCAAAATAGGAAAACTGCCTTCTGGAGCCCAGAATTTCTTTTCCAGAAGGCAGTGCTCACTAACTGAAATTATTTGATTATGATCCAATAAACGTTATTTTATTTATTTATTTAAACTAATAACTTTTGCGGCTAAGTAACAGGAATCGATCCCTTAGCGTCTACATCCACGGACTTAACCGCTAGATCACAGACATACTCATATACAGTGAATAGTACATAGTCTCTGTATATTATAAGACTGCATCCGTGGTCTAGCGGTTAAGTCCGTGGATTTAGACTCGAAGATACCGGGTTCGATTCCTGGTCGGAACACAAAAATATTTATTAATGTAAATAAATACATTTAATTATTATTTAATTTATTAGTGATATTTCTCGAGTTTGGTACGCTGGAGACATCGACGAGCTTGCCACTTGTCATGATTGGCCTATAGTAAAGTTGGATAAATATGAATCCGCTTATTTATCGCGTGGTATCTGACCATCCCGAAAGGGAAACGGTCGTGATGATGAGTACATACTCGTATTAAAACCAATTCAAATAGTTTATTATTAAAACGACCGAACGACTGCCTTGAACCACAGAACCATAAAACCAAGCGCTTTTATCTGATTCAAGACTAACTACTATGCGAATATATATTTTTAGTTAATAATTCTAATTATAGATTAACTTTCCAATTGAGATTAAGATCGGAGCTGTCAAATATAATGCTATTTATTCCAAAAAGTTTCCATAAAAACAAATTCCAGAGCGTTTTTGGCGGCTCAAGATTAGAAATGGCGGTTTTAATAATGCTATCAAATATAATACGTTTTTACACTCAGACGCAATGATAACGGGTCACTAAATTATTCTACTAACAGTTAACAGGTTGGTAGGAAAATTAAAATAGTGACGTGTCACAAATTCCTGTGACCTCGCTCACATGTCGTGCTTAGAATTAAATAATAATAAAAAATATCTTGAATTAAATACAAAAAAAAAACTTAGTATCTTCATCACGACTGTTTCCCTTCCGGGGTGATCATAAACCACGCTTATAAAAAAGCTGGTTCACATTTAGCCAATTTATTTATTAAATAATAATTAAATTGATAAACATTATTGTCACCTGACCAGGAATGAAACCCGGTACCTCCGAGTCTAAATCTACGGACTTGACAACTAAATGTGGATCCGCATTTATGAAAGCATGGTTTCTGACCAACTCGAAAGGATACATAAGCTCGTGCTGATTCTTTTTTTTGTTACTTTATTGCATTACAAAATTTAAATAATAATGGTTGCTAACCAATTTAAAATCGTTATAGATTCTAAATAGTCACTAAATAATAAAAACAAAAAAAACCTCAACATAATTTTAAAATACCTATTCGATGATAATTCACTCAATTGATTTTTTATTTTCCACAATATGGTATCTGATTGTTGCCTTACTGAAATTAGAAATAATGTCATATCTTCAGTGATTGAAGTGAGAATCATGAAAATCGCCCAACGCGTTTCGTCTCCAGTGTACTACAAAGTAACAAACATACATACATGCCGGTTTCTCGAAGCTTTACTTAATTATTTCCTAGCTAAAAAATCATTATCGTCAAGATTTTTTTAAAGTCAAACACGAACAAAAATAAATGTTACAATACTTAAGTTTTTCTTACCGTCTTCGGCTACTTAAGAAAACAGTTGTCAAAACGCTAAATTATTATTCCTTATTGCTTTGTGAAGGAGTGCTTTGCGCCATTTTGCGTGGACATGTCAAGTGTAAGTTTTTGTTTTGTAAATTAATTTACTGTGGATATTATTGGTCAAAAGTGGTGTTGTTTTGTTTAATAATGTGCTACAATGTGAATAATTATGGAAAACAATAAATTGGACTTTAAATATGGGGCACAAGTTGCAGTTTATTTTTTGCGGTTTTCCCGCGCTGTTAACTCCCATATTTTACCCGACGTGTTTGAGCTATGGTGCCGCGAGTGACTCCAAGAAAAGTATCAAATTCCACAGCATCTGGAATTTGATGATGACTCATTAACTCATTAAAAAGAAAGATATATTACGTCAGACTTGGCTGTATGGGCTAAACCCTTTGCCTTCCCTATCATCTCATTCATCATTCATCGGGAGAAGAGAACCAAAAAAAAAAATTGCTTTGTGAAACGCAAAATTAATATCTTCCCATATATTTGTGGAAATGACAGTTCCCTTCTTAATTATTTCTTAAGTATTTCCTATAATATGTTTGTGAAACCCATTTCTTGCTAAACCTAGTTATTTTTTATATAGGTTTAAATTAAGTAGGTAACAAAAATACGTTCGAGAAACTGTTAGAAGTCTGTAAAAATGTTTTATTTGCAACAATGGCAGGCAGGTGTATATTTTTGCTTTCGCGTTTATCTAAAGTATATCGTAAAAAGAATTTCTCGTGAAAAACATCTCGTAAAAGTGTTGATTGTTTGCGTGAAGTGGCTTTAATTGTCTCAAAAATATGGCTCATGAATATTTGAACGGGTAATCTTTTATATTGATAGGTACTTGTTAATAAACTACATTAGATTTCTACATTTTAAGTATTATTGTTTAACTGTTGTGTTATAGCATGTGGTGGTCGCCTATAATAGTTGCAGCATCAGACTTTTGATTTAGCCTTAGATAGAAATGCATGGGAGCTGTTGGCACTGTTGGCGACCCTATTATTAAAAAAAAAAAAAAAAAAAAATTACAAGGGCGAGTTAATGCCTCTCGGCATTTTATATTAGCTAACCGTTGGAAGTGTGGTAGACGATTGCGGGTGCATCAAAGTCAAAGTCATGTTACAGGCATTTATAAAACGTCATAAATTTAATTATTTTGAATGATTCTACTCCTGCTAGTAGAAGACTAAGCAGCAAAGTGGTCCAATAAGTAAGCTGTTAGCAGGAGACCAGCAGCTTAGCAAATTAGTAGCTGACACTGCTTTTACAGCCACGAATTAATATTTATGGACATAATTATTATTATTACATTGTAAGCTGACATGGCCTTTTTACAGTCACGAATTTAATATTAAGTATCTAGCTGTAAGTAAAAACAAATTCCTCGTTTATGGCAACAATGTTTTAGTTATAATTACTGTATTGATGTTAGGTTCGGTCCAGCCATGGTCAATGGTATCCTGCCTGGTCAATGGACCTGGAGTCCTGCAAGCGAAGTGTGAAAAGGCATCTAGTCAAGCCGGCATAGTGTTAGGGATTGATGTCGGACATAAGTGTCTGATTCCAGTTGCTAACATTCATGGACCATGCGCGCCACTTACCGTCAGGTGGGCGCAAGGTCACATGTCGTGCTAGTATAAAATATATATATATATATATATATATATATATATGCTGTCCAGCGGGGGAATGCTGCAAATGTTCTTGGCACATTGACACATGATCAAGTCATAGGTGAATATTTTTATAAATAGTTAAGATTTTAGTTTTATTTTTAATTTTGTTTATATATTTTTATTAGCCTAGTTTTTATTTTATCATTGTACTGTTTTTTGTTCTTAACATTTATATCTATAATAATTTTACACTCGCTCATTTTATACCATAAAAAGTAAATACATTTAACTATATTTATAATAAAACGTTACAAGCATCCAACCGAAAATGATTTTAAAAAATGGTGTCATCGCATTATTTAAATGGTTCATAAGTTATGTAATGGTAGTATATGTATTATTAGTATTTAATATAGCATGTATTTTAGTAATATAATTGTATTTATATGTATATAGATTTATTAATTATTATTATATATAAATATTTGCACCTACCTTACATTTGAAATAGTCCACATTGTACCTAAGGTTGGCTGTCAGATAATGTTCAGCGGCATTAAGTCCGCCCCTTGTATAACGTGCAATAAAGTTTTAAATAAATAAACGTTTATGTATGAATACATAACAATAATAAAGCAAAATATAACGTATAATTAACACAATAAACACAGTTTGTAACTTTAAGTAACAAATAGTCCAATTGTTCATGTTGAGGAGGCGAGAAATTCTGCATTAAGTTGCGGGTCGTTACTAGATGGGTCTCGATTTGTGCATGTCTGTCTAATGCAGCCCGGAGGCGAGCGGAGAAGTTAACCGATTATTCTTGATTTCGTTTCGAACACGATTTTGTTACGAAGTAGTTTCTTTATCATAATTTTATTTATTTATTAAAACTTTATTGCACAATATATACAAGGGGCAGACTTAATGTCGCTAGACATTCTCTGACAGCCAACCTTAGGGACATTGTAGAACATTATAGACGTAAGGTAGGTGCAATTAGAGAAATATGATTACGTAATAAATATGCAATATTATCTAAACTACAATAATAAATACTATAATAAACTAAATACTAATAATACATACACATAACGTTTTATTAATACATTAGGTACATACATTACATAACATTAATACATAAACTACATATAATAATATAATAAATAAACTAAATGAGTTGTTATGGGCTATTTAAATAATGTGAATTTTAATTAATGGGATTTTTTTGAAAATGCTTCGGTTGGATGCTTGTCGTATATTTACCGGCAGCTTGTTCCACAGCTTCTAGAACATAGAATCTAATATTATTATTTAATTCTTAAGATTAGGCAGCTGACTGATGTGGCAACAGCAAGACTAGTATACTTCGCCTACTTCCACAGCATTATGACTTATGGTCTCATAATGTGGGGCTCAGCGGCAGATTTAGACTCTATTTTTATTCTCCAGAAAAGAGCCATTCGAGCAATTTATGGCCTGAAATATCGAGACTCGCTCAGAAGCATATTTCCTGACATTGATATAATGACATTGCCTTCACAATATATATTTGAAAATATTCTATATGTAAGGAATAATTTAAAGTTATTTAAAAAAAATGGAGACATGCATTCTCGCAAATTAAGAAATGCTGACAAGCTTTATATTCCTAAATTTAGGCTTCAAAAAACAAATAAAAGTTTTGTGATTAATAGTATTAAACTATATAATAAATTACCAAAACCTGTAACAGAATTAGGGGAAACAAAATTTAAGAGTAGTATTAAGAAAATTCTAATTGCAAAAGCATATTATAAAATTAATGATTTTATTAATGACAAAGATGTGTGGAATATTGCCGCTCTGCAAAGATTAGAGAATTAGTTAATAGCACAGGTTCTTTTTTAATAAACTGTTTTTATTTTTGATTTATTTTACAGTTATGTAGAAATATTTTGAATGTAACAATTAGATACATTATTGACTAATTAGTAAATACTGTTTATTGTGATACAGTAATATTTTTTATTACCTTATTATTATAATATAATTATTTTTTATGTAACATTTAGTTACTATTATGTATTTATTATTTTATTAACTAATATATAAGTTTGTTAACGGAATTGCACGGCAACATTTGGATACTTAGGAAGTAATTGTTATGTTTAGCTTGTGTGTGTCTCGAAGGTCATTCTTAGTGTTCAGGTTCTCATGGTGTGGCGTGTCCGGTGGTCGCCCCTTCCTTAGAAGGTCATTGCAGTGGTGGCACGTGTGTCGGGTCCCGGTCCGCACCCTAAGGGCCTGGTTGAGCGGGGGGATGGCTGGCACATGCGTTATGTCCGTGATCGGGTGCTGCTGTGGGGGCCTGGGACCTCTGCCGGAGACGTTCAATTTATTGTTCTTAAATTAACAGAGGTTTTTGCGTTTTGTCGACTTTCGGGTTGCACATAGGCATGTAGTCTACCTTAATTCTGACTTGCCTGGTGGGTTACTGCTGTACCAGGTATTGTTTTCTCATAGGTACTGATAACTAAATTTAAAAGGTTATTAATTGATAGTTGTGGTGCAGTTCTGTATATGTTTTATTTTGTAAATCTGATATAGCTGAGTTTTCCTTGCAGATTCCTTTCTCAGTCAGATTAAACATTAACAGGTCACTGGAATTTGCTAAGCTGCTGGTCTTCTGCTAACAGCTTACTTATTGGACCACTTTGCTGCTTAGTCTTCTACTAGCAGGAGTAGAATCATTCAAAATAATTAAATTAATGACGTTTCATAAATGCCTGTAATAGGTTTACGTGAATAAAGATATTTTGACTTTGACTTTGACTTTAATCTCACATAATTTGATATTTGTCACTAAATAATAAAGTCATTAATGGATATGAAAAAATAATTGATTGGATCTTCTGGTGTGGTCGTATTTTGATTGAGACCTGAGATACTGCCTCCGTGGTCTAGCAGTTAAGTCCTTGGATTTAGACTCGGAGGTACCGGGTTCGATTCCTGGTCGGGACACAACAATATTTATTGATTTAAATTATTAAAATTTAATTACTTATTTGTGATATTTTTTGAGTTTGGTACGCTGGAGATATCGACGAGCTTGCCACTTGTCATGATAGGCCTATAGTAAAGTTGGCTAAATGTGAATCCGCTTATTTATAAGCGTGGTTTCTGACAACCCCGAAAGGGAAACGGTCGTGATGATACTTTTTACCTGAGATTTCCCCATGAAAATACATTATTCACTATATCTGTTCCTTGCTAAGCCATCTGGCCAGCGTGGCGAGTGTAGGCCAAATTCTCCAGATATATGTTCTGGAAGGCCCATCTCCAGTTGTGGATGTCTAGGACGCTGTGTTCTAGGGGCTGTAATGATGATATCTGTACAAACATTTGATAACAAATAGATTCAATTCACAGTTATAGGAAGAAGTCAAGAATAAGGCAGTCGGTCCCCACTTTTGCATTATTTGCTGGCCATTGTCAGCTGCACATTGTCATTTTAGAACTGCGGGCGGGTAAAGAGACGTTTGTAAAAGATTTCAGTTATTGTACTGCTGGGATTGTAGCCATCAACAAGTTTGGCTACAAAATTGCGCCAACTAAACGTTTCATACGAGGATTTTATCATTTTTAAGTTGTTAGAAGTAGTTGTAGTGTCTCAATCCAAAGGTCAAAGTTCAATATATCAGAAATACGATTTTTTATTATTATTAATAAAGTATCATCACGACCGTTTCCCTTTCGAAGTGGTCAGAGACCAGGCTTATAAATAAGCGGATTTACATTTAGCCAACTTTACTATAGGCCAATCATGACAAGTGGCAAGCTTGTCGATGTCTCCAGCGTACCGAACTCGAAAAATATCACAAATAAATTAAATGTGTTTATTTACATTAATAAATATTTTTGTGTCCCGACCAGGAATCCAACCCGGTACCTTCGAGTCTAAATCCACTTAACGTGATGTGATGATACTTTTATTCCACAAGTTGGTGTTGGTGGAACCGGGACCGACGGCTTAACGTGCTCTCCGAGGCACGGGAACGGTGATGTTGTAAATCTATGACAAATGTACGTAGGAAAAGTGTATTTCACATTGATCGATAGGGATTTATTTTTATTTTAAGTACAATATCTACGCAAAGCAGACCACGCTCACGATAATCCCCACGGTGCACTCGTGGGCCGTGCAGTACGAAACACAGATGTTCTTCTTTCAACAACCAACTCAAAAGCCCCTCCTACCTAGATGTTGCAGAATTTGATGCTTTTCTTGGAATCACTCCATCATATTTTTTATGAACTTTATGACATGTAGCAAACAATCATGAATTTTTTAACAATGTGATCCATCGGGCTTTGGTTACTGCCGGAATCCCATCGGTTCTCGAATGGTCTGGGATCTCTCGCAGTGACGGTAAAAGACCCGATGGATTGACCTTGGTGCCTTGGTCGATGGGACGAGCATCGGTGTGGGACGCTACTTGCGTCGACACCCTTGCTAGATCTCATCTCCAGGGCACCTCTGCCAGGGCCGGGGCTGCAGCGGACCGCCTCCGTGGTCTAGTGGTAACAAACGTTGCCAGGGCAAGTTGTATATTGTATAATTTGTCTCGGTCTGGGTGTTTATATGTATACTATGTACTTATATATTTACAAAAAAAAAGTATAATATGTAGTTTATCAACCATCAAGTTTCCGTAACACAAGCCTCGTAGCTTACCACGGAAACTAGATGGCGCTGTGTGACCTGTCTGGAAATATTTATTATTTAATGGGTCCGTGGGGGCCAAGTGCAAAGAAGTTCTTTAAAGAGTTGTCTAAGCGCCTGGTTAATGCTGTATGTGACAAGAGGGCTGGCAGTTTTCTCGCGCAGCAAATCAGCATTGCTGTGGGGGAACGCTGCAAGTGTTCTTGGCACACTGCCACAGGAATAAATCATGGGTGAGTATTTTTATTTATAATTAGTTTTCTAATTTAGTTTTAATTTTTATTTCAAAACCTTTGTATTTTACAGTGATAATCATGAATGTAAAACTTAAAAAAAAAATGTTCTAGTAATTTGAGCTGTTTAAAAAGGTTTAGCCGCAAGCAACAACATCCAAGCTTAATCATGTATTCCTCGAGCGTGCGGTAAAAACACTTCTATTTTAAAACGAGAATTTCATTGTAGGAAAATTATCACGCCGATTAACGACACTTCAACACGTGAACCACTGTTTTTAGAGATTTACGGAACGGTTTCATTTTATTGGTAAAATATTATATTTTATTCATCATCATCATCACATCTCCTGTTGGAGTTGAGCTTTACACAAATTTCAGGCAAGATGGGTAGGCGAAGGTCTGTAGTATTTTTTTAATGATAAATTGTCATTCCACAAGTTCTCCGAGTCACGGAAATGGTGGAGTCGTAAATCTATGACATATGTACGTAAGAAAAGTGTATATCTCATTGGTACATGCCGGAGTTCGAACCCACGTTTTTAGGATGTTAAGGGAAGGCTATCACCGCTCTTATATTTTATTACAATGTTTTTTTTTTATAGTCCTCCTCTGTCTGCATAAATACATTTAATTTATTTGTGATATTTCTCGAGTTTGGTACGCTGGAGACATCGACGAGATTGCCACTTGTCATGATTGGCCTATAGTAAAGTTGGCTAAATGTGAATCCGCTTATTTATAAGCGTGGTTTCTGACCACCCTAAAAGGGAAACAGTCGTGATGATACTTTTGCTTCCTCCACTGTCGGAAATGGGCCTTCCAGAACTGGAGAATTTGGCCTACACTCGCCACGCTGGCCAGACGGAATGGCGAGGATCTGATGTCAATTTTTTTATGTCAATTTATTAACGATTCCACAAGCTGATATTTTATTTAATGGAACCGGGACCGACAGTTTAACGTACTCTTTGAAGCACGAGAACGGTGGTGTTGTAAATCTATGACAAATGTACGTAAGAAAAGTGTATTATAATAATTTATTTGTGATATTTCTCGAGTTTGGTATGCTAGAGACATCGACGAGATTACCTCTTGTCATGCTGGGCCAATAGTAAAGTTGGCTGAACATGAATTTGTTCATTACAATAGCGTGGTTTCTAACCACCGCGCAAGGAATACGATTGTGATGAAACTTTAATGTTGAAATAGTGACAAAACAAAACCGTCATCAGCCTATGTCTCTCCACTGCTGGATGTAGGCCTCTCCAAAGGCTCGCCATTTCACACGATCTTTTGCCACCCTCATCCAGCCCCCACCAGCGACCTTTTTCAGGTCATCCGTCCATCTGGCGGGGGGTCTTCCCACTTTGCGTTTTCCTGTACGTGGTCTCCACTACAGAACTCGTCTACTCCATCGGTCGTCGGTTCTGTGACAGGCGTGTCCGGCCCATTGCCACTTCAACTTACTAATTTTGAAGGCTATGTCGGTAACTTTGGTTTTCTGGAATGTCTACGTTTTGGACTCTATCCATCAGAGAAATACCGAGCATAGCTTTCTCCATAGCTCGCTGAGCGACCTTAAACTTGTGGACCAGACCCACTCTCAGTGTCCACGTTTCTGCTCCGTACGACAATACTGGATGAACGCATTGGTTGAAAACTTTCGTTTTCAAATTGCTCATTAAATTATAACCTAAAATATAACAAAATAAGTTATGTATAGAGCAGATATTTGGAACCCAAGTTTAACAGTCTATTTGTGGTTAGGTGGTAACGTTATCGGTGTACAGCGCATCGTGGTTTAGGAGATTATATTTGCATGAAAACGCAGTTAACGTTAATCTGAACGAGTTTCAGTTGTTGTTGGCGTGGAATTTTAAACTGTAAGCAATTAGTTTACAATGACCCGATTAGTACAATCTTAGGATTTACTCAGTCACTCTGGTACAGATTAAAAGAAAAAATATATATATTCCAAACGATCATAATTTTAATGCTTGCTAGTATGATATGGTTTTTGTCTTGTTCAAGTACATACATATCATTTCATTTCATATCTTAGATACATCTTAACACCTCAACGTATCTCCAGTCAATTAGGCATCGCTGTATAGAGTCCAGAACAGCCCAGATCTTGATGGATGGAACATATACATACTTTTTAATAATTACATACTAATATATACATATAACTTACATAAATACAATATAATATACCTATAAACAATACAAACAAACAATCAACAAGAAAATCACAATCAATCAACTGAAGAGCTGATACAAAATAATATTAATTAATTAAATTTTACTTAAAAAAAAATATGTCGGATCTATGGATTCACTTTAATTCAAATTCAAATTCAAATTCATATATTTCTTTATAACAATAGGTATTTTATAGGATATTACAATGGTTATAAATTTGGTACACTATGTTTAGCCCATGGGCGTATAAAGATTAAATAATTAAGTATAGTAGACATGTAAACTAAAGAGAGGTATAATAATTAAATTTAATTGAAATGACAAATAGGATTAATTAATTAATGTCAAGGTAAGAAATTAATGTTGTTCATTCAATCTTCTAAAAAATCTTGCACAGAGTAGTAGCATTTGTCAATTAGCATTTTCGTCAGTGTTTTTTTAAATCGTTGTATAGGTAGTAACTTAATATCATCATTTATTTTATTGTAGATTTTTGGAGCCATACAGAATACACTTTTTTGCATGAGTGTTGTTTTAGATATAGGAATTACGAGCTTGTTTTTATACCGCACTCTACGGTTGCGATTTTGATCAACAATTGGGAATAGTTCCCCATTGTTTTTGACAAAGTTAGCTATTTCCAGTATATACAAACATGGTACTGTGAGTATATGTAAGCTTTTAAAATAAGGTCTACAGCTATCAGTCGACTTAAGGTTGCATAAAGCACGTATGCACCTTTTTTGTATTTTAAATATAGCTTCTTTATTAGTGGAATTCCCCCAGTATATTACTCCATATCGCAAAATAGATGCTATGTGGCCATGATATGCCATCATAGCTGTATCAATACTACTAATTGAGACGAGCCGTTTGAGTGCAAATATAAATTTACTAATTTTGGTCGTTATGTAGTCAATATGAGCTTTCCAGTTAAGGTTATTGTCAATTATTACTCCTAAAAACTTTGTATTATCGACTGATTCTATATTTTTTCCCATGTAATTTGTATTTAAATTAAAAATCTTTTTTTGTTTAAAATGTATGACCTTAGTTTTGTCGAGATTAATTATTAGGTTATTTTTAGTCAACCAATTGATTACCTCCTTGAGGCCCTGGTTAATATTTGCTTCATAAGTGTTTGCGTCTTCACATTTAACCAGTAATGTGCTATCATCAGCGAATAGCACCATGGGAAACCTTGTGCTTCTGGGTAGATCGTTAATATACACCAGAAACAAAAAGGGTCCAAGGATGCTACCTTGTGGCACACCATATTCTGTGGTTCTACATAGTGACGCAAACTTAACTTAGCTTAACTTAGCGACAAAGTATGCAAAATTGCAGAAAGAAAGCTCAAGACAAAATGTTTCGGGCATGTTGAAAAGATGAACTAAGAAAATAAGACGAACCACAAGGAAACTAGCGTAAAGGAACATGTTTTTTCCAAACCTTGCATCCGCCTAAGAAACACAATCTAAAATCCAACGCGACGTCATCCGACCTGAATACTGATGCCTTTTTAACATCCAAAACGCACTTGCCATTATCGGTTTCTCTCCCTTCGAAATATATACGAAGTAAATACAAGCTATAGTAGTATAAGGGGAGTGACGACTAGGGTTGTCAAAAAAATAACAATTTAATAAAAAAAAAAAACTCGACTGCAAAAAATAAATATTTTAATTAAAAACTGAAAAGACATAAATAAAAACTAAAAAAAAGAAAACATTCCCCTTGGGGCCAAAAAGTTTTAAATTATTTCAATAGTGTAGTTCAGCGATTATTTACGAGTTGTAGTAGATTGTTCCTTGCTCACTCATATACAGCTATGTTTCTGTATCATTTAATTACAAATTAACCAATACAAAATTACATTGCAATTACAAATCCAAGTATTAACAAGGTTCCTACGGAAAATTATTATTGTTTATGAATTATCACTTGGATTTGTCAAAATACAACGATACAGAAAAATAGCCGGATACGAAAAAGCAAATCTGCTACTATATAGTCGTATATTGGTTATATTAACTAAGGTTCGATGCAGCTGTAAAGGGGCGTTGTACTTATCAAATACATTGTCTTATGTCAAATAATAATAATGATGTATAAAATATTATAATATTAAACAATAGATGGAAACCGTCGCGTAAGGTCCAAGAATTTTAGGAACTGAAGTATTATATCGACTCTTTATGGCAACTTATACTAACCTTAACACTATTCCGGCTTGACTAGATGATTTTTTACACTTTGCCTATAGGACTTCAGGTTATAGGATATGCATAGGTCTTGGTCAGCAATGACCTCTTTTACCTAGATTTTTTTTTCTTGTACTATTTATAAAGCCCTAAAAGGTCCCCAAGGACTCAATGGCACTAGACATTCTTACTCGGTCAACCTTAGGGACATTACGAACATTGTATATGGGAGGTGGATGCAAATATTGGATCAGGAAAAGAAGATAATTAAAATTCTACTAAAACTAATATAAAGCTAAATACAAATAAATAATAATACATGAATAAATATATGCAATATTACTTACAGTTGTTTGGAGCTATTCAAGAAGTGTGTGAAGACCATTCTTTTAAATAGAATGCAACAACTGCAAATAAATCGGTCATAAAACTAGAATGGAGAGACGGTAGAGCAAGTACAGAGTTAAGAACAAATGTACGTAAGAAAAGACCCATTGTGGCAACCCTAGCCGTAATTTCTCACAATGAACTGTTTGGAGTGTCATTTGAGTGTTGAATTTGTAAATATTAGCCAGAGCCTCTATGTGAGTGATTCAGTTAAATGGAGCCATTTGTATTGTGACCGTGGTGCCGGGGTGCAACCAATTCCTATACATTGATCACTTTATTTAGATTTGGGGATGTTTTTCATTGATACATTGACAGGGAAGGAATTTTCTATCTATTTTATAAAATCCATGGCGTGGATTTACCGTCCGGGTCCATCGTGTGTGGTAAAGAGAGACGAAAAGAATGATATCTCGGGCTTTCAAATAGAACTAGTTTACAAGGAAGGCCCAACAACATACTCGCCAAACTGCTCAGAGGCAAGCAATACGGAGAGCACTACGCAAAAAAAACTTTATGATTCCGTTAATGCTGTCTTGAAGCACTTTCCATAAATGTATTGACGACAGACCTGCTTAAGAACAATTCTTCCAGTAGGTGGTGCAAAGATGTTTCTGATATAATATTTATATCTGTAACGTCAAGCATAAATAGTGACTGCTTTATCTCTCTTACTATTTGTCTGTCTGTTTTACTTTCTGCATATCTTAGTGACTCTTTGTCGTATTGTCTAAATATATGATTGCTTTATATGTCTTACTATTTATCTGTCCGTTTAACTTTCTGCAAATCTTACTGCCTTTCTGTCGTATTGTCTACCTTATTGACTGCTTTATCTCTCTTACTATTTGTCTGTCTGTTTTACTTTCTGCATATCTTAGTGACTCTTTGTCGTATTGTCTAACCAACTGATTGCTTTATATGTCTTACTATTTATCTGTCGGTTTAACTTTCTGCATATCTTACTGCCTTTCTGTCGTATTGTCTACCTTATTGACTGCTTTTCTCTCTTTATATTTGTCTGTCTGTTTTACTTTCTTCATATCTTACTGACCTTTTGTCGTATTGTCTAACCAACTGATTGCTTTATATGTCTTACTATTTATCTGTCGGTTTAACTTTCTGCATATCTTACTGCCTTTCTGTCGTATTGTCTACCTTATTGACTGCTTTATCTCTCTAACTATTTGTCTGTCACTTTTACCTTCTGCCTGTCTATCTTTCTCTCTGTAGAAAAGTAGCCCCGAAACTGATTTCAGGTTTGAAATAAACCAACGTATTGATAGGCAGTACGTCAATTTTACTTCCATTTTTCGGATGCTTACCATTTGAAAAAAATATAAGAAAGTCAATTCGAGAAACCGAAGGAAATCTTTATAAAATTACAAAGCACATCTGCGGATAATGGCTTCTGGATGTCATATTTTATTATCATTATTGAATTTATCAAACCCTGGACCCTTCTTTTGTTCGAAAAAATGTCCGATTCCATTTATACTTTCATTGTAACTTTTTAATCTATTTATAAGTTTTTTTTTTAATATTGTTACTTTGTTAGGCGCAATCTCCCCTTCTTTAAACGGTTTATAACATTAATGTCTTTTTAAATTATTATTATCATTATTAAAAATAAAAACAGGAATTTGCTTCAAATTATTTTTACGTTATTTTTATTTCTTCATAGTCGTATAAATAAAATATGAGATAGAGCTGGCATTGTTTGTTATTTTCATACAAAATTGTTTGGTACAATGTTTTTTACGCCATCTACTTTTTTCTTCTGTAACTTGAATTTTTTAATTCTTATTGAACTTAGCGTTTGTGGCAATCAAATATTCCAAAATATGAAGTCGAACAAATTTTAAGGTTCAAGACTCATCTTTACGCAGTAGAAGTTGGTGCGAGAGGACGATTTAAAAATAAAATAACTTATTAGTCATACCATGTGGTAGGTACAGGAATGTAAATTGTTATATGTAATATAATAATAATAAATATTTCCAGACAGGTCACACAGCGCCATCTAATTTCCGTGGTAAGCTACGAGGCTTGTGTTACGGAAACTAGATGGTTGATAAACTACATATGATACTTTTTTTTTGTTGTAAATATATACATATTATACATATAAACACCCAGACCGAGACAAATTATATAATGTACAACTTGCCCCCGGTGGGAATCGAACCCACGACCTCCCGAGTTCACGGTAACGTTTGTTACCACTAGACCACGAACCTCCCTTAAAGTAACTGGAAGCTTATTAAATATCTTTGTTGCCATTGCATAACAATTTCGGCTATATTGGGTACTTTTATGCGCTGGAATAATTATTCTACTGGGATAACGCGTTTTAAAATTGCAATGGAATACCCAATATTTAAATTCTACTTCTATTTTATTCTTCTGGACCTTGAAAAACTCAGCGTTACGCAGTGGAAGTTGGTGCGAGAAGAATTCTAGCAAAATATTTGCCCCACTTACTGAAATAATTGGGCCTTAGCAGGTCTGCTGTCAATACATTTATGGAACGAGCTTTCAAGACGGCATTAACGGAATCGTACAGTATTTGGTTTGGTAGGGAGGCAGAATAGTAGAGGTGGTGAGCAATAAAATAAAAAGGAGGATTTCTTTGTAAACCAACCTATGGTGGCAAGCCCGAGACACCATTCTTCTCATCTCTTACCTACACACAATGGACCCGGCACCCGCACGGTGTATCCATGGGATGTTTAAAAAATTGTCTTCTCTTTTGACGAAGTTTTATACGTTTGCAGAATGCATGTTATATTATCCTGTCTCCGTGGTCTAGCGTTTAAGTCCGTGGATTTACACTCGGAGGTACCGGGTTCGATTCCTGGTCGGGACAAAAAAAAAATATTATTGTAAATAAATACATGTGATGTGATGTTTCTTTGTTTTGGTACGCTGCTGGAGACATCGACGAGCTTGCCACTTGTCATGATTGGCCTATAGTAAAGTTGGCTAAATGTGAATTCGCTTATTTATAAGCGTGGTGTCTGACCATCCCGAAAGGGAAACAATCGTGATGATACTATATTATATTGTCAGTAGAATAACAACATCGTGTGTGGAAAAGAAGGAAAATAGTGTTTAGTATTATTAAAAATGCAGGTTTAGGATGTATTTATGACAATTACGGTGAAAAAAGACATAAAACTCCGCTATAGGGTAACTAGCGCATAGATTTAAATAGTGTCATTCATTGCAGACCTTTGCTGACACTGTCTGCAACTATCATAGACATATATATAACAGCAGGTCTATTATTTATTCATTTTGACAATATATTTTTATTATTTATTTTATTTATTACATATAAATATAATAATAAAAATCGTTTATTTACTTAAAAAACTAGTACATTTTTTAGGAATTGGCCACTGGTGCCCAAACAAAGTTAATCTGAATCTCAGGAACCAGTTCCATTACACAAATAAGTATAATATATAATACAACACATATAGAATTTTAGCTTTTTTTTTTTAATAAGAACAAAAAACAGTTAAACATAACACATAGTAGGTAAGCATAAAATGTAACATTATAACCAGTGACATTGTCTACGTAGAATAATATTAAGATAGTAAAGCATTAAATTATATATAAGGCTATAAAATGGTAAGTAAATTTAATAAATACAATCAAATATAAACTGCTATAATAAACTGCCTCCGTGGTCTAGCGGTTAAGTCCGTGAATTTAGACTCAAAGGTACCGGGTTCGATTCCTGTTCGGGACACAAAAATATTTATTAATGTATACAATAACATTTAATTTATATTTAATTTATTTGTGATAATTCTCGAGTTTGGTACGCTGGAGACATCGACGAGCTTGCCACTTGTCATAATTGGCCTATAGTAAAGTTGGCTAAATGTGAATCCGCTTATTTATAAGCGTGGTTTCTGACCACCCCGAAAGGGAAACAGTCGTGATGATACTTTACAATCAAATATTTTTACAATTCCAACTCCAGGCCTTTGACGGTTTATTTTAATAAACCTGCTGATGATACAAAAGTTTGGTAGCTCTACAGACAATTAATGTGAATCTGCTTCTTTAAAATAAAGCGTGGTTTCTGACCCCGCAAGGGATACGGTCGTGATAATAATTATATTTTAGGACCGTTTTTTTCTTTCAAGATTAATAAAAATAAATTACAGGACTTGTATATATATATATTATTTAAAGTAATATACAAACAGTATAAAAGAAATACAATATTAAATATTAAAAAAAAACAACCATTAAACTTTCGATAAAAAAAAAAAACTAAAAAAAAAAATAGCCATCCGATGGGCGTAGTGTCCTCAGGACACTATATACAGGACTTTGTATTTACGTCTTTGACAACCGCGCTATCTGGCCACCTGCCAGCTAAGCGCAATTCCACGTCCAGCCCCGCACAACAACTCCAGCATCAACCCAACCTTACAACTTTAAACATAGAGTTCATTATCCATTCACAATAAAACACACAACATTTCTAACAGAAACGCCTGTTCCAATATTCTATAGCAGTGGTTTTCAATCTTTGATGTCCAGATGGTTTTTTTTTTTGACATCATTGGGGTATTAAAAACGCTTCGCTAGGATTTAAATTGCATGTTTCTTTTTTCAGCAAAAGCTCAGATAATATCAGACAGTTCTACCTTGACCTGTTATACTGGATCTTAAATTGAATATGCACTAAAATACCATGATATAATATGGCAACTTTTTGTAGCAGTAAAAGTGTCGTCTGCCGTATTTCAGACCTTAGGACACATTCTACTACACTCGTATTCTAAGACTTTTCCTCAGCGCCTCCTTCACTCAACATTTTCACCCTGTCAAACAAAAACTAAGTTTCTGTAATAGTTATGATTAAAGTTAAAAATGGAGCCGAGCGGACAGTTTTATTTTGAAGGTCAGCCGTAAGCTGGTACATTCAACGTTATTTTTAATTGTAATCGTCTTAATTACAGATACTTTATTTTGTTTAAGATTCCTCACTGTTAGAGATGGGCCTTCCAGGAATTTCTGTCTACGCTGTCCAGACGGGTTGGCCAGGGTCTGATGTCAATTTTTAATGATAATTTATTAACAATTCCACAAGTTAGTATTAGTGGAAATGCGACCAACGGATTTAAGTGCTCTCCGAGGCACCGGAATGGTAGTTTTGTAAATCTTTGGCAAATGTTGTAAACTATATTTCCCATTGGTACAGAAAGCGTTCTTACAATCCAGCCACCACCGCTCTATATCTGTCTATCCATAGTTAGATGTTGGGTCTTTTTGTGGTAATAGGAGTGAGGGAGAGAGAGTATTTTTTTATCAGACAGTTCTACCACTGACGTGTTATACTGGATCTTAAATTGATTATGCACTGAACATATCATGTTATAATATTGCTCCTGTTTGTAGCAGTAAGTGTCGTCAGTATCACTAGTAAGTTGGGGGGGTTAGTTTTTGTCAAAGAAGTGTGTCTGTCTATCCCTAGTTTGTTGGATGTAGGGTCCTTTTTGTGGCAGAACTGAGAGAAAGTAATATATTTTTGGCAGAAACAAATCTTTTATTTTACGCAACAGCGGGTTGTATTTTTGTTAATAAAAGTCAATGAAAATACAAGATGAATATAGCTCTGGATAAAATAGATTGGCAGATGTTTGTCTATCAACATTTACTGTAAATAAACATAGTATTTAAGATTCCATTGTTTCTAACGCTTTATGGCTATGTCCGAAATAAAGATTTTTTTATATTTTATTATTGATTAAATAATGTATTTGTAAAAAAAATATATAAAATGTCCGGTAAATAGTATTAAATATATATATTTGTGTTGAATATCCACATATGGACTGCAGTTTGGGAAACACAGTTCTTTAGCAATAAAGTTGAATGCATGCATAAGAGAAATAAGCTCCGATGTGGTACCGAATTTGGTAAATATCGCTATACGGTAGGGCAGGTGTCGCCATATTTGATGTGATTTCGCCTCCCAAAATATTCATACAAAGATTTCGTAACGAAAAAAGGGGCAAATTATGATTAAAGAGTCCCAAGAGCTTTTAAATGTCAAAGTGTATTTTTGGAAGTTTGGCGCCATTTTATAAATGAACTGGCTTTTGTCGACGTATTATTTTATTCCAAATAATTCACTAATCATATTTGACTAAATATGAAAATAAAGATAATCATTCCACCTCAGCATCGTCAGGATCTATTGTGTAATGCAAGATGCATGTCAATACAAGGACTAGTATATGACGACGTAATAATAGAGATGGTAATAATAATAAAAAATAAAAATCGTTTATTGATCCCATTAACTTAAATCTATTACATTTTTATATGCTCAATGACCTGCACTGGTAGCAACCGTGCCGCAGGTCGTAGCATACCAATTTGTTTTATCCGGTCGACAGCAAATACAATTTATTTTATTATTAAACAACAGCACAAACAAATACCCACTAAAATTGTTATGTGTGGGTATGTAGGTATGAGTGTATATGTAGTTGTGTGTATGCGTGTCTATATCAGCGTGGATCGGTGTAGAGGCCAGACTACCTAACGACAGCTACCTACATCTAACATCTAAGAACACATCTCCAGCAGGAGGCGCTCGTGATTCCACTTTCCTTACTTAATTTACCCTGTTACACTTTTTTAACGTTGATGCTTTTATGAACTCGCTTTCAAATTTTTAAAACGGACTAATGCTCAACTTCTTGATCAGTTTCATTCACTTTTTTAATCCGGCTTGACTGAGCATGACGGCAATACGAGGCTGATCCGGAAACGTACACTTTACTGGGTTTATCGACACGAACGGTAAATACTTCCCCGCCCCGGGAGACTGAAAAAATTACCACCATCAGTCCACCTATTTATTGTTGTCATTGAAAGTATGTGCCATTTGCAATGATGACAAATGCCATTTTTTACTTTATAGAAGAACTAATATGGTAAGCTAGCTATGGTGATATTTAAATAAAAATAAGACAGCTTCAAATGATTTTTTTAAGGGAAATATTTAAATTTAGGTAGTTACAACATTTGGTGTCGCCACACACTTGATACATTTGTTTACCCAGCTCTTTCTCGAATTTGTGAGTATCAAGAGAACACCCCCAAAGTTTCATTTATTAGTTTATATGGACAGTCCGTATATTATGGTCTATGATTTTAAAGTCAGATTGTTTCCAGCCAGTGTCCGGTAGCAGAGGACGGGCGTTTTTCATACTTCCTCCGCCAGAGGGCGCGCGTGAAGCGACTTCCTTTGCTCTAATTACACTTCCGCCCGCAAAGAGTTAAATGTACAAAAGATTCTTCTGTTGCGAGCTTTAAGTCAAATTACTTTAGTCCTCACTTTTAACTGTGGAATCCATTGACCTAGAGAAAGAAACAAAGCTTTATTTTTTATTTTAAGACGCGCATTTTTATATTCCGCACTGTTATTTTTAGGTCAATTTTCATTTTTTATTATACTAACACGACATGTGACTTTACGCCCACCTGATGGTCAATGGCGCGCAACGTATGTTAGCAACTGGAATCAGACACTTTGCTGGGTTGACTGGGCATGACGGCAATCGAGCTGATCCCGAAACGTGTGGATACACATTACTGGGTTTATCGGCACGAACGGTGGATACTTCCCCGCTACGGCAGACTGAGCAATTAACCACCATCATTCCGCCTACCACCTATTTGTTGTACTCGTTGAAAGTATGTGCCATTTGCAATGATGTCAAGTGCCAATTTTTAATTTCAAGGAGAACTAATATTGTAAGCGTACCTACTATCATCAGCATTACCACATTATCCCTTGTGGTATAGTCAATAACTACGCTTTTAAAGAATCAGATTTACATTTAGCCAAATTTACTATGTAGCCTGATGACTATAGAATATTTGGTATAGTAGCTAAGTGGCAAGCACGTCGATGTCTCTAGCGTACCAGACTCGAGAAATATCACAAATAAACTATTGTATCCCAACCAAGCCGTCTGGCCAGCGTGGCGAGTGTAGGCCAAATTCTCCAGTTCTGGAAGGCCCATCTCCAGCAGTGGAGGTCTAGGGGCTGTAATGAATGAATGAATCCCAACCAGGAATCTCAATCAAGAAGAAGAATAAAACAAATTTGAAACCATTCTATGACTTTACCGTGCGGGTGCCGGATTCACCGTTTAAGAGAAAGAGAGATAAGAAAAAAGGTGTCCTGGGCTTGCGACCAACCATAGGCTGGTTTACAAAAGAGGCCATCTTTTTTATTTTATTCCGCAACAAGACGCTCACTATCCACCATTCTGTTCCTCTCCCTAACCAACTAAATATTTATGATTCCATTAATGCCGTCTTGGAAACTATGGTTACCATAACTATGTGTACCGAACCTCAAGGACAAATTTGCCTATCTCTCGTCACTTCATGAAAGATCCCTCCGTTCGTTCCACAATTATGTTCTATCTATTTCTTCTCATCACTCTAGCTTTCAGGCTAACTCATTCGCAGTAGTGGCAGCAAATTTGTGGAACGACTTGCCAGTTGAAATTCGCCATGCTCCCAACAAAACACTATTTAAAAAGATGGTTTACTCTCATTTCTTAAAGAGCTCCTTATAGCGTATGTAAGTAAATGTTGTATATAGTGTGTAGTATATGTATTTATTTATATTTATTTTTTACTTAATATTTAAATGTGTGTGTATTTGTAGTTGTATGTATTGTTGTATATATAAGAATGATTTAATTAATTTTGTAAATGTTCCATATTGCCAGTTGCACCTACCTTTGAACTTAAATGCTCTGTGTTGTCCCAAAGGTTGGCTGCTAGAGAATGCCTAGCCTCTTGTACATAGTGCAATAAAGTTTTAAATAAATAAATAAATAATAAGTTAAAGAGAAAACAAATACTGAAAAAAAACAAAGAAAGAGAGAATATAAGAAGTATAGAAGAACAAAATGAAAAGCAAGTAATTATTAGAGAAAGTAAAAAAAATAAACAATTGGGAGAAATTGTTGCTTGAAGTTACTGGTGATAGTCAGTCTAAAAATCATTTAAAACAAAAATAATCTATAGCAGTGCAACGTAATTCAGCCAGTGTACTTGATAGATTTAAACTCAAACTTCGTTGGTAGAGCTTTTAAATATTTTGTAGAAAAAAAAAGAATTATATAAAAAAAACTTGAAGCTGTAGTTGCAATAAGCCGGACATATCTCCGAGTACAGCTGAACGATGGGATAAACGTGTTTTAGAGTTAAGAGTAGAAGATGACGCAGAGTAGTATGACACCCGACAAATGGAAGAATGTTCTAAAGAAGGTTACTGGTGAGGATTTAATGACGATTGCGAAAAAGCCATAAACACAGGCTGATGATGATGGTAGTAATGAATATTTGTGGTACTTCCTGAATTATCAAATTAAATTAAATGCCAAATCCTAAACAAATAAATACAAATACCAACCTTATCTGTAACACAATAGAGTGGAATTGAAAGATATAAATTCTACAGTCAGACAAGCAATTCGTAGATAAGAACATTGGAATAGGCAATATGTTGAATAGCATTCACTGATGTAACAACTGGGCGTATAATTTCAAAAACATACCTAAGTCAAGAAATGTCTTCATTGACAAATTCTGTAAAGCTTAAATACTCGTCTACATTAAATGTATACGAGTGTGTACTCCCCTCGAAAACGAAATCTATAAACATTTTTTCCAATTTTTTTTTTATAAACCGGTACGCGAGATCCAAGAATAGAAGGAACTGACGCCAGCCGCAGATGACCAACATCAGTCCCTACTACTATGTCTATTAAGAATCTTTACACTTTGTTTAAAGGAGTCCAGGTTGGGAAAACACACTGGTCGCGAGAGCATTCCACATCTTCAGCGTGCGACAGATATAACATTCCCTAAATTTATATGTACGCCTAGGGATAGTGGCTAAAGTATGTGGGTGCATATTTTGGCCCGTGCATGTAGTTCAGTTGCGGAATAGAGAAGAAGGGATACGGTTGTGGGAGCTCCACAGAACACTCACCGTAGTATAGAAAGAAAGAAAGAAAGAAAAATATTTTATTTGTCACATTAACAAACGAAAAAAAAAAGTAAACTTAAAATTAAAAGTGTGTGGTGACAAATAGGGAATCAGCTGCGACGCTTTGAGAGTCACAGCGCTGATTTTCAGCTAATACAAGCATAAATGTGTCGAGGCTCTAGTACAGAACTACAATAGTAAATAATATATAATTTATTATTTTTTTATTTATTTTTATTATATTATTATATATATTACACAAATAAATAATAAACAATCATAATAAATGCATATTTATGAATGACACAATAACGTAGCATAGCATAATATATATCATATATATATACACATAAATATATACATATACACATATACATACAAACGAATAGAACAAATAACATAAAAAATAATTAACCATAAAATTTTAAGTAGATATGCTGCTACAGTAGCAGTTGAGATGCCAACAAATACATTTTATATTTATTTTTAAAAGCCACCACCGACTGTACGTCGTGCAGAGGTGGAGGCAAGTTGTTCCAAATCTTTGTAGCAGCATACCTAAAACTCCCACGGAACGCGGAAGTCTTACACCGGGGAAGACATAGTAGCTTAAGACTAAAACGCGCACCATATCGCCTGGGGTTTTGTGGCCATTTCAGCTTATTGAAGAGGTACGTTGGGGAATTAAGTTTAATTACGCCAAAAAGCAGACACGCTAGATGTACCGTTCTGCGTGCGCTCATTTTTAACCGCTTATTTTTATTGAGAAAAGGAGTAACATGAGTTCTGGGCGGTATAGGGTAACAGTACCGAGCACAGGCATTTTGGACACGCTGGATTAAACGTTCTGTTCTTGCCAGCTTGTAGAACACGCTCAGGGAGGCAACATCTCGGCGAAGCTGCTACGATTCGAGAGTTTTAGACACTGCAGTGTCGTCGACTATTCGAATCGTCTGCTTCTGCAGGAGATTGAGAGCATGTGTAAGGTACTTAGCGGAATCATCCTAAGGTCCTCAGGTCATCTGTCCATCTAGCGGGGGGTCGACCCACTCTGCGTCTTCCCGTACGTGGTCTCCACTCCAGAACTCGTCTACTCCATCGTTCATCGGTTCTACGACATACATGCAAATATTTATATATAATAATAATAAATAAATATATATACATATAAATACAAATATATTACTAAATGCATACTAATAACTATGATAAATACTAATAAAACACTATACCACATATGATACCATTACATAACTTATGAACCATTTAAATAATGCGATGACACCATTTATTTTAAATATTTTTGGGTCGGATGCTTTGTTTGTTGATGTTCGTGTAAAGTTTGAGCGCTATAAGTCAATTAGAAACTATTTGTTTACGACGCGGAAACTTGTGTGGCGATTTGTCCTATGGAAAAATAAATTGAACAACTTGCATTAAATATATCAAATTATGTGTTTTCAATGGAATTATGGCTACGGAATCGTTGAAAATGTTGCAGAGTTTTGGTGAACCTTATCGCGAACCCCAGTATTTAAGTGACATAAAGCATTGTGTTATGACAAATATAGTGTAAAACTAACCGTAATATATGATTTAATAATAATAATAATTCTATGAAGGTCGTGAAGTCGTCTAAAACACATGTTTCTTCATGTAGTTGCCTCATGTGAGTCATCCATCCACTTCTGTTAACGACGAATGTTGGGAAAATTGTTGTGTTGGCATCAGACAGATAGCTGAGACTCTCAACATTTCTTATTATCAACAGATTTTGGTTTATAGTAAAGTATCATTACGACCGTTTCCCTTTCGGGGTGGTCAGAAACCACGCTTATAAATAAGCGGATTCACATTTAGCCAACTTTACTATAGGCCAATCATGACAAGTGGCAAGCTCGTCGATGTCTCCAGCGTACCAAACTCGAGAAATATCACAAATAAATTAAATATTAATTAAATGTACATATTTATTTACATTAATATATTTTTTTGTGTCCCGATCATGAATCGAACCTGGTACTTCCGAGTCTAAATCCACGGACTTAACCGCTAGACCACGGAGGCAGTTAATCTTGAATCTTTTTCAAAAAACGAAGTCGATCAAAGGTCGCAAAATTTCCATGGTTATATTAGTTAATAGAATACATTTCTTTAAAGTAAACTGAGACTTAAATAATCTTTAAAATGTTTGATTGTGCGAGCGAAAGAGGTACGTCCATAATTTAAGATTTTTAAATTTATTATTTATTTTATTGCTACGGGATGTTTGTCTACGAAAATAAATCTACACAAAATTTATTTTTACGTGGATTGAGAGTAGACCTCCTTTGGTTGGCGTTTTGCCAAAGAACATGTTTCGGGTGTCTGCTGTAAGGCTGGTCAACCCTTATGTACTTATGTACCTGTTTAGTTAAGTTGAATATATTTATAGCTAGCTTATGTAACTCGCTGATGCCCGTGAAAAAAAAAATACTTTGGCGTAGCTGTCACGTGCTGTCGGTTGAAATAACGATTTTCCTAAAATCCTAAAGAGATCGGTTCGAACCCCCGCATGAGAAATACACTCTTTTTTTTTTCAAGAGAGCACAATGAGCCGTCGTCGGTCTCGGTTCCACTAATACCAACATGTGTAATATATATATTTTTTTAATATGACAGGAAAAAAACAGCAGTTGTTAGGTCTGGGCTCCCAGGTTAATGTCTTCACGGGGACTTATCACTAAGTTTATAACATGTGAAGTGGTGGATCCACACTCACACATCTAGAAAATATTGTTGCAACGGTTGGTTTACACAAATCAAATTTAATAATTAATATTTTATTTAGTATTAAATAAACCGTATTAGAATTAATTAGTTTTTTATTTAAATATCAAAAACGAAAAATATTCTGAGACATCCTTTATATAAATTAATGTTTTACGAGTATTTACTCTTTTTTTTATGTGGCATTTTATTTAGGTTATAAAAATAAATAGTTTTCATCCATTACAGCCCCTAGAACGCAGGGTCCTAGACCTCCACTATTAAGATAGGCCTTCTAGAACATATATCTGGAGAATTTAGCCTACACTCGCCACGTTCTGGCCAAACGGGTTGGCGAGGAATAGAGATATTAAATTGAATTCGTAAAATAAATTGGTTTTTATAATTGTGCTCTTGTCAGCCGCATATCTTTGTATTACTATTTATGTATGTATAACCCATGGCCGCCACACACGGACACACCTTACATTTTACATGGGATTTAATACATACATACATATCTTCACGCCAAATCCCTTGCGGGGTAGGCAGAGACAATTGAGCGACACTTGTCACGGTCACGACATACCTCTTTCGCTTCTTCGACATTCATCAACCTCTTCATACATGCCCTTTTGTTTCGATGACTTTTCAACGCACCTTCAGCTATTGTTTTATTAATTTGGTCGTAATATGTGAGTCTAGGTCTGCCCGGGCCTCTTTTACCCACAACTTTCGCATTATATATCTATTTATTTATTAAGAAACCAACAACGTTACAATATGCTTAATTATAGTATGGTACAATTTATGGAGTAAGGTCAATTACAGGTTTCGCTATATAAACATAGTACGTAGTGGAGTTTAACTACTTACTATACAAAATAGGTACATAAATGTTTTAATAGTTTATTACAACATAATTTTATAAAGCACGGAAAATTTCTAAAAAATAATTAATATATATATATATATAGAAGAAGTATAATAATAATAAAACATACCTATAATTTGGTAACAACATTAAATGTGCATATGAGAAAGTCGATAACAACATTAATCCATCCACTCAATCTGCGAAACAAATCCAACCAGGAACGCTGTCACCTGTCTATTCATATAAACAAACAAGGAAGGAAGACAACAAACCCAAGCCATCTTTAGTCCACAGATGTGGATCTGGCTCGTCAATCTCTCTTCATTCATACTTTTAACATGCCCGAATCATCGAAGCATACCTTTCCTTATTTTTGTCCATATGCTTTCATTTATACCTACCCTTTTGCGTATTTCGTCATTACGTATGCGGTCCGTCAAAGTGACACCGCATATCCGACGAAACGATTTCATTTCTACTGCATTAACTCTACTCTCATGCGTATTCTGACATATCCACGTCTCGCTTCCATACATAAATGTTGGTACCAGCATGGCATTGTGTATGGCGAGTCGAGCTTTGTCACTGACATTTCGACTGGCGATCAGTGACCCCAGGGCACCGTTGACACTATTTCCCGCGTTCACTCTTCTTTCAACATCCCTATCATACTTCCCATCCTAGTGAAAACACTGCCCAGATATATATATATTCATTTACTTGTTTTATTAAATTTGATTTAAAAACCCTATTAAAATAAGTTTGTACAGATTAATAAATCCCATGTAAATTGTAAGATGTTTTCGTGTGTGGCAGCCATAGGTTTCCAGAAAAAAAGAAGAACAAGTAATTAAATACACAATAGGAAGTAATAAAAGTAATCGAAAAACTAAGATCGTAGGTATTCGTCTCGCGCCGGAGCTGTAAAAAGAAATAGGTTTCACAGAGCCACTTAATATTTTATGATGTTCTCCAATTAAGAAAAAACTGGGACCCCCTCCTTTACAATTGCCCAAACACAGCAATGTATTGACCTAATATTAAGCCTTGGGCTATAGAGATGAAACCATTAAATGCCAGCTATTTTGAAACCCGCTGAAGAGGCAGGCGATTCGAATATTGGACGACACTACAGTGTCTAAAACACTCGAATTGCTTCGCCGAGATGTGGCCCCACTGAGCGTTTTTTATTATACTAGCACGACATGTGACCTTGGGCCCACCTGATGGTAAGTGGCGCGTAAAAAGCAGGAACCACAGCCGAAAGCGCAGATTCTGGCAAGCGGTGCAAATACGTATGTATAATCACAGACTACGTGTTTGTGCTGTTTACTGTAGAGACTTTAGGCCCGTGGAGTTTAGGCGCTAAAATATTTTTCTTAAAACATCACCTCTTGTCTGACTGTCTACTCAAGTGGCAAGAGAGAGAGGGCTGGTATTCCTTGCTCAGAGAATCAGCACAGCGATTCAGTGAGGAAATGATGCCAGCGTTCTTGCCACCATGCCGTGCGGACACAATTTCTATTTATAATGTAAGTTGTATTTTATTGTAAGTAATGTATATTATTATGTATGTAATACTAATTAGAATTTTAAAAAAAATACATTTACATATACAGTATAATTAGAATTATTACCCAATAAATTGTAATATTTATAAATTAAAATAGTTACTAAATTATTATTGACCGAGCCTAATGCATTAAGTCAAAAAGCCATTGTAAAACGAAACAATAGGGAAGGAATCGTTCCAGAACTATATGACTGGGTCATTATTTAAGAGAAAGAAAATAATGAAGTTTAGGTTTAATTACGTCCAGCAAAACAGCAATTTTTCACACATACTGCTAACCACGTGTCTTATATACGATATATTATCGTATAGTATATATTATTTATCTAAATTATTATTATTTTAAATTGTATTTATTTTATTAAATTACTTAAACTACTACTACTTAATGTAAATAAATATATTTAATTAATATTTAATTTGATTGTGATATTTCTCGAGTTTGGTACGCCGGAGACATCAACGAGCTTCCCACTTGTCGTGATTGGCCTATAGTAAAGTTGGCTAAATATGAATCCGCTTATTTATAAGCGTCGTTTCTAACCACCCTGAAACGTAAATGGTCGTGATGATGGACTTTACTTTTATGTTTTAAGTTGTACTCTTTGTTAAGCTGTGGTTTATCGACATAAATAAATTAATCATAAATAATTAAGCACTTATTAAACACACGACGTAACAAGCGAGCTATTTTTTGCCAGTCGACCGCAACTGGCGCTGTTAGTTTGGAACGAAGAAGAACCCCGGAGTGGCGAATCAACCCCGTCCGTCACCATACGTGTCTACCTAGATACAAGTTGCACTAGACTGATTTATCAGCTGAAACAGTGAAGTTCAGGTGAAATAAATAATTGTAGATTAACTACTGCAGCTGGGGCTCAAGACTGAAGACGAAAATTCCTGGTTTGGGCTCCAACGTGCAATACAATTGGAAATATATAGAATCAATTTTGTATGCATCAAGTAATTTTAATATCTAAATGTTTCATTATTGTAACAAATTTCTAAATAATACATATTATCTAAATAATAATAATTATTATTCGTATTCAACTTCTCTCCAACTCCCAACTCCTCTGGCCAGGCGTGGCGAATGTAAATTTAGGCCCATCTTTAATAGTGAAGACTGAATTATACACACAAAATAAGGCTGCATCTATGCTCTTTCGTTTAACAGTCCCCTGTCTAGGTCGAAAATATCTGACAGGGGCCTGACGTAATCCTGTTATCTCCAGCCGCCCGGGACCGTCCAGGAATTCTATCAATACCACACACGTACATATTCACCGGGCCTTTAGAGCCAGTATTTAAAACAACCTTATCAACAATTTGAGGAGCGGTGGTGGCTCGGATATTGAACGCATTCCTTGAAAATTAAAAATATCTTAAAAAAGGTCGGTTCGATACCTGGCATGTACTAATAAGAAATACACTTTTCTTAAGTATATTTGTCATTTATTTACAACACCACTGTTTGTCGTGCTTCGGAGAGCACGTTAAGCCGTCGGTCCCGGTTCCACTAATATCAACTTGTGAAAACTTGTAATATATATCAACAATTACACTTAGGGTGCTGTTGGAAACATACATACATATCTTCACGCCAAATCCCTTGCGGGGTAGGCAGAGACAATTGAGCGCCACTTGTCACGGTCACGACATACCTCTTTCGCTTCTTCGACATTCATCAACCTCTTCATACATGCCCTTTTGTTTCGATGGCTTTTCAACGCACCTTCAGCTATTGTTTTATTAATTTGGTCGTAATATGTGAGTCTCGGTCTGCCAGGGCCTCTTTTACCCACAACTTTTTCGCATTATATATCTGGTTTGTCAATCTCTCTTCATTCATCCTTTCAACATGCCCGAACCATCGGAGCATGCCTTTCCTTATTTTTGTCCCTATGCTTTCTTTCATACCTACCCTTTTGCGTATTACGTATGCGGTCCGTCAAAGTGACGCCGCATATCCGACGCAACGATCTCATTTCTACTGCATTAACTCTACTCTCATGCGTATTCTGACATATCCACGTCTTGCTTCCATACATAAGTGTTGGTACCAGCATGGCATTGTGTATGGCGAGTCGAGCTTTGTCACTGACATTCCGACTGGCTATCAGTGACCCCAGGGCACCGTTGACACTATTTCCCGCGTTCACTCTTCTTTCAACATCCCTATCATACTTCCCATCCGCAGTGAAAACACTCCCCAGATATATAATTTCATTTACTTGTTCTAGAGTTGTTGGAAACATTAGCTGTATATTAATACTAAACTACATGTGAAATAAACAAAGAGAGTAAATTAATGCAAAAATAATTGCGATGCAGTTTTAATGCATTCAGCCTCATAAATACGAGTAAGTCACCATTGTCTGAAGCTAAGGGTAAAGCTGCTTTAGTTTATTAACCATAGACACATATACTTACTTTAAGAACCGGCACAATTATTTTTGCCTTGAGCCTACAGATTAGTTGCAAAGTCAAAGTCAAATCATTTATTACAATTTGGCCTTCTCGGGCTCTTTTGTATTGTCACATTACATTGTTATAATTATTTAAATAAATTATATTAAATTTATTACAATACAATTGAATTGACCTAAATATAAACATACACCAACAGTAACAGGTGTCCAAAATATATTAATAATATACATTTGCACATCTACCGGGCATTTTTGTCACTAATAAAATCATTTATCTTATAATAGGCCTTGCCTATAAGTCGACGTTTGACATGAATTTTAGTTTATCTAGAATAGTTTATGCAGAATACCAGATTCGATTATAATAATTATTGTTTTGAAGTGACAGATAATCGACTCTTCCAATCTCACACGGCCGGTTCTCCATATCATATTGGTAATAACTACTCAGCTGATCGCCAATGAGATATACTATAGGGTCAAGATATCTTCCAAGTACCAATTTTATGTTGGGAAAATTATAATATTATTATTATTATTAAATACTTTATTGCACTTTAACTTAAAAGTATGTACAAAGGCGAACTTAAAGCCATTTCGGCTTTTTCTACCAGCTAACCTTTGGGAGAGTGAGACAGTATAATATGTGGGGTGCAATTTTAACCTTATTTTAAATTTGAATAAAATATAATAAATAATATAATAGTAGTTATTATATCTACGAAATTGCTGAAGATATTCCACCAGGCTTGTGTAAAGTTTAAATATTATAATGACGTCTCGGAATAGCGACTGTTACCGAGTTATCGCAAACTGTATGACGGGAGTTGATTTCAATCATTTTTTTTTAAATTATCTTTGGTTCGCTTGTAGCAACTTGCATACAGTCAGCAGTAATATAATCAATTGCAATAAGAAAAGGCGCGGTGGTGGCTCGGTTATAAGAACGCGTTCCTTAAATCCTACAAAGGTGTTCACTTCTTACGTACATTTGTCAAAGATTTACAACACCACCGTTCCCGAGCCTCGGAGAGCAAGTTAAGCCGTCGGTCCGGTTCAACTAATACCAACTTGTGGAATCGGTAATAAATTGTCATTCAGGATTGACATGATATCCTCGCCAAGCCGTCTGGCTAGCGTGGCGAGTGTAGGCCAAATTCTCCAAATATATGTTCTACAACAGTGGAAATGATGCTGTCTTCTAGGAGTTGTAATGATGATGAATAAGAAATATTTCATAGGTGGTAGGCGGACTGATAGTGGTAATTTGCCCAGTCTGCTGGGCGGGGAAGTATCCACCGTTCTTGCTGATAAACCCAGTAAAGTGTATCCACACGTTTCGGGATCAGGCTCGAATTGCCGTCATACCCAGTCAAGCTGACATAGTGTTAGGGACTGATGTCAGTCATGAGTCTGTGATCCTAGTTGCTAACATTCATGGACCTTGCACGCCACTTACCATCAGGTGGCCGCAAGGTCACATGTCGTGCTAATATAAAATATATATATATACCAGTATATATGTACTAATATGATTATTACCTGTTACGGTTCAACCATTATTACCAATTTGTTTAGTAAATATATGATTCATTAATTGTATTGATTTGATTAGTGCTGACTGTACCCAAATGTTACAAGCGATCCAAAGGAAATATAATATGTGTCAAAGTCAAAGTCAAAATATCTTTATTCACGTAAACCTATTACAGGCATTTATGAAACGTCATTAATTTAATTATTTTGAATGATTCTACTCCTGCTAGTAGAAGACTAAGCAGCAAAGTGGTCCAATAAGTAAGCTGTTAGCAGAAGACCAGCAGCTTAGCAAATTCCAGTGACCTGTTAATGTTTAATCTGACTGAGAAAGGAATCTGCGAGGAAAACTCAGCTATATCAGATTTACAAAATAAAACATATACAAAACTGCACCACAACGATCAATTAATAACCTTTTAAATTAAGTTATCAGTACCTATGAGAATACAATACCTGGTACAGCAGTAACCCACCAGGCAAGTCAGAGTTAAGGTAGACTACATGCCTATGTGCAACCCGAAAATCGACAAAAAAAGTGATTTGATTTGATATAAAAAACCATAGGTTTGTTTTAAGATTAATGAATAAATCAATATGTAGGGTTTCATTGGATCACTTGCAGTATGACTGGTGCAAGGTACGTTATTTATTATATATTTAGCAAATATTTGAGTTTGTCTAAAACACAAACACACCATATAGGTCTCTGTTATCAAAACATTACCCGTCTTAAAGTTGCAATTTGTAATTCTCCTAAAGTGATGTGCACTGGCCCTCTCTCTACTTCTTGAATAAAATTTAACTAAAACGTATTTATTATGCGACTAAATATAATATTACACTTTATACGATAAAATGTACTCTATTATCACTAGAGAGTCTAGAAAGACTTAAATTTAAAATTTAATTATAATTTGGTTCTTTTTGTTCGTAAGAGTAGAATGTACACTATACAAGGTGCGCCAGAGAAACTTACTTATTTGAAAAAACTCCCGAGCGGTAAGTTGGGTGGGTAGAGGGGTGAAGGGGCGCTATTGAAAGAAAGAAAGAAAGAGCATACGCCGTCGAGAGCTTCTTTTCTAATCGAAATGATCGAGGATTTTTTTCTTCCAAGCCTCGAAGAAATAAACGCTAAGGATGTATGGTTTCAGCAAGATGGAGCCACAGCACACACAGTACGAGGCTCAATGAATTTGTTGCGACAACATTTCACCGACCGGCTTATCTCTCTCAGAGGCGATCTCACATGGCCGGCTCGTTTTCCAGATTTGGCTCCATGCGATTTCTTTTTATGGGGTTATTTAAAATCCCTGGTTTATGTCGATCGGTCACGGACAATAGCTCACCTCAAAAACAACATTGGCGACGCCATTGCCAACATACCGATTGATATGCTGCAAAGAGTGGACACTAACTTCAGCAATCGACTTAATTAGTGTATGCGCAATGGGGGTCGCCATTTAACCGATATAATTTTCAAGTCTGTATTAAAAAAACATTGGGATATTGTATTCTAAAATAAAATAAAAATTAAAACAATAACTGAAGTACTTTTGTTTTTAATGACCTTTCAAATAAGTAAGTTTCTCTGGCGCACCCTGTAGAAGTTTAGTTTTAGGTCTTGTTGAAGATGCCACCGGCGATAAACTGTGAATCACTTTAATGTAAAGATTTTCTCTGTCGCTGCAAATACAGGGACTTCTAAAGCGTACTTCTACTGTGATTGTTTTATTCTACTTTACTAGCTATTCGTGGATTTGGATGCTTATTTTAAAGTGATATGAATTGTTAATTAAATTAGGGTAAAGTATCATCCATTTTCCTGTATGCTGCAGAGACGTGGACCCTGCGCGAAACTGAAATAAAACGGATTAATGCTCTAGAAATGTGGTGTTGGCGGAGAATGTTAGGCATATCGTGGACAGAGTTCCGAACCAACAAATCCATCCTGGAGGAACTGAAAATAGGACAGCGCCTTTCCTCAATCGTACAATCACTCATTCTCACTTTCCTTGGACACGTACATCCATCGAGCCACTGTCAGTGTCCACGTTTGTGCTCCGTTCGTCAGTACTGAGGAGTGCAGTGGTCAAAAACGCTTATCTTTAAACACTGGGGTGACTCGGAGGTAGAGAGAAGAATACAAATTTCTAAGCATCCCATGGATTCACCGTGCGGGTGCCGGGTCCATCGTGTGTGGGTAGGAGATGAGAAGAATGGTGTCTCGGGCTTGCGACCGACAATAGGCTGGTTTAAGAAAAGGAGGCCACCTTTTTTTTTATTGCGCGATAATACGCTTACCATCCACCATTCTACTTCTCTCCCTACCCAACCAAATACTGTATGATTCTGTTAATGCCGTCTTGGAAGCTCGTTCTATAAATGTATTGACGGCAGACCTGCTTAGGCCCAATTCTTTCAGTAAGTGATGCAAAGATTTTGCTGGAACTCCTCTTGCACCAACTTCCACTGCGTAAAGCTGAGTCTTGAACCCGTTCCTGATCATTTTTTCTGTGAGATCATAATATTTATTCGACTTCATGTTGTGGTCTTTTGGAATATTTGATTTCCACGGAACGGTAAGTTCAATAAGGATAACTTTTTTCAAGTTCCGAGAATACACTAAGATGTTTGGCCTATAGGCTGATACAGCTAGTTCATCTGGGATCCTATAATGGTGTTCAAATGTATCCATGAGAATTTTCCAGTCTGATGCGGCGCCAAGGATCGAGGTGGGCTTGAATTTTGTTTTCGTGCTTTGCCCTTCCTTTACAAATGTGGTCAAAGTTTTATTTGTAGTGAGTCCCTTTCTGGCTCTTGCAATAGAAAGACTTACTGCTTCACGGATAACACCTAGGACTTTGTCATGTCGGCGTGATTAATAGCCCTTTTCTAGAAGAGTAACGCACCCTACAATTGTGTGTCTAGCAGTTCCTATAGCAGCACCACACAATGTACAGTTCTTACAGTATAATACTATACAGTGTAAGTACGTAATATATGTAGTGTATATAATATATTTATAGTATGTAGTATATACAGTATTCTGTACATATTAGTATGTATTTGTCTATCATCTATACACCCCCATGTGTTCTAACACAGCGTGATAGACCTCCACTGTTGGAGATGGGCCTTCCAGAACATATATCTGGAGAATTTAGCCTACACTCGCCACGTTGGCCAGACGGCTTGGCGAGTATATGATGTATAATTTCAATGACAATTTATTAACGATTTTACAAGTTGGTATTAGTGGAACCGGGACCGACGACTTAACGTGCTCTCCGAGGCAGAGGTGGTGTTGTAAATCTATGACTGCAGTACGTAAGAAAAGTGTATTTCTCATTGGTACATGCCTGGGGGGTTTGAACCGACCTTTGTAGGATTTAAGGAACGCGTTCTTACAACCGAGCCACCACTGCACCGTATTTGTCTATATAGATAATTTAAATTAATATTAATGGTTGCACCTACATACGAGTAAATGGTTTTACTGTCCCAAAGGTTGGTTCCTAGAGAATGCCTAGCGGGATTAAGCCCGCCTCTTGTACATAGTGCAATAAAGTTAAAAAAAAAAATAAAAAAATAAAAAAAAGTAACATACAAGGATAAAATGGCGGAAAAAGAAACGCTGCTAAGCGGAGGTCCCGCATTCCTTGGAGCCATGCCGCAATAATGCAACGGTCATTTGTCAGGATAACCGCCGTCAGGGTGAAACTAGACGAAGGAGGAAACAAATGTTTACCCAAACTTGTTTACGAGTGTTACGAAATCTTCGCCTTTTTTATATATTTATTTATAAACCCTTTATTTCACAAAATAACTTTATGAGTAACCTTACTCTACGAGTTCGAACTTAACGCCTTCTGATATTTTATAACAGTTTGGAGTGTGGCAGAGGATTAAACATGATTATACAGGATAAACAATATTATAAACTATTATTACAAATAAATATAAATTAAAAACTACCTAAATAATAAAATTCGAAGCACCTAGATACAAAAATATTAAATTAAAATAAATTAAAAAACTACTTAATTATAAATAGAACTAAACTAAAAATACCTATGAAATTAAAACTATTCTACAAAATAAACTAAGGGCTTACCACCAGGGAGGGTACCTAAAACGCTCGCCGCATTTGCTCGTTGAATTATAAGGGAAATATTCTGTTTTAGGTAGTTATGGCATATGGGGTCGCCACACTCTTGAAAAATTAGTTTTTATCCTCCTCTCCTCCTTAGACGGTACCCCACTGATGGGGATCGTGACTCCGTCGCAGTCGCAGCTCATCCACCAGCCGTCTCCAACGGTTTCGGTCCTCGGCGTAGTGGATGGCCTGGTGTATAGGGATGTTCAGGTGGTCAGTCACCTGACTGGACCATCGCTTGGGGCTTTTTCCTCTTGTTCTTTTACCGTCTACCTTGCCCGTGATTAAAAGTTTTTCTAGATTATCTTCTTCTCTTCTTGCAAAGTGGCCAAAGTATTGCAGAATTCGGGTAAAGCAGACGATAGAGAGTCTTTGCTCCCTGGCCAGCTTAAGCTCTTCGAGCACAGAAATGTTAGCGTACCAAACTCGAGAAATATCACAAATTAAATATTAATTAAATGTATTTATTTAAATTAATAAATATTTTTATGTTCCGACCAGGAATCGAACCCGGTACCTCCGAGTCTAAATCCACGGACTTAACCGCTAGACCACGGAGGCAGGAACATCGTTAAAGTATGTTAGTAAGTGCGTTAATAAAAAAATCGTTTCAAAATGAACATTACTCTATAAGTCGTTGCGTGTAATTTATTCATTTATATTTATATCCGGCGTGTAATCCTACTGCATAAAGCCTTCCTGAAAATTTCCAGGGCAGCCAATTTTCCACAACGTGATGGGAATTTTGTAGAATTATCGCTAATGTGGTGGGTTGCCAAGCAACATAAGGGGCCGCCCTCGCACACTTTTTGCCTGATTAGCTAGCTATATGGAACGTTATTTTTTACTTTACAAATTATGATATGTTATTTGGAGGCTTTGCTTCTGAAGCTTTGGAAAATTTGATAAATAACTTCGGATATATATATATATTTTTATATCTTCATTTGTATTGCAATCTCTCAATTGTATTGCAAGGTTCTCATGGTGTGGCGTGTCCGGTGGTCGCCCCTTCCTTAGAAGGTCATTGCAGTAGTGGCACGTGTCGGGTCCCGGTCCGCACCCTAAGGGCCTGGTTGAGCGGGGGGATGGCTGGCACATGCGTTATGTCCGTGATCGCGTGCTGCTGTGGGGGCCTGGGACCTCTGCCGAACACGTTCAATTTATTGTTCTTAAATTAACAGAGGTTTTTGCGTTTTATCGACTTTCATGCATGTAGTCTATCTTAATTCTGACTTGCCTGGTGGGTATTGTATTCTCATAGGTACTGATAACTTAATTTAAAAGGTTATTAATTAATCGTTGTGGTGCAGTTCAATCAATCTGATATAGCCGAGTTTTCCTTGCAGATTTCTTTCTCAGTCAGATTAAACATTAACAGGTCACTGGAATTTGCTAAGCTGCTGGTCTTCTGCTAACAGCTTACTTATTGGACCACTTTGCTGCTTAGTCTTCTACTAGCAGGAGTAGAATCATTCAAAATAATTAAATTAATGACGTTTCATAAATGCCTTTACGGTTTACGTGAATAAAGATATTTTGACTTTGACTTTGACTTTGATCTGTCTAGTCAAGACATTCGGCCATATGTATGTAATGCTATAGGTCTTGAACGGTTTGCTTCCATTGATGCAACCGTATTGATACATTAATGCACTGCAAGTCATTGTCATTGGAAATTAAATAATCAATTCATGTGGAGCTGTTCTCTTCAATCTTCTGAATGTTTATTTATTTATTTATTCGGAAAATCAACAGCTTTAAATACATTTTTTAAAGTAGTGATAATGAGTACAGCCAATTAAAGATTTCCACAAAAGATGAATGAATATTACAAAAAAAAAAAAACAGAATAATGACCTTTATCAACAAATACATAACCAGATAATAAACTCAAAGCAAAGCAAAAAGAAAGTGAATAGACATACTTAAATTTAGTATAAATATAAATTATATCACTATTTATTTATTTTATGATGAACTATTGTAAACGCAGCAATAAGGCGACCGAATGTTTAAACGATCTCTTTGAACCAACAAAGAGATCAATATCAGAAAAGATTTTGTTATATGTGTATGCAATTCGGGTTAGAGGTGAGTTTTTCCCATAATTAGTGCGATGCCATGGTACGAGCAAAAGATCTGTAGAGCGGGTACGACGTTTCGATGCTCTGTACCCAATACAACCAACTAACTCCTCGCAGTCCAGCCGACCTCCAACCACATCGTGCAGAAACATCATATCAAGCAGAGCTCTTCGGTCCTTCAGTGTATTAATATTATAATGATGACAATTTTGCTTGTAATCTTGATAGTGTGTTTTGGTTTTGTAGTTTAAATACTTAATGAATCTACTTTGAATCCACTCCAAACGCTGGTCATACAAAATATATTGTGGCGACCATACGCAGCTGGCGTATTCCAGACCACTTCGAACATACGCGAAATAAATTGATTTCATACATTTTATATTTTTAAACTTTGTTCTATCCATAAGGTTGCTTGCCAACTTATTTTGATGATTTTGTATGCGTTTGCCAATAAATAATATAAACCCAGTAAAGTGTATCTATATAACATATTTAATAATGTAAATAAATACATTTAATTAATACGAGGGGCGTTCAAAATATTCTCGGTATTGATACGTTACAACCTCTTTTATATATATATTTGTTACTGGCCGCTAAGATTCATCCATTGACATTAAAAAAAAGTAAAATTGGAACCGAGATGTTCTTTTGTTTTTCTGCAATTGCCGAACAAACATGAACACCATGAGCGAATTAACAATTTTAACGAAATTAGAGCACCGATCCGTCATAAAATTCTTGACAAAACAGGGTAAAAATCAAAAAACCATAAAAGAGGAAATGGATTGTGTTTACCGTGAGTCTGCTCCTTCTTTATCTACTATTCAAAAATGGTCAAGCGAATTTAAGCGTGGAAGGGAGAGTATTGAAGATGACCCTAGACCTGGCCGGCCTGTAGTGGCTACCTCACAAGAAAATATTGATAAAGTGGAAAAACTTATATTGGAAGACGGCCGAGTGAAGGTAAAATCTATAGCTCAAGTAACCAATCTCTCTATTGGTACCGTACATGACATTATACATGACCATCTTAATATGTCAAAAGTAAGTGCAAGATGGGTTCCGCGAATGCTGACGCTTCTTCAAAAGGATATGCGTGTGGCTTGCTGTTCAGATTTTATCGACCTGTGTGGTGAAAATCCCGATGAGGTGCTGCAAAAAATAGTTACTGGAGATGAAACCTGGGTTCATCATTATGACCCAGAGAGCAAACAGGAGTCCATGCAGTGGCACATTAAGGGTTCAGCTCATCCCAAGAAGTTCAAGGTAATCCCGTCAGCTGGCAAGGTCATGGCCACAATATTTTGGGATTGTGAAGGAGTTTTGCTTATCGATTATAAAGAAAAAGGTGTAAATATCACAGGGCAGTACTACGCTAACGTTATACGTCAATTAAGAGATGCGATCAAAGAAAAGAGGCGAGGAAAGTTAACCAAAGGTGTTCTGCTTCTGCATGACAACGCCCCTGTCCATACTGCTCATATTGCCAAGGCAGCTATTGTTGAATGTGGGTTTGAAACTGTTACTCATCCACCCTATAGTCCGGACTTAGCCCCAAGCGACTTCTTTTTGTTTCCCAATCTTAAAAAGGATCTGCGTGGAAATAAATTTTCTGACGATGAAGCGTTGAAGACGGCCGTGGAGGAGCATTTTTACACCAAAGATAAAAAATATTTTTATGAGGGATTAAAAAAAATAATTGATCGATCTTATAAGTGTATGAACATAGGGGGGGAGTATATTGAAAAATAAAAATATCAAACTTTTCGTACTTGTTTGTTTTTATCCACATACCGAGAATATTTTGAACGCCCCTCGTATGTGATATTTATCGACGAGATTGCCACTTGTCATGATTGGCCTATAGTAAAGTTGGCTAAATGTGAATCCGCTTATTTATAAGCGTGGTTTCTGACCACCCCGAAAGGGAAACGGTCGTGATGATACTCTTAAAGTGTATCTACACGTTTTGGGATTAGGCTCGAATTGCCGTCATGCCCAGTCAAGCCGACATATATATAAATATCCCTAACACGAGTCCTGATTCCAGTTGCTAACATTAACGGACCTTGCGCGCCACTTACTTTTAAGTGGGCGCAAGGTCACATGTCGTGCTAGTATAAAAAAAATGACAATTTACAAATTCACAAGTTGGTAAAAGCGAAATCGGGACCGAGGGCTTAACGTCCTCTCCTAGGTAACAGAACGACGCATGGTCAAGAAGTAAAAAATTTGAGCATTCCATGGATTCACCGTGCCAGGTCCATCTTGTGTGGGAAAGAGAGAGGAGTAAAATGGTGTCTCGGACTTGCGACGGACTATATATAGGCTGGTTTACAATAGATCCATCATTCTGGTCCTCTCCTTATCCAACCAAATACTGTATGATTTCGTTAAAATCGTCTCGTTTCAGTAAGTACTGGAAAGATTTTGCTGGAATTCCTCTGGCACCAACTTCCACTGCGTAAAGCTGAGTCTTGAACCCGTTCCTGATCATTTCTTCTGTGAGATCATAATATTTATTCAACTTTATGTTGTGGTCTACATCTATGTTTATTATTATTATTTATTTATTTCAAAACTTTAATACACAAAGTACAAAAGGCGGACTCAATGCCGTAGACATTTTCTGACAGCCAAACCTTTGGGACTAAATAGAACAACTGTAGGTGCAAGGAAAGTATAAGTGACACATCAATTAGATATAAATACTTATATAATAAACTTACTTATATATAATCTACTTATAAATATACTAAATACTAATACATACACAATAATAAACATATATATACAACTTACAAATTTTGTTGGGAGCTATTTAGAAAATGTGAGTAGACCAGTTTTTTAAATGATGATCTGGTAGACGCCTGCCTTATGGTAATAAGTAGATTGTTCCACAGATTTGTAGCAACAACCGCAAAGGAATTCCAAACAAATCCGGAATCATGAGATGGAACGGAAAGAAGTGAGATGTCAGAAGATCGGAGAGATTTATCATGAAAAGAAGAGAGATAAGCGAATTTGTCCTTGAGGTATTTCGGTATCGCAGGCTCATTTAAAACAGAGTAAAGGAGACAGATAGACTCTAAGATTCCTGCGACAGCGAATTGGCAGCCACTTCAACCTAGCACGATACTCGGAGATGTGATCATATTTACGTAAGCAATAGATGAACCGGATACATGCATTTAGTAAACGGTCCATTTTGTTGAGAAACATCTCCGACATATCAATGCTGCACACGTCACCATAGTTGAGGAGAGAAAGAAGAAGGCTTTGGACAAGGGTTATTTTAGCTTTTAACGGCAGAAAATTATTTAATTTATTACGAGAGTGCAGTGAAGCAAAGTGTTACATGTGTTTGTAACGATTGTATTGCATGCGGCCAAGGAATAAATATTGTTGGCTGCAATCGACATCCTTTGCCTTGCACATATTTAAGACGTCACCTGTCAGTGTAGACTTTGACATTCGGCACTTTTTTAAAAACCAATTGCGAGCAATGTGCTGCTTCTTTAATTTATAATAAATAGTTTTACTTACTAGTGTCAAATATTTCCTAATAATTATATATATATTAATAAACCTACTGGATATTGTTGCCCCCTTAGCTTGGGGTTTTTCCCAGTTTGAGAAGATAACCCCGCTGCCCAGGATCCCCGTGACGCCACGTTGTCCGCTTGGGATCGGCAGCGCTCTCCGGGTAGTCTTCAGTACAGTAAACGGATGCATAAAGAGTGATAGGGCTAAGTTTTGGCTTACGACCCTTTCTTGTATAATTGTAGATTCTTATTAATAATAATAATAAATATTTCCAGACAGGTCACACAGCGCCATCTAGTTTCCGTGGTAAGCTACGAGGCTTGTGTTACGGAAACTAGATGGTTGATAAACTACATATTATACTTTTTTTTTTGTGAATATATACATATTTTGCATTATTGCTCTTTTTGTTCCTTTCTATTCCTTTGTTTTATTATAATAATAATAATTATAATGTCCCGCTTAACGTGACATGTTATAAGAAAAGTGTTATTTAAACCTAATAAATTTAACACCAAAGATTGTGTACAAAGCTGTACAGAGGTTGCGTTGAACGTGTTTTTGAAGTTGCAGCGTGAAGTGAGCTGCGAGCGATGCATGGTATGGAACTTTAAAATTCCCCGAAAAACAGTCTGGAATTGTCCGTGAATTTAACTCTAGTGTTTGGAAACTTGCTCTTCGTTACCATAGACATAATATAGACAGATATTTAGATTCTCTTACTGTTTCTGCAGCCCGCCAATGGAACAGGCTACCTTTATCTATTAGACAAGCTCCGTCTTTATATATAATAATAATAATAATAAAATTCTTTATTGCACACAAAATATAAAATATAAAAACATGTACATAGGCGAGCATAATACCATAAAGGTATTCTCTACCAGCTAACCTTTGGGAGAGTGAGAGAAGAATATTATGGGTGCAGAGTAAGAAAAATTAAGCAAAAAGATCAAAATATTATAATAACTAAAATCAATAAATATATACTGTGTATAAATAATAAATAAAATACATGCATATTTAAAATAAATAAATAATAATACCTATATGTTAAAGAAAGGAGATTAAGATGCATTTTGTTTTTTAAGAAGGTGAGAAATTAAGAGTTTTTAAATACATTTAGAGACGGTGCCTGTCGGATAAATAAAGGCAGCCTGTTCCATTGACGGGCTGCAGAAACAGTTAGTGAATCTGAATATCTGCTGGAGGAGTGAAGAGGAATTGAGAGTTGGTTGTTGTGCGAAGAACGAAGAGAACGAGAGTGAGAGTCGCACAGATATTCGAAACGATCGCTCAAGTAGGAAGGTGTATTAGGATTATTTAGAATGCCGAACAAGAAGGAAAGAATGTGTAAGAATGTGTAAAGATCTGCGAAAACCGATATTAAGCCACTTTAATTGAATACGATATATATATATCCAATATAAACAAAATGACATCTAATTTCCACATCTTGACATAGATAATTATTATATTAGTATTTAAGTATGTATGTAGTATATTGGTATGTTATTTATACCTACTATGGTATATTTATGTTTCATTATAACTATTATTATTATTCTTATTTCGTACTCTGCACCCATTATAATAATTTCTCACTCTCCCAAAGGTTAGCTGGTAGAGAATACCATACGGTATTATGCTCGCCTATGTACATTTTTTTTTTTACATTTTGTGTGCAATAAAGATTTTTATTTATTTATTAAAAGTTTTATATATATATTTATTCGGAGTAGATACAAAAATATTAAAATAAAATTGATTAAAAAACTAATTATTATAAATATAACTAAACTAAAAATACCTATGAAATTAAAACTATTCTACAAAAGAAACTACGGGCTTACCACCAGGAATGCCTGTCGCTATATTACGTCTATTTCTCTCCATAGTGAAGTAGAATTTAAATTTTCTCTCGCTTTACCAATGAAGGCTTTTGCCTCGTTTAGGAAACAACAACTTCACTTTGCAAATTTATCTAAACCTGTGATACCCAATTTTAGTGCTGCCATGTTTTTTAAAGCAAAAAAGCGCGCGCAAAACTACTGCAGGCAACTTTCATTGTTTTTTTAAAACCAAATGAATATTTTGCTGGTAAAGGATATCATTTATATTGTAAGGGGATTTGGGCTAAATTATAGTCACAATTTTAGATAAATCTAACAATTTAAGTAGAAAAGCTTGGCATTCAGTGAAGTTTATGACTTTAAATAGATAATATTTTGTTCAAAGTCAAATCAGCCTTGCCGTTCATCGGTTCATTTTTTTTTAGTTTTATTTGTAGTGACAAATCTATTTATCTTAGTTGTTATATAACTTATATGTTGATATATAAATTAAATGATGTCTTTTTAATTTGCAATGTTTGATGGATCTTATCAGAAATCTAATTTATTTTTTAAACAGTCAGTGTCTGGGTCGCTTTCAAAGAAAACAAGGCTTGTACGGACGTAAACGTATTCTTATGAGATTATCCTACTTTTTCTTAGAATATTAGGCCGACATTTCTTTCCGCAACACGCTTTCATCCTGACAAATGTGTCCCACATTATTGCCCGCCTTATATTTGTTAGGTAATTTATTGCGGCTTTATTTGGTTTTGTCCGCAAAATGTGATGAACTTCCCCCACTGTGCACTCTCTCCTACCCAACGACTTTTTCGGTATTTCTACGAAAGCACATACTTAATATATTATGTATTATATGTATTTCTATTATATATTTAATATCGTAATTTTTTTGTTATAAGTTTTTTACACAATAAATCTCTTTAACTCAAATATTAGCGGTCATGCACCTTACAATAATATTTACTGCTCACATCTCCCAAAGGTTAGCTGTTAGAAAATGTTTTTAGACATTAAGCTCGCCTAAGTACTGTAAAATGTATTATATTCTATGCAATAAAAAAAAAATATCTATGTATACTTAGAAATAATTATTTCGGTCACATTTGTATTTATGGGGACATTCAACTAGAGATAAAAATATTTTTTAACAAATATTCTCTTCTTTTAACTAAATTAACAAGGGTTAATAATTTTGCTAGTTCCTTTTAATTATTTTTATATGGGTACTTAATGTTTATTTTATGCAAAAAGTACGCTAACTTAAGCTCATTTTCTTTTGCACCACACAAATTTTCTGTCGTCTTATAAATAAATAAAAAACTATAAATATTTTTCCTTATGTTTATTCCTTGGTAATGGTGGAACCGGGACCGACGGCTCCGAAGCATTGTTACATACCGACCTTTTTAGGATTTTAAGGATAGCATTCTTACAACCAAATATTATTATAAAAAAAATACTATTATAAACGTATGTAAGGTTAAAAAAAAACATAATCTACTGTTAATATTTTGTTACTTTTATTTAAAGTTTTATTTAATTATTTATATTTCTACCGATTTTGAATGGCATTTCTACCGATTTTTTTATTTGCCGTCCGCAAACACACCACTGTGCGTTTTTCTTATTTCATGATTTATGTATTTGTTCGAACGATTTTATCGTACAGAAGATATGTGGGTTAATTAATTAGAAATGTTTTGGCACAAAAAGTGAATTTCTGGTTGTGGACGGGAGTAGGTTTTTAACGCCACTCCCTATACAGCAGCATCTATATATTAGTGTAGGCAGCTGTTATTTGTGTTAGTAATTATGTTTTTTTACATATATACATTCTAGCACGGCATGTGGCCTTGTACTATATACTAAGTGGAATTTGTTAAAGAGAAAATAATTTTATATTATAATCTACAATAAAAATAAAGAACTACGTATTTTTGATTTGTATTATTCAGTAATAAAATATTAAGTTACGGTGCAGACAAGTTTTCCTAAAAATATCGCTACTCATACAGAACCTAATCGAGTAGGTAGCGGAAGGTCGACGATCGCGCGAACGTTGACTTACTTACGCTGTGGGCGAGATCAATTATTGTTATTATTAATACAGATCTCGCCCTCTTCAGCCTTAAGGTATTTATCAGGATAGAAATCGAGATTTTCAGACGCGGCTTTATTCACCATGTAGTACTGTTTAGTTTCTTGGATTATTTCAAATAGAGGTTTTACTAATGATAACTGATGCCTAAAAAAATATTAGTTCTTTTGACAATTACACGCGGTATATACTTAAGATAACAGAAGTAATATAAGATTTATAAAATACTGTAAATATTTTACTAAAAGCGCGTTGATGTTTGAAGTTATTTTCTACTCGCTTCTGTCATGTATACCTAATGAATAAAATAAATAGTGGTAGGGAGGATGTCAGTAAACAAGTTTTGTAACAAAAAGGAGTGATGCCCTCCGTGTGAAGACGTGTGATGTTAAGTGAATTTAGTTAAATTACACGGATGTTATTTAGACGAGGCTGTGATAATTCTGTTTGTACGACACTGAGACACGCTGGCATGGACGTATATACAAATTTAAACATCGACTGTCCAAATAATTTTTGTTATAAAATTTGCTATAAAATAATTAATTATTTTTAATTATTAATTAACTTAGGTAAGTCTTGTTTTAATATCACCATGGTAATCTTACAATATTAGTTCTTCTTGAAAGCAAAAATTGGCATTTGATATCATTGGATATGGTACATACTTTCAACGAGAATAACAAATAGGAGGTAGGCGGACTGATGGTGGTAATTTGCCCAGTCTGCGGGGTGGTAAACGCAGTACTTTGTATCCACACGTTTCGGGACCAGGCTCGCAATGCCGTCATGCCCAGTCAAACTGGCATAGTATTAGGGACTGATATCAGTCATGAGTCTCTGATTCCAGTTGTTGACATCCGTTGACCTTACGCGCCACTTACCATCAGGGGCAAGTTTACATTTAGTGCTAGTATTAAAATAATAAAAAAACACTAAAAGAAATGGATGAAGGTGGTACTGGAATACTAACTAATTTAACGGAGCAATTGCAAAAACATGTTGATCATTTAAGACATTTGTTCTGACTCATTTTGACAAATTACTCTTTAACAAATAAGAAATACAAAACTAAATTAGATATACTCATTAATTATGACAGCCACTAGAACATAGTGTCCTAGACCTCCACTGCTGGAGATCGGCCTTCCAGAATATATATCTAGAGAATTTGGCCTACACTCGCCGTTGTTGTCGCCGGCGTTGCCAGGTTATCGTGGTTTCTCAACACAGTACTTATAGAACAAGAAAGTATACGTAGGTATTACCCGACCAAGTCAACTAGTCGCCTGTAAAAATGGCGTCATCTATACATGTTTCGGACTTAGCAAAAACAATCGTTTTTCAAACGCTGCTGCTTTTCCACATTGGAGTATAATTGGGCTGGTCCATAAATATTTATACATCTAAGTTAGGCATTATTTATTCAAAGTGAGTGTGAGTGTGTGTCCTCTGGGCTGGCGACGAAATGTACTCCATACCGCGCGGCAGATTTTAAAGTCTAATAGACAAATTAATTATATAATTATACAAAAACAGTACATCACTATCACGCCATTTCTGTGACGTCACAACACATTAGGCAAGAGTATGGTTTAAAATTCATCTTGTGACGACTAAGCGTATCTTCCTTCTACTTTTCACCGGTAATATTGTAAAGTAAAGGGAATTCGTTAGTGATATTCTTCAAGTTTGTTACGCTAGAGACGTCGACGAGCTTGCCACTTGTCATCATAGGCCTATAGTAAAGTTGACAAAATGTGAATTAGATTCTTTAAAGCTTGATGTCTGACCACCTCGGAATGGATATGGATATTGTGATGATAATTTTCCGTTCTTATTTAAAATAACTATTATTATTTATATTTTATTTATTAATGTTTTTTTTTTGTTTCAGGTATTGTCAATTTTAATTAAGAAGCAGCAAGAGAACGCCGAGATGAACGGATGCGATAATGAAAGTCGCTGATATGGGGCGAATGGGGTTTAAAAAATCTAGTAATGGAGAGATGCAGGCTGATGATGATGATGACGATGATGAATGCTTGATCTATTCATTTATTTGAAGAGAAAGAACAGAGACAGGCAGTATAGAAACAATTAAGAAACGGAGTCATTAGAATTATACCCGTCAACAAAATATTTCTCTCACTGTGGACAATAGTGAACTATTTGTATTTATAAATAGGTTAGTACTATCTATACCTAATAACTCTTGGCAAATTAGTAAATTGGTTAAAACTAAATAATCGACAAATGAATATAAATTAAACTAAAATTATTAACCTCTGGCAACGACATAAACCAATAGCACTTGACATTAAATATGACGATGAAATAATTGAAGAAATAGACTCTACATAATGTGCCTTGGACTCATAATAAATAATAGATTGACTTGAAATGATCACATTGGTGCAATATGTACGCGTATAAACCAATTTTCATATGAGAAGACAAATTTCTAAGCATCCCATGGATTCACCGTGTGGGTGCCGGGTCTATCGTGTGTGGGTAAAAGATGAGAAGAATGGTGTCTCGGGCTTGCGACCGACAATAGGCTGGTTTAAAAAGGGAAGGGAGGCCTCCTTTTTATTTTATTGCGCGACAATACGCTCACCATCCACCTTTCTACTCCTCTCCCGACCCAACCAAATACTGTATGATTCCGTTAATGCCGTCTTGGAAGCTCCTTCCATAAATGTATTGACGGCAGACATGCTTAGGCCCGATTATTTCAGTAAGTGATGCAAAGATTTTGCTGGAACTCCTCTCGCACCAACTTCCACTGCGTAAAGCTGAGTCTTGAAACCCGTTCCTTATCACTTCTACTGTGTGATCACAATATTTATTCGACTTTATGTTGTGGTCTTTTGGAATGTTAGATATAAACCTAGCAAAGTTGTAGATCGACATGCAGTTCTCACTGCATATCTATCATGCACACTTTTTGGGGTAACTCGACCGAAAAATACTATATCTTTAAAGGACAAAAGAAATGTATCCGGTCAATATGTGACCTCCAAACTACTGATAGCTGTCGACCACACCCTACATGACGAGCTAAACTGACAATAACATTATTTTTATTTTGGCCTTAAATGCGGCACGAAATTGCTAAATATATCGACGTCCAATAACCGCCTGTTATACGTCTCGCACATTCAGCTTCCAGGTGCGCGGTGACCAGCTACTGTGCGTGTGCGGGGGATATAGAAATCTAAATAGTATGTACATCTACAAAATAGTATTATATCTCTCACTTAAGTTATCCTAAAGCCGTTTTGTAAGTTTAACAGAACTTTAACTACAATACGGAATTATAAATCAAATATCAGCTCTACTATTTTAAAATACAGTATCCTTGTGACTAAATTTAATTTTATTTATTTGTTTGTAATTTCTTTATTGCACTTAAAAACTTAACAGTTGAGTACAAGGGCGAACTTAATGCCTCTCGGCATTTTATAAAAGCTATCCTTTGGGAGTGTGATGGACGGGTGCTTTAAAAATAAAAGCAAATACTTAAACATACATAAATCAAATCATTTATATTCCTTTTGTTAGCACAACACTTGGATATTGGTAATACATTTTTTTCCATAGTTTACTATTATTACGATTATAAAATAACCAGCAGCTACTATGGGTGGACCCATCATATCAGCTATACCATCATTTTCAACTAAAACACTGTTGCCATAAACAATTTTTTGCTTAAAACTAGGTAGTTGAAATTGCTTTGTCTGTTAATATTGTGACCGCCTCCGTGGTCTAGTGGTAACAAGTTGCCGTGAACTCGGGAGGTCGTGGGTTCGATTCCCACCGGGGGCAAGTTGTACATTGTATAATTTGTCTCGGTCTGGGTGTTTATATGTATAATATGTATATATTTACAAAAAAAAAAAGTATAATATGTAGTTTATCAACCATCTAGTTTCCGTAACACGAGCCTCGTAGCTTACCATGGAAATTAGATGGCGCTGTGTGACCTGTCTGGAAATATTTATTTATTTATTATTTATCAAACTCGAGGAATTTTACAAATCAATTGAATAAATTATTGTGCCCGACCCGGAATGGAACCCGATACCTCCGAGTCCAAGGACTTAACCGCTAGACCACGGAGGCAGTCTAGATAGATATCTTTGTTTGAACGACGTTACATAGCCGACCTTGAAATAAGTTTTTTTTTGTTTACTAACTGAAAAAAAAAACTTCATAATAAAAAAGTGACGTCCTATCAAGTATAATAATAATAAAAATACTTTATTGCACAAAAACTAAAATAACTTAAAGTTGATGTGCACAGGAGATATTAGTATAGTCCCAAGGGGACATTTACGTTGGCAGAAATAATTTCCAGCCTTGTTGTCTCGAGACCTTTCAATCAGCCGCTTTGACTACTCCTTGGCCAGGCGCTTGGCTGAGGGTCCCCATGGGCCCATCGTCTCGACCACAAACGGCGCAAATTCGTAACCTGTACCAATGTTGACATATTTGCGCACCTTTTATTTGTTTGTTAACTGTTTTATGTACCTTTTTGTCAAATAAATAAATAGCAAGAAAAAGTAAAGTAAAGTATCATCACGACCGTTTCCCTTTCGGGGTGGTCAGAAACCACGCTTATAAATAAGCGGATTCACATCTAGCCAACTTTACTATAGGCCAATCATGACAAGTGGCAAGCTCGTCGATGTCTCCAGCGTTCCAAACTCGAGAAATATCACAAATAAATTAAATATTAATTAAATGTATTTTTATTTACATTAATAAATATTTATGTGTCCCGACCAGGAATCGAACCCGGTACCTCCGAGTCTTAATTCACGGACTTAACCGTTAGACCACGGAGGCAGTTCACAGAAATAGCAAGAAGGTTGTTAAATACTTACTAGGTATTGAAATACAACATCCAATATATCAGATATTCCTTACAATTGTCTCCATATTGTTTGCTTAAGGTTTGTAAAGTGAAGATTTATAGAAGGCCTTTGTTCTGCGAGGAACAGATCGCAGCTTCGATTAGGACAATTTATTGGTTCATTTAGAAAGTCGTGAGCGTTTTACATGTGTTTAGTTGGGTAGAATTATTGTGAATAGGGAATATGCATGTAAAGTAAATATTTAAAATGAAAAAAAAAAGATGTTACAAGATTTCAAATTAAGTAGAAAAACCCTCTATTTAATGGTCATATGGTTTACGTGTGCAAAATGATTTAAAAAATATTATGACAGCTTCAGTACAAAAGGACTACGCTACGTACGTACGCTACACTAATTAAAAACGCTTTTTTTAAAATTTAATAATAAATAAATATTTCCAGACAGGTCACACAGCGCCATCTAGTTTCCATGGTAAGCTACGAGGCTTGTGTTACGGAAACTAGATGGTTGATAATCTACATATTATACTTTTTTTTTTGTAAATATATACATATATACACCCGAGACAAATTATACAATGTACAACTTGCCCCCGGTGGTAATCGAACCCACGACCTCCCGAGTTCACGGCAACGTTTGTTACCACTAGACCACGGAGCGGTCACTTTATTTATAAACTTTATTGCACGAAGCACAAAGGCGGACTTTATGCCCGAAGACATTCTCTGACAGCCAAACCTTGGGGACAAATTTGATCAAATGTTAAAGATAATAAGAGAAATAATAACTATTTAAATTAACAGCAAATTAATATATTCTTACTTACAATATATATTGAATAAATATTATAATATCGATACACTAAATACTAATACATACATATTATTATACATAAACATACATATATACTACTTACTAACGCTGTGTGGAGCTATTTAGAAAGTGTGAAAACACCAGTTTTTTAAATAATGTTCTGGTAGTTGCTTGCCGTATGTTAACAAGGTTTACTATTGGTTGAAATTTACGTGACGTCACAGCGCATAAAACAAACAAATTTCTCACATATTTATATTCCTATTTTAAGGGCTCGCTTTTACGGTTCGCTTGCTCGTCACAAAATGAATTTAAAATAAGACACAAAGAAATAGACTTGTTTAATGTGTTGTGACGTCACAGAGATGGCGTGATAGTGATGTACCATTTTAGTATATAATAATAGCAAAATATCAATAAATTTTTGTATAGAAAATATAATTTTAAGGTATGTTAGTCTATAATCTATTTTTAAAAGCAATCGTGGATTTAAATAACAATTTCTATTAGCGTGATGCGATTTTATTGGCTTTGCAGTTTTTACGTATGATATGACGTCACGAAGGCTTTTAATATATAATTAATAATAATAATAATAAAAATGTTTATTGACTTAAAAACCTAGATACATCAATCATTAAATACGGGGATCCCTGTACTATGTCCCAGTAATAATTGGTTCATTATATTATTACGCACATTGTAATAGATATCATTATCTGAATCACCCCACAGACGGGATACGGATTAGACCCTCTGACCCGTTGGGCCTACTTCCTGAAACATTTTGAGTACGTCATAGACAAATATCTAACGACTCTTGCAAAAATACTTTTTACAATTTTAGATTAGTTTATTTTTCTTAGTAACTATTGGCAGAGTGGTCGTGGTCGTCACTTGAGTGTCAGTGGCACGCTAACAAGCCGTTGCCACTCCTCTCAAACTGCAGCCTTCCTGACGCACTAATGTAGGGATTCATTACTACTTTAACCTGGTCAGTACACCTCATCGGAGACTTACCACGCATTCTCCTGCAATCAACTTTTCCCTCAATGAAGGTAGCTTCACGCAGCGACTTGTGTCTAAAGAAAGTAAGAATGCGTGATTGTACAATTAAGGAAAGGCAGGAAATCTTATTTCCAGTTCCTCCAGGATGGACTTGTTGGTTCGAAACGGTAACGACCGCTGGACATTGTTAGGTTCTCTAGAAGACTATTGTCTAGTGAGTCAGTGTCAAACAAAAAAGTCAATGAACTCAAACCTATATTTTTGTTATGCCTTGTTAATATTTCTTTATTATAGTATTCTTACAAATACTGCCTATCTTTCCACTGTGTTTTATCAATATCAGAAACTCCATGATATGCCCAACATTCTCCGTCAACGCCACATCTCTAGAGCATTAATCCGTTTTATTTCTGTCTCTGTAGCATACAGGAAAATAGGGAACACAAGAGCTCTGACCAGCTGGATTTTAGTAGCTTTTGTAATGTTTCGGTTCCTCCAAATTTTCTTTAGCTTGTCCATAGCAGATTTAGACACTGCCATTGCTTAATTTCCTCCTCGCATTCACCGCCATTCAATATTATTGCTCCCAGATAAATGTAGGACCACTTCGCATTAACTTTCATAATTTTATATCGTAAGCTGACACAGTTCTTTTACAGACACAAATATGTATTAAGTTGACATACTAATTATAATATAATTATAATTATAAGAATCAGAGACTCGTAACTGACATCAGTCTCTAACACAATGCCGACTTAACTGGACATGACCATAAACCACACGCACAGGTCAGAATATGCACCCACATAAAGACTACTTTATCCCTTCGCGTACGTATGCATTCGGGGACTCATACATCTGTCGCACAAATGCTCTTCCAGCCTCTGTGTTTCCACTTTCCTATAACTTGGAGTCCTTCAAGCGAAGTGTGAAAAAGCATCTAGTGAAGCCGGCATAGTGTTAGGGACTAATTATTTAAATTATTATACGAACACTGCTATACTCGTATATATAGTATAATTTTGCTCCTGCCTCTCATTCATTCATTTTGTTTTAGGTAAATAATCATTAAACCTATTGGTTTTCACTCGTTTATTATTATTATTATTTTTCTTTTACTTTTGCTAGTCACAGTTCAATTGCACTATTAATTTAAATCTAATTACTATATTTTACTCTTATTTCTGTTTTAATTGTTTTGTCTAAATAATATAAAATATTTTTGGCTACTTTGTTATAAGCTGCGGTTTTTTTTTAAATAAATAAACTGATGTCAGTCATGAGTGTCTGACTTCAGTTGCTAACATTCATGGACCTAGCGCGTCACTTACCACCAGGTGGGCCAAAGATCTCAAATGTCGTGTTTATATTTAAAAAAAAACATATGACGGCAATTCGAACCTGATTCTGAAACGTTTGGATACACTCTGCAGGGTTTATTCACTGCTCAGGCAGACTGGAAAAATTACCACCATCAGTCCGCCTACCACCATTTTTTATTATTATATTATTACCAATGTCCAGTAGTATGGCCAGACTATGTATCTACGTCTATGGAGTCGGTACTGAAATTTCAGAGAAATAATGAGCGCTGTATCACAGTACAATAATCTGTTCATACCCAACCAACCATCCGCGTATATTCGGACGGACATTTTGCAAATAGAAAAAAAAACAACTTCATGTTTAGCTATTTGTATCAGCTTTACTCGTTGTTGCGGGGCATCCAACCTCTTTTGACAGATTCTGGTTAATGTTGCTAGTCTTCTTGGAACTATACCCGATGATACGTCTCTTGAGGACATTTTTCATTTATAGTTTTATTAGGTTTAGTTTATAGGTATTTTATTTTATCTGCCTCCGTGGTCTAGCGGTTAAGGCCGTGGATTTAAACTCGGAGGTTCGATTTTATATTATTTAGTTTAATTATTAGCCCTAGAAAATACATAATTAAAGGGCCTGTAACAATTATAATATTTTTAACGAAGCGAACCTCATTCATCTACTCTGCCATGCACTGCAATGTTTATCTAGCTTTTTTGTATGGTTTTGTATAGTTTTGTTAGTTTTTTATTTAGTTTTTTATTTATATATATAAACCATGTCATTTTAAAATTATAATCACTACGTGAGTACGGGAACAGGTTGTAAAACAGCGTCGTGCAGGTGCACTTGTACAAATGCACGACAACAGCTGACACCTGATTCCTTTTGTCACATTTGTTCAAGATAATAAGACTGTGTAATGTTTTTATGTGACAATAAATGTTTTTTTATTTTATTCCTACTGGTACCTCCTGGGACACAATCATATTTAATAATTTAAAATAATGAAACAAAAAAAAGCCTACTTACAAAACCAAATTTAAATATAAATTATATCCGCGCGGCTTGCTGGCAAGAATGCTGGCTGCATTTCCTCGCTGAATCGCTATGCTGAGGGCAAGGAAAGAACCAGCCCTCTTGTCACCAGAGCAGAAAATTAGGTGATGTTTTTTTAAAACGTTTTAGCGCTTGGACGTGGGGTCTAAAGTTTTTACAGCAAACGGCACAAACACGTAGTCTTTGATTATAGATACGTATTCGCGCCGCTTGCCAGACTCTACGCTTTCTGCTGCGGCTCCCGCTTTTAGCGTTGTTCCCCTAAGGTGTGACAATGCCAAAGTGTCAACACAAGTGGCATTCCACACTATTGCCCGTCCCCGCTCCCAGGGGATCAGCGTCATATCATCAGGTCTCTTGCCATCATCGCGGACTAATCCAGTGGGTTCCAGAATAGCTGTAACCTCAATGGCATATATGAGAATGACATTAATTATACAATGAATTCAATAATAACATGGCTAAATAAGAATAATTTACAAATTAATTTAACTAAAACTAAATATTTACAAATTTATAATAAAGATGGAAAACCATGTGACCTAAATATAAAATATCAAAATGACAAAATTGACGAGTGTAAAACAGCAATATTTTTTAGGTATAAACATAGACTCTCATTGTGACTGGTTTAGTCAGATAGAAAAAGTATGTACGAAAATCAATAGATTTGTATACCCACTACATAGAGTATAGTATTACTGCGTCACGACAAACAGCACTGACTGCCTATCACGGCTACGTAGCCTCAGTTCTGCGATACGGATTATTACTATGGGGTAACTCGTCCAAAATTAACAGAATACTGATTGCCCAAAAGAAGTGTGTAAGAGCTATATGCGGTGCAGCCCCCACTGACTCTTGCAGGCCGCTATTTAAAAGCCTAAATCTTATGACTATAACAGGCATGTATATATACGAAGTAGTCACATTTATTAGGACACACAGTGACCTATTTACTTACCAAAAAGATGTCTTTAAAAGTAGTCGACATCCAAACACTATTGCCTATACTAAGACACCAAAAAGCAGAGTTTTCGATAATAACTCTTACGTTATGTGCATTCGTATTTATAACAAGTTACCAGAGGTTCTTGAACAATTACCCAATAATCAGTTAAAATCTAGAATCAAGAAGCTATTAACAGAGTGTTGCTTTTATTCGTTAAGCGAGTTTTATTCATACAAATTTAGAAATTGTAATAAATTGTATTAATCAACTGACCATAATCTCGCATACGAGTATTAAATTATGCGAAATTTCTTAAATTCATGACATTTTATTTATTACATAAATTATTTTCAGTGTATAAATTAGTAATTAATTAAGTTAGTATAAATTTGTGTGCCAGAAATGGCGGAGTATGTGAACTATTCAAAAACTATTTACCTATTTACCATATTCCATACAAATAAATATTATTTCATTATTATTATTTCATTTCATTTCATTTCATCATAAGCGTGGTTTCTGACTACTTCGAAAGTGAAAACAGTCGAGATGATACATAGTTTTAATAATAAAAAAAAAGCTAACCATAAATAACGAAAAAATAAAATAATACTAATTATGAAATTATTGTGAAACCTGGAGAAAAACAGTGGGAAAAGTGTATGGCGAAACCGTCCATATTTGGATGTGTCTGAGCGACGTGTTATGTACCAAATGTGTGTGGAGCCAGCATTTGAGTGCTCACTGTGAGAAAAACAACATCATCATGACCGCATTTGACCAACTTTTCTACCCATCATGACAAGTGGCCAGCCCGTCGATGTCTCTAGCGTACCAAACTTGAGAAATATCACAAATAAATTATAATTGTGATAATTATAACTGCTTAAGTCTAAGCTGCTTAAGTCTGTAGATTTAGACTCGGAGGTACTGGGTTCGATTCCTGGTCGGTACACAATAATTTATTTAATTTATTTGTGATATTTCTCGAGCTTGGTACGCTAAAGATATCGACGGGCTTGCCACTTGTCATGATGGGCCGCCAGTAAAGTTGGCTAAATGTGAAACTATTTTTTTTTTTCAAGAAAGCAAAATCTTGGTTTTTGAACACCCCGAAAGGGATACGGTCGTGTTGATTCTTTACTATTTTTTACTTTAATTTAAATTATTACTAGGAATCAAACCTTTACCTTTACCGTTACCTCCGCGTCTAAATCCACTAACTTAACCGCTAGACCAGTTAGCTAGTTAATAATAATTCCATATAACAATTCACTATTTCTGACAAATAATAATAATATAATTGTCAATAAAATCCTTAGCTGTTGCAGCATAGATTTGTCTGATTGTACACACATAGGTACAGCAATGATGGATCGTATTCTCTCGGGTGAAGAATGAAGGAAGTCGCCGACGGCCGCCATTGTGTCGGCCCCTTTGTTCTCGCTGAATCAAACATGGCCGCCGCATTGTTACACACTCCCCAAAACTGTGAAGCTATTGCGTATCTCACGGTAGAGTAAATACTTATCAACTTTTTAATAAAATAAGTATTTAAAAAGCTAGCGTGTAAACTAGCTGTTTGACCCGGCTTCGCCCGTGTAAGAAAGTAAAAGTATCATCACGACCGTATCCCAAACACAAACAAAACAGAAGTGTGGCGACAAATAGGAAATCAGCTCAGTTAAGGTACAGCTTCAGCTGCAGCACTGATTTTCAGCTGATGCCATTTATGACATGGTCACTCTCGCTGAGGCAATAATATGTGCATTACTCGTAAGAGTAATTGAAGAGCCCGTTTACAGCCACGAAATGAAATGAAATATCGTTTCTTTGCATTAAATGCAGTACAGTGGTCACAAAACTTTAGTCAGGTCTACTCACATATATTCTACCTGCAAGCAGGCGTGCAAATCTTTACTTACATACTAATATCATAATCACACTAAAACAAAAAACAATATTAATTAACCTGTTTTTCATTCAAGATACTCTTTAACACTATAAAATCTATGGTCCAGTAGCCATTTCGTCAGTTGTAATTTAGTTTAGGGCCCTGCAATAATTTTATTTCGTCAGGAAGCTATATTATATACACACATATATTATATTATTATACACATATGAAATACATTTTTCATACTTATGTCTTAATAGCAGGGGCGAACTAGTATTAAGATTTGATATTTATTATCATTGTTAGATTGTAAGCTGACTCGGCCCTTTTACAGCCACGAATTTATATTTAGTTGACACGGCCTATTTACAGCCACGATCTTATCGTCATGATCGTAGAACAGTGTCGGATTTAAAAAAATACCCATAATTTTGCATATATATTTATATATAGTTTTATATTGTTTGTGGTCTGTAATTTATAGTGCAAATATTAGAAAGGGTTCCAAAATGAAATCTAGAAGGTTTGCACTTATTATGAGACTTAAAAAGTGACAAAAAAACAGTCGAAATGACAGTTGAATGGCCGCCATGAAAATTTTAAATATAGCAGATCCGTCACTGTTCTACGATCATGACGTTATATTAAGTAGTTATTAAGTTACAATTTACCTTGCTCATGGTAATAATGTTATTATAACACACATAAATCTGGATTATTACCTGTTACGGTCCAACCATGATTACCTAACTTGTGTGTATTTCTATGTTTTAGTTTTATATTATTTTAGTGGTGACAATATCCAAGTTGTTACAAGATAACCAAAGGAAGTAAATTATTTGATTTGATTGATATACTAATAATAATAATACAAAAATACGTAATAAATAAATCATTAAAAAAATATATAATGAGGACACTTGGAGTATAGAGAAAATTCCATTAATGTTTGCGGCTAGGCGCGGTGGTGGCTCGGTTGTAAGAACGCGTACCTTAAATCCTACAAAGGTCGGTTCAAACCCACCCGGCATGTACCAATGAGAAATACACTTTTCTTACGTACTGCAGTCATAGATTTACAAAACCACCGTTCTCGTGCCTCGGAGAGCACGTAAAGCCGTCGGTCCCTGTTCCACTAATGCCAACTTGTGGAATCGTTAATTAATTGTTATGAAATATTGACATCATATCCTCGCCAAGCCGTCTGGCCAGCGTGGCGAGTATAGGCCGATATCTCCAGTTCTGGAAGCAGTGGAGGTCTAGGACGCTGTGTTCTATAGGGTTCCGTTGCCAAAAAGCTCGAGAACTGCTGTTTTATGGGATACGCAATAAGCCCGTCTATTTGTTTCCAATGATCAACTAACTATAGTACTGTTACGGTCAGTCTTTGTCGATTGCCGGATGTTTTCATGTTAGCAATTGGTTTTATTACTTCGATTATGGTTTTCTGGTTAACTGTACTTGGAATTTGGGTGTTTATTTGTAATACTTAAGATTATCTTAATAAATGTAGAGTTCTTAAGCTTATTAACAAGAATAAACAAATAAAATATTTTATTTTTATAATTAATGATAATATAATTGTATTTTAATTTATTTACTGTAAAATGCTAACTGCCCCTGACATACCATTCACTGTATATCTATCATATCTATTCTATATTATTCCTGTTTCTCATTTAAGAGCATTTTTATTATTACAGTAGTTATTTAAGTTTTTTTTTTAACTCCACTGCTGGATATAGGCCATTGCACGCGGTTATTTGCAACCCTTCTCTGCTATCCCCTTTGAGTCATCCGTCCATCTGTCGGGTGGTCATCCTACTCTGCGTTTCATCGTCCCGTACATGGTCTCCACTCTAAAACCCGTTTGACCCATCGGCCGTCGGTTCTGGCGACAAATGTGTCCGGCTCACTGACACTTCTGCTTGCTAATTTTGAATGCTACGTCAGTAACTTTGGTTCTCTGACAAAATATATTCATTAAAAAATACCTTGCACAGCTCGCAGATCGACTTTAAACTAGAGGACCAGACCCACTGTCACGGTCCTCGTCTGTGCTACATACTATATTACGGGGAGAACGCATTGGTTGAAGTACTTTGTCTTCAGACATTGTGGTATAGAAGATGTGGTGGAGTTTCCCGTTTGCTGAAGTTGGCTGCGCCTAACTGATTGGTAGGTCCTATAGGTAGATGTATGCTCGCATAATGAGATTGGCGTTTCCCACGTACGTTGGTCTCGCTTTGACATCTTGAACATGACTTTCTCTTGTCCAAGTTTATTCCGAGACCAACCCGCTGGGAAGTCTTATTTAAGCAGTTTAGAATTCCGCTAAGATCCTTAAACGAGCTCGCCATGATGACTATGTTATCAGCAAATCTGAGGTGTGATTTATTTTAATAAGAAACAAAAGATATATTCGTGTATGTTATTACATGGTAGTTGTAAAGTAATACAATACAGCTTTAATATCTTCAGTGTCACTAAAGGATACGCCACCTAACCATTTTCTCACGCTCGCTCAATTTACTGTACTTATTTTTAAGTGTCACATTGTTTATCGACCTTGTTGTAAGCATAATTTTCAGATTTTTTTGGGCAAATTTATTTTTTTATCTATTAGTAGGTATGTGGTAAGTTTACCTCTGCAATATCTATACATAGAGTTTTATTGTCCATAGTTAAGAAGAATTTAAGTACAAACAAATAATTAAAAATAATAATTAAAAAAACTTTTCTAAGTCACTTTTTATCATAATGTAAAAAATATTCCTCAGTTTCCTAGCTTTATAAATCTTTAACAACAAAAGAAGAAAATCTAGAAACGCGACATAATATGGTAATTAAACATCAAATCTCCCGGGATCTTCGAAGCGAGTTCTCTAACTGTAGTTCCGGTAATTGTAATGGATTCTACCGGAAGCCGTATCATTTTGATTATTATAGCACCTTGAATATAAAATCTGAAGATATACCTTTTAGAACAGCGGTTCACTTTTTTGCTGATGGAATTAATATCTATTATGTTGAAAGCTGTATTGGCTTGGTTGTAAAAACACTTTCCTTAAAATCCAAAATTGTCGCGGTTCAAATCCCAGCATCTAACAATGAGAAATGCACTTTTCTTACGTACATTTGTCATAGATTTACACCACCGTTCCCGTGCCTCGGGAAAGCACGTTAAGCCGTCGATTTCGGGTCCATTAATATGCATGGCGTGTAGGTCAAATTCTCTAGAATTATGATCTGGTATGCCTATTTCCAGCAGTGAAGATCTAGGGACTCTGTATTCTAGGTGCCGTAATATGTAAAGTATGGCTCTTTAAGAGCATATTTCTGAATGATTTGACTTACTCACGCCACGCTCGACAGACCAGATGGCGAGGGTCTGTTGTTTTGATAATTTGTTAAGGACATAGGATATTAATACGTCATATAAACTTATATCTAAATTCGTGAAGCGTTGAAGAACTAAGTAGTAATTCAATTTTGTGCTAAATGCTTTAGAATATTTTTTTTTTTTTTTTGCAATGGTTTTACCATGCGGTATATTATTATATTGGCATTAGGGGCCCCTTTTTTCATTGAGCAACGACACTCCCCCCAAACACCATGCTCCTTTCTCCACCGAAACAAATAATGTATTATGCTGCTTTATTAAACATAGCGGTTTGTTATATGCTTAGACTCTGCAGTTACTGACGATATAGAATAGCCATTATCATAAGAACAAATGCTTATTAGAGCAGAATCTCAGCGGAGCCCTCAAGAACGACCTCTCTCGTTCATTTACGAGCGTATACTAATCGGATACGCAATTTTTCGCCTGTTATATAGCATCCCTTCCCCTCGACTGGTTACGGCCACGCCGACGAACGTGATTTGAAAACAAATACGTACATTTCTAGAATACTGTATTTGTTCGCGTTAAGTTAAGCGATGTTCCGCTCGGACAGGAAACACAGAACTAAGAATAGAGAGTAACATTTAATATAAAAAGGAAAATATCATTACGACCTGAATAACCATTTCGGAATAGTCAGAAACCACGCTTTTGAAGAAACGGATTCTCATTTAGCCATCTTTCATCATATATATTACTAAAACAATTTAGAATTGAATGATATTTTGTACAGATGTTCCTTGAAATCCAGGGTTAGCCAGGCTAAAGGTAACACCGGGGAAAACAGCTAGTATATATTAGTAAAAGCGGTGGTGGTCCGGTTGTATAAACACTTTCCTTAAAATCCAAAAAGTTCGCTGTCGAAACCTGGCATCAACCAATGATTCACTTTTTTACGTAGGTAGTACATTTGTCATAAATTTACAACACCACAATTCCAGTGCCTAAGAGAACACGTTAAGCCGGCGGTCCCGGTTCCACTAATACTAACTTGTTGAATCGGTAATAAATTATCATTAAAATTTACATCAGACCCTCGCCAACCCGTCTGGCCAGCGTGGGAGGTATAGACCAAATTCTCCCTCTATGTTTTGGAAGGACCATCTCCACCAGTGAAGGTAGATAGATAGATAGATAAATTCTTAATTGCACAGAAAATAATACATTTTACAGTACATAGGCGAGCTTAATGTCTAAAAACATTTTCTAACAGCTAACCTTTGGGAGATGTGAGCAGGGATAGTAAGGTGCATGACCGCTAATATTTGAGATAAAGAGATTTATTGAGTTAAAAAACTTATAACTAAAAAAAGAACGATAATAAATCTATAATAATTTATAATATAGACATGCAATACATAGATAACATATACTGGTTACATACTATATTTATATATATCCATACAATAATATACCGATTTAGTCAAGTTAAGTCAAGGTCTAGGGCACTGTTCTAGAGGCTGTGTTGATAACGTTGATGGACTTTTTTGATCCTTGGAATAAATGAAGCATTGTGTCTGAAACATATAACAAAACCATTTCTAGTTTATTGTAAGTTCTGTGGCGAGTGTGGACAATGTTATTCCACGAATCGAGTTAGAATATAATAAATTTGTCGGAAATTTCCTTTTTGTTTTCCTAATTTCCTAGATAACATTGTTTTCCTGTAAGATGGAGAGTACTTGCCATCATTGTCATTATGCAGAGTTGTATTTTGTGAATTATATTAATATTTTCGACCGCCTCCGTGGTCTAGTGGTAACAAACGTTGCCGTGAACTCGGGAGGTCATGGGGTCGATTCCCACCGGGGGCAAGTTGTACATTGTATAATTTGTCTCGGTCTGGGTGTTTATATGTATAGTGTGTATATATTTACAAAAAAAAAGTATAATATGTAGTTTATCAACCATCTAGTTTCCGTAACACAAGCCTCGTAGCTTACCACGGAAACTAGATGGCGCTGACCTGTCTGGAAATATTTATTATTATTATTATTTGAAATATAAGATGACACGGCCCTTTTACAGCCACAGCCTAGTTTTTTTTATATTTGTGTTGACATTTATAATGACTTGTATTAATATAATTAATTTAATGGGGTGTATCACTAAGTTTTTATCACGATAGATGGCGCATGATAGATGGTACCTAATATAGCTGTAAGTTGCATAGAAAACTTGTATTTTTATTACGAAATTTATTATTTTCTGGATATTATGCTGAAGTGAGCAGCTTTTAAGTGTACAAATCGAGATTTCTAAGCGAAATCAAAGATATGGTGTACTCAAAATTGCCGTTCTATTAATAAAACCTTTTTTCTTTTGAAAGACGGTGTGCGCTAACTTAATTCGTCTTTTAAGGTGTTAGAAATAAAATACATTTTTCTGTTACAAAATTAAAAACTACAAAAACATTTAAAAATGATCCAACATGGGTGTAAACAAGGTACCATTGCCTCTAGCGACATCTAAAAAAAGCTTTGCCTGATACACGCCATTGATTGTAAGCTGACACGGCCCTTTTACAACCACTAACTAGTACCTATTTATATTTATTTTTAATATTTGTGTTGACATTTATAATGACTTGTACTGATTTTTAATATTTGTATGCTTGGCGACAATTTTTTTTTTCTTATTGGTACCCTACGCGAAACAGAAAAAAAACGAATTAATGCTCTAGAGATGTGGTGTTGGCGGAGAATGCTGGGCATATCATGGACGGAGTTCCGAACAAACAAATCCATACTGGAGGAACTGAGGATCAGACAGCGCCTTTCCTCGGCTGTACAATTACGCATTCTTACTTTCTTCGGACACGTGTCACGGCGTGAAGAAACATCAATCGAGCGCTTGGTAGTCTAGGGGATAGTCGATGGCAAGAGGATGCGTGGTAGGTCTCCGATGAGATGGACCGATCAGGTGAAGGTTGCAATGGATCATCCCCTACATGAGTGCACTAGGAAAGCCGGGGTCCGAGAGGAGTGGCGACGGCTTGTTAAGCGTGCCACTAGCACTCCAATGGCGACCACGACCACTCTGCCAAGTGTGTAGCGACTAAGAAGAAGAAGAATAGTGGTATAGTATAATTATCTTAAAACACAACACCAAGATGAGTGCTGGTTGAAGTAATGAACAAATGAATTATGTTTACGTCCCAGAGCCCACAATATCTCAAGCACACCCCACTGTAATGTAATTACTGCACATTATTGGTTAGCCGAGCCTGTCTCAACAATTTTCACAATCTACCTGTACTGTATTCCAAGGGCTTAGCCACGATACTGGTAAAAAGTCTCGTTTGCTGTAGAGACTCTACGTCCGCGGAGTTTAGTCATTAATTAGATTGTCTGCTCTAGGGTTCTTTCCTCGCTCAGAGAATCAACATAGCGATTTGCCACCTCGCCATTGTACTTGGACACGAGTTATAATTAAATTAGGTTTAGTAAGTAATTCCCACTAAATTATTTTAAGTTTCATCACAGCGCCTAAAGCACAAAGTCCTAGACCTCCACTGTTGGAGGAAAATCCAGAAAATTGTGGAGAATTAAGCTACACTCGCTGGCCAGACGGGGTGACGTAGTTCTGATGCCATTTGTAATGACAATTTATTAACGTTTTCACAAGTTGGTATTAGTGGAACCGGGACCTACGCACAGAAGCACAGCAAACAGTGGTGTTGTAAATAAATGACAAATGTACTTAAGAAAAGTGTATTTCTCATGCCAGGGTACAAATCGACCTCTTTAGGATATTTTTTTATTTTATTTTTAAGGAAAGTGTAGTGTACAAAATTATGTATACAAAAATATCTAATCTTAAAGCCTTACAAATTTTCACTGTTAGCTATAATGAAAAAATAATAAGTACCAACAGAATCAGTACAATAACAATGTGATATGAAATAACAATTGCATTTGTATACTGATCCCGTTTTACAACTTGAGAATCATACAATATAATAAAGTAATTAAGTGTAACAACAAGTATTAGTAACAATAAGTAGGTACTCAAACAACACTTTACAAATTTTGACAAGAAATATAAATAAAACATAAGTAATAGAAAAATATATAAAATAAAAATAAAACTGAAACAAATTTATAAGTTGAATTATTACATTTTATGGTTAATTAAAAATAAATATATATTATATAGGTATATAGATCATAATCAAATCATTTTAGTTAGTAGTGCTCACCCTGATGAAGTCAGAAACATTCCTTTCTAGCCACGTTTCTAGCTTTATAACCCGTTGTTGGGAGAAGGTCTGTACAAATACCCTTTTGATTTTAAAGTTAATTATATTCGTCAATATTTCTTCGCTCATTCTTTCAACATGCCCGAACCATCGTAGCATGCCTTTCCTTATTTTTGTACCTATGCTTCCTTTTATACCTAACCTTTTCTGTATTTCGACGCCGCATATCCGACACAACGATCTCATGTCAACTGCATTAAATCTACTAATTAGTACTACTTAATCTAGCTGAAGCCTTGATCGTAGAACCTGGTTAATATTTTACTACTCCTATACAGGGTGACCAGGAAATTAGTGGCTATGGCTTTAAGGGGTGATAGTATCTGACAATTCCAGTCGATATTACTATGATAACTACTGTCCTAAATTTAACCCTTTCCAAGATATTACTAATTAAAAAAAAAAAACATTTATTTTAATTTTTCGTTATAGTATAAAGATTTTCGTGTAAGATATCAATAACTACGATGACTTGACTATTCATATTCCTTATTTAGTATTTTTTTGTATTTTTTTTTAATTAGGATTATTTTGGAAAGGATTAATTTTAGGACAGTAGGTCTCATAGTAATATCGACTGGAATTGTTCCATACTATCACCCCTTAAAGCCATAGCCACTAATTTCCTGGTCACCCTGTATACACCGTTAGCGTTTTTAGGAGTACTTGTATTTTGGATTTTAGCACTTGTCTACGCCCCTGCGCTTGGCTCCCATAACAAACAACTATTACAATTTTGTAGTTAGTAATAGGAAATAGGGGTTGGGTTTGATATATTAGGTTTCACTGCATTTATCACGTTTAGTTTTATACCCTACGACTTTGTCTTAAAGGTTGTCGGATGTTTATTTAATATTATCTATTTACCAACTAAGGTAACTGCACCTTCTAAGATAGAATTATCTACTAAAATACTAAACATTATTTATTTCAAACAAAACTTTTAATTAAATAAACTATATTACAATAAAAACTAAATAAGAATGTCAATTTTTCTTAGAGAATTTATAATGATTTATTTTTTATTTGTTTTTTTTTTTTTTTTATATACTAGCACGACATGTGACCCTGCGCCCACCTGATGGTAAGTGGCGCGCAGGGTCCATGAATGTTAGCAACTGGAATCAAACCCTTATATCCGACATCAGTCCCTAACACTATGCCGGCTTGACTAGATGCCTTTTCACACTTCGCTTGAAGGACTCCAGGTTATAGGAAAGTGGAAACACAGAGGCTGGAAGAGCATTCCACATCTTTATTGTGCGACAGATGTATGAGTCACCAAATTTATAGGTACGCGAAGGGATAGTGACTACGGTATGTGGGTGCATATTCTGACCTGTGCGTGTGGTTCGGTTGCGGAATGGAGAGGAAGGAATTAGGTTATAGAGCTCTTCAGAGCACTCACCATAGTATAGCCGGTAGAACACGCTCAGAGAAGCTACATCTCGGCGAAGCTGCAGGGATTCGAGAGTTCCAGATATAGTGGCATCGTCCACAATTCGAACAGCTCGTCTTTGTAGGACATTGAGAGCATCTGTGAGGTACTTGGCTGAACCATCCCAAAGGTGTGAACAGTATTCCACGCATGATCTGATCTGTTAATATATTGTACTTTCATAATCTGTAATTAATTTTATTTATTTTTCCCTAGCATAACGACAATTGACAAAACCTTTTTTTTACGTTAATAATTACATAGTTTCGATCCCGCCGATTTGAAATCCAGTGTTTTATCTGTAATAAAGTACCTGGTCATAATAAAGAACCTAATCGTAAAAATAGTGCTTTGTAACTATTTCATACATTTTTAACCAATTGACTATTTAATTAAATTGTATTTTAATGCTGGTGTAAAAAAAGGTGTTGTAATTAAATTTCAAAAAAACAATCAATTCTTATGATTATTGAATTGTTTGAGGCATGCTGCAACAAAGTTGGTGCCTGGTTTTGGGCAATCTCTTTTAACCTAAAAAAATAAATAAAAAAAAAGCCTTTCAAATCGCTGTTCTGTGGTATGGTGCCCAATACACTAGCAGCATTTCCTCTCTGAATTAAGATGCTTAATTATTGAGAGAAAAAACTGCCAGCCCTATTGTTACCAGAGACGTCTATGAGCCTTGGAACAATTTCTTTATAGAAAGCTTTCAGTTCTGATCCCCACGAGCCCATCTACTAATATTAGTACTGAACTAGTATTAGAACTGAAAGTATTATATACTTTAAAATTAATACATTATAAGATTTTATCTAACCAATTTGATACCAAACTCACTAGAGATTTTGATAAGCATTCTTTTTAAAAGTTCAATCAACACAAAGCAGACAACACTCATAAACAAGCGGATTCACATTTAGCAAATTTTACTATAGGCCAATCGTGACAAGTGGCAAGCTCGTCTAGCATACCAAGCTCGAAAAATATCACAAATTAATTAGGTAAATAATAATTAAATTTATTTAAATTAGCCACGGCGCGGTGGTGGCTCGGTTGTAAGAATGCGTACCTTAAATCCTACAAAGGCCGGTTCAAACCCACCCGGCATGTACCAATGAGAAATACACTTTTCTTAAGTACATTTGTCATAGATTTACAACACCACCGTTCCCGTGCCTCGGAGAGCACGTTAAGCCGTCGGTCCCGGTTCCACTAATACCAACTTGTGGAATCGTTAATAAATTGACATACAAAAAATCATATGACATCATATCCTCGCCAAGCCGTCTGGCCAGCGTGGCGAGTGTAGGCCAAATTCTCCAGTTCTGGAAGGCCCATCTCCAGCAGTGGAGGTCTAGGTCGCTGTGTTCTAGGGGCTGTAATGAATGAATGAATGTAATGAAATTAGCCACTAGGAATCGAACCCGGTACTTCCTAAATCCACGGACTTAACCACTAGACCACAGAAGCAGTTACTAAAAGAATTGCAATCAATACACAAAGACTTTCAAATAATTTTATGAATTATTAAACAAACTGAATGGTATACTCGTAAGGGTTAAGGTATGAGCACTTATTATTAGCCACTTTTAAAACTATTATCCAGTCAAAAGAGAATGCCTATTTTTCTTAGAGTAATGGGCCTATTAAAAAAATCTCGTGCCATAATGTGATTTATTTTTAATTTGATAGTTAATAGTTTTAATAATTTTAACGGGTTTTTACGCGATTTACCTTAGAGACATATTTCCCCCGACGTTATATAAATTATAAAAACTATTATGAATGTGCGCGAAAGTGTAAAAGTTTGATTGTTAGTTAATATATTAATTTATTTTATTTATTTAAAACTTTATTGCACGTTATACAAGGGGCGGACTTAATGCCGCTAGACATTAACTGACAGCCAACCTTTTTTAACTCCTATATTAAGTGAAGTTAACAGAGCAAGAGAATCTACAATTTTATAAGGGAGCGTCGTAAGCCAAAACTTAGTCCTATCACTCTTTATGTATCCGTTGACTGTACGTAGAGGTACCTTCCCTCGGAGAGCCTGAAGATGGAGACCCGGAGAACGCTGCCGATCCCAAGCGGACAACGAAGCGTCACGGGGATCCTGGACAGCGGCGTTATCTTCTCAAGCTCTAAAGTCCAGACATAGAACCACAAGCTGAGGGGGTGACAGTATCTCGCAAAAGAGAAAAGTGAAGAAATCAAGAATTAAAATTATAACAGTAATTATTTTAAGCAAGACTAGTGCGAAGCAGCTGTTCCAGCGAGAAGGAATAAGTGAATCCATCTGACAGTTGTTTTCCTAAAAATGGTGTGAGGCAAAGGATGTCGTTTGCAGCCGAAAATGTTCATCCTTGGCCATTGTCCATAATAATCGATACAACTTTAACTGTTAGGTGCCGATAATAGGTTCCGTCACCTTAACATACATACACCTTTGTGTATTGTGTTTGATAATTCATAAAGTTCTAAAGAAAAAGTTTTATCGATTGCATTATTTCCTCAGTAGAGTCGGTGGCGAACTGGCAAACAATGGGTGTGGCCAAAGAAAATTATAGTTTACTTTGGTAGTAAGACACTTATAAAATGTAAATAGTGGTATTACATCATAAAAAGAGCCAAACTATAGAAAAAAAAAAAACGAAAAATCCTTCTAAACTTTCACGCATCCTATATATGTATGTTAGTAAAAGAGAGACTAGAGTATCATCACAACCGTTTCCCTTCCGGGGTGGTCAGAAACCACGTTAGTAAAAGATTAAGCTGCAAAGCACTCCAAAGAGTAAGATGTTAACAGAAGACCAGCAGCTTAGTAGATACCAGTGACCTGTTAATAATTTTCATACGGTACATACTTTCAACGAGAACAACAAATAGGAGGTAGGCGGACGGATGGTGGTAATTTCCCCAGTCTGCCGGGGCGGGGAAGTATCCACCGTTCGTACCGATAAACCCAGTAAAGTGTATCCACACGTTTCGAGATCAGGCTCGAATTGGCGTCAAGCCCAGTCAAGCCGGCAAAGTGTTGGGGACTGATGTCAGTCATGAGTGTCTGATTTCCGATGCTAACATTCGCGTCACTAACCATCAGGTGGGCGCAAGGTCACATGTCGTGCTAGTATAAAAAAATAAAAAATAACCAAAGTGGTCTCCAAGTCTACGTTATATTTAGGCAACCAGCGTGCTAAAGCCTCACCTTGTCTGGCCATTCCTATGTAGGGTCAAGTGGAATAATGGTCGCACAAGTGTAATGCGATAGGGGCACGTATTTATAGGTAGTATTAACTACAACCCAATACACAGGTATGGCACGAATCCCTTTAACCAAAGGTAAAAAATATGCATTATCTCAAAACTATTTATTATTGCTTGGTAATGCTTATATGAATTCTATTTTTATATTTTTTAAATTAAAGAAACTATATTACAACAATAACTAAATTAAACCTAAAAAAAATACATAGAAAATTAAAATTTAAACTGCCTCCGTGGTCTAGCGGTTAAGTCCATGGATTTAGACTCGGAGGTACCGGGTTCGATTCCAGGTCGGGACACAAAAATATTTATTAATGTAAATAAATACATTTAATTTATATTTAATTTATTTGTGATATCTCTCGAGTTTGGTACGCTGGAGACATCGACGAGCTTGCCACTTGTCATGATTGGCCTATAGTAAAGTTGGCTAAATGTGAATCCGCTTATTTATAAGCGTGGTTTCTGGCCACCACGAAAGGGAAACGGTCGTGATGATACTTTACTCTAAAATAAAATTAAATACTTACAAAATAGCTCCTTCAAATCGCTGTCTTATGGCATGGTGCCCAATACACTAACAGCATTTCCCCTTTGAATTGAGATACTTAATTTTTGTGAGAAAAAACTGCCAGCCCTATTGTCACCAGAGACGTCAATGAGCCTTGGAACAATTTCTTTATAGTAAGCTTTCAGTTCTGATCCCCACGGGCACATCGTTTTTACATTAATAATCGAAAATAAGTAACTATTGCAAATCGTTTCATATTTTCTAATTTAAAATTATTAAATACCTATTGATTTAAAACATTGATATTATAATAAAGTTAAATAAGAATAAGATAATAGTAATTTTATATAATTGTTATTGATATATTATATATATATATATAACATAAATATTTAATATTTTCATGCCGCTAGCGGTAGAATGCGTAGGAAATTATGTAAGACCACAATATTATTCTGTACACAGTATTCTAAAAAAATATGATATTTTGATTTTAATTGATTAAAACTTTGAAAAACTATAAATCTTTAATTAGTACTATTTATTTATTTGTAGAATTCCACAGCTGTCTCTTACAAATTAATATTGACATTTAAACCTAATACTTTGTCAAGCTAAAATATCTTTATTCAACTAAACCTATTACAGGCATTAGTATGACAATGCCTTTATACAGCAGCTATAATTTTAAGTTACCTTCTTTTTTTTTTTCTTAATAAATGTTTCTTCTAGCATATAGTATGACAATGCCTCTTTACAGCAGCTATTATTTTAACTGACATTTACATTTATATTTTTATTTTTATAATTGTGTCTGTCTTAGCTTATAGTATGACAATGCCTATATACAGCAGCTATTATCTTAACTGACATTGACATTTATATTCTTATAATTGTGTCTGTCTTAGCTTATAGTGTGAGAAAACCCATCTACAGCAGCTATATTGTTAAGCGTTATTCTTTATTTATAATTTTGGTATTTTATTGTTTCTCTTTCCAAATGATGGTTATCATGTACTGCTCCAGATTCACCAATATGTACTATAAAATTATATCGTTTTATATCAATATTGTAAAAATTTACGTGTAAAAGTGCAGAATACATATCTTTTTGTCCTTTGCCTACTTGCAAAATAAACGAATTGAATTGAATTGAATTGAATTAGTGACACGTTATTATTTAAATAATTTTGAATGATATTACTGCTGCTAGTGGAAGACTAAGCAGCAAAGTGTTTTAAAAAGTAAGCTGTTAGCAAAGGACCAGCAGCTCAGTATTCCAGTGACCTGTTAATGTTAAGACAGGTACTTCTTATCAACTTGTTTCAACTTCTCTATTTTGTTTATTTTTCTCACTTTTTCATTTGCAGCAACATCATTATTTGTATGTTTATTATGAATATCTATATATATTTATTGATAGGTTGTGAAATTAAACAAATTCGAAAGTATTAACGCAGTTTTATTTCCCATTAAATAGTAGTCCAAAAGAAAAACTTGCTCGACGTACTCGACACGATGACAGAGAGAAAAAGTTTTTTTTTTTTTTACAGTTAATTTGAAATTACTCAACAATATAATTTGTTTTGTAATAGTAAGTAAATATTGGTATGTATATATTGACTGATTTAAAATTGCACCTAACATCTATACTGTCTAAATATCCTAAAGTCAACTGTCAGAGAATGCCTAGCGGCATTAAGTCCGCCTTTTGTACATAGTACATTAAAGTATTTAAATAAATAAATACAAAATTCCCAATACAAGACGTTCGAGTATTCTTGATCTACCTGTACAGGCCATTTCTCTGCAACCCCAGCGTTGTGTATAATTGAAATAGTTTATCTTACCTCTGGACCTCATTTATTATGTAAGAACATTCTACAGACAATATTTCTGATTTCTACAGCAGTATCTTCAAGTAAATAGTAGTACTATTATTCGGTATTAATGATTTGCATTCCGTAATTTACGGCCACATCTTGGCTATTAACTAGATTACAATTTGACAATGCTTCTTTATAGGAGTTAAGGTAACAGCAACTACTATCGAGGTAAATTATGTATGCGTTTTTACAGAATTTAAAAAGGAAAGTATCATCACGACCGTTTCTTTTTTGGGGTAGTCAGAAATCACGCCTATAAAGAAGCGGATTCACCTTTAGACAACTTTACTATAGGCCAATCATGACAAGTAGCAAGCTCCTAGATGTCTCCAGCGTACCAAACTCGAGAAATATCACAAATACCAATTAAATGTATTTATTTAAATTAATAAATATTATTGTGTCCCGGTACCTCCGAGTCTACATCCACGGACGTAACCGCTAGACCACGGAGGCAGTCAATTTAATTTAATTTATTCTAAACCTAACTTGTTGAAAGAAGAAGGATGACAGCCCTGACGATAAATATTAATGATGAACTCTAGAGCAAGTAGATGAAATTATATGTCTGGGCATTGTTATCACTGCGGATGGGAAGTATGATAAGGATGTTGAAAGATGAGTGAAAGCTAGAAATAGTGTTAACGGTGCCCTGGTACCACCAGTCTAAATGTCAGTGACAAAGCTCGGCTACACAATGTTAGTACCAACACTTATGTACGGAAGCGAGAAGTGGATATATCAGAATATGCATGAGAGTAGAGTTGGTGCAGTAGAAATGAGGTCGTTTGCTTCGAATATGCAGCATCACTTTGTCGGACCGCAAGGGATAAAAAATAAGGAAAATAATGCTCCGATAGTACGGGCATGTTGAAAGGATGAGTGAAGAGAGATTGACGAACCAGATATATAATGCGAATGTTGTGTATTCCGATCAAATAAATGTGTGTATGCTAAACATAACTACTAGATGTGGCCTCCCTGAGCGTGTTCTACAAGCTATACTACGGTGAATGTTCTGAAGAGCTCCACAACTCTTACATCTGTCGCACGCTGAAGATGTGGAATGCTCTCCCAGCCAGTGTGTTTCCCCACTCCTATAACCTGGAGTCCTTCAAACGTAGTGTGAAAAAGCATCTTTATAGGCCGGCATAGTGGTAGGGACTGATGTCGGTCGTCTGAGGCTGGCGTCAGTTGCTCCTATCCTTGGACCTCGCGTACCGCTTACCATCAAATGGGCGCGGTCTCACATGTCATGCTCAGTAATAAAAAATAAAAATAAAAATTTTTAGAGGGCGATGATATACTGTTAAATACACACATATATATAATTTATTAGCTAATGTTTTGGACTTGTAATCGGTATTCTTTTTAATGTTTTTTTTATTCGATGGGTAAACGAATTTATCAAGAATGTGGCGACTCCAAATGCCATAACTACCTTAAACAAAATATTTCCCCAATAATTTAACGAAGAAACGCGGCAAACATTTTAGGTACCCTCCCAGGTTTTTTTTCATAATACTAGCACCTTATGGTAAGCGGCGCGCAAGGTCCATGATTGTTAGCAACTGGAACTAGACACTCATGACTGACATAAGTCCCTAACACTATGCCGGATTGACTGGGCATGACGACAATTCGAGCCTGATCCCGAAACGTGTGGATACACTTTACTGGGTTTATCGGCTCAAACGGTGGATACTTCCCCGCCCCGGCAGACTGGGGAAATTATCACCATCAGTCCACCTACCACCTATTTGTTGTTCTCGTTGAAAGTATGTGCCATTTGCAATGATGTCAAATGTAATTTTTTACTTTCCAGGAGAACTAATATTGTAAGCTTGCCATGGTGATATTTATATAAAATTAACACAGATTGAAACAAGACTTACTTAGTTTAGTTTTTACTAAATACTTTTAAACCTTTAACCTTTAAAAACTAAACTATAAATACCTATTAAATACCTATTAAATACCTATTAAATACCTATTAAATACCTATTAAATACCTATTAAATACCTATTAAATTAAAAATTTAAACTATTAAAAAAATGAACTAAGGGCTTACCACCTGGGAGGGTTGCCAGTATGTATTTTTTGGTTAATTGTTATTTATTTATTTATTATTTAAGGTACACTAACAGGTTACAATTAATACATATCAAGCACAAATTTACAATAATTCATAAGGTCGGAATTGCAACCCAAGGGCAGTGTACACGGCATGCTACACATAGCTACTTCGATGATTAGAGTCAACAGTGTTTTTCAGTTTTAAAATTTTAGGTTTCATCCATTTCATCATTATCAATATATTAATACTATATCGAGAATAAATATGTTATTATTATTGTCAATTTATGCTCGACAAACCCATAGTAAAAACAATTTTCAAGTCTCTCCCTAAATTTTCAATTACTGACGAATCACGTCTTTTGGCATCTTGCGAAAGCGAGTCTGGGGCCTGGCTGCGTGCTATTCCCTCACCCAACACGGGCACGCAACTTGATCCCACCTCACTTCGCATCGCTGTTTCACTCAGACTAGGTTGCCAACTATATGAAGCCCATAAGTGCGTTTGCGGCGAATTAGCTGATCCGTTTGGTCACCATGGCTTATCATGCTCAAAAAGTGCAGGCCGTTTCACCCGCCATAGATCCCTAAATTTAATCATTCAAAAGGCACTATCTTCTGCAAATTACCCATCAACATTAGAGCCAACTGGTATATTTCGCAGCGATGGGAAAAGACCAGATGGGCTAACCCTCGTGCCTTATAAACAAGGTAAGTCTTTGGTTTGGGATGCGACGTGTACTGACACCCTTTGTGCTAGTCGTGTTGGTGCGACACGAAAACGAGCAGGTGCAGCGGCTGAATTGGCTGCAAACGGCAAACGCAATAAGTACATAGAGTTGGCAAATCGTTACTATTTTGTGCCGTTTGCCGTAGAGACGATGGGCCCTTGGTCTGAGGACGCTAAATCGTTAATACGCGACATAAGCGTTGCCATCCGAGCGTCAACAGGTGATCCTTTGAGTAGGGAATATCTTATTCAAAGGATCAGTGTTGCCATCCAACGAGGCAACGTCGCCGGAGTCCTCGGAACATTGGGTTCATCTTCTCCTGGATTCGATGACATGTAGATTATAATCAAGATATTTGAAAGTATTTAGTTTTTATATTAATTAGGTTTATCTTTTAGTTTATTTAATTTAAGGTTTTGTTTAGTTTATTTTTAACTTTATTGTTTAGGTAGCTTTAATTTATATTTATTGTTTGTAATTGTGTATCTTACTTATAATTATATTTATGTTAAAAGTTACATCATAGGTTATATATTAGTATAAATCAATATAAGAATAGTAAAAAGTCACTTTACGTTAGTTTACAATCAATAACACTTGTCTCTTAAATATACTAACATTTGGGTTGAAAATGTCTAGATTCACAGTATCGCTAGAAAGGTCATTAAATAGTCGACACATACGGATAATAGGGTTATTATAAGAGCTGTTGATTTTATGGGTACCAATAATAAATGTTCGGTTCTTCTGTCGGGGATTACGCCAAGTACTAAATCTGAGAGAAGACAGCAAAGTAGAGGATTGAAGCAATGAGTGTGTAATTTTGTGCAGGTAAATGAGATCTTGTCATTATGCATTCATATTTTATTAATTTATCAAATAAAATACACGCTGCACGAACCCAAAATACTAACGAGCAATCAGCACACAGAATTAAAGTTGTTCCCAAACTTTATAAGAGGAACTGCCATAAACTGACGGTAAACTTTAACAACCACAGAACGGAACACTTGACGATATTAAGGTAGTAGCAGTTACGACTTTGCCTTAATAAAAGTTACCAGGTTCGATTTCTGTATGGATTTTATTATTTATATTTTTATTTATTTATTTATTATAAACTTTATTGCACAAAGTACAAAGGCCGCTAGACATTCTATACTGGTCAAACTTTTGGGACAACTAAAGCAGTTGCGAAAAGATAAGGCAGGTGCTATCAAAACTAATAGAAAATATTAGACTTCAATACATACTAGTGAATAAATACTTATTTACATAAATAAATAATAAAATTATAAATTGTAAAAAAAAAAAAAAAAATTTGATTCGCCAACGAGTCTGGCCAGTGTCGCCAAGTGTAAGCTAAATTCTTTAGAAATATTCTGTATAGTTCTGGAAGGCCTATCTCCAATAGTAGAGGTCTAGGATTATGTGTTCTGGCTGTGATGAATGCTCATGCTATCCCCTCTCACCACACTGCTTTTGTGTCCAAGTCGTTTGTAGTTGTGGCTGCAATGATTTGGAATTATCTACCGACGGAGGTTAAAGATGCTCCAAACAAGTTTTTAGTTACTAGTAAATTAGTTTTCAGACACTTTCTGGATTCTTAATTTTCATTATTTTTATATTTTGTTTTTTTATTTTATTTCAAAACTTTATGCACTAGGTACACAGGCGGACTTAATGCCGCTAGGCATTCTTACTAGTCAACCTTAGGGACATTTAGAGCATTTGTTATGTGAGGCAGGTGCAAAATATAATAGGAAATTAAGATTTTTGAAAAAAAACAAAATAAATCAAATTGTTGTTCTCATCGGATGTTGTGTATCTAAATTTATGTTTATGTATACCTCGTATAATTGTCAAAAGAGCAAATAGTTTTATGTTATATATTGTTTGTTATATAAATTGTATTGTGACTGTTTGTTACCATAATAAAATAAAATAAATAAAAAATATAATTTTAAATTTCTAACTTATATATAAACTTATTATAAAAGACAACTTAAATATACAAGTCATTAAAAACCGTATAATCTAACTAAAAATAACTTACCTAACTAAATTAAAATAAATTTATTAATGTATGTATTTTTTTTTGTTTCAGGTACCTACTGGAAGGGTTGTGCAGATATTAATATTGTTTGTAAAACCAATTTATTGTGTATTCTCTCTCGGTACAATTGTTTGTAATCCTGTATATAATAAAATAAAATAAAAATAAAATAAATAAAATACTGTGAATTTTTTGTATTAATCATATTTCCTCGAACGCTTAAATCAAGAATTTCTGGATTTTATTGGATTTTTGGGTATTAATGTCAAATTATTCGAGTCTATATGCGTACGAGGTCAATTTGATTTATTTTAACGAGGTAAGTGGATTTTTAATCAATAATCAATCCATACAAATATTATTATTGCGAAAGAAGTCTTGTCTCATCATCATCAAATCAAATCAAAATATATTATTTTTTTAGTTTTATACGTATAAAATATTATTTATGTAATCATTGATAATGGTCAATTAATTGATTTGAGATTACAACGCTACTCCATGGGGTTTGAGAACCTCACTACGACGGCTGTCACTTTGCCCGTTTCTGCGTCTAACCAAGTGCACATGAAATTTTCAAGGCGTTGTCAAAACAGCTCGTTAACACCTCGGGAGACAAAAGGGCTGGGCAATATTTGGGCCAAAGGATCAGCATTGCCATTCAACGTGGCAATGCTGCCAGTATCCTTGGCACTTTGCCTATTGGCAGCGATTTGGAGCAATCTTTTTATTTATAAAAAAAATATATTTTGTTTTTTCTTCATTTTTTTAGTTGTATTTTTATTTATTAATTAGGTTTATATTTATTAATAGTTATTTATGTTTTAAAATGTAAGTTTTTAGTTTATTATTATTTATAATTAGTTTTTTAATCTATTTTATTTAAATATTTTTGTATCTACTTCAAATAAATTATTATTTAAGTCAATAGTTATTTTAATAATTTAAAATTAGATGTCAAATAAATATAACAAACAATGAGTAGTAATAAATAGTTGCTAAGTTAATAATGTCAACTTATCTACGAAAAAATCATTGTCGCTCTCATCAAGAGTGCTTCTCGAAATGTTAAATTCTTGACAACGATGCCGAATAGAAGTTCCTGGATTCTCGGCCACAGATTCCCTTACTGTTGCTATTGTTAGGACTAATTTCTCAAATTAAACCAGTCTTCAATGTTGTATGATTTATTTCCATTTCCAATAATTATTTACAACCTTCACTATTTTAAAGGCGCGCAACGACCGACACGTCTGCTGTGTTCTTGTAATATGGCGCGATATGATTCCTGCCATTTATTAAAGCGACTCGTAACATCGTTATTGAACCAATCAGAAATCAGCACACGACTACGTTCGTACACAACGCCACCTACTTTACAAAACCATATTGCTAATCATTCTTAACTTATGTTTAAACACTGAGATAATAATGTAATAATAACTATGTTACATTAAAAGATAACACTATATCGAGTTACCCACAAAGACGACAACGAACAACGATCTATCAGCGTAAATTTGGTCCATTATTGCGACTGAAAACTTGACGTAATTGGCGAAGTGGTTACGCAAAACTTTCCCAATTTTTGTAATTTTAAACGTTATTGGTTTGAATACTTCTCCATATTCCTAAATCGAGTGATAATTGTCGAAAAAAATATCACCGTGCAACGCGTATTAACAAAATGGGGCAAATTTAAATCCAGCGCTCTTGCTGGGAGCTACTAAAAGCACATTTTTAGAATGTCAAAAATGTTAAATAAAGATTGTAAAAAATAATACTTAAATTGGCCTTTGAACTTTTCAGGGAAAACAAGTTAATTCAAGCGATTTCCTTCGACCACAAGAAATGGAGGGTAAAAAACCAAAGTAATGGCATTTGCTAGCCAACTCTCAACTATTTTCTAGCTCCAATGCTTGTGTTAAATACTTTTTTCTCCTCATTTTATACTCTGGAACTTTTCTTTACATTGTATTGTATAATTTTATTATAGTAATATTTAACTTGAACAACTTCACATTTTCTTGTTAAAGAATAGGTACACCATTTTTAATATAAAAACTCTACTTATTTTCTGAAGCATCCGCCAACAAAAGGTACTACCAAGAAATACAATAATTTAGTAAAAAAAATATATCTATATAATAATAATAATAATAACTACTTAACTACAGACTTATGTAGACTCTGCAATAGTGCTTCTAAAACAATCCAACATATAACGGGAGCAATAACATTGATGCAATCAGATTATAAACATAGACACGATCAAGTAGCTGCAATACTACACCAAATATTAGCAAGCAAATATAAATTAGTAAATCAAATTGTTCCATACTACAATAGAACCCAAGCACCGTTCTGCAAAATGACAATATTTGGTGGTATTTCTCTTCATGACATGTCGTTGCGATCATCGCATAACTCTACCCTTGCTATTCCCTCTCATCACACTAGTTTTATGCCCGAATCCTTCGCAGTTGTTGCCGCAAATCTGTGGAACAACCTACCCTTAGATATCCGACAGGCGCCAAATAGAACATTGTTTAAAAGGATGGTTTTCACACACTTCTTAAATAGATCCCAACAATTGTAAGTATGTATATATTGTATTTATTTATTTATTTATTAAGAAACCAACAACGTAACAATATGCTTAATAATAGTATGGTACAATTTATGGAGTAAGGTCAATTACAGGTTTCGCTATATAAACATAGTACGTAGTGGAGTTTAACTACTTACTATACAAAATAGGTACATAAATGTTTTAATAGTTTATTACAACATAATTTTATAAAGCACGGAAAATTTCCAAAAAATAATTAAAATATATATATATATATAGAGAAGAAGTATAATAATAATAAAACATACCTATAATTTGGTAACAACAACAACATGTAATATGTATATATTAAGTATGTATGTATATATGTATGTATATATTAAGTATTATAAGTATATTAGTGTTTAGTATATTAATATTATTTACTAGTAAGTAGTTTAGTTTTAGTAGTATTTTAATTTCTCCCTTATATTATGTTCTATAATTTGCGCGAACTTTCCACATACAATGTTCGTAATGTCCCTAAGGTTGACCGAGTAAGAATGTCTAGCGGCATTATTTAATATTCGAATCTACTGGGACAGAACGATTATAACTGACAAAACAGTACACTACAATCGACCTGACATTACTTTAATAAACAAAGAAAACAAAACAGCATATTTAATAGACATAGCCGTACCTAACATTCATAAATTGATAACTACACATACAGAAAAAAATACTCAATACAGAGACCTTGCAATAGAGATTAAATGCCAACTCAAGTTAGAAAAAGTAACAACTGTACCCATATTAGTATCTACGACCAGAGTAATTACCCAAAACATTACATGACAGCCTCAGAACTATTAACGTAGACTAGCACACATACAGACAATTGCAGAAAGGTACAATCCTTAATACTTACCGTATAGTAAGAAGGTTTGGATTTAAAGAAGCATGATGCTCACTTGGCCGAAGCCCGTGAACATCATTAGATTAACCGGATAAATAACGAGATTTTTTAAGAATGTTGGGTATGGCCTTCCATAAAAGTCAGTTTTTGTGGACTGTAAAACTTATTGGATGGGTCGCGGTTTCGATCGTATGCAGCGTTGCTCCACCGTGCCGTCGTCGAATGAAGTGGCGGCCGTGGTCCGAGGTCGCGCCCCCGCACGCCGCGCTGCCCCGCGACGTATGCGCATGTTGGCCACAACAAGAATACACATTATATAATAATAAAATAACTCGTTTATTACATATATAAGTTAAAAAATACAAAGATTACATTTATATTACATGCAAAACATTGCTTAAACAATATTCCAACTTATAAATTACTTATTGTACATTAGGAAGGTTTCCATTGGTTCCCGCACTGGGTTATCCGGTCATGCGGGATCCGGAAGCAGAGCATTAGCTGTCCGATCGTTTTTTTTATTATTTTTTATTGGTCAGTTGTTAGAAAATGCCTAACCGGCATTAAACTCGCCTATGTACACTAATTTTAAGTTTTGTGCAATAAAGTATTTACTTAAATAAATTAAAAATTAAAAAATAAATAAATAAATATTATGTAGAAACTAATAAATAAGTAAGTATATATATGTACTCGTAAGTATGCCTATATGTATAAACTTGAACCTTAATCCAGATAAGCGTAATTTTACGTATATATGGTTTATCCTTATCCGGATTAAGATTCAAGTTTATACATATATGTATATAACTCGTGCTAAATTTTGGTAAAAGATCTGATTTTGCACGTATACAAGGTTAAATTGGTGCAAGAAATCTGGACATTTTTTTTAAAACATCAAATCCGATTATTGATCGGCTATCGAAATGTATATGTCAAAACTCGGCTCGCCATACACAACGCCATGTTGGTGCCAACACTTATGTATGGGTTATTTTTCTGCAATATGTGGACAAAAATGTGAATGTGGAAGAAAAGGCAGAAGAATCAGCACGTTACAAAACTTTATTTACAAGCTTCTAAAATTATTAAATATTAAATTAAATATTAAAAATCTATTAATAAGTGAGTCTATCGTTGATTGTAAACGTTAAGCTTTTGAGGTGGGTCACGGTGACCATTTTTCTTTTAACTGTATAAGAAGAGTGACGCCTATGGAACTAAGTAGCAATCAAAGCATGTTCACGTGCTGGCAATGTGCATATCTATCTGTATGAATAGCTTTATATTGCACAGACAAAGCTGGGTAAAAAGGGTTGGTTATAGCCGTAGATATAGCGGATAAGAGGAACGGTTGTAAAGTTGGTATTTCTGAGTGAGTCGGCTAATTGATTCCAATGATGAAGTTGTTAAATTACTTAACCGATAAGTCGCACAGTAAATTCAAATAATAGACATATATAGGGTGTCCAGCGTGAAATTTTTGGACTCAGTACCGACATAGTGACAATTCTAATACTTAAATTATCTGTTAAATAGGCTCTTTTACACAGTAAAATCTATGGCCTATTAGCTATTTTTAAGAAGCTTATTATATTACACATAATACATACATATTTCTTACTTATGTCTTCTTCTTTTTATTTTTTTATTGGTGAATGCTATGACACCTTGTAAAATTGTAGTTTATATTTATTATAAACGAATTTTGGGGCCATTCCGGCTGTCACCCAACTCCCCTCCAGCCGAACAGCACTGCTTCACGCACGGCTGCTACAGCATTATCTAGATTACTTTGTTAAGCAACCTGCAAGATGCCGACTTGTCAGATACTACATATTTTCCATTTTCCTTTATCGTGTCGAATCATGTACCCTGACAAACACAATGTCAAAAAAGTTAGAAGCTTTTGAAATGTGGATATACAGAAGAATGTTGAAGATATCATGAAAGGACAGAGTAAGAAACGAAACTGATGTACAAAAGCGTTGAACTCCTTAAAATAGTAAACTGAAGGAAGTTAGAGTATTTAGGACACATAATGTGCAATAAAACGTATAGGTTGCTGCACCTAGAAAAGGAAAGATACAAGGCTCCAGAAGACCCGGGAAAAGAGGCACCTCCTGGATCAAAAAGAAGAAGAAGTTGATATTCATATTTGCGTAGTATAAATCGCTACACATATTTATAGTGTCAGTGGTGAATTTAATTTAAATTTAATTCGAATACAAGGCCACCGTCAACACAATTAAGAGAACAAGCTAGTACAACCATTAAACAATAAAAATTCTATCAAGCAAAAAAAAAAATGGTTGTATAATTCCTGAAGAAGCAAATTCAACAAAACCCACAATCAGTAGTGAAGTAGACCTATCCAAACTTGATGTTAAATATAGTAAACTGACACATGAAGCAAACAGTATAATTTGCGTTGTCGAACCTACTCAAGATGCTCATCACAGTACTGGGTAGTCATCAATCGTCTGAGAATCACCGGGAAGGTGTGAAACAGGTCAACATCATGTACGCGTTCCAATAAGTGCTTTACATTTATTATAATTATTATATTCAAATCATTAGCGTCCATCTACCTAATGATGGGCCACGGCACCAAGGTTAATCCATCAGGTCTACTACCATCACTGCGAGCGGTTTAAAAACCGTTAGGATCCCAGCAGTAACCAAAGTTCAGTGGATTGTTAAAACAGAATCGTAAACGATTTGAATTTAATAATAGGCTGTTCTGTCGTAACTTTGTCTACGGTCCAGCTACTTAAAACTCGATTTCTTTAAGTAAATCTTTAGTATTAAAGTTATTCAAGTTTTCCAAAAGTATTCAATTTAACTTGCGAAGTCAAATATGTTTTACTTATTGCAAAATCTGAACTTTATTCAAATAGCCTGTAATTTAACTAACTACCTTCCTCTTTCTCTTTGTACTCTTCTAACTACAGTCTCCTTACAAAATAATCTTCACTCTTTCTGTTTATCCACACAAAATATTCGTTGACCTCATTACTATTACTTTTTTTACAGTTGAAATCATTTAAGTATTTTATTATCGGGTTAAATTTTTTTTTATTACTATATAGAAACATAAATAAATTAAATTTACATTATTTATTCAAACTAGATACAATATAGATTAAAAAACTAATTATAAATAAAACTAAACTAAAACTACCTATGAAATTAAAACTATTCTACAAAATAAACTAAGGGCTTACCACCAGGGAGGGTACCTAAAACGCTCGCCGCATTTCCTCGTTGAATTATAATGGAAATATTCTGTTTTAGGTAGTTATGGCATTTGGGGTTACCATACTCTTGAAAAAATAGTTTACCCAGCTCTTTTATGAATTTGTGGGTATCAAGAGAATACACCCCATTGTTGCAACCCCAAATGCCACAAAGTTAAAACTTTGTTTAATGCTATTATATTTTATGTGCTATTTGAATTCCGGTTCAACTGCTTGTTTGGGATGCCACCTGTGTTTCCCCTACATCCCAAACAAGACATCTTCCCTCACTCCATGGTACAAGAGACATACCATCCGGTCTTTTACCATCACTACGTGAAAGATCTGATGGTTCAAGTTACAATCACCTTTTTAGTATGTATATATTATATGTATTGTTGTTTTTTTAGTTGATTGTACTAATTTAGAGACAAGCCTTATAGCACATATATCTGCAGAGTTTAGCCTAGACTCGCCACGCTGACCAGACGGGTTGGCGAGGATCTGATGTCAATTTATAATGACAATTTATTAACGATTCGACAAGTTAGTATTAGTACAGCCGCGACCGCGGCTTAACGTGCTCCCCGAGGAACGGGAACAGTGGTAAAGAAGAAGACAAATTTCTAAGCATTCCATGGATTCACCGTGCGGGTGCCGGGTCCATCGTGTGTGGATAAGAGATGAGAAGAATGGTGTCTCGGGCTTGCGACTGACAATAGGCTGGTTTAAGAAAAGGAGGCCTCCCTTTTTTTTATTTTATTGCGCGATAATACGCTCACCACCACCATTCTACTCCTCTCCCTACCCAACCAAATACTGTATGATTCCGTTAATGCCGTCTTGGAAGCTTGTTCCATAAATGTATTGATAAATCGATGAAAAATGTACGTAAGAAAATTGTATTTCTCATTGGTACATGTCAGGGTGGTTTAAAGCGACCTTTGTAGCATTGCAAGGAATGCCTTCTTACAACCGCGGCACCACTGTTCACTTGATGATTCTTCTTCTTCTTAAGGCGTCACCTCCTATCGGAGGTAAGCTATCATTAAGGCAATTTTAATTTTGTTGACCGCTATCCGGAACAAGGATCTGGTGCTCATCCCGAACCACTCCGTGAGGTTCTTGAGCCAGGAAGTGCGTCTTTTCCCCGGACTTGGTGATTAATAAACTAATTTTATTGAATTCATATTTTATATCTCATTAACGACTATGAATAGAAATGTATTTGCAGAAAACATGGTAACAAACAATATTAGGTCTTATTAACATTTAATGGGTTACATATTTCGCCATAAGCATGCAAAAATTTACAAGAACTGTTATAGAAGTAAAGTGACTAAAGAACTCAGCGTTGCTTCTTTAGTAACTTTACTTCACAAAAACCTTTGTGTTGCTTAAATTACATATAGTATTCCTCCAAAGTATAGAAACACTCCTGAACTAGCCACGCATGCAGTACTCTGCAGAATCTTTTATAAGGCAACTCTGTCCATATTAGTATACATTTTGTCTATTTATTTATTTATAATAGGGTCTATTACTGAATGTACAACGCAAATACAAAATAAACTCATTAGTAAATACGAAAACACCATTAAAATCGCATTAATTGTAATTTTAATCATATTTCACGAATATATGGACAAATTAATTTATGTTTGTATTGTACTAATCAGGTGATACGATGAGACGCGTTGCATTATTGCGATGTATTTTATTAGGGCAAATTATACAAGTCATTTTAATGGTAAGTCATCATCGTCATCATCATTACAGCTCCTAAAACAGATCTAGACCTCCCACTGCTGAAGACGTGCATTTCAGAATATATATTTCTAGAGAATTTGGCCTATTATTACTATACTTGGCACTTTGCCCATTGGAGCAAATTTTATTTGTTTTTTTTTATTTATTTTTTATTATTAAGTAAAGTATCATCACGACCGTTTCACTTTAGGGGTAGTCAGACACCACGCTTATAAATAACACATTTAACAAATATATATTTATATATTATAAGTATGTATTTATAAATTACTATTATAGCATCTGTTAATTTAAGTATCTTTTATATCATGTTTGCGTTATTATTCTATCCTTGTTTTTATTTTTGTATCCAGTTTTTTCTTCTTCTTTCCATAGTACTTATATGTGTTTAACTTCTATTATGTATAAAATATTTTTGGCTCTCAATGTCTTCTTATTGTTCTTAATTTATTACACAGATGTTCAAACTTGTCACGTGCCGGCAAAGCCTTCAAAGGGGCCCCTTAGTGGTTCATATCATTTATTAGTTTTCAATTTTAGTATCTTGCAAGCCACAGTGGCAATTTTGTTTATCTGTCATATTGTTTGTGTATGTTGACTGTTTGAAATGAAAAAAAAAAAGAAAAAAAAACTCATTTAGCCAACTTTACTAAGACTTGGCAAGCTCGTCGATGTCTCCAGCGTACCAAACTCGTGAAATATCACAAATAAATTAAATAGTAATTAAATGTATTTATTTACATTAACATTCAAAGTGTGTTTAAAGATAATAGGGAGCTATTGGGTTGTAAATAATATTATTGATCTTTAGGTTAATGAAAATTACCATTCCAGGCATATATATTGACACCTGAAAGACCAGTAGTAACTGCTATTAATCCGAAGTACATGGATTATTTAAACTGGACATCTCGAAGATTTAACCGCAATAGTTTATATTATATGGACATGCATATTAAAACTAAACAAATATTGGGAAATAATGTCACAGTAAGTTTTTGAAAGAATTCTTTAACCTCATTCTTCCCTGTTCCGCAAAGGAACCACTCTTTTTTTTATTGAGCAGGACGTGTCACCACGGCCACCTAATAAATGGTAAGCGTACGCAAGGTCCAAGCAAATTATCTTCTGTTATAGGAGGCCAACACCTCGTTACAGATTCCCGTCTCCTCCAGAGGGTGTGAGATGACTCTGCTGGTGCTGAAGAGCTCTATAACCTCATTCCTATTCTTTAAAACTACACACAGGCCAAAATAGTATTCCTTAGACATCTAGTTAAAGGGTTATTTATACCTTTGCATCCATCTTCGACATTTTCCAAGATTTTTTTAGTCAAAGTTTATTTATAATTACCCTCATTTTAGACATATTTTTATTTCCATATAACCAATTTTAGACTGTGGTCTAGGGGTTAATTCCGTGGATTAAGACTCGGAGGTACCGGGTTCGATTCCTGGTCGGGACACAAAAATATTTATTAATGTATTTATTAATGTTTCTGACCACTCCGAAAGGGAAACGGACGTAATGATACTTTACTTTTCTATAATTACCCTCATTTTAGACATATTTTTACTTCTATATAACTAATTTTAGACAGATAAAAATTGAAGCAAACGCATTTAATTAAATTATCCTCTATTTTACTAGTAGAAGAAGAAGACAAATTTCTAAGCATTCTATGGATTCGCCGTGCTGGTGCCGGGTCCATCGTGTGTGGGTAAGAGATGAGAAGAATGGTGTCTCGGGCTTGCGACCGACAATAGGCTGGTTTAAGAAAAGGAGGCCTCCCTTTTTTATTTTATTGCGCGATAATACGCTCACCATCCACCATTCTACTCCTCTCCCTACCCAACCAAATACTGTATAATTCCATTAATGCCGTCTTTGAAGCTCGTTCCATAAATGTATTGACGGTAGACCTGCTTAGGCCCAATTCTTTCAGTAAGGGATGCAAAGATTTTGAAATGCAAAGATCTTTAAAATGTCCGTAATCTTATTACCTACAAATGACATTAATTAATTTCTTAAAAGTACACGTTAGTGCGCAAGTGAGATGGATGCTATTTGTTAACTCTCTTGTAGCGCAGTGATAACCAATCGTAAATAGTTGTTAGTAATTTGTTTATTATAATTTTATATTTTTCCAGTTCGATATATATTTGTACCAATTTCTAAGTAACCGGTATATTCCGAGTTTTATTGAATTTCATAGCACAGGTTGTGAATTTATGAGCCACCATTTCTTTCTTCCGATGCTGCAGATGGGTGGAATGCCGCTGAACTGTCCTGTACCACCGGTCAGTGCTTTTCCGTTATTACAGTCCCTAGAATATATAGTAATAGACTTTTTGTGAAATAAAAATACACCTTTTATAATTGCATTGTCATTGTCATAAGCTATGTAGTCAGCAGTGTTATTTGCGCTGTCATCTTCATCTAGTATTTCAACGTTCAAGTACGACAATGCCTCTTTAGGTTTTGCGTCACGGGGATCCTGGGTTATCAAAGGGTCCAGACATAAAAGACATCTACTCGATAAAACCCTGGAACACATGAGGATCACACGTTACTACGTTCCATCTCTAGATCCACCACCACTCCAGTCCATATCAAGACAAGATACCATGTAGTTGGTGAGACCGCAGTGGTGGTGCACAAATAAAAATAAATCTACTGCACGTGGTCATGAAGTGACCCGTACTATTTTTAAATCAATACTTACCCAAGCTTAGGGGGTGACAAAATCCAGTAGGTTGAATTATACATTTAATGATTAAGTTTAAAATGAATATAATATAAGAAAAACTATTTTAAGTAATTAAAAAGCGCATAGCTCGCAGTCTGTTGTTGTTGTGTTCTCTTTTCCCGATGGACGATGAATAACAGAATAAGATGATAGGGAAGGCATAGGGTCTAGCCCATGCAGCCAAGTTCAAGCCAATTCCAGATGTTGCAGAATTTGATCTTTTTTTTGAAGTCACTCGCGGCATTATAGCCCAAACACGACGGGTAAAGGAGTTTACAGCGCGGGAAAACCGCAAAAAAATAAACTGCAACTTGTAACTGCAACCCCATCTTTAAAGACCAATTTATTGTTTTCCAATTTATTCACATTGTAGCACATTATTAAACAAAACAACACCACTTTAGACGAATAATATCAACAGTAAATTAATTTACAAAACAGAAACTTGCACTTGACATGTCCGCGCAAAATGGCGCGAAGGATACCGCCCGCAGTCTGTTTTTGAAAATTGAAAAATGTCAAAATCTACATTGACAGGTTGCGTCTTAAATAAGTGCAAGGCAAAGGATGTCGATTGCAGCCAACAATATTTATTCCTTGGCCGCATCTGATACAATCGTTACATTGTATATGTCATGGTTTGTAATATGGCAATGCCTATTTACAACAGCTATAATTTTAAGATTAATATTGTTTTGACATTTAAATGCAAGATACAATATATTTATTGCCCTAAGCCTAATTGAAGTATAAATTTTTGAAATTAAAGTGCACCATTTCATAAAATAATATTACTTTATTAATTTTTAGGGGGAATATCACCTATACAATATGACAGTGCCGTCCTATTTCATACCAGCAAATGTGCCGTTTCTAAAAGGACGCGTCTATATAAACAGCACAGTAAAAACTGAACTCTTATTTGACATTTACACTGATTTTACTATTAAAGAAATTAAAAGAAAGCTATAATATATAAAAACCGAATTTTCTTTAAAATCCCAAACAATGACACCACTATATGAAACTTTCGAATCTCTGTATCTTCTCCGGGACGTGGCTTCCCTTGTTATTAGTGGATTTCGTTATTTACGTCAGATGTTGTGACATAATTACAAAATATTATTCAATTCTCAACTCTATAAGCGCTCGACATTGACAGCGGATTGATAGCGTTATATAACGCTATTAAAGTTGATATTTGCGCGGCTGTTATATATATATATATAGTTAACGTAATCCATTATATAGATTATATAGTAACAGAATAGGGCTGCTGGAGAGCTTTATAACTTTGTACTTTTTTCTCTATTCCACAACCGAAACATGCGTCAAGTAGAGTAGATGTGTGAATGCCCGATAGCAGAACTGAATGACACCCTTCGCAAAATTCCTGTGTGGGGTGCCCAAAACCTAGTTCAGTTTAATGCCATTAAGACCTTTTGTGGATTTGGAGAAGGCTTTTAATAGAGTTGTAAGAAAGAAGCTTTGGGACATATTGCCGGAGTATGGAGTGAATGACAAACTGCTACAAGCTATACAGTCCCTGTACAAGGGCTGCAAAGCTTGTGTGCGGGTGGAGGGGGGTATGTCGCCTTGCTTTGAATCCCAAATGGGCGTTAAACAGGGTTGTGTGCTTTCTCCTAGATTATTCACTCTATATCTCGACAAATGCCTAAAAAGAGTGAGAGAGAGTGACTGTGGGATAAATATGAGTGATCTAGTGGTGAACTGCCTGCTTTATGCAGATGATGCTGTTCTTATGGCATCGTCCGAACAACAACTGCAATCACTAGTCACAAGAATGAAGGAGGGATGTGCAGAAAAAGGACTCTGTTTGAATGCGAGAAAAACTAAGGTACTAGTGTTTGAAACAAGATGACAACCGTGACGATAAAGATTGATGATGAAACTCTAGAACAAGTAAATGAAATTATATATCTGGGCAGTGTTTTCACTATAAAAATGCAAATAAATAATTTCATTTCATTTCATTTCATTTCACTGCGGATGGAAAGTACGATAGGGACGTTAAAAGAAGATTGAACGCGGGAAATAGTGTTAACGGTGCCCTGGGGACACTGATCGGCAGTCGAAATGTCAGTGACAAAGCTCGGCTCGCCATACACAATGCCATGTTGGTACCAACACTGATGTATGGAAGCGAGTCGTGGATACGTCAGAATACGCATGACAGTAGGGTTAATGCAGTAGAAATGAGGTCGCTGCGCCGGATATGCGGCGTCACATTGGCGGACCGCATACGTAACGTCGAAATACGGAAAAGGGTTGGTATAAAAGAAAGCATAGGGACAAAAATAAGGAAAGGCATGCTACGATGGTTCGGGCATGTTGAAAGAATGAGCAAAGAAAGATTGACGAACCAGATATATAATGCGAAAGTTGTGGGTGAAAGAGGCCCTGGCAGACCGAGACTCACATATCACGATCAAATAAATAAAACACTGACTGAAGGTGCATTAAAAAGCCTTCGTAACAAAAGGGCATGTATGAAGAGGTTGATGAACGTCGATGAAGCGAAAGAGGTATGTCGTGATCGTGTCAAGTGGCGCTCAATTGTCTCTGCCTACCCCGCAAGGGATCTGGCGTGAAGATGTGTGTGTGTGTGTGCTATTAAGACCCAGGCATCCACGCTGACGGCCAAGGTGTCTCCATACTCTCCTCTTCCTACTCTTCAAGACACCTTTTGATACTATTGTCTTTTCGGTTAATGCTGTTGGAGTTCAAGATAAATAAATAAATACAACCAAGCCACCACTTTGAGATAGAAAATTGTGTGCTATTTTTGTTTTGTAACATATTTTTTCTTAATATTGGACTGTCTTTTTGGAATAAATGGTGAAACGATCGCGCGTGGAGTGACGAAAGTGATTTATATTCAAAGGCAATTTGGGTTCAAACAGTTTTTATAGGCGCGTCGCTTCCACGCAGCTGTGCCAAACGCACAGACCCGTATCAGTAATATTGGTTGTACTAAAATACATTTTCTAGTACTTTTTGTTACACGAATGAAGGCCCACGTTTCTATTAACAAGTCACTGGAATCTGCTAAGCTGCTGGTCTGCTGCTTACAGCCTGCTCTTTCTCTCAACAGCTCCTACATTTGCCACGTTCAATGGCAATGCTGATCCTTTAGCCCAAATATTGCCCAAGGTGTTGACGACTGTTTTGACAACGCCTTGAAAATTTCGTGTGAACTTGGTCTCCACGGCCCGAGAGTTTCAACTCCAAACGGCGCAAAAACACATCTCCCAATAAGCTGAGTGTATTTCCGCCGTTTGAGGTTCTCTGTTTGTAATGCAGCAGCGCCTGGGGCCTTAGTGATCAAGGATAAGTGGGAAAATGTGTGGGAAGGTGTGCAAAATGTTTAAAATATAATCATGACAACTGTAGTACTAAAGAACTTGATTGAAACAAAAACTAAATTTTTTATTTCCCAAATTACTTAATTACACAGTAATATATAGTCAAAATAACATTAGTCTTATCAAAAAAAGTATCTAAACTACTGAATACATATTTATTTTATCATCATACACATATCACAGCACAAGCATACAATATCAACGGTAAAATCGACGCACCTACTCTCCCGCATTCGTGTCTCTGTGCCGACCAGGCTGCCAAGGGTTGGCAAATATGATATATTCATTATAATAATAATAATGAAAATACGTGTGGCACTCGAGGACTGCCGCGGTAAAGCTATTGCATAGCATTTTTTATCAACTTATGCAATTATAATTATTTATTTATTTTATTTATGCAGTATTTTTTTTATATTAATTCAAGTTTTTACATACACGTTAAGGTTCAACTAGTTGCGGGCTCGAACTCACTCGTGGACGCGGCCAAAAAGCACGCTGTCTCACCTAACATTGTGTCTAAAAGAGATAGAATCAGCTATGAGCAGTTAGCAGCTAGTCTACAGGCATACGTCTAGCCGCACGCACACAAACACCATGCCGAAGGCTGCCGAACTGAAACGACGTTAGACGATGCACGGATTTCAACGCCGCACCGCTGTGCCGGTCGGAGTGGGGGGTGTTAGGTTTATTTTCGTTACGGAATTTCTTGATTTGGTCGCCCCGCTCAAAGCCCGTGATAAAAGCTATGCAATAGCTTAAAAAATCTTTATTCCACATAGTTAAATAACTTAACACTAAGCGCATAGGCGAGCTTTATGCCTTAAAAGGCATCTTCTACCAGCTAACCTTTGTGAAATGTAACCAATTACAGGCAGAGTAATTATAAAATATTAATTTATACTAATACTTACAAATATTATTGTAATATTGGTACAGTAAACTACATAAACGACAATACATTCTATACATACATACAATACACTACACATAATACTTACTGAAAGGGTAATATTTACATAGATTACATACACTTAAATGCTTTGTACTACAATACGGAATAGGAATGAGGTCAACTATGAATATTTTGTATGGATAAAAAGTGAGAGTAAAGATTATTTTTGAAGGAGAATGCAGTTTGAAGAGTGCGAAGGGAAAGGGGAAGAGAGTTTTATAGTGATGCTGCAGTAACAGAAAAAAACATTCTACGACAATCTAAATCCCATTTGGGTTACCACTCGTCACTAAACCGTTTATGTCGTCAATACAACAGATGTTCACGAAAAAATAAGAATGTCAGTCTAGACATATTTGCTAACTCCTTGCATGTTTTTAAGCGCAGTATATTGTCGCTGCAGCGGATCCTGGTTGAGTCTTTGAAATTTTGACCAAATTTAATCGTTGGAATTGTGTTCCTTGAATGTGATTGCACCTTGTTGTATTGTGTTATAGTTTTTACTTTTTATTTTTAATTGTGTTTTTATTTTGCTTACTCAAAGGCCCAATTAATGGATACTGTAATAGGATGTGGTGGTTACCTGTAATTGGTACAGCATCTAGTCTATGTCTTAGAATAAATTATAAATAAGAATAGACCAAAATTAATGATTTAATTTAATAAAAATCAACGTGAAAAATAAACATACGCAGAGACAAATATTGTTTCATATTTATAAATATATATGTATGGAGATTAATCGACTCAATACAACATTAAAAGCTCGTTAAAATAATTCGCTACAACTCAATTATGATAGTTACTTTCCAATTATATTTTTGTTCATATTGTGTTGTGTGGAGTGGGTATTTTGCAAACGGTTACCGCATTGGTCAAAGTTTTGCTTCGGTGCATGTCTGACTAATTAGTTTGGAACCGTATACGTGTATTAAATCGGATCGGACAAATGTGGTGGCCCTAAATTTTCTTTTTCAGTTGTCTTGTTTCAAGATGTGTTATTTTTTATAAATATCACCATGTTGTCATTTCATAGGTATTTTTAGTTTAGTTTAATTTATAATTAGTTTTTTAATCTATTTTATTTTAATATTTTTGTATCTACTCGTACTTGGAATATTTGAGATTTAAAAAAAATGATAAGCTTACAATATTAGTCCTCCTTGAAGACCAAAATTGGCATTTGACATCATTACAAATGGCACATACTTTCTACGGACTTATATAAATATCGCATGTGATATTATCATTTCTTGAGAAAGTTGGTAGGTAGGTACCACACGTGGCAAGCGACACGTTTTTAAAGTGCATTTTGTATTGAATAGGCCTGTCTATATATGTATGTTTGGAATTGACAAAAAAAAAGGCTTATTCATACAAACTGTTATTTTAAAATAGCCAATTTGCATAGAGATGCCAAAAAAAAAAAACATTTTCGACATATCGTTTCTTAGGAAATGTTTTTTGAATTACATATTAGTCTAAGGCCATACAAAGTCATCCCATTTAAGATGTCCCTAAATTTAAAAAAAAAAACGAAAAATTTTATACATCGTAACGGCTTCGTCAATTAAATAAAAACTATGATAAATGGACCGCTCAGTATATAGGTGTCTATTATATCCGACTAATTAGTTTGCGGCACATGAACCTGTTAATTTTAGCTGCAGTTTAATTATCAATGCATTAACGCCTTTATACATACATATTTGACAACTATGTGCTTTGTATGGAATAAATTACTTATGTTACTAATAACAGTTTTCCCCAGCGTTGCCCAACCCTTCAAGTGTCATCAACTAATTTAAGTGGATTCACATTTAGCCAACTTTACTATAGGCCAATCATGACAAGTAGCAAGCTCGTCGATGACTCCAGCGTAACACATTTTATTTTATTTTATTAGGAAAACTTATGGTCACAAAATTTTAATTAGACAAAAAAATATAAACACTTAAACCACTAAAAAGTTTCCACACATAGAAACAACAGACACGGCACTAAAGTATTTTCTTTAAGAAACAGTCTATAGTTTAGAAACACATTTTCAAAAATATAATAAAACAATAAACAGAACAATAAAGCAATCATTCACAGTCGTGTAGTTACAGCAAAATGATAATAATAGAAAGTCAAGGTAGCGACATATTAAAGTACTTAGTACTGAGTGCTCGCCTAGCCGCCTTATAGCTTGTACAAAATAGGTCAAAATCGAAATCACGCAAAAGCTCATCAAATCGACTGCAGGTCCTCCAAATGAATGTATTCCGACGATAGCTCGTATCAGCGTGTGGTAGTAAGCCGAATGTCGTGTTGAGACGCAACGTTGTTCCTGGTACTTGTATATCTAACTTTAGTAACAACAAACTTTTGTAAATACGAGAAATATAACAAAAAAATATATTTATTTAAATTAATAACTATTATAAAATAAAAAACACAAAAATTTCAATCGAAAACTATCTTCATCTTGGAATTCAGTAATCAAAAGGTTTCGACGCTGGGAAAAATCGGCCGGTGTCGCCAAGGATATTGTAAGTGTCATGTGTCGTGATTTCTAAAAACATTTAAAGTGATAAGTGGGTAGGTTTACATCTACCGCCCAGTATGTACGAGACTACACCGCATAGCTCCAGTCGACCCGTGACCACGGCCAATGCAACTTGGCTGAAACGTCCGGGAGAAATATGTCTCTAAGGTAAATCGCGTAAAGACCCGTTAAAATTATAAAAACTATTATGAATGTACGCGAAAGTTTAATTAATAACTATTATTGTAACACGACCAGGTATCGAACCCAGTACCAATCCAGGCAAGTTATCAATTATATAAAATTAGGAAAATTTATGTATGTATGTATGAGTACATCGGGTCACGATACACTAAGGGTTCACTTAATAATTATTTACGTAAACCCAATGCGAACTTAATCCTTCATTTAAGTGTAATCCGACTATGTTTAAAACGAGGGGGTTCATTTTTCGCGCAATTACCCTTTGAGCACCCTCCTCCCTATTTCCAGACCAATGCCTTAAAAACCCTCTACTAAATATACGAGAATGCAGCAATATTAAAAACCCACAATTATTTTCATTTCTTCATCCTCACTTCTTAATCATCATATCCTTTAACTATAATAATTTATGTGACATTTTAATAATGTTTTAGCTTATAGTATGACAATGCCACTTTACAGCAGCTATAATTTTAGTGACATCCTTTCGTCTTAGCTTGTAGTATGACAATGCCTCATTACAGCAGCTATGATTTATGTGACATTTTAATAATGTTTTAGCTTATAGTATGACAATGCCACTTTACAGCAGCTATAATTTTAGTGACATCCTTTCGTCTTAGCTTGTAGTATGACAATGCCTCATTACAGCAGCTATGATCCTTGGTGTATTTATTTTATAATTGTGTATGTCTTAATTTGTAATATGACAATGCCTATTTCCAGCAGCTATAATTTTAAGATTAATAATTATGTATATTTGGGTTGTAATGTGCTGCTCCAAATACAAGCTATTTCCCAGAAAATAAGGTTTTCGTTATATTAATTATTTTTTTGACATGTAAAAGCGCAGAATACATTATATTTATTGTCCTATGCTTACTTACAAAATAAATACACCTAAACTACACGCCAAAATATGCATTCCCATAGTGTAATCATCACCCTACGCGTAAATTTACCTACCTTTCTTCTTCTCATCATCTTCTTATGGTCGAATCATGGACCCTGACAAACACAATGTCGAAGAAGTTAGAAGCTATTGAAATGTTGAAGATATCATAGAAGGACAGAGTAAGAAACGAAACTGTCTTGCAGAGAATGAACAAAGGCGTTGAACTACTGAAAATAGTAAAGCGAAGGAAGTTGGAGTATTTGGGACACATCATGCGCAATAAAAAGTATAGCTTGCTGCAGCTCGTCATGCAAGGCAAGATACAAGGCTCCAGAAGACCGGGGAGAAGACGCGCTTCCTGGCTCAAGAACCTCAGGGAGTGGTTCGGGATGAGCACCAGATCCTTGTTCCAGACAGCGGCCAACAGAATCAAAATCGCCTTAATGATAGCCGACCTCCGATAGGAGATGGCACCGTAAGAAGAAGAAGAAGAAGAAGACCTTACAATCCCTGCTCACATGTCCCAAAGGTTAGCTGTTAGATAATGTTTTTAGACATTAAGGTCGCCTATGTACTGTAAAATGTATTATTTTCTGTGCAATAAAGAATTTATCTATCTATTTACTCGTATGCTCATCACAAATTTTGAGATGAAGTCCAGATCTTAGTTAGTTGTTTGTACCTGTTTATATTTTGGTATGACTGCATCTTGTTATGAGCATCTAATAAATGATATTAATAAGCAAACCGCGGTACAGGTTATGAGTTTGCGCCGTTTAGGGTCGAGGAACCATGGGAACCTTTAGCTAAGCGTCTAGACCAAGGAGTTGTCCAAAAGGCTCATGGAGAAATGAAATTCCACTGACGCATATTAAAGAAGGTAATAATAATAATAATGAATTATTTATTGTACAAAACCAAAACAAGTGCTGGTACATAGGCGAGCTTAATGCCGTAAATGCATTTTGTACCAACTAATCTTTGTGACTGAGATATGTAATAAGCTGGTGCAGAAATAAAATGATAGTTGAAATTATTTATTACTATATAAAACACACATTAATTACATACATATAGTACTTATTATATGCAATACAATATACATAGATAACCATCCTAAATAAATATATACCTAAATATAAAATTTGAAGTAAATTTTTTCACATAAAAATGGACTATTTAATGCAGTATTTTAAAAGAATTATAGTGACAATAATAGTGTATTGTTTATTATTATTACAAGTGAACAATTGTATCTGGCTGTCCATTGTATTGTGCGGAAAGCGATAATGAGGGGAAGTATTTTCTTACCCCCTCCATTGCGCCCGTTCCCATTGTACCCGACTGAGTACTAAAATAAAACTCTGTTCATGAAAAGGCAAAAAGGGTAGAAAGGAAAGCCAACTTTAAATAAAATGGTATTTTTTAGCGAAACAAAGGGAGGGAACGAATTATTGACACATTATTCGGAATTTTAAAATACAAAGGCCAACTGGATTTTATCTCGTATTTCTTATTAATGTTCCAATACGTACTTACTTATCTTATACTTATCCTATTCATATACCTACTTTACTTTTATTATTGTAATTATCTTATTTATCTTAAATTGTCTAACATATATATATATATATATATATATTCTACACAAACCCTACATCACACAAGCACACATTACACTTTCATTTATTTATTTAATTCCTATATATTTACGACATAGACATACTTACATCACACACCCATACGCATAAAAACACGAGCAAATCAGCCACATTTTTTTTTATTTATTTTTTTATTATTATTATTTATTGAATAACCGGTTTGTATTCTTACTTCCATGTTTTTGTTGTTTATTAATTATTACTAAAAATCACCCTTACTAAAGCTAATCCTCACATGACAGGATGTCCTAGTGTGCAGACCAGAGATTTATTGTTAATTTGTTAATTATGTTTTTTTTTACTTTGTACTTACTAACCCTTTTGATGAATAAATTAATTTGAATTTGAATTTAAGTAGTATATTTATTTATTTACAAAGATGCTCACTACAAGTTGCGGTCGACGCCTGCTATTATAAATTAATATATATATATATATATATATAATATATATAACTAGGTACTAATCTGGACCACAGCTCAAAATGTGAACATACGGCAAACAATAATACGCTTATACTAGACCAACTTAAAACTATGATTAAAATAATAATAATAATGTCTAGCAAAAACATGCAAAAAGCTAAAACAATAATAATAATAATCAAAACATGCCTTAACATCTAAATAATTCATTTACAGTTTACACTATCAAATAATAAAATAGAACATTCCAAATAAATTAAATTAAAATTAATACTATATAAATGTAGTATACGTAAAAAAGTGACCTTCACCGATCTGTTATTCGAATAAAATCCAATTTTACACTCAGCCAAGCGTCTGGCCAAGGAGTTGTCCAAACGACTAACGGAAAAGTCTGGAGACAGGAAGGCTGGCAATTATTTCTGCCAACGTATCAGCTTAGCTATACAGAGGGGAAATGTTGCCAGTCTTCTTGGGACTATCACTGAAGGGTCGTCTCTAGAGGACATTTTTTACTTATAGTTTATTTTTTATTAGGTTTAGTTTATATTTATTTTAATTTTTACTTTTAAGTAGTTTTAATTTATATTGTAATTATTTTATACTGTTTGTATATTATTTCAATAAAATGGTAAAGAAAGACACGCAATGTATAATATTTTACCCGACTGCGCGATACACTGCATGCGTGGCTAGTTCAGGAATGTTTCTATACTTTGAAAGAATACTATATGTATTTTAAGCAACACAAAGGTTTTTGCGAAGTAAAGTTACTAAATATAAATAAATAAATATAATAAATAAATATTTTTCAGACAGGTCACACAGCGCCATCTAATTTCCGTGGTAAGCTACAAGGCTTGTGTTACGGAAACTAGATGGTTGATAAACTACATATTATACTTTTTTTTTGTAAATATATACATATTATACATATAAACACCCAGACCGAGACAAATTATACAATGTACAACTTGCCCCCGGTGGGAATCGAACCCACGACCTCCCGAGTTTACGGCAACGTTTGTTACCACTAGACCACGGAGGCGAAGAAGCAACGCTGAGTTTTTAGTCACTTTACTTCTATAACAGTTGTTATATTAATATTTATTCTATAATATTTCAAATCAAATAATTTATTTCCTTAGGTTAGTACACAACACTTGGATATTGTCAATACATATATTTTAATACAATATAAGCTTGGCTGGACCGAATCTAACAGCAATACAATTTATAATAAATAAAACATTGTTGCCATAAGCGAGGATTTTGTACTTATTTATAACTAGATACTTAAAATTTAATTCGTGGCTGTAAAATGGCCGTGTCTGCTTACAGTTTAGTAATAATAATATTTATGTCCATAAATATAGATTCGTGGCTGTAAAATGGCCGTGTCAGCTTACAATCTAGTAATAACACTATTTATGTCTATAAATAAATAATCGTGGCTGTAAAAGGGCCGTGTCAGCTTATAATCTAAAACAAACAATTACAATTATTAATAATGTCAACAAAACCCAATTCGTGGCTGTAAAAAGGCCGTGTCCAATTTAATAATAAATATTACTAATATATGAAACAAATTTCTATGCAATGGTATCTTTAAGTGCGTCCTTAAGATCATAGTAACTTTTTTAAATTAATATTGTTAACCTTTATTTTAAATTTTGAACATTCTAGACATTTTATTTCCTTAGATAGTTTATTGTATAGTTTGCATAAAAAACTTTTCAATTTCATTTCATGTTTGTTCCTTTGTGGCAGTCTGGAGAACAAACGCGTGGTCTGATTTTAATGATTCTCACGTCAATCGATTCGTTTTATTCACGCGTGTGTCACTGAAAATATGACAATAATCAAATTTCAGTAAGGCGACAACCAGACGCCATATTGTGAAAAAGAAAAATAAATAGAGTTTCAGCGAATAGGTATTTTAAAATCATGTTAAGGTTATTTTATTATTTTTCATTTCAAGTGACCATTTAGGATCTCTTATGACTTTATAACAGTTAACAAAGTATTTGACAATTTTTTTTTTTTTTCAGTTTTTAATAAAATTATTTTTTACGCATCACATACACTGCCTCCGTGGTCTAACGGTTAAGTCCGTGGATTTAGACTCGGACTACCGGGTTCTCTGTGCTCGAAGAGCTTAAGCTGACCAGGGAGCAAAGACCGTCTGCTTTGCCCGAATTCTGCAATACTTTGGCCACATTGCAAGAAGAGAAGACGATAATCTAGAAAAACTTCTAATCACGGGCAAGGTAGACGGTAAAAGAACAAGAGGGAGAAGCCCCAAGCGATGGTCCAGTCAGGTGACTGACCACCTGAACATCCCTGTACACCAGGCCATCCACTACGCCGAGGACCGAAACCGTTGGAGACGGCTGGTGGATGAGCTGCGTCTGCGACGGAGTCACGATCCCCATCAGTGGGGTACCGACTAAGGAGGAGGGAGGAGGACCGGGTTCGATTCCTGGTCGCGACACAATAATATTTATTAATTTAAATTATTAAAGTTTTTATTAATATTTAATTTATTTGTGATATTCTTGAGTTTGGTACGCTCTGGAGACAGCGACGATCTTGCCACTTGTCATGATTGGCCTATAGTAAAGTTGGCTAAATGTTAATCCGCTTCTATATAAGCGTGGTTTCTGACCACCCCGGAAGGGAAACGGTCGTGATGATACTTTTAATATTTACGCAGCGAAGTTTTTTTTTTCAATCTTAATATTTTTTATTCGAGTAATACTCAGCTGTCAGGCTAATGTTGCTAACAAGGAAAATACATAAACAAGTGACAAATAAAGTGGCAATTATTCCTTGTTTAATTTGAACATTAGAAAGCGGAAAATGACAAGAGGAGTCGCTTCAGGAAGTCAATAATGAGCTATTTAATGAATTTGCTTATACCCCCCCTAATTGACACACTCGCAATTAAACTCCATACAAACGTCTTAACATCACGTAATAGCTACATTTTAACTGCCAATTATCATTTAAAACTAGTAAAAGAAAAGTATAATCACTACCGTTTCCCTTCCGGGGTGGTCAGAAACCACGCTTATAAAGAAGCGGATTCACATTTAGCCAACTTTACTATAAGTCAATTATGACAAGTGGCAAGCTCTTTGATGTCTCCAGCGTACCAAACTAGAGAAATATCACTAATAAATTAAATATTATATATTTAAATTAATAAATATTGTTGTGTCTCGCCCATGAATCGAAGCCAGTAACTCTGAGTCTAAATACACGGACTTAACCGCTAGACCACGGAGGCAGTTAATAATAATAAATTTCAATCTAATCAAGTATTTTCCTGTTTTGAGGGTAGGAACTTTCATGTGGCAGTGGAGTCTTAAGTCCTCGTCGCGTAAGCACAGGCGTTCCCCAGGGTAGATGCCTTTCTCCGTTCTGTTACTTTTGCTTCACCGATGACATACCGCTGGCGGAGGGAGTCGAGATGGCGCTGTATGCTGACGACGAGGCTTACTTTACAGGCTCTAGGGTCTTGAGTTACGCGGTGACGAAGATGCAGCGCTGTCTTGGTCTTCTTCTGAGTGGCTCTCCCGTTGGAGGTCATCGGTAAATGCCAGGAAGACTCAGGCTACGAACTTCGAGACGAGAAGACTGAAACCCGACCGTCCGCTTCTGATGAACGGCTAGAGTCTGTCATGGACTGATCCAGTAAAATACCTGGAATTCACGATAAACAAACGCAAAACGCCCACGTGACCGACACTATGCATTTGGTGTGGGTGGCGAGAGCCAAACTTCGCCCAGTTTTTGCATCTAGTTTGATACAAAGCTTAACGTATATAAAGCCTATATCCGCAATCGACTGAGGCCGGAGCTAGCTTGGTATGCTCTCACCTCATCCAAACTGAGAGTACGTTTACAAGCTCAACAAATACTGTCACTGAACGACGTAATCCAAAGGGATATGAAGATACACTGAACGAATTCGTTGCCGTGAACTCGGGAGGTCGTGGGTTCGATTCCCACCGGGGCAAGTTGTACATTGTATAATGTATATATTTACAAAAAAAAAAGTATAATATGTGGTTTATCAACCATCTAGTTTCCGTAACACAAGCCTCGTAGCTTACCACGGAAATTAGATGGCGCTGTGTGACCTGTCTGGAAATATTTATTATTATATTATTTATAGTTACGGATAGCTAATGCAACCGCTGTCAAAAGGTAATTTCTTACCAGGTCCCCCTTGTGGTAGTAAGTATTTAGGTCAGAATAAAATAAAATAATTCCACGTAACAGTTATTTGTGACAATTAAAATTTGTAATTAATTAAAAAACTGATATCTTTTAATCGACTTCATCCAGGGGAAGTAATACAATTCTATAATGTCTTTACTGGCCTATTTTAACTCCGCTACCTGTAAGATAATTTAAAAAGCATAACCAATTTATTGTAACAGTGCATTGCACCTGAACCCGGGTCCCCAAAGTCTATTCATTCGAAAAAAGATACCCCTCTGCCATTGACTAATATAGGCATTGGACATTCAGTAAAAAAATAAAGAACGACTGTTAATAAAAATATGGACTGTGGTATTTCGCCGGCCTGGAAGAATAAGATAATAACTATGATAACAGAAAGAAATCGTCATTATTCTTTATTTTGTCACCGTACATTCCCACCGGAATTTGGTTAGGTCTATAATTAAGTACATAATTTTATTAGGTACGAGTGTTATGTTATATAATTTACTTACTACATACTCATATATCTATCATGCCTGGAAAGTGTTCTATTCGAGCAAAGAAAAGAACTGGCAGTAGGAACCTTATGATGAAGACACTTAAAATAACTTAAATGCGGCTGTAAAGGGGCCTAAAATTTAGATTTGTTTTGATGTAATGGAAAAGCGTTGGTCAAATGATAAATTTTAGGTAATTTTATGGAATCCGTTAACTATATATATATATCAGGCTATTAAAGTTGATATTTGCACGGCCGCTGTCAAGGTCGAGCGCTTATAGAGTTGAGAATTAAATAATATTTCGGAATTATGACGCAACCGTTGACGTAAATAACGAAATCCACAAATAACGTAACAGAATAGGACTACAGCACCTCGTAATGTCATCACAGTAATGATACGAGTTAATGCCTTTGTAGTCGTAAATACTGATATTATCGGCGTAAATCCTAAAATTTATTAGTTAACCAACAATTTTCCATTAATCAATGATAATTAATCATCAGCAGCCCGTGTGTCTCCCACTGCTGAATGCATGCCTCCCTCAAGGCTCGCCACTTTTATTGTAAGTATTGGGTCTAAGTAAGTAATAAATAAATAATAATAAAATAACGTTTATTGGATCATATCAAATAGTTTCAGTTAGTGAGCACTGCCTTCTGGAAAAGAAATTCTGAGCTCCAGAAGGCAGTTTTCCTATATTGACACAATAATACTATACGAGTACTTACATAAATGAATAATACAGTGCATTCCCATCCTCATTAAACATTGTTTTACTGTAACCAGCCTCTCGGCAACTGTGTGCTGCAGTACCAACTTTTAACACTATTATTTTGTATAATTTGATAATAAAACTATGCATATAATTAAATTGAATTGAATTGCTACTTTTATATCGAAACACAGCACACCTTCGCCGAGAGTAAACATTGAAACAAAAACTATCTGAACAAATTGTGGTAAAAAAACAGGCCTAAATTGTCAAACTACCTTCAATATAGTTTTTGCGCGCTGTTAACCCTAGAAACCTTGTCGTTGCAATTATGATAGTGTTTTTTTTTTTATTTATTTTTTTTATTTGAGGAAAGAGAATTAAAATTTAACATTTTCTTGACAACATTTCGCCTTATTACCTATTGCTTTTAAAGTCATAATATATTATGTAACATTTGTATAAGGATAGGAGTCACCAATTATATTAACTTATAGCTAGATTTTTCCAAGAATGTTCCCATGACAGTTGTCAGACAATTCAGTTCGTTTAATTTTGCTCCCTTTTAATCACAAAAAATTTACAATTTTCATGACATAAAAAAAATCTTAAAATCAGACATGCTTGTTTAGAATTAACTTAGAATAACACACTAAAAAATAAAATATAAGAGGACATTTTAAATGACAAAAATAAAAAACAAAACAAAGCAAAGCATGCAACCTAAAATTAAGAGAAAAGGAAATTATTAAACAATACAAATAAACTTAAACAAAATATAACCTTAAAAAAAGCTTAAAAATAAAGAATAAATTAAAGTAAAGATAAAACTTTATATTAGTATATATGCATGCATGCGGTGTGTATGTTGTGTGATTGTGGGCGTACATGTATGTGCGTGAGTGTGTAAGTGTACGTGTGTATGTATGTGTGTGAGTGTTGCATGTTTGGGTGTATGTTTTTGTATATAAAAGTATGTGTAAGTTGCGATGATTTGTCGGTTACTAGTGAGTGTTTTGGAGTTAGTGGACTGAAGCCTTAGACAAGTGGTGTACGAGGATATACAAGTTATAGGGCTATCAATTAGTAAGTAAGGTTGAATTAAGCCATAACTTTAAGCAACTCTTCCGTTGCATTATAATCAAGTTGCTTTAGCCATATATCCAATGTTTTCTTTAATTGGTAGCTGTTGGAACCGATAATATTAAAATGCTTGTTACACCTGTCATAAAGATAAGGCGCCAGAAAATCGTAGTGACGGTGGGCGAAAACCGTATTAGTCAGAGGAGTTCTGCAGCTATTTACTCTTTTAGATTTTGTTGTTGGTATCACATACCTATGGAACCTTCGAATCGTGCGCTTAATAAATAACTGACGCACTGTTAGAACAGTAGCTATTTCGTAGAGATCAGAAGTAGAATATCTGTACGGCTTACGAAGTATTACTTTTAGAAGTGCACTTTGTGCTCTTTCAAGTTCTAATATTTTTGTTTTCACTGCACCACCCCATACCGTTATACAATAGGTTAGTAGACATTGTGAGAGCGCCTTGTATACTTGGATTAAAAGGCCAAAATCAGCTACGTCACGTAATTTTTTGAAGGTAAATATGAGCTTTCTGGTTCTAGACGTTGCTGATCTGATGTGCTCTGTCCAATTTAGGTTCTCGTCCACCATGACACCCAGGTATTTAATGTGTTTCACTCTGCTTAACCGACCACAACTACAGCCTTCCTTGTTATGGCCGGGTCTATTACAAGGATATGTATGAGAGGTAATGCCCTCATCATTGTTGGGTTCTGAGGCTTTAGTTATGTGAAACTTAATTATCTTAGTTTTGGTTGTGTTAAGTGTTAACAAATTATCTTCGAGCCACATGGTAGCCTTAGCCAAACCATCTTCAGCAACCTTACATGCTTCGTCCCAGGTTGAACCTTGAAATATGAGAGCGGTATCATCTGCGAACATAATTGTTTGACAATTGGTTATGTCAATCTTGCATAGGTCATTAATATATATCAGAAATAGTGTTGGGGCGAGTGTGCTTCCCTGGGGAACACCATAACTACATTCGCCCTCTGAACTGATAGAGTCACCAATCCTGACTATCTGCATCCTGTTCTGTAGGTAGTCCTTGAACCATAGTAACGGTGTTCCTCTTATACCAGAATGTTCCAGTCTTTTTAACAGTATCGGTATAGATACTGTATCGAATGCTTTTTGCAGGTCCAGAAAGATCCCGATACATCTCTTACCTTTATCTAAAATATCTGTAATGGAAGAGGTTAGGTGCAGAACAGCATCCTCCGTGGACTTTCCAGCCCTAAACCCATACTGGCTTGGTGATAAGAGTTTAAATTTTTCCAGGAATGATATTGTTCTACGGTTTACAATTTTTTCAAGAATTTTTGAAAGAACACTCAATAGTGAAATCGGTCTGTAGTTGTCAATAGTGGTTTTTGAACCGCTTTTATGTATCGGTGTAACTACTGCTTTTTTTAAAATGTTCGGAAACACGCCACTTGATAGACTTAAGTTACAGATGTGAACTATAGGAAGTGCAAGCATGTGTATTGATGTTTTGATCATTTTCGCCCTAATGTTATCGAGTCCTGGAGCACTATCTGCTTTCATTTGTCTAATTATACTGCATACTTCATATTCATCAGTTGGCATAAAGACAAGTGAATTACTTGGTTGATTGTTATTCTTTACCACGTTATTGGTAAGTTCTTGTTCCGTGATATTTAATTTATCTAACGTTTTTTGTGCTAATTTGGCACCAATATTTGTAAAAAAGTCATTAACTGCATTAAGAGATGCATGTGGTGTATTTTTCAGACTTAAGAGATCTTTATTAGTTGTTTTATTGTTTTTTATATCACAAACATCTTTGATGACTCTCCACGTTTCTTTTATGTTGCCTTTATTGCGTTCTAACTCACTACAGTAGTACTGTTTCTTCTGAGATTTTATTATATTGTTGCATACATTACGGTACCTTTTGTATTGAATGCTAAGACTTTCGTCTGTTGGTGATTTCATCATGGTTTTATACAACTTGTCTCGTTTACGTATACTTTTAACAATACTAGGAGTAATCCAGGGTTTCAGAGGTCGAATTTTACTAGGCAACTGTTGACTGATGATATTGTTTTTAATTACTTTATTAAGCGTACTGTTAAAGAAGTTTGCGGCGTCATTAGTATCAGTGATTTCGTAAAGATCATTCCAGATTATGTTTTCTAGATCACTATTTATACCATCATAATTAAGTCGTTTAATACTATTCGTTGGTTTATTACGGTCGATGCACATGTCAATATATAGTAACATCGGGTTATGGTCTGTGAGTTTGTCAAATACAATTGACTTTATCATCCCAGTACATTTTACCATGCAATGGTCAATGCATTTAGCATTTCTTGTGGGAAGTGTAACTGCAGGTATCAATCCATAGGAAGCAATTAGATTAAGGTATCCTGCTGCTTGGGAATTGATATTTTTGGGCAAGATGTCTAAATTAATATCACCGGCAGCGATCACAGTTTTATCTGTAGTTCTTTGCAATATCTTATCCAAGGAGTCTAGAAATCCATTGGCGTTCGAGAAACTAGGTGGCCTGTATAACCCAATCACTGATACATTGTTGCCTACTTTCGCAACTAGACAGTTTCCTTCAGTAAAACTAGGCTCTTCAAATGCTACTGTTAATGTGTCCCTAACATACATAACGACTCCGTCATTTTGGTTTATATTAACAGTGGTATGACCTGTGGTAAAGCCGCTTAAATTGGGTGGATTATAACCATCGCACAGCCAGCATTCTGTCAACACTATGATGTCTACTTGTACATCGAGTTGAGACAGAAAGATCAAAAAGCCATCTAAATTGCAGTTTATGCTTCTAATATTTACCGTAACGACACACAGTGAACTTAGAGCTTGACGTGTTATACCTATAGCTTTGCTACATTGTTGTGGATCATTTAATGCCATGCACGGGATACCAATAGTTTCATCAACCTCGTCTATCAACTTAAAATGCATGTTTGTATCTGTTTCTTACGTTAAGTAAAATAAGTTGTGTCTCCGAAAATTTGAATCATTGTTATAATATATATAATATCTATAATGGCAGTTACAATTCCTTTTGTTTATTAGGTAGCATGTTAGTGGATTGTTATGATATTTAATGGTATTTCGCTCATACCTTGGTAGGCAATATTCGGATTCTTGTAGTAAAGTCCATAGTTCCATGATACAGATCAGACTGGCTTGGTTTGTAGAAAAGCCTTTTATTGTATAGTGTGGTATATGTATAGTTTTCTTGATATTGGTAAGATACGGTAGGTAAGGTAAGTACTGGTAGGTGGTAAGTTTGCGTTTGTGTGTTTTTATAATAGGGATGTGTGTCAGGTATTTTTGTGTATTTTTATGTAGTGTTATTTGATAAGTGATATATTGTTGTGTTTTATTTGTAAAAGGATCAGTGTTAGAGGTACCTATAGCGATATCAATATATGAAGACATATGGATAAGACAATAATAATTGCAGGGGTATAGTAAGTTGCTCTTGTAGGTTTTATAATCAATAGTACCCAGCAGTAGTCATTTCTCCAGTAGTTTATTTAGGTCAGATTCATTGTTTATACGAATATAATGAGCGCCCTCAGCTTTCCTTAGATACACAATGTTGTTGGATGTCCAGCAGAAAGTAAATTGGTTCACTTTAGAAAAGTCCCTTGCAAGGTAAAATAGTCGTTTCGTCTTGAATGTTAAGTTTTCTGATATAAAAACTGGTATTACTGGGCCTTCGATTTGTAAGTGAGTGGTATTTAGTTTAGTAGTTTTGTTTTCTTTATTAAATTTCTTTACCGACTTGATGATACTGTCTTTAGTAAAAGTGCTGTTAAATTCAACAATAATCGGCATATTACTTCCGGTTTTTGATGTTGTCCTGTAAACATTACGTATGTCTGCGAGTTGTATCGGTGTGTTTAACACAATACCCGTTTTAATTACTAAATTAGCCAATTCTTCTTTTTGTTCAGTTGGCTTTTTTGGTATATTACGTATTTCAATGCTTGCAGCCCTGTTGTTACGGTCCATATTGTCTATTGTATTTTCTAGCGCTTTGATGTAGGTAAGGTGACTTTTACGTTCAGATTCCAGTGCGTCAACACGCATTAGGACGTCATCGTATTTCTTGGACATGAACTCAAGCGATTTACAAATTTCTGTATTTTGGGTTTTAATATCCTGTACTACATTAAGGAGCGCATTAAACTTTGCTTCTTGTTCGGCTTTCCAGGATGTTATAAGTGCTGTCAGGTCATTATTCTTGGGTTCTGAATGATCGTCACCGTCTTCCCTCCTTCTTTTGGTATTTCTCGTGACCATAAATGATCTTATATCGGTGGTATCAATATCTTTGCGAGTACATAGATTTGGGTCCGAACCAAAAGATTTAGAGGGGGAACGTTGTAGCGGCATTTTTAGTCGTATGGAAAGTAATGTGCACTGCAGTTGAACAGGGTTAAAAGTTGATTCGTCTTGCTATTTCTTTTACACCAATAGCTCTGTCCTTTGTGCAGCTAACGCAATGCGCGGATGCCTTTGGTTTCGCGAAATTGTAAGCAATACTTACATAGATGATGTTGTTGCTTTTACTCCCGTTTTATTATACTATTTATTTCTCTTTCTTCATTAAATTTTGGTAAAAACAAATACGTGCACACGTCTATTCGCTTTCGCGGTCCGGTCAAAATTTTTTTCTATATTTATCTAATCTAATAATTTATCTATACGAATTGCACGCGGCATTTTGCTACTGTCAGCCAAAGCCTTGCCATCATCAAATGTGTCTTGCCCATTGGTACTTCAGCTTGCTAATTTTAAAAGCTATGCGAAAAATACTAACTATAGCTCAATGAGCGTCCACGTCTCTGCTCCGTACTACATTACAGGGAAGACGTACTGGTTGTAGAGTATTGTCTTCAAAAACTCCGCTTATCCTCGCTGTCAGATTCTTTAAGTACATGGTATATATTTTTTTCTCAGCGTGCGTAGGAAAGTCATAAATGAATAATATTTTTTTATTAGTGATTTAATATGTTTGATACAATGCCCTGTCTTTATCATAGTCAATGATACCAGACACGTTTTATGCTTCATAAAAAAATGATAGCGGTATCTGCGTTGGGCACAAATTGAATATCAAATCAGCGCGCTAAAGTTTTAGGCCAAATTTAATGAAATGTGCGAACGTGTAAAGGTTTTTGTTCATATTTTTCGAATCAGTGTTTTAGGTTGCTTCATCAGAGATGTGGGAGGAGAATTATAGTATTTCTTCATAATCACGTATACTAAACTAGCCGTTTGACACGGAGTTGTCTGTGACATAATTATGGTCAGCAACAAAATCCCTTAGATGGCGTAATTTTACATTATTTAGATTATGACGTTATATATATTACGTGCGGTTCTCCTCTGAAAAGAGTGAAGCAGTTTAGGTACCTGGGTCATAATGTCGTGACAGAGGGTCTGACTGACGATGCGGATGTAGAAAGGGAGCGCAGGGCGTTGGCGGTCAGGAGCAGTGAGTTTTAGTTATTTGATTTGCGAACATCACAACCATATATCATGGACTTTCGACAGACCCATCACTAACATTTTTTTTTGTATTAAGAAAATTATATTTTTCTCTAATCTCTATCTATTTAAAAAACAGTGTTGAAGATTTTTGGTTTTTGACGTATTTTCTTTTTCAACTTTAATTCAACACCATTCTCTGTGGTAAGATTTGTATCTACTATATGTAATTGTTTTTATTTTTTTATATTTACACGCATAAAATCTTATTTCGTCGAGAGATAAGCTGCTATAATTTAAATTTTGCGTATTTTTTTTTTGTTATTTTAGGGCTTCTCGTCCCAAATAATGGTTATCGTGTACTGCTTCAAGTACACAAATGTGTACTCTATAAAATTAAATCAAAATTATAAAAAAATATGTGTAAAAGTGCAGAATACATCTCTTTTTTTCCTATGCTTGTTTGATAAAATAATTGATCAAGGCAAGATTTAAGATACATCTTTTTTTCTCGAAATCTATTTAGTAATATAGATATGAAAGACAGACAAACAGACATATAATACATACATTAATACATAGGAAGACAAAAAAGTGGGTTTTATTGATAAATATTTTTTGTTCATATTTGTCACAAATTTAACTGTTATAATTGTTTATTCGATGTAATATACAAAACAATATAAAAAAATTATAATATTATATGATTAAAAAAAAACCTCACATTAAATAAACATAAAAAAACTACACTACAAATAAACCTAAAATTATAACCGTTCGATGGGCGTAGTGTGCCAATAACACTCGCTGCGTTCCTCCGTTGAACGACGAGGTTGACCCTTTACGCAAAATATTCTCTACTTAAAGGGTCACCCGTGGCCAAGCGGAGGTTTTCCCCAAGCTCACGAGAGACTATAAATATATAAACTGCCTCCGTGGTCTAGCGGTTAAGTCCGTGGATTTAGACTCGGAGGTACCAGGTTCGATTCCTGGTCGGGACACAATAATATTTATTAATAAATACATTTAATTAATATATCGAAGCCTAACTTAAATATTTCCTAGCTAAGGAATGAGAATGCCTCCGTGGTCTAGCGGTTTGGATTTAGACTCGGAGGTACCGGGTTCGATTCCTAGTCGGGACCCAATAATATTTATTTATTTGTCCCGAAGATTGATGGTAAGAAAATGTCAAGCATTACATACGCCTTTTGTATTGAACAATTAAGTTTTTAATAAATAAATAAATTGCCAACTTAACTATAGGCCCATCATAACAGGTAGCAAGCTCGTCGATGTCTCTAGCGTCCTCCGCGTTTAAATCTACGGCCTATTTTTTTTATATAGGTACTAGCACAAGTGACCTTGCGCCCACCTAATGGTAAGTGGTGCGCAAGGTCCATGAATGTTAGCAACTGAAATCAGACATTCACTGCCTCCGTGGTCTAGCGCTTAAGTCCGTGGAATTAGACTCGGAGGTATCAGGATCGATTCCTGATCGAGACACAACAATATTTAAAAATTAAAAAAAAAAAAGTTGTGATATTTCTCGAGTTTGGTACGCTGGAGACATCGACGAGCTTGCCAATTGTCATGATTGGCCTATAGTAAAGTTAGCTAAATGTGAATCCGCTTATTTATAAACGTGGTTTCTGACCACCCTGAAAAGGACACGGACGTCGTGATGATACTCACGAGAGAACGCCAGAGCCTCCTCGGACCACGGACCCATCGTTTCGACTACAGATGGAATAGAAAAATAATTAATACATATAGAAAAAAATCCAGTGCTACAGGAGATGAAGTAAGTGAACATGAAAAACCTTACTTGACGTCTCAAGAGGAATATTTATGTATGACCGCCTCCGTGGTCTAGTGGTAACAAACGTTGACGTGAACTCGGTAGGTCGTGGGTTCGATTCGCACCGGGGGCAAGTTGTAAATTGTATAATTTGTCTCGGTCTTTGTGTTTATATGTATATTATGTATCCTCCTTGCGTCTTGTTTCCTCATTGATGAGGGTCGTGACCTTCCGATGAATTGGTGTGCGTCTTGATGATAGCACGCCACTTGTTCCTGTCTTCGGCGGCATGCACAGCATCATGGACGCTAGTGTTGGTGGTGGATCGAATTTGGTCGGACCAGCGTACCGGACTACGGCCTCTCAGTCTCATTCCTTCCACCTTGCCAGTAAGTAAGTTTCTCCAGGTTATCCCCTCCTTTTCTGGCAATGTGTCCGAAGTACTGGAGTATCCGATGAAGGCATATGGTGGATAGCCTAGTCGATATGTCTAGTTGGTTTAAAATCGATACGTTAGTTCGATGCTCAGTCCACGAGTATAATATGTATATATTTACAACAAAAAAAAAAGTATAATATGTAGTTTATCAACCATCTATTTTCCGTAACACAAGCCTCGTAGTTTACCACGGAAACTAGATGGCGCTGTGTGACCTGTCAGGAAATATTTATTTTTATTTATTTATTTATAAACATTTATATTACTTAAGAAGTTTGTTATCCGTTTTTGTAATATTCGAATAAAATTATAGTCGGAAGATACGTAAACTTTTGATGGTTTAATGAAAGTTTATATCGCTGAAGGGTATATTTCAAGATGTTAGCGTATCCCTAGTTAATGTACCGTGGCAAGATGAACGGCGTGATTATAGCGGCAAGATCGCGAGATATGACATATTTATGATGTTTAACCCTTGGAATAACCAGAATAAATATTTTTGCACAGAATAATATTTCGTGTGTGATGTTGCATTACAGCTCTTTAGAAACAGAAGACAATGTCACGTTTAGAGTGCCTCGACTTACCTCACGTTCTAAAGACTTGTTCATTTCCTCCTTTAGCAGAACAAATTATGCAAAAAACACCTTTTTAAGACGTGCAGTAAAACTATATAATGATTGCTTGGTTGGCGTGGACATATTTGCTTGCTCTAAGTCAGTGTCCTATACACTACAGCAGAGTCCGTGAGATAATTAGAGTTAAGTATTCGATAGAATAGACTTAATTTTTTTCTTTAATAATTTAATTGTATTTAAAAAATGTAATAAGTATTCTTTCACAGTTTTGGCACTCCAGGTCTAATTACATGTATATTGTTTGTTATATAAATTGTATTGTGACTGTTTGTTACCATAATAAAATAAATAAAAAATGAAATGCAGGGTCCTAGAACTCTACTGCTGGAGATGACATATTTCAACATCATCATCAGCCTGTCAGCCGGTTTCTCGAAGCTTTACTAAATTATTTCCTAGCTAAGGAATCAGACTGCCTCCGTGGTCTAGCGGTTTGGATTTAGACTCGGAGGTACCGGGTTCGATTCCTGGTTGGGACACAATAATATTTATTTATTTGTCCCGAAGGTTGATGGTAAGAAAATGCCAAGCATTACATACGCCTTTTGTATTGAACAATTATGTTTTTAATAAATAGCCAACTTAACTATAGGCCCATCATAACAAGTGGCAAGATCGTCGATGTCTCTAGCGTCCTCCGCGTTTAAATCTACGGCCTCAATCGTTAGTATTTTTTTTATATACAAATGAATATAACGCGACCAGTTAAAATTGGCTTTACAAATAAAAGATCCGAATTACTGCGCATTACTGATTCCATAAAAGTAAAAGTAAAGTATCATCACGCCATTTTCCCTACCGGGGTGGTCAGAAACCACGCTTAAAAAGAAGCCGATTCACATTTAGCCAAACTTTACTATTGGCCAATCATGACAAGTGGCAAGCTCGTCGATCTTTCTAGCGTACCAAACTCGGGAAATATCACAAATAAATAAATTATTAATTTATTTTTAACTTTTTAATTAATAAATATTGTGTCTCGATCAGGAATCGATCCCGGTACCACCGAGTCTAATTCCACGGACTTAACCGCTAGACCACGGAGGCAGTGAATGTCTGTTTCCAGTTGCTAACATTCATGGACCTTGCGCGCCACTTACCATTAGGTGGCCGCAAGGTCACATGTCGTGCTAGTATAATAAAAAAAGAAAAAAAAAGTTGGCTAAATGTGGACTCGCTTCTAAAGCATAGTTTCCGAGCACCCCGCTAGAGTTAACAGTCTTGATGATACTTTTTACAATTAAGTAAAAGAGTTGTTTATAAAACAACCTAAAGGAATAAAAAAAAACAGTGGCAGGAAACCGCATATTTATGGCTCATAAGTTTCCTCAAACTTTGCCAAACTCCAAAGTTGTTAGCTTTGGCCATAAATATTGTTGGACTAGAAATAAATATATTTCCGAAAAAGGGCTGATACTTATTTATTCTAAGAAATTCCAGTCTTGTTTGAAGGTGTTGTTTTTATATTAATATCATCATGGCAAGCTAACAACATTAATTCTCCTTGAAAGTAAAAATTGGCATTTGACATCATTGCAAATGGCACATACTTTCAACGAGAACAACAAATAAGTGGTAGGCGGACTGATGGAGGTAATTTGCCCAGTCTGCCGGGGCGGGGATGAAGTATACCACACGTTTCTGTATCAGGCTCGAATTGCCGTCATGCCCAATCAAGCCGGCATAGTGTTAGAGACTGATGCCAGTCATGAATATCTGATTCCAGTTGCTAACATTAATGAAACTTGCGCAGGTCACATGCCGTGATAGTATATAAAAAAAAACTATATAGGACATTCTCGGACCTCGCGTACAGCTTACTATCAGGTAGGCGCGATGTTAATATGCTCCAGATAGTGCAAGGTACTCATTAGGAACTGGCTTCAGGAACTAACTTATGAGGATACTGAAAACCTGTTTAAAATCATTAAATGATATTATAAGAAATAGGTTGTTGCTAACACATGCATACTTATATACATCATTCATAAAAATATAAATTAAATTAATAGGTAAAAGTTTGGGTACCATTGATTTTTAGCATAACAAAACCTTGTAGGTTACATCGACGCAAAAGTTTTTGAGTCTTTTTCTATCAATCATCCGTATTGATCAGTGAAAACTTGTAAATATACACATACACACCAACATGCATATACACCAACCATACACACAAACAATTATTTAAGTCTTGCCTTCAGCAAATAGTCAAAGTTAAAGTCAAAGTCAAAATATCTTTATTCACGTAAACCTATTACAGGCATTTATGAAACGTCATTAATTTAATTATTTTGAATGATTCTACTCCTGCTAGTAGAAGACTAAGCAGCAAAGTGGTCCAATAAGTAAGCTGTTAGCAGAAGACCAGCAGCTTAGCAAATTCCAGTGATCTGTTAATGTTTAATCTGACTGAGAAAGGAATCTGCAAGGAAAACTCAGCTATATCAGATTTACAAAATAAAACATATACAAAACTGCACCACAACGATCAATTAATAACCTTTTAAATTAAGTTATCAGTACCTATGAGAATACAATACCTGGTACAGCAGTAACCCACCAGGCAAGTCAGAATTAAGGTAGACTACATGCCTATGTGCAACTCGAAAGTCGACAAAACGCAAAAACCTCTGTTAATTTAAGAACAATAAATTGAACGTGTTCGGCAGAGGTCCCAGGCCCCCACAGCAGCACCCGATCACGGACATAACGCATGTGCCAGCCATCCCCCCGCTCAACCAGGCCCTTAGGGTGCGGACCGGGACCCGATACACGTGCCACCACTGCAATGACCTTTTAAGGAAGAGGCGACCACCGGACACGCCACACCATGAGAACCTGAACACTAAGAATGACCTTCGAGACACACACAAGCATAAACATAACAATAAGTACCCAAATGTTACATAAAAAATAATTATATTATAATAATAAGGTAATAAAAAAATATTACTGTATCACAATAAACAGTATTTACTAATTAGTCAATAATGTATTAGTAACTAATTGTTACATTCAAAATATTTCTACATAATAACTGTAAAGTTAATATAATATAAATATATATTGTCGAGAGTAAAATAAAATGTTGTAAGTACTAATTCCTACAATGACATCTGAAACACCGTCCACCGACTATTTCAGATGTCACAGCTAAACTGCTTTTGTTACTATGTACGATTTATTTTATGCCCTAACCTATGTAACAACTAAATTGTAATGTATATTTATTTTGCAATAAAGATTTTTATTATTATTATTATAATAGTCGTGCTCGATATAAAAAAAAAGTGTGTACGTGCTTATAATAGCATACTTCAGGAATGCTGGCAATTATTTCGGCCAACGTAATAAGCCTTGCTATACAAAAGGCAAATATTGCCAGTCTCCTTGGGACTATCTCAGATGGGATGTTTCTAGAGGACATTCTTTATTCAAAGGTTTAATTTATTTTTATTATTTAAGTAGTTTTTAATTATACTATTTTTTATTTATTTTATATGTAAAATCTAAAACATTGATTAGAAAAAAAAAACATAATTTAAAACTAAATTTATAACCGTACGATGGGCGTAGTGTGCCGGGGAAACTCGCTGCGTTCCCCCGTTTCAACGGCGAGGCTGACCCTTTGAGCATAATATTCTCTACTTAAAGGGTCACCAATCCCCAAGCGGAGTTTTTCCCCAAGCTCATGAGAGAACGCCAGAGCCTCCTCGGACCACGGACCCATCGTTTCGACTGCAAATGGGTTGAAGTAATAATTTACGATGATCTCCGCGTACTTTCTGCGTTAAATTTACACTAAATTAATATATTTTATACAAATCATTAGAACTGATCATACTTGTAAGTGAAAGAAGAGATAAAAAATATATATTTTTTACTTGTAAAAGTTTTGGATTGATCGATTTGTTACGAAAAAACTTTTTACAAGTTTTCACTGATCAATACGGATGATTGATAGAAAAAGACTCACAAACTTTTGCGTCGATGTAACCTACAAGGTTTTATTATGGTAAAAACCAATGGTACCCAAACTTTTACCTATTAATTTAACTTTATATTTGTATGAATTAATAAAAAGTTATATATGTATATATATTATACTAAATATGTTTTGTCACCTTATTATTGGTATTGGTAGTCGGGACCTACGCTTTTTGGACGAATTAGTAATCTATGCTAATGTACATAAGAAAATTATTTACCATTGGTACATGCTTAAAGAACACTTGTCTTCTATATTTTTCTGTACGGTTCGGAGACATGGACCATAAAAACCGCGAATAGAGCGAGCATTGATGCGTTTGAGATGTGGTGCTGGCGATCGTTTGCTCAGAATCCTTTGGACCGCACGACGTACTAACAGTTCTGTGCTTGAAGAGCCTAAGCTTACCAGGGAGCAAAGACTCTCTACCTCTGCTTTGCCCGAATTCTGCAATACTTTGGCCACATTGCAAGATGTGATCTATAATGTAGAAAAACTTCTAAAAACGGGCAAGGTAGATGGTGAAAGAACAAGAGGAAAAGACGTCACAAGCGATTGTCCAGTCAGATGACTGACCACCTGAACATCCCTGTACACTACTAGCCCAGGACCGAAACCGATGGATACAGCTGGTGGATGAGCTGCGAATGCTAGGGAGTCACGATCTCTATCAGTGGGGTACCGACTAAGGAGGGGGAGGGAAGGACATGCTCAAAACGAAGTACTTTTTTTTTTAACTTAGCCACGGCTAACAACACATGTTTTGATCAATCATTGTAGTCAAATCCAAATGCATTTGCACCAATTAAACATCAAACAGCTAAATATTCAGTACAAAAGCGAACAGTAGCCAATGGCAAAATCTTTTTAACATAGACACATATATAAATATGGTCCAACCAATTTTATTAAATATATTAACCTCCTATTGTAAAAAAATCGGAGAATGTTACATTTCATAATTATAAAATAATAAATATGGTAAAAGGGTCTTTATTAAAAAATATATTTCGTTACCAGCTTTCAACAGTCATTGTTATTGTACGAGTATATAGTGGCTATTTAATTTCTACCACAGTCCCTAGAACCCAAAGTCCTAGACCTACACTGTTGGAGATGGGACTTCCAGAAATTTCTATAGAATTTGGCCTACACTCGCCACGCTGGTCATACAAATTTGTGAGTTAATAATATATTTAATTTGAATTTTGTTGTTTTTGTTTTCAAGTGAAATATGTTAATTGGATTTATTGTATTAATCTATAATAATTGTAAGTTGTGTAAATAAATAAATACACTAAATCTAACTACAAAACAAATTATTTTATATTGCCTACATTTAGTGACTAATAAATTTAGGGCCACATCATCAGCTATAATAAATAAATACGTCGGTCCATAAATCTAAGTCCATGACAAACTAACATAGAGCGGGGCCGAAAGACATCCCTGCGGCACTCCGCACTCTTGTGTTCTGACGACGATACTTGACCCACATCCGCTATACGTGTCTCCAAGCACACAGGAAAACCACCCCCCACCCTTACAACGCCCACACACAAATACAACCCTTAAAACTAAGCTAAAAAGGGCTGAAATCCAATCCAAGTTTAGTCACTCAAAGGCTTCTCTCTCCCCAAGCAATTTAACACTTTGTTTTTCCTTCAAACATAGCAGAATATTCAATGTCGACGGAAAATGAGGTAAAATGCTCCGAGAACGTTTTGCAACTTCATTCCTTTTATTATAAGAATCAGATTTCAATGGCCACGCGGTGAGGTGTAATGAATTTTTTATCCAGTTTCAGCCGGCACTAGCGCAATAATACGTGTAATCTAAGCTTTATCCTCCACTCGATTTGTTTATTTATAAACAGAATATATTATTATCTTACTGAAGGGTTGATATGAAACAGGCGCTAAATCTTTTTATATTCGAACCATACTTAAAATGTAAACTAAAATATTGCGACCGTATTTTCTTTCATCAGAAATCACTTTCTTTGTAGAAGGCATTTGTATAGCGCCGTAAGGACAATTATGATAAGTAGCCAACTTGTAAATGCCAAAAGCATACCAGAGATAAGTCTTGCAGAAAACATGGTAAGGTTTTGCTTATACACTGATTTTTCAACACACAAATTGTGTGAAGAAGTTATATTAGATAGAAATTATAATAACACATCATTTAAATTTATTAAAAGACCAATTCAAATTTAATATGATTAATGAAAATAAATTATCTAAACCTTTAAAAAAAAAAAATGAATAAACCATGTCCTCTAGAGACCAAAACGACTGGACTATCTAAAAGTATAGCTAAGTTAATACGTTGGCAGATATAACTCCTGTCGTGACTTTTCCGGTAAACTTCTGGATATCGCCTTGGTTGAGAGTCAAAGTCAAAATATCTTTATTAAACTTAATACATGAATTTGTGTCACGTTATTATTTAAATTATTTTGAATGATTCTACTCCTGCTAGTGGAAGACTAAGCAGCAAAGCCGTGAAAAGAGTAAGGTGCTAGTAGAAGACTAGCAGCTTACCAGTACACTCACTGGTACTATTTAAGCGAGTGAGTAATGTATTATATTGGTTAATTTATTTTAGAGTAAATATTGCCGTTATTGCTAAAAGGCTAAGCAGTTGGCAAATAGGTAGTATTTTTAAAATAAACTTTGTAAATGGCTCATTTTCTGCCAAATTTATTTTATCCTCAACAAAAACTTGAGAATTGTAATAAAATCGACTAAGTTACGATACACATGTAGGCGGAAATAATATGAAATTGAAATCCAAGCAGAGGGCGAGAAATTCAGAGAAGTGTTGTGCCTTGATTTTGTTAACTTAAGTAACTTTTAATTGGTTTATTAATTCCCTTTTGCTGATCGTTATGAATAAAGTATGAAGTTTTTCAATTATCGAAGGATGAAAGCAAAGTCGACAGGGGTCTATTTACAAACAGACATTTCAGGTGGTCAAAATTTGGAGCAAAATCCTATTTAATTTTGATTTTTCTTGGGGTTAAGAAAATCAACAAAATTAATGTCTACAAATTAAAATATAGTGATAAAAGAAAGCAACTTAAGTACTGATAAATATTGTAAAATGAAGCTACAGCTATACAAATATATATTTGAAAAAAAATATAATACCTTAAATGGCAAAGATTGTTTAAAAAAATGAAAAAGTTAACCTAACATACTTGTACTAAATTGTCTTTAAAAATCAGGGTGATTAAAAGAATTAACAATTCGTATATAATGTTGGTCATAATATACAATAAATTGCCTGATGAACTTAAACAGACCCGAATGATACAAATAAAACTAAAGTCCTAATAATACCTATACTATTTAACAATATTTTTTGAATAATTTATTAATATCATTATATATATATAAAATGTTTGTGCGCCAATGTTTGGTAAAATATAAGAAACTATGTACCTAGTATAAGTGTTTTATAATTTAATGGATAAATATGTATCTAAAGTAAATCGCGTAAAGACCCGTATAACACTATTATAAATGTGCGCAAAAGTTACTAGTGTAAAATCTCAAAATGTACCGTATTTCTTGTAAATATTTTCATTTCATTTCAAATACATCATAGATACGTGGATTGTGGAAAACTCACAAAGTAATGAATACAATCATAGCCAATGAGATCAAATATAATATAGAGAAAGCTTCGGTTGTTATTTTTATTTAATCTACTTTGTAGTTGTTTTTTTCATTTACTCGTATTTAGGCAACAGACAGTCAACATTCACAAACAATATCACAGATAAACAATTGCCACTGTCGCTTGTAAGATACTAAATTCAAAACTCATAAATGATATGAACCACTAAGGGGCCTCCTTTGAAGGCTTTGCCGGCACGTGACAAGTTTGAACATCTGTGTAATAAATTATTAACAATATTATTATTAATAGTATTGTTGTGAATCATTAAAGTATTTAGCTATTTCTATTGTCATTAGCCACTTGTCTAGTTTGTTTTTAAAGGTGTTTACAGTTGAGGACTTTATAGATAAATTAAGTCTAAGATGATTGTTATAGCTTAATTCCTATACAGTTTGACTTATTGCCTATTATTGTTATATGTCAATAAATATCTTTCATCATAACCAATGACCCAAAAAAGATTTATCAATCATGGTCTTTTTTACTTAAAGGATTTAAGAAAGAATGTGTGTCTAGTAATGTTGAGTTACAAATAGAGTCGCGTGTTCTATAACATTAACGCAATGGCCACTTACTGTAAAAACAGGCATAAATCACCTACAACACCGCTGACCACTGTTGGCAAAACGCAATACTAATTTGACGATAAAACAGCGAGGCTATTAAAGTAGGTTCAAAAAGCAAATTTGTCTTTATCGTTGTCCGTTGTGTAACCACATCATTTAGCCGGTATAGTGTAAGCAATTAATGCTATTGAACAACTGTCACAATGTCACAACACACCTTTGTCCCAAAAAAAATAGCTTTAGTGTAACCGGGATCGACGACTGAACAGAAGGACAACGCTGGTATTGTGGATATATTTATCACTGACGGCACTGGAACATGCGAACTTTAAAAGGCTTTTAAAGGTTAAGCCTCATGGCCACTTCTCAGTTAATGATTGGCTGGTGCCACTTTGAATAAGTGTCAAGCTAAATTCTAAAATAAATAATTTATCAAGATCTACCAATACATTTTGCATTTAGACGGTAGCTCTACCCTCTAACTAATTAGGGTTTAATTTACAACGCATGAAAGTGTACACTAGTTGACCCGAGAAAACTTTTCTGATAAATCTGCTACACGTAGGAGGTAACCACCTCCAAACATTCAAGGGTTTTAATGTTACTTTACCTACACTATATCTGCTAAACTGCTGGTCTTCTGCTAACAGCTTACTCATTAGGCCGCTTTGCTGCTTAGTCTTCCACTAGTGCGGTAAGACATTCGTTTGTTTAATCCAGAGGAATCCAGGAAAATCTTTGCAACATTTATTGATAGAATTAGGTCGAGCTTTTAAGCGACATTGGCGGTATTATACAGTATTTGGTTGAGTGGCAGTCGAAGATAAATAGTGGATGGTAAGCGTTAAAAAAGGCGTTAAACCAGTCTATGCTCAGTCGCACCCAAAACACCAATTCTTCTCGTCAGACACAATGGACCCGGCACGGTAAATAAATACATTGCTAAAAAAAATATTGTCATCATATGTGATATAGCCCCTCGAACACAGAGTCCCATAACTCCATTACTGGAGATGGGCCTTCAAAAACATATTTTTGAAGAATTTGACGCTTATTTTATTAACAAGATACTATTGGAACCAAACCAACAGCTTTACGGAACCGATGGTGTTGTAAATGACAATTGTAGGCTCTTATCAAAATTTTAATATGTTCGACATTTAAAACACAAAGAAATCGTCTTACAACTGGACCGCAACCTGAGCAGTGTCTTTTCACTGCTGGATATAGACCCTCATCCAACCCCCACCAGCGACCTTCCTCAGGACATTCGTCCATCTAGCGGGGGGTCGACCCACTCTGCGTCTTCCCGTACGTGGTCTACACTCTAGAACCCGTCTACTCCATCGTTCATCGGTTCTACGACAGACATGTCCAGCCTGACATGTCAAGCTGAAGTGGCATTGCTACTAATTTTGCAGGCTATACGGTAACTTTGGTTCTCCGATGAACTTCCTCGTTTCGGACTTTATCCATCAGAGAAATGCATAGCTCTCTCCATAGCCCGCTGAGCGACCTTAAATTTGTGGACCAGACCCGCTGATAGTGTCCACGTTTCTGCTCCGTACGACAAAAAACTCGTCTTCAAACACTGGGGTATGTTGGATAGGAAGATGTGGCGCAGCTTCCCGAATGCCGCCCATCCTAGCTGAATGCGACCGCTCAGATACCTATTAAATTATTATTATGTATTCGGAAAGTGAAGCCAATAAGAGCTATAAACAAGAGAACAATTCCTTTGAGAGTAACCTGTATGCATATTAATGATGCCAATAATACCCCCAATTTCTCTGACAACCTATCTATGGAATTGTATATAATGCGACCCTCTGGCACCATTCATGTTGGACTCGTAATTTGGCTAAACGTCACCGGGTCATTAACCCGCACCCCTTGCTTCCCTTACTAATATATAGTACTGTACAATTGTACTTTTCAACAAATTAATTCATCAGCTGTAACCCATACTGTATTTAGTATTTAAGTGGTTCAGAAATCAGAAACAGACCCAACTCTCTTAACGACATCATCCGAAGGGATCTTGTTACTTATCCACGCTGGTGTACCCGGAATTCTTGAAGCTGCTGGGATCGCGCGGAGCGATGACAACAGATCCGACGAAATGTATCTGATGAAGCAAATGGGTTTTAGATTGGAAAGCACTTACGGGACGAACCGCCGCCGGATGGACGTTTAACCTAAAGAAGGTCGCTGGTGGGTAATGGATGTCGGCTCCAGGTATGATTTCTTATGATTTCACTTCTCCAGCAGATATTCAGATTCACTAACTGTTTTTGCAGCCCGTCAATAAACAAGCTGCCTTTATTTATCCGACAGGCACCGTCTCTAATTATATTTAAAAAACTCTAATTTCTCACCTTCTTAAAAAACAAAATGCATCTTAATCTCCTTTCTTTGACATAAAGGTATTATTATTTATTTATTTTAAATATGCATGTATTTTATTTATTATTTATACACAGTATATATTTATTATCATCTTAGATGTTTAAACCATATACTTACCTACGTATATATTTAATGATTTTACTTATTATAATATTTTGATCTTTTGTGTTAATTTTTCTTCCTCTGCACCCATAATATTCTTCTCTCGCTCTCCCGAAGGTTAGCTGGTAGAGAGTACCTTTATGGTATTATGCTCGCCTATGTAGATGTTTCTATATTTTATATTTTGTGTGCAATAAATAATAATATTATTATTATTATTATGATTTCTTGTTGAAACCAAAATAGTAATTGTAACTTTTACTGTATTGTGCTTGAGACTATGAATGTTACGATAATTATAAAATAAATTAATTGCTAAGGTCGTTAGGTACACGTGGCCAGGTCGTGTACACGTTGTTTTTACAGATACCATCTCTAACCATGAATATTCAGGCAAAGTTACTCCCCTCCCGTGTCATACTCAATTCTCATGGACATAAAAGTGAAAGACCAGCCAAATATCACTATCCATAATACTAATAAAAGGGTTTTAAAATATCGGCCCAGATATACCAAGATACAATTATTAAGAATGTAAAGTAAAGTAAAGTATCATCACGACCGTCTCCCTTTCGGGGTGGTCAGAAACCACGCTTATAAATAAGCGGATTCACATTTAGCCAACTTTACTATAGGCCAATCATGACAAGTGGCAAGCTCGTCGATGTCTCCAGCGTACCAAACTCGAGAAATATCACAAATGAATTGAATATTAATTAAATGTATTTATTTACATTATTAAATATTTTTGTGTCCCGACCAGGAATCGAACCCGGTACCTCTGAGTCTAAATCCACGGACTTAACCGCTAGACCACGGAGGCAGTTATTAAGAATGTGGTTAAGCTTTACAACACCAAGTTCCATAACCAAGAATAGTCCTGTCAGCAAGACTCAGCACTGGGTCATAAAGCCTGATCCACACATTATGACTTGAAAGTAACAATTTTGGCTACATCAGGGCTGAAGACTGGCCGTCATCTAGTCCCGATCTAAATCAAGTGGATTATGAAATATGGTCTCCTCTATAAGGTATGGCATGCTCTAAATTAAATAAAAAAAGTCTAAAATATTCCATAAAATTGGCAGTGACGAAGATTCCCATAGAGAAAGTGCACTGGTTTCAATCGACAACTGGCTATAACGTTTAAAGGATATATTGAGGCAAGTAGAGATAATTTTGAATGAGCTTAAAAATTTAAAAATATAGGTATAAAGTTAGGCAACAATTCCGCTAAATTTAATCCTAATAGATATATGAGACGAAAATATGTCAGAGCATACGCATGAGAGTATACTCCCAAATGAGGTCGTTACGTCGGATATGTGGCGGACCGCATTCGCAATGACGAAATACGCAAAACAGTAGGTATTAAGGAAAGTATAGGGAAAGGCATGCTCCAATGGTTGGGGCATGTCGAAAGGATAAGTGAAGAATAAATGGCAAACCACGTATATAATCTGAAAGTTTATGGGTAAAAGGGCATCTTTTGGAAGATCTATGACGACGAAATAATTAAAACACTAGCTGAAGGTGCAGTAAAGAGCTTTATAATAGGTGTAGGCGGGGAAGTATCCACCGTGCGTGCCGATTAACCCAGTAAAATGTATCCACACGTTTTGGGATCAGGCACGAATTGCCGTCATGGCCAGTCAAGTCGGAATAGTGTCTGTTATGAGTCTAATTCCAGTTGCTTACATTGATGGACCTTGCGCGCCACTTACCATCAGGTGGGCGCAAGGTCACATGTCGTGCAAGTAAAAAAATAATAAAAAAACAAAATGAACCAAAACAGCATGTATGAAATAATAAATGAATGAGAGGTATTTGGTGAATGGCAACAAATGGCATCGTGACAAATGGCGCTTAATCGTCTCTACCTACCCCACACAAGCCAAAAAAAAAAAAAAACAAGTGTAGATATGTATGTAAAAACTTGAACTGAAGATATGTACGTATATTTTTAAATACCATGGTCTTCTTCTTAGTCGCTTCGTCACTTGCGTGTCAGTAGCATGCTTAACAAGCCGTCGCCACTCCTCTCGAACAGCAGCCCTCTTAGCGAACTCATGTAGGGAGAAATCCATTGCTGCTTTAACCTGGTCAGTTCATCTCATCGGAGACCTACGCATCCTCTTGCCATCGACTTTTCCCTGAACTACCAGGCGCTGAATGGATGTATCCCCAAGCTACGACACGTGTCCAAAGAATGTATGAATGCGTGATTGTTCGATTAAGGAAGGCGCTGTCTTATTTCCAGTTTCTCCTGTTTCGCGCAGGATTCACGTTTCTGCAGCATGCAGGAAAATGGAGAACACACGAGCTCTGATCAGCCGGAGCTTAGTAGCTTTCGTAATGTTTACCATGGTACTATAATATTAATAGATGTCTATTTTAAGGGGTCAAAATGGCGCAGATCAAGCTTTCCCTTTCAAAAGATCGTAGGGCTGGGAATTCTAAAATAAAATATAATTAATGAGCACTCTTCAAGTATTTTGTTTACATTAATTATCCCATCTCTTAACAAATTGCAAAACGTACCAACTGAAGATCCATCCTTTTAACCTTCACCTTAAAATATCCGATATTTTTTTTCCCATTAGGATTTGGGAACACCGAATGGATGAGGCTGTAAAGTTGGCTAAAGTCTGTTGCTCCCATCTTGGACCACGCCTATCGCTTATCATTACTTAGTTCAAAGTCAAAGTCAGTTATCTTTATTCACTGACTGCCTCCGTGGTCTAGTGGTTAAGTCCGTGGATTTAGACACGGAGGTACCGGGTTCCATAGTAATATCGATACATTTTGCAGCAATATATTTAAATAATGCCTCCGTGGTCTAGCGGTTAAGTCCGTGGATTTAGACTCGGGAGGTACCGGGTTCGATTCCTGGTCGAGACACAAAAATATTTAATAATGTAAATAAATACATTTAATTTATTTGTGATATTTCTCGAGTTTGGTACGCTGGAGACATCGACGAGCTTGCCACTTGTCATGATTGGCCTATAGTAAAGTTGGCTAAATGTGAATCCGCTTATTTATAGGCGTGGTTTCTGACCACCCCGAAAGGGAAACGGTCGTGATGATACTTTACTTTTTTACTTTTAGGTACCGGGTTCGATTCCTGGTCGGGAAACAAAAATATTTAGTAATATACTTAATTAAATATATTTAATTAATATTTAATTTATTTGTGATATTTCTCGAGTTTGGTACGCTGGAGACATCGACGAGTTTGCCACTTGTCATGATTGGCCTATAGTAAAGTTGGCTAAATGTGAATCCGCTTATTTATAAGCGTGGTTTCTGACCACCCCGAAAGGGAAACGGTCGTGATGATACTTTACGATACTACTTCGGCGATGTTTACTCAACATATTGCCAAAGTTTCATCCCGATCGGTCAAGTAGTTTTGTAATGCATAGGGAACATACATTACACACAGACATTCATTTATATATATATATATATATAGATAGAAGTAGAATATGGATGATAAGTTATTGTAAGTGGTAATTTTATGACTGAAAAATTACACACAGACATTCATTTATATATATATATATATAGATAGAAGTAGAATATGGATGATAAGTTATTGTAAGTGGTAATTTTATGACTGAAAAATTTGTTCTTATAGATTTAAGATCTAGTCAGCTTTCGGCGACTAATTTCTGAAGTCGTAAAATTTACGACAGAGGGAACATAATCCGTCTGAAGTACGGTCCGCAGCGGACGTGACGGGCTTCCAAAACAATTGTCTGTCAGCAGAAAGATCTAAGAAGACAAAAGAAGAACTCAGAAGTAGCTTTTATTAAATATTTAATTTGTTCCGCTTTTACTTACTACCAATATTTTCAATGAGAATTGTACGAGTAATCTATCAACTTTTTTGTAAATAAAATTAAGAACAGTTTGAAAATATTTTTATTTTCATAATAATTATGATGGTGATGATTATTCCACTCACGAGCAGCAGAGACTGTGAAAGAATCTGAATATCTGCTGGTAGTGTGAGGAGGGATCTTAAGCTGATTGTTTATAGTAGACCGAAGAGGAAGATTCTGACAGTCGCCGAGGAACTGAAAATGAGTTTTAAGGTTTAGGGGAGTTTTAGGGTTGTGAAGAATGCCATAAAAAGAAGTGAGAAGATATGCAGATCTGCGGAAACGGATATTGAGCTAATTTAATTGAATACGTTATTGGGATACATGGTCATACTTAATGCAGCCTCCGTGGTCTAGTGGTAACAAACGTTGCCGTGAACTCTGGAGGTCGTGGGTTTAAATCCCACCGGGGGCAAGTTGTACATTGTATAATTTGTCTGGGTCTGGGTGTTTATATATATAATAATTAATATAAAAAAAAAGTAAAATATGTAGTTTATTATTAAAAACTGCATAGCCATTGTAGATTATTCACTGCATTAAATAATAAAGAATATCGGTAATACTTTTCTAGCTTTGTTATATATTGACATATTAGACATCTCTGACGGAACATTGACTTTTTATTACAAAACATAATGCTAGATAGATTAAGTTTTAACACCCTCCCTTAATCTAACCGCATTCCTAAACCATTGATACAAAATACATGCTTAGGTTTTGCAACAGATTTAGTCAACCCATCTGCTATCATTAAATTTGTAGAAATATATTTAATACAAATTTTCCCATCATTAACCAATTCCCTTATATAATGGTACTTAATAGCAATGTGTTTTGACCTCCTGTGTATAATAGGTGTATACACTAACTTGGATGCACTTTGACTGTCACTGTATAAAGTTATTGGTTCATTAGTCCCGCACAACTCACTGAACAGTCCTTTTACAAACACAACTTCTTTGGCAGCTTCACATAAAGCAATATACTCAGCTTCTGCTGTGCTAAGCGCCACACATCTTTGTTTTCGAGATTGCCAACTTATTGCAACACCGGCATAGATAATAGCATATCCTGTGTATGAGTGGCCATCATCACTACTGCTTGCCCAATCCGCATCTGCATAAACTGTAACAGACTGACAAGTCCTCTTGAAACACAAAGAATAATTACAAGTCCCTTTTAAATACCTCAATAACCTTTTTACTGCAGCCATATGCTCATTAGTCCAACATGAGTTAAATTGACTTAGAAAACTGACAGGAAAAGAGATATCCGGACGTGTACATATAGACAGATACATTAAACTGCCTATAATCTCTTGATAAGTATAGTCTACAATAGTTGAACCTCTACTTAATTTGATGTTTGGTATCAGCGGCGTAGCTACAGGATTACAATCTTCCAAAACTGCATAGCCATTGTAGATTATTCACTGCATTAAATAATAAAGAATATCGGTAATACTTTTCTAGCTTTGTTATATATTGACATATTAGACATCTCTGACGGAACATTGACTTTTTATTACAAAACATAATGCTAGATAGATTAAGTTTTAACATTTATCAACCATCTAGTTTCCGTAACACAAGCCTCGTAGCTTACCACGGAAATTAGATGGCGCTGTGTAACCTGTCTGGAAATATTTATTTATTTATTTATTATTATTTACTTACGCAAGCTGAACACAATACATCCGTAATTATTAATTAATAACTAATTGTAAAATGTTTTTTTATGCGGACCCTACATTAGCACTTAGACAAATTAAAGAAGTTGCGTCCGTTTTTTGCGAATGCAGATTCAATTACGCCAAAAGAAGTGAAGTCGATGCAGTGTGTTCCAAACTACGAGTATTCTAGATCCAAATCCATAGTTTTATTAAGAAAAATTAAAAAAGGTATATAAATAAATCCGTGTGGATAGGAGGTCGACTGTCTTGGAGTTCATGGGCTCTCCTGTTCCAAAAGTGCGGGCAGATTTTCCCGCCACGGCTCCCTTAACGATACTATTAAAAGGGCTCTAGCCACCATCGAGGTTCCAGCTCTTCTAGAGCCTGTTGGAGTTATCCGAGATGATGGCAAGAGATATTAAAAGATTACATATTTGCCGTTTGCTGTAGAAACTCTGGGCCTATGGAGTCCAAGCGCGCAAAAAAGTTTTTAAAAGACATAACACCGCGTCTTGTCGTCTTCTCCGGTGACAAGTTGACTTCTCTGGCCCTTTGTCATATTTAAACTTCCGTTTTCTTGATCTTATATCTTAAACCATGATTACCAGCATATGACTTACCGATGCCGACAAGTCTTCTAAGCGCCTTGACCGAGGGACTCAACAGAACCATATTATTAATGTAGCTCAGGCAATCAATACATTTGTTTTTTCGTTTCCTGTTAATCTATTAAGCTCCTCTATGAGGCCATTGAAGTTGAAAGGATGAGTGAATAGAGATTGACGAACCAGATATATAATGCGAAAGTCGTGGGTAAAAGAGGCCCTGGCAGACCAAGACTTACCTATCACAATCAAATAAATAAAACAATAGCTAAGAGAAGGTTGATGAATATCGAAGAAGCGAAAGAGGTATGTCGTGATCGTGACAAGTGGCGCTCAATTGTCTCTGCCTAACCCGGAAGTGATTTGGCGTATGTATCAGGCCGTTGAAGTATAAGTTGAACATCATCATGAGTCATTTAAAAAGCTGCATTAAATATATTTGCATGTCCATAAAATTGTTCATTATATGGCGAACATTGTTAACTCTTTTAGTCGACTGCGAACATAAATGTTTATTTATGACCAATTTTTCCTGACGTTTAATAAAGCAGCTGTAATTTAAAGATGTTTAATATAACGCCCGTCGGCGAATAAAGAGCAGACCGTTTAGGACGGCCGCACATTCGTAGACGACATTTTTGCTTACAGCAACTCGGCCACGAAGTCCTTTTCGTCATGCGCGGACATGTCAAGTGCAAGTTTTTGTTTTGTAAACTAATTTACTGTGGATATTGTTGGTCAAAAGTGATATTGTTTTGTTTGAAGCCCAGCTTCAGCATCCTCGGGGTGGAAATACGCTCAGACCTTAACCACCGGAACTACATTGAGAGCATCACCAAAACAGCGTCAAAAAAGCTCGGTATACTGAACAAGGTGAAGCGGTTTTTCCCGCCATCAATCAGACTGTTGCTGTACAAAGCACAGATCAGATCATGCGTGGAATACTGTTCACACCTTTGGGATGGTTCAGCCAAGTACCTCACAGATGCTCTCAATGTCCTACAAAGGCGAGCTGTTCGAATTGTGGACGATGCCACTATATCTGGAACTCTCGAATCCCTGCAGCTTCGCCGAGATGTAGCTTCTCTGAGCGTGTTCTACCGGCTATACTATGGTGAGTGCTCTGAAGAGCTCTATAACCTAATTCCTTCCTCCCCATTCCGCAACCGAACCACACGCACAGGTCAGAATATGCACCCACATACCGTAGTCACTATCCCTTCGCGTACCTATAAATTTGGTGACTCATACATCTGTCGCACAATAAAGATGTGGAATGCTCTTCCAGCCTCTGTGTTTCCACTTTCCTATAACCTGGAGTCCTTCAAGCGAAGTGTGAAAAGGCATCTAGTCAAGCCGGCATAGTGTTAGGGACTGATGTCGGATATAAGGGTCTGATTTCAGTTGCTAACATTCATGGACCCTGCGCGCCACTTACCATCAGGTGGGCGCAGGGTCACATGTCGTGCTAGTATTAAAAAAAAAAAAAAAAAAAAAATAATGTGCTACAATGTGATTAGTTATGGAAAACGATAAATTGGACTGAGGCAAAAGTTGCAGAGATGACATAAGGTAAAATTAGACATGTAACATGTCTAAAATGGGCCTGTGATAGGGATAGGGACATTTCCCCGATGGAACATAGGTCTAGTCAGGCCTACGATAAACTATTCAAGTTTCTTCAGATTTCGAGCTATAATGGAATTACGCACGAACCACGGCATGACTGGGCATGACGGCAATTCGAGTCTGACTTCGAAACGTGTGGATACACTTTACTGGGTTTACCGGCACGAACGGTGGATAATTTCCAGCCCTGGCAGTATGGGCAAATTTAGATTCTTCAGTCGGTCTTTTAGTAACAGAAATTCCTACCAATGTACGATCGTCCTTATTCTGCGCTAAAAGCGAGCGAAACATGGCTAGGTGATTTATAGCTAGCTTAAGCTTACTTATTATGACCCTGCGCTAGCTATTAAGAAGACGTAATCCAGTGTTCCATATGTTACTTTTTAATATTGATCATGCGGCGGCAGTGAAAAGAAAGTTACGTTCTATGTCTTATTTATTTGAGAACTTGACTTGGTAAAGTCAAGTAGAGTAGTCGTCGTGCGTACTCACTAGTGTTTGGCAAATATATATATATTTTTTTTTGTTTTATATATTTTATAATTGTACTACAGTTTTATTGTGAAAATTATTCGATATGGGCATAGATATAGAATACTAACGACGACGCGACGATCCTATGTCTATGGATATGGGTGTATACCTGAAATATTATTTTTTTATATATAAGTTAGTGTTTTTTTTTCTTTTTTCATATTTCATAAAATCACTATATTGCGTACTTTATCAGTAAGGGTTATGTGTTTTTCAGTCTATGTATGTTCCTTTGTTGCAAACCAATCGCGTGGGTCGATTTTGATAATTCTCACGTCAATCGATTTGTCATAATCTTTTTTTTTTTGGCACTGAAGATATGACATTAATAAAATTTTAGTAAGGCAATCAGACAATCAGACGCCATATTGTGGAAAAGAAAAAAATATATATGAATTGAAATAAAATGATTCTTTCTTTAAAGAAATTGTTGCTATTGACTTCTCTGGTGACATTCTTTCTGTCAAAAATTAAGTATTCTAATTCAAAGAGAAATGATGTCAGTGTATTTGGATACCATGCCACAAGACAGCGATTTGGAGGAGCTATTTTTTTGTAAGGTTTTTTTCTTTATTGTCTTTTTAGGTTAAATTTAGTGCAAAACTCAGGCTAAAAGTGACAGTAAATAACATAATTCAGTATTTTATCTAACGTTTGCGCTTAAATAATGAAATGCTGGAAGCGATGTCACATGTGAATCGTTAAAACATTGTTTCGTCGCATATGAGTCGTTAAAACATTGTTTCGTCACATGTGAGTCGTTAAAACATTGTTTCGTCACATGTGAGTCGTTAAAACATTGTTTCACAGCGATGCGGGTTGTTCTGTACAGCGGGATGAGTCGGAGTGCACAATCGTCCGAAAATGAATTGTCTAAGATCGATTACGTCTGTCAGAAATTTATTTATTTATTATTATTACAAGCCAACACTTACAGCTAATGCCAAACACGTACGCTCTTAGTTAATTTATACAATTATATATACATTAAATTTACACATAGGTAACACTTATACAATTGGCTAATAATTACATAATTACACGTTATACAAATAATAATAATAATAATAGTTTATTGACACAAAATAAAATATACATATTGAACAAAACAATAAAAATTACATTGTTGTACATGCTTAATTTAATAGACGACTTCTGTCCCCTATACTAAGGTAGCCCTGGTCTTCTAGGGGACAGCTAGTTGACACTATATAATGAAAGCGGTCTTGCAGCAGAGTGGTTCAATATCTGTTTTTTTTTTTTTAATTGTCTTTAAAGGACATTGTACAGAATACGTCAGCCCTAAACACGTAATTTATTTTCATAATATATGTTCATAACAGAGTTCATAACCGAGTTGGGGGATCATCAAATTCCAGATGCTGCAGAATTTGATGCTTTACTTGGAGTCACTCGCGGCATTATAGCCCAAACACGTCGGGTAAAATATGGAAGTCCACAGCGCGGGAAAACCGCAAAAAATAAACTGCAACTTGTGCCCCATATTTAAAGTCCAATTTATCGTTTTCCGTAATTATTCACATTGCAGCACATTATTAAACAAAACAACACCACTTTTGACCAATAATATCCACAGCAAATTAATTTACAAAACAAAAACTTGCACTTGACATGTCCACGCAAAATGGCGCGAAGAACTCCTTTCAATATCTGTTACATGTCTAATTTTACCTTATGTCATCTCAATATTTTTTAAAAGTTGAGGGCATGGGGTAGTGACAAATCGTGCCGTCTACACAACTAACTTATATATATTATTCAAGAACTATTTATTCAGGCACATTGGTTTTTTAAACGATAATAGTATAAGTCAAGGCTTACTTGAGATATTTAAAAAGTTAATGTTGTTGGGCACTCACTCTGCTACTAGTAACAATCAAATCAATTACAAAAAACAATAATAGATAACATTATTATGTCATTAATAAATAAATAAATATTTCCAGACAGGTCACACAGCGCCATCTAGTTTCCGTGGTAAGCTACGAGGCTTGTGTTACGGAAACTAGATGGTTGATAAACTACATATTATATTATTTTTTTTGTAAATATATACATATTAAACATATAAACACCCAGACCGAGACAAATTATACAATGTACAACTTGCCCCCGGTGGGAATCGAACCCACGACCTCCCGAGTTCACGCCTAGCTTTTGACATTTCTGACAGACGTAATGGATCTTGACGATTCGTTTTCGGACGATTGTGCACGCCGACTTATCGCGCTGTACAGAACAACCCGCATCGCTGTGAAACAATGTTTTAACGATTTGAACTCCGCCTCATCCCGCAGAACGCCTTATCGACAAAGTTATTCGGCTCGAAGACATATCAAAACTTATCTCCCTCTGCGGTCCGAATTTTCTGCAAAAAAAAACTAATACGAATATTTCATTATAATTGAATGTGCCGATATAGGCCGAGGAAGGGTCGAACATTCGCATTTTGTTTACATATTTATGAAGATATACCTACTAGCTTACCACCCAGCTTTGCCCGTATAGTAAATGTTAAATTCCACTGGAAAGAAATCCGTAAGATTGCAGTATATACGATACTCGTTTAACAATATATTAGTACATGTGACCCCACTGCAATCTGATGATTTTATTTTCGGTCGGCGTATCAATATTATTATTTTTAAATTTAATATACTATATTACAGGTAAAACTAAATTTAACCTAAAAAAACTAGAAAATAAAAAATTACATACTTACAAAAAAAATGCTCCACCAAATCGCTAGCCTGTGGCATGGTGCCCAATACACTAGCAGCATTTCCCCTCTGAATTACTTTATTTATGAAACTGCTAGCCCTATTGTCACCAGATACGTCCATGAGCCTTGGAACAATATCTTTATAGAAAGCTTATTATTTGACTGTATCTTAATTATTATTAAATCAATTCTAGTTAAATTCTTATTAATATTAACATAAAATTATTATTAATAATAAGTAGTATATAATTTATTATAGAAGTATAAAAAAAAGTATCATCACGACCGTTTCCCTTTTGAGTCAGGTCAGAAACCACGCTTATAAATAAGCAGATTAACATTTAGCCAAATGTTTTTGCTCGTCGATGTCTCCAACGTCCCAAAATCGAGAAATATCACAAATAAATTAAATATATTTATTTACATTAATAAATATTTTTGTGCCCCGACCAGGAATCGAACCCTCCGAGTCTAAATCCACGGACTTAACTGCTAGACTACGGAGGCAGTTTATTATAGGTTTTATTTTATTTAATTTCCTTATTTGCACATACTTTATTATCTGTTTCCTATATCCCAAAGGTTAACGGAAAGAAAAAGTCTTGCTCATGTTTGGATCTTGGATCATTCCCTATACGAGTGTATCAGGATAGTTGCGATCCGAGACGAGTGGCGCAGATTGTGAAGCTTGCCACTAGCATTCAAATAGCGACCACGCCGACTCTGCCAAGAGTGTAGTGACAAAGAAGAAGTTATAGTGACATGTCGTGCTTTGAAAGCTCGTCCATCAAATCGGTCGAGTACGAGTATGTACTATAGGCGTGAAGGCGAAACTTACTGACAAGGTTTAGATGATGACGTATGGCCTATAGTTACAAGTAATAATTATAGTAAATTAAATAAAGTAGTAAAAATATGACAAATGATGAATTAATAACTTCTTGAAGCTTGATAATAATAATAATAGTTTATTTCAATAAAATCTAATATAATTTGGCTCTTATGATAAGTTACAATTTATTGTGTGTTACAAACATAAAGATACTTCTGTGCCTGAACGAAGTGGTCTTGTGTTACAGGCAGCAGTGCTCAAACTCAGGTGCAAAACACCTCTGGAATAAAGGAGTGAATATTTTAATAATTGTACCATAATATTTTCAAAGTACCTATTCTGACAAAACCAGAAACCGGGAGAGGTGCATTGGTTCCGACTTAATATAACAATGTTTATTAAATAAAAAATTGAACCCAAAAACTATATTTCAATGACGCCAGTATCCGCGAAGCTAGGTCCAGACTCTCAGGACTGTTGCTAACATGGGACTATCAAGATACAGAACAATTTGAATAACACAACAATTTTTATTATATTTTTAATTCGACTGCATGGTCCCATAGTTGGTCAGGCATGAAAGTGCCTTGTGTGGGTCCACTACTAATCACATTTGAAATTTTGTTGCAGTATACTTACTATTCGATAAATATTTGTTTGGAATAAGTGTAGATTGTATTTTGTAGGTATATTGGTAATTAAACATAGTATTATTATTATTATATAAAGTTATGTCTATTCCTTGGTTCCCAAGAACTTAAATTGCTAAATATCAAAATCGCTTTAATAACGCATAAAAGTAATACAAACAGACATCCAGACAGCAAAAGCTTCTTTCATATTTATAACATAAGTATGTAACCCATACCAGTTATATTTAGACGTAATAAAAGATGGCGCAGATTTCTAGAAACCCCCCAAGGCGACCGTTTTAATATTTTTATTCAATTTCGCGAGTAGTTCGCTTGCCTAAGTCCAAATGAAATGACATCCCTTTTTAGATAGCAGAGACGTCAGAATAAATCTAATATTCGTATACAACGCTTTGAGAATGAGCTTGGAAACGTACTTATTTGCTTTTGTCACTTTAACACTGTATATCTTAAATAATATAGGGAACCAGTATAACCTTGAGGTGCACCATAGTTAGAATTATAAGTATTTACTTTAAGGTAAAAAGTAAAGTATCATCACGACCGTTTCCCTTTCGGGGTGGTCAGAAACCACGCATATAAATAAGCGGATTCACATTTAGCCAACTTTACTATCCAATATGCCAATCATGACAAGTGGCAAGCTCGTCGATGTCTCCAGCGTTACTTAAAGGTAACGTATTATTATTATGATTTCCCTAATGCCATCTTGGAATCTCGTTTTAAAAATGTGGTGACAGACCTGATTAGGTCAAATTCTTTCAGTAGTCAAGCGGAACAAAAGAGAGAAAGTTAGTCAAAGTCAAAATATCTTTATTTACGTGCATTATTACAGGCATTTGTGACACGTCAACATTTAAATTATTTAGACTGATTCTACTCATGTTAGTGGAAGACTAGGCAGCGAAGTGTTCCAAGGAGTAAGCTGTTAGCAGAAGACTAACAGCTTAGCAAATTCCAGTGACATGTTAATGTTTAATCTGACTGGGAAAGGAATCTTCAAGGAAAACTCGGCTATAGCAGATTTACAAATGAAACAAATACAGAATTACACAACAACAATAAATAAATATCTTTCAAATTAATAAATGTTAAAATAGCATAAACCTATTACAGGTATTTGTGACACAGGCATTTTAAATAATTCTCCTCCTGCTAGTGAAAGACTTAGCCGCAAAGCGGTCCAAATAAATTAGAAATCTAAACAACATTTGGATTTATTTAGTCATTTGACGCTAATTGTCATCGAAAAGTCATCTTCAGCGAAGAGGCCCATTTCCGAATGGGTACGTGAACAAACAAAATTGTCAAATTTAGGACGATATCAATCCACAAGAGATCCAAGAGGATCCAATGCGTCCCGAAAAAGTAACTGTTTGGTGTAAATTTTGGGCTGGCGGCGTCAAAATAAGTCGTCATCGGTCAATATCTGTTTGAGAATGACGTTGGTCAGGCCATCACTGTCAACGGCGAGCGCTATAGGTCGATGATTACCAACTTCTTTTGGTCTTAATTAGATGATTGGACACCAGCGATATATGGTTTCAACAAGACGGCGCTACGTGCCACACAGCTAATGCCACATTGGATATTCTGCACGAGCGATTTAAGGATTTAAAGGCATGGTCATTTCACGTGGATGTGATCACCGAGGTCATGCGATTTGACTCCGTTAGAGTTTTTCTTGTGGGGTTTTCTTAAGTCGCAGGTGTATGTGAATAAGCCAAAGCCTCAAAGGCGACATGACCTACGCCATCGGTCAAATTCAACCTGATTTATGCGCGAAAGTCTTGGAAAATTGAACATTTCGGATGCGCTCCACTCAGAGAAGCCGTAGCGGACATTTGAGCGACGTTATATTCCACACATAATGGCTTCAACAGGACTATCAAACAAATAAAAAAAACAATAATATCTCATACACACGTAGTTTTCTTTAAATATAAAGATGGGAAGCATTAATAAAATACGGATTCAAGCCAAGATTTTTTTAGAATCCTTTGTTAATAATTTGTATTTCTTCTTTTCAGGTAAGTTGGTGTTCCAAAATTTTGAAGATTCGGGTGTCATCAAGAACTCGTCGTATGCTTAAGCGCCTGGGGCACATCGGGTGCGTGTTCCGTTGCCGTGCTACTTTAGGACGTCCTACTGTGTTGAAATATATCTCAGGAATGACAGATATCAAAAGTTACACTGCTTGTGTGGTGTACACGGTGTTAACGACTGGCTGATGTTTACCTACTTTTATATTTATAGTTTTGAATCAATGTGGTTTGAGTTGCAACGGAAACGTAGTGTGTGTTACATAATAATAAAAATAATTAATAATTTCTGAAATTTTAATTAATCATAAAATCCACCATCACACACACTGTACATACGAGTTGAATGAAGGTTAGTAAGAAGAGTATTTTACGGTGAAATAAAATACAAAGACAGGTAACATACTAAGAAAAAAATATAAACTTCACGATACTACGAGGTGCTGGCGGTATAATTAGAAATTGTGATATGTTTTTGCTACCAGCACCTTGTAGTATCGTGATAGTATTGATATGAGTTTGTAGTATTTCAGTTAACCGAAATTTTATTTTATTACATCAAATATCATTTTTTCTGTGTATAATAATAATAATAAAGCTAAACAGGAGAAGAAATTAAAACTATACCATATTTTTTTTTTTGTGCGATCATTATTTTTATTAAAATTTCAGCAGCCTTCACAGATTTCAGCGCAGTCATACTGTTGCTCGTGTACGTCTTCATGTAGTTATTCAGTGTACCCAGGCTTGAAGACAATATCGTCTTAATATTCATTTATGCAAACAACATTGCGGCAGATGTAGGGAGGCACCGTACTAACGACTTGCCTTGTTACCAATTGATACTTGGAAAACTCAAGTAAACTCCTCAAACACGCCTATAAAATATCATCTGCACCGGACCCCCTATTAACTCGACCCATGGATTTAATGACACACTAATTTCGTAGTCGTTATCGGTAGTCTTTTATAAAAGTAATGTACGATCACGACGTTGAGGGATGGTCAGAAACCACGATAATTTAAAAAAAGAAGTGGATTTATATTGAACTTTACTACAGGCTCATCATGACAAGTGGCAAGCTCGTCGATGTTTGTAGCGTACTAGACATGAGAAATATCATGAATTATTATGCCCCGACCAGGAATAGGACCCGGTACCTCTACATCTAAATCCAATGACTTAACCGTTAGACCACGAATACTTTTTCACTTACTATATTCATCATTATTATCACCGCCCCTTGACCACTAGAACGTCTATACTGCTAGACCTTCTTTGCTGGAGAACATACTTCATAATTTGAATGACAATATATTTACGATTCCACAAGTTGGTATTAGCAGAAATAGGATCGACACGACGACGGCTTAACGTGTCATATAAATAGTGGTGTTGTAAATCTAAGCCAAATGTACGTAAGAAAAGTTTATTTCTCATGGGTACATGCAAAGGTTGGGAAACCACGGCCTTTTTTAGATTTTAAGGACACGATTTCGAGTCACTATATCTTTTATTATATAATAGCGATTTAAATCCTCGTAACATAAATAGTTCTAGTGGCTGTAATGATAAATAATAATTTATGTGATGACACATTCTTTCGAAGTACTTCTAACGGTAGTAGGTATACATATAGATATGACTGCTAAATTAATATGTCATAAATTGGACCCATTGGTCCAGTTATCATTGGTCCAGTTATCATTGGTCCAGTTATCAATGGTCCATTAACGACTAACTTATAAAATATTGACTTGTATTTTCCTAAACCTCGACTAATATCCATGAATATGATTGCTGCTGTAATGCAAGTAAATTTGAATAGGCATTGTAGCGATTACATTATAATATATTTAATTTAATTTATTATAATATTCGAAACAAATCAAAAAAGATTTTATGTTTGACAACGACATAAATCGATACGAGTGAGTATAAATAGAAACTGTAGCTTTAGCACGTACAGAACAGCTAAAAAAACTACCAAAACACTTACGATATTGACATAGCTAAAAAAATTGTCAGTTACTTCTATATTTAGAACTCTTGTTTCGCTAGAACAGTAGCAGCTAAAGTAAACATTTATGGCATGAATTTAGCTCCAATTGTTTCATTAAAATTAAATTGAACACATTAAACGCATGTAGCAATTATGTAATTTTGCTATATCATCTTGGTACCCAAACCGATGAAAACGTTTCACAGCAGAATCCGCATAACAATAACCATAAATCTAGCAATGTTCCAGCAGATCGTTTGACGGGCACGTACCCAAAATAATGGCCGGAATTTCGCACCATAGAACACTGCATAAACTATTAATGGCAAGCGGACAAGCGAATGTAGTGCTTTATGACCGCTTTTTGCATATCGAATGAAAGCATACATTTGAGTTTCAAAAATAGCCGACAACTTTTGTGTACGTAAAAGCAATTAACGTTATTTGTTTTTTGAATCGAAAAAAGAATAAAAAGGAATGTTCAAAACTCGAGCTTTTTTAAATTTACATTTAGTTGACTTTACTTATAGTCTTATCGTAACAAATGGCAAGCTTTTCGCTGTCTTTTGTGCATCAAGCCAATTGCCATTGCCAAAAAAAACAGCGATGAAAGATATATGATTGCTTCGAAAACAGCATTAACCCTATGAATTAATAAGTTTGTCTTAATAAATAAAACGAGTTTTAGCATAAATGATATCTATAATATAACAATATAAAAAATAAAATCTACTATATAATTACTCTGTCGCTTCTATTTCTGCAATTACTTCTGCTGCTATTTCCGTTGCACTTGTATTGGTAGGAAATAAACCATCTGTATCATCTACATTTCCGTGGTTTTCAACATCTTCTAATTCTATTGGTTCTAATTGAATATCGTGTAAAGATGCGATTGGTTCTGCAGTTAACCCATCATCAGTTAGATGATCAGAAAGCTTTTCATCTGTCTCAGTTGGTGCTGGTGTAACATTTGCTGGGGAACTTGTAGGATTTGCTTTATAAATAGATGGTGTTTTTTCTCTAGGTTTCACTGTATCGGGTATTATAGCAGGTTTATCGCTAACTGATTGAGTTTTGGGTTTGTTATCTTTAGTATTTTTTCCAGATTTCTTTTGTAAAGGTAGGTATAGTTTATAATCTTGTGGTAATTCCTCTTCGGAGTATAGTCGATCAGTAAAATATATGCGTCGCAGTCGGACATTAGCATGAACCTGCATTCGTAGAGTTTCAATAAACTGAGTGCCGTATGCTCTTTTTGTGAAATCCGCCAAATTAAATTGTATCTGATTCCAACCTCCTGATAGTCCAATCGGCATGCTCGTACAAAAAGGCTTGATTTTGGTCGTTGATTGAAAATTCGAAATTCTAAATCGCCGCCTCATTTTTGAATCGTCCAAAATTGTTATTTCGAAGGAGAAGTATCGCTTCATGTTTTTCATTATTATGACCAGAAACGGTAGGCGAATTCCCAGCACTCCCTTTTTGGGGCATGTGATAAAAGTTGTTGCTACATTTGTACTCACGATTTCGAGAACAATGGAGTTTACTTCATTATCTGTAAGGCGTTTTATATGACCATTTTGGACATTCGAGTCCCATAAGGCTAGTGGATTTGCCCCGCAACTATAAAATATAGATAACAATCCGCTTTGGTAACAGTTTTTAAACATTTTGAATTCCTTTATTTTGTATACGTATTTTTGTTGATAAATAAAAGTGACATTAAAAATGACAAGACATTTATTGATACAGGCAAATGTATTATGTTCCTTGCTTAGAATAATGACAATACAATCTTGGCCTTTTTATAAAATAACTGTTCGATATTTCGTTAGTTGAGTCGTTTGATTTGAATATTCGCGGTAACGCCTTTGTGCGCCGGCTCACTTTGCGTCGATGACGTTCCATCGTCTCGACGCCCTCTAGCAGTAACTAGCGGACTATGCTTGGTGCACTTCCGGTTAATGACGTTTCCGCCAAAAAACAAGGCTCTCTGTCGTCAGAGTCGAAGCGCGGTCGCCGGTCGAAGCATATCGTTGCTCCCCAAATTAATTCGTATTTATTCGCTGTGATTGTGCCGTGGACCTGCAGTAATTTCGGCTGTGATCCTCATCATCATCATCCATTTCGCGACCCGTCGGCTATCAAAACCACCAAGGAATTCGGTCACCAGTTCGAGACCCGGAATAAAGGTTAGTTGCTGCTAATTTCATTTCTTTCGCTCAATTTTCGGAGTATTTTCACCAGCGCCTAGTCGTTTCCCGTTCATAATGGTCCTTCACCCGCATATTTCGTACTAATTAGTAGCTAAAATCCTAAAATTCCGTCGAAATTCCTATATTTTTCATTTTTATTTTCCTACCCCAAAAAAACATTTTTTTTAATTCGTTCATTTTCGCATTATTTATTATTTTATCTATTACAATATATTTATAATCGTAAATAGTATAAACGTAAATATCGTATTCTAAAATAAAATCTTATATTTTTACACTTTTGATCGTAAATTATTAAAATCAATTCATTAAAAAAGTGGCCTATTCTCGAGAACAAACCGATCCGATTTCGATTTAATTTCGTTTTAATTTCGATTCAATATGACTTCGGAAGTTGAATTGGTGGGTTTATTGCATCGTAGAATTTGTATACAAAATGAATTAGACACAATTGTGAGATTGGGTTCGGGAGCCCGGCATGATGTCGATTCGTTTCGGAGATTTATGGTTTCTTGTGCAGGGTTAAATCGTTTACAAGATCAATTTGAGTCTCTTCAAACTCAAATTGAGAATTTAGAATTATTTGATAAAAAAACCCTTGATAGTAGTCACTCGAATGTTCGTGCTGAATTAAGCGATTCCATTAGAGATATTTTGGCAATTAAGTTCGAATTAGACGAGAGTAGACATGTCACAGATAGTCATCGTGAGTGTTCGACTAGTTCAAAGGTTGACAAAGGTCTCGTAAAATTGCCAACCATTTCAATTCCTACGTTCTCCGGTGATTACATGCAATGGAAATCGTTTCGAGATTTATTCACTTCGTTAATTGATTCAAATTCGGATTTGTCAGATGTCGCCAAGTATCAATATTTGTTGTCGTTCGTTCGTGGTGAGCCAGCTAGGTTACTTAAGGGCCTGCCACTCACTCATATAAATTATTCAAAGGCTTGGGACATTTTAGAATATCATTATAATAATGACAGACTTATAGCCATGCACCACATGGAATCTCTTTTTCGACTACCCTCATTAAATGCACCATCAGTTTCTGGTTTACGCACTATCGTAATCGGGTTCGCAGAAAATTTAAGTGCATTGGAATCGTTAGGGTTTCCTGTCGACCAATGGGATTTCATGTTGTACTATATGTTGTATAAAAAAATCGATTCAGACACTCGTCGTAATTTTGAACGTACTATTACGTCTAATCGCATCCCTAAGTTAAAGGAACTGCGAGAATTCGTTGATCGCGAAGTCGTGTCATGGGAAAGTTCGAAGTCTGTTCTATCAGCTCGTGCAAGTACTACACCGACTTCGTTTGTTAAGCCGTCTTCGTATAAACCGTTTTCGTCTTCACTTGTAGCTTCGTCGTCATCGTCTGGTTGCGCATGTTGTCATCGCAATCACTTTATTAGTTCGTGCCCACAGTTTAAAAGGAAACAGTCGTATGATCGGTATCTTTTTGCAAAGTCAAAACGATTGTGCTTAAAATGCTTGAAACCGATGCATGATTTGGACGAGGCTTGTGCAAAGATTTCGTGTTCCATTTGCCAAGCTAGTCATCACAACGATTTGCTTCATTATGCAAAAAATACCCGAGAAGTGGAAGCTAGCGTAAACGAAAGTACCGCGTCCAGTCCAGATGCTGACGAGGACCAACAAGTTGTGGCTTCTCTTTGTGCATCAGTAAGCGCATCGAAACCGGCAGTCTTGTTATCAACAGCAGTCGTCTCAATTCGTGATTCGTGTGGAAATTTTCACTTAGCTAAGGCTTTGGTTGATTCGGGTTCGGCAGTGTCGTTTGTGTCAGAGTCGTTAGCACGTCGCTTGGGGCTACCTCATCGTAAGTCAAATATGTCAATTTCGGGCATTGGAGACTTGAGGACTAGCGTCAAGGGAGAAATATCGACAGTAATAAAATCGCACAACGGACGTGGTCCATCGTACGAGTTTCGTGCCTTGGTCTTACCTAGGGTTACCAGCAATAAGCCGACGTGTGAGCTTAATACCAATTCGTGGTCATATTTAAATTCGTTGCTTCTCGCCGATCCGTATTTCGATGAACCTTCTCAGGTGGACATTTTAATCGGCAGTGACATTTTCGGTGAGATCGTCTTAGGAGAAGCTGTTCGAGGTCCTACGGGTACTCCAACAGCCATTTCGACTTCGTTAGGTTGGATTTTGATGGGCAAGGTCAGTTCTGAATTCGTAATCAGCCACCATCAACCAAACAATTCTAATTCGATTCTAGGTAAAGTTTCGTATTTCGTAAAGAAAGGAACAACAAATTTTCGATCTTGATTAGAGTCCCTTGGCATAATATAATTTAAAAATTTAAATAAGTTTTCCTTTTATTCATCAATAGCATTTTTTTTTGTTCTCATGTTTTTTTTTTTTTTTTTTTTCTTCTTCGTTTGTTCGTTATTTGTTTTATTTGTGTTGGATTAATTGAATGAGTGTCAACATTTTTTTTCGTTTCGTACGTTGACTCATTGAATTTATCGTAACACAATTAAAATTTTCGTTGTATTCGAGTAGTTATCAGAGGATAATGAGCGTTGATATATATATATTTCGTTATATTTCGTTTCGTTCGTATATCTAGCGTTGCATTCATCTATTGTAACTCAATTCATTCGTATTTCGTAAAAAAAAAACCATATCGAAATCATTTCGTTTCAATATTTTCATCTTTTTTATTTTTGAACAAGAATAGACTTCATTTCGTTTGCTTCTGTCTATATTGACTAGCATGTATTTCGTTCTCGCTCGGACTTAGTTAACTTATTAGAAGGTAATCTGTTTTTTTGTTTTTGTATTTTTGTTCATAATAAAAATAATTGCCAAGGAACGCAATTCGAGTTAAGGATCGTGTTTCTCGATGCGTTTGTGTTTTTATCTTTTCGTTAGTTTTGCTTTCAACAAATAATTTTGTAATTTGCTAATAATTAATTACGTTAATAATTAGTAAAATATTAGTTTATTTTGTCAACCTTAACTCTTAAAGACCTATCTGAGGTTTTAACTTAAATTTGTATTCAACTTAATATAGTATTTTACTTTAATTTTTTTATCAAGTCATGCAATTTCGTTGTTCCATTCCATAAGCATGAACTATTTTTTTTTTGTTTTGTTAAATTAATTTATATTCGTTATTTTAGTCAGTTAGTTCTTGACATCGAATAAAGTTTAATGTATGTTAGTTGGTTGTATTTTGTGATTGGTTCGTTGTTGATTTATCTACTCGTATTCTTTGTTAGAGGAATGTATTTTTTTCCATTTCAGTAAATTATTTTTGAATCGGTTGCTTAATGAATGCATTCCATGTTGTACTCATCCAATGATGTTGCAGTTCGTTCGTTTAAATCAAAATCTACGTAGGACATCTTCAGAGCCTTTGTGTTAAAATTATTTTCGTTACCTACGACATAATTTCATAAGATTTTGTTTTATTTTTAAATTATTTGATTTTGATACATATTTCACCCCATATTTATTTATTTCGTATATTCAAATCGTTTATTTTATTGTTTTCGTTTATTATTCTATTTATATTTCGCTTTTTATTCGTTTCCCTTTCCCTCCCCATTTTCTCCTGGTTAAAATCATATTTTAACGGTGGGCGGTGTTCGATATTTCGTTAGTTGAGTCGTTTGATTTGAATATTCGCGGTAACGCCTTTGTGCGCCGGCTCACTTTGCGTCGATGACGTTCCATCGTCTCGACGCCCTCTAGCAGTAACTAGCGGACTATGCTTGGTGCACTTCCGGTTAATGACGTTTCCGCCAAAAAACAAGGCTCTCTGTCGTCAGAGTCGAAGCGCGGTCGCCGGTCGAAGCATATCGTTGCTCCCCAAATTAATTCGTATTTATTCGCTGTGATTGTGCCGTGGACCTGCAGTAATTTCGGCTGTGATCCTCATCATCATCATCCATTTCGCGACCCGTCGGCTATCAAAACCACCAAGGAATTCGGTCACCAGTTCGAGACCCGGAATAAAGGTTAGTTGCTGCTAATTTCATTTCTTTCGCTCAATTTTCGGAGTATTTTCACCAGCGCCTAGTCGTTTCCCGTTCAATAACTGTTTGTGTAATGAATTGGTCGGCACCTTACTGTAGATTCTTAAGCTGAAGTAATGACCCTATGTCCATCCCTGTGTCCCAAGGAATATTTCTGCTAAATTATAATAAAATCAGTCAAGCACAAGGCGTGAGGGCAAATCAAATAGAGACAATTAAATTCCCGTGGGGTCACATCACGTAGTCTGTTGATGTCGTCATATAGGACATATCAATTTCAGGTTACAGCATAATTTCATCAAAATCAGTTTAGTAATATAGACGTTAAGGCGAGACAAACATACATACGCACCCTTAGTTGATCCAATTATGTGCTTTATAATCCTTTTTTTTTACTGGGGGTAATAAATAAATAGCAGACCATAAAAAATCTTAATATATTAAATTGCCATAAAATAAATAACGCTAAATAATAATAAATTAGACTGCGATTTACACTTCACGGCCTATTTCTCCTCGACTTTCTTGGGATGTTTTCGGTGTAATTATAGGTGTCACTACTTCATCGATCGCTTTAATAAATTGATTATTTGATTCAGTGATATGTTGGGAAATTACATCTACTGATTGAACTTCTGATGCTATCGCAACTACTTCTGTGTTAGAAGATGCAGTAAAATTATCTTCCTGACTGGTTTGTCTATTCAGATCTCTTTGTGATACTTCTTCTTCATCTCCTCTTACTACCTTCAGTTTATCAATAAGAGATTGTTTACTAAACTCTCCTCCATATTCCATAGATTTAAAACTTTTTAGCGATAGTGCTTTTTCAATGATAACTTGATCGAAATTCTGTTCTGTACTAGACTTAGCAACACCTGTTTCTACTGATTTAATACTATGCTCTGATGGTGATTTTTGTTTTATAATATCAACTTTTTGATCTGCACTTTGTTTAGCCTCCGGTTCATTTACGTTGGATGATATTGCTTGCTGCCTTCTGCTTTTGGTAGTTGAAATTATAGGAAAAAATATTCTAAACTCTGCTGGCAATTCTTCTTCAGGTACTAGTCTTTCAGCGAAGTAAATTCTACGCAAACGTATGTTAGCATTGATCTTAATCTTCTGCACCTCAACAAAATGTTTGTTATACGCCCGTCTTGTGAATTCGTATAAATTGAATTGAATTTGATTCCATCCATCTGTTAGGTTAATTGGCATGGCTGTTGAGAGTGGTAATATTTGAGTTTGTGATTGGAAGTTTGCAATTCGAAATCGTCTTCTAGTACCAGTTTCATCTAGTATAGTAATTTCAAAAGTAAAATATTTTTTCATGTTTTTCACTATCATAACTAGAAAAGGCATTGTTATGCCTAAAACTTTATTACCTGGTGGGCAAGTTATATAGGTTGTACTAACGTTTACTCCACCTATTTCCAAAACCATGGATTTGATTTCGGGATCAAGGAATCGTCTTATATATCCATCTTTGATATGAGATTCCCAATTATTTAGAGGTTTCGATCCAACACTATAAAATACGGTAAGTCTACCTCTTTGGCATGAATTTCTGAACATTATATTTTACTTACACTTTCATTAAACTAGAAATTCATAAATTATTATTAACTTGTATGCTTCTAGGAATTATTTATTTTCTTTGAAGTATTTGAAGTAACCACAGACTACGAATATAAACTCTCAATTAAAAAAAAAACCCGGGCCGTATTATTTTAAAGAGAAAAAAAATCTTGTAAATTAGCTTGTCCGGGCAAAGATCTTCCTGACAACTTAAAAATACAAAGGCTGTGGGATTTACCTATAGTTAAACATGATCATCAATCGCTATTGGACTCATCTATAACGATGAGGGACACGCACGTTTCTTAGCGGTGTTGGATCATGGTGCAGATCAATGGATAAACGCACTTCTATAAAATAGCTCCTTACGTATGACTGGGCATAAAAGTGTCTGAACCACATCTTTGTCCATGTGGTAAAGATGTCGATGAGCTTGGTCACCACGTGCTGTCGTGTTTCAAAAGTTGGGGTCGCTTTTTTCGTCATAGCGCTATTTATGATCTCATTCGACGGACGCTTGCAGTAGATTGCTCTTATGCATTTCATTTGTATTATGAATGTCTACTAAGTTTCCCCAGAGTATTAGACCATAGCTAAGAACTGAGGACACATCCCATGATATTCCGCCTTTGCAGCTTCTATTGAAACGGTTTGTCTCAAGCTTGCCATGGTGATATTTATATAAAAATAACACCGCTTGAAACAAGACTTACTTACGTTTGTGGTGTCGATTATTTTAGTTATAATTGTTTAATTTTATATTAAGTAAATCTAGAATGTCAATAAAAAAATGTGGGTTTTAGACTATTTTTTAAGACCTAAGACGGTAAAAGTAAAGAAATAAATAAAGGAAAAGCAAATATAAAAACTTTTCAAACAAATCCAGCTTTCGTTGTGATTTATCTAGCCATTTGTCATCCTCGACACTAGCGGAATATGTCACGGAGCCACAAGAAGCACACGGCCTGTTACGAAAATAACATTTTTGTCATCTCTAAATCACATGACTTTTCCACTATGCTTCGCGCCCTTAGAGACGTAACAAACCCGCACACTCGCAAAAACATAATGCCATAGACAAATATTATGTGGACTAATCTGTCATGTTTTCTAAATAATAATTAATAATCCTTGAAATCCTAAAAAGGTCGTTACGAATTCCACTATGTACCAATGCACAAAATACACTTTTCTTACGTAAATTTCATAGATTCACAATACTAGTGTTTGCCAAAGCAAGACTGGCCTAGTCTTGGTCTTGGTCTGGCACCAGAACAGCTGGTCTTAGTCTTGTTTTTGCACTTCTAATCTTGGTCTTGCGCAAGAATCGAGCTCTGACTAAAAATATATATTTAAAAAAAAATCTTTATTCACGTAAACCTATTTACAGGCATTTGTGACACGTCATAATTTAAATTATTTACAATGATTGTACTCCTGTTAGTGGAATACTAAACAGCAAAGAACTAATAGTAGTAAGAAAACCTTGTGAGACTTTAGTGTCTGTCCGCAAACTAGTATCTCAAGAACAACTGGTCTGGTTTACTTGAAATTTGGAATGGTTATCGAACTTGTTGACCAACATGTATCCAAAAAAATATTCAGACGTAGTTTTGGAGATATCAAGTAATCTACAATATGGATTCGATATTTTTACCTCTGGACCTGAAAAAAAGACAGACACGAAACAGTAACAAATTTAAAAAAAAGAAACAGTCATACATATTCTTTGCGTCGCACCGTCGTCGTCGGGTAAAAATGTAAGCTCAAAAAATAATAATTACCATTTTTAACAAAATTGGATAAATATCTGAGCAAGAGTCTTGAGAGACTCTTGCGCAAGACCAATTCCAAGACTAGGGTTAGTCTTCCTCTTGGTCTTAGTCTTGCAAAAAAGCAAGACCAAGATTGGGCAACACTACACAACGCCTCTTTGGAGAGTTGAAGAGTTTTATCGTAAACATTATGTATTATTTGGGACTGTCCTTTAATTATATGTCTGTGACAAAAATACAAGGACAAAGGAAATGAAAAAGTGCCTTTTGACTGTCACGATAAGGAGTGCAGGTTTTTTCTACAACATTTGTTGTTGTTTGTACAACTCTACTTGCATCGTCCGTGGTGTAATATTTCTTGCTTTCTCGTATTCTTGAATTAGGTGTCAAGCTTTAACAGGGTATAAGACTTTTGCATTCCTTACGCTCGCACAATCCACTATTTTCAAAGATTTTCCTACTGTTTCAACGATGATATTTTTCCAGTAATGTCGTATGGGGCAGAAACGTGGACAGTGACGGTAGGTCTGGTCCACAAGTTCAAGGTCGCTCAACGAGCTATTGAGAGACCTATGCTCGGGATTTCTCTAAAAGATAAAGTCAGAAACATTTACATACGTCAGAAAACCAAAGTTACCGTATGTCAAAATTTGTAAGCTAAAGTGGCAATGGGCTGGACACATCTGTCGCAGGACACATATCATACGTGTCTGACGAATGGAGTAGACGGGTTCTAGACGTGGCGAACGAGTGCCTTTACTCCGTAGCCACGACTCAGACTTAGCTGTTAAGGCTCGCAGGGCAAAACAGTGAAAGAGAGACGGTTTATAGGGTCTTAGTCCGTAGGCGCCTTGGGGTCTCCTTATGAGGCCTCACGGTGATTCGGGCATGCGGCCCCCCGCCAGATGGACAGATGACCTAAGTAAGATTGCTGTTAGGGGATTGATGAGTGTGGCAGAAGATAGTGTGAAGTGGCCAGCCTTAGGGGAGGCCTATGTCCAGCAGTGGAGAGACGCAGGCAGAAATGTGTGAAATGTTATAGGAAAGTGGAAACATAGAGGCTGGAAGAGCATTCCACATCTTTATTGTGCGACAGATGTATGAGACACCAAATTTATAAATACGCGAAGGATGGTGACTACGGTATGTGGGTGCATATTCTTATGAGGGTAAGAGATGAGAAGAATGGTGTCTCGGGCTTGCGACCGAAAATAGGCTGGGTTACAAAGGAGGCCTCCTTTTGGTATTTTATTACGCAACAAGACGCTCATCATCCACTATTCTACTCCTCTTCCTACCTAACCAAATACTATATGATTCCGTTAATGCCATCTTGGATGCTCTTTCCATAATATATCTCCAAAATATCCGTAATTTATTTCCCGAAATCCAGAGTCACCAGAACATACGCTCAGGGTGGTATTCGGAGTACCGTGTTTTTCTGTAATTGCAAGGCTTCTGGATATCGAGGCATTTGTTGTCAGCCTAGCTAAACGTTTGTTTTACCAGGCTGGTTACGGATTCTACAACCATCTTCAGGATATCGCTCCTACTTTCGCACAGCCCCCGAAGGCGCTTTTGGAAAAGAACTAAAGTCGTCGAATATATTAGATTTCTGAGCCACATTAGCATTGTTATACTAGGAACTGGCAGCAAAAGCGCGTTGAATCACCCGCCAAGAGGAAAGACGGCAGATTACTCCATCCCCAACCATACTCCGTACATACTCGTAGTGTCCGTATGGTATGGTGACAGGAACGCCGGCCGCATTTCCTTACTGGATTCTTTGAGCGAGGAAAGAACCAGCCCTGTTGTCACCGGACCAGACAATTAAACGAGACGTGATATTTTTTAAAAATATTTTAACACTTGAACTCAGCGGGCATAAAGTATCTACAGCAAACGGTCTGGGCCGTACGTACTTATTCTTTATAAATCAAAGATGACTTGATTTTTATTTCTCTGTGTGTAACAGTGGCAGCATCCTTGCAATATTTACAGAGCTCATTGCGCGGCGTAACGGCGCGTGGTCTGCATAATATAATGCACAACTTCGCCGAGCTTTGTCTTCGTAGACGTAGATATGACAACCAGCGGCGGCAGTCAATTCCTTTAAAAGCAAATGTTCAAATTCAAATTCATTAACTCACAAAATAGGCGTGTGTATGACGATAAAAATATAACAGTGAAAAAATACCTTATTATTTTTTGGTAAGTGTCGTGCGAGGTCCATGAATGTTAGCAACTGGAATCAGACACTCATGACTAACACTATGCCGGCGTGACTGGGCATGACGGCAATTCAAGTCCGATCCCTAAACGTGTGGATGGTTTTATCGGTACAAACGTGGCTACTTCCCCGACCCGGCAGACTTGGACAATTACCACCATCAGTCCGCCTACCACCTATTTGTTCTTTTAGTTGAAAGTATGTGCCATTTGCAATAATGTCAAATGCCAATTTTTACTTTCTTCTTGCCATATTTATAAAAACAACACCGTTTAAAACAACATTTACTGCCCAACTAACCTACCATTAGACTTTGCCTAGCAAAATTTAAAAGACAATTTTCGGGTACCAGAACTTCTATCAGCATCTGCAGCAGTCATTGGAGAACACCAGGTCAGTGGGTTAGATTACTTGCCTTGAGGTTTCACTGGGATCGTCATATCAGCTATATATTGATGTTTATTTATTTATTTATTTAGGAAATCTTACAGCTAATTTATACATATATAGGAGAAAATAGTAATACGATAAAGCCAATAATAAGAAATTAGTGAAATTACCACTCAAAAAACTAATTTTAAACTTAAACTAAATAATATCCCACCAAAAACATTCTGTACAAAACTAGCCAAATCTCAATTGAGCTGCTTGTTTATCTCTCAAAAGTAATGAAATCTAGACAAAGTCGTGCCAAGTCTAAGGTTCCTTAATGCGATTTCTTTATTATTATAGTTAATGTTGTGTGACTTGGCCGTTGAACATTATTTATACGTTAGTGGGTACAAGTCAATTTTGTTTACACGTAATGTTATATCTGTCGTAACTACCTATGTTTGTTAAGCGAGATAATAGCCAATACTGGTATTGGTAATTGGACGCTAGTGTCTCATTTTAGGCTGTTGTTGATTGTGCAACACATGCATTCGGCATTGACAATGCTGACTTCTCCTCTCTTCTTTCTCGCATCAAATCGACCACCAATCTAACATAAAATAGACGTACAGACTTCTATGTCGATCTTTAATAGTTTGGTTGGGCTCTTGTGTTTTCTAATCAGGGTCACCAGGTACTCCAGATCTTCGATTATCCTAGTTTTTATAGTTTTCCCTTTATGTGGCCATTAAACCCTAACTCTATACCAAATTTCAGCTCTCTGAGTTTATGGGAAGTACTAGTTCTATTCTGATAATCATGAGTGATTGAGTGAGTGTCATGAATGCGAAACTTTGCTTTCGCTTAACTTCGGAACTAAATGACCTACAGACTTGAAATTTTGGATTTTAAGTATGTGAATATAGCTTACTGGATAATGAACATTTCTGCGTTCTGGTCTTATCCAGAGGTTCTCAAATAGGGGCCTGAAAATGCGGCGAAATGGTTCCAGTAAAGTATGGTACGGCAGTGTTTGCTTTGTGCTCGACTTGGCGGGGCACTGTCGTGCCCCTCGATGTAAAATTAGCCAGGAGCATTAAAGGACAATCAACATAATTATTGATACTGTGGGGGAGATTTCCAACTCCTTCACGAGGTAGTAGATGAGTTGATGAAATGATGGTTTTGGGGGTTTTGATAACGAGCCAGCTCCGTGAAGTACAAAGAAAGGGCCAGAAGCATCTATCACTTCGAGCAGCAGCTGACAACTTCTCTGTGGAGAAAACTCTTTTCACACGAATTTAATTTCATATAAAACTAATAATCCAAGTAACGGTTCCGACCGATTAATACAGACGCGTGTCTACTTAGCAGACATTGCTGCAGCACCGAAAATTTAGCACACGCGGCGTGACGTCACCGAAACACAAATTTATAGACGTCCGCCGCCGCAATAGGCTGAGGTGCGCCTAGTGCCCTCCGATAGGTCACAGAACTGGCCTTAACATACTTATATAACCATTTCCATAACCATTCGGCTGGTTAGAGCTCTTGTGTTCCCTATTTTTCTGTATGCTGCGGAGACGTGGACCCTACGCGAAGCAGAAAAACGAATTAATGCTCTAGAGATGTGGTGTTGGCGGAGAATGCTTGGCATATCATGCTCGGAGTTCCGAACAAACAAATCCATACTGGAGGAACTGGGGATCAGATAGCGCCTTTCCTCGACTGTACAATTACGCATTCTCACTTTCTTCGGACACGTGTCACGGCGTGGAGAAACATCAATCGACCGCTTGGTAGTCCAGGGGAAAGTCATTCAGTCCAATGGATCATCCCCTACATGAGTGCACTAGGAAAGCCGGGGTCCGAGAGAAGTGGCGACGGCTTGTTAAGCGTGCCACTAGCACTCCAATGGCGACCACGACCACTCTGCCAAGAGTGTAGCGACTAAGAAAAAGAATAACCATTTGAAATAATACTCTCGTCTATATAATCACGTCTACGTTTTTCTGTTATTTACTGCCGAGCCGTGTATTCACGCGGAAATTGGATTTGTAAAATAAGACACTGTATAAATAATCTTTATCTAAAGCATATCTCGGTGGTGCCATTTGTCGTTTACAGCGGAAAGATACGCTTCCTTGTTACCGGTTCTTTGTTTTCTTACATATTTTCTTGGCTTGTTGTCCTTACGATTGTTAAGACTAAACTAAAATTACCTATGAAATTAAAACTATTCTACAAAATAAACTAAGGGCTTACCACCAGGGAGGGTACCTAAAACGCTCGCCGCATTTCCTCGTTGAATTATAATTGAAATATTCTGTTTTAGGTTGTTATGGCATTTGGGATCGCCACACTCTTGGAAAATTCGTTTACCCAGCTCTTTTATGAATTTGTGGGTATCAAGAGAATATACCCCCATTGTTTCAACCCCAAATGCCACAAAGTTATAATTTTGTTTAATGCTGTTGTATTTGATGTGCTTTCTAAATTCGGCTGTATGAGCCGCCGAACCGGCCTTTTTTGATGTAGAGGAAATGTCGCAAGCGGCAAAGGTATCCACACAGGTGGCATCCCAAACAAGACATCTTCCCTCACTCCATGGTACAAGAGACATACCATCCGGCCTTTTACCATCACTACGTGAAAGTCCTGATGGTTCGAGGACGGACGGGATTTTAGCAGACCATAAACTTCTCTTTATAAACTCATTTAAGGCTTGGTGTCTGGAGAATCTGCCTGCACTCTTTTGACAACTAAGCCCGTGTAGACCCATTTCATCAACTTGAGAACCACACTTGCATATGTGAGGTTGACATATTTTTGAACCAAGGCGTAAAGAAACTGCTATTCTTAAACTGTCCTTGTTAAGTACACTTTTTACAGAAACAACGACAAAATCCGAAGGTCTCATGTCACTGCTGAACTACCCGCAATTCTAGAAACCTCTTGGTGTATCTGTTATTATGTATTTTAAGTGCTCCGTGGTCTAGCGGTTAAGGGTTCGATTACTGGTCGGGACACAAAAAAATGAAAATTAATATTTGTGGCTTGGTTGTAAGAACGCGTACCATAAATCCTACAAAGGTCGGTTCAAACCCACCCGGCATGTACCAATGAGAAATACACTTTTCTTACGTACATTTGTCATAGATTTACAACACCACCGTTCCCGTGCCTCGGAGATCACGTTAAGCCGCCGGTCCCGGTTCCACTAATACCAACTTGTGGAATCGTTAATAAATTGTGATAAAAAATTGACATCATATCCTCGCCAAGCCGTCTGGCTAGCGTGCCGAGTGTAGGCCAAATTCTCCAGTTCTGGAAATCCCATCTTCAGCAGTGGAGGTCTAGGACGTTGCGTTTTAGGGGCTGTAATGAATGAATGAATTAATATTTAATTTATTTGTGATATTTCTCGAGTTTGGTAAGCTGGAGAGCGAGCTTGCCACTTGTCATGATTGGCCTATAGTAAAGTTAGCTAAATGTGAATCCGCTTATTTATAAGCGTGGTTTCTGACCACCGCAAAATGGAAACGGTCGTGATGATACTTTTAAGCGCTAGTTATATTATCTTAGGTTAAAATATTACTTGTTGTTTTATATATTATTATTATTAGTGAGAACTCTTAAATGACACTTTGATTCTATTCGTTTCTTTTTTAAATATAATTTTTATTCTATTGTCAATAGTTTTCCGGATAATGAATAAATAAATAAAAAAGTTTATATATGTATATATTGGGTTTATATTTACTTTGTATTAAATAATATAAAGGCTTTCATGATGAATTACAAAAAAAAATATAAATATTTTATTATAGAGGGAGCAGAATTATATTTTTCAAAAGAAACGGGAAAGATTTGTGACAAATATTACTGAATAATTATTGGTAGTTCGCGCATTGAAGACTGCTTTAGTCAAAAACTATAAAGCTTATATCTTAGAATAATAAATGGTTCTTCTTTTGGTCTTTGCAACGCCCATCACTAGCAATTACAGAACGGGACAATGTATCGGAATTAATATCCGCGGATAGAAGAGAAACAATTTGTTCACGAGGAATGCGGATAATTAAACCGGACTGTCAAAGACATATATATTTTTGGACTGACCCAAATATATAAAAGGTAAAATCGACCTGCGTAGCACCTAAACCTAAACTAAAACAAATTAAAATTGTTCGGTAAAAACTTAAAAATAAATTAATAATTTGGTTAAAAGAGATATCTTATTATTTAAAATAATATTTTGACAATTCTAATATCTAGAGTTTAAGCTGACAATATTGTATGAATACCTACATGTAAATTTTTGACATTATATTTAAAATTTATATTAATGCTTGTTACGTTAAGTTAGTTTACTATACGACTTGTAAATTAGACTAACAATTATGCAAATAAATACTTTTTATCTATCTTTTATCTTATCTATTATCATAATCACAGCCTTAATTTTAAACACAGAATTGTAGACATTTGCTACTGAAGGCCTCATTGAACATTTTTTTTTTTTAAAGAATTTGGCATTATCTCTCCATGCTGGCGAGACGGGATGCTGCAGTATGCACATGCATATGCTCAATTTTTTTATATACTGAACACGACGTGTGACATGGCGCTCACCTGATGGTAGTGGTACGCAAGGTCCAAGAATAGGAGCAACTGACGCCAACCACTAACGACCGGCATCAGTATCTACCACTATGCCGGCCTGCGAAGATGCTTTTTCACACTTTCTTGAAGGATTCCAGGTTATAGGTGTGGGAAACACATTGACTCGGAGAGCATCCCACATCCATTCCACTTTAATTTTATGAGTTCGCGTAAAGATATGTGGCTATGTGCATATTTTGGCCTGTGCGTGTGGTTCGGTTGAGGTTCTCAAATCAGTGTAGTGTCTATGTACAGCCTTTTTAGTAAATGCATATAACGGCAAATTCAATTTTTAAGGTAATTTATTTATTTTTATTTATTCATTTACTTATTCCACAGCTGTCTTTTACAAATAAATATTTACATTCAAATGATTACCGAACACCTAGCCAATTACGGAATAACATTATTTTCACTAAACATATAGCATCAACGGATTATTAACAATTTAAACTATTAAAAAATAAACATAAGAATAAAAATAAAGAGACAATATTAAAAAAATCCATCTACGCATCAATATGTAAGTGTATGTATATGTGAATGTGTATTGACAATGTAGGTGTGTGAAGGTGTAAATTGTAAGTGGAATGAGTGAAAATGTGTAGATATAGTTCAAGATATAATAAATAGTTCAATATTAAATATAATTTAATAATAAGTTTTTTTTTGTTTTCTGCCGATGTATGATGATTGAGACGATAGGGAAGGCAAAGGGTCTGGCCATTTAGCCAAATCTGACGTATTAATATTTCTTTGAATGAGTTAATGAGGTTATCATCAAATTCCAGATGTTCCAAAATGAGAATGCCCATTTTTCTTAGAGAAATGGGCCCAATAAAATGTTTTCGTGTCATAATGATTAATTTTTTATTTAATAAAATTTATGTATAAAACAGTTACAAAGCACTATTCATACGATTAGGTTCTTTATTATGATCAGGTACTTTATTATAGATAAAACATTGGATTTCAAAGTGGTCATAATTCTCTAATTAAATCGGCGGGATCGAATCTATATAATTAACAAATTAGAAAAAAGAAGAAATCATTATGACACGATAACCTTTTTTTGGGCCCATTTCTTTAAGAACAATCATTTGTCTTCTCTACAAGTTGTACGAGTATTACATGCCTTTCTTGTGTAGACATGACTACACCATCAGCCAGTGTTTTGTTTATTTGCTTGTGATAGCTGAGTCTGGTCTTGCAGGACTATATGTTCGTCAATCTCTCTTCAGCCTTACTTTTGTCCCTATGCTTTCTTTTTTACTTACCCTTTTGCGTATTTTGTTTGCGATTTAATTTGACATCAATCCGTCATAAGGCAAATAAATGAATGGCCATTTTTTTGGCACAGATAGGGAATTTAATTAAAAATGTTTTTGTTGTATTTGCTTGATTTATAGTACGAGTTGGAGAATCGAAAATGGTGTCAAGGCGAGGACGAACGTGGTCTTTGTCTTGAGTATGCTCACTCCAATATGTCCAGATACAGTTACACCTAAAACGACATTACTTTAAGAAAACCAATTCGTGACGTGCTGTTTCTGAGTGACGCCCCTTATGGTTTCTAAAAGGATTAATAATTATTTTCCTCTTAGTCGCTACACTCTTACAAATTACAAAAAAAAAAAACGGGACAGCATTTCGAATATTGCACTATCGCAGCTACCACGCCTATACCAGACTCTGCAATGGGATCCTCTCTTGATGGGAGGCGCTCTTGGAGAAGAACTAAAGTAGACAAATCTAAGAGACTAGATTCGTGAGCCACAAGGGCGGTGTTGTAGTAGGAACAGCGCCCAGCACCAAAGGTGCGTTGAATCACCGGCGGGTAGTTAGCCGCCGAGATCCTGTCGGAGAAAACGGGAGATTATCCCATCCCCAACCCAGGCCAACATTCGGGCCTGGATGACTCCGTGTCTGTGACACTCTTGGCAGATATATACAGGCAGGCTTCGCCTCTTCTTTCGGACCTCACCTCTCCTGGGTGCACTCATGTAGACATAGGCGTACACGAGTTCAGTTTTTAAACCTTTGAAAAAGTTGGATAGATAGATATTTTTTTTATTGCACAATAACTAAAAACACATTTAAATGTATATACTATGCCTAACATTTTCTACCAGCTAACCTGTGGGATAGTGAGCAATGATTGTGGGTGCATTAAATCACTAATTTAAAATCGGGATTAAAAATGAAATTATATATCTGGGCAGTGTTTTCACTGCGGATGGGAAGTATGATAGGGACGTTGAAAGAAGAGTGAACGCGGGAAATAGTGTTAACGGTGCCCTGGGGTCACTGATCGGCAGTCGAAATGTCAGTGACAAAGCTCGGCTCGCCATACACAATGCCATGTTGATACCAACAACATGTTGATGAGAGTAGGGTTAATGCAGTAGAAATGCGGTCGTTGCGGCGGATATGTGGCGTCACTTTGGCGGACCGCATACGTAACGTCGAAATACGGAAAAGGGTTGGTATGAAGGAAAGCATAGGGACAAAAATAAGGAAAGGCATGCTACGATGGTTCGGGCATGTTGAAAGGATGAGCGATGAAAGATTGACGAACCAGATATATAATGCGAAAGTTGTAGGTAAAAGAGGCCCTGGCAGACCGAGACTCACATATCACGATCAAATAAATAAAACACTGACTGAAGGTGCATTAAAAAGTCTTCGTAACCAAAGGGCATGTATGAAGAGGTTAATGAATGTCGACGAAGCGAAAGAAGTATGTCGTGATCGTGTCAAATGGCGCTCAATTGTCTCTGCCTACCCCGCAAGGGATCTGGCGTGAAGATATGTATGTAAAAAAATAAATCCTTAACTATTAATAGCAACTAAAGCTAAAATACTTATACACTCATATATAAATATATAATAACACAAGTACATATAATACATAATAAATATATATAAAATACATACAATATTATACCAATTTAATTGTTAATAAAGTTAATTATTCAATTTCTAATCAAGATACAATTAAAATGAAATATTTTTTTTTACATACGCTAGTGCTTAAACACTTTTCATAATGAGCATATAGCAAAGTTGGCTAAATCAAAACCCGCTTCTACGAAAAGAGTGGTTCCTGACTGATCATGACTTTACTTTTACAATTAAAAGTTATGTTTTTTGTTAGCTTATTCAATTTTTATTTTAACAATCGCATCCTTTTTGATTTGTTAACAAAGGTTAATACATTTTTAAAAAATATATTGCTATTCGTAATAAAGTTATCCGATATCCTTTTTCGAAAATACAACGAAAATAATATGGCTGACCTATTTCACAACCTAGTATAAAACTTTGATCAAAACAAATACGTAATTAAGAGAAGATACGGCATGATATGTTGTTCACTACAAATTGCGGAACCGAAAGAGAAGATACGGCATGCGCTATATTGTTCACTACAAAATGCGGAACGTAAAGAGAACATACGGTACGGGTTTTTTTTTTGTTCACTATAAAATGGGGAACCGATAGAGAAGATACGCCACGCGCTATATTGTTCACTACGAAATGTGGAATCGAAATAAAAGATACGGCACGCGCTATATTATTCACCGCAGAATATGGTACCAAATTAGAGGATACGGCACGCGCTATATTATTCAGTACGGAATATTGAACCAAAAGAGAAGATGTGATTGATTTATAAGCGTGGTTTCTGACTACCCCGAAAGGGAAACGCTCGTGATGATAGGTATAGGTATAAATGCGGAACCTAAAGAGAAGTTACGGTACGCACTGTTTATTTAATATGGAATATGGAACCGAAAGAGAAGATACGGCACGCGCTATATTGTTCACTACAAAATGCGGAATACATACGGAACACTGAATCATACAGTATTTGGTTGAGTAGGGAGAGCAGCAGAATGGTGGATGGTGAGCGTCTTATTGCGCATGTCTGACCTAGGCTGGTTTGTTAAATTCGTCTTATTTTTCTACGATGTAAGAGAATGTATTTGTATCTATCGTAATCGGATAGTCACTACTTTATTGTGCTTTTTTAATCCCCGTCAATGTGGATGTCGTAAATCTGCTTCGTCGATTAGACGAATAATGTGCTCGCCTTTTGTCGACAAGCAATAAATTGCATCCGACGTAGTGCCGTCACTGATCTGCAGCGGAAAATGTATCCCAAGTAATTGGTCGTTACGTGATTCCTAACGTCTCAATAAACATTTTGTATTTAGCTACCCATTGCTTGTTATATTTAAACTAAACACAAGATTGGAATGAAATAACACGCAATATAACAACGACAATATGTATGTATGCAAATAACACGTCCCACTATAATCTTATTATGAGGATGTGAAGATATTACATTGAGCTGAAAAGGAAACACAATATCGTCATTTTTGACAGAAATCTTTCGACACTGAAGTATATAATGTAACACATTTTTTTTTGTAGAATAGTTTTAATTTTATACCATATTTAGTGTATCATCATCATCAGCCTGTGTCTCTCCACTGCTGAATATAGGCCTCCCGTAAGGCTCGCCATTTTACACGATCTTCTGCTACCCTCATCCATCCCCCACCAGCGACCTTCCTCAGGTCATCTGTCCATCTGGCGGGGGGTCGTCCCACACTGCGTCTTCCAGTACGTGGTCTCCACTGCAGGACCCGTTTACTCCACCGTTCATCGCTTCTGCGACAGACGTGTCCAGCCCATTGCCACTTCAACTTGCTAATTTTGAAAGCTATGTCGGTAACTTTGGTTCTTTGACGGATGTCAACGTTTCTGGCTTTATCCTTCAGAGAAATCCCGAGCATAGCTCTCTCCATAGCTCGCTGAGTGACCTTGAACTTATGTTTCAGACCCACCATCAGTGTCCACGTCTCTGCTCCATACGACATTACTGGAAGAACACACTGGTTGAAAACTTTTGTATTTAAACACTGGTATCTTCGATAGGAAGATGTATCGCACATTCCCGAATGCTGCCCATCCTAGCTAAATGCGTGTGTCGGCTTCTTTACTGAAGTGAAGTGATAATATTTAGCACCTGCCTCACACAAAAAATGCTCAAAATTATCGCCAAGTAAGAATTAAGTCGGCCTGTGTACCTAGTTCATAAAGTACCATCATACCGCAATCAAATAAATAAAACAATAGCTGAAGGTGCAATAAAAACCGTCGAAACAAAAGGGCATGTATGAAGAGGTTGATGAGTGTCGAAGAAGCGAAAGAGGTCTCGACACACGATCTTGACAAGTGGCGCTCAATTGTCGCTGCCTACGCCGCAAAGGATTTGGCGTGAAGATATGTATATATATATAATATTATTTATTTGTTGGCAAACTCAAAACACGTCTTTAAGGTGATTTGTCTGTACAAAACTTTTTTCTTTCATTTTTCTCCTTTTAATTTTTTGGCAATGAAACGGAAATCTCTAGTCCCATCTCCATTTCTGACTGAGATTCTTGGCAGAGGTTTATTATGTGCAGGATTTTATAATACGCGAATTTATTATGTTATATATATCGACGGTATCCCTTCCGGGGTAGTCAGAAACCACGTTTCTATTATAATGAAGCGGATTCACATTTAACTTTGAAACATCGACGAGCTTGCCACTTGTCATGATTGGCCTATAGTAAAAAATCCTTTATTTCTTTTGGTTATCTTGTAACAACTTGAATATTGTCAGTAATACAAAACGAAAAATATAAACAAACACAAGTTAGGTAATCATGGTTGGACCGTAACAGGTAATAATCCAGATTAATGTGTGTTATAATAGCATTATTGTCATAAGCAAGGGAATTGTAACTTAATAATTACTTAATATGAAATCGTGGTTGTAAATAGGCCGTGTCAACTAAAATTCGTGGCTGTAAGCGGGCCGTGTCACCTTACAAAATAAATAATAATAATATGTCAAATAAACATATATTCGTAGCTGTAAAAGTGCCGTGTTATCTTATATTATCTTACGTTAATCGATTCCTATCCATCACGCGAGTGTCACTGAGGATTATTTAAATTTTATTAGGGCAACAACCAAACGCCATATTGTGGGAAAAAAAAAGTCGACGAACTATATTGATTATCATCGAATGGGTATTTGAAAATCATGTTGAGGTTTTGTAAATTATTTTTCATTTAATGTGTCCATTTAGGATTTATAACGATTTAAAGTTGGTTAGTAACCATTATCATTAACATTACAATGTAAGTCTTAGCTACACATACCCTACTATAATAAAGATGTACTCTTAAAAAAATCATATAAAAAAATATAAAGTATCATCACGACCGTGTCCCTTTCGAGGTAGTCAGAAACCACGCTCTAAAAGAAGCGAATTCAAATTTAGCCAACCTTACTATTATGTAGTCTATCTTAATTCTGACTTGTCTGGTGGATTACTGCTGTACCAGGTATTGTAATCTCATAGGTACTGATAACTAAATTTAAAAGGTTATTAATTGATCGTTGTGGTGCAGTTCAATCAATCTGATATAGCTAAGTTTTCCTTGCAGATTCCTTTCTCAGTCAGATTAAACATTAACAGGTCACTGGAATCTGCTAATCTGCTGGTCTTCTGCTAACAGCTTACTTATTGGACCACTTTGCTGCTTAGTCTTCTACTAGCAGGAGTAGAATCATTCAATATAATTAAATTAATGATGTTTCATAAATGCCTGTAATAGGTTTACGTGGATAAAGATATTTTGACTTTGACTTTGACTATTGGCCCACCATAATTGTTGGGAGGAATTGTTTGAACCTGTGTCGGTTTTTAATAGGTCCTGCCTCTTAAAGTCGCTATGTAATAAACTATTTATATTGTGTAGTTAAGCGGTTATCAAACTTTTTGGTGACGGAATCCTAGGACTTGTTTTTTTTTCAATCAATCAGATTTAATAAGTCATTTTTAATAGGTGTTAGGTAGGCTGATAGTGGTAATTTGTCCAGTCTGCTGGGGCGGGGAAGTATCCAACGTTCGTGCCGATAAACCCAGTAAAGTATATCCACACATTTCGGGATCAGGCTCGAATTGCTGTCATGTCCAGTTAAGCCGGTATAGTGTTAGGGACTGATGTCAGTCATGAGTGTCTGATTACAGTTGCTAACATTCATGGATCTCGCTACCCACTTACCATCAGGTGGGCGTAAGGTCACATGTCGTGCTAGTATGCTAGTATAAAAAAAAAAAAAAAACATGATAATGTTTATACAGTCGGGTTTTTTTAAAAATATTTTTTATTGATGATGAAAATATTATTAATTACATATTGATTTATGGTATGCCTATTGTGGGCAGATTGGTTTTAAAATTTAAGAAGCAATGTACTTCACCTCTTTACACTAATGTAAATAATCTTGACAATAAAGAATTTTGTATTTAAATTTGTAACGAATTTGGCTACTAAAAAGTAGGGGCCTTCGTTGAAATAAAATTGTTGGGGCTTAAACAAATCCGACCCGACTAATTATATGAAATCATTCAAAAGCAGACAAAAGTCATGACCCTCGCTTCCACCTCACCGGCTCCAGTTCACATCCCAGTATTCGTTTTTACACTTGCAAGCAATAAAAACTGGTCCACATTATTTTTTTTCCTTCAAAAAATTCAGCAACCTAATTCAGATGAATCACGAAGCGAAAAAAGAATAATAATATGTAGAGTAGATTAATGTATTAGATTTAACTTAGAACAAGATTCATTGTGTTAGTAATGTTACATATGATTTTTATGAGAAGACTACTGCCATCTTTGATAGACGTCAGTTAATAAAATGGACACATTATAAAATAATTATTATTTTATTTATTATCATAAATAACAAGTAACAAACAAAGTTATAAAAATATGTTAGTCCTAAAATAATGTACAAAAAATAAATACATTTAAGATGTGGCAGTGTGTCAAGAACACTCGCAGCATTTCTCCACTGCACAGCGATGCTGAATAGTTGCGCGAAAAAACTGCCAGCCCTCTTGTCACACACAGTGTTAACCAGCCGCTTAGACAGTTTTTTAAAGAATTTATTTGTGTTATTTCTCGAGTACGCTGGATACATCGACGAGCTGGCCACTTGTGATTGGCCTGTAGTAAAGTTGGCTAAATGTAAATCCGCTTCTTTATAAGCTACCCTTAATGTCCTACAGAGGCGAGCTGTTCGAATTGTGGACGATGCCACTATATCTGGAACTCTCGAGCTTCGCCGAGATGTAGCTTCTCTGAGCGTGTTCTACCGGTTATACTATGGTGAGTGCTCTGAAGAGCTCTATAACCTAATTCCTTCCACTCCATTCCGCAACCGAACCACACGCACAGGTCAGAATATGCACCCACATACCGTAGTCACTATGCCTTCGCGTACCTATAAATTTGGTGACTCTTCCAGCCTCTGTGTTTCCACTTTCCTATAACCTGGAGTCCTCCAAGCGAAGTGTGAAAAGGCATCTAGTCAAGCCGGCATAGTGTTAGGGACTGATGTCGGACATAAGGGTCTGATTCCAATTGCTAACATTCATGGACCCTGCGCGCCACTTACCATCAGGTGGGCGCAGGGTCACATGTCGTGCTAGTATTTTTTTTTTTTGGTGTTATATTATTGCTCCTAAGTGTATGTAATGTAAAAAAGAAAAACGAATAAAGTATGTTTTTACTGACTATTCAAATACGTACCTATTTTATCAAAATAATTAATGTTTCAATTTACGTTGGCTAGGTTTTTTTGGTTTGAATACAATAGTACATAGTAACATGTATAATATCTAATTTTCGTATGCAATAAACTTAGCAAAGTTGTGGATCGACATGGAGTTTTCACAGCATATCATGCACACGTTTCTTCTACAATAAGATTTGCTGTTTGGGGTAACTCAACCGAACCTCCGTGGTCTAGCGGTTAAGTCAGTGGCCACGCTTATAAATAAGCGGATTCACATTTATCCAACTTTACTATATGCCAATGATGACAAGTGGCAAGCTCGTACCAACTTCTACTTTCGCACGACCCTCGAAGGGGAGGCCACTACCTAGGGAGGCGCTCTTGGAGAAGAACTAAAGTAGACAAATCTAGAAGACTAGATTCGTGAGCCACAAGGGCGGTGTTGTAGTAGGAACAGCGCCCAGCACCTTTGCGTTGAATCACTGGCGGATAGTTAGCCGGCGAGATCCTACCGGGGAAAACGGGAAATTATCCCATCCCCAACCCAGGCCCATTAAACATCCGGGCCTAGATGACTCCGCTGTCTGCAGTCTGACCAAACTCGAGAAATATCACAAATAAACTAAATATTATTAAAATGTATTTACTTACATTAATAAAAAAAATTATGTCCTGACCAGGAATCGAACCCGGTAAATCCGAGTCTAAATCCACGGACTTAACCGATAGACCACGGAGGCAGTTAGTTTATAGTTAAGTATGACAATGCCTTTATACAGCAGTTATAATTTCAAGTTACCTTTTTTATAATTGTTTGTCATAGCTTATAGACAATGTCTCTTTACAGCAGCTATTATCTTAACTGACATTTACATTTATATTTTTATTTAGATAATTGTTACTGTCTTAGCTTATAGTATGACAATGCCTATATACAGCAGCTATTATCTTAACTGACATTTACATTTATATTTTTATAATTGTGTCTGTCTTAGCTTATAGTATGGCAATGCCTATATACAGCAGCTATTATCTTAACTGACATTGACATTTATATTTTTATAATTGTGTCTGTCTTAGCTTATAGTGTGACAATGCCTATCTACAGAAGCTATAATGTTAAGCGTTATTCTGTATTTATAATTTTGTTATTTTTATTATTTTATTGTTTCTCTTCCCATATGATTGTTATCTTGATGATTGATGAATTTTGTTAAAATTGTGTTTTTATTACTTAAAAAGTGTTTATGTTCTAGTTTTAAAAATGTCTTAAAAATGGCTGAGTGACCTGGGCTTGGTAATACAGTTTTATTACAGGTGCCGGCCCAGGGCGATCAACTTTGATTTATTGTTCTTTCTGCACTATTTTTAAATGTTTTATGTAAGTGTATTTTTTACGCCAATAAACGTTATTATTATTATTATCATGTACTGCTCCAGATTCACCAATATGTACTATAAAATGACATTGTTTTATATCAATATTGTAAAAATTGACGTGTAAAAGTGCAGAATACAACTCTTTTTGTCCTATGCCTAATTGCAAAATAAACGAATTGGAATCACTAACTTTTCATCACGATAGATGACGCATGATAGATGGTACCCAATAGAACTGTCAGTTGCATAGAAAACTTGTATTTTTATTACGTAATTTATTATTTTCTGGATATATTGCGGAAATGGGCAGCTTTTAAGTGAACAAATCGAGATTTCCAAGCGAAATCAAAGATACGGTGATCTCAAAATTGCCGTTCTATTAATTAAATCTTTTTGTTTTTAAAGACCGTGTTCGCTTTCCTAATTCGTCTTTTAAGATAGGTAACGTTAGGTTAAAATTCATTTTTCTGTTATAAAAATAAAATACTACAAAAACATTTTAAAAATGATCCGTGTTATGTGTAAACACGGTACCATTGCCGCTAGCGACATCTACTAAAAGCTTTGCCTGATACACTTCATTGAATTGAAAAAATTTGAAAACCCGTTACCATTGGCAGTACACAAGTATATCTATAAAACAGCACGTATGTAAAAACTTACTACCCTAAATATGTCGCTCGGCCCATTAGGTTCTCTAGCCATTAATCCGGATTCCGGATAGAACCGGATTTCCCGGACCCTTCACAACTCATTAACTTTGTACACACTAATTATTTTATTCATGAACAGTAATTATTCTAATATAACACTTTAAACCAATTGCGGCTTAACCTGGCTTCGTCCGTCTGTGGAAAAAAATCACGCTTAGATAGTCGTAGGATCATAATTATTATATTAAGATGGCATGTTCTTCCCGGGAACCCATGGATCAGCATCATAAAAGTAAAAGTTACACCCGTTTCGCTTTCGGGGTGGTCAGAAACCACGCTTTTAAAAAAGCAGTTCAAGTGGCAGGCTCGTCGATGTCTCGAGCGTACCAAACTCGAGAAATATCACAAATAATTTAAATGTATTTATTTACATTATTAAATATTTTTGTGTCCCGACCAGGATCGAACCCGGTACCTACGAGTCTTAAATCCACGGACTTAACCGCTAGACCACAGAGCCAGTTTAGATATATAAATAAGTTTTTTTAAATCTTAAACCTAAAATAATAACGCATATACGTTCAAAAATTCAAATTCATATTAAATATTCTCTATTTGCTTGAGACACAGGTTATATTGTTTTACTTATTAACAATTGTGCACCACTGTGATCTACTTTCATAGCATACAATTATTATAATATACGCATAAGAGATCGCCTAGATGTGAGATGGGGCTAATGTGTACACATTTCGCATGACCCAACGGTCATGCCGTAAGGTCTTTTGCCATCGCTCCGCGCAATCCCCGAGGGTTCTAGGATCGCGGGTACTCCAGCACTAACAAAAGCCCTTCGCATGATGTCGTTGAGAGCAGCGTGACGAGGAATGCAGCCAGCACTTCTAGCGCAAAAAAGCCCAAGGTGTCTGAGATGTTCCAGCCCGGGCTCCGAGACGAAGGCACACCGCCATGGTTTTTGCGTTTTGTCGACTTTCGGGTTGCACATAGGCATGTCTATCTTAATTCTGACTTGCCTGGTGGGTTACTGCTGAACCAGGTATTGTAATCTCATAGGTACTAATAACTAAATTTAAAAGGTTATTAATTAATCGTTGTGGTGCAGTTCAATCAATCTGATATAGCTGAGTTTTCCTTGCAGATTTCTTTCTCAGTCAGATTAAACATTAACAGGTCACTGGAATCTGCTAGTCGTCTGCTAACAGCTTACTTATTGGACCACTTTGCTGCTTAGTCTTCTACTAGCAGAAGTAGAATCATTCAAAATAATTAAATTAATGACGTTTCATAAATGCCTGTAATAGGTTTACGTGAATAAAGATATTTTGACTTTGACTTTGATAAACAGTGTATTTTGATCAAGGAGTGTATCAACCGATAAGTTTGCAACCAGATACCCGACTCCCTAGTGGAAACGGTCATGAGGCGAACCCTCTATATAACGATCTACAAGTATAATCTAGGATAGCAGTTTTGTATGTAATTATATTAAAACGAACCACTTGTAATATAAAAGTAGATTTTTCGAAACCTCTCTTTGGTTCATAAAGTCAGAATAAGGGGTCTTGGAATTTTCATCTGGCAAATGCAATTTTGGCCCATAAAGTGCACATGCTCCATTAGCGGTCGTAAGTGTAGGCTATAAACGCCCTTTAGAGACGATTAAGTCTCTTTATTCACACTTAAAGTTTATTGAAGCTTCTTGCAGTTGGCAAAACACAAAAGTTAGTTCATTTTTAACTGCTAGTCTTCTGAATCATTTAAATAAGTATTTTAATATTACATACATACATAACTTCACGCCAAACCCCTTGCGGGCTAGGCAAAGAGAATTGAGCGCCATTTGTCACGATCACGACATACCTCTTTCGCTTCTTCGACATTCATCAACCTCTTTATATATGCCCTTTTGTTTCGATGGCTTTTTAATGCACCTTCAGCTATTGTTTTAATTGATCGTAATGGTAAAGTCATATACTTTTGATCTGCCAGGGCCTCTTTTACCCACAACTTTCGCATTATATGACTGGTTCAATAAATTTACCTTATTATTATTTTAATATTACTAGTAAGTAATGACGTGTGGGAGTGGTCGATTCGAACTCCGGAATGAACCAATAAGAAATACATTTTTCTTACGTACATTTGTCATAGATTTACAACAACACCCCTTGCCTCTAAGAGCACGTTAGGCCGTCTAAGCACTAATACCAACTTGTGGAATCGTTAATAAATTGTCATTAAATCCTCGCCAAAACGGCGTGAAGTACTTTGTAACCTAGTAGTAGTTCGTCCTCGCCATTGTTTCAGCGTTAAACCTATTTAGTGGGTATTAATCTCGGCAGGAGTCGACCTGCTGGTTTCCTGTTTGATCTCGGCGTGATCCGGGGAGAGGGCCACTTTACAGTATGTGGCACCTGGGAGGAGTCCACATTTAGTAAGGTGTGTCACGCTGCGTTGGGAAAAGGGTAGTTATGCCGGCGAAGCAGGTTACTCCTCCAGGATCTCTCGGGGCGGGCGGCGTCCATCCGGTAGCCGTGCGTGGAGAGGTGCGATGTCTCGAAGATGGTCGAAGCGGCTGCGGTTGGCTCGATCAAACATGGCTCGAGAGCCTGGCCACGAACCGCTGGATGGTCTCCATCCTCAGATCTTCGTGGAGTACGGTGTTGCGTACGGTGTCGCGCGCAAGGAGATATTCTGATTGCGTCCGCTATGGATGGCGCCACCAGGTGGTGCCACGCTGGTGCGGCGTATGTCAAGCGCGAGCAGACGAACGTCTTGTAGATATTGACTTTCACTCGGGGTGGTAACGACGAATGCAAATGCAAAGGTTTATTTTGTGGCATGCCAAGGGGCCATGCGGAGGCCGCGGTTGATCACGGATCCCAAGTAGGTAACAGTGTTCGTTCAGCTCACTTCTCTCCCACGGGATTGCAGCGGGGCCGGCAGATGGCGGCGGGACGTCAGAATGGCGGCGGTCTTGTCGACGACATTCGCCATCTATCCAGCCACGGCGGCAGGAGGTCCAGCAGTTTCTGCATTTTCCTTGCAGCGTCTATGGCCTATCGCGGCAAACAGAGCGAGAACGACATTATTTCCCCCCCTCTTCAGGTGTCCATAAGGGTGGGAATGTCATCAGTGCAAGTGGCGTAGAGCACTGGGGACAGGCAGCTTCCTTGCGGACTTTATAACGTTTGCGCTTAATGAAACAGAATTTGGCATTAACGTGTATTGTGCTAAAATTCTCATAGTAGGAAAAAATGATGATGCATATATCGGTATGAACATGGAAGCTGTATAATACTGTATATCCATTTCACTTATCCGGGATTATCCGCAGTAATGGCCGCTCGTGGATTTCACTTACTTTTAATCACAGAACTGAAAAAAAAAACCGTAGAAATTACAAGAACACGCATTTACAAAATACTCTCAAACAACAACAAATAAATACAGCGTCTAAGAAGCTGGGAATACTGAACAAGGTAAAACGGTGTTTCCCGTACTCAGACTTGAATAAAGCATAAATAAATAAATTAAATGGTCCCGCTAAGTACCTTCAAGATGCTCTTATTGTCCTGCAGAGGCGGGCGATTTAGATAGTGGACGACACTACAGTACATATGAAAAAAAAGTTTATTTATTTATTTATTTAAAAACTTTATTGCACTATGTACAAAGGCGGACTTAATGCCGGTAGGCATTCTCTGACAGCCAAACCTTTAGGACATTTAGACAGTATAGATGGTAGGTGCAATCATTAATTAAGTTATTCTTAACAGTATACTTCCGTATCTTAATACATACATAACAATATTACATTTATTTCGCCGTGTTAGAATAAAAAAACCAATTAAGTTAGCCATAGTTAGTAATATTTATTTTTAAACTAGCACCTGACCTTGCGCCTATCTGATGGTATTCCCACTCCTCTAGCAGATATTTCAGATTCCTTCACTGTGTCGGCGGCCCGCCAGTGGAACACGTTACCGCTGGCTATCAGACAAGCACCTTCTGCCAATGTTTTTAAAAGTCAAGTAACGACATTATTTTTAAATAAACAGGAAATAACCTCATAAAGATGATAATATAGATATTTTGGCATAATTATATTTTGTGCATGTAGTATATAATATTTAAAGTGTGTAGTATATGTAGATCGTTTTATATGTAGTATATGTATGTACCAAATTAAGTAAGTATTGTGTATTATATTTATTTGCACCCTGCCCATGATTTCTCACTTTCCCAAAGGTCAGTTGTTAGAAAATGCCTAACCGGCATTAAACTCGCCTATGTACACTAATTTTAAGTTTTGTGCAATAAAGTATTTAAATAAATAAATAAATAAGTGGCACACAGGGTCCATAAATGTTAGCAACCGGAATCAGACACTCATGATTGACATCAGTCCCTAACACTATGTCGGCTTGACTGGGCATGACGGCAATTCTAGCCTGATCCCGAAACGTGTAAATATACTTTACTGGGTGGATACTCCCCAGCCCTGGAAGACTGGGCAAATTACCACCATCAGTCCACCTACCACCTATTAAAATAGAGTAGTAGGTGCTACGCAAGCTACGCCGATTTTTTACTCTTTTTTCCTGCTCTGTGCTTTTAACCGAACATTGACAGAGTTGGGGGAGGCTTAGTAAAAGATTTTAACTCCAAAAGATTGATATGCTGTATCTATTTTACATAATAATAATTCGCAAAATATATTAAAATACTCGTTCAATAAATAAGCCCATACCACTATGCTGGAAAGCTTAACTTAAAAAACAACTTGCGTAGTTACTTCTTCTTAGTCGCTACACTCTTGGCAGAGTGGTCGTGGTCGTCACTTGAGTGTCAGTGGCTCGCTTAACAAGCCGTCGCCACTCGTCTCGAACTGCAGCCTTCCTGGAGCACTCATGTAGGAGGTGATTAATTGCTGCTTTAACCTGGTCAGTCCATTTCATCGGAGCTTAGTTACTAACCTTTCGTAAATTTGACGTCAATTACAAAGCAGTAAAAATGGCTGAATATCCGGTTTCGCAGGTCTACTCACCTTCTTGTCGTCTTATACTCTGTCCTTTATAACTCAAAAACACCTTCGTATTTAAAACACAAACTGATTATTTTTTACAACAATATCTAAATTTTACCTAAAAAAATAATAAATGACAATATTCGACTATACTGGGACAGAACGATTATAACTGACAAAACAGTACACAACAACCGACCTGACATTACTTTGATAAACAAAGAAAATAAAACAGCATATCTAATAGACATAGCCGTACCTAACACTCATAACCTAATAACTACACATACAGAAAAAAATACTAAATACAGAGACCTTGCAATAGAGCTTAAATCCCAACTCAAATTAGAAAAAGTAACAACTGTACCCATATTACTATCCACGACCGGAGTAATACCCAAAACATTACATGACAGCCTTATAACTATTAACGTAGACCAGCACACATACAGACAATTGCAAAAAGCTACAATCCTTAATACTTGCCGTATAGTCAGAAGTTTGGAGTTAATGAAACATGATACTCACTTGGCCGAGGCCCGTGAACATCATTAGGTTAACCAGTTAAATACCGAGATTCTTTAAGAATACACATTACATAATAATAATACATAGAAAATAAAAATTAAATACTTACAAAAAAAATAGCTCCTCCAAATCGCTGTCTTGTGGCATGGTGCCCAATACACTAGCAGCATTTCCCCTTTGAATTAGGATACTTAATTTTTGGGAGAAAAAACTGGCAGCCCTATTGTCACCAGAGACGTCAATGAGCCTTGGAACAATTTCTTTATAAAAGGCTTTAAGTTCCGATCCCCACGGGCCCATCGTTTCTACAGCAAACGTCGATAAAAAGTAACTATTGCAAATAGTTTTGTATTTTTTTTTCGACTCTCAAGGTTATGTTTTATACATTAAGCGCGCATCCGCAATATTAATTGTGAGTCACTTATGACACAAATAAGGAAGGTAATACGAGTGTGGTAGCGGGGGTCGGGATCTTACCAAAAAACTATTTTACAAATCACAATAATTTATTTCCATTGGTTCTCTCAAAACAACTTGGATACAGTCAGAACTAATAAAATCAATACAAATATCAAAACATATGTACTAATCAAAGTGGTAATAATGGTTGGACCGTAAACAGGCAATAATCCATATTTATGTATGTTATGCACAACATTATTGCTACAAGCAAGTAAAACTAACTAACTTAGAAACTACTTAAATAAGATCGTGGCTGTAAAGAGGCCGTGTCATTTTACATTCTAAATACTTAATAATTATGATGCACAGAAATTATATACATATGTCAGATAATTTATAAAACAAAAAATAATAATAATAATACAGGTTACTAATACAGGGTTGGCGTGGTTTCTGACTACCCCGAAAGGGATACGGTTGTGAATATAGTTACTTTTATAAATATATCAATTGGGATGTTAAAGCTTAACGATGATGGCAATAATTGAATTACTCTGTGCATCTGGTCGATGCACATCATAGCATCACACGCGATCCTGAAAGATTAAATATGAACCGACAGTAAACAAAATAATCTATAAACATAGTCAATTCCGCGTTTCATTTATATAGGTTAACAGCAGCGCTAGCATAAAATAAAAAAAAACGTTGTTTTGAAGTAGGTAAAGTATCATCACGACCGTATCTTTCTTAAAGAAGCGGATTCACATTTAGCCAACTTAACTATACGCCCTTGTGACAAGTGGCAAGTTCGTCGATATCTCTAGCGTACCAAACTCGTGAAATAACACAAATAAATTAAATAATTTAATATGTCCCGCCTGGGAATCGTACTCGGTACCTACGCTACGATCTAAAAGAAATTGCCCAAAACCAGGTCCCAACTTTTTTGCAGCGTGCCTCAACTAAATACAATTCACTAATCACAACAATTAATTAAGTTTTTTTAAAATTTTATTACAACATCTAATTTACCCCAGCATTAAAATATAATTTCATTAAATAGTCAATTGGTTAAAATTTATGTATGAAATAGTTACAAAGCACTATTTATACGATTAGGTTCTTTATTATGACCAGGTACTTTAGAACACACTGGATTTCAAATCGGCGGGATCGAAACTATGTAATTATTAACGTAAAAAAAGTTTTTGTCAATTGTCGTTATTTAGGGTAAAATAAATAAATTTAATTACAGATTATGAAAACACAATATATTAACTATCAAATAAAATTTATGCACGAAGACATTTTATTGGGCCTATTACTCTAAGAAAATGGGCTCTCATTTAAGAACATAAATAATTTGAACTAATGAATATTATTATTTTTTAGTTGTAAGATGACACGGCCTCTTTACAACCACGAATTTAAATTAAAATTATTATTATTTAGAGAATAAGTTGACACGGCCTCTTGACAGCCACGAATATATTTACTTATACATTCTTAGGTTAAGATATAAGTAATTGTTTGTGGCAACAATGTACTCGTATTATACCCATAGTTTATGCTATAAATCTAGTTTATTCGTAAACTGAAAAATGTATCTTACAATATCAAAGAGTTACAATGTGAACTGTAGGGGAAAATACCTACTGGCTGACGGAGACAGTTTAGGGAAAGGAAAAGAAAGGTTACTCACGTGGGTCCGGCTGTCACCTGTCTTCCTCCTGGAAGCCTCCAGATCGAATCCAGCAGATATGTGGACTGTATCGTTTCACATAGGGTTTTTTTTAGCACAGCAATTTCACGAAAGTTTATAGTTTTGGGTTGAGCCGGCTAGCTAGCGCACACTCGGAAACCAGCGGTCGTAGACGTCCTGATGAAGATCACCGACGGAAGACGTAGACACGACGCGGTCGGATAGCTGTACGATATACTGCTTATTTTTGTTGAGAAATCATGACCATACGCGAGGGCTGATCGATGACGACTCGCTGCCTTTAGAGGTTTTTTACCTCAGCCATTGTTCTAAAGTAGGCCACTAGATGGCGCCACGTTAGGAATTTAATGGAAATGTACGGAACAAGGATTTTACCAGCCAGTATATAATTTCCAATTCCCTATCGAAAAATATTATAAATATAAACTAAACCTAGGTACCGAACATGAACCATATGGAAATAAATAAATTAAATATATGATCTCTTTGATATAACCACAACAATACGTATCTATAGCTGTGACAAATGTACACAAGAGAATTGGATGCGAAAAACACTTCAGTTTCAGCAGCGAAGATAAAACGTGCGTTTAATGCGGCTGTCTCATTTAAAAAACTAGTAAATGATTGTTTTTTTTTTTTTTTTTTTATATAATATAGGTATTTATTCGTAATAATATACACACAATATTAAAGAATTACAATATTAAATGATTAAAAAGAAAACCTAACATTAAATAAATAAAAAACTATACTACAAATAAAAAAAAATAAAAAGAAGTTCTTCGTGCCATTTTGTGTGGACATGTCAAGTGCAAGTTTTGTAAATTAATTTACTGTGGATATTATTGGTTAAAAGTGGTGTTGTTTTGTTTAATAATGTGCTACAATGTGAATAATTATGGAAAACGATAAATTGGACTTTAAATGTGGGGCACAAGTTGCAGTTTATTTATTGCGGTTTTCCCGCGCTGTCAACTCCCATATTTTACCCGACGTGGTTAAACTATGGTTCCGCGAGTGACTGCAAGAAAAGCATCAAATTCTGCAGCATCTGGAATTTGATGATGACCACATTAACCCATTAAAAAAAAGATATATTACGTCAGACTTGGCTGTATGTGCTAGACCCTTTGCCTTCTCTATCATCTCATTCATCATCGATCGGGAGAAGAGATCGAAAAAAAAAAAACTGCTATATATTTATTCGAAGTCAATAGAACAAATATTTTTTTAGGCTTTGTCATTGGTAGAACCTCTATTTAAAATAAAAAAGTGACGTTTAAAACAAACATTATCTGAAAAACAAAACACTACAGCATGGTGAATAAGGCCAAGTCTGTAAATTGCAGATTGGTCGAAAAAGGAATTAGGCAATTTCCTTATTTGTTCGTTACTAGGTTTTTTAAATGAACAGCCGAATGTTGGCGACAAAAAAAGTCTATTTCAGAAGGAAACACGGAAAAACAAAGTCAAAAAAACTGAAGAGGAATTAGGGCGTCCTCAATATGTGCCTAAAAAACAAAATATAATGATCTCTGTCGCCGAAACTGAGTAATTCCTTTTCGCAAATAATGGCTGGTTTATATCTACAATAAAAAAATCTATATTATAAAAAATAAGTTGTAAGACCGTATTTGTTTGTAAATAATACTTTTATAAACTTTTTTTTGCAGTAAATAACTAATAGGTAATGTCAAAGTCAACTACCTCCGTTGTCTATCGGTTAAGTCCGTGGATATAGACTCGTAGGTACCGGTTTATTTGTGATATTTCTCGAGTTTGGTATGCTGGAAATATCGACGAGCTTGCCACTTGTCATGATTGGCCTGGCTAAATGTGAATCCGCTTCTTTATAAGCGTGGTTTCTGACCACCCCGAAAGGGAAACGGTCGTGATGATGAACTCAAAGTCCAAGTTAAAATATTTTGTGACACGTCATAATTGAAATTATTTTGTATGATTATACTTCTGTTAATGGTAGACTAAACAGCGGTCCTAAGAGTAAGCTGTTAGCAGAAGACCAGCAGCTTAGCAGATTCCAGTGACCTGTTAATGTTTAATCTGACTGAGAAAGGAATCTGCAAGAAATCTCAGCTATAGCAGATTTACAAATGAATCAAATACAGAATTACACAACAACAATAAATAAATAAATATACAAAGGCGAATTTAATTCCTTTCTTAACTTTGGAAGTGTGGCAGAGGATTGCGGGTGCATTAAGATAAATACAATTACCTCAAAACAATTAAATACTAACATAATACATACAACAAAACATACAGAAAATACTGTCAGTGTTAAATACTCACATTATTTAAACAGTTCCTCACAGTGAAAGTAGGTATTATATGTAGTGTTTATAATATAAATATATATATAGTATGTAGTATTGTGTACATATTAGTATGTATTTCAAATCAAATCATTTATTTCCTTTGGTTGTCCCAAACAACACTTGGATATTGTCAAAACATTTTTTCACCATAGTTTATTATCATGTAGAATATAAAATAACCAGCAGCTACTATGGGTGGACCCATCATATCAGCTATACCATCATCTTCGACTAAAACACTGTTGCCATAAATAAGTTTTTGCTTAAAACTAGGTAGTTAATATTAATTCGTGGCTGTAAAAAGGCCGTGTCAGCTTATAGACTAAAATAAATTACACATGTCAGGTTAATAAATTAATTCGTAGCTCTAAAGAGGCTGTGTCAGCTTACAATCTAAATATACATAAAAATTGTATTAAACTACAATATTTATGTCAATAAATGAAAATTCGTGGCTGTAAGGGGGCCGTGTCAGCTTACGATCGAAATAATAATAATTAATATAATTAGTATGTCAACTTAATACATATTCGTGGCTGTAAAGTGGCCGTGTCAGCTTACAATCTAAAATAATAAAATTAAGAATCTTAAATTAAACTAAATTCGTGGCTGTAAAATGGCCGTGTCCAGCTTAATAGCTATTAGTAAATATATGAGAGTATGAATTTGTCTATATAGATATAATATTTAGATTTAATTTGAATTACCTATATATCTATTTAATGGTAGACATAACACCGCGTCTTATTGTCTCCTCCGGTGACAAGAGGGCTGGCTCTTTCTTCGCCCAGAGAATCAGTATTGCAATTGAGCGGGGAAATGCAGCCAGCGTTCTTGCACCATTCCACGCGGACGGGACTTATATCCTTAATATTATTTTTATTTTATATGTTGTAAATATTTTTTATAAAGATTTTTATTATTATTATTATTGTTCAAAATTATGGAATGTGGATTTTTTATGATGCATTTGTATGAAATATATATATTTTATTTTTTCAATTGTTGCACCTACCTCACAACACAAATGGTTTTATTATCCCAAAGGTTGGTTGCTAGAGAATGTGTAGCGGTATTAAGCCCGCCTCTTGTACATAGTGCAATAAAGTTTTTAAATAAATACTTTTATAGTAATCAGCGCCAGCTGATATTCTTTTTTTTATTAGGCCTTGATTGATACGAAAACTACACATTTTATTTTCCAAATAATTTAATAGCACAGTAATATTTTATTTATGTAGGTTATATGTATGTAGTAGTATGTAATTATTAATAAGTATGTATATGTTATCTGCCTTGTTACCTTATGTACTTACTGCTCTCGTTGTCCCGAAGGTTTCACCGTCAAAGAATGTCTAGCGCCATTAGGTCCGCCTTTGTACTTTGTGCAATTAAGTTTAAATAAATAAATAAATAATATATAGTAAATATAACATTAGTTTCAATAAAAGGATAAAATCTACTATTTACAATATTTTTATCATAGTACACGGAAAAAGTAGTACATAAATAGTCTAAATTGGATGATATCTTTAAAAAAAAAAAAATTGTTATGTGCAATATAAATTACTTTTCTGTGGATATTGTTAGTCAAAAGTAGTGTTGTTTTGTTTAATAATGTGCTACAATGTAATCAATTATGGAAAACGATAAATTGGAATTTTTATATGAGGCACAAGCTAGTCATTTTTTTTGCGGTTTTTCCGCGCTGTAAATTCCTCTAGTCGTATCATACCCGACGTGTTTGGGCTATAATGCCGCGGGTAACAAGAAAAGCATCAAACTCTGCAAAATCTGGAATTTGATGAGAACCCCTTTAACACATAAGAAAGAAATATATAACACGCCAGTCTTTGCCTGTTCTATCACCTCATGTATCATCCATCGGGAAAATCGAACACAACAAAAAAAAATGTCGCTTTTCTTCACGTTATCGTGTCTTTATTGTTACGCATGCTTATCACTACTAATAGCTTGCAAATAGGCTCAGCAATCGTCTTATACTCTTATATCATTCGCGACTCTTTTGCTGCATTATTCAGTATTTTTCATTGACCTGTATATCAAATGACATGGGCATTGCAAATAATTTAATAATAATATGATTTACTTTTATTATTTTTTATTTCGTAGTTATTTATTTCACTTTTTGTTCTTTTTTTTCTAAAGACGGTGAATCGCAAAATCGCCTAACGATACGACCCCAGCCTGAAGGGCCACCGCGGGAGGTCGCATGACCGACACACCGTGAGGCCTCCTAAGGAGACCCCAAGGCGCCTACGGACTAAAACCCTATAAACCGTCTCTCTCTCACTGTTGGCTCTGCGTGCCTGAACAGCTAAGTCTGAGTCGTGGCTACGGAGTGAAGGCACTCGTTCGCCGCGGTTTTTATTTAACTGCCGTCATGGTCTGGCGGTTAAGTATGTGGATTACTATATTTTACTTCCCTCATCATGTAATGTAAATAGTTTTATTTTAGATTATTGTTTATTTATGATATAATTTATGTTATATATGTGTATATATTGCGTAAATATATATTTGTTAAGAATAACTTAATTAATGATTGCACCTACTAACTATAATGTCTAAATATCCTAAAACACGACATGTGACATCGCTCCCACCTGATGGTAAGCATTACGCGAGGTCCAAGAATGGGAGCAACTGACGCCGGTCACTACGACCGGCATCAGTCTCTACCACTATGCCGGCCTAACAAGATGAATTTTCACACTTCGCTTGAAGGACTCCAGGTTATAAGAGTGGGGAAACACAGTGGCTGGGAGAGCATTCCACATCTTAAGCGTGCGACAGATGTAAGTCTCCAAATTTATGAGTACGCGTAGGGATAGTGGGTATGGTATGTGGATGCCTATTTTGGCCTGTGCGTGTGGTTCGGTTGCGGAATAGAGAATAAGGGATAAGGTTATGGAGCTCCTCAGAACACTCATCGTGGTATAGCTTGTAGAACACGCTCAGAGAGGCAACGTTTTTCGCTGTTAGCAGTTAAATTTTATTTCACAAAACACAATTGTTTTTTTTTTCCGTAGTCACATAAATCGTTTTATGTAAAAGCTGGTCATGAAACTATAGTCAATGCTATTTTCCTTTTTAATATTCCGACGACATATTTTGAGTCTTTCAATTTTTTCTCCCGTCTCTCGTGTACCGGTGTGCGTTGAATTTTAAACTTCCTTATAGATGTTAGTTATAATTCCAACATATCACGTCGGATGTTGGAACTTACATTTTTCTTAATCGATACCATATTTCCATTGAGTAATGTAATGTTTATTTTATGAAAAATCACAGCTTATAACTCGAACATAAAAGTAAAGTAAAGTATCATTACGAACGTTTCCCTTTCGGGGTGGTCAGAAACCACGCTTATAAATAAGCGGATTCACATTTAGCCAACTTTACTATAGGCCAATCTTGACAAGTGGCAAGCTCGTCGATGTCTCCAGCGTACCACACTCGAGAAATATCACAAATAAATTATATATGAATTAAATGTATTTTTTTTACATTATTAAATATTTTTGTGTCCCGACCAGGAATCGAACCCGGTACCTCCGAGTCTAAATCCATGGACTTAACCGCTAGACCACGGAGAACATAAAATTACAGAATTACTTGTAAAGATTATTAGATCACAAGCCAATAGTATTTTATTGAGTTATTTTTTTCAAAACAGTGGGTGTTATATTGAAAACATATATAAAACATTTGTAAAGAATAGTAACAATGTTTATATATATCGCGTGTAATTCTCAAAAGAGCAAATTTTTTTTAGACTTCAGTGTGTCACAACTCCTTTTTACAATAAAAATACAACAGTTATTACAAGTATTAACTAATCTCGCTCACAGCCGAGAGACATAAGACATAAGTCAACGTTCGCGCGATCGTCGACCTTTCGCTACCTACTTCATTAGGCTGGGTATGAGTTGCGATATTTTTAGGAATACTTCTCTGCACCGTAACTTAAGATTTTATTACTAATTAATTAAAATAAAAAATACATAGTTCTTTATTTTTATTTATATAATCTATATTTGATCTTAAACAAATTACTCGCAGTATATATTGTTATATTTACCTATATACATTATTGTAATATTAGTATGAAAACTATACCTATCATTATTATTTAATACATATATATTGACCGCCTCCGTGGTCTAGTGGTAACATACGTTGCCGTGAACTCGGGAGGTCGTGGGTTCGATTCCCAACGGGGGCAATTTGTACATTGTATAATTTGTCTCGGTCTGGGTGTTTATATGTATAATATGTATATATTTACAAAAAAAAAGTATAATATGTAATTTATCAACCATCTAGTTTCCGTAACACAAGCCTCGTAGCTTACCACGGAAATTAGATGGCGCTGTGTGACCTGTCTGGAAAATATATATATATATATAATTTAACAACTCAATTATTATTATTCTATTCAACACGAACGAATAAATGCCGGTCGCATTCCTCGTCACGCGGCTTTTAACGACATCATTCGTAGGGCTCTTGTCACTGCTGGAGTATCCGCTATGCTAGAACCCTCTGGGATTGCGCGGAGTGATGGCAAGAGACCCAACGGCATGACTGTGGGGCCATGGAAACTTGGCAAGTCTCTGGTGTGGGATGCGACATGTGTACACATTAGCCCCATCTCATTTACAGGCAACCTCGTCGGGTGTGCAGCGGATTGAGAACCTCAAGCTGCGCAAATACGCCAACCTCGGTACATGTTACGAGTTTGCCCCGTTTGGGGTCGAGACGATGGGACCATGGGACTCTCGCCAAGCGTCTGGCTAAGGAGTTGTCCAAACGGCTGACGGGGAAATCTGGAGATAGGAATGCTGGCAATTATTTACCTTGAGTTTGATAGTTTTTTTCCTCGAGCATAGTGATTTCTGTGATCTCCGTGTGACAGCTGGAAGGAATAATTAAGTGAAGTGAAGTGAAGTCAGCCGTTGAGGAACTGTCTAAGAATACGGGATTTGTGTTCTAGGGGCTATGATGATCATGATGGTGATGAATCGTTCTCAAAAGTTCACAGTAGGAAACGTCCATTAATTGTCCCGAAGTTTAATATTTGGTTCGTTCAGAGTGAGCTATGTAGATTCATAGCGAAGCGGATTGAAAAGAAATGAAAGGAAAATATATGGGTTTGACCATAGAACAGAAACAAACGTGTAGTTATTGTAAGCAAAGCCCGCGTATTTCCGTAACTGTACTACGAATTTTATTTACCCTCTGTTTGACTTTAAGCGCCTTTTTCACTTTATTTCGTTTTGAAAGTCATTCGACTTGGTGTTACTTTATGGTTATCTTACATTTTAAGCAAAATACATAGTAAAATCATAAACATATCATAAAATAAATAAAGATTAAGTGTTATAAAGAGGTACCGGGTTCGATTCCTGGTCGGGACACAAAAATATTGATTAATGTAAATAAATACATTTAATTAATTTGTGATATTTCTCGAGTTTGGTACGCTGGAGACATCGACGAGCTTGCCACTTGTCATGATTGGCCTTTACTAAAGTGGGCTAAATGTGAATCCGCTTCTTTATAAGCGTGCTTTCTGACCACCCGAAAGTGTAACGGTCGTGATGATACTTTAAAGTTTTATGAAGAAATAGTTCTAAAGCTCATTGACGTCTCTGGTGACAAAAAGGCTGGCAGATTTTCTCTCAAAAATTAAGTATTTTAATTCAGAGAGGAAATGCTGCAGGACAGCGATTTGGTTGATATTTTTTTTGTAAGATTTATATATGTATTGAGTTTTTTTTAGGTTCAATTAAGTTTGTAATGTAGTATAGTTTATTTAATATTATTATTTTCTTTTTTTTAGGTAATGTTTTCTTCCGTCAGACATGACTTATCAGATTCGAGAATCTTAACATTTTTATGGTATGTAATTTGCAACCTCTACCGTCTTTTTCTGATCTATTTATTTGACAACGAGGCGTAATGTTTTCTTCCGTCAGACATGACTTATCAGATTCGAGAATCTTAACAATTTTATGGTATGTAATTTGCAAGTTCTACCGTCTTTTTCTGATCTATTAATTTGACAACGAGGCGTAATGTTTTCTTCCGTCAGACATGACTTATCAGATTCGAGAATCTTAACAATTTTATGGTATGTAATTTGCAAGTTCTACCGTCTTTTTCTGATCTATTTATTTGACAACGAGGCGGGTAATAGCCAACGCAGGTTCGTTTAATTATCGGCGTTCCTGTACCGAGTACGGACGGTCGACAAATTGTTTTTATCGGTTCGTTCGATGCCAATATTTCATCATAATAACGCCGATATTGTGTGCGGTATAATTTATAATACATTCCATATTTTTCATCTCAATTTCCAATAATCACCAGCTTTAGCTAGTAAACTTATACAGCCAATTTCTCGAATGCATTTTTGGTACCTAATTATGAATCTTTTGCGCACATTCATAATAGTTTTTATAATTTTAACGGGTCTTTATGCAATTTACCTTAGAGACATATTTCTCCCGACGTTTCAGCCAAGTTTCTTTGGCCTTGGTTACGGGTCGACTGGAGCTATGCGGTGTAGTCTCGTACATACTGGGCGGTAGATGTAAACCTACCCACTTATCACTTTAAAAGTTTTTAGAAATCAAGACACACGACATTTACAATATCCTTGGCGACACCGGGCGATTTTTCCCGGCGTCGAAACCTATTGATTACTGGATTCCAAGATGAAGATAGCTTATAACCCCCCTCTCGATTGAAATTTTTGTGTTTCTTTATTATTACCCTAGAGTAGTACGTGAAGCGATCGAAATAAAGAAAAAAAGCATTACATTTAATTTCGCATTACAGTTAACTCAGAATATCTTAATTCACGTAAACCTCTACGAAGTCATATACTAGTCATAATGTACTTAATTCGCACTCGTTGATTTTAGCGGATTTTTTTTTGTCGGTTGGGTTTTTTGCAGTTGGATTGGTCGGGTAGTGAGTAATAAATTTTCTATTAATTTTGACACACACGTTACTTAGGCCCGGAGGCAGCTAAGGGTCCCCCAAACATAATAACTATATGGCCCACAAATAACCGAGCCAATCGTAACATCACTTGGCTACTAAAATGTCTACGCACGCTTTTACAAGCCGCCAGAACTATCACTGACATCAACGTATATTTGTTAGACGAACCCATCTAAACTAAATTTAATTCTTCTTCACCTGATTCATACATCGTCTAGCAAAAGATATAAGATTCCCTTCCCCTCTTGACTTGCGTCGTTTTCCTCACTGTTGAGGGTCGTGACCCTTCCACGGATTACTTTGTCCCAGACGATGCTGCTCCATCCGGGTCTTTTTACGGCTGCATGTAGGGAATCGTAGGGAGCGGATTTATTGCGGACTCGTTGTAGGCAGATAAGAGTCAGCCTAGTAGAGATTTTAAGCTCCTTGAGTATTGACACATTGGTTCTTCGCGCTGTCCAAGGAATGCGTAGCATACGCCTCCAGCACCACATCTCAAAGGCATCAATCACTGGCTTTGATTCAAGTTTGAGCGGCATAAAGAAATATGGAGTATATTAAACTGCGGATTAGTTTCTTCAATACTTTCTTGGCTCTCTTCTTAATAATTGACAACAGAAATACAAAATTTTACACTATTTAGTATAGTTGATTTAACATAGTTAATTGACAAGGTCAAGAAAACACAATAAAAACAATAATTTAAGTATTAGAACGTATCTAGTAAAAAATATAAGTTTATTTCCTATTTGTGTAGAGTTTGCATAATAATAATATATAAATAATAATAATAATAAATGCTTTATTGCAATAAAACTAAAATAACTTTAAATTAATGTGCTTTATGATGTAAAAATTATGCAAATTAATGATTTTATGCTTTATACAATTTTTAGGGCATCTTGGTTTTAGAGATAAAATATTTGAGATATTTAAAAAAAATACATACTATTACATAACTCGAGGCTATCGGTACGTAATTACGGTATATAGCAAAGAAGAATAAAGAATACAATATATGGTTCGTCTATTTAATTTACGTCTGTGAACTCTACTCTATAAATCAGATCGCTCCGGAACCATTCCGGCAAATTGGTTGCAGTTACCCTTGCACTTATTGCTGATTCTGTTCCTCCAATCTCAGCTACCCCTAGCCGGACAGGGGTTCACCCTACAGCTCTATCCTTCACCCAGTATACATAGACCTTCATTTAGTTATAAGCCAGATCAAAAAGAGAAATAACCGTAGACAGAGACAACTGAGCGCCACTTGTCACGACCATGACATACCTCTTTGGATTCTTCGACTTTCATCAACCTCTTTATATTTACATGCCCTTTTGTTTCGATAGCTTTTAAATGGACCTTCAGCTATTGTTTTTTTTATTTGACCGTGATATATCTGATTAGTCAATCTCTCTTCGCTGATCCTTCCAACATGCCTGAAACATCGTAGCATGCCTTTCCTTATTTATGTCCCTATGCTTTCTTTTATACCTACCCTTTTCCGTGTTTCATCATTACGTATGCGGTCCGTCAAAGTTACGCCGCATATTCGACGTACCGACCTCAAAAAATCTTACCACGTGAAAAATTCTAAAATTACCTAATTTATTGCCAACTAGATTGTGTACATGAGAAATGTGCAAATTACAATTTTCATCTTTGAACGTAAGTGGCGTGAAATAAGGAATATCGCCTTAGCCCTATTAACTACGTACAGAAAAAAAAAATGCAATTACTTACACAATTTTCTTATTAGTAACTTTATAGGTAAATTGGGGGTTGGTTGCCGCCGTGGTCTAGCGGTTAAGTCCATGGATTTAGGCTCGGAGGTTTCCGGTACGATTCCGGGTCCCCAATTAATTATTTAATATATTTGTGATATTACTTGAGTTTTGTATACTAGAAACATCGACGGGGTCATTATGGGCCTATATTTCATTACAGCCCCTAGAACACAGAGTCCTAGACCTCCACTGCTGGAGATGGGCCTTCCAGAACATATATCTGGAGAATTTGGCCTACACTCGCCACGCTGGCCAGATGGGTCGACGAGGGTCTAAGGCCTTTTTATGATATTTTATTAACGAATTCAATTTTTTTTTTTTTGCAAGGTACAATAAACAGATAACATCCATTACCCGATATATACACACTATTTGACAGCAGTTCTGGATTGCAATCCACAGCAGTGTACACTACAAGACAATACAATAATAATATAACTCAAATGTTCTTAAATAACATGATCAATTTCAAATTTCTAACTTATTGTGACCGATATCTACAGTTGGGGATAGACAATAGGGTAATCTTCAATGAAAATGCACAATCACGACTTTTTCTTGCTTGTATTTTTAGACCAATGTCAAAATGTAAATATATCAAATATATGTCATATAAAAGTCAAAATAATATCATAATTAAAAAGTACAAAAACGTGTGGCAAAGGATGCCAAATCGTCGGCCACAATCTCCTCCTCGCTTCGCTCTTATAGTGGTGGAGGCCGACATCCATCAGTATTCTTAGGCACACGTTAGTCTTGGATGCCGGACGGCGTAGGCCTTCGTCTTTGGTGTTGACATCAACAATGCACACTTGTACTTTGTACCATGTGTCGTGGCAACGTCTTTCCTGGATCCCAAATAGTGCGAGGTGGTATTAAATCCCAGTTGTTATCCGTTGCCGTCTTGTCAGGGACTCCTCGTTGGAACCATGTGTCCCCATCGTTGTGATCTGGTGTTATATTTGTTATAGTATGGGACTCCTCTTCGTTGGGATCATATGTCGCATGTGTCTGTGTACTAATTCTCTGTCGGCTTTTATCAATAAATAATACACGTCGTCCCCAGGTAAAACATTGTGTCTCGTCAGTCAATTTAGTAGGTGTCTTAGTTCCTAAAATGGTGTCTTCATTGAGTGTATGTACAGGCAGAGAAAGTTTGTCAATAGTACGGACTTTGTCGAGTTTATAAGTTTCACCAGATGACCGCAAGGTAAGGGATGCGTCGCGGCTCTGCATAATATTACTATCGCCAATTGCTCCTTGTAGTACGACGTCAGATGTAGGACCTTTAGCTCCAACGTCCTTATTAATCCACTCCCAAAGGCAATCAATATTCTCTTTAGTAAAATCTGTACATTTAGTAATAGCATGATCAGTTTGTTGGCAAAAGTTACATAATATTGGCTTGAAATCATTTACAGCTAGAGTGATATTATGGTTATCGTCGTCTTCTGTCAGTAAGTGTGGCAGAGGTTTATTCGGAATGTTTGTCTCTGTGTAGTTTCGTGGCAGTTCAACAGCACCAGCTTGGCATATGCGTTTAGCTTCCATCATCAGGTAATCAGCTAACGCTGGCAATCTAGGTTGATCATCATCAAGGTCTGTGACATAATCGAGCCATCGATACACAAGAGGTTCCGTCAACTTGTCAATTATCTCTCGTACTAGTTCCGGGCTATGGAGGTAGCTTAGCTGCTTTGTCGCTTGAATCGCAGCTACACAGTTAGAAACTTTAGTCGCTAGCACGATTACATCAGAGCGAGGTCCAGTAAGTTTTGGTGTTCTCTCCATGTCTCCTATTAATTTGTTTAAAATAAGATCAGGGCGGCCAAACCTTAATTCCAACGTTTTAATTATTTGATTAGCTGAGGTGACCGTCATGAGTTGAGCAGCAACCGCCTCCCACGCTTCACCTTGAAGGCATCTCTGCAAGCGCGCGATATTTTCGGTGTCGGTGTACTGTCCAATCTCGGTGGTCGTCGTGAATGAATTCTTAAATCTCAGCCAATCCAGTGGATCTCCTGAAAACATTGGTAAATCTCTGGCAGAAAGGCGTCCTATGAGCTTGTCATTGCTAATGGCTGGTGAAGCTGTCGTTTTCAAGGCGTCCGTAATGGCTTTAGCTAGTTGAGAAATATCAGTCGTTGCAGAGTTGACATTGGATGTCACTGGAGGTTGTACTTCGGTAATCGGTTCGCAGGCTATATCCGCGTGAGTCGTTCCGTCCACCCACCGAAGTACACTCGCCTGGGTCGAGGTTGCCCCACAATCAAGTTCTGCCTCCTGCTCCTGTAACTGTGCTTCTAAAATAATTCTTTCACCTTCAATTCGAGCCTGATTTTCTATCCGTTTAGCTTCTAAAACAGCCCTTTTAGTCGCAGCCTGAGCCATAAACATTCGTCGTCTGATGGTACTGGTCATGCTTCGTGTGCTACCCGACCGACTTATCACGGTAGGTCGGCCAGTGTCTGTAGTCAAGTCTAACATTGGTGTGTCTACCCTATTTTCTGTTTCGCCGGCTAAGTCAATTATGGGAGCGTTTACCCTAATATCCGTGTCGGTTACCTCTGGTCTCCGCGTATCGCCCAAAGCTCCTAGTCCGTCACCGCCGCTCATCATTTGTCGGTCGGTGTCTGTCGCTGCTATGGTAGCGGATTTTTCCATAATCCTTCGACTTTTTCGGGTATTCATAATATAATTCTTGCCCCACGTTGTTGCGCCAATTACTGTGACCGATATCTACAGTTGGGGATAGATAATAGGGTAATCTTCAATGAAAATGCACAATCACGACTTTTTCTTGCTTGTATTTTTAGACCAATGTCAAAATGTAAATATATCAAATATATGTCATATAAAAGTCAAAATAATATCATAATTAAAAAGTACAAAAACGTGTGGCAAAGGATGCCAAATCGTCGGCCACACTTATATATAAACTTATTATAAAAGACAACTTAAATATACAAGTCATTAAAAGCAGTATAATCTAACTAAAAATATGGTATTAGTGGAACCGGGACAGACGACAACTTAACGTGCTTTTTTTCTTTTTTTTTTTTTTTTTTTTCTCTTTTGTAACTTTCAAGGTTAATTGGAGGTAGGAAAATGCTGCTTTTCCTATCCTCGCCAGCCCGTCTGTCCAGCATGGCGAGTGTAGGTCAAATTCTCCAGATATATGTTCTGGAAGACCCATCTCCACCAGTTGAGGTCTAAGACGCTATTAAATTAAATTCAATATATTTTATTTCAGGCATCTTGACACCCATAATTATTATTATTTTATTGCTACTAATTTATGGAACGATCTTCCTGTCATCATACAGTAGGCAACTACCAGGTCATCTTTTAAAAAACTGGTGTATTCACACTTCTTAAATAGCTCCTGATAGCGTTAGTAAGTAGTATATGTATGTTTATGTATAATAATGTGTATTATTAGTATTTAGTATATTGATATTATAATACTCGTGTTAATCCTATTAAATTAACTTTTATAATTATAGTTTTATTATTATTTCTATGATTGCACCTATAATTGTTCAAAGTCCCTAAGGTTTGGCTGTCAGAGGATTCGGGCATTAAGTCCGCCTTTGTACTTTGTACAATAAAGTTTTTTAAATAATAAATAAATAAATATTTCCAGAATTAGCTATGTACTAAGGGCTGTAATAATAATAATAATTGTAATCTTTTTTAAACGATAAACTCGAAAAATATCTGCTACCAGTTTAAGGGTAACCAAAATTCCTCGCCGCACCCTCTATCGCGTCTACTACGACTTGAAGGCAAGGAAAATGCATTTGCAAATTAGATTTCTCCCTCGCTCCCGCTTATCTCTGTTTTCGATTCCTTACTCTTTTCAACAGGAATTTTCAATTTTCCCATCTTTTGACTATATTTGTAAAATAAATAAATGTGTATTATCATGAACGTTTTGTGTTTTGCTTGAGAGAGTTATGTTTTTTCGCATTTTGTAATGGAGTTTATATAATCTACCATCATTTTTTTTAAAGTTTAATAACAGAGAAAAAAGTATTTTGGTCTACGTGTCATATTTAGATTTAGATATCTATTTTATAATTTCAGAGATATTTTTGCAAAATTTCATCTAAATCGGTTTAGTCATAGGCGTGAAGGCGAATTAAACCGACAGACAGATATATGGCTGTGGGGTCATGTGTCGTGGTAAGATGATGACGTCATGTAGCCTATATCCGTCCCTGGGTTCTAAGAAACATTTCATTAAAATCGGTCCAGTAATATAGGCGTGAAAGACGGACAAAATACGTATAGACAGACATACATAGCAAAGAGACGGACTATCTATACCTATGACGTAATCAACTGACCACGACATGTGACATATCTGTATATTTATTTCACCTTTACGTCTATATTGCATAAGACTGAGACATCATCCATTTTGGGCTATTTTTGTTCTACTTGTGCTGTGATGATACAATAATAAAGAAATAGGTTCGATTGTTTTATGATGACTAATGTTATTTTTACTATTTCATCATTCATCATTACAGCCCCTAGAACACAGCGTCCCAGACCTCCACTGCTGGAGATGGGCCTTCCAGAACATATGTCTGGAGAATTTGGCCTACACTCGCCACGCTGGCCAGACGGCTTGGCGAGGATATGATGCCAATTTTTAATGAGAATTTATTAACGATTCCACAAGTTAGTATTAGTGGAACCGGGACCGACGGCTTAACGTGCTCTCCGAGGCACGTGAACGGTGGTGTTGTAAATCTATGACAAATGTACGTAAGAAAAGTGTATTTCTCATTAGTACATGCCGAGTGGGTTTGAACCGACCATTGTAGGATTTAAGGAACGCGTTCTTACAACCAAGCCACCACCGCGCCACTATATATTACTGTGCAATTAAGTGATTTAGAAAATAAAATAATAATAATAATAATAATATAACAAGGCATACCAGATGTATGGTTTCCTGGTCCGAGCCTGTGTAAACTTTAGAAAGCATTCAACCTTCGTTCATCTATACAAGGCGCTGGTCAGGTCTTAACTTGAGTATGGTGTTAGTATATGGAACCCACATTACCAAAAATATAGTCATCAGATCGAATCAGTGCAGCGTAAATTCTGTAGACACATTAACTACAAGTGTTATCGCAGCAAATATCCTTACAATAAATCACTAGAAAAATATAAATTACCATCACTTCATAAAAGAAGAATACTCTTGGATGCCATGGTCCTCTATAATATCTGTCACAATAAATTTGATTGCTCCTTCTTAACCAACAGTATTATATACCGCATCTCTAGCAGCTCAATTAGGATTAGACACGCATACTCTCATCAGCTGTTTCTACCGAATAAGTCGCGGACAGCAGCTGGTGAGCGTGCGCCTTTACATAGACTCATGTCAGCATATAATAGTCACCTTAATCAAGTAGACATATTCGCGCTATCTGCAGGTTCCTATAAGAGACACATATCTGATCTTCTTAACACTTTAGATCTGACACACTAAGGGCAATTGTTAAATGCATTGTCAAACATCATTTCTTTTTTCTATATACATATGTTTAATTTTAATTTTACTTACTTTTTGCTTTTTATATATATATTTTTTTCATTTTGATAGCCTAAAATGTTGATTGCGCAAAAAAATGTGGATAATGTCGTTGGATATACTGTTGCTTACCTTAATTAGTTAATATTTAGTTAGTAATCTTTACTGTATGTCTGTTTTTTATCCTAAATAAAATAAAATAAAATAAAATAAAAAAAATAAAATAAAAATACAAGAATACTAATTGTCATAGCGCTTACAGTGTCAATTTGTTAAAGAAACAACATTCAAAAAACAAAAACACAAATAGGAAAAACAAAAAAAGAGTTTTATGTAAACTCTAAAATCCCATGAAATTCGCCAACAATTTTGAGACTAGTATTCCTTGACATGTTAAACCATAAAGCCTACGGTTTAAAGGGGTCCGTTCATAGAAATATATACGAGGATGGGCCATAACATAACATTTATTTTTCAGCGCGTCCATGCGTCGTATCTTGCTCCCATTGGTGAAATAAAAATAAATAAATAAAATTATAGAATTTGTGTAACAATTTACAAGAAAGGAGAAGGGATTTTTGGTGCATGACCGCCGTTTGACAGGCATTTATTGAAAAAACTAAAAATAAGGCTATGGTGCTTATCTACCAATATATATGTACATAAGTTAATTAACGAGTGAGATAGTTTATAAAAACTGAGAAGAGTGATGGACATAATACGCCACCCTGCGGGACTCCAGCAATCCCAGGACACCAGTCCGAGTTGAAGTACTCGTAGTCCAGATGAATACGATGTTTACGCTCGCGAAGATGGTAATTAAACCACCGAAGCACAGTCGACGTGATATTAAGAGAACGCTTAATTATGATCTACGCTGTTAAAAGCTTTACTGAAGTCGATCAAATTTATTAATAATTCTTTATAATGAACACAAGTTCTCTTTTTACCGTTTATGTTTATTATTAATTTCTTTATTTATGGAAAACTATTGACTATACAAATAAAATACTATTAGGAATTAATAAAATCTTACTAATAGTAACATATAAGAATAACAAGTGATATTTTAATATATACATACATAGCTTAAAGTTAAACAATACATACATTAAAGATTTATAATAAAAAGATACAATAATTTATTATAAATTAAAGAATAAGTTGTTAAAAAATATATTTGTATACATACATTTGTATGTACATATGTATATAGTATACATTTGTGCTCAGTATACATATTTGAAAATACCTTAAGTCATATATAGTTATTATTTTTTACAGCAGTAGGTCGGTCTAAACATATAACCTCTACGGTACACTCGCCTTTTCAATTCTTGTCAACGTTAGCCTACAACATGCCAGACTGTCTGTCAACCGCAATATATAAGCCTCTCTTTCTTCTTTATATAACTAACAATGGGATAAAATGGGACGTGTATATTTGTTTTTTGGCCGTTTTTCCCCTACAGTAAACAAGTATTTGTATTAAGCTGGTGACTGACCTGATCATTTTATAAGCAACGAGAATGTTACATCACAAATACGATCCGACACTCTTATTTCTAAATAGCATATCCATTACTAAGTTGAGAGAATTGCAAATGATATTTCATCAAAATTTGGCAAAATGTACACAACTAAAGGGCTTTTCACACCAGTGGAAAGCTCATCGCTCCGTGAATAACAATTTAATGTAATTAGTGCGTCTAGACCGCAACTAAACTCAATTAAATTAACAAAATTTGTTATTCAAACACAGCTTTTATGACCTAGTTGAATAAACATTAATTATTGCTGCAACGTAGCTCCTAGCCCCTAGAATTAATTTTTTAGTGGTAGCTGTGTCACTATGAAATGACTTACCTTTAAAAATTCGACAAGCACCAAACATCATATTTAAATGACAAGATACTTGATTTATTTATTACCCGTATAATGTTATATTTTTCATCATTAGTTGTAGTAAGTGTATTGTAGTTCGCATATTATTGTGTATATAAGTATATATTGCCCGTTTATGTAGTGTATATAATTAGTTATGTAGTTTACGTTGTGTGTAAAGTCGTCAGTCCCTATTCTGTGCGTAGGGATACTGCTGCGGGTCTTCGATGGCTCAATTAAAGAGTGTTTAGCGGAGTGTATATGGTTTATTGCAGAAGTAGAAATTCCAGTTAATTACTTGAGTAAAAAGGATATGAAAATTAAGAGAGACAAAACGTGTGACCGCTCGGTGCGCGGATTGATCCCACTCTCGTGGGCGCCGCTCGGAGCGCTGGCCTATGATCCAACAGTAGTATTGGCCGAGCGGCAATAATGTCGCTGTTAACATCTAATCTAATCGAATCTACTACCCACACCAATGCACAGTTTTTTTTTTGCTATCTCTTTCTTGTCAATAAGACCATGTGAGCTAGAGTGAGATGAAAGTAGTTATCGCGACAGCTTTATTAGAACCAACAGTATATGCACGTCCACATCTTTTATTGTGCGGCCTATAGTTTAAAACGTGAACTATAAAAAATCTGTTTGTTTGATGTAATTAAGGGTAAAAAGCACAGTATCGGAATGGGAATGGGAAGCTCGGCTACGTAATTTCCGGAGCCAATCGAGCGTTAAGGGGTTCGCCAATATCAAGTGGACCGCGGATTGCTCACGTTGTACATGATGTATAGGCTGCCAATCGCATACCAAATGTGCAAAAAAGTACAATGTTTTATGTAATGTTTCGGCTTTATACTTTTATTTTTTATTTATAAAATTTAATTTTGAATTACCTTATTTACCGATCGTTACACGTTTTTATCGCGACGACTGAATGCACATTGCATAAGCTACGACATTTAAACTCAATGCATTTTCTTAAATACAGTGTAAACTCTATATATATACTCTATTATAGACATTATAATGACTAAAGCCCTGATATAAAAAAAAAAAAAAAAAAACTATTTTAACCAACCATTTTTACAAACTGCCTCCGTGGTCTAGAGGTTAGTTAAGTCCTTGAATTTATACTCGGAGGTACTGGGTTCGATTCCTGGTCGGGACACAAAAAAGAATATTAACGTTAAGAAATACATTTAATGAATATTTAATTTATTAGTGATATTTCTCGAGTTTGGTTCGCTGCCGCACTGGGAGACATCGATGAGCTTGCCACTTGTCATGATTGGCCTATAGTAAGTTGGCTAAATGTGAATCCGCTTATTTATTAGCGTGGTTTCTGACCACCCCGAATGGGAAACGGTCGTGATGATACGTTACTTTTTTTTACATATTTTTTTTACAAACATACATTTTCTTCTATAGATCAGTTTTCACTATATAAAAGATGTGAAGCGTCAATAAGCCAGCAAGTCTTGACTTGGGCCTAACTTTTCTAACAAACTTGAGCATTAGATAAACTTTTACTCCGACTTTTCCAACACTTGTCAATCTTCCCAGAATGAGTGGAACAAATCTTCGCGGGAAAACTTAATCTGTAACCGACTCGGAATTAAATGTTGTTCGTACTATTTTTATACAAAACTAACTGCTTCATCCAGCTACGCCTACACAAAAAATAAGTAATCAAAAAGAAAAACAGGTGGCCGTAGAGTCACATGTATATACCCTATGTCAATTTATTTCACCAAGTATAAAAAGTTGTTAAAATTAATCCCAAAGGTTCATCATTTTTTCATTTCATTACAGCCCCTAGACCTTCACTGCAGGAGATGGGCCTTCCAGAACATATTTCTGGAGAATTGTGCCTACACTCGCCACGTTGGCCAGACGGCTTGGCGAGGATATGATGATAATTTATTAACGATTCCACAAGTTGGTATTAGTGGAACCGGGACCGACGGCTTAACGTGCTCTCCGAGGCACGGGAACGGTGGTGTTGTAAATCTATGACGAATGTACGTAAGAAAAGTGTATTTCTAATTGTTGCATGCCGGGTGGGTTTGAACCGACCTTTGTAGGATTTAAGGAACGCGTTCTTACAACGGAGTCACCACCCCCAAAGGTTATCTGTTAGAAAATATCACTAATAGCCAGTTTCTCGAAACTCTACTTAATTATTTCTTAGCTAATAAATCATTTATTAAGTTTTTCTTAAGTCAAATTGGATTTTACAATACTTAAGTTAATTCAGTAAAAAATACACATAAGTTTATAGAATGTTTTTGTGGTACAGAAAACTACTTTTAAAACTACTTAATTATTTTTTATTACTTTGTGTTTTTTATGACCGCCTCCGTGGTCTAGTGGTAACAAACGTTGCCGTGAACTCGGGAGGTCGTGGGTTCGATTCCCACCGGGGGCAAGTTGTACATTGTATAATTTGTCTCGGTCTGGGTGCTTATATGTATAATATGTATATTTAAAAAAAAGTATAATATGTAGTTTATCAATCATCTAGTTTCGGTAACACAAGCCTCGTAGCTTACCACGGAAACTAGATGGCGCTGTGTGACCTATATGACTGCTTCCGTGGTCTCGCGGTTAATTCCGTGGATTTAGACACGGAGGTACCGGGTGCGATTCCCGGTCGGGACACATAAACATTAAATAATGTAAATAAATACATTTAATTATAAAGTAATTATTTCCCGTCCGCGTGGAATGGTGGCAAGAACGCTGGCTGCATTTCCCCGCTGAATTGCAATACTGATTCTTTTGGGCGCGGTGTTATGTCTTTTAAAAACTTTTTTGCACTTGGACTCCATGGGCCCAGAGTTTCTACAGCAAACGGCATAAATATGTAATCTTTTAATATACTTACATATTTGCGCTGCTTGCTGGACTCCGCATTTTCCGCCGCGGCTCCAGCTTTATGCGCTGTCCCCCTGAGATGCGACGCGGCGAGGGTGTCGACGCACGTGGCGTCCCACACCAGAGCACGTGAGCAATTTAATTATTATTTAATTTATTTGTGATATTTCTCGAGTTTAGTACGCTGGAGACATCGACGAGCTGGCCACTTGTCATGATTGGCCTATAGTGGCTTATTTATAAGCGTGGTTTCTGACCATCCCGAAAGGGAAACGGTCGTGATGATACTTTACTGTACTTCTATATATTATGTTGTTACCACTTCTAGTCTACTCTCAATCATATATATTTTACGATAACTAAACCAAACCTCCCTTGCATACCCAAAGTTGGACGGATGCCAAAAATTGATTAATTTTTCGTTTAGCCTTTCCCAGCTACAAAGATTTTTTCTACAGTTATTCCACGAAGGCTTGTTGGTTTTAGTTTGTCCATAGTTATAAAAAAATAGTAAGTAACATCACGATCGTATCAATTCCAGGGTGATCAGAAACCAATCTTTTAAATAATCGGATTCAAATTTAGCTATCTTTTATTTATTCATTTGTGATTGTATGGTTACAAATCAAGATGAACAATATATTTTTCCCTGCAACAATCTACCTTAAGAGGCGTACAAATATTAATTTGAGTGCTAACACTAATTAACAATTATTCTATACCTACGGCTAAAACAAACAATTTATTTACATACATTAATCTTATATACGAGTAGGTCATCATTACATATGTCAATCTTATAAAATGTCAAAATAAAATAAAATAAAATAATAAAATGTCCTACGTGATTCGCTTATAATTATTATATTCGGACAATGAATAAAAACTATTTTCCAATAACCAGCGATGTAGTCTTCCATATTGATCAACCAGGAACCCGCTAACGGGTGATATGAAATACAACAGCTCTTCCACTGAATAAGAAGTTGCGAGCGCCGCAACGGGCATTGATGATTCGGTTTAACTTCACGACTTTTTTTTGTTGAAAATAATTAATTTAAGGGTGAAACTCGGATGGATGAAATGAAATGAAATATAAAATAAAATATTTATTGAAGCAGATAAAAAACAATAATGACATTTGTTGTCCCCCACTCTAGTGTTTAGTTCTGCAGGGGCAATGAAGTGAATTTCAGATAGTTTCTACCACTAGACAAAGTTAGTAGGTTTATTATAAAAGTAAAATATTAGTTATTATAAAAATAAATAAAAATAAAGTTGAACTAATCTTAAAACTACTAAACATAATAATATAATATAATATAATATAATATAATATAATATAATATAATATAATATAATATAATATAATATAATATAATATAATATAATATAGTAGTAAACGTAGTGATGATAAAAGGCCGGATGGTATGTCTCTTGTACTATGGAGTGAGAGAAGATGTCTTGTTTGGGATGCCCCTGTGTGGATACCTTTGCCGGTTGCCACATTTCCTCTACATCAAAAAAGGCCGGTTCGGCTGCTCATACAGCCGAATTTAGAAAGCACATCAAATATAATAGGATTAAACAAAATTATAACTTTGTGGCATTTGGGGTTGAAACAATGGGGGTATATTCTCTTGATACCCACAAATTCATAAAAGAGCTGGGTAAACGAATTTTCCAAGAGTGTGGCGATCCCAAATGCAATAACTACCTAAAACAATATATGTCGATTATAATTCAACGAGAAAATGCGGCGAGCGTTTTAGGTACCCTCCCTGGAGGTAAGCCCTTAGTTTATTTTGTAGAATAGCTTTAATTTCATAGGTATTTTTAGTTTTAGTTTTATTTATAATTAGTTTTTTAATCAATTCTATTTTAATATTTTTGTATCTACGTCCTTTGAATAAATATAATATAATATACTATAATATAAAATACAAAGAAGGTCGACACGAGGAATAACTCCTAAAGTGTTCTCCTACCTTATATAAATATATTACTTTTATATGAGTACTAAAATTAATTGTGTGCATGTTGTAATGATTGTTATTTCCCAAATTTAATGAAATTGTTCTATCAAAATGTAAATCGAATTCGTACTAAGCTTATAGATTTATATCTAAGTGTGTTAAATGAAAATTATGATTTGGTTTGTCTTGCTGAAACCAATTTAGACGACAGTATTGAATCGAGCGAATTCCTGGATAACAGATACGTTGTCTATCGCAGAGATAGAAGTACAACGCAATCTGTCAAGAAGAGTGGAGGTGGGGTGTTGCTTGCAATTAATAAAAGTTATCATAGTGTTCGTTTATCAGACTGGGAGACCCCGGCTGAGGACCTGTGGATAAAAATTTACCTTTTTGGGTCTACATCTTCGCTGCATATTTGTCTTGCTTATTTGCCGCCACATCTTGATAAAGTTACACTGAATTCATTTTATGATAACAATTTTGAGCGAGTATTACAGTGTGATTGTGTAATTTTTGTTGGCGATTTCAACATACCATCAATATCATGGTCTAGGGATCCGACGTCGGGTAATATTATGATAGCCGACAGGTCTAAAGACCAAAAATCAACTCTTTTACAAGATTTAATGTCAATAGGTAACCTCAACCAGTACAACTTCGTTGCGAACCATAATAACAGAATTTTGGATCTTTTTCTTACTAATATGCCTAATGTAAAATTAATAGAAAGCACTGGAGTGACGACGACGGACAGACACCATCCAGCTATTGAGATTACTGTTAACGTCTGCAAACCGAAAAACTTAGAACACAACAAAACAAACAATGTTCTAAACTTCCGCAAATGTAACTATGAAAAGTGTAACCAGGAATTACTGAGTATTGAATGGACCAATATTCTGAATAAAAATAACATTAACGACACTGTAACATGCTTTTATGACCACTTAATGACCATAATAAATAGAAATACACCAACTAAGCGAATCCGTGAAACGGATTGCCCGACGTGGTTTTCACAGCCTCTAAAAGCATGTATTAGAGAAAAACGATTGTATCACAAAAGGTTTAAACGATTTGGCAACCCAAGAGACTTTGATACATTTTGTTTGTTGAGAAGAAGATCTAAAAAGATGATGAGGGCTTGTTATGCATCATTTGTCTCATCTGTCGAGGACTCTCTTAGAGGCAGCACTAAGTTATTTTTTACATATGTCAAATCCAAAAAGGGTAACACATCTGTTCCACAAACCGTTTCCTATGGGGAGAGGACCGCCACAGGCGGTTTTGATGTTTGTCAAATGTTCTCTTCATACTTTAATTCCGTGTTTGCTGACGAGAATACCAGTGATAGCTTGGATCCGAATGTTATTGTCACTGTAAACACCTGCCTGTCTAGCGTCTCAATATCTAAAATGGCTGTCATGACAAAACTCCGTAAACTCGATCCCAATAAAAGTTCAGGCTCTGACGCCGTCCCTCCTATGTTTTTAAAATTATGTGCAGTTTCCTTAGCTGAGCCCTTACAAATAATCTATCGCAGATCTCTAAAACTGGGAGTCTTCCCGGATAAATGGAAGCTTGCGCACGTAATTCCCATTTTCAAGTCTGGAGATAGAAACAGATGCGAAAACTATCGGCCTATCAGCTTAATTTGTTCATTTGCCAAAGTATTTGAATCCCTGGTTTATGATCATATTCTTAGTCAGGTTACACCATATATTGTTGAAGAGCAGCATGGTTTTGTTAGAGGTAAATCAACTGTTTCCAATCTTTTAGAGTACACTAATTTTATATGCAAAGCCTATAACAAACGGACACAGGTAGATGCCATATACACGGATTTCCAAAAAGCGTTTGATAAGGTTAATCACGTGCTTCTTATTAACAAGCTAGGGGCATACGGTATACACGGTAACTTGTTACGCTGGGTCGAATCGTACCTAAAAAATAGGAGCCAGATTGTTGCTATCAACGGTTATAAATCCTCTGTGAAACCAGTACCATCAGGAGTGCCACAGGGGTCGCACTTGGGCCCACTGTTGTTTATCGTATTCATTAACGACCTTATCAGTAATCTAAAGTGCACAAGTTTACTCTACGCTGATGATCTTAAATTATTTTCGTGCATTACGGATAGGGATGATTGCCTGAGATTACAATCCGATATCAACAAAATAGCTTCGTGGTGTGTAAATAATAAAATGTATCTTAACATAAAGAAGTGCAGCGTCATATCTTTTACAAGAAACAGAAACCTTATCAACTATGAATACCACATTGATGGTGAACCGCTTGCGAGAGTATCTGTGATTAGGGATCTTGGTGTTACCTTGGACAGGGGCTTTGTCTTCAGAGAGCATTGTGATAGCTTGGTATCTAAATGCTATAAATTGCTCGGTTTTATTAACAGAACTGCTAGAGGCTTTAAAAGTGTAGACAGTCTTTTCTGTTTGTATAGGTCATTTGTTTTGAGTAAGATAGAGTACGCTGCATGTATCTGGTCACCACATTATAAGACGTATGTTGCGCACGTGGAATCTGTTCAGAGGCGCTTCACGAGATTGGTTATTAGACGTATGGGTATGCAGCGAAAACATCTGACATATGATAATAGACTAGAATATCTTAATATGGACTCACTGAAAACTAGACGCACATTCGGAGACTTCGTTGTTTTGCATAGAATCGTTGGTGGAAATTTGAGGACCGAGGCTATTCGGGACTTAAACTTTGGTATACCAATTCGAACCAAAAGAAATCCAATGTTGTTTGCTATATCGTCCTTTGCAAACAACATAGCAGGCAACAACCCCCTCACTCGAATGTGTAGGCAATACAATGATTTATGTTTACAGGGAGACGCTCCTGATTTATTTCAATTCGCCAATATTTATAAAATTAACTTGTGCAAGATATTAGGAATAAAAAAAAAAAAAAAAAAAAAAAAAAAAAAAATATATATATATAAAAATAAAAATATGAATTATTTTAACTAGGTGTTCGCTTTCTACAGTGGATTATTTCTGGCCTTTGGGAAGGAGTAATTTGCTGTGGACGGCGAGCAGACTGAAACTAAATTAATATTTATGAACTATACTCACTGCGGGTATTGTATTGTTGTTTTAATTTTTAAATATATGTAAATGTTTCATAATTGCATGCTGTGTGCACATGCTTTTGGAGATGGTACTGGAACTGTATTGTAAGGATTTGAAATTTAAAAAATGTTTTGTATCCATTTCTGTTGTGTGTACCTAATAAATAAATAAAAAAAAAAAAAAAAAAAAAATGAGTCAATATGGATCACTATGAATTAACCGTGTAGTTTCCAGTCATCGTGTGTGGGGAAGAGAGGACAGATTTATGCTGCCTTAAATTATTTACAATAAATAGTCGTATGTTTTGCCAACTCAAAGTCGAACAAATATCTGAAATAATGAGGAACAGGTTCAAGACTCAGCTTTACGCAGTGGAAGTTGGTGCGAGAGGAATTCCAAAATCATTGCACCACTTAGGTACTGAAAGAATTGGGCCTAAGCAAGTCTGCCGTCAATAAATTTATGGAACGAGATTCCTGCGCAATACAATACAAAAGAAGGCTTTCGTTGTAAACAAGCCTATTAGCGGACGCAAGCCCGAGACAGCATTCTTCTCATCTCTCTTTCTCACACACGATATACCTGGAACCCGCACGGCAAATCCATTAGAAATTTGTTTTCAAGTTGTCATTGGCTTAAACTTCATGATTACGGTCGTAATAATACTGAACAAATAGTTCCTAATAACTTTGAATTAAGACAATGGAGTCTTTTGGGATATATTTGTAAAGCGACAAGTTTGGGTGTCCAATTTAAAAACCTGCTAACAAAAAAAAATACGTGTGGCACTCGGAGACTGCTGCGGTAAAGCTATTGCATAGCATTTTTATCAACTTATACAATTATAATTATTTATTTCTTTTATTTATGCAGTATTTTTTTTCTTTGATATTAATTCAAGTTTTTATATACACGTTAAGGTTGAACTAGTCGCGGGCTCGAATTCACTCGTGGACGAAGCCAAAAGCACGCTGTCTCACCTAGCATTGTGTCTAAAAGAGATAGAATCAGTTATGAGCAGTTAGCAGCTAGTCTACACGCATACGTCTAGCCGCACGCACACAAACACGGTGCCGAAGGCTGCCGAACTGAAACGACGTTAGACGATGCACGGCTTTCAACGCCGCACCGCCTGTGCCGGTGTTAGGTTTATTTTCGTTACGAAATTTCTTGTTTCGGTCGCCGCGCTCATAGCCCGCGATAAAAGCTATGCAATAGCTTAACAATGTAAAATATAAATACACACGTATATGGCTGTAATTTTAAACTCTTCTTGTTATTTGTTTCTCTTCCCAGAAAATGGTTAACATATACATATAATTGTTTCCTTCAAATACACCAATATATATTTATTAATTAAAAAAAAAATCTTACAGATAATACATTAAAATTGAGCAGGTAAAGTAATATAGGTAAAAGGCCAAAACAGATTTTCGGATACAAAAAATAAATTAACACAAATACAAAAAGAAAACAGAATTATAAATAGATAAATAATAAAAATTTGATCAGAGTATATATATATGAATAAATCTTAGTAATGAATTTAGTTGACACGGCCTATTTACAGTCACCATCTTATATTAAGTATATCGTTATTACGAGTAAGTTATAGTTATGCTACCTTGCTTATGGCAATAATGCTATTATAACACACATAATTCTGATGCGGTTCAACCATGATTACCTAACTTGTTTTTGTTTTATGTTTATATATATGTCTTTTATATATATATACATACAAACAAAGCTTCTTTCACGTGTAAAATATTTGAGATATTATTATAAAAAAATATGTGTTAAACTAGGTTTTTAAATTGTACAGCCTAGTTGTCCGGCCGCTGTAGGTTGGAGACACCCCACCCCACTGTGCCAGCTTATCTTAATTAACAATGATCGAGGAGAGAGCCCTACTGGAATTAATTGCTTTTCATAACTTGTTTAAGTTGACAAGCTGCACTAAAGAATTTGAACATAGACTCCAGAGTTAATAATAATAAAAATATTTATTGAACATTAAATATAAAAACATGTATAATCATCAGTCTGTGTCTCTCCACTGCTGGATATAGGCCTCCCCCAAGGCTCGCCATTTTACACGATCTTCTGCCACCCTCATCTATCCCCACCAGCGACCTTCCTCAGGTCATCTGTCCATCTAGCGGGGGGTCGTCCTACACTGCGTCTTCCATTACTTGGTCTCCACTGCAGGACCCGTTACACATAAGACATAAGTTCAAGGTCGCTCAGCGAGCTATGGAGAGAGCTATGCTTGGGATTTCTCTGACGGATAAAGTCAGAAACGTTGACATCTGTCAAAGGACCAAAGTTACCGACATAGCTTTCAAAATTAGCAAGTTGAAGTGGCAATGGGCTGGACACGTCTGTCGCAGAAGCGATGAACGATGAAAAACATGTATAAGTGAGCATAATACTATGAAGGTAATCTCTACCAGCTAACCTTTGGGAGAGTCATCATCAGCCTGTGTCTCTCCACTGCTGGATATAGGCCTCCCCCAAGGCTCGCCACTTCACACGATCTCCTGCCACCCTCATCCATCCCCCACCAGCGACCTTCCTCGGGTCATCTGTCCATCTGGCGGGGGGTCGTCCTACACTGCGTCTTCCCGTACGTGGTCTCCACTCCAGAACTAGTCTACTCCATCGTTCTACGTTCTACGTTGGGAGAGTAATAGAAGAATATTATGGGTGTAGAGTAGAAAATATATGAGATATAATTTATGTTCAATAATGTGCTGTGGAAATGAATGAATAAATAAACTGTTTTTTTTAATATGTAATAATAATAATTTTATTCTAACTACGAATTTATTTATTGTTTCAGGTATATCATCTATTAAAATTAAATAATACAAACGTAGTCGCGATCACAGCGACATTATTGCCGCTCGGGCAATACCACCGTTGGATCGGTGGCCAGCGCTCCGAGCGGCGCCCACGAGAGTGGAATCAATCCGCGCACCGAGCGGTCACACGTTTTTTCTCTCACAATTTCATAGCCCTTTTTTTACTCAAGTAATTAACTGCAATTTCTTCTTCTACAATAAACCATATACAGTCCGCTTAATACTCTTTATTTGAGCCACCGAAGACCCGCAGCAGTATCCCTACGTGTTAGCAGCACAGAATAGGGACTGACGACTTTACAAACGATATATTTGAGTCTAATCATTGGTATGTAAATGTTGCTACCGACGGCAATGTACAGGTCTTGGATAGAACTGGCCGCATAGTGTACTGCTATGTGGATTGCTGCTGCTGCATATCTATGTTAAATTGAAGCACCTTTATCTGTAAGTACTAATATTTTTAATATCAAACCCAATGGTTTGAAAAAAAACTAAAAAAAAATAGATAAAAAACAGTCATACAGTCAAGATTACTAAATATTAACCAAATAAATTTGTAAGAAACAGTATATCCAACGACATTATCCACATTTTTTATGAAATCAACATTATTAACATAGCAACAAGCGGTAAAAAAGCAAGATATACTAAAATAAAATATAATAAAATGTATTATACGAAAAAGTCGGTCGTTATACCGAAGAGTATACGGCTGGCCAGACTGGTTGGCGACGATCTGATGTTTTTTTTTTTATACGGAGCATGACATGTGACACCGCGCCCACCTGATGCGGTACGCGAGGTCCAAGAATGGGAGCAACTGACGCCAGCCTCAAACGACCGACATCAGTCCCTACCACTATGTCGACCTATAAAGATGCTTTTTCACACTTCGTTTGAAGGACTCCAGGTTATAGGAGTGGGGAAACACACTGGCTGGGAGAGCATTCCACATCTTCAGCGTGCGACAGATGTAAGAATCTCCAAATTTGTATGTACGCGTAGGGATAGTGGCTACGGTATGTGGATGCATATTTTGGCCTGTGCGAGTGGTTCGGTTGCGGAATAGACAAGAAGGGATAAGGTTGTGGAGCTCTTCAGAATATTCACCGTAGTATAGCTTGTAGAACACGCTCAGGGAGGCCACATCTCGGCGAAGTCAATTTTAATGACTCTAATTAATGCCACTATTAACCTAGAATAATATGTGAAATAAAAAATCCCAAAAAAAATGACCAAGAGGGTGTTATAAGCTATCTTCATTGTGTTTTTATTTTTATATATTCAGGTTTTAAAATTGTATTATGACATGAGCAAAATAACGACCCTTTTGAATCCCTGAGAGTAAAGCTTCTTTATTATGTCAATAAAAGGTACTTAAATCTAATGCATTGCGGCGCGGGAGTGACGCGGTTACCGCAATAAATGTGAAAGTTCCTTATCGGTCAGGACCACGGAGTAAAGCTGCTTATCCACTAGAGATAATGAGAAAAATTAACGGATATTATATATATCATTGCAGATTAACTATTTTTAACTATTTTCTTCTTGCTTTCTGTTATTTGATCCAGGCCACTTTTTTTGTTTTTATATAACCTGATATGATCTATTTATTTATTTTTTCACTAGTGTAAATTTAATTAATTGTGTAAGTTTTTCTTTCTTCCGTTACTCGCCTTAAATATTGTATATATATTAATGTTCCTAGTGAGTACTGTTTATGGATTCTGGCTCACATACTTATTGTTTATTTTAACTGTTTCTATACAAATTTTAGCCATAATCTAGCGGTTAAGTCCGTGGATTTAGACTCGGAGGTACCGGGTTCGATTTCTGGTCTGTACACAATAATATGTATTAATTAAAATAAATATTTAATTTATTTGTGATATTTCAATTCGGTACGCTGGAGACATCGACGAGCTTGCCACTCGTCATGATTGGCCTATAGTAAAGTTGGCTAAATGTGAATCCGCTTCTTTATAAGCGTGGTTTCTGAGTACCCCGGAAGTGACTTTACTTATCTATGTTTGTATTCCAATTTTTAAATAAATAAATAAATAAAAATAATACAATATGTGAGAATTCCAGAGAACGTAAATTATGAATAATTATCGAGAAAAACTAAAAAGTTGGTATAAAACGGACCGGGTCAACAGGTTCCGCATCCGTGCAGAGACAGTCTTCTTTTTTTTTAGGTAACTGCTTCCTTGGTCCAGTTAATTGATTTGTGATATTTCTCGAGTTTGGTACGCTAGAGACATCGACGAGCTTGCCACTTGTCATGATGGGCCTATAGCAAAGTTGGCTAAATGTTAACTAACATTCACATCATAGCAACATTATTTCTGTCACCATAAATGTTACCATCTGAAATATTTTCAGTAGTAAGTTATTTTTTCTGGCAACATTGAAGTTTCATCATTATCACAGCCTTATTATCTTATTATATTATTATTTTAGACCTACACTATTAGAGATGAGCCTTCGAGTTTTTTTTGGAGAATGTGGCCTACACTTTCCACACTGGCCTGACGACAGGTTGGCAAAGGTCTGATGTCAATATTATAATTTTATGTCAATTTATTAACGGTTCCCCATGTTGGTACACGGGAACACTGCTGTGTACCCTAAATCTATGACAAATGTACGTAAGAAAAGTGTATTTCTTATTGGTACATGCCGGAGTTTGAACCGACGTTTTTAGGATTTTAAGAAAAGCGTTCTTAGAACCAACCACCACCGCTCGCAATAAAGTTTGCGTTACCGTATCCCATATATTAATTTTATCAGAGTAAAGTAAAAAGTATCATCACGACCGTTTCCCTTTTGGGGTGGTCAGAAACCACGCTTATAAATAAGCGGATTACATTTAGCCAACTTTACTATAGGCCAATCATGACAAGAGGCAAGCTCGTCGATGTCTCCAGCGTACCAAAGGAAAGAAATATCACAAATAAATTAAATAATAATTAAATGTGTTTATTTACATTAATAAATATTTTTGTGTCCCGACCACAAAAATCGAACCCTGTACCTCCGACTCTAAATCCACGGACTTAACCGCTAGACCACGGAGGCAGTTAATAATTTTATCGGATATACTAGAAGCTTGAGTTTTTCTGAGATCCAAGTGGACAAGCAGCCAAGAGCCAAGAATATACTTGAAATGTCCAAAAGACCCTAATGTCATTTGATATATTACTTTATTTGTCAAATATCAATAACAGCGCAAAATCGAGGGCCGCTGTTCGGGGGCGAAAATAAAATATTCGATGTCATAGACTTATATGTAAATTATAATTGTATCGTGCTAAGTTGAAGTGGCTGCCAATTCGTTGTCGCAGAAATCTTAGAGTTCTCTGTCACCTTTTCTCTGTTTAAAAACGAGCCTGCGACTCCGTAATGGCTCAAGGACAATTTTGCCTATATCTCTTCTTTTCACGATAAATCTTTACGTTCTTCTCACAACTCTCTTCTTTCTGTTCCCTCACATCATTCTGGATTTGTCTCTCACTCCTTCGTAGTAGCTGCCACAAAATTATGGAATGATCTTCCAGTAAACATAAGGCAGGCAACTAACAGATTGTCGTTTAAAAAACTGGTCTATTCACACTTTATGAATAGCTCTAAACCACGTTAGTAAGTTGTATTTGTGTATGTATTAGTATTTAGTATATTGATATTATAATACATATATAAGAATATATAAGTAGGTATATAATATTTGTTGAATTATCCTATAATTGTAAATTACTGTTACTTTCATTGCACCTATATTTATTCAAATTTGTCCCTAAAGTTTCGCTGTCAGAGAATGTCTACGGGCATTAAATCCGCCTTTGTGCTTTGTGCATTAAAGTTTTAAAATAAATAAATAAATAATTGTTGTGTGTTTGTGGGAGAATTTAGGTAAGTCTTGTTTCAAGTGGTGTTATTTAAATATAAATATCACCATGGCAAGCTTATAATATTAGTTCTCCTTCAAAGTAAAAATTGGCATTTGATATTATTGCAAACGGCACATCCTTACAACGAGAACAACAAATAGGTGGTAGGCGGACTGATGGTGGTAATATGCCGGGGCGGGGAAGTATCCACCATTCGTGCCTTAACACTGTAAAAGGGCGGGTTCGAACCCTGACATGTCCTCCTTGCGTCGTGTTTCCTCATTGATGAGGGTCGTGACCTCCAGATGAATTGGTGTGCGTCTTGATGATAGCACGCCACCCGTTCCTGTCTTCGGCGGCATGCACAGCATCATGGACGCTACTGTTGATGGTGGAGCGGATTTGGTCGGACTAGCGTACCGGACTACGGCCTCTCGTTCTCTTTCCTTCCACATTGCCAGTAACAAAAAGTTTCTCCAGGTTATCCCCTCCTTTTCTGGCAATGTGTCCGAAGTACTGGAGTATCCGACGAAGGCATATGGTGGATAGCCTGGTCGATATGTCTAGTTTGTTTAAAATCGAAACGTTAGTTCGATGCCCTGACATGTACCAATGAGAAATACACTTTTTATGTACATTTGTCATAGATTTCCGTGCCTCTGAAAGCACGTTAAGCCTTCGGTCCCGGTTCCACTAATACCAACTTGTGACATAGTTAATAAGTTGTCAACTCTTCTGGCCAGAGCGTGGCGAGTGTTGCCCAAATTCTCCAGGAATTTCTTGATGGCCAATCTCTGACAGTGGAGATCTAGGACTATGTGTATGTTAGGGTCTAGGGTATTTAGGCAGCCTATCAACGGTGCTTTTGTTAGTGTATTTCATTATATAAAAAATTGATTTCATTTGGATAACAGATATTTATCTTGTACAGACAAAAAAAGTAAGACTGGCCCATCGTATATATACGTCTAAGTTCTCGATATTGATTAGTCGATTTCATTTGACAGTTGGCGAACTAGCATCCTATTGGCGGATTAGCATCGTAATGGCAGTGTTGCGTGATGTTATCATGGTAATTGAATGTGGTACGATGTTGCTATCCCCAAAAATTGTACTGTATGAATTTATTCTGATATTTATTGCACTTATAAGTCGGATTACCGTTATCACGAGTCTGTTCACATAATACGCTATTTGGATAAAATGACATCATTCATCTCGTATTAGGATTTGGGCTAAATAAAATTATTAAGAAGAACTTAAGAAGATTACAATTTAAATAAAAAAAAACCTTTATGTTGTTATATGCCGTGGTCTAGCGGTTAAGTCCGCGGATTTAGACTCGGAGGTACCGGGTTCGATTCCTGGTCGGGACACAAAAATATTTATTAATGTAAATAAATTCATTTAATTAATATTTAATTGCGCGGTGGTGGCTCGGTTGTAAGAACGCGTTCCTTAAATCCTACAAAGGTCGGTTCAAACCCACCCGGCATGTACCAATGAGAAATACACTTTTCTTAAGTACATTTGTCATAGATTTACAACACCACCGTTCCCGTGCATCGGAGAGCACGTTAAGCCGTCGGTCCCGGTTCCACTAAATCCAACTTGTGGAATCGTTAATACATTGTAAAAAAATGACATCATATCCTCGCCAAGCCGTCTGACCAGCGTGGCGAGTGTAGGCAAATTCTCCAGATATATGTCATGGAAGGCCTAGCTCCAGCAGTGGATGTCAAGGACGCTGTGTTCTTGGGGCTGTAATAATGATGATGAATATTTAAATTATTTGTGATATTTCTCAAGGTTGGTACGCTAGAGATATCGACGAGCTTGCCACTTGTAATGATTGGCCTATATAGTAAAGTTGTATGTATGTATATATATAGTATAATACTATTGTCTGAGTTTTAAACAAAAAGTACAAAAAATATATAGTACAATGGATGATGTCATAGTGAGAAATATTCTGGTGGCGGGTATAATTTTAATTGCTTCTAGTCTGTTGATATCTTCTATGTTCTTATGTTGCCTGTCTCTGTCCTTTTCCTTCGAATAAATAAATAAATATCCTTTAGGTTGCTGTAACGGTCAAATATAAGATGGTGCGGGCATTGATTGTTATTTGGGTATCATCACGACAGTTTTAGCCAACTTTACTATAGGCCCATCATGACAAGTGGCAAGCTCGTCAATATCTCTAGCGTACCAATATAACGAATAAATTAAATAAATTATTGTGGGTCAAAAACTGTGTATTATCAAATAAAAAAATGGTCAAGACGATGGGCCCATGGGGACACTCAGCCAAGCGTCTGGCCAAGGAGTTGTCCAAACGGCTAACGGAAAAGTCTGGAGACAGGAAAGCTGGCAATTATTTCTGCCAACGTATTAGCTTAGCTATACAGAGGGGAAATGTTGCCAGGCTTCTTGGGACTATCACTGAAGGGTCGTCTCTAGAGGACATTTTTTACTTATAGTTAATTTTTTATTAGGTTTAGTTTATATTTATTTTAATTTTTACTTTTAAATAGTTTTAATTAATAATACTGTTTGGAAATTAAATTCGTAATATATAAAAAAATGGTAAATAGTAAATACTCACATTACTTAAACAGCTCCCTACAGCGTGTATAAGTAGATATTGTATGTAGTAGATATAGTTATGTATGTAAGTACTATTAGTATGTAATAAATATATATTATTGATAAATATAGTTATTATTTAATAATGATCAGTCTTAAATACGTCTTCGTCCCTACTCCTCGATCTAAGTTATAGTTATCATTGTCCCAAAGGCCAACTGTTAGAGAATGTCTAGCGGCATTAAGTCCGCCCCTTGTACATAGTGCAATAAAGTTTTAAATAAATAAATAAATAAAGTGTTATTATAGTATCAATTAATTATTTACTATCACAAATATGACATGGTTTACTATTTGTGATTCTAATATTATTGTTTTTTTTTTGTTAATGTATTTTGCTCGCCAAAACTTGGCAAATGTACCTCCTACTCTTAAGTTTACTTTAAGACCTGTCAATTTGTAAGCATGACATTTATGCAAATAAAAAAAAGGAACAAATGAGTAAACGTCTAAAAATACGGGTGTTTTCTTTAGGTTCACTATATGTTTCCATTTCCTCGTTCCACGCATAGTTTTCGAGATTTATATATCAAAACTAGTTGTTTCGTACTGCACGGCCCACGAGTGGACCGTGGGGATTGTCGTGAGCGTGGTCTGCTTTGTGTATTATTGTATTCCATAAAAAAATCTACATTGTTACTTTTCTAATTGATAATTATAATCAAAATAGTTAGCTAAAACTCAATAAAACAATCTAGTCAAAGTTATTAAAATACTAAAATTTTAATGTTTTAAATATATATGTTTGATCCTAAACCTCGATAACAAATTCCTGTCGAAATCTTAACTGAATTTGGGGTCAAAATCGTCAATTACCACTTGATAAAATATTGCAATCGATAAGTCAATAAAAATCAAAAAGTACAGCGAGGATTGTCGTGAGCGTGGTCTGCATTGTGTATTATTGTATTCCATAAAAAAATCTACATTGTTACTTTTCTAATTGATAATTATAATCAAAATAGTTAGCTAAAACTCAATAAAACAATCTAGTCAAAGTTATTAAAATACTAAAATTTAAATGTTTCAAATATATATGTTTGATCCTAAACCTCGATAACAAATCCTTGTCGAAATCTTAATTACATTTGGAATCAAATTGGTAAATTACAACTTGACAAAATAATTCTATGGAAAACTAATTAAAAATTAAAAAGTACAGTGAGGATTGTCGTGAGCGTGGTCTGAATTGTGTACTCGTAGACTGTACTTTAAAAAAATCCCTATCGATATTTATTTTTAAATTGGGATCAAAATCGTTAGCTAAAACTCAATAAAACAATCTAGTCAAAGTTTTTAAAAGACTGAAATTTAAATGTTTAAAATAACATATGTTTCATCCTAAACCTCGATAACAAATCCCTGTCGAAATCTTAATTGAATTTGGGATCAAAATCGTCAATTACCACTTGATAAAATATTGCAATCGATCAGTCAAAAAGTACAGTGAGGATTGCTGTGGGCGCGGTACGCTTTGTATATAATGTTGTACTTTACAAAAAATCCATATCGAAAATCAATGTATCGATAAAATATCCCTATTAATATTTCTTAATAGTTGTTACATGGGAACCCGTCAGCGTCACACCAGAATGACTACTTAAATTTTATCATTACCTTTATTGCAGGTCACTATACTCAGTTCCTCCTAAATGTCGCACATCGCCAACCTCGCTTCGCTCGGTTAGCTCCTGTAGCTCCATGGCATACTTAATTTTTGTATGTAGAATTTTAAAAAAAGTTGGAAATTTAAAAAAAAAGTTTACATCTCCTTGTCTCCAAGGGTCCTCTACAACATTAGTTTATGCACTTCCTACCCATCTGTTATGGTTTCATGGGAGCCCGTGAGCGTTACATCAGGATGACTACTTAAAATTCTCCAATATCTTTTTTGCCGGTTACAATTCTCAGTTCTTCATAAATGTCGCACACTCGCCAACCTCGCTTCGCTCGGTTAGCTCCTGTAGCTCCATGACATAATTTTTATATGGAGAATTTTTAAAAAGTTGTAAATAAAAAAAAAAAGTTTACATCTCCTCGTCTCCAAGGGTCCTCTACAATATTAGTTTCGGCACCCACCACCTATCTCTTATAGTTTAATGGGAAACCGTCAGCGTTACATCAGGATGACTACTTAAATTTTTCCAATATCTTTTTTGCAGGTTACAATACTCAGTTCTTCATAAATGTCGCACACTCGCCAACCTTGCTTTGCTCGGTTCGCTCCTGTAGCTCCATGGCATAATTTTTGTATGTTGAATTTTTAAAAATTAGAAATAAAAAAAAAAAGTTTACATTTCCTCGTCACCAAGGGTCCTCTACAACATTAGTGTAAGCACTTCCTACCCATCTCTTATAGTTTCATGGGAACCCGTGAGCGTTACATCAGAATGACAACTTAATTTTCTTCAATATCTTTTTTGCAGGTCACTATACTCAGTTCCTCCTAAATGTCGCACACTCGCCAACCTCGCTTTGCTCAATTTGCTCCTTTAGCTCCATGGCATAATTTTTATATGGAGAATTTTTAAAAAGTTGAAAATTAAAAAAAAAAGTTTACATCTCCTCGTCTCCAAGGGTCCTCTACAACATTAGTTTAAGCACTTCCTACCCATCTCTTATAGTTTCATGGGAACCCGTGAGCGTTACATCAGAATGACACTTAATTTTCTCCAATATCTTTTTTACAGGTTACTATACTCAGTTTTTCATAAATTGCGCACACTCGCCAACCTCGCTTCGCTCGGTTAGCTCCTGTAGCTCCATGGCCTAATTTTTGTATGGAGAATTTTTAAAAAGTGGAAAATTAAAAAAAAAAGTTTACATCTCCCCGTCTCCAAGGGTCCTCTACAATATTAGTTTCGGCACTCACCAACTATCTCTTATAGTTTAATGGGAACCCGTCAGCGTTACATCAGGATGACTACTAAAATTTCTACAATTAATTTTTCGCAGGTCACTTTACTCAGTTCTTTATAAATGTCGCACACTCGCCAACCTCGCTTCGCTCGGTTAGCTCCTGTAGCTCCATGGCTTAATTTTTGTATGGAGAATTTTAAAAATATTGGAATTAAAAAAAAAAAAGTTTACATCAACTCGTCTCCAAGGGTCCTCTACAACATTAGTTTTGGCACCCACCACCCATCTCTTATAGTTTCATGGGAACCCGTCAGCGTTACATCAGAATGACTACTTAAATTTCTCCAATGTCTTTTTTACAGGTTACTATACTCAGTTCTTCATAAATGTCGCACACTCGCCAACCTCGCTGCGCTCGGTTAGCTCCTGTAGCTCCATGGCCGAATTTTTGTATGAAAAAAAAAAAACTTTGGAAATTAAAAAAAAAAAGTTTACATCACCTCGTCTCCATGGGTCCTCTACAATATTAGTTTCGGCACCCACCACCTATCTCTTACGGTTAACTCGGAACCCGTCAGCGATTCATCAGAATGATGATTCATTACCCCTTAGTGACATTCCTGGGATAAAAAATGATGAAAGCTTTACAAATATCGTAATTTTCAAAGTAGCAATCTTTTCGTTTGGCTGCTACAGTTTTTTTTTTTAAATGTATGAAAAAAAAATAAAAAAATCGGAAATTTAAAAAAAAAAAAAAACTTTTACTCGTCTCCGAGGGTTTCCTATATGGGGTTGCAAGGCACCTTATGCACCTCTTCTGGTGACCTGGGAACCCCTCAGCGTTACATCATGATGACTACCCAAAAATCATTGAAGACACTTTTCCACATGGGGTGAACCCCGTGACTACAACCAGCCAAAAATGGGCATTCTGGGTATGCTCCAAGTATGCTCTGCGAGTGCTCAAAGTCGGCCGCGAATGCAAAAAAAAAAAAAAATGGGAATTTAAAAAAAAAAAAGTCACCACACCTCGTCTCCAGAAGCCCTCTCCAAAATTGGGTTCTAGCGTTTTTCGCCATCTCTTATGGTTTCCTGGGAACCCGTCAGAGTAACATCAGGAAGACTTCCTAAATTCCATTATGTTTTCGTTTGCTGTTTAGCAGCCCCAAGTGTATGCAACCATGCCAAATTTGCAGTTGTCACTTGGCAGGTTTCGCTTCTACAAGCCTCCAAAGTACGTGTTTCGACTTTTGTATGAAAAAAAAAAAAAATCGCGGAATTTAAAAAAAAAAATGTGACGTCATCCCCTCTCCCAGGGTCCTTTATGACATTTGCTTGAGCACCCCCCGACTACCTCTTACGGTTCTCCGGGAACCCCTCGACGTCACATTAAAATGACGCTTCAGCCCCCCTCGATGACCTTTGTCGTATTAACCAGGACGAAGTCTATACAAAATTTGCAATTTGGCAAGTTGTGCTCTTTTCGTTTGACCCACAAAGTTTTTCAAAAATTTCCATACAAAAAAACAAAAGAATTTTGGAATTTAAAAAAAAAACCATGACGTCACCTCGTCTCCGAGGGTCCTCTACAAAGTTTGTTCGAGCACCCCCCCTCCAACTATTACCGTTTCCCCGGAACCGTCACCGACTTTTTTCCCTGATGGAAAGTCCAGAATGTCGGATTTTTCCCATAGGTTTGAGCACCATACCTATACGATCCGATAGTCACCCGACCCCCAACTATTACAGTTTTGGCCCTACATTTCTGTCAGTCAGTGAGTGGTAGCTTAGAGCTTTATATATATAAACTAGTTGTTTCGTACTGCACGGCCCACGAGTGGACCGTGGGGATTGTCGTGAGCGTGGTCTGCTTTGTGTCTGTTGTACTTAAAAAAAATCCCTATCGAAATCTCTAGTGAGATTGGTACCAAAATCGTTTGCTAAAAGTCAATGAAACAATCTAGTCAAAGTTATTAAAATACTAAAATTTAAATGTCTAAAATAAAATATGTTTGATCCTAAACCTCGATAACAAATTCCTGTCGAAACCTTAATTGAATTTGGGATCAAAATCGTCCATTTCCACCTGATAAAATATTGCAATCGATAACTCAATAATATAAGTTCTTCAGAAAAGAAACTCCATGGCATATTTTTTATATGAAGAATTAAAAAAAAGTTAAAAATTAAAAAAAAAAGTTTACATCTCCTCGCCTCCAAGGGTCCTCTAGAACATTAGTTTAAGCACTTCCTACCCATCTCTTATAGTTTCATGGGAACCCGTCAGCGTTACATCAGGATGAATACTTAAATTTCTCCAATTACTTTTTTGCAGGTTACTATACTCAGTTCTTTATAAATGTCGCACACTCGCCAACCTCGCTTCGCTCGGTTAGCTCCTGTAGCTCCATTGCATAATTTTTGTATAAAAAAATTCAAAAAAGTAGGAAATTTAAAAAAAAAAGTTTTCATCACCTCGTCTCCAAGGGTCCTCTACAACATTAGTTAAGACACCCACCACCCATCTCTTATAGTTTCATGGGAACCCGTCAGCGTTACATCAGAATGACTACTTAAATTTCTCCAATATCTTTTTTGCAGGTTACTATACTCAGTTCTTCATAAATGTCGCACACTCGCCAACCTCGCTGCGCTCGGTTAGCTCCTGTAGCTCCATGGCCGAATTTTTGTATAGAGAATTTTTAAAAAGTGGAAAATTAAAAAAAAAAGTTTACATCTCCTCGCCTCCAAGGGTCTTCTAGAACATTAGTTTAAGCACTTCCTACCCATCTCTTATAGTTTCATGGGAACCCGTCAGCGTTACATCAGGATGACTACTTAAATTTCTCCAATTACTTTTTTGCAGGTTACTATACTCAGTTCTTTATAAATGTCGCACACTCGCCAACCTCGCTTCGCTCGGTTAGCTCCTGTAGCTCCATTGCATAATTTTTGTATAAAAAAATTCAAAAAAGTAGGAAATTAAAAAAAAAAAGTTTTCATCACCTCGTCTCCAAGGGTCCTCTACAACATTAGTTAAGACACCCACCACCCATCTCTTATAGTTTCATGGGGACCCGTCAGCGTTACATCAGGATGACAACTTAAATTTCTCCAATATCTTTTTTGCAGGTTACTATACTCAGTTCTTCATAAATGTCGCACACTCGCCAACCTCGCTGCGCTCAGTTAGCTCCTGTAGCTCCATGGCCCAATTATTGTATGGAGAATTTTTAAAAAGTGGAAAATTAAAAAAAAAAGTTTACATCACCTCGTCTCCAAGGGTCCTCTACAACATTAGTTTCGGCTCTTACCACGTATCTCTTATAGTTTAATGGGAACCCGTCAGCGTTACATCAGGATGACTACTAAAATTTCTACAATGAATTTTTTGCAGGTCACTTTACTCAGTTCTTTATAAATGTCGCACACTCGCCAACCTCGCTTCGCTCGGTTAGCTCCTGTAGCTCCATGGCCTAATTTTTGTATGGAGAATTTTTAAAAAGTGGAAAAAAAAAAAAAAAAAGTTTACATCACCTCGTCTCCAAGGGTCCTCTAAAACATTAGTTTCGGCACTCACCACCTATCTCTTATAGTTTCATGGGAACCCGTCAGCGTTACATCAGAATGACTACTTAAATTTCTTCAATATCTTTTTTTCAGATAACTATACTCAGTTCTTCATAAATGTCGCACACTCGCCAACCTCGCTGCGCTCGGTTAGCTCCTGTAGCTCCATGGCCGAATTTTTGTATGAAAAAAAAAAAACCTTGGAAATTAAAAAAAAAAAGTTGACATCACCTCGTGTCCAAAGGTCCTCTACAACATTAGTTCCGGCACCCACCACCTATCTCTTACGGTTAACTCGGAACCCGTCAGCGATTCATCAGAATGATGATTCATTACCCCTTAGTGACCTTTCTAGGATAAAAAATGATGAAAGCTTTACAAATATCGTAATTTTAAAAGTAGCAATTTTTTCGTTTGGCTGCTACAGTTTTTTTTAAAAAATGTATGAAAAAAAAATGAAAAAATCGGAAATTAAAAAAAAAAAAAAAACTTTTACTCGTCTCCGAGGGTTTCCTATATGGGGTTGCAAGGCACCTTATGCACCTCTTCTGGTGACCTGGGAACCCCTCAGCGTTACATCATGATGACTACCCAAAAATCATTGAAGACACTTTTCCACATGGGGTGACCCCCGTGACTACAACCAGCCAAAAATGGGCATTCTGGGTATGCTCCAAGTATGCTCTGCGGGTGCTCAAAGTCGGCCGCGAATGCAAAAAAAAAAAAAAGTGGGAATTTAAAAAAAAAAAAGTCACCACACCTCGTCTCCAGAAGCCCTCTCCAAAATTGGGTTCTAGCGTTTTTCGCCATCTCTTATGGTTTCCTGGGAACCCGTCAGCGTCACATCAGGTTCACTTTTAAAATTTCATTAATGACACTTTTGCTGTTCATCAGCCCCCAGTGTATGCAACCATGCCAAATTTGCAGTTGTCACTTGGCAGGTTTCGCTTCTACGAGCCTCCAAAGTACGTGTTTCGACTTTAGTATGAAAAAAAAAAAAAATCGCGGAATTTAAAAAAAAAAATGTGACGTCACCCCCTCTCCCAGGGTCCTTTATGACATTTGCTTGAGCACCCCCCGACTACCTCTTACGGTTCTCCGGGAACCCCTCGACGTTACATCAAAATGACGCTTCAGCCCCCCTCCATGACCTTTGTCGTATTAATCAAGACGAAGTCTATACAAAATTTGCAATTTGGCAAGTTGTGCTCTTTTCGTTTGACCCACAAAGTTTTTCAAAAATTTCCATACAAAAAAACAAAAGAATTTTGGAATTTAAAAAAAAAACCATGACGTCACCTCGTCTCCGAGTGTCCTCTACAAAGTTTGTTTGAGCACCCCCCCCCTAACTATAACCGTTTCGCCGGAACCCTCACCGACTTTTTTCCCTGATGGAAAGTTCAGGATATCGGATTTTTCCCATAGGTTTGAGCACCATACCTATACGATCCGACACTCACCCAACCCCCAACTATTACAGTTTTGGCCCTGTATTTATGTCAGTCAGTCAGTGGTAGCTTCCAGCTTTATATATATAAACTAGTTGTTTCGTACTGCACGGCCCACGAGTGGACCGTGGGGATTGTCGTGAGCGTGGTCTGCTTTGTGTCTGTTGTACTTAAAAAAAATCCCTATCGATATTTATTTTAAATTGGGATCAAAATCGTTGGCTAAAACTCGATAAAAAAATCTAGTCAAAGTTATTAAAATACTAATATTTAAATGTTTAAAATAAAATATGTTTGATCCTAAACCTCGATAATAAATCCCTGTCGAAATCTTAATTACATTTGGAATCAAATTCGTAAATTACAACTTGATAAAATATTTCAATGGAAAATTCATTAAAAATCAAAAACTACAATGAGGATTGTCGTGAGCGAGGTCTGCTTTGTATACTCGTAGGTTGTACTTTAAAAAAAATCCTATTGATAATTATTTTTTAATTGGGATCAAAATCGTTAGCTAAAACTCAATAAAACAATCAAGTCAAAGTTATTAAAATACTAAAATTTAAATGTCTAAAATAAAATATGTTTGATCCTGAAGCTCGATAACAAATTCCTGTCGAAACCTTAATTGAATTTGGGATCAAAAAGAAAAGAAACTCCATGGCATATTTTTTATATGAAGAATTTAAAAAAAGTTAAAAATTAAAAAAAAAAGTTTACATCTCCTCGCCTCCAAGGGTCCTCTAGAACATTAGTTTAAGCACTTCCTACCCATCTCTTATAGTTTCATGGGAACCCGTCAGCGTTACATCAGGATGACTACTTAAATTTCTCCAATTACTTTTTTGCAGGTTACTATACTCAGTTCCTCCTAAATGTCGCACACTCGCCAACCTAGCTTCGCTCGGTTAGCTCCTGTAGCTCCATGACATAATTTTTGTATGTTGAATTTTTTAAAATTTGGAAAAAAAAAAAAAAAGTTTATATCTCCTCGTCTCCAAGGGTCCTCTACAACATTAGTTTAAGCACTTCCTACCCATCTCTTATAGTTTCATGGGAACCCGTGAGCGTTACATCAGAATGACAACTTAATTTTCTCCAATATCTTTTTTGCAGGTTACTATACTCAGTTCTTCATAAATGTCGCACACTCGCCAACCTCGCTTCGCTCGGTTAGCTCCTGTAGCTCCATGGCATAATTTTTTTATGAAGAATTTTTAAAAAGTTGAAAATTAAAAAAAAAAAAAGTTTACATCTCCTCGTCTCCAAGGGTCCTCTACAACATTAGTTTAAGCACTTCCTACCCATCTCTTATAGTTTCATGGGAACCCGTGAGCGTTACATCAGGATGACTACTTAAATTTCTCCAATATCTTTTTTGTAGGTTGCTATACTCAGTTTTTCATAAATGTCGCACACTCGCCAACCTCGCTTCGCTCGGTTAGCTCCTGTAGCTCCATGGCCTAATTTTTATCTGGAAAAATTTTAAAAAGTTGAAAATTTTAAAAAAAAGTTTACATCTCCTCGTCTCCAAGGGTCCTCTACAACATTAGTTTAAGCACTTCCTACCCATCTCTTATAGTTTCATGGGAACCCGTGAGCGTTACATCAGGATGACTACTTAAATTTCTCCAATATCTTTTTTGTAGGTTGCTATACTCAGTTTTTCATAAATGTCGCACACTCGCCAACCTCGCTTCGCTCGGTTAGCTCCTGTAGCTCCATGGCCTAATTTTTATATGGAAAATTTTTAAAAAGTTGAAAATTTTAAAAAAAAGTTTACATCTCCTCGTCTCCAAGGGTCCTCTACAACATTAGTTTAAGCACTTCCTACCCATCTCTTATAGTTTCATGGGAACCCGTGAGCGTTACATCAGGATGACTACTTAAATTTCTCCAATATCTTTTTTGTAGGTTGCTATACTCAGTTTTTCATAAATGTCGCACACTCGCCAACCTCGCTTCGCTCGGTTAGCTCCTGTAGCTCCATGGCCTAATTTTTGTATGGAGAATTTTTTTAAAGTGGAAAATTAAAAAAAAAAAGTTTACAACCCCTCGTCTCCCAGGGTCCTCTACAACATTAGTTTAAGCACTTCCTACCCATCTCTTATAGTTTCATGGGAACCCGTCAGCGTTACGTCAGAATGATTACTTAAATTTCTCCAATATCTTTTTTGCAGGTTACTATACTCAGTTCTTCATAAATGTCGCACACTCGCCAACCTCGCTTCGCTCGGTTAGCTCCTGTAGCTCCATGGCATATTTTTTGTATGAAAAAAAAAAACATTGGAAATTAAAAGAAAAAAGTTTACATCACCTCGTCTCCAAGGGTCCTCTACAACATTAGTTCTGGCACCCACCACCTATCTCTTATAGTTTCATGGGAACCCGTTAGCTTTACGTCAGAATGATTACTTAAATTTCTCCAATATCTTTTTTGCAGGTTACTATACTCAGTTCTTCATAAATGTCGCACACTCGCCAACCTCGCTTCGCTCGGTTAGCTCCTGTAGCTCCATGGCATATTTTTTGTATGAAAAAAAAAAAAAAACATTGGAAATTAAAAAAAAAAAGTTTACATCACCTCGTCTCCAAGGGTCCCCTAAAACATTAGTTCCGGCACCCACTACCTATCTCTTATAGTTTCATGGGAACCCGTCAGCGTTACATCAGAATGACTACTTAAATTTCTCCAATATCTTTTTTGCAGGTTACTATACTCAGTTCTTCATAAATGTCGCACACTCGTCAACCTCGCTTCTCTCGGTTAGCTCCTGTAGCTCCATGGCCGAATTTTTGTATGAAAAAAAAAAAACCTCGGAAATTAAAAAAAAAAAGTTTACATCACCTCGTCTCCAAGGGTCCTCTACAACATTAGTTCCGGCACCCACCACCTATCTTTTACGGTTAACTCGGAACCCGTCAGCGATTCATCAGAATGATGATTCATTACCCCTTAGTGACATTCCTGGGATAAAAAATGATGAAAGCTTTGCAAATATCGTAATTTTGAAAATAGCAATCTTTTCGTTTGGCTGCTACAGTTTTTTTTTAAAAATGTATGAAAAAAAAATGAAAAAATCTGAAATTAAAAAAAAAAAAAAAACTTTTACTCGTCTCCGAGGGTTTCCTATATGGGGTTGCAAGGCACCTTATGCACCTCTTCTGGTGACCTGGGAACCTCTCAGCGTTACATCATGACGACTACCCAAAAATCATTGAAGACATGTTTCCACATGGGGTGACCCCCGTGACTACAACCAGCCAAAAATGGGCATTCTGGGTTTGCTCCAAGTATGCTCTACGAGTGCTCAAAGTCGGCCGCGAATGCAAAAATAAAAAAAAATGGGAATTTAAAAAAAAAAAAGTCACCACACCTCGTCTCCAGAAGCCCTCTCCAAAATTGGGTTCTAGCGTTTTTCGCCATCTCTTATGGTTTCCTGGGAACCCGTCAGCGTCACATCAGGTTCACTTTTAAAACTTCATTGATGACACTTTTGCTGTTCATCAGCCCCAAGTGTATGCAACCATGCCAAATTCGCAGCTCTCACTTGGCAGGTTTCGCTTCTACACGCCTCCAAAGTACGTGTTTCGACTTTTGTATGAAAAAAAAAAAAAATCGCGGAATTTAAAAAAAAAAATGTGACGTCACCCCCTCTCCCAGGGTCCTTTATGACATTTGCTTGAGCACCCCCCGACTACCTCTTACGGTTCTCCGGGAACCCCTCGACGTTACATCAAAATGACGCTTCAGCCCCCCTCGATGACCTTTGTCGTATTAATCAAGACAAAGTCTATACAAAATTTGCAATTTGGCAAGTTGTGCTCTTTTCGTTTGACCCACAAAGTTTTTCAAAAATTTCCATACAAAAAAACAAAAGAATTTTGGAATTTAAAAAAAAAATCATGACGTCACCTCGTCTCCGAAGGTCCTCTACAAAGTTTGTTCGAGCACCCCCCCCCTAATTGTAACCGTTTCGCCGGAACCCTCACCGACTTTTTTCCCTGATGGAAAGTCTTGGTTTTCGGATTTTTCCCATAGGTTTGAGCACCATACCTATACGATCCGACCATCACCCAACCCCCAACTATTACAGTTTTGGCCCTGTATTTCTGTCAGTCAGTGGTAGCTACCAGCTTTATATAATATAACTAGTTGTTTCGTACTGCACGGCCCACGAGTGGACCGTGGGGATTGTCGTGAGCGTGGTCTGCTTTGTGTCTGTTGTACTTAAAAAAAATCCCTATCGATATTTATTTTAAATTGGGATCAAAATCGTTGGCTAAAACTCGATAAAAAAATCTAGTCAAAGTTGTTAAAATACTAATATTTAAATGTTTAAAATAAAATATGTTTGATCCTAAACCTCGATAATAAATTCCTGTCGAAATCTTAATTACATTTGGAATCAAATTCGTAAATTACAACTTGATAAAATATTTCAATGGAAAATTCATTAAAAATCAAAAACTACAATGAGGATTGTCGTGAGCGAGGTCTGCTTTGTATACTCGTAGGTTGTACTTTAAAAAAAATCCTATTGATAATTATTTTTTAATTGGGATCAAAATCGTTAGCTAAAACTCAATAAAACAATCAAGTCAAAGTTATTAAAATACTAAAATTTAAATGTCTAAAATAAAATATGTTTGATCCTGAAGCTCGATAACAAATTCCTGTCGAAACCTTAATTGAATTTGGGATCAAAAAGAAAAGAAACTCCATGGCATATTTTTTATATGAAGAATTTAAAAAAAGTTAAAAATTAAAAAAAAAAGTTTACATCTCCTCGCCTCCAAGGGTCCTCTAGAACATTAGTTTAAGCACTTCCTACCCATCTCTTATAGTTTCATGGGAACCCGTCAGCGTTACATCAGGATGACTACTTAAATTTCTCCAATTACTTTTTTGCAGGTTACTATACTCAGTTCTTTATAAATGTCGCACACTCGCCAACCTCGCTTCGCTCGGTTAGCTCCTGTAGCTCCATTGCATAATTTTTGTATAAAAAAATTCAAAAAAGTAGGAAATTAAAAAAAAAAAGTTTTCATCACCTCGTCTCCAAGGGTCCTCTACAACATTAGTTAAGACACCCACCACCCATCTCTTATAGTTTCATGGGAACCCGTCAGCGTTACATCAGAATGACTACTTAAATTTCTCCAATATCTTTTTTGCAGGTTACTATACTTAGTTCTTCATAAATGTCGCACACTCGCCAACCTCGCTGCGCTCGGTTAGCTCCTGTAGCTCCATGGCCTAATTTTTGTATGGAGAATTTTTTAAAAGTGGAAAATTAAAAAAAAAAAGTTTACATCACCTCGTCTCCAAGGGTCCTCTACAACATTAGTTTTGGCACCCACCACCCATCTCTTATAGTTTCATGGGAACCCATCAGCGTTACATCAGAATGACTACTTAAATCTCTCTAATATCTTTTTTGCAGGTTACTATACTCAGTTCTTCATAAATGTCGCACACTCGCCAACCTCGCTGCGCTCGGTTAGCTCCTGTAGCTCCATGGCCGAATTTTTGTATGAAAAAAAAAAAACCTTGGAAATTAAAAAAAAAAAGTTGACATTACCTCGTCTCCAAAGGTCCTCTACAACATTAGTTCCGGCACCCACCACCTATCTCCTACGGTTAACTCGGAACCCGTCAGCAATTTATCAGAATGATGATTCATTACCCCTTAGTGACCTTCCTAGGATAAAAAATGATGAAAGCTTTACAAATATCGTAATTTTAAAAGTAGCAATCTTTTGGTTTGGCTACAACAGTTTTTAAAAAAAAATGTATGAAAAAAAAAAACAAAAATTGGAAATTTAAAAAAAAAAAAAAACTTTTCCTCGTCTCCACACGTTTCCTACACGTAGTTAAAATTAGCACGACTTGCCATTCCTGGTTGCATCGGAACCCCTCATCGTTACATGAGGATGTGTACCTAAAAATCATTTAAGACTTTTTGTGATATGGGGTGACCCACGTGACTACAACCAGCCAAAAATGGGCATTCTGGGTATGCTCGAAGTATGCTCTGTGAGTGCTCAAAGTCGGCCGCGAATGCAAAAAAAAAAAAAAATGGGAATTTAAAAAAAAAAAAGTCACCACACCTCGTCTCCAGAAGCCCTCTCCAAAATTGGGTTCTAGCGTTTTTCGCCATCTCTTATGGTTTCCTGGGAACCCGTCAGCGTCACATTAGGTTCACTTTTAAAATTTCATTGATGACACTTTTGCTGTTCATCAGCCCCAAGTTTATGCAACCATGCCAAATTCGCAGTTCACACTTGGCAGGTTTCGCTTCTACACGCCTCCAAAGTACGTGTTTCGACTTTTGTATGAAAAAAAAAAAAAATCGCGGAATTTAAAAAAAAAAATGTGACGTCACCCCCTCTCCCAGGGTCCTTTATGACATTTGCTTGAGCACCCCCCGACTACCTCTTACGGTTCTCCGGGAACCCCTCGACGTTACATCAAAATGACGCTTCAGCCCCCCTCGATGACCTTTGTCGTATTAACCAAGACGAAGTCTATACAAAATTTGCAATTTGGCAAGTTGTGCTCTTTTCGGTTGACCCACAAAGTTTTTCAAAAATTTCCATACAAAAAAACAAAAGAATTTTGGAATTTAAAAAAAAAACCATGACGTCACCTCGTCTCCGAGGGTCCTCTACAAAGTTTGTTCGAACACCCCCACCCTAACTATAACCGTTTTGCCGGAACCCTCACCGACTTTTTTCCCTGATGGAAAGTCTTGGTTTTCGGATTTTTCCCATAGGTTTGAGCACCATACCTATACGATCCGATCATCACCCAACCCCCAACTATTACAGTTTTGGCCCTACATTTCTGTCAGTCAGTCAGTGGTAGCTTAGAGCTTTATATAATATAATGGGGGTTGTTTGTTATGTCGTAGGATCGCTTCCTCGTGTTTCACGGCCATTGAACGTCATTTTTTTCATGTTTGTGCTTTTGTTCCGGCTGTCGGATTATGGCAAAAACGTTATTTGTTATATTTGCGATTCTCTTTTCTTCAATTTCAACTATAGTCTGTATCTTTTTATATACAAAAAGTGTGGGAAAGAGATAGCCTATATCTCCATTTTAATTTTATTGCGCAACAATACGCTCATCATCCACCATTCTGCTCCTCTTCCTATCCAACCAAATCCTGTATGATTCCGTTAATGCCATCTTGGAAGCTCGTTCCATAAATGTATTGACGTCAGACCTCCTTAAGCCCAATTATTTTAGTAAGTGATGCAAAGATGTTTCTGGAATTCCACTCGCACTAACTGCCACTTCGTAAAGCTGAGTCTTGAACCAGTTCCTGATCATTTCTTCTGTGAGATCATAATATTTTTTCGACATAATAATACCAGTATAAGTACGAATTTGCGCCGATTGGGGTTGAGGCGATGGGCCCATGGGGATCTGGCCAAGAAGCTGTCCAAACGGAGTCTGGAGACAGGAAAGTTGGCAATTATTTCTGCTAAAGTATTAGCAGAAAACAGTGGAAAATTGTTGCCACTTCTTGGCCAGGGGCTTGGCTGAACCCATCCTCCCGAGAATGGGATATCCTCGCTCTGGAGGACGTCGCCTGGATTTTAGATGTATCTAATGTCCTCATACCAGACTATTTTACAATGCCGCTCTGGCATCTTAAAAAGCATCACGGAAAAAGTCAAAGTCAAGAGACCAAGTGTCAGTATCTCATTTTACAGTCAGAATTATTGGGATGTGTTATAGGCAGTAGGACACGTCCGTCGCTGAACCGATGGCCGTTGGACTAGATGGGTTCTGGAGTGGAGTCGATCCCTCGCCAGTTGGAAAGATGACCTGTAAAAGGTCGCAAGTGGGTGCTGGATGAGGGTGACGGAAGATCGTGTGAAATGGCGAGCCTTGGGAGAGGCCTACATCCAGCAGTAGAGAGACTCAGGCTGATGATGATGATTATAGCCAGTTACAGAAAAGCTTATTTAAACATGTTGAACGTATGCCTAAAATCACGTACTCTTTAACCGAATCGTATGATTTGCATAATAATAATAAAACTTTTTTTTGTTGCGAAACGATAGCAACAAAGCAATATTATTATTAAATATCATATATTATTATAAAATAGACTATAGGTCGAAATACAGACAGCAAAACAGTATGAAAATATTATAAGGAATTTATTGAGATTATCAATAAATCTTACCAGCATTCTGTTCGATCCATTTCTTTTGTCCAGTCAAAGATCATTAAACTATAGATAACGCATTAAATAAAATAAATAAATTAACTAAGTACGTTTACAGTTATGGTACTGGGGCCTAATTCTGGCGCTTTCACCTTGCATGTCGGTTCGAAATATTTGAATGAAAAGCGACAGATCTCTATGGAATACTGTCATTTTAATTCGAACAAATCGAGCGGACATGCATGTTGAAGGCGCGAGAATCAGAGCCCTGGTCCGTACTAGGTGTAACACGAGTCGTTAGGTCAGCCAGGAATGTTGGGAATTGTAATTTATTATAGATTATATTTGTTATAGATTACTACACTATCGTTCTCGTGCCTCGGAAAGCACGTTAACTGTCAGTACCGGTTCCACTAATATCAACTTGGTATAGTTAATAAATTCTCATTAAAAAAAATGAACCCTCGCCTACCCGTCTGGCCAGAGTGGCGAGTGTAGTCCGAATTCTTCAGATATATGTTCTAAAACGACCATTTCCAACAGTAGAGGTCTAGGACGATGTGTTTCAGGGTCTGTAATAAAAAATAGAATTTTTGGTTTTAAGAAAATGGCTTTTTTTTTCGTATCTCATCCCGGAACTGCATTAGTGTTTTCTTGCAACATATGTAAAGCAATGTGTATTGTTATCGATGTAATGACTTACGAGTATTTTTGGGAACCCTTTTAATCGCTGATGCTGCATCTACGTAATTTCAACATCTTTAAATACAGAATACTAAAATTTTTCGCTTCCATGAACATTTTTTTCTTTGCTTATTGCTATAGTAGTATTTGAACTTTTCTTTTCATTGTGATAAAGTTTTGCGAATTACCTTGGCTTGCCGCAACTTCACGGCCGGTGATTTTACACAAAGCTGGCTTTATTAACCCGTTCCCTGTGAGGTGGGGTTTACATTACACATACATTCGTTGCAGTAGCTGCTCGCACGCTTTTTGCGAATGTTTGCGAACGCTACAAGCTCTACACCTGAAACTGCCGCTCAACTTAATCTATTTTATAAAATGAAGAAAAAATTATAATATTAATCAATTTACAAAAAAAATATCTCCTCCAAATCGCTATTCTGTGGCATAGTGCACACACATACACTGGCAGTATTTCCCCTCTGAATTAAGATACTTAATATTTGAGAAAAAACTGCCAGCCCTATTGTCACCAGAGACGTCAAAGAGCCTTAAAACATTTTTTTAAAATAGCTATTTTGGACAAATTTTGAGTATCATATACCTAATTTTAGACAGAAAAAATTCCAAAAACATTTATACCGACTTTCATATATTTTACTACACACAAATAGACACAAATCTTTGTTTCTAAAATACCGCCTCCGTGGTCTAGTGGTAACAAACGTTGCCGTGAACTCGGGAGGTCGTGGGTTCCCACCGGGGGCAAGTTGTACATTGTATAATGTGTATATATGTATATATTTACAAAAAAAAAAGTATAATATGTAGTTTATCAACCATCTAGTTTCCGTAACACAAGCCTCGTAGCTTACCACGGAAATTAGATGGCGCTGTGTGACCTGTCTGGAAATATTATTATTATTATTAATAATTATATACTAAAATAAATCTTTACAATGAATCCCTTTTAAGGTTATAGAAAAATACTTGAGACCTTGCCTTCAGCCTGAGCTCCAACGTGTTTGTCGCGAACGCCGATGGCAGTGTAGTCACCCCTTATAAAAACCCGTTAAATTTTCCTACCATCGCCAACCCTAGTAAAACCAATCTGGTGACATGACCTACTATTTATGATCCAATATTTTCATAGCCGACCAACTTTATAGGCGACTGTTCCCGTAAACTTTCTCCACCCTTTATATCTTTATTTTAGATAGCGGTTCGTAGTTTTTTAAACAAGAAAAATACATTTTATCAAGCGTCGAAGCCTAACTTTATGGATCATGAGCGTTTTGTTTAATATTACAGCTTAACGAGTTCTCCACTTCCAGCTAAATTACTGGGAACTCGATGTATAGCGTTTTTCAATATATTAGTTTAACTGCCTCCAACGTTGCCAGCCGATGTCCAATGGAGATAGATTAGGGGGGAGAGAGAAGATAAATTTCTAAGCATTCCATGGATTCATCGAGCTAGAGACAGACAATAGGCTGATTTACAAAGGAGGCTGGTTTACAAAGGAGACTGGTTTACAAAGGAGGCTGTTTTTTTTGCAAAGGGAGCTGGTTTACAAAGGAGACTGGTTTACAAAGGAGACTGTCTTACAAAGTAGGCTGGTTTACAAAGAAGGATGTTTTACAAAGGAGGCCTTTTTATTATTATTTCGCGATAATTCGCTCTCCATACACAATTCTACTCCTCTCCTTACCCAACCAAATACGGTATGATTCCGTTAATGCCGTCTTGATGTTAAATCTATGACAAATGTCATAAGAAAAGTGTATTTTTTATGTACATGCCGGGGGGGTTTGAACCGACGTTTGTAAAATATTAAGGAAAGGGTTCTTACAACGGAGCCACCACTGAATTTTATCCATCAGAAAATTATCAAGCATAGCTATTATAGAAAATTAATTTTCCAATATTGTATGGAACGGCTTTATTGATGTTTTTTTTTTTTTTTTAATTTTTTTTTTATACGGAGCACGACATGTGACACTGCTCCCACCAGATGGTAAGCGGTACGCGAGGTCCAAGAATGGGAGCAACAGACGCCAGCCTCAGACGACCGACATCAGTCCCTACTACTATGCCGGCCTATAAAGACGCTTTTTCACACTTCGTTTGAAGGACTCCAGGTTATAGGAAAGTGGAAACACAGAGGCTGGAAGAGCATTCCACATCTTTATTGTGCGACAGATGTATGAGTCACCAAATTTGTACGTACGCGTAGGGATAGTGGCTACGGTATGTGGATGCATATTTTGGCCTGTGCGAGTGGTTCGGTTGCAGAATAGAGAAGAAGGGATAAGGTTGTGGAGCTCTTCAGAACATTCACCGTATCTCAATCTCAAGAGACTGAATCGATATTTTTTTTGTTTGTAACATAATTTCTGAAACTGAATTGCAAAGCAAAACATACTCGTATATTCATTCTGAGGCGGTTAAACTCCCTATATGTAAAATTTCAGTACAGGGATCGATATATTAGATTTAATACGTAAACCAGATACCGTCATTTGCATAGTATTAAGTTTCGCCACCTTTACTCGTACTAGCAATATCGAACACTGGCGGCCATGTGCATAATGTAATGGATATTACTTCAATTAAAACCACACTTGCTGACGACTAAACTATACTAAATACTTCAGTAGCCAAATAAATAAAAAACGGGTGCGTCGCGGGACGTACCGCAAAAGTGAGAACTAAACTTGCAGGTTATTGATTTCGTAGTTGGTAGGAATATGGAGATTTAATTAATGCGCGTGGCTGCGAGCGCACACATAGTTGCAGACGCGTAAAGAAAGAAAGAGAAAGAAGAAGCGGCGCGCGCCTATCCGCCCCTCTTTATCTTCTCCACCGCGCTGTTTCGAGAGCAACAAAGAAAGAGAAAGAAGGAGCGGGAGAGAGCGAGAGAGGCAGCGGCTATACGCGCGCGCCTATCCGCCCCTCTTTTCATTTCCCGCCGCGCTATTTCTCCTTGAGCGCTGTTCTTACGTACGGACGTACGCTTAATTTGAAATTCAGTGTTTTATCAGTAATAAAGTACCTAATCGTATAAATAGTGTTTTGTAACTATTTCATACATAAATCTTAAATAATTGACTATTTAATTAAATGTCACAGTGCGCCGCAAGCAAGACAGAATTTAAGTTCGTCATTTAGACGTAGTTTGTTAGTTCCACGCGTCATGTCTCCGTACCGTATCCTCCAATTTTGTTTTAATTTTAAAACGAGTATCAACATGTCCAGTTTAGTTTGCGTTAGATAATGTTTTTTTATATATAACGAGAATCTCGATGCAGGGGAGTTTCTAGCCTTCCACCCCCTTGTAATAAAAGAAGTAAAAGAACAGGAATCGCTGTTACCTTATCAATAAAATGGTATAAAATCAGAGCCAGGAACAAGAACAGCACGGTTTGCAACTTTAAAAATAATCCAATTTCCGACCGCACAGTGTCATCGTCAACTAACAAACTAAGAATTTTCAACTCGATATTTCCGCCCTGATTCCTTACGGTCTACCTTCAACGTACGTAAAGACACAAGTACGTAAAAGCAATTAAACGAACGGTTTAACCCTTTCACGCACATAAGGAAGTGAGAAGTAATTAAACATATTTTACAACAGTTTAAAAATATACAACTAAAATATTATTTATAACAGTTATCCTGTAATTTCATGGGACACATGTGTCCCACTGTGCGTCAACGGTTATAAAATATCATAATTGTGCAAAACTTTACAATGAAATTATACAATAAATGATTGGATAAATTGGCTACTTTTTAAATTTTTATAATGGAAAAATATATAAATACATAAACTACGCTTGATACTCTGCAGAACAGTTACGTTCAGTTGTAAAACACAAGTGAACATTGCAGGTCGAACACGTATTATTTGTTCGATTTTCGACCCGTTTTTGGCACAATTTACACATCTTTTGCAATTATTTATTATGATCATAACGTGGGCAGGTAATCCAAGTCTACCAAGGTTACCCACACGCCTTGTCATGACAGAAGAAGGTAAAGCTCTTTGTCTTGATGAAAAATCTCCAATCAATGTTCGAGCAATATGTTGACGAATATATATATATATAATATATAAATTATGTACGAATTGTTTACTGCTATGTCTAATAAATCAAAAAATAATCGTAGGTATTTTAGACTTTCTGTCTATTTCATAATAAACCTTACGCTGATCCATCAGATCTACCCCTCCCATGTAGAATCAAAAAAAAATATCATTATTTTGTTTCAAATGTATTTATTTATTACCACCATAAAACCTAGTGGCAATTATTTCGGCATTTCATAGTAGACCGCAAGTCTGCGGGCAAAAGGAATAAGAGGAAATTTTCCGACTTGTTACTTTATCGCCCTGTCTTTCTTATTGTGGAGACTTACCGATAATAATATCACGGACACACCAACTTCACTTCGCTTTATCTTTTAATTAATATTTCCAACTTACAGTTCATTTTAATTGTTTATATTTTAAATGACACGAATTGCTCTCTGAGCGTGTTCTACAAGCTATACCACAGGAAGTGTTCTGAGGAGCTCCATAACCTTATCCCTTCTTCTCTATTACGCAACCGCACCACAGGCAAAAATATGCATCCACATACCATACCCACTACCCCTAAGCGAACTCATAAACTTGGAGACTCTTACATCTGTCGCACGCTGAAGATGTGGTGTTTCCCCACTCCTATAACCTGAAGTCCTTCAAGCGAAGTGTGAAAAAGCATCTTGTTAGACCGGCATAGTCGTAGATACTGATGCTGGTCGTTAGTGGCTGGCGTCAGTTGCTCCCATTCTTGGACCTCGCGTACCGCTTACCATCAGGTGGGCGCGATGTCACATGTCGTGTTCAGTATAAAAAATATATGTGGGAATCGAATATTCCAAAAGACCACAACATCAAGTTGTACAAATATTATGGTCTTACAGAATAAATTATCAGGATCGTATTTAACATAAAGTTGTGTAGTTCTGGGTTTTATAAAAAAACAAAATGTAACTGTTATCAACCGTCAAACAACGTTGTGACAACTATCAACTTTTAGTAACTTGTTTTCTAACACTATTTCGGCTTGCATGGGCGTGTTTCGTTCCTTATCCCGAAACGTGTGGATACACTTTACTGGGTTTATCGGCACGAACGGTGGATACTTCCCCGCCCCGGCAGACTGGGCAAATTACCACCATCAACCCGCCTACCACCTATGTTATAATTAAAAAGAAATTATTGTGCTAAGAATTATGTCTTCTAACTGTGTCGATGCATACCCAACTCGCCTAAGTCACATATTAAAAAAAAATTGGAAAAAATCATTATTCAATTATTTTGTCATATGTTACACCATATGGTCATTCATATGAATCTATTTAACGTTTAGAAACATCCATCAGGCAACATTAAAATAATTTTTTTTGAGTAATGGCGGCCACGCCAGATGTTAGCTTGTGATTGGTCAGGTTGGACTTCGGACTTTAACAAGAGATTTTTATATACATCGACAGAATTGTCAGTTAAAAAACATTTCTTAAAAATGGCCTGTCTCTACATTTTGTTTGATCTATGGCACAATCTTCAAACGCGCACTTTAACAACATAATTCGACCACTTGACAGTGCCCTGATTGCGACATTGTCAATGACATGTTGTCATCTGAATGACATAACGAGGGGATTACAATTTTCTTGCATTCAATAAATATCATTGACCAAATTAGGAGGAAACCTACTTAGGTTAGGCAAAGCCGGGTCAAACAGGGCTTTTTTTTTATAAAAAAAAAAAATAAACCGACTTTAGAGCTATACCTATATATATGTAAATACTATCTGCAACAAATAAACTGTGTTAGATGTGTTTCTTACTTGGTAAAATATATAAATTGAAGCTATAAAATTTTATTGCCAAATATTTCGCCTCTCTTTGGAGCGGCGTCATCAGTGACAGTGACTGAAGGTCTTTGTCATAAATTTTGAAAAAATAATTTTATTTCTTTTAGCAATGGTAAAGGTAATGCACTATACAGTTTTGTATTTATTTTTTAGAAAAATATCATCATCACCTAGCGCATCATGGAAAACATCATTAGCATGTTATGTCCATTGTTGGTTCGATATTAATAAATTTACAAATCAAGTTAGACAAAACCTAATGCATTACATTCAGACCAGGGCTATAGTATGCACCAAGCTGCCATAAAAAAGAGCTTTCCCATGTTTTTAAATCAATAGACCGAATAGTTTTAGGAAAACTCTTTAATACTCTTACTGTGAAACAATTGTTAAAGGTAGTGTTATGTATACGCGCATGGGTGGGCACAGGTAAAATATTATTAATTTGAGAATCTACTGAATGTCTGTGTCCATTCATGCGAGTACGAAGGGGTGTCGTAGTCTCTCCCACATAAAAACTGTTACAAAATCTGCACTCCAGCATATATACGCAATGAGAAGTAGTACATTGTGCCTCTCCAAAGAGAGGCGAAATATTTGGCAACAAAATTTTATAGCTTCAATTTATATATGTAAATACTTTAATAAATATTTTCATTTTCATTACAGCCCCTAGAACAGAGCGTCCTAGACCTTATTAAAAAGAAGAATCATTAAAATCAATTCATTATTAGCGAAGAAATCGCATAACAAACATACACATTACATACATTCAAATAGTTTAATAATTAATCAAAAATACTTATTACTAGGGTTTCACAAAAAAAAAACCTACAGGAGATGTAGGTAGGCACTTTTACAAATAATATCTAAACTAGTAATTTAGACAAATGTGTCGCTGCTAGCTAAACTAATAGTCTTTCAACTACTGTTAAATATAGCTAGCAGGTGATTTTTTATTTGACAAAGCCTATTTACAGCTGCCATAAACCTTGACATTAAATTAAATTTAAATTTATATTTTGACATCACAGTACACATATGCTTGTACATTTATATATACTAGTTTTAGTTAAGTTAGTATAAGTTATAGTGACATTTAAGTGACAACGCCGATTTACAGCCGCTTCCTATTTATTATACTTATTTATTTATAAACTTTATTGCACAAAGTACAAAGGCGGACTTAATGCCCGAAGACATTCTCTGACAGCCAAACCTTGGGGACAAATTTGATCAAATGTAGGTGCAATCATAAAGATAATAACCTAAGATATTGACCGCCTCCGTGGTCTAGTGGTAACAAACGTTGCCGTGAACTCGGGAGGTCGTGGGTTCGATTCCCACCGGGGGCAAGTTGTAAGTTGTCTCGGTCTGGGTGTTTATATGTATAATATGTATATATTTACAAACAAAAAAAAAGTATAATATGTAGTTTATCAACCATCTAGTTTCCGTAACACAAGCCTCGTTGCTTACCACGGAAACTAGATGGCGCTGTGTGACCTGTCTGGAAATATTTATTTATTTATTTATTAAAAAAAAAAAAAAAAAAAAAAAAAATAAGAGAAATAAATAACTATTTAAATTAACAGCAATTTAATATATTCTTACTTACAATATATATGGAATAAATATTATAATATCGATACACTAAATACTATTACATACATATTATTATACATAAACATACATATATACTACTTACTAACACTGTGTGGAGCTATTTAGAAAGTGTGAAAACACCAGTTTTTTGAATAATGTTCTGGTAGTTGCTTGCCGTATGTTAACAGGTAGATTATTCCACAAATTAGTAGCTACTTATAATGACATTATTATTTAATTTAATATTTTAAATGACATACGGAGCAGAAACATGGACACTGACAGTGGGTCTCGTCCACAAATTCAAGGTCGCTCAGCGGACTATGGAGAGAGCTATGCTTGGTATTTCTCTGATGGATAAAGTTAGAAACGAGGAAATCCGTCGGAGAACCAAAGTTACCGATATAGCCTTCAAAATTAGTAAGCTGAAGTGGCAATGGGCTGGACATGTATGTCGTAGAACCGATGAACGATGGAGTAGACGAGTTCTGGAGTGGAGACCACGTACGGGAAGACGCAGAGTGGGTCGACCCCCCGCTAGATGGACAGATGACCTAAGGAAGGTCGCTGGTGGGGGTTGGATGAGAGTGGCAGGAGATCGTGTGAAGTGGCGAGCCTTGGGGGAGGCCTATATCCAGCAGTGGAGAGACACAGGCTGATGATGATGATGAAATGACATACCAATATTATGTTTATGCACCAGTATGTATTTGTTAAGTTGGCTTAAGTTTGGGTATTAAAGTTACCGCTAATTTCGTTATATACTTATATATATTTTAATTTTAGTTAAGTAGTAGAAATTATTATTTTGTTTTGATATAATTACACCATATTATTATTATTACCATGACAACGCCCTTTTACAGCAGCATCTATTGGTGTAGGTAGTACTTATCTGGTAACGACGAAGGCTGTTCTTTGCTGATATTCATTCGCTATCACGATTAGTAAAATAATTAATTTGGCAGATTTTCCCGCCACGGCTCCCTTAACGATACTATAAAAAGGGCTCTAGCCACCATCGAGGTTCCAGCTCTTCTAGAGCCTGTTGGAGTTATCCGAGATGATGGCAAGAGACCCGATGGTATGACGTTGGCCCCTGGGAACGGGGACGTGCTCTAGTGTGGGACGCCACGTGCGTCGACACCCTTGCCGCGTCGCATCTCAGGGGGACAGCGCATAAAGCGGGAGCCGCGGCGGAAAATGCGGAGTCCAGCAAGCGGCGCAAGTATGTAAGTATATTAAAAGATTACATATTTGTGCCGTTTGCTGTAGAAACTCTGGGCCCATGGAGTCCAAGCGCAAAAAAGTTTTTAAAAGACATAACACCGCGTCTTGTTGTCTCCTCCGGTGACAAGAGGGCTGGCTCTTTCTTCGCCCAGAGAATTACTATTGCAAATCAGCGGGGAAATGCAGCCAGCGTTCTTGCCACCATTCCACGCGGACGGGACTTATATCCCTATCCTTAATATTAATTTTATTTTATATTTTGTAAATATTTTTTCGAATAAATGAACCAATTATATTAATTTGTTATCTGACGAAACCGAGTGTACTAAATGTATGAAATGGTGAATAAATAAATGAAATTGAAAAACAAAAAAAAATACTCGAATTGAGAATCTCCACCTTTTTTTGAAGTCGGTTGAAAAAGAGTTATTTTATGCGTTCTCTGGAATATAATATCTATCCGGATCACCTCATTATCTCTGGTTGCGTAAATCCTAAGCTTTGGCCGGGTTTTTAATTGTGAGGTCCTGTCATGACCCTTGTCTTGTGTTTTTCCAGATTCCCCCCTATTAACCTTCATTTACGTATCACGTTATCATGCGGATCCGTATTGTTGGACTCGACCCTTAAATTTATAATTAATGACAAATTTAACCTAAAGGGCTAATTGAAATAAAATGTTCCGCGATCCGTCAAAACTGTGTAATTTTTGAATTTCGCATCCCTTTTACGAGTTAGCAAAACTTTCTTTATTTTTCTCTTGACAAGACATTTATTAATAGCGGTGGTGGTTCGGTTGTATGAATGTTTTCATCTTATTCAGTATCCCCTATAACAGACTTCCTTTAATTATCAGACAAGCACCATCTCTGAAAATATTTAAAGATAAGTTATTCAAATACTTACTTCATAAACAGAATAATTCGCCATAACTCACTTATTATATATATGAATATATATGTTTTTTTTTTTTTTTATATGTATTTTATATTTATGTATATATTTATTTGTTTACGTATGATATTTATTTATGTATAAGTATAGTTCTTATATGTACTTATATAACTGCCTCCGTGGTCTAGCGGTTAAGTCCGTGGATTTTGACTCGGAGGCACCGGGTTCGATTCCTGGTCGGGATACAAAAATATTTATAAATACATTTAATTAATATTTAATTTATTTGTGATATTTCTCGAGTTTGGTACGCTAGAGACATCGATGAGCTTGCCACTTGTCATGATGGGCTAATAGTAAAGGTGGCTAAATGTGAATCCGCTTATTTATAAGCGTGGTTTCTGACCACCCCGAAAGGTAAACGGTCGTGATGATACTTTACTTTTTACTTCTTGTATGTATGTAACTAATTTGTGTATTATATAGTAATAAACAATTTCAACTATCTATTTTCTTCGTAACCTTCTGCACCCGCTTATTACACATCTCAGTCACAAAGGTTAGTTGGTAGAAAATGCATTTACGGCATTAAGCTCGCCTATGTACCTGCATTTGTTTTGGTTTTGTACAATAAAAAAAATATTATTATTATTATCCCCAGTTTTTGAACGCTGCTGATGGTGATGCTGTCAATATAGTTTCGGTGGTTGAGATCTAAGCGTATTGCAACCCCAAGTATGTTGAAGCTGGGTTGTAGTTCCAGTAAGGTCTAAAGAGTAGGAAGAGGAGACTGATTGGACTATTTATTGTAATAACATATGTAGGGTATAAAAAAGAAATATAATAAAAAGTAACATTTTAGGTCAAAAACTAATATATTGGTTGAGTGCGATTGACATAGACGTGCACGTGTTTTAGTACAAGACCCGTACTAAAAAATACTGTAACAAAAGTAACGATGTGTAACGATCTAAAAGTAAATATTAAAAAAAATCGTTTTTATAACATTTTCACTGCCTCCGTAGTCTAGAAGTTTAATTGTCAATTCAGAAGTAACTGGATCGCTTTCTGGTTTTTTTTTTAGTTTAGTTTTTTTTTAACATCCTTTCGTAATTTTCAATATTTTTTTTATACATTTATCACTATAGATAGGTACATGACAAATAACAGAACTGGAGGTTGAAACATTTATAGAAAACACTTAAATAAATAGATTTATTGCGGCTGTAAAGAGGCTTTGTCAATAACTTATAAGTACCTAATAAATAAATGATTAAAAATATGTCAATTAACTTAACTAAATAATACTAATTATTACTAATTATTGTAGCTTGGTCTACAAACAAAAAAAAAAAAACAATGGGATAATATTTAATTCTAGTATACTAGAGATTATATGTGGTAGACGGACTAATGGTGGTAATTTGCCCAGTCTGCCGGGGCGGAGAAGTATCCACCGTTCGTGCTGAATTCAGAATCAGACTGAATTGCCATTATGCCCAGTCAAGCTGGCATAGTATTAGGGACTGATGTCAATCATGTCTGATTCCAGTTGTTAACATACTATCTTTGATTCTTTAGTAAGATAGTATAGTATCGTAACTAAAAGGTATCTTTTAACCAGGTATTGTATATTGGAACTCATATGTTATTAATTTATTGTTGTTGTGCAATTCTGTATTTGTTTTATTTTGTAAATATGTAAGTTTTCCTTTCTCAGTCAGATTAAACATTAACAGGTCACTGTAATCTGCTAAGCTGCTGGTCTTCTAACAGCTTCTCTTTGGACCACTTTGATGTTTAGTCATTCTCGAGCAGGAGCAAAATCTTCTAATTTTGTGTCGAATAAACTTAAGTTACGTTCTTTTCCGATCCCACTTTAGTTATTGTCCCCGTACGGTATTCTACTTACCAACAAAGTGGAACTAAAGTTGTATCGTAAAACAAATTGAATGGAATAATTGTGAAAATAATATTAATGAGGCCCAAATAATCTCCCATATGTTCAAAAATATTTTAAAGCCTGAACCATTTTAAAAAACAGCAAATGTACTTATAACTGTTTTTATCACAGTAAATCTAATACAGCTATCTCATTAATACGTTTATTAAAAAAAAAAGTGTGCCTGTAATTGTAGTACAAGTACTTCCACTAGTTTTATTTTGAAACAATTACAGTTTTGAAATAATAACTAATAATAATAATAAATAATAATAATAATAGCTTTGGTTACTGCCGGAATCCCATCGGTTCTCGCAGTGACGGTAAAAGACCCGATGGATTGACCTTGGTGCCTTGGTCGATGGGACGAGCATTGGTGTGGGACGCTACTTGCGTCGACACCCTTGCTAGTCATCTTCAGGGCACCTCTGCCAGAGCCGGGGCTGCAGCGGACTTGGCTGAAAAGGCCAAAAGTTGCAAATAGGAGTCGATTAGCAACGACTAATCCGTGGGGGCCAAGTGTAAAGAAGTTCTTTAAAGAGTTTTCTAAGCGCCTGGTTAATGCTGTATGTGACAAGAGGGCTGGCAGTTTTCTTGCGCAGCAAATCAGCATTGATGTGCAGCGGGGGAACGCTGCAAGTGTTCTTGGCACACTACCACAGGAACAAATTATAGGTGACTATTTTTATTTATAATTAGTTTTCTAATTTAGTTTTAATTTTTTATTTCATAATTTAATTTTTTTATATTGTTTGTATATTACTTCGAATAAAAATAATAACTAAACTGAAGCGAATATAATTTGTCAAAAGTTCTATTTTAAATCCACTTATGGAAATTGAATCGGTAGGTGAATACCAAAACATGATAGCATTTTAACGTTAAAATTAACTGGAATGGTAATAAAACTATTAGTAGAATTGGGTTACTGGAGTAGAACCATTCAAAATTATTTAAATAATGACGTCACAAATAAAAATAAGCGGGTTCACATTTAGCCAACTTTACTATAGGCCAATCATGACAAGTGGCAAGCTCGTCGATGTTTCCAGCGTACCAAACTCGAGAAATATCACAAAAAAAAAATCTATTTACATTAATAAATATTTTTGTATCCCGACCAGGAATCGAACCCGTTACCTCCGAGTCTGAATCCACGAAATTTACCGCTAGATGTCTTTAATTATCAGACAGGCACCATCTCTTAAATTTTTTAAAGATAAATTATACAAATACTTACTTCACAACAGAATAAGTTGCTATAACTTACTTATTATATATATATATATATATATATTATTAATTTAGTTAATTACTTGGGTAAAAAATGCTATGAAATGTGAGAGAAAAAACGTGTGACCGCTCGGTGCGACTTTGATTCCACTCTCGTGGGCGCCGCTCGGAGCGCTAGCCACCGATCCAACGGTGGTATTGGCCATGGTGGTATTTTATATTTAGGTATATATTTATTTGTTTATTTAGGATGTTTATCTATGTATATTGTATTGCATATAATAAGTACTACATGTATGTAATTAATTTGTTTTTAAATAATTTCAACTATCTATTTTCTTCGTAACCTTCTGCACCAGCTTATTACAGTTCTCAGTCACAAAGGTTAGTTGGTAGAAAATGCATTTACGGCATTAAGCTCGCCTGTGTGTTTTGGTTTTGTACAATAAATAATTTATTATTATTATTATGTCTGTTACAAATGCCTGTTAAGTTTACGTCATTAAAAATAAAATTTAAAATCATACAGTATTTGGTTGGGTAGGGAGAGAAGTAGAATGGTGGATGGTGAGCGTATTATCGCACAATAGAAAAAAAGGAGGCCTCCTTTTCTTAAACCAGCCAATTGTCGGTCGCAAGCCCGAGACACCATTCTTCTCATCTCTTACCCACACACGATGGACCCGGCACCCGCACGGTGAATCCATGGAATGCTTAGAAATTTGTCTTCTTTTCTCTTTCCTCTCTTGACTTGCCTATTATATATATTTTATTTTATTTTACATATGCTTAGTTTACTTTGTGTACTTATTTTGTTGTCCGGTCCTGTCACTGTATTCTAGTATACGTCTTTGTCAAACCACAGTTTTATTGGAACCGGGTGGCCTGCCTTGTCGAATGCCACGCGCGTACTCTGAGTAGAAAACTTTATCAAGAGAAAATCTATTACTTTATGCCATTGAGATATAAGTTATATGTTAGAGAGGCTAATCCAAACAAAAATGTTTCGCAACTTGTGATGGGTCGTTGTTGAACTTATTGAAAACTAAACGTACTTTTTACGGAGAACTGGTTGCGGAAACGATCACTTTGATAATGACCGCATACATAATAACGAAATACGTAAAGGGGTAGGTATGAAAGAAAGCATAGGGACATGAGTGAAGAGAGACAGACGATTCAGATATATTGACCTTGACCGCCTCCGTGGTCTAGTGGTAACAAACGTTGCCGTGAACTCGGGAGGTCGTGGGTTCGATTCCCACCGGGGGCAAGTTGTACATTGTATAATTTTTCTCGGTCTGGGTGTTTATATGTATATATTTACATAAAATAAAAAAAGTATAATATGTAGTTTATCAACCATCTAGTTTCCGTAACACAAGCCTCGTAGCTTACCACGGAAATTTGATGGCGCTGTGTGACCTGTCTGGAAATATTTATATTTAGTTATATTTATATAATGCGAAAAGAGGTCCTGGTAGACCAAGACTCACCTCACCTACCACGATCATATAAATAAAACAATCGCTGAAGTGAAAAGCCATCGAAAATAAAGGGCATGTATGAAGAGGTTGATGAGTGTCAAAGAAGCGAATAATGTAAGTCGTAATCGTGACAAGTGGCGCTCAATTGTCTCCGCCTACCTCGCAAGGCATTCGGCGTGAATATATGTATGTATGTTATAGATATATGGTGCAGAAACGTGGACACTGACGGTAGGTCTGTTCCACAAGTTCAGAGAGCTATGGAGAGAGCTATGCTCGGGATTTCGCTAAAAGATAAAGTCAAAAACGTTGACATCCGTCAAAGAACCAAAGTTACCGATATAGCTTTTAAAATTAGCAAGCTGAAGTGGCAATGGGCTGGACACATATGCCGCTGAACCGATGAACGATGGAGTAGACAAGTTCTGGAGTGGAGACCACGTACTGGAAGACGCAGAGTGGGACGACCCCCCGCCAGATAGACAGATGACCTGAGAAAGGTCGCTGGTGGGGAATGGATGAAGTGGCGAGACTTGGGGGAGGCCTACATCTAGCAGTGGAGAGACACAGGCTGATGATGGTATAGATAATGAATAATCTAGCTATGTATGTCGTTTCTCACCCTTTTTAACTTTGTCAAATTTATAGTTGTCTATTTGGAATGTAGGCGACGACAGGGCATTATTATTTTAAGGGTGATCTATTTATTAAGGGCCTAAAGGAGCCCCTGGTGAGGCTATAAACAATCTATTAATAAATTAGGGCCCTCCCTCGAGTCCGCCCGATGCCGGACGCGTCCGAAATATTATAAAGCGACAGCATAATATTATATAAGTATTGGGCATCTACTTAATAATTCATACAAATTTACATACACTTTAGGTAGCGCAATAAAATAAAAAGGGAGGCCTCCTTGTTTAAACCAGCCTATTATCGGTCGCAAGCCAGAGACACCATTCTTCTCATCTCTTACCCAGACCCGGCGCCCGCACGTTGAATCCATGGAATGCTTAGAAATTTATCTTCTCTCACGCGGTGCTAAAGTAAAGTATCATCACGACCGTATCCCTTACAGGGTGGTCAGAAACAACGCTTTTATAATAAATAAAGTTTCTTGAAACAATTACATCCTGACTCCAAGACTAGTTGGGCTGTGTCCTAGAAGTGCATCCTAGGAACTACAAAAATAAATTCACAACATTGGTAAGTACAATATACAAAATTAAAAATGAGAAAAATTAAATCAGTTAATGGTGAAAAAATACATACATACATACATACATATCTTCACGCCAGATCCCTTACGGGGTAGGCAGATACAATTGAGCGCCACTTGACACGATCACGACATACCTCTTTCGCTTCATCGACATTCATCAACCTCTTCATACATGCCCTTTTGTTACGAAGGCTTTTTAATTCTCCTTCAGCTAGTGTTTTATTTATTTGATCGTGATACGTGTGTCTTGGTCTGCCAGGGCCTCTTTTTCCCACAACTTTCGCATTATATACCTGGTTCGTCAATCTTTCTTCGCTCATCGCATGCTTTTCCTTATTTTTGTGCCTATGCTTTCTTTTATACCTACCATTTTTCGTATTTCGACGTTACGTATGTGGTCCGCCAAAGTGACGCCGCATAACCGAGGCAGTGAAAAAATAAAAGCAAAAATTACTTATAAATAAGTAAGGTTAGTAAAGCAAAATTATATATTAAAAAGTAAAATAAAGAAAACACCTAAGTACCTGGGTATACCTGTGCATATATATCCCACTTAAATTACTTTTGGACAACGAAAAGGTTTTTAGTTTTCTGGTAAGATAACTGTTGTAACTGCGAGAGATCTGAAGATGCCTACTATCGAGGCATTTGTTGTCGGCCTAGCTAAACGTATGTTTTACCGGGCTGACAACGGATCCTACAAGCATCTTCAGGATATCGCTCCTACTTTCCCACGGCCCCCGGAGGGGAGGCCACTACCTAGGGAGGCGCTCTTGGAGAAGAGCTAGAGTAGACAAATCTAGGAGACTAGATTCGTGAGCCACAAGGGCGGTATTGTAGTAGGAACAGCGCCCAGCACCAACGGTGCGTTGAATCACCGGTGGGTAGTTAGCCGCCGAGATCCTGCCGGGGAAAACGGGAGTTTATCCAATCCCCAACCCAGGCCCATTGAACATCCGCTGTCTGTCAACTGTTGTAACCAGTCATTCACTCGCATCTTTTATAAGGAGCGAGTTCACATTTAGCTAACTTAATATGTGTATAGGCCCATCATGACAAGTGGCAAGCTCATTTATTTATTTAATTAAGATCACCAACAGAGTACACATTGAATCCAATTCTATGAATCATCGATGTCTGTAGCGTACTAATCTTGTGAAATATCACAAAGAAATTAAATAAATTATTGTGTCGCGACCAGGTTTCAAACCTAATCACATCAAACGGTATTAGTCTGGTATTCGGGGTGAAGACTGATCCTACAAATGCGATAGTCGGCTAGTAATGTTATAAAAAATTAAAATCAAAATTCACGTAAACCTATTACAGGCATATATGAAACGTCATTAATTTAATTATTTTGAATGATTCTACTCCTGCTAGTAGAAGACTAAGCAGCAAAGTGGTCCAATAAGTAAGCTGTTCGCAGAAGACCAGCAGCTTAGCAGATTCCAGTGACCTGGTAATGTTTAATCTGATTGAGATAGGAATCTGCAAGGAAAACTCAGCTATATCAGATTTACAAAATAAAACATATACAGAACTGCGCCACAACGATATTTAATAACTTTTTAAATTTAGTAGACGACACCACCATCCACCACAGTCGTGATGTATATCTTGAATGTCAATGTTAACACTAAAATTAGTAAAATGTCTTGTACTTGACCCTTATAAATGTAGTGATAGATTTTTAATCAATTTAGAGGCCTCGTCCATTTTGCAATGCAGCCCGCAGCCGGTTGGCCGACTTGAATTTGGAATGAGTTCGACTCATAGACGTAATTATATGGACTAGGAATGTTACGCAGCTTTAGCAGAAATTTTGAGTCGGATATTATAACTTTTTTTTACCTGATGGTAAATGTATGCGTGGTCCAAGAGTGGGAGCAACTGACGCCAGCCTCAGACGACCGACATCAGTCCCTGCTACTATACTGGCCTATTAAGCACACTTCGTTTAAAGGACTTCAGGTTATAGGAATGCAGAAACACATTGGCAGGGAGAGCATTCCACATCTTCAGCGTGCGACAAATTTAAGAGTCTCCAGCGGCATAAGGGTTGTTCAAAAGAGACAGACAGACAGTGGGGTCGTCCAGGCCCGGATGTCTAATGGGCCTGGGTTGGGGATGGGGACATTCCCCCGTTCCCCCCAGCAGGATCTCAGCGAGTAATCACCCACTGGTAATTCATGCATCTTTAGTACTGGGCACCGTTACTGGTATAACAGCGCTCGTATGGCTCACGAGGCCAGGGGATCTGGGTTCGGCTACTTCAGTTCTCCTCCAGGAGCACTTCTCTAGGAAGTGATCTCCCGTTGGGGGGCCGAGCGCAAGACCAGCGATATTCTGGAGATGCTTGAAGTATCCGTTGTCGGCCCGATAAAACATACATCTAGTCAGGCCAATGACAAACTCTTCAATAGTAGGCATCTCCAGATCTCGAGCAATAACGGAATTACGCACGAACCATGGCGCTCAGGAGACCACTCTGTGCGATATGTTCTGCTGACTTTGGATCTTGTCCCTATTAGTGTTGGCCAGAAGGTGGTGCCGGGCTGGCGCAGCGTAGGTAAGACGGAAACAGATGAACATCTTGTAGAACCGGACCTTCAACCTAAGCGGCAATCTGGAATTTATAACAGGACGTAACATGGCTCGGGCCGCCTTTGCCTGATTGACGGCGTGGTAGGCCATTTCACCCATTGTTAACGTCCAGTGTGTTCAAAAGACCATAGATAGACACGAGAAGATGATTATAATTTTTTATTATTATTACTCGCGTCTTCCTAACAGTTTACATCCATCCATTTTCGGGTCAAAAGATATTGTATTCACCGGGCATACCCTAAATATACGTCCATTGCCGGACCGTATCATCAATCATGAGAAGTCGCGTCGGCTGCCCGTCTCTGTGCTGACGCTCGCAAATACTGATTGAGATTTATGCCTCACAAGTCACACCACACTATGGTAACTTGTATTTTATAAACAACACCATTCCCTACAATACAGCCTCTGTCTATCCACTGCTAGATAGGTATTTAAAAAAAAAGTACAAGCTACAATGCATTACGCATCATTTTGCTGCTTTACGTACATAGGTTACATATATTATTAGTTTATTAAATCATATTATAATTTATTTATTTTATTCTCATTTGATAAACATATATGTAAACTGTACATTTAGTGTTCCTTCCAATTTAGTAAATGATACTGTACATATACAGCACGGAAGCTGACAGGCGCATTCAACTAGGATGGGCTGCATTCGGGAAGTTACGCCACATCCTGTTATCAAACATACCACAGCGTTTGAAAACGAAAGTTTTCAACCAATGCGTTCTTCCAGTATTGTCGTACGGAGCAGAAACGTGGACACTGACAGTGGGTCTGGTCCACAAGTTTAAGGTCACTCAGCGAGCTATGGAGAGAGCTATGCTCGGTATTTCTCTGATGGATAGAGTCCTAAACGTGGACATCCGTCAGAAAACTAAAGTTACCGATATAGCCTTCAAAATTAGTAAGTTGAAGTGGCAATAGGCCGGACACATCTGTAGCAGAACCGATGACCAATGGAGTAAACGAGTTCTGAAATGGAGACCAAGTACAGGAAAACGCAGAGTGGGAAGATCCCCCGCCAGGTGGACGGATGCCCTGAAAAAGGTCGCTGGTGGGGGCTGGATGAGGGTGGCAAATGATCGTGTGAAATGGCGAGCCTTGGGGGAGACCTACATCCAGCAATGGAGAGACATAGGCTGATGATGATGATGACTGTACATATCTGCGACCCGTAAATTACATAAGGCATCAGCTGAAAATCAGCATATGCTGAGCTGACCACCTATTTATCGCCACACCTGTATGTATGTTTCGGTATATAGAATAGGCTTGCATTTATACATTTAGATTTATTCCTTGTTTATATATATTTTTTTAAATATTGAACTTGTGGACAAGACCCACTGTCAGTGTCCACGTTCCATCTCCATACGACATTCAGAAATACGCTAAGAAATCATAGTGTTTTGAAGAAATACAATTGTATGACACAATTTATTTACTTAACAACAAGTAAATCCTTAATAAATGCGATTAATATGCGGAACACTTAAATTAGCGGAGTTATCTGGGATGATACTACCAAAAAAATGAGGTTTAGCGTGGACGGTTTTTTCGGCTTCTCTCTTTCTAGCGCACAGTATTATGCTTAATATTCGTGCTTAAAATTCAGTAACCTAACTAGCTATACGTAGATGGTAGAGATTAAAATTGGATGGAGCATAAAAGGCGCAATATTAGTGACATAATAGCACGCCATCAGCTCCCATTTTGCGCCCAACGGTATCGACTTCCAACGAACATTTATCTGTCACTATTCAGAGCGGACTTAGGGTGACAATGTTTTGCTAAAATAATATATTTTATACTTTTTAGATGCGATTTTTTTTATTTAACAATTTTATTTCTCTATGTAAATACAAAGGCAGACTTTTGGCTAGGCATTTTATGACAATCAAAACTTTGGGACAACAAAAGCAGTTACAAAGTAAAGTGTGTGCAATTACATCCTAAATGAGAAAATATAATGATATATTTATAAAATAATGTACAAATCTACAAACACATAGGTATATATATAATAAATAACATACATAAAAGTAAATTAATGTTTTTTTTTATATATACATTTATATCTGACAGTTGACGTATTGCGCGTGCTAACTGAATTTCCAGTTGCACGTCATGAGGAGTAATATCCTATACATTACCTTCAGAGCGAAATTTACCTGGCACCACCTATACCTACATACAATTTAACATTGACATTTTTTATTTATTATTTTAATTACATACAGTACTTAATAACTAATTACTAAATCACACATATATCTACAGACCATTTATATTTTTATAGAATAGGCTTGCATTTATACATTTAGATTTATTCCTTGTTTATATATTTTTTTTTAAATATTGAACTTATATATATATATATTTCCAGACAGGTCACACAGCGCCATCTAATTTCCGTGGTAAGCTACGAGGCTTGTGTTACGGAAACTAGATGGTTGATAAACTACATATTATACTTTTTTTTTGTAAATATACACATATTAATAAACACAAACATATTAATATATTTTCACATATAGGAAACTATGAAAGCAAGCTAAAAATAACTAAATAATAAAGAAAGCAAGTAGTAAGGTATAAAAGTAATTAAGTATGTAATAACAGTTTAGTTTCGCAGGGTATTCTTAAAATAGCTGTAGTTGAGTTAAATAGATTCAACTCGGAAAAGTCAATCAGTTTATTAAAATCATTTATTTGATCGTTATAGGTGAGTCTTGTTCTGCCAGGGCATCTTTTACTCACAACTTAACATATCTGGTTCTAATCTTTCGCCACTCATTCTTTGAACATGCCCGAACCATCGGAGCATGCCTTTACTTATTTTCAGACTTTCTTTCATATCTCCCCTTTTGTGGAACGATTTGGGAGTGATAAATGTGGCGTAACAACAAATGTGTCAATTCAATTCAATTTATTTATTTTGTAAGTAGGCATAGGACAATAAATATAATGTATTCTGCGCTTTTAAATGTCAAAAATTAATTAGTATAACAAAAAGCTTATTTTCTGGGAAATAGCTTGTATTTGGAGCAGCACATTACAACCCAAATATACATAATTATAATGTTAAAATTATAGATGTTGTAAATAGGCATTGTCATATTACAAACTAAGACATACACAATTGTAAAATAAATACACCAAGGATTATAGCTGCTGTAATGAAGCATTGTCATACTACAAGCTAAGACGAAAACAATTATGAGGATGTCACTAAGATTATAGCTGCAGAAAAGTGGCATTGTCATACTATAAGCTAAAACATTACTAAAATATCACATAAATTATAGGTACTGTAAAAAGGCATTGTCAACAAAAACAGTTTAAGGTGTCACTTAAATTATAGCTCCTGTAAAGAGGCATTGTGTCTTTGGTGTGCCCTGACTAAGAAGAAGAATAGTCTCCAAAGTAATTCTTACTGTTGGTTACCCTGGTTATCTTACACTATTGAGAACAGGTAACGTAGTATCGAATAAATGGGTTCACCGAGCACAACGCTGTTATACCTATTAGGCACCTCTATCTAAGGACGACATCCATAGTCCTACACTAAGAATAACTAAAAAAAAAAACAATCTACCATGCTTTATAACGGACCTAAAATTATATAATAATTAATCATCATTACAGCCAGACGGGTTGGCAAGGATTTTAATAACAATTAAATTATTAACAACTCTACAAGTTTTTTTTTTTATTTATTTATTTAAACTTAATTGCACAAAGTACAAAGGCGGACCTAATGCCGCTAGACATTCTATGACGGTCAAACCTTCGGGACAACGAGAGCAGTAAGTACATAAGGTAGGTGCAATACTAAATAAACTTGAGTAGTTTTATTGCAGATAACATATACATACTTATTAATAATTACATAATTACATACTAATACATACATATAACCTACATAAATAAAATATTAACAATACAATATAATATATACACAATACTATACCTACTAATGATAAATCACAGTCTGATTAAGACTAAGCTAAAACAAAAGGAGGAACATGGAAAATTACGAACCTCGGTCTTGCATGTAGTGAGCATACACTAGTTTTTTAAAAATACATCTATTCGGAGCTTGGCGAATTTTAACTGGCAGCTGATTCCAAAGGTTAGTAGCCACAACTGCGAACGATTTGGACACAAAGGTAGTATGGTGAGGGGGTATTGAGAGCGTATCATTAGAAGAAGATCGAAGAGTCCTCTCATGTGTGGCACCAAGATACGTAAAATAATCTTTCAAATAATTGGATGTAGACGGCTCGTTAAGTATGGAATACAGCATGCAAGTTCGTATTAGTGGAACCGGGACCGACGGCTTAACGTGCTCTCCAAGGCACGGGAACGGTGGTGTTGTAAATCTATGACAGATGTACGTAAATATGAACGCTTTCCTTGATTTCTACTAGATCGGTTCAAACCTCCCCGGCATGTATCAATGAAAAATACACTTTTGTTACTTGTGGAATCGTTAAAAAAAATGACATCAGATCCTTGCTCACCGCTCTGGCCAGCGTGGCGAGTGTAGGCCAAATTCTACAGATATATGTTCTGGAAGGCCCATCTCCAGCAGTGGAGGTCTAGGACGCTGTGTTCTAGGGGCTGTAATGACAAAATAAATCCATATTGTGCCCTTAGTATTTAAAATCACTATACAAAAATGCATTCGTGGTCTAACGGTTAAGTCCGTGGATTTAGACTCGGAGGTACCGGGTTCGACTCATGGTCGAGACACAAAAATATTTATTAATATAAAAAATACATTTAATTAATATTAAATTTATTTGTGTAATTTCTCGAGTTTGGTACGCTGGAGACATCGACGAGCTTGCCACTTGTCATGATTGGCCTATAGTAAAGTTTGGCTAAATGTGAATCAGCTTAGTTATAAGCGTGGTTTATGACCACCCCGAAAGGGAAACGGTCGTGATGATACTTTACTTTACAAAAATCTTTACTTCTGGCTTTATATTATTGCTTGGTTGTTATTATAAAAATCTCAAATGGAATTCGCTGAGTGTTGTCTATGAATGTAAGTCTAAATACACAATAGATTATTATCCCTTACATTTCAATATATTGATATCTTGTCACGCTTCCATGAATACCGAAACAGTCACTAATTCGTCGTTTATCCAAACCTGAGATTATTTTATTATTGTCTATTATACGATGATTCGTGAGTGTCTAGCAATTCCTGAGGCCACACAATGTACAATGTTCTTAAATAATAATAATAATGTATGTAATTAAGGCTTATTATGCCAACTTAGAATTAATTCTGTATACAGAATACCAGGGCATTGTTTGTACATTAAGTTTTTTACCACATCGAGACCCTCATGATGACCGACTCAGCATACGGGCGAAGCTGAGTCAAACAGCAAGTTATAAATAAATAACAGTCATAACGAATAATTATTAATCCCCCTCCACTCAAAAAGCTGTCATATATCAACACAAAAATCATTCATTCATAAACTTCATTATAACTCTGACTTTAAATCACAATAATTACTATGCATAGCGGGAACGCTTCATATTCCACATCAATTAGCAATCCATTAAAACTGAAAAAACCTCGCTTTTAGCTCGCTGACGATACAAAATGCAGGCGCTATTGTGATACTAATGGCGGCCTCACACTCACTTATAGGCACGACATCAATACAAGGAAGACAGAAATCTATCAAACCAACACAAATTCTTTTTTGCAATAAATGTGGTAACAATTGTGTTTTATATATTTATTATTGTAGTTTTGTACCAAAGCCTCAACACACTTATGCTTGTATATTAAGGGATTAGCTGAAAATCAGCGCTGTGACTCTTAAAGCGTCGCATCTCAATGCTGAGCTGATTCCCTATTTGTCACCACACACTTATAATTTTAAGTCTACTTTTTTGTTATTTTTTCTTTCTTTCACAATAAAAAATTGGCTTAGCACATTTAGCCATAAATACAGAATGCAAAATCATTGGCCAGACTTACATTATAGTATATACAAACTTATGCTACAAAATTATATATGTATAATAATATGTGTTTATATATATATTTATATATAAGTACCTATAATATAGATTAATTAATTACTATTATTTACCGAGCATACAATAAATTTGGACATCAAATATTCCTTCAAAATATAAAATAATTTTACACTTGGATTTTTTTTTCCTTAATTTAATAATATTCGTAGTTCCCTTACATACACTATGAAGCTTGCTTAAACTTTGCCTTTCATATACTTAAACTTTTATTTTAATGTTATTTTTATTATTATTTTATGATTAAGACCTACTGTTTAATTAAATTGAAATGTCGGCTATGATAATATAATAATAACAGACGTTGTTGGAACCCTTCAACACCATTTTCTGAACCAAATACCCTTTTTTATTATTATTTTTTATTACCTGATGGTAAATGACGCGCAAGGTCCATGAATTTTACCAACTGAATCAGACACTCATGACTGACATCAGTCCCTAACACTATGCCTGCTTGACTGGATACACTTTACTGGGTGGGAATGAACGGTGGATACTTCGCCGCGCAGACTGGGAAAATTACCACCATCAGTCTGTTGTTCTCGTTGAAAGTATGTGCCATTTGCAATGATGTCAAATGCCATATTTTACTTTCAAGGAAGCTTGCCATAGTGATATTTATATAAAAATAACATTGCTTGAAATAAGACTTATCTCTTGTATGACAATAATATACACACATCAAAAGTGTCTAGGGATCAACATATATTTTTGCAATAACTTTTCTCCTGATTGATATTCATTAAAATTTTCTTTAAGGATTGATCAAATAAAATGTTTTCGTTTGTCTACAGTAACGATAAACCAAGTCACCTTTGCATTAGTAAAAAAAATTGCCATTTTCCTAATAAAGGGATTTTTGACATTTGAACCACTAACATTAAAGTTCGAAAAAAAGACTGAAATAACAGTTTTTTTTTAAATTTTATTGGGTAACTTAAACAATTAATAATCCGTGTTTCTACCGCGAACACTAACAACACAAGAACATCGGTTTGGCATACTCAAAATGAGTTCATCCAAATCACGCTGTGGAATGGCCGCCCATGTTCGTTGCAACAACAAAAAAAGGTCTTCTTGCGACTGGATACCCTCCATATTCGGCAGAGCTCTTCTCTGAAGAATATCCCATGCATGCTCAATCGGGTTCAAGTCTGGCGACTGAGCAGGCCAGGGCAGGACATTGATGTTAGCTGCGGCGAGAGTCTGTCTTACAACTCTTGCGGTGTGCGGTCGTGCATTATCATGCATTAACTGAAATAAGGGACCGATATGCACTTGTAGAGGAACGATGACGTCTGATACAACCGTCTCAGCATAAATTTGAGCGTTGAGGTTGCCTCTGATTCAAATCAACTCAGTTCTTCCGCCGATCGAAATACCCGCCCATACCATGATGGTTCCACCACTATAAGGATGGACTTCCTGGCAGGATTTTAATCGCTGTTGGCGTCCAGGGGTTCTCCAGTGTCGTATACGTCTTGTATCCGGCCTCATACCAAAACGAGACTCATCAGAAAAGCACACGAAACGCCATTGTTCTTCTGTCCAATTTCTGTGTTCAAGAGCCCATTGATATCGAGTCCTACGATTGTGCATTGCTATAGGTGGTACCCGTAGCGGTCTTCGGGAATGAAGGTTCACTTCATGCAAGCGGTTTCTGACTGTTTGGTCGCTAATTAAGTTCCCTGAAGAGCGATGAAGGCTCACGGCTAACATCATGGCGGTTATTGTTGGAGTTCTTCGAGCTGTGATTTGAATGTATCGGTCTTGTCTCCGTGTGGTGCAGCGATACCGTCCTCCATGGCGCTCAGCCACGGTACCAGTGGTTCGGTAACGTGTCCAAAGTCGACTGATAACACTCTGACTTGTATTCAGAGCTAAAGCCACAGTACGTTGCCGGGAACCAGCTTCTATCATTCCCACGGCTCTGATCATTTCTTCCCTGCTTAAATGACGTCGCCGCTCCATAATAACGTTGGTTTTAATCAGTAGTAGGGAAACAGTAGCACTAATAATGTCTTCAATGCGTCTTATGTTTTTATAGGGAAAATATTGACAGCTGATTTTCATCTTTTACTCGAATTTGATTGACAGTTCCTGTTTTAAATTATGAAATGCACCAAAAAGGATCCATATAAATTTATAAAATCATAAATTTATTACAAAGCCACATCTCAATCACAAGAAATCCGCATAAACATGCTTGATCCCTAGACTTTTTTGATGTGTGTATTTTAGTATTATTATTATGTTTATTTTGAATTTGATAATAACCTTTAATTTTGTGGATATTTTTTATGAAGTATTTATTTTAAATCAGAAAACATTGTGCTTTTTTCAAATTGACCATTTTCTTTGTTTACGATTGTTTACGACATTTTTGGCTTAAAATAATGCTGAGTAAAGTCTAAGAACGCGTTATCGATATTTGTGCTGAGCCACACCATACGGTAGCGACGGCAATTACGTTGGACAAAAATAAGTCTAGATCGGAACATAGATCGGAGTGCGTCTCCGACATACTTCCCGCTTTGTCTCGCTGAGTGTAAGTGAGTGCGTGTCGGCGCCGGGACAGTGTGGCATACTATATCTGTACTTAGACGTAGCCGCACCGAACTGCGTCCGAGCTACAGTGTCTGTGTTTCAGCCAGAGCACATCGTATAAGAACATGTAGACTCTGGAGTTACGTAAGGTCGCTCGCCTGCTCGCACGAGTGTGTTGACGTACCATTACAAAGCTACGGAACCCCGAGGCGCCAGACAGAATCGCTTAAATATTCATGAGCGTAATTCGACAGATACCCTTAACGATAGCCAGCCGTCAAAATGCTGGCCTAACCGGATCAGTGGCATTTGGTTATCGAGACTGCACAGGGTTACAGGGATTACGGTTGCAATTTATTTTTATCTAGCTTAAAGAACCCTACTTTTATGTTTTTTATCCTATCATCCTTTGTCATCTACACACTACATTAAAAAAACTGTATTTCATAGTTAAAATTAATTTACGTACAGAGGCGGGCTAATATATTATTTAATGTAAATTATAATAAATACAAAGGTAAATTAAACAAACACGCTGCACAGTACGGCATTATACCAAGAAAATAAATTTCGTAGTAAAAAATTAAGTTTATTTATTAATTCGAAGAGAAAGGACAGAGACAGGCAACATAGAAGATAGCAACAGAGTAAAAGCAATTAAAATTATACCCGCCACCAGAATATTTCTCACTGTGAACAATAGTGCACTCTTTGTACGATATAAAATTCGGAAAATATCACCTTGGCCAGGTATAAAGAAAACAATTGCATCGTATGTGTTTAAATGCATTAAAACTGTTAGGCGAACTCCGAAGCAAACTGTTACTGTATATATCCACGTCCGATAAACGCCAATAATGATAAGTTAACCATGAAGCCGATAGATAGTGGGGTCGTCCAGACCCGGATGACTAATGGGCCTGGGTTAGGCATGGGGAAATTCCTCCGTTTTCCCCGGCAGGATCTCAGCGGGTAACCACCCGCTGGTAATTCATGCACTTGAGCTAGGCGCTGTTATACCAGTAACCCAAGGGTTCTAGGTTCGACCATTTCAGCTCTCCTCCAAGAGCACTTCTCTAGGAAGTGGTCTCCCGTTGGGGGGCCGAGCGCAAGACGAAGCGATATTCTGAATTATCCATTAGGATAAACAAAAAAAAAATTTTTACAATTAAAACTACGTCGATGGATATGGACATGTGATCTGTTATCTTGATAGTATTATATACATGATATAATTACATATTTCATTTAAAAAAAAATGACTTCTTAAATCGGTCAGTTATAATTGGTTGTTGAGATTTAGCTGCTAACTTCACATGGGTTATTCTGAAGATGCTTAAAGTAGCATGAAGCCTTACAGTTATATTATCTATCATGAGCCATCTATCGTAATAAAAAGGCACTGATACACCCCATTGCAGGTCAAGATTAATAAGCAGAATACTACAATATAAAAATATATCCACACACATAATACTTGGAACAAAAAAAATCATCTACGCCATGAACATAAGACGCGTTAGCACTCGACACGCCCTTACAAAGGACTGAAAAATTACGAGAAAACCCCATATTATCCGGTGAAAAATTACTCGACGCATTACAAGACATAATAAAACCAGACCAGCCACGACTTTCACGTGACTGCCTCCATGTATTATTCATAAGACCGTAGATTTCGAATTTTCGTTGGGACACAATCATTGATAAGGTAAAAAATATTTATTTGCATAAAGTTAGTCTTACTTACAGTAAGTAATTATTGAGCAAATATATTTAACATAAATAATAATTATTATTGATTTTACAATTTAGAAAATAATATATGTAGGTAGGGTACAATGATTTAAAAATAATACTTAAACTAAAACTGCTGCCTCCGTGGTCTAGCGGTTAAGTACGTGGATTTAGATTCTCGGAGGTAGCGGGTTCGATTCCTGGTCGGGACTCGAGACACAAAAAATATGAATTAATGTAAATAAATACATTTAAATAATATTTAATTTATTTGTGATATTTCACAGAGTTGAGCAATTATTTTATTTACAATAATTTTATTTTGTTTTTTATTTATATTTAGTTTTTAGTTGTATTTTTAATTATTAAGTAAAAAGCATAGTAAAAGTAAAGTATCATCACGACCGTTTCCCTTTCGGGGTGGTCAGAAACCACACTCGCGGATTCACATTTAGTCAACTTTACTATAGGCCAATCATGACAAGTGGCAAGCTCGTCGATGTCTCTAGCGTACCAAACTCGAGAAATATCACAAATGAATTAAATATTAATTAACTTTTAATCGAATTTTAATTTGTGATATGTCCCAAGTCTGGTATAGTATTTTAAATTAATAAAAAACATATTAACAACTGAAAACTGTTTAGTATCTAACCACCCTGCAAAATTACTGAAATAGTTCACTTTTTTTTTCGCTTTTCGGACCAGTCTTATATCACGTCTACGTTCGAGCCCCATTTCTATGTGAACGATGATTACACACATATTTTATAAATTTCTGTAATTATTCGCAACTCTAGCGACGTTCTTTAAATAAAGCTTTATTTTTAATATCATAGTAAATTATTTAAATATTTATTTTAACTTAATTGTACAATTATGCTATATCGGTCTGATGTTAGGCGTTCGGATGGATTATCGTTAATTCCATACAAACGAGGCCGTGGGATGCCACATGTGTGACACACTCTGTCCGTCACATGTGACATCCAGCCATAAGAAACCCGGGGCATCGTTTTTGGATTACTATTTTTTGATATTGTATGTATTATATGGCATGTTTGTGTATGGTTTTTACATTGTGTATGTATGTCTATTTTTGTGTGCTATAATAAGTAATTTTTAATTTGTCTTCATCCTAATTGCCTCCGTGATCTAGCGGTCAAGTCCGTGGATTTAGACTCGGAGGTACCGGGTTCGATTCCTGGTCGGGGACACGAAAAATTTATTAATATAAATAAATACATTTAATTAATATTTAATTTATTTGTGATATTTCTCTCCTTTGGTACGCTGGAGACATGGACGAGCTTGCCACTTGTAATGATTGGCCTATAGTAAAGTTGGCTAAATGTGAATCCGCTTAGTTATACGTCTTCATCCTGCCCATCACTCTTCATGATTTCCAAGGTTATATATAGCTGGTGAAGAATGCCTCTTGGTGTTATAGCTCGCCTATGTACTGGGTTTTCAAATGCGTAAAGTATAGTTTTCGTCAGTATTCGTGCCGCGTATAAGAAAACTCTGGGGTGTGAATAAGATGTTCAAATAGTAAATAGGGGCATTACGGGCTGTACTGGCACGAATTTGCATTAAGATTAACGAGAGTAAAGCTGGCCATACACGAAGTGTATATACTCGTAGACCTATACTGCATTCATCAAGCCTTGTGACAAAATGTAAACAAAAAAGTAGTGATCCTCAGATCTTTATTTTCAGGCATCAAAATGAATATACAAAAAATATACACTACACTACAGGTTCCGCATCTTCATCTTATTGTGGTCATAATTTTCACTATCCTCGATCTAACAAAGAAATCTCATTTGTCACCACGGTCAACGGTCAGAGAATGCCTTACGGCATTATGTTCGCCGATTGTAAATTACAATAAAGATTTTAAATAAATAAATAAATAAAGTAATACCACCGGCGACCACCTTCTGATGAAGGCAGTGGAGGTCGGCGTCGGGGTGGCGCCAGGTGGTTTGGTGCGCATCTTCCGTGGTGCAATATGTAGGCCCAAATGAAACTATCACAATCATTGCTCACTATCCCAAAGGTTAGCTGGTAGAAAATGTCACTAGACATTAAGTTCGCCTATATACATTTAAATGTGTTTTTGTTTATTGTGCAATAAATAATTTATCTATCTAAACTACGTACCTACGAAACACAGCACCCTGCGGCCAGAAATCTTTTTTCAATATTTTTTTAAATTGTCAGCACAAGAATGCGATAGGCCTTAATTTTTTTTGTTCTTACTCTCCTCGTCCTTAAAGAGAATAGCACCCACGTCTATAAGGCGAGATTAAAAGTAGGTAAAGATGCCGGATATGACGGATAAAGGAGAACACTAATTTCTTAGTATACCGTGCGGGTCCCGGCCCCATTATGTGTGAATGGGCTTGCATCCGACAACGTAAAATGGTTACACAGTGGTACATCTTCAATTGTCAGTATTTTTTTATTTTTAAAAGTGAAGAATCATTGTCATATTTATTCTTTATTTGTTGCACGCATAAATATCAAATAGTATTATAAACTTGATATAATTAATTAACAGCTTGCTTTTGCGGTATGTTATTTCGTGCCGTCATATCATTTCGCTTTATTTACAAAATATTGTTTTCTTTTTGCAAAGCCTATATTTTCCATAATAATTATGGATACCATTTTTAATTATCTTGACCTTTAATAAAATAAAAGTATGCTTCAAAAACAAATACCTAAAATGACAATGGTTTAAAACTTTTAAAGGTATTTTAATACTGAAATATATAATACCGTTTCGTTGGTTTGTTTACATTTTATCTTAGCGCTCGCTGAATGTCGTATAGTTATATTTGTGGACTGCATCCAGGGGTGCACTAATGTATATAGTGCGACTTACTAGTCTTGAAGAACTACTTTACTACACACCTGTAGTTAAATAAGTTGTAGCAAATTAAACTTGAATTAAAACCCAGTTTTATATAAGTATCTTGGAATAATGATATTGAATAGACATAGTCATCTTCCTAATAAATTAAAACTCAAAAGAATGGACAAGACTAATAATTTTTTTTTTTTATTTATTTAAAAACTTTATTGTTTTGTTAACAAAAGGCGTATGTAATGCCGATTGGCATTCTCTTACCATCAACCTTCGGGACATTGTATCAATTATGGTAGGTTTATAATTATATAACTATAAGACTTATATAACTGCCTCCGTGGTCTAGCGGTTAAGTCCATGGATTAAGACTCGGTGGTACCGGGTTCTATTCCTGGTCGGGACACAAAAATATTTATTAATGTATATAAATACATATAATTAATATTTAATTTATTTGTGATATTTGTGAGTTTGGTACGCTGGAGACATCGACAAGTTTGCCACTTGTCATGATTGGCCTATAGTAAAGTTGGCTTATTTATAAGCGTGGTTTCTGACCACCCCGAAAGGGAAACGGTCGTGATGATACTTTACTTACTTTTATTTATATTATATAGACTTGTCATATGCGAAAGCATAACATAATGTCGGTTGACTTTTTTTAACTGTCGCACCTTGGGAGCATGGGAAACCCTAAGCCAAACGTCCGGCCAAGGAGTTCTCCAAATAGCTGACGGAGACATCTGGAGACAGGAAGGTTGGTAATTATTTCTGCCAACGTAATAGCCTCGCTATACAGAGGAGAAATGTTGCCAGCCTTCTTGGGAATATCTCTGATGGGACATTTCTAGATTAGTTTAAATAGGTTGTAGGCGGACTGATGGTGGTAATTTGCCCAGTCTGCCGGTGCGGAGAAATATCGACCGTCCGTGCCGATAAACCCAGTAAAGATCACATCTCTGAATATCGTGCTAAGTTGAAGTGGCTGCCAATTCGTTGTCGCAGAAATCTAAGAGTTCTCTGTCTCCTTTTCCCTGTTTTAAACGAGCCCTGCGACTCCGAAATGCCTCAAGGACAATTTTGCCTATCTCTCTTCTTTCCACGATAAATCTTTACGTTCTTCTCACAACTCTCTTCTTTCTGTTCCCTCACATCATTCTGGATTTGTCTCCAACTTATTCGTAGTAGCTGCCACAAAATTATGGAATGATCTTCCAGTAAACATAAGGCAGGCAACTAACAGATTGTCGTTTAAAAAACTGGTCTATTGACACTTTATGAATAGCTCTAAACCACATTTACGTGTATGTACAATTTTGTGTATGTATTAGTATTTAGTATATTGATATTATAATACATATATAAGAATATATAAGTAGGTATATAATTTTTGTAGAATTATCCTATAATTGTAAATTATTGTTACTTTCATTGCAACTATATTTGTTTAAATTTGTCCCTAATGTTTGGCTGTCAGAAAATGTCTTCGGGCATTAAGTCCGCCTTTGTGCTTTGTGCAATAAAGATTTTAAATAAATAAATAAAGTGTATCCACACGTTTAGGGATCAGGCTCGCATTGCCGTCACGCCCAGTCAAGCCGGCATAGTTTTAAGGACTGATGTCAGTCATAAGCTTCAGGAAGCTAAGGTGCCGAATGAGATGATAAATTTATTGCGGTACTGGTACGGTCACCAGACTAACCAGGTCAAATGGAGAGGGAAGCTTTCTGATGAGTACAGGTTGGATTGTGGCGTGCGTCAAGGTGGTAAAAGTTCTCCAGCACTCTTCAACCTGTACATGAACCAGTTGATTGCCGAGCATGGCAGCGCTGGTGTCGGCTGCTCGATTGATGGTAATATTATGAATAGCATCAGTTATGCGGACGACATGGTCCTGCTAAGTCCTTCAATCGGGGCACTCAGAAGGCTTCTGTCTAATCTGCGAGCGCTATGCTGAAACACACGGTCTCGTTTACAATGTAAAGAAGAGCGAGCTCCTGGTGTTTCGGGCGGGATTGCGAAAACCTTCATATGTTCCGCCTGTGACTCTGGGAGGTAAGGTTCTACAGAGAGTGTCGGCCTTCAAGTACCTCGGCCATGTGGTCACCGAGGATTTGAAGGACGACCTCGATCTGGAAAGGGAAAGGAGAGCGTTGGCGGTCCGCTGCAATATGCTGGCCCGTAGGTTCGCTCGTTGTAGGGCAGATGTCAAGGTGACCCTGTTTAAGGCATTCTGTCAAAATCTTTACACATGCAGCCTGTGGGTCAATTATACGCAGAGGGCCTACAACGCTCTTCGAGTACAATATAATAACGCCTTCAGGATGATGCTGGGGCTCCCTCGTTGGTGCAGTGCATCAGCGATGTTTGCGTGCGCGCACACAGATGATTTCTACTCAATATTGCGAAAACGAGTCGCGTCGTTGATGCACAGAGTAAGAGGGAGCGGCAACATCATCTTGAGGGCAGTTAGTGAGAAGCCAGATTGCCCTATCATGGGGCACTGGGTACATACTCACATGTATGTGCCCAGTGCGAGGGCAAGGCAAATATAAAAAGTAAATGTCCTCTTTTTACTAATATAGAATAAGCAAACACTATGTTACTAACCCCTATGGATACTATTCCGAAATAAACGCATTTTATTTTATTTTTATTTTTATAAGTGCCTGATTCCAGTTGCTAATATTCATGGAACTTTCGCGCCAAAGATGAAATAGAAAATGGCAATGGAAATTTTAGCGGATTTCTCATATGTAACTATAAAGAACCATAAACTGTCGAGTCGCAGTAATGAAATGACTAAAGTCAAACGATAAAGTATCTATCTTCTCTTTTATGTCAACTGTAACGAGCCATGAAGATTATATTTTATTATATGTGCCTTATGTAGGCGTTTTTTCAACTATTGCCACGGACTTCTATATAAAAACTTGTTCAATAAATCAATACAATTTGTTGCACGTAAGTTTGAAATTCACATAAATATATTGATGTTTTTGCTTAACCGACTTTTGAAAAATCAACGTGAGTTGTCGGCGCTCGCAACTGTATTTAAACAGCTCGCGCCGCGCCGATCTAGTGACTTAAACCGGCTAGGGCTAATCGCATTCGTGTCTGCAGAAGCGTATAATGAAATGACGTCAACTATAAAGTATCTTTTATTTTATGTCAACTGTAATATGCCATGAAGATCATATATTATTATACGTGACTTTACGTTGTAGTTTTTTCAACTAATGCCACGAAGTGTATACAACAGTAAAGTATTATCACGACCGTTTTGGGGTGGTCAGAAACCACGTCAAAAACATTTAGCTAACTTTACTATAGGCCAATCATGACAAGTGGCAAGCTCGTCGATGTCTCCAGCTTGAGAAATATCACAAATAAATTAAATATTAAATTAATGTATTTATTTACATTAATAAATATTTTTGTTTCCCGACCAGGAATCAACCCCGGTACCTTCGAGTCTTAATCCCGGACTTAACCGCTAGACCACGGAGGTAGTTAAGAGTAAGTGTTCAATAAATCAATCTTTTGTTTAACCGTGTTTAAAATAATCAATGCCAGTTATCGACTCTTTCAGCTTTAAACAGCTCGCGCCGATCGAGTGGAGTAAATCGGCCAATCATATCCGTGTACGCACAACGTATAATAAAATGACTAATGTCAACCGATAAAGTATATATAATTTTATGTCCAACTGTAACGAGCTATGAAGATCATATTTTATATGCCACGGATTTTTATATAAAGGCTTGTTCAATAAATTTATAAATTTTGTTTCTGCTTTATTGCACAATAAATAAACAAATTATGTAAATATAAGTTTATTTATTAACCGAGTATTCAATAATCAATACCAGTTGTCGGCGCTCGCAACTGTATTTAAACCGCGCCGCGCCGATCGAGTGGGGCGAACTGGCTCTTCATAACATTTTTTTGTATCGACAGCAATATTTTGTACTATTAGGCGTGTCTTTTATATAAAAGTCAACGCCTGTAATATTTTTCTTACTTCATTGTTTGTCTACGAAGCCAATTTCTCCGGCTTTCCTTTGATTATGTTCTTTCATCACTACCCACGCGTTTCGTTAACAATACAATGCTTATAAAAATCTAACATAGTGATGTTATTGGTTAACGCAATCTCTATCTATAAACGACAACGTCCCTGATCGACTTATTTTATTTTTCATCTTTTCCCGTGTGAAATTAATTTCGTTGCGTATTATTTTGATTTTTTATATCTCCCAAGGTATTCATTCAATTTGCATAGTGTAAAGAGAAAAATATATCTTCATGAAATGCTTAAGCCAACTAAAGTATTGAAATAATAAGTAATACTAAGAAATACTAATGACGAAATACGCAAAAGGGTAGGTATTAAAGAAAGACAGACAGACAGACAGTGGGGTCGTCCAGGCCCGGACGCCTAATGGGCCTGGGTTGGGGATGGGGATATTCCCCCGTTAGCATAGGGACAAAAATAAGGAAAGGTATGCTCCGATGGTTCGGACATGTTGAAAGAATGAGTGAAGAGAGATTGACGAACCAGATATATAATGCGAAAGTTGTGGGTAAAAGAGGCCCTGGCAGACCAAGACTTACCTATCACGATCAAATAAATAAAACAATAGCTGAAGGTGCATTAAAAAGCCATCAAAATAAAAGGGCATGTATGAAGAGGTTGATGAATGTCGAAGAAGCGAAAGAGGTATGTCGTGATCGTGTCAAGTGGCGCTCAATTGTCTCTGCCTACCCCGCAAGGGATTTGGCGTGAAGATATGTATGTATGTATGTAATACTATTATATTTATGAAGAGAGAAGAGACAAATTTCTAAGCATTCCATGGATTCACCGTGCGGGTGCCGGGTCTATCGTGTATGGGTAAGAGATGAGAATAATGGTGTCCGGGCTTGCGACCGACAATATGCTGGTTTAAGAAAAGGAGGCCTTCCTTTTTTATTTTATTGCGAAATAATACGCTTACCATCCACCATTCTACTCCTCTCCCTACCCAACCAAATACTGTATGATTCCGTTAATGCCGTCTTGAAAGCTCGTTTCATGAATGTATTGCTTATTTTAATAGCTTTCCAATTAACGCTGTATATTTGCCATTTTTTTTAAGTATTGAAACAATATAAAAGAATTACAATATTAAATAAACTATATTACAACAAAATCTAACCTAAAATAATAATAATAATACATAGAAAATAAAAATTAAATACTTTCAAAAAAAATAGCTCCTCCAAATCGCTGTCTTGTGGCATGGTGCCCAATACACTAGCAGCATTTCCCCTTTGAATGATGAGACTTAATTTGTGGGAGAAAAAACTGCCAGCCCTATTGTCACCAGAGACGTCAATGAGCCTTCGAACAATTTCTTTATAAAAGGCTTTAAGTTCCGATCCCCACGGGCCCATCGTTTCTACAGCAAACATCGAGAAAAAGTAACTATTGCAAATAGTTTCATATTTTCGACGCTTGCTGATCTGCGCTTGTTCCGCTGCAATACCAGCTCTAACAGAAGTTCCTTGAAGGTCCCAAGGCTATGGAATCCCAACAGGTAAAATCCCATACCATGGATTGACCCAATCTCCAAGGAACTAATGTCATTCCGTCTGAACGCTTGCCTTAGTATTAAAATGGATATAGTATGTTATCCTTAAGAGATAGACATATGCTCTAGCGGACTTTTCTGTGGACCTATATAGGATACACAATTCCACCATACATTATTTTGTTATATCTCAAGGGGGTTTTTTATATTTATTTAAAAATCAATAGATAAAAATATGTAGAATTCTAATATAAAAACGTCTCCGCAAAACCAATCAAAGTCATGTAGCTGCACCAACAGCCACGAGCCAACAAGCGTCAAGAGCGCCTAATATTAGTATTTATATCGATTGAAAATAGTCTTTTTGCAGAATTTCCGATAAATATCTCATGTGACATTATCATTGCTTGAGAATTGCCCCCCAAAGTTGGTAGGTACACGTATCAAGCGGCACGTTTTTAAAGTGAGTTTTGTATTGAATAGGCCCATCTATATACATCAATCATCTCACACCTCCGATTCGCGGATGACATAGTCATCATGGCCAGCTCGCTCAAGGATCTTAGCAGAATGTTAAACGGCTTAAACGTGGCTTCTCAGCAGGTTGGCCTCGGAATGAACCTGGATAAGACTAAGGTTATGTTCAATGACCATGTCAAGCCGAGGCCAATCTGTGTGGGAAATGCTACTCTCGAAGTTGTGCAGGAATACGTCTACCTTGGACAGACTATTCAGCTAGGCGCTGCTAACTTCAGCAAAGAAGCCGACAGACGCATTCAGGTAGGATGGGCGGCATTCGGGAAACTTCGACATATCTTCTCATCGTCCATACCACAGTGTTTGAAGACAAAAGTCTTCAACCAGTGCGTCCTCCCCGTAATGTCGTACGGAGCAGAGACGTGGACACTGACAGTGGGTCTGGTTCACAAATTCAAGGTCGCTCAGCGAGCTATGGAGAGAGCTATGCTTGGTATTTCTCTGATGGATAGAATTCGAAACGTTGAAATTCGTCAGAGAACCAAAGTTACTGACATTAAAAATTAGCAAGCTGAAGTGGCAATGGGCCGGACACATCTGCCGCAGAACCGACGATCGATGGGGCAAACGGGTTCTGAGGAGGGTCGCTGGTGGGGGTTGGATGAGGATTGCAAAAGACCGCGTGCAGTGGTGAGCCTTGGGGGAGGCCTATATCCAGCAGTGGAGAGACACAGGCTGATGATGATGATGATGATGATATACATCAATGGTCTAACCCTACCTTAACAAAGCGGAACGCAAGCCAGTTATAAGAAGTAATCTAAAAAACAAACATAGAATTTGTTCAATTTCCCCCATTCGTGTCGTGGAGACTGCATTGCGCTTGGTGGTACTAATTCAATTTAAACGCTTCGTCCGGCCTTAAAAACTACCCCTAACCATAGACTACGTATTATGGACACGACACTATAAAAACAACTAGGTCGAATATAAGACCGAGCAAATATACATTGAGTTACTTTATTTTAAGAAAGAAAGAAAAAAGTTTATTTGTCACAAAATAATAATAGTAATACAACAAACAAGATAGTGTGATGACAAATAGGGAATCAGCTCAGCAATAAGCTGCAACACTAGGGCACAGCGTTGATTTTCAGCTGATCCCTCACAATTTTGACATTAACATTGTATTCCAATAAATTGACGAGAACAATATTAAATATCAACTATTTACAAATAAATATTGTAAATAAATATCTATTCACGTAAGCATATTGTATGCCCATAATATGGGCAGATTGCATCATCATGACATGTACATACAACTGTAATTAGAATAAGCAATCTATACAATTTTTTTATTAATTTAATTTTTTATTTATTTTATTTTATTATGGCACAAAGAGTCATTACAAATGAAGTTATATAATTTAAAAAGAAAACATAAAAGAAGACCTTTAGGGCCAATACTTAAACAAATTGTAAGCAGTTAATTATAGAAGGAAGACATAATAATAATAATAATTCTACCTATAATAAAGATTTACCTGATAAAGTTAATATTATAATCGCATAGTATTGTGGATTACTCCAAATATATTTAATGACAGTTTTGTATACGTAAATTTTTATTATTTATTTTTAGTTTATATATATATTTTTATATTATTCATTTATTATATGTGGACTCAATGTTACGCTTAAATAACTTTACTAGTCGCATCAGGACAAGTGGAAAGCTCGTCGATGTCTCTAGCGTCCCAGATGAATCAATATATTAAGCTAGCTGTATGTTGGTTTATAGGGAACTTTGGCACAATGCCAAACCACTAATGCCACTCACATATACTAATATTATCCCATTACGTAACATAACAAGATCTCACCGCATCACTGTATTCTATACTATTCGATGGGTAATTAATTATTCGATAAGAAAACAGTTGGTTAGCTAAGATAAATCCTCTCATTAGAGTTAATTATTTCTTTATTTTCATCACCATCATTTCATCATTACAGTGTCAACACAGCGTCCTGACCTCCTCTGTTGGAGATGGACCTTCCGGAATATATATCTGTAGAATTTGGCCTACACTCGCCACGCTACCTAGACGGGGGTTGGCTAGGATATTATGTAATTTTTTTACTGACAATTTATTAACGATTCCACAACGTGGTATTAGTGGAACCAGGACGGATGACAGTTTAACGTGCTCTCCGAGGCACGGGAACGGTGGTGTTGTAAATCTATGACAAATGTACGTAAGAAAGTATTTCTCATTGGTACACGGCGGGGGGGTTTTACAATACCACCGTTCTCGTGCCTCAGAGAGCACGTTAAGCCGTCGGTCCCGGTTCCACTAATACCAGCTTGTAGAATCATTAATAAATTGTCATTAAATAAAAATATATCAGATCCTCGCCAACCCGTCTGGCCAGCGGTGGCGAATGTAGGCCAAATTCTCCAGATATATGTTCTGGAAGGCTCATCGTCAACAGTGGAGGTATAAGGATTAGATAAATTATTTTATACATTAAAATTGTTTTTATTTGATTATTATTTTTAAGCAAAGCTTTATCGATTGCAGTCTAAAGCTATGCCCGCATCAATCATTCGAATTCGAACTTTTGTAACATGCATTAAGTTTAATTAAGTGGCAATAATAACCCTTTTTATTTTCTAACCTAGTAACACTGAACGCGACAGATGTGAGAACTAAAAACACAACTACCCCCAAGTCATTTACTTCACGACATTGAACCATTAATCCACTACTTAATTGAACTATATTTATAGACCAGGTTTTAGAACAGTGAAAAAATCCGCAAAATTATTTTTTTGTAACTAAACTTCTAAAGTAAAATGTCTGTCATACTTCGATTGTGATTATAACGATACACGTTAACGTTAATTATTAAATGATTTGGTCATTCGTTTATTTATAATAGCCCCTAGATCACAGCGTTCTAGACCCGAACAAGTCGGGCCAACGTTCTGGAAGTCATATCTCCTACAGCAGTGGGGTCTAGGACGCTCTGTTTTAAGTGATGTATTAATGATGATGATTTCTCAGTCTGTGTCTTTTGCTCTTCATATAGGCTAGACCATCACCAGAGATATGAGAGGAATATAGTCACCAATAGTATAACCATATGAATTTGGTGACTCTTACATATGTCGGACCCTGAAGATGTACAATGCTCTCCCAGCCAGTATATTTCCCAATTCTTATAACCTCGAGTCCTTTAAGTGAAGTGTTTAAAAGCTTGATGGCCGGCGTAATGGTAAGGACTGATGCGGTCAGTGGCTGTCTTCAGTTGCCCCCATTCTTGGATCTCAAATCATGCGTAGTATAAAAACTCTTGGTACATTATTTCTTTATTATCATTTTAGTTTTTTAATACTAGTGTTTGACTCGACGTTGCCAGTGTAATACTGCATGGAATTTATTAAAAATATTTTTTTTTATAATAAAATCTTCGAGTTCTTTAATAAAATCTTAAATTACGGCGCAGATAAGTTTTTCTAGAAATATCGCCACTCATACTGAGCTTAATGAAGTAGGTAACGAGAGATCGAGGATCTCGCAAACGTTGACTTATGTAATTCTTTCTCTCTCAATAACACGCGGTATAGTGGTCAGTGGTCGCGTGATAAAAACCCCAAGAATATTTCGATTTTAACTACTCAAACCTCATATCCATTCCCAAAAATGTTTCCTTGATGCCCTTGTTGTTAAACATAAGTCAACGAAAATTGGGCTTTTAATCCACTAATGCTCTTTTTATTTATACCCACATTGTGTTCAAATTATTATACACAATAAATTGACCCTTATTCTACTCACAATATAGAGCATTTTTCTTTGCTACTATTAAAGTTATTGTTGCATACATTTTACGATATTGTTAAGTAAATTTTACAGCTTATTCACACAGGGGTTAAGTTGAGAATAGTATTTTGCTTTAAGTAATAATTTGACTAATTAAAGGGGTGTGCACACCAGCAGGACATTGTAAAGGCGTAATTGTGTTTTGCTTGCGTCCATTCGACGAATAGCCATGAATATTAAGTTGGTTATAAAAGTTGTAAATAGCTTGTAACATTCGTTTAAAATGTTCATATCTTTTCTTTTTTGTTTTTATGTCTTAATCGCTTAGCTATCTTAGAAATGTGCAAGAATCTGTGTTAGTATATGTGGGGGGTGTATGTCTGTTTGTTACGTGCTCGTCTAATGGCTATGGTAGCTTGTTCCACTGGCAGGCTGCAGACACAGTGAAAGAATCTGAATATCTGCTAGTGGAGTGGGGTGAGATATATTGTCATGAATTGGTGTATATTTTGTTGATAAATCGATAATATTTTATTCGAAGTAATATACAACCAGTATAAAAGAATTACAATATAAAAGCTACCTAAATAATAAAATTAAAAATAAACTAAACTATAAATAAAAAATGTCCTCTAGAGATGTCCCATCCGAGATAGTCCCAAGGAGACTGGCAACATTTCCCCTCTGTATAGCGAGGCTAATACGTTGGCAGAAATAATTGCCAGCCTTCCTGTCTCCAGACCTTTCTGTCAGCCGCTTTGACAACTCCTTGGCCAAGCGCCTCGCTGACGGTCCCCATGGGCCCATCGTCTCGACCCCAAATGGCGCAAACTCGTAACCAGAACCAAGGTTGGCATATTTGCGCAATTTGAGGTTCTCCGCAGAAATAGCCGCTCTCCCCGCGCCTGACGAGGTCGCCTGGATGTGAGATGGAGCTAATGTGTCTAAATAAATTAAATAATAAAAACGCTTCATAGATCAACCTAAGTCTTCATCGCTAAGTAGGAGTTAAGTAAGATGTGTCGAATTATTTCTCCCAGTAAGCGTATCGGGTTTCGCCGCAAAGCACTTAAAGTAGGGAGAAGACACCTCCAGCCTCGAAGTCAACAACTTAAGTGTGGTTTGATAAAAGGCAATAAATTTGACGCCATTCCATTAGGTATTTAGGGAATTACATCAGTATTAAGGCTTTGACACACTTTTTTATTTAATTGCCTCTGTGGTCTAGCGGTTAAGTCCGTTGATAAAGTAAAATAAAGAAGGCGTGATGGTGACCTTGGTCGTAAGACCGCTTTCCTTAAATCCTACAAAGGTCGGTTCAAACCAATGAGAAATACACTTTTCTTACGTACACTTGTCATAGATTTACACAACCACCGGTCTCGTGCCTCGGTTAGCGCGTTAAGCCGTCGGTCCCGGTTCCATTAATACCAACTTGTGGAATCGTTAATCATTAAAAATTAACATAAGATCCTCGCTAACCCTGGCCAGACAGCCAGCGTGGCGAGTGTAGGCCAAATTTTTCAGACATATGTGTTCTGGAAGGCCTACCTCCAACAGTGGAGGTCTAGGACGCTGTGTAGAACACTTGCTGTAATGATGATGAAATAAATAAGTATTAACACAACCGTATCCATTAAGCGGTGGTCAGTAACCACACTTTTATAAGGAGTAAGTGCAAAAGCCAACTTTACTATAAGCATGAGAAAATCTATCTCGAGAAATATCACAAATAAATTAAATTAATTATTGTGTCCCGACCGGGAATCGAACCCGGTATCTCCACGTCTTAATCGCTAGACCACAGTTTACTATATAACTATATATGCTATTCTAAAAAGTTTATAATTTAAGCAGAAAAAATATACATAGTTTAGTTGTGCTAAAAGTTTAAAATATCATCATGACTAGATTATATATATTTTATATATCTTAATTTCACCGCAATATATATAATAATAGTAAATAGTAGTCAAAATACGTTTATTGTTAAGACTAATGATTTTTTTACTATATATATATATTTATCGTACACAATACAAGTAGTACATAAATATCCCTAAATGAATACTGGCATTTACTTGGTTACAAAAAAAAACAGCCATAATTCTAATTCGAAGGGGGAATGTTGTTCGTAGATAAATTCGACATACCTATATTTCCCGGATGTCTCCAGTATTCAATCTGTACGATTCCTTGTCTTGCACCATTCCTTTCATCGTTCAGGTTCGCATTCAGCGAGATATTACGAAAAATATGTGAATGGAAAAAAATCTATGAAGATTCCTTATTGCAAATAGGGTTGACTCACAGCAGTTGTTATTTTATCTCCTAAGAGAGTATAACGCTTTTTCACTCCTCTTGTCAATATATTCAAAGAATTTTCAAGTTTGAGTGTACTTTCGAGATGATAATATATACTATGACTAATGAAAAGAAATGAAACGAAATGAAATGACACGATGAGCTTTGCGACCGACAACAAAATAAAAATATAAATGTACGGCAGGCAACTACCACTACGGCAATTATTTCATTAAGTGGTGCAAAGATTTTGCTGGAACTCCTGTCGCACCAACTTCTACTGCGTAAAGATAGATTTACCCCACCTTACCAGATAACTGTGGAATACTCCTTGTGTAAGTATATGGTCTAAACATTTAAGATCATAATAGTTAAGTTCAGATAAGTGTTTATAGCCGATATACCGAAATACCTCAAGGACAAATTTACCTATCTCTCCTCAATTCATGACAGATCTCTTCGTTCGTCACACAATTCTGTTCTATCTGTCCCTTATCATCACTCTAGCTTTCAGTCTAACTCATTCGCAGTAGTGGCCGCAAATCTCTGGAACAGTTTACCAGTTGAAATTCGCCAAGCACCCAGCAAACCGTTGTTGAAAAAGCTGGTTTACTTTCATTACCTAAAGAGCTCCTCACAACGTATATAAGTATGTATTGTATGTAGTATATGGTAGCCAATATAGTGTGTAGTATATGTATTATTGTGTACATATTTGTATGTATGTGTATTTATTTTAATATCTAGTGATGTAAGATTAAATGAATTTATTTGGCAACGTTTCTTACAATCGTTTGCACCTAGCCTCATGACTGTAATGTTCTGTATTGTCCCAAAGGTTGGCTGCTAGAGAATGCCTAGCGGCATTAAGCCCGCCCTTTGTACATAGTGCAATAAAGTTTTAAATAAATAAATATAGTTGTCTCAATGGTTGGCTATGACATAATGTCTCGCGGCATTAAATGCCGCCTTTGTCTTTGTATATTAAAATAATAAATAAATAAATATATATTTATTTATTTAAAACTTTTTGCACTATGTACAAAGGCGGACCTAATGCCGCTAGACATTCTTACTCGGTCAACCTTAGGGACATTACGAACATTGTATGTGGAAGGTTCGCGCAAATTATAAAACATAATATAAGGGATATACTTGGGTAAATAATAAATTATAATAAATAATAACATACATACATATCTTCACGCCAAATCCCTTGCCGTGTAGGCAGAGACAATTGAGCGCCACTTGTCACGATTACGACATACCTCTTTCGCTTCTTCAACATTCATCAACCTCTTCATACATGCCCTTTTGTTTCGATGGCTTTTTAGCTTCACCTATTGTTTTATTTATTACAAGATAGGTAAGTCTTGGTCTGCCAGGGCTTCTTTTACCCACAACTTTCGCATAATATATTTCGTTCGTCAATCTCTCTTCGCTCATCCTTTCAACATACCCGAACCATCGGATATAATAACAGAAATACTAATTTTTTTTTTTATTTTGTTACAGGTACTGGTGCTTTTCAAACACAGAAAAATATTAAGTATTAGGTTTTTTAAAACTTTTACTTTAGCTAAATATTTTAGTTAAAAGTGCGTAATTTACGCTAAAAATTACCGCCACGGAGTTTATAAAATTTAGGGCGGCAAATTTCCATACTTTCCCGTTAAAGTCACATTTCAAGTAATTCATTATCAAACTTGAGCGAATTTTTCATTCTTTACCGACGAACAAAGTTCCTGTTATCTTTTTCGCCAGTTGTTTATTTTATAATACTGTTTAATATTTTTTTATCAACTTTTTTTTTAGTTGCTAACGACTCGGTTTAGAATCGCAAATCTTTAAGTGTCGTGGATTTGACAAAAAGAATACACCCTATATTCAATTGTTTATAAATATAGTCGATTACATGTAGATTATAATCAAGATATTTGTAAGTATTTAGTTTTTATATTAATTAGGTTTATCTTTTAGTTTATTTAATTTAAGGTTTTGTTTAGTTTATTTTTAACGTTATTGTTTAGGTAGCTTTAATTTATATTTATTGTTTGTATTTGTGTATCTTACTTCGAATAAATTTATTATGTATAATTTTTGTTATAGTATTATATTGTTTATATATATTTAATTAAAAACTACATAAAGTTAAAAACATATAAACTATCTGTAAATAAAAATACATTCGTGCTATTTGTAACACACCTCCTAAAACTAAAATTACTGACTGTTCCTTCTATCTATATACTTAAATGCTGTTTATTTGTAAAAAGTCACCCGGAACTTTTTAAAACTCTTGAGAATAATTGCAATTTTAAAACGCGTTATCCTAGTAGAATATTCCATTCGCATAAAAGTGCTCAATATAGCCGAAATTGTTATACAATGGCAACAAAGATTAATAAGCTTCCAGTTACTATAAGGGAGGAGTCAAACAAATGCTGGTTAATAAATGTTTTATTCGACAAAAGAATACCTAGACACTAAGCTCGACAAAGTCATGTGACTAAATAAATATTTGTATGCTAGAAATAGCGAAGCATGTGATATAATTACATATAATAATTTACATCTCTGTACCTACCATGTTTCTGACAAATAAATTATTTCAATTCATTTCAAAAAATATCCTCCAGCGACGTCCCATCAGAGATAGTCCAAAGAAGGCGGGCACCATTTCCTAGCAAAGCTAATACGTTGGCTGAAATAATTGCCAGCCTTCCTGTCTAAAGATGTCTCCATCAGCCGCTTGAACAACTCCTTGGCAGAGGGTCCCCATGATCCTATCGTCTCGACCCCAAACGGCGCAAACTTGTAACCTAAGCCGAGGTTGGCATATTTACGCAACTTGAGGTTCTCAGCAGAAACCGCCGCACTCGCCGCGCTGGACGAGGTTGCCTGGATGTGAGATGGGGATAATGTGTCTACACATGTCGCATGTAATAAATAATATAATACAAACTAATATAAACTACTTAATGGTAATATTTTTTAATTGTTTTTTATTTATTTATTGGCTTGTATGTATTGACAATATCCAAGTGTTACGTGCTAACCATACGGAAATAAATTATTTTGATTTAATAAAGTTGAAAGTTCAATTAATGCGTTCTTACAGTAATGTCATACGGAGTAGAGACGCGGGCACTGACAGTGGGTTTGGTCCACAGGTTTAAGGTCGCTCAGCGAGCTATGGAGAGACCTGCAGCCCTTACTTACTTAAGCGCAAACGTTATATAATGGAATCCGTTAACTATACATATATCACGCTGTTAAAGTTGATATTTGCACCGCTGTTGTCAATATTATAGAGTAGAGAATTGAATAATATTTTGTAATTATGACGCAAGCTAGTAATTATGACGTAAATAATGAAATCCACTAATAACGTTTGCGCTTAAGTAACAGAATAGAACTGTTGATGGATAAAGTTCGAAACGTAGACATTCGTCAGAGAACCAAATTTACCGATATAGCCTTTAAAATTAGTAAGCAATGGGCCCGGACACGTATGTCGCAGAACGGATGTCTGTTGGAGTGGACGGATTCTAAATGGAGACCACGTTCAGGAAGAGTCAGAGTGGGAACACCCCCGCCAGATAGATAAATGACCTGCAGAAGGTCGCTGGCGGGGCTGTATGAGGGTAGTTAAAGATCGTGTAAAAAGTTTGGGGAGGCTTGTATCCAGCAGTAGACAGACTCAGGCTGTTGATGATGATGATGACTTAATAATGAATAAATACAACTATAAAATTTTAAAAATGATAATATAAATACATAATTATAAATATAAAACTTGCTTCAAATCACTACCAAAGGGCAAAGTGCCAAGGATACTGGTAGCATTGCCACGCTGAATGGCATTGGCTGATGCTTTGGCCCAAATATTGCCCAGCCGTTCTCTTTCATTTATTTATTTAATAAGTAAATTAATAAAGATTATCATTTGTAAAATAAATGTATTATTAAATTTATTATATTCATCACAGCAAGACGTTGCTTTAGAATGGCAAAACATACTACGCATTAAAATATTTTTATTTAATTCTATTACAGTAGGATGCGACATATTACGCTGCATTAGCCCCTTTTACACATCCAGGCGACCTCGTCAAGCGCGGTTTCTGCTGAGATAGATAGAGATAGTCTCATCCGAGATAGTTCCAAGGGATTGGCAACATTTCCCCTCTGTATAACGAGGCTAATACGTTGGCAGAATTAATTGCTAGCCTTCCTGTCTCCAGACCTTTCCGTCAGCCGCTTTCACAACTCCTGGGCCAGGCGCCTCGCTGAAGGTCCCCATGGCCCATCGTCTCGACCCCAAACGGCGCAATTCGTAACCGGTACCGAGGTTAGCGTATTTGCGCAACTAGAGGTCCTCAGCAGAAAATGCCGCACTTACCACCCCTGACGAGGTCGCCTGGATGTGAGATGGAGCTAATGTTTCTACACACGTTGCATCTCACACCAGAGACCTGCCAAGTTATCACGGCCCAACAGTCATTCCGTCGGGTCCCTTGCCATCGCTCCGCACAATCCCAGAGGGTTTTAAGATTGCGGATACACCACAGTGACAAGAGCCCTTTGGATGATATCCTTAAGAGCTGCATGACGAGGAATGCGGCCAGCACTTCTAGCACAAGAAAGCCCGTGGTGTCCTAGACGATCGTTTGGTTCTCCGCATCGAAACTGGTGCGGGTGAACAGGCTGGGCTCCGAGACGAAGTCACACCGCCATGGAGTGTGCCAACCGATGCTGTGGGAAAAGCCTGCAACCAAAGACCCGACGTGGAAACGGCCATGAGGCGAGCCCGCTCTTTCTTTCTTTTGATATTATTTAAAACATCCAGTGTTTTGCCATCAGCCAACAGAGATAACTCATCCATCCCCATCGAAGTGGCATTCCGACAATCATCGCCCTAATTCTATTTAATCCAGGTTGATTTATATCTTCACCCGCCCGATTACATCAAATGCATTAGGACTGATGAATTTATTTGCATTACAAATCTAAGGATTATAGCTACTAGGAATGAAGATTGACGATTTAAGAACTAGTTCTATGTAAAACTTTTAAAGAATAGTTTAATAATAATAAAAATCTTTACTGCACATCATCATTTAGTTATTTATTTAAATCTTTATTGCCAAAGACAAAGGCGGGCTTATAATGCCGCTAGACATTCTATTCAAACCAACCATAGGGACAACTTACTTATGTTACTTGTGTTATCATCAGCTTGTGTCTCTCCACTGCTTATAATATATTAAATTTTTACTTGCACCTACCGTACAATTTAAATACTTTATCTGTCCCTAAGGTTGGCTATCAGAGAATGTCTAGCAGCATTAAGCTCGCCCCTTGTACATAGTGCAATAAGGTTTTAAATAAATAATTAAAAATAAGATATTTATAACGTGACATCGACCCCTCAAAATTGTCGCACATTTGGTCAAACGAATTGCCCATTCACTGCGGTTCCACACAAAATTAACCGATCAATCTTTATATTTGCGCAACTCACAATGACTACCACATGCGGGTTTGTTGCGTCATCAAGTATGTACCAATTACTTCTCGTACTAATAAAACTAAAATGTCCGTGATTTTATTTCCTAAAACTCTTATGTATGCTTCTCGCTCGCACAATCAAATATTTTCAAAGGTTTTTCATTTCTGAGCATACTTTTATGAAATATAGTTTATCACCTTTCTAGTAAGTACGAAAACTAAATGCCCACCTCGATCCTTGGCGCCGCATCAGACTGGAAAATTCTTATGGATACATTTAACAATCATTATAGGGTCACAGAGAAACTAGCTGTATCAGCCTGACATCTTAGTGTTTACTTAGGACCTAAAAAAAGGTTATCCTTATTGAACTTACCGTTCCGTTGTAATCAAATGTTGCAAACGACCACAACGTGAAATCGAATAAATATTATGATCTCACAAAAGAAATGATCAGGAACGGGTTCAAGACTCAGCGCGAAGTTGGTGCGAGATAAGTTCCATCAAAATGTTTGCACCACTAACTAAAAGTATTGGGCCTAAGCATGTCTGTAGCCCTATTTTATTACTTAGTCGCAAACGTTATTAGTGGATTTCGTTATTTACAGCAGAGATTGCGTCATAATTACAAAATATTATTCAATTCTCAACTTTATAATCGCTCGATCTTGACAGCGGCCGTGCAAATATCAACTTTAATAGCGTGATATTATATATAGTTACCGGATTCCATTATATAACGTTTGCGTTTAAGTAACAGAATATAGGGCCGCTCCCGTCAATACATTTATAGAAAGAGCTTCCAAAACGGCTTTAATGGAATCATACAGTATTTGTTTAAGTAGCTAGGTGTTCGGTAATCATTTGAATGTAAATATTTATTTGTAAAATACAGCTGTGAAATAAGAGCAAGGAATAATAATAATAATAATCCATGGAATGCTTAGAAATTTATCTTCTTCTATATATATGTTTTAGAGAAAAATCGTTATAAATGTTTTTACTATTTTTCTCTGTCTAAAATTTGGTATATGAAATTAAAAATATATCTCAAGTTGCAAAAGTTGTGGGTAAAAGAGGCCCTGGCACACCAATACTCACATATCACGACCAAATTAATAAAACAATATCTGAAGGTGCGTTGAAAAGCTGTCGAAACAAAAGGGCATGTATGAAGAGGTTGATGAATGTCGAAGACGCGAAAGAGGTATGTCGTGACCGTGACAAGTGGCGCTCAATTGTCTTTGCCTACCCCGCAAGGGATTTGGCGTGAAGATATGTATGTATATGTATGTAAAACTATATCCAAAATGTCTGTAATTTTATTTCCTAGATGAACTATATTTCTCAAAAGTACACTCACACTTGTTCTTGTTGACAATGTTGTATTGTGCGAGCGAGATGCATGCAAAAATGTTAAATGATGTTATTCCGTCTTTTAAAAATATAGACAGATGGTGTAACGAAGAGCGCTGCCCTACTGAATCAATTACACCGATTGAGATATCGATGACAATGAATCGAAATAGACGACAGACGTATTGGTGGACACAATTAATGTCGAAGGGTGGTGCTACTTAATAGTCATGGTCGAACATACAAGCCGATTTGAATTCATTTATTGCAGCAAGATCAAATAAGATAGAGAGTTGATGGTTGGAGTTCTCATACAATTTTTTTGTCACCTTAAATTGCATTTCTTTAATGGGGTGTATCAGGCGAATCTTTTTATAGATGTCGCTAGCGGCAATGGTACCTATGCCGCACATTTTTTTAATTATTTTGTAGGTTTTTATTTTTATAACAGAAAAAAATATTTTTAATTAACGTTACCTACCTTAAAAGACGAATTAAGAAAGCGCACATCGTCTTTAAAAAGAAAAAAGGTTTTATTAATAGAATGGCAATTTAGAGATCACCATATACTTGTTATCCAACTGACAGTTATATTAGGTACCATCTATCATGCACCATCTACCGTGATAAAAAGTTAGTGATACACCTCATTTACAAATAAAGTAGATTAAAAAAAAAATTATAGGTGGACCGTGAAGGTAAACAAGCTTAAAAAATATTCTTGAACATTGTTGCCATAAACAATCTAACCTATGAATGTATTAATAAATAAATTCGCAGCTGTAAAGGGGCCGTGTCAACTTATTCTCTAAATAATAATGTCAAATATCAATATCGGCTCTCGTCACGATAATTCGAACCTCTCTATAATTCAAAGTTATCACAAGTTCCCTACAAATTCTCTTTTATATTTCGAACTAAATCAACACAATTTTATGCACTTGGTAATTCGAATGAAAAAATCATTGCTACGTAACAAAATGACGCGGTAATTCAAACGCATCGGCGTCAAACACTCGACAATTCAAATTTGCAGAGAGAAAGAGACAGCAAGATTGTAAGTACATTTAGAGACAAGTTCAAACTTATAGTATTGATCAAAATATAATAATTCAAAGTTTTATTTTCTTTTCTCAAAAAAATCTCTGTTTTGTTATATTTGTATTTCAAACATTCGATAATTCGTAATATTTTAATAGTCCCTTGAGTTTCAAACTGACGAGATTCGGCTATTAAATTAAATTTAAATTCGTAGCTGTAAATAGGCCGTGTCAACTTATTAACTAATAATAAAATTAAATAAACATTAAAATTAAACTATTTTTTTTGGCTGTAAAGGGGCCGTGTCAACTTATAATATAACAGTTTTAAATAATAATAATTCTACTTAACAAGCCAGTGTAGTAGGAGTGGTGAGTGGCCAGGCCAAGTTTAAAATATATGTATGTAGTATTATATTATTATAGAGGACATTTACTTATAATTTATTTTGAATTTTAATATTTACAAAATATAAAATAATAATTACTAAAATTAAATTAAATAACTATAAACTAAACCTAATAAAATTATAAACTGTAAATAAAAAATATATAGTATGTAGTATATGTATTATTGTGTACATATTTGTATGTATATTAATATGTATTATGATATCATAAAATAAGTTTATTTTATTTTTCCTTTAAATTAAGTTTCATATTTGAGCCCTTTGCACCTACTTCTTAATCAAAATTCTCTATATTGTCCCAAAGGTTGGCTGCTAGAGAATGCCTAGCGGCATTAAGTCCGCCCTTTGTACATAGTGCAATAAAGTTTTTAAATAAATAAATACAAAATATCCTATATAATTAAGTTTAATTTATTTTTTTATATACTAGATCGTGGCTGTATAAGGGCCGTGTCATCTTACATTCTAAATACTTAATAATTATAATTACTACGAGTATGTCTATAATAAATAAAATTATAATTTAAATTAATTGGACCACCTATTAAAAAAAACTACGGCAGTTGTAACAAGGTTATTTTCTGTTTATAATTCGCAGTGAATTCGAAAACTGCCTCCGTGGTCTAGCGGTTAAGTCCGTGGATATAGACTGGGGAGTACGGGTTCGATTCCTGATCGGGACACAAAAATATTTATTAATGTAAATAAATACATTTAATTAATATTAAGTTTATTTGTGATATTTCTCGAGTTTGGTACTGGAGACATCGACGAGCTTGCCACATGTCATGATTGGCCTATAGTAAAGTTGGTTAAATGTGAATCCGCTTATTTATAAGCGTGATTTCTGAACACCGCGAAAGTGATGATACTATAGAATTCGCAGGAGTGAGCTAAAGGCTTCCTTTCCAGACACGCGTAAACTAAGTATATTACTATAGAAACATTATATTCCTTTGTAATCGTCCCCCCTCGATTTGTAAGTAAAATTTAACAGTCAGCAGACTGAAATAAATTACTCACGAAAACGTGAAGCGAGCGAAAAAACCAAACTCTCATATACAAAGATCTTTCATATCTTTTGGATACCGCATTGTTATTATTATTAGTACAAAAAATAATGGTAACTTAATTCTTTGACACTGATAAGCACCTTCATATTTGTTGTTTCATCATCATCAACATCACAGCACCTAGAACACAAAGTCCTAGAACTCCACTATTGGAGATTGGATTATTGTAATTATTTAAAAACTTTATTGCACAAAGCACAAAAGCGGATTTAATGCGTGGACATTCTCTGGCAGCCAAACCTTATGGACAAATTTGAACAAATATAGGTGCAATGAAAGTAACAGTAATATACAGTTATAGTATGTACCAGGTATTGTATTCTCATAGGTACTGATAACTTAATTTAAAAGGTTATTACTTGATCGTTGTGGTGCAGTTCTGTATATGTTTTATTTTGTAAATCTGATATAGCTGAGTTTTCCTTGCAGATTCCTTTCTCAGTCAGATTAAACATTAACAGGTCACTGGAATTTGCTAAGCTGCTGGTCTTCTGCTAACAGCTTACTTATTGGACCACTTTGCTGCTTAGTCTTCTACTAGCAGGAGTAGAATCATTCAAAATAATTAAATTAATGACGTTTCATAAATGCCTGTAATAGGTTTACGTGAATAAAGATATTTTGACTTTGACTTTGACTTAGGATAATTCAACAAATATTATATATTCTTATATATGTATTATAATATCAATATACCAAATACTATTACATACACAAATACAACTTGCTAACGTGGTTTAGAGCTATTCATAAAGTGTGAATATGTGAATTAATTAAACAAATAAAATAAATCAGATGAGCTTCTCAGATTTTTTTGTTGTTGAGAATATGGTCTACTCTTGCCACGCTAAGTTGGCGACGACACTTCCGCTAGCTAATGCGATATCTACGTAATTAAAATATCATTGGTAATATCACGAAGACTTGTAATTAATGGAGTTGTCACGAAGAGAGATAATAGATAGGTCCTTACGTTTGAGTGTTTTTGCTGACGATATAAATATTCAAATATTTTTAATGGCATTTCGGGGATACATTACACAGCGTTCGTGTACATTTGAGTTTAATTACAATTATCATTGGATAACTACCTAAATCAAAATATTTCGATTATAGTTCAACGAGGAAATGCGGCGAGCGTTTTAGGTACCCTCCCTGGTGGTAAGCCCTTAGTTTATTTTGTAGAATAGTTTTAATTTCATAGGTATTTTTAGTTTTATTTATAATTAGTTGTTTAATCTATTTTATTTAAATATTCTTTTATATTGTTTATATATTACTTCGAATAAAAGAACGTCTATTATCAATCCTAAAAAATAAATAAATAAAAAATGTTATTTAATTGTACAACGTACATTATTTAAGTGAAATCTTTAACTTAAAAGTAGACAATAAAATTAATAAATGAATAGTCAGTCTAACTAAAGAATAGCGAAACTAAAAAATAATAATAATAGGTTTTACAATTTAACGGATCATATTACGATTTACCTTGAGACATATTTCTTCCTTTCAGTCATCGTTGAATCCAGTAATCAATAGGTTTAGACGCCTGGATAAATCGCTTGGTGTAAAGTGTTGTGTGTATTGATTTCTAGAACTTTTAAAGTGATAAGTGGGTAGGTTTACACCTAAATAATGTAAATTAAATAAAAATAATTAATGAAAAAAAATACACTAAAAAAGGTTGCTAATACCTGAAAGTGATTCATATTTGATATAATAGTTAGAACACATGGTCTCGCCGAGGTAAGCGGCCAGAGATTGGCAACCAGCGGTCACAGCGTGGTCCAATTAATCCGAAATCAATTCGACGCTCGCTTGGCATAAAGGCATAAATACAACAAAAAATAAAACAAATAGGTTTGCTATGTTGATGAGCCTTGCAAAATGTATTATTGTGTAATTTAGCCTACTCTTCATTGAAATTCTTAACGATTCCACAATTTAGAAAAAAAAAATATTCATTACAAAATAAAACACAAACAGTAACCTTAAAATACAAAAAGATCATGTGGTGACAAATAAGGAATCAGTTCAGCAATAAGCTGCAATACTGGCTCACAGCGCTGATTTTCAGCTGATCTCTCACAATAAACCATTAATACATAACAAATATACCTAAATGTGAATAAGAAATAAAATAAAATAAAAAATAATAATAACATCGAAAACTAAAAACTAGAAAAAAAGGAGTAAAAATTAGATAAAACAATAATACATATTTTGGACTTTAAAAAACATATACACCAGCAACTTATCACTAAACACTAATAATATAAAAGTTTATGTTACAAAAGTACACCAGTTCCGAGTGATACTTCTTTACAGGTGTATACAATACTATATGCTCTCTTAGCCTGTGTTTATTAAAATTCTTGTAACCGACCGTTTCCCTTTCGGGGTGATCAAAAACTTTACTATAGGCCAATCATAACAAGTGGCGAGCTCGTCGATGTCTCCAGCGTACCAAACTCGAGAAATATCACAAATAAATTAAATATATTTATTTACATTAATAAATATTTTTGTGTCCCGACCCGAGGAATCGAACCCGTTACCTCCGAGTCTAAATCCACGGACTTAACAGCTAGACCATGGAGGCATAAGTTTTTGAATTGGTACATAAAAATATACATTTACAGGTAGATATTTTTGTTATGTAACTTTTGTTAGTTTTTGGTAATTTAATTTTTAAAAGTAAAAGTTTTTTAAGTTTTTTTTTTATTGATAAATGCTGTGACACTTATTTCTTACATATTATATTAGATAAGTTATAATATATGTACTGCTGTGTGTACTATATAAATTAATAATTACATACATACATATGTTCACGCCAGATTCCTTATGGGGTATGCAGATACGATTGAGCGCCATTTGTCCCGATCGCCGCAAAACTCTTTCGCTTCTTCGACATTCATCAACCTTTTCATACAAGCCCTTTTTGTTTCGTAGACTCTTTACTGCACCTTCAGATAGTATCCAATTTATTTGGTCGTGATAGGTCAGTCTTAGTCTGCCAGGTCCTTTTTTACCTACAACTTTCGCATTATATATCTGGTTCGCTAATATTTCTTTACTTATGTTTAAATATGTCAGTACCATCGGTGCATGCCTTTCCTTATTTTTGTCCCTATACCTACTCTTTTACGTAATTTGTCGCATATCCTATGTCTTAAGCGTATTCTGAAATATTTTATTTATAAAATTTTTACTGTACAAAATAATTTAAAAAGTAGTGTACAAGGTCGAACTTAATGCCTTCCGGCATTTTATAACAGCTAATCTTTGGGAGTGTGGCAGAGGATTGCGGGTGCATTAAGATAAATACAATTACTTATGAATAAATAAAAACTATTACATAAATAACTGACCTTTGTAAGATTTAAGGAACGCGTTCTTACAACCGAGCCACCTACTCGCCCATGTATTAATAATATATTTGTTTTTAGTAAAATAACTGCCTCCTTGGTCTAGCGGTTAAGTCCGTGGATTTAGACTCGGAGGTACCGGGTTCGATTCCTGGTCGGGACACAAAAATATTTCTTAATGTAAATAAATACATTTTTTTTATATTTAATTTGTGATATTTCCTGAGTTTGGTACGCTTGGAGTCATCGACGAGCTTGCCACTTGTCATGATTGGGCTATAGTAAAGTTTTCTAAATGTGAATCGGCTTATTTAAAAGCGTGGTTTCTGACCACCCCGAAAGGGAAACGGTCGTGATGATACTTACTATGTATATATATAGGCGCGGTGGTAGCTCGGTTGTAAGAACGCGTTCGTAGGATACAAAGGTCGGTTCAAACCCACCCGGCATGTACCAATGAGAAATACACTTTTCTTAAGTACATTTGTCAAAGATACAACACCACCGTTCCCGTGCCTCGGAGAGCACGTTTAGCCGTCGGTCCCGGTTCCACTAATACCAACTTGTGGAATCGTTAATAAATTGTCATAAAAATGACATCAAATCCTCGCCAAGCCGTCTGGCCAGCGTGGCGAGTGTAGGCCAAATTTTTCAGATATATGTTCTGGAAGGCCCATCTCCAGCAGTGGAGGTCTAGAACGCTGTGTTCTAGGGGCTGTAATGATGATAATAACATAAATACTTACAAATATACTATACTTATAAATAGTTACTTACGTCTTGCTTCTATACATCAGTGTTGGTACCAATGCTGCAATATGTAGATACGTCTTTATGCCATGTGAGCGTATAGAATAATGTCGATTAATTCAGTCCAAGCTGATTGCCTCTGCACGGTCAGCTACACGGACATTTAATCAACTTGCTGGCCACAGTATGTTCAAATAACACCTAATTTGCGGTAGACTCGTAATCTGCTCTAGTGGTGAAATACTTACGCTGTGGTTCAAAATGCCAATAATCGAGTATTAAGTACTGAGAACTTAATTTTTTTTTATTATTTATTTATTTAAAAACTTAATTGCACTTTGTACAAAGGTGGACTTAATGCCGTTAGACATTCTCTGACAGCCAAACCTTTAGGACATTTAGACAGTATCAATGGTAAGTATGTGCAATATTATTAAATGACAATTTGTAAGATAAATGTAGACATAACAACAAATACATTATTCGATTCTTGAAAAAGTTCTTCGCGCCATTTTGCGTGGACATGTCAAGTGCAAGTTTTTGTTTTGTAAATAAATTTACTGTGGATATTATTGGTCAAAAGTGGTGTTGTTTTGTTTAATAATGTGCTGCAATGTGAATAATTATGGAAAACGATAAATTGGACTTTAAATATGGGGCACAGAGCAGTTGCAGTTTATTTTTATGCGGTTTTCCCGCGCTGTGAACTCCCATATTTTACCCGACGTGTTTGAGCTATGGTGTCACGAGTGACTCCAAGAAAAGCATCAAATTCTGCAGCATCTGGAATTTGATGATGACCTCATTGTCTCATTAAAAAGAAAGATATATTACGTCAAACTTGGCTGTATGGACTAGACTCTTTGCCTTCCCTATCATCTCATTCATTATTCATCGGGCGAATAGAGCCAAAAAAAAAAAATAGAATCTTTTGTTTCCTTAGCCTGAGAGTTCTAGTAATATTTAGTTCTAAGTCAACAATGAAATATGTTTTATTCTATATCTTGTTATTTATTTTCGTGGTCTAGTGGATTTAGACGCGGAGGAAACGGGTTTGATTCCTGGTCAGGACACAATAATTTATTTGTGAAATTTTTCGAGTTTGGTACGCTCAGCGAGCTTGTGACTTGTCATGATGAGCCTATAGTAGAGTATAGTGAAGTTTTTTTAAAAGCGTGGGTTCTGACAACCCCGGTGAGGATATGTACGGTCGTGATGATGATGAGAATTGCATAATTAAATAAAAACGACAAAGTTGCTTTTTGATTGAATATACTCAGAACAAAAGCTAATTCGATAATGCCAATGATGTTGAATCGTAATTAATTAAATATGTTGATTGAGTTTTTAATTAACAAAACAATTGAACTGGAAAATGTTGAAATGTTATTTGTAATTAGGTGGCCTTTTTAACTGAACTCAAAAAAGAAAGAGATTTTTTCGCCAATTATAAATCGATTTTAATAATTTTTGTTTGGTAGGTCATACTTCATAGGTGTTCCCATTGAGAAAATTAAAAAATAAAATATACACATATAATACACAGATAATGTTTTGGTTTGTGGTTCTCTTTTTGGTTTTTTACAGTTAAAAAACACAGAAACATTAGCAAAAAACAAAGATGATTGTTAGTATTTGTAAAAAGGATTAAGTAATATTTATTATACAATAACAATACCTATTCTTAAAGAAAAAACTACGTATTTATATACCTATGCACAAAACAATTAAAAAAAAAAAAACGACTTTATAACTTTACCTATATCTACAAACATAAACTAAAAACTAAAAAAAAATACTTTATCATCATGAGCCTTTAAGGCCAATCAACTCAACGTTATTTTCTTTTTTTTTGTTTATTTTAGTCTTAATAGCTTTCTTACTTTTATTGTTGTTTTTTTTCTTTTTTTAAGCTTGTAATAGATTAGTTTTTATTTTTTTATTATTATTTAAATCGTTTATGTAGATATATTATATCATATTATATATTATTAATATTAAGATTTAATATTAGTTTTAATTTCATATACTTAATTTAGATTTAAATTTTGTATTTATCTCTGTTATATAACTTTAATTAGAAGCTCTTGTTTAGTGTATGTCAATTACAGTCTCCTGGTTTTAGTCCCTGCGTAGACAAGACAGGTATTACTATGTAGATTGTACTGTGATCGGCATACACCTGCTGTTATTATTTATTTATTTTTCTTCTATTTTTATTATGTAGTTACGAGATCATTACATGTCTGGCCGTGCCGAGTGTGGAGATCACTGTAATATGTTTCGCTTGTAAATTAGTTTTTTTTGTCAGTAAATATATTTTATCTTTATCTTATCTAACTCCAAAAATGTTTATTAACAATTACTTTTGGAGTCGGTGCCAGCCAAGAAGGACAGTTTAATCCTGTCGGTGACCGGTGTAAGGCGATAGCGGGGTGATGCGTTTGAGAGAACTACCTGAACGCGGGCAGACGCGAGATCGGAGACGACGTTCATGGTAATGTCTGCAATAAAAAAACTGCTTTTACAATTATCAAATTCAAATTCATTTATTCAGTAAATTGGCAATATTACAAGCACTTTTACACGTCAGATATTTATACATTTAAAAGTCTATACAATTATATGAAGCTATATTAAGTTCTTATTAGTAATTAAATAAAAATTAAACATGATATCAACTGAACAACTCAATACTAATGTATTTACAAAATACATATAAATCAAAACGCTACTGCCTAACTCTAATGGCATAGTTATAATAATATTTAAAACAAAATAAAATAATAATAATAACAATGTCAAAGAATTTTATTTAATAATATAATATTGCAGCTGTAAATTGTCGTTGTCATACTATATACTAAAACAAACATATAAATAATAATAAAAATAAAATGTCAAATATAATATATATGTATCAGCTTTAATAATTTAGGTTGTGTAAATGTATACGTAAAAACGATTTTATTAATAAGACATTTGGAATTGTATCAGGTATAATTGCCATTCTTCCTTCAGCTATAAATATTTTCATAACGAAAAATATAAATACGTCGGGCTGCTTGAGATGAAAAATGGCTCATTTCTGGAGGATTCATGCTTCTCGCAATCCTGGCTTTTTTATTACTCTTTATATTGACTGATTTCAGAGATCTGTCATTTTGTGACGAAGAAAAATAACCTAACAACCACGGGGTTGTAAAAATTTTTCACGATGTTCTTCCATTTCTGGTTATAGACGTATATGCTAGTATTAAGGACAAGCTTACATAAAAAAAACATCAACGCGTATTTTTTTTTATACTAGCACTACATGTGACCCTGCGGTAATCTGATGGTAAGTGGCGCGCAATGTCCATGAATATTAGGAACTGGTATCAGACATTTTTGACTTACATCAGTCACCAATACATCACTAGAAGCTTTTTCACACAAGTCGCTTAAAGGACTCCAGCTTATAGGAAAATGGAAACAGATTCTGGAAGAGCATTTTCCATCTTTATCGTTTGATATGAGTTTTAAAATTCATACGTACGCGTAGGGATGGTGATTACGGTATGTGGGTGCATATTCTGACCTGTGCGTGTAATTCGGTTGCGGAATAAAGAGGATTATAGAGCTCTTCAGACCACTTACCATAGTATTGACGGTAGAACACGCTCAGAGAAGTCACGTCTTGGCTAAGCCGCAGAGTTCCAGATATAGTGGTATCGTCCACTATTCGAACAGTTTGTCTCTGCAGTACATTGATAGCATCTGTGAGGTAGTTGGCGAAACCATCCCAAAGATGAGAACAGTATTCCACGCACGATCTGATCTGTGCTTAATATAAATAAATAAATATTTTCAGACAGGTCACACAGCTGGTAGGCACAGCAGGTGGTTAGCTACGAGGCTTGTGTTACGGAAACTAGATGGTTGATAAACTACATCTTATACTTTTTTTTTTTGTAAATATATACATATTATACATAAAGCAACAGTCTGATAGATGGCGGGAAAAACAGCTTTACCTTGTTGAGTATCCCAAGCTTTTTTCCGTCTCCCTATGGTGGTCAGAAACACGGTTTTTTAAAGAAGGTTAGCCGCATTTACAACTACATAACATGTAGTAATTATTATTTAAATTTATTTAATAATAAAATTTATTATTCTTTTTGTATATTACAAACTGATTCCGTGCTCTAGCGGTTAAGTCCGTGGATTTAGACTCGGAGGTACCGGGTTCGATTCCTGGTCGGGACACAAAAATATTTATTATTGTAAATAAATACAAAATTTATTCTCAAGTTTGTTACGCTGCTGGAGACATCGACAAGCTTGCCACTTGACATGATTGGCCTATAGTAAAGTTGGCTAAATGTGAATCCGCTTATTCATAAGCCACCCCGAAAAGGAAACGGTCGTGAATACTTTTTGTATATTACAATAGAATAGACGTTTTTTTATTACAATTTTAAAGGCTACGAGCTCTTCCTTTAATTTCTTCGTTTTTTCTCGTTTTAAATCTTACAAACCAGTCACTGGTCCTAAGTTAACATCTAAGAGCCATTTTAATTTGACCAGACGTCATATACATGTCTACGTCACCGGCTTTCTCGCAATATCCATCACTGGGATTATTTGCATTGGGGGTGATAAATTTGCAGAAGAAATCTCATATAAAACGATATTGGTGCCGAAACGAGTGATGTATCATCCCAAAATACTACGACTTATTGCCATATTCCATGTGTAGGTACTTAGTTTTGTTAATTTTAATTCGAATTACTCATAAAAAAACTCATAAAATTTCGCTTTAAAATAATTTATTACTCTGATAATAACTGCCTCCGTGGCCGCGTGGTCTAGCGGTTCAGTCCGTCATTTAGAGTCAGAGGTAACGGGTTCGATTCCTGGTCGGGACACAATCATATTTATTAATTTAAATTAATGTTGTGATATTTCCCGAATTTGGTACGCTAGAGACATCGACGAGCTTGTCACTTGTAAAGTTGGCTAAATATGAATCCGCTTCTTTATAAGCGTGGTTTCTGACCACCCTGGACGGGAAACGGTCGTGATGATACTTTACTGATAATAGCTAAACTAAGTAAGCGAGTACTTGTCTGGCCAGCGCACTGCGTGGCAAGTGTAGGCCAAGTCATGCAGAAATTCCGTCTTGTGCACGGCTCCCCAACGGAAGACCACTTCCTAGAGAAGCACTTCTTGAGGAGAGCTGAACCAGTCGAACCTAGCCCCCTGGGTTCGTGAGCCACACGGGCGCTGTTATACTAGTAACGGCGCCCAGCACTAAACGTGCATGAATTACCGGCGGGTGGTTACCCACTGAGATCCTGCCGGGAAAACGGGGGAATGTCCCAATCCCCAACCCAGGCTCATTAGGCATTAAAAAAAAATACATCAGACCCTCGCCAATCCGTCTGGCTAACGTGGCGCGTGTAGGCCAAATTCTTCAGAAACATCTGGAAGGCCCATCTCCAACAGTGGATGTCTAGGACATTGTGTTTTAGGGGCTGTAATGAATGATGCGTGGAATACTGTTCACACCTTTGGGATGGTTCAGCCAAGTACCTCGCAGATACTCTCAATGTCCTACAGAGGCGAGCTGTTCGAATTGTGGACGATGCCACTATATCTGGAACTCTCGAATCCCTGCAGCTTCGCCGAGATGTGGTTTCTCTGAGCGTGTTCTACCGGTTATACCATGATGAGTGCTCTGAGGAGCTCTATAACCTAATTCTTTCCTCTCCATTCCGCTACCGAACCACACTCACAGGTCAAAATATGCACCCACATACCGTAGTCACCATCCCTTCGCGTACCTATAAATTTGGTGACTCATACATCTGTCGCACAATAAAGATGTGGAATGCTCTTCCAGACTCTGTGTTTCCACTTTCCTATAACCTGGAGTCCTTCAAGCGAAGTGTGAAAAGACGTCTAGTCAAGCCGGCATAGTGTTAGGGACTGATGTCGGACATAAGGGTCTGATTCAAGTTGCTAACATTCATGGACCCTGCGCACCACTTACCATCAGGTGGGCGCAAGGTCACATGTCGTGCTAGTAAAATAAAAAAAATAAAAAAAAATGATATGCAGTGGCATATCTATATACTTATACAAAAATATTCATCAAATTGCATATAAAATTCTGTCGACGGATAACTGGCTATATTTCACCAACGTCGACACAAAATGGCGCGCTCACGTCCTCTGAATATATCGTTCATTAAGGATCATATAGAAATTCCAGTGAAACGCATAAAAAATCATGAAACGAGCAACTTTTTTATTACTCAAGCGATTACGGTATAATACTGCTATGGAAATTTAAAAGTTTTTTATTCACGACATTTGACTTTGCTGCCATATGAAGGTGGGCGCAGCCAAAGTGTTTAATAATTATTATTATTTATTTCGGTACAAATACTATATCGTACATACATACATACATATCTTCACGTATGTGTACATACATATGTGTGCGGTTTGTAGAAACTCTGGACCCATGAAGTCCAAGCGCAAAAAAGTTTTAAAAAGACAACATCTCGTCTTATCGTCTCCTCCGGTGGCAAGAACGCTGGCTGCATTTCTCCGCCGAATTGCAATACTGATTCTTTTGGCGAAGAAAGAGCCAGCTTTCTTGTCACCAGAAGAGACGACAAGACGCGATGTTTGATGATGATCTTATGTATGATGTCTTATAAAAACTTGGACTTCATTGGCCCAGAGTTTCTACAAACGGCACACATGTGTATGTACACATACTTGAAGATATGTATGTATGTACGATATAGTATTTGTACCGAAATAAATAATTATTATTATTAAACACTTTGGCTGCATCCACCTTCATATGGCAGCAAAATCAAATGTCGTGAATAATTGCGCCGCTTGCTGGACTCCGCATTTTCCGCCGCGGCCCCCGCTTTATATTCCCAGGGGACCAACGTCATAGAATGGGGTCTCTTGCCTGATAACTCCAGCAGGTTCCAGAAGAGCTGGAACCTCGATGGTGGCTAGAGCCCTTATATTATTATTGTTAAGGGAGCTGTGGCGGGAAAATCTGCCCGAACTTTTAGAACAGGAGAGACCATGAACTCCAAGACAGTCGACCTCCTTTCCACATGAACATCGATGTAAGACACATAATGGTGCCCCCAACCAAGTCACGTCAAGCAGTTTGCCGAGGTTCGCAGAAGGCAGTGCGTGTAACCAGTGTATATATATATAAATAATTTCATGTCGTTGATTTCATACAAACGAGGCCGTGCACTGGTGTGTTGACACACTCTGTCATGACTAACAGACAAATAAATATTGTTACTGAATTATTATTGTAAATTGTTTTTACGTTTACGCTTACATTAATCCGGAACGGAATTACGACTCAGCTTTACGCAGTGCGAGAGGAATTCCAACATATTTTTTTTTACTAAAAGAATTGGACCTAATATATGTATTTTCTGTCAATACATTTATGGAACGAGCTTTCAAGACGGCAGAAGACAATCATACAGTATTTGGTTCGGTAGGGAGATAAAAAAGGCGTCCTTTTTAAACCAGTATATTCCTATACACGATGAACCCGACACCTCCACGGTGAATTAATGGATTGAAAAAAAAAACTTTTTTTTAATTGTTCAACTAGCTAAGAAAGGCATACTCCTTGAAACAAACTTAATGTGAATTTCTTCAGTTTCAGGTGAGTGTTGCCAATTGGTGAACTCCAAGGTACCTACATCGTGTCAGAATTTACGAATGATTGTTGTATTAATTAATTTTAAAACATTTTTTTCAGTTATCAATTGGCAGAAACCAACGCGAACGCTCTCGAGAGTTCAAATTTGACTTATATGTAATAACCTGGGCATTTTATATAATCTATGAAATTGTGTAAAAAACGTCAATAACAAACGGTTTGCGTACATTTGCGTACAAACGGCTTCTCCACTCAATTATTCCTTCCAGCTGTCAAACGAAGGCACGTCACTACGCTCAAGAAATTAAACACCAAGACGTACCTTGAAACCTCCTTGAAGCGGGTTTATGTTATTTTCGGCTAATATTTACATTATTTAAAAAACAAAATTCTTAGTCAGTTTTTAACATATTCTTCATCACGTGACTAGTTTTATTCTCGTATATTGCACCTACTTACCATTGATACTGTCTAAACGTCTTAATATATATAAATAATTAGTAAATATTTCCAGACAGGTCACACAACGCCATCTAGTTTCCGTGGTAAGCTACGAGGCTTGTGTTACGGAAACTAGATGTTTGATAAACTACATATTAAACTTTATTTTTTTTTGTAAATATATACATAGTATACATATAAACACCCAGACCGAGACAAATTATACAATGTACAACTTGCCCCCGGTGGGAATCTAACCCACGACCTCCCGAGTTCACGGCAACGTTTGTTACCACTAGACCACGGAGGCGATATATAATTTTATATATTTGACAAATGCCTTTTACAGACGCTTTAACTGAAATTTGCTGTTAACTATTAGTTATTCAAATGACATTTTAATTTAATTAGTTGAGTAACTTTCTATGACATTACCAGTTCTGTTCCTTGTCTTCACATTGCACTCTCCAGGAAAGACAGATATGTTATCGTTAAATATATATTGTGAACAATTTTGTTTAAATCATATTCTAAATTCCGGTGGGAATGAACGGTTATACGAGTACACTAAGAATAAAGAATTCTAATCAGATTTCGTTCCAAAATTATAATTCGTAACACATTAATTATAGCCCCTAGAACACAGCGTCCTAGACCTCCACTGTTGGAGATGGGCCTTCCAGAACATATATCTGGAGCATTTGGCCTACACTACAACTCACCTACACCGTATGACATGATTATTAATAATATGAAAGAGACAGACTTATTGATTGTAAAAGTGCTAGAGCGTGCAGTAATTCATATTTAGAATACGGAAACGCAATCTCTAATGTTACCAGAAAAATAACTTACTGGAAATGTTAAAAATAGTAACATTTATGCCTTTCCAAGTTGGAAAGTTTATAACTTAGAATACTGATTTGACAGCTGAAAGGAATGGTTGAGCGGTGGAGGAAACGTCTAAAAAATGGGGTGTAAGACTAAATATAGATCTACTAACAGATGTTTATGCATACATGTCATACCTACAAGTACAAGCTGAATTTAGTCGGTTTCTGTTGGTTATAAAATTACTTTATATAACATTTGCTCTTAAAGAACTAGACATTGGATGCGTCTACACTTAGCCGGTTTGACTGGGCACGACGCCAATTCGAGTCCGAAACGTGTAGATCCTCTTTACTGGGTTTATCAGCAAAATGGTTGATGAGCAAATTACCACTATCAGTCCGCCTACAGCCTATTTAATGTTCTCGTTGAAAGTATGTGCTATTTGCAATGATCTCAAATGTCAATTTCTACTTTCAAGGAAAATTAATATTGTAAGCTTGCCATGGTGATATTTATATAAAAATAACACCGCTTGAAACGAGACTTACTGTGACATAAAACTAACAACTATAGTTTACACATGGTACGATTCGTTGACGCAACGTGCCCACAACTGACTGTAGCACTGACGATCAAACGCAATGCACCGTATGGAAGCACTTAAGAGCGCGCCTGAACAATCAACCATGCTTTCGAAATAAGGTTTCAAGCTACAGTCTACACGGTCGATTTCCATCAAGGTCACATGTGAGAGATAACAAGGAATTAGCGCATCCAGTGTTCTAGACCACAGCAATAAAAATAAATTCTATAAAAAGCCTAGTTACATATAATTCAATGACGAATAATAATTTTAATATCATCAAAATTTTATTAAAACTTATTTTTATTATTTATTCTGTCTTTTAATTTGCAGTATTTTTTTTCTAATTTTCCACTTCTCTTAAGGATTTCTTAAATTTCCTTTTCTTATGTTTTTTTTTACTTTGATTATGTTGCCTTGTGTGTCTATCTATATGCTACGTGGAATTTAATAAAGAGCAAATATGTTTATATTATAATGTAAAATAAAAATAATGAACTACCTATTTTAATTTTAATTATTCAGTAATAAAATATTAAGTTACGGTGCAGAGAAGTTTTCCTAAAAATATCGCAACTCATACTGACCCTAATCAAGTAGGTAACGAGAGGTCGACGAACGCGCGAATGTTAATTTACGTAATTCTTTCTCTCTCGATTTCGTTTTTCGGCTGTGGGCGGGATCAATTAATAATAACACTCCCCAGTCTTTAGGTATTTATCACGATGGTAATAACGATTTTCAGACGCGGCCTTGTTCACCATACAGTAGTTTTTTTTATGTTTTTTACGGATAATGATTTTTATCTTTTAAAAAAAGTATTTCGTTAAAAAAGTTTTTTATTTCAAAAATTTTCTAACAAACCTGAAGGCTAAAAAAATATTTGCTCTTTTGATAATTACACGCGGTATACTGTCTCGTATTTACACTTTAGAGCAATGTAAGTTCACGCTGCTAGAGCTGTAATAAAAAAAAAATACGTTCAAAGCTATGAATTTATTTCTTTTCTGTTACTATAATGATTATGTAATAGCAACTAAATGATTAATAAAAAAAGTGTATGTTAGTGACCCATGTATTCATACATTGCTGTAAAGTGTGATTGTATTTGTTAATGTATAAATATCATAATCTTACATTTAAGAATATTTTCTGTAACGTTCATAACCGTATATCTACACAAATAATTTAACTGCATAAACGTTGTTATCAATATGAATGTATCGGATGGTATTTAAATATTATTCAAAATATTGATGTACAAGCTAGTCATAATGCTGGAGGATCTTAGCGGAATGCTGAACGGCTTAAACTTGGCGTCCCAGCAAGTTGGTCTCGGATTGAACTTGGACAAGACAAAAGTCATGTTCAACAACCATGTGATCGAGACCAATCTGCGTGGACAACATCATCTTAAAGTTGTGCAAAAATACTGTACAATTACGAAGCGTACTTCAGCCGAATAAAAGCCGATAGACGCATTCAGCTAAGATGGGCAGCATTCGGGAAGTTGCGCCACATCTTATTTTGTGCTTATCAGACATACCACAGTGATTGAAGACGAAAATTTTCAACCAATGCGGTCTTCCAGTATTGTCATACGGAGCAGAGACGTAGACACTGACAGTGGGTCTGGTCGACAAGTTTAAGGTCGCTCAGCAAGCTATGGAGTGAGATATGCTCGGTATTTTTTTAATGGATAAAGTTTGTAACGGGGACATCCGTCAGAGAACCGACAGCCTTCAAAATTAGTAAGCTGACAATGAGCCGTACACGTCTGTCACAGAACTGATGATCGTTGGAGTAGACGAGTTCTGTAGTGAAGACCACGTACGGGAAGACGCAGAGTGGGTCGACCCCACGCCAGATGGACCTGAAAGAGGTCGCTGGCGGAGGCTGGATAAGGATGGTGGAAGATCGTGTGATATAGCGGGCCTTGGGAGAGGCCAACTCGTTTATCCAGCATTGGAGAGACACAGGCTGATGAAGATATTGATGTGTATTGATAGTTGCCTAGTATTTTATATTTCTATACTTTCAACACTTATAACGTGACATTACATTGGCGATGGGAAGGGATAATGGCCTTCACAAGCTTACGATTCATTTCCGCTCCGATTTGCGAGTGAAAAACTTGTTTTATTTGTAATGTGTAAAATAATTAAATTAAAAAATCTTTAAGTCGTCTTTTGATTTCATCTGTTACAGTTCTTAAATGTAAGATAAATTTAACGCAAACATAAATAACGAACCACTAATAATGTTTTAAGTAAATGAATGCTGCTGTATGTCATATCCTTATATCACAGCTTATTTTTCTCTTTCTCTCTCTCTCTCTTGGTGTGCTTGTAATTAGTATTTCATTAGTTTACATATATGCCGTAGTTTTCGCAGGTAGTTTTTTTTTATTGCACTAATGTTCTTTTATTGTTTATATTTATTTCATTGCATTAAATATAATTCTGTGCAGCTTTAGCAATGAACATTTGTCGGACAGACAGAACTTGTATATCTTTTTATAGGTCTGTAGTTAAGTAATGACATGGCTTAGCGAAAAGCATATCTTATACCATTAGATTATATATAATGTATTGTTATTATTGCCAAGGTGAATACTACAGTGGATGACACCCAGCGACTGCATTAAATTCAATGCAACTATCTGTCTATTGACTGACTCCTGGTTCACCTGTTTAGGAGTCCTAGTAGTTATCTAGTTTAACACATAAAGTTGTGACTGTACTGTAAATCGCATTTACGTTTACATAGTTCATTTATTTATCTATTTAAATCTGTACTGCACAAAGACAAAGGCGGGCTTATAATGCCGCTAGACATTCTATCCTAGCCAACCATTGGGACAACTTGAGCATTATATTGAAAGGTAGGTGCAAAATTGTTTTAAATTCTACGGTTTAACTATATACTAATATATATAGTAATACTAATATATAAATACATATACCCATACATATTATTACATACACTAGATATTATATATCAATGACAGTGTATTGTGTTTATGTTTTTCATTTTTTACCTTTTACGTAACTATAACATAAAGCCAACACAAGTGTCAAACCTGACGTATCCGCCCAACTATTTAATTACTCCGACCAAAACATTATAGAACTACTAAAAATTTCATAAGTTTCGTGGCCCGAACCAAAATATTGATCGTGCCTCTCTCTCATTCATACCAACGTGTGACAAAGCCCGTTTTGGACCACTGCGTTTCGAACATTGACGTATATTTACTGCTAACGACCAGTTATAATAAAAAAACTGCATCATCATCATCATCAGCCTGTATCTCTTCACTGCTGGATGTAGGCCTCCCCTAAGGCGCGCTACTTAACGCGATCTTTCGCTACCCTCATCCAACCCCCACCAGCGACCTTCTTTAGGTCATCTGTCCATCTGGGGGGGGTCTCCACTCTAGAACCCGTTTGCCCCATCGATCGTCGGTTCTGCGGCAGATGTGTCCGGCCCATTGCCACTTCAGCTTGCTAATTTTTAAAGCTATGTCAGTAACTTTCGTTCTCTGACGAATATCAACGTTTCGAATTCTATCCATCAGAGATACACCAAGCATAGCAACTAAAAAACTGCATGCATGACGGAAAATAAATATACCATATTTGACCTGTCTTCGTAATATATACATAGACATATTCACGCTAGATTCTTTGCGGGGTAGGCAGAGACAACCGAGTGCCACTTGACACGATCAAGACATACCTCTTTAGCTACGTCGACGTCAAATAACCTCTTTATACATGCCCTTTTGTTACGAAGGCTTTTTAATGCACCTTTAGTCAGTGTTTTATTTATGTGATCGTGATATGTGAGTCTCGGTCTGCCAGGGCCTCTTTCACCCACAACTTTCGCATTATATATCTGATTCGTCAATCTTTTTTTGCACAATCTTACAACATGCCCGAACTATCGTAGCATGCCTTTCCTTATTTGCCTTCGTGTTCTAGCATTAAATCCGCGGATTCTGGTCAGGACACAATAATGCCACTATTAATTTAAATGTAATTACTATATTTATTTATTTTTTTTTATTTAAAACTTTATTGCACGTTATACAAGGGGCGGACTTAATGCCGCTAGACATTATCTGACAGCCAACCTTAGGGACAATGGGGACCATTTCAAATGTAAGGTAGGTGCAAATATTTATAATAATAATAAACAAATCTATATATATGGAAATACAATGATACTACTAAATACATACTAATAACTATGATATATTAAATACTAATAATACATATACTACATATGATACCATTAAATAACTTATGAACCATTTAAATAATACGATGACACCATTTTTTTAAACATTTTTCGGTTGGATGCTTGTCGGATTTCTACCGGTAGTTCATTCCACAGATTTGCGGCGACAACAGCAAATGAGTTGGCCATAAATCCAGTATGGTGAGAGGGAATGGAGAGAATAGAGTTATGAGAAGAGCGAAGAGACTTATCATGGAATGAAGAGAGATAGGCAAATTTACTCTTGAGGTATTTCGGTGTCACAGGCTCGTTAAGTATAGAAAATAGTAAACAGAGAATTCGAAGATTCCTGCGACAGCGAATTGGTAGCCACTTTAATTTTGTTCGATACTCAGAGATGTGGTCATATTTGCGAAGGCCGAAGATAAACCTGATACAGGAGTTGAGTAACCTGTCCATCTTATTGAGCAACACCTCTGATATATCGACACTACACACGTCACCATAGTCGAGAAGGGGAAGGAGAAGGCTTTGCGCTAGGGTAATTTTAGCTTTTAACGGCAGAAAATGTTTGAATTTATTGAGAGAGTGCAGTGAAGCAAATAATTTACGACTCGTGTTGGAGACTTGAGTTGTCCAGCTAAGATTAGAATCTAGGTGTACACCCAGATTCTTTACATCGCGACTAAATGGAATTGGGATGTTGTCAAATCGAACAGGGTCAATATTTATTAAGTCAACCTTTCTTAAGAGCCTAGCACTCCCTATTATAATTGCTTGACATTTGTTCGGGTTGACAACGACCCCAAAACGTGATGACCAGGAGTGTATGTTACAAAGATCTGAGTTAAGCCAAGCTATTGCACTACTAAGTGTGGTGATGTCAGTCTGCACATAAAGCTGCAAATCATCAGCATACAGGTGGTAGTGACAGTGAAGGGACAAGGTGATAGCATTGATAAATACAGAAAACAGTAATGGAGAGAGGATGCCACCTTGCGGGACACCAGTAGCCAGGTCACACCACCCCGACGACATCTGATCAGCTTGAACCCTCTGCTGACGACCGTGGAGATAACTAGAGAACCATTCGAGGGCCGCAGGTGAGATCTTTAGACGAGACAAGATAGAGACAAGTAAATCAGGATCTACTGTGTTAAAAGCATTTGTGAAGTCGATCAGTACAAGGACTGTAACCTTGGAATCTTCCATGCCACATTTAACTGTAATTTATACTTTAATTGTATTGCCTAAATAATATAATATATCTTTGGCTTATGTTTATTAATTTAAATGTTTATTGCACAAAGTACAAAGGCGGACTTAATGCCGCTAGGCATTCTACGAGTATGACAGTCTTACCTTCGGGACAACAAAAGCAATCACACAATGAAAGGTAGGTGCAATTACAGGTTTAATTAAATAAATAAAATTTTACAGGTTTAATAATACAATTTAAATATAATGGCATATATAAATTAATATTTATTTATATATCATGATTTACATATCTTATATTGTATTATAACAATATCAGATACAGGTATTATCAACAACAATGTGTTCCACTATTGCTTCTTCCAGTATTGTCGTACGAAGCAAGTTTAAGATAGCTTAGCGAGTTATGGAGATAGCTGTGCTTGGTATTTCTTTGATGGATAAAGTCCAAAACGTAGGCATCCGTCAGAGAACCAAAGTTACTGACATAGCCTTCAAAGTTAGTAAGCTGACGTGGCAATGGGCTGGACACGTATGTCGCAGAACTGATGTCAGTTGGAGTAGATTGGTTCTGGAGTGGAGACCGCCCGACAGATGGACGGAAGACTTGAAAAAGGTGACTGGTAAGGGCTGGATGAGGGTGGCGGAAGATCGTGTGAAATGGCGAGCCTTGGAGCAGGACAGACACAGGCTGATGATAATTATGATGTCTACTTTGTTTATATGTTTATTATAAAATGTTTAATTAGAAAATTATATTAATAAAAATAATATTGTTGGCCGAGCCCCTAAATGTACGTCGATGTCTCTATTGGGGTGGGTATGCACACACTCTCACACAGCTATTAAACCGCTTAGTGTGCGTAAGATGAATAAAGGGTCGTTTACGCATGCGCTCCACAATCCAGCAGTATCAGCGCTTTATTCTTTGCAATACTTTATTAATTTGTTTGAACAAACGGTCTCAAAAACATTGTATAAATAAACATTTATTATCGTAACCTACCTTTCATATCTCCATACATCTACAATAAAATGCTACTAATATGAAAATACTACATGAGTGGCTGTTGTCACTAAAGTGAGGCACTGTTTTTGGCATTATCTTCGCATAGCAAAAGAAACTTAACCCTCTGCAGCTGATGTGGTAGTCTCCTAGACACCGCGTTTCAGTTATTCATTATATATATATTTTTTTGTTTTTTTATTTTTTAAACTAGCTTGACATGTGACCTTGCCCCCACCTGATCGTAAGTGGCGCGCATGGTCCATGAATGTTAGCAACTAGAATCAGACACTTATGTCCAACATCAGTCCCTAACACTATGCCGGCTTGACTAGATGCCTTTTCACACTTCGCTTGAAGGACTCCAGGTTCTAGGAAAGTGGAAACACAGAGGCTGGAAGAGCATTCCACATCTTTATTGTGTGACAGATGTATGAGTCATAAAATGCATTTTATTAATTTGCTTAAACTAAATTTGACTTTTTACTTGTCCAAAACACTAAATAGCAATATTTTGTATAAATAATTTTATTATGTGATATAGTAATAGTTTAAGCCTCGCCAACCCGTCTGGCCAGCGTGGCGAATGTAGACCAAATTTCTGGAAGGCCCATCTTCAACAGTGGAGATCTAGGACGCTGTGTTCTGGGGGCTGTGAAGATAATTGATAGTTTCCATGTGCTAAATAATTTCGGGAAAATTCGGCACATCGCCAGATGTGCTCATGATCTAAAAAATATCGCTGGTGGGAGTTTATTAATAAGTATATAATAATATAATATAAGTTATTCAAATTCAAAATTATTTATTGTATAGATTGCTTATTCTAATTACAGTTGTATGCACATGTCATGATGATGCAATCTGCCCATATTATGAGCATACAATATGCTTATGTCAATAGATATATATATTTACGATATTTATTTGTTTTACATTTAATATTGTTATTGTCAATTTATTGGAATACAATGTTAATGTCAAAATTTGCATGCCAAAAATTCTTTTATTGAGTAAAAACAGTTGTCAATAAGAATTTTCTTTAACTCAATAGTAAAACGTTTTATAAGTAACTCTCGTATCTCTCTAGGAATTTTATTATATACTCTAATGCACATTATGTGGCAGTTTCTGCTGTAATATTCACTTACACATGTTGGGTAGATTAGTCGGGTATAATCTCTAGGTACAAATTTGTTACAAGTATTATATTTTTTAAAGAGATTAGAATATTTAATATTCCTATTTCAAGGATATACATTGAAGCCAATTTTAATAATTTTAGCTTTTTAAATAAGGGTCTACAGGAGTCAAATGGTCTTATTCCACAGATAGCCCGAACACACTTCTTTTGAGTGATAAATACTTTATTGACAATATTCCAGCTATATCAGCGCTTTATTCGTAGCAATATTACACTGACCGTCTAAAGCAACGTCTATCCAGTCTAGCTTTAAGCGCTTTAATGTGAATAATGAAAGTAGTCATTGAGAAAAGCAAACTCAGTGCTTCTTAAAAAGAATACTGATTAAAAGGATTTTCCCTGTTTTTAGGTTCTTTATATAGTCTAACATCCATATTCTAAGACGTTACCTCTACGGGTCCTCCACTCAACCATTCCTTCCAGCTGTCAAACGGAAAATTAAGTCTTTATGATTGAGACTTAAAAAAAAAGTAAAGTAAAGTTTTCGACCGTTTCCCTATCGGGGTGGTCAGAAACCACGCTTTTAAATAAGCGGATTCACAATTATCCAACTTTACTATAGGCCAATCATGACAAGTGGCAAGCTCGTCGATGTCTCCAGCGTACCAAACTCGAGAAATAGCACAAATAAATTAAATGTATTTATTTACATTAATAAATATTTTTGTGTCCCGACCAGGAATCAGGAATTAATGTAAATAAATACATTTAATTAATTTGTGATATTTATCAAGTTTGGTACGCTGGAGACATCGACAAGCTTGCCACTTGTCATGATTGTCCTATAAAGTTGGCTAAATGTGAATCCGCTTATTTATAAGCGTGGTTTCTGACCACTCCGAAAGGGAAACGGTCGTGATGATACTTTTAACTGTCAAATCGGTTGGTGTCACTTTTACGTCGCGAAATTCTCTGTGATTTATTTCTGAGTGAGTATTATTATTATTAATAATGACATTCATTGAGAGTCAGGCGGTACGAAGTTCGCCGGGTAAGCTAGCAAAAATTTAAATAACAAAAATTTTGTTGTGTACTAACCAAACGGAAATAAATGATTTAATTAGATTCAAGAGACAACCTTTTAGAATACCATTTTATAACTTAAAGTCAAAGTCAAAGCCAAAATATCTTTATTCACGTAAACCTATTACAGGCATTTGTGACACGTCATTATTTAAATTATTTAGAATAATTTAGTGGAAGACTAAGCAGCGAAGTGGTCCAAGAAGTAAGCTGTTAGCAGAAGACTAACAGCTTAGCAAATTCCAGTGACCTGTTAATGTATAATCTGACTGAGAAAGGAATCTGCAAGGAAAACTCAGCTATAGAAGATTTACAAATGAAACAAATACAGAATTACACAACAACAATAAATAAATATCTTTCAAATTCACCCATGAGATTATAAAACCTGGTACAGTGGTACCTCACCAGGTATGTTAGAATTAGGCCTTGCCTGTGTGCAACCCGAAAGCTGACAAAACGCAAAACCTCTGCTAATTTAAGAACAATAAATTAAACGTGTAAATAAATAAATTAAAACTAAGGTACACTATAAATTGAATTTCATACGCAACCGAGCGAGCGATTCTGTATTCGATTGAGTGTTGAATTTTTTCGATGGTCCGAATTTTGGAGTATTCGTTAATTGCGAAGTGGACGGGACGGTTGGAGAGGACGGGAAGAGGCAAAATGATGCATTCGATTTAACGCGCCAAAACGACATCCAAAAAAGGTGTTAGCTTCACTAATAAAATATTTTACCGTAGACATAATATCACTGTTACAAACGGACACACATAGTAGTCCTACTCTGCGTCTTCTAGTATGTGATTTCTACTCCAGAATGCGTCTACTCCAGCTTTACTCTTTACAGTATTCTTTATAATCCCTCCCTCTCCATTCCGCAACCGAACCACACGCACAGGTCAGAATATGCACCCACAGACCGTAGTCACCATCCCTTCGCGTACGTATAAATTTGGGGACTCATGCATCTGTCGCACGATAAAGATGTGGAATTCTCTTCCAGCCTCTGTGTTTCCACTTTTCTATAACTTGGAGTCCTTCAAGCGAAGTGTGAAAAAGCATTTAGTCAAGCCGGCATAGTGTTAGGGACTGATCTCAGTCATGAGTGTCTGACTTCAGTTTCTAACATTCATGGAACTTGCGCGCGACTTACCATCAGGTGGGACCAAGGTCACATGTCGTCTAGTATAAAAAAAACTTCTCCGTCCCGACAGACTGGCAAATTACCACTATCAGTCCACCTACTGGTCCCCCTCTGTGTAGTTTCGTACCTGGTCTTCACTTTACAATTCGTCTGGCCCCATCGGTCATCGGTTCTGTGGCAGATATGTCTGGCCAATTGGCACTTCAGCTTTCTTGAGTGCTATGTCAGTTGAATGTTGCCAGGTATTTAATTTGTAACATCCAATTTATATGTCTATGGCAATGTTGTAAAAATATCGGACGGTATTAGCCTATGAGAGCCTGAATTCACTAAATTGTATTCGATGAGCCATGATGGGTTTCAAGCGATCGATTCATTAAAAAGGCTGTGATTTAATTGAATTAAATAATTGAATTTTTATTTGTTTTTTGTCCAAATTTGATTGCAGTTTTGGCAATAAGTTGAAAGGTGCAAAACAACAAGTGCCGAGCAACTAAAATCGCTTTAAATAATTATTCTACGAATAACTGGACACATAGAAAATAGGTGATTGTAAAATTTACTAATGATACATTAAACAAGACAGGGCATTTCTTATCTATCTCTTGGTATGAGAATCAAAGCTAGACCAATCAGTTTTTATAATTTTAACGGGTCTTTACGCGATTTACCTTAGAGACATATTTCTCCCGACGTTTCAGCCAAGTTGCATTGGCCGTGGTCACGGGTCGACTGAAGCTATGCGGTGTAGTCTCGTACATACTGGGCGGCAGATGTAAACCTACCCACTTATCACTTTAAAAGTTTTTAGAAATCACGACACACGACACTTACAATATCCTTGGCGACACCGGGCGATTTTTCCCGGCGTCGAAACCTATTGATTACTGGATTCCACGATGAAGATAGCTTATAACCCCCCTCTCGATTGAAATTTTTGTGTTTCTTTATTTCGATCACTTCACGTACTATTCTAGGGTAATAGTGATGATCGGTGGAAAGTATCTTTGGGTCATGCAGCTCAATTCAATGGTTTGTGCCACTATCCATTAGGTGTTCTGCTATTGCTGACTTGTTTACTTGGCAGTTTTTTACAGCTGCTATATGTTCCTTGACCCTCTCGGCTATTGTGCGCTTAGTTTGGCCAATATATGAACTCCCACAGCTGCAGTCCACTTTATACACGCCAGGCGTTTGGAAAGGAATGACATCTTTTGGGGTGCGTACGTGTTTTGCTACTTTGGAGAATGGGGTGTACACAGCATTCATAGAAAACTTTTTGAAAGCTGTACCAATTTTATCCGTTACTCCTTTCACATATGGTAAGAACGCGGGCAGCCGATTGACCTGCAATGCCACTTGGCTGAAACGTCGGGAGAAATATGTATCTAAGGTAAATCGCGTAAAGACCTGTTAAAATTATAAAAACTATTATGAATATGCGCGAAAGTTTGAAATCAGTACAGAATAAATTTGTCTTACGACAATCATTACAGGGTATGGTCTTGTTCGACGTGCACTTTGAAATTGATTGATAGATTGTCAGTTTATTTTTGTAGGAAATGTAATATTTTTTAAGTTTTCAATATATCTATATATGTAAACGTATAAATAATAATAATTAATAGTGAGTTATTAAAAAAAAAAACCTAAAATTTAATAAACTAAACATTACATTAAAAACTAACTAACTTAAACCTAATAAAAACATATAAAATAAAAATAGCTCCTCCAAATCTCTGTCCTGTGGCATACCCAATCCACTGGTAGCATTTCCTTGATACTTAAGTTTTGAGAGATAAAAACAGCCCTATTGTCACCAAAGATGTCAATGAGCCAAATTAAAATACACGAACCATTTAAGAAGTTGTCTTAAGAAATAGTTCCGTTACTCAATCATAGATGGCGCTAATATAGTTGCACACGATTCTTATAAACACTTATCACAAGTTTGATATTAGCTCTATCGATTTCCACTACATCAAATATCTAATTTTCTCAGTTTATTCTTATAACAGGTGTCTCCCCCCCCCCCACGATCTTAAGCCACCCTCAGCCATCCCCCACCCGCTGGTGGCCTTTTGCTCTAACATGAATTATAAGCTTACACCAAGCGTGAGATACGAACGAAATATGAAATCTATAATCAGATATAATGCCAGAAAATCTATATTAGCAAATGTACCCGAATAGTTTCTGCCACCCTCATCCATCCCCCACTCTGTATCTTCCAGTAGGTGGTCTCCACTCCAGAACCCGTCTTCTCCATCGTTCATCGGTTTTGCAACAGACGTGTGCAGCCCATTGCCATGGATGTCAACGTTTACACAACAACGTTTAGATCAATCCCGAGCATATCTCTCACCATAGATCACTGAGCAACCATGAACTTGTGGACCAGACCCACTGTCAGTATCCACGCTTCTGCACCATGTAACCCATGCAAACTTTAGTCTTTAAACACTGTGGTATGTTCAAATATCAAATCAATCAAATCAAATAATCTTCATTTTCAATCAGTTATACATGAGTTACAATCAGGGGCCTGAACAAGGGTCTCTGGGACGACTGGATCTCTGGACACCCCGCACTTCCGGTCGCAAACAATATTGCAAATCATTAGGCGCTTGCAGATAAAAATACTATTAACAATTTTTTTTATTTTTTGAATACCTACTTAATACTACAAATTATATAAAAAGAGAAGGTTTAAATGTGTGGGTGTGTGTATGAGTGTGGTAGGGTATGTATGCATGAGTGTGTGTTTTGTGTGAGTGTGCATTAACGTGTTTTTTTTTTCCTTGATAGGAAGTTGTGACGTAACTAGTACGCGTTAGGTTCTTTCAACCAATGTTAATTAAGTCATAAAATGTAGATTCATTTTTCAAGAAATGTCATGTTAAGGGGCTGTATGTTAATGTTGCGTCTGCGCAGGAAGTTGAACAAGGTATGCATAGAACTCCCTTATCCAACCCCCGGCAACATTAGCAATGCAGATATTTCGTCGCGAGCTGACGGCAGGATGGAGGAACTTAAAATACTGGCTGCAAAACACTATTTATTTTGAAGTAGACTAGAAACAATAGTAAAGTTGTATATAAAAGTTAATAGTTTGCTTAGTAGGTGGGGTTAAGAATAATCTTCGCATTATTTGTTTGAAAATACCCGTTCTATCTTATGACCTCGTTGGTACTCATATTTATTTACTAGTTAGGTTAGATGCTTTAAAATATCACTCGATCGCTAACCAATTAAAGTGCAATCAGGAACATCGGTAACCTACTTACGTCGTCATCTCGACGGTGGTTAACGCTAATTTGCTACCCTAACTACCGCCAACTAATTACAATATTTATAGAAAAATTTTGAGAATAAACAGAGATAAGCAGAGACTGAGGAAGGATATATACAGCAAAATCAAACAAAAGGGTGGTCTATTGTTCCTGTACAGATTGCCACTAATGCATTACTTACACGTGAAAATAAAATAAAATAATAAAAACCCTTGCCAACCCGTCCAGCGTGGCCTGTGGTGTAGGCCAACAAATATATGTTCTGGAAGGCTCCAGTTATGCCGAGCCGACCTGGTACGCTCTCACCCCAGCTGAGAGCACGTTTACAATCGCAACAAATTCATTGTCGGCGCCTCGTGTTGCGTGAGGAACGATGTCATACACAGAGATCTGCAGATGGAATGGGGTGTATCAGTCAAAGCTTTTTGTAGATGTCGCTAGCGGCACTGGTACCTTGTTTACACCTATGAATAATATTTTTTTAAATTTATTTGTAGTTTTACATTTTTATAACAGAAAAATGTATTATAACTTAACGTTACCTACCTTAAAAGACGAATTAGGTAAGCGAACACCGTCTTTAAAATAAAAAAAGGTTGAATTAGTAGAACGGCAATTTTGAGATCACCATATCTTTGCTTTCGCTTAGAAATCTCGATTTGTACACTTAAAAGCTACTCACTTCTGCATAATATCCAGAAAATTATAAATTTCGTAATAAAAATACAAGTTTTCTATGCAACTGACAGTTATATTAGGTACCATTTATCATGCGCCATCTATCGTGATAAAAAGTTAGTGACACACCCCATTCGTACGTAGTCTGGCGGCTGGCATGTTCGAGCGTGCAGAGGCCACAGATTTCCTACTTGTGAGAAATCTGGCCCCTCCGCACCCCTTCCGCCGGACGCCAGACAATGTTACGCTCGACACCTACCACCAATCACGGAGTCGTAATCGCGGCCACGTCTTATACCTACTTCAACCTTTATAGTTACCCCATACCCTGTCCGTAGTCAGGGAAAGCGAATGCAAGAAAACAAATTTGATTGATTTATTTATTTATATCTTTATTGTACAAAGTACAAAGGCGAACTTAATGCCGCTAGGCATTCTATGACAGTCAAACCTTCGGGACAAGAAAAGCAATCAAACAATGAAAGGTAGGTGCAATTACAGTCTAAATATCTTAGGTACCTAAACTGCCTCCGTGGTCTAGCGGTTAAGTCCGTGAATTTAGACTCGGAGGTACCGGGTTCGATTCCTGGTCGGACTAAATAAAGTTAATTTATTTGTGATATTTCTCGAGTTTGGTACGCTGGAAACATCGACGAGATTGCCACTTGCCATGATTGGCCTATAGTAAAGTTGGCTAAATGTACATCTGCTTATTTATAAGCGTAGTTTCTGAACACCCCGAAAGTGAAATGGTCGTGATGATACTTTATTTTTACTTTTACCTAAATTAATAATATTTACATATCTACATACTTATATCTACGTATCATAGTTAGAGTTTTTTAAAGATAGCTCGGAGCCTGACGGATTTTTATGAGTAACTGATTTCATAGGTTTAGAAAGAAAGAAAGAAAGAAAATAATTTATTTATCGCAACAATTACAATGGTTACAAAAAAAATAAAAATATGCAAGGAATAAATTTAAATGTAAGCCTATTCTATATACCAAAACATACAAACAGGTGTGGCGATAAATAGGTGGTCAGCTCAGCATATGCTACAGCCGAGGCTATAACATATATATATAGGCTATAACAGCAAACGACTATTAGACAAAAGAAGAATGGTGAGTGGGAATGGACAGAGTGGATTTACAGGAAGAAAGGAGAGTTTTGTCATAGTTAGCGCCAAGATACAGTTCCCCCAGTTCCCTCTGCTGGGGGTGTGAAAACACCAGTCAGTATCTCTAACAGTGGTGGTCCAGGACTCTGTGTTTTAGGGGCTATGATGAAGCAATAATTTTAGTGTTATTTGCATGAAATTCGAATGCGAATAAACGAGAATAGCACACCAGTTTTTACTATATGTTCTCAGAGGCTTTTGAGGTTTTTGCGAGCGTCACACCATGTGATATGTTAAAGTGCTATTCACGGAGCGTGCACTAACACTGGCCAACAACGCCTTTGACAAAATATCATGACAAATTATTAAAAGCTATTTAAATTCGAATGTGTCGTATAAAAATAATGTATAATACAATCAATTAAAAATTCCGACACATTCTTCCAGCAGATGTTCAGATTCTTTTACAGTATCAGCAGCCCGCCAGTGGAACCGGCTTCCACTTAACGTTCGAAAAGCACCCTCACTTAAGTGTTTTAAAAATTTACTTACCTTACACCTTCACAAAAAGCAAGACGAGTCGACATAACCTCTCAAAATTAGTAATAGTTTAAGATTTTTTTTTTATTATTATTAATCTCGATTTTAAATTAATGATTAAATGCACCAACAATCATTGCTCACTATCCCAAAGGTTAGCTGGTAGAAAATGTCACTAGACATTAGGTTCGCCTATGTACATTTAAATGTGTTTTTGTTTATTGTGCAATAAAGAATTTATCTATCTATCTATCTAACTGCCTCCATGGTCTAGCGGTTAAGTCCGTGGATTTAGACTTGGAAATACCGGTTTCGATTCCTGGTCGGGACACAAAAATATTTATTAATGTAAATAAATATACATTTAATTAATATTTAATTGATTTGTGATATTTCTCTCCTTTGGTACGCTGGAGACATCGACGAGCTTGCCACTTGTCATGATTGGCCTATAGTAAAGTTGGCTAAATGTTATTTATTTATAAGCGTGGGTTCTGACCACCCCGAAAGGGAAACGGTCGTGATGATACTCTGAAAAAAGTTACAATTATAAATATATTGTTATCTTCTCTACCAGCAATCAAACCCTGTACCTCCCTGTAATTTGGGTAATAATAATAATTGCACATATAATTTTCACAATATAGGTAACATGTTGAAAAACCCATTCAAGCCACGTAATTAAAAATTGCGGAGGAAAGCTTTTAAAAGCAAATGAAAACGAGAGAAAATTGCCTTTATACCCGTAGAGTTAAATCAAGCGTTTTAAAAATGTTATTTTTGCGTTATTAATAGCTTTTCAATTAGTTTAGTTAAATACACTTACACATACTGAACCAATAAATATGCTAATTTTATTGTTTAATTTAATATAATAGTGTAGTAATACTTTTTTTTTTTTAAAGTTCTATAGAACTAAAGTTCGAAGTAGATACAAAAATATTAAAATAAAATAGATTAAAAAACTATTTCTAAATAAAACTTCACATCATCACGACCGTTTCCCTATCGGGGTGGTCAGAACCCACGCTTATAAATAAGCGGATTCACATTTAGCCAACTTTACTATAGGCCAACCATGACAAGTGGCAAGCTCGTCGATGACTCCAGCGTACCAAACTCGAGAAAAAAAGAAAAACTAAATTAAAAATACCTATGAAATTAAAACTATACGAAATAAATAAATAAATAAATTATTGATTTTGATTTTGATAAACTAAGGGCGTACCACCAGGGAGGGTACCTAAAACGCTGGCCGCATTTCTGAATTATAATTTTTAGGTAGTTATGGCATTTGGGTTCGCTACGCTCTTGAAAAATTCGTTTACCCAGCTCTTTTATGAATTTGTGGGTATCAAGAGAATATACCCCCATTGTTTCAACCCCAAATACCACAAAGTTATAATTTTGATTAATGCTATTATTTACTTATTTTAAAACTTTATTGCACTATGTACAAAGGCGGACTTAATGCCGCTAGGCATTCTCTGACAGACAAACCTTTAGGACATTTAGACAGGATAGGTGGTAGGTGTAATTAAAAATTAGGTGAAATTTAAATAAAACAGAAATATAATTATAATATAAATATATACATACTAATATCTACATACAATTTATTATTATTATTCTTAAAATACTTTATTGCACTTTAATTTAAAAGTATGTACAAAGGCGAACTTAAAGCCATTTCAGCTTTTTCTACCAGCTAACCTTTGGGAGAGTGAGACAGACATATTATATATGTGGGGTGCAATTTTAACCTTATTTTAAATTTAAATAAACTACATAAATACTTATTAATATATAGTAGATATATATGAAGATAATATAATATTATTAAGAAGAAATATTTAAATTTAAAATATACTGTTCTGTTTGTTTAAAAAGAAAGTATTAAGTTGTTTTTTAAAGATGTGAATTGAAGGACAAGCGATGGTCAGTGGAAGCTTGTTCCGCTGACATATTATAAATTTACATACTAATACATTATTAAGTCATACTATATTCTTATTCTTATTCTTTACGTACCGCCATACATTCCCACCGGAATTCGGCTAAGTCTAAGGTTACAAACACAAGTACAACACATTTGTCCTGCCTGGAGAGTGCTATAAGGCAAGGAACAGAACTGCAAGTTAAAGCAGTGTCAAAGGAAAACTAATAAAAGCAAAATAAAAACAAAAAGAAACATTAATATTTAAATAAAACAAAATTATACGGCTGTAAAATGGCCTTGTCAAAAAAAATAAAAAAAAAATAATAATTATATATATATATACACATATATATATATAAAGTAAAGTAAAAATAATTAAAGCAGCTGTAAAGAGGCCTTGTCAATATCCTATACTAAGGTTAAAATATAAATATTAATAAATTATTAATTTAGCAGCTGCAAATGCAAATGATATATACTATATATAGATATACTAATATAACATAAATATAACAATACAGGGTAAATCCAAACGGTACAAGAAACAAAGGTAGACCAAGTGGTACAGAACTAATTATCTCTCTTCTTTTCATGATAAATCTCTTCGATCTTCTCACAACTCACTTCTTTCCGTTCCATCTCATCATTCCGGATTTGTCTCGAATTCCTTTGCGGTTGTTGCTACAAATCTGTGGAACAATCTACCTATTACCATAAGGCAGACATCTACCAGATCATCATTTAAAAAGCTGGTCTACTCACATTTTCTAAATAGCTCCTAACAAAATTTGTAAGTTTTATATGTATGTTTATTGTTGTGTATATATTAGTATTTAGTATATTTATATTTATAAGTAGATTATATATAAGTAAGTTTATTATATAAGTATTTATATCTAATTGATGTGACACTTATACTTTCCTTGGACCTAGTTGTTCTAATTAGTCCCAAAGGTTTGTCTGTCAGAGAATGTCTACAGGCATTAAGTCCGCCTTTTGTACTTTGTGCATTAAAGTTTTGAAATAAATAAATAAATAATTAGTATATGACGATCATTGCCGGTTATAGTCGTGTTCAACGTGCACTTACATACATACATATCTTCACGTCAGATCCCTTGCGGGGTAGGCAGAGACAATTGAGTGCCACCTGACACGATCACGACATACCTCTTTCGCTTCGTCGACATTCATCAACCTTTTTATACATGTCCTTTTGTTACGAAGGCTTTTTAATGCACTTACAAATTGACGTGCAATCTGAAAGTCATTAAATTATTGGTTCCGCTACTCGATCATAGCTGGCGCTATTAAGTTGCACACAAATATAGCCATAAATACACTATTCATAAGGTTCACATTGGCACCAATTAATACTCAGATGACCATTAGAGAAAAATAAGATCCAGTAGTCGATCACAGATGGCGCTATTAAAGTCGCACACAATTATAGCCATAAAAACACTAGTCATAAGATTGGAAGCTATCCTTCATTGCTCAGTAGATATTTTTTAAGAGTTGTCATTTACGACAGAGAACCTCGTGCAATTTATTTTCGTAAGTAAATGTTGATTAAACTAATATTATAAAAGTTTTTAATTAAATTACACACAGCATTCTATAAGTCATAAAAAAGTAGTACCACTACTCGATCATAGCTGGCGCTAATAAGTGGCATACAATTATAGCCCTAAAAACACTAATCATAAGGCTCACATTGGCTCCAATTTTTACTCAGTTGACTATAAGACAAAAATTATCCTCTAGTCGACCATAGATGGCGCTATAATTGCACACAACGTACCTGCTCCATCTTTTATTTGACCTGGTTGCATTGTCCATTTTTTTTAAAGTAATGCGTTTTGGAAGATCGTTCCATAATTGTACTGATGGTAGGCCCAATTATTTCAATAAGTGTTACAAATCGTCATGATCGTAGAACAGTGTCGGATTTAAAAAAATACCCATAATTTTGCATATATATTTATATATAGTTTTATATTGTTTGTGGTCTGTAATTTATAGTGCAAATATTAGAAAGGGTTCCAAAATGAAATCTAGAAGGTTTGCACTTATTATGAGACTTATAAAGTGACAAAAACACAGTCGAAATGACAGTTGAATGGCCGCCATGAAAATTTTAAATATAGCAGATCCGTCACTGTTCTACGATCATGACGAAATAATGTGCTAGAATACCTCCCTAACGTTAATCGATAACCATGATTAAGGAATATGAGTTTCTATAGTTAAGAAGGGACTATTATATCGTGACAGGCGATGGGCAGATATCGACTTTCAAGATCGGACGACCTTGTGGTTTGAACGCTAAAGCTGGAAACAAATTAAAACAAATAAAATTTTAAGCTGAAATTGATAAGTTGATATTGATCAACGAGGTCGAATATAAGATCGAGCAAATTTACATACAAAATGTTTGTTACGTTATTGTTTACGCCACCTAACGTCCACTAGAAAAACTTCAAACTTTTACAGATAACAATTTTATTTTTAAAACATGCATAAAGCTTAATATCAACCATATGGCTAGTATTAAATAATAATGTATAATAATCAAATTGTTCCATACTACAAATACAAGCCAAGCACCGTTCTGCAAAATGACAATATTCGACTCTACTGGGACAGAACGATTATAACTGACCAAACAGTACACTACAACCGACCTGACATTACTTTGATAAACAAAGAAAATAAAACAGCATATTTAATAGACATAGCCGTACCTAACACTCATAACCTAATAACTACACATACAGAAAAAAAATACTAAATACAGAGACCTTGCAATAGAGCTTAAATCCTAACTCAAATTAGAAAAAGTAACAACTGTACCCATATTAGTATCCACGACCGGAGTAATACCCAAAACATTACATGACAGTCTTAAAACTATTAACGTAGACCAGCACACTTACAGACAATTGCAAAAAGCTACAATCCTTAATACTTGCCGTATAGTTAGAAAGTTTGGAGTTAAAGAAGCATGATGCTCACTTGGCCGAGGTCCGTGAACATCATTAAATAAGCGGTTAAATACCGAGATTCTTTAAGAATAGACATTACATAATAATAATAATAAATGTTTCTTTAGAATAACAAGATTCAATGGGTTAGTAACAAACTTATAAAACTATGTAATTATAATATTTGTTTATATACATTTATATCTAGTAGCGTTTAACGCCTATATTCGTCAAGCCCGAGAGCAACCCCCAGAAATGCAGTCCATCAACCTTCCTGGAAACAAAACCAAGGACACCCAAGATATACTACATGTACCTAATTTTACGAGTAGACAGAAAAAATAGCATAAACATTATAACAAAGTTCTTAGTGAATTTAATGTATAATATTCATTAAAATATTGTCAACTGTTGGTTTTCCACAATTAATAAATAAATACCTTATCAATAAAGGGTTGGTATAAAGGAAAGCATAGGGACAAAATGTTGAAAGGATGAGCGAAGAAAGATTGACGAACCAGATATATTATAATGCCAAACTTGTGGGTGAAAGAGGCCCTGACAGACCGAGACACACATATCACGATCAAATAAATAAAACACTGACTGAAGATGCATTAAAAAGTCTTCGTAACCAAAGGGCATGTATGAAGAGGTTTATGAATGTCGCCGAAGCGAAAGAGATATGTCGTGATCGTGTTAAATTGCGCTCAAATATCTCTGCCTACCTCGCAAGAGATCTGGCTTGAAGATATGTATGTATGTAATAAATAAAAAAAAACATTAACTTTTTCCTATTTTACTAAAAACAAATAATTTATTATTACAACTCCAAAATGTACGATCCTACCCTCTAGAAAGCTGACAAACTACGATAGCGCCATCTATGATCAACTAGAGGATCTTTTTTGTCTAATAGTCAACTGAGTAATAATTGGAGCCAATTTGAACGTTATGATTAGTGTTTTTGTGACTTCTAGAATGCTCTGTAAAACTTAAATAATATTAATTTAATCAACATTTACTTGCGAAAATGAATTGCACGAGGTTCTCTGTCGTGCTCGTATACTCTGCGTACGACAACTCTGCGGTACGTTCTTGTAATGCACATGACACATTTAGTGTGTGCGTCGTCTTGCAAAATCTTTAAAGACGAACAATTATTTGTAAATGCCAAAAATCGGTCGCTCTTTTTCTCTGCCTTTCTTTCTTTTTCTATACGTATAAATTTTAGGCTTTCGAGCGTAGTATATTCTTCTCCTTCTCCCCAAGGAATGTGGCCGGCACTTCTAACACAACGTTAGATTAAATTGTTTCCAGCTTAACCCTGTTTCAGTCTCGGTTCATCTGCCAAGGTCATTAGTACTTAGCAGTTGTTGGATTTGCAGCGATTTTAATTATGATAACTTCCATTGTCCCCAACTTGTATATTGAATCCTTTGTTGGAGACTTGATGAAAAGATTAACGGAAATTCTCTGACGTACAGTAATTGGCATTAGTTTTGAGCGCTGCTATTCACATAAAGTCCCTACTATGCTGGCCATAGCTGGCTTAACAAGATCCTATGTGGCGCTATGTGAAGCAAGAAGACCTTGATTCTAAATCGAAGATTACGTGTTTGTGCTGTAAATCCACAGACTTAACCTCTAGACCTCGGAGGCAGTCAAATTTAATATTATTTTATGAATCCTTACATTCCGAAAGAGATACTCTTCTCTGTGTGTTTTTTACCTAATATCGTATTATTTTTTAAAATACACTTAACCTAAAAATTAGTATAGTATGTTTTTAGGACTCGCGCAAAATATACAAATGCACGTACTGCAGGTATTACAAACCTTTTATGGTGGGCTCCTTAATAATAATCATAATTAACTTCCAAATAACTGTTTTGTTATCTCTGATTGATCGCATGGCTCATTCCACCCCGTACCACTAAACGCAGTACAAATCGTAAACGATAAAGAAATGTATAGAAGGCGATACGTATCGCTTATTTTGATACTAACATAGTACTGTATGTTTTTGACCGTTTTTCCAAACGTACTTTAGCAAGTCACATGTTTTTTAAATATATTTCAGTACAAAACGGTTTCTTTTTAAAGGTAAATGGGTTTTACGGCACGACAATGCGCGTTAGTAAGAAAGCTTTGGCGACAAAGATTGATAAGTCGTTTGGTCATCCATCAATCTGTACAGTCGCCAACACTGCTGACACAAGTTGGAAAACGTAAACTAATTTAACAACTACAGGCAGGTACAGACAAACATTTGTAAGACATTGAAATACAGGTTCCACTAATACTAACTTGTCACTCAAAAAAAGGACGTCACTCAGACCGTCGCCAACCCGTCTTGCCCGCGCGGCGTGGCGACAGTAGGCCTATTTGGGCAAAAAAAAATGGCTTCTTCAACAGTCGAGGTCTAGGACTCTGTGTTCTAGAGGCTGTGATAATGACAATATTTTTTTTAAATAATATTATTTTCAACTTAACTATAGGCCAATCACAACAAGTGGCAATGTCGATGTCTCTAGCGTACAAACTCGATAAATATCACAAATACATTAAATATTAATTAAGTTTTTATTCATTTAAATTAATAAATATTTTTGTGTCCCAACCAGGAGTCTAAATACTTGACCACGGAGGCAGTTAAAAGTTAAGTCAAATTATTCACAAAACACAAACTGCGATTATCGATAAAAATAATTCCCTACATTCCTATCGCAACCGCAATTATGCAGAAATATGCAGCCAATATTTCTAAAACAATTGCAGTTGCATTGGTTTTATTGGAACGTCAATTTTGTGTCATGTGACATCCAAACAATGGAATGAAATCTACCCCTATACTATACGCGTCAACTGATTGTCGAAAAAAGGCCAAAAAGATAGCACCATTATTTCGCATTCAGGATTGTATGTTTGTAGACAAATATATAGGAACCGTCAATAGTTAGGAAAATTAAAGAATATTTCTGCATCCAAGGAGCAAAATCATTCTATTGGTTTGGGGAACGGCTTCAGAGGCTAACCGAATCTTCATATTACAAAAAAGGGTTGTCCGTTTTACGAGTATAGCTGGAATTAAGGCTTGCAAAGACGCCTTAAAAATATATTATTAGGCAAGTATTTTATTCGAAGTAAATTAGTATACATTAAATAGAAATTAAAAGCTACCTAAATAATAAAATTAAAAATAAATTAAACTATAAATAAAAAATGTCCTCTAAAGACGTCTCATAAGAGATAGTTCCAAGGAGACTGGCAACATTTTCCCTCTGTATATCGAGGCTAATACGTTGGCAAAAATAATTGCCAACAAATTGAAGATAGGAATATCTTCAGACCTTTCCTTCGCTTTGACAACTCCTTGGCCAGGCGCTTGCTGAAGGTCCCGAAACGACGCATAAAAGAAGAATTAAATATATTAAGTATATATAGTAAATGAAGTAAGCATTGTGTAATGATATTACATAAATAATAATATAGATCACCTCTTAAGAAATAAGCTAAAACAAAAAAAAACCTACTTACAAAACCTAATTTAAATATAAATCGTATCCGCGCGGCATGGTGGCAAGAACGCTGGCCGCATTTCTTCGCTGAATCGCTATGCTGAAACTCTGGGCATATATAGTATATACGTATTGCATTGTTTGACGTACATTAGGGATAACATGGACTCATATCATATTAAAGCCTTCAAAAGTAACTCACGCCATAAAGAGTCTATTGCTGTACTTAAACTTAGATTGACCAAGTTAGTAAGCTTTGTTTGTAACTGCGTCAAGCTGTACATAAATATATGAAATGAAATAAAAACTTTTAAGGATAAGGACTTTAGGAGAAAGCTTACATACATAAATATTCACGCCAGATCCCTTTCGAGGTAGGCAGAGACAATTAAGCGCCACTTTCGCTTCGTCGACATTCGTCAACCTCTTCATACATGCCCTTTTGTTGCGAAGGCTTTTTAATGCACCTTCAGCCAGTGTTTTATTTATTTGATAGTGATATGTAAGTCTTTAAGTTTTAATATATTAAGTTGTTGATAAAGCACTCCAAGAGTATTAGACTAATGATATTTGTGTGCAACTATAATAGCGCCATCTATGATCGACTAAAGGAACTTTTTTCTCGGAACGTCAACTGTAAAATAATTAGAGCCAAAGTCAACCTGCATCTCTCATAGCGCCATCTAAGTTTGAGTAGCGAAACTATTTCTCAATGACAACTTTTAGAATGTTACGTGTAATTTTTGTGAAAACATAAAAAAATATTTGTTTTATTAACAATTATTTTAGAAGTTTTCTTGACGAAAAATAACGTGTTTCTGTAGAATGGCATATTTTTCCTGAAACAAAAAAAAAATCAATTTGAAAGTGTACGTCGAGCACAACCATAACCAGCAATGACTGTAATACACTAATTAATTCTGTACCAATTGGTTTAGCTTTGATTCTCGTACCGTTTAGTTTCTTATCCTGTCTTCTTATATATTTAAAGTCCCTGGCATCCTGTATATGTCGATGTGTCGCATCAAGCACAGGCTGCACCGCCCGAGGGTTTTTGTATTAAGCGCGCTTGTGCTAACATAAAGCAAACTACATTATATACCAACACCCTTATTATCACCGTTTAGAGTCGAATTTGCTGCAGTATTGTAAAATACATTTTGACAATCGTGTGTATTGATTTAATATTTTGGACTGGGCTTTCAGTCTTTTTTTTGTAGTAGTAAATTAAAATAAAAAAGCCTATTGTTAGGTCCGTTTTGTTACTAGTTAGATTGGAATTTAATAGAAATGATACGAAGTCAATTATTATTATTATTATTTTAATCTCTCTCCGTAGTCTAGCGGTTAAGCTTGTGCATTTAGATGTAAATTTACTGGGTTCGTACCTGGTAAAATATTTAAAAAAAACAATCATCATCATCATCGCGGATGGAATTTTAAAGTGCTCTTCTCCTCACGGGCACGGTGTTAATAATATTAATAAAATTATTTATTGCACACAAAATCCTTACCAATATTATAAATTCGAACTCTGTCTGTCGTGTGTTACGCAATCACGCTTAAACTAACTTAAATGAAATTTGCTACAGAGATAGTCTAGAGCCTGAGAAGCTACTATTTAATGCGAAAAAGTAATGTAAGGGGTTGAAATAGGGGATGAAAGTATGTATGGAAATTACGTTATTTTTAAAGCTAGCACTTGGTTATTATTTGTTTAGGCTTTTATTTAGATATAAATAAATACGACATTTAAAGTTTGTAAAAATCCTTACTAGTATTGTAAATGGTCCATGAATGTTAGCTACTGGAATCAGACCCTTATGACTGACATCAGTCCACAACACTATGCCGGCTTAAGTGGGCATGACGGCAATTCGAGCCTGATCCCGAAACGTGTGGATATACTTTACTGAGTTTATCTGCACGAACGATGGATACTTCCCCGTCCCGGCGGACTGGGGAAATTACCACCCTATCGCCCCGTCTGCCTACCATCTATTTTGTAATTATTTTTGCACCTATTCCTATATATTTTTGATATCTCTCTTGTCCCAAAGGTCGACTGTCAGAGAATGCCTAACGGCATTAAGCTTCGCCTTTTGTATAGTGCAATAAACTTTTAAAAAAAAATACGTGTGGCACTCGGGGATTGCCGCGGTAAAGCTATTGCATAGCATTTTTTATAAAATTATGCAATTATAATTATTTATTTATTTTATTTATGCAGTATTTTTTTTCCTTTGATATTAATTCAAGTTTTCACATACACGTTAAAGTTCAATTAGTCGCGGGCTCGAACTCACTCGCGGACGCGGCCAAAAAGCACGCTGTCTCACCTAACATTGTGTCTAAAAGAGATAGAATCAGTTATGAGCAGTTAGCAGCTAGTCTACACGCATACGTCTAGTCGCACGCACACAAACACCGTGCCGAAGTCTGCCGAACTGAAACGACGTTAGACGATGCACGGCTCTCAACGCCGCACCGCTGTGCCGGTCGGAGTGGGGGGTGTTAGGTTTATTTTCGTTACGGAATTTCTTGATTCGGTCGCTGCGCTCAAAGCCCGCGATAAAAGCTATGCAATAGCTTATTTAAAAAAAAAGGTTTTTTTTTATTAATAAAATATTTGAATTGATTTGACAACTTTAATGAAAGTTAATTCTTAAGTCTTAGCAAATTATATTAGGTCTATGATCTCTATAATCTCAAATAGGTACGCACTTTAACCTAGCCCCGGGCATAGCCCGCCTTCTAGCAGATGTTCAAATAAATCTAATCCCACGAAAATAGTCGTCGATTTTTCCAATTTCCAAGTCCAATTACATCTCTTGTTTTTCCTTTCCTTCCAATTCAATTGTTAATACGTGTGAATAAAACACGCGATTTATTGTTTTTACGCGGCGAACGAATGCCTTCACTCCGTAGCCACGACTCAGACTTAGCTGTTCAGGCACGCAGGGCCAACAGTGAAAGAGAGACGGTTTATAGGGTTTTAGTCCGTAGGCGCCTTGGGGTCTCCTTAGGAGGCCTCACGGTGATTTGGGCATGCGACCTCCCGCGGTGGCCCTTCAGGCTGGGGTTGTATCGTTAGGCGATTACCATGCGCCTACTTGATGGTAAGCAGCGCGCAAGGTCCATGAATGTTAGTATCTCGAATCTGGTACTTATGACTGACATAATTCCCTAACACTATGCCGTCTTGACTAGATGGTTTTTCATACTTCGCTTGAAGGACTCCGGATTATAGGAAAGTGGAAACATATTGGCTGGAAGACGCGGAGGGATGATGACTACTGTATGTGGGTGCATATTCTGACCTGTGCGTGCGTTCGTTTGCGGAATGGAGAGGGAGGGATTAGGTTATAGAGCTCTTCAGAGTGCTCACCATAATATAGCCGGTAAAACACGCTCAAAGAAGCCACATCTCGTCAAATCTGCAGGGATACGAGTTACATATATAGTGGCATCGTTCACAATTCGCACAGCTCGCCTCTGTACGACATTGAGAGCATCTGTGGGGTACTTAGCGGAACCATAGAGATAGCACAAGACATAGAGATATTCTGGAGATGTTGTCAGCCCGATAGAACATACGTCTAGTCAGGCCGACAACAAACTCCTTAACTATTATTATATTGCATTTGCAGATCCCGAGCTATGACGGAATACAAACATCAACATAAAAATTACTTGCAGAGTACCCAAATGTCGCCGTGCAATTCCGTTAACAAACTAATACATTGGTTAATGTTTTTTATTATTATTTTAGCTATTTAGGATGAAATTTTATTGGTGAACAATTCGAGTCCTTTGCGCCATTTTGCGCGGACATGTCAAGTGCATTTCTTTGTTTTGTAAATTAATTTACTGTGGATATTGTTGGTCAAACGTGGTGTTGTTTTGTTAAATAATGTGCTACGTTGTGAATAATTATGGTAAACAATAAATTGGACTTTCAATATGGGGCACAAGTTGCAGTTTATTTTTTGCTGTCTTCCCGCGCTGTGAACTCCCATATTATACCCGACATGTTTGGGCTAAAACTCCGCGAGTAACTCCAAGAAGAACATCAAATTCTGCAACATCTGGAATTTTATGATAACCTCATTAACTCATAAAAAAAAAAGATATATTACGTCAGACTTGGCTGTATGGGCTAGACCCTTTGCTTTCCCTATCACCTCATTCATCATCCATCGGGAGAAGAGAACACAGAGAACTCAACAACAACAAAAAAATAGTAACTGAATATTACATTATAAATAATTATATTATAATAATAAGGTAATGAAAAATATTCTAATTAGTCAATAATGTATTAGTAACTAAATGTTACATTAAAAATCACAAACCGCATCCTTATAAATGTGTGATCATTGTTAGGTAACATTTTGGCATCGAAACGAAGATTGATTCATGTCAGGGTGTTGAGTCATCCATCACGACCCGCTGGGGACTGACCTTCGTGTAAACATGAATTGGATATCAAACGACAATGCCAAGCCAATAAAATTGTAACTAAGATGTAAGGGTCAAGGAAAAAATCCTTTAGGTGACCGAGGGTCACACGTCATGAATAGTAATTATAATGTGTTTTCATAATCTGTTATTTATTTAAGTCTAGTATAAAGCTAATTAACAAAAACTTATTTTTTATTTATTTATTTATATAGTACACACAGCAGTACATATATTATCACACACATAACATAGTATAATTATAACTTATCTAATATATGTACCAATTAGGTGTCACACCATTCACCAATATAAAAAGAAGACGAAATTAGAACTGCCTCTGTGGTCTAGCGGTTAAGTCCGTGGATTTAGACTAGGAGGTACCGGGTTCGATACATTTAATTTATTTGTGATATTTCTCGAGTTTGGTACGCTGGACACATCGACGAGCTTGCCACTTGTCATGATTGGCCTATAGTAAAGTTGGCTAAATGTGAATCCGCTTATTTATAAGCGTGGTTTCTGACCACCCCGAAAGGGAAACGGTCGTGATTATACTTTACTTTACGAAATTAGAAACTTATTACTGTTAAAACAAAAAAAAAATTGACAAAAACTAACAAATTTACAAAATATAACAAAAATATGACTTCAAAAATAAAATTATACATATTTTCTTTTTTATTAGAACTACAAAGGAAACATAAAAATTGCATAAATTTGGTACCTTAAAAAACGAAAACAAAACACTTCGGCGAGGCGGTTGGCCCAGGAGTTATCAAAGCGGCTGACAGAAAGGTCTGGAGACAGGAAGGCTGGCAATTATTCCTGCCAACGTATAAGCCTCGCTATACAGAGGGGAAATGTTGCCAGTCTCCTTGGGACTATCTCGGATTGGACGTCTCTAGAGGACATTTTTTATTTATAGTTCAGTTTATTTTTAATTTTATTATTTAGGTAGCTTTTAATTTATATTAATTAACTTCAAATAAACACTTGTTAAATAATATGTTTTTATATTTACAATTTAACTACTTTCTATCACGCCGATATCATCTGAGAATTATTTAAGTACACCTTATAAATCTTGTGTTTTATTTGTAATAAAATACCTGATCATAATAAAGTACCATATTGTATTTATAACGCTTTATTTAAAAAAGGAACCCGGTACCTCCGAGTCCAAATCCATGGACTTAACCGCTAGACTTCGGAGGCAGTTTATATACTAACCAAATTATAACTAACTTTAAAATAAAATACTAAACTAGACTACTAAAAATACTTAACTATTAATCGACGAGCTTGCCACTTGTCATGATTGGCCTATAGTAAAGTTGGCTAAATGTGAATCCGCTTATTTATAAGCGTGGCTTCTGACCACCCCGAATGGGAAACAGTACACCGTCTTAAAAAAATGACAAAAAGCTTTCTGTGTAATTGTATAACACTTTTTAATAAATTACCTGAACAAATAAAATGTCTTAAATATAATAACTTTAAGCAACATATAAAAAAAATACTAATTGTTAAAGCTTATTATACTGTGGATGAAGCTCTAAAGGACGACCATATTTTTCAATTGTAATGACATTATTAATTATCTTAGTTATTAGTTATGACATTATTATGTTTAGTTATTAGTTAGGACACTATTAAGAGGATTAATATTAATTCTGACAATGCCTCTATACAGCTGCAATAAATACTTTTCATAGTAGTCTAGTTATATTTAAGTAGGTATATAGATTTGACATAATATTTTTAATAATTAGACATTTAATATTTAGCTTTATTTAGTTTAGGTAAATAAGACAATGCCCCTTTACAGCTGCTATCCACTATTAGAATTAAGCTTGTAATTCTGAGGCACTATGCCCTTATTAGCAGACTGTTCCTTGCTAACAACAGCCAGCTATTTCAGCCATTTTTATGTATATTGACTTAATATTAAATAAGAAAAATTTAAATTTGACGAATCCAAGTGTTCCTATAGGCTCCTAAGGATAATAAATAAACAATATACAATATACAATTATACTTACATATAAACACCTAGACCGAGTCAAATTATACAATGTACAACTTGTCCCCGGTGGGAATGAACCCACGACCTCCCGAGTTCACGGCAACGTTTGTTACCACTAGACCACGGAGGCGGTCAAATGCGAACCTATTTCTTTTAATCGTGATTTCTATTGCGCAGATTACGGTCGTGATGGTATTCGTACTTTACTTGAGTAATATTGAGCGTTGTGGTTTCTGCGGTTTGGATGCACGAGTGCTTCGCTCATTTCAATTTCTCATACATTACATAAGTACTTACTTAGAAATGAAATGAAAAAATGTTCTCGAACATTTCAAACCATCAATATTTGAGTAGCTTATAATTTATTTACCAATTATTTTTTTTTAAGGTACCAAATTTGTGCAATTTTTATCTTTCCTTATTAGTTCTATTAAAAAAGAGAAAAATGTATAATTTTATTTTAGAAGTCATATTTTTAATTTGTAAATTTGATAGTTTTTGTTTTTATTTTTTTGTTTTAACAGTAATAAGTTTCTAATTTCTTCTTCTTTTTATATTGGTGAATGGTGTGACACCTAATTGGTACATATATTAGATAAGTTATAATTATACTATGTTATGTGTGTAATTTTATATTTATTTTTAATTGACACGGCCCTTTTACAGCCACGAATTTAAATTTAAGTTTACTTGACATAGAATGTTTTATTTAGATTGTAAGGTGACACGGCCTCTTTACAGCCACGATCTTATTTAAGTAGTTTCTAAGTTAGTTAGTTTTACTTGCTTATAGCAATAATGTTGTGCATAACATACATAAATATGGATTATTGCCTGTTTACGGTCCAACCATTATTACCACTTTGATTAGTACATATGTTGTAAAAAATGTATTGATTTTATTAGTTCTGACTTTATCCAAGTTGTTTCGAGAGAACCAATGGAAATAAATTATTTTGATTTTGATAATATATGTACTGCTGTGTGTACTAAATAAATAAATGAAATAATTTATTTGTCGGAAACATGGTAGGTACAGGGATGTAAATTATTATATGTAATTATATCACATGCTTCGCTATTTCTGGCATACAAATATTTATTTAGTCACATGACTTTGTCGAGCTTAGTCTAGGTATTATTTTGTCGAATAAGAACATTTATTAACCAGCATTTGTTTGACTCTTAATTTAAACAGTTTAAGTGGCAGCTCCCTTATAGTAACTGGAAGCTTATTAAATATCTTTTAAAATTATGAACATAACTACATGTTCGCTGGATCACCTTACGAGATTTTCTTACAGTACCTTTTTTTGCCTCCGTGAAGACCGTAGATATAGACTTACTTGATCACTACATGTTATAAAATAAAGTCCTCCGCCGCGTCTGTTTGTCTGTCTGTCTATTCGCGTTAAACTCAAAAACTACTGCACCGATTTTCATGCTGTTTTCAACAATTCGTCCATATATTACGTCATTCTAAATTAGGGGCGGGAGGGTTGGTTAAAAAAGTGGAGTTAAAAAAACCGCATCAAAATCCGTTGCGTAGTTTTAAAGATCTAAGCATACATAGGGACAGACAGCGAAAGCGACTTTGTTTTATACTATGTATTGATAATAAACACAATACTTAAATAATAACTACAACATTACATAATTAATAAAAGTACATATTAATGCTATACTTATACTTAAATACATGTCTCATACTAAGGAAAGATAATGTTCTTGTGATATTTTGCAAGTATTTAATGGTATTAATTATTATATATTAAAGGTGATTCTATAACCAAGTGTTTTAATCATATAATACCCTATTTTACTCAAATCTGCAATGTTTTATTTTGTCAAACTAGTAATGACGTCAATTTTGGGAGAAGGGGGGGGGGGGGTCATTAAAAAATAACGATGGGATGATTATAGGGGGGGGGGTCTAAAATCTGAAAAAAATCGATGACGTAATTTATGGACGGCCCCATAGAGTAATTCTCGAGGAAGGTTGTAGTGTATGATTTGTAGTTTTAGTATATTTACCAACTTAAGATTCCTTCTCATTCCTCAACCAGATACACTGATTCCTTTACTGTATCTGCGGCTCGACAGTTGAATAAGCTGCCCCTGGCCATTAGACGTGCACCGTCTGTCAGCGTCTTTAAACGTTTAATAACCACATCGTTCCTGGAGAAATAGAATAAAACACTATTTAAATAACCGTGTATTTATTTAAGATATAATGTATATTATGTACTTGTATGTATGGTTTATGTATGTTTATGTGTTTAGGTATAATGTGTAGTATATTAGAATTAGTTAAGTAACTTATTAACTGTATCATTAAAATTTCTTATTTTTTTCATACTGCCTATCACCTTACTCGATCCCTAAGGTTAGCTTGTAAAGAATGCCTACTGGCATTATGGCTCGCATCTGTACTATTTTTAAGTGCATTAAATAATTTAAATAAATAAATATATTTAAATGGTTCATAAGTTATGTAATGGTATCATATGTAGTATATGTATTATTAGTATTTAATATATTAAAGTTATTAGTATGTATTTAAGTAATATCATTGTATATATATGTATATAGATTTATTTATTATTATAATATATAAATATTTGCACCTACCTTACATTTGATATGATCCACATTGTCCCTAAGGTTGGCTGTCAGATAATGTCTAGCGGCATTAAGTCCGCCCCTTGTATAACGTGCAATAATGTTTTAAATAAATAAATATACATATATTAAGGATGTTTTCGTTTGCTCAAAATTCATTGGACCGCACGACGCACTAACGTTTCGGTGCTCGAAGAGCTCAAACTTGCCGAGGGACAGAGACTTTCTGCCGTCTGACAATCTGGAAAAACTCTTAGTAACGGGAAAAGTAGACGGTAAAAGAACAAAAAGAAGAAGCCCCAAACGATGGTCTAGTCAGGTGACTGACCACCTAAACATCCCAGTACTGGTGCCATCCACTGCGCCGAGAACCGCAGCCACTGGAAACGGCTAGTGGATGGACTGCGACGGAGTCACGATCCCCAACAGTGGGGTACTGACTAAGGAGGAGGAGGAAGGATATTTTTTGGAGGTGTCGGAAAAAATAAGCCGTCTGGGAGCTTTTAACGAAAACGCAGCCTAAACCCTTTGAGATATAACAAAATAATGTATAGTGGAATTGTGTATCTTATATAGTTCTACAGAAAAGTCCGCGAAGGCACATGTCTATCTCTAAAGGATAACATACTATAACCATTTAATACCTGACTGTGCCGTGTGGATACACTTTACTAGGACCATCAGTCCGCCTACCACCTATTTGTTGTTCTTGTTGAAAGTATGTGCCATTTGCAATGATGTCAAATGCCAATTTTTACTTTCAACAAGAACTAATATTGTAAACTTGATGTAGTGATATATATATATATATATATAAATAACACAGCTTGAAACAAGACTTAATTATTATTTAGCGCTAAATTTATTTAAATTTATTTATTTAAAGATAAACCTAGGTCAGTTTCCGCAACATATTTTGTTACTAAAAAACGCGTGTATTTTAATATCATAGTAGTTATGTGATGTTTCATTGTTATCGGAACAAGCCATTACTTATTACAAACAATAGTGCAAAAACTGCGAAGCGGCTTTTGGGTGGCGTCAGAGACATATATCTGAATTATGACTTGCGAAAGGTCCACATATCCATTATTATTAAAATAATCCAACATACGGTTAAGTCCGTGGATTTAGACTCGGAGGTATCGGGTTCGATTCCTGGTCGGGACACAAAAATATTCATTAAAGTATATAAAAACATTTAATTATTATTTAATTTATTTGTGATATTTCTCGAGTTTGGTACGCTGGAGACATCGACGAGCTTGCCACTTGTCATGATTTGCCTATAGTAAAGTTGGCTAAATGTGAATCCACTTAATTATAAGCGTGGTTTCTGACCGAAATGAAAAAGGCCGAAAGGGAAACGGTCGTGATGATGATACTTGCTATACTACAACAGCTCCATACAAAGTATAAACGTACGTATATTATGTGTATGTATGTGTTGATATGTATATTTATTTATTTAAATAATTTATTGCACAGAAACCTTAATTATATTATAATTCTAACAACTGACCTTTGGTAAAGTGAGAAATCATGGTCTCCGCACATAAATAGGTACATTATCACAATATTTATTTTTTTAAATTATAATTCGTATTATTATGTTTTAGTTGTAAAATGACACGGCTTCTTTCATCATCATCACAGCCCCTGGAACAGAGAGTCCTAGACCTCTACTGATGGAGATGGGCCTTCCAAAAATTTCTGGAGGATTTTGCCTACACTCGCCACGCTGGCTGGCCAGACGGGTTGGCAAGGTTCTGATGTCAATTTTATAATGACATTTTATTAACGATTCCACAAGTTGATATTAATGGAACCGGGACCAACGGCTTAACGGAAAACAGTGGTGTTGTAAATAAAATTAATGACATATCAATGACAAAATTATCATATAATAAATTATATATATAATTATAAATTATACCCTATATCTCGACAAATGTCTAAAAAGAGTGAGAGAGAGTAACTGTGGGATAAAGATGAGTGATTTAGTGGTGAACTGCCTGCTTTATGCAGATGATGCTGTTCTCATGGCATCGTCCGAACAACAACTGCAATCACTAGTCACAGAAATGAAAGAGGGATGTGCAGAAAAAGGACTCCGTTTGAATGCGAGAAAAACCAAGGTACTAGTGTTTGAAAGAAGAAGGATGACAACCGTGACGATAAAGATTGATGATGAAACTCTAGAACAAGTAAATGAAATTATATATCTGGGCAGTGTTTTCACTGCGGATGGGAAGTATGATAGGGATGTTGAAAGAAGAGTGAACGCGGGAAATAGTGTCAACGGTGCCCTGGGGTCACTGATAGCCAGTCGGAATGTCAGTGACAAAGCTCGACTCGCCATACACAATGCCATGCTGGTACCAACACTTATGTATGGAAGCGAGACGTGGATATGTCAGAATACGCATGAGAGTAGAGTTAATGCAGTAGAAATGAGATCGTTGCGTCGGATATGCGGCGTCACTTTGACGGACCGCATACGTAATGACGAAATACGAAAAAGGGTAGGTATGAAAGAAAGCATAGGGACAAAAATAAGGAAAGGCATGCTACGATGGTTCGGGCATGTTGAAAGGATGAATGCAGAGAGATTGACGAACCAGATATATAATGCGAAAGTCGTGGGTAAAAGAGGCCCTGGCAGACCTAGACTCACATATTACGACCAAATTAATAAAACAATAGCTGAAGGTGCGTTGAAAAGCCATCGAAACAAAAGGGCATGTATGAAGAGGTTGATGAATGTCGAAGAAGCGAAAGAGGTATGTCGTGACCGTGACAAGTGGCGCTCAATTGTCTCTGCCTACCCCGCAAGGGATTTGGCGTGAAGATATGTATGTATGTATGTATAAATTATTTTTCATCCCCTAAATATATGTCTATGGATGACGTATTTCAGTCGGAAGCGGGACGGGGCGGTCTGAACCATCGGATTTATGATGCCACTTCCGGTTTCCGGGTCACACGACCGACGCATTATATCGATTTTCAATCCAAAATCGGTCCCTTGCGTGTCTTACACTATAATGAAGCTACGTATATTTAGGAAGGTTATTAGATTACGCTTAGCATCCTTCTCGTTCGCACACTTCAAAATTTACATATTTTTTTTTTGTTTTTGTGATTTTTATTTATTACTATTAGTATTTTATAGATCATTTTCATTTCATTTTCTAAAAGAGCGGATTCATATTTAGCCAACTTTACTACAGGCCAATCATGACAACTGGCAAGCTCGTCGATGTATCTAGCGTATATGTAACTATAAAATAATTAATAATAATAAATGAAACTTTTTTTTTTTAATATTATAAATAATAAACTTGCTTACAGCAAATCACTAACAATGGGCAAAGTGCCAAGGATACTGGCATTCAATGTGGCAATGCTGATCCCAAATATTGTCCAGCCCTCTTCTCTCCTGAGGTGTAGACGACCTGTTATGACAACTCCTTAAAAAATCCTGTGCAAACATATCTTCAAATAAGCTGTTTCTGCCTGCATGTTCTCTGCTTGCCTGGGTTCTTAGTCATCAAGGACGATAAGAAGCCGCGAATGTCAAGCGACACTATGTCACGCCTTTGTATATTTATGTGCGATAAAGTTTTTAAAAAATAAATAAAAATAAATCAATTGAAAGAAAAAAAACGATCGCTCTCTAACTAGCTAACTAGTTAAGTGTTGTACAAATTGACGCCAAAACTTTTTAAATCGAACCTTTAATACGTCTGGAGCTTTTTATGTTTTTTGTCGGTCGCCGAGTTGTCTGAGTTTTACAACTTTTTATCGAACCAATTCTGTAGATAAATATATACAATTGGTAGGTAACGATCCACAACTTAGGCTGGGTTATTTATTTATTAAGAAACCAACAACGTAACAATATGCTTAATAATGGTATGGTACAATTTGTGAAGCAAGGTCAATGATAGGTTTCGCTATATAATAAATAATAATAATAAATAATAAATATTTCCAGACAGGTCACACAGCGCCATCTAGTTTCCGTGGTAAGCTACGAGGCTTGTGTTACGGAAACTATATGGTTGATAAACTACATATTATACTTTTTTTTTTTTGTAAATATATACATATTATACATATAAACACCCAGACCGAGAGAAATTATACAATGTACAACTTGTCCCCGGTGGGAATCGAACCCACGACCTCCCGAGTTTACGGCAACGTTTGTTACCACTAGACCACGGAGGCGGTAAACATAGTACATAGTGGAGTTTAACTGCATTTTTAAACTAAACACAGGTATATAAATGTATTACAAATGTTGTTGACGCGATTTATTTGTATCGTCATCATTACATTACATTACATTACAGTACATTACATTACATTACATTACAGTACATTACATTAAATTACATTACTGCCTCCGTAGTCAAGCGGTTAAGTCCGTGGATTTAGACTCGGAGGTACCGGGTTCGATTCCTGGTCGAAACACAAACATATTTATTAATGTAAATAAATAACTACATTTAATTAAAGCTGGAGATATCGACGAGCTTGCCACTTGTCATAATTGGATAGTAAAGTTGGCTAAAATTAAAAAATGGGAATCCGCTTATTTATAAGCGTGGTTTCTGGCCACCCTGCAAGGAAAGCGGTCGTGATGATACTTTACTTTACTTTTATAATAATATATTCCAGCAAGAAACTGTCTATATACGAACCTATCAGCCTTTACCGTTCCATCAGCATCCAGGAAATTAAAATTAATGCCACCTGCACATTTCATTTCAATTTGTACCTCGCTTGGTTTAATAAACACGAAGGTTACCTAAATATGTATATTTATATATAAAATGAAATGAAATGAACGTTTATTTTCTTGTAAAATACAATACATCAATTGTGTGCAAATTATACAGTATTTGGTTGGGTAGGGAGAGAAGTAGAATTGTGGATGGTGAGCGTATTATCGCGCAATAGAAAAAAAAAGGAGGCCTTCTTTTCTTAAACCAGCCTATTGTCGGTCGCAAGCCCGAGACACCATTCTTCTCATCTCTTACCCACACACGATGGACCCGGCACCCGCACGGTGAATCCATGGAATGCTTAGAAATTTGTCTTCTTAAATTATAAAAAGGTCTTACCAGAAGAAAAGATTTTAGTGAATGTGAAAAAGTCTTGATATTATCACTGCATAAGGTTAGTTGGTAGAAAATGCATTTATAGCATTAAGCTCGCCTTTTTACCCACACTATTTTTGGTTCTGTATAATAAATAAATTATTATTATTATATTTTCTGCCTCCGTGGTCTAGCAGTTAAGTCCGAGGACTTAGACTCGGAGGTACCAGGTTCGATTCCTGGTCGGGACACAAAAATATTTATTAATGTAAATGTATTTATTTACATATTTTTTTTTATATATTAGCACGACATGTGACCCTGCGCCCACCTGGTAATTGGTAAGTGGCGCGCAGGGTCCATGAATGTTAGCAACTGGAATCAGACCCTTATGTCCGACATCAGTCCCGAACACTATGCCGGCTTGACTAGATGCCTTTTCACACTTCGCTTGAAGGACTCCAGGTTATAGGAAAGTGGAAACACAGAGGCTGGAAGAGCATTCCGCATCTATATTGTGCGACCGATGTATGAGTCACCAAATTTATAGGTACGCGAAGGGATAGTGACTGCGGTATGTGGGTGCATATTCTGACCTGTGCGTGTGGTTCGGTTGCGGAATGGAGAGGAAGGAATTATTAAATTAATTAATCTGTGATATTTCTCGAGTTTGCTACGCTGGAGACATCGACGAGCTTGCCACTTGTCATGATTGGCTTATAGTAAAGTTGGCTAAATGTGAATTCGCTTATTTATAAGCGTGGTTTCTGACCACCCCGAAAGGGAAACGGTCGTGATGATACTTTTACTATATTCTATTAATAGGGTTTAATTTTTCTCGCTCTTTTTCACAGATCTTTTTTATCTAATGTAGTCTATCAACTTACTAGGAAATAAAAAACGGGCATTTGTGAAAATTCTCTTGCATCTGAACATAATTATAGGATCCCAGATCAACTAGTTGTATTTGGTTGGGTAGGGAGAGGAGTAGAATGGTGGATAGTTAGCGTATTGTTGCTCAATGCAAATAAAAAGAAAGGGCAAAAAATATTTGACGGTCGTGATGATACCTTACATTAAACCGCATAATCTAAGTCAGACATTAAATTATCGTTATCTTTATCTGCTCCGTAAAATGAATAGTGTGCACTAAAGTCTAGGTGGTTGTTTACGCTTCGTAGCGAGCAGTTACGCTACGGAGCGAGGATTTATGCCCGTGATACATGGCGCAAATTTTACGAAAAAGATTTTTTTCGTTATTACGACATATGACACTGATCCTACAGTTCAGAAACTGGAGTAACTGACCAGCTGATTTTAGTCCCTACCACTATGCCGGCTCAACAATATATTTTCACACTTCCCTTTTAATCCATTAATACCTTACAACTTGTCTAAATGTGAATCCGCCTATGTATAAGCGTGGTTTCTGACCACCCCGAAAGGGAAACGATCGTGATGATATATATTATAGTATATGTTTTTTTTTACCTTATAACTAACATTACCATACCATACCATACTCGTACATATCAAAAATACATTAAATTTAAATAATAATATTAATTGTTAAGTTAAGTACCCATCAGGTACTGGGACCACCTTCCGGGGAGTACAAGAAGCTTCAGTGGACGCCGGCGTCCCTGCTGGGGGTGGTGCAGAGTGAAGCAATTGGTGCTGCGCGGGGCCCAGGAACCGATGTGCTGCGTAAAGCATATTTAAAATTTTAAAGTTGATTTTCAGAATTAAAATATTTAATCTTTTTTTTAGTATCAAATAAACCGTATTAGAAAAACATTCTGAGGCACCATTTTTTCAAATGATTCTAACATATATTATTTATATGTTATATTTGCTGATAATAATACTTGTATTTGATATGGTTATAGATAGAATTACATTTACTTACATGTATATTATTATTGTTTATATGTGAGTTTATATGTACGAGTATGTCTTTGCATGTGGTATTAGTATGTACACACACACACATCTTCACGCCAGATCCCTTGCGGGGTAGGCAGAGACAATTGAGCGCCACTTGACACGATCACGACATATCTCTTTCGCTTCGTCGACGTTCATTAACCTCTTCATACATGCCCTTTTGTTACGAAGGCTTTTTAATGCACCTTCAGTCAGTGTTTTTTTTTTTTTTTTGTTTTATATATTTATTTATCTGCCAAAAGAGGCCCCTCTTTTACCCACAACTTTCGCGTTATATATCTGGTTTGTCAATCTTTCTTTGTTCATTCTTTCAACATGCCCGAACCATCGTATTATTATGTAGATTTGTAAATATTTTTTATTTAGGTATCTAAGTATGTATTAATTTATATATATATCATTATATTATCTAATTAAGCATGTAATTGCACCTACCTTTCATTGTTTGATTGCTTTTGTTGTCCCGAAGGTTTGACTATCATAGAATGCCTAGCGGCATTAAGTCTGCGTTTGTGCTTTGTGCAATAAAGATTTAAATAAATAAATATATCGTGTGTTCCGGGCATTACGCTACGCAGCGAGCTTTAGCGAAGATTTACGATGTTTGTACCTTTAACCCAAGCGACAACCTTCGCTTGGAATCGGCACAATTTAATGCATTTATGCTTGGTCGTAACCTTAAGCTACGCAAATATTATCAAATGCAAAAGCCCGTGAGATTTTGTAGTCATTCTAAAATCTCGCTAAAAAATAATTTCTATGAAGATTTTCTCGTATATACCGCGTACAAATAACCGTTACGTTATGCTTCTGTAACAAATTATCGTAAAACCAATTTAGTCACGTCTCAGACTTAACTGGTAAGGCACGCAGGGTCAACAGTGAAAGAGAGACGGTTTAGAGGGTTTTAGACCGTAGGCGCCTTGCGGTCTCCTTAGGAAGCCTCACGGTGATTAGGGAATGCGACCTTCCGCGGTGGCCCTTCAGGCTGGGGTCATATCGTCAGGCGATTTTGCGATTCACCGTCTTTAAAAAAAAAATCCTTTGCGTTTTTACCAGACCAAGGCCAAAAGCAAGTTCTAGGTAGTAGGCGGGCTGATGGTGGTAAATTGTCTGTCGGGGCGAGGAAGTATCCACCGTTCGTGATGATAAACCCAGTAAAGTATATCCACACGTTTCGGGATCGGACTCGAATTGCCGTCAAGCCCAGTCAAGCCATGAGTGGCGATATTTTTAGGTAAACTTCTCTGCACCGTAACTTAAGATTTTATTACTGAATAATAAAAATAAAAATAACGTAATTCTTTATTATTATTCTAGATTAATATTTGAAAAACATTTGCTCTTTAATACATTCCACGCAGTATAATATAATAAAAATAATAAATGATTTATTGTACAAAACCAAAACAAGTGCAGGTACATAGGCGAGCTTAATGCCGTAAATGCATTTTCTACCAACTAACCTTTAATATCGTGATGACATATTTTTATTGTTTAATTATAAAATATTAATTTCATTCGGGCTGTGAAGGTCGATATTTTAGGGCTGTATTAATACTTAACGAGGACAGTAAAGAGTGAGTTGTGACAGTTATGTATTGACACTATAATTTAGGTGAATAATCGCTATTTAATTATCAAAACATGATAGTGAAATTAATACGGGTAAAAGTTCCGGCAATTTCTGACAACTTCTTACAAAATAGATCGTAAAGTTAATTAATATTCTTGTTATTGTAACAGAATTTCTTTTGACTTATGTTTAGCTCTGGGGCAACAGTCTCGACATTTCATAACGATTGCTAACTTAGCAATTTGAAGAGGTCATTGACGAGCTTTCCAACAGACCATCGCGTGGTCACTTTCAAAATTTGTTTACTATTGTCGAAAACGAAAGCTTTTAAACGACGCACACCCTTGGATATACGTCATTCCGGCGCTTTCGACTTGGGTTTCGGTTCGAAATATTCGAATGAAAAGAGACAGATCTTCATAGAAAACTGTCAGTTACATTCGAACAAATCGAGCGGATATGCATGTCAATAGGACGAGAATCGGGGCCCAGTTTATTTTGACCTTGCGTCGTCAGCTTCATAATCTTGTTGAAAATGGCATCGCAAACACTGAATGCGATAATCGATTAACAGTCAGCTAAATAATTGGACGCACGTCTATTCGAATAGTTTTATTACAACGGCGTCCGTTTGGATGTATAGTGAGTGTCCTTTAATCATAAAATGACGCAATCATATCGAATTTATCTGCCAAATCAGCAATTTTTGCAAAATATTAAGCGACGAAATTTGACAGTCCGCAAAGTTATAGATTACCGCGCGACAGTGGCCATCTGATATTTTTGGCATTTGCTTCTAGTGTTGCTAGGGAATAATAAATATTATTGTCCATTACCAAATAGTTTAAAAAAATAAGTAAGTTGTAGTAAATCGTATATTGCCGCCAAAAGTTGCGCGTGGTCGACTTACGGCGCGGTTCATCGTCGACTTGTAGATTTGATGCGCATGCGTGTTGTTGCTCTCGCTCTTACCGCCGTAGGCGATGCGAGACGCCAAGGGTAGACTTTCGAGACACACCACGGCTACTATTCTACTACTACACGTAATATTCTAGGATAATAGTGACGATCGACGATAACGGTAAATCGCGTTAAAATTATAAAAAACTAGCATCTGTAATGTACTAGACACATATCTACATTTACCCCAACTCATCTTAAATAAAAGTCCCGTCATACAATTGTCAATGAGAATTCCTCTTTAAACTATTATTTATTATCTCATTTGTTAGCAAGTTTGATATTAGTAATAGTTGGACCACGTAACTATCCTTAAGTGTTCCTGATCAAAACTATTTTTAATTTCCAAACAACTTAATTTATTATACGTAAAAGTAAAGTAACTAAAGTATCATCACAACCGTTTCCCTTTCGGGGTGGTCAGGAACCACGCTTATAAATAAGCGAATTCACATTTAGCCAACTTTACTATAGGCCAATTATAACAAGTGGCAAGCTCGTCGATGTCTCCAGCGTACCAAACTAGAGAAATATCACAAATAAATTAAATATTAATTAAATGTATTTATTTACATTAATAAATATTTTTGCGACCCGACCAGGATATAATTAGTAATATCTTCTATAAAATGATACAGAAACAATCATTTGCACTATATTGGCAAATAAGATTATTAATAAAATATTGATTACTGTTAAAGTCGCTATGTAATAGAATATAATATATAAAAACAATTTAAAAAGTAAAGTATCATCACGACCGTTTCCCTTCCCGGGTGGTCAGAAACCACACATTTAGCCGACTTTACTACAGGCCAACTCTACCAAACTCGAGAAATATCACAAATAAATTAAATATTAATTATAATAAATGTTATTGTTTCCCGACCAGGAATCGAACCCGGTACCTCCAAGTCTAAATCCACGGACTTAACCGCTAGACCACGGAGGTAGTTTTATTATGTGTATACCTACTTTTCGTTTTACTACGGAAATAAATACCTCAATTCATTTATTTACCATAAGATACATTAAGTACACTCTGGATTTGTCAGTTTTATAATCATGGCAGGATCGCAAAAGAATGACCATTAGTAGCAAAGAACAGTCATCGTTATTATTAATAAACAAATCTACACGACATAAGCAATGCCTAAATTAAATGCTGTAAATTGGCATTGCCAGCACTATACAACGTATAACTAAGTTAAGCGCGGGGAGTTTCGGATAAGAACTTCAAGCTGCGCAAATACGCCAACCTCGGTACAGGTTACGAATTTGCGTCGTTTGGGGGCGAGACGATGGACCCATGGGGACACTCAGCCAAACGTCTGGCTAAGAAGTTGTCCAAACGGCTAACGGAAAAGTCCGGAGACAGGAAGGCTGGCAATCATCTCTGCCAACGTATTAGCATCCTCCAACCATCGCGGATAGTAAGATATGATGGTAGGCGTCCGGATGGGATGTCGTTGATTCCATACAAAAGAGTTCAAAAATGGATAACGGTTACTGGTGGCGCGGGTTTAGTGGACTGTGTCTAGGTGCGGGGTTTGCGATAATCTTCAAATCAGATAAATAGACGATACTATGATAATCGGTGCAATAAACAAACTAGAAAGGAAACTGGTAAAGGAACTCCTCTGATGATTTTGCGGGTTTGGCGAATGCGGGCGAAAACAACGATCGCGGCGATTTCTTCAGCATATTTTATGACGACGACTGCGTGACCACGACGACTATATTTCGATTCGACGATTACGACCATCATGCTGCGCGGCCAGTTATATGGGCACTGCCTCTCTTCAATGCGCAAGCGCCGGCCTTTGAACTAGTGAGCGGGATGGGTAATATAGAAAGGAAGCGGCGAGAAAGAGACAGGGCAAGGGTATAGGGGTAACAAATTAGGACGTCTGTTTACCGACGAATCACAATAACGTCTAACCATCCAAAATTAGTCGAATTACCGCGATCGGCGCGAACAGTTACTTTTTGTTATTTTAAATACTTACTTATAACATTACTTATAGTATGTTTATAGTGTGTAATAGTGGGTCTGGTCCACAAGTTCAAGGTCGCTCAGAGAGCTATGGAGAGAGCTATGCTCGGGATTTCTCTTAAAGATAAAGTCAGAAACGTTGACATCCGTCAAACAACCAAAGTTACCGATATAGCTTTATTAGCAAATGAAGTGGCAATGGGCTGGACACATATGCCGCAGAACCGATGAACGATGGAGTAGACGGGTTCTGGAGTGGAGACCACGTACTGGAAGACGCAGAGTAGGACGACCCCTCGCCAAATGGACAGATGACCTGAGGAAGGTCGCTGGTGGGAGATGGATGAGGGTGGCAAAATATCGTGTGAAGTGGCGAGCCTAGGGGGAGGCCTACATCTAGCAGTGGAGAGACACAGGCTGATGATGATGATGACTTATAATATTAAAATTAGTACAATTCATTTAGATGATTTCGTCATGATCGTAGAACCGTGACGGATCTGCTATATTTAAAATTTTCATGGCGGCCATTCAACTGTCATTTCGACTGTTTTTTTGTCACTTTTTAAGTCTCATAATAAGTGCAAACCTTCTAGATTTCATTTTGGAACCCTTTCTAATATTTGCACTATAAATTACAGACCACAAACAATATAAAACTATATATAAATATATATGCAAAATTATGGGTATTATTTTAAATCCGACACTGTTCTACGATTATGACGATTTAGAACACAAACTTTTGCTAAGCAGTTTAGCCACAAACATAGAAGTTTGTCCAACGAACTAACAGCAAGGTTAAAGTTATAACATCATTACACATTCCCATATTAGGTATAAATTAAATTACCAAACTTTATAATTGTTCCGGCGGCCGAACAAAACTCATTACAGTCAAGTTATTCCCAACTTATGCCAGATTAGATTTCACTTAAAGTTGCCGTGCGTTACTCACGCATATTGATTCTACGAAAACCATATCTCAAACGTATTGCCCGATAGGCGTAAACCTGATAATTTCGAAAAAAATAATAACCCTATTATCCGTATGTGTCGACTACTTAATGACCTTTCCAGCGATACTGTGAATTTAGACGTATTCAATCCAAATGTTAGTCTATTTAAGAGGCAAGTGTTATTTTTTATTTTTTTTATTTTATTTAAAAACTTTATTGCACAATAGTACAAAAGGCGAAGCTTAATGCCGTTAGGCATTCTCTGACAGTCGACCTTTGGGACAAGAGAGAGATCAAAAAATAATCTAGGAGTAGGTGCAAAAATAATTACATAAAGAGAATAAGTTAACTTGACGTAACCTAATATATAATACATATATGAAATACATATTATAAATATATATATACTGATAAACATACACATTATTACATACATAATATGATAAATATATAAATAACTACTACACAGTAAAAACAATAACACATTTAAAATGAACTACACATAACCATAAAACATACAAAAAAGAAAATAGTAAAGATTTTATTGATTGTAAGATAACGTAAAGTGACTTTTTACTATTGTTATATTGACTTTTTTGACTTATAACATATGATATAATTTTCAACATAAATTGACATTGTTAATAATATATTTATTCTCGTATATATAGTATTAATATATTGATAATGATGAAAATGGATGACCTAAAATTTTAAAATCTAAAAATCACATTTGATTTTAATTCATTATTTTAATCATCCAAGTAGCTATGTGTAGCATGCCGTGTACACTGCCCTTGGGTTGCAATTCCGACCTTATAAATTGTTGAGAATAAGTGCTTGATATGTAAAATAAATAAATAAATAAATAAAATATAAAAATATAAAAAAAACTTTATTTAAAAACTAAAAAGAAAAGAAAGACGGACTTAAACGCTAGACCACGGAGAGAAAGTCCTTTTATCGTTTTCCATAATTATACAAATACAAATACAAATACAAATCGTTTATTAACACAAAATAATGTTGTTTCGTTATGGTGAACCCTGTCTCCTGCATGAGCTGTGCTGTATAACAGGAGACAGTGTCTTCCAATAATGATCATACAAAAAAAAGAATGGAAAAAGAGGTTACACAAATAGCAAGTAAAGAATTGTATGTGTGTGTGTGTGTGTGCGTGTTTGTGTGTGTGTGTGTGTGTGTGTTTAAAAAGGTGGGGAAGGGTGGAGAAGCAAGAGGGAGTGTAAGATTGTTGATTAAACTCGTATATTTGTATTTTCCTTTAGTTCACTAGTTTACACTTTTATTTTTACACGTTTACACTATTATTATATATATATGAATCACATTGTAGCACATTATTAAACAAAACAACACCACTTTTGACCTACAATCGTCATTCATTTCATTACACAGCGTCCTAGACCTCCATTGTTGGAGATGGGCCTTCCGGAACATATATCTGGAGAATTTGGCCTACACTCGCCACGCTGGCCAGACGGCTTGGCGAGGATATGGTGTCAATTTTAATGACAATTTATTAACGATTCCACAAGTTTTTATTAGTGAAACCGGGACCGACGGCTTACGTGCTCTCCGAGGCGAGGTGGTATTGTAAATCTATGAAAAGTGTACGTAAGAAAAGTCTATTTCTTATTGGTACATGCCGGGTGGGTTTGAACCGACCTTTGTAGGATGTAAGGAACGCGTTCTTACAACCAAGCCACCACCGCGCCTGACCAACAATATTCACAGTAAATTAATTTACAAAACAAAAACTTGCACTTGACATGTCCGCGCAAAATGGAGCAAAAGACTTATATTTTTACAACTTCCAATTTAATTTTAAACGTTAGCCTTGTCAATAGATAAATATACCTAATTCATGGTGCCAATTACTAGGCTCAAGGTGCCAATCATTGTATGGTTTACTTTATACAAGTATGTCATATTCAAATGCTAAAAACTGTATGCAAATATGAAAAGTTTGATAAACGACACTACAGCCCCATTTTCCTGGGCATGACGCCAAATGCCTCCTCATTTAGGTCAACATAGGCACGACACCGTTTTCCTATGGTTATAGCCTAGATGTAACATTGACTTAGATATAAAAAACTGTGACAAAATTATTTGTTGGCTACTACGAGTTACAGCATCCGTGGTCTAGCGCAGGGGGTGGAAACTTATATTAGGAATTTATTTTATTTATTTATTAAAACTTTATTGCACAATATATACAAGGGGCGGACTTAATGTCACTAGACATTCTCTGACAGCCAACCTTAGGGACATTGTAGAACATTAAATACGTAAGGTAGGTGCAATTAGATAAATATGATTACGTAATAAATATGCAATATTATCTAAACAACAATAAATACTAAAATAAACTAAATACTAATAATACATACACATAACGTTTTATTAATACATTAGGTAGATACATTACATAACATTAATACACTACATTTAATAATATAATAAATAAGCTAAATGAGTTGTTATGAGCTATTTAAATAATATGAATATATATATATATATATATTTTTAATGCTTCGGTTGGATGCTTGTCGTATATTTCCGAGAGCTTGTTCTACAGGTTTGCGGTAACAACAGCAAAAGAATCGTTCATGAACCCAGAGTGGTGCGATGGAATAGACAGAACAGAGTTATGTGAGGAGCGAAGATACTGAAATGAGAAAAGATAGGCAATTTTTTCCTTGAGGTATTTCAGTGTCGCAGGCTCGTTAAGAATAGAAAAATGTTTATTTATTTATTTAAATACTTTATTGCATTTAAAAGCCTAGTACATAGGCGAGCTATACCTACATAAGGCATTCTTCACCAGCTAACCTTGGGGATTATGTAAGGTGATGGGCAGGAAGAAGAAAAATATTAAAATAACTTAAATTAGTAAAATAAACATAATTACGCATTTATAGCACTCAAAAATACATATACGTACACAATATAAAAAAAACAATACACATACATACTATATAATACATACATACATAAACATACACTATGAATAAATAGATATATATATATATATATAAATAAAATGTCAAACAACTTCGTTAATTCGAGAGACGATAGAGAGATGGCTTGGTGTACGTTATAAAATGGAATCCGTTAACTATATATATATCACGCTATTAAAGTTGATATTTGCACGGTCGCTGTCATGGTCGAGCGCTTATAGAGTTAAGAATTGAATAATATGTTGTAATTGTGACGCAATCTCTGACGCAAATAACGAAATCCACAAATAACCATTGCGACTAAGTAACAGAATAGGGCTGCTATTACCTCTTGTTGTTTTACCGTCTACTTTTTCCACTAAAAGTTTTTCTAGATTGACGGTAAAAATAAATTTAGCCTACTGTCTGATGTCAATTTATTTATGATTCTGCAAGTTACTATTAGTGTTATTATTATTATTAGCTCCCAGCTATAACTAGCTGGCCCGTCTTACGCGTGACGTCATATTACAACTTTCCTCTTACTTATAGTCGGTATTTTTTGTTTCAAAGTGAAACTTTTATGACGACCGAAAGCCCGGAGGTAAGAACGCTTTCCTTGAAATCCTACAAAGGTCGGTTCAAACCCCTACGGCATGTATTAATGAGAAATACACTTTTCTTACGTACATTCATTAATTCATTCATTACAGCCCCTAGAACACAGCGTCCTAGACCTCCACTGCTGGAGATGGGACTTCCAGAACTGGATAATTTGGCATATTACACTCGCCACGCTGGCAGACGGCTTGGCGAGGATATGATGTCATTTTTTATGACAATTTATTAACGACAAGTTGGCATTAGTGGAACCGGGACCGACGGCTTAACGTGCTCTTCCGAGGCACGGGAACGGTGGTGTTGTAAATCTATGACAAATGTACGTAAGAAAAGTGTATTTCTCTTTGGTACATGCCGGGTGGGTTTGAACCGACCTTTGTAGGATTTAAGGTACGCGTTCTTACAACCGAGCCTCTACCGCCCCAAATACACTTTCCTTACGTACATTTGTCATAAATTCACAACACCACCGTTCCTGTGGCTCGGAGAGCAAGTTAAGTCAGTCCCGGTTCCACTGATACCAACTTGTGAATCGTTAATAAGTTGTCATTAAAATTGACATCAGAGTGAAGAGTGTAGGGCTGATTCTCCAGGTATAATATATATGTTCCGGCACATCTCTACAGTAAACATCTAGGACGCTGTGATCTAGCGGCTGTAATGATAAAGTTTTGAGGTTATTTGGAATTAAAAAAACGTTTTTAAAGTACCAAGTCTTTATATTAAGTCAATGAACTGCAGCAAGAATATTGTCTCCACATTCTAGCAACACTTCTTGTTTTATCTAAATTGCTGGCAACTTCTTTTGATATTAAAAGAAAACTGTTCTTCTAGAGCTAGTTTGTTACCAGTATATTCTGCACGAACGTGTCAAGTGCAAGTTTTTTATTTTATAAATAACTAGCCGTTTTACCCAGATTTGCCCGTGTAAACGACGACATAAATTGAATTTCGTTACGCATTCATTTGATTTTGCAATTTATTTTTTATACTAGCACGACATGTGACCTTGCGCCCTTCTGATGTAAGTAACGCGCGAGGCCAATGAATGTTAGCAACTGGAATTAGACACTCATGACTGACATGAGTCCCTAACACTATGCCGGCTTGACTGGACATGACGGCAATTCGAGCCTGATCCCGAAACACGTATATGATGCACTTGTATGTATGGTTTATGTATGTTTATGTGTTTAGGTATAATGTGTAGTATATTAGAATTAGTTAAGTAACTTATTAACTGTATCATTAAAATTTCTTATTTTTTTCATCCTGCCTATCACCTTTCTCGATCCCCAAGGTTAGCTGGTAAAGAATGCCTACTGGCATTATAGCTCGCCTCTGTACCATTTTTAAGTGCATTAAAGAATTTAAATAAATAAATACACTTTTCTGGGTTTATCGGCACGAACGGTATAAAAATATGGTTTACAAACACTTTCTTTCTAACTAGATTGTCCCAAATTTATGTCTCTTTTTCATGTCCTCACTATCCTCAATTGCAGCAACATCATATTTCACGTAGTTTTATTTTTATATTATTGTTTGTTTATGATGTAATTTATGTTTATATATATATTTATGTATTTGTATATGTATTAGTATGTAATATTGTTATGTATGTATTAATACTGTTAAGAATAACTTAATTAATGATTGCACCTACCATCTATACTGTCTAAATGTCCTAAAGGTTTGGCTGTCAGAGAATGCCTAGCGGCATTAAGTTCGCCTTTGTACATAGTGCAATAAAGTTTTTAAATAAATAAAACGGTGGATACTTCCCCGCCCCGGCAGACTGGGCAAATTACCACCATCAGTCCGCCTATCACCTATTAAAATGTTCTGTATTGTGATGTGAAAATGAATAAATAAATAAATGAACAACAATTAAAAGATAAAGAAGTAGGAAATAATTAAAACAATGTCAAGTCCTTTGTATGAGGACGGCGGACGCTCATTAAAAATCTCGGCGTGAATCTTACAAAAGAAACGAGTCGTAAGGCGAAAGATTTCAATTAAAGGCAAAACGTATTTTTAGCAATATTTATTAAAACTAGACTACGACGAAACTGAAAGGATGTTACTGGCCACTAAATAAATAAATTATTTAATCAATGACTCATTGTATTTTATATTATATTGTATTATATTATATTATGTTATATTGTATTATATTATATTATGTTATATTGTATTATATATATATTACACACACAGTAGTTTTAAGATTAGTTGTAGTTTACCTATATTTATTTATTTCAAAACTTTAATGCACAAAGTACAAATGGCGGACTTAATGCCCGTAGACATTCTCTGACCGACAAACATTTGGGGCTAATTAGAACAACTGTAGGTGCAATGAAAGTATAAGTGACACATCAATTAGATATAAATACTTAGATAATAAACTTACTTATATATAATCTACTTTACTTTTATAATAAACCTACTAACTTTGTCTAGTGGTAGAAACTATCTGGAATTACCTTCAGGGCCCCTGCAGAACTAAACACTAGTGTGGGGGCCAACAAATGTCATTATTGTTAATTGTTTTTTATCTGCCTAAATAAATATTTCATTTCATTTCAAACACTTTTTTTTAATGATATATATAAGTATTTTTATTTATAGAAATTACACTTGCAGAAATGGTGAATCTAACTATTAAACTCTTTAAAATGACATGAAACGAAACGAATGTCCATAGTCATTCATCATCATTATCATAAGCCTGTTTTTTTATACTATCACGACATGGGCCTACTTGATGGTAAGTGGCGCGCAAGGTCCATGAATGTTAGTAACTGAAGTCAGACACTCATGACTCACACCAGTCCCTAACAATATGCCGGCTTGACTAGATGCATTTCACAATTCGTTTGAAGGACTCCAAGTTATAGGAAAGTGGAAACACAGAGGCTGGAAGAGCATTCCACATCTTTATCGTGTGACAGATGTATGAGTCCCCAAATCAGATCCCAAAGGGATCAGGATCGAATTGCCGTCATGTCCAGTCAAGCCGGCATAGCGTTAGGGACTGATGTTAGTCATGGACCTCGCGTTCCACTTACCATCAAGGTCTCATGTCGTGCTAGTATTAAAAAAAAACACATAAAAGGTTAATATATAGGCGAGTCTACCATCGTCATCACAGCCTGGGCCTTATAGAAATTTCTGGAGAAATTCGCCTACACTCCCGGCGCTGGTGACAATTTAGTAACGATTCCACATGGTATTAGTGGTCGTCGGGTCTTAACGTGCTCTTCCAAGCTCGGGAACGGTGATATTGCAAAGCTATGACAATTGTACGTGGTAAAAGTGTATGGCAATTTTTACTTTTAATGAGAACTGATATTGTAATTGATAATATTTATATAAAAACACCGCTTGGAATAGGACATTCGATTAGTTCAATTCCTCAAGCGTAGTTACTGCAGAAATAATTGAGTGGAGGAGCAGTCGAGGAAACCTTTACGTCTTTATTTATTTATTTATTAAGGTACAAAAAACAGTTAACAAAATACAGTGATATAAATAAGTAGTAAGTTTGCCAACCTAATATTTGTACACAACATGCAGTAAACAATATTAAGAATGAAATACAGAAAGACATTAATATCTAAATTTAAACATAAAAATAACAATTTGGCATACATATATTATATATAACTAAAAATATATATATTTATATAAACTCAAAAACAATAATAATATAATAGTAGTAATAATAAGTATTATTAATAACATTAAATCGAACAATAAAATCAGCATATTTATTGGTTCAGTTTGTGTACGTGGTGTTTAAACATTGAATAGGTACAGTTAAAGATATCTATTTCACTCTGGGTTAAACATAAATCATTGTAACAACGACACATACGTGGCAGTGGGCTGTTAAACAAGACATTGTTGTCTTAACGTGTACGTTAGATAACATTTTCTTGGACAATTTTCGAAGTGTGGCGTCGTATATCCATATTGCAGTTTCGATGCAACGACATCCTCGGGGGGATAATTAATCTTGTCTCTTTATTTTGTTCTTTGCAACTTTACTGTGCTGTTAATTCGCGCTGGAGTTCAATTTGTCTTCGCCTTTATGGATTAGCGAAGTTGCTGATTTGGAAATATAAAAAAGAAATGATTTTTGTGATAAAAGAATAATTGTTTTCTGTTAGATCTCATACTACTAATAAATATGTTTATTTGGAAGTACACTGGTAATAAAAATAAATAAAAATAAGTAAAGTATCATCACGACCGTTTCCCTTTCGGGGTGGTCAGAAACCACGCTTATATAGAAGCGGATTAACATTTAGCCAACTTTACTATAGGCCAATCCATGACAAGTGGCAAGCTCGTCGATGTCTCCAGCGTACCAAACTCGAGAAATATCACAAATAAATTAAATAATAATTAAATGTATTTATTTACATATACACGGGACTTATATCCCTATCCTTAGTATTAATATTAATTTTATTTTATATTTTGTAAAAAAAAAAAAACTAATAAAAATATTTACTAAGGATAGGGATAAGTCCCGTCCGCGTTAAATGGCGGCAAGAACGCTGGCTGCATTTTCCTGCTGAATTGCAATGCAATGATTCTTTGGGCGAAGAAGGAGCCAGCAAGCCGGAGGAGACGACAAGACGCGGTGTTATGTCTTTTAAAAACTTTTTTGCGCTTGGACTCCATGGGCCCAGAGTTTCTACAGCAAACGGCACAAATATGTAATCTTTTAATATACTTACATACTTGCGCCGCTTGCTGGACTCCGCATTGACTACAAAAATATTGCTTGGACTACAAAAATTGGATAGGTTAATTTATAGAGGATTAAGGTTAGTTGCACCATTCAACATTTAGCAGTAAGACCCAGCTTACTACATGATCTTTTGATCGTCTCTGTTGATTTCAAAGTGTGTACCTACTAATGATTGGACTTAAGTTAACGTCCCAGCCACTGCACCAAAGTGATATGTCGCAGCGGTCGGGGGGTGTCCTGCATGTCAATTTAAATTTTGAATTTGTGGTAACTTATAATTGACCTTTAAAGGTATGTATTATTTATGTATTATGGAGTTCCGAACAAACAAATCCATACTGGAGGAATTGGGGATCAGACAGCGCCTTTCCTTGACTGTACAATTACGCATTCTCACTTTCTTCGGACACGTGTCACGGCGTGGAGAAACATCCATCGAGCGCTTGGTAGTCCAGGGGAAAGTCGATGGCAAGAGGATGCGTCGTAGGTCTCCGATGAGATGGACCGATCAGGTGAAGGTTGCAATGGATCATCCCCTACATGAGTGCACTAGGAAAACCGGGGCCCGAGAGGAGTGGCGACGGCTTGTTAGGCGTGCCACTACCACTCCAATGGCGACAACAACCACTCTGCCAAGAGTGTAGCGACTAAGAAGAAGAATTATTTATACTTAAGGTGCTAATTATCTCTATAAAGTGTTCTTGTCATCATCATCATCATCATCAGCCTGTATCTTTCCACTGCTGGATGTAGGCCTCCCCTAAGGCTCGCCACTTAACGCGATCTTTCGCTACCCTCATCCAACCCCCACCAGCGACCTTCTTTAGGTCATCTGTCCATCTGGCGGGGGGTCGTCCCACTCTGCGTCTTCCCGTACGTGGTCTCCACTCTAGAACCCGTTTGCCCCATCGATCGTCGGTTCTGCGGCAGATGTGTCCGGCCCATTGCCACTTCAGCTTGCTAATTTTAAAAGCTATGTCTGTAACTTTCGTTCTCTGACGAATATCAACGTTTCGAATTCTATCCATCAGAGATACACCAAGCATAGCTCTCTCCATGGCTCGCTGAGCGACCTTGAATTTATGGACCAGACCCACTGTTAGTGTCCACGTCTCTGCTCCGTACGACATTACCGGAAGGACGCACTGGTTAAAGACCTTAGTCTTTAAACATTGTGGTATAGACGATGAGAGGATGTGCCGGAGTTTCCCGAATGCCGCCCATCCTAGCTGAATGCGTCTGTCGGCTTCTTTGCTGAAGTTGGCTGCTCCTAATTGGATAGTCTGCCCGAGGTATACGTAATTTTGCACAACTTCGAGAGTGTCGTTTCCTATGCAGATTGGCCTCGGCTTGACATGATCATTGAACATGACTTTCGTCTTGTCTAAGTTCATTTCGAGACCAACCCGCTGGGATGCTACGTTTAAGCCGTTCAGCATTCCGCTAAGATCCTTGAGTGAACTGGCCATAATGACTATGTCATCCGCAAATCGGAGGTGTGAGATGAATTCTCCATTGATGTTTATGCCGCAGTAATTCCAGTTATCCATTGCCACTATTATGTTTAAAACACGAGATTAGGTAATCATAACTTTATTGAGCTGTTAAAACGTGATCACCTTGTTTATCACTACATGATATTGCATTATGCTCCCGACGTGAGTAAGTGGTATAATAAAATGTTTATGAGTGAATAAAGGAGCAAGCAAGTGAATTTAAAACTTAATGCATTACAGTACAGCGGGGTGAGGCGGAGCACATACGTTTTCACTATCGTATCGACTAACGTCCGTTCGATAACAGCTGACGATTCGTCGTAAAAGCTAGGTTGAGCACATTCGTCCACCCTTTGTTCAACTGTCAATAGTGATGACTTCCAAAAATACTACTTAATATGACCAAATTTTGTCTATGGCGCGAAAACTCTCGTTCTTATTCTTCCATCATCGACTTAAAAGGAAAGCAAAGCGCGCTTTTTATTGTGGGTTGAGGCGGAGCATTTTCACTGTCCTATTGACTAGCGTTCGTCGGTTGACAGCTGACGATTCGTCTTAAAAGCTAAGTTTAGCACATTCGTTTACGCTCCGTAGTGTTGGATTTACTTCTAAAAGTACTCCCTAGTGTATCCTAATATTTATTTATTTATTTTTATTTAAAAACTTTATTGTTATACAAACAAAAGGCGGACATAATGCCCATAGGCACTCTCTTCCAATCAACTTTCGGGACAATGAAACCGTAAGAGGTAAGGTTTGCAAACAAACATAAAAATACAATATTTACTTACAACTACAATATAAAATTACATATATAAATGGGTATATACATTACATAAACGACGTACATATACATACATATACAAATCATTATATAAACTACATATACAACATACATACATATACTACACTACATTACAACATCTTTAAAGAAAACAGTCAAGGGCTTATTGTAATTGTAAAAGGTGATTTTAAACTATTTTTTTAAAGATAGCTCTGCTTGGGGCTTGACGGATATGAAGGGCAAAGCAGAACAGCTACTACTGAAAAAGAATCAGCAACAGAGTTTGTGTGATGTGAAGGAATCGCAAGGAGAGAGTTATGAGCAGAACGAAGAATTCTCTCATGATAGGAGCTAAGAAAAGAAAATTGATCTTTCAAATACGTAGGTATATATTTATTTTTTTCCATTTTTTTTTTTTATTATTGTTATTATTTTTCTTTTATTTAAATCCAGATTTTAAATCCAGAATCACACAGCGCCATCTAATTTCCGTGGTAAGCTACGAGGCTTGTGTTACGGAAACTAGATGGTTGATAAACTATATATTACACTTTTTTTTTTGTAAATATATACATATTATACATATAAACACCCAGACCGAGACAAATTATATACAATGTACAACTTGCCCCCGGTGGGAATTGAACCCACGACCTCCTGAGTTCACGGCAACGTTTGTTACCACTAGACCACGGAGGCGGTGAAGATGGTTCATAGAGGACAGAGTAAAGTAGGCAGAGAATTACTGTTACTGTTCACACCTTTGGGATGGTTCAGCCAAGTACCTCACAGATGCTCTCAATGTCCTACAGAGACGAGCTGTTCGAATTGTGGACGATGCCACTATATCTGGAACTCTCGAATCCCTGCAGCTTCGCCGAGATGTAGCTTCTCTGAGCGTGTTCTACCGGCTATACTATGGTAAGTGCTCTGAAGAGCTCTATAACCTAATTCCTTCCTCTCCATTCCGCAACCGAACCACACGCACAGGTCAGAATATGCACCCACATACCGTAGTCACCATCCCTTCGCGTACCTATAAATTTGGTGACTCATACGTCTGTCGCACAATAAAGATGTGGAATTCTCTTCCAGCCTCTGTGTTTCCACTTTCCTATAACCTGGAGTCCTTCAAGCGAAGTGTTAAAAGGCGTCTAGTCAAGCCGGCATAGTGTTAGGGACTGATGTCGGACATAAGGGTCTGATTCCAGTTGCTAACATTCATGGACCCTGCGCACCACTTACCATCAGGTGGGCGCAGGGTCACATGTCGTGCTAGTTTAAAAAAAAAATACGACGAAACGTATAGTAATATTCGTCACGACGACGAAGCGAATTTGCGTTCTTTGGGCATTCCGCCTAGCTTTTGGCATTTCTTACAGACTTAACTTAAATAAGTTATTTCCAAAAATGGATCAAATGTACAATATTAAATGTTAACTATATATAAATATATATTGTAAATAAATATCTATGGACATATTGTATGCCCATAATATTGGGCATGGGCAGATTGCACCATAATGACATGTACATACAATTGTAATTAGAATAAGCAATCTATATAACATCCCCTGCATCCTCGAACCATCGAGGATAATTAGAAATGATGGTAGGCGTCCGGACGGGATGTCATTAATTCCATATACTAGAGGCCACTCACTGGTTTGGGATGCCACATGTGTTGACACACTCTGTCAGTCACATGTGACATCCAGCCATAACAAACCTGGGGCCGCTGCAGAATCAGCCGCACGCCTTAAGCGTAACAAGTACGCGGATATCATCATCAATCACCATTTCATTTCATTTGCAGTTGAAACGAGGGGCCCGTTTGGCGACGGGTGACCCTTTGAGTAGAGAATATCTTGTTCAAAGGGTCAGCCTCGCTGTTCAGCGGGGGAATGCAGCGAGTGTCCTCGGCACACTACGCCCATCGAATAGTCGTAATTTTATTTATTAATTTTTAGTTTTTATAATTTAGTTCTTAATTTATTTTATTTTTTAATCTTTGTACTTTACTCCGAAAAAAGACACTTCAAATATTTGTTCCTACATTAAGCAATCTATACAATAATGAATTTTAAATTTGTATTTGAATTTTGAATTTGAAAAGTGTATTTCTCATTTTTAAACCACCGCTCTCTCGGCGTAAAATTTATTTTATTCTGTAAACCGGTTATAAAAACACTTCTACTACCGTATTGACTATCAAATGTAATAAAAAGTAATAGCCGAGTTGGTAATCACTTAATTTCCGTCCGAGGGGACCGATGTCGGCAATAGAAGGGGGCATAAGGGACCGCGGTATTCACAGAATAAAAAAAACAGTAGTAATAACTTACTTGCCTCGGTGGTCTAACGGTTAAGTCCGTGGATTTAGACTCGAAGGTACCGGATTTGATGTCCAGTTCGGTTATTTATTAATTTAATAAATATTTAACTTTGTGATATTTCTCAAGTTTGGTACGCTAAAGACATCGACGAGCTTGCTACTTGTCACGATTGGCCTATAGTAAAGTTGGCTAAATGTGAATCTGCATCTATCTTCTTAGTATGTAGTATATTATTTTTAACTTTTTAAACTTTTCGTAAAATAATGAATTTAATATTAATAATATATAAGCGTGGTTTCTGAAACGTTCGCGCTAAGTCTTAAACCCGTTCCCGATCATTTCTTCTATGAGATCATAATAAATATTTGTTCGACTTCATGTTGTGGTCTTTTGGAATATTTGTCCCACGGAATGGTAAGTTCAATTAAAACAACTTTTTCAAGTTTTTCATATATATATTCTTTAACTTTTTAATATCTACATATATATATAAAACTAAAACAAATAAACCTACTTACAAAACCTAATTTAAATGTGTGTGGCATCCCACACTAAGGCCCGTTCGCTCCCAGGGGATCAGTGTCATACCATCAGGTCTCTTGCCATCATCGCGGACTAATCCAGTGTGAGTTTCAGGATAGCTGGAACTTCAATAGTGGCTAAAGCCCGTTATATGGTATTTATTATTTTGATATGTATATTAGTATTGTACAAATTTTGATTTGCATTAAATAATACAATTTGTCAAATTCTACTTGTTTTATTTTATTCTGTGATGTTATTTAAAATAGGGGGCATTGCGACAAGTTTTAGAAAACACGATTCACGATCGATAAATAAATCTTAAATGATTTGTCATTCTTTCAAAAAAGTTTATTTTATCTTGTGTTTTAGTTTAGTACATTCGATTATAATAAGCATGGAGAGTGATGGTAGCTCGGTTGGAAGAACGTTTGAAAATTACACTTTTCTTACGTACATTTATTACTATTAAGTTAATATTATTATTAGTGTATGTGTGTAAAATTTATAGAAGGTATTATTTATGTAAATGTTTGTCACACATTGGGGGAACAGCGCTAAAAGCGGAAGCCGTAGCTAAAAGCGCAGAGTCTGGCAAGCGGCGCAAATACGTATCTATAATCAAAGACTATGTGTTTGTGCCGTTTGCTGTAGAGACTTTAGGCCTGTGGGGTCCAAGCGCTAAAACTATTTTAAAAAACATCACCCCTCGTCTAATTGTCTGCTCTGGTGACAAGAGGGGTTCTTTACTCGCCCGGAGAATCAGCATAGCGATTCAGCGAGGAAATGCGGCCAGCGTTCTTGCCACCATGCCGCACGGATACGATTTATATTTAAATTAAGTTTTTTTTTGTTTTAGTTTTTTTTTATCATTTTTTTATTATTAATTTATTTAATTTATTTCTTTTCTCCTTTTAAACAAAAGAAAGGTTCGCTGTTATAAAGCCCAAAGTATAAGACGTCTAAATCTGAACATGGTTGGTGACCTTACACCTGAAGGTATTTTTCAATCAGCTACTTATTATAGTGAGGCGAATTGCAACCTGACGTCAAAAAAAATGCACTCTCAGTATATATGTCTATGATTCTTATTTCCTCCAACATCCGAGAAGTTCTTGGCTCGAATTATGCAAGTTTCAAGTTAGGTGGCACCGATTTTAATTTCCTGTGCACCGCTGCAGCTTAACCTGTAAACGATGCGGCGAACTCTCAACTATAGAACACGTTTTTGCCGAACATTGAACATCATGCGTGAAATACTATTCTCACCTCTAGTAGTAATTAATCGGTAAATTTTTCTATTCTTCTTAGTCGCTACACTCTTGGCAGAGTGGTTGTGGTCGCCATTAGAGTGCTAGTGGCACGCTTAACAAACCGTCGCCACTCCTCTCGGACCCCGGCTTTCCTAGAGCACTCATGTAGGGGATGATCCATTGGAACCTTCACCTGATCGGTCCATCTCATCGGAGACCTACCACGCATCCTCTTGCCACCGACTTTCCCCTGGACTACAAGGCGCTCGATGGATGTTTCGCTCCACGCCGTGACATGTGTCCGAATAAAGTGAGAATGCGTAATTGTACAGTCGAGGAAAGGCGCTGTCTGATCCCCAGTTCCTCCAGTATGGATTTGTTTGTTCGAAACTTCGTCCATGATACGCCCAGCATTCTCCGCCAACACCACATCTCTAGAGCAATAATTCGTTTTTTTTCTGTTTAGCGTAGGGTTCACGTCTCCGCAGCATACAGAAAAATAGGGAACACAAGAGCTCTAACCAGCTCTATTTTTCTATTAGTAGTATGTATATTTTTACTTTACTTTCATTGCACCTATTGAGTAAGCACCAAGGAGTTGCCAAAGCGGCTGACAGAAAGGTCTGGAGACAGGAAGGCTGGCAATTATTTCTGCCAACGTATTAGCCTCGCTATACAGAGGGGAAATGTTGCCAGTCTCCTTGGGACTATCTCGGATGAGACGTCTCTAGAGGACATTTTTTATTTATAGTTTAGTTTATTTTTAATTTTATTATTTAGGTAGCTTTTAATTTATATTTAATGTACTATAATTAACTTCGCATAAAATTGATCAATATTTGCACCTATATTTGTTCAAATTTGTCCCTAAGGTTTGGCTGTCAGAGAATGTCTACGGGCATTAAGTCCGCCTTAGTACTTTGTGCAATAAAGTTTTTAAATACATACAATTTATTGGTCAATACGTACTACGACTTCAATGTTATTACTGCCATGTACGTACGGCACGTTTTAGACTGCGTTTTGTATTGAATAGGCTTTTCTATATACATGGATGATAGAATCTAACTAAAGCGAAATCGCTATCGGATACAATGTAGGGTAAAGACACCTATTGTTGGCACGTGAGAGCATTTTGTCCTCTCCTCGTTAGCTTTAATGGCCAGATACTAAAAGCTACCTACAACAGGGTCTCTTTGCCTAGTCACGTAGTTTCACACACAATGGCGTACTGAAAAAGTGTAGCTAAAATTTTAGTAGTTAACTGTTTGAGCAGGTTTTAGTGGAGTTCGATTCGCGTTGCCAAATTTCGTTTCTTTATATATAAATAAATATTTAAACAAACAGACATTGTTAATGTGACATGTTATATGGCACCTACCTTCTTTTTCTTCAGTTTGCTAATTAATTTGAATATTATGTCAGTAAATTTGGTATGAGGTGGTTTGGTTGTAAGATCGCTTTCCTTAAAAAAATAAAAAATACCAAATTAAGTCAGTTCGAACCCCGGCATGTACCAATGAGAAATACACATTTCTTACGTACATTTGTCATAAATTTACAACACCACCATTCCCGTGCTTCAAAGAGCACGTTAAGACGTCGGTCCCGGTTCCACTTATACAAACTTGTGGAATCGTTAATAAATTATCATTAGGAAAGTGACATCAGAACCTCACCAAGCCGTCTGGCCAGCTTGGCGAGTGTAGGCCAAATTCTCCTGAATATTCTGGAAAGCCTATCTACAACAGCGGAGGTCTAGGACTTTGTGTTCAAGGGGCTGTAATGATGACGATGAAATTTGGTTCTCGACAAGAAAAATGTTTCGAATTCTATTCATCAGAGAAACACCAAGCATAGACCTCTTCATATCGACCTTAAATTTGCGGAATAGGCCCACTGTCAGTATCCACGTCTCTGATCCCTACGACATTACGGAGAGAAGGTACTGGTTGAAGACTTACATAGTATTGCTACATGCCGCGAATCTTTCTGCATTAAAATGCGTTCTTGTAACCAAGCCACCATGGCTCCGTACAACGCTACCAAGCTTCTTGCGTCGTGTTCCCTCATTGCTGAGTGTCATGAGCTTACGGAGAATTGGAGTTCGTCTTGATCACAGCATGCCAGTGATGGGATATATAGGATAGGACATATGGTGGTACGAATTTGGTCGGACCAGCGTACCGGGCTTCCGGCTCTCGGTCTCTTTCTTCTACCTTACTAGTAACAAAAAGTTGTTCCAGGTTATCTCCTTCTTTTCTGGCAACGTGTCCGAAGAACTGGAGTAAACGACGAAGACATATGGATAGCGTAGTCGATATTTATTTATTTATTCATTTACTTATTCCACAGCTGTCTTTTACAAATAAATATTTACATTCAAATGATTACCGAACACCTAGCCAATTACGGAACATTATTTTCACTAAACATATAGCATGAACAGATTATTAACAATTTAAACTATTAAAAAATAAACATAAGAATGAAGATAAAGAAACAATATTTAAAAAAATCATCTACTCATCATTATGTAAGTGTATGTATGTTTTTTTTTTTTTTTAATTCGTTTCTTCAGATAAAAACTTAAACTATTTTTTTTACATTTTTAAAATTATACGCCAAACTGCATAACAGTTTGTTGGCGAATAGTACTCTTTTTTTACACTATATTTTTAAAACACAAAGTTATTTAACATTATCACATTACTGTTGTATTTACCTAGCAAAAGCAACTTTAATTTTCCTTTAAATTCTTTTTTTGTCATTTTTACACAGTCATCAATGGGAATGTGTATTGTCAGTGTAGGTGTAAATTGTAAGATATGTCTGGATAACTTTGATGAAATTGTAAGATATGGATGGATGCTTGCGGTCGGCGTCTTAACGGTAATCTAACAAGTCTGGATTTCGTTTTCATGGAGATCGTCCTGTCCGTACATATTTTGTGGAGCTGAGATACCAAGCTTAATCGAAGCAATATATCATAGTACAGTAATATATCTATGTCTGCCCAAAGCATTTGTCAGCGTCCACTCCCAATAAATATGTATTTTTGATGAAAAATTATATTACTGATACTAACGCCTCCGTGGTCTAGCTTAGGAGGTACCGGGTTTCATTCCTTGTCGGTACACAATATATTTATTTATTAAAATAAAATTTAATTTAATTGTGATAGATATTTCTCGAGTTTGATACGAGCTTGCCACTTGTCATGATTGGCTGAGAGTAAAGTTGGCTAATGTGAATCCGCTTCAGCGTATAGCTTAAGCGTGGTTTTTGACTATCCCGCAAGAGATAGGGTCGTGATGATACTTTACTTTTTAAAAATAGAACTATTTAAATTTTTCTTTATTACATTTTTAACCGGTAATTTGGTAAATTATCTAATTTTGCAGAAAATTCGTTGAAACATACGAATATTAATCACCTTTCTCTCGGCTCAAATTGCTCCACAATTCTTATCCGCTACATTTACCTATTTAGTTTTGGTCTTGTGCCAAAATGGGCTTAATTTCAAGATAATTACTACAAACTTAATGTCTGGCCAACGCACAGAGATTCATCTAGAACAGGGGTGGCCTACCGGTCGATCGCGACTATTAGTCCAGTCGATCGAGGCAACGAGGCAAAAAATATAAATACACAGAACAGAATGTAATCCCTAACTGCTGCACGCATTATTTTATATAATTTCCAGGCATTAATTTTGAACGAGAAATATCCGAATTTGATTATTATTTATTAAGGTAATTAATTGGATTATTTAAGGTTTGCAATTTTCAACTACAAACCTGATTTTGTTTTTTTTTTTTTACTATTCAAGAAACATACAGATCTTAAAACATAATTACAACATAAACTTTTTTTTTATAATTTTAACAGGTCTTTACGCGATTTACCTTGAAGACATATTTCTCCCGACGTAAGTCGATCCGTGACCACGGCCAATGCAACTTGGCTGAAACGTCGGGAGAAATATGTCTCTAAGGTAAATCGCGTAAAGACCCGTTAAAATTATAAAAATAATTACAACAATTCTAAAAGTCACACAATCCAGCAAAGTTTCCACTTAAATATGATACTCTAGCGAAAGATGAAGCTGCTCACACTAATATAAATAAGTAGTTACAGTGGGCAATATTTTTTTATGACTTACTGACCGAAATGGCTAAGATGGCGATTCAGTCGAGACTGCCGGACCTGCGGCCCTATTCTTAAGCGCAAACGTTATATAATGGAATACGGTAACTATATATCGCTATATATATTTGACCGCCTCCGTGGTCTAGTGGTAACAAACGTTGCCGTGAACTCGGGAGGTCGTGGGTTCGATTCCCACCGGGGGCAAGTTGTACATTGTATAATTTGTTTCGGTCTGGGTGTTTATATGTATAATATGGATAAATTTACAAAAAAAAAAAAAGTATAATATGTAGTTTATCAACCATCTAGTTTCCGTAACACAAGCCTCGTAGCTTACCACGGAAATTAGATGGCGCTGTGTGACCTGTCTGGAAATATTTATTATGTATTATTAGTATTTAGTTTATTATAGTATTTATTATTGTAGTTTAGATAATATTGCATATTTATTACGTAATCATATTTCTCTAATTGCACCTACCTTACGTCTTTAATGTTCTACAATGTCCCTAAGGTTGGCTGTCAGAGAATGTCTAGCGACATTAAGTCCGCCCCTTGTATATATTGTGAAATAAAGTTTTATTAAATAAAATAAATAAATAAATAAAGTTGATATTTGCACGGCCGCTGTCAAGGTAGAGCGCTTATAGAGTTGAGAATTGAATAGTATTTTGTAATGATGACTCTGACATAAATAACAAAATTCACTAATAAGGTTTGCGACTAAGTAACAGGCTAGTTGTCTAAGGCGCGTTGTGTAGGGGCTATCAAATTAACAGCGACCGATTGCTTCGTCTATTAAATTAATGGAATTATTGCTAGTGCGACATCTCACCCACATTCACCCTATATATGCCAAATTTTATGAAAATCGGCTTAGTAGTTTAGCTGACAGCTAAGTATTAATTATCAGAATGCTAAAAGACGCACAGGATCGGATAAAATTTGCTCAGCCAAGTGCCGTTTGATCTTTCATGACTATTCTGAGAATAATAAATTTCAATGTAAACGTCTCGCGAAAAGTTTGGCAACTTTTATAACTTGGTAATTTAATTTTTATAAAAGTATTCGGATCTCCACCGTCATTTTTATTTATATCTCTTCAGAAATTCGTCGTAAAATGCTAACATAGTTTTATTTTACGAACTTATTCTGAACGCCATTTAAAGCCGGTACAAACTAAATTTATTTATTTATTTAGTACACACAGCAGTACATATATTATCACACACATAACATAGTATAATTATAACTTATCTAATATATGTACCAATTAGGTGTCACAGCATTCACCAATATAAAAAGAAGAAGAAATTAAAAACATATTACTGTTAAAACAAAAAAAAATAATAATACAAAAACTATCTTATAAAATAAAAATATGACTTCTAAAATAAAATTATACATTTTTCTCTAAATAATAATAAATAAATAAATATTTCCAGACAGGTCACACAGCGCCATCTAGTTTCCGTGGTAAGCTACGAGGCTTGTGTTATGGAAATTAGATGGTTGATAAACTACATATTATACTTTTTTTTTTGTAAATTTATACATATTATACATATAAACACCCAGACCGAAACAAATTATACAATGTACAGTCGTCGATGGGAATCGAACCCACGACCTCCCGAGTTCACGGCAACGTTTGTTACCACTAGACCACGGAGGCGGTCAAATATATATAGCGATATATAGTTACCGTATTTCATTATATAACGTATACCGTATTCCATTATATTTTTTTTGTAAATATACACATATTATACATATAAACACCCAACTTGCCCCCGATGGGAATCGAACCCACGACCTCCCGAGTTCACGGCAACGTTTGTTACCACTAGACCACGGAGGCGGAGATATGTAATAAGCGAGTGCAGAAGGTTACGAAGAAAATAGATAGTTGAAATTATTTATTGCTATATAAAACACAAATTAATTACATACATATAGTACTTATTATATGCAATTAATGAAAAGTATATAGCATTTAAGTTTCCCAACTCAGATATAATACAAGGTTTCTTACCAAGGTTATATTTAAAACTAAATAGTCGTGATGATACTTTTCAATTAGGTCCCGAAAGTCCCGGGGTTTGGTTGTCCCGGTTCCTTAGTCTGCACATAATCCCGGGATTTCCGGGATCGGGATTTCCCGGGACCATTCCCTACTATATATTTTTTTTTAAAGAATGACGAAGGTGACTACTTTTTATAATACCGTAGAAAAGACAAAAAGATTGCGTGAGGCATGCTGCATACTGGGGGTAAAACGGTGGTGTCTTAACTTTTACTTAGAGAATCTAATTGAAGCACAAGTAGTTTTAGTAGTTATTCTTAAAACCGACCTTTAATGGTGCTCCTTCATTGTTCGCCGCATTAATTAGTGACGGACATAGACGTAAATATATATTTTTTAGAAGACATGCACAATGCTATTTTTTGAAATGTCGCAAACCCCAATGCGAAAAAGTCTTTAATATGGGTTCTAGTAAGAAATATGACAATTTAATGTTAAAACCTGGATAAGTATATTAAACCATACACTTGTTCACCCCCAGATGAACTTTGACCTCTCAAACCTAAAAACCTGTAATGTGTTTATTCCTTGGTGGGACAGAGTTTCGCTTATAACCTTTTTTACAGCAATATAATTTCTTATATTGGGCATGTGTCTTATCGTTTCGTAGCTTACTAAAATTACCTTTCTTGTAAGTTAGTAAATATTATTTCCTTTGTTAAAATTAAGTTTCGTATCATTCTTACCAACACAACTTGGCTTTAGTTAATCGTATCTTAATCCTTCCTAATTGGTACCAATCCTTAATTAAACTAACTTTAACATTCACATCTTTTCTTCCTCACATAGCCACTTTTCACGCGTCACCACGCCATCTTCTCTTCCCTCTCTGTCACCCTATTTTTCAGTATTGCCACCGGCAAAATTATTATATTTTCAATGTATTCGCATTCGCGACAACTAATGCCAATTGCATGTTGCTCTTTATATTTTCTGGAAAGACAATATTATATAGACCATGAGTTGGATCCATTTAATATATATCTAACGCATATATATACGCTGCACGACGCAATTTTTACAAAAATAATACAATCCAAAAAAGAGCGAGATAAGTCTCCAAATTATGTGCCACCAATAAAACTTTTTTTAAATGGTGAGCGGACTGATGGTGGTAATTTGCCCAGTCTGCCGGGGCGGGGAAGTATCCACCGTTCGTGCCGATAAACTCAGTGAAGTGTATCCACACGTTTCGGAATCGGGCTCGAATTGCCGTCATGCCCAGTCAATCCGGCTTAGTTTTAGGGACTGATATCAGTCAAAAGTGTCTGATTCCAGTCGCTAACATTCATGGACCTTGCGTGCCACTTACCATACCAAGGTCACATATCGTGCTAGTATCGAAAAACATAAAAAAAAACTTCGCTGTTCTCTGAAAACAGTGAAGTAGTTTTAAATTTGGTTTGTAATTACCAATTTTTTTTATTTTTTTCTTATTTTGAATTTATTATATTTTTTTATCTATATATTTATACTACTACATTACATACTCGTATTTATGCCATTTGCTGTAGAAACTCTGGGCCCATGGAATCCAAGCGCCAAAAAATTTTAAAAAGACACAACACCGCGTCTTGTAAGAAGAGGACTGGCTCTTTCTTCGTCCAAAGAATCAGTAATCAACGGCGAAGCGTTCTTGCCACGCAGATGGGACTTATATCCGTATCGGTAATATTTTTGATTTGATTTTGATTTGAAATTAGCTTTTTTAATATTTTTTTATTATTTTTATATATTTCTTAGTACAGTGCAAGTACCTACAAGTCGGTATCATAATTTTCAGAATATACGTCTATGTGAAGGAACAATTAAATTGTAGACGACCACGTCAGACAGCGTACTGTTCGTTTTAACTTCATTACGGCGTCTTATCTAATTGAGGTAATGCGTTTTACTTAGAACTCGAGATGAGTACAAGGGTATGCCAACTTACGCTATATAAAATAAATTACTTGGTAAAAACAATTAGATTATGGTTTTTTAAATATATATAAGAAATAATAAATGTAAATATCTTCATTCACGTAAACCTATTACAGGCATTTGTGACACGTCATTATTTAAATTATTTTGAATGATTCTACTCCTGCTAGTGGAAGACTAAGCAGAATTGGTCCGAAGAGTAAGCTGTCAGCAGAAGACCATCAGCTTATAGTGAATAGAAAAACAAATCCTCCCAATATGAATTATCGTGCAAACATTTTATAATTTAAGTACATAATAATAATTTAGAAATGTAAAATAAAAAATTAAAGGAAAAATATTGGTTATTTTGGTCAAGTACGGAGAGGAGCAGATAACTGAAATCAGCCTATAGTCGGTGGCAAGTCCGAGACACCATTCTTCTTCTCTCTAACAGACAGACAGTGGGATCGTTCAGGCCCGGACGCCTAATGGGCCTGGGTTGGGGATGGGGACATTCCCCCGTTTTCTCCGGCAGGATCTAAGCGGGTAATCACCCGCCGGTAATTCATGCACTTTTAGTGCTGGGAGCCGTTAACAGTATAACAGCGCCCGTGTGGCTCACGAACCCAGAGGGCTAGATTCAACTGCTTCAGCTCTCCTCCAGAAGTACTTTCGTAGGAAGTGGTATCTCGTTGGGGGGCCGTGCGCAAGACGGAGCGATATTCTGGAGATGGTTAAAGTGTCCGTTGTTGGCCCGAGAGAACATACGTCTCGTCAGGCCAGTGACCAACTCCTCAATAGTAGGCATCTTCAAATCTCGAGCTATGAGCGTAAGCACAAACCATAGCGCTCGGGAAACCACTCTGAGCGATATGTACTGCTGACTTTCGATTTTGTACCCTGTTAGCCTTGGCCAGAAGGTGGTTTTTCTCACTAACCCACACACGAAACACCCGATGCACGTACGGTGAATTCATGAAATGATAAAAATAAGTCGTTATGTTATACATATTATTCGGTATGTATAAAATGTCATCCCCAAAGAAACAAGGCCACCGGAACATTCGAAATGTTAGCCTTAAAAACCCGAACGAGCTATGACGTCATACTCGTAAAAGATAAGTACCTACTCATATATGTCGCTCGTTTAGACAAAAAATCTGAGTACAACCTGAGGGTTGTAAAATGTTTGTACAGCTGTACCTTACCCTCGCTCTCATACATTACTCACACACTCATACATTTAAGACACACTATACACATTTTATTATATTACACACACACACATTCATACAATATATTAATCTTTCCACTGCTGAATACAGGCCTCCCCCAAGGCTCGCCATTACACACGATCTTCTGCCCTCATCAAACCCCCACCAGCAACCTTTTTCAGGTTATCCGTCTTATTCATCTTCTCAAGGTCCATTGATTGTGATTGCGATGAACGTAGCTTCTCTACAATTAGTCTCCGGAAGACCATTGTGCGTGACATTCCCTACGTCAGCGGAGCCATCCAATCTCTTCCAGGAAGACAAGGAGACCCGTCACGACCCTGCAGACCTCTGGAAGAGTCTCCGCAGTCTGGAGGATCTTAAGTCTAAGCATAGCCACACTGGAGCACTCGATGAGCGCGCCCATCTCCCCCTCTGCCATGCATCCTCTATCAGTGCAAATTTAGTTTGGTTAAGACTCCTGTCGTAAGACGCCTGTCAGGATTGGGAAAGACCTCCGTAGACTCTCTGCAGTCAGTGGCGATGTCCTCATCTGCTAGTACAGTCTGTCAATTCTCTTGCGGAGCCAGCTACGCAAGGATTAGAACAGTAGGGGGATTATTGATCCTAAACCTAATGATGGTGTGGATGACCCCCTTCAGGCCAGTTCACCAGCTGCATCTTTACCCAGTGAACCACTATGACATTTTATCCCCTGTAGCGTGACTCTGTTGTCTTTTCACACTGCTTATAGGGCTTGGTGGTAATAATATTAATAATAAATTATTGTACAAAACCAAAACAAGTGCAGGTGCATAGGCGAGCTTAATGCCGTAAATGCATTTTCTACCAACTAACCTTTGTGACTGAGAGCTGTAATAAGCGGGTGCAGAAGGTTACGAAGAAAATAGATAGTTGAAATTATTTATTACTATATAAAACACAAATTAATTACATACATATAGTACTAATTATATGCAATACAATATACATAGATAAGGTGGTAGTCAAGAATCAGTGCAGAGCTCATATAAAAAAAGTATAAAGTAGCGCCTTAAATCTATAAAGCGGTTATTTATCCAACGAAATAATTAACTTGTCATAAAATCTAAATCCAAAATTTCAAGGTCTATTGGTCTACTCTAAACGTACCAAATACTAATCCATTTTTAGTATTACTATTCTCAAAAACTTATTATTATTTTTTAGACTAACTAGACATGTGCATTGGGGTGCCTTATGCAAATTATGAAATTATAAATGAATATCGGTGGATCAGTTCCTAACACTATGCCGGCTTGACTGGGCATAACGGCAATTCTAGCCTGATCCCGAAAGGTGTGGATACACTTTACTAGGTTTATCGGCTCGAACAGTGAATATTTTTCCGCCCCGGCAAACTGGGCAAATTACCACCATCAGTCCGCCTACCACCTCTTTAAATATTGCAATTCCAGAGTAGACGCCCCGATAACTTTGTAAGTGGCTTGTCGCCGGTTATCAATGGAGACACTCGGCTGAAAACTTGTGTAAAGTCACAAAACTCGACGACTTACAAACTTTGCAGAGCACTTCATTATCTGATGGGCTCGGCTTTGCTGATTATATCATTTTTAAATAGCAGGGAATTAGGCTAGATTTATCTCAATTTACGAACACATACGGCTTACCTCACTTTGATTGTGGATGATAGAGGTAGTTGTCGCTAAACGTAACCGTATTCCGAAGAACGAAAACTAGTTTTTAAATGGCTCTCGTTGCGTCTATGGTTTTAAGACGGTGCGGCCGGTGGCAGTAAGAAATTAACCATGGAAACGGTTATAAAATATATGTAAAATAATTTTGGATGTATAATTCGAGAGAAAATGCTAGTAAAGTTTATATATAATTTTATTTAAGTAGTTACATTATAATGTATAAGCGTCAGGACCGAACTAAAACTTGTAGAATGTGCTTTCCTCGGATGATGTGAACGTTTCTACGGAGAGATCTCGTGCTGAATAAATTTATAAAGCTTTATTGTTTTAAAAAAAACTATACAAAATACATTTAGAACAAATAAATTGATTATTGCTTTGATTATTGATTATTGCTTATTTATTATATGATATATCTGCCAATATACTATTATTTCTATAAAACCTTTGTCTATTAACTCATTTCAAAATATACATTATCATTAATTTATTACACAGAAAAGATTTTCCAGATCATTATAAAAAGTAAAGGATCATCACGACCGTTTCCCTTTCGGGGTGGTCAGAAACCACGCTTATAAATAAGCGGATTCACATTTACCCAACTTTACTATAGGCCAATCATGACAAGTGGCAAGCTCGTCGATGTCTCTCTATAACTACATATAAATATATACATAAATAATAATTATATATATATATATATATATTAATAATATACATACAACCGTTCGATTCACCGTGTTTAAAAAAAAACACCATTCCATTTGGTATAGTTCCGCCAACACCTCATCTCGAAGTCGTAGCGTCGATGCGCTTTCAGTCAGTCTCAGCACTATAAAAGAATATGGAGAAAACCAGTGACCGAATGAGTCTGGATTTCGTTCTTATAGAGATCCTCCTGTCAGTGCAAATTTTGTGTAGCTGAGCATGTCGTTTTAATTTATAATACGACCACTGCAACTGGCGCTTAATAACGTGCTATCATGGCATGTGTTCAAATTACTAATTTTGTTTGCCTCTCGAAATTTGAGTTGTGTACATCATGCACGCTGACCTAAGTACACTTAAGGGAGCATCCCACCCTTATCTCTTCACGTTCTATTGGCCACTGTAAAATGCATCCTGCAATGGACTTATGTTTTAATGACTGGTCAAAATTTTATTTTATATTTTATATAAGTCGTGTTCGTCAATTATAACTTATTTATTTATTTATTTAAATACTTTATTGCACTTAAAAACCTAGTACATAGGCGAGCTATAACGCCATAAGGCATTCTTCACCAGCTAACCTTGGGGATCATGTAAGGTGATGGGCAGGATAAAGAAAAATATTAAAATAGCTTAAATTAGTAAATAAACATAATTACGCATTCATTAAATATACATATACATACACAATATAAAAAAAAAACAACACACATACATACTATATAATACATACATACATAAACATACAATATAAATAAATAGATATATATATAAATAAAAAGTCAAACAACTAATTCGAGAGACATACATTCTGTTTCTCAAGAAATAATGTGGTTAGAAGGTTTTTAAATACGTTAACGGACGGTGCACGCCTTATGGCCAGGGGTAGCTTGTTCCACTGACGAGCGGCAGCAACAGTGAAGGAATCTGAATATCTGCTAGAGGAATGCGAAGGAATCTTTAGCTGATTGTTGTGAGAGGAGCGAAGAGCACAGTTGTGCGTATTAGAGAGAAATTCAAAGCGGGATTTAAGGTACGAAGGTGTTTTAGGGTGATTGAGAACGTTATAAAGTAAAGAGAGAAGATGGACAGACCGGCGAAGGCGGATATCGAGCCATTTTAACTGAAAGCGAAATTGGGAGACATGATCATACTTACGCAAGCCGAAGACGTAGCGAATGCATAAGTTAAGCAGACGGTCGAGTTTATTCAGTAGCTCTTCAGTGATGTCGGGATAGCAGGTATCGGCATAGTCTAAAATAGGAAGGAGCAGCGAACTGACTAACGTAAGCTTCGTTTTAAATGGAATGAAATTCTGGAAACGCTTCAACGAATGCATACTGGCGTGAATTTTTTTACTTATTTCTGACACATGGTAATCCCAAGAAAGATCACAGCTCATGTGAAGGCCAAGGTTTTTCACATGCTGGCAAAAGGGAAGTGGAATGTTGCCCTGCAATCATGACCTGCGTCTTTCCAGGATTAACCAAGAGCCCAAGGTTTTCCGAACGTACTCGTATAGCCTCCAGGTCGCTGTTCATCTTCAAAATCGTGCTATGAATATCCTCAGCACTGAAGTGAGCGAAAGTTGTAAATCATCAGCAAAGAGATGGTAGGAACTGAAATGTATTACATGAACCATCGAGTTTATGAAAACCGAGAAGAGTAAAGGAGATAATATACCGCCTTGCGGGACACCAGCTGTTACTGGAGACCAGTCCGAGAAAACATCATTTAATTGAATTCGTTGCTGGCGCCCGCGAATATAAGATTCGAACCATAATGCAACATTCTGCGAAATATTAAGAGAAAGCAATGTGGCCATAAGAATGTCATGATCGACGCAATTAAAGGCGTTACTGAAGTCAAGAAGAGTGAGAAGAGATAGTTTTTTATTGTCTATAGCACATCTAATGTCGTCAGTGATTTTTATTAGAGCAGTGGTTGTGCTATGAGACTCACGAAAGCCAGATTGAAGCGGATTTAATAAATTATTGTGACTAAGGAAGGTGGCTAACTGCCGATAGACAACGCGCTCCAAGATTTTTGATAAAAAAGGAAGAATAGATATGGGTCTCAAATTATTAAAATCTGTATGGGGAGTTTTTTTAGGGATCGGTATTACATGGGCATTCTTCCACAACGTAGGGAATTGCCCAGTAGAAAGAGAGAAGTTTATAATGTAGGTAATATAAGGGATAACGATGTCTAAGACAGGAATAATAAGAACGCGACCTACATTATCACACCCTACGGCCTTACTAGTTACAGATAGAATAATCTTTTTTATTTCGCAGCTGGACATTGGTTCGAATTGAAGAGTAGAATTATTGGAGAAAGGAACTGAAGTTATTTGGGAAATTGTATCAGCCTTAATGAGAGAGTCTATAGAAATAGGAGGGGAAGAAAAGTGCTTATTAAGGCCATTGACATCCATGGTTGGGAGTGCATGAGCTTTAGACTTGCCAAAGCCCAAAGACCGAAGAAATTTCCACAGATTGTTTGGTGTACAGGTATCGATAGAATTGTGAATGAATCGGCGTTTTGCGTTCCTACACATCTGATTAACTCTATTTCTCGCTCGTTTAAATTTAATCCAGCTTTCCTCACATGGTGACTTTTTGTGTTTCCTTCTCAAGGAGTTCCTCCACCTCATAGCCTTACGGATATCATAACTTACATATTTTATTTTATTATTAATATAACTTACAATATGTCTTCCAACTCCTTTAACACTTTTGACAGATATAAGCCTCTATATAGGCTGGTAAATATGACACTTGTGTACATTAGCCGTATATAATCCATAAGTACTAATTTGTCACAAGCATTATAAGTTTTAACGAGATCAGGAATTTTATTGACAAATAGTCCTATTTCATGGATATACGCGTACATTAAAGCCAATGTTTTTTTATTACAATCCATGGATTCTCCGTCCATCATGTCTGAGGAAGATGGGAGAAAATGGTGTCACGGGCTTGCGACCGACAATAAGCTAGTTCGGTCTCTTTATTGCGCTATAAGACGCTCTCTACCCACCATTGCTGCTCCTCTCCCTACCCAATGATATATCTTTTTTAAATACATGTTACTGTCTTTATGACACTGTTTGAATATCTAGTATGTGGGGCATCGTACAATACCGGTTATTGGTCTATCTAAGCAGGTTTAGCGTCAATACATTTATAAAACAAGCAGGAATGATGGGATTAACGGAATCATACAGTATATTGTTGGGTACGAAGAGGAGCAGTGTTAAAGCCAGTTCTGGGACCCATCGGTGGGTCAAGCCGCACCTCGGCATCTATATGTATATATATATTTAAGTTTTTTATTGCATGGAATATAGCAATTTTACACGCTTTTAATCTGAGTATTCTGCTAACCAAATTATTGTACTAAATGCCCGGTCATTTAATATAAGTCAAACCATCATACATTTTAATGAATGCCCTGTAATTAGTTTTTTTATGACTCCTGTGTGAACAATTAAAGACAGTTGTATTTTTTTACAAACCTAGCTTACTCGTACCATCATGACCATGACAAGACACGGCAAGAAACCAAACGGAATGAGAGTTAATTAGTGTTTGACAGTAATCGCCGGTTATGGTCATGTTCGACGTGGACTTTTAAATTGATTATGTTGTTGTTTTACAGACAATATGTAAAATACATCCTTCTTTGGCAAAAAAATCTCGTGTCAGTTAATTTTGTAAGAAAAAGTTGAATATTCTAATATTTAAGTGTCTAAATAAAATTCAAGAACATTCAAAGAGTTGTCATTTAGAAATAGTTTCGGTACTTGATCATAGATGGCGCTATTACCATCATCATCATCATCATCAGCCTGTGTTTCTCTACTGCTGGATGTAGGCCTCCCCCAAGGCTCGCCACGTCACACGATCTTCTGCCACCCTCATCCATCCCCTACCAGCGACCTTCCTTATGTCATCTATCCATCTGGCGGGGGGTCGTCCCACTCTGCGTCTTCCAGTACGTGGTCTCCACTCCAGAACCCGTCTACTCCATCGTTCATCGGTTCTGCGGCATATGTGTCCAGCCCATTGCCACTTCAGCTTGCTAATTTTAAAAGCTATATCGGTAACTTTGGTTCTTTGACGGATGTCAACGTTTCTGACTTTATCTTTCAGTGAAATCCCGAGCATAGCTCTCTCCATAGCTCGCTGAGCGACCTTGAACTTGTGGACCAGACCTACCGTCAGTGTCCACGTTTCTGCACCATACGACATTAGTGGAAGAAGGCACTGGTTGAAAACTTTTGTCTTCAAACACTGTGGTATGTTTGATAGGAAGATGCACACAATTATAGTCTTAAACCAAGTTTACTCATCGGCCTGAGTATATATTTTCTATCGGGCCGACAACGGACACTTTAAGCATCTAAAGAAAATCGTTCCGTCTCGTGCATGGCTCCCCAACGGAAGTGAGCTGAGGTATTACCCCAGAAAATCAGTGTATTGTATTAGTATAATACGGATGACAAGCTAAAATATATAGGTACGAGATACGTGTTTTATAGCAATTTTTGTGATAGTCATGAATTTGGTAAAATATAAAAGTAGTGTAAATCCTATAATCGTAAAAGAGTTTTCCTTCGTATAACATTTTTATCGCGTGTGCCATCGATATCATAGACGTATATATAATAGTCAGTCCAGCCATAAAAACGCATCTTACTCGTAAACTCCAAGGCTCCAGGCGCGGTGGTGGCTCGGTTGTAAGAACGCGTTCCGTAAATGCTACTAAGGTCGATTCAAACCCTCCCGACATGTACCAATGAGAAATACACTTTTCTTACGTACATTTGTCATAGATTTACAACAACACCGTTCCCGTGCCTCGGAGAGCACGTTAAGCCGTCGGTCTCAGTTCCACTAATACCAACTTGTGGAATCGTTAATAAATTGTCATTGAAAATTGACATCATATCCTCGCCAAGATGTCTGGCCAGCGTGGCGAGTGTAGTTCAAATTCTCCAGATATCAGCCCCTAGATCACAGAGTCCTAGACCTCCACTGTTGGAGATGGGTCTTTTAGGATTTTTTGGAGAATTTGGACTATTGACTGATGACCAGGCTTGGCGAGAATATGATGTCAATTTTCAATGACAATTTATTATCGATTTCACAAGTTAGTATTAGTGGAACCGGGTCCGACGGCTTAACGTGCTCTCCGAGGCACGGAAACGGTGGTGTTGTAAATCTATGACAAATGTACGTGAAAAAAGTGTATTTCTCATTGATACACGGGTTGGCGAGGATCCGAAGTCACTTTTTATAAAAATTTAGAGAAAGTATAAATGTGAGATGGATAGGATGTGAGAATGGAGCAGGTATGTTTGAAGGAACGAATGAATGATTAAATATGAATGAATGTTAGATGATTTTTTATTTTATTTAATAAATTTAACATGCTATTTAGTTTTATCTAAACCCCAAGTTTAGGGCCAATCCTTCGAAAAAAAAAATTAAACATATTATGTCTTTGACAAAGCATTTTATTCGCCATCTAATTCGCACTCGCCGTTTTTTATGGCATCTTTAGACAAGGAAGAAAAGGCGTTCTTAATATTTTTACGGTTACTAAAATGAATAATGACTACGAACGATTGCTTCATTACATTTATTTAGGCAAATCTAAAGCACATTTTATATATACAAAAATGACTCCCGGTTGTTGAAATCACTATGTTCCGCATTAGAATTTAATTTTTTTTTTGTGTATCAAACATAAAATTATCGCATCCGTTTATACAGTAAATACTGACGATCAGTCCCTATCATTATGCCAGCCAATCAAGATGCTTTTTTACACTCCGAAAAGGACTCCAGGGGGGAGAATTTTACACCTCCAGCGTGAGACAGATTTAAGTAATTTATATCTACGCGTAGGGATAGTGACTACAGTATGGGAGTGCACATTTTGGCTTGTGCATGTGTTCGCCGTGGTAAGACCAGACGTAATGAGGAATGGAGAATCATTAACAATTGAGAATTAATTTTGACACATAACTTTCTTTCTACAATTCTGTTGGCAATATGAACTGTATGAGCGCGCTTGGTGGCTTGTCTCGTCCATTGAACGCGTCCACAAACCACTTTTTTGTTATTTTTTAATTATTTATTTATTTATTAGGTACACACAACAGAAATGGGTACAAAACATTTTTTAAATTTCAAATCTTTACAATACAGTTCCAGTACCATCTCCAAAAGCATGTGCACTCAGCATGCAATCATGAAACATTTACATATATTTAAAAATTAAAATAACAATACAATACCCACAGTGAGTATAGTTCATAAATATTAATTTAGTTTTAGTTTGCTCGCCGTCCACAGCAAATTACTCCTTCCCAAAGGCCAGAAATAATCCACTATAGAAAGCGAACACCTACTCGTACTTAGGATTATACAATTTTTTTATTATTATTATTATTTTTTATTCCTAATATCTTGCACAAGTTAATTTTATAAATTATGGTACATGTTGTACTTACGGACAGTTGTAGAAAGGCTGATTATTCAAAGTCAAAGTCAACGTCAAAATCTAAATATCTTTATTCATGTAAACCTATTACAGGCATTTGTGACACGTCATAATTTAAGTTAGAAGACTAACAGCTTAGCAAATTCCAGCTGTTATCGTTTACATGTTTAACATATTACTATAAGACACGTCATTGGGTGAAATAATCAAAGTGACCTTAACTACCAATCACGTAGCGTGCTTCATTACTAACCCTTTCAACTATTTTTTATTTGTTTTAACAATTTATCTCAATAATGACGTCTCATTATCCTGCGTGAACTTTAGGACATCCTGTATAACACTTGTGAAGCACGAAGTATCGACGAAGGTCTTTAACAAGACGTCTCCTATTATTTTGAGACCGTTTAGAGTTTTAAGCCAAAGTTACGGTCCTTTGAAGCGAACGCTTTACAGAAATGAACTTTCACGTCTGCTTGTAAGTATAACCAAAACTGATCGACTAACTATACCTTATTCAAGATAGCACAACAAATTATGTAAACAAGAAAACATACGGTTCTCAAATTGATTTCGTAGTATTAAAAAGTTATTATGCTCATAATCCGCCTCCGTGGTCTAGTGGTCACAAACGTTGCCGTGAACTCGGGAGGTCGTGGATTCGATTCCCACCGGGGGCAAGTTGTACATTGTATAATTTATATGTATATATTTACAAAAAAAAAAAGTATAATATGTAGTTTATCAACCATGTAGTTTCCGTAACACAAGCCTCGTAGCTTACCACGGAAACTAAATGGCGCTGTATGACCTCTCTGGAAATATTTATATATTTATAAATTCCGCCACATTCTTCTAGCAGATGTTCAGATTATTTGACTGCATCTGCAGCTTGCCAGTGGTACAGACTTCCCCTCGCTATACTGAAAAACACCTTCACTCAACATTTTTTAAAATTTGCTCACCAAGCACTTACATGAAAGCAAATCAATACCGTATAACATGACAATATGTATGATGTATCTTATATACGAGTATGTATGGAATATATTATTATTTGTATATGTATGTTATTGTTGCACGATATATATTTATTGTTTATTTAGTTGATAAGGTTATTTTAGTTAGTCATTTTAAAATCATAGTTTCTAAATATACACATGCACCCACAATCTCTTCTCACTCTCCCAAAGGTTAGCTGATAGAAAATATATGTACATTTGAATGTATTTATTTTTTGTGCAATAAATAATTTATCTATCTATCTATGCCCCTAATTTCACTCTCCACATAGTCCAGACGGTTTGGCGAGGTCGTAGAGCTATACATGGTCGAAATAAAATAGTGTTTTATAATGATAACGATTGGCTGGTATAATGATAGGGACTGATCGTCAGTTGCTCCTATATTTTTTTTTTTTTTTTTTTATACTAGCACGACATGTGACCTTGGGCCCACCTGATGGTAAGTGGCGCGCAAGGTCCATGAATGTTAGCAACTGAAGTCAGATACTCGTAACTGCCATCAGTCCCTAACACTATGCCGGCTTGACTAGATGCTTTTTTCACACTTCGCTTGAAGGACTCCAAATTATAGGAAAGTGGAAACACAGAGGCATATATACTAATTAAAAAAAAAAAATGTATAAACTGCCTCCGTGGTCTAGCGGTTAAGTCCATGGATTTAGACTCGGATGTACCGGGTTCAATTCCTGGTCGGGATACAAAAATATTTATTAGTGTAAATAAATAAATTTAATTAATATTTAATTTATTTATGATATTTCTCGAGTTTGGTACGGTGGAGACATCGACGAGCCATTTGTCATGATTGGCCTGTAGTAAAGTTGGCTGAATATGAATCCGCTTATTTATAAGCGTGGTTTCTGACCACCCTGAAAGAGAAACGGTTGTCTTTAAAAAAAAGTTCGTGGTGGTGGAACTTAGGCATGTACAAATCAGAAATACACTTTTCTTACATACATTTGTATATACAACACCACCGTTTACGTGTGAGGAGAGCACATTAAAACGTCAACCCTGGTTCCACTAATACCGACTCGTCATTAAATATTGACGACATCAAAATTCTCCGGAAATTTCTGAAGGCCCATCATAATGATGAATGTCTGTTCCGCTTCCATGTCCATACTATTGGAACAATTTTGTTTAAGCTCTGCTCATAAAACTAAAGCAAACTCAATATTCAATCTATTTTTCAATCATACTTTCATAGTTCATAGGTAAACATTTTAATTAACTTTAAAACAAACTATTGCATACATACATACCGCCTCCGTGGTCTAGTGGTAACAAACGTTGCCGTGAACTCAGGAGGTCGTGGGTTTGATTCCCACCGGGGGCAAGTTGTACATTGTATAATTTGTTTCGGTCTGGGTGTTTATATGTATAATATGTATATATTTACAACAAAAAAAGTATAATATGTAGTTTATCAACCATCTAGTTTCCGTAACACAAGCCTCGTAGCTTACCACGGAAACTAGATGGCGCTGTGTGACCTGTCTGGAAATATTTATTTATTTATATCTTCACGCCAGATCCCTTGCGGGGTAGGCAGAGACAATTGAGCGCCATTTGACACGATCACGACATACTTCTTTCGCTTCGTCGACATTCATTAACTTCTTCATACAAGCCCTTTGGTTACGAAGACTTTTTAATGCACCTTCAGTCAGTGTTTTATTTATTTGATCGTGATATGTGAGTCTCGGTCTGCCAGGGCCTCTTTCACCCACAACTATTGCTTGTTTTTATTTATCATTTTTCCTGGTGGTGGGTAAAATATTTAATAAATTATAAATGGGTTTCCTACAACAACAGAAAGGCTTTAAGATGACAATAGTTATAATATACAATAACAAAATATCTATGCTGGTGTCGTTTTACAGGTCTGTTATGTTGGAACCTCTTTTGATTTGCGTTGTTTTTATTTATTATTATTATCATACCTTTTGAGCTGGCTATCTGAGGCTATAAGTATTAGTCAATATATAACTGACTGACATCCTAGGACACAAGTTATTTTGGTTAGGAGTCAGGGACCATCTTAAAATTGCCTATCCTTGTGGTTTGCATTCAATCAAAAATGTTTGTATGCTTAAAATGTAAAATTCAAGCAATATTTTATATATTATTTACTCAACTTTATATATAAGTAAGAAAGCTCAATCTCTTCAATAAGAAAGCTCAATAAACGTTATTATTATTATTTTTGGTTTGCTTCATGGAGATATCAGATAATAGGTGGTAGGCGGACTGATAGTCCATGACTGGTAGTCATGTATGTATTGTATATGTATTATTTATGTAGTGTATGTATTATTATTATGTAGTTCAAGTATTAAAATTATGTATTTATTTATTTAGTTATAAGTACGTTATTTAAATTAACATCAAAATTATTTAAATATTCTTTATATTTAATTATTCGTTTGTTTTATAAACCTACCATAATTGATACAATGTCCCGAAGGTTGATGGTAAGAGAATGCCAATCGGCATTATATACGCCTTTTGTTAACAAAACAATAAAGTTTTTAAATAAAAAAATAAAATAAATAGTGATAATTTGCCCAGTCTAATAATCCACCGTTCATGACGAAAAATCCAGTAACGTGTATCGACACGTTTCGGGATCAGGCTCGAATTGCCGTCATGCACAGTCAAGCCAGCATTATGTTAGGGACTGATGTCAGTTGCTAACATTGACTTTGCGTGCCACTTACCATTAGGACCATAAGGTCACATGTCGTGCGAGTATAAAAAATACTATTATTATTATGCATATATTTATGAATAAAGTTATATACAAACAGTATAAAATAATTATAATATAAATTAAAACTACTTAAAAGTAAAAATTTAAATAAATATAAACTATAAGTAAAAAGTGACCTCTACAGATGACCCTTCAGGGATAGTCCCAAGAAGACTGGCAACATTTCCCCTCTGTATAGCTAAGCTAATCGCGTAAAGACCCGTTAAAATTATAAAAATCTATTATGAATGTGCGCGAAAGTTTAAAAAGTTTAAGCTAAGCTAATACGCTGGCAGAAATAATTGCCAGCTTTCCTGTCTCCAGACTTTTCCGTTAGCCGTTTGGACAACTCCTTGGCCAGACGCTTGGCTGAGTGTCCTCATAGGCCCATTGTCTCGACCCCAAACGGCGCAAATTCGTAACCTCAGAGGTTGGCGTATTAATAAAAAATAATAACAATAACATACTACAAGCGTCTCTTAATTTTCAGTATGCATAACCATAAATAGATTGATTATGCCGTAACCAAAACCTTAATTTTCGTCTAATTACAACACTAATTAACTAAGTGAGCACTATCTCCCCCAGTGTTGTCCAACTCGTAGGTGGTAGTGTATCGATAAATCACTTCCCTAGCCCCAAATTCGCATATATCACATCCCCGGCGTGCAGACCTGGTTCGGACTAATTATAACATGATCATAGACAGCGGATAAGCCAAATAAATTGCATGCAATGGCACTTTATCTTATGTTTGTAATAAATAAACTATTCTTTAAAAAAATGTACAGTTTTATTAAATACATTTAATTTAATTATGTTACCTATTATTGAGTTGTTCAGTCGATATTTGTTTTTGTTTTTATCACTATTATTCTTTGTAAAGATTCGAGTGGCGCGGGATTAGTGGACTATATCTGGGTGCGGGGTTTGCGATAATCTTCAAATTAGACACATACACGATACTATGATAATCGGTGCAATAAACAAACTAGAAAGGAAACTGGTAAAGGAACTCACCTGATGTCCTCGGCACCAGCACTTATAAATTGTTCTTACACAAATTTTGCGGGTTTGGCGAATGCGGGTGAAAACAACGATCGCGGCGATTTCTTCAGCGTCTTCTATGACGACTGTAGGACAACGACTGCGCGACGACGACGACTATATTTCGATTCGACGATTACGACCAGCATGCTGCGCGGCCAGTAAGCACTGCCTCAACCTCAGTGCGCAAGCTTTGGACAAGTAAGCGGGATGGGTAATATACAAAGGAAGCGGCGAGAAAGAGACAGGACAACGGTATAGGGGTAACAAATTAGGACGTCTGTTTATGCACCGACGAATCACAATAACGCCTAACCATCCAAAATTGGTCGAATTACCGCGAGCGGCGCGAACAGATTCTATTAAACTATACAACTTTAGATACATTTAAAACAGATTGAAGTGTAAAAGTGCTAAAAAAATTGCCTATTTACTGAATAAATTATTTCATTTTGATCTTTACCTAATAAAATAAAAGGAAAAATTTAAATAAATAATATTTTTTTGTTTGTTTCAGGAGTGGACGACACGCACAAGTTTCTCGGAAATGAAACACATACAGATTACTTCAGATTATTATTAAGGGATGGAAATTATCTATTAGTCGGTGGAAGGTGAGTTGTTTTTTTTTTTTTTTTTTGTTTAAAAACTGTAAAATTAGGCTATAGAAGCACGATATTTATACAGCACAATTGTTGGTTTGCAGTCTTGCCTAGAGTTGTATCGTAATGGGTATTTGAATAAGAAAACGCAACTGTTATTAGTATTAAATAAATAAATAAATAAATATTTCCAGACAGGTCACACAGCGCCATCTAATTTCCGTGGTAAGCTACGAGGCTTGTGTTACGGAAACTAGATGGTTGATAAACTACATATTATACTTTTTTTTTTTTTGTAGATATATACATATTATACATACTTATAAACACCCAGACCGAGACAAATTATACAATGTACAACTTGCCCCCGGTGGGAATCGAACCCACGACCTCCCGAGTTCACGGCAACGTTTGTTACCACTAGACCAGAGAGGCGGTTGAAACTACGTTGTGAAAACTATCTAAGTTTAATAACTATCTACTTCAAGTACGTTGCGTGTTCAAAACAGATATTAAACTATGTTATTTCGTTATCTAACTTATGCTTGCTACAAATAAAAAGTTAATTTAATAAACAAAAAACCCGACTGTGTAAAAAAAAACTTAAATTTAAAATAAAAAAAGTATTGATAACCGCTTAACTACACCATTAAAATAATTTTATATATTTTATTACGTAGCGACATTAACAGTTGGGACCCATTGTTTTTTAAATTTATCTCGTTTTTTAATTTATAGTTTTGCCCAAAATCAGTTATAATATCAGCTAATATGTTTGTAACTGCCTCCGGTTAAGTCCGTGGATTTAGACTGGGCGGTACCGGGTTCGATTCCTGGTCGGGACACAACAATATTTATTAATGTAAATAAATACACTTAATTAATATTTGTGATATTTCTCGAGTTTGGTACGCTGGAGACATCGACGAGCTTGCCACGTGTCATGTTTGGTCTATAGTAAAGTTGGCTAAATGTGATTCTGCTTATTTATAAGCGTGGTTTCTGACCACCCCGAAAGGGAAACGGTCGTGATAATACTTTACTTTAATATGTTTGTGAAGATTATAACCTATTTGTGGACTCGTATCTATCTTAAATCCATACAAATTGCGAATGTGAAAGAAGCTTTGTGTGTCTGTATGTATGTAAATTTGACGCACCTTCACGTCTCTATTGCCGAACCAATTTTGATAAAATTTGGGGGAATTGTTTCTTGGAGTCCTGATACAGATATAGGTTATATGACGTCATCATGTGACCACGACTTATGATGCCTCAGCCATATATCTGTCTGTCTGTTTATGCCTATACTGGGTGAAATTTATTAAAGAGCAAATATTTTCATATTATAATCTAGAATAAAAATAAATAAATACGTATTTTTTATTTAAATTATTCAGTAATAAAATCTTAAGTTACGGTGCGGACAAGTTTTCCTAAAAATATCGCCACTCATACTGAGCCTAATCAAGCAGGTAACGAAAGGTCCGACGATCGCGCGAACGTTGACCTACGTAATTCTTTCTCTCTCTATTTCGTCTCTCGGGTGTGAGCGAGATCAATTCCTTATTCACCATAAACTAGTGTTTTGTTTTTTGGATAATGATTTTTAAGTTTTAATGTTTGCTCTTTTGACAATTACACGCGGTATTACTGAACAGATTTTGATGAAATTTGGCAGAAATGATCCTTCAAATTCAATTCAATCGATATGGAGTATATGGATATCAATATACGACATGTGATTTTCATTTTATTTTTCAATACTAATATTATTATTTAAATAATGTAAATTGACACAGCTTCCTTACAGCCACAAATTAAGTTCTTATTGTTATTATAAATAATATTATTACAATATATTACATTCATATTATTATGATTTTAATTTTAATTTGACACAGCCACTGTACAGCCACGAAATAAATTTAAGTTAGTTTGATTTTATTATAATTAGAGAATATATTATAATTATTTTAGATTATAAGTTGACACGGCCTTTATACAGCCACGAAATTGTTATTGTATTTTTTTTTATAATTTGACATAAAATTATCATTATTTAGATTATAAGTCGACACGGCCTTTATAAAGCCACAAATTTAGGTTAATCTGCAGTACTTGTTTATGGCACCAATGTCACTTACTTATTTCGGTCCATCCATAATTTAATTTTAATTAATTTTAATAATATAGTATTTTATTTGTAAAAATTGTCAATATCCGAGTGTTACCTGTGAACCAAATGGAAATAAATAATTTGAATTGAATTGAATTGAAACCGTAGGGTAAATGTAAACAAAAAGGCCTCCAATTTAAAGGTTAAAATTGGCACTGGAGATCTGGAATATATCTATTTTTTTTAGATGTACGTAGTAGCTATAAATGTTACATAAAATAAAATCGTACAATATTCTCACACAAAACTGTAAAATTATAATAACAGCTCGTAGCAACTGCAAACTGTATTCATATTGCGCATCATACATTCAGACTGGATTCCTATTTGTTTTTCCTACTTCATTCCACTTGCGGAAACTTAGAAAACCCTGTAAGAGTCTGCTAGACGCGCACGTTTATAAACTACATAATTTATTAATTATGGTGCAACAAACATATTACAATCATTGACAATTTAAAATTACAAGAATACAATTAAACCGACCGGACGGTAATTTTGGAACAGTGCACACAATATAAATTTTTTCATTACATTTATTACAGCCCAAAGAACGCAGGGTCCTAGACCTCCACTCTTGGTGATCGGCCTTTCAGAACATATATCTAAATTAGACATACACTCGCCACGCTGGCCAGACGTTGGCAAGGAAACACAACATATATAAAATCAAATTCATTTAATACATATATTTCTTAAAAGTATCATCACGACAGTTTCTCTTTCGGGGTGTTCAGAAACCACGCTTATAAATAAGCGGATTCACATTTAGCCAACTTTACCATAGGCCAATCATGACAAGTGGCAAGCTCGTCGATGTCTCCAGCGTACCAAACTCGATAAATATCACAAATAAATTAAATAATAATTAAATGTATTTATTTAGAATAATACATATTTTTGTGTCCCGACCAGGAATTGAACCCGTTACCTCCGAGTCTAAATCCACGGGCTTAACCGCTAGACTACGAAGGCAGTTGGTATTCTTAAATATATATATTTATTTATTTAAATAATAGTATGTAACGACCTACATATTGACCGCCTCCGTGGTCTAGTGGTAACAAACGTTGCCGTGAACTCGGGAGGTGGTGGGTTCGATTCCCACCGGGGGCAAGTTGTACATTGTATAATTTGTCTCGGTCTGGGTGTTTATATGTATAATATGTATATATTTACAAAATAAAAAGTATAATATGTAGTTTATCAACCATCTAGTTTCCGTAACACAAGCCTCGTAGCTTACCACGTAAACTAGATGGCGCTGTGTGACCTGTCAGGAAATATTTATTTATTATTATGTATTGTATAGGTATTTATAATAATGCACCCCGCAATCCTCTACCACACTCCCAAGGGTTAACTGTTATAAAATTCCGAAATGAAATAAGTTTGCCCCTGTACATTACCTTTATGTTTGCAATAAAAGTTTTTAATAATAATAATAATAATCATCCTTCCTGCAACCGGCCTTCCCGTAACAAGTGTTACAAACATAAAAATTATCGACAGTTTGGCAAATTAAATCGCCCGTATAACAGCACCTTAAGAACCTCCTTAACCACACAAAATAAGAACGTGCTGTATCTTTCGTAGCCGCAGACTGCCTTAAATGGTATAGCTATCTCTATCACACTAGTCGGGCAGCCTTAGTGCTGTCTCATTTACATTCATAAAGATTTTTGGCTTGTGTTTTGGTGGAGGTTAGGCTCCCTCCCCTGCCAGCCTCGGTTTCAAGTTATTCTGCCTCTGTCTGTGTTTTAGTCGATATTTGTTACTTTTTAACTTTTAATTAATAATAAATAAATATGTGTGGTGGTGGCTTGGTTATAAAAACATTCGGCAAGCATCGCCCGCCTGATGGTAAGTGATGCTCGAGGTCCAGGAATATTAACAACTGGAATCAGACACTCATGACTGACATCAAAATCAAAATAATTTATTTCCATTGGTTCTCTCAAAACAACTTGGATTCAGTCAGAACTAATAAAATTTTATTAAAACATATGTACTAATGAATTCGAAACGTTGAAATTCGTCAGAGAACCAAAGTTACTGACATAGCATTCAAAATTAGCAAGCTGTAGTGGCAATGGGCCGGACACATCTGCCGCAGAACCGACGACCGATGGGGCAAACGGGTTCTGGAGTGGAGACCACGTACGGGACGACGCAGAGTGGGACGACCCCCCGCCAGATGGATGGATAACCTAAGGAGGGTCGCTGGTGGGGGTTGGATGAGGATTGCAAAAGACCGCGTACAGTGGCGAGCCTTGGGGGAGGCCTATATCCAGCAGTGGAGAGACACAGGCTGATGATGATGATATGTACTAATCAAAGTGGTAATAATGGTTGGACCGTAAACAGGCAATAATCCATATTTTTGTATGTTATGCACAACATTATTGCTACAAGCAAGTAACACTAACTAACTTAGAAACTACTTAAATAAGATTGTGGCTGTAAAGAGGCCGTGACAGTTTACATTCTAAGAGAAGAGGAAGACAAATTTCTAAGCATTCCATGGATTCACCGTGAGGGTGCCGGGTCCATCGTGTGTGGGTAAGAGATGAGAAGAATGGTGTCTCGGGCTTGCGACCGACAATAGGCTGGTTTAAGAAAAGGAGGCCTCCTTTTTTTTCTATTGCGCGATAATACGCCCACCATCCACCATTCTACTTCTCTCCCTACCCAACCAAATACTGTATGATTCCTTAACTTAATATTTACGATGTACAGAAGTAATCAGTCAGTCAGAAGACATCAGTCCGTAAACGTAAACCAGTTTTTCATTCTTAAAAACGGAATATTCCAGAATGAATTTCGCTTCGCATATAAATTACAGTCGACACCAAAGCAAAAATCACAAGCCATGACGAATGTGCGAAAATAATAAAAAATACGAAAGCTATCCAAATAACAGCTCGGCTGTCAAATTTAAAAACCCAGTATTAATAAACGTAAAATAAAAACATTCTGTATTTATAATATAAATCCATTTCCTCAACATCCATAAACCGACCATAGAAATTATCGTACTAGACAATTAAATTGTCTCTAGAGGATATTTTTTATTTATTGTTTCATGTTTTAATAGGTTTAGTTTATATTTATTTTATATTTTATTACTTAAGTAGCTTTTAATTTATATTAATTTACTTCGAATAAAATATCCATTTTTTTTATATCCTGTTTAATACATATCGAGCCCAAATTATATATATTGGACAGACACCTCAGTTCAAATCCTATCATCATTACAGCCCCTAGAACACAGCAACCTAGACGTTCACTGCTGGAGATGGGCCTTCCAAAACATATATAACAATTTGGCCTACACCCGCCACGCTGGCCAGACGGCTTGGCGAGGAATCAAATCTTATATTTAATACTAATTAATATACAGAGGGAAAATGTTTCCAGTCTCCTTGTTCCATGAAGGGTCGTCTATAGAGGACATTTAACTTTTACTTTTAAAGGGTAGTTTATAATTAATCGAATACTCGAATTAACATAATATTTATTTAAAATATTTTTTAAAAAATGTTATCAATATATTGTGAATATTTAAGATAAAACCATTTCCTGTTAAAAAATCAAAATGGCGCACCAATTGTTACGATCTCTATAAACTTATTTCGTAAATACATTTTTGTTGCGTATGCCTTTGACTGAACATTCCGCCAGTGGGATCAGTTCAGTAATACAGAAGACAGTTCAATTTTATATTCATACTCACATAAATTTCAAACATAATTATTGAAAATATCAACAAGCTTAATTTATTTAATAAAATACCTAAATTAGCGTACATAGGCAAGTTTAATGACATGTGTTTATTCAGATTATGAAATTGAATATAAATTACTACAAAATTTAAACATGTTATGAGAATGCACACCATTCGGTCTATTTATTTTATCTAGCCTAGTTAGTTTATATTTTATTTTATTTATAATAAGCAGTTTTTTATTATTTGTTTTTTATTTAAGATTCTTTGTTCCTTTGAATAAATAACTATACATTAGCTTAATTGGGTTAAAAGGGTAAAAATTCTAATCATTTCATGGATTCACCGTGCGGGTGCTGGGTCCATCGTTTCTGAGAAAAAGAGAGGTGTAGGTGCCTCAGGCTTGCGACTGACTATAAGCTGGTGGAGGCATTCTTTTTTAATTGATAATTATTTAACTGCCGTGGTAGCGGTTAAATCCGCGGATTTAGACTCGGAGGTACCGGGTTCGATTTCTGTTCGGGTCACAATAATATTTATTAATTTAAAGAGATAAATTCGATTAATATTTAATTTATTTGTGATATTCTCGAGTTTGGTACGCTAGAGACATCGACAAGCTTGCCACTTTTCATAGTTGCACCATAGTAGAGTAGTAGAATGTGAATTCGCTTCTTTAAAAGCGTGGTTTCTGACCACCCCGGATGGGAAACGGTCGTGATGATGAATAATGTAATAATTTTGTGTAATTCCTGAATACTATTTTGTATTTATTTTTATGTAAAAAAAAACATATGTTTCTCTTCCCAAATCATGGTTATTTTATTATTTTTTATTTATTTATTAGGGTCGCCAAAAGTGCCAGCAATAATACACACATGGATTTTCACTTACAACTAAGACAGAAACTAGATGCTGAACCAATTAAAGGCAACCACCACATGCTATTACAGCATCCATTAATTGGGACTTTGAGTAGCCAAAATAAAAACACAATTACAATAACAATAATAATTAAGTAAATCTAAGCCTATATCAATATTATACAAAATTGACGTATAAAAGTGCAAAAAACATGTATTTTTGTCCTGCTTGCAAAACTAAACGAATTGAATTGAATTAAATTTGTAGATACTAGAGTTTTAAAATAAACAGCTGAGCTAATGCCAGGCATACGCTGAGTTAATCCGAAAAGCACATAAGAAAAATATTATTCGTCCATCTACGAATACCAACTTGGTAAAATTCGTTCTCCGAGTCTAGACTTGCCATCGAGCTGATATTATTATAGTCATCGACATATACAGAAAGGATAATTAATTAATATAAATATCACCATGGCAAGCTTACATTAGTTCTCATTGGAAGTAAAAAATGGCATTTGACATCATTACAAATGGCACATACTTTCGGCCTGATGGTAGTAATTTGATCAGTCTGCCGGGGCGGGAAAGTATTCACCGTTCGTGCCGATAAAGGAAAGGCATGCTCCGATGGTTCGGACAAGTTAAAAGGATGAGTGAAGAGAGATTGGCGAACCAGATATATAATGTGAAAGTCGTGGGTAAAAGAGGCCTCGGCAGACCAAAACTTACCTATCAAGATCAAATAAATAAAACAATAGCTGAAGGTGCATTGCCATCGAAACAAACGGGCATGTATGAGAAGGTTGATGAATGTCGAAGAAGCGAAAGAGGTATGTCGTGATCGTGACAAGTGGCAGAATTGTTGCCTACCCCACAAGGGATTTGGCGTGAAGATATGTATGTGGAGATAAACCCAATAAAGTGTATCCACACGTTTCGGGATAGGCTCCAATTGCCGTCATACCCAGGCAAGCCGGAATAGTGTGTGGGGGAGATTTCTAACACCCTCATCCGTAGTATATGAGTAGACTGTATATGGTATAGGGGGTTCGATGACAAGCGAAGACCGTAAAGTCCAAAGAAAGGGGCAGAAGCACTTGCCTCTTCCAGCAGCAGCTGATAACGTCTCAGTGGAGTCGACCCCAGGGTTCCAGAAGCTAATGCTAATTCTTCTGATGCTACAACCCTCTCCAGATAAAACTAATAATCCAAGTAACAGTTCCGACCGATAAATACACTCGCGTGGCTATTCAGCAGACACTGCTGCACCACCGAAAGTTGAGTACGGTGTGACGTCACCGAAACACAAAATTGTTGACATCCGCCGTTGACAGAGGCTGAGGTGCGACTCTTTCCACCGATGGCTTTAACATCGTGTTAAACTGATGTCAGTCATATATACAGCAGCTATTATCTTAACTGACATTGAGTTTTTTTTTTTGTTCTCTTCTCCCGATGGATGATGAATGAGGTGATAGGGAAGGCAAAGGGTCTAGCCCATACAGGCAAGTCTGACGTAACATATCTTTCTTTTTTATGAGTTAATGAGGTCATCATCAAATTCCACATGCTGCAGAATTTGATGCTTTTCTTGGAGTCACTCGCGGCACTATAGCTCAAACACGTCGGATAAAATATGGGAGTTAGCACGTTATTAAACAAAACAGCACCATTTTTAACCAATAATATCCACAGCAAATTAATTTACAAAACAAAAACTTGCACATGACATGTCCACGCAAAATGGCGCGAAGAACTCTTTAAATTTTTATAATTGTGTCTGTCTTAGCTTATATTGTGACAATGCCTATCTACAGCAGCTATAATGTTAAGCGTTATTCTGTATTTATAATTTTGTTATTTTATTGTTTCTCTTTTCAAATCATGGTTATCATGTACTGCTCCAGATTCACCAATATGTACTATAAAATGATATTGTTTTATATCAATATTGTGAAAATTAACGTGTAAAAGTGCAGAATACATCTCTTTTTGTCCTATGCCTACTTTCAAAATAAACGAATTGAATTGAATTGAAGTGTCATTTGCCTTGCATTCATGGACCTTGTGCGCTACTTACCATTAGGTGGGCAAAAAAAAAACAAGTCGTTATACACGTCTGTGACCACAGGCTTTTTGATTCCATTTAATAAATCCGTGAAGTCGCCTCCGCTCCGCTTCGCAATGGAACGCGCCATCGCGACGTGACCATTGTCATGTAAATGCGATTCGAAAAGAAACGCCCGACTCCAACGAATGAATATATCAAATTATCTGACAACTTTACATTGCAGTGTTGTCAGTTTATTATTAAAAAAAAAAAACAAATGTAAGATAATGGGGTGTATCAGGCAAAGCTTTTCTATAGATGTCGCTAGCGGCACTGGTACCTTGTTTACACCTATGTCAGATAATTTTTCAAATGTTTTTGTAGTTTTTAATTTTTATAACAGAAATACGAATTTTAACTTAACGTTACCTACCTTAAAAGATGAATTAGGAAAGCGAATACCGTCTTTAAAAAGAAAAAAGGTTTCTATTAGAACGGCAATTTTGATATCACCATATCTTTGATTTCGCTTGGAAATCTCGATTTGTACACTTAAAAGCTGCTGACTTCGGTAATATATCCAGAAAATAATAAAAATCGTAATAAAAATACAAGTTTTCTATGCAACTGACTGACTGCAGTTCTATTGGGTACCATCTATCATGCGTCATCTATCGTTTTAAAAAGTTAGTGATACACCCCATTTGATGTCGTCGCCACAAATCAAATAGCACAAGATACGTAGAAGAGCTATCTATTCACCGATCGATTATAATTATCCGAATGAAGTCCGCTTTTTATATTGCCTAACTAAATAAGATCAAGGCAATTATGAATTAATATTGATGATTATTTTTTTGTTTGGTAGGTCGTATGACCTACTTTTTCAGAGGTCATACATTTTTTTTAATTTGCATTTTTTGAGCGAATCAACTAAAACAACAAAATACCTAGTACTATCTACTATATAAGGATTAATAAACATAAAAAATTAACAAAAAATTTCACAATTGATTTTTTTATATATAAAAACATGAACCGACTTCAAAACTATGCCATGTACAACATATTATTTTAATTTCTTCATTTAACTAAATTGTTAATACTTACGAATATGTATCTATTTAACATTCATAAACAGTTATTTTTGGAGTCGTCATTATGGGCCTATAGTAAAGTTGGCGAAATGTGAAACTGCATGTTTAAAAAAAAGCGTGTTTTTTTTTTAAATACTGATCACGATTGTGACATCGCTCCCACCTAATGGTAAGCAGTACGCGAGGTCCAAGAATGGGAGCAACTGACGCCGGTCACCACGACCGACATCAGTCTCTACCACTATGCCGGCCTAACAAGATGCTTTTTCACACTTCGCTTGAAGGACTCCAGGTTATAAGAGTGGGGAAACACACTGACTGGGAGAGCATTCTACATCTTCAGCGTGCGACAGATGTAAGAGTCTCCAAATTTATAAGGACGCGTAGGGATAGTGGGTAAGGTATGTGGATGCATATTTGGCCTGTGCGTGTCAACGTTTCTGACTACCCCGAAAGGGATACGGTCGTGATGATACTTTACTTTTTTTCAATCTCTCTAAATAACTTGTCCAGCTTTTTAAAACCAACTAACCATGAGCTCAGCAAATGCGTACAAAGCCATCCATTACCTGATATTGCTAGTGTTACCGTTTTTAAAAGGAGTCTAGCCTATTTTGGGTATGAGTGTCACTTACCGTCCTGTCCATAGATGTAAGTAGGCATAGAACAGGCAATAGTGTTCTGAGGAGCTCCATAACCTTATCCCACAACCACACGCACAGGTCAGAATATGCACCCACATACCGTAGTCACACAGTGAAGATATGGAATGCTCTTCCAGCCTCTGTGTTTCCACTTTCCTATAACCTGGAGTCCTTCAAGCGAAGTGTGAAAAGGCATCTAGTCAAAGGGTCTGATTCCAGTTGCTAACATTCATGGACCCTGCGCGCCACTTACCATCAGGTGGGCGCAGGGTCACATGTCGTGCTTACCAAAAGGTGGGCGCGATGAAATTTTTTTTTTAAATGTAACTAAATTATTTATTAAATAACCACGGCGAAACCTTAAAAACATAAATTTACAAATAATTATTTGCTTAAAATCTCAGTACCATGTTTTTTAAAAACATGTCGGGTTCAGTATAAAAAATAATTAATAAAATGTACTTTACCAAAGTCCAATAATACTATTAACTATATGTATATAAGTGTATAGGTATAATGCAATGATTTAATAATAATAATTAATGTATTCAATTTTTTATTTACCATGTTTTTATAATGGGCTGAAAAGTATAATATAACGTAAGTTATGATACATACAGGGACTCCTGTGTGTATCAATGGTCAACAGTTAGTCAGAGTTGACAAGTTTAAGTATCTTGGCCATTTTCTGACCTCGTGTAGAAATGATGATTCGAACATTGAAAGGCAGAGGATAGCATTGTCCGTCGTGGGCAACATGTTATCCAAAAGATTGTTTAGGTGTGCAGGAAGTTTTTACACCTTTTGACACTTTTTATAATGGCATCCGTGTTCAGTACAATAACTGCTTTAGACAGCTTTTTGGTCTTAAACGATCATGCAGCGCTTCTGGCATGTAAACACTTTGCGATATTCCTTGACCGTCTTCGCACTTCTGAGAACAAGATCATACACATAGTATCATCACGACCGTTTCCCTTTCGGGGTGGTCAGAAACCACGTTTATAAATAAACGCATTCAAGTTTAGCCAACTTTACTATAGGCCAATCATGACAAGTGGCAAGCTCGTCGATGTCTCCAGCGTATCAAACTCGAGAAATATCACAAATAAATTAAATATTAATTAAATGTATTTATTTACATTAATAAATATTTTTGTGTCCCGACCAGGAATCGAACCGGGTACCTTCGAGTCTAAATCCACTTTACCGCTAGACTACGCAGTTATACGGCGACAGTATTAAATAAGTATATAACTTTATCTAAATTATCTTAAAAATAAATAAGACAATTATAATTAATCTTATTAAATATTTTTTTTTTTTATTATTTTTTTACAATATTAAATAAACTATATTAAAATAAAATGTAAATTTAAACCTAAAAAATAATAATAATACATAGAAAATAAAAATACATACTTACTTTACTTAAAAATAGCTCCTCCAAATGTGGCATGGTGCCCAATACACTAGCAGCATTTTCCATTTGAATTAGGAGACTTAATTTTTGGGAGAAAAAACTGCCAGCCCTATATGTCACCAGAGACGTCAATGAGCCTTGGAACAATTTCTTTATAAAAGGCTTTAAGTTCCGATCCCCACGGGCCCATCGTTTCTACAGCAAACGTCGAAAAAAAGTAACTATTGCAAATAGTTTCATATTTTCGACGCTTGCTGATCTCCGCTTGTTCCGCTGCAACACCAGCTCTAACAGAAGTTCCTTGTAGGTGGGAAGGGGCTAGGGAATCCCAACAGGTAAATTTGAAAATTGGTCAATATTGAGCCTGTCTAGTTAAACTTAAATCTATGGTTTGGGCTGAAACTTAATTCCGGACAAGACTGGTATAATGGTATTTCCCATGTGGAGTCCTCTTTTGTGCCTTTTAACGAAATTAAGGTCTGCTCGTAACATCCTCGTTGTATCTAGTTATTATAAGGTCCTGTCCACACGAGGGTTTTGCTTAGATATGGTTTACGGCGTAAGTAATGAGCTTTGACCTTCATATAAATGTAATTATTTACATTTGTTATTTTTAAAAGGCCATAAAGGCTACTGTGGTAATGTGGTGGTCGCCTATAATAGGTGCAGCATCTAAAAATAAGTGTGTGATGTAGCCTTTATTGCCTATAAGAAATAACAAAATTAAAAAAAAATATATATATATACAAAAACTAAATATTGTTCGAAAAACTAAACTGAAACAATTTTAAAACATATATATAATAAACATACAAAAAAAAATTACCTAGTTCAAGTAATAAAGTAAAATAAAATAAATAAAATTTAAAAAAATATATAAAATAAAATGAAAAAATATACATAAAATTGACTTATATTTAGACATTATGTCTTTGGTGTTCTATAATAAAACTGTGTAGCTTGTAGCTGAATGTGGACAATAATCCCCAGAACAATAGGAGAGGAATTTAGGCGCGTCACAGTACAATAGAGAGCATACAAGCTTCTGCTTCATTGACTGCTATGCACCTGGGCATTGGACACTTAAGCGCTGGTTTTATTTATTTATATAGTACACACAGCAGTACATATATTATCACACACATAACATAGTATAATTATAACTTATCCAATATATGTACCAATTAGGTGTCACAGCATTCACCAATATAAAAAGAAGAAGAAATTAAAAACTTATTACTGTTAAAACAAAAAAAAAATTAACAAAAACTAACAAATTTACAAAATATAACATAAAAATATGACTTCTAAAATAAAATTATACATTTATCTCTTTTTTAATATAACTAATAAGGAAACATAAAAATTGCACAAATTTGGTACCTTAAAAAAAAACGAAAACAAAACACTTGTTAAATAAATTATAAGCTACTCAAATATTGATGGTTTGAAATGTTCGAGAACATTTTTTCTGAATACATTGTAACGATATTTAAAATAATAATAAAAAAAATTATGATCATGTGTCCTTCCATGTGTTCTTGGACCCTGCGTACCGCTTACATCATCAGGAGAGTGCAATTTCGCTGCCGTCAATACATTTTACAGGTGGTAATTTGTACAGTCTGCCGGGGCGGGGAAGTATCCACCGTTCGTGCCGATAAACCCAGTAAAGTGTATCCACACGTTTCAGGATCAGGCTCGAATTGCCGTCATGCCCAGTCAAGCCGGCATAGTGTTAGAAACTGATGTCAGTCATTAGTGTCTGATTCCAGTTGCTAATATTCATGGAACTGACATGTAGTGCTAAATAAAAAAAATATATTTTTGTAACAAGCTTTGAAAAAAGGAAAAGGAAGGCCTTAAACCCTATCCGTATAATATATATCTATGTCACCTCAAAAAGAAATAATAATAACTGAAGCATGGTCAAAAGGTATATATTATTAAATGTCTTACGGCATTAAAGCCCGTCTTTGTTTTTGATAAATAATAAATAAATCAATTAATTTATAAATAATGATACTGCCTCCGTGGTCTAGCGGTTAAGTCCGTGGATTTAGACCGGTACCTACGAGTCTGATTCCTGGTTGGTACACAATAATATTTAATTATTTAAATAAATAAATTTCATTTACTTGTGATATTTCTCGAGTTTGGTACGCTAGAGACATCGACGAGCTTGCCACTTGTCATGATTGGCCTATACTAAAGTTGGCTAAGTGTGAATCCGCTACTTTATAAGCGTGGTTTCTAACCACCCCTCAAAGAATACGGTCGTTATGATACTTGACTATAACTAATTTATGGATAACTAAGCAAAATTTTCTAATAAATAAAATAGGCATTTTTACACAGTAATTGATATAGTGATATTTAGGCATTGGTGTTGTTACGGCTAGAGTCGGGCGTTATAGGCATCGATGCAGAGAAAAGTATGCGATGTGCGATTATTGCGAGATTTAGGTAGTAGGTATGTGTTGGTCGTCTTTAATTTTAAAGAATTTTATTGTAAATGATCGCTCAGTAACCACGCTTATTTCACATTTTACCAACTTTACTATAGGCCCATCGTCACGAGTGGCAAGCTCGTCAATACCTCTAGCGTACCTCAATCGAGAAATATCACGAATAAATTAAATAAATTATTGTGTCCCGAATCAGGGAATCGAAGACCTAGACCACGGAGTCAGTGTGTTACTTATATTATAAAATTAAACATAATTTGGTTATTATTCGTTTCGTAAGACGGTTGTTTTTAATTGGATAGATAGCGATATGGAATCGAGCATCCATTTATGTTAGTTTCCGGCATCGTATTAAACACCTGTAACAGCCAACACTAGTGACGGCTAAAATAAAGTAAAAGTAAAGTATCATCACGACCGTTTTCCCTTTCGGGGTGGTCAGAAACCACGCTTATAAGTAAGCGGATTCACATTTAGCCAACTTTACTATAGGCCAATCATGACAAGTGGCAAGCTCGTCGATACGGCTAAAATATTTGTAAGAAATGCCCGGCTCCAAACAGAAGTCATTGTTTTACCTGAAATTGGGTAATCGTGGATATGTTTGCGCATTTAGACTACCACATTAACGCATATGGGCCATAACGACATCACCAACATTACATTCGTGTTGCGGGGTGGGCAGAGATAATACAACGTCACTTGTCATGGTCAATATATCTCCAACTGTGGAGTTCTAGGACTTTGTTTTCCATGGTCTAGCGGTTAAGTTCGTGGATTTAGACTCGGAGGTACCGGGTTCGATTCCTGGTCATGACACAATAACATTTATTAATTTAAATAATATTTAATTTATTTGTGATATTTCCCGAGTTTGGTACGCTAGAGACATCGACGAGCTTGCCACTTATCATGATTGGCCTATAGTAAAGTAGCTAAATGTGAATCCGCTTCTCTTCGAATCAGCTTCGCCGTGATGTGGCTTTTCTGAGCGTGTTTTACCGGCTATACTATAGTGAATGCTCGGAGGAGCTCTAACCGAATCCCTCCCTATCCACCCCGCTACCGAACCACACGCACGGGTTAGAACATGCACCCACATACCGTAGTCACCATCCCTTCGCGTACGTTTAAATTTGGCGACTCGTACATCTGTCGCAAAATAAAGATGTGGAATGCTCTTCCAGCCTCTGAGTTTCTACTTTCCTATAACTTGGAGTCCTTCGAGCGAAGTGTGAAAAAGCATTTAGTAAAGTCATGAGTGTCTGACTTCAGTTGCTAATATTCATGGACCTTACCATCAGGTAGGCGCAAGGTCACATATCGTGCTAGTATAGAAACATATATATATAAGCGTGGTTTCTGACGACCCTGAAAGGGAATGTTCGTGATGATACTACTTTTATTAATGACCTTCCATAAGTTATCAATGACGATTGTGATTGTGATTACGGTGGCTTTTCCGCACTTAGTCTCCATTAGACCATTGTGCGTGACCTTTACTCGTTCAGCGGAGCCATCCGATCTCCAGGAAGGCCATGAGACCCGTTACGTTCCTGCCAGACCTCCGGAAGAGTCCTCGCAGTCTGGGGGAACCTCAGTCTAGGCGCAGCCACACTGTCGCACTCCAAGAGCACATGCTTGGCCGTCTCCTCCTCCGCTATGCATCCTCTACACAGTGGGCTATCTGTAATGTTCAGAATATAGATTTTGTTAAAGGCACAGTGTCCCGTCAAGACCCCCACCACTATTTGAAGCCTGGCTCTGTCAAGGCCCAGGAGATGTCGTGTGAAGCGCCTGTCTGGTTAGGGAAGGGCCTCCCTGGACTGTCTACAGTCTGTGGTCGATGCCCACATCTGCTCGTGCAGTTTATCAGTTCTTTGGCGAAGCCAGCTTCGCATGAATTGGAATAGTAGGGGGATTGTTGGTCCTAGACCTATCGGTATTGTAGATGACCCCGTTCTGGCCAGTTTATCAGCCGCATCATTACCCAGTGAACCACTGTGACCCTTTATCCACTGTAACTTAGTTTTGTTTTCTCTGCACACTGCTTCCAGGGCTAGATGGCAGTCGAGAATCAGTGCAGAGCTGATGTAATTGCTTTTAAGGGCCAGAAGGACGGCCATATCAATGACAATATAATATTGCCAAATTTTTTCTCGAGTTTCAGGCATTAATTTCACTAAAACCAAATGGTAGAGGCCTGAATAAATACAGCTGCGTTAATGAATCATATTCATACAGGGGCTTTTATCCAAAATCAATTTGCACCAAAACATTTCGCAAAACAAAAAAAAGCTTGATATTTTTTCCCATATGAAAACATGAAATTTACAAAGCGATATGCTTATCATATTTGTATAGTCTGATTTTTATTCGTATTCAGCAATCTGACATTTATGCGAAAAACATTTTGGTCGCATTTTTTTTTACATCTACTTGTAATATAGAATGCGAATTTTGGGTAGACTTGTGGCACTTAGCCTTAGTTAATTAAAAAAGTAAAGTAAAGTATCATCACGACCGTTTTCTTTTCGTGGTGGTCAGAAACCACGCTTATAAATAAGCGGATTCACATTTAGCCAACTTTACTATAGGTCAATCATGACAAGTGGCAAGCTCGCGATGTCTCCAGCGTACCAAACTCAAGAAATATCGCAAATAAATTAAATAATAATTAAATATATTTCTTTAAATTAATAAACATGTTTGTGTGCCAACCAGGAATCGAACCCGGTACCTCCGAGTCTAAATCCAAGGCAGAGACAATTTAGCGCCACCTGACACGATCACATACCTATTTCGCTTCGTCGACATTCATCAACCTCTTCATACATGCTCTTTTGTTACGAAGGCTTTTTAATGCCCCTTGGGCCAGTGTTTTATTTATTTGATCGTGATATGTGAGTCTCGGTCTGCCAGGGCCTTTTTTACCCACAACTTTCGCATTATATACCTGGTTCGTGAATCTTTCATCGCTCATCCTTTCCACAATCCCCAACCATCAACCTTTCCTTATTTTTGTCCCTATGCTTTCTTTTATACCCACCATTTTACGTATTTCCTACATTACCTATGCGGTCCACCAAAGTGACGTCGCATATCGGACGCACCAACCTCATTTCTAATCTTGGTGGAGACGGAGTCTATAAAAAAAATAGTCATTTCAGAATTTGTCTGGATTACATACATATATGTTTAAAATATATTTTCCTATCAATTCTAATTCAGTGCAAGCTTTCAGTGCAGGCTGTGCATAATAAATTGAGTAACAGCTTGCCTTCAGAACTTGAAATTTTCTCTTCAATATAGGTTCTCTATCGTGGACGTATATATATATATAAATAAGGACCAGTTTATACGAGTCCGACACTATGTCGGACTACACTCGCTACGCTCTGGCCAGGCGGGTTGGCGAGGGTCTGAAGGCATATTTTATGACAATTAACGATTCGACCGGGCACCTGGGTCATGTCGTAAGTGAAAGCCTGACCGACGATGCTATAGAAAGAGAGCGCAGGGTGTTGGTGATCAAAGCAATATGTTGGCCCGCTGTACAATGCCAGTAAATATCACGCTTTTAAAAGCATTTGTTAATATTTTTACACTAGCTATGGGTTAAAACTAGGTATACGCAGAAGGCCTACAACACTCTGCATTATAATAGCGCTTTTTGGATGCTGTTGGGACTCCCTAGATTCTGTAGTGCCTCCGGGATTTTTGCTGATATGCGCAGGGATCGCTTCCCCGCTAACATGCGTAAGGAAGCAGCATTCCTGATAACGCGGATATGCGGGAGTCCCAATAGCATCCTGAGGGTGGTTGCACAACACTGGACTGCAGTTGTGGTGGAAAGTTAGGTTAAGTTTAGTAATATAATATAAGATATAGGAATATAGGCAGATAATAATAATTATTATATAATAATAATATTGTTATATCTAAAAATATGGATGATAGTAAAAGTATCTGAACTATATGTGTATTTTTTTGTCCGGTCCGTTTAACTTCGTCTATGTTATCTGTTCACACAGAAGCCGTCCACTCGGTACAACGTGCCCATGCATAAGCCGACCTATTTAAAAAGTTAATTTACCCGGCCCCAATAAAACCGCTAAACGTGTACTACCATATCTGTACTGATTACTTTTTTAGGGATTATCCATACAGTACAGTGTACAAACATAAATGTGAAAAAAGCTCTGTTTGTATGTATGTCTGTCTCGTCTTCAAGCCTATATGACTAAACTATTTTGATGAAATAGCATCATTCATCTTTGTATGCGGATTTGGGCTAAATTTATATTATTTACAGTAATTTATTAAAGACCAATATTTTTATATTATAATCTAGAATCAAAATAAGCAACTAGGTTTTTTTTTTAATTATTAAGGGAAGTGCATGGCCAAGGAGTTGTCAAAGCAGCCGACGGAAAGGACTGGCGACAGGAAGGCTGGCAATTGTTTCTGTTTCAACGTGTTAGCCTCGCTATACCGCCGCCTCCGCCTCCGTGGTCTAGTGGTAACAAACGCCGTGAACTCGGGAGGTCGTGGGTTCGATTCCCACCGGGGGCAAGTTGTACATTGTATAATTTGTCTCGGCCTGGATGTTTATATGTATAATATGTATATATTTACGAAAAAAAAAGTATAATATGTAGTTTATCAACCATCTAGTTTCCGTAACACAAGCCTCGTAGCTTACCACGGGAATTAGGTGGCGCTGTGTGACCTGTCTGGAAATATTTAAGTTATTTATTTTATATTTATAAAAGGTCAATTAAATATATTACACCTATATATATAGGTACTATATATATATGAGGCAACTACATATACTACACACTATAAATATATAACTATTGAGTTTATTAATAACAAAAAAAAATCTCTTTATTATATTAATGTAAACCAGACCTAGAATTACGCTACGCTAAAAAGTGTGAAAAGAGGCATTATAAACACATTAGTGCCTGCTCTGAGAGAAAGAGACAGACATATTTACATAGACAGAAGCAAATAAATACAAATAACCAAACACGTAAAACAATAATAATAGAAGGTGTTGGTCAATAAGATTCATAATAATGTTAAAGCATGCAATTAGGGATTACAATCCCGCTGTTTGTTCAATCCCGCAAAATTTATGTGTTGGACTTATTGTAACTTATTATATAAAGAAAGAAAAACGTTGCCACGTTGAATGGCAATGCTGATGCTTTGGCCCAAATATTGCCCATCTACAACAGCTATTACAGCAACTATAATGTTAAGAGTTATTCTGTTTTTATAATTTTGTTATTTTATTGTTTCTCTTTCCAAATGATGGTTATCATGTACTGCTCCAGATTCACCAATATGTACTATAAAATGATATTGTTTTATATCAATATTGTAAAAATTGACGTGTAAAAGTGCAGAATACATCTCTTTTTGTCCTATGCCTACTTGCATAATAAACGAATTGAATTGAATTTGTATATCATCATCACGACCGTTTCCCTTTCGGGGTGGTCAGAAACCACGCTTATAAATAAGCGGATTCACATTTAGCCAACTTTACTATAGGCCAATCATGACAAGTGGCCAGCTCGTCGATGAATTGAATTTGTTTATCTTTAATTTTATTTTGTGAGAAACTAAAGCTTTGAGATGTAAAAAAAATATTAAAACAGAAACGAAAAAGAGCCGAAATAGGTGGTAACATTGATAAGCATAATGAAATCAGAATTCTCTCGATTGCGGGAAACAAACCGGTACTCTAATATTGCGGGACAAAAAACCTATTAACCTAATCATCACATCTATCACTCTGGAAGAGAATCCGGATCGTTCCCCAGAGATATACGGGTCAATGACTTATGTACAAGGAACAGTATATCCAAGTATGCGTTTAAAATTAACATTTATTCGAAAAAAATATTTACAAAACTGCCTTCGCGGTCTAGCGGTTAAGTCCGCGGATTTAGACTCGGAGGTACCAGGTTCGATTCCTGATCGAGACACAAAAATATTTATTTATATTAATAAATATATTTAATTTATTTGTGATATTTCTCGAGTTTGGTAGGTTGGAGACATCGACGAGCTTGCCACTTGTCATGATTGGCCTATAGTAAATTTGGCTAAATGTGAATCCGCTTATTTAAAAGCGTGGTTTCTGACCACCCCGAAAGGGAAACGGTCGTGATGATACTTTACTTTTTATATATATAATAGTACATGTTTATCTTATACATAAAATTCTGAGAAAGTAGTAGTCATAGTCTGAGAATCGGCTACTATCTATTTTTCATACCCCTAAGTGATAAGGGTTGTCCACCCCTAACATTTATTTTTTATTTTTTGGACAATTTTTTTTTTTTTTTTTTTAATATGACATTAAAAAATACATACAACCCTAATTTTTCACCCTTCTATCACCAACCTCTATTTTTAATAGTCATTTTAGTAATTTAATAATTTTCCATCCCGCTCGATAACTGATCAATTATCACTTGATAAGTTATCCCCGCCAGATGAGCCTAACATTTGATTGAAACTTATTACATGGTAACATTAGTATCAAGACAGTTTATTCCTGCTATAATTAGTGTTACCAGTGCTAGATTTTTTAAATTTTCCGCGCTTTTTCTGGGTCAACACTCATTTGCCAGACTATACCGGTGTCACTTCCCAGTAAACAGCACGGAGTAGGGATGAGACTGAAGCCGGTCTCCTGTTTCCCTCACGATATATATAATTTTAAGGAATAAATATAATAAATAAAATAATAAATGTTTTGTTTTGTTATTTTTATATTCGCTCATCGCTCACAGCGCTCCATGCCCTCTTTCACTCATATACCACATCCTTACACTCTTACAATAAGTTAGTTAATATTTTTCTACACTAGAAACTCCCTAGAAATAATTTATATGGCAAAACAACGTTTGCCGGGTCAGTATAATATAAATACATTTAATAATAATAATAATAATAATAAATTCTTTATTGTACAGAACCAAAAATAGTGTGGGTACAAAGGCGAGCTTAATGCTATAAATGCATTTTCTACCAACTAACCTTTGTGAATGGGGAGCCATTATAAGCGGGTGCAGAAATAATATACATTACATTTGTTCTAGTTCCCAGTCATAATATTATAATATAATTAGTCAATGTTCTGGAAGTGGCACCATCGTTCCCCGGAGATGTACAGGCTCGCCAAACTCGGCTTTCCTTGTTGATTGAGCCACATTTGTCCAACTGTCCGATTTTATAAAAATCCTCACTCACTACGCTTAAATTTCTACTTGAACTTCGGCTTTAAAGAATTTCGGTTTTTTATTTTTATTTATTTATTAGGTACACACAACAGAAATGGATACAAAACATTTTTTAAATTTCAAATCTTTACAATACAGTTCCAGTACCATCTCCAAAAGCATGTGCACACAGCATGCAATTATGAAACATTTACATATATTTAAAAATTAAAATAACAATACAATACCCACAGTGAGTATAGTTCATAAATATTAATTTAGTTTCAGTCTGCTCGCCGTCCACAGCAAATAACTCCTTCCCAAAGGCCAGAAATAATCCACTGTAGAAAGCGAACACCTATTTAGGATAATTCTTTTTTTTCTTTTTTTTTTTTTTTTTAGACACTACACACAAGTATAAAATGTATACTAACTGCCTCCGATTTAGACTCGGAGGTACTTGGTTCGATTCCTGGTCGGGACACAATAATATTTATTAATTTAAATAAATAAATTAGAATAATATTTAATTTATTTGTGATATTTCTCGAGTTTGGTACGCTGGAGACATCGACGAGCTTGCCACTTGTTATGATTGGCCTATAGTAAAGTTGGCTAAAAGTATAAATTTACCTATTTTTTTTTACATAAAAACACCTAAAATCAAAACATAAACAAAACAATCTGACTTACATTAAATGCAAAACAATTTCTGAATTAACAGCAAAATGCATAAATTTGTAAAAATTATATTGGCAAAACATACTTCACTCAAACCACCCTAGGTTTGACGATTGAATTTTATAAACAATTTTGGTTTGCAAATGTAAATCTTAACACTGTAAAATAAGCTTTAATTTTGCTTGAAACTCACTATATTTTAACCCGTTACGTATAAGGGTAAGAAACGCACCCTTTAATTAAACATCCAAATTTCTAACGAGTTTTAAGTTTAGCATTTCGGCAAAGTTATTGATTTGAATATACATACAAGTTTAAAAAACAAAATTTAGCTGGTAACACTAATATCTAATAATAATAATATAATAATAAATAACAGTGGATGTTTCATCCCCGGATGAAATCAAGCATAATCGATCAGTTACAAGATCTGCTATGGACAAGTTGAAGAAGATATGGAGGAACCGAAACATTACCAAAGCGACTAAAATCCGGCTCTTGTGTTCCCTATTTTTCTGTACCCTACGCGAAACGAATTAATGCTTTAGTTGTTGGCGGTAAATGTTGAGCGTATCATCGACGGAGTTCCGAACCAACTAATCCATACTGGACGAACTGGGAATCAAACAACGCTTTTCCTCGACTGCAATCACGCATTCTCACTTTTTTCGCACACGTGTCAAGGCGTGGAGAAACATCTATCGAGTGCCTGGTAGTCCAGGGGAAAGTCGATGGCAAGAGGATGCGTGGTAGGTCTCCGATGAGATGGACCGATCAGGTGAAGGTTGCAATGGATCATCCCCTACATGAGTGCACTAGGAAAGCTGCGATCCGAGAGGAGTGGTGACGGCTTGTTAAGCGTGCCACTAGCACTCAAATTGCGACCACGACCACTCTGCCAAGAGTGTAGCGACTAAGAAGAAGAAACACAATTCATACTTAAATTAATAAAACGGCTTCCAAGACGGAATCAGCGGTATCAGACAGCATTTGGTTAGGTAGGAAGAGGAGCAAAATCATGGATGGTGAGTTAAAAATTAACTTTAATTGAAAACCGAAATGAAATAAATAAATCAATCTAAGTTTATATGAACTTTAAATAAAAACTGAAAAGAATAAAATAGTGCAAGGGTTCCGTTGCCAAAAAAGTTTGAGAACCGCTGCCTTTATGATTATATAAAACGAATAATAAATTCTAATAAGTCGTTATAGATCATAAAAGATTACTGAAAATAAAAAGTGCTAAGAGAAACCTTAAGATGATTTTCAAATACCTATGCGATGATACCCCACTCAACATAGTTCGTCGACTTTATTTTTTTTACTATCTACAATATGGCGTCTGGTTGTCGCTTTACTGGAATTTAATTAATATTGTTGGAAGTGTATCGAAAGAGTTTTATGTTATTTTTTATTTCTTTATAATTTGCTTCATATTAAAAAACATTATAAAATGTCAATAATGTCATTTGACTGTCAATTATAATTTTGTAAGAATGGTGTTTATATTTTATATCTAAATTCATTTTATGTGATTAAAGCCACTAATTATCACATACAAGTTGGTTTTATTGAACGGCTGATGCTCTTCTCGTCAAATATCATATATTCAGTAAACAGCGCGGTGGTGGCACGGTTGTAAGAACGCGTACCTTAAATCCTACAAAGGTCGGTTCAAACCCACCCGGCATGTACCAATGAGAAATACACTTTTCTTACGTACTGCAGTCATAGATTTACAACATCACCGTTCCCGTGCCTCGGAGAGCACGTTAAGCCGTCGGTCCCAGTTCCACTAATACCAACTTGTGGAATCGTTAATAAATTGTCATAAAAAATTGACATCATATCCTCGCCAAGCCAGCGTGGCGAGTGTAGGCCAAATTCTCCAGATATAATATGTACTGGAAGGCCTATCTCCAGCAGTGGAGGTCTAGGACACTGTGTTCTAGGGGTTGTACTGAATGAATTCAGTAACGGAGTACGCAGTACGTACGGGAAGACGTAGCGTGGGTCGTCCCCCGCAAGATGGTCGGATGACCTGACAAGGGCGCTGGTGGGGGTTGGATGAGGGTGGCAGGAGTTCGTGTGAAGTGGCGAGCCTTTGGGGAGGCCTATATCCAGCAGTGGAGAGACACAGGCTGATGATTATGATTCAGTAACACTCGCACGATTAAGACGAAGAACGATTGAAGTGAAAATCATTAAAATTGGACCACGCGTTTGGTCTCCAGAGTACCACTCTACCACCACAAAAGAACACTCATGCATGGGCTTATAAACCCTTCACCTGCTGAATGGACCCGGCACCTGCACGGTGAATCCATGGAATGCTAAGAAATCTCTCTTATCCTAAACCAGAGTATTTAATACCGGCAAGTCAAGTAGGGTCGCTGAAACTTTGTAAGAGTGGCTATTTGTTTGCCCAAACAAATAAACGAGTTTGGAGGAAAACAGATCCGTTAACTTGTTAAGTGCCTCACCTCACTAAAGATGTTTTGTTTGAGATTTGGTGTTCGCGCCTGATCCAGAACCTTCCAGCTAACTATGCTTATGCCAAAGGCCCGGACTAAACGCGAACAATGGACTGTATTTGATTGGACACAGAGGTACGATATCGGAAACAGAGTAGGATGTGTCACTTATATAAGGAAAGTATGCCACGTACCTTTTCACAGCTTCACTATCACCTATACTGGCCAGGATATTCGCCAAACTCAATCACTTCACGATTATTAGTTCTTTCGTTAGCACAGCTGTCCGCGGAGAACACAACGGCGCGTCTTCCAGAAGAGCGGGATCACGGTAGATCATAGACTTCTCACTGGTCGGGGCCTGACGTGCGACTGCGATTCAAGCAATGAAGCTTATAAAGAAAACTAATTTCTGCAAGTACACAAGTGGGTACAAAACACTTCTCGTTGCGAATTAAAATGGATAAACATTTAAATGTTGCAAATTTGAAGTAACGTGGCGCCATCTTGTGGTGGTTATTGGAAATAGAGGGATTTTGGATTGCTCATAATTAACCGATTCTATAAGTTAAATATTGGCGTAAACATTTGGTACTTCTTCGTTTTCCTCAATGCTGAGCATCGTCACCCCCTCCGCGGATCATTTTGTCTCGGAAGATGATGCGCCATCCGGGTGTGCAAACAGCGGGATGCAGTGCATTGTAGACTGGGGTGTTGAGTGTTTATTGACATCAGATCCTCGCCAACCCGTCTGGCCAGCGTAGCCAGTGTAGGCCAAATTCTCCAGATATATGTTCTGGAACGCCCATCTCCAACAGTGGAGGTCTAGGACGCTGTGTTTTATGGGCTATAATGAATGAATGAAAACTTAAATTTAAAAATTATTCAATCCCTATTACCAATTAGATCATAAGGATTTTTTATATATATGTTATATTTAAAAAGTGTTTCACTTCCCTGTAATAAATGTAAAATTGACTTGCGAAGTAACAATGAACGGAAAAGTAATTTAAAATGATAGCACTGCAATTTCATCAGTGTCTCCGAACCTAATTTAGTTAAAACGTAACGAAACAGCAATTGATCAATCTTATCTTCTGAAGAAAAGAAAACTTGTTCCTTTAAAACCGCCATCAAGAAAATTGTCTAAACTTTCCTAACTAGACGTGGCATTTCTTGGAGATTACAAATCTGCCAGAAAAATCCTTCTACCAAATTCATATACGTATAAATAAAGGACAAGACATAAAAATCAACCTAACAAAACATTTTGAACGTTTGTTAGTTACCATTATTAGTCGCCTGGACTGCTCTGATTTACCCTGCAGTCCTATTCTGTTACTTAAGCGCATACGTTAAATAATGGAATCCGTTAACCATGTATGTATATATCACGCTATTACAGTTGATAGTTGGACGGCCGCTGGCAAGGTTGAGAACTGAAGAACCGGACAAGTTGAGAATTGAATAATATTTTGTAATTATGACGTAAGCTCCGATGAAATGCACCGATAAATATCTTTAATGTATCTCTAGTGCCCAAAATCCCTTAATTGTGAGATTGACAAGGACTTACAATTAACATTTCTCTTCAAATTGACATATTTATTTACGTCTAAAATCTTTTAACCTATACAAGTCCAATGCCCGCAATTAATTAGATTGGATTTTCGCTATAATCGGAATAGATTAACTGTTAACTTATTTAAAAAAAAACAAGTCAAGTAGGGTTTTTTGAAAGGGTCGTTAACAACCCGTTGAACAATTCCTTTGTCAAATATGGTGAATTAAAATATAAACAACTTCATTCAAAAACAAGAAGAATAAAATTAATCTTCTTCTTCTTACGGTGCCATCTCCTATCGGAGGTCGGCTATCATTAAGGCGATTTTGATTTTGTTGGCCGCTGTCCGGAACAAGGATCTGGTGCTCATCCCGAACCACTCCCTGAGGTTCTTGAGCCAGGAAGTGCGTCTTCTCCCCGGTCTTCTGGAGCCTTGTATCTTGCCTTGCATGACGAGCTGCAGCAAGCTATACTTTTTATTGCGCATGATGTGTCCCAAATACTCCAACTTCCTTCGCTATACCATTTTCAATAGTTCAACGCCTTTGTTCATTCTCTGCAAGACAGTTTCGTTTCTTACTCTGTCCTTCCATGATATCTTCAACATTCTCCTGTATATCCACATTTCAAAAGCTTCTAACTTCTTCGACATTGTGTTTGTCAGGGTCCATGATTCGACACCATACAGGAGAATGGAAAATATGTAGCATCGGACGAGTCGGCATCTTGTAGGAAGTTTAAGATTGCGATTGCAGAGAAGGTGGCTCATTTTAACAAAGGCGTTTCTAGCTTGTATATAATTAATATATATGTTTAATTGTTTTGTTAATGCTATTTTTATACGATTATTAGTTTTTATTATTTATTTTCATCATCATTTTAATCATCCTGGCCGTAAGTGTCCTGGGGCTATGATAAATAATTGAAAATCGGGCATGTCCTTATAAATGATTATACGTCTCTGACAAGCTTACTTATCTGGCACTAACATCAAAAATACGAACAAAACAAGAAGAGGAGGGATTAATTCCACCCCTATGTTTGGGAACAAGGAACTAAGAATTCCCTAAAACTTTCCTTCCTTAATGTTCTTAGATAACGTCAAGTTTCGTTATAAAACGAATCTTGACTTATGGTAATGTAACTTTTTTTAGGTGACAATAATACCAATAATATTACTTTAGTTTTCAACTACTTTTTGATGGATCTGTATTCTGTTTCGTTAACTCTCACTTTTTAAAATCTAAATGAATCTTCAACTTGGTATTTTATTAGTATGTATAAGTAAAAAGTGAAAAAGGAAAGTATCATCACGACCGTTTGTTTCCCTTTTGGGGTGGTCAGAAACCACGCTTATAAAGCGGATTCACATTTAGCCAAACTTTACTATAGGCCAATCATGACAAGTGGCAAGCTCGTCGATGTCTCCAGCGTACCAAACTCGAGAAATATCACAAATAAATTTAATATTAATTAATTGTATTTTTTACATTAATAAATATTTTTGTGTCCCGACCAGGAATCGGACCCGGTACCTCCGAGTCTAAATCCACGGACTTAACCGCTAGACCACGAAAGCAGTTATGTAGGTATAAGTATATCTATATTATTATTTAAATATATATATATTTAAATAATAGACCGCCTCCGTGGTTTAGTGGTAACAAACGTTGCCGTGAACTCGGGAGGTCGTGGGTTCGATTCCCACCGGGGGCAAGTTGTACATTGTATAATTTGTCTCGGTCAGGGTGTTTATATGTATAATATGTATATATTAAAAAAAAAAAGTATAATATGTAGTTTATCAACCATCTAGTTTCCGTAACACAAGCCTCGTAGCTTACCACGGAAACTAGATGGCGCTGTGTGACCTGTCTGGAAATATTTATTTATTTATTATTTTATATATATAGGGGTGCAAGCGATAAAACTTTAAAAATAAATATTACCCCTCGTCTAAATGCTTCGGTGACAAGAGGGCTAGTTATTTCCTCGCTCAGAGAATCAGCATAGCGATTCAGCATATCGCACATACACAATTTATATTTAATTTAGGTTTTGTAAGTATTTTATTTTTTATTTGTAGTAATAATTTATTAATATTTAAATAATAAATATACCAATATACATGACGCCCTGACTTTGGTGCAATTTGCAACCAAACGTTAGAAAAAGCAATTTACAAATTATACCCGACCAAGACTCTATAGCGCGTCTCTACAAGGTACGATTATAATATGTAAATACGCTTTTCTGGCAGCCAAACCTTGGAGACACACTCTCCAAATACACTTTTCTGGCAGCCAAACCTTGGAGACACTCTCCAAATACACTTTTCTGGCAGCCAAACCTTGGAGACACACTCTCCAAATACACTTTTCTGGCAGCCAAACCTTGGAGACACACTCTCCAAATACACTTTTCTGGCAGCCAAACCTTGGAGACACACTCTCCAAATACACTTTTCTTTTGAGGTGTCAAAATACATTCGTTGCAAATATATACATAAATAAATACATACGTGAAATACATCCAATACCCATCAGTCACACTGATTCACAAGCAACGCCGTGTCAAACAGCTAGTATAATAATATATTAATAAATCAAAATATAAAATAATAATTACAAACTACTTAAATAACATTAAACTATAAACCTAATAAAAGAAACTATAAATAAAAATTGACCTCAAGAGACGTCCCATCAGAGATAGCCCCAAGAAGCTATACGTTGACAGAAGTAATTGCCAGCCTTCCTGTCTCCAGATTTCTTCGTAAGCCGTTTTGACAACTCTCTGGCCAGACGCTTGGCTGAGGGTCTCCATGGTCCCATCGTCTCGACCCCTAACTCGTTACCTGTACCTACCGAGGTTGACGTACGCAGCTTGAGGTTCCCAGCAGAAACCGCCGCACTCCCCGCGCTGGACTAGGCTGCATGGATGTGACATGTGACCTGCCAAATAAATCAAAATATCGAAAAAAATATATCGTATCGAATGCCGCATCCGAATGTATTTTTGGTCCCATTGTACCCTCATTTCTTATCGGAGCATCTTTCCATGATTTAAGGCACCTTATCGCGGTCCAAACGCCTTTTCCAGCACATCGCATATCGGAAGGGACCGCAATGGTATGGTTGTGCCCTTACTGATAATAAATAATCTTTAAAGTACTCTTTAGTAGATCAGTAACCAAATTCTGTTTTTTTAAGCGTAATTGTTATATAAAGAAACAATTTACCGAACGGACACTGATAATTTTTGTATAATATTTTGAAATTTATATGTAAGCTCGTGACGTAAGTCGATGTGGCTCGGTTGTAAGAACGCTTAAAATTACGAAGAGGTCGGTTCGAACCCCGACATGTACCAATGAGAAATACAAAACCAAAGTCAAAATATCTTAATTCACGTAATATTATTTAAGAATTAAATTATTGTAAATGATTCTACTCCTGCTAGTGGGAGACTAAGCAGCAAAGAGTAAGCTGTTAGCAGAAGACGAGCACCTTAGCAGATTCCAGTGACCTGTTTATGTTTAATCTGACTGAAAAAGGAATCTGCAAGGAAAACTCAGCTATAGCAGATTTACAAAATAAAACAAATACAGAATTATACAACAACGATCAATTATTAACATTTTAATACAATTTTCTTACAAACGTAGTAATAGATTTACAATACCACGGTAGTGTGGAGTAGGTTTGGAGAGCACGTTAAGCCGTCGGTCCTGGTTCCCCTAAGTTTAGACTCGGAGACATATAAAGAATCTGACCTAAACTCGCCACACTGACCAGACTTGTTGGCATTGTAACTTATTAAATTTATACATACATATCTTCACGCCAGATCCCTTGCGGGGTAGGCAGAGACAATTGAGCGCCACCTGACACGATCACATACCTCTTTCGCTTCGTCGACATTCATCAACCTTTCCATACATGCCCTTTTGTTACGAAGGCTTCTTAATGCACCTTCGGCCAATGTTTTATTTATTTGATCGTGATATGTGAGTCTTGGTCAGCCAAGGAATCTTTTACCCACAACTTTCGTATAATATATCTGGTTCGTCAATCTTTCTTCGCTCATCCTTTCAACGTGCATGAACCATCGTAGCGTGCCTTTCCTTATTTTTGTCCCTCTGCTTTCTTTTATACCCACCCTTTTCCGTATTTCGACTATACGTATGCGGTCCGCCAAAGTGACGCCGCATATCCGACGCAACGATCTCATTTCTACTGCATTAACCCTACTCTCATGCGTATTCTGACATATCCACGTCTCGCTACCATGCATCATAATGACTTTAACTAACTTTAACTTTATGATTAAAATTTCATATTTTTTCATCTTGCCTATCTATCACCTTACTTGATCCCCAAGGTTAGCTGGTAAAGAATGCCTACTGGCATTAGAGGTCGCCTTTGTACTATTTTTCAAATGCATTAAATAATGTAAATAAATAAATAAATTTAGGCTATATATGGTAAAGTAAAAAAGTTTTTATTTCGTTTCAGACAAAGCCATGTTTCTGATTATAACTGGCGTGTCAAGAAGTCGTCATAAATTCCATACAATAAACGAATGTTGTGAAACAATTGCAATAAATCGTTCTCCTGTGCCAATGGCATAGACGTATATACGTATAGATATGTCTAAATTTCTAAGCATTCAATGGCTTTCCATCCAAGGTGTGTGGGAAAGAGAGAGAAGAATAATAGTGTCTTAGGTTTGTCATAATTACAAAATATTATTCAATTCTCAACTCTATAAGGCTCGACCTTGACGGCGGCCGTGCAAATATCAACTTTAATAGCGTGATATATAGTTAACGGATTCCATTATATAACGTTTGCGCTTATGTAAGAGAATAGGGCTGCTGGTATATATAGAGACGCTCACTATTCTACTCCTTTCTCTACCCAAGCAAATACTGTAAGAGTACGCTAATGCCGTCTTGATATCTCGTTCCATAATTGTATTGATGGCACGGCACACCTCCTTAGTCCCATTTTTTTCAGTAAGTGGTGCAAAGATTAAAATTAATAAATGTTAATTAAAGGTTGGTTATATTATAGTCATCATCATCATCATCATCAGCCTGTATCTCTCCAAGGCTGGATATAGGCCTCCCCCAAGGCTCGCCATTTTACACGATCTTCTGCCACCCTCATCCATCCCCCACCAGCGACCTTCCTCAGGTCATCTGTCCATCTGGCGGGGGGTCGTCCCTCACTGCGTCTTCCAGTACGTGGTCTCCACTGCAGGACCCGTTTACTCCATCGTTCATCGCTTCTGCGACAGACGTGTCCAGCCCATTGCCACTTCAGCTTGCTAATTTTGAAAGCTATGTCGGTAACTTTGGTTCTTTGACGGATGTCAACGTTTCTGACTTTATCCTTCAGAGAAATCCCGAGCATAGCTCTCTCCATAGCTCGCTGAGCGACCTTGAATTTATGTATCAGACCCACCGTCAGCGTCCACGTCTTTGCTCCATACGACATTACTGGAAGAACACACTGGTTGAAAACTTTTGTCTTTAAACACTGTGGTATGTTTGATAGGAAGATGTGTCGCAACTTCCCGAATGCTGCCCATCCTAGCTGAATGCGTCTATTATAGTGTACTTTGTTAAATATTATAAAAGGTGGGGTTTTATTATTGTCTATATGTTTTACGAGTAGTTTTTAAAATATATTCTAGATTAGATGTTCTTAAAAAAAAGAGTAGGTTTATCAATTGCATTACACTTGAGAACGCTGTCGTCGCCTTAACTGTCATAATGAAAACAAAAATAAACTAAAATAAAATTTATATTTATCACATAACTCGTTACATATATTTTGTTATAATTTAGTAACATCAATTATATGAGACCTGTCTCCACTTCATACTCAAAACCCAAACATAGTCTTTAACGGGGCTATTCATTTCTCAATTTTGTGTTACGTCAACGTGAATGACAGAAGACAGATTAGACAAACTAAAAATAAGTTTATATAGTTTTATTACAATCACCATGTTTTTTAAAGTCTAATCAATAATTACAATTTGGCCTTTCGGACTCATTACATATTGTCGACTTACTTTTTTAAAAATATTTTTATATAAAGTATTATTATTTTCTACGATACTATATGCTTACCTATGCTTTTTCGCACTTAGTCTCTATTGGACCATCCGATCTCTTTCAGGAAGGCCAGGAGACCCCTTACGTCTCTGCACACCTCCGGAAGAGTCCTTGCAGTCCGGAGGAATCTCAGTTTAAGCGTAGCCAAACTGTCGCACTCCAAGTGCACATGCGCGGCCGTCTTCTCCTCCGCCATATATCCACTACATAGTGGGCTATCTGTAATGTTCAGAGTATAGAGATGTTTGTTATGCGAAGCCTATCTCTGTCAAGGCGTAGGAAGCGTCGTGTGAGGCGCTTGTCAGGATTGGAAAAGGCCTCCCCGGACTGTCTACAGTCTGTGGTCAATGACCACATCTGCTCGTGCAGTTTATCAGTTCATTGGCGAAGCCAGCTTTGCATGAATTGGAACGGTAGGGAGATTATTGGCCTTGGGTCTATCGGTATTGTAGACCACCTTCTTCTGGCCAGTTCATCAGCCGCATCACTACCCAGTGAACCACTGTGCCCCTTTATCCACTGACCTAAATATAAACAATCACCAACAATAAAAGGTGTTCAAAATATAATAAAATACATTTGCACATTTACCGAAATTTTTGTCACTAATAAAATAATTTATCTTATAATCGGCCTTTCCTATAATTCGACGTACAACGTAATTTTTTCGTTTATCTACATATAATCTAGTTGGTTCATTGGGCAGTAAATCTTGGCCAGGCCGTTGTCATTACGTCTTTGCCCAAATCGCAATTTTCCCGTCGAACGTCGCATGCTTGATGCCACAACTTTTCCAATATCCGAGTCTACGTACCTACGTATGTAAAAAGAACGCTTCCCATTGGCTGCTGAAAATCACTTCATATGAGCACATTTAACAGTCAAATGATAACAAACACTGCACTAGGATGAACGTTTATTATACAAAACGTTTTTGCTTCTATATGAGAAATAGTCAAAGATCTGAATAGTTTTCAATGTCGCTCGTCCAAAGATCCTAAATGACCTGAATATAGCAACTGCATCCGTGGTCTAGCGGTTAAGTCCGTGTATTTAGACTCAGAGGTACCGGGTTCGATTCTTGGTCGGGTCACAAAAATATTTATTAATGTAAATAAATACATTTAATGAATATTTAATTTATTTGTGATATTTCTCGAGTTTGGTACGCTGGAGGCATCGACGAGCTTGCTTGTGGTTTCTGACCACCCCGAAAGGGAAACGGTCGTGATGACTTTACTATACTTTTATATAGCAAGTAAGGAAGAAATATCGTATAGGCCTATTCAATACAAAACGCACTTTAAAAACGTGCCGCTTGCCACAGCCACGTGTGGTACCTACCTACCAACTTTGAGGGCCAATTCTTAAGGATTGATGTCACATCTGATATTTATCGAAAATTCTGTCACAATGCATACAAAAAGATATAAATATTAATATTAGGCATAACAATAAAAATATAAATTATTTTTTAAATATCTTATACAGTTTCCTTTTACCAGTATATATGTATGTAGTTTTTTTAGTAGAGACAAATCCTATCTACGGGCCATACCTCCATAGCCTAGCGGTTAAGCCCGTGGATTTGGATTCGGAAGTACCGGGTTCGATTCCTGGTCGGGACACAATAAATTATTTAATTTATTTGTGATACTTCTCAAGTACCTCCGAGACTAAATCCACGGACTTAAAGACATAGACTGCAGAGGCACGGGTAATACTATAAATAACTATTCAAGTAAATCAGACCAGTAGTTGTCGTGATAGTAGTTTGCGGACAGATATTTCTTTAGTACAATTGGAAAATATATATATATATATATATATTGCGTCAGAGTCTTGCGAGACTCTTGCGAATTTCGCTCTGGATACCACCCTGCGCGATATGTTCTGCTGACTTTGGATCTTGTCCCTCTTTCAGCCAGAAGGTGATACCAAGCTGGCGCAGCATAAGTGAGTCGGGAACGGATAAACATCTTGTAGATCCGCACCTTCAACCTGAGCGGCAAACTGGAGTTCATTACAGGACGTAACATGGCTCGGGCAAATATCAACTTTAATAGCGGGATATATATAGTAATACGCACAACTGTGCCCTTCGCTCCTCTTACAACAACCAACTTAAGATTCCTTTACTGCATCGGCAACTCGTCAGCGCAATAGGCTACCCTTGACCATTAGACGTTCACCGTCTATTAGCGTCTTTAAACGTTTGATAACCACATCGTTTAAATAAATAACTGTGTATTTATTTAAGTTATAATGTATATGATGTACTTGTATGTATAATTGTGTATTGTATGTATAGTTTATGTATGTGTAGCATATTATAATAAGTTAAGTAACTTATTAACTGTATGATAATTATTTTTTATTTTTTCATTCTGCCTATCACATATTCGATCCCAAGGTAAGCTGGTAAAGATGCCTACTGGCTTTATAGCTCGCCTCTGTACTATTTTTTTAAGTGCAATAAAGAATTTAAATTAATAAATAATATAGTGACGTATTCCATTATATAACGTTTGCGCTATAAAGTTCCAGAATAGGGCTGCAGGTTAAACAAATAAATAGTGCTAAATAAACTAAATATAACCACTTACTTTGATTAGCAATGATTTGATTAAACATTAACAACAAAGTTGCTACAAAAATTGTAACAAATTAGATTTGGCCGTAATATATTCTCTTGAAACTATCTCATTGTGTTCCCCTACATCGTTTGTGACATAGACATAGAGACAAAATTGGATAGACGGAAGCGCGTTTTTTTATTGTATCAAAATATATCCGCGGTGGTAGCTCGGTTGTAAGAACGCTCTCATTTAAATCCTAAAGAGGTTTCGGCACCGGCATGTACCAATGAAAAATGTAATGTTCTTACATACGTCATAGATTTACAACTCCACCGTTTCAGTGACTGGGAGACCACGTTAAGCTGTCAGTCCGGGTTCCACTAATACAAACTTGTGGATTCGTTAATAAAATGTAAATAAAAAATGTACATCAGACCCTCGCAAACCCGTCTGGCCAGCGTGGCGAGTGTAAACCAAATTCTTCAGATATATATTCTGGAAGGCCCATCTCCAACAGTGGAGATATTAGGACGCTGTGTTCTAGGTACTGTAATATGAGAAATTAGTAATAATATAATAAAGACGCCTCATTGGTCTAGTGGTAACAAACGTTGCCCGTGAACTCGGGAGGTCGTGGGTTCGATTTCCACCGGGGGCAAGTTGTACATTGTATAATTTGTCTCGGTCTGGGTGTTTATATGTATAATATGTATATTTATTTAAATACTTTATTGCACTTAAAAACCTAGTACATAGCCGAGCTATAACGCCATAAGGCATTCTTAACTAACTAACCTTTGGGATCATGGGGATATTTACAAAAAATAAATAAATATAATATGTAGTTTATCAACCATCTAGTTTCCGTAACACAAGCCTCGTAGCTTACCACGGAAACTAGATGGCGCTGTGTGACCTGTCTGGAAATATTTATTTATTTAAAAAAAAAAAAAAATTGCGCGATGCTCGAAGTTGTTAGAGACTGGATGCTTCATGGAGTATGGGAACCACCAAAGAAAGGATTTTTTTAATTTACCTAGTACCTAGGGAAAGAATCTACCAAACCCATTTATACGAGAAACACCGTAAATACCGACAGCTGAAGATCTCAACGCATCTTTTACGCCGTTCGTAATCTCGTGTGATGGCTTATTAGATGCTCGATGAGATGCTTTTTCACAAGGTTATAGGAAAGTGGAAATACAGGCTGGAAGAGCATTCCACATCTTTATTGTGCGACAGATGTCCCCAATTTTATACTTACGCGAAGGGGTGGTGACTACAGTATGTGCATATTCAAACCTGTGCGTGTAGTTCGGTTGCGGAATGAAGAGAAAAGGATTAGGTTATAGAGCTCTTCCGACTACTCACCATAGTATAGCCGGTAGAACACGCTCAGGTAAGCTTCATCTTGGTTTGGTCATTTTGGTCTGGTCCATGGATATATACGTCCATGGTTTGCCCTGTGTTTTACTGCATCCAGTTAGAGGACACTTTATGGGGCCCCAAATCCCTCGCAAGCCTGTAAGTCGCCCCCACTTGCCATGCAGCGTCAGCAAAAACAACACTGAATCTTTTATTATACTACCCTCATACTCTTGCCCTTTCTGGACATACATATAATAAAGACAAGAAAATACTGAAGATCGAATCGATATTTTCTTTTTTATCAACACGACGGTAATAGGTATAGACGAAGCAAAGTCAATTCATAACACTAAAATCAAAGATCAGTGGAAAAGATACCTACACCGATCTGTGTTTATTAATATTAGTACTATGTATATATGTTTGTTAATTTGTGGCAAACTGAAGACCAAACTCGTTAACCGATTTTTATGATTCTCACGTTAATCGATTCGTCTTCATCACCCGTCGGGTAACAACATCGTAAACACATTGGGTATAAGGCAGTTCACAGCGCGGAAAAACTAATAAAATATTCATAACTTCTGCCCCATATATATAGTCAAATTTAATGTTTTCGATAATTATTCATACTGTAGCACATTATTAAATAAAATAACACCACTTTTGTCTAACAACATCCACATCTGTTTATCACACGGGTTTGAAGACGTGAGTTTTTAACTAGTGCGTTCTTCCAGTGCCGTCGTACGGAGCAGAAACGCGGACACTGACAGTGGGTCTGGTCCACAAATTTAAGGTCGCTCAGCGAGCTATGGAGAGAGCTTCTTGGTATTTCTCTGATGGATAAAGTCCGAAACCGTCGGAGAACCAAAGTTAATATAAATCCTTAAAAATTAGTAAGCTGAAGTGGGCTGGACATGTCTGTCGCAGAAGCGATGAACGTTGTAGTAGACGGGTTCCAAAGTAGAGACCAGCTAAATGGATGGATGACCTGAAGAAGGTCGCCACCAGCGATTGCGGTTGGATGAGGGTGGCAGGAGATCGTGTAAAGTGGCGAGCCTTGGGGGAGGCCCATATACAGGCTGATGATGATGATCCACAGTAAAGTAATTTAAAAAAAAAAAAAATTGGACTTGAACATGTCCGTGTCGAAAATTCACTCCTCAATAACTGATTGAAGTCTATGTGAATGTCCAAATTAAACCAATAATATTATTTAAAATGTAAATCTGGTTAAAAGCAGTGGATGTTTGATGTTTTCATTACCATTGGATCATTCTGCCGCCATGTTTATTGATGAGTGCTTCGGATTGCCATTTGCGGCGCTTTTATTCGATGTCATTAACTTTACGACAATAATTTTATTTTAACCAATGATATATAAATTATGTGGATATACCATTAGATAAAGTTCCCACCAAAGAACTTCAAAAATATTTGTTTTATCAACTGACAGGGGGCTCTTTCGTAGCTCGCAATCGTCATATTGTTAGTGAAAAAAAAACTGTAATGGTTAAGTTCGCTTGTATAAATGCTCTCCCAGCCAGTGAAGTGTAAAAAAGCAAGTTCGTTAGTGGCTGGCGTCAGTTGCTCTCCTTCTTGTACCTGACGTTGTCATGTTAGGCGTGGCATTAAATAAAACATCAAAATTTAAGCAATGAAAGTTAAGTATATTAAATGAAAATGAATTTAACACAAGGAGAATGAGTTTACAATTACACAAGGAAGGATCGTAAGCTAAAACTTAGCCCTATCACTCTTTATGCATCCGTTGACCGTACGTAGGGAGGGTTACCTTCCCTCAGAGAGCGCTGCCGGTCCCAAGCAGACAACGAGGCGTCACGGGGATCCTGGGCATCGGCCAGCAGGGTTATCTTCTTAAACTGGGTCCCAGCTCTAAAGTCCAGACATAGAACCCTGAAACGCACGGGGAACACTCGTTACCAGATACCGCTGGTGGGACTGCAGAGGTGGTGCACAAAATAAATAACTGAATGTGATCATGAAGTGACCTCGTACTATTTTCTATTGAATACTTACCCAAGCTGTGGAGTGAACAATATCTATTACATGAATGAGGTGAATTTATATTATTATTTAATAAGTAGCTGAATTAAGTTAAAATTAAGCAAAAGCAGCTGTTGTAGCGAAAAGGAAAGTACTTAATGTCTGACAGTTGTTTTCTTAAAAATGGTGCGAGGCAAAGGATGTCGATTGCAGCCGAAAACGTTCATCCTTGGCCACTATCGATCTTTGTCGCTACAGCGTATCGTTTACCACCAAGTAGGCGCGATGTCACATGTCGTGTTCAATATAAAAGAAACAATCTTAGTATCTATTAGAGATCAGATAGCAATGTCATCTTGGAAAAGCATTCACTTGGCATATGATATCGCGTTCGAGCTCTTATTAGATCATCAAAAATCACTTTGCCCTGCATTCATTTATGTATGAAGGTGTCTCGATAAGGTACACTGAAATTTTTGAATTAATGGAAAGTTATCGGTGAACTAGAGTCTGGGTAATGAAAGGAGATAATCCAAATTTGGAATTTCCTATTTGCGTTGTAAAATTTATAAGACTGTGCCAAAGTTTCTACATTTGTAATTTAATTTGCATGCCGTCACTGGCTAAACATGTTTTTGTTTAGCAATAACAAATATTTTATTACATTTCATTTATTTTTTAGATATATATTCTAAAGGCTATATTTTTTTCCAAGAATAACTAAATAAGCAACGAACAGAACTGGCAGTAAGTACCTTATGATGAAGACACATAAAATAATCTATATATATGAATGTATGCATTTATTAATATAGGTATCTAAAACTAAAATTAAACAAAATTAATGTTAAAGCTAAATTCCGGCTGTAAAAAGGCCTTGTCACAAATGCCAAACATAAAATGAAATAATTATATTACTCTAAAGATCATGTCAAATTGTTGCAAATGTGAAAGATTCTTGTCAGTGTTACCTTCAAAGTCAAAGTCAAAATATCACGTTAACCTACAGGCATTTATGAAACGTCATTAATTTAATTCTTTTGAATGATTCTACTCCTGCTAGTGGAAGACTAAGCAGCAAAGTGGTCCAATAAGTAAGATGTTAGCAGATGACCAACAGCTTAGCAGATTCCAGTGACCTGTTAATGTTTAATCTGACTGAAGGAATCTGCAAGGAAAACTCAGCTATAGCAGATTTACAAATAAAACAAATACAGAATTACACAACAACAATAAATAAATATCTTTCAAATTCACGCATGAGTCTTGTTAGAAAGTTAGAATGTTAGAATTAGGACTTGCCTTTGTGCAACCCAAAAGCCGACAAAACGCAAAACTCCTGCTAATTTAAGAACAATAAATAGAACGTGTTCGGCAGAGTTCCCAGGCCCCCACAGCAGCACCCGATCACAGACATAACGCATGTGCTAGCCATCCCCCTGCTCAACTAGGCCCTTAGAGTGCGGACCGATACCCGACATGTCTGTGTTTTTACAATAATTAAATTTGGTTGGTTTGATTACTTCTCCATATTCTTAAATCTAACGGTCAAAAAAGAATCACCGTACAACACAACAGTGCAATATAAATAAATAAACAACAATAAACAAATGTCAATTGCTATATTATTCTTTTGGAGTGTTTTTTAGTCGTTTTTACGGAGTACACACCATTTTTCTCAGTGTGCAACCAAGTATAACCAATAATTGTATTAGTCCAATTCGTTGGCCACAAAAAATTGCTACCATAATATATGAGGGTCGATGTATCCGCAAATTGGCCCCCTGCCTCGTTATCTTGGCCAATTGGAGAAAATTTCTTTTCTTGCATTCTCCCTCGAGCTACAGTAGACAAAGAAATGCATTATTCGCACGCCACCCATAGAGATTTCACCTAAAGATACCGCAACAGGAATAAAATTATATTAAGTCAAATTATTATTTGTAGGCAAATAATAAATGCCTACTATTAATACCAACTTGTGGAATGGTCAATAAATTATCATAAAAAAATTACATAATATCCTCGCTAAGCCGTCTGGCCAGCGTGGCGAGTGTAGGCCAAATTCTCCGAATATATATTCTAACCTAACTTTTCCTACAAATAAAATAGTTTATTTTCTTTGGTTCGCTTGAAACAACTTGTATACAGTCAGAACTAATAAAATCAATACAATTAATAAAACATGTAAAAATTATTTATATGTTTAGTACAAAATGTACTAAACAAAGTGGTAATAATGGTTGGACCGTAACAGGTTATAATCCATATTTATATATGTTAGACACCATATTACTGCTATAAGCAAGTAAAACTAACTAACTTAGAAACTACTTAAATAAGATCGCGGTTGTCTCAGCTTATATTCTAAATACTTAATAATTATAATTTACAGAAATTCATACAGATGTCAAATAATTAATAAAATTTCAATATTAATTTTGTGGCAGAAAAAAAATATCCGTGTCATGTTATAATTTAAATAATAATAATGATATCCCAATTAAACATAAATTCATAGCTGTAAAAGGGCCGTGTCATCTTATATTCTAATAGCATTAATGTTATTTAATATTCGTCGCTGTTAAAACAAGAAAATGAAGTTTTTTTCAAAAATAGAAATAGCGTTTCTATACTGCAAAACAATAAAATATTTAGTTATGTAAACACTATTGCAAATACTAAACGCTCCTCAATAAACTTCATTTAAACTTGTCTATGCAGATAGAAAATTAGAAATTAATTACTCAGAGCGAATTCCGAAATTGGCCTACAGCACTTATTTGAACCCCTTTTTTCCTACTAATGCTACATCTATTAATTTTAAAGATCAATGTTTCCACGCTACCTATCGAAAAAGGCTATTTACAACTCAATAGAGATTTACACGGCTAAAGAAAATATATTGAACTAATGAACTGCAATGCATGTTTTATATTGCAAATATATTTCGCTATTTAAGGCCACACATAGGCTTAACGTAAATAAATAACTATATATATATATATATATAAATGTCTGTGTGTATGTATATTCCCTATGCATTTCAAAACTGACGGGATAAGACTTTGGTTGTATGTTGTGTGAAGATCGATGAAGGTTTCTGACATAATACTACTGTTGTCCGATAGGTGGCGCGCATCAACGCTGATTTGTGGGGCATACCGACCGAGGGTACATTCATTGACTGCGGTACGAAGTTCGCCGGGTCAGCTAGTTAAAAATAAATAAGACATTTATTTGTGACATTTCTCAAGTTAGCTGTTACTTATTAGCTGTTGGTATAGCTAAATCAATAGTGCGTAATTTCAGCTGAAAAAAACAACCGAATGACTCTTGGTATTTGAGTTCCTGAGGCAATTTGAAAACGTTCGTATAGTACGCCATATCCAAATGGACGGAATATTTGACAATCTAACGTTTACACTTAAGTTATGGTGTTCGCGCCGATCGCGGTAATTCGACCAATTTTGGATGGTTAGGCGTTATTGTGATTCATCTAACATATGCATAAACAGACGTCTTAATTTGTTACCCCTACACCTTTGTCCTTTCTCTTTCTCTCCGCTTCCTTTCTACATTACCTATCCCGCTCACGCTGCGCTTGCATATGACTGACCGCGGTGTGTGCCACGGCAGTAGTTGTTCTCGAGTCGTCATAGAAGACGACGAAGAAATCGCCGCGAATTATACTCTCATTCGAAAATTAGTGATATTTTCAAGTGCTGGTACCGAGGACATCAGGTGAGTTCTTTTACCAGTTTCCTTTCTTGTTTGTTGATTGCACCAATTGTCACAGTATCGTCTGTGAATTCTAAGTTGGCGATTACCGCAACCCCGCTTTTTTATACAGTCCGCTAAACTCGCGCCATCATATGGAATACGGCTGGTGAAATTTTGTAAACATGTTGTTGACTTGCTTAATTAAATAAATAAATAATTAACAGTGGAGATGATTTATTCATTTATTATAAACTTAATTGGACAAAGTACAAAGGCGGATCTAATGCTACTAGACATTCTATACTGGTTAAAACTTTAGGCCAACTAAAGCAGTTACGGCAAGATAATGATGAAAGTTGGCTATCTGAGCACCTCGCTAAACCTGTCTATACTTTTTTTTTATATACTGAACACGACATATGACATCGCACCCACCTGATGGTAAGCGGTACGCGAGGTCAAAGAATGGGAGCAACTGGCGCCAGTCTCTACCACTATGCCGGCCTAACAAGATGCTTTATACTATTGATCGCAATCCGCTATATTTTCGGCGGTTTTTTTTTTTATATCTGAATATCATGGGATAACAAACACCACAATTGTTAGCGATATAATTACTAAAGTTTACACCATAACTTACTTAAATTGACCAAATTTTCTGCTAAATATCTTAATTAAGGGCTAGAGGAGGTAACTTGATCATAGAACTTTGAAAATACTAGAAATGTTTCAATTCAGAGCGTTTTTCTTTTATTTTATTAAGCAACTAACACAACGAATTAATGACCTTGGCATATGTCATGTTTTTTTTTTATATAGACATGACAATAGTGTGTCTTGCTTATAGAATGCTAAACTGTTTTTAATTTGAAAAATTTGCAGATTTACATGTTCCATACGTTATATGAGCTTAAAACGCATATAACGACGTGATTTCGATACGATAAGTGAAGTAACTTTTCAAAACTAAAATATATATTTTTTTTAATACAAAAGATAATTTAAAAATATAACGTGTCTGCGCAGTATATTGGCAATAACCCTTTACTGCAGCAGCAGAATCTGCCAAAATAAAAACAAAAAACTAAATCAAGTCTAGCACATCAGTCGGCAACGGCATGGTGGCCGCATTTAATCGCTATAATGATTCATTAAAATATAAAGTAAAAATGTATCCCTTCCGAGGTAGTCAGAAGCCAAAAGGCAGAAGATTTTTTACACAAAGCAGAATCAAATTTAGCCAACTTTACTGCCGGCCCATCATGACTCAACAACAAGCTCGTCGATGTCTCAAGTGTATCAAACTCATAAATAAATTAAAATAATTTATTGTGACCCGACCAGGAATCGAATCCGGTTCCTTCGAGTGTAAATCTATGGACTTAACCGCTAAACTACGGAGGTAGTCTATCTACACTAAACCTGAAATATGGTTGACAAAAATACTATTATTTTCACTCTTTGCATACCATCAAAATAAAGACAACATTATATCAGTTCTAGTAAATCACTTGCTCTATGGCGATGCTAGATCACAACCACACCTTGTCGGGTTTTACTAAATGAATTGAATTTTGATAGCTAGGCGTTCTGTTTCTTCTGAGAAATAACAGTACATTTCTAATTTAATTAAGTTTAATAACGGATTCAAATTAAAGCTTTCGTGAAAGGTCTTATGACGTTTATCTCGTGGTAACAAACGTTGCCGTGAACTCGGGAGGTCGTGGGTTCGATTCCCACCGGGGGCAAGTTGTACATTGTATAATTTGTCTCGCTCTGGGTGTTTATATGTATAATATGTATATATTTACAAAACAAAAGTATAATATGTAGTTTATCAACCATCTAGTTTCCGTAACACAAGCCTCGTAGCTCACCACGGAAACTAGATGGCGCTGTGTGATCTGTCTGGAAATATTTATTTATTTATTTATCCACCGAACCACTCTATCCATTGGTGAAAAGTGCATGAAAATCAGTGCAGTAGTTTTTGAGTTTATCGCGAACAGATAGACAGACGTGGCAAGGGACTTTAATAATAATAATAATATCTTTATTCAGTAAAAGTTACAAGATATGAAAACAAGAACATATTTCATTATGCATTATGGTACAGAAAAACAGACATTTGCAGCCGAACTAAGCCTATATGTATAGGTCTGTCCGTCGGCAGTCAACGCCCAGACATCCTTTTAAATATATTATTACTTTTTGTTACAAAATAAATAAACGAACAAAATGTACACAAAAAGAAAAAAAAAGGTGGTTGAGATCCTCTTTTTGTGTATGATGTAAGTGTGTGAGTGTGTGTAAACTTTACATACTTTGCTATTATCGCATTTTCTATTTTACTATTGACAGTAATTGTAATTTAATTTGTTGAAAATTGTATTTGTGTAAGGAATTATTTAATTGTAATTATGATTGAATTTAATTTGTTTTCTAATTTTAATAATAATTATTATAATTTGCATGTTGTGTGTGCTGCTTGGATTCCAGTCTAGTCCATGTATAAATTAAACGAACTCAAATTTGCAACTGACTGGAATCTGTTTGCACACCTAATAATAAATAAATAAATAAATAATTCCTCTTGTTGACTTTGTTTTATAATATTGAATGAGTGATAGTTTTATTGGCTGTTACAAACATTTAATTTGGTAATTTATATTACAAAGTAGCATTATGCGTTATATATTTGAGTACCACGAGTGTCGTCACAGATCCCTAATTAAAATAGAAATGCAGCTAAAAGTTACTTCTTCAAATAACTTAGTCTAAACCAGCTCAGAAGGGCAAAACTACGTCCAAAAAAGGCTTCAAACACAACCGTCGCCAACTCGTTCATCAAACTCCGAGTCGCGAGCGAAAAGTTCCACGATTAAAACCCCAACAGCTATTGTACTAACAACTAGGGGTAGTGGGAGACCCCCTTCTCCCTTATCTAGGGTTGGTAATGAAGCAGAAACTTGTTTATTATTATTATTATTTCCGTGCCTCCAGATTTAACGTGTGGACTATTAAGCAAATTCTCCAGTGTCATAACATTATATATTATTAAGTGGCAACCCTGCTCCCCTTTTCCCAATATTCCCAATAGAGAAGTGGTTTTCATATAAACAACTCTGTAACGACATTTGTTGAGATGTGTCTTTTTTGTTAATAATGACATTATGTATTTTTTGTTGACAACCCTGCTCCCTTTTTTACACACAATGGTTATGAGAGTGGTCGCTACAATAACAATGACGTAATGAAATTTGTTCAGAGACTTTTTTTGTTTGTAATAATAATAATTACATTACGTATTATTTAGTGACAACCCTGCTCCCCTTTCCCCACCCTATAGTTATAGGAGTGGTCGCTACAATAACAACTACATAATGACATTTGTTCAGAGACCTTTTTGTTGTTTGTAATAATAATAATTTAATTTAATAAAAAACATGTATTATTTAGTGACAGCCCTGCTCCCCTTTCTCCACTTATGGAAGTGGTTTCGATAATTACAACTCTGTAATGACATTTGTTCAGATGTGTCTTTTTTGTTAATAATGACATTATGTATTATTTAGTGACAACCTTGCTCCCCCTTTCCCCACCCTATACTTATGGGAGTGGTAGTATAATAACTACGTAACGATATTTTAGATAGTTCAGAGATGACTTTTTCCAACAACTTTACAACCTAAAATATATAAATCATAGCACATTTTAATTTATACTAATACTTGCCTGTCCCTTTCTTGGCCATGATGGCGAAAAACACTATGAGCAAGATGAAAAAAATATGGAAGGATCGTAATATCACTATCGGGACAAAAACAAGACTTGTGTTTGCCACATTCCTATATCACGTCGCGTGTTTTAATGTTGATTAAACTATTTAAAAAAAAAAACATTCAAGAAGTTGTCATTAAGAAATAGTTCTGCTATTTGATCATAGATGGCGCTATAATATTTCTAATAGCATTTAACAGTGTTCCAAAAACTATAGACAAATAAATTAGTTTGTATATTCTAGATTGTTCACTGACAAGTTTATTTATTTAATTATTATATTTTTACTACTACTCGTATTATTTATATATATACACATCGCAAACTATTTTTTTTTTTATGTTTATTTTATTTTACTATTAAGTAACTTACGGACTTCCACGGTTTTGATGTGGAGTTACCGGGTTCGGTTCCTGGGACTCCATAATTTATTTGTGATACTTCTCTAATTTAATATATAGTATTCGACAAGCTTGCCACTTGTAATGGTGGGCCTAAATGTGAATCTGCTTCTTTAAAAATACATGACTATAAAAAGAAAAAGAAGGAAGGTATATGATACTTTTAAAATTTCGTTACTAAATTTATACAAATGTATTATTTTTTATTACTATTTATAACGTTATAAATAATATATATATTTTTTATTAATATGATCTTCTCTTTGTTTCAGGAACGTGGTGTATAACTTAAGTTTGACAGACCTGACGGAACAACGCCGGCTGGTCTGGTACTCTCCGGAGAAAGATGCCAAGATGTGCGTCGTCAAAGGGAAAGACGAGGTTAGTACCATTTTTCCATCCACACTAGTCTATGTGTCTGTTTGTCTCGTCTTCATACCTATATTACTAAAAGCGATTTTGATGATATTTGTCAGAATTACTCCCTAAATATCTGAGAAAGACAGAAATATTAAAGATATAACAAGATAAGGCAAAATACCAAACGGTTTGAAAATAAAAGCTAGACCATTCGGTACAGAATTAATTAGTGTATGACAGTCATTGCTGGTTATTATTGTATTCGACAGGAACTTTTAAATTGATTGTTATGTTGTTTTATGAATAATATGCCGACTCGCGTGCTACGTAAGTGTGAAACACGTTCTTCTTCGAGAAAACCTCGTGTGATTTTATTTTTGTAAGTAAATGTTAATTAAACTAATAGTTATCAATTGAAATACGCAGAACATTCTGGAAGTTTACTTTCTTTAGTCATTAGGAAAAAGTTCCGATACTCGATCATAGATGGCGCTATTATAGATATAAATATAAATATTTCCAGACAGGTCACACAGCGCCATCTAGTTTCCGTGGTAAGCTACGAGGCTTGTGTTACGGAAACTAGATGGTTGATAAACTACATATTATACTTTTTTTTTGTAAATATATACATATTACACATATAAACACCCAGACCGAGACAAATTATACAATGTACAACTTGCCTCCGGTGGGAATCGAACCCACGACCTCCCGAGTTCACGGCATCGTTTGTTACCACTAGACCACGGAGGCGATGTACACAATTATAATCTTAAAAACCTTAATCATGAGATAGAGCCAATGATCCACAATACTCAGTAGATATGTTTTTCTTTCTTATTAAATATTTTATTCGAAGTAAATTAATATACATTAAATATAAATTAAAAGATACCTAAATAATAAAATTATAAATAAACTAAACAATGAAAAAATATCCTCTTAAGACGTCCATTCGAGACAGTCCCAAGGAGACTGGCAACATTTCCCCTCTGTATTGCGAGGCTAATACGTTGGCAGAAATAAATGCCAGCCTTTGTGTCTCCAGACTTTTCGACGTAAACAAACGCGTTGTCTTCAAAATTTTTAGTTTACATCAAATTAATCACCATCTCGTATATACCCAAATTATTGCTACGAACGCTACGGCGTAGCACAATACACTTCGTAGGTAATAAAATTACCCATGCATTGGCAACTGACTGTCTGTTTTATGCCTATTTACATAGGGTGGTAGGCGGACTGATAGTAGTAATTTGCCCAAGGCAAATTAACGGGCGTGAAAAAGAGCAAAATTAGTAAAATATAAAGGTGGACTGTATGAAGGGACTGGATGCTCACACGCACTTACTCGTACCTGTATTCACTGCAGGTGGTCTTGGGCCCTTCTTCGTATCCACCGTTCGTGCCGATAAACCCAGTAAAGTGTATCGAAACGTCTCGGGATCAAGTCAGTCCGGCATGGTGTTAGGGACTGATGTTACCCTGTAACCGAAAAATTGTAATTAATTCTTTATTCTTAGTGTATCACCGTACATTCCCACCGGAATTTGGTTAAGTCAATATAATTTAAACAAAATTGTACACAATATATAATTAACGTTAAAATATCTGTCTTTCCTGGAGAGTGCAATGTGAAGACAATGAGCAGAAATGGTAGTGTCATAGGATATAATATAGATGAAAAAAAATGATTTGATTTTAACGAATAATAGACTCTGTCTGGAATAAGACTGAAAATTAAAATCTTATAATGTCTGGAATTTCATGCGAGTTAATTTTAGAGCAGCTCTCGGGTTCACATTCTTATTTTAGTGGATTTTAATGAGTATGCCAAGAATCGGAAGCAGTTGGGAAAATTGGTTTCTTAGTGACTTGTATAGAAGTAACTGGACATTTTAAAACAACTTATCATCGACAAGCTTGCCACTTGTCATGATGAGCCTATTGTCATTTAACCTATAACAAAACGACTATTAACCATTTATACAATAAACGAATACTTAAATACTAAAGAAAAATTCATCATCGACCGCCTCCGTGGTCTAGTGGTAACAAACGTTGCCGTTAACTCGGGAGGTCGTGGGTTCGATTCCCACCGGGGGCAAGTTGTACATTGTATAATTTGTCTCGGCCTGGGTGTTTATATGTATAATATGTATATATTTACAAAAAAAAAGTATATTATGTAGTTTATCAACCATCTAGTTTCCGTAACACAAGCCTCGTAGCTTACCACGGAAACTAGATGGCGCTGTGTGACCTGTTTGGAAATATTTATTATTTATATTAAGAAAATTATATGTTTTCTTCATTTTAGTTTTTAGTTGTATTTTTATTTATTAATTAGGTTTATTTTTATTAATAGTCATTTATGTTTTAAAATGTAAGTTTTTAGTTTATTAATATTTTATTTATTTATTTAAAATCATTGTTTGGTACTCTGGAGACATCGACGAGCTTGCCATTTGTCATGATTGGCCTATAGTAAAGTTGGCTAAATGTGAATCCGCTTATTCATAAGCGTGGTTTCTGACCACCCCGAAAGGGAAATTATATAATTTGTCTCGGTCTGGGTGTTTATATGTATAATATGTATATATTTACAAAAAAAAAGTATAATATGTAGTTTATCAACCATCTAGTTTCCGTAACACAAGCTTTGTAGCTTACCACGGAAACGAGATGGCGCTGTGTGACCTGTCTATAAAAAAAAAAAAAAAAGAAGTGTCGGATTTTTTTTTAAGGAAAGCGTTCTTACAGTTGACTTATCACCGCTCCCATCGCTCTCGGGATATGTCCGGCGTAAGCTCTTATTATAATTAAGCAATTATTTTGATTGGTCCATATATAAAGGTCAATTCTCTTTTAAAATTAACGCCTGCAAGAATGTAAATTTAATCGTCTAGTATTTAACGCAAGAAATACCATAAAAGAGAAATTAAAATACTCGAAAATTCTATTGAATAGCTTTAAGGTGGGTTTAGACCAAAGAGCGCCTCCGTGGTCTAGCGGTAAAGTCCATGGATTTATAAGCGTGGTTTCTGCACCCAGAAAGGGAAACGGCCGTGATGATACTTTACTTTACTTAGACCAAAGAGATCTAATAAGATAGAGCGGGCATTGGTTGCTATTTTCATAAAAAAAATGTTATTATTTTAATAAACTGACTCCAGGTTTTCTTGTTTTACACCTTCGTAGTACGCAGGTCGGATTATTGTCCGAGTAACAACAAAATATGTTAGACGTTTGCGTTTTGTCGACTTTCGGGTTGCAGATGGGCATGTAGTCTATCTTAATTCTGACTTGCCTGGTGGGTTACCGCTGTACCAGGTATTGTAATCTCATAGGTACTGATCACTAAATTTAAAAAGTTATTAATTGATCGTTGTGGTGCAGTTCCTTCCTTCCTTGAGCGTAGTCGCGTGCCGAGGAGTCTCTCTGTTTGACAACTGGTAAGAATAATTAAGTTGGAGGAGCCGTTGATGTAACTTTAATGAATATGGGTGTTAGTCTATTACAGTGTATTTCTGGTTGTAGTCGGTCGTGTTTAGGAAAAAGAAAGAAATATATTTACTCAAAAATGCATGTAATGTGGTCATTATTTTGACAACCTTGTTTGAGCAAAGCCGTTCTGTTTCAAGGAGCGACCGGCAAAGTTTGGCCGCTATTTTAACGTTTCAATACACTATACAAGCCTTGGCCCACTATGACTGCTTCGCTGGTCACGCTATGATTGCCCGAGCTAGCCTAGCTACGCTCTAGGCCTTCCAGCTTGGCCATCATTGCAGACCTTGCTCTCCTCTATCTCAGCTTAGTCATCAAGTGCTGCACGCTGACCGCGCTGTATCGGCCTGGAGCTGCGCTTTCGACCATCATCAGCGCGACCAGCAAAGTAGTCATTAAGACCGCCGCAGTAATGTACTATTATTTGGCGCTAAACCATACACATAGCATAATACAAATTAAAAAAAAAAAACTATTCATCAAATAATACTTAGCCTACCAGCACATGTATAGCGACAAAAAGGCGATCAGCTCGGCGTCAGCTACAACCTATAGATAGGCCATAGCGCCGATTTTCAGATTGTTTGACGGGCACTTTCTAGTTACAATATTTTGTTTCACGGACAGTATGCTAACCTGCGTGCTACTTTTGTTTAGAGGTGGCAGGCGGACTCATGGTGGTAATTTGCCATTAATTTGTAATTTGTATCCACCGTTCGTGCTGATAAACCCAGTAAAGTGTATCCACACGTTTTGGGATCAGGCTCGAATTGCCGTCATGTCCAGTCAACCCGGCATAGTGTTAGGGACTGATGTCAGTCATGAGTGTCTGATTACAGTTGCTAACATTCATGGACCTCGCGCGCTACTTAACATAAGGTGCTAGTATAAAAAAAAAAAACGAAAAAATAAAATCGTTGATGCACAGAGTACGAGGGAGCGGCAACATCATCTTGAGAGCAGTTAGTGAGAAGCCAGATTGCCCTATCATGGGGCACTGGGTACATACTCACATGTATGTGCCCAGTGCCTCAGGAGGGCAAGGCAAATATAAAAAGTAAATGTCCTCTTTTTACTAATATAGAATAAGCAAACACTATGTTACTAACCCCTATGGATACTATTCCGAAATAAACGCATTTTATTTTATTTTTTTATTTTGAAAACATGTTCTTAAATAATAAAATAATAATAATAAATAAATAATAAATATTTCCAGACAGGTCACACAGCGCCATCTAGTTTCCGTGGTAAGCTACAAGGCTTGTGTTACGGAAACTAGATGGTTGATAAACTACATATTATACTTTTTTTTTTTGTAAATATATACATATTATACATATAAACACCCAGACCGAGACAAATTATACAATGTACAACTTGCCCCCGGTGGGAATCGAACCCACGACCTCCCGAGTTCACGGCAACGTTTGTTACCACTAGACCACTAGGAGGCGGTAACAAACATTATGTATGAAAATAGCAATCAATGACCACTCTATCTCTTTGGGACTATCCAAGGAGCCTGTAACATTTCCCATCTGTATAGCGAGACTAATGCGTAGACAGAAATAATTTCCAGCCTGCCTTTTTCCAGACATTTCCATCAGCCGTTTGGACAACTCTTTGGCCATCGTTTGGCTAAAAGTAGATTTAAATTGACTGATTAAGGCCAGTGTTAGAAGCTATTGAGTAGTTTAAACACGTCTGGCTTGGACTACCCCATAGGGAAAGCCGCAGTAATTGAGTTTTGGCCAATTAAGTGATGACAACCAACGCATCTCAGATTAAGGCACTAAAGCAATCAAATACACTGTCTTGTGTACTTCTAGTACACTCAGAGACAAAAGTAACCGCCTACTATACATTTTTGTTAATTAATAATTTTGTTAAATATCCATATTGGTGCGGTTACATATAGGCGCGGTGGTGGCTCGGTTGTAAGAACGTGTTCCTTTAATCCTACAAAGGTCGGTTCAAACCCACGTACGTTACGTACATTTGTCATAGATTTGCTATTTTTTTTTTAAACTCGTCAGTAGTACCTTGATGTTGAATAAAATAGCAACATCAAGGGCCGAAATCCTACAGACAAAGAAATGTGGAAGAGAAGAGAGAAGCAGCCTCATAAAGTGAACAAAAGGATTTGAAAAAAAAACAACACCACCGTTGCCGTGCCTCGGAGAGCACGTTAAGCCGTCGGTCCCGGTTCCACTAATACTATCTTGTGGAATCGTTAATAAATTGTCATTAAAAATTGACATCATATCCTCGCCAAGCCGTCTGGCCAGCGTGGCGAGTGTAGGCCAAATTCTCCAGTTCTGCAAGGCCCATCTCCAACAGTGGAGGTCTGGGACGCAATGTTATAGGGGCTGTAATGAAAAAAAAAATCCATATTGGTTGAGCTTCTAGGAGACCATCGGCTAGTTGCAGAAATGAAGATTAAAATTATCTATGATTAACCAGATCAAAAATATAAGTCAAAAACATTGCATGTCGACTGTTCTGATTGGTGCATCCTTTAGGGAGACACTGGCTTGCTTTTATATGCTTCAATTTGTCGCTAAAGAAGCAAAAAGGACTATCTAACGTTTTGGCAATATTTTGTAGAGATCAAACTGCTTTTTACCTTAGAACATACTCGTAAGTTGCTAAGAAATAAACATATATTTTTTTAAATATAATTGAGCTTGTTACCAGCAAAGCAATATTTATATCCTGTTTTGAGAAATAATTGGCTACAATTTATTAAGTGGGAAAACAAATTAAAAACAAGGACCGCATACGTAATGACAAAATACGCAAAAGGGTACGTATAAAAGAAAGCATAGGGACAAAAATAAGAAAAGGCATGCTCCGATGGTTCGGGCATGTTCAAGGGATGTATGGAGAGAAACTGACGAACCAGATATATAGTGCGAAAGTTGTGGGTAAAAGAGGCCCTGGCAGACCGAGACTCACATATTACGACCAAATTAATAAAACAATAACTGAAGGTGCGTTGAAAAGCCATCGAAACAAAAGGGCATGTATGAAGAGGTTGATTAATGTCGAAGAAGCGAAAGAGGTTTGTCGTGACCGTGACAAGTGGCGCTCAATTGTCTCTGCCGCAAGGGATTTGGCGTGAAAATATGTATGTATGTACAAATAAAAAAATATTTTTCTGTTAAAAAAAAAAAAAAAATGTTTTGCTGTAACGAACATCCGTATTCGTTTACTCTACCGCTCCCCTACTTAACCATTCCTTCGAGCTGTAAAACGAGTTCCCTCAAGGAATAATCAGTATTATTAGTTGTAAACTCTTCAAACCTCGAAAAACATAAATGTTATCACTTTAATTAACATTAACATTTATTCGAAAAAAATATTTAGAACTCGTATTAACAAAATGGCGGCAAATTTAAATCCAGTGCTCTTGTTGGGACACTTTCTAATTATATTTACTGGATTTATATTAGTTTAGTAACTAATGTGCATGTATACATTGTATATATGTTTGTAAGACTCCACTTTATGCGTAATGCTAGTAGCGAGTGATTTTTAATTAAATAAAAAACTAAAAAATAAAAACCTTTAATAAGATACGACAATCTGCAAAGCAAGCGTGGGATTGTAAGAAAGCTCATGCATGCTACATGCCCTTAAGCATTCTGTCAGAGGTTCTCCCGACAATAAGGGGAACGAAGGGGAACGACGGGAATAAGCGGAAAATTGGCTTTTCCTGTACAACCTTTGTTTGTTGAGTTTTCCTGCAAAAAACTAAGATTGCTGCAGCTCCGTGTAGTAAGCAAGTTTATTCTAGTACGTTCTAGCAGTTTGTGCAAACAATTTCATTTCCTAAACTTATTTGTAAACTTTTACAACATAGTTATTTATTTACTAGAAACACCAACAGTGCAAGCAACAATAACAATAATAATAATTATTATTATTAAATTCTTTATTGCACAAAATAAGTGTACAAAGGCGAAGATTAATGCCTACAAGGCATTTTCTAACTTCTAACCTTTGGAAGAGTGTGAGATTAAGGGTAGTGCCGATATCAAGTTTAACAATATAGAATATACTACACACACTACATACTAATAGATACTTACACTGTTACATAAATTACACATATACCTATAAATAAACGTATATACACATATATATTATGCCAAATATATATTTTTAGCCTGATGACGACTCCTGTTTGTCTAGAAACAAAGCAGTGACCAAGCGCTTAAAAATGTGGACAGAGGGCGCGTGTCTAATAGCGAGTGGTAGCTTGTTATTATATTATAATAAATTATTTATTATATATATTTATATATTATATATATTGTATATTGTATATTGCTATATATATCTTTAAAAGCAACATGCTTATTCCCTATTCCCGGGACATTCGAGAAACTAAAACTAAGGCATAGTTATAAGGAAAAAAACAACTTTAGTAAAAACACAGTTACGTGATCTCAAACTAACCAAACTTAAAAATGCTTATTTTTAATTAATCATAGATTAATGATTGGTTATCCCTCTGCTTTAGCCATCGTATGTTTTATTGCCGGTTTAGTAAAAGCCTTATTGTCATATCATTTTAACTGCCTTCGTGGTCTAGCGGATAAGTCCATGGATTTAGACTCGGAGTTACCGGGTTCGATTCCTGGTCGGGACACAACAATATTTATTAATGTATGTATATAAATACATTTAATTCATATTTAATTTATTTGTGACATTTCTCGAGTTTGGTACACTGGAGACATCGACGAGCTTGCCACTTATCATGATTGGCCTATAGTAAAGTTGGCTGAATGTGAATCCGCTTATTTATAAGCGTGGTTTCTGACCACCCCGAAAGGGAAACGGTCGTGATGTTACTTATATTTATTACTTATATTTATTGTACAAAACCAAAACAAGTGCAGGTAGATAGGCGAGCTTAATGCCGTAAATGCATTTTCTACCAACTAACCTTTGTGACTAAGATATGTAATAGGCGGGTGCAGCAGAAGAAAATTGATAGTTAACATTATTTATTACTATATAAAACACACATTAATTACAAACATATAGTACTTATACATAATAATGTCCTACATTTAATATATCATAGTTATTAGTATGTATTTAGTAATATCATTATATTTATATGTATATAGATTTATTTATTATTATTATGAACTATACATTTATTCGAAAAAATATTTACAACATATAAAATAAAATTAATATTAAGGATAGGGATATAAGTCCCGTCCGCGTGGAATGGTGGCAAGAACGCTGGCTGCATTTCCCCGCTGAATTGCAATACTAATTCTCTGGGCGAAGAAAGAGCCAGCCCTCTTGTCACCGGAGGAGACAACAAGACGCGGTGTTATGTCTTTTAAAAACTTTTTTGCGCTTGGACTCCATGGGCCCAGAGTTTCTACAGCAAACGGCACAAATATGTAATCTTTTAAGATACTTACATACTTGCGCCGCTTGCTGGACTCCGCATTTTCCGCCGCGGCTCCCGCTTTATGCGCTGTCCCCCTGAGATGCGACGCGGCAAGGGTGTCGACGCACGTGGCGTCCCACACTAGAGCACGTCCCCGTTCCCAGGGGACCAACGTCATACCATCGGGTCTCTTACCATCATCTCGGATAACTCCAACAGGCTCTAGAAGAGCTGGAACCTCGATGGTGGCTAGAGCCCTTTTTATAGTATCGTTAAGGGAGCCGTGGCGGGAAAATCTGCCCGCACTTTTGGAACAGGAGAGCCCATGAACTCCAAGACAGTCGACCTCCTTTCCACACGGACATCTATGTAGGATACATAATGGTGCCCCTAACCGTAGACCAACGGCGATACGGAAACTTTCGTCGTCAAGCAGTGTGCCGAGGTTCGCAGAAGGCAGTGCGTGTAACCAGTGGCCGGATTCCTTTTCTACTGAAGCCAGAAGCCGGGCGCGATGTTGATCACTGATTGGATTTTATAGTAAATAAATATATAGTTATATAATATATAATATAGTTATAGTTATATAATATATAGTTATAGTTAGTTATTTAAATGTATAGTTCTTATTGAATTTATTGTACCTATAATATTTATTAAAATATTATTATTATTATATATAAATATTTGCACCTACCTTACATTTGAAATGGTCCACATTGTGTCTAAGGTTGGCTGTCAGATAATGTCTAGCGGGATTAAGTCCGCCCCTTGTATAACGTGCAATAAAGTTTTAAATAAAAAATAAATATAAAATACATACTTATACGCATATATAATAAGTGAGTTATGGCGACTTATTCTGCTTGTGAATAAGAGATGGTGCCTGTCTGATAATTAAAGGAAGTCTGTTCCACTGGCGAACTGCAGATACTGTAATGCGTACGTACTTATTACGGTCGTGAATATACTTTTGATCATGTAACAGTGCATGAATTGATGTGTGCATTTCTCCGGCGTCAGCTGCGTCGATGGCGCCGGTTCCATTCCCAGCTGTGCATTATTCCTCTCAATTTACGCTCGTTAACCGTGCTTTGGAGAACCACTCTCGAAACGTTCTTGAAATCGATTTAAAAGCGATATACGTTTTTCATAAGTATATCATAGTTCAAGGGCAAATAGATTAGTACATTAAATATAAATTAAAAGCTACTTAAATAATAAAATTAAAAATAAACTAAACTATAAATAAAAAATGTCCTCTAGAGACGTCCCATCCGAGATAGTCCCAAGGATACTGGCAACATTTCCCCTCTGTATAGCGAGGCTAGTACGTTGGCAAAAATAATTGCCAGCCTTCCTATAATATAATTGCCAGTAGCTAGTATCTGTTTCCAGTTGCTAACATTCCTGGACCTCGCTAGCCACTTAACATTAGGTGGCTCTTAGAAGTATCTTAATGACTCAATAAAAAAATTAATGATGTCTAGCGATTAATTCCGTGGATTTAGACTCGGAGGTACCGGGAAACAAAAGAATTTGAGCAAAGGAAGTTAATATATTAAGTAAAAATGAAGTTAACAGAGCACGAGAAATGAGGTTACATTTATACAAGGGAGGGTCGTAAGCCAAAACTTAGCCCTATCACTTTTTATGCATTCGTTGACTTTACGTAGAGATACCTTCCCTCGGAGAACCTGAAGATGGAGACCCGGAGAGCGCTGCCGATCCCAAGCGGACAACGAGGAGCACACGTTACGTTCCAACTCTAGATCCACCACCACTCCAGTCCACACCAAGTCAAGATACCATGTAGTTGGTGAGACCGCAGCGGTGGTGCACAAATAAAAATGAATCTACTGCACGTGGTCATGAAGTGACCCGTACTATTTTTAATTCAATACTTACCCAAGCTAAGGGGACGACAATATCCAGTAGGTTTATTATATTAAAAGTAACAGAGGTTTTAAATATAAGTAGTAAAAGAAAGAGATTAATTAATTAAGCTGCACCTTACTTGCAGTCTGATTTTGAAAAAAGAAGAATGTCAAAATCTATTTTGACAGGTGGCGTTTTAAATAAATGCAAGGCAAAGGATATCGATTGCAGCCAACAATATTCATTCCATGGCTGCATCTGATACAATCGTTACAATAAAACTTTACTTTTTAAATTTTAAATACAATGAAACTGCGTACAATAAAATTAATTTTGATATCCTTAATAAATTAGTTATGCAAATTTTAAATGCAAATAAAAAAATCCATAACCTTGTATTTCTCGTGGTGTCTCAAAAAAAGTGGGGATTCGAACCGCTTAATTTTTAGGGTTTAAAGAAAAGCGACAACTGAGCCACCCTAAATAAATGTGTGACCCGTTTTAATTGCTTCCAAGTGTAGTTTCAATCGAGTATGTTCAGCGAGTGGACAGTTAGGTATAGTCGGCAGTCTTGTAATGGATGTCGGCAATACCACGTGCATTGCCAACCGATACATTGCGGACTCCGGATTGAAACTAAAGGTAGGTTTAGACCAAATGAACTAAGAACTAGAGGAATGCGAGAAAAAGCGATGATAAAACTCTAGAAGAAGTAAATGAAATTATATATATCTGAGCATGCGGTTGGGATGTAGAAATTGAACGGAACAAACTTCCACTGACCATCAGACAAGCTCCTTCCATTCACATCTTTAAAAAACTACTTAATACTTTATTTTTAAACAAGCAGAACAATATATTTTAACTCCACAAATTTCTACTTCCTAATAATATATTATCCTCATATATGTATATCTTCTATAATACTTATATATTGATGAGTATTTATGTAGTCTATGTATTCATACTATTTATGTAGTTTATTGGTTAGAATTGCACCCCACATGCTGGTAGAAAAAGCCGAAATGGCTTTAAGTTCGCCTTTGTACATACTTTTAAGTAAAGTGCAATAAAGTATTTAATAAATAAACGCGGGAAATAGTGTTAACGGTGCCCTGGGGTAACTGATCGTCAGTCAAAATGTCAGTGACAAAGCTCGGCTCGCCATACACCATGCGATCTTGGTACCAACACTAATGTATTTATTTATTATTTAAATACTTTATTGCACTTAAAAACCTAGTACATAGGCGAGCTATAACGCCATAAGGCATTCTTCACCAGCTAACCTTGGGGATCATGTAAGGTGATGGGCAGGATGAAGAAAAATATTAAAATAGCTTAAATTAGTAAATAAACATAATTACGCATAAAGCACTTAAAAATACATATACGTACACAATATAAAAAAAACAATACATATACATACATAAACATACACTATAAATAAATAGATATAGATATATATATATATATATATAATGTCAAACAACTTCGTTAATTAGAGAGACATACAATCTGTTTCTCAAGAAATAATGTGGTTAGAAGGTTTTTAAATACGTTGACGGACGGTGCACGCCTTATGGCCAGGGGTAGCTTGTTCCACTGACGAGCGGCAGCAACAGTGAAGGAATCTGAATATCTGCTAGAGGAATGCGAAGGAATCTTTAGCTGATTGTTGTGAGAGGAGCGAAGAGCACAGTTGTGCGTATTAGAGAGAAATTGAAAGCGTGATTTAAGGTACGAAGGTGTTTTAGGGTGTGGTTATATGGAATCGAGACATGGATATGTCAGAAGACGAATAAGAGTAGTATCAGTTAATACAGTAGAAATAAGGCCGTTAAGTCCGGCAGTGGTTGTTATTTTTATAATAAATAATTGTTACTCAATTTTTAGGCCAAGATGGACTTTGGTCATCTCCTCTTGTCGAAGAAGGAACTGTCAAACACTTCCGTAGCATCATAGTCCGTGGAAAAACGAAATCAATTGGATAGTTCACGTCAAAAACTCTCTCCGTAGTCTAGTGGTTAAGTCCGTCGATTTATTTTCCGAGTTCGATTCGTGATACACAATAATTTATTTATTTGTATTTGTGGTACCTATTTCAGTCTTGTTTCAAGCGGTTATATTGTTATATAAATATCACCATGGCAAGTTCACAATATTAGTTCTCCTTGAAAGCCATTTGACATCATTGCAAATGGCACATACTTTCAACGAGAACAACAATAGGTGGTAGGCGTACTGATGGTGATAAATTGCCCAGTCAGTCGGGCCGGGGAAGTATCCACCGTTCGTGCCGATAAACTCTGTAAAGTGTATTCACACGTTTCAGGATCAGGTACTTACCAATAGGTGGGCGCAAGGTTACGCTAAAAATATATATTTAAATTTACTAATTGTTCTCACCACCTATCCTATCTAAATGTCCTAAAGGTTTGGCTGTCGGAAGTCGTGACGATACTTTACTTCACTGTTACGTCGAACACGACCATAACCACCAAGGCACTGTCGCATGTGTCGTATTGTCATAGCTTCTTGCCTCGTCATGTTAAATTTTTAATATATCTGATGGCAAAACATGACCCAAAAGTCAACACGTCTTTTAAAGGACAAAAATAATCCGTTAGTCGTTTTATATGATAAAGGTTTATAGAAAGTGTATATTCCATTAGGCGTACGTTAATATTCAGAAGGACTAATGCGTCCATCAGAGTGGACATACTCAAGGAAACATACTGCGCTAAAGTACAGTCAACAAACGTACAAAAAACGAGACCTAAATTAAAAATAATGGTTGCTAAACAACTTTATATCGTTATAGATCCTAAATCATTGCATCATCACTTCAGCCCCTGAACACAGCGTCCTAAACCTTCACTGTTGGAGATAAGCCTTTAAATATATAAAAAAAAAAAAAAAAAACTTTATTTCCATTGGTTCGCTTAAAACAACTTGAATAGAGTCTGAACTAATCAAATCAATACAATTATTATAACATATGTACTAATCAAAGTGGTAATAATGGTTGGACCGTAAACAGGCAATAATCCATATTTATGTATGTTAGGCACAACATTAATTACTGCTACAAGCAAGTAAACCTAACTAACTTAGAAACTACTTAAATCGTCGCTATCTGGAGAATTCGGCCCACATTTGCCACGCTGCTGGCCAGACGGGTTGGCGAGGATATAGATCCTAAATGGTAACTCAAAATGAAAAATGACAAGGGAAACCTCAACATGATTTTGAAATACCTATTCGACGATACCCCAGTCAATATATTTCGTTGACTTACATAATTCGACTAATGTCGATTGACGTAAGAATCATCCAAATCGGACCACGCGTTTTGTCTCCAGTGTGCCACAAAGGAACAAACATACATAGATTGATAAACACATTGCCCTTCATTGCGTGTCGCGCAATCGGGTAAAAAGTGAGATCAGGAACAGGTTGAAAAACAGCGTCGTGCAGATGTAGGTACCAATGAGAAATACATATTTCTACGTACTGCAGTCATAGATGTACAACACCACCGTTCCCGTGCCGACGGTCCCGGTTCAACTTGTGGATTCGTTAATAAATTGTCATAAAAAACTACATAATATCCTCGCCAATCCGTCTGGCCAGCTTGGCGAGTGTAGGCCAAATTCTCCAGATATAAGGCCCATCTCGAACAGTGGAGGTCTAGGACGCTGTGTTCTAGGGGCTGTAAAGATGAAATCAAGGAATCCCCTTTAAACTCGTTGCAATTAAAGAGCCCGCGCCGTCATATAGTAGTGGGCCGCACCGGCATCACATTCGTCTTCAGAACCAATCGTATTCGTGCAGACCGTTTGGTGCGACCGTTGGCGCGCGTGTCGCTTTGATTTCTCAATGGCAACACCAGCCAAGTTGTCATCATTGAAGTATAGAGGTCGCTTATTTATAAGTGGTCACCAACACCTTGTAACAATCCCTGTATTTGACTCGCTTTAAGCGCTTTTTTCGCTTTGAAAGTCGTGCGACTTGGCGTTACTCAATGGTTTTCATACAATTTCAGCAAAAAGTAAATTTCAAGTCAAACATAGCAAATATTTATAGTAAAACTAGGTATATTCTAAGCAAGCTGCAAATCCTACATTAAAAGCGCTTAGAACAATGTAAGGCTTAAAGCGAGCTACGTGAATGTAAATCTAACAAAAACACAATAATGTAACACTGTTTATTTGAAACAAATGACTCTCAAATTTCGATAAACATCATTAATTAATTTGAAAATAAATTAATATATGCCATAAATGGCGACACATTGCATTTGTTATCCACGTCTAATTAATTCATAAATGTAACGAATACAAAGAAACATGCTGATTGCTAATTGAATGAAAACATGCGATAGTTTATTAACCTTTTGAAATTGATGTTTGTCCACAAATGGAAGGAGCTGACGTTTATCATTAATACAGCCTCTAGAACACAGAGTCCTAGACCTCTACTACTGTAAATGGGCTCCTAGAACACAGAGTCCTAGACCTCCACTACTGTAAATGGGCTCCTAGAACACAGAGTCCTAGACCTCCACTACAGTAAATGGGCTCCTAGAACACAGAGTCCTAGACCTCCACTACTGTAAATGGGCTCCTAGAACACAGAGTCCTAGACCTCTACTACAGTAAATGGGCTCCTAGAACACAGAGTCCTAGACCTCCACTACTGTAAATGGGCTCCTAGAACACAGAGTCCTAGACCTCTACTGCTGTAAATGGGCTCCTAGAACACAGAGTCCTAGACCTCCACTACTGTAAATGGGCTCCTAGAACACAGAGTCCTAGACCTCCACTACAGTAAATGGGCTCCTAGAACACAGAGTCCTAGACCTCCACTACTGTAAATGGGCTCCTAGAACACAGAGTCCTAGACCTCCACTGCTGTAAATGGGCTCCTAGAACACAGAGTCCTAGACCTCCACTACTGTAAATGGGCTCCTAGAACACAGAGTCCTGGACCTCCACTACAGTAAATGGGCTCCTAGAACACAGAGTCCTAGACCTCCACTACTGTAAATGGGCTCCTAGAACACAGAGTCCTAGACCTCCACTACAGTAAATGGGCTCCTAGAACACAGAGTCCTAGACCTCCACTACTGTAAATGGGCTCCTAGAACACAGAGTCCTAGACCTCCACTACAGTAAATGGGCTCCTAGAACACAGAGTCCTAGACCTCCACTACTGTAAATGGGCTCCTAGAACACAGAGTCCTAGACCTCCACTACTGTAAATGGGCTCCTAGAACACAGAGTCCTAGACCTCCACTACTGTAAATGGGCTCCTAGAACACAGAGTCCTAGACCTCCACTACAGTAAATGGGCTCCTAGAACACAGAGTCCTAGACCTCCACTACTGTAAATGGGCTCCTAGAACACAGAGTCCTAGACCTCCACTGCTGTAAATGGGCTCCTAGAACACAGAGTCCTAGACCTCCACTACTGTAAATGGGCTCCTAGAACACAGAGTCCTGGACCTCCACTACAGTAAATGAACTCCTAAAACACAGAGTCCTAGACCTCCACTACTGTAAATGGGCTCCTAGAACACAGAGTCCTAGACCTCCACTACAGTAAATGGGCTCCTAGAACACAGAGTCCTAGACCTCCACTACTGTAAATGGGCTCCTAGAACACAGAGTCCTAGACCTCCACTACTGTAAATGGGCTCCTAGAACACAGAGTCCTAGACCTCCACTACAGTAAATGGGCTCCTAGAACACAGAGTCCTAGACCTCCACTACAGTAAATGGGCTCCTAGAACACAGAGTCCTAGACCTCCACTACTGTAAATGGGCTCCTAGAACACAGAGTCCTAGACCTCCACTACAGTAAATGGGCTCCTAGAACACAGAGTCCTAGACCTCCACTACAGTAAATGGGCTCCTAGAACACAGAGTCCTAGACCTCCACTACAGTAAATGGGCTCCTAGAACACAGAGTCCTAGACCTCCACTACTGTAAATGGGCTCCTAGAACACAGAGTCCTAGACCTCCACTACTGTAAATGGGCTCCTAGAACACCTCCACTACTGTAAATGGGCTCCTAGAACACAGAGTCCTAGACCTCCACTACTGTAAATGGGCTCCTAGAACACAGAGTCCTAGACCTCCACTACAGTAAATGGGCTCCTAGAACACAGAGTCCTAGACCTCCACTACAGTAAATGGGCTCCTAGAACACAGAGTCCTAGACCTCCACTACTGTAAATGGGCTCCTAGAACACAGAGTCCTAGACCTCCACTACAGTAAATGGGCTCCTAGAACACAGAGTCCTAGACCTCCACTACTGCAAATGGGCTCCTAGAACACAGAGTCCTAGACCTCCACTACAGTAAATAGGCCTTCCAGAACATCATCATCACAGCCCCTAGAACACAGAGTCCTAGACCTCCACTACAGTAAATAGGCCTTCCAAAACATCATCATCACAGCCCCTAGAACACAGAGTCCTAGACCTCCACTACAGTAAATAGGCCTTCCAGAACATCATCATCACAGCCCCTAGAACACAGAGTCCTAGACCTCCACTACAGTAAATAGGCCTTCCAGAACATCATCATCACAGCCCCTAGAACACAGAGTCCTAGACCTCCACTACAGTAAATAGGCCTTCCAGAACATCATCATCACAGCTCTTAAAACATAAATTTCTACAACTCCACTATTGGAGATGGGTATTCCAGAAATTTCCAGACAATTTGGCCTACACTCGCCACGCTCGCGCTGGCCAGACAGACTGGCGAGAGACTTGGTGTATTTTTATTTCCATTGACAATTTATTAACGTCTCCACAAGTTGGTATTAGTTGAATCCGGACCGACGCCACGGCTCATTGTGCTCTCTGAGGCACGGGAACGGTGGTCTTCTAAATCTGTGACAAATATACCTAAGAAAAGTGTATTTCTCATTGGTACATGCCACGGTTTTAATCGACCTTTAAAGGTAACTCGAAACTCAGGAAATATCACAAATTAATCGGGAGTCCAGCAAGCGGCGCAAGTATGTAAGTATATTAAAAGATTATTCTCTGGACCATGGAGTCCAAGTGCAAAAAAGATTTTAAAAGACATAACACCGCGTCTTGTCGTCTCCTCCGGTGACAAGAGGACTGGCTCTTTCTTTCCTCAGAGAATCAGTATTGCAATTCAGCGGAGAAATGCAGCTTTCTTGCCACCATTCCACGCGGACGGGACTTATATCCCTATCCCTAATCATCATGATCATGTGTCTCTCTACTGCTGGATGTGGGCCACCCCCAAGGCTCGCCACCTAACACGATATTTTGCCACCCTCATTATACCCCCACCGTAAGTGACCTTTTTTACGTCATTCGACCATCTGGCGGGGGGTTTTTCCATCGTGGTCTGAACTCTAGAACCCGTTTGCCCCGTCGTTCGTCAGTTCTGCGGCAGATGTGTCCGGCATATTGCCACTTCAGCTTGCTAATTTTATGTCAGTAAATCGTTCTCTATATTATTATATTAGCACTTATGGTAAGTGGGGAGCGAAATCCATGAATGTCAGCAACTGGAATCAGACACTCATGACTGACATCAGTCCCTAACACTATGCCGGCTGGACTGGACATGACGGCAATTCGAGCCTGATCCTGAAATGTGTGGATACACTTTACTGGGTTTATCGGCACGAGCGGTGGAACCCCGCCCCAGCAGACTGGGCAAATTACCACCATCAGTCTGCCTACCACCTAATATTAGTAAGAATCATTTACTCTCTGAGTGTACCTAAATATATCCTACAGTGCACGCATCCGTCCATCAAGCGAGTACATTGAATGTACCTACACTGGAAGCTGGGATAGGATTACTTGGACATCTGAGGTTTATGGTTTATGGCTAGAGATATACATCAATGAGTGTACTTTGCGTAATAGTTTATAACGTTTTATACAAGTTTGTGATAGAAGTAATTCTAGCTTCCCTCTCGCTCGCACACTACAACATTTTAATATTTATTTATATAGTACACACAGCAGTACATGTATTATCACACACATAACATAGTATAATTATAACTTAACTAATATATGTACCAATTAGGTGTCACAGCATTCACCAATATAAAAAGAAGAAGAAATTATAAACTTATTACTTTTAAAACAAAAAAAAATATTTACAAAATATAACATAAAAATTTGACTTCTAAAATAAAATTAAACATATATATTATTAATATATATTATAATTATATTAAAAGAAACGAAACCGTTTTGCCGTTGAAACCATGGGACCGTGGGGCCTCGAGGCAAAAACTTTATTTAAAGAAATATCAAAAAAACTAGTCGACGTCTCTGGTGACCCACGGGCTGGCAGCTTCCTCGCTGAAAAGATTAGTATCGAAATTCAACGAGGAAATGCTGCCAGTGTTTTGGCCACCATGCCACTGGACAATGGCCTGGAGGAAATTTATATATTGTAAGGTTGCTAAAATTTATATTATATTTAATGTGTTATTTAGATTTAGTTTATTTATAGGTTAATTAATAATATTGTAATTCTTTTATATTGTTTGTATATTACTTCGAATAAATTATTAAAAGAAACATAAAAATTACATAAATTTGGTATCTTAAAAACGAAAACAAAACACTTGTTAAATAAATTATAAGCTACTCACATATTGATGGTTTGAAATGTTCGAGAACATTTTTTCTGAATGCATTGTAGCGGTCATGAAATATGTCGATATCATTATTGGCACTGCAGAGACTACTGTAGGTGTTGCACATTCGGGATGTTGACATTAGTTCTTGAGGGAGGACAGCAAAGGATCTTGGTTATAGGACGACGTGGAATATTATAGGGTACTGTCAAGGAAATATGTTGCAAGAGTTTGATACATCGAGTCTGGTTATTGATTATTTTATGTAATAGTAAAAGGTCATCTATGGATCTACGTGAATTGAGAGTAGTCATTTTGAAGAAATCTAAACGTTGGTTGTACGGACATCGATGTGAAATTGCTGGGGCTTTGTATGCTAAATACCTAGTAAAAGATCTCTGAATGCTTTCAACTCTTTGAGAATGTATTGCATATGAGGGATTCCATACTGAACATGCATATTCCAAGTGGCTACGTACTAATTAATTGTATAAATAAATTTTCGTTTTAATTGTGAACTCTTTTGTGTTACGTTTTAGAAATCCCATCATTTGTGCAGATTTTTTTACTTTAAGGTTTATGTGGTCAGTATATTGTAATTTATTGTCAATAATAACACCTAAATCTTGTGTTACTTCAGCTAATGTTTCACTATTAAGTTGATAATTAAAAGCAAACGGAGACCTCTTCCTTCTTGCGTCGTGTTTCCTCATTGATATGGGTCGTGACCTCCCGTTGAATTGGTGTGCGTCTTTATGATAGCACGCCACCCGTTCCTGTCTTCGGCGGCATGCACAGCATCATGGACGCTAGTGTTGGTGGTGGAGCGGATTTGGTCGGAACAGCGCACCAGACTTCGGCCTCTCGGTCTCTTTTCTTCCATCTTGCCAGTACTGGAGTATCCGACGAAGGCATATGGTGGATAGCCTAGTCAATATGTCTAGTTGTCCACGAGATCTCCAACACACCATCTCGAAAGCATCGATACGTTTTCGGTCAGCGCTCTTTATAGTCCATGTCTCAGGACTATAGGAATATGGAGAAAACCAGTGATCTAACTACCTCTTCCTAGTAAACTTTATATGGAAACATTTTATTTGCATTTAAAATCATATCAATCGTTACTTATCATGTTAATGTTACTCTGTAATAATAATGAATCTGTTGTAGTTTTAAGACCTTTTCAGAGTAGTCACAATAGTATAGCCGGTACAAAACGCTCAAAGACGCCACATCTCATCAAAGGTGTATTAATTAAAAATGTTTGCATAGAAGACATTTCGCTCCAATCGTCATGATATCTGGCACGTATTTGATTTGAAAAGTTATATGCTTCCGTTAGAAGTTGAGTAGAGATTTATAGAGATATCTGTCTATTTTATTGCTGTCTTTATCGAGGCTTATCGTAAAACTTCAATGGATCGCGTGGAACCATAAAATTCATAAAATTTTACAGATGTACGGCCGGCTTCTGCAAATGATTAAGATTATTCATGATCAACAGTCACTTTGGTTATTTTAGCCACTGACCGAAACAGTCCAGTCCACGGAGTAAGTTTATAGTAGAATTTTTAAGGGCCGGAATAATAGTCGGATCTAAGGAAGAGCAAGTGTTTTCTAATGTAGAAATGACAGTTTTTGGTAATGTTTTCTAAAAGTAAATCAGCTTTTTAAAAAAAAAATGACCAAGGATACGGTTGTGATGATACTTTACTTCTTTTTTTAATAAAAAATAGACAACATTTCACCTCTATATAACGAGGCTAATACGTTGGCAGAAATGTCATAGTGGGCCTATAGTAAAGTTGGCTAAATGTGAACTCGTTCGTTATAAAAAAAATATGATACTTTTTCGTCAGGCGTTTGGACAATCCTTTGAAATGAAATGAAATGAAATAATTTATTTGTCAGAAACATGGTAGGTACAGGGATGTAAATTATTATATGTAATTATATCACATGATTCGCTATTTCTAGCATACAAATATTTATTTAGTCACATGACTTACTAGTGTCTAGGTAGGTAAGATCACCATAGGCCCATCGTCTCGACCCGAAACGGCACATATTCGTAACCTATACAAATGTTGGCGTATTTGCGCAGCTTGAGGTTCTCGAACAAAAAACGATTGTGTTCAAAACGTTACTAAGGATCGGTTCCCGGTTATTAAAGAGCCGTCTGAAGGTTTCCAAGTCGGAAAGCGTGTCTCGGCTCACTGAAGCGACAGCCTTACCTACTGGCTCAAATATCTAATAGTTGCCAGAGACGTACATAAGGACGGACCCAAATTACTAGAAAAAACTGGTCAAAATAAAAAAAACCACTGGTCAACCACAATACTGGTCAAGTGGTTAGTAGAAATATTTAACTTGACTTCTTATTACAATGACTTAAGTTTCGCAACGTTCGATCACTGGCCAAGCCAAGTGTCGCGCCATGATATGAAGGTTTGCAATTGGTCCCACCGTTCGGGAATTGTCGTTAACCAATCAAAAATCATTGGAATTACGAATGTTGCTACTGAGAGTTAAATTGAATTTATTCAAGTCCGAATACATCGATACTAAACTAGTAGTCGTAATCGTGCTTTATTAGGGTCTGGCTAATGAAAGTACAAACGAAAAAAGCGTGGCAAATTAAAAAAATATTGGTGGTATATCTCGAAGTTTGATAAAGAATCAAAATTTCCTATTTAACAATTCATCATCTATATCTATAACACTTGTTAACTATTCTTCTTCTTATTAAGGTGATTTGAATATTTTGGCCGCTGTCCGGAACAAGGGTGCTCATCCCGAACCATTCCCTGAAGTGCGTCTTCTCCCCTGTCATCTGGAGCCTTGCATAACGAGCTGTAGCAAGCTATACATTTTATTGCGCATTATGTGTCCCAAGTACTCCAACTGCCTTCGCTTTACCATTTAAGAACAACGCCTTTGTTCATCCTCTGCAATAATTGTTAACTATACGGCAAAAAAATAGAAACAAATGAAATATTTTTACTGAGAAGATTATTTGTTGCAAGTGTTAAAATAATTACTACTAACCTAAGAAATTTAACCCAACACGTGAACAGTCTTGTTTTTAGTTGAATTCAGCTTCTTTTTCTTATTGTTTTGCTTGGAATTTGGACATCATGGAAAACAATACCTTTCAGACTCCACTTTTAATATTTTAGAGAAATTAACAACAAAACAATTCAAAGAAATGTTTTACAAGACCCATATTGAAAAATTTACACTGTCACAATAGTGTTGCCAACTGAAATTTTCCAAATATTTTTATTGTCAACTTTCATTAGCTAGACTCTATTAACTTAACTCTACTTAATTATTACTTTAAATCGAGACATCAATTTCTTACTTTTTATTCCAAATAAAACTTAAACAATATAAAATTTGAGGATATCTGTCATTTTCTTTTATCAATAATAGTGTCACGACGCTGTTGCGCCGATATATATGTATGTACATACTCGTATATATGTCCACGATAGTTGGCTCTATACGCCCTCTTGCGAGAATGTATCGCGTGTACTGACGTGGAAGACATCGGTAACCGCATGTTCCTCTTCCTACCTACAATTGCTTAAATTGGATGTGAGAATCGAAGAGACGTTACTGTTTGTCGAAAACTTTTCAACAGCATGTTTTTACACAGGAATTCATTTACTTGAAACTTTATTGGATACAATGTACAAAGGTGTGACATAATGTCGCTTAACATTGTTTGTCTTTAGGTTCCACATTATGTAGTTAACAATATACAGATTCTTCTTCCCTTTTAATCAATTTTATTGAAAGATGAAATAGATTAGAAGAAAGAAAATCCCGTATTTTGTCTTTACTCTAGAACATATAATAAATATAATAAATATTTCCAGACAGGTCACACAGCGCCATCTAGTTTCCGCGGTAAGCTACGAGGCTTGTGTTACGGAAACTAGATGGTTGATAAACTACATATATTACTTTTTTTGTTTTTAAATATATACATATTATAGATATAAACACCCAGACCGAGACAAATTATACAATGTACAACTTGCCCCCGGTGGGAATCGAACCCACGACCTCCCGAGTTCACGGCAACGTTTGTTACCACTAGACCACGGAGGCGGTCACACGTTTGCAATGTTCCACATTCAACAAACCTTTAACTGATTTTTTCTTGTTACCAGGAAAGCTGTCAAAACTACATCCGGGTCCTGGTATCTTTGGGTCCTGGACGGTTGCTTGTGTGCGGAACTAATGCCTTCAAGCCGTACTGCCGAGAGTACAGCGTTCAGCGGGATTCTTATCACATGGAGAGGGAGAAGTCTGGTCAGGCTGTCTGTCCTTACGATCCTGAACATAACTCCACTGCTGTTTATGCTGGTAAGTCAAAACTTTACGTTAAACTATGTGGGGAAGATAAGTGGACTGTACATGGTTTGGGGGGTTTGATTACGAGCCAGCTCCGTGAAGTCCAAAAAAAGAGGCAGAAGAACTTACCACTTTTAGCAGCAGCTGACCACGTCTGAGTGGAGTCGACCCCAGGGTTCCAGAAGAAAACCATCTCTTATGGTGCTACAACTCTTATAACACTTAAAATTGACATTAAACTAATAATCCAAGTAACAGTTCCGACCGATAAATTCACTCGCGTGGCTATTCAGCAGACACTGCTGCAGCACCGAAAATGGAGCACACGCGGTGTGACGTCACCGAAACACAAAATTATTGCGACTGGACCCTCCGATGGGTGACAGAACTGTCTTTAACAACCTATATTACAGGCACTTGTGACAATCATTACTTTAAATAAAATTTACTGCTAGTTGAAGACTAAGCAGCAATTACACAACGAGTAAGCTGTTAACAGAAGGCCATCAGCTTTAGATTAGTAAGAATAGTATACCTGGTTCGATTCCTTTTTCGATTTTTTGGTACGCTGGAGACATCGACGATGATATCCAAGCGAATTCGCTTTGTGCTGCAAGCACCACAATTGAGCATTAAAAACAAATGTACAGCGTCGAAATCAAGGCCACGAATGACGATCTCCAAACGCATTCGCTTTGCGCTGCAAGCGTCAGCATTAAGCGTAAAATACACATGTACAGCGTCGGAATGAAGACCACGAAACACGACGTGGCGACGCTCCAAGCAAATTCGTGTTTATGCTCCAAATAAATTCGCTTTGAGCTGCAAACGTCAGCGTTGATCTTCGAAAACATATAAAACTGCGACGAAATCATCCGTCCATTTAACGGGAGGTCGTCCCATTCTGCGTTTTCCTCCACTCAAGAACCCGTCTACTCCATCGTTCATCGGTCCAGCGACAGACATGTCCAGTACATTGCCACTTCGGCTTACTAATTTTGAAGGCTATATCGGTAACTCCCTGACGGATTTCCTCGTTTCGTACTTTATGCATCAGAGAAATACCTAGTATATGTATGCAATTATTAATAAGTATGTATATGTTATCTGCTCATGCATGCTACTGTTAGTCAGGCTCTCTTCTATCTGCCTGCAGCGATTTCTTGAGTATTATGATCACGAGCACGAAAAAGTTCGGCCAACCTGGAGAAGCTGGTGATCACGGGTAAAATCGAAGGCAAGAGGCCCCGTGGCCGAAGCCCGATACGTTGGTCTGACCAGATCCGAACCATACTTAACACCCCAGTCCACAGTGCGCTGCATGCCGCCGTGTGCAGACTCGTTGTCCCGAAGTTTTGACCGTCCGCCTTTGTACTTTGTGCAATTAGGTTTAAATAAATAAAAAGACTATAGCCCGCTGAACGACCTTAAATTTGTGGACTAGACCCACTGTCTGTGTCCACGTTTCTGCTCTGTACGACAGCACTGGAAGAACGCACTGGTTGAAAACCCTTATTTATAAACACCCCAGTGTTTGATAATAAAAGCGAGACTTGGGGTAGACTTATATCCAGCAGTGAAAAAAAAATGTTTATAATGATAATTAGTTTTCGACGCTTAACTCTGACGATTGCAGCGCAAATGAAATTCGTTTGAAGGACGTGTTTCGTGGCCCTCGGTTTAGTTACCTTTATTCTCGAAGCGCACATTCCGTTTAATAAATGTCTTCGCTACAAAACCCCGACCGGCACCGACACTCTTAATTCATGTATAGCTAAGAAATCTCTCTTCTATTTAGTGTCGATATCTGAGCGTTATTCTATGCACAATACAGCCTTGGAGTATTCCCCACGGGCCGGGATAGTGGATCGGTAATTGGCACATGCCGTAAGTGTCTGGCGAGGGATTAGTATTCAGAACTCGTGCCGAGGCGGGCCGTTATTGGTTTCTCAGGTAAAATACCACGTTTACAATGAAAGCGCGCATTTACGAATGTTACTTTAACAAATATAGATTTATTTATTTTATTGGTAGAATACAGAAATAAATCTAAAAAAAAAAAGTAGAGTATCATCCGTTTCCCTTATGGGGTGGTCAGAAACCACGCTTAAAAATAAGCGGATTCATATTTAGCCAACTTTACTATAGGCAAATCATGACAAGTGGCAAGCTCGTCGATGTCTCCAGCGTACCAAACTCGGAAAATATCACAAATAAATTAAATAAAGTAAACTAAAGTATCATCACGACCGTTTCCTTGCGGGGTGGTCAGAAACCACGCTTATAAATAAGCGGATTCACATTTAGCCAACTTTACTATAGATCAATCATGACAAGTATGGCAAGCTCGTCGATGTCTCCAGCGTACCAAACTCGGGAAATATCCCACATAAATTAAATTGTATTTATTTACAATAATAAATATTTTTGTGTCCCGACCAGAAATCGAACCCGGTACCTCCGAGTCTAAATCCACGGACTTAACCGCTAGACCATGGAGACTACCTCTGGATTTAGAGAGAAAATTATATTTGCTTTCGAATTTGTGTAACAATGGTGTTTACAAAATATTGTCTCGACAAATTCTACCAAGTATGGTGTACAAATTTTATCAAAATATATTTAAACAATAATATAAAAAACAAAAAAAAAAGAGCAATACAATAGAATTTAAGTAATATGAATGTGTTTTAAACATTTAAGTATTCGTTTATTGTATAAAAGACATGTGACAGTAAATAGTCTTTTAGTTTTCGTCTAAATGACATTTGAGGTAACAATTTCAGTTCATCAGGTAACTTGTTATAAACTTTAATACACATGCTTTTTACATTATTACTAATGACCGTCAAATTAGATCGCGGTTAGGTAAAGCTCTTTATGATAGCATACACCATTGCAACCCATTTGTGCTCTCGTTAGAAATAGGTGTGGGTATTTTCGAACAAAAATGCATATTTCCTGAATATATACTAACTTCAAAACCTGTCTACTCCAATGGTCATCGGTTCTGCTACAGACGTGTCACTTCAGCTTAATAATTTTGAAGGCTATGTCAGTAGCTTTAGTTCTCTGACAGATGTCCACGTCTTATTCGTAGCTGACCAACCTTAAACTTGCGGACCAGACTCACTGTCAGTGTTCACGTCTCTGCTCCGTACGATAACACTGGAAGGAAGCATTAGTTGAAAACTTTAAACACTGTGGTATGTTCTGTAGTAGCTCCTCACAATATTAGTAAGTGTATATATGTATGTTTATGTATAGTATTATGTATGTATTAGTATTTAGTATATTGATATTTTAGTATATATAACAATATAATATGTAAGTGTATAATTAAGCTGTAATTTTTTTTTCCTATTTTTTTTAAATATTTCTTTCATTGCACCTATATATATATAGTTCAAATTTGTCCCCAAGGTTTAGCTGTCAGAAAATGTCTTCGGGCATTAAGTCCGCCTTTGTACTTCGTGCAATAAAGTTTTAAATAAATAAAAATAAATATGTCTGATAAGAAGATGTGGCGCAACTTCCCGAATGAAATTGTAGCTGAATGCGTCTTTTTATTCTATCACGACATGTAACCTTGCGTCTACCTGATAGTAAGCGAGGTCCATGAATGTTAGCAACTGGAATCAGATACTCATGACTGACATCAGTCTCTAACACTATGCCGGCTTGACTGGGCATGGCATGACGGCAATTCGAGCCTGATCCCGAAACGTGAGGATACACTTTACTGGGTTTATTGGCACGAACAATGGATACTTCCCCGCCCCGGCAGACTGGGAAAATTACCACAATCAGTCCGCATGTCACTTCTTAAAAATTTAGGCTTCATTGCTGAATTTGGCTACGCTAATTGTATCTGTCCAATGTAGACGTATTTTTGCACAACTTTGAGAGTTGCGTTGCCCACGCAGATTTGTCTCGAAGTCATATTCAACAATTATGTCATTGTTGAACATGACTTTTGTCTTGTCCCAGTTCATTCCGAAACCAACCTGCTGGGACGCCACGTTTAAGCCGTTGAGCATTCCGCTAAGATCCTCCAGCGAGCTAGCGATTATGACTATGTTGAACATGACTTTTGTCTTGTCCCAGTTCATTCCGAGACCAATCCGCTGGGACGCCACGTTTAAGCCGTTGAGCATTCCGCTAAGATCCTCCAGCGAGCTAGCGATTATGACTATGTTGAACATGACTTTTGTCTTGTCCCAGTTCATTCCGAGACCAACCCGCTGGGACGCCACGTTTAAGCCGTTGAGCATTCCGCTAAGATCCTCCAGCGAGCTAGCGATTATGACTATGTTGAACATGACTTTTGTCTTGTCCCAGTTCATTCCGAGACCAACCCGCTGGGACGCTACGTTTAAGCCGTTGAGCATTCCGCTAAGATCCTCCAGCGAGCTAGCGATTATGACTATGTTGAACATGACTTTTGTCTTGTCCCAGTTCATTCCGAGACCAATCCGCTGGGACGCCACGTTTAAGCCGTTGAGCATTCCGCTAAGATCCTCCAGCGAGCTAGCGATTATGACTATGTTGAACATGACTTTTGTCTTGTCCCAGTTCATTCCGAGACCAACCTGCTGAGACGCCACGTTTAAGCCGTTGAGCATTCCGCTAAGATCCTCCAGCGAGCTAGCGATTATGACTATGTTGAACATGACTTTTGTCTTGTCCCAGTTCATTCCGAGACCAACCTGCTGAGACGCCACGTTTAAGTCGTTGAGCATTCCGCTAAGATCCTCCAGCGAGCTAGCCATTATGACTATGTCTGTGTTTTTTAATATTAATTTGTTCAGTCCGGTTTTTGCATAGTAGTCAACGACGGCCGTGAGCGTGTACTCAACTGAATGTCTCGCTAGGGTTGCTAAATTAGATTTTCATTTGGCAAAGTGAAAATTATATAATACGCAAAGACGTGTCCCATTACATGGCTCAAGGTTTTCTTATTAAATTAGGGTTTACAATAAAATATTGTATTGTTTTTTTTTTAGTATTTTAAATGCGTGAATAAAGTTATTTTGACTTTGACTTTCCTAAAGTTAAGAGAAATTAAAAAATCTTTAAAATATTGAATTGAGCGAGCGAGACGGGTGCAAAAACGTTGAACCAACTTTAAGTTTATTTTAATGCAATCAAATTAAATATTTTTATGTTGTCAGCCAGGAATCGAACCTGGTTAAATAAATGCCATTTTTTTTGTTTTTATTGACTATACAGCATAATGCGTTATGATAATGATGGATTGTAATAAACTCAACGGCCCATATATAATCCTGGAAGCGAGATCTTCGTATCATCAATTTGGATTGAATTCTCGGAATGGATATTGCAGAAATGGCTTAAACCCCGGCTTCGCTTATGTAACAAATTGAAGACAATTAATGTCATCCATAGATGGGATCTATTTATTTATTTATTCGTGGGAAAATTTACAGCCTTTGCAATATTATGTATACAAAAAATATCTAATCTCAAAGCCTTACAAATTTTCACTGTTAGCTATAATAAAAAATAATAAAAAAAAGAACCAACAAAATCAGTACAATAACAATGAGATATGAAATAACAATCATAAATACATATATATATCTACATATACTTTATGACGATTCCTGTGCTCAGTAGTGTAAACGTCAAAGGAAGGCAAACAAACAGACAAACATATACATGTTGTGCTCAGATATTTATGTTACATACTCTATGTCCATCCCTGAGATCCAAGGAACATGATTATAAATATTATCAAAATCGGTATAGTAATTTTAGCATTAAGGCAAAACAGTAAGTCTCGTTTCAAGCGGTGTTATTTTTGTATAAATATCATATAATAATTGAATATTACCATGGCAAGCTTTCAATATTAGTTCTATCTTAGATCTTCTATTTGAATATATTCGCTGTTTGGGGTCGAGACGACGGGCCCATGGGGACACTCAGCCAAGCGTCTGGCCAAGGAGTTGTCCAAATTGCTAACGGAAAAGTCTGGAGACAGGAAAAAATTAACTCACACTCTCCCAAAGGTTAGATGTTAGAAAATGCCTTGTAGGCATTAATCTTCGCCTTTGTACACTTATTTTGTGCAATAAAGAATTTAATAATAATAATAATAAAGCTGGCAATTATTTCTGCCAACGTATTATCTTCGCTATACAGAGGGAAATGTTGCTAGTCTCTTTGGGACTTTCCCTGAAGGGTCGTCTCTAGAGGATATTATTTACTTATAGTTTATTTTTTATTAGGTTTAGTTTATATTTATTTATTTTTTATTTTTAAGTTGTTTTACTCATTTTACGTAAATACAATAATTGTATTTACGTAAAATTGTATTTGGTTGGGTAAGGAGAGGAGTAGAATGGTGGATGGTGAGTCTTAAATCAGCCTATTGTCGGTCGCAAGCCCGAGACACCATTCTGCTCACCTCTTACCCACACACGATGGACCCGGCACCCGCACGGTAAATCCATAGAATGCTTAGAAATTTGTCTTGTTGATTGTAAGTAAAAAATCACATTTACCAAAATTGCAAATGGCTCATACTTTCAACAAGAACAACAAATAGGTGGTAGGCAGACTGATGGAGGTAATTTTCCCAGTCTGCCGAGGCGGGGAAGTATCCACCGTTCGTGCCGATAAGCCCAGTAAAGTGTATCCACACGTTTCGGGAACAGGCTCGAATTGCCGACATGCCCAGTCAAGCCGAACAGATATCATGAGTGTCTGATTGCAGTTGCTAACATTTATGGACCTTGACCACGCCACAAATAAATTTTGTAAATGGTTATTGGGGTTCTTGGACCTCGAGTACCGCTTACCATTCATTAGTTAAGTCCGTGGTCCATTTAGACTCAGGGGTACCGGGTTCAATTCCTGGTCGGGACACAAAAATATTTATTAATGTAAATAGATTTAATTAATATTTAATTTATTTGTGATATGTCTTGAGTTTGTTACGCTGGAGACATCGACGAGCTTGCCACTTGTCATGATTGGCCTATAGTAAAGTTGACTAAATGTGAATCCGCTTCTTTATAAGCGTGGTTTCTGACCACCCCGAAAGCGAAACAGTCGTGATGATACTTTACTTTACTTGTTTAAAAACTGGTATGTATATAAAAAGAAGAACAAGACAATCAAACAGACAAAGCCTCTTTTACATATGTAATATTAGTACGAATGGATTGGGAACGAAAACTCTATGCTATTGTTGAAAAATTAGCAAAAGGATTTCGTCGAAAATGCCTGAACTCACTTTCACAGCCCAGCGGATCACAATAATAACCTTTTTCCATACATTGTGAACGTATGAATAGGAATTCTTTCAATCGACATGCCAGAACGTATGCCGACCCAGAGGCATGACCTAAAATCGTGTAACATTTTTAATAAGAACGGCTTCATTCTTTGGAATTTTTGTTCGTTTTATACAATACATGAAATCCTAATTGAGCTCTCTTTTAAAAAACTGATTCCAAGCTTTTTTAGAAGGTACCACCGATCATACACGTAACAACCTAGAAGCTATTAATCTACACATCCTAGACCTCTACCGTTGAATTTGGGCTTTCTAGAATTTTCTGGAGAAGGAAGAAGAAAGAAGACAAATTTCTAAGCATTTCATGGATTCACCGTGCGGGTGCCGGGTCCATCGTGTGTGGGTAAGAGATGAGAAGAATGGTGTCTCGGGCTTGCGACCGACATAGGCTGGTTTAACAAAAAGAGGCCTCCTTTATTTTTTTTCTATTGCGCGATAATACGCTCACCATCCACCATTCTACTTCTCTCCCTACCCAACCAAATACTGTATGATTCCGTTAATGCCGTCTTGGAAGCTCGTTCCATAAATGTATTAACGGCAGACCTGCTTAGGCCATTTTGGGCTATTTTTTGTACTATTTGTGCTGTGTGCAATGATAAAAAAATTTAGATGTTAGAAAATGCCTTGTAGGCATTAATCTTCGCCTTTGTACATTTTTTTCGTGCAATAAAGAATTTAATAATAATAATACCTAAATTAGAAATCTTTAGACGAAACGCCTCCTATATGAGCGCTAAAATATATAATTGTTTGCCAAAGGTATGGACAGAGATGCCTTATAAAAGATTCTGTACAGTACTGCATGCGTGGCTAGTTCAGGAATGTTTCTATACTTTGGAGGAATACTATGTGTATTTTAAGCAACACAAAGGTTTTTGTGAAGTAAAGTTACTAAAGAAGCAACGCTGAGTTTTTTAGTAACTTTACTTCTATAACAGTTGTTGTAAATTTTTGCATGCTTATGGCGAAATATGTGACCCATTTAATATTAATAAGACCTAATATTGTTTGTTACCATGTTTCCTGCAAATAAATATTTAAAAAAAATAATAATAATAATAATAAATAGTAGTTTATTTATTTATTTACAAACACGTAAACCTAAAATAACAATAAATTCAACATAATTATATATACTTACATAATATACTTTTATATATACTGTAATATTAATATACTAAATAGTAATACATGCACAAAAATATACATATATACACTTATTAACATTGTTGGGAGCTATATAGAAAGTGTAGATGAATGATGTGTCTTATGTGTACATTATTACTTGCTTAAAACCTAGGACATTTAATCGACGATCAATGTACCACCTTTAGGTGCCACAACATGCACAAAATATAAGTGGCAGGTAATAATGGATAATTAAAATTAAAATCAAATCAAATTAAATTCTAAATTTAAACATACAAAAAGCTTAATAATAAGTATGAAACACGTCTACAAAAACATTGTTAATACAATAAATATCTAAATAATTTGCAGTAACAATAATAATTAAGAGAGATATCAATCCTCACTATATCGTTTAAATAATTTTATTGTTAAGACAAATGTTTTTTGTTTACTATACCGTGTAACTTTGTATGCTCTTACGTTAGACTAATATATTATTCTATTGATAGAAACAAACAACTTTTCCTAAGAATTTTGTCGGAAATGACAAAATAATTTTGGCTTCATTATACAGTTTGTATTGAGAATACAAAAAAAATGTCATTTCCGACATATGGTCTTTTAGGAAAAGTTGTTTGTTTCTATCAATAGAATCACAAATTAGTCTAACGTAAGAGCATACAAAGTCACCCTGTATATTACTGTACAATTAAACATATAGTAAATATAACTTAATTTTGGTGTACCCAGGTGTGAAATCTTGCACCAACAATAAGGCACCAGCTGCATTACCTAGCAATAATTATTTTCAACCCTCAGGTGTATTTTAGTACAGTCGACTAAACTAAAAAGTACCAGTTGATTTAGAAAAATAATAATGATAAGCATAAAATACATAAGATAAGTGATTAATATATTCAACTAGGAAACACTATTCTGTTTATTTATAAAAAAAGTGGCAAGTAATTGTTTAAACATGTGAACAGAGAGAGCTTGCTGATGGTCAGTGGGAGCTTGTTCCACTGACAAGCAGCAGATACGGTCTGAATATCTGCTGGAAGTGTGGGGTTGGACTTTAAGTTGATGAATAAATGATGAAAATGATTGTATAAATTTTAACATTTAAAAACTTTGATCGTCATGTGTCTTTCCACTCCTGGATGTAGGCCTCCCCCAAGGCTCGCCACTGTACGCGGTCTTTTGCAACCCTCATCCAACCCTTACCAGTGACCTTCTTTAGGTCATAGATCCATCTGGCGGGGGGTCGTTCCGTACGTGGTCTCCACTCTAGAATCCGTTTGCCACATCGATCCTCGGTTCTGCGGTAGATATGTCCGGCCCATCAGTAACTTTGGTTGTTTGGCATAGTGTTGATGTCAGTCATGAGTGTCTGATCCCAGTTGCTAACATTAATGGACCTCGCGCGCCACTTACCTTTAGGTGGACGTCGTACTAAAGTATTATCACGACCGTTTCCCTTTCGGGGAGGTCAGAAACCACGCTTATAAAGCGGATACACATTTAGCCAAACTTTACTATAGGCCAATCATGACAAGTGGCAAGCTCGTCGATGTCTCCAGCATACCAAACTCGAGAAATATCACAAATAAATTTAATATTAATTAAATGTATTTATTTACATTAATAAATATTTTTGTGTCCCGACCAGGAATCGAACCCGGTACCTCCGAGTCTAAATCCACGTCGTACTATTATAAAAAAAATAAAAAATACTTTGATATTGAAAAAGAAAAAATATCTGCTGAAACAATAATGTAACCAACTTTTTGTTTTATTTTTAAGTTGGGTCAATCGTGTACTTTGTCGACTGTACCGTTGTGAGTTGCTCAACTGCAGATGTCATAAAGGGGCTACTGCCTCAATTACCCGTACGGGGCGGTTTGACACCTGCCCTCACGTAATTGATAGAGTGCCGGCACGAAAGATGATCGATGGCCTTGATAAAGACAAATTTAGTAAAGTTGTCTTAACTTCACTATTAAAAAGCCTCCGGTCTAGCAGTTAAGTACCAGGTTCGATTCCTGGCCGGGACACAATAATATTTATTAATTTAAATAAATAAATTTAATTAATATTTAATTTTATTTGTGAGCGTTCTCAAGTACGATGGAGACATCGACGAGGTTGCCACCTGTCATGAATAGCCTATAGTAAAGTTGACTAAATGTGAATCTGCTTCTGCTATGGTTTCTGACTACTCCGAAAGGGAATACGGTTATTATGATACTTTACTTTTACCTACGCTTTTGTACATTTTTATGCACTTAGTAACATACCGTCTAAAGTTACATAGAGGTATGAACACTGAATCCCAGATCACTAAAAGCATTTTGTGCAGATCTCTATTACTCACTACGGTTAGTTATCTATTGATCTAATGCAATTAACTCAAGCGACGCTCCAGGGAATCGGCTAACGTCTGTCTATCTTATCTAAAATATACTATTTAATTATTTTTTATTTAAGACTATTGCACGAAGTACAAAGGCGCGACTTTATAATAATGCTTGGAGACATTTCTGATGGCCAAATCAACAGGGGACAAATTGGACCAAAAAAAAAAATCTAATATATTTTTTTATACAAAGAGAATAAAAGAATTACAAAAATAAATAATAAAATTTTTTTCGCGAAGGAAATAAGGTACAATGATTAAAAAAAAATAATAATAATAATCTAAAAACTTACATTTTAAAACATAAATTACTATTAATAAAAATAAACCTAATTAATAAATAAAAATATAAAACTAAAATTAAGAAAAAAGAAAATAAAAATTATTATAAATAAAAAATTTGCTTCAAATCGCTGCCAATGGGCAAAGTGCCAAGGATACTGGCAGCATTGCCACGTTGAATGGCAATACTGATTCTTTGGCCCAAATATTGCCCAGCCCTTTTGTCTCCCGAGGTGTTGACGAGCTGTTTTGACAACGCCTAGAAAATTTCGTGTGCACTTGGTCCCCACGGCCCGTGCCGAGAGTTTCAACTCCAAACGGCGCAAAAACACATCTCCCAATAAGCTGAGTGTATTTCCGCCGCTTGAGGTTCTCTGCTTGTAATGCAGCAGCGCCTGGGTCCTTAGAGGTCAAGGACAAGTGGGAAGGCGCCAGGGTGTCCACACAGGTGGCATCCCACACAAAAGGCAAACCTATCCTCCATGGAACCAACGTTATTCCATCGGGCCGCTTGCCATCGTCGCGGGCCATGCCACTGGGTTCTAATATTGCTGGCGAACCCACAGACACAAGGGCCCGACGAATAACGTCATTGAGGCAGGCGTGCCTTGGGATGCGACCTTTGCTCTTGCTGCAGGATAGGCCGTGGTGGCCGAGTGCCCCGACGTTGTCTCCACATTGGCAGCGATTGATAATAAACTATATTACAATAAAAACTAAATTTAAATGAAAAAAAAAAATACAAAAAAAAAACAAAAGTTTTTTTTCTCTAGTTTTAAATTTAAATATTTAATTGAATTGTTACTTTTTAATTTTAGTGGCTACGGTATGTGTATTTTAGCCCGTGCGCATGGTTGGGTTGTGGAATAGGGAAGAAGGGATAAAGTTGTAGAGCTCTTCAGAACACTGGCAGTAGTATAGCTTGTAGAGCATGCTTAGGGAGGCCATATCTCGGCGAAGCTGCAGCGATTCGAGAGTTTTAGACACTGTAATGTCGTCCACTATTCGAATTGCACACCTCTGCAGGACATTGAGAGCTGTAAGGTCTCATCCCTTCATCCTTATTTGTGCTTTATAAAACATAAGTCGGAGTGAGAGCGGAAAAAACCGTATTACCTTGTTCAGTATCCCCAGTTTTTGGACGCTATTTTGGTGATGCTCTTAATGTAGTTTCGGTGATTAAGATATAGGTAGTTGTTTATATAAAAATATTTTCTTTTTAATAATTTACACATACATACATACATATCTTCACGCCAAATCCCTTGCGGGGTAGGCAGAGACAATTGAGCGCCACTTGTCACGGTCACGACAAACCTCTTTCGCTTCTTCGACATTCATCAACCTCTTCATACATGCCCTTTTGTTTCGATGGCTTTTCAATTTCAACGCACCTTCAGCTATTGTTTTCTTAATTTGGTCGTAATATGTGAGTCTAGGTCTACCAGGGCCTCTTTTACCCACAACTTTCGCATTATATATCTGGTTCGTCAATCTCTCTTCATTCATCCTTTCAACATGCCCGAACCATCGTAGCATGCCTTTTCTTATTTTTGTCCCTATGCTTTACGTACCCTTTTTCGTATTTCGTCATTACGTATGCGGTCCGTCAAAGTGACGCCGCATATCCGACGCAACGATCACATTTCTACTGCATTAACTCTACTCTCATGCGTATTCTGACAATTCCACGTCTCGCTTCCATACATAAGTGTTGGTACCAGCATGGCATTATGTATGGCGAGTCGAGCTTTGTCACATTCCGACTGGCGATCAGTGACCCCAGGGCACCGTTGACACTATTTCCCGCGTTCACTCTTCATTCAACATCCCTATCATACTTCCCATCCGCAGTGAAAACACTGCCCAGATATATAATTTCATTTACTTGTTCTAGAGTTTCATCATCAATCTTTATCGTCACGGTTGTCATCCTTCTTCTTTCAAACACTAGTAGTACCTTTGGTTTTTCTCGCATTCAAATACACATACATAGATATTATAATAGGCGCGGTGGTGGCTCTTTTGTAAGAACGCTTACCTTAAATCCTACAACAGGTTTAAACCCCCCCCGGCATGTACCAATAAGAATTACACTTCTTTTGTCATAGATTTACAAAACCACCGTTCCCGTGCCTCGGAGAGCACGTTAAGCCGTTGGTCCCGGTTGTATCAAATACCAACTTGTGGAATCGTTAATAAATTGTCATTAAAAATTTACAACAGATCCTCTCCAACCCGTGTGGCCAACGTAGCGAGTGTAGGCCAAATTCTCCAGATATATTTTCTGGAAGGCCCATCTTCAACAGTGGAGGTCTAGGACGCTGTGATCTAGGGGCTGTAGATAGATAGATAAATTCTTTATTGCACAGAAAATAAAACATTTTACAGTACATAGGCAAGCTTAATGTCTAAAAACATTATCTAACAGCTAACCTTTAGGAGAAGTGAGCAGGGATTGTAAGGTGCATGACCACTAATGTTTGACAATGAGTGTTATTGAGAAAACGACTTATAACTAAAAGTAATATATAGATATGTATATATAGGCTGTAATGAAAAAAAAAATGAATAAAATTATAATAGTGAGCATCTCTTATTACTCATATCGATAAAGTGAGTCGACTTACTTGGAATTTTCCCACATTCGTTTTTCTTTTATAGGTAGCTGCCACCTTCGCGACGATCATGGGTACCAATTATAACGTATTCTTTCCTCTTTTTCAGACAGCGAATTATACTCCGGTACAGTAGCAGACTTTAGCGGTATGGAGCCGATAATATATCGCGAGCCGCTACAGACGGAATCCTACGACTCTATGACGTTAAACGGTAAGAATTTATAATACTACCCACATATAGTTTATTCCCGCGTTACCCGTGGTCAGCAAAAACAACCTTCAGATCAGTATCGCTGTGCAGCGGAGGAATGCTCGAGTGTTCATGATCAAGTCATGTCATCAGTTTTATTTTTAATTTAAATATTTTTATTAGCTAAATGTACGTACAGTTTTTACCTTCAGATCACAAGTCATAATATTTTGATTTGGACATTTTATATGCTATATGCATTTCTGAATTTTATGGATCATTTCTGTTAAATTTCATAAAAATCTGTTTAGTAATATAGGGCTCTAGCCACCATCGAGGTTCCAGCTCTTCTGGAGCCTGCTGGAGTTATCCTAGATGATGGCAAGAGTCCCGATGGTATGACGTTGGTCCACTGGGAACGAGGACGTGCTTAATTTCCACTCCTCCATTAATGTTAAAAAAAAAAAAAAAAGATCATGCCCATTTGTCTTAGAGAAATGGACCCAATAAAATGTTCTCGTGCCATAACGATTCCTTTTTTATTTGATAGTTAATATATTGTGTTTTCATAAACTGTAATTAATTTTATAACGACAATTGACAAAAACTTTTTTTTACGTTAATAATTACATAGTTTCGATCCTGCCGATTTGGAATCCAGTGTTTTATCTATAATAAAGTACCTGGTCATAATAAAGAACCTAATCGTATAAATAGTGCTTTGTAACTATTTCATACATAAATTTTAAGCAATTGACTATTTAATTAAATTATAATTTAATGGTGGGGTAAAAGAGACGTTGTAATTAAATTAAAAAAAACTAATTAATTGTTATGATAATTGAATTATAATTACTTGAGGCACGCTGCAAAAAAGTTGGGTCCTGGTTTTGGGCAATCTCTTTTCAATCATTTATTTACTTTCCAATACATATAACTTATTAAATAGCCCGCCAAACTGTAACCACAACAGTTTGTTGGAAGAGACAATTACTCTCGAAGCTTAATATTAAATAATAAATATTTATAGTAGGTACATAAAAAAGATGCGCGGACGCGAACCACTCTCCCCCCGCGCGAACAACCCGTCCGCCTACAAGCTTGGCGGCTGTTTGTGGCAATCCCAAAAACCCCGAGATTAGTCAAGTACAGTCCCAGGAATTTCAGGGCCAGAAAACTCTAGTAGATTGTATTTGATTTTGCAGACCCAAAGCCACTAGAAAGAGAACAGTGTAATAGGCGCGCGCATTAACAATATGAATTTATATCCATTGTTTGGTTAAGCTTTTGTGTATTCTCGGTTATCTGTGTTTCCTCGTTCGGGCCATCGCTCTTCAATAACCTGTCAAATGTCCGTCAAACTGTTTGCATTGGGAACAACGGGTTTTGGAAAGTCAACGCCCGTGATGGACTTGACGGCCTAAATGCGATTAGGCATTGACCTATAATGGCGAGTGAATTTAACGCTCATAGTAAACCCAAATTCTACATATTTTAAAGGCTTTGGTTATTAAATAAACAATGATTGGTTAGATAATTGGACATTTAATATGAAATTAAACAGGCTGCCAGTAATAGTTCTGTGTTCATCTTGGCGCTTTTTTACTTAATTTTGCTTTGACAGTTTACGTTATTTTTATATTATTATATAACATTAATTTGTATATATAATGTTCATTCGGGTTAACCAAATAATAACATTAAAATTAATTAAATTTAAATTCATTTAAAACTTTTTAATACTTTATTAATAAATACAATAAAAATAATTTATCTAAATATTTAATTATATATACATATAATACTAACTAACATACTTACCTTAATAGAATTCTATTATTGTTTTTTGTAGTTGATTTGATTGTTACTAGTAGCAGAGTGAGTGCCCAACAACATTAACTTTTTAAATATCTCAAGTAAGCCTTGACTTATACTATTATCGTTGAATAAACCTATGTGCCTGAATAAATAGTTCTTAAATAATATATATAAGCACGATTTGTCAATTCCGCCTTGCCCTCAACTTTTTAAAAAAGTTGAGTATGACATAAGGTAAAATTAGACATGTATCAGATATTGAACGACTCTGCTGCAAGACCACTTGCATTATATAGTGCCAATTAGCTGTCCCCTATAAGACCAGGGCTACCTTAGTATAGGGGACAGAAGTCGTCTATTAAATTAAAGATGTACAACAATGTAATGTATATTTATTTTGTGTCAATAAACTATTATTATTATTATTATGGTACACTAGAAACATCGACGAGCTTGCCATTTGTCATTATGGGCCTATAGTAGATGGCTAAATTTGAATCCGCCTCTTTAAAAGCTTGGTTTCTGAAAAAGAGTCATGACATTGATACAAAAAATTGTTATAAAAAATGAAATATCATACTTAATAAAAAATACATTGTGTTGGACCAGCCCTGTGTTTGACTTGTCCCTTTAGGCGCTTTCTTTTTACTTTATTTCGCTTTGGCGTCGTTCGACTTGGCGTTGCTCTATGGTTATCATACAATTTAAGCAAAATTCGGTAGAAAAAAGTCGAACATACCACGGTTAGAATTTTTCTAAGAGATTTTTTACAATGATTGTCCGCTTTAAACGGCGCGATGATCTGTCGTGACGTCATGGCGGAACACGTCTTTTTGCGACCAATAAGTTGCCTAGTTCTTTAATCTAAGTCAATTTGATTAGGATTGATCTAATTTGCCGATTGCGAACAAGATTTAATTAACATTACTTAGTCGATTCTCTATCTAATTGTGTATGTTACCTTTATGAATGACATTACATTTCATTCAATTCAAATAATTAATATTGCGAAATATAGTATTAGTTAATTGGATTTCATTTAATAATAATAATTTTACAGGCAACCACAAACCTTTAATACTTGCCGTATAGTCAGGAAGTTTGTAATAAAAGTAGCACCGAACACTTAATGCTCACTTTGCCGAGGCCCGTGAGCATCATTAGGTTAACCAGCTAAATGCTGAGATTCTTTTAATTAAAATAATAATAATTGTGTGGGGGAGATTGCCAACTCCCTCACCCGTGGACGAGCCAGCTCCGTGAAGTCCAAAGAAGCAGAAGCACTTACCTCTTCCAGCAGCAGCTGACAACGTCTCAGTGGAGTCGACCCCAGGGTTCCATGCTAAAACTCTTTTCACATAAAACTAATAATCCAAGAAACAGTTCTGACCGATAAATACACTCGCATTACACTAATACACTATTAAACAAAGCAACACAATTTTTGACCAACAATATCCACAGTAAATTAATTTACAAAACAAAAACTTGCACTTGTCATGTCGACGCAAAATGGCGCGAAAGTCTCCTCTGTTTTTTTTTTTTTTAATTGTCTTTAAAGGACATTGTACAGAATACATCAGTCCTAAACACGTAATTTATTTGCATAATATATGTTTATAACAGAGTTCATAAGCGAGTTGGGGATCATCAAATTCCAGATGTTGCAGAATTTGATGCTTTACTTGGAGTCACTCGCGGCATTATAGCCCAAACACGTCGGGTAAAATATGGGAGTTGACAGCGCGGGAAAACCGCAAAAAATAAACTGCAACTTGTGCCCCATATTTAAAGTCCAATTTATTGTTTTCCGTAATTATTCACATTGCAGCACATTATTAAACAAAACAACACCACTTTTGGCCAATAATATCCACAGTAAATTAATTTACAAAACAAAAACTTGCACTTGACATGTCCACGCAAAATTTCGCGAAGAACTCGAGACAGAGAGCTCTCCTCTGTGTTTTCTTCTCCCGAGGGATAGTGAATGAAGTGATAGGGAAGGCAAAGGGTTCTAGCCCATACAGCCAAGTCTGACGCAATATATCTTTTTTTATGAGTTAATGAGGATATCATCAAATTCCAGATGTTGCAGAATTTGATGCTTTTCTTGGAGTCACTCGTGGCTTTATAGCCCAAACACGTCGGATGAACTTGCAACTTGTGCCCCATATTTAACGTCCAATTTATCGTTTTCCATAATTATTCACATTGTAGCACACTATTAAACAAAACAACACCATTTTTGCCCAACAATATTCACAGTTAATTAATTTACAAAACAAAAACTTGCAATTGACATGTCCGCGCAAATTGGCGCGAAGGACTCTTATTGATTTATTTTTAAAATAGTAACAGTATTTTAGGTCAGACTATGTAGTCGTATATAAGTCCTAATACATATTGTTGTTACCATACATATTTCCTGCAAATATATTATTTAATTTCACAAAATACGAAAATTTAACTATTTGTTTTTTTACATTTTCAGCGCCAGACTTCGTAAATTCTCTAGTACACGGCAATTTCGTGTATTTTTTCTTCCGTGAGACCGCGGTCGAGTACATAAACTGCGGGAAGGTGAGTTTTTGCTTTTATTTTTCGAGATTTTTTCGTTTGAATTCAAATTTAATTGGGTTATGCAGATCTAACGGCTGGTATTTCAATCCTTTTTTAAGACAATCATAGTTTAAGTGCAAAAATTAAAGTTAAGAAAGTGGTGCTTTACTGGCCCTAAGCCTAAGATCGTGCTATATTTTTAAAAAATAATCCATAGTTTCCGTTTATATATTTATTTATTCAGTTTTATTACCTTTCTGATTTATAGTAATAATATACTTTTATTAAAAGCAACTAGACTCACTTCATCACATCCCCAAGAACATTCCTAGACCTCCACTGTTGACTGTTAATGTCAGTGGTTAGATACGCAGGAGAGGCCGAGTCTGTCGTACCGTCACACCTAGAACCAAACTTGCTCAACGTCATTCTGTTGTTGCTGGTCCTAGATTGTATAATATAATAACACAGCCCTAAATATAAAACTCTTACTTTTAAAACATGTAAACTTAAAGTTAAAAAATACTTGCAAAAACTAAGTTATGCTCTTTCCAACCCGTCGGGCCAGAATGGCGAGTGTAGGCCAAATTATTCAGAAAATTCTGGAAGGCCTATATTCAACAATAGAGATCTAGAACTCTGTCATCTAGGGCTGTAATGATGATAGCACGACGCAGAGTGGGACGACCCCCAGACAGATGGATGGATGTCAAAGTCAAATCATTTATTACAATTTGGCCTTCTCGGGCTCTTTTGTATTGTCACATTACATAGTTATAATTATGTAAATAAATTATGTTAAATTTATTACAATACAATTGAATTGACCTAAATATAAACATACACCAACAGTAAAAGGTGTCCAAAATATATTAATAATATACATTTGCACATCTACCAGGCATTTTTGTCACTAATAAAATCATTTATCTTACAATAGGCCTTGCCTATAAGTCGACGTTTGACATGAATTTTTAGTTTATCGAAACACAAGCTAGTTAGTTCCTTTGGGAGTGTGTTATAAAAACGAACACCAAGTCCCAAAAAAGACTTACTAGTTTTACTGAGGCGTAGGTGAGGCAAAGCTAATTTGTGATTATTGCGTGTGTTGCGAGAATGCAAGTCACAATTCCTTTTAAATTGTTTTATATTCTTGTGGACATACATAATATTTTCTAGAATATACTGAGATGCCACTGTAAGAATATCATACTCTTTAAACTTATCTCTTAGCGAAGTGCGAGCGGTCAAATTATAAATATATCTAGATGACCTAATGAAGGTCGCTAATGGGGAATAGATGAGGGCAAAAAGACCGCGTGCATCGGCGAGCCTTGGGGGAAGCCTATATCCAGCAGTGTAGAGACATATCATCGATGATGTTAAAATAACTGAAACTGCCTCCGTAGCCTAGCGGTTAAGTCCGTGAATTTAGACTCGCAGGTACCGGGTTCGATTTCTGGTCGGGACACAAAAATATTGATTAATGTAAATGTATTTATTTACATAATATTTAATTTATTTGTGATATTTCTCGAGTTTGGTACGCTGGAGACATCGACAAGCTTACCACTTGTCACTATGAGCTTATAGTAAAGTTGGCTAAATGTGAATCCGCTTATTTATAAGCATGGTTTCTGACCACCCCGAAAGGGAAACCGTCGTGATGATACTTTACTTCTTTATAATGAAATAATGGCATGTCACAAATGCCTGACATTAATGATGAATGCCATTTCTTCCAGTCTGTCTTCTCCCGCGTGGCTCGCGTATGCCGCGATGACCGAGGCGGTCCTCATCGGTTCAAACAACGCTGGACGTCGTTCCTCAAATCAAGGCTCAACTGCTCCGTGGCCGGCGATTTTCCTTTCTACTTTAACGAAATACGTAAGTACAAATACACAAGCATAAGTATACGTAGCACAATTACGCGTAAAGAGATATAATTCTTTAAGGAACACTTACAGCTTCCAACAAATCATTTCTTGTATAAAAAAACTAGATGACAATCGAAAATTTCTACAAATATCCTAAACTACTAAAACAAAAATAAAAAATGTTATAAGAACCCTCAACATGATTTTTAAATATCTATTTGATGATACCCCACTCAATATAGTTCGTCGACTTTTTTTTTTTTTTTACAATATGGCGTCTGGTTGCCGCCTTAATTAAATTTGATTAACGTCATATCTTCAGTGACACTCGCGCGATGAAGACGAATCGATTGACGTGAGAATCATCAAAATCAGCCAACGTTTGGTCTCCAGTGTGCCACGAAGGAACACACATATGTACGAGTACATACATACGCTGGTAAAATCATAACCCTTCTTTGCACCGCGCAGTCGGGTAAAAAAGTACTCTTATAAATAAAAAACTTGAGCAAGACAAATTTAAACAAAATAAAATATAAGCAAAAACTTAAACAAAAATATAATAATAATAAACAAATGAATAACTATTATTATTTATTAAATCGTTTATTCTGATAAAAACTTAAACTATTAACATTTTTTAAATTATACGCCAAACTGCATAACAGTTTGTTGGCGAATAGTACACCCTTTTTTTTACACTATATTTGTCAAAACACAAAATTATTTAACATTAAATCACATTACTGTTGTATTTACTTAGCAAAAGCAACTTTAATTTTTCTTTTTTTTGTCATTTTTACACAGTAATCAATGGGCATAATATTATTAAATATAATGGGAATTAAGAACTTTCTAATTCTTTTACCGTAATAGTTGTTATACCGATATTCATTGTATCTTGTATTTTGTGAGAATCTAGTATTATAACCACATCCAGTATAAACATTTTTGTATGCACTACCTTCAAATTGCTCCAGGGCTATTAAAAAGTTCACTTTATCGTGCACCGGAAGTGCATGTATATCTTGCAAATACCAAACAGCTTGTCAATCAGACAAAACAGCTAAATCTATAAATCAAATAAATGTAAATCCTGTACACCATATTTATAATACCCCAGGTGTAATTAATCCAAGATATTGTTGATGCATGTAAAAGCCAAAATAAGACATAATTATTACAATAAACATAAAAATTATAAATAATAATAATTTTTATTAAAAAAATATTTACAAAATATAAAATAAATAATAGTAATAATAAGGATAGGCATATAAGTCCCGTCCGCTTGAAATGTTGGCAAGAACGCTGGCTGCATTTCTCCGCTGAATTGCAATACTGATTCTTTGGGCGAAGAAAGAACCAGCCCTCTTGTCACGAGAAGAGACGACAAGACGCGATGTTATGTCTTTTAGTAACTTTTTTGCGTTTGGACTCCATGGGCCCAGAGTTTCTACAGCAAACGGCACAAATATGTAATCTTTTAATATACTTACAATGACTTACACACTTGCGCCGTTTGCCGGACTCCGTATTTTCCGCCGCGGCCCCCGTTTTATGAGACCGGATTATGTCTATTTAGCATTATCAATGCGAAGACAACAAAAACCTATGATAATTTAAAAAAATACATTAAACGCCTTTACAAACTTAACTAATTAATTATTAATTTCAGAATCAACAACTGAACTAATAGAAGGTGTCTACGGAGGGTTAAGTGCCCAATTAATGTATGGTACCTTCACGACACCAACCAACAGTATATCTGGCAGTGCAGTCTGCGCCTTCAGTATGCAAGATATAGCCGACACGTTTGAAGGAACTTTCAAGGAACAGAACGCCATCAACTCAAACTGGCTGCCAGTAAATAGTGCCAAAGTAAGTTTTATTTTGTTATTATACATAAAATACGTATTAAATACGACGTAATACACCATATTCTACTTATTTTAAAGGGTTTGATTAATAAATAATCAAGGATTGGTCAGATAATTAGAGATTTAACATTAAATCAAACTGGCTGCCGGTAAATAGTGCCAAAGTAAGTTTTATTTTGTTATTATACATAAAATACTTATTAAATACGACGTAATTTTATTTTATTTTATTTTATTAGGAAAACTTATGGTTACAGAGTTTTAATTAGACATAAATATAAACACTTAAACCACTAAAAAGTTTCCACAAATAGAAACAACAGACACGGCACTAAAGTATTTTCTTTAAGAAACAGTCTATACTATAAAAACACATTTTCAAAAATATTATAAAACAATAAAGCAATCATTCACAGTCATGTAGTTACAGCAAAATGATAATAATAGAAAGTCAAGGTAGCGACATATTAAAGTACTTTGTACTGAGTGCTCGCCTAGCCGCCTTATAGCTTGTACAAAATAGGTCAAAATCGAAATCACGCAAAAGCTCATCAAATCGACTGCAGGTCCTCCAGATGAATGAATTCCGACGATAGCTCGTATCGGCGTGTGGTAGTAAGCCGAATGTCGTGTTGAGACGCAACGTTCTTCCTGGTACTTGTATATCTAACTTTTACTAATACACCATATTCTAGTTATTTTAAAGGGTTTGGTTAATAAATAATCAAGGATTGGTCAGATAATTAGAAATTTAATAATTAAATCAAACTGTCTGCCGGTAAATAGTGCCAAAGTAAGTTTTATTTTGTTATTATACATAAAATACTTATTAAATACGACGTTATACACCATATTCTAGTTATTTTAAAGGGTTTGGTTAATAAATAATCAAGGATTGGTCAGATAATTGGAGATTTAACATTAAATCAAACTGGCTGCCGGTAAATAGTGCCAAAGTAAGTTTTATTTTGTTATTATACATAAAATACTTATTAAATACGACGTAATACACCATATTCTATTTATTTTAAAGGGTTTGATTAATAAATAATCAAGGATTGGTCAGATAATTGGAGATTTAACATTAAATCAAACTGGCTACCAGTAAATAGTGCCAAAGTAAGTTTTATTTTGTTATTATACATAAAATACTTATTAAATACGACGTAATACACCATATTCTATTTATTTTAAAGGGTTTGATTAATAAATAATCAAGGATTGGTCAGATAATTGGAGATTTAACATTAAATCAAACTGGCTGTCGGTAAATAGTGCCAAAGTAAGTCTTATTTTGTTATTATACATAAAATACTTATTAAATACGACGTAATACACCATATTCTAGTTATTTTAAAAGGTTTGATTAATAAATAATCAAGGATTGGTCAGATAATTAGAGATTTTACATTAAATCAAACTGGCTGTCGGTAAATAGTGCCAAAGTAAGTTTTATTTTGTTATTATACATAAAATACTTATTAAATACGACGTAATACACCATATTCTAGTTATTTTAAAAGGTTTGATTAATAAATAATCAAGGATTGGTCAGATAATTAGAGATTTAACATTAAATCAAAATGGCTGCCGGTAAATAGTGCCAAAGTAAGTTTTATTTTGTTATTATACCTAAAATATTTATTAAATAAGACGTGTTTTGACAACACCTTGAAAAAAATCTGTGCATTTGGTCCCCGCTGCCCGAGAATACCAAATGGATCAAAAAAACACCTTCTAATAAGCTGGGTCAATTTCTACCGTTTGAGATTCCCCGCTGGTAATGCACCTGAAGTAAGACGTCAAGGACAGGTGGAAAGGCGCCAGGGTGGACACACAGGAGGCAACCATTACTAAAGGCCGCTTCCATTTTTATTATTTTATTGTTATTCTTCCCAAATGATGGTTATCATGTACTGCTTCTGATTCACCAATATGTACTATAAAACGATATTGTTTTATATCAATATTGTAAAAATTGACGTGTAAAAGTGCAGAACTATGCCTATTTGACCTATGCCCACTTGCAAAATAAACGAATTGAATTGAATTGCCAACGTCGCGGGGCATGCCACTGGGTTCTAAGATGGCTGACGAACCCACTGACACAAGGGCCCGATAAATTACGTCATTAACGCTGGCGTGCCTTGGGATGCGACCGGAGCTTGCTGTAGGAGTGGCCGTGGTCTACACTAAAAACTACTTTATCTTCCAGGTGCCTGAACCTCGTCCAGGGACCTGCCACAACGATTCCAGACAACTTCCAGACCAGACGCTTAACTTTATCAAAACCCACGCTCTGATGGACGAATCAGTTCCAGCCTTCTTTGGCGAACCAATTGTCATTAGAACCAGTTTTCAGTGAGTATTTTACTTGTACCCTAAGAGTACAAAAAAAGTACAATTTTGGACGTTCAATAGACTAAATTCCCCTCATATTATACCGCTTTCGTTTGCGTATGAGGTACGAGGGTCAAACTTTAAGTTCTTGGAAAATAAAAACTGAACAATCTAGTAAGTTATTAGTTTCATAACAGTAACACAGCATTTGAGTCACCTCCGTTAAAAAGCATTTCACTGCACCAATGAACAAGACGAAGTTTTTGGGCCTCGGTTAAATTTTGAGGTATACACCGGGCACAAAGCTTCCTGCAGCCCTATATTCTGTTACTTAGTCGCAAAAGTTATTAGTGGATTTCGTTATTAACATCAGAGATTGCGTCATAATTACAAAATATCATTCAATTCTCAACTCTATAAGCGCTCGACCTTGCAAATATCAACCTTAATAGCGTTATATATTTATAGTTAACGGATTTCATTATATAACGTTTGCGCTTAAATAACACAATAGGAACGCTAGCCGCTAAATGTTTATGGAGGATTTTGTGCACTTTAATAATACCGATGCCTAAGCTTGTGCGAAATGTCCGTCACTCTTTTATCAGTCACTATCATACTCCGCACAATACTGGTGTTATTTTCAGTCGTTGCCGCAGAAGGCCGGGACGCAGATTATCGGTGAGATTAGTGCGACCACGTTTAAACTCAATTAACCAGTTGTAAACAGTGGCACGAGATAGGACTTCATCGGGAAAGGCCAATCGAAGTCTTTCATAACTTTCTTGTTGACTTAAATGACATCAAAAGCCATAAAAATCATAGCACGAAAATTTTCTCGCGCCGACGTGACACAGACAATTTTCAATTTGCCGCCAAATCGTAAAACAAATGACAAATGAATGAAATACATTCTCAGTAACATCAGAAGAGTTATATTTTCAAAATTTTAAGTATTTTTTTTTGTTTACAAATCGCCAGTTCTAAAAACTTTGAGTTTGACCCACGTAGCTGCACAACTTTGATATCTGTTACCGGTGCAAGCTCTAAATATAACATTATTTAACAAACTGGTCTGTGCGCGCTATTTAAATTCACCAGAGACATAATACACTGTTTTTATTTTTTATATTTCCTTCATTATAGTCATAATACTGTATGTAAAATTATATTTATAGAACTTATATATTATTATAACAAATAACGCCGTATTATAACAAAAACCAACTAAGTTAGATATTTTTGCACAAAAATATTATGCACATTTAATTACTTATAATTTGCGTTTTCGGCCAAAACCGTTCGTTTAATTGCTTTATATAGTTTTATTAGTATGTAAATAACTAATTATTGATAAGTATGTATTGACGTCAAATATTCTCTATTCCTAATTGGATGGTCTGTCCAAGGTAGACGTAATTTTGTACAACTTCGATAGTGGCATTTCCCACGTAGATTGGTCTCGGTATGACATGGCCGTTGGACATGATTTTTGTTTTGTCTTGTCCATGTTCATACCGAATCTAACCCGCTGAGATGCCACATTTAAGCCGTTCAGCATTCCGCTATGATCTTCCAGCGAGCTAGCCATTATGACTACGTCATCCACGAATCGAAGGTTCGAGATATATTCTCCATTGACTTTTATGCCGCAGCCACTCCAGTCCAGCATTTTAAAGACATCTTCCAACGCGTTTGTAAACAGTTTCTCTCTATTAGTTTTGATCGCACCTGCCTTATCTTATCATAACTGCTTTTGTAGTCCTAAAGATTTGACCAGTATAGAATGTCTACCGGCATTAGGTCTTTGTACTTTGTGCAATGAAGTTTATAATTTAAAAAAATGTTCTATGGAGATGGTGAATATAATTTTGTATTCTTACTATTTCAGCTACAGATTTACGCACATAGCTGTGGATCCCCAAGTGAAGACACCTGGTGGAAAAGCCTATGACGTCCTCTTCATCGGTACAGGTATGTACTTTATAATTAACTATTTACTTATTTATTTATAAGCGCCAAGGAGTCTAAACGGCTGACGGAAAAATTTGGCGACAGAAAGGCTGGCAATTATTTCTATAACAATGGATAATTTAAATTGTAAATGTTGCTAGTCTCTAGAGGACATTTTTAATTTATAGATAGTTTATTTTTCATTAGCTTTAGTTTATTTATATATATTTTTATTTTACTTAAGTTCAGCTCGCACAATTCAACATTTTCAAATATTTTTCAAGTCTGTGTGCTTTTGAGAAATGTACTTCATCAGCTATTTTCTAAATGTTATGCTCTGTCTAAAATTAGGTATATAAAAGTAAATCACGATCACATACATCTTTCGCTCCTTCGACATTCATCAACCTTTTCATACATGCCCTTTTGTTTCGTAGACTCTGTACTGCATCTTTTACATGTGTTTTATTTATTTGATCGTGATATGCGAGTCTTGTTTTACCCACAGCTTTTGCATTAGAGGTATATCTTATTCGTCAATATTTTAACTCGTCCTTATTTTTATTCCAATGCTTTCTTTCATAACTATCCATTTCAAAGTCAACGTCGAAGTCAAAATATCTTTATTCACGTAAACCTATTACAGGCATTTGTGACACGTCATTATTTAAATTATTTTGAATGATTCTACTCCTGTAAAAAAAAGCGTGGTTTCTGACTACCCCGGAAGGGATACGGTCGTGATGATACTTTTTTCTTCTATCTTAAAATTCATCTATGAGTACCTACGACAATATAACACCTGGTACATTGGTATTTCGTCCATACTATCATTATTATATAAGTATGCGGTCTGCCAAAGTGTATCCGCAAATCCAACGTAATGAACTTATACTACAACTGTATTATTTTCTTTATAGACAACGGCAAGATCATCAAAGCAATCAACGCAGTATCTCACGATACAAACAAGAAAGCTGTTCCGGTGGTTATAGAAGAATTACAGGCATTTGCCGCGGGCTCACCTGTCAGGGGGCTAAGAGTGGCACGCGCTGGAAGAGACGCTGCGAGACTCATAGCAGTATCAGATGGAGCTGTGCTCAGTCTCAGGCTGCACAGATGTTCCAGCGACAAGATTAGTTCTTGCTCGTGAGTTTATTTATATAAAACTATCATTTTATTTAGTTGTTTCATATCATAGACGCTGCGAGGCATTTGTGATTTCATTGTTCAAATAATTTTGAATAATTCTACTCCTTATAGTGGACTAAACAGCAAAGCGGTTCAAAGAGTAACGTTAAAGTAAGTAAGCTGTTAGCAGAAGACCAGCAGCTTAGCAGATTCCAGTGACCTGTTAATGTTTAATCTGACTAAGAAAGGAATCTGCAAGGAAAAGTACTTATCATTCATTGTAAAATTCACCTTATGAGATTACAATACATGCAGCCCTATTCTGTTACTTAAGCGCAAAGATTATATAATGGAATCCATTAACTATGTATATAAATATATCACGCTATTAAAGTTGATATTTGTCAAGGTCGAGCGCTAATAGAGTCGAGAATTGAATAATATTTTGTAATTATGACGCAACATCTGATGTAAATAACGAAATCTACTAATAACGTTTGCGCTTAAGTTACAAAATAGGGCTATACAGCTGACATATGTACATACCATGTCAGAATTAAGATAGACAACTTACCCGTGTACAACATGGAAGCTGTCAAAAAGCTATTTAAACTTTTGCTATTTAAGAACAATAAATTTTTGGCCTTGGTCCCAGGCACTCCACAGCAGCTCCCTCACGGTCATAACGCATGTGCCAGCCATACCCCCGCTTAACCAGGCCCTTATAATAATAATAATAAATTGTTTATTATCAGGCAACAGATGGCCCATAGATAAATAATTTACAACTGAAATTCATAAAAAATATCATTAACTTAATTAATCTAAAGCTTCCGTATCTTCATCTTCTTGTGGTCATAGAAGTACCCATCAGGTACTGTGACCACCTTCTGAGGAGTACGAGAAACTTCAGTGGACGGTGCCGGCGTCCCTGCTGGGGGTGGTGCAGAGGGAGTAGGTGCTGCGCGGGGCCCAGGAACATCGTTGGTTCCGCGTGAAGCAAATCCACGAATTTATTTGCGGTACACAACACCGAGCCTTACACCTTAGAGTGCTGACCGAGAGCCGACACTGCAATGAATTTCTAAGGAAGGGACGACCACCGGACACGCAACACTATGAGAACCTCAACACTGACAAGGACTTCAACATAATTAAAATTTTAACTATATAAGTTTTTTTTGTTTTTGTTTTTAGTGAGTGCGTGGCTCTTCAAGACCCATACTGCGCGTGGGACAAGCAGGCAGGGCGATGTCGCGCCTACTCACACGGAGTTAGCAGGTGGCTCGACGAGAACTCCTTCTACCAGAGCGTCAGCACTGGCAGCCATTCTGCGTGTCCTCACAGTCAGTATTATTATATAAATAATAAATAAATAAATATTTCCAGACAGGTCACACAGCGCCATCTAATTTCCGTGGTAAGCTGCGAGGCTTGCGTTACGGAAACTAGATGGTTGATAAACAACATATTATACTTTTTTTTTTGTAAATATATACATATTATACATATAAACACCCAGACCGAGACAAATTATACAATGTACAACTTGCCCCCGGTGGGAATCGAACCCACGACCTCCCGAGTTCACGGCAACGTTTGTTACCACTAGACCACGGAGGTGGTATATCTCTCTAGAACTCAGATTTCTAGGAAATGTAATGCATACATATACATATCTTCATGCCGAATCCCTTACGGGGTAGGCAGAGACAATTGAGCGCCACTTGTCACGATCACGACATACCTCTTTCGCTTCCTCGACATTCATCAACCTCTTCATACATGCCCTTTTGTGTTGATGGCTTCTTAATGCACCTTCAGCTATTCTTTTATTTATTTGATCGTGATAGGTAAGTCTTGGTCTGCCAGGGCCTCTTTTACCCACAACTTTCGCATTATATATCTGGTTCGTTAATCTCTCTTCATTTATTCTTTTAACTTGTCCGAACCATCGGAGCATGCCTTTCCTTATTTTTGTCACTATGCTTTCTTTAATACCTACCCTTTTGCGTATTTCGTCATTACGTATGCGGTCCGTCAAAGTGACGCCGTATATCCGACGCAACGACCTTAAATGTAATGGTGTTTCATATTCAAATTTAAAATTCTTGTGCTAGAAGTGCTGGTCGCATTCCTCGTTAAATGGCATAACTTAACAATATCATTCAAGGGGCTCTTATCACTGCTAGAGGATCCTAGAACCCTCTGAGATTACCTATGTACCTAATTTTAAGTTTAGGTGCAATAAAGAATTGGTGCAGAAAAAAAAAACGATGACTAATTTATGGGTATATTATTTTCAGGTAAAGATACAAGTGCACTAGGAGGTCTAAGTTCAGGTCTATATGACGACGCGCGAGGGGAGCCCAAAGGAGAGGTCATCAATATCGTACAAGATAAGGACAACAAAGGAAACGGCAACAATAATGCAGGTACATAAGTCAACCGTACATTAACAAGCATTCTACATTCTATTTGTACTAGTCAACCGTACATTAACTAGCATTCTACATTCTATTTGTACTAGTCAACCGTACATTAACAAGCATTCTACATTCTATTTGTACTAGTCAACCGTACATTAACAAGCATTCTACATTCTATTTGTACTAGTCAACCGTACATTAACAAGCATTCTACATTCTATTTGTACTAGTCAACAGTACATTAACTAGCATTCTACATTCTATTTGTACTAGTCAACCGTACATTAACAAGCATTCTACATTCTATTTGTACTAGTCAACAGTACATTAACAAGCATTCTACATTCATTTGTACTAGTCAACAGTACATTAACAAGCATTCTACATTCTATTTGTACTAGTGAACCGTACATTAACAAGCATTCTACATTCATTTGTACTAGTCAACAGTACATTAACAAGCATCCTACATTCTATTTGTACTAGTCAACAGTACACATTAACTAGCATTTCACATTCTATTTGTACTAGTCAACCGTACATTAACAAGCATTCTACATTCTATTTGTACTAGTCAACCGTACATTAACAAGCATTCTACATTCTATTTGTACTAGTCAACAGTACATTAACTAGCATTCTACATTCATTTGTACTAGTCAACAGTACATTAACAAGCATCCTACATTCTATTTGTACTAGTCAACAGTACACATTAACTAGCATTTCACATTCTATTTGTACTAGTCAACCGTACATTAACAAGCATTCTACATTCTATTTGTACTAGTCAACCGTACATTAACAAGCATTCTACATTCTATTTGTACTAGTCAACAGTACATTAACTAGCATTCTACATTCTATTCTTTATTTATTATTATGCCTCCGTGGTCTAGCGGTTAAGTCCGTTGATTTACCGGAGGTACCGGGTTCGATTCCTGGTCGGGACACAAAAATATGTATTAATGTAAATAAATACATTTATTTATTATTTAATTTATTTGTGATATTTCTCGTGTTTGGTACGCTGGAGACATCGACGAGCTTGCTACTTGTCATGATTGGCCTATAACAAAGTTGGATAAATGTGAATCCGCTTATTTATAAGCGTGGTTTCTTGCCACCCCGAAAGGGAAACGGTCGTGATGATACTTTACTTTTACATTCTTATTGTATAAGTCAACCGTACATTTATAAGTATTCTACACTAGTAATTTGTACTAGTAAACCATACATACATTACGGGGTTCGAATCCACATAATGGGGTGTATCACTAAGTTTTTATCACGATAGATGGCGCATGATAGATGGTACCTAGTATAACTGTCAGTTGCATAGAAAACTATTTTATAATTTCTAATTTGTCTTTTAGGGTAGGTAACGTTAATTTGAAATACATTTTTCTGTTATAAACAAATAAAACCACGAAAATATTTTTTAAATGATGCGATATAAGTGTAAATTAAGGTACCATTGCCGCTAGCGATATCTCTGCCTGATACAAAAAAAAAAACAAACAAAAAACAAAAATATTTTATTTCTTTAAATACAAGTTTATATAGTACATTTTCTGGATCCCCCTTTAAGTTTAGTTAGACCTGTATTGGGGGACCCGCTTAAAGTTAAACATAATAGTATTTTATCAGAATGTGTTATTTTAATTTTATATGAAGGAAAATATGTATATTATGTGTTATAAGGGTTAGCTTTTTTTTTTTTTTTTATATATATACATTTTTTATTTTATTTTATTATTATTAATGGTTTTGTAGTTTTTATATGTAGTAAGTAATGTAGTCTCTTTTTTATCGTAAGGTTAAGTTACTTTTTTTTTTTTTTTTATATATTTATTAGTGTTTTTTATAGAGATACACCCCATTAGGATGTTAAAGAAAGCGCTTTTACATCTGAGCCAACTCCGCTGTAAGTCTGATCAGAATAATTTTATCAAGACTTTATTTATATTTTTTTTAGATCTATATTATATTAAACCAGAAGGTTTTCTGTGCTTTTGTGGATTTGGAAAAGGCTTTTGATAGAGTTGTAAGAAAGAAGCTTTGGGACATATTGCCGGAGTATGGAGTGAATGACAAACTGCTACAAGCTATACAGTCCCTGTACAAGGGCTGCAAAGCTTGTGTGCAGGTGGAGGGAGGTATGTCGCCTTACTTTGAATCCCAAATGGGCGTCAAACAGGGTTGTGTGCTTTCTCCTAGATTATTCACTCTATATCTCGACAAATGCCTAAAAAGAGTGAGAGAGAGTGACTGTGGGATAAAGATGAGTGATCTAGTGGTGAAATGCCTGCTTTATGCAGATGATGCTGTTCTTATGGCATCGTCCGAACAACAACTGCAATCACTAGTCACAAGAATGAAGGAGGGATGTGCAGAAAAAGGACTCCGTTTGAATGCGAGAAAAACCAAGGTACTCGTGTTTGAAAGAAGAAGAACGATAAAGATTGATGATGAAACTCTAGAACAAGTAAATGAAATTATATATCTGGGCAGTGTTTTCACTGCGGATGGGAAGTACGATAGGGACGTTGAAAGAAGAGTGAACGCGGGAAATACTGTTAACGGTGCCCTGGGGTCACTGATCGGCAGTCGAAAGTCAGTGACAAAGCTCGGCTCGCCATACACAATGCCATGTTGATACCAACACTGATGTATGGAAGCGAGACGTGGATACGTCAGAATACGCATGAGAGTAGGGTTAATGCAGTAGAAATGCGGTCGTTGCGGCGGATATGTGGCGTCACTTTGGCGGACCGCATACGTAACGTCGAAATACGGAAAAGGGTTGGTATGAAGGAAAGCATAGGGACAAAAATAAGGAAAGGCATGCTACGATGGTTCGGGCATGTTGAAAGGATGAGCGATGAAAGATTGACGAACCAGATATATAATGCGAAAGTTGTAGGTAAAAGAGGCCCTGGCAGACCGAGACTCACATATCACGATCAAATAAATAAAACACTGACTGAAGGTGCATTAAAAAGTCTTCGTAACCAAAGGGCATGTATGAAGAGGTTAATGAATGTCGACGAAGCGAAAGAAGTATGTCGTGATCGTGTCAAATGGCGCTCAATTGTCTCTGCCTACCCCGCAAGGGATCTGGCGTGAAGATATGTATGTATGTATGTATATTATATTTTAAGTCATCCATTATCATCTACCCCGTGATTGTTGAGTAACTGCTACGATGACAGGTCCAGAAGTATTGGCAGCCGATCCTCCTCCAGCAGCGTACTCCGTTGAGACCCTCGCCTTGGCTGTGGCAGCTGGAGCCCTGGCAGCTTTGGGAGCAGGATTCGCAGCAGGATACATCTGCGGAAGACGGTGCAAGAAAGACGAAGACGACAACATGCCGTATCCAGATACTGAGTATGAATATTTTGAGCAACGGCAAAATATTAACAGGTAGGTATAGACAAGAGGAAATTTTGTTAGTTCTTTTACCGGATTGTAATGGCCAAAGACCAAAAATTTAAGGATCTGTCACTGACGAACATATCAATAAAAATACGTGTTAATAATATTGAAAAACGTATATTGATTTTTCTTAATAAAATCTTTTCAATAACCAATTTATTCGCGCGACGGAATAGCGCCACAGATTAAATGGCGCGCCACTCTCAAGTCACGTGACAGTTATTGTTAGAGTGGGAGAAAAACTCGTCCGTAGACAGCACAAAATCAATGTTGCCATTTCAAAAAATAATTATTGTTTAGAAAACATGACACACTTATCAAATCATGCTGAGAACGCTTACAATGACTATGATACTGACAATAGTCCGAAATAAAGTATTACGTTTTGAACGTGATATCAATTCGGAACGGACTAAATTACATTTTTACTCCTATAATAAGATTTTATTTTTAATTTTAATGTAAAGAAGATAAGTTTCGGATTCTACGAATACTAACAAACTCACCTCTCACGGCTTTTTCAGTTCAACGCATATTTTACCGAATTTTGCTTAAAATATAAAAACCGCTTAAAACATTAAAACAAACGTCAGGGTATATAATAATATTAATAATAAAAAACTCTCATAGAATGCATATGTAGGTAACAGTAAATATATCAACAGTTACAATGTAACGTTGTATACGTAACATTCATAATTAAAATGAAATAAAAATTAATAATCATTTATTTTGGACTTCTTTAACTGAGGCGGTGTAAAATTAAAAATAAAGTGCATTGCCACTTAAGCATCTTAAGAAGAATAATTAATGATTTATCTATGACGTGATTACTTGAAACTTGTTTAATTTCAAGAACCCAGACTGAACTATTGCCTTATCTATTTTAGAATACAAGCCGAGCCGAAGTTGCTTCAGCAAGTTGAAGAGGTTACGTACGCAGAGCCAGTTCTGGCTCCACAACCGAAGCCGGCGTCTCCCCGAGCAACCCTGAGGAAGCACCCTCCTTACCACCCCCACCACGAGACGCTCTTCCAGTTCCAACCAGACACCTACAGAAGGGATAACTTTGGAACTTTGCGTTCACACCAGGTCAATGTCAGTTATCATTTTTTATTTATTTATTTACACATGCATCGACGACATTCATCCGGCCCTGGGCAAAATGCAAACAAAGAAATCAGTGTTTACTAAATTTTTATGCTGGTGCAGCTTAGATGGTGCAAAGATTTTGCTGGAATTCCTCTCGCACCAACTAACACTGCGTAAAGTCTTGAACCCGTTCCTGATCATTTCTGTGAGTGAGATCATAATATTTGTTCGACTTTACTTTTGGAATTTTTTAACGAAAGGTAAGTTCAATAAGAATTCACTTTTTTTTCCATGAAAATGTACATTACAGTTTCTACGTCTAAACAATACATATTTCATATAAAAATTTAAATACAGATGTGCGAATTAATATGGCTCCAAGTACTTTAGGACAATGTTTTTACTTTCCACATCCGTTGATCGAACATATGGAAATTCTCATAGGACTGCACGATTTTGTTCAATAAAACGATTGCACGGGGAACGGGGGCACTCTGGAGTAGGTGTGTACGAGCACTCTCCTTAGATAATAGTCGATGGCCGCGCAGCGCAGGTACTTGTTAGGTACAAACAATGAAATTAATTTTAATACAGCAGGTAATATTTTAACTCTAAGAATATTTGATTATTTTTATTTTGTCTGACCTATAGGCTGATTAGTACAGTTAATTCATCTGGGATCATCCATCCCTCACAACCGTGTACCTTGAGTTTGACAGTACTATTTTACGAGCAAAGACCGCCTCCGTGGTCTAGTGGTAACAAACGTTGCCGTGAACTCGGGAGGTCGTGGGTTCGATTCCCACCGGGGGCAAGTTGTACATTGTATAATTTGTCTCGGTCTGGGTGTTTATATGTATAATATGTATATATTTACAAAAAAAAAAGTATAATATGTAGTTTATCAACCATCTAGTTTCCGTAACACAAGCCTCGTCGCTTACCACAAAAATGAGATGGCGCTGTGTGACCTGTCTGGAAACAATTATTTAAAAAAAAAAAAGTGACGCGCCGCGGGCGAAGCGTCCTTCCGTTTGACAGCTGGAAGGAATAATTGAGTGGAGAAGTGATTGAGTGGTGGTTCAGAACATGTCTAACACCCGTATTCTTAGACATTTCTTTAATCGCTTCTCTACTCCTTTATTCCTTCCAACTGTCAAACGGAAGGACGCTTCGCAATCTTCAATGTTGCCAGGAAAAAACAACTCCCATGTTGGAATAATTACGATTGTAGACGTAAGTATTTTTTTTTTTGTTTTTGCAGGGTGACGGTTACCGGCGTGGTAATGACAATGGATTCTCAACAACCCGGTCAGTGAAGAAAGTGTATCTCTGAGAGACAAGTGGGGCGGACTCGCGCGAACCGATGCACCATCATAAGCACAATCCGCATCATCACCATACATTGGGTAAGAACACAAGTGGTTTGTTAACAGAATTGCACGGCGACATGTGGGTACTTAGGATAGCATTGTTATGTTGATGTTTTTTTGAAATAATTAATATAAAATATATATAAATATATTTTGTCGACTTTCGGGTTGCACATAGGCATGTAGTCTATCTTAATTCTGACTTGCCTGGTGGGTTACTGCTGTACCAATTATTGCAATCTCATAGGTACTGATAACTAAATTTTAAAGGTTATTAATTGATCGTTGTGGTGCAGTTCTGTATATGTTTTTTTTTTGTAAATCTGATATAGCTGAGTTTTCCTTGCAGATTCCTTTCTCAGTCAGATTAAACATTAACAGGTCACTGGAATCTGCTAAGCTGCTGGTCTTCTGCTAACAGCTTACTTATTGGACCACTTTGCTGCTTAGTCTTCTACTAGCAGGAGTTTTGACTTTGATTAAAATGTATAGTTTATTTTATATTATATTATTTTTATTTTATTTTATTTATTAATAAAACTTTACATGGCTTAACAGTAAAGCCCTATTTAGTATGCAGTCAATCTTATAATTAATACATACATTTTCATTAAAAATAGATTTTCAATATACCTATATTTTCTTTTTAAATTCTCTACAAATAATAATATTAATAAAGCTTTCAAGTTAACAATAGTTATATACAGTATAAAATTAATGAAATAATAGAGTTAATACAAAACAATAAAAAATAGAATAAAGTGAGTAACTAGGTATATAAATAAATAAATCAATTCGACATCATGATAAAATTAATACAAAAAATAACAATAATAATTCAATCCAAATATTTTAACTTATAAATAATTAATTAGTTATATATTATAATTAATAATGAGATATAATATGGACTTATTTTTATTCCAGTTTCGCAGCGCAGCAGTGGGTCAGGGTCAGTGAGCGTGGGGTCATCGTCCTCCCCCTCGCCGCCGTCCTCTTCGCCCTCCCCGCCCGGGGAGAGGCCCCCAACCCCGCCGCCTCCCGCCCCACAACCTTGCGCATACATCTACCGGAATTAGGGACTTCTACACTATTAGCAGTGTCTAGCCGTGTCTAGACGCTACCAGACAAAACTAGCCATGGCTAAATGCAACTAAATATAAATTAATTAAGCCGTAATTAGTCGCAGCTAGGCATCACTAGATGCAAATAGGCCTGATTAGATGCAACTATAGCCATCATTAGTTGAGACTAGCTATAACTAGAAGCAACTTTCCATGACAAAAAGCAACTTGTCATGACTAGATGCAACGTGCTAAAACTAGAAGCAGCCATGACTAGACACAAGTAAATGCTACTAGCCGCCCCTAACAACGGTTTTGTGAAATGTGAAGTGAAAAAAGACACTTATGACTTTAATATTACTCCATGTATGAAGGAAATATTGGACATGACTGTACTTATTGGTACTGAGAATAAACTGTGTGATGTTATTGTTTGAGTGTACCGATACAGTAAAAATTGTTGACTATATGAGTGTACTTTGTAGATAGCAAGGTTTAGAACCCGGGTCTGTATTTTCAGTATACACTACGTGTTTTTTTGTACCAAGCTTGAATTTAGTTTAACTGTAACATGCAATGTATAATGAAAATACAACTATGCTACACTAGTGTTGATTAAGAACGCATGATAGTGGTACAGTGAACGAATTTGTTGACTTTTTGATTCCATGAGTTTACCGCTATTTGGCGGAAGATTAAAGGAAAAAATCGATGTGACTGTACATATTGGTACAGTGAACAAACTATTATGTGGCGAATATAAAAGAAACTAAAACTACTTTATTCATAATTAAATCAATCAGTAACCAATTTATGTTTTTTTAAAGCGCAAACGTATATATATAACGAATGGACACTGCCAATGTCAACGGCTATTAAAGTTGACATTCGTATAATATTTTGATGTAAGATTTTATGCTTCGCTAAGCTATTGGTTGCAATTGGATCTAGTTACGCAAAAAGGATCCAATTTACATTAATTTAATTTCATGTTATACGCCATTGAAGTTGGATTAGTCAAATTTTTAATACATGTAAAGTTTGTCAAAAACGGTATTTTTATCTGGATATTTACGATATCATCTTACGGTAATGACCTTAATGGCATTCTAAAAAAATGTGGTTTGGATAATTTTTGCGGAACTACGTCCAATTATAGAAATAAAATTGGAAAACAGCACATGTAGAATAAGGGTTATTACGTCATATCTTCTGACAGAGCTATTCAGAAAAACTTTTAAAATACCTTCTATTCAACTAAACTAAGAATTCATAAGCTTGTCAATTTTATAGGAAAGAAAAAAAGACATTTAATAATATTATTTAAAACAAATCTAAATTTTACCTAAAAAAATAATAATAATAATAATACATTGAAAATAAAATACATACTTACAAAAAAAAATAGCTCCTTCAAATAGCTGTCTTGTGGCATGGTGCCCAATACACTAGCAGCATTTCCCCTTTGAATGATGATACTTAATTTTTGGGAGAAATAACTGCCAGCCTATTGTCACCACAGACGTCAATGAGCCTTGGAACAATTTATAATATTAATTGATGAATTAATAATTTAATCTAATAACACTATATACAGAAACATTAATTAAATAAACTTAAAAACTTAAAAAAAAAAAACTATACCTACTACATTCAAAACTAAAATGAACCATAAAAACTTATTACGTAAATAAAAATAAAAAATAGGTCCACTAAAACTGTCCTGTGTCATGGTGCCCAATACACTAGCAGCATTTCCCCTCTGAATTAAAATACTTCATTTTTGAGAGAAAAAACTGCCAGCCCGAATGTCACCAGAGACATTAATGAGCCTTGGAACAATTTGTTTATAGAACCCTTTCAGTTGTGATCTCCACGGGCCCATCGTTTCTACTGCCAACTTTGAAAATACGTAACTATTGCAAATTGTTAAAAAAATAATTAGTAAAAAAATTGTGAGTATAATTGGACCCTGATCCCAGCCAGTAGTGTCTGTATTACCATAATCTTAAAAAATAAAACAAAATAATATTAAATAAACAATAATAATTATAACTGGCGTTCAGCTAATAATCAATTACTGAAAATGTTTATAGTTTAAATTAATACTGCTTAAATTACGTCAATATGTATTTTTAAGCGGCATAGTGTTAGGTGGTGATGTTAGTCGTCTATGTCTGATTAGAGCTACAGTCCTAGACCTCGCACACCTCTACCACATACCGTGGTAGAGAAGAAGGTAGTATTAAAAAAAACGGTTTAAGCTCATGTTAATATGACGTACAATCTTTATTCTGCATGTCTTGATAGATATAATTATGAATATAGTAATATGATAAAAAATTGAAACGTTATATTTAATCGTGTTATATCATTTAATAAAAAAATAAGTAAATTTATTTACTGACTGTACAATTGGACGCAGTTACGCAAAAACGATGCAATCCGCAATATTTTCAGAAATACTATTATGAATTTTAATCAGGTCCTTAGGATGATATATCCATATAAAAATACAGTTTATGACATATTCTAAATGACTAATCCATGGATGTATCAATAGACTAATCCATTCCAACTTTCATGGCCTATAACTTACGAACTTAATGTGGATTGGATCCTTTTTGCATTAATACGTCCAATTAGTCTAGTAAGAACAAAAGTTATTGATACTTTAAAATATGTGCTAAATGTATGGTCACAGAATAGCAGTTTTTTCAAACTGACTGGATCGAACCAAGAATTGTAAATTGCTAATAAATCGTGTGTTTAATTTGTTATGATTTTGTGAAAATGTTGAATGTGATGTAGAAAAAGCCAAGCCTTAGGGATGGTTTTTAAATATTTGCTATATATTTATTAAGACAAAATAAGCGTTTGACGTCTCTTTTTACAAAAGTCAAAGAAATCATTTTTTTATTCCAAGTGTATTATTTTTATTTCTGTATACTTTATTTTGAATAAAAATATTAGTGTACAATTTTTTACACTTATTATTGCAAGTATACAGGGTTACCGGTTAAGTCGACCTCGATTCACCCTTAACAGATCTAGGTAGACTTAACCGGTAACCCTGCAGGAGAGAAAAACAAATAAGTACACAGAGAAAAAATTAAAATGCTATTTCTATTGAAACGTAGACGCTGACAGTGGGTCTAGTCCACAAATTTAAGGTCGCTCAGCGGGCTATTGAGAGAGCTATACTCGGTATTTCTCGAATGGATAAAGTCCGAAACGAGGAAATCCGTCGGAGAACCAAAGTATAGCCTTCAAAATTAGTAAGCTAAAGTGGCAATGTCGTAGAACCGATAAACGATGGAGTAGACGGGTTCTAGAGTGGAGACCACGAACGGGAAGACGCAGAGTGGGTCGACCCCCCCTCTCTCCACGCTAGATGGACAGTTGACCTGAGGAACGTCGCTGTTAGGGGTTGGATGAGGGTGGCACAGGCTGATGATGATGATGATTGAAATTTGTATAAAGCGAGGTCCAACGCAACCTTAAATACTTTCCTTTTAAAAAAACAGTTATTTGATTATAAGTATTTATATTGTTATCGATCGAATATTTGTAAATAATAATAAAATAATAATAAAAAACATATTCGTGATCACAAACATTCTAAAGTCGCTACTGACAAATTAAGCGGGAAAGTATTATTTTTATTTATGAAAATAAAAATAAATAAATTGTAAATTGTAGATTTTTAGGTGGATAGTATAAGTTTAGTGGACAGAATATAAGTTTTGTTATAATGTTAAAGAGTAGTTAGATAGTGTGACCTGTGATTGCAGGATATCGCACAGTGTTGCCTGTGATCGAAACAATTTATACCTCATTTTATGGTTATTAAGTGTGGTATATGCAATAGCAGGGCATACGGCTTTTTACATACTATGGGTAGCGTTATAACAGTAATTATAGGTTTTTGGAAGTTCTAGGTATAACTGTTAGAGTAATATTGATAGTTGAAACACAAAGTATGATAAAGATATATTTACCAATGTATAAATAGTTATATATATATAATTATATATAAGTTCTAATAGTTACTCATTCATTAAAGTGCTTCTTATGGGTGTATTTAGATTACTAGGTCCGTTTTGATAATTAATATTTGATAATGTTATAAATATAGACATGTATACATAGCGGGTAAGGGAGAGGCAATGTTGCCAGGATGCCAATCGTACAACTATTGGAACGCCATTTTTACAAAGTTACAGTAGTAACTGTGATCATTATGTAGTTTACAAGTTTAATACAAGATCGTTTCATTTACGATGTAGATTGTATTTTTTCATCGGAAATCATATATATATTTAACAATTTAATGATTTAAACATAGTTTTTGTAATCCTATGTTTAGTTGTTACATCCTATTTTTAATATGGCAGTTTGTTATACAGATTGAATTTTTCAAGTTTCAAATTCTAAATTACCAATAATAGGGAAAAATGCTCATCCTCAGGATACTATTAGGACTCCCGCATACCCGCGCCATCAGGGATAATAATTTTTTTGGCATGATATCGGGGAAGCCATCCGTGTGGATCTCAGCAAACATTTACATCCAGGGAGACTTAACAGCACCCTAAAAGCTAAAAAAAAAAAATGTTTATTTTTCATAATCAACCGTTTCGATTCCCTGCTAAAGAATACATTTTTCGAAAATCTAATGATGCTATTTTAGTTTTTATAAAAATCGACCAACTTGAAAAAAATAACCTGTATAAAAAAAGTATCAACGACTTTTACTCGACCTATATTGTCATATTGAAAACAGGATACAAAGTTCGCTTTTGACTTCTCAAGCTCGTCATCTAGTCCTATCATTCTATCTCTTTCTTTAAACTTCGCTCATAAATTGTTGAGAATTGAAAGTGTGTTGAAAAATGTCAATTCTATTTGTAAAGACTTTAGTGCCTAAGTGAGTGGCGACATATTAATGTTAATGACAAAACCATTTATTTTCCTTTGGACTGATGAACTTAGTGAAACGTAGGAGCCACTAGCATAGATTTATATTGTAGAAAGCTGTTAATAAGTATTCATTTTTTATTAATTTTATGTCGATTTAAATACCCATTTCTCTTCTAATATTTAATTAGCCTTTTATTCATATAACTTTTTGAATACCAAAGATATATAGTTTTATATGGCATTTATTTATTTTGTAGAAATAATTAGGGTAAACCATAGAATGATTGACTCCTTCAAATTCAACATTCTTTATTTGCTTGGGACAAGCAAACAGTAAGTTATATTGGTAATTAACAAATGTTAAAGTTGCTGCTTATAAAGCGTAGAAATATTATATAATCATTTCAATACTTAACAAAAACATATTTAAATTTATGAGGGAATAGACATGTCACGAGTTTTATAAAATTACATTGCGTATTTACTGCCAATCGCTGTGTCGACAAACTTACAATTTAGCGACACAGGCGGCTCTCAACAGCTCACGTCCGGACATCAAGAGTATTTAATGTCAAAAACCGGTCAAATTTATTTAGATATTTTTTGTGCTGGATATGAATTATGAGTTATTAGAAACATGATTGACTTATTAGATAGATAATATATAATTTGTGATATTACTCGAGTTTGGTATGCTAGAGACATCGATGAGCTTGCCACTTGTCATGATTGGCCTATAGTAAACTTGGCTAAATGAGAATCCGCTTCCTTATAAGTATGGTTTTTGACCATTCTGAAAGGCAAACAGTCGCGATGATACTGTACTTTTTTTAAAACATTTTTAATAACTTCAATAAAATTCAACCACAGTGCCAATCATTGGAGGTGGTGCCAATAATACTATGGTTTACCCTACTTGTATATAATTAAAACCCCTAACTATTCTGTTCACTTGTTTTCCAATTTGACAAATAAGGATGGAACTATGAAAAATGTTACAAGACTAATTACTAGTAAAGGGGGTGTATAATCGAACCAGCTGCCATTTTGTGTCAAGCATTAATTATTTCAACCAACGCACAGTGTTGTTAAATTATTTTTATATATAAAGTTGTTGATATATGATAGAAAAACTTGTAGGATTTTGTCTGACTTTAATAAAAGTGACCGATGAAATTACCAATGTTGTTCAAGAATGCTTTAATATCTACTTTCATTTTGTGCTTGTATTATTATTAAGGGAGCATTCCACGAAGGAAATAATAGTCTTAAACATATTTCGTTGACCAACTTATCACCGCCGCCTTTGTTAGTGGTATAAATATAAAATAAAAAAAATCAGTTTTTATTTGTCACAAAAATGAGAGTTAATAAAAATATAGTTAAAAATAAAACAAAGATATTATGATAAAAGGGTCTATGGTTCAGAAAATGGTGTTGGAAGCAGGTTCCTCTGTTATTATACCATAGCCGACATTGAAATTTAGTGGAACAGTAATATAAATAAAAGATATATTAAAAAATGAAACAAAATTGATTAAAAAAAGACGCTAGAGTCTCACATGGTTTTCCTGCTACAATTAGACACAAATATATATTTTGAGTCAGAGCAAGACTCTTGCGCGAGATCAATACCAAGATCAGGATTAGGATTGCAAGACCAAGACCAGCTATTTTTAATTCTTCTACGGATCTTGTACTATAAAAAAGATGTCCGCAAGAAGTTTTAATAGTTTTACACAAACATGCCATTAACTATTAAAAACACATTCGTGGAATGCTTTCCTAATTGCTAAAAGTAGGTTATCATAGCCGTTTTCCTATGAACAAATATGGCGTGCGGTAGAGTTTATATTAAGCTACAAGTTACACTTACTCCTTAATAGCTCCTCTACTCAATCATTCCTTTCAGCTGTCAAACGAAGGAACGCCTCGGCACTTCACTACGCTCGAGGAATAAAACTGTCAAAATCAAGGTACATCGTAGTGACGTGCCTCCTTAAAGCGTATTTATGTTATTTTCGGCTAATATTTAGATCATTTTAACTTATATTTCATATTTTCTCATTAATAAACAGTTCAATTATTTATTTTCATTTAAATCAGACTTCGTTTCAAAATGATAAATATTTTTAGAGACACATAAATATTAATAATATTCAAAAGACATATTTGTGGATGTCAAAAGTGCTGGAGTCGAGAAGTAATTGTGACAAAATAGACATTTAAAATACGGGAGCGCATACTTCAATGTTGCCAGGAACAAAATTTATCTCACCGGAAATATTTTAAATGGTAACATTTATGCCGTTCGAGGCATGAAGATTTCGAGGATCCCTCTTGTTTGACAGTTGAAAGAAATAGTTGAGTAGAGGACACGTCTTAGTTTTAACGTTTTCAAATGAAGTCCAATTTAAACATTAAATACATTACTGGTTTTATTTAGTCAACTTTGAACTTTTAATTTTGGCTTTGTTATAATATTGACTCTACAACCGCTATTATCAAGGATTATAATTGTTTATACTTATCGAATAGACGTAATGTAGAGGGACCTGCCAAATAACATAATTTATTCACATACAATTGACCCTAAATAATGTATACACACAGACTCGTAACTACCATACCAGGGATGTTATGGAGCTCCGTGTAAACGAAACTATCGGATAACCGAAATAAAATTCTATCGGTGATCGTAACCGAATTCGATGTAAATGTTTTAAATTAGTTCGGGTAGTAGCGGAGTCAGTACACCTAGTTCAGTGCACCAGTGAAGTCATTTTGGCAACTAGAAGTAGTCGTACACCTCCAGAAAGACTGTCTTATTATATTTTACTTCTTGTTCTTAAGGAAAAATGTTATATATAAAATATAGTTAATTTTTATTTATTTAAGTAGGTGGTAATTTTCCCAGTGTATGGGGAAGTATCCATCGTTCGTGCCGATAAACCCCGTAAAGTGTATCCACACGTTTCGGGATCAGGCTCGAATTGCCTTCATACCCAGTGTCTGATTCGAAAAAGTAGTATCATCAGGACTGTTTTCCCTTCCAATGTAGTCAGAAACCACGCTTACAAAGAAGCGGATTACATTTAGCCAACTTTACTATAGGCCAAACTCGGTAAATATTACAACATATTTAATTCTTTATTTATTACAGTGGCCTGTAAAACCAATTCAATTAGATCATTAATATAGTATTTCTTAAGTTCTAGATTGCAATCTAAAAGTACTGTTTGTGGTATTTATATACATATATTTATAATAATATTGCTTTTTTTAATAAAATAATATAACAATGCCGTTTTGTTTTAAACTTTAGGGCCAACGCGTCTGCGATAAATTATGTTGTTGGGCTTGGAACTCTAACTATACGTCTATGACATGCCAAGACAAATATAGTAACGCATACGTAAGAGAGGCTAGTACTGTAAATAGCGAGTTCGATAAAGTAATTTAGTTTTCGGCGAATAAATTAGACTAAGATCTAGAAGTAAGAGAAAACTTTTTTAAAAAAACAACATTGTTAAGCATTGTTTTTTGTATTTAAAACTAAAAAGAATGTTCTAGAACCATTCTACGTTTGAAAAAAAAAACTGAACCACATTTTTTATACTCGTACCTAAATATAAACGATATTCATGATAATGCCTAGAAAATCTTTTGTATTATGCATAAAAATGATGTGGTGTCAAGGAAAAAGGGGATAGGTACATAACTTGAACTTGTCACTAGAGGCAAATTAAGAAAACAACTAATTTTTATAATTAGAAATTTGTAATTTACGTAATGTTCAATTTTATTAGTCGTATACTTTAAGTACGAGTCGACTCATCTCACTATGCATAACTGAATTATTGGCGGTAAAAGCGCGATACTGAGATAACTCGATTGAACTCTTTTTACTTATTTATACATTTTAATGTTACGACTAGCCCCTTTATGTACGTAGGGATGTAAAAATAAACTGTACAGTTTATAGACTCATCTCCTTATTGCATTGACGCATATGAATGTTTTGAACCAATAGGTGCAAAAATCTATTTTTTTAATTTTTCGACTCATCCCCTTTTTTCTTTGACACCACAGAATTATTACCTAAATACTTAATTTTAAATTATATAGATTGTTTCGTGTAGGTAAATAGGCCGCTTTATTTGTTTTTGATACTTACATGAAGCCTTAGCGTTAGAAATTGAAGACTTTTATTAAAATAATGACGTAACATTATAATGAAAAGGAATGTTTATAAATGCATTTGTTATTAAATGCCCCTGTCCTTTTCCGCCATTTTGTTTTTAGTGTCAAAAATATAGCAACACTGTGATTTATTCTGGAATATGACATACATAAAAAGACATGTAAAAGATGTTGTTGTTTCCATATTTATTACGTTATAAGTAATAATACATATTATGAATTAGGTATTAATTTAACATCTCTTTATAATATATAAAAGATTAAAATTATTATTTAATATATATTTTTGACAAAAAAATAATTGCGTGGAAAAGGCAAATATGTACGAGTATATAGCTATTATAGTTTTTAAAGAATATTTTGAGGTAAATGACAGCTATCATGTCAGCCACTGGCGGACTAACAGGGGGGCGGCGGGGGCGATCCGCCCCGGGCCCCACAACTAAGAGGGGCCTTGGTTTGGCATATTTATTATATATATATCATCGTATATATATATTGATTGCGAAGACATGTAAGCGCAACTAATACTGCAACGGAGGAAGCTGCTTCATGGAGTGCTAAAAAAATGATTGAATTTATTATTAGATGGGACTTTACCGAATCCCTACCCAACATATGTCTGATACTTCAGTATTTCCTAACAATTAGTGTATCCTAAGGGGGCCTAAAATTAAAGATCGCCCCGGGCCTCAAAAAGTCTTAGTCCGCCAGTGATGTCAGCTTTAATTAAATAAAAATATGGTCATACATACATATATCGAAGTCAAAGTCAAAGTATCTTCATTCACGTAAATCTATTACAGACGTCAATAATTTTATTATGATGAATGATTCTACTCCTGTCAGTGAAAGACTAAGCTTTGCGGTCCAATGAATAAGCTGTTAGCAGAAGACCAGCAGCTTCTCGATTATCGTATTTATCGATATATGATATTATTCAAAAAATTGGAATAACATTTTCGTCAATAATATTATGTATTTAAAAAAGACTTGCCAAATTAAATAGTAAAGAGCAATAGACTAAAAATAAATTGCAATTCTTTTATAATGTAAAAAAGTGTTATTATGGTTGGTGTCATTGATGCAGCGACATATTTCACGGCATTATGTAATGTTATATATTATTGATTATATTATAATGTTTTGAGTGAAATGTAGAATGCTATCCCAGCCAGTGCGTTTCGCATTCCTAAATACTAGAGTTCGTTCGAGCAAGGTGTAAAAAAACATCTGTCAGTTGTCAGTGGCTAGCGTGTTACAAAATTTGATGCTTTACTAAAAGTCGTTCGCGGCAATATCGCCCAAACACATGTGAAATATGAAAAAATACTTCTGTCACATACGAGAGATACTTGTATAGAGATCAAATTTATTGTTTTCTCTAACTATTCACATTGTAGCACATTATTAAACAAAAAAACACCACTTTTGACTGACAATATCCACAAAAAAATAATTTACAAAACAAAATTTCACCTGACATGTCCGTGCAAAAGGAAACTTAATCCTTCCCTTATTTAATTAAAGCGGACACATGACAGCTGTCAACTCAAGCTATATTTTATGAACTATAGACATAGCGATTTATATTTAGCACACCACAGTTATTATATATTTTTTTAAATGAGCCGGTAAAGCCATATCTCTACATATTTCTGTATTTAAGAAGATTGTTAAGCTTTATTCATCATCATCATCATCAGCCTGTATCTCTCCACTGCTGGATGTAGGCCTCCCCCAAGGCTCGCCACTTAACGCGATCTTTCGCTACCCTCATCCAACCCCCACCAGCGACCTTCTTTAGGTCATCTGTCCATCTGGCGGGGGGTCGTCCCACTCTGCGTCTTCCCGTACGTGGTCTCCACTCTAGAACCCGTTTGCCCCATCGATCGTCGGTTCTGCGGCAGATGTGTCCGGCCCATTGCCACTTCAGCTTGCTAATTTTAAAAGCTATGTCTGTAACTTTCGTTCTCTGACGAATATCAACGTTTCGAATTCTATCCATCAGAGATACACCAAGCATAGCTCTCTCCATGGCTCGCTGAGCGACCTTGAATTTATGGACCAGACCCACTGTTAGTGTCCACGTCTCTGCTCCGTACGACATTACCGGGAGGACGCACTGGTTAAAGACCTTAGTCTTTAAACATTGTGGTATAGACGATGAGAGGATGTGCCGGAGTTTCCCGAATGCCGCCCATCCTAGCTGAATGCGGCTGTCGGCTTCTTTGCTGAAGTTGGCTGCTCCTAATTCGATAGTCTGCCCGAGGTATACGTAATTTTGCACAACTTCGAGAGTAGCGTTTCCTATGCAGATTGGCCTCGGCTTGACATGATCATTGAACATGACTTTCGTCTTGTCTAAGTTCATTCCGAGACCAACCCGCTGGGAAGCTACGTTTAAGCCGTTCAGCATTCCGCTAAGATCCTTGAGTGAACTGGCCATAATGACTATGTCATCCGCAAATCGGAGGTGTGAGATGAATTCTCCATTGATGTTTATGCCGCAGTAATTCCAGTCTAGCATTTTAAAAACATCTTCCAACGCGTTCGTGAACAGTTTCGGGGATATGACATCCCCCTGTCGCACGCCTCTGCGCAGTTGCAGAAAGCTAAAGAAAGAAAGTTAAAGAAGCTTTATTGCAAATCTCAAATTTTCTCAAATATTTTTGAAGGCTAGTTCTAAGAAATAAAATTAACATTTTCGAAATATATTGTGTGGCATTTATTAAAGAGCAATTATTTTTCATTTATAATCTAGAATAAATATAAAGATAAACGTATTATTTGTTTTAATTATTCAGTAATAAAATCTTTTCTTAGAAATATCGCCACTCATACAGAAACACAACTTGCGAGATATAGACAACGCCTGATAACTTAACATAAAACGAGGAGTTTTTGTTTTTTTTTTTTAATTTTCTTAAAAAGCTCTGAATCAATTCCAATAAAAAATCTCTAAAGAGGTGATATAACAAAAAAAATATGATCAAAATCAATTCATAATAGGCGAAATAATCTCGTAACAAACATACAAAATTTATACTCGTTCGAATTGAGAAGTCGGTTAATAATAAAATAGATAGATAAATGTATTTTTGCTTTTTTACTGTGTAAACAATTTGTGGAAAGCCTAAAAAACTTTTTGACTACTTTGAGTGTGGGAGGGAGACGGATGCAGAGCTTAATGATCCTCTTGAGAAAGACTTATATGTGAAAGAGATGAATTACCGGCTCAAAATCCAAGAAATGGACCATGAAAATATGAAAAAAAAACTGTATAAATGGAAAGTGCCTAACTGAAATTCACTCGCAACATTATAGTTTTTATAAATTATTTCTATAATCGAACATATTTACGTAAATAACTTGGAGGGCTAGATTGGCTATGAAGATATTGGTCTAACAGTTTTTAAATCCTCGGAAATGAATATTATCTTTGGTTGAAACTTTTTTCTATTTTTGCTGCTATTCGGAGTAAATTATAAGTAAAAGTCGTTATCTATAGTATATCTATAGTAATTGGCACCATGAGTTTGGTATGATTGTTTATTGGCAGTGTTATTGACATGGGTAACGTTTAAAATGTAATTGGTAGTTGTAAAAAAATATATCTAACTTTGTTGTTACCAGTAAAAAAAAACAAATGAATTGGTAATCTTCAATAAAATTACATAGGGCCAATCATTGCAAGGATGCCAACAATACTATGGTTTACCCTACAAATATTTTTTATCGCTTCGTAGATAAAATTCATTGGCATAAATGTTCATAAAAGTGAACGATTGCCATAAACAAAACAAAAACAAAAAAACTCATTAATTATCTCCATTATAATATACTTAATGAGTTTTACATTAAAACCAATGATATTGTAGGTATTGCTAACTTTGAAGTCATTACAGAATTCATTCGTGATACACAATGGATCGGTTAGAGTTGTCAAAAATATCCTACTATTAGCTATTTGTGAGTAATTTATATAATTGCACCTAGGCTATACTTGGTCCTAGAACTGCACACACTCTTATGTGTGTCATTGTGTGTTATCCTGTGATATTCCTATCTATTAAATGGACGCCATTTTAGCCCTCCAGTTTAGTAGCTATTATTTTCTAAATTCAAGATTTCTTGTAACTTAATAATTGATTTAGATCCAAATGCATTTTACTTTAGTGTGCCTTTAGGATTAGAATTGCCGCGCAATTAATTGTTTAATTGAAGTTAAAATTAAAGCAAATTTTAAATGCCTAACTAACCTAATGTTTTAGTGATGGGGTAGGTAATTTAAATAAAAATCGATAATTTGCTTTAATTTTACCTTGAATATTTTCGATAGTCCATCTTTCTTATAATAGTGATGACCCATGTATTCTTCTTATACACATAGCTGAAATTATCTTAAAGTATTTGCAATTTATTTATTACTCTTATACCCTGATAAAATTGGTGATACGTTCATATTCCTATCACTGGTTACTGAATGCGGGTTCGACTACTGCACTAGCAGTTTTTAGCAGTCAAAGTATTTGGAAAAGCTAGAAAACCAACTGTAAAAGAAAAAAAATGTAAAAAAGCGCGCTTTAAGCAATAGTCAAACACATGGTGAATACACTATACAGTTTTTTTTTTTTTAATATATTAAGGTTGGCATATATTTCAATTACGAATAATAAGAATAGTAAATTGTGATTACTTTAAGATAATTTCTGTCTTAGTTTATTATACACATCAATTTTTATTATAAATATCTCTTAATTATGCATTTATTTGCTTACTTGCAACTCTAGTGAGTTATTTTATACTTATGATGGATAATAGCAAGTAATATACACAATAACTTATAATTAGGGATGGGAATATAATTAATCGCCAACTGCTATTATGTAGGACCAACAAATTTACAATTTAACATTGTTAAAAATGATTTTGCTTTACAGACTTTTAAGTATACGCTTATTTAATGTTTTCTAATAAGCTGTGTACTCGTACTTGTCAAAGAAATACACGTCATTATGTTTGTGTACGAGTTCTTAGTTCTGTATATCTTTTTATAAGAGTATTTAAATTAGTCGGCTGAGTACACTGATACTTTAAGTATTTTTTGCATTAAAAGCATGCTGGCGACTAAAATTTATTGTAGGTCCGATCCCTAAATGTAGGTATATGTAACATCATTGTACTGCCCGTATTTGATAGATTGCATTTTTATAAACTAGATAAAGAACTAGGTTCTAAACAGTGATGTGCAAAATATGAAATCCGGACGATTTTTCCTATCCTTATATTTTACCCATCACTATTTAACGTTATAATAATTTCTCAATATAATATTATTATGCTAAAGTTTTTAGCAAATGATAAAATGTATTCCTTTTCTTTAGTAAATAAAATATTGAAATTTGAATGTTTTGTTTTATTTCTTCACGTGTTTGAGGAGTTGATAGACCTAGACCTTCCTTTTTCCTGTGCCCGTAGTCTGACATTTAACATTAGAATAGTTACCGGCAGATAAAATATGCGCAAAACAGTTTCGCAATAAACTGTGAATCGAAATTTAGGTACACGAAACTTAATTAAATTCAGCAAATAATTTGTCCTCACGTGCATAATTAGTGGCATATTCAAATCCAGGGAATATGTTCAAATCTTTCTCATCAGTAAAATAATCGATATTATTCAATATAAATACTTGCAATCACTAAGGTAATGATTAAGTTTGCTTAACGTCCGTTGATTATGGACCTTATTCATTATTCAACCTCAAAAATACTAACATGATAAACCAGCGCGATCACAACTTTTAGCAGCTTTAACTGATAATTTTAATAGTAATATAGCAGCCCTATTTTGTTACATAAGCGCAAAAGTTAAATAATGGAATTCGTTAACTATATATATATATCGCGCTCTTAAAGTTGATATTTGCACGGACGCCGTTGAGGTCGAGCGCTTATAGTCTTATAGAGATGAGATAATGTTGACCACTAGTGGTAACAAACGTTGCCGTGAACTCGGGTGGTCGTGGGTTCGATTCCCACCGGGGGCAAGTTGTAGATTGTATAATTTGTTTCGGTCTGGGTGTTTATATGTATAATATGTATATATTTACAGAAAAAAAAGTATAATATGTAGTTTATCAACCATCTAGTTTCCGTAACACAAGCCTCGTAGCTTACCACGGAAATTAGATGGCGCTGTGTGATCTGTCTGGTAATATTTATAAAATATTTAATGAGCGTTTGCGACTAAGTAATAGAAAAGTGCTACAGGCTCCAAATAATAATGAAGGTAACACAATGGCCAAATCAATCAGGCAAAGCTTTTTCTAGATGTCGCTAGCGGCAATGGTATTACACCTATATCGCATAATTTTAAAAATGTTTTAGTAGTTTTTTTTATTTTTAAAATGTATTTTAAATTAACGTTACCTAAATTAAACGACTAATTAGGAAAGCGCTCATCGTCTTTGAAAAGAAGAAAGGTTTTATTAATAGAACGACAATTTTGAGATCACCATATCTTTGATTTTGCTTAGAAATCTGGTTTTGTACATTGAAAAGCTTCTCCCTTCGGCATAACTACCAGAAAATAATAAATTTCGTAATAAAAACACAAGTTTTCTATGCAACTGACAGTTATATTAAGTACCATCTATCATGCGCTATCTATCGTGATAAAAAGTAAATGATAACCCCATTTTTATGCTAATTTTAATATTATATTAAATTGTAAAAAGTTTTTTATAAACAAAAACAGTATTTTGTGTTAACATGGCTGGACCCGGAACGAATATATTGTGTTGCCCTATTCTAATAATTTTAATCTGTCAGAATTACTACTTGCTCGAGCACTCTTAATAGCCATAAGTCTGTCCCTTTTTTGGGTACGATATAAATTTGTCAAGTGGAATATGTTAAATTTTGGAGTTTCTTGAATGATAATTACAATAATTTCATGGTTTGCTGTGAATTGTATCGTGTTTTATAATTTATTATAGTAAATTTTATTCAAATTTACGATTTAAACATAAGTTAATATTTTTTATAAACGTTGGAAGCATATTAGATTGTTAAATATGCAATGTTTAAAGGTGAACTGTCTAAATTTTAACTATAAAGACATCTTGATCGATGAAATTGCTTTGGAAGGCTTGGAAGGAATTGGATTAAGACTACTTTGGGCTCGTCTATCTCACCGCTTATCCTATGATATAACTGAGAAGCTAAAACATAAGCTATGGGCGTACATAGTCAAAAGTTCCAGCTTAGAAATATATAACCTAACTGAACCAGCAACATATTTTGAGATACGTGATAGATTTATGATGACAAACAAAAGTACAGGCAATATGTTGGCGCAAGTAAGTTGAATATGTTATCTATTAATCATAATAAAACACAGACAGACAGATTTATGACCCCACATGATGATGATTTTTTTGGGCCAGCGCCTATAAGGACTTTATTTTAGGGTACCAGATTACAGGACCATGTATATAGGAAGAGTTATGGAAATGTATAGTTTTTGAATTACTGTTGTCTAAAGTTATCAGCAATAATATGTTTTTTGGCAAGTTACATTAGATGAGTAGACAAATTTCTAAACATTCCATGGATTAACCGTGCGGGTGTCGGGTCCATTGTGTGTGTGATGTCTCGGGCTTGCAACCAACATTGGGCTGGTTTAAAAATTCTACTCCTAACCTAACACAACAAAATACTGTATGATTCCGTTAATGCTGTCTTGGAAGCTCTTTCCATAAATGTATTGCGTAAATGTTACCAGCAGCCATATTCCATTACTTAAGTTAAGTGCAAATGTTAGATTGTCAAGATAGCGGATTCTGTTTGCTCTGGCGAATAAGTGGACTGTATTAGGATGGCTGGCAAACTGCCACAATTAAATTATTAATGTATTTTTCTTATTTATTACATTTACTTCTCGGGCTCTTTTGTTTTAATTATTTAACATTATATTGTTTTAATTATAAATATTTAAATTTTTTAAATTTATTATTACAATACAATAATAATTTACCTAAATATGACATAATAGTAGAGCCTGATCCCGAAATGCATAGATACACTTTACTGGGTTTATCGGCACAGACAGTGGATACTTCATCAGTCTCCCCACACACAATGAACCCAGCACCCGCACTATGACTTTTTTTTAAGTACCAAAAAAACACAAGTTATCTGGCATATAGACGATACAGCTAGTTCATCTGGGATCCTATAATGATATTCAAATGTATCCATTAGAATTTTCCAGTCTAATAATGAGCTAAGGATCAAGGCGATGCCCCTTGCATCGAGTTTTTGTACTTTCTTGCCGTGTTGTCAAAATTTTATTGGTAGTCATTTCCTATATTATTGTTGATTATATGTTATTTTTTAATGTAAATTACAGGATTTCTACTTTGATGGTCCGTTCAATTACAAATTAGTACCAAACGAATTTGGATCTTGTTACAACTTTAACACTAGAACGCTTATTCAAAAATCTGACATCACAGCCCTAAACTATGAGGAAATAGTGGATAGATTTGGGGAGACACTTGTTATAGTGGCTTCTCTTCAACAGAGATGGCATGCTTTAGCTTCCCATTCAAGTTTTAATACTTTGGATCTATTGAAACCAGTTACTTATGCTATTCTAGAACTTATTGGCAAAGGAAGAGAAAATGTAAGTATTTATTTACAAATTGTTATTACCAATGAACAAACAAAGAGTGGTGGTAGATCGGTAGTAAGATAAAAAAAAAACCTAAATGTACATGACTTGGTTTAAACAGACCTTTGTAGAATTTTAGGGTAACCTAGCCACCACTATTGTTGGTGTTGGTTTACCATCACAGACCCTAGAACTCCACTGTTGTAAAAAATCTGGAGAATTTGACCTACACTCGCCACGCTGGCCAGACGGGTTGGCAAGATTCTTATGTCATTTTTCTAATGATTATTAACAATTCAACAAGTTGGTATAAGTAGAACTGGGAACTATGGCTTAAAGTGCTCTCCGAGGCACGGAAATGGTGGTGAAGAGACAGGAGACAAATTTCTAAGCATTCCAAGGATTCACCGGGTCCATCGTGGGTGAAAAAATGGTGTCTGTCACCACGGATAATATGCTCGATAACACTGTATGATTCTATTAATGCTGCCTTGGAAGCTCTTTCCATAAATGAATTGACAACACGTTAATAAATGACAAATGTACATAAGTAAAGTATATTTCTCATTGGTACATGCTGGGGTTTAAACCCACCATTTTAGGATGTTAAGGAAAGCACTCTTAGCCGAGCCACCACATTCTTTATGTGATGAATATTTTTATATTATTTTGTTTCAAGGGTCAAATGACAGTTGGACAGACAAACTTGCTGAAAATATCTGTTGATCCAAAAATCTTATTTTATCATCGCAACAAACTGGAAGAGTTAGATTTGATAACGAGTCTAGACACAATGCAACATATCACGGATCTAAGTACCAACAGAGGATTCAAAAGCATACTTCTTAGATTAACCAGATTTTACAAGCCGAAAATGTTAAGCATCCAAAAAGAGGGTGTGTTGTATGACATTAGGGAACATCTCCTAAAACGACCAGGGAATAGAGATTGTAAACTACATTTGGTACAAAATGGCATTGTTAGCCAACGCTTGTGGAAGTCACTTACCAAACGAACTATATTTCAATTTGTAAGTATTTTTATTTTTAGATACATCCTCATCCTTCTTTTCCTCGTGCATGCAGAGACCCCCTCCTCGGATCACTTTGTCCCAGACGATGCTTCGTGCACTTGGGTGTGTAGTGTGGTGCGGATCTGGCCTGACCAGTCAGGCCATGGGGTCTCTTGCCTTCAATCTTGCCCGTGATTACTAGCCTTTTCAGATTGCCAGAGCTTTTACGGGCTATCGCAGCCTCGTTGGAGGCAGATGGAAGAGAGCCTGGTAGTCACTTTGAGGTCCTTCAGTATTGATATGTTTGTTCTCCGCCCTGTCCATGAGGTCCAGCGGCTTTGGTCATTGGCTCTAAGAGTCCGGGTTTCTGCAGCATACAGGAATATGGGATAAACGCGGACTAGTCTTGTTTTGGTTGTGATAGTGATATTTCGATCCCTCCATATTTCTTTCAGCTCATAGTGTTCTTGGCCATGCCTATTCTTCTGTGTATTTCTGTTTCACAAGAGCTCGTGTTGAAGATACCGGAGCCCAGGTATGTGAAGTCAGTAACATGTTTCAGATTAACCGCCCCAGTGAGGGCAAGTTTCTTGATGCAATCCGCCACCATGATTTTCTGTTTATTAATCTGAATACCCAGATTGCTAATACGCTCTATTAATTCTTATAATATATTCCCCATATGCGTTGAATAAAAGAGGGACAAAATGCAGCCTTGTCTTATGCCTCGTTGAGATTTGAAGGGCTTGGAGGTTCCTTGGTCTATCTTAGCAACACATTTTAAATACATATATTTAACTATTATTTATTTATTCATTTCCACAGCACATTAAAGAACGCAAAGCTAAAAGTACAGTTACTAATTGGGATAAGAGTTATGTGCTTGCTATTTTCTTTTTTAATAAATAATAATTAAAGAGTTTAAGTTATTCTTTATTTACAGAATGAGCAAGCAGATTCTCCTAAGGCAAATAAATATAACTCTATCAAACTACCATCTGATACTGAAGAATCTGTAGATTCCGACGACGAAGGTCCTACATTGACTTGCAAACAAAAAATTGGTGTTAATATCTACAAACAGGCCTATGATACGTTACTGGACTCGGGACTGGAGGGACTGTCTCAAATAGAACTAGGGCAAATTCTGGGTCTAGGCTTCTATACCACTAGAACTATAATCAGATATTTTACCAATCGCAATTTTCTTCGAATATTTTCGGTTGATCAAGGAAAACAAAAGACACGCAAGTAAGTGACTTTTTTTAAAATTAAGTATCTGTAATTAAGACGAATAAAATCAAAAATGGCGTTTAATGTACCAGCTTACGGCTGACCTTCAAAATAGAACTGTAATTTTAACTTTAATCTCAACTATTACAGAAACTTAATTTTCGTTTGACAGCTAAAAGGAAATTTTGAGTGGAAGAGGCGTTGAGGAAACGTCTTGGAATACGGATGTAAGACGAATCGATTGACGTAAGAATCATCCAAATCGGACCATACATAGGCTGATAAACACATATATATTTATTATTGGAAAAATTTACAGCCTTTTATAAAATAGGAATATTGTAACCAAAGCATTACAAATTTTCACTGTTAATTCAAATATCAATTAAGTTAGAAGTAAACACAGCAGAAAAACGTGTTAGATTATTACATACATACAATTTAAATACATATATAAAACCACCACCAATACAAATAACAGAAAAGCTATTAGACAATAGATAGAAGATTATAACATTTAATTTAATACTAATGTAATTTTTTTTGCAGATATGCACTAAGAGTTACTACAGGTGAATCTGTAAAAATATATGCCAAAGAAAAAGAAAAATTACTAAGCTATTTAGATACATCAGTAGAAATTGATAATGAACAGTCGGACAATAGTCCAACAATAAAGAGAAAAGCAGATGAAACTAACATAGAAAAAACTCATAAAAAACCTAGACTTGAGGAGAAACCTCAAGAAATAGGCGAAACACCTAACATAAGAGAATTACACTTTTGCACAAGACAATATCCCAACCTATCTATGAGAAAATCATTATCAGACATAAAAAGCCCATCACTTAGACAACTTCAAATCGCAAACGCCATTTTGAAAGTAACGAGAGAACAGGAAATTGTCGAATCCAGAAGAACTTTAAACTTATTAGTAAATAAAGAAATAGGTTTTCCTCATATCGAAATAGATACTTTAAAAAGATACCTATCCAAACTTTCTAATGATAAACAGTTAAGATATTACGCAATTCGATGGCCAAATTTCCATGACAAAACAACACTTCTTATTTGCGCACCACATGTAACTAAAGATCATCCTAAAGTCATCGAATTTCATAATAAAGTACTGACACAAGCAAGCAAAAAACTGAACGAACATGTCGCTAAGAAAACAAAAGTTGAAAGCAAAAATAAACTATTCAACGAAACCTATTCTTTATATTTAAAAATACAAAAATTACACGAGTTTTTATACAATTTGGTTTACACGAATCCTGATAATGTCGAGCTTAACAACAAACATTTGCCTGAAGGATTTGTATCTTTGGGAATCATTTTACAAGAAATGAATCTAGAACTAGCTGTTGGTCATTTAAGTGTAATGAAAATACATCAACTAAGTGATATTGATGTTAAAGAAATTGATCCACAAATAAAAATGAAAGATGCACCTAAGCACTTATCTCAGACTATTATGTATTCAAAGTCATACACTACAGCTCTTAAAAATAGTATAGAAATGTTAGCAAGCATCGGATTGCTTCAAGTTTGCTTTCAAACTGATCGGATTCTAAACTCTTTGGATGACAAAATGAACCATATATTATATATCAATCGACACGCAAAATTTATAGACACACGTGGTCTTTGGCCAACAGCAGGCACGGAACCTGAGAAACTATTTGAATTTTATTTTGAAACTCAAGATGATGTACTAAAATATTGGGAATTGGTTTATGATGTTAGCGTTAGCACTAAAATTGAGACTCTCAATCGTAAAGCAAAAGCAACTCCAACTATTCCTATTAGGACGATAAATGAAGTCCAAAAACACGACAATGGAGATATACTAGGTGATGGATGTGGACCGGCCGGTTTCCATTCAAAGTACCATACAGATATCATGCAATTATGGCAACCATACAAGATTGCTTCATGGAAAATAGCTCAAGCTAAACTAAAGCCAAAACTTACTGCTCCTTTGACTAAGAAAAACCTTCCAAAAGTTAAAAAAGTTGCTAGAGAAAGGAAAAAGAAAGTGGTTGTCAAAAAAGAAAAGGCTCCAATAATCCTTTCCAAGAAGAAGCTAACTCGATTGGCAAGTACAATAACTTGGTCTGAAAAACATGACGATATTCTACTATGGAGCAAAGTTGCTATCAATATAATGAGTCCAGTACCGATAGCTGGTAGTATACAAATAACGAATTTCGTAGCAAAAGATTTAATAAACATAACTGGTGTCATAAGAACAGTTTCACAATGTGTTAAAAGAGGCCAAATTTTGGAAAAAAACGCCTCTTTCGGACTTAGACAGAGACATTTGGTCAACGAATTGAGACGCCATAAAAGCGTTTTAGCTAAATACGATGGCATTTTAAAGAAAATTCGAACTAAACATATGGGAAATCTTAGCAAATACATGAACGAAGGCAGAGTTAGATGCTTGGAACTAGTTTTTATGATGCAAAAACTGTCTATAAGTACAATAATGCGAAATCAGGTACCACCAGTTGCATCAACTATTGACGAATTCCACCAAAAGTTTATGATAACTAGTACGGATACTCAGAAATATTTGAGCTTATATGCGACTCCTGAAGAATGTTCACCTGACATTTCTACTATTAAAGAAGGGATTATACTTGTGTTATGCATTAAATATGCATCTAGTTTTACTTCGGCTATGTCTACTAAAGTTTTTAATACATTTAGCGGTTATGCAGAACGGTCTCTCCGTTTTGCTACGGAGCAATTGCACAAGAGCGGGGCGGTTTCTATCAGGGATAAATTTACAAACAATCGAATCCAAAAAGCTCCATATACTGACATAATTCAATACACAACTGGCTACAAAATCTCGTCGTTTTATCAACGTCGCTGGATCCACCGTTTTAATGACATTTTCCTTGACAACTTAACACAAATATTGGAAAATTCAACACCCACAAATAATATTAAACCCAGTTCGGAAATGACGTGTTTTCTTAGCGAATTACTCGCAAGAAATAGTGTGAAGATAATACCAACTCAACTTCCAACTATGCCAATCGATGTTGCCATGGAAGGGTCATCGTTTCCACTATTGGATATGGAAATGAAAACCAATTTTAAACCTGGCAACACTGGGTGGAGTAACAAGGGTGATGTTACCAACATGAAGGATTTATACAAAAATATTGACTATGGTGCTGCTGTTAGGGAACTTATTAGGTTGGTATTAGAATTTAAACTATTTTTCTGCTAGCTTACTCTTTCATTCATTATCATCACAGCACCTAGGAACGCTCTTCCAGACCTACACTGTTGGAGATGGGCTTTTCAGAACATATATCTGGATAATTTGGCCTACATGTGACTTTGAATGTTAGCAACTGAAATCAGACACTCATGACACCTAACCTTCAACACTATGCCGGCTTGATACATAGTCGATACTATGATAATCAGTGCAATAAAGAAACTGGTAAAGGAACTCAACTAATGTCTTCGGCACCAGCATTTATAAATTGATCTTACACCAATTTTGCGGGTTTTACAAATGCGGGTGATAAAAATGATCGCGGTGATTTCTTCAGCGTCTTCTATGACGACTGTAGGACAACGATTCGACGACTTCTTCTCGCACGCCAGTTATATAGGCGCTGCCTCTCTTCAGTGCGCAAGCGCCGGCCTTTGGACTAGTGAGCGGGATGGGTAATATAGAAAGGAAGCGGCGAGAAAGAGACAGGACAAGGGTCAAGGGGTAACAAATTAGAAAGTCTGTTTATGCATTGACGAATCACAATAACGCCTAACCATCCAAAATGAGTCGAACTACCGCGATCGGCGCGAACAGTGATATTTAAATAAAAATAACACCGCTTGATACAAGACTTCGCGCAATTTCTATATTTTCTTCAATACGCACATTTCTTAAGAGTAAAATTAGAGCGAAAACGATTATGTTGACCGTAGACGAAGTAATCTATGAAATATCTATCTTCTACAATTTGGAAGCGTTGTTTTGAACGATTCATGATGAATTACCATTATTAAACGGAAATGTCAACACAGTCATCATTTTAACAATATTTCTGACTGTATAAATAATATTACATTGCTAATAGAAAAATTAATTATGATATAAATAATAAACTAAAACAAAAAAAAAACCTATTAGTAAACCTAATTGTGCATGGCGGCAAGATCGCTGGCCGTATTTCCTCGCTGAATCGCTACGCTGATTCTCTGGGCGAGGAAAAACCAGCCCTCTTGTCACCAGAGCAGACAATTAGACGAGGGGTGATGTTTTTTTAAATGTTTTCGCGACACGTGGTCTTTGATTATAGATACATATTTGCGCCGCTTGCCAGAGTCTGTGCTTTAGACTGACTTATATTATTATTTAAAGTAGATACTCAAGCTCTATAAAACCCATATTTTGATTATTACTAATTTAATATTTCATTATACTTTAATAATGTTCACATCCTCTCCTTTCTATATGGTATCCTTAGTAACCCGAATACACCCCTTTACCTGCGTGATCGTTTTCAATTCCTTCGTGACTCCCATACTCGTTCTCTTCGTTCTTCGCAAAACAATCAACTTTCAATTCCTCTCCACTCTACTAGCAGATATTCGGATTCTCTCACAGTTTCCGCAGCTCGCCAATGGAACAGACTGCCATTGTTTATCAGACAGGCACCTACTTTAAACATATTTAAACATCGTCTATCTTCTTACTTTCTTAAAAAGCAAAATTATATTTAATTTATTCACATGACATGGATTATTATTATTATTATTAGTGTATATATTTATATTTAGATTATTATTGATGTAAATATTTATGTATGTTTATAAATGTATATTTAATGTATGCAACTGGCATGTTAATTTATTTATTTACATTACATTTTAATATGACATACTCATATGATATACCCAGTGAAAGGTATAGCATTTAGTTTAATATTTATTCTCTCCTCCTAACTCTGCACCCCACAATTTTTTATGTCGTTCTCCCAAAGGTTAATACCTACAAGGTATTAAGCTCGCCTATGTACTTCATTTTATTTTGTATATTTTAATGTGCAATAAAGAATTTTATTATTAATATTTTCAGACATGCAAGTGTAGAATTTCCTAAAGAAGAAAATGTACCAGACGATATTATAGTAAATACTTTAAATAATGCTGGCGTCAAAGGAAAAACTTTTAAAGAATTACTGGTAATATTTCTAAACATTATTTTTTTCACCTATTTATAAAATTAGGTGATAGGGAAGGCAAAGGGTCTAGCCCATACAGCCAAGTTTGACGTAATATACCTTTATTTCTTAATCGTTAATGTGATTATCATGAAATTTCAGATGTTGCAGAATTTGATACTTTTCTTGGACTTAATTGCGGCATTATAATCAAACAAGTAATTTTTACACAATATTTGTTCATAGTTCATTTGCCCCATATATAGAGTCAAATTTATCGTTTTTGTTTCGTAAATTACTTTTCTGTGGATATTGTTAGTCAAAAGTGTAGTTATTTTGTTTAATAATGTGCTACAATGGGAAACGATAAATTGGACTTTATATATGGGGCACAAGATGCACTAATTTTTTGCGGTTTTCCCGCGCTGTGAACTCCCATATTATACCCGACGTGTTTGAGCTATAATGCCGCAAGTAACTTCAAGAAAAGCATTAAATTTCTTGGAATATGTGGATCTCGACTATGAACAAATATTGTGTATAAATTACTTGTTTGGGACTGATGTATTCTGTATAATGTGCTTTAGATAGAAAACTTTCTAAATTAAAGCTTTTTTTTCGGAAACGGTAAGGCTTAGTAAACAACGTCTATACAGCCAGGTTTACCAGTAGCCCTATTCTGTAACATAGTCGCAAACGTCAGATTGTCAAAATAGTGAATTCTGTTATTTATCACCACTTTTAGCCCGAGTTTCTCCTATCATAGCCGACCTTACATCAATCTAGCGTTTCCCACTATTTCAAAGGTCATCCATGGGGTTGCAACTTCAAAATCATTGGGAAAACGTGAATTAAATACTTAAATATATTTACATTAAACATAGTTCGATAACACACATTAGGTAATAAATAAAAAATATGGAAACTACTAAAAGAAATATATCGTTTATAGATATTTTTTTAAATGAACGCATCGTTACGTTATTTTGCTGTCATCTGTTGTGGTAACCTTTATACGAGAATACCAATTTTTATAGCGTTTTACACTGACATTTAAGTTCCATTATTTAAGGGATTCCACTATATAACGTTGGCGCCTTAGTAACAGAATAGGACTTCTTAATAACTTTTTTAGGCAATATATAACTTCCAGAAATAGGATGACAACTTTTTTATATTAATATTTGTTTCAGAAAATAACCAAACTAGACTCTTTAATACTACAAAGAAAACTAAAAGAGCTTGAAGCAAAATTTTACATAAAGCGAGTCGGATACAATGAAAATATATTGATGTCTTCTAAATATCTAAAAGATTGGTGCATCAAGATAGACAATTCTTATTTCATACCTTCCCCATGGTTTCACCTTCGATTGCAAATAATGTATCCAATTTTCATAGATTGGTGTTCAGCTATTATGAATAAAATTTTTGAAAATCCCGGCTCGTCCGTCTCAACTATTGCCCAATCGTTGAATTATATAACTTTAAGAAGTGTTCAAGAAATTTGTATGTTATTCTATAATTGTGAATGTGTTGTTCTTAAAACATTAAGTGTAATAGAATGTAATTTGTTCTCCGATGATGACGATAATACTAATTTGATAGATTTCAATGAATATGAATCTCCGGATTTGTTGATGGTGTTTCCTGTCAAAGATTACATGCTAAAGTTTGTAAATTTTCGAAAAAATGTCGAACAATTTTGTATGTCGTAGCCTATTTATTAAACATTATGAAAACTTAAATTGTTTTAATTATTTATATCCCCCCCTATAATAGGTACGGATTTTGAATACTTATATATACAAGCAAGGACCAGCTGGAAAATGTAATGTACCTATGTACTCTTTATAGGCTGTGAATGTATGGTTATAATTTTTTTTTTAATTTATTTAAGGACATGGTACAGAATACATAAGTCCTAAACACGTAATTTATTTGCATAATATATGTTCATAACCGAGTTGGGGATCATCAAATTCCAGATGCTGCAGAATTTGATGCTTTACTTGGAGTCACTCGCGGCATTATAGCCCAAACACGTCGTGTAAAATATGAGAGTTGACAGATGTGGTCTCAGCGCGGGAAAACCGCAAAAAATAAACTGCAACTTGTGCCCCATATTCAAAGTCCAATTTATCGTTTTCCATAATTATTCACATTGCAGCACATTATTAAACAAAACAACACCACTTTTGACCAATAATATCCTCAGCAAATTAATTTACAAAACAAAAACTTGCACTTGACATGTCCACGCAAAATGGCGCGAAAAAACTCTGTATGGTTATAACCATGTCTATATAATCTGTGGTTATAACCAGAGACATTACATAATTATGCCGTGTTCGACTTGAAAGCAAATCTCGCTTATTTTACTGAATTTTGCCTAAATAGAATGAAGACTCAAGTCGAACGATTTTCAAAGAGAAACAAAGTAAAAAAGCGCTTATAGCGACAAAACAGGGCAATAAGCCAAACTTTATGGTTATGGCATAGAAAAACATTCTCTGCCTACAGGTTATGATCATGCTCAACGTGCAATTTCAAACTGAATTAAAACAATTTTACTACACTAGCTCCATCTATTGCTCAGTAGAAATATTATTTAAAACTTATCTATGCTGGCTATGTTCGACTTGAAAGCAAAGCAAAGGTTCAACGCCTTTTTTTATCGAATTATGTATAAAACTCATAAGGCAATGCCAAGTCAAACGTTTTTCAAAACGGAAAAAGTGAAAAAAAGCTTAACGCTGTTAAAAACAGGGCTAGTTAAAACTGTTGCTATTCGACGTTAGATGGTCTTGGCCACTTATTTATTATTATTATAATATTTACTATAAGCCTCCGTGGTCTAGCGGTTAAGTCTGTGGATTTAGACTCGAGGGAACCAGGTTCGATTCCTGGTCGGGACACAAAAATATTTATTAATAAATACGTTTAATTAATATTAAATTTATTTGTGATATTTCTCGAATTTGGTACGCTGGAGACATCGACGAGCTTGCCACTAGTCATGATTGGCCTATAGTAAAGTTGGCTCAATGTCGGTGTTAATCCGCTTATTTATAAGCGTGGTTTCTGACCACCCCGAAAGGGGAACGATCGTGATGATACTTTATTTTACTTTTTTTTTACTATAAGTTGGTATTATATATTTGCACATGTCAGACAATGCATGGCTGTCAGACAATGTCTAGCGGCATTAAGTCCGCCCCTAGTATGACGTGCAATAAAGTTTTAAATAAATAAACATTTATAGGTTTCAACGGTTTTGTTGGTTGGTTTTCATCCTGTTGTTGCTATGTTCGACTTAAAAGCAAAGTCTGTTTTTTGTTTTACTGAATTTTGTATGAAAATGGCAACGCCAAGTAGAACGATTATCAAAGCTAAATGACTATTGCCTGACCAATAAAACCTACCTAGCTTATGATAAATGCCAGCAAATCACAAAACATAATTTCGCACACATATCATATAGGTGATGGTAACAATCTAAAACTGGAGTGTGGTTCGTGATCTGGGCGTTTACTTTGACAGCAAGGTATTGTTTGACTCACACGTGGAGCATATTTGTACGAAGGCTTATCAGATGTCCGGTTTTGTATTTCGCACGTCAAAAGCTTTTAAAAAAACATCCACATGTAGGATCCTCTATTGTGCACTCGTCAGGTCTCAGCTGGAGTATGCATCCTCTGTGTGGAGCCCATACTTCAATGTGTACAAAGAAAAAATTGAGATGGTGCAAAAGAAATTCTTAAGAGGACTTAATCGCAGATACGGAACCGGATATCTGTCCTACGACAAACTATGTACACATTACAGACTGACGACACTCTCAGACCGTAGACTTACAACTGACATGACACTATTGTATAATATTTGTCGAGGCCTACTCAGTTGTCCAAACCTGACAGAAGGTATTTATTATAATGCCCCCTCGAGACAGACTCGCTCCTGCGACCTCTTCCATGTCTGCCGCGTACGTACAATATCTGGCATGCGCGCACCTGTACGTCGGATGTGCGACACGTACAACAGGCGTGTATCGGACGTGGATATATTTAGTATCTCCCGCGCCGCCTTCAAAGCCAAAATCAAGAAGCTGCTACTTACGGTTTAGATCGCAAAGTGTGGGCAGTTTGCTTCGGAGTTCGCCTAACAGTTTTAATGCATTCAAACACAATGCAGTTGTTTTCTTTATACCTGGCCAAGGTGATATTTTCCGAATTTTGTATCGCACAAAGAGTGCACTATTGTTCACAGTGAGAAATATTCTGGTGGCGGGTATAATTTTAATTGCTTCTACTCTGTTGCTATCTTTTATGTTCTTATGTTGCCTGTCTCTGTCCTTTCTCTTCGAATAAATAAATAAATAAATAAATAAAAGAAGCGCTTAAAGCTTAAAGTGATCCTTTTTCTATAGCTTAAAGCGACAAGTCAAACACATACGGAAAAGTAGACAAATTTAGAACCTCACTAATTCTTTATTTATTATATATTGCGTGTTAACGTAAAACTAAATTTAAGCTTGTTGCAAAATAACACGCAATGTATAAAATCTTAGAGATCCCGGGTTTAAAAGAACAGCTGTCAGCTCTAGCTTCGATCATCGATTAATTTGTCTATGATATTTTTTTATACTGACAACAATATCGAACGGCTAATATTTATTCATGGCTACATTGACATTCGCCATTTTTACTTTAGTGAAGGGACGGTGAATTTATAATTGTCAGGCTGGAGGACGAAGATTATTTTGAAAAAAGTGTGTCATTATATTTTAAATTATAGTAGTTGAGACTATTATTTGAAAAAGCTTAGTATAATAGTGTGGTCTTTATTACTAACTTGTATGTAGTGCTACTTTCATCACATAAGATTGCTCGCTGGTGTGTCGCTTAAGCTAATTCGATGGCTATGTATTTAAAGTGTTAATTCGTCGGCCGCTCGTGATTCTCTGATCGTGATAGTTTTGCAAGTGCGAGGCGTCAGAGATGAGCAGGCCTCAGGGTGGTCGGATTCAAGTCCCGGATGACCTAAGGGAAATACTGCTGGAATTTACGATCAGCTACCTGTTGGAGCAGCCGGGAGACGTGGTGAACTACGCGCTAGACTTCTTCACACGGTTAAAGAACAACAGGACCACGACGCGCGTGCAGTCGGCGGGAACGCCTGATGAGTCCATAATTTCTGACGAAGAAGGTATTTTCTCGATCGATATGTGTTAGGGTACCTACGGGGCAGGTCGGATGGATTTGAAGAACGCTTGTAGATAGAATGCTTGATTTAGGACTGGTAATTTATCACTTGCTTAAGATTTAAGTGTCCCTTAAGTGCAGAAACTCATATGAGTAAGGCAGTCTTAAAGTTGAGAAGGCCACTAAGTGTTGAATTACTGGGCCTTAAAGCATACCAGTTAAACCATTAGGGCTAATAGATCATTATATTTATCAAAATTTAGCTGTAGTTAATAGTTCATATAACATAGGTAATACCATTGGTTTAAAATAGTGATGCATCGAATACTACTTTCATGAATACAAATATTAAACCTCCGGCAAATACAAATAACCAACAAGTTAATAAAACATACACTAATGTTGTTTTATACTAATGCTATGTAAGACTTAAAGAAGACAAATTTCTAAGCATTCTATAGATTCACTGTGTGGGTGCAGTGTTTATCATGTGTGGGTAAGAAATAGGCTCCTTTTTTATCTTACTGCATGATAATAAATACACTCACTATCCACCATTCTACTCCTCTTCCCACCCAACCAAATACTGCATGATTCTGTTAATGCCATCTTGGAAGCTCTTTCCATAAATGTATTTGTGGCGTCTACAAACAACCCTTCGCAACCAGTCTGCAGTAGTGGTCAATCCCCCTCCACAAAATGTGGGTTGCAAAACTCCCCACTAAACACACTGGGGCTGTATATATTTTAGTTTCTTAGTGATGATTTTATTGTCAGAGAAACTAAATATATACAGACACGTGATGTCACCGCGAGGAGAGTTGGCAGACCTGCTTAGGCCCAATTCTTTCAGTGAGTAGTGGAAAAATTTTGCTGGAACTACTCTCGCACCAACTTCCATTACATAAAGCTGATATATACTATTTATTATTATTGATTAATAGGCGAGCAGCGCATTGCTGATATGCCTATATCAAGCACTGGTGTAAAGTTTATTAAATTGTCAGTTATCACCATAGTCTATTTTGATTGTCACTAACCACTAGTCCAAGTTGTTTTTAAAAATGTTTTATTGAATTTGTATTTGTCACATCACTAGTTTAAAATATAGATTGTTTTTAGTAATGTAGATGTATTTAATCATAGCCCCACAGAGTCTTAAACCTCCATTGTTAAAGATACAAAAAATTAAATATTTTTTAGATTTTATTTCTATAAACTTGAAAGTGTTATATATTTAACACACAGGACACTAACAGTGGGTCTGGTCCATAAATTCAAGGTCGCTCAGCGAGCCATGGAGAGAGCTATGCTTGGTGTATCTCTGGTGGATAGAATTCGAAACGTTGATATTCGTCAGAGAACGAAAGTTACATAGCTTACATTAGCTTTTAAAATTAGCAAGCTGAAGTGGCAATGGGCCGGACACATCTGCCGCAGAACCGACGATCGATGGGGCAAACGGGTTCTAGAGTGGAGACCACGTACGGGAAGACGCAGAGTGGGACGACCCCCCGCCAGATGGACAGATGACCTAAAGAAGGTCGCTGGTGGGGGTTGGATGAGGGTAGCGAAAGATCGCGTTAAGTGGCGAGCCTTAGGGGAGGCCTACATCCAGCAGTGGAGAGATACAGGCTGATGATGATGATGATGATGATGTTATATATTTTTAGCTGGGCCCTCACCATAATCTTTGGTGCATTCATCAATTAATTAATTAAGTGATTAAATTAATAAAAACATGCTTAATGTTGTGATGCCAGGGATTTTATCTCCTAATATTTTTCTAATTGGAATCTATTACACTGGTCAACAGTAGTTTTGGTGCAGAGAAGCCGTAGGTTTTTTTTAACTTAGCACCTTATACTGATTACATTTTTAGCAATAATATTTATTTCCTACATGTAGATTTCTGGATTTTTTTTTAAATTAAAAAACTAAGTGACATCATAAGCAGCATTTATTACTATATTATGTAAATATATATTTTTTTCGTTACTTTCTAGACTATGGTGTAGTGGGACGATGCATCTCCCCAACAGATGTCAGCCATCATAATGTCAATCTCATAGGCCTTGGTAGCTCTTTTCCATAGTTTTTAGGTTCTAGTGAAACTGCTTTTCTTGGGTTTGCTTTCGGACTCAAAATTCTTAGGGAATTTGTCAAAATGACTGTGGAGGTAGTGGGCTTTGGTTAACATTAACAAAATTCCCGCATTTGTTTATAATATCTGTTAAAAGGTTTTCTAAACTTTTTAACTATGTATTTTACCACATACATACATACATACACATCTTCAAGCCAGATCCCTTGCGCAGTAGGCAGAAACAATTGAGCGCCACTTGACACAATCACGACATACCTCTTTCGCTTCGTCGACATTCATTAACCTCTTCATACATGCCCTTTTGTTACGAAGGCTTTTTAATGCACCTTCAGTCAGTGTTTTATTTATTTGATCGTGATATGTGAGTCTCGGTCTGCCAGGGCCTCTTTCACCCACAACTTTCGCATTATATATCTGGTTCGTCAATCTTTCTTTGCTCATTCTTTCAACATGCCCGAACCACAAGTGTCACAAAACACATTTAGATCATTGAGACAACTTATTCGCGATGAAGGCTTAAATCTAGAAAACTTAAATCTAATTATTTACAGAAATATTACGCACCTAAAAAGTCTGATTACAGCCAATATTAAAAATTAAGTGTTGATACAAATCATGTGGAAAAAAATATTTTATTAGTGTTGCCAATGCATTTTGCATCCATGACCACTAACAAAATCTCAGCAAAAATATAGTAAAGATGTGTACAGATGTAGTGCATACTCGTAACTTTGGTTTTCTGACAGATGCAAACGTTTCTGACTTTATCTTTTAGAGAAATCACGAGCATAGCTCTCTCCATAGCTTGCTGAGCGACCTTAAACTTGTGGACCAGAACACCTGTATCCACGTTTCTGGACTTTATGATTTTATTTCTGTGACATAGCTTGCTGAATGTTGCCCACCTAAATGTGTCTGTAGGCTGAAGTTGGCTACGCCTAATTGAATGGTCTGTGAAAAGGAGAGTGAATCAATTCTTACTCTTACTCTTGTTTTCTTAAAAATTATGTGAGGCAAAGGATGTCTATTGCAGCCGAAAACGATCATCCTTGGCCACTGTCGATTTTAATTGCTACAAGTGCTGGCTGCCAGCGCTTAGGTGTCAGTGAGACACCTAGGCCAGCGCTTGGTATTGGCCTTTGCCTGATCTGGTCTAAACAACTTGGTGTAGACCAGTGCTGGCTTGTCTGTAGGGCGGCATACTGGTTTCGTGTAAACAAGAGTTTTACATATTGTGTGATTACCTTTCTATTTTATGCCGGGTGACTCATATGGCGAACAATGAAAATTTGCTTATTCTTAGTTTGAAAACACTGGCAGTTTATACTGAAGTTATGATAACATCATTATAGAATTCTACTCTATGTTATAGGCATCGATATAAGGCCCTAACTTATTTAAAAACTATCCTACTAAACTAAACTACATCGTAAAAGTCTATTAGTTTGTAGTCACACTGTACCTTCACCTGATTGATCACCTCCAATGTTTTTAGTCTGCGTTTTGTATTGAATGGGCTTATCTTCAAAATATGCATCGTCATACCGTAGCCACTATGCCTACGCGTCTTTACAAATTCTGAGACTTAAATCTGTTGCACGCCGAAGATGTGAAATGCTTTCACAGCTCAGTGTGTCTCCCCACTCCTATAACCTGGACTTCTTCAATCGAAGTTAGCGGCCGTAACGTAACGACCGACATCAGTCTACCACTATGCTGGCCTAACAAGATGCTTGTTCACACTTGCTTGCTTGATAGACTCCAGGTTATAGGAATGGTGAAACACACTGGCTGGCTCCACATGTTCGTCCGACATCGTGCGACAGATGTAAGAGTGTGTATAGGTGTGTATAATTGCGCATAAGGTTGTGCAGATCTTCAAAACACTCACCGTAGTATGGTAGAATACGCTCAGATAGGCAACGTCTCACCAAAGCTGCAGTTCTGATTCTAAAGTTGAAATTGTGGTGTCGTCCACTATTCGAATTGCACGCATCTGCAGGACAAGTAAGTGTTTTACACTTACAGATGTAAACTTAGCTGAAACATCGTCCTCGTTCAGAAAATCAGCATGGCTATTCGGACAGAAAATGTGGCCAGCGTTCTTGCCAACATTCCGCGCGGACACCATTTATATTTCAATTCATACAGTATTTGGTTGGGTAGGGAGAGAAGTAGAATGGTGGATGGTGAGCGTATTATTGCGAAATAGAAAAAAAAAGGAGGCCTCCTTTTCTTAAACCAGCCAATTGTCGGTCGCAAGCCCGAGACACCATTCTTCTCATCTCTTACCCACACACGATGGACCCGGCACCCGCACGGTGAATCCATGGAATGCTTAGAAATTTGTCTCCTCTCTTCTCTGAATTAAATCCAAAGTTACGGTGCAGAGAAGTTTTCCTAAAAATATGGCTAGATACAGAGCCTAATCAAGATCAATACATCAGAGGTCGACGATCGCGCGAACGTTGACTTACATAAATCTTTATCTATTTCTTCTCTCGGCTGTGAGCGAAATCAATTAATAATAACACTCCCAGCCTTCAGGTATTTATCACGGATTTCAGACGCGACCTTATTCACCATGCAGTAGTGTTTTGTTTTTCGGATATTGATTTATTATTTAAAAATGTGACCTCTTTTACTCCAAATAGAGGTTCTATCAATGACACCTGAAGCCTCAAAAATATTTGTTCTTTTGACAATTACACGCGGTATGTATAATAAACTAGCTGACCGGGCAAACTTCATACCGCCTGATAGTATTTTTTTTTTAAATACTAGTACGACATGTGACCCTGCCCCTGCGCCCACCTGATGGTAAGTGGCTCGCAGTGTCCATGAATGTTAGCAACTGGAATCAGGCCCTTATGTCCGACATCAGTCCCTAACACTGCCGGCTTGACTAGATGCCTTTTCACACTTCGCTTGAAGGACTCCAGGTTATAGGAAAGTGGAAAGAGGCTGGAAGAGCATTCCACATCTTTATTGTGCGACAGATGTATGAGTCACCAAATTTATAGGTACGCGAAGGGATAGTGACTACGGTATGTGGGTGCATATTCTGACCTGTGCGTGTGGTTCGGTTGCGGAATGAATGAATGTCATTATTAATAATAATACTAATCATACTCGAACCGTTGAGCGGTAAATGGTTTGACTTGGTTTTATTTCTGTATTCGACGACAGTCAAGCTTAGAGGGGGCTCGCGCAGGAGTCTCAAGAGCAACGACTGAGTTACTATATATATAATAAGAGCGCTTGGGAGTTTTAGGCTCCCGCTCGGTACCCTCGGTCGGTATGCCCCACAAATTAGCGCTGATGCGCGCCATCTATCGGACAACAGTAGTACTATGTCAGAAACCTTCGCCGATGTTCACACAACATATTCTCAAAGTTTCATTCCGATCTGTCAAGTAATGCATAGGGAACATACATACACACAGATAATATATATAGATTATGTATATATTAACATCCTAAAAAGGTAGGTTCGAACTCCGGCATGTACCAATGAGGAATACTCTTTTCTTACGTACATTTGTCATAGATTTGTAATACCACCGTTCCCGTGTGAGGAGAGCACGTTAAGCCGTATCGCCGGTTCCATTAATACGAACTTGTGGAGTCGTTAATACAAATTGTCATTTAAAATTTACATCAAACCCTCGCCAATCCGCCAGAATACATAGAGGAGGACTGTCAACTGTGTTCTAGGCGCTGTCATGTTAAAATTAAGTTTGTTGGAAATTATGTTATAGTTTTTTTTTTTTTTTTTTTTTTTCAAATATTTTTGTTTTCTTCATGAAGCTGCTCCTCTCTTCTACATTTCTTTGTCTCTAGGTTTTCGGCCCCTGATGTTGCTATTTTATACAACAGTATGCCTAGTGTGACAGTGAAGTTTCGTAAACGCAAATATAGTAGTAGAGTTTTTTTTACTGTATTTTCGATGTTCATTGCCTGTTATTATAGCCAAACTTGCAATAACACGCAATGTAAAACAAAAAACGTAACTACAACAGTTTGCATTTTACACTAAGCACACAGAAGGTGCTACTGACAGTTTTCGGGAGTTTCGCTGACGCTCACGCTTCCACACATTATGTTATAGTTAGATAATATTTGACAAGTATGCAATCGGTTTAAAAAGAAATTTCATTTTGGCAAAATGCCAGTAGTTTCAAAATATCTGTATATTTACGATTTTGCTAGATTTTAGTAAAGTTTACTCAGTTGCCAAGTGATAAATAACTACGTAGGATTTGATGTCAGAGCATAATTTATATTATATAACTGACACCATTGTTTTGGTAAAATGTTTTTCTAACAGCCGGTTTCTCAAAGCTCTACTTAATTAATTACTAGCTAAGAAATCATTAATAATAATAATAATATCATTTATAATATATATCATTAAAAGCCTGAAATGTGGCAAAGCTGCGGGACAAGATCGAGTGCTCGCCGAAATGATTAAATACGGTGGTATACCGGTCTGGAACGCTTTCCACCTGTTGTGCAACCTTTGCTGGCAGGAGGGAAGAGTACCGGAGGACTGGCAGCAATCAGTCATCGTTCCTTTATACAAAGGCAAAGGATCTAGATTGGACTGTGCCAACTACCGAGCTATTAGTTTAATCAGTTTGGCGAGCAAGACGTATGGCAAGATTCTCACGAAACGCCTGCAAGAGAAGACTGAAGGTCTTTTATGGGAGGCACAAGGAGGCTTTAGACCTGGAAGAGGATGCGCTGACCAAGTCTTTTCGCTCCGCAATATCACAGAGAAGTTTCTGGCCTTAAACCAGAAGGTTTTCTGTGCTTTTGTGGATTTAGAGAAGGCTTTTGATAGGATTGAAAGAAAGAAGCTTTGGGACATATTGCCGGAGTATGGAGTGGATGACAAACTGCTACAAGCTATACAGTCCCTGTACAAGGGCTGTAAAGCTTGTGTGCGGGTGGACGGACGTATGTCGCCTTGCTTTGAATCCCAAATGGGCGTCAAACAAGGCTGTGTGCTTTCTGCCAGATTATTGACCCTATATCTCGACAAATGCCTAAAAAGAGTGAGAGAGAGTGACTGTGGGATAAAAATGAGTGATCTAGTGGTGAACTGCCTGCTTTATGCAGATGATGCTGTTCTTATGGCATCGTCCGAACAACAACTGCAATCACTAGTCACAAAAATGAAAGAAGGATGTGCAGAAAAAGGACTCCGTTTGAATGCGAGAAAAACCAAGGTACTAGTGTTTGAAAGAAGAAGAATGACAAACGTGACGATAAAGATTGATGATGAAACTCTAGAACAAGTAAATGAAATTATATATCTGGGCAGTGTTTTCACTGCGGATGGGAAGTATGATAGGGATGTTGAAAGAAGAGTGAACGCGGGAAATAGTGTTAACGGTGCCCTGGGGTCACTAATGGCCAGTCGAAATGTCAGTGACAAAGCTCGACTCGCCATACACAATGTCATGCTGGTACCAACACTTATGTATGGAAGCGAAACGTGGATATGTCAGAATACGCATGAGAGTAGAGTATTATGAGGTCTTCGCGTCGGATATGCGGCGTCACTTTGACGGACCGCATACGTAATGACGAAATACGCAAAAGGAGCATAGAGAAAGCATAGGGACAAAAATAAGGAAAGGTATGCTCCGATGGTTCGGACATGTTGAAAGAATGAGTGAAGAGAGATTGACGAACCAGATATATAATGCGAAAGTTGTGGGTAAAAGAGGCCCTGGCAGACCAAGACTTACCTATCACGATCAAATAAATAAAACAATAGCTGAAGGTGCATTAAAAAGCCATCAAAATAAAAGGGCATGTATGAAGAGGTTGATGAATGTCGAAGAAGCGAAAGAGGTATGTCGTGATCGTGTCAAGTGGCGCTCAATTGTCTCTGCCTACCCCGCAAGGGATTTGGCGTGAAGATATGTATGTATGTAATAATATCATAAATATAATAAATTTACAAGATATGAAAACAATAACATATTTCAGTACAGAAAAACAGACATTTGCAGCCGAACTAAGCCTATATGTATAGGTCTGTCCGTCGACAGTCAACGCTCAGACATCCTTTTAAATATATTATTACTTTTTATTACAAAATAAAAAAAGAAACAAAATGTACAAAAAAAGAAAACAAAAAAAATAAATTGTGTGGTTGAGATCCTCTTTTTGTGTATGATGTAAGTGTGTGTGTGTGTGTAAGAGGGTGTGTAAACTTTACATTAACTTTTAAGTTTTTCCTAAGTCAAAACGGGTTTCACGAACAAATTTAATTAATTATTTGTCATTGCTTTGTGAAATGCAAAATTGATAATTTCCCATACATTTGTGTAAATGATAGTTCCCTTCTTAAAAGTAAAAAAATCATCACGACCGTTTCCGTTTCGGGGTGGTAAATATATACATTTAAATAATATTTAATTTATTTGTGATATTTCTCAAGTTTGGTACTCTGGAGACATCGACGAGCTTGCCACTTGTCATGATTGGCCTATAGTAAAGTTGGCTAAATGTGAATCCGCTTATTTATAAGCGTGGTTTTTGACCACCCCGGAAGGGAAACAGTCGTGATGATACTTTTTTGTACATATTTTTGTGTCCCGACCAGGAATCGAACCCGGTACCTCCGAGTCTAAGTCCACGGACTTAACCGCTAGACCACGGAGGCAGTCAGATTATATATTACATACATACATACACATCTTCACGCCAGATCTCTTGCGGGGTAGGCAGAGACAATTGAGCGCCACTTGACACGATCACGACATACCTCTTTCGCTTCATCGATTTATAGATTATATATTACTATGCAATAACCACAAAATTATCAAATCTTTTAAACTACTTGAAAGTATTAATTAAAATAAATATAAACTAAACCTAATAAAAAATAAACTATAAGTAAAAAGTGACCTCTACAGATGACCCTTCAGTGATAGTCCCAAGAAGACATTCCCTCTTTTTAACATTTCCCCTTTGTATAGCAAGGCGAGAAGGAAGGAGAGAGAAGAAATAGTTGCCAACTTTTCTGTATCCAGACTTTTCCGTTAGCCGTTTGGACAACTCCTTGGCCAGTCGATATCAAACAGCGCAAATTCGTAAACTGTACTGAGGTAGGCGTATTTGCGCAGCTTGAGGTTCTCAGCAGAAACCGCCGCGCTTGACGACGTAGCGTGGATGTGTCACGGGGCTAATGTGTCTACAAATTTCGCACTTGGGACTTGCCAAGTTTCCACGGCCCAATGGCTCTGCGTAATCAGAAGGTTCTAGGATCACGGGTACTCCAGCAGTGATAAAAGCCCTTCGAATGATGTCGTTCAGAGCAGCGTGACGAGAATTGCAGCCAGCATGTCTATTATATTTTTCTGTTATATACATACATCGATGGATTGTACTAACACTTAAAAACCAATGTTTGTGTGTGTGTGTTTATGTTGAAATAAATTTTGTGTGTTTACTACTCGCTAGATCATTTCTATGTTTGTTTGTGTTAAAGGCTTTTTGAAGTTTTGCTATGACAAGATTGGTTTTATGGCATCTTTGGCCACTTCCAGATGGTGTTTTATAATTGAAATATTTTTGTAAATAGTCGTCATATAGACCCATTGCTTTTAGGTAGACGTGGGGTTACATATCGTATTTAGCATAACAAGATAACTTCCCGGGATTAAACTCGCCTATGTACACTAATTGAGGTTTCTGTGCAATAAAGTATTTATATGAAAAAAAAAGTTATTTATTTATTTCAAAACTTTAATGCACAAAGTACAAAAGGCGGACTTAATGCCCGTAGACATTCTCTGACAGACAAACCTTTGGGACTAATTAGAACAACTGTAGGTGCAAGAAAAGTATAAGATATCAATTATATATAAATACTTTTATTCATTATTTCCCGACCGGGGTGGTCAGAAACCACGCTTATATAAAAGCGGATTCACATTTAGTCAAACTTTACTATAGGCCAATCATGACAAGTGGCAAGCTCGTCGATGTCTCCAGCGTACCAAACTCGAGAAATATCACAAATAAATATTAATTAAATGTATTTATTTACATAATTACATATTTTTGTGTCCCGACCAGGAATCGAACCCGGTACCTCCGAGTCTAAATCGAAGGCAGTTATATAATAAACTTACTTATAAATATACTAAATACTAATATATACACAATAATAAACATATATATAAAACTTACAAATTTTGTTGGGAGCTATTTAGAAAATGTGAGTAGACCAGCTTTTTAAATGATGATCTGTTAGATGCCTGCCTTATGGTAATAGGTAGATTGTTCCACAGATTTGTAGCAATGTTAATGCCCGGGGTATTCTAAACCCGCAGGCTACTAGCGAGAAAGACTTGTTATTTTGTAATCCTATTAGCTTTGAGCGCGTCTATCCAATGGACGTAAGGACACATTGTGAAAATATTACCAAAGGGTCGAAACAGCTTACAAAAGCAACCCTTTTTGCAATATAAACGTAAACCTTTATTACGCTTTGCCTCCGTGGTCTGGCTGTTAACTCCGTGGTCTGGCTGTTAACTCCGTGGATTTAGACGCGGAGGTAACTGGTTCAATTAAATAATAAATAATTTCAGACATAATTCCAGACAGGTCACAGATCGCCATCTAATTTCCGTGGTAAGTTTGCACGAGGCTTGTGTTACGGAAACTAGATGGTTGATCAACTACTAATTATACTTTTTTTTTTTTGTAAATATATACATATTATATATATAAACACCCAGACCGAGACAAATTATACAATGTACAACTTGCCCCCGGTGGGAATCGAACCCACGACCTCCCGAGTTCATGACAACGTTTGTTACCACTAGACCACGGAGGCGGTCGTGTTCCTGGTCGGGACACAATAATTTATTTGATATCTCGAGTTTTTTAATATTTTCCTCGCTAGACGAGTTGGCAAAGTCTGATGTCATCCGAGACACGGAAACTGTAAAAAAGTAAAGTATCATCACGACCGTATCCCTTTCGGGGCTTTACCGAAGCGACTTCATATTTAGCCAACTTTACTATAGACCAATCATGACAAGTGGCAAGCTCGACGATGTCTCTACATCTCTAACCAAACTAGAAAAAATATCACAAATCAATTATTGTGTCCCGACCAGGAATCGAACCCGTTACACCTCCACGTCTAAATACACGGACTTAACCGCTAGATTACGGATACGGTGTTGTGTAAAATGTACGTAAGAAAAGTGTATTTCTCGTCGGTACATGTCGGGGTTCGAACCTTCTTATAAAATAGCCACCACCGCTATAAGCATATGCTAGCTCAGTCTGCCAGGGCGGGGAAGTATCCACCGTTCGTGTCGATAAACCCAGCAAAGTGTATTCACACGTTTCGGGATCAGACTCAAAATGCTGTCATGCCCAGTCAAGCCGGTGTTAGATGTCAGTCATGAGTGTCGGATTCCAGTTGCTAACATTAATGGACCACGCGCTCCACTTATCAGGTGGGCGCAAGGTCACATGTCGTGCTAGTATATAATAAAAAAAGTCCCGAGTAGACTGGTAACATTTTCCCTCTGTATAGCGAGGCTAATACGTTGGCAGAAATAATTGTCATCCTTCCTGTCTCGAGATTTCTCCGCCAGCCTGTTTGAACAAATGATCGATAACTGAAAATTAGCTGAAAATATCTAACAACTCTCACAAGAATGTATGAACAAAACGAACCTTATTTTCATATGTACGGCCAGTCCTTGAAAGCATTTACGTAACTGTATGGCAATTAGGTAATCCATTGTGTGCATAATGCGCTCGACTCGAAGTACATTGACTACTGATAGTCTGGGCTATTGCGTAACTTGTCGGTTATTGACCGAGTCCTGATTATTGTTCATGAGCTTTTTTTCACACCTACATTTCATTGAAATGATTGTTAAAGCTCAAAATGTCCAACACGTTGAAAAATACTATATACATGAAAGCAAGTAACCTAAAACTTCACACATAAATATCTTTGCTAAATTTTAATATGATATATACTTTTTTCGTATATAATTACATACATACATATCTTTACGCCAAATCCCTTGCGGGGTAGGCAGAGACAATTAAGCGCCACTTGTCACGATCTCGACATACCTCTTTCGTTCTTCGATACTCATCAACCTCTTCATACATGCCCTTTTGTTTGGCGATGGCTTTTCAATGCACCTTCAGCTATATACATATATATAAAGATAACTTTCGCATTATATATCTGGCTCGTCAATCTCTTCAATCGGATCATATCTTTCCTTATTTTTGTCACTATGCTTTCTTTCATACCTACCCTTTCGCGTATTTCGTCATAACGTATGCGGTCCGTTAAAGTGACGCCTCATATCCGACGCAACGACCTCATTTCTACTGCATTAACTCTACTCTCATGCGTATTCTGACATATCCACGTCTCGCTTCCATACATAATAGATGAAGTCAAAGTCAATATATCTTTATTCACGTACCTAAACCTATTGCAGGCATTTATCTCATTTAATTATTTTGAATGATTCTACTCCTGCTAGTAGAAGACTAAGCCGAAAAGTGGTCCAATAAGTAAGCTGTTAGCAGAAGACCAGCAGCTTAGCAGATTCCAGTGACCTGTTAATGTTTAATCTGACTGAGAAAGGAATCTGCAAGGAAAACTCAGCTATATCAGATTTACAAAATAAAACATATACAGAACTGCACCACAACGATCAATTAATAACCTTTTAAATTTAGTTATCAGTACCTATGAGATTACAATACCTGGTACAGCAGTAACCCACCAGGCAAGTCAGAAGACTACATGCCTATGTGCAACCCGAAAGTCGACAAAACGCAAAAACCTCTGCTAATTTAAGAACAATAAATTGAACGTGTTCGGCAGAGGTCCGAATCAGATAAAAAGTATTGTGTTTTTCTCAGAGCCGCCTGTGGCGCGCTTCAACAACCGTCGTAAGTCAGTCTTTGCGGAGACTTACGACCCTGAAGAGGATGACTCGGACGAGGGCGCGCCCGCTGTGTTCCCCAAGTCGGACGCCCAGCGAGCACGGCTGGCAGAGGCTGTGCGAGGAATATTGCTCTTCCGCTCGCTTGATGCACAACAAATGCAACAGGTAAGTCTTAACACAACTATAATTATTTATTTATTTAAAAACTTTTTGCACTATGTACAAAGGCGGACCTAATGCCGCTAAAAATTCTTACTCGGTCAACCTTAGGGACATTACGAACATTGTATGTGGAAGGTTCCCGCAAATTATTTATTTATTTATTTTGAAAGAAAATCTTACAGCTAATACATCAAAATTAAGCAAATAAAGTAAAACAGGTAAAAGGCCAAAACAGATTTTCAGATGTAAACAAAGTACATAAATTAACACAATTATAAAAAGAAAACAGCTCGAATATAAAAGTAAGATACTTATAAACTAAAAGATACACAAGTTAAATAGAGTTTAAAAAAAAAAAATTCTGTCCATAGTATATATAAAGTATAAATCAAAACTAAAACAGTGGAAATAAATGAAAAGTGTGAAAAGTGGTATATGTGAGATTTGTGTGTGTGGGTGGGTGCGTATGATGTTCATGAAGAGTGAATGGGCAAACAATAAATTTAGTGAAATAAAAATAATATAATTTTAGGTATTTTGGTTACTAAATTTACCAATAGAATATTTAAGCACGGCATTTTTGAAGGAGGCTTTATTGCCACGAAATAAATCCATTTCTGCATATTCATCATTAAACAGCCGAGCTAAACGAGGCATCACCGAGTTCTGACCATAGTTAGTACGGGACGACGGAACAAGTAACATAATTATAAGGGAGAAATTAAAAAACTACTAAAACACAAGCAGTAAAAAATAATAATAATACAACAAACAAGATAGTGTGGTGACAAATAGGGAATCAGCTCAGCAATAAGCTGCAACACTCGGTCACAGCGCTGATTTTCAGCTGATCCCTCATAATTTTGATATTAACATTGTATTCCAATAAATTGACAAGAACAATATTAAATATAAGCTATATACATATAAATATTGTAAATAAATATCTATTGACATAAGCATATTGTATATAATATGGGCAGATTGCATCATCATGACATGTACATACAACTGTAATTAGAATAAGCAATCTATACAATAAAGAAATTATGGCTATATGATTTGGCTATTTTTTAAATAAATAAATCATGTTTACAAAGTATTATAATCTAGTTTTACTTGATTAGGCGTTTGTTTTTAAAAGCGACCACCGACTATTAATATTAATTAATAGTATTATTATACTAAACACTAATATACTTAATATATACATAGAGTTGTTGGGATCTATTTAAGAAGTGTGTGAAAACCATATTTTTAAACAATGTTCTATTTGGCGCCTGTCGGATATCTAAAGGTAGGTTGTTCCACAGATTTGCGGCAACAACTGCAAAGGAGTTGGACATAAAACTATTGTGATGAGAGGGAATTATTGTCTTTATTTAAAAAACTAAAATTTATAACTGATCCTTCTATCTACTTACTTAAATACAGTTTATATGTAAAAACTTTTTTTTTTTTTTTTTTTTACTAACACGACATGTGACCCTGCGCCCACCTGATGGTAAGTGGCGCGCAGGGTCCATGAATGTTAGCAACTGGAATCAGACCCTTTTGTCCGACATCAGTCCCTAACACTATGCCGGCTTGACTAGATGCCTTTTCACATTTCGCTTGAAGGAAACGCTTCGCAGGTTATAGGAAAGTGGAAACACAGAGGTTTGTATTTGTAACTGCCTCCGTGGTCTAACGGTTAAGTCCGTGGATTTAGACTCGAAGGTCCGGGTTCGATTCCTGCTCGGGACACAAAAATATTTATTAATGTAAATAAATACATTTAATTTATTTGTAATATTTCTCGATTTTGGTACGCTGCTGGAGACATCGACGAGCTTGCCACTTGACATGATTGGCCTATAGTAAAGTTGGCTAAATGTGAATCCGCTTATTTATAAGCGTAGTTTCTGACCATCCCGAAAGGAAACGGTCGTGATGATACTATACTTTATTTAAATTCCGAGAAAACAGAAAAGTACTACTTACTTGAAATGTTCGTATTCCCCGAATAGTAGATTGGTGGTGCCAACACTGATTTATGAAAGCGAAACGTGGATATGTCAGAATACGCATGAGAGTAGGGTTAATGCAGTAGAAATGCGGTCGTTGCGGCGGATATGTGGCGTCACTTTGGCGGACCGCATACGTAACGTCGAAATACGGAAAAGGGTTGGTATGAAGGAAAGCATAGGGACAAAAATAAGGAAAAGCATGCTACGATGGTTCGGGCATGTTCAAAGGATGAGCGATGAAAGATTAACGAACCAGATATATAATGCGAAAGTTGTGGGTGATAGAGGCCCTGGCAGACCGAGACTCACATATCACGATCAAATAAATAAAACACTGACTGAAGGTGCATTAAAAAGTCTTCGTAACCAAGCTTGTGTGAAGAGGTTAATGAATGTCGACGAAGCGAAAGAGGTATGTCGTGATCGTGTCAAATGGCGCTCAATTGTCTCTGCCTACCCCGCAAGGGATCTGGCGTGAAGATATGTATGTAGTAGATTTAAAAATCGTATTCGTAAAAGTGAAATTCGTTGCATCACTATCTAAAATAGCCTATAATGAACCCGCCGCGTTCCCTAAGTCGGACGCGCGCTGAGCACGGTTGGCTGAGGCCGTGCGGGCAATATTGCTCTTCCGCTCGCTTGACTCTCAACAAATGCAACAGGTATTCGTCTCAATTAAAGCCAAGCCACACTTATAGCTATAAGCTAGCAATAATATACAAGATATTATTACTGTCTCCGTGGGTTTAAGTCGAGGTTCAATTACTTTTCGGGACACAATAAATAATTTCGTTTGTGATTCTTTTCGAGTTTGGTACGGTAGAGACATCGACGAGCTTGCCAGTTTTGTGGGCCTATAGTAAAAAAGTTTCGCGCTTGCTCTGCGCCTTCACTTTACGCTGTTACTGTATAATTCGCGTCTTAGAGACATATTTCTCATTCATAATTCGTGTGAAAATGGTTAATCGCGTAAAGACTTATTACAATGGGGTGTACCTATCACTAACTTTTAATCACGATAGATGGCGCATAATAGATGGTACCTAATATAACTGTCAGTTGCATAGAAAACTTGTATTTATATTACGAAATTTATTATTTTCTGGATATTATGCCTAAGTGAGCAGCTTTTAAGTGTACAAATCGAGATTTCCAAGCGAAATCATAGATATGTTGATCTCAAAATTCCCGTTCTATTAATTAAATTTTATTTTTAAAGACGGTGTTCGCTTTCTTAATTCGTCTTTTAAGTTAGGTAACGTTAAGTTAAAATACACCTTTCTGTTGTAAAAATAAAAACCAACAAAGACATTTAATAAATGATGCGACATAGGTGTCAAACAAGGTACAATTGCTGCTAGCGACATCTACAAAAAGCTTTGCCTGATACACCCCATTGTAAAAACTATCTATGATTGTGGGCGGAAGTAAAAAGTTTTTTTTATTATTTATTTTTTTTACACAGCAGACGTATTCTAATAATGTACATTGTTGGATTTAAATCTATCTGATTTATAGATTTAGTTGCCTAGTTATTTTTATTTTCTAAATTATTGTAGTTTATTATTATTATTTATATGTTTCTTCTATTTATAAGTTTTTTTTTAGTTGTAAAAGATATTTGTTAAAACTTTTAATTGGCATCTATTATTTTTATATAAGTAATAATTTGTTAGAAGTAGTAAGTTTTCCTTGAAGATCAATAAATAAATATGTGGTGGGCAGGTGGTAATAGGTGGTAGGCAGACTGATAGTGGTAATTTGTCCAGTCTGCTGGGGCGGGGAAGTATTCATCGTTCGTGCTGATAAACCCAGTAAAGTGTATCCACACATCTCGGGATCAGGCTCGAATTGCCGTCATGTTCAGTCAAGCCGGCATAGTGTTAGGGACTGATGTCAGTCGTGAGTGTCTGATTCCAGTTGCTAACATTCATGGATCTCGCTACAATAATATAGTAGATACGTGTAGACAAGGTTTATTTGTGACCTATTTAGTCAGTGCTTTGGCAAAATTATGCTTCCTTTTCAGGAAACGTTGGTTGTAGTAGCTTTTTATTGATTATTTAGGCTGAGTCGCACCAAATGAAATACAGTGTAAACTCCATGTAACGTCACTCGATTTAACGACAAACTCCCTAAAGCGATCAATTGGCTTTGGTTGGTTTAGCTTGTCTTCCAATTCTGATTTTTCTTCTCTCCATTTAACGACAACTCTCTATAACGCCATAAAATGCAGTCCCTTCAGTGTCGTTATTTATTTATTTATTTAAAAACTTTATTGCATTATGTACAAGATGCTGGCTTAATGCCGCTAGGCATTCTCTAGCAACCAACCTTTGGGACAATGAAACGATTGTGTTTGGAGGTAGGTGCAACCATTAAATAGATTAAAAGGTAATTCAAGTTAAATCTAAGTATTATATCTATATAGACAGATACATACTAATATGTACACAATACTACATATACTACATACTATATATATTATACACTACATTTATATACCTACTTACACTGTGAGGAACTGTTTAAATAATGTGAATATACCATCTTTTTGAAAAGTGATCTGTTTGGCACTTGACGAATTTATCGGCAAATTGTTCCACACATTTGCGGCCACTACTGCAAAAGAGTTAGACTGAAAGCTAGAGTGATGAGAAGGGATAGATAGAACAGAATTATGGGACGAACGGAGAGATCTGTTATGAAATGAGGAAAGATAGCTAAATTTGTCCTTGAGGTATTTCGGTGTCGCAGGTTCATTGAGAATAGAAAATAGAGTTGTATCTGTAAATGTAACGATTGAAGTTAGAAACCATTAGGTTCTATAACGATTCTTTTGTTAGCAACCATTATCATTAAATTTTTCAAATACCTTCACCTAAAGATAGCTCCATCATATCTTAAAACACACTTTGAATTTCTTTGTGATTCGCACGACCGTCCTCTTCGTTCTTCTCATAACAACCAACTTAAAATCCCATCCCACATTTCCAGCAGATATTCAGATTAATTTACTGTATCGGCTGCTCGTCAGTGGAACAAACTTCCACTGACCATCAGACAAGCTCCTTCAATTCACATCTTTAAAAAAAACTTAATACTTTCTTCTTAAACAAGCAGAACAGTATATTTTAAATATTTCTTCTTATTAATATTATATTATCTTCATATATATCTACTATATATTAATAAGTATTTAAGTAGTCTATGTATACATACTATTTATGTAGTTTATTCAAATTTAAAATAAGGTTAAAATTGCACCCCATATATTATACTGTCTCACTCTTCCAAAGGTTAGCTGGTAGAAAAAGCCGAAATGGCTTTAAGTTCGCCTTTGTATATACTTTTAAGTTAAAGTGCAATAAAGTAATTTATTAATAATAATAATAAAGATGTAATAGAGGAATTAGAGGTATCCACCGTTCGTGCTGAAAAACTCAGTAAAGTGTATCCACACGTTTCGGGATCAGGCTCGAATTGCCGTCATGCCCAGTCAAGCCGACATAGTGTTAGGGACTAATGTCAGTCATGAGTGTCTGATTCCAGTTGCTAACATTCATGGACCTCGCGCGCCACTTAACATCAGATGGGCTAGTATAAACAAAAAAAAAGTTCAATTATTGCATAATAGATAGTGTGGATATGATAGTACATAAATATAAAACTAAAAAGATATTTATTTTCTCCCACTAAGCTTAAAATTAGTAACAATATTTTAAAAACATTTACCTATGTACTTCCTGCTCTCGTTGTCCCGAAGGTTTGACCGTCATAGAATGTCTAGCGGCATTAGGTCCGCCTTTGTACTTTGTGCAATTAAGTTAAAAAAAAAAAAAATAGGAGACTGGAGGTAAAACTAAGCTAATATTTAATTATTATTTATATTTATTTAAATATTTAGTTACAATTACAAAGACTCCGTTTTGCTACAACCCAGCCTAAGTCCGTGGATTTAGACGTTCGATTCCTGGTTAGGACTCAATAATTGATTAAATTCATTCGTGTTATTTCTCGAGTTTGGTACGCTAGAGACATCGACGAGCATGTCACTTATCATAATTGGCCCATAGTAAAGTTTTTTAAATGTGTATCCGCTTCCTTAGCTGTGGGATACAGTCGTCGTGATCAGATTAACTTTAAAAAAAAAAATAGAAATGAAAATATTTATTTGTATGAAATATGGTATGAAAATACAGGTGGTTGGTAAGTTTTGGTTCGACACATTTCGCTATCTCTGGCATACAAAATTTTAGTTTAAGAACTAAACTTATATCTAACATAAATATGACACAAAAAATATTAACAAACAAATAAGACACAAAAAGTAATAATAGAGAAATAGAACAAAAAATAACCTAAATGTATGTATTTATGTATGTTTATGTGTTTAGGTATAATGTGTAGTATATTAGAATTAGTTAAGTAACTTATTAACTGTATCATTAAAATTTCTTATTTTTTTCATACTGCCTATCACCTTACTCGATCCCCAAGGTTAGCTGGTAAAGAATGCCTACTGGCATTATAGCTCGCCTCTGTACTATTTTTAAGTGCATTAAAGAATTTAAATAAATAAATAAATAATATTAAACTACAAAAAGCCTATTTTGCTCTTATTTGAGCTTGTCGCAGTTCAGGTAGTCCTTGGTCGCGTAAAAACATTTCTGGAATGAATGAATGAAATTTTTAACCCTAATTTTAAATAATTTCGTAGTTCCCTAATAACCAGTGGTAGTTTATTGAATAATTTAATGGAAGTAAGGCAGCAGCTTCTGATGTGCCAGCTACTTTTACTAACTGGTGGAACTAGTCTTATTTTGACTATATCACACGGGTAAAGCCGGGTCAGCGGCTAGTTTATTATAATGTTATTCGTACGTCATATATTGAATTGAAGTTTTGGCAAGAGTGCTGTTTTAATTATAGTTCGAGGCGAATTGTTACATTTTTTTCGTTGGTGACAATCGTGAGTTTTTTTACATGGACATATATACAACAATAATCTGTATATACAGGGTTACAGGGAAAGTCGACCTAGATCCGTTAAGGGCGTGTAGTTTGCATCTTTTCTGACTAATTCGACTATGAAACACCATACCCCAAAAATTTCAAAATTTTAAATTTAATAGCCAAAAAATTTGCAAATTTTATTTAAAAAAAAAAAGTCGAATATCTCAAACACGATTAAATTTGGGGTAAAGTGTTTAATTTGTTCATTTAATTCAATTATTTTTGTTTAAATTATACTGTTTGCATCTGTAACTTTGCGATGTTCATTTTTGTTGTTTTCTGTAGTTTATTGTTTTCGTCATGCCTATATTTTTATTTTAAGTAGGCACACAAAACAAATTTTAGCATTACAGTTTCTAAATGGATATAGTGTATAGACATTGCTAAAACTCAAAGCATGTGTACACAATATCAGCCATGTATTATAAACAATATTTTTTTTTAACTAAACTAATAAAATATCTACTAGATTATATATTGTATAAGATTTAGTAACCATGTTGTTAACTCCGTTTGAATGATAGAAAAACCAAGGTGTTTGAAAGAAGAAGGGTGACAACCGTTACGATAAAGATTGATGATGAAACTCTAGAACAAGTAAATGAAATTATATATCTGGGCAGTGTTTTCACTGCGGATGAAAAGTACGGTAGGGATGTTGAAAGAAGAGTGAATGCGGGAAATAGTTTTAACGGTGCCCTGGGATCACTGATCGGCAGTCGAAATGTCAATGACAAAGCTCGGCTCGCCATACACAATGCCATGTTGGTACCAACACTGGTGTATGGAAGCGAGACGTGAATATGTCAGAATACGCAGTTAATGCAGTAGAGATGAAATCATTACGTCGGATATGCGGCGTCACTTTGTCGGACCGCATACGTAATGTCGAAATACGGAAAAGGGTAGGTTTAAAAGAATTGTTATTGGCATCTAGTTTTTTATATAAGTAATCATTTGTTAGAAGCTGTAAGTTTTCCTTAAAGATAAATAAATAAAATAAAAGAAGCAGAGGGACAAAAATAAGGAAAGGCATGCTACGTTCGGGCATTTTGAAAGAATAAGCGAAGAAATATTGACGAACCAGATATATAATGCGAAAGTTGTGGGTGAAAGAGTCCTTGGCAGACCGAGACTCACATATCACGATCAAATAAATAAAACGAAAGGACATGTATGAAGAGGTTAATGAATGTCGACGATGCGAAAGAGGTATGTCGTGATCGTGTCAAGTGGCGCTCAGTTGTCTCTGCCTGCCCCGCAAGGGATCTGGCGTGAAGATATGTATGTATATTGTATGACAGTTGTCGTAATCGCGGCCCCGCCACCAGGATAGTATAATTCAACCTTTAATGGTTACCTTATGCCTTGTCCGTAGTTTTATTTATTATATGATAAACCTTACAGCTATATTCCCAGATCAATAAAAAAAACAGATTAAAATTGCTTCAGCCAACATAGGTTCCACTATTTACTTGAAAGTTATGATAATGAATTTAAATTTAAACAGATATTAAAAAAAGATAATAATAATAATAAACTATAACTAACTTAAACATAAAACATAAAAATTGCAATAAAAATACTAAACTAAGATATTGGGTAATAACATTGATCCAGTGAAAACAAGTATGGAATGTAATTATTGTGCTCGTGTGCGTGAGTTAATATAAATGTTGGTGTGATAGTAGTTACGGAAAGCGAATGCAACCTCTGTCAGAAGGTATATCTTGACACTGGTTCCCTACTCCCTCCTAGAGGGGAGTGTGAAAAAACTAGTGTCCAATTTTCTGAGTATTCCATGAATTCATTGCGGAGGTGCCGAGTCCATCGTGTGTGGATGGGAAAGAAGACGAATGGTGTCTCTAGGCTTGATTTATGTTTACGATACTGTATGATTCCGTTAGATACTTTGTTAGGTATCAATGTATGTGGAGGTATTTATTGTTTTTGCTATCTGTGTACGTCAAGAAATGACATTACCAATCATTGGTTATCTTTACGTATCGTAACATTCATGACTACGCTTTTCTTTATGCCTTGTAGCTTAGTGATTACTGTCTTCCATCAGGAATATCTAGATAAATAGTCTCTTTCCAAATTCCTGCTTACGTACATTCTATTATTCGTTACAACCCCTAGAACACAGCGTCCTAGACCTCCACTGCTGGAGATTGGCCTTCCAGAACTGCCTATATCAATTTAAGATTACCTATTAGAAATAAAGTATTATCACAACCGTTTCCCTTACGGATTTAGCCAACTTTCATTACAGCCCCTAGAACACAATGACCTAGAACTCCACTGTTAGACATAAGCCTTCCAGAAAATTCTGAAAAAAATAGCGTTCACTCGCCACGCTGGCCAGACTGGTTGGCGAGGATCTGATGTCACTTTACTAGTGTTTTGTTTTTAATGACAATTTATTAACGATTCCACAAGTTGGTATGAATGGAACCGGGACCGACAGCTTGACATGCTCTTTGAGGCACGGGAACGGTGGTGTTGTAAATAAATGTATTTAAGAAAAGTGTATTTCTCATTCGTACATGCCGGGGTTCGAACTGACCTATTTAGCTTTCTTACAACCAAGCCACCACCACTATAGGCTTTACTATAAGGCCAATTATGACTAGTGGCAAGCTCGTCGATGTCTAGCGTACCATTCTCGGGAAATATTACAAATAAATTAATAAATATTATTGTGTCCCGACCAGGAATCGAACACGGTACTTCCGAATCTAAATCAACAGACTTAACCGCTAGACCGCGGATTAGTTATTATATTATTAGCAATTAATTAATTGGTTTTCTCTTTAGGTGCTGGACGCCATGTTTGAAAAGCGATCGGAGCCGGGCGAGTACGTGATCAGACAGGGCGATGATGGGGACAACTTCTACGTCATCGAAAATGGAGTATTCGATGTATTGGTCAACGGAGACGATGGCGTCGAGAAGGTAATATGGCATAGTAAAATGTAATCCGTAATTATCTGGCCAATCGGTGTTAATTTTTAATTTATTTTTTTATATTAATGAACATTAATATTAGTTAAATTGTTTCTAATAAGTATTTTAACAAAATTTTGTTTAATTTAGAATAATTTGTTAATTTATCCATCGTTTAGGAAGTTCACGAGTATAATTATTTGATGTGTCATAGCTCGCACAAGATGTAAATAGACAAACAAAAAAATTACACCCGCACGGTGAATCCATTTTCATATCTTCGCTTAGGTAGTATTACAAGTCATTAGTCACAGTCTATTTTTGATAGCAAGCACATACTAGAAATCGAAAAAAATCACTGACACCCGCGCGGTGAATTCATTTTTTCTTTCTTCTATCAGGTCGTACACACGTACGAAGGGTCCGGTTCGTTCGGCGAGTTGGCCCTAATGTATAACATGCCTCGTGCGGCCTCCGTGCGGGCGCAGTCTCCCGGAGCTCTATGGGCCATGGATCGTCACACTTTCCGCCGCATTCTTCTGAAGAGCGCCTTTAAAAAACGCAAGCTTTATGAAGATCTGCTGGACAAAGTTCCTATGCTCAAGACTTTGCAGGTGAGTTTTGTCATCATTCATCATCATCAGCCTATATCTCTTCACTGATGTCATCATTAAGATGGTTTAATGTATTTTTAAGGAAACTAGACTTATCAACTTACTAGGAAATAAACTTACGGACATTTTTAAGTTGTTTTAAGAAGAATAAATACTATAATCTCATAGAAGAAATGATCAGGAATGGGTTCAAGACTCAGCTTTACGCAGTGAAAGTTGGTGCGAGAGGAGTTCCAGCAAAATCTTTGCACCACTTATTGAAAGAATTGGGCCTAAGCGGTCGCAGAAGATACATTGATGGAAAGAGCTAATGGGCAATATCATCGCGCAATAAAATAAAAAAGGAGGCCTCCTTTTCAAACCAGCTCATTGTCGGTCGCAAGCCCGAGACACCATTCTTCTCAACTCTCGATGGACCCGGCACCCGCACGGTGAATCCATTGAATGCTTGGAAATTGTTCATCTCAGGGTTCTAAGAACAATTCTGCCAAATTTCATCAGAATCGGTTGAGTAATAGGCGTGAAAGCGAAACATACATTTTACATACATACATACATTAAAGGACACTCGTGGACACAGACTTCTCATTTATCGTCAAAAGGATTTACGAGTAACATAAAGACTTGCTTCGAATATTTAATACTTTGATCTAAAAATAGACCAACTTACCTTCGTTAGGAAATCGTACCCTCAAATAGGCCCAAAGTTATAGTCTTCATTTGGGAAATTATTTACATACAACTGAGAAAATACGAGTATGAGGGCGTGAAATTTTATATTTACTACGAGGGTCGCATCCAGAGCTAAGCAAATTCTTTTGTGGATGTTTATGTTATATATACAGTATAAACTTTATATAACGACACTGAAGGGACTGTGGACTTTATGGAGAGTTGTCGTTAAACGGAGAGAAGAAAAGTTGCTTGCCGTATGTTGACAGGTAGATTATTCCACAAATTAGTAGCAACAACTACAAGAGTTAGACATGCCTTGCCGCAAAATCGTCCCTCTTTCTTTTTATTTAGGCATTGACGCTATGCGTCGTTCTCTCATTTATACAATTCGTGTTATCGTGAAGCGATAGTTGATTATAAAATTGACTAAGAAGAGAGCCTAAGAGGAAAAAGTATGAATTGAAAGATAGTATGCGCGGTGGTGGCTCGGTTGTAAGAACGCGTTCCTTAAATCCTACAAAGGTCGGTTCAAACCCACCCGGCATGTACCAATGAGAAATACACTTTTCTTAAGTACATTTGTCATAGATTTACAACACCACCGTTCCCGTGCCTCGGAGAGCACGTTAAACCGTCGGTCCCGGTTCCACTAATACCAAGTTGTGGAACCGTTAATAAATTGTCATAAAAAAATGACATCATATCCTCGCCAAGCCGTCTGGCCAGCCTGGCGAGTGTAGGCCATATTCTCCAGATATATGTTCTGGAAGGCCCATCTCCAGCAGTGGAGGTCTAGGACGCTGTGTTCTAGAGGCTGTAATGATGATGATGATAAGAATTACTTAGCTATTGAATTTACAATGAAATAATAGTATCAAAAGAGTCGTATACATATATATAAATATACTTAGTGGTAAATAGATGAACGACTGAGAAATTGGAGAGAACGGACAGCACGTTGATTTGGGTCAGCGACGTTCCGGAGGCGAAGTTTTATTGGGGGCATCTTAGACTCTTGGGTTGTTGCAATAATGTTTATAGCAACCCTCAAGTATCCGTCGTAAAAAAGATCGCGACTGTCATTCTGATAATCCGATCTTGTTGATTCCAAAATGTCAATAAACGAAAGATGTATTTTAAATAAAATGTATTTATTTTTTTGTTTATATTAGGTGGAATTTATTAAAGTGCAAATATTTTCATGTTATAATCTACATTAAAATTAAAGAACTACATGTTTTTTTTTTTTAATTATTCAGTAATAAAATATTAAGTTACGACGCAGAGAAACGGTCGTGATGATACTTTACTTTTTTGTTTACTTTATAACATAATATATATAACTTATCTAATATATGTTTTAAATATAAAAACAAATAAATTCCGAATCGTGCTCAGAGCGCTTAGAACGAATATGACACTGGCCGTGTCGTTCCGAATCAAATATCGCGATGTGCATGCTCAGAGCGTGATATCAATTCGGAACGGTCTAAATCACATTTTTATTCATAAAATGTTAGTTATTTTTTTATGTATGGAAGATAAATTGCGGATTCCACATCTTTGAGTATAAATACTAACAAATATAAATCTCTCGGTTTATTCATCTTTATATGTGTAAAGTTTAATATTATTAACTTATTTTGGTAATTTAAAATAACTTGCCGTGTTACAGACATATTTTTTTCACTTCCTACTTAAATATTAATTATAGATTTGTTTAAGAAGTAATATAGAAACAGTATAACGAATTACAATATTAAATAATTTTAAAAGAAAACCTAATAATAAATGAACTTGAAAATGGCGCGGGACATTATGACAAACAAGTGACAGCGCTCAGAGCGATCTACCTCGATATCGTGAGCGGTCTAAGCGCGAGAAATGACGTCACATACGAGGGGCGTTCAAAATATTCTCGGTATGTGGATAAAAACAAACAAGTACGAAAAGTTTGATATTTTTATTTTTCAATATACTCCCCCCCTATGTTCATACACTTATAAGATCGATCAATTATTTTTTTTAATCCCTCATAAAAATATTTTTTATCTTTGGTGTAAAAATGCTCCTCCACGGCCGTCTTCAACGCTTCATCGTCAGAAAATTTATTTCCACGCAGATCCTTTTTAAGATTGGGAAACAAAAAGAAGTCGCTTGGGGCTAAGTCCGGACTATAGGGTGGATGAGTAACAGTTTCAAACCCACATTCAACAATAGCTGCCTTGGCAATATGAGCAGTATGGACAGGGGCGTTGTCATGCAGAAGCAGAACACCTTTGGTTAACTTTCCTCGCCTCTTTTCTTTGATCGCATCTCTTAATTGACGTATAACATTAGCGTAGTACTGCCCTGTGATATTTACACCTTTTTCTTTATAATCGATAAGCAAAACTCCTTCACAATCCCAAAATATTGTGGCCATGACCTTGCCAGCTGACGGGATTACCTTGAACTTCTTGGGATGAGCTGAACCCTTAATGTGCCACTGCATGGACTCCTGTTTGCTCTCTGGGTCATAATGATGAACCCAGGTTTCATCTCCAGTAACTATTTTTTGCAGCACCTCATCGGGATTTTCACCACACAGGTCGATAAAATCTGAACAGCAAGCCACACGCATATCCTTTTGAAGAAGCGTCAGCATTCGCGGAACCCATCTTGCACTTACTTTTGACATATTAAGATGGTCATGTATAATGTCATGTACGGTACCAATAGAGAGATTGGTTACTTGAGCTATAGATTTTACCTTCACTCGGCCGTCTTCCAATATAAGTTTTTCCACTTTATCAATATTTTCTTGTGAGGTAGCCACTACAGGCCGGCCAGGTCTAGGGTCATCTTCAATACTCTCCCTTCCACGCTTAAATTCGCTTGACCATTTTTGAATAGTAGATAAAGAAGGAGCAGACTCACGGTAAACACAATCCATTTCCTCTTTTATGGTTTTTTGATTTTTACCCTGTTTTGTCAAGAATTTTATGACGGATCGGTGCTCTAATTTCGTTAAAATTGTTAATTCGCTCATGGTGTTCATGTTTGTTCGGCAATTGCAGAAAAACAAAAGAACATCTCGGTTCCAATTTTACTTTTTTTTAATGTCAATTGATGAATCTTAGCGGCCAGTAACAAATATATATATAAAAGAGGTTGTAACGTATCAATACCGAGAATATTTTGAACGCCCCTCGTAGCTTTGGCAAAACATTTAAGCGCGTCTCGGAACACCTTTAAGCGTGTTTAGGTTACTATTATCGTGTCTCGGAACGAAGGGTTAGAAACAAATTAATTATATGCTACTTGATTTTATAGATGGTTTATAAAGGTGCGCGAATATTTTTTCTGAAATCATTGTAACGGTTATGAAAGATGTCATTATTTGATAACGATTTGTTTTGGCTTCGAAAAACTCCCTTATCCAGTAAATATTGATTTAAAAAAGCGTGAATTGTGCGGTAGGCCAGGTAAAAATACGCTGCAGGTACGTCTATAATAATGTATAATACACAGCTGTTATTCTGTCCTAGTTTTCATATCAACGCGTTAATTAAATATTTACAATTTTCGACTTCCAACTAGACTCGTATGTACGAGCTAGTTAATGTAGATAACAAAGACTGTACCATGGCCTAGCGGTTACAGCAAGATCCAGAAGTAAAGCAAAAATGGGCTTACATAACAACTTTAATCTTTTTAGCTTGAGAATTGCCTCACCTAAGTCTTTTTATGTCCTGTTTTTGTTTTACTTTTTCATAAAAAATCTGGCAACTCTGCAGTGTACATAAATTTAGTAATTATCTTTAAACCATAGATTAAGTTGTTAGTTGAATCTCTTTATCAATGTAGGCTAAGTCGTGATAGAGCTACCGGCCCTTGGTGAAGGCCTAAAAACAGATTAAACTAAAAATGTATCATCACGACTGTCTTACCTAGCTAGTTTCATTTCATTTATTTATCACCGTAGGGACCGTCTGGAACACTTGGTTAAGTCAATTTATAATACTCTGTAACTAATATTAGTTACCTACAGTAATGAAATAAATGAAATAATATTTATTTGTATGGAATGTGGTAAATAGGTACATAGTTTTAGAATAGCTCACATACTCCGCCATTTCTGGCACACAAATTTATACTAACTTAATTAATTACTAATTTATACACTGAAAATAATTTATGTAATAAATAAAATGTCATGAATTTAAGAAATTTCGCATAAGATAATACTCGTATGCGAGATTATGGTCAGTTGATTAATACAATTTATTACAATTATTTATTACAATTTCTAAATTTGTATGAATAAAACTCGCTTAACGAATAAAAGCAACACTCTGTTAATAGCTTCTTGATTCTAGATTTAAACTGATTATTGGGTAATTGTTTGAGAACCTCTGGTAACTTGTTATAAATACGAATGCACATAACGTAAGAGTTATTATCGAAAACTCTGCTTTTTGGTGTCTTAGTATAGGCAATAGTGTTTGGATGTCGACTACTTTTAAAGACATCTTTTTGGTAAGTAAATAGGTCACTGTGTGTCCTAATAAATGTGACTACTTCGTATATATACATGCCTGTTATAGTCATAAGATTTAGGCTTTTAAATAGCGGCCTGCAAGAGTCAGTGGGGGCTGCACCGCATATAGCTCTTACACACTTCTTTTGGGCAATCAGTATTCTGTTAATTTTTGACGAGTTACCCCATAGTAACAATCCGTATCGCAGAACTGAGGCTACGTAGCCGTGATAGGCAGTATATTGTATATTGTTTATTTATTATCCTTAGGAGCCTATAGGAACACTTGGATTCGTCAAATTTAAATTTTTCTTATTTAATATTAAGTCAATATACATAAAAATGGCTGAAATAGCTGGCTGTTGTTAGCAAGGAACAGTCTGCTAATAAGGGCAGTCAGTCAGCAAAGTCAGTGCGGTTTGTCGAGACGCAGTAATACTAAGTCTACGTAGTGAGTATACAAATCTATTGATTTTCGTACATACTTTTTCTATGTGACTAAACCAGTCACAATGAGAGTCTATGTTTATACCTAAAAATATTGCTGTTTTACACTCGTCAATTTTGTCATTTTGATATTTTATGTTTAGGTCACATGGTTTTTCACCTTTATTATAAAATTGTAAATATTTAGTTTTAGTTAAATTAATTTGTAAATTATTCTTATTTAGCCATGTTATTATTGAATTCATTGTATAATTAATGTCATTCTCATATATGCCAATATTATTTTCTCCTGTCACTACAATAGAAATGTCGTCTGCAAACAATACTGTTTGATGTCTAGAAACGTTTGGAATGTCATTTATATACAGTATAAATAGGAGCGGGCCTAGCACACTCCCTTGCGGAACCCCAAACTTTACTTTCCTAAATTGAGAACTATATTTTGTAATTACTGATTTAGAATTCATTTGAGTAATTTCTACGGACTGTTCCCTATTTATTAAGTATGATTTTATCCAATCCAATGCGTTACCCCTTATACCATAGAACTCCAGCTTATTAAGTAGTCTGGCATGCATGACAAAGTCAAATGCCCTGGTCATATCATACAGAAGTACAGTTGTAGGTTTTCTAATATTCATGGATTCAGTAATTTTTCTGATTAGATTGAATCCTGCTAATGAACATGATTTATTTTTCTGAAATCCATTTTGTTCTGGTCTGATGATATTGAATTTAGATATAAAAGCCATTATTCGTCGATGCATAACCTTTTCAAAATTTTTTGATAAAATAGGAATAAGTGATATCGGCCTGTAATTTTTTACATCATTTACGTCTCCTTTTTTGTGTATCGGTCTTACTACAGAATATTTTAGTCTATCAGGGAAACATCCAGATTTAAATGATAGATTTACTAAATAGGTTAGCACTGGAGCAGTAATATTTACGCTTTCTTTAATAACCTTTGTTGGTAGCATGTCATAACCTACTGAGTTCGAATTCTTAAGACCACGTGTAATATCTATGATTTCCTTATCATCACATGGTGTCAGAAAGATAGTATAGGCCTGTCTATTGATTAAATCTATTTTATTTATTTTATTTGTAGCTAAAGTATTTTCTGATGGTAGGTTTATGTAGAAGTCGTTTAGGATTTCTGCAATAGTTTTAGGATTATTTATTATGTCATTTTTATATATTTCATTGATACTGTCACATTGTTTACAATTATTTTGTTTGTCCTGAATTATGTCCCAGGCAGCCTTACATTTATTTTTAGCATTGTCCATATATTTTTTATTTGTCACTCTTTGAGCTCCGTTTATGCAATTTTGTAATATTCGATAGTATTTTTTGTATAGGTTTTTATTTTCTACTGTCTTGGTCCTATAGAAATTATATCTAAGTTTGCGACTTTCTTTACAGGATTTACGCAATCCCGCTGTTACCCACTTAAGACCTTTTACTTTGTTGTCAATTCTAATTCTAATTTTTGGAAAACACAATTTATAGAGTAATGTTATTATGTCATGGTAGTAATTAAATGCGTCGTTCATATTTCGTGCATTGTACATATCAAAAAACTTAAAACTATGTAAATGATTACAAAAAATAGTTATGTATTCATGTCTATGGTCAAATCTTTCAACATACCAAACTTTCGTTATATGCACTTTTCCTTTCAGTTCAAACGAAAGAAATTGTGCTGTATTATGATCTGATAAGTTTAGGGGCTTTAAATAGCCTTTTGCATTTTTTATATTTGTTGCAATGTGATCAATGCAATTTTTTAATCTTGTTGGTTCTTTTATTTGTAATGTTAAATTGTAACTTTCGAGCAATTCTATAAATTTAATACTAACTGTGTTTTTTACCAGCGTATTTATATTGATGTCACCAGCTATAATTATATTGTAGTCCTTTGACCTTTGATTGAGTTTATGCAACAAAGTTTCAAGGGTTTGAAAGAATATATTGACTTTCGACGAAGGTGTTCTGTAGATAGCAATAATAATTGTTTTTTGGCCAACTAATTCTATACCACAACATTCAAAGATTGATTCTATCGCACAATCATGAACAAAAGGTAATGTCCTGTAATTTGTACCCCATTTAGCAAATATACAGGATCCACCACGATTCTGTTCTAATCTGCTATAGAACGATGCAAGATCATAGCCATATAGTCTAAGATCTCCCTCAAGACCATTTTTTATGTTTGTTTCTGTTAGGCAAATAAAAGCGAGATAACACAATCATGGTCAGACAGCTTAATACGAAACAACACGACGAAGACCAGAAACAGCCCAAACTATCAATACAATTATGGAAGAGCCATATTGAATGCTAAATAATCAATTACAGAAAATAAATTTTTAATACTAATAATGTCAAACTATGTTAAAATAAAAATGTCAAGTACTACAAGGTACTACTATAATCTAATATAAATATATATATATATATATTGTATACAACACTAAAATATGTCAAATAACTAATATTATTAAACATAGAAATCTGCCACAAGGGCATCGTCATTAAACTAGATAAGAAAAAGAAAATATAAATAAATTTATTAATAACATGTCATATTAAAAACTAATAGTAATAAGTAATTATAATTTTATTAATTTGGCTGTATAGAGGCGTCGTCAATCTATAACTAAAATAAACATATGTTATTTATTTATAGTATAATATACTTTACCTATTCATATTGATTTAATTTGTTTTTTAAATTCGTCATCATCCAAATATTCCATCCATCCAAGTATTCTAAATATACATTTTGTCACAATTGTCACACGCTCTAACACTATCTCTCATTCCCAGTCAAGCCGGCATAGTGTTAGGGACTAATGTCTGTCATGAGTGTCTGATTCCAGTTGCTAGCATTCATGGACCTCGCGCGCCACTTACCATCAGGAAGGCGCAAGATAATATACTTACTGGACCAGCAGTTCTGCAAACTGGTACTGGGAGATATCCAGTGAAAGGGCGGGCTAGCCTTATGTCCGTTTCCACTTGAAGTCGGGTCCATCTTTCCCTTACCATCAATTGGCACGCTCCTTGATCGAAATCAGTGGACCATAGCAGTGTGCCTTCGCCTGTCAATCCGCACCAGTGTCGGTATGGAGAACCCGTCGAACGTCTCGGACATCATAGACTTTCTTGTGCTAAAAGTGCTGGCCGCATTTCTCGTCATTGGTACTCTGGGATTGCGTGGAGCGATGGTTGGGTTGTGGAAACTTGGCAGGAATAGGATTACATATCGTTCTAGTAAAAATAATTATTAATAAGAAAAACAATTTAAATAATATAATTATCAGCCAAAAATTACATAGACACCCTTCAAGGAGGTTTCAAGGTAAGGCCAAGAAGTCTCCCTAATCTCCTCTTTCTACTCTTTAGAACACCGTGCTGGAATTTCGACCCAGCTTCAACATACATGGAATCGAAATACGTTCAGACCCAAAGTCTCAAAACTACTTTGAGAGCATCACCAAAACAGCATTTAAAAAACTCGGGATACTGAACAAGGTGAAGCGGTTTTTCCCGTCAGTACTTAGACTTATGCTGTATAAAGCACAGATAAGGTTATGCGTGGAATACTGTTCTTACGTCTGGGATGGCATCTTACAGATGCTCTCAATGTCCTGCAGAGGCGGGCAATTCGGATAGTGGACGACACAACAGTGTCTAAAACTCTCGAATCACTACAGCTTCGCCGTGACGAGGCAACGTTCTGAGCGTGTTTTACAAGCTATACCATGGTAAGTGTTCTGAGGAGCTCCATAACCTTCTTCATATCCCTTGTTCTTTATTCCGCAACCGAACCACAGGCACAGGCCAAAATGTGAAAATATTCATCCACATACCATACCAACTATCCCTACGCGTACTCATAAATTTGGAGACTCTGACATCTGTTGCACGCTGAAGATGTGGAATGCTCTTCCAGCGCGTGTGTTTTCCCACTCCTATAACCTAGAGTTCTTCAAGCGTAGTGTGATAAAACATCTTGTTAGGCCGGCATAGTTGCTCCCATTATTGGACCTCGCGTTGGCGCGAAGTACATGTCGTGTTCAGTATTTTAAAAAGAAAACCTTGTGATTGACTTTATTTCTTGAGCGTAGTTATGTGCCGAGGGTTATAACAGCTGGAAGGAATTATTGAGATGAGGATTCGTTAATAAAACCGCCGCCAAAACACATTTCACCGTTATTATTGGAATGCTAAAGTGGGATAAAAATAAATTTATTGTACGGTCCAGCGTAATTTTGCTCTCAGTATAAGAACTATGTGGAATTAAAACCTCAAATGTTTGATGTCTAAATCAAAAGGATTGCCTATAAATAACTGTAACCTATCAATAAAAAGTCATTAATTAAGAGGAAGACGATTTTGGTCTTTTTTTTTTTCTTCAGAATTTCAAAGTCAGTGTAAACTCTATATAACGACACTGTGCGTGTGCGATTGTGCATTTTATGGCGTTATAGAGAGTTGTCGTTAAATGGAGAAAAGAAAATTCAGAATTGGAAGACAAGCTAAATTAACGTAAGCCAATTGATTTCGACGTTTGTCGTTAAATGGAGTTTTTACAATTATGTTTTTACAATTTGCCGGTCTCTTTTAAATTGACAAAATTATTATTTTTATTAAAATTATTACATTTTTACAATATCTAAAAGCACTTTAAGCCGTGTCGGTTCCGGATCCACTAATACCAACTTTTGGAATCGTTAATGAATTGTCTATAAAACAATCCCTTGCCAACTCGAAACGCCCCACCACTAACTCTAGTATTTGTTATTTTAATTTATACCGCGTGTAATTTGTCAAAAGTTCAAATATATTTTTTTGGCGTTAGGCGTCATTAGTAGAATCTCTATTTAAAATAAAAAGAGTCGCTTTTTTTTAAAGACAATAATCATTATCTGAAAAGCAAAACTACTGCTTGGTAAATAAGGTCCCTTTTTAAAATCGCGATATCCATCGTAATAAATACCTAAAGACTGGGGAGTGTTATTATTAATTGATCCCGCAGCCGAGAGACGAAGTAAGAGAGAGAAAGAATTACGTAAGTCAACGTTCACGCGATCGTCGAACTCTCGCTGCCTACTTAATTAGGTTCAGTATGAGTGGCGATATTTTTAGGAAAGCTTCTCTGCATCGTAACTTTGGATTTTATTACTGAATAATTAAAATAAAAAATACGTATTTCTTTATTTTTATTCTAGATTTTAATATACAAATATTTACTCTTTAACAAATTCCACGCAGTATAGAAAAATATATATATATATTTTGTCATAGTTACAATCGATGTTTTATCAATTCGTCTCAAACCGTCCTCTTAACCAATAAAATGGCTATAAACAACTGAGATATATATTTCTCGGCTATAAACTGCACAACGTAACAGTTGAGCATATGGTGAAGACATCAACACGTCTTGTCCAAATACTGACGTCACTAAATCATATGAGAAGGCTATTTTTAATATAGCATTTTCATGCATAGCAAACTGCCTCCGTGTGGTTAAGTCCGTGGTTTTAGACTCGATGACCTGGTTCGATTTCTGGTCGGGACACAAAAATATTTATAAATGTAAATAAAAATATTTAATTTATTTGTGATATTTCTCGAGTTTGGTACGCTAGAGAATTCGACGAGCATGCCACTTGTCATGATTGGCCTATAGTAAAATTGGCTAAATGTGAATCCGCTTATTTATAAGCGTGGTTTCTGACTACCCCGAAAGGGAAACGGTCGTGATGATACTTTACTTTTTATTATTATTAAAATACTTTATTGCACTTAAAAAAGTATGTACAAAGGCGAACTTAAAGCCATTTCGGCTTTTTCTACCAGCTAACCTTTGGGAGAGTGAGACAGTATAATGTGGGGTGCAATTTTTGTGTGTCAAATGGTACTGAATAAATACAACCTATTCCGATAAAATACGTTGGAAACTACATCTGTACATACCTTCTCCTCTCCCTCTTGCGCAAGCTTTTATGCATATAAAATTAAAATAAATTAAAAAATAATAATAATAATATCACTATTAAAGATAGGAAAGCACTGAGTCTCCATAGCACAGATCCCATGTTTTGGAGCCCAGAGCACATTATTAGTTAAAGCACCAGCCTGCCCGCTACATTATTTCATTTTTATTTAAAAGTAGTGTTGTATTTTAATTTTTATTTGGTATTAATAGTACTAGTTACTACTATTTTGTATTAGGCTTTTTTTGATTAATAAAATATTTGAATTTGAGTGCGTTTTGCCATACGACGGCTTACTATCTCGATATTACGTTATCTTTAATATTTATTAGATAAAGTGAGATTTGTACTTGGATTTTCGTCACAAGCTCGGTACTAGATAAGAATGCAATGGACACTTGAATTTAATATTTATAACTTTGGAATTTAAGATTTTACATCCAGAAAATACATAGATAGATAGATAAATTATTTATTGCATATAAAATTAAACATCCAAATGTACATAAAATAATATTATAAAAAAATGGTTGTTGCTTACACATGCATACTTACTCATATACATTCACTCAAACCCACGTATACCCACACACATGTATATCCACCAACCATACACATTTTTCATTTTTTTTTTCATTCATTACAGCCCCTAGAACACAGCGTCCTAGACCTCCACTGCTGGAGATGGGCCTTCCAGAACTGGAGAATTTGGTGTACACTCGCCACGCTGGCTTGGCGAGGATATGTCATTTTTTTTTAATGACAATTTATTAATGATTTCACAAGTTGACATTAGTGGAACCGGGACCGACGGCTTAACGTGCTCTCCGAGGCACGTTACCGGTGGTGTTGTAAATTATGACTGCAGTACGTAAGAAAAGTGTATTTCTCATTGGTACATGCTGGGTGGGTTTGAACCGACCTTTGTAGGATTTAAGGTACGCGTTCTTACAACCGCGCCACCACCGCGCATACACCGCCACCATACACATACACACAAACAATTATTTAAGTCTTGAATTCAACAAATATAAATAAATATTGTCTAGAATCTAAATAAATGTTGTACTAATTCATACAATGACATCAGAAACACCGTCCACCGATGATTTCAGATGTCACAGCTGAACTGTTTTTGACACTATGTACAATTTATTATATGCAATGGTATCAAGCTATATAATAAATTATCATCAGATATAACTAATTTAAATTTTGAGAAATATAAAACTTTGCTTATAGGCATTTTAATAAAAAAAAGTTATTATGAGCTTAAAGATGGAATGAAAGATACTATTGCATAGAAGTACTTGGCTTAAAAAAAAAAAAAAAATTTAATTCATGTTCTAATATATGTTTAATTGACATATTATTATTATTTACATTGTAAGATGACACGGCCCGTATACAGCCACGAACTAGTATTAAGATTTAATATTTATTATTATTGTTAGATTGTAAGCTGACTCGGCCCTTTTACAGCCACGAATTTATATTAAGTAGTTATTAAGTTACCTTATTATTATAATTACCTTGCTTATGACACGAATGTAATATGTTTAATTTGGACATAGCAATTATTTTTTAGATTGTAAGCGGACATGTTATTTATCAATTTATTTGACATTAATATTATACTTGTGTAGTTGTAAGCTGACACGGCTTTTACAGCCACGAATTAATATTTATGGACATAAATATTTTTAGATTGTAAGCTGACATGGCCTTTTTACAGCCACGAATTTATATTTATATTTATGGACATAATTATTATTAGATTGTAAGCTGACATGGCCTTTTTACAGCCACGAATTTAATATTAAGTATCTAGCTGTAAGTAAAAACAAATTCCTCGTTTATGGCAACAATGTTTTAGTTATAATTATTGTGTTGATGTTAGGTTCGGTCCAGCCATGGTCAATGGTAATATTTTTTATTTGTTTTTATCATTATTTTTTATTTATTGGCTTGTATGTATTGACAATATCCAAGTGTTACGTGCTAACCATACGGAAATAAATTATTTTGATTTGATTTGATATGCCCTAACCTATGTAACAAATAAATTGTGATGTAGGTATATTTATTTCGCAATAAATATTATTATTATTACTAACTGCCTCCATGGACTTAACTGTCCGTGGATTTTGACTCAGAGGTACCGGGTCCGATTCCTGGTCGAGACTTGCCACTTGTCATGATTGGCCTATAGTGAAGTTGGCTAAATACTTCCGCTTCTTTAAGCGTGGTTTCTAACCTGCCCGAAAGGAAACGGTCGTAATGATACTTTACTTTATTATTATTACATAGGCGAGCTTAATGTCTAGGCATTTTCTAACAGCTAATCTTTGGGAGAGTGAGGAGAGTGTATGTATCGCTTAATGTTAAAAATAATTAATTTAAAACACACCGAGTAATAAAATACTCTATTTAAAATTTAAAGGAAATAAATAAAATCTAAAAATAAAAAAAAATAAGCCCAAGGGTTCCGCAGCCAAATAGTTTGATAACCACTTTTTTTTTTTTTATTATTTGGCGCGCGAGGTCCTTGAATGTTAGCAACTGGAATCAGACACTCATGACTGACGTCAGTCCCTAACACTATTATTATTATTAAATTCTTTATAGCACAAAATAAGTGTACAAAGGCGAAGATTAATGCCTACAAGGCATTTTCTAACATCTAACCTTTGGGAGAGTGTGAGATTAAGGGTAGTGCCGATATCAAGTTTAACAATATAGAATATACAACACACTCTGCATACTAATAGATACTTACACTGTTACATAAATTACACATATACCTATACATAAACGTATATACACATATATATTATGCCAAATATATATTTTTAGCCTGATGACGACTCCTGTTTGTCTAGAAATAAAGCAGTGACCAAGCGCTTAAAAACGTGGACAGACGGCGCGTGTCTAATAGCGAGTGGTAGCCTGTTCCACTGGCGGGCTGCAGACACAGTATACGAATCTGAATATCTGCTAGAGGAGTGGAATGGGATTTTAAGTTGGTTGTTATGTAAAGAGCGAAGTGGAAGGTTGTGAGTATCACACATGTATTCAAAACGGGATTTAAGATATGGATTTAACACTATGTCGGGTTGACTGGGCATGACGGCAATTTGATCTCGAAACGTGTGGATACATTTTACTGGGTTTATCTCCAACAGTCAAGGTCTAGGTCTCTGGATTCTTGGTGCTCTAATGAATTAATTAATGAAAATAAAAACTCACACATGTATTCAAAACGGGATTTAAGATATGGATTTAACACTATGTCGGGTTGACTGGGCATGACGGCAATTTGATCTCGAAACGTGTGGATACATTTTACTGGGGTTATCTCAAACAGTCAAGGTCTAGGTCTCTGGGTTCTTGGTGCTCTAATGAATTAATTAATGAAAATAAAAATTGGTCTATCCTAAACACAAATCGAACCCTGTACCGTCATTTTATTAGCAATTAAGCTTGTAACCCAAAACATATGTTGCTAATGAGGTCAGAGGACGATCTTCAAAAGCAAACGTCAGCTAAATCAACAAAACCAGAGGTTCCCAAACTACAAGTATTTTGTATTACTTTATTCAATTATTATTAAATTAGATAATTTAGATAAATCTTTATTGCGCACGTAATAATACATTTTACAGTACATAGGCGAGCTTAATGTCTAAAAACATTTTCTAACAGCTAACCTTTGGGAGATGTGAGCAGGGATTATAAGGTGCATGACCGCTAATATTTGAGATAAAAAAATATATATAAAATATTTAATTTTAATTGATATATTGCACCTACCTCACATAAATGTTCTTGTTGTCCCGAAGGTCTGACAGGCAGTTACATACTATATTTATATATATACATAAATAAAATCGTTTATTGGCGCGTGTATTTAAATTTAAATAATTTAGTTATTTATTAATAAATCTGCCTGCGTGGTGTAGCGGTTAAGTCCGTGGAGTTAGACTCGGAGGTACCGGGTTCGATTCCTGGTCCGGACACAATAATATTCATTAATTTAAATTTAAAAAAATATTAATATTTCTGATTAATCTCTAATTTTAGTACGTTAGCTTGACACTTCCTTGATTGGCCTATAGTAAAGTTGGCTAAATACTATACAAAGTTGGCTAATACAAAAGGAAACGGTCGTAATGATACTTTACATTTTTATTTTCTATGTATAAATAATAGTAAAAAATATTTAGAACTGAACAAAAAAATATTTTAAAATTTAAAATCTCGAAACACAAATTTAGATCTCGCCGGACTAGCGTTTGAGAACCACTGAACTAAACAGAAATAAACTAGAGTACCCGCGTGGGAGATTTACACTAGGTACCTATCTGTCGTGTTACGTCATCACAACAAGTGTAATTACGAGGGGCGTTCAAAATATTCTCGGTATTGATACGTTACAACCTCTTTTATATATATATTTGTTACTGGCCGCTAAGATTCATCCATTGACATTAAAAAAAAGTAAAATTGGAACCGAGATGTTCTTTTGTTTTTCTGCAATTGCCGAACAAACATGAACACCATGAGCGAATTAACAATTTTAACGAAATTAGAGCACCGATCCGTCATAAAATTCTTGACAAAACAGGGTAAAAATCAAAAAACCATAAAAGAGGAAATGGATTGTGTTTACCGTGAGTCTGCTCCTTCTTTATCTACTATTCAAAAATGGTCAAGCGAATTTAAGCGTGGAAGGGAGAGTATTGAAGATGACCCTAGACCTGGCCGGCCTGTAGTGGCTACCTCACAAGAAAATATTGATAAAGTGGAAAAACTTATATTGGAAGACGGCCGAGTGAAGGTAAAATCTATAGCTCAAGTAACCAATCTCTCTATTGGTACCGTACATGACATTATACATGACCATCTTAATATGTCAAAAGTAAGTGCAAGATGGGTTCCGCGAATGCTGACGCTTCTTCAAAAGGATATGCGTGTGGCTTGCTGTTCAGATTTTATCGACCTGTGTGGTGAAAATCCCGATGAGGTGCTGCAAAAAATAGTTACTGGAGATGAAACCTGGGTTCATCATTATGACCCAGAGAGCAAACAGGAGTCCATGCAGTGGCACATTAAGGGTTCAGCTCATCCCAAGAAGTTCAAGGTAATCCCGTCAGCTGGCAAGGTCATGGCCACAATATTTTGGGATTGTGAAGGAGTTTTGCTTATCGATTATAAAGAAAAAGGTGTAAATATCACAGGGCAGTACTACGCTAACGTTATACGTCAATTAAGAGATGCGATCAAAGAAAAGAGGCGAGGAAAGTTAACCAAAGGTGTTCTGCTTCTGCATGACAACGCCCCTGTCCATACTGCTCATATTGCCAAGGCAGCTATTGTTGAATGTGGGTTTGAAACTGTTACTCATCCACCCTATAGTCCGGACTTAGCCCCAAGCGACTTCTTTTTGTTTCCCAATCTTAAAAAGGATCTGCGTGGAAATAAATTTTCTGACGATGAAGCGTTGAAGACGGCCGTGGAGGAGCATTTTTACACCAAAGATAAAAAATATTTTTATGAGGGATTAAAAAAAATAATTGATCGATCTTATAAGTGTATGAACATAGGGGGGGAGTATATTAAAAAATAAAAATATCTAACTTTTCGTACTTGTTTGTTTTTATCCACATACCGAGAATATTTTGAACGCCCCTCGTACCTGCCACAAATTGCTATTGTAAGGACTATACATTACGGCAACAGTATTGAGCGCTAATCTTGAATTGTCATCGTTATCACAGCCCCTAGAACACAGAGTCCTAGACCCCCACTGTTGGAGATGGGACTTCTAGAAATTTATGGAGAATTTGGCCTACATTCGCCACGCTGACTAAACGAGTTGGCGAGGGTCTTATATCAATTTATACTCACAATTTAGTAACGATTCTACAAGTTGATATCACTGGAACCGGAACCGACGGCTTAACGTGGTCTCCGATGCACGGAAACTATGACTTAAATCTCACAGACAGACAGTGGGGTCGTCCAGGCCCGGATGGCTAATAGGCCTGAGTTGGGGATGGGGACATTCCCCCGTTTTCCCCGACAGGATCTCAGTGGGTGTTACTGGTATAACAGCGCCCGTGTGGCTCACGAACCCAGGTTCGACTACTTCAGCTCTCCTCCAAGAGCACTTCTCTAGGAAGTGGTCTCCCGTTGGGGGGCCGAGCGCAAGACGGAGCGATATTCTGACTTAAATCTATGACAAATGTACGTATAATCTATGATCGGCTAGAGACACTTTTTGTATAATGGTTAACTTAACAATAATTGGATCCAATTTCAACCTTATGATTGTAACTATCTATCTAATCTATATTCGATTAGCGAAACTATTTATTAGTGACGATGTTTTTATTTATTTATTTAGGTTTACAAACAGTAACACACATATATATATAATTACATTCAAATACCCATATAAATAGGTAACGTCAGATAGTGAAGTTAGACAACAATTAGTAAAAACAGAAAAATATGAGTAAAGAAGAAGAAAAAAAATAAGTAAACAACAATAATGTAGTAAACAATAATAATAACAGATTAGTTGTCTCGTATTATAGTTGACCGCCTCCGTGGTCTAGTGGCAACAAACGTTGCCGTGAACTCGGGAGGTCGTGGGTTCGTTTCCCACCGGGGGCAAGTTGTACATTGTATAATTTGTCTCGGTCTGGGTGCTTATATGTATAATATGTATATATTTACAAAAAAAGTATAATATGTAGTTTATCAACCATCTAGTTTCCGTAACACAAGCCTCGTAGCTTACCACGGAAACTAGATGGCGCTGTGTGACCTAACTGGAAATATTTATTCATTATTTATTTATTATAATAGAAAACTTAACAAATATAAGTTTAAGCAATATTTACAAAAATGAACTTACACGAGATTCTCTTGTCGAAGGAAAACGTTTTTTTTTTTTTTTTTTTTTTTAAGTACTTTTTACATTTTACTAAGGCCCCTAAACTTAGCGTGATGCCTGTGTCTCAGGGTGCCCGTATCATCCGTAGAATAACAAAATGTTTAATTTGAAAGTGCACAAGGCCCTAACCGGCTATGTCTGTTATACACTAATTCATTCTGTACCGATAGGTCTAGCTTTGTTTCTCATAGCGTTTAGTTTATTGCCCTGTCTTGTTATATATTTATTGTCTCTGTTGGTAAGCGTCATCATCCAGTATCTCTCCACTCCGTAGATGTAGGACTCCTCCAAGGCTCGCCACTTAACGCGATCTCTTGCTACCCTCATCCAACCCCCACCAGCGACCTTCTTCAGGTCATCCGTCCATCTGGCTCGGGCTCTTCCCGTACGTGGTATTTACTCTAGAACCCGTTTGCCCGTTCGTCGGTTCTGCGTCCTATGCTGTGTCAGTAACTTTAATTCTTTGACTTCCGTTTCAAATTATATCTGTACGACATTACCGGGAGGACGCACTGTTTAAATACCTAAGAACGAAGAGAATTTATTTAAATTAATTAATAAATGATTTGATATTATATGGAAGATGATAGGATGTGCTGGAGTTTCCCCCGATTGCCGTCCATCCATATGGTGGTTAAAACAATTGTATTTTTTATTAAATTAGATTTTGAAAGCAAAGTTTATTCTGGGAATAGGGTCATTGCAGACACGTTCATGTCCATTGCTGTAGGCATTCGATGCATGTCGCGTACCTATCGATAAATAAGGAAAACCTACCTGACCTTCTCACAGACTCGATTGTGTAGAAAACTGACTAAACTCGGTAAAAATACAATTTGTAAAAAACAATAATAATTTAATTGAAAATAAAAAAACTTTTACTATAGGCCAATCACGATAAGTGGCAAGCTCATCGATGTCTCCAGCGTACCAAACTCGAGAAATATCACAAATAAATTAAATATTAATTAAATGTATTTATTTACATTAATAAATATTATTTTGTTCCCACCAGAAAATGAACCCAAGTGTAATCCAAGTCTAATCCACGGGCTTATCCGCTAGACCACGGAGGCAGTATTTATTTATTGGTAGTTATTTGAAAATACAGTTTAAACTCCATGTAACGTCACTCGATTTAACGACAAACTTAGGGATAAAGCGTCGAAATCAATTGGCTTTGGTTGGTTTAGCTTGTCTTCCTAATTCTGATTTTTCTTCTCTCCGTTTAACGACAACCCTCTATAACGCCATAAAATGCACAGTCCCAAATGACTTTTATCACGGTTGAAATTTAAAAAGTGACATAGAAATTATCACCGAATTGTATATTGATTTTTGAGAAACTACAGTACCTTAACATTTACCGTAACTTTTGATACATGCTGAATTCACAGATTTTGAAAAATCTCTACAATAAGCAACAAAATCCTCGCCAAGCCGTCTGGCCAGCGTGGCGAGTGTAGGCCAAATTCTCCAGTTCTGGAAGGCCCATCTCCAACAGTGGAGGTCTAGGACGCTGTGTTCTAGGGGCTGTAATGATGAAAAAAATGATGAAGCAACAAAATGATAATTTTACACAAAACATTTTAAATACTGAAATTTGAGTACTAGAAATTACACTTTACTGTCTTTAAAAAATCCACCGTGTTATTATAAATATTTTAAAAAATATTTTTTATAATTGAACGTGTCTGGCGATTTACCTCCAAGACTCTCCCGACGTTTGAACATCATTATAGGATCCCAGACGAACTAGCTGCATTAGCCTATAGGCCAGACATCTTAATGTTTTCTCGGAACTTGAAAAAAGTTTTCTTATTAAACTTACCGTTCCGTGGGAATCAAATATTTCAAAAGACCACAACATAAAGTCGTATAAATATTATGATCTCACAGAAGAAATTATCAGGAACGGGTACTGAAAGAGTTGGACCTAAATAGGTAATACATTTATGGAAAGAGCTTACAAGACGGCATTAACGGAATCATACAGTATTTGATTGGGTAGGGAGAGGAGTAGAATGGTGGATAGTGAAGAAGGAGGCCTCCTTTTCAACCCAGTCTATTGCCGGTCGCAAGCCCAAAACACCATCTCATCTCTTACTCACACACGATGGACCGTCACCCGCACGGTGAATACATGGAATGCTTAGAAATTTGTCTTCTTTCTAGATTACCAACACCATTAGTCGTCGGTCTCGGTTCCACTAATACCCACTTGTGAAATTGTTTTTTAAATTGACATTAAAATTAACATCAGACTCTCGCCAACCCGTCTGGCGTCCTTCAAGGATTAATATACTCGTATTTATTATTTATTTATTTATTATAAACTTTATTGCACAAAGTACAAAGGCGGACCTAATGCCGCTAGACATTCTATACTGGTCAAACCTTTGGGACAACTAAAGCAGTTACGACGAGATAAGGCAGGTGCTATCAAAACTAATAGAAAAATATTAGACTTCAATATATACTAGTGAATAAATACTTATTTACATACTAATACATACACAAATACATACAAATAAAACTACATACATACGTTCTATGAATATACATAAATATAATATATAAATTATATTATAATTATATATTAATCCCTAATTATCTTTATACTTATACCGACTGCCTTCGTGGTCTAGCTGTTAAGTCCGTGGATTTAGACTCGGAGGTACCGGGTTCGATTCCTGGTCGGGACACAAAAAAATTTTTAATTCATTTAATTAATATTTAATTTATTTGTGATATTTCTCGAGTTTGGTACGCTGGAGACATCGACGAGCTTGCCACTTGACATGATTGGCCGGCAGTAAAGTTGGCTAAATGTTAATCCGCTTATCTATAAGCGTCGTTTCTGACCACCCGAATGGGAAACGGTCGTAATGATACTTTACTTATACCGTTCTGTATTACAATATTTTCAATTTTTGCTAATTCTCTAAAAATGAGCTATAGTTGTCTTCACTCGGATCTATGTAATTATTACCTACTAATAAAACTAATTTGTGGGTATCAAGAATCTTGAATAGAAAATCAGGAGGCATTTATTGGTTTTGTATTGAATTCCCTCGTAAAATTAAAATATTAAATGAAATTTTCCAAATTGGATAATATCTCCAAGTCTAGACATAGTTAGGAAAATTTCATAATAAGCGATTTGAGGTGGTTGTTAACGAGTCTTCCAACAGACAAAATCGCGTGGTCAATTTCCAAAATTTGCTCACGATTGTCGACAACGTATATTGTTTTTTTTTTTGGTTCTCTTCTCCCGATGGATGATGAATGAGATGATAGGGAAGGCAAAGGGTCTAGCCCATACAGCCGCCAAGTGTGACGTGATATATCTTTCTTTTAATGAGGTCATCTTCAAAGTCCAGATGCGGCACTATAGCTCAAACACGTCGGGTAAAATATGGGAGTTGACAGCGCGGGAAAACCGCAAAAAATAAACTGCAACTTGTGCCCCATATTTAAAGTCCAATTTATCGTTTTCCATAATTATTTACATTGAAGCACATTATTAAACAAAACAACACCACTTTTGACCAATAATATCCACAGTAAATTAATTTACAAAACAAAAACTTTACTTGACATGTCCACGCAAAATGGCGCGAATAACCCCCATATTGTTTTTTTTTAACGAACGTCACATCCTTGGATTACGTCTACATCCATTCAGTTTCTATTGCGTTGCGCCGCCACCAGTGACGACGTCAGCTACATTATCTTGTTTAAAATGGCATCGCGGTCAACAGTCTGCTAAATAATTGGACGTACGTCTATTCGAATAGTTTAAAGAAAACGGCATCCGTTTGGATGTATAGTGATAGGATGAAAATGACGGAATCGTATCCAATTATCTGTCAAATTAGCGATTTTCGCAAACTATTTAGCAACGAAATTTAACAGCCCGCAAAGTTATCGAAAATTACTAATACAGTTTTACCGTGTGACAGCAGCCAGCTGACATTTTGGCATTTGCTTCTAGTGTTGCAAAGTAATAAATATTATTGTCCATTGATATAATACACATATAAGGACAAAAAAAATATACATATAATAAGTACTTATATACTTTGTAGGGAGTTGTTGTAGTAATGCAAGTAGACCATTCTTTTAAAAAGCTTTCTGTTAGGCGCTTGTCGAATATTAACGGGCAGATTGTTCCATAGATTATCAGCAGCTACAGCGAATGAATTAGAAATAAAGCCAGAGTGGTCAGAAGGAATAGGTAGAACTTTGGGTAGTATTATAAAAAAAAATGTACCTAAACATAGTTATAGAACTATTGTTATAATATGTGATAATGATAGGAGAGATAAACTAGGTGATATAAATGTCATTGGCTAAAATTAAAACAAGTAAGATTAAGATATCTGTAAGAATCTACTTGAGGTAACTTCAATGGGCACATATTAATTACCTATATCCGTTACCATTGCATACGGTTGTACACTCAATCTTAACTTAATGTGTTAATATTGTAAACAAAATTATTGAGGAATAACTCAAATAATTGGAACTGACAAACTACGCACTAACCTCACACAAATAAATCTGTAATGGGGTGTATCACTAACTTTATATCACGATAGATGGCGCATGATAGATGGTACCTTATATAACTGTCAGATGCATAGAAATATTGTATTTTTATTACGAAATTTATTATTTTCTGAATATTATGCCGAAGTGATCAGCTTTTAGGTGTACAAATCGAGATTTCCAAGCGAAATCAAAGATATGGTGATCTCAAAATTGCCGTTCTATTAATTGAACCTTTTTTCCTTTTAAAGACATTGTGCGCTTTCATAATTCGTCTTTTAAGGTAGGTAACGTTCTGTTAAAATACATTTTTCTGTTATAAAAATTTAAAAAAATACAAAAACATTTTAAAAAATATGCGTCAGGTGTAAACAAGGTACCATTGCCGCTAGCGACATCTACAAAAAGCTTTCATCACCTATCCATTTTACCCTTCAATAGGTACAGCACAATCAGGCATATTTACAAAGTTTTATTGTCACGCAAATTAATAACGTACACTGTGAAAGAACAAAACAAAACTTTATTTTATTATTAGAACTAGTTGTTGTATCAATGAGATGATTGGTGATGACAATATTGACATTGATATTTTTGCTAACAACAGTAAGGCGTCTACTTTCTTCTGAATTCTTTAACCCTCCGGCTTTTGTATATTTTTACGATTTGTTATTTTTGTCAGTGTATTATTGTATTTAGTTGCTATAGGCGAAAATTTTAATTCGCTCATTTTTTATTATATCTATATTGTTATCTAGCTGTAAGTTTTCCTGTAATCAATAAATAAAAAAATAAAACCATTGTTAAAGTTGCTATGTAATAAAATTATATCAATAATTAAGCGGTTATCAAACTGTTAGGCTACGGAACCCTTGTGCTTGTTTTTTTCTTTTCAGTTTTTAATTCAAGAACATTTTTTTAAATTTTTTAAAGTATCTTTTGTAGTATTTATGTTTTGTGGGCGCAACTCAAACACAACCCCGCGTGTTGAAAGACAGTTGTTTACTTTATAAGAGGTTTCGTTTTAAATAGACTATAGTATAGAGTCAGCACACACGGACCAATATGTCCTTGTTATAGTACATTCACTATCTTGCTTACATTGCTCAAAAGCCAACACACACTGACTCTAATTGTAAATTATAATGTCGCGGATCATGTTGACCGGTTTTAAACTGATGACATAATTATATCAGATTTTTTATCGTTTTTTTTTCTTGTGTTCTCTTCCGATAATGGATGAAGGTGATAGAGAAAGCAAAAGGTCTAGACAATACAGCCAGTCTGACGAAATATCTTTCTTGTTTATGAGGTAATCATCAAATTCCTGATGTTGCAGAATTTGATGCTTTTCTTAAAGTAACTCGCTGCATTATAGCCCAAACACGTCGGGTACAATATGGGAGTTCACAGAGCGGGAAAACCGCAAAAAAAATTACTGCGATTGTGCCCCATGAAGTCCAATTTATTATTTTCCATAATTATTCACATAATACACATAAAACTAAATGGCGCAAAGCACTTCCGTTTTTTCATTTCTCGATGGGAAAGGCAAAGGAAACTACATGCAGCCATGTCTGTCGTAATATAATTCTTCTTTTTTTATGAGCTAATAAGGTCATCAAATTCCAGATGTTGAAGAACTTCTTTCTTGGCTCGCGGCATTATAGTCCAAACACGTCGTGTATAACTGCAACTTGTACCCCATGTTCATTGTCCAATTTGTCGTTTTCTATTATTATTTTTATTGAAGCTAACATTTTACACAGTGAAGTATTAATAAAACAAAAATTTCACCTGTCATGGCCGTGCAAAATGGTAAAATGATTTTAAATTTTTGACAGTTGTTTTTTTAAAAATGGTGTGAGGCAAAGGAAATTCCAGCCCAAAACCACCTTGGCCACTGTCGATTTTATCGCTATTAAACAAGAAGTTAACCATATACTTTTGAAAATAATCTGTAAAGTAGATAATTACTAGAAAAATGTTGGTACACGTTAGGCGCAAATTATACAGAAACGGCGTAAGGTGAAGGCGCAGAGCAGGCATGAGACAGATAAGGCACAGACGCGATTTAAATTATATCAAAGAGGTGAAGACATGTCACAACGAATTATTACATAGGGTGACTTTATCGTGATCGCATACTATTTATGTAGTTTATTCAAATTTAAAATAAGGTTAAAATTGCACCCCACATATTATACTGTCTCACTCTCCCAAAGGTTAGCTGGTAGAAAAAGCCGAAATGGCTTGTTCGCCTTTGTACATACTTTTATGTTAAAGTGCAATAAAGTATTTTAATAATAATAATAGCATTTATTTGGCTATTTAATAATAAAAATATTATTCATTACTGTACTCTGGCCTAGCTGGTATGGTTGTTAAGAGCTGAATATTGCTCAATTATCTTGCAGAACTGTACATTAAATTGAATATAGTCACGCATTTTTCTGATCCTATTGTATAAGAAACGACGTGCTGCTTGCCCGCCACTCCAGTCGCGACTGCAAAGCGACCAGCTGACCACCCGCTTGAGTATAATTCACAACTACCTACATTTTGTTTTGAAGCGGCAAGATGCCTGCGCCGCACCTTCACCTTACGCCGTTTCTGTATAATTCGTGTGTTAAATGAATTCGTGGAAGATAAACTCTAACATATAATTAGTAGTTATTATTTTTATTTATTTATTTATGTTACTAGTTAAGGTGTTAATAGTTTGAAAATTGTTATATATGTAATTATCATTTGTATTTTGACCCTAAGGAATAATTAAATTGATAATTGTTTTTTGTTCACCCCAGTCTTACGAGCGTGCTAACCTAGCGGACGCACTCATACCGCGCTCCGTACAAGACGGAGAGCTGATCATCCGTCAGGGGGACGCCGGGGATGGAATGTACTTCGTGGAGGACGGCTCCGTCAGCATCCGGATCACACGGGACGACGGAAAGGAGGTCGAAATCAAGAGACTCGGTGAGTTATATACACTTATAGATTCATCATCATTAGCCTACGTCTCTCCACTGCTGGATATAGGTCTTCCCAAAAGCTCGTCACCTTCGAATAAAAACACACTTACACCCGTATTACCCGACTCCTCCACTCATATTTATATTTCTTCCAGCTGTCCAAACGTAGGGACGCCTCGACACTTCTTTACATTAAATTTTATAGGTGGTAATTTAGTAGGTGGTGGATCGGTTGTAAAGGTTTATCATATAATAAATAAATAAATAAATAAAAACGCTTTTCTTAAAATCCTATCAAAGGTCGGTTCATGGTTCATCATCCCCCGGCATTTCCTCGGAGAGCACGTAAATTCAAATTCAAATTATTTATTTCCATTTGGTTCACAGGTAACACTCGGATATTGTCAATTATTACAAATAAAATACAATATTATTTAAATTAAATTATGGATGGACCGAAATAAGTAAGTGACATTGGTGCCATAAACAAGTACTGCAGCTTAACCTAAATTTGTGGCTTTATAAAGGCCGTGTTAACTTATAATCTAAATAATGATAATTTTATGTCAAATTATAAAAAAAAAATACAATAACAATTTCGTGGCTGTATAGAGGCCATGTCAACTTATAGCTGTCTTATACTAACTTGTGGAATTGGTAATGAGGTGGTAGGCGGACTGATGGTGGTAATTTGTCCAGTCTGTCGGGGCGGGGAAGTATCCACCGTTCGTACAAGTAAACCCAGTAAAGTGTATCCACACGTTCCGGGATCAGGCTCGAATTGTCATGCCCAGTCAAGTCAGCATAGTGTAGGGACTGATGTCAGTCATGAGTGTCTGATTCCAGTTGCTAAGGAAGAAGTTTTTGTTGTTACAACCGAGCCACCGCCGCATCCTTGTTTTAGTTCCTTCCTAGTTTCCTTGTATTTTATTTTAAACCCATTAATTTCCTGGTTAAACAACGTTTTTAACCAAAGCTCAGCCAGCCTAGGATTTTATCTTTTTCCATAACTATTCACATTGTAGAACATTATTAAACAAAACAACACCACTTTTGACCAACAATATCCACAGTAAATTAATTTACAAAACAAAAACTTGCACTTGACATGTCCGCGCACAATGGCGCGAAGGACATGTAGGTACTAAATTTGTTTTTTTTTTAATTGTAGGCAACGGCACTTATTTTGGCGAGTTAGCTCTGGTGACCCACAAGCCTCGCGCCGCCTCCGCTTACGCCGTGGGACCTACTAAAGTCGCTTGTAAGTATACATAGTAGTAGGGACTGACGTCATCACTATAGTGAATTACAACTTGATACAGTATTGATAAAAAAAAAAAATACGACAGTATATCCTAAGGGCCGGTCAGAAACCACATTTTTTAAAACTGCTGATTCACATTTAGCCAACTTTACAGCCGCCATCATAATAAGTGGCAAGCTCGTTGATGTCTCTAGCGTAAGTTATTGTGGATGTATTGCGTTCGTTTCCTGGTCGGGACTTTATTTAATTTGTAATTTTTCTCGAGTTTGGTACGCTAGAGACATCAACGAGCTTGCCACTTGTCATAACGGGCGGCAGTAAAGTTGGCTAAATGTGAAACTGCTTCTTAAAAAAAAACGTGTTGGTGATACTTGACTGCCTCCGTGGTCTAGTGGTAACAAACGTTGCCGTGAACTCGGGAGGTCGTGGGTTCGATTCCCACCGGGGGCAAGTTGTACATTGTATAATATATATTTATTTATTTAGTAGGTATATATTTACAAAAAAAAAAAGTATAATATGTAGTTTATCAACCATCTAGTTTCCGTAACACAAGCCTCGTAGCTTACCACGGAAACTAGATGGCGCTGTGTGACCTGTCTGGAAATATTTATTATTATTTATTTATATTCTACCAGATCTTCGTTCAAAAAACTCGTCTATCTACACTTTCTAAATCTCACAGAAGAAATGATCAGGAACGGGTTCAAGACTCAGCTTTACGCAGTGGAAGTTGGTGCGAGAGGAGTTCCAGCAAAATCTTTGCATCACTTACTGAAAGAATTGGGCCTAAGCAGGTCTGCAGGAGATACATTTATGGAACGAGCTTCCAAGACGGCATTAACGGAATCATACAGTATTCGGTTGGGTAGGGAGAGGAGTGAAATGGTGGATGGTGAGCGTATTATCGCACAATAAAATAAAAATCAAACGTGTTTTTTGTTTTTTTTTTTTTTAATAAAAATATTGTATTTCAGTCTTGGACGTGGAGACATTTGAGCGTCTTCTCGGTCCTTGTATGGAGATCATGAAGCGGAACATCGACGACTATGAAGAACAACTCGCCAAACTGTTCGGCGATTCCACAAACCTCACTGACGTACGATGAACACATAACTACCCACACACACACACACACCGTAATCCTTCACTAATCTTTATACACACTGCGTAATATTCACACACCCCAGTGTTAAATCTTAATATATATTTATTTATAAAATATATCTAAAATATTACTTAAGAGTATGCCATCTAACCTTTGGGAGAGTATAAATAGTATAGGAGTATATACATAAATACTTATCAATGTATAGTTATTACACACCTGCGTAATCTTCACACAAACCTGCGTAATCTTCACACAAACCTGCGTAATCTTCACACAAACCTGCGTAATCTTCACACAAACCTGCGTAATCTTCACACAAACCTGCGTAATCTTCACACAAACCTGCGTAATCTTTACCCAAACCTGCCACTTTATTTATTTATGTACATACACGCGTCCGTGCGTAATTTATGTTTTGTTACTCAGTTTTATAATTTATATAAATTGTGTTTATTCCATTAGTTAATATGCCAGTGCAGATAGCCTTTAAAAATAGAACATTTTTATTTTTCTTGATGGTTGCACTATATTTCCTTTTTTTTTTTTTTTTTTTTTTTTATTTTTTATTTTTTTTTTTTTTCAAAAAATATTTTTTTATTACTCTTGAAACTACCACTTTTAAACTTATTGCAATTAAAATTAACATTAAAATTACGGAAACAATGGCAGTGATGAATAATGAAGCAATAATTTGGAAACCGTTTCTTTTAAAAAAAGAAAGCAAAATATATAATTTTGAAAAATCTATATGATATTATAATTTTGAAACTACACTTCTGTAGCCCCAACCTGTACATTCTGGCCTTGTATATTTTTATTATACACACACACACACACACACACACACAGCCAAAGCTCTCCCCATTATAATATGAGTAGAGATTTAAAGGATTACGGTTCGTGCAAAAATGAAACGAGCGCTCAGTTTTATTGCATTGATATTGAAAATACGCTTAATTAGGTAGACAAACGCCTTAGTAGCTATATAAATTTTAACACACTATTTCTTCATGTATTTTCACAATAACAGCTTTAAACCGGTAGTATTTCACATGCGACTAACAGATTTGACAGCTCAGGCAAGTCGCCATTTTGTTTTTTTTTTATTTGCGTTCTCTTCTCCCGATGGATGATAATTGAGGACCATATTTAAAGTCCAATTTATCGTTTTCCATAATTATTCACATTGTAGCATTATTAAACAAAACAACATCACTTTTGACCAATAATATTCACAGTAAATTAATTTACAAAACAAAAACTTGCACTTGACATGTTCGTGAAAAAGGGCGCGAAGAGCTCTTTTTTTTATAAGGCAAAGAAATGTATGCCGTACAGCCTAATTAATTGAGAAAAAATACTTGCATAAATAATTTATTAATACAATTTAATAAAAGAATTAAATTTATTGGTGTATTTATTTAATTATAACATTGATAAAATAAAATTTAACTTAAACTCTGCAGAGCCTCTAGAAGAGTCCTAGACCTCCATTGTTGGAGATGACTGAAACCATATGTCGGAAATGACAAAAAAAAAGGCTTCTATAAAAATTGTTTTTTAAAATTAAAAGTTTGTATGATGGTTTCTTAGGAAACGTTTGTTTCTATCAATAGAATAACATAAGACAAAGTCACATGAAAACAACAAGTGAAAAAACAAAATGGCGCTATACTTGTAAAATAAAAATGACATTTAGTGTGTAACGGACACAGAGTATGTTATGGGGAGTAATTTCAGTGCAATAATATTAAGCGCTCGTCACATAACGCGTTACACGTGCGATAATATAACGCATGATATCGCTAATTTGTCTTATAATATGATATTTTCGACGACACGGGCTTTTTCTTAATTACACCATTATTGCTGACTATAGGTAACATATCTGAGGTTAAACGGTAAAACGGCACTTTTTTTTCTAAAAAATATACAATAAAAAAAACATTTTTTTTGACATATATTGTCATTTAATTGTTTTTAATATTATATTGGCATGTTTTTTCCGTTTAGCTAAAGATTTTTTTTTTGTGAGTAGATAAAATCTATTCACCCACTATATGTATGTATGTATGATCTTTTGTATGATAGAAATTTACTCTTAAAACATACAGTAGCCGTTTTTTTTCTTTTTAGCAACTTCCTGTTCCGATTTAGATGTAAAAAAACTGATTATTTTAAACGACTTATTGTTCTTAAAATGCAAAAAAATATATTACATCATACATTTTACTACTTCGTCGTTTCGACTAACATTGCTAAAACCACTATTTTACGAAAAAAAATAATTTTCAATGGTACCATTGCCGCTAGCGACATCTACAAAAAGCTTTGCCTGATACACTCCATTGTAAATTACGAGTATTACTTAACCGAATTCCGGTATGTATGTATGGTGTTAAAAAAAAACTAAACTAAACTGTTTTGATAATGATAACTTTGCGGGCTGTCAAATTTCGTCATTAAATTGTAACCCTAATTTGACAAATAAATTCGATATGATTCCGACATTTTTATGATATTTTAATATATTTTTAAATAGCAACTGACTCCGTGGTCTAGCGGTTAAATCCGTGTATTTAGACTTGGGATGTACCGGGTTCGATTCCTGGTCGGGACACAAAAATATTTATTAATGTAAATGAAAATACATTTAATTTATAATTTATTTGTGATATTTACTTGTCATGATTGGCCTATAGTAAAGTTGGCTCAATGTGAATCCGCTTATTCATAAGCGTGGTTTCTGACCACCCCGAAAGGGAAACGGTCGTGATGATACTTTACTTTTTTTTTAAATAGCAATAAATTTCCATTAGTCGAAACGACGAATGATCAGTACTTGTGTTTTTAAATCGACTACCTTTCGTCATAATATCAGTCAACATGTAAAATACGACTATATTGTCATGATCGTAGAACAGTGACGGATCTGCTATCTTAAAAATTTTAATGGCGGCCATTTAAAGTTATTTCAACTGTTTTTTTGTCTCGTCTTTTTTAAGTTAATACTAGTCTCATAATAAGGGCAAACCTCCTAGATTTCATTTTGGAACCCTTTCTAACATTTGCACTATAAATTACAGACCACAAACAATATAAAACTATATATAAAATCAGATTTTTTTACCAAGTTATAATAATTCCTATTATTTGCTATCGAAATAATGCAAAATTATGTGTATTTTTTTAAATACAACACTGTTCTACGATCATGACGATATGTACTATAATATATATATACAAATATGTAGTAAATTCAGAATCCTTAATTATTGGATTTTTGTTAAATATTTTTTATTATCTCTCGTTCCTATTTTGTTCATTGTTGCGAGTTAGATCTGATGGTTTGAGTTCAAATTTCAATTAGTATTTAATTTTGACAGTTCAAACACCAATGAAGGAACCGTACTATTGACTATTAAGCGTAGTAGCTATATATGAAAATTGCCGTATTTTCAACTACAGTCAAAAAAAACTAAATATATATGTATATATGTGAATTTTTCAAGCGAGCGAAAATAGCTGAAAGTAGTCACGAGGCCGATACTGATAAAAACTTTAATTGAAATAATGCTATTTTAGAATTATCAATCATATTAAAACAACATCATATTCCCAGCTAGGTTTTTTTTTTTTTTTTTTTTTCAAAAAATATTAATGATTGCTATTCCATGAAGTTGAGATTGTGGTCCGACCCATTTGAAAAATTCTTGGATATTGTGTTGTGACACAAGCTAAGAAATATAAATACAAATAAAAAATATTACCATTGACCATGGCTGGACAGAACCCAACATCAATACAATAATTATAACCAAAACATTGTTGCCATAAACGAGGAATTTGTTTTTACATACAGCTAGATACTTAACATTAAATTCGTGGCTGTAAAAAGGCCATTTTAGCTTACAATCTAATAATAATTATGTCCATAAATATAAATTCGTGGCTGTAAAAAGGCCATTTTATCAACAACAATGTCTGAACACAAAAGTCTATTAACTATTGCGTCCTTCCCGTTATGTAAGGAGCAGAGACTTGGACACAAATTCAAGGTCGCTTTTGTGAGAACCAAAGTTACTGACATAATATTCAAATTCATTAGCAAGCTGAACCGCCTGTGGACAGACCTAAAGAATGCAGTTGAATGTCATAGGCTGATGATGATCATAATGATATTAATATGGTTATAAAAATAACAATTACTGTAACATTAATCACTCGTGCGAAATGTGTTCGTCAAAAACACGAATGTTAAGGTAAGATACGGCAATTGTTCTAATAGCAATTATGACATACATTTCAATATAGTGTTATTTAAATTTTAGATATTTAGTCTTTGATCTAATATGTAAATTGGGAATTTAATATATTTTTCAACTGAAATTGCCGAATTAAGTCTAATAACATGTTTATGTACCATATTTTTTGGTATATAATTTAGATGATAAATACTTTTTTTTTTTTTTTTTTTTCAAAAATATTTTTGTGAAATTTATTTATTCGAAGTTAATTAGTACATTAAATATACATTAAAAGCTAACTAAATAATTAAATTAAAAATAAACTAAACTATAAATAAAAAATGTCCTCTAGAGACGTCCCATCCGAGATAGTCCCAAGGAGACTGGCAACATTTCCGAGACAGCGAGACTAATACGTTGGCAGAAATAATTGCCAGCCTTCCTGTCTCCAGACCTGTTATAATTATATTATTTAAATTAAAGGATACTAAAATAATAAAAAAATATTTTTAATTTTACTAAAACTAGTAAACTATAAATAAATAATGTACTCTGAAGACGTCCCATCTAAGAAAGACGAATTGCAATATTTCCTCTTTGTATAACGAGGCCACATTAGCAAAAATAATTGCCAGCCTTCCTGTTTTTAGACCTTGACTAGATTTAATTTACTCATAAATACATTACGTGTTTTCGAAAACTTTTATTAAATTCCCAAGGTACATTAGATTCAATGTATTCGCCATTGTATGAAGTAATGTACAATTATATAAGCTGCCATAAAGCTTTGTTTTTATTTAAAATATTTATTATTTAGTTAAATTTTGTTTTCAATTAGTTTTTAGTATGTTATTCACAAATCTAGACGTTTTTGGCTTTTCCTTAGCTTCGACATTCCTCTTAGCTCTGGCATTTGAAGAATCCACTGCAATTAATTAACCTTTAATAAGGCAAATGGAGATTATTTCCCACCACAATCTGTAAGCAAAAAAATGTTTTTTTCTATTAACAATCAATTCAATGAATGAACGAAACCGTAAACCGTAGATTTATAGTAGTATTTAAATTTGTCACCTGGCAACACTGCTTGTTTTATGGCAACACTTGAAGTAAATTTTTGATCTCAAAGTGTCAGTAGTCGAATTTTGAGTGACAGAAACAGTCGTTTTTCGATCAAGACGGAGAAAATGTAGAATTTAGCTTCATCACGTGATTGTTGATTTATTTTGCGTCTGTTTTATCTTTGTTTCCATTGCTTGTAATTTTTTAATTCTACGGTAGTCATTTACCCTAAAACCACTTCGACTTCTGCATTTAAAATCCTATTAACTCGTGCCTTATTAAGGGTTAAAGAACGAATATTATCATGCACCCTGCTCACTTCTCCTAAAGGTTAGCTTAGACATTAAGCTCGCCTTTGTACTGTAATTTTATTTATTTTGTGTGCAATAATTAATCTATCTAACTTAAGAAAGAATAGAAGTTTTTTATATTCTAGCAATGGAAACTAGTCCTTCAACCTAAGTTTTTGGAAAAGTATGTTTGTTTTATTTTCTATATTAATTGCGGTGGATTCCTTATTTATTTTTGTATCAATTGATAATCACCTGTCGACCTATAAGTGCCTACCTTCAAAATTTTGTATTAATATAGCCAAGTATTTGCTATGTGTTCGTTAAATATGGCGACCATTTTTTTGTCTAGTCATGCCATAACCTAAAATCAAAATATTTTCGAGTTCAAGAAAAGCTGAAAATAAATTTACGTGAAGAAATTATAACATTGAACCAAGTATATACTATATGTATACTATTTGGGAGCGTTATTACTATTTCGTTACTATATGATTGTTATTACAAAATTTCGTCGCGAAATAACAACATATTAATTGGACGCAAAAAGCATCCAATCCACAAGTTTTCTGAAATTTAATTATGAATTTTAATCAGGTCCTTATGATAATTTTATATCAACTACGATACATATAAAAATACTGTTTATCTACTCTCATATCGTAAAATGCGAATTACAAACTTCAAAACGAATTTATATTGACATACTTTATAAACATACTGCTGAAATTTAAAAATAGAATCACATTATAACACTTTTTCTCTAACAAAATAATGTGTCTTTTTTAATAGAACCAATAAGCAAACATAAAAATTACAGAAACGTAATCTTAGAACACGTTTTAATAATAACACAAATTATTCTACAATAATGGTATGTAGAAAAAAAATGGCCGCCGCCTTTATCGTTCACGTTTTCTATAACTTGTCAACTGCCTTTTTTGTATGTAATTATATGTATGTATGAGAACTTAGTGCCATTAATATTTTTTTCGAAATTTCTAACTTAGCAACTGTGCAATGTGCAAAAGCTTGAAGTCAGTTCAGTATTTTTAAATAATAGCAACATTAATTTATTGTTTTTCTCCTTGTGTAAGTTAATTTATGAAAATTTTGATTAAAATTAAATTTAGTGTAATTATCAATCTTATTAAATTGTTAAGGTTAAGAATCTTTGGTATCGGTTATATTTTATTCTCATTTTTTTAGGATTTTAGCCAAAAAAAAAATATTAATATTAAAAATCATCACAGCCCATAGTGTCCTAGACCTAAATTGTTAATTAACTACAAAATTGCTAACCGTAACATATAGTTAATAATAAATAAACCTGTCATTTTATATATATGCAGACTACGAGTATATACGGGATAAACTCTTCCACTCAATGATTTTATTTATTAAGTAAGCACACAAAACAAATTTTAGCATTACAGTTTCTAAAAATAATGGATATAGTGTTGCTAAAACTCAAAGCATGTGTACACAATATCAGCCATGTATTATAAACAATCACGTTTTTTTTTTTTTTTAAGTTACAAGTAAATAATTGTTACAAATAAAATAATTTTTAACTATTTCAAAAAAAAAATAATGAAAAAAGACCAAAAGTAAAATCAATTAACAACTATTGACTTAACCGAATTCCGGTGGGAATGTATGGCAGTTAAAAAAAAAAAAAAAAAACATTTTTTCAAGCTATCAAACGGAGGGACAACTCGCGAGAAATAGAACTGACAAACTCGAGGTACATCGCGACGTGCAGCGTGTATATGTTACCTTTGGCTAACATTTATATTATTTAAACTTTTTTTTTTGTTTTCTCTCAATGGATGATGAATGAGATGATAGGGAAGGCAAAGGGTCTAGCCCATACAGCCAAGTCTGACGTAATATATATTTCTTCTTTATGAGTTAATGAGGTCATCATCAAATTCCAGATGCTGCAGAATTTGATGCTTTTCTTGGAGTCTTGGTTATAGCCTAAACACGTCGGGTAAAATATGGGAGTTGACAGCGCGGGAAAACCGCAAAACATAAACTGCAACTTGTGCCCCATGTTTAAAGTCCAATTTATCCTTTTTTCATAATTATTCACATTGTAGCACATTATTAAACAAAACAACACCACTTTTGACCAATAATATCCACAGTAAATTAATTTACAAAACAAAAACTTGCACTTCACATGTCCGCGATGGCGCGAAGGACTCTTCATTTTTATTTCTTATTAATTGTTGTGGCTTGGTATCTCCATCCAAAGTCCTAATTGATCCCAAACCCTGTGTTCCATCACTTTAACCGCGCCCTCTGACGAGGATGGCGAGCATAAAAAAGTGACAGTTCGAAAACAAGACTGACGCAACGGCCACCTGGAGATCCCAGCAGGTGTAGTAGCCTTCTACATCAATTCGAAGCCCATACTTGAAATTGTAGGTGGATGACATCGCGTCAACACTATCTAGCATCTAAACACATAATATCCATCAAATCAATCATCAAAAAAAACAATTTGTTAATCCAATTATTCAAATCATTTTTTTTTTAATAATAAATATTTTTCATAGCATTTTTTATAATATGAAAGAGACATTCTTATGGATGTCAAAAGTGCCAGAGTGTGTAGTAATTATGACAAAATCAATATTTAGAATACGAAAACGCAATCTTAAGTGTTGCCAGGAAAACATATCTCACCGGAAATATTTAAAATGGTAACATTAATGTCTTTCGAGGTTTTACAACTAAGAATAACGATTTCAAGGAAGGAAGCTTATATAGGTGTAAGTAGATCCGTCTACTAAGCTTATATAGGTGTAAGTAGATCCGTCTACTAAGCTTATATAGGTGTAAGTAGATCCGTCTACTAAGCTTATATAGGTGTAAGTACATCCGTCTACTAAGCTTTTTATAGACGGTATATAAAATGAACTATTTTAACAATCCAACTCTTGCCCTGTAAAATAACGACTGACGCTGAAAGCGTTAAGTAAAATGGTAATATAATAATTTTAGCCAAATTCCTATAAATTTAATTTTAAGTTATGACCGATATCATTGTTTCTTATAACTTCCATTATGCGGGCAGTGTGGAAGTAGCTTTTTGGGTGTTTTTGGAACATTTTGTTTGATATTTCTGATCTTCTAGTATGGAATCGTAAGTGTAAAAGCAAATACTGTAATATTGTGTATTACAAATCCAAAAAAAAAAAAAAACACTATTGACACATTTTTTTCTTTTACCTATATATAAATGAGCTCTGTCTCCTGGACTAGTCTGATGAAACAGAGTGTGTTCCAGAAGACAAGTGCTCTTCGTTAAAGTTACACAATGTATGACAATAAAAGACCAAAATAATAGTAGCAAAAAAACAACACATAAGCAAAAAATAAAAGATTAAAAAAATAAAAAAAAATTACATAATAATAAATAAAGCTATAATACGTTATACCACAGAGGCAGTTTTACAGACATTTGGTCACCTAAATTCCATACTAGAAGAACTTATCCATAGTGAGTGTGTCCCCGTAGCTCATAGTATGTGCAATAACTATGTAAAATGATCTTGTCTAAATGTCTTTATGTCGGTGTGAACTTACTTATATATTCAAATCATAGAATAAGACTTCTACTAAAACTAAAAAACTTATTACTGTTTTTCAAAACTTCAAGGATATCAAAATTGTAAAAAAAAATGATTTTTCTTGTTTTTAACTCGTTAAGTATATAAGAAATACTACAAAATTATCATTCTATTAACGCCATTGCAATTGATTTCAGAGGTTTTTTTTTTTAATTTTTGTATTCACGCTCGCACAATCCAATCAAAGATTTTTCAAGTCTTGAGTGTAGTTTTTTTATATATTTATATACATATATATGAAGTATATATGTATGAAGTATGTATTATTTAAGTATCTACGTAATAGTATGTGATTTATTTTCATGTAATATTATTTTTATTTGAATGCACCCCGCGATCCTCTACAACACTCCCGAAGGTTTGTGCAATAACCAGTTTATAAATAAATAAATATTATTGACAAATGTTCAACTTACTAGGGAATGAAATAAAATTAATTTTGGAGATGTATTTATTGTTAGTCATCATTACAGCCCCTAGAACACCGTCCTAGACCTCGACTGCTGGAGATGGGCCCTCCAGAACATATATCTGGTGAATTTGGCCTACACTCCCCACGCTGGCCGGACGGGTTGGCGAGGATATCAATATTTTTGCAAATAAATTTGTCCTAAATGTCCGTAATTTTATTTCCTATAAAGTGAGAAAATACATTCAGACTTGAAACATCTTTAATAAAATTGTACTGTGCGCGTGTGCGTACATTGTAGGGTTGCAATAGCGTTAAACCGTCTTAATAGAGTTTTGAAAACGGTATTAATTGTTGCACTGTATATCCCTAAACTTGGTGTATTTGAAAGTTGTTAGTTGCCTAGTGTATATATTCAGTTTGTGTATGCTAAATAAATCACTTGCCTTTAAATTCGTAATGACACAATTCCTACATTGTCACTTTTTAACATTTTAATGGTGAAAAATTGACCACAATCGTACAATCTATTTTCTATTAACGAAACTGGGTTCCTGTCAATTTGTTTTTTTTTTTAATTATCATTAAAGGACATTGGACAGACTACATCAGTCCTAAACACTTAATACTTGTTCATAACCGAGTTGGGGAACATCAAATCCCAAGTCTTACAGAATTTGATGCTTTTCATGGGGTATACGCGTCAATCTTGACCGAATACGCCCAATATTCACGGAAACCGAAAAAAAAAACTACCCCATATATGAGTAAAATTTATTGTTTTCCATTATTATTTACATAGTTTTGACTAAAAATATACTTAATAAAAAAACTTGGAATTGACATGTCCGTGCAAAGTGGCGCGAATAACTCTCCATTTAATTTATCTATAAAAAATATATATTGACATTTGCGTATTTGTTAACATTACAAAAAAAAAAGTTTTATTGCCGATCTTAAAGAACAATAACGATATACCTGTAAAAAATTCAAGCATATGTCATAAATCGGTTGAATTTTTACTAATATTAATAAAGGGCTCGTTCAAAAAGCAAATCGTAGTGTTGCCACTGTATTTAATTAAATCTGAATTCGTTGTACACAAAAAAAAATAACAATGCTTTATTTTGTAATGCTTACTTCAATGTATAGTATATGTAGGAAGGAAAAATATAATGGTAAAAATAATGACGACAAAACACAAACAAATGACTATTTAATTATAGATATCTTTATTTCTTGTCTTTCTATTAAAATAATTTAAAAGAAACATGTTCCTCAGTTGTTCCCGAGCCTTTTTTTATATTTTTCGATGTAAAAACGTTGCAAATTTGGTTCTGGTTAAATAGGTGGTGGGCGGACTGATGGTGGTAAATATATATATAGATAAACCTAGCAAAGTGTTTCCACACGTTTCGGGACCAAGCTCGAATTGTCATGCCGTCAAGCCGGCATAGTGTTAGGGACTGATGTCAGTTATGAGTGTCTGATTCCAGTTGCTAACATTTATAGACCTTGCGCGCCACTTACCATCACGTGGGCGCGAGGTCACATGTCATGTTAGTGAGGTCGCTATTGTTCTTTGATCATTATAATATAAAATATGGTAGTTTTCGAATGAGTTATATCAAAATAGTGGATTTTTTGTTAAAGTTTGAAGAATAAAATTTCAATTCGTGATACTGATACAATAGTAGTCAATTCAAAATATTAACATTGTGGGAATGTTGTCATTAAGTTACAAAGCATTGTATTCATCGCACAAACCCTTTAGAACTGACGTTCGTCTTCCAAGGGACGCACACGACCATGTGGGATATCTATTCGATACCTTTAAGTGCCACTTAATGGCCGCCATGACAATTCTGATAAATTTTGTAAACAAATTGCTAAAATATGAAAGTTTCAAAACTACATAGATATTATATACAAAAAAATATATAAATGTGGGTAGTCAGATAATTTATGGTTTCATTCCGAAATTTAAATTCTTTGCTTGATAAATATAGTTATCTGATAGGATAAATCATTTAAATACCGGAATCCAAACCATATTTACTGGAACTATATATAGCATTGTGCTTAATTTAAATATAAAATAAATAAATAAATAATAAAATAATTCGAAGATTACAGATAAATATTATTTAGAATGAGACAGCAATGTTTTTAATATAAATATTTTGACTGCCTCCGTGGTCTAACGGTTAAGTCCGTGGATTTAGACGCGGATCTACCGGGTTCGATTCCTGGTAGGGACAATTTTTATTTTAATATTTATCGAGTTTGACACGCTTGAGACTTCCCAAGCTTGTCATAAATAATCGGCGAAGTTGGTTAAATGTGAATCCACTTCTTTAAAATCGGTGTTTCTGATCACCCCTGGAGGGATACGACCGTGATAATCTTTTACTTTTAAAATATTTTTATATCAGAACCCAACCCATAAGTATTGATTGTCATAATTTAGCAATTTACCTTGAATTATTACAGAAAAAATGGCGGTTCATAAGGCTCGTAAAGTTAAACGTGATTTTAAAATTAATTACTAGTCATTGGTAGATTTAACCCGACGGCACAGCTAGGCCTTCACTTTACCTTCATATCAGGGAGATAAATCCACACTAATTTTAAACACACTATATAATATACCTACATCTTCCTACAGGAATATAAACTATTGCATACAAAAAAATATAATAACTGGGAATAATGCAATCTTGGATCGTTATAAACTTAATTCATTACCAGCATTAAATATTAACATGTGATTTATTCTTGTATTAAAAGAATATCTCTTTACGCCAAACACATTAATATTCCACAAGTAGATTCTTTATTTGAATAACCTCCGATCTGATATGTAAACACAGATTTTAGATTCGTTCTTAATTCAACAGGATTTAGATAAAGATTTTTTCTTAGTCTTTGAATATCACTTACTACATACGGTTTGAAGGACCATGTTTTGCCTTTTATATCCGGTTTGAAGGACCATGTATTGCTTTTGGTTAATTCGGTCAAATAAAAGGTTTATTAAGGTAAATTTGTTTGGGTTATCGTAACACAAACAAATTTATACTTTAAACCAGTATTTCTCAAAGTGCGCGATAACCGCCTCCTTGTGGGCGCTGGACGCCTAGAGGGAGGCGTTAGCATGGTTTAGGGGGGCGATTTAATTCACTGAAATTAAAACCTACCTACACAACATCGATTATTTAGTTATATTTGGTTAATTTCTTATACAGCCAAAAATAATGAAACAGCGATTGCGAGATATAAACTACCACTTTTGTTTGCTTTGATCTGTGTATATACATTAAGTACATGTCATCAAAGATATAAATAAAATATGATAAAAGCAGGAATCATGAAATATCTAGTCGTTTAAATTTGGTGTGGATATCTTCCATTTTCGCGCACATTTCGTCGCATTTGAGGACATGTGCCGCTTCCCACTACATGAGCTTACCCTGTACATTATTTAATTATGTATCGTAAAATGTTAGAAAACTGAATTATATTTGTTTGTAGATCTAATCCTTGTTGTTTATTTACTGCTCCTTCTAGTTACCTCAAAGATGGCTGTTTTCACACATGTTTTGACCTAAAATTTCAATTTCATTATGTTTTATCTTCGTGTTCGACTTAGCTTTTTTTTTGTTGCTGAATTTCGTCTTTTTCGAGTTTTTTTTTTGTTTTAAATTTGAAATTATTTTTAACCACGTTAAATTTGCATTGATTGCACCACCAGAGAAAAAGCATTCAGAGTAATATCGCTGACATCATTCGCTGTGTTTTTTTTTGTCTTTGGATATTCGACGACATCAAATTCATCATCATATTCTAATGCTATGTTCGACTTGAAAGCAAGCTTGCTTTTTTTACCAAATTTTGTATGAAAACCATAGACAAACGCCAAGCCCAACGACTATCAAAGTGAAATCAAATGAAAATAAGCGCCAAGTCGAACATTGGGTAAGCATCGAAGCGTTTGCAAAAGATAAGGAACGCCTGTTAACTGTTAGGCAATGAATACATTTTATTTTTACATCTTTGAAAATCTGACCATACAGTTGCAGAAAGGCTGTGTATCTTTTGATGTGTTTAACGTACCTATGCCTATAAGGTACGTTATTGGCAGAAATAATCAAAGTGACAATCTAACTTCCAATCACGTATATTCCAATATATCATAACGTTGATCGATAATTTCAATCATTTTTTCTGCACCCAGGTTAGAATTATATTTTAAACAAAACCTTGTCATTATTCATAGGTTAAAACAAATCAATAACCAAGATTTTATATGGAAGCAGTATTTTCTGCATATGTTCCAGCCAGGGCTATTGTTACCTACCTATATCAACCTGTCATGTATGAATTTTAGACCCTAGCATCTATATGCATTAAAACTTCAGTAAAATGTGCAGAAAAATCTTTATTTAGTTAAAATTATTTTCTTAAATCCTACATTGCATCGTCGTTATTAATGTAAACATGCATTATCTTTTCCATTATTTCCCAGTTCTTTTCTTTTTGCATTTCCTTTGTAAATACCTGAAACAAAAAAAAAAACAACTTTTATTTGTGCTACAACAGGCTCACCATTCAGCTCTCTCCCTACCAAATACTGTACGATTCCTATCTTGGAAGCTTGGTCCATAAATGTATTGGCGGCAGACCTGCTTAGACCAAATTCTTTAAGCAAGTTGTGCAAATATTAATTTACCTTAAATTGTAATAAAAAATATATCGTAAAATAACTATAGCCACAAAAAAAGATTATTATTATTATTGATTAATAGGCTCGCAGTGCATTGCTGATATGCCTATATCAAGCACTGGTGTAAAGTTTATTAAATTGTCAGTTATCACCATAGTCTATTTCGATTGTCACTAGCCACTTGTCCAGTTTGTTTTTAAAAGTGTTTACAGTTGAGGACTTTAATATGTCTTCTGGTATTTTGTTCCACATATTTACAACTCTGTTATTCATGAAGTGATATCCTATATTTGTATTGCTGGATTTTCTCATTAGCTTCATTCCATGGTCACGACGGGAAATATCATTGTGTTAAACCTAAACATTTTGGCTAGGTGATATATCAATATAATAAAGTTGGGACCAGGTTTAAATTGGTGAATCTACATTTTAGCATAACCAGACATGTTCCCAGTCAGAGTTACTTTGTTACAACAACAAAAACTGGCTACAAGAGAAAGAATGTGAAGGGTAATGCCATAAATTGTCCCAGCATGCCCATCAATTTCTTAAGTATCAAAAAGCCTATAATAATTATTAAATATATAAGTATCATGCTTTAAAACCTGGAGAAAAAAAATCAAAATATCTTGTAGACACTTACTGAATACCAAGCAGAGTCATCGTCCAACGTAGCAGCCAGAGGAACCGACACTCCCAGTACATGTAAAGCTAATGTCAGACTCGCTACAGCCACATGAGGTGCCAAGTAGTCGAGTACAGCTGGGGAATGGTGAAAGTCCTGGAGAAACGCCATCGCGGTCCGCGCTATAGGAGCTGATCGCCATTGCGAAACAGGAAACCATTCTTGCAATGATCTCAAATAATGTAATAAATACTTATGCGGCGATGATGTATCCAAGTTAAAACCGAGCAACCGAAGTACTAACAACTCAGCTTGGGCTATAGCACCCCTCCACGTCCAATATTCTTCACCCATTTCTAAAGGACCCGATCCTCGATTTATAGAATTATAAGCGACATTTACAGCATCCCGAAGACGCACAGGCTCGTCTCTAGCCTTCCCCGCCGCGCACAAACACGCAGTCCCAATCACGTAGCAATCGTAATCATTTTTATCAGCTTCTTTAAATATTTTGTGGTAAAAAATTGCAGCAGTAGCGAGAGTAGAAGGCTGCAATCCTAATTTTATTCCGCACTCAAATATAAAGTTTGTTGCCAAACTGTGGCCCGGGGCGCTACGATAGTCCGGTAGACGCCTCTCTCGTCTACTATCTTGTAAAGCAGTTATATCTATAACTTCTTTCATTGTAAAAGTTTTAATGAATTCTAATAACCAAACACTATTTAAGGTTATTTTTTAACTACAATCAAACAACTTTGACATTTGATATGAATAATGCTTTATTTACCATAGACATTTTTTTTTTCTCTTCTCCCGTTGGATGATGAATGAGGTGATAGGGAAGGCAAAGGGTCTAGCCCATACAGCCAAGTCTGACGTTATATATCTTTCTTTTTTATGAGTTAATGAGGCAATCATTAAATTCCAGATGCTGCAGAATTTGATGCTTTTCTTGGAGTCACTCGCGGCACCATAGCTCAAACACGTCGGGCAAAATATGGGAGTTGACAGCGCGGGAAAATCGCAAAAAATAAACTGCAACTTATTTAAACATATTTAAAGTTCAATTTATCGTTTTCCATAATTATTCACATTGTAGCAAATTATTTAACCAAACAACATCACTTGTGACCATTAATATCCACAGTAAATTAATTTACAAAACAAAAACTTGCACTGTCAACGCAAAATGGCGCGAAGTACTCTTACCATAGACAATTTAATACAAGGAAATTAAAAGATTGAACTAGTTCCGAATCAAGCTCAGAGCGCTTAGAATGAATATGGTACTAACAGTCATTCCGAATCAAATATCGCGATTTGGGTGCTCAGAGATTCGGAACACAGATTATATATATATATTCGGAACGGCCTTAATCACATTTTCATTCATAACAAGATAGTTTTTTTTTTAATGTATGGAAGATAAATTGCGGATTCCACATCTTTGAGTATGAATACTAACAAACACAACATCTCTCGGTTTATTCATCTTTATATGTGTAAAGTTTAATATTATTAACTTATTTTGGTCTATTAAAATAAATTGCCGTGTTACAGAATTCTTTTTTCTCTTCCTATATAAATATTAACTATAGATTTGTTTTAGAAGTAATATACAAACAGAATAAACGAATTACAATATTAAATCCTTTAAAAGAAAACCTAATTTACATAAACTTTAAATTGGCGCGCGACATAATGACAAAAAACTGACAGCGCTCAGATCGATCTACCTCGATATCGTGAGCAGTCTAAGCGCGAGGAGCACAAATGACATAAATGTTTCATTTACATTCTTAGTAATTTTAGAGTTGACTTGACATTTCCGTGCAAAATGGCGAGAAGAACTTCATTCTAATCATATCATTACTAAGAATGTTAATGAAACAATTATGTCATTTGTGACGTCACATAGCTTTGGCAAAAAAGTGTATACGCGTCTCGGAACACCTTTAAGCGTGCATATTTAACTATTATCGTCGGAACGAGACGAATATTTCCTTCAGCAAGGCGCCTGGCCAAGATATTGTCAAAGCGGCCGACGGAAAGGTCAGGAGACATTCATGGATGGCAATTAATTATGCCAGCGTATTAGCCTCGCTTATACAAAGGGGAAATGTTGCCAGTCTCCTTGGTCTCCATTTATTTTTTTATTATTTAGGTAGGTATCTTTTAATTTATATTAATTTACACCGAATAAACAAAGTATCCCTAAGGTTACGTAATTTTTCCTATGATTCGACTTGAAAGCATATAAAGCTGGTTTTTTAAATGAAACCATAGACAAACGCCAAGTCGAACGACTTTCAAAGCGAAATAAGTGAAAAAAAAAGAATTGATGGCAAACCTCGATATTTCCCAATGCGGGTCAGTGCTATGTATGGAAGTCGATAGCCACAGATTATATTCGATAGCCCTTGACTTGTCATAACGTGTATCAATTAGGCTCCGCCCCTATCCGAAACTTTTATTTCGGATTCGGTTACGGTAACGGACAACTTTTTATATCGGATAACCGATAGTTTCGGTTACGGTTACGCAGCTACCTGACATCCCTGACTTATATCATTGCAATAGGAAAACTCAAAAAAAACGTACCAGTGTATGTGATAAGGATAAGGAAGGGGGTAGGGAATAAAAAGAAAACACACAATTATTTGAACATAAAAATTACAATATAATCATTTTCAGTAATTATTTTAAAATTATACACTTAATAGTACATTTATAGTAAATTCATAATAAAAAATACCAGTGCACACGAGATACAAAAAGAGAAAATATTGTTCACTTACATGCATCGTTGGTTAAATACATTAAATGCAAAATTAAGATTTTGGAAAATGTACGTTTGGAAAAAACTAAAATGTACGTTTGGAAAAAACTAAAATGTACGTTTAATAAAAAAAAAAATACAGGTTTGAATCACATTCGAAAATTACCGGCTAGTGACTAACAGGGTATTTTTTCTAAAAGCAGTTGTTGGGGTGTATCACGCAAAACTTTTTTTTGATGTCGCTAGCGTCAATACCTTGTTTACACTTAAAGTTTCTCATTTGTGTTTTTGTGGTTTTTTTATTAGGAAAATTTATTATAAGTTAACGTTACATGCCTTAAAAAACAAATTAAGAAAGCGAATAGCGTCTTAAATAAGGCTGAATCTTTGAAAACGATCCATTTGTGCACTTAAAAGCTGCAACTGCGGCATAATATCAAGAGAAAAAAAATAAAAGTTTTTTATGCAACTTTCTATATACCTTGTGTTGAACTTGTAGCTTTAAGCGCTTTATTTCGCTTTTAAAAGTCGTTCAACTTGGCGTTTCTCTGTTGCTATGTTCGGCTTGTAAGCAAAGAAAATAAAAGTAAAGTATCATCACGACCGTTTCCCTTTCGGTGTGGTCAGAAACCACGCTTATAAATAAGCGGATTCACATTTAGGTAAAATTTACTATAGCCCAATCATGACAAGTGGCAAGCTCGTCGATGTCTCCAGAGCGTACCAAACTCGATAAATATCACAAATAAATTAAATGTATTAATAAATATTATTGTGTCCCAATAATATATATTATTGTGATCAGGAATCAAACTCGGTACCTCCGAATCTAAATCCACGGACTTAACCGCTAGACCTTTTCTTTTTACTGAAGTTTGCTTAAATTGTATGAAAAATAGAGTAACGCCAAGTCGAACGATTTTCAAAGCGAAAACAAATGACAAGTCAAACACAGGGTGTGGTGTTCATACAATATTCCATAAAAAAGCAAGATTCGCTTTCCTTGCTTTCAAGTTGAACATTAAACAAGATACCATCTATCTTGATAAAAAGATAGTGATACACCCCATTTTTGGGATCGCTGGGATTGCCGCGCTAATTCATATTTTAAATTTCGAAGGCAGGAATTTTTTAAAATTATTCACAGGCAATGGAAACCAGGCATTGAGCCTTTACATATTTTTCAAGGTTCAGGTGGCCAATCCTCACGCAATTTAGAAATTATGACTGTGAAATTGTCAGTAGACATGATTTTAATTCATATTCGACATAAATTCCAGTAATTGACCCCCAGAGATTTTTTACTTTTTTTTTTTTGCTGAATTGGAATCTAGTCCTTGAGCCCCTAATAAGGCCTTGGTATACCGACCATCAGTCTATTTAATTATTATGCTTTAAAACTGCCTTTAGCTATTATTATTTATGCTTAAGTTTACATTCCAAGCGATCCCTGCACACAATATAAAATAAAATATAATTTTCAACACTGTTCAGTACCAGTACACTATTCTAAATAAAAACCCCGATATATCAAAGAGTGACGTCATCACTTTCCCCCAGTTTCTAAGGATGCATAAATATCTCACCTACAGATCAAAACTGCTTTCTCTAACTTCCAATAGATGTCAGTTTACCCGATTATCAGTTCTTCTTGAATTAAGTAAAAAAAAAACAAAAAATTAAACAGCTTTGATCTATGCTATGTTCGAATTGAATTTAGTTCCGTTTTTGGATGTAATTATCGATAGCAAAATATTAGACATTTGTTGTATGGACAAGGTATGATCTCGCTCGCACAATTAAATATTTTTAAAGAATTTTCTAGTTCGAGTGTAACTTTAGAGAATTGTAGTCTATCAACATCCTAGGGAATAAAATTACAGACATCTTGGACATATTTTTATTTTCATTTGGCTAATTTTAGACAGAGAACAAAAGCAAAACATTTACACGAACGCGCCATTTTGCGTGGACATGTCAAGTGCAAGTTTTTGTTGTGTAAATTAATTTGCTGTGGATATCATTGGTCAAAAGTGGTCTTGTTTTGTTTAATAATGTGAATAATTATGGAAAATGATAAATTGGACTTTAAATATGGGCCACAAGTTGCCGTTTATTTTTTGCGGTTTTCCCGCGCTGTCAACTCCCATATTTTACCCGACGTGTTTGAGCTATGATGCCGCGAGTGACTCCAAGAAAAGCATCAAATTCTGTAGCATCTGGAATTTGATTATGACCTCATTAACTCATAAAAAAGAAAGATATATTACGTCAGACTTGGCTGTATGGGCTAGACCCTTTGCCTTCCCTATCACTTTATTCATCATCAATCGGAAGAAAACAAACAAAAAAAAAATAGAACGATTTTCCTCTATTTTACTTAAACAAATATTTTGGCAAAATCTCCATTAAATTATTTTCCTAGATAAGGTAGGATACATTTATCAAAACTACACTCAGAATTAAAACATCTTTGAAAATATTGATTTGTGAGATTAAGGTAAATTAGTGTACAATCGTAAGTTTAAAAGCAATAAACAAAAAAAAACGTGCATATTTCCTATTGTGGCTTATAATAACATGTAACCATTATTATAGATGGTCTGAGAACCTGGGGGACACAGTCGAGGTATAGCTATAATTTGATTTGCGAATAATTAGTGAGCTTAGTTGTAAACTTTGGCAAATATCTATTGAAGCTAGTGATAGTCTGGTATTGAATTGCGCTCACAGAACAGAACAAAACTAGTAGAAGTTGCAAGTTTTGTGCACTTTCTCAGTCAGTTAAAATTCCAGGCGTAACGAGCTCAGTAGCCGTTAATGGTATCCGTTAACTATATATATCTCACGCATTTAACGTTAATACTTGCACGGACGCTGGCAATGTCGAGTGCTTATAGAGTTAAGAATTGAATAATATTTTGTAATTATGACTCAATATCAGACGTAAATAACGAAATCCACTAATAACGTTTACGACTGAATAACAGAATAGCTGCTTCTTCTAAATTATTTAAAGTCACATATGTAATAAATTGGTTTATGTGAATGAAGTGTCCTTTATTAGGTACGTTTCACCACTTTCCCTTTGTGCATGCGCACAGGGCCCCGCGAACGAAGGGCCCACCAATTCCTTCCAGATCACCAAGAAGCGGATTCACATTTAGCCGACTTTACTATAGGTCCTTTACAAGTGGCAAGCTCGTCAATGTTGTACCAGACTCGAGAAAAATCACAAATTAAATAAATAATTGACTTTAATAAACAAATATAAATTTAAAAAAATAGGAATAAGGAAGGGATTTCTTTTTTTTGTTGTATTTTTTGAGCCAATAGGTTAAAAACGGGCCGTCTTCATTTATTTAGTAGGTACAATAATGCCATTTCATGTATGATATACAGAATATTTTGTAATATTGATAATCAATTAAATAAAAAATGTTAATTGACCTTAAAACCGTTAATTAGTAATTAAGGAGAGATCCTTTCGGACGATCCCAGTGTTCGACTTGGCTGTAAGCGCAATTTTTTATTGAATTTCGCTTTGACGCGCTTTGTAAAGTAATCCCATTGTAAAGATTTCTTAAATGGTTTATTTTGATTGTTATATAAAATACATGTTCGGGTTTTTAACGTTTCATTCCCATCATTCATTATTATTTATATTACTTTTTTTAAAGATTTGTTAATGATACCACAAATAATTATTTCACAAAAGGCGAAATACTGTTCACGTAGCGTTGATACGACGCAATCGCTTTATGCAAATCGAAACGACCAAACGGTTTAACAAATTTCCAAGTCGAACACAGCCTATATATCAAAAGGTGTGTCATACGGGAGCTCTGTGATTGGTTGTTTATCCTCATTTGACATGCTACTTCTACTAGTTTATTTTCCATTCTGTGGACGAAAGCTTGTGCGGAAAGGGAGTATTGTACGCATTTTTTGTGTCAAACCTGTGCGTTTTCATTATGTTTGGGACAAACTTATTAACTAAATGTGATTCGAGCGATAACGGAGACTACGCCGCCATTTTTTTGCAATCTATCATATATGTAAAATAACAATAGTTTCATTGCGTCTTGTAAATATTTGTAGTGATAAAAACCCGCTTGGGGTCGCCAATTCACCACATCCTCAACTTCACGACCTCCTTACCCATACAAATTTCCTTACACCCTTTGGGGCCATAATAACATCATTTCTTTTGGACAACTAAAGTTTTCACTAAAAATATACAATTGGGTAACGGAGCCTACACACCATACATTTATATCGAAAGAATCATAGTGACGACTTGCGGTATTTTTAGTTTACGAATACTTACGTAGTTATTTATTTATGCCGCGTGATTTTGTGGTTACTAATATGTTATTCTATTGATAGAAACAAACAACCTTTGCCTAAGAAACAATATGTCGAAAGTTTAAAGAAATTGGCTATTTAAATTTAATAGCTTGTATGGTGAAGCCAAAAATTTTTTAATTTTGTTGTCTAAACTTAAACTAAACGTAAACTTTGTTTGTTTCTATCAATAGAATAACATTAATCTAGAGAAAGAATAGACAAAATCGCCCCGTATTGTAATCACAATACAAATGATCAGCAACGGGTTAAAGACAGCTTTACGCATTGGAAGTTGGTGCGAGAGTCATTCCAGCAAATTCTTTGCATTACTGAAATAATTAGGCCTAAGCAGGCCTGCCGTCAATACATTAATGAAACGAACTTCCAAGATGACATTAATCGAATTATACAGTATTTGGTTAGGTAGGATATGGTGGATGGTAAGCGTCTTCTTGCGCAATAAAACCAGCCTATAGTCGGTCGCAAGATTTCTTTTACCCACAAACGAATGTTTAAAAAAATGTCTTCACGAAATAAATCTCTAATAACAGATAACACCACCTACTTCATTATTAAGTCAGCTGTAGCATCCAGTTAGCTTAACGATAATAACGACTCAATTCAATGTTTTTGTCCTTTACACCAATTGAGTGTTGCTATAGTGCCAAAAATGTTATCTGATTTTGTGTCTCCGACAGACTTTTCCAATTTGAAGGACCCGTCTGTGTTGTTTGGTGTGTAGACGCCTTAAGACGCCCTTAAAGTTTAATATACTAACACATACGCGTGTCAGTTTAAAAACGACGCAAGAACATTTATTCTACATATGCAAATTATAATTTTGTTAAAATAATCACGGATTGGTTTGTTATTAACGGATTTGTGTCAATTTTAAACAAAACAAAATGGCGGCCGTTCCTCCCTTGACAACGCGGCAGTGTTTGACGAAGCATTCTCGAAGAGGCCGCGACAATACAAAGTACACTTACAACGATTTTCCTTCATCTCCAAAAGCTTACTACATATCCTTGAATACTTTAGTCAATAGAATTTAAATTTAAAAAAAAATACACCCATATTCTTAAACGTTACCTCAATCGCTCCTCCACTCAACTTTTCCTTTCAACAGTCAAACGGGTTGACTCAAAAGATCGTTATTATTAATTGTAAACACACCAAACTTCGAAAGGCATTGATGGTAAGATAAGTTTTTCTTCTGGCAACATTGAAGATTTCCCTATCTTCTTGTGACATCTACAAGTCTATCTCTTTTATATTATAAATATACATGTGTCACAATATTTATATCATATTTTAGAATGAATTAATTGCTAGAGCGTAGTGATGTGCAAAACTGCGTTCTTTTTTTTTTGACACCGCGTAAGGTTCTGACGTCATGAGTGTAAGTTTGAAACTGACGTTTACGAACGATTTTTATGTTCATGCAGAACATAAATTATATCGTAGTTGAATAATAATGCTTTATTAAATAATCTCCACAATCGACATGTTTCCAAAACATAATTTCCTTTCGTTCTCCGGTTTTAGAAAGAAATTATTGAATGTCACTTTGACGTTGACATGAATCCTGCTTGGAGTTGATGTTAGCTACCGGAATCTGTGTACTTACAATGTAATCACACCCTAAATGTATGTGTTGTCTATATGTTGTCCCAAGTACTAACAAATCAATGTATTGTGTTGTGACGTAACACACTAACCACTCCATTTTCTGTTTTAGTGTTTGTGATTCATCGTGTCCAATCAAACCCTTAACCAGTACCTATACGCAATTTATTATTGATATATATATTGATATATTATTATATATTGATGTTGGCACAAATGCCTTAGTGGCATTGCCTTTACTACTAGTTTTACTAGTTTAAAAAAAGAAGAAGAAGAGTTAATACCGGTGTCGTGACCCAATGTAATTCCGAACGGCTTGGGGTTACAACACCATGCATTTCCAAACGACGGGTGTCGCAAATCGGTGTTAAAAACCTTACGCAGTGTTAGTTACCGAACGCGCCTCTGAGGCGTACCTCCGTTTGACAGCTGGAAGGAATAATTGAGTGGAGGAGATATTGAGGAAACGACTAAGAATACGGGTTTTTTTAATTAACAGGGAATTTAGGCAATATGTATTAATTTGGTTAAAAACTAATGTATATAATTATTTTTTTTGACTAAAGTATGTATGTACGTCGTCTTCATATCAAAATGGGATTTAGAAGAACTGCGCTAACTTTTTTTTATTTACTTTTACGTACACATATTTATACATAACAGTAAAAAACCTACCTAGCAACAAGCGAGCGGTCGCCGAGGTATACCATTACCATTGAATTACTCGACAAGACAACGCATAATGATTATGTAGTCGCAAGAGTTATGGTCCAATCACAAATCCGTTTATTATATTAAAGTAAGTCAACTTTAGTTGTCAAAAGTTCAACTCACAGCCCCTAGAACACAGATTCCTAGACTGGAAACATTTCTAAATAATTTGGCCTAACAGGTTGGCGAGAGTCTGATGTTAATTTCGGGATCGAGGGTTTAACTCCTCACGAAAACTGTGGTGTTGTAAATCTATGACAAATGTACGTAAGAAAATTATTTCTCATTAATACATGCCGGGGATCGTAGCCACCACCGCTCTATTATAAAGTAAACTATCGCCAAAATACCAGAGAAAATGGTGGATAATTATCCCCATTACTATTGCAGGCCTATAAAACATCTAGGCTGCCTGTGTCAAGAGACAAGCCGAAATCGAAAGGAGAAGTCGACAATCATTGTGTCCTTGATTAAAAATCGCTGAGCGTTACGTTATTCTATCCTAGCAATGAAATTGTGATCCAGAAGCAAACTAAGATTTGTAACAGGACCATAACTTATCTGACTAGAAAAACAGTTTGTAATGACTCGTCCAGTAAGTCAATGACCAATAAACATAAACACAAAATGTCCTAACTATGCCAATAGTAAAATATGCCTAAATGCATTATAAATTTAATTGTTATTGATACAGTTACTGCCTTAATACTTAAATGTAGTATTTATTATTAGTAATAAATTATATTATCCATAGTATATATAGGTAGTGTATGATTACGCCAATGTCGCGGGTATATAATATTATATACTCACTAAACTTACACCTTAACCAACATGTGACACCGCGCCCACCTGATGGTTAGCGGAACACTCTTAAGAAGCGCAACTGACATCAGCCAATAACTGACACCGGCCAATGACTGACTCTGGCCAATGACTGACACCGGCCAATGACTGACTCTGGCCAATGACTGACACCGGCCAATGACTGACACCGGCCAATGACTGACACCGGCCAATAACTGACAACAGCCAATAACTGACACCGGCCAATGACTGACACCGGCCAATAACTGACACTAGCCAATAACTGACACCAGCCAATAACTGACACCGGCCAATGACTGACTGACACCAGCCAATAACTGACACCGGCCAATGACTGACACCAGCCAATAACTGACACCAGCCAATAACTGACACCGGCCAATGACTGACACCGGCCAATAACTGACACCAGTCAATGACTGACACCAGCCAATAACTGACACCGGCCAATAACTGACACCGGCCAATGACTGACTCTGGCCAATGACTGACACCGGCCAATGACTGACTCTGGCCAATGACTGACACCAGCCAATAACTGACACCAGCCAATAACTGACACCGGCCAATGGCTGACACCGGCCAATAACTGACACCGGCCAATAACTGACACCAGTCAATGACTGACACCAGCCAATAACTGACACCGGCCAATGACTGACACCAGCCAATAACTGACACCGGCCAATGACTGACACCGGCCAACGACTGACTCTGGCCAATGACTGACACCGGCCAATGACTGAAACATCAGTCCCACTGCCGGCTTTCTAACCCAAACGCTACATACACATTTATATTTGGTTTAACATTCTACCAACATTGCAGGCCCAGCAGGGTGGAATTTAAAAATACAGCGTAGAAATTTTAAAAGAGCAAATATTTTTATATTATAGTCTAGAATAAAAATAAAGAATTACGTATTTTTTATTTTAAATATTCAGTAATAATATTTGAAGTTACGGTGCAGAGCAGTTATCCTAAAAATATCGCCACTCATACTGAGCCTAATCGAATAGGTCGACGATCGCGCGAACGTTAACTTACGTAATTATGTCTCTTTTTAATTTCGTCTCTCGGCTGTGAGCGAGATCAATTAATAATAACACTCCCCAGCCTTACATATTTATTACGATGGATATCTCGATTTTAAGACGCGGATTTATTCACCATGCAGTATTGTTTTGTTTTTAGGATAATGATTTTTATCTTTAAAAAAATGTCACCATTTTTTATTTCAAATAGAGGTCTACCAATGACACCTGATGCCTAAAAGAAATATTTGCTCTTTTGACAACTACACGCGGTATACTAAAATATTAATTAACTATCGTGATTTATACATTTTAAAGTTTTCTTAATATGGCTAAAAACATTCTAAGTAATAAAAAATATTTAAGTTATGGCGTAACACAAGAAGAGTAATTTCCAAGCCTTTTATACAAATTAAAATGTTTTTAATAAATTACATTAGGAGTAAATACGTCAGCCATAGAAATAAAGCGATTTGTGGCTATAAAATAGTATTAACCTTACATAGAAAATGCCATAGGAGAGTGCATTAAAAATTTGATAAAAAAATAATTGTTTTTGTATGTACAGTCAGCAAAGAAACCGCTAGTTCATCTTCAAAAATAATTTTCATAGTTATTTATGCATTTACTTGTAACATTTTGTTAAGATATCATCATGACAGCTCTAGTAATAAAGGACTTTTTTTATTTTCCAAGTAATTTAATAGCACAGTAAGATATAGTAAAGATGACTTATCAATACTGCTTTAGTTGTCTAGCGGTTAAGTCCGTGGTATTAGACGCGGAGGTTCCGGGTTCGATTCTTGATCGAGGTACAATAATTTATATAATTTATTTGATTTGATTATGATGTTAATTATAACGTGAATATGTTTGTAAAATCAAAGACATGAAATATGAAGTTAGATATTTTTATTTAAAGTTGACAGCTGTCACAAAACTCAAGTCATACTTTCTCATCATCACGACCGTATCCCTTGTGGGGTGATGAGAAACCGCGCGTTTGTTAGGAACAAGTTCACATTTAGCCAACTTTACTATAGGCCCATGACAAGTGGCAAGCTCTAGTGTATCAAACTCGATAAATGGCACATTTTTTTACTGCCTTAACTCTAGACCTACAGATAGAGGTAGTCTATGTTGATATACTATTTAAGATTTTTAGGGTTTTTTTTTTTTAATGATCCAGTGTCTATTTGACTGACTGTACATTGTAGGTATGTATGTTACAATAATGGAATGATATCAATACTGAATTTCTATTGATTTTTGGTCCGTAAGAGAGTGAGTATAGAAGCAACATGAATTCAGCAAACATTTCAGCAACCATTTTGTATAGCAGCAAAATTGATAAAGCATTTTTATGCCCATCAGCCCCATTTATTCTATTACTTAAGCGCAAACGTTATATTGACTTCATCATCATCAGCCTGTGTCTCTCCACTGCAGGATATAGGCCTCCCCCAAGGCTCACCCTCATCCAACCCCCACCAGCGACCCTCCTTAGGTCATCTGGCGGGGGGTGGTCCCGTACGTGGTCACTACTCCAGAACCCGTTTGCCCCATCGGTCGTCGGTTCTGCGGCAGATGTGTCCGGCCCATTGCCACTTCAGCTTGCTAATTTTAAAAGCTATATCGGTAACTTTGGTTCTTTGACGGATGTCAACGTTTCTGACTTTATCTTTTAGTGGAATCCCGAGAGCTGTGCGACCTTGAACTTGTGGACCAGACCAGTCAGTGTCCACGTCTCAGCACCATACGACATTACTGGAAGAACGCACTGGTTGAAAACTTTTGTCTTCAAACACTGTGGTATGTTCAATAGGAAGATGTGACGTAGCTTCCCAAACTAAACTCATCTTACCAGAAATATTTCAAATGGTAACATTTATGCCTTTGGAGATTGGAGAAGATCATTGTCAATTGGCAAAAGTAAAGTATCATCACGACCGTTTCCCTTTCGGAGTGGTCAGAAACAACGCTTATAAATAAGCGGGTTCACATTAAGCCAACTTTACTATAGGCCAATCATGACAAGTGGCAAGATCATCGATGTCTCCAGCGTACCAAAATATATTTTTTGTTGTATTCCCGCGATTTGAACTCCCATAATTTGAAACCCGACGTGTTTAGGATATAATGCAAGTCACTCCAAGAAAAGCATCAAATTCTACAACATCTGGAATTTGATGATAAACTCAAAAAGATATATTATGTCAGACTTGGCTGTATGGGCTAGACTCTTTGCCTTACCTATTTAGTGGCTCGGCCAAGCTCAGGCTAAAAGTTGCAGAAAATAATAGAATCCACTACTTTGATAATCAAATGTTTGCTCTTAAGTAATACAATATGGCTGCTGAGTATTTTATAAGTAAAAACAAAAATTATCCATTGGAGAGCGCTATCCTTAAAAAATCAGAAATGGTTGTGGTTGAAATTCAATGTACCAATGACAAATATTTTCTTACGTACATTTGTAATAGATTTGCAACACCATCGTTCCTGTAGAGAGTACATTAAGCCATCGGTCCCGGTTCTACTAATACCAACTTGTGGAATCGTTTATAAATTAATGTTATGTTCTGGAAGGCCCATCTCCAACAGTGGAGATTTAGGAGATGATGGATAACTTATTATTTAAATCTTTCTTAGTTCTTTTTTTTGATAGTTATCAAAATAAAACAGTTTTAGTTAGGGAGAGAGTAAAAGAAAGGTATTGATAAAAAGGGGCCCCTAAAATTTGGGTGACAAGTGTTGTAATTCCCCCCGCTGTCCCCGACACCCGCACGGTGAATCCATGGATTGCTGAAATTTGTCTCATTCAAGTATGCGAAACAAATGCCATATTTCTTTATTGTATAATCTGTAACAACGAAGAAAAAAATAATTTGGTATATTAAAAATTGTAACGTATCTAAACAATATAAATGTGAAAGAATCTGTAGTATGTATATATGTTCGTCTTTCACGCCTATATTAGTGGACCGATTTTGAAGAAATTCTGCAGAAATTTTCCTCGGAATAATGGGTTGGAGAGAGGCCATCATCTGAACACAATATGTGACCTCACGGTAGGATGTTGTAAGTGTTAGTAAAAAACGTCGACAGTTCTTAAAATGATAAGTGAATGATGTTAGTGTTCGCTAATGATGTCGCGATGTTATTGTTTGTGAATGATGTCGCGATGTTATTGTTCGTAAATGATGTCACGATGTTATTGTTTGTGAATTATGTCGCGATGTTAGTGTTCATGAATGATGTTGTAAGTGTACGTGAATGATGTCGCGATGTTATTGTTTGTGAATGATGTCGCGATGTTATTGTTTGTGAAAGATGTCGCGATGTTAGTGTTCATGAATGATGTTGTAAGTGTACGTGAATGATGTCGCGATGTTATTGTTTGTGAATGATGTCGCGATGTTATTGTTTGTGAAAGATGTCACGATGTTAGTGTTCATGAATGATGTTGTAAGTGTTCGTGAATAAAGTCGCGTTGTTACTGTTCGTAAATAATTCTGTGATGTTAGTGTTCGTGAATGATGTCGCGATGTTATTGTTCGTGAATGATGTCGCGATGTTATTGTTTGTAAATGATGTCGCGATGTTACTGTTCGTGAATGATGCTGCGATGTTATTGTTTGTGAATTATGTCGCGATGTTAGTGTTCATGAATGATGTTGTAAGTGTTCGTAAATGAAGTCGCGATGTTACTGTTAGTAAATAATTCTGTGATGTTAGTGTTCGTGAATGATGTCGCGATGTTGGTGTTCGTGAATGATGTCGCGATGTTGGTGTTCGTGAATGATGTCGCAATGTTGGTGTTCGTGAATGATGTCGCGATGTTGGTGTTCGTGAATGATGTCGCGATGTTGGTGTTCGTGAATGTTGTTGTAAGTGTCAGTGAATGGTGTGTGTTGCTGACCAAGATGTGTTGGTTAGTAGAGTCCGCAGCCGCGCAGGTTGTTGGCGATGATGACGTCAGTGACTGCGTCGAACACGAACTGGATGTTGTTGGTGTCGGTGGCGCACGTCATGTGGCAGTAGATCTCCTTCGTGGTAGACTTGTTTTTGGCTTCGAACTGAGCTTGGATGTAGGCAGCGGCTTCTCCGTACTCTTGTGCACCTGAAATTACAAAACATCATTAATAATAAAAATAATGCGTTTATTGAGTAATAAAGTGGATATACTTTACTGTGTTTATGGGCACGAACGGTGGATATATAAACATCAACTACTGGAGGACTTGCTTTCCAGAACTATTCTGATGCTAAGACCCGGCCTGAGAATGGAGTGGATAGAGTAGGAATCAACTAATTGCTTAAGAAAATCTAACATAGTAACAATATTCACGTTAAGTATGTGACAATATATGTACTGCTGGGTGTACTATACAGATAAATGTTTGTAATGTTCAGTTAATGCCATAAAAGAATAATGTTACTGACCGGTGTACTCCGGGAAGCAGATGGTGAGAGGTGACTTGCGGATCTTCTCCTCGAAGAGATCCTTCTTGTTGAGGAACAGAATGATGCTGGTGTCCGTGAACCACTTGTTGTTGCAGATCGAGTCGAATAGCTTCAAACTTTCCTGCATGCGATTCTGAAAACAACAATCACATTCAGTTTTATTTATTTATTTATTTAAATTCTTTAATGCACTTAAAAATAGTACAGAGGCGAGCTATAATGCCAGTAGGCATTCTTTACCAGCTAACCTTGGGGATCGAGAAAGGTGATAGGCAGGATGAAAAAAATTAAGAAATTTTAATGATACAGTTAATAAGTTACTTAACTAATTTTAATATACTACACATTATATCGTCATGATCGTAGAACAGTGACGGATCTGCTATATTTAAAATTTTCATGGCGGCCATTTAAAGTTATTTCAACTATTTTTTTGTCTCTTCTTTTTTAAGTTGATACTAGTCTCATAATAAGGGCAAACCTCCTAGATTTATGATCATATACATTATAACTTAAATAAATACACGGATATTTAAATAGTGAAGACATTTTATGAGACAAATATAAGACAATGCAAATATAGGTCGATTATGGAAATGTTGAAATATTATTTTGTCATGGTAACTTACAGCTAATACAATTAAATTAAAGAATACATGAATGAATACAATCTAACTACAAGTTACCTAAATAACAAAAAAAAATATCCAAAAGTTTAAAGGTTTACACATATACACAAAATAGAGCTGTGGTCTAATAAACTTGCCACAGGAAAAGTTTGAGAAAGTCTGCAAGAATTTAAAAAATATTTTAGTCACATTGCTAGAAGATGCCGAAAATCTGATATGTTCTGAAAGGATAATCTTAGTAGTGGAGGCGTTGAGATGATGTTGTGTATTTCTTACCGTTGTCTCGTCCTCGTGTAGCACCTGGTCGTATTCGGACATGGCCACACAGAATATAATCGCTGTGACGTCCTCGAAACAATGGATCCATTTCTTACGCTCAGACCTTTGACCTCCCACGTCGAACAATCTGGAAGTTATTGCAATTATTCATATCAACACTTCATTGAATACAGAAATTAAGCTATATACATTGTCGTTTCATGATCTTTAAGGTGATCCGGCAGCTTATTTTATAACGTAGCAGCCATATTATAATACTAGTAAAGTATCAGTAGGTCAGAAACCAAGCTTATACATAAGCGGATTCACATTTAGCCCACTTTACTATAGGCCAATCATAAATCACATAGGCATGTAGTCTACCTTAATTCTGACTTGCCTGGTGGTTTACTGCTGTACCAGGTATTGTAATCTCATAGGTACTGATAACTAAATTTAAAAGGTTATTAATTGATCGTTGTGGTGCAGTTCTGTATATGTTTTATTTTGTAAATCTGATATAGCTGAGTTTTCCTTGCAGATTCCTTTCTCAGTCAGATTAAACATTAACAGGTCACTGGAATTTGCTAAGCTGCTGGTCTTCAGCTAACAGCTTACTTATTGGACCACTTTGCTGCTTAGTCGTCTACTAGCAGGAGTAGAATCATTCAAAATAATCAAATTAATGACGTTTCATAAATGCCTGTAATAGGTTTACGTGAATAAAGATATTTTGACTTTGACTTTGATCATGACAAGTGGCAAGCTCGTCGATGTCTCCAGCGTACCAAACTCGAGAAATATCACAAATAAATTAAATATTAATTAAATGTATTTATTTACATTAATAAATATTTTTGTGACCCGACCATATTATAATACTGCTGCCAAAAAATAAGTATTTGAGGGTAGAATTGGAAATTTTAAAAATAAAATTAATATAAATTTGACTAAGCTGTAGGGTCACATGTAGTGCTCATATGATAACTTCATATAACTACTCCATATGATGCCCTAGGTTTTCTAGGAACATCTCTTCCAAATTTTCTCAAAAGGACATAAAATCAGTATGGATGTTGCCATAACTTACTTGAAATTAAGGTTCTTGAATGAAAAGTGTACTTCGACGATACCGGTGGTTTTGACTCTCGTCCTTAAGATATCTTGCTCGGTGGGCTGGTAGTCCTTGGCTCCTAACCGATCTAGGTCATCCAAGAAACTGTAAACAACGAAATAACAGCAATTAAAACTTGCAGTCATTAATTCCAAAGAGTAGAACACCATTAAGAGTTAAATGTATTCTGGAAGGATTCTGCAGGATCTAGGAATCTGTGTTCTTCGGTGTGGTCAGAAACCACGCTTATACATAAGCGGATTCATATTTAGCCAACTTTTCTATAGGCCAATCATGACAAGTGGCAAGCGTACCAAACTCGAGAAATATTACAAATAAATTAAATATTAATTAAATGTATTTATTTACGTTAATAATCGGAATCGAACCCGGTACCTCCGAGTTTAAATCCACGGACTTAACCGCTAGACCGCGGAGGCAGTAAGGACAAATATAAGAATCAGAATAAGGCAATAGAGTAGAAGAAATTAAAATACAATCCAAGGCAATAAGAATTACACAAATGGGTCCAGCACATCTAATTTACTACAAGACTGTTCTCGGCCATCGACGAGTATGTTAAGCAACTAGTGGATTCGTTATAAAATTGGCACCAGACCCTCGCTTTGCAAGAGTATATGCTTATTGTGTGAATTGTAGTGCAGCGCGCCGCGATGGCTACCTGGTGGTGCTCGGGATGTGGCAGTGGATGTGGGGGCGGCCAATTCCATATTTTAATATTAATTCATGGTCCGTGCCACCCCATATGCGCGGCTATATCCCGGAGTACTGTTGGGTGCCTGTCGGGGCGCGTTGTGCTGCATATCTTAATCTTAATTGTGTAAATTGTGTCTGTATTGCGATTTCTTTTTTTTTTCTTTTTTCTTTCTTATCGAATTCACCTAGCTAAACCTATCGTATATATACATTTTTCAAACATTTATTCATTCACCTGTTTAGATTACTGTAAATGACTTGTCTATATTAACGTTTTAGCCACGTTCTACTCCGATACATCTAACTAATCACCGGAGGCAGTATCAAGACAACTCTTATCCCGGACTGACTTTGAAAATACACTTCGCTTGCTAATATACGAATACTGCTATAATCGTATATATAGTATAATTTTGCTCCTGCCTCTCATTCATTAATTTTGTATTAGGTAAATAATCATTAACCTATTGGTTTTCACTTATTTATTATTATTATTATTTGTCTTTTACTTTTGCTAGTCAATTGCACTATTTATTTAAATCTAATTACTATATTTTACTCTTATTTCTGTTTTAATTGTTTTGTTTAAATAATATAAAATCTCTTTGGCTTGTGTTCCACTATTGCTACATTGTTTATATGTTTAATATAATAAGCTGTGATTAAAAAAAATAAAAAAAACTTATGTGTGTCTACTAACAGACCAGGGGTGACGTCGGGACAGATTATTTTATTTATTTAAAAACTTTATTGTAACTTACATAATGTCGTAAGGCATTCTCTGACCGTTGACCGTTGGGACAAATGATATTTCTTCATTAGATCGAGGATAGTAAAATGATATTAAAAAAATATTTTTATTCCAATAAATACCATAAAAGTAATTCTTATATAAACACACATATACTTAAATACTATATGCATAACATTAATACATAAACATATATATAAAAATAACTACTGGTTTTAAGATAATCATATTTATTGTACATAACAACAAGACCAACTACCCACCAGGGTCTCCAGGATTGACAGTAACAGTGAAAGATAATCAAGATTACAAGCCAAATGGAGGAAATATCGTTGAAGGCGCATCGTCGAAGTGATTGGATTGAGTAGAGGATAGAGAGATGTTTGAAATAGTTTCAATTTCAATTTATTTATTAACCATAAGATACATTAAGTACACTCGGTTTTGTCACTTATACATATTATTGTTTACCAATCATGGCAGGATAGCAGAGGTATACCATTAATAGCAAAGAACAGCCATCGTCATTTACCACTTAACACTACAAACAATCAATACCTACATAGATGCTGCTGTACAAGGGCGTTGTCACTTAAAATCTAGAAAATAAACTATATTAAAATTATATAATAAAATTATTATTATTATTTTAATAAAGAACAAAAAAAAAAAAAAACTACAAAATTGTGTATGTCAAAATAAATAATCAAATTAAATTTCAAAAATTATAACAATGATAATAAAGAATAACTAAAAGAAAGCAGCTGTAGATGGGCGTTGTCATTATAAAACAAGAACCTTAAACTCTAAAATATTAATTTATAATATAAAAGTCATAATAATAAAATAAACAAAAAGAAAAATAAGTGTTCACATAATGTGTTCGTCTTTTAAGGCATCATCTATGTATGATTTGTCAATTAAAATTGTCTTAATTTTAAGTTTGTACATTAGAAAGTGTGAAAGAGAACATGCATTACACGCAAAGGGGGCTTCGATTACTTTGATTTTTGGTTACAAGCTCGAAACACTATAAAATCTCCAACTCGACTGACGGAACAAGATGAATCTCGAAATTATAACGAAGAAACTTGCAAGAAGAATAGATGAAGCATCGCTATCTCCTCGCCCGATAACCCAAGTTCTAATTATGAAGCCACCCTGACAATGATAATATCTATCTCTCATCTTCTTCATAGCTTCCTTCGTTCTTCTACGTAAACAATGACGCATATTAAAATCCTAGATGATGTAATACAGAAAATAAACAAAACAATTAATGTAAACAATTAAAGCTTGTAGAGTTTCAGAGAAATCTATGTTATGTCTAATGTAGGTGTTACAGGCTAACAATGGGTTCTGTTCAATTCCCGGAATATGAAATGTAATGAATGAAATGAAATTATTTATTTGCATAGAACATGGTAATAGTAAATATTAATAGTAAGTTAGTTCTGCACATTTAGCCATTTCTGGCACACAAAAAACTCAACCCAACAAGAGATCCATTAGAGCTAAATCAAGCGCAACAAGCGGCACACCATCTCGCTATCTTAAAAAATAAAGAACATTTTTTAGCACATTTTTAGTATGCATCGCTATTATAACATAATAATCGATTATTAAAAAAAAAAAGTATTTATTTATTTTAAAATAGTTTTTTACAAAATTAACACCGAGGCTCCCGTACAAGGGGTGCTACAAGCCGCCCCACTCCTACTTCCAGAGCTTATATAATTAAAAGAAAATAAATAATAATAAACTATTAGGTCATAACTAAACCTAACAATCAATCCATCACCGCTGAATCAAGCTCAACAAGCCAGGAAGGTATACAGGTTGAAAAACTAATTATGTAAAGCGATTCCCATCACACACTAAACTCAACGCAACAATCAATCTATTACCGCTGGATCAAGCGCAACAAGCGACACACCTTCATGCTATCTTTACAAACACACACACACAAATTGACCACGATGGGTTCTGTCACGCTAACATACTGCAGAGTTAGTCATAATGACGCAAAGGATTAACCACTATATGAAATTTAGACCAATGAAATAATTGTAAGCAACAAATGTACAAAACAAATTTTACAACAATTTATTTTTTGGACGTAATCTCGGTTGAAAGAACGCGTTCCTTAAATCCTACAAAGGTCGGTTCAAACCCCCCCGGCATGTACCAATGAGAAATACACTTTTCTTAAGTACATTTGTCATAGATTTACAACACCACCGTTCCCGTGCCTCGGAGAGCACGTTAAGCCGTCGGTCCCGGTTCCACTAATACCAACTTGTGGAATCGTTAATAAATTGTCATAAAAATTGACATCAAATCCTCGCCAAGCCGTCTGGCCAGCGTGGCGAGTGTAGGCCAAGTTCTCCAGATATATGTTCTGGAAGGCCCATCTCCAGCAGTGGAGATCTAGGACGCTATGTTCTAGGGGCTGTAATGATTACTAAATTGAAATTAAACATTAAAATTGATCCTTGTTTTTACTCTCGTTGCAATTTTCACTCTAATATCTTTAGTATATCATTTATTTCATGAATCCTGTATATAATACACTCATTGATATTATTTCACATAGTACTTGATGTGTTTATGGCAATTTGTGACATTTTGATTCTTTATTTGTTTTGTTTCATTATTATTATTATATTTTTTTGGATGTAATTTTTATTTCTGTGTTTAATAATTTGTTATTTATGTTTGTATTTAATTTAATGTTCAATTCGATTTAAAATTACATGTAATTGACTTGTAGATCAGATTATAAATTTTAAACGGTGAAATGCTTTGGTTTGGCATGTAAATTTTTAATTGTATTGCTTTGCAAAATGTATTGCTGTTTTGGATTTTCTTAATAAATAAATAAAATAAATAAATATATTTAATTATATGTATTGTATTATAGATATGTAAAACATGTATTGTATATGTAGTATTAGTATGTATTGTTTATTTAATATTTACTTGGCACTCTGCCTGTCACATGTTTTCAAAACTCCCAAAAGGTTACATATCTTCACGCCAGATCCCTTGCGGGGTAGGCAGAGACAATTGAGCGCCATTTGACACGATCACGACATACCTCTTTCGCTTCGTCGACATTCATTAACCTCTTCATACATGCCCTTTGGTTACGAAGACTTTTTAATGCACCTTCAGTCAGTGTTTTATTTATTTGATCGTGATATGTGAGTCTCGGTCTGCCAGGGCCTCTTTTACCCACAACTTTCGCATTATATATCTGGTTCGTCAATCTTTCATCGCTCATCCTTTCAACATGCCCGAACCATCGTAGCATGCTTTTCCTTTTCCCAAAAGGTTAGCTGGTTGATAATGCCATTAAGCTCGCCTGTGCACATTAATTTTAAGTTATTTTAGTTTTTGTGCAATAAAGCATTTTTATTATTATTATTTATTTATTTAAATCTTTATTGCGCAAAGTACAAAGGCGGACTTAATGCCGCTAGGCATTCTATGACAGTCAAACCTTCGGCACAACAAGGGCAAATAAACAATGAAAGTAGGTGCAATTACAGGCTTAATTAGACAATATAATGACATATATAAATTAATACATACTTAGATACCTAAATAAATAATATTTACATAACTACATACTAATACTACATGCAAATACATACATATAAACAATAATGATATACATACATATAAAATAAAATGTAATACTATCTATAACCATATCAAATACAAGTATAATATTGTTATTACTTGAAACTTTATGTAATTAAAGTTGTCATATGTAAAAAGTTTTTTTCTATAAAACCATCGTTCTGAGCGATATTGTTCTTAGGGTAAATCTAAATACATAGTGATTCATAAAATTTGATATTCCCAAATTCAAGGTTTGTATTTGAGATCGCAAACGATGTTGGCTCGGTGCCAAGATAAGCAATACCTAAGCATTGTAGACAACTTGAAACAAGTTCAGCATAACAATTATGCCACTTTATGCTATACTCGTATGTATAGTATAATTTTGCTCCTGCCTCTCATTCATTCATTTTGTTTTAGGTAAATAATCATTAACCTATCGGTTTTCACTTATTTTTTACTTTTGCTAGTCTCAGTTCAATTGCACTATTAATTTAAATCTAATTACTATATTTTACTCTTATTTCTGTTTTAATTGTGGTTACGCAAAGCTACTCCACTCAGTTTTGTTGGAGAGAATTCGTTTATAGGCTAACGTGCGCATGTCGGCACTGAAGTACGCCATCATGTCGCTAGATGGCGCTATGGTCGACAAAGGAGCCATCTTGAACCCCACCGCGTTGATGGCCGGCAATAGTGCTATCATTGTGTGTCGGACGACCGTTATTGACTAAATAATATAAAATCTCTTTGGCTTGTGTTCCACTATTGCTACTTTGTTTATATGTTTACTATAATAAACTGTGATTTTTTTAAAAATAAATTAATAATCTTCTGGGGACAGCATTCCGATATGTAACACCCGTATCATTAAAACGGCTCCTCCACTTAATTATTATTATACATCATTATTATTATTTGACAACGCCCCTTTACAGCTGCATCCAACCTTAGTTTATATAACTATATAATAGCAGACTGTTCCTTGCTTGCTCGTATTCGACTATTTTTCTGTATCATCGTATTAATTACATTGCATATGACAAAAGTGTAAACTTTGACAATTCCAAGTGTTCCCAGAAACAAGTTTCCTACGGATAATTAATAAACAATAAACAATTACGCTCAGGGAGCATCTCGCCGAAGCTGCAGCGATTCGAGTTTTAGACACTGTAGTGTCGTCCACTATTCGAATTTAGCTGCTGCGATCCAAGCGCAACAAAATATTTAATTGCGCGCGACAGTCAGAGCTCCATGGTTCGTGCGCAACACCGTCCTCCACGACGACCTGAAGATGGAGACCATCGAGCAGTTTGTGGCCAGGGTCTCGAAATCCGTGTTCGATCGAGCCGACCACAGCTTCGGTCATCTTCAGGGAATCGCACCGCTGCACGCACGGCCACCGGAGGGCTGTCCCCTGCCCCGTGAGATCCTGCTGGCAGAAGCGTAACCAGCATAACTGCCATAGGTGCCACAGATCCTACAGTGGTCCCTTCCCCGGCGGCTCAAGTCGCCGAGGTAAAACAAGGAACCAGCGGGCCGTCGCCCACCGTGATTAACGCACGCTTAATAAACGCACGGATAAACCCGGAGCGTTCTGCCCCAAGGGCGAAGATGACTACTACTATTCGACCGCCTCCCCCAGGACATCGAGAGCATCCGTAAGATTACCGAGCCGGTGGTGGCTTCATCCGTTATTTCTTCACAAATTTCACATTGAAGTTTATTAACCAATTGGTTGGGTCAATATTTAGATATTTCCACCCTACTAGCTAAAGGACAACGCATAGTAATAACAATATATCCAACTATGTTTAAAGACCTTGTAAATCCAAACATAGCTAGGAGGTCTAAGAATCAAGGGCGCTAGAGCTAGCAAATTTGGCCAACTGCCAGGCCGCAGGCTTCTACGGAGAGCACTGATTTTACTCAACAAACTACACTCAAGGGCAATGATAATGGGTCGAAGTAGGCATTCACATATTTATTAACAATCCTTGCTCGACAACCCAGAGGTTAGATGTTACCATAAATATTAAGCTAGTATGCTTACCTTCCCTGAAATTGTTAAATATACTATAACAAGATGGGAAAAGAAGCTAAAAGGTATAAGAATTAAAGCTAGGACAATCGTCTGGTCGGTTCGTGGGACAATAATTAAATTAATTTAATTGTGATATTTCTCGAGTTTGCGAGCATGCCACTTGTCATGATGGAATGGTACATAGAATGCTACCTTCACCACAAGGGTCACGGGTTCGATGACGATGTGGTGGGGGTACCATACGGGACCGACCCACTATGATGTGGGCTCAGTTAAATTACCAGGGAAGTACCAATCCCAGTTTCTGGCTATATTAATATAAGATTTAAATTAAATAATATTCCTCGAGCATAGCCGCGCCGAGGCGTCTATCCGTTTGACAGCTGAAAGGAATAATTGAGTGAAGGAGCCACTCGTTTTCTTAAATTCTCACAAAAGACAAGATACAATGAATATCGGTATAACAACTAGAAAGTTCTTAACTCCCATTATATTTAATAATATTATGCCCATTGATGACTGTGTAAAAATGTCAAAAAAAGAATTTAAAGTAAAAATAAAGTTGCTTTTGCAAGTAAATACTAACTACTAACAGTAATTTGATTTAATGTTAAATAACTTTGTGTTTTGACAAATAGTGTAAAACAAAATTACTTTAAAAAAAGAGTGTACTATTTGCCAACAAACTGCTATGCAGTTTGACGTATAGTTTTAAAAATTACATTTTAAGATTTTATCTAAATAAACGATTTAATAATAATAATTAAACGTTTCCTCGACGGCTTCAGCTAGAATTTATTTTAAAAATATACCTTTATTTTGTGGACTAATTTAATTGCTTCCAAGTGTATGATCCTACGAGATAGCTGGGAAAATGCTGACGTAATCAATTTGTCCACATTAACTGGGTCAGTAGACGAATTACAATAACAGAATGTAAAGCTTGGTCGAGCATCTATTTACAGATTTATCGAACGTTAGATGAAGAAAATCATCAGACAGGAAGCGGTTTTAAATCTTGGTTGAGATTTTAGATTTTGCCAAGGTATTATGGTAGGTATTATCTATCATCAGTATTATCACGACCACATCCCTTCCGCGGTGATTAGTATTTTTTTAATGAAGCGGATTCACATTTAGCCAAAACGTTACTATAAACCAATCATGACAAGTGGCAAGCTCGTCGATGTCTCCAGCGTACCAAACTCGAGATATATCATGAATAAATTAAATGTATTTATTTACATTAATAAATATTTTTGTGTTCCGACCAGGAATCGAACCCGGTACCTCGAATCGAAGTAAATCCGCGGACTTAACCAATGAATCACGAAGGAAGTTAGAAGTTTTATTATATTTTTGAGACCTTACATCTGTCATAACCCTAAAGTATTATTTAGTATTAGTATTTAGTATATTAAATATAAATAATATATAAAATAAAATATAAATATAAATAATATATAAAATAAAATATAAATATAAATATTTCCAGACAGGTCACACAGCGCCATCTAGTTTCCGTGGTAAGCGTAGCTTGTGTTACGGAAACTAGATGGTTGATAAACTACATATTATACTTTTTTTTTGTAAATATATACATATTATACATATAAACACCCAGACCGAGACAAATTATACAATGTACAACTTGCCCCCGGTGGGAATCGAACCCACGACCTCCCGAGTTCACGGCAACGTTTGTTACCACTAGACCACGGAGGCGCTTTAATAAAATATATTAAATTATTTCAATGGTGTAGTTAAGCGGTTCACAATCTTTTGGCGACGAAACACTTAATCTAGTTTTTTTTCTTTAAAATTTAATTCTTATCAGTTTTAAATTACAGTTACCTTTTTACGCAGTCGGAGTTTTTTATTCTATACTCGTAAATTAATTTTATACGTTAACTAAAATGTGATATAATGTTTCTTTTATAAGTAATATTGTCTAGATGCGATGTTCTAGATGAATCACTGTGCGAATGTGTGAACTTACATTTTTTGGGTGAAAGGTCATAAAGCGCTGGTGGCTCGGTTGTCAATGCAATGTACCAATGAGAAATATACTTTTCTTACGAACTGCAGTCATAGATTTACAACACCACCGTTCCCATGCCTCGGAGAGCACGTTAAGCCGTCGGTCCCCACTAATACCAACTTGTGGAATCGTTAATAAATTGTCATAAAAAAATGACTTTATATCCTCGCCAAACCGTCTGGCGAGCGTGGCGAGTGTAGGCCAAATTCTCCAGATATATGTTCTGGAAGGCCCATCTCAAGCAGTGGAAGTTTAGGACGCTGTGTTCTAGGGGCTGTAATGAATGAATGATTGAAAAGGGGTGTAAAGAAAATGCGCAAGGTCACGGCATAGGCTAGTGTTTAGTGTGAAAGCCATTAGTCATGTGGCCCGGCGCCCGGCAACAGGTTCGACGATCAATACTGCGAGCCGCCCGCCTCCGTCCGCGCCGTCGCAAACCGCACCTACCCTTAAACTCGCCCTATCCCCTAGATTTGCATTGCAACCCCCTATTTGTTCTGCATCAAAGGGAAAAAATATTATTTCTACTCACGTTTCAAACATTAAATAATTTTAAAAGACATATATATTAAAAATATTACATATATATATTTATCGTACCGGGTTCAATTCCTGGTCGGGACACAAAAATATCTATTAATATAAATAAATACATTTAATTAATATTTAATTTATTTGTGATATTTCTCGAGTTTGGTACGCTGGAGACATCGACGAACTTGCCACTTGTCATGATTGGGCTATAGTAAAGTTGGCTAAATGTGAATCCGCTTATTTATAAGCGTGGTTTCTGACCACCCCGAAAGGGAATCGGTCGTGATGATACTTTTTATATCCTTGACCCAGTAATTGTGATAATGTATCGTACTTATAATGACATTGTAACAAAGACAATGATGAAAGTAATGAGAGGAGAAAGCCATTGACTAATTCAACGTCAAATTTTCAGTTTATTTTGCCAAGGCTATCAGTATTATCACGACCACATCCCTTCCGTGGTGATCAGAAACCACGATTTTTTTAAATGAAGCGGATTCACATTTAGCCAACTTTACTATAAGCCCATATACATATACAAGTGGCAAGCCGTCGATGTCTCTAGCGTACCAAACTCGAGAAATATCATAAATTATTCAGTCCCGACCAGGAATCGAACTAAATCCGCGGACTTAACCACTAAGCCACGAAGGAAGTTTAAAGTTTAAGATAAAGATAAAAAAAAATGGAGCGATAAGTCAAAGTCAAAATATCTTTATTCACGTAAACCTATTACAGGCATTTGTGAAACGTCATTAATTTAATTATTTTGAATGATTCTACTCCGGCTAGTAGAAGACTAAGCAGCAAAGTGGTCCAATAAGTAAGCTGTTAGCAGAAGACCAGCAGCTTAGCAGATTCCAGTGACCTGTTAATGATTAATCTGACTGAGAAAGCAATCTGCAAGGAAAACTCCTATATCAGATTTACAATATAAAACATACAGAATTGCACCACAACGACAAATTATTAACCTTTAAAATTGAGTACCTATGGGATTACATTACCTGGTACAGCAGTAACCCTACTGTAGTAAGACTACATGCCTATGTGCAACCCGAAAGTCGACAAAACGCAAAAACCTCTACTAATTTAAGAACAATAAATTGAACGTGTTCAATTTGCATTTGGCAGAGGTCCCAGGCCCCAACAGCAGCACCCGATCACGGACGTAACGTATGTGCCAGCCATCCCCCCGCTCATCTGGTTTGACAGCTGGAGGATAGTTGAGTGGAGGAATCCTTAAGGAAACGTCTAAGCATACAAGTATTAATATTTAATGGATAAAGAACAAATTGATATTATGATGAGGTGTCAGGGCAGTAACATTGTAAAGACGGAGCGGCGGATTGACGTAAGAGTGACGTCATAACTTGTTAATATCTCCAAGGGATACGCGCCAAATATAGTTTAGGGAACAACAACATTTCTGACACACGAATATGAAACTAAGTACCTAATAACGCTGTGGTGGATCGGTAGTGACGCGTTCCTAATCAGACATGTTCACGTTCAGCCTCTAGAACACACAAGTCCTGGACTAAATAAACTGGATCGCCTTCTAAACGTATGTATCCGATTTGTTTTCGGCTTGCGTAAGTATGACCACGTCTCCCATTTCCGTACACAGTTAAATTGGCTCAATATCCGCTTTCGCAGGTCTTCTTCTTCTTTACTTTCTATACAATATTATTTACAACTATAGCTCCCTGTTATCTTAAAACACACTTTGATTTTTTTTGTGAAACGCACGACCGCCCTCTTCATCATTATTTATTTATTTATTTAAATTCTTTAATGCACTTAAAAATAGTACAGACGTAGCTATAATGCCAGTAGGCATTCTTTACCAGCTAACCTTGGGGATCGAGTGAGGTGATAGGCAGGACGAAAAAAATAAGAAATTTTAATGATACAGTTAACAAGTTACTTAACTAATTTAATATACTACATATTATACCTAAACAAATAAACATACATACAAGTACATCATATACATTATAACTTAAATAAATACATGGTTATTTAAATAGTGTTTTATTCTATTTCTCCAGGAACGATGTGGTTATTAAACGTATAAAGACGCTGACAGACGGTGCACGTCTAATCGTACAGTAAAGGAATCAGTGTATCTGGTTGAGGAATGAGAAGGAATCTTATGTTGGTTATATTAAGTTCTTCTCATAACACCCAACTCAAAATCCCACCCCACACTTGGAACAACCTTCCACTGACCATCAGGCAAGCTCCTTCCATTCACATCTTTAAAAAACTACTTAATACTTTCTTTTTAAACAAGCAGAACAATATATTTTAACTCCACAAATTTCTACTTCCTAATAATATATTATCTTCATATATGTATATCTTCTATAATACGTATATATTGTTGAGTATTTATGTAGTCTATGTATACATACTATTTATGTAGTTCGAATTGCACCCCACATATTTATACTGTCTCACTCTCCCAAAGGTTAGCTGGTAGCTTAGTCAGAGAGATTACACGGAAACTGAAAACCTTCTAGCTGTCGTTAGGTAGTCTGGCCTCTTCACCGATCCACGCTGATATAGACACACACACAACTACATATACACTCACACCTACATACCCACACAGAACAATTTTGGTGGGTATTTGTTTGTGCTGTTTTGTTTGATAATAATTCATTGTTTAATAATAAAACAAAATGGTATGCTACGACCTGCGGCACGGTTGCTACCAGTGCAGGTCATTGAGCATATAAAAATGTAATAGATTTAAGTTAATTGGATCAATAAACGATTTTTATTTATTTATTTATTTAGAAAAAGCCGAAATTGCTTTAAGTTCGCCTTTGTACATACTTTTAAGTAAAGTGCAATAAAGTATTTAATAATAGTAATCCACTGTCGGACTAAGGCCCATGTAAATAAGAATTTAGCCTACACTCGCCACGCTAACCACACGGGTTAGCGAGGGTCTGATTTCAATTTTAATAATTATTTGTTATCGATTCCACAAGTTGGTATTGGTTGCTTAATGTTCGAAAGCACGGGGACGGTGGTAATGTAAATCTAAAAATGTACTTCCGTCTTCAATTATATCCTCATTTCAAAGTCAAAGTCAAAATATCTTTATTTACGTAAACCTATTACAGGCATTGTGACACGTCATTATTTAAATTATTTAGAATTATTTTACTCCTGTTAGTGAAAGAATATGCAGCGAAGTGGTCCAAGGAGTAAGCTGTTAGCAGAAGACTAATAGCTTAGCAAATTCCAGTGACCTGTTAATGTTCAATCTGACTGAGAAAGGAATTTGCAAGGAAAACTCAGCTATAGCAGATTTACAAATGAAACAAATACAGAATTACACAACAACAATAAATAAATATCTTTATTTATACATTCTGTCATAAAATAATGTTGTCTAAAGTTATCAGTCAGAAAGGAGGTCAAAGTCCGTCCAAAGAGGTTGCAAAAAACCGCAACACTCATTATCACAGCCCCTAGAACAGAGTCTTCCAGAAATTTCCCGAGAATTTGGCCTACACTCGCCATGCTGGCCAAAATGAGTTAGCGAGGGTCTGATGTCAATTTTTTATGACAATGTATTAACGATAAAACTTTCGCGCACATTCATAATAGTTTTTATAATTTCAATGGGGTGCATCAGGCAAAGCTTTTGTAGATGTCGCTAGCGGCACTGGTACCTTGTTTATACCTATGACGGTTCCTTTAATGAATTTATTTGTAGTTTTTTAATTTTATAACAGTAAAATGTATTTTAACTTAACGTTACTTAACTTAAAAGACGAATTAAGTTAGCGAACACCGTCTTTAAAATAAAAAAGGTTGAATTAATAGAAGGGCAATTTTGAGATCACCATATATTTGCATTCGCTTGGAAATCTCGATTTGTACACTTAAAAGCTGCTCACTTCTGCATAATATCCAGAAAATAATAAATTTCGTAATAAAAATACAACATTTCTATGCAACTGACAGTTATATTAGGTACCATCTATCATGCGCCATCTGTCGTGATAAAAAGTTAGTGATACACCCCATTGAGAGGGGGGTTATAAGCTATCTTCATCGTGGAATCCAGTAATCAATAGGTTTCGACGCCGGGAAAAATCGCCCGGTGTCGCCAAGGATATTGTAAGTGTCGTGTGTCGTGATTTCTAAAAACTTTTAAAGTGATAAGTGGGTAGGTTTACATCTACCGCCCAGTATGTACGAGACTACACCGCATAGCTTCAGTCGACCTGTGACCACGGCCAATGCAACTTGGCTGAAACGTCGGGAGAAATATGTCTCTAAGGTAAATCGCGTAAAGACCCGTCAAAATTATAAAAACTATAATATATTAACGATTTCACAAGTTGGTATTAGTGGAACAGGATCAACGTGCTCTTTTCGCGGAAACGGTGGTATAGTAAATCTATAACAAATGTACGTAAGAAAAGTGTATTTCTCATTGGTACATGCCAGGGTTCGAACCCACCTTTTTTGTCTTTAGTAAAATGAATACAAGTACCTATTTAATTTATTTCATATTGGTACGTTTGGCGTGTGCCCTGTTAAGCAGTTTGGCCTCCTTAGTGGTCATTAGGCCTCCCTAGAGAGCCTAACAAACCGTTAATGATTGGCCTTGTTACTACATCTATAGTACTTTTTCAACAATAAGCAGTTTTCTTTTGTCTGTCTCTCCTGCTAGATGTAGGCCTTCATAAAGGCTCGCGCACTGCACGTCGTCTTTTGCAACCCTCATCCAACCCCCACCAGCGACCTTATTAAGGTCATCCGTCCATCTGGCTGTACTCCCACTGTATATATATCTACTAACAATTAAATTATGAAGCTTTCTATAAAAAAAATGTTCCAATGCTCATTGACATTTGTGATATTTTACGAGTTTGGTACGCTGGAGACATCGACGAGCTTGCCACTTGTCATGATTAGCCTATAGTTAAATTGGTTAAATATGAATCCGCTTCTTTATAAGCGTGGTTTCTGACCCCCCAGCAAAGGGATACAGTCGTGATGATACTTTTTATTTTCTTTTAAATAATTTATATATCTAACAGTGGAGGTCTAGGACAATGTGTTGGTGTAGGCTCTGATGAAGATGATGTTTCAAGTACTATTAGTGTATATAAGAGTAGTATATTTAAAAGTATCATCACGACCGTTTTCCCTTTCGGGGTAGTCAGAAACCACGCTTATATATATATAGCGGATTCACATTTAGCCAACTTGACTATAGGCCAATCATGACAAGTGGCAAGCTCGTCGATGTCTCCAGCGTACCAAACTCGAGAAATATCACAAATAAATTAAATATTAAATTAATGCATTTATTTACATTAATAAATATTTTTGTGTCCCGACCAGGAATCGAACCCCGTACCTCCGAGTCTAAATCCACGGACTTAACCGCTAGACCACGGAGGCAGTCAGTAGTATATGTGCCGGATCGCGAGGTAGAGTAGTGGACTGTATATTGGCTTCCCTCGATGTTAGTAGGTGACGTATCCTCACGACCGGTGTAACGACATCATGCGGGGTAGACAGGGGGGTTCATTGTTAAGATCCCGGATGGCTTCAGGCGGAATAAAACTCCATGCTTCAGGAAGGTCTTCTCAGGTGTCCTCGGGCTTGCAGTTCTTCTTGTTGGCTCGGCGAAATCGGAATGTCGGAACCGCAAGCCCGTCTGTCTTTTATAATACTCACTTGACCTCGATTTTGAGCTTACACGTGTTTGTCGGCTTCCTTTGCCAACACGGTAAGCCCCGCCCCCTATTAGAATAGTCCTATTAGATTGTTTACATTATAACCAATAGGGGACAGAATGCCCGCTCCGACCGAGATGTAAAGTCGATGGAGCGAGCACCAAAATTTCCCGCTGAGATCAAGTGAGCAATAAGACAACCCTCGAAATACTTTATTTAACATAAAAGTCCCTAACACAATGTCTGCATCTGAGCAGGGGGACTTACACAATCATTTTAAGCTGGGCTGACCTGGAATACATCCTAGACCCTCTCCAGATCAGCCCAGGTACACATTGAGGCACCTGGACGGCTTCCAGGCTACCTAGGTCCTCACTAGGATACCTAGGTAGCAGCCGCGATCGACTTTCCTAGACTGACCACAACAAGTCCGAGATTCTCTCGGGACCAGTCCAGGTTCCGTCCAGGATACCAATACCCATTCTAGGCAGCCTAGGCACTCGCAGAGCTACCTAGCGACCTGAATTTACAATATTCCAGGCTGGCCAAGAATACACTCGAGACTCTCTCGTGGCCAACCTGGATACCTTACAATAAAACATCTCGTTTTATTATCACAAATAAGATTCACACTGTTATCGCGAACAAAGCGTACCTTCCAGGTACGGCGACATAGACCAAACGTTATCGCGAACATAACGCATCCCTTGGGTGCGGCGGTAAAGACCAAACATATTACCGCGAACAAAGCGCTTCCCTTGGGTACGGCGATAAGGACTACAACACATTGTCGCAAACATAGCGCACCCTTTAGGTACGGCGATAATAAGCTAGGCTTGACCGAGATGACGTCATCACACCGTCTCTCGGCCAGGCTAGGGTCAAAAGGTTATTCTTTATTATCACACACAAATAAAAAATACACAGTAGTCATCAAAGTAAACACAAGTAAAAATACACAGTAATCGTCAAATAAACACACGTAAAAATACACTAGGAAAATACACGATTAATACACAATTATTATCATTTCCTGGTTACGACCAACGCAAATTCCTAAGCTATCACATAGCTATGTCCGGGCTACGACCACCTCTTTGTTATTGTCTTATCTTTATCACTAGTAACTTTTATCACTAATTGTTCGTGATTGATAGGCGGCCGTCCCGTACATCCTCCCGCCGCACATCGCCGTCCGTCCTGGAGGGCCGATGTGTTAACTGCTGGAAGGGTCGGCCGGCTCCGCGCTTGCAATGATGACGAGTTTCTTCGTCGGTCGCCGCAGGAGTCCTCCCGCCGTCTTCACGTCGACGGCTCGCACGATGCCGTCAGCTCCCGGGAAACACCTCTCCACGATCCCACGTGGCCACGAGTTGCGGGGAAGGTTGCCGTCCGCTATCAGGACGACGTCTCGCAGCTGGATTGGAACCCCTTTTCCGTGGGGCTCCCGCCGGTGTTGCAGCTCGGGCAGGTACTCCCGGACCCATCTCTTCCAGAAGTGGTCGGCAAGTCGCTGGGCGGTGCGCCAGCTGGCACGGCCGATGAGCTCGCCGTCGTCAAACCTCCCTGGCAGAGGTACGCGGGCCGGTCCACTCAGTAGGAAGTGGTTCGGAGTCAGCGACTCCTCGTCTTCTGAGTTCACAGATACGTGCGTGAGGGGGCGGCTGTTAACGGTGTACTCCGCCTCGGCCAGCAGAGTAGTCAGCACCTCCTCCGATGGATGCCGCTCGTGTAGTGTAGTGGCAAGGGCCGTCTTCACCGACCTCACCAAACGTTCCCAGGCGCCGCCCATGAATGGGGCACCTGGGGGGATGAAGCGCCATCTTATGGCGCGGAAATTCGCCTCTCGCTGTGTGGCCTTCTCCGCAGCGTCCCTCAGCTCCTTCTCGGCGCCCCGGAGATTTGTCCCGTTGTCCGACCACATCTCGGTCGGGCAGCCTCGGCGCGCAACCATGCGCCGCAAGGCCATCACGGCGGAGTCCGTGCTCAGCGAACCCGCGAGCTCCAGATGGACCGCCCTAGTGGTAAGGCAGGTAAAGAGGGCGACGTACTTCTTCTGGGTCCCTCTCCCAAAAGTCACGCTGATTGGACCAAAGTAGTCCACTCCGCAGAAGGTGAAGGGTCGACGGTGGTGGCCCAGGCGACATTCGGGATGATCTCCCGTGGGCGGCGTCGGCGGCTTCGTCCTCCTGATCCTGCAGAGTAGACACCTGCTAATGATAGACCGAGCAGTCGGCCGGAGATGCAGAATCCAGTAGCGTTGTCTGCACTCATTGATGACCGCTTCGGTGCTGGCGTGGTGTAGATCCCGATGGACGCGCTCGATGATGAGACGAGCGACGTGATCCCGACCGTCGAGAACTGGTGGACTCTTCATTTCGGGGGGCACCTCGGTTACAGCCCCTATCCTCGGCCGAAGTCTGATGAGCCCGTCGACGATCACCACCGCCAGTGGATGCAGCCTGCTGGTCTTCATAATGTCCCGTCCTGCTGCCAAGTCCTTCAGCTCCATGGTGAAGGTCTTCTCCTGGCTATCCCTCAGCAGCAGGAACTCAGCTCTCTCTAAGTATTCAATGTCAATTAATTTATACTTATCTTGCGGAGTTTCTTTTTTCACTATACGCGCAGAGTTATTCGTTTTAGACGGCCAATTTTTATCCGTATCATTACGGCGGTTTCGCTTATAGTGTGTTATCACTTTTTGGCGTCTACACAGTCCGACGAATTGTAACACTCTCGCGGTGGCTCGGAGAAGTCGCAACCAACTGGAAAATCGCGCACTATCCGGTAGGCATGTCGACGTTTCTTTTTTCGATACGGTGTTCACTCTTTCCTCACCGGTGTCAACGATTTCCATTATGTTCTCCGAAGGCCACGTCGATCTCTCTTGTTTGAGAAACTCCGGTCCATGAAACCATCTGTGATGTCCGGCGAAACCGCGCGGGACATCTCTCGTCGCGTCGTCGGCGACGTTCAGTTTCGTCGAAATCCATCTCCACTCTTCAATCCTGCTACCCTCTTCGACAGCTGCAAGTCGGTGTGCGACGAAGGGTCGATAATTTCGAGCGCCTTGTCGGATCCATGACAATACCGTGCGGCTGTCTGACCAGAAAATCTTCTCGGCTGCCACTGCATGTTCTTCTAACGTGGTGGTCGCCATCTTGGTGCCCAGCACCGCTGCTTGTAGCTCAAGCCTCGGGATGGAGGTCAGCTTGAGGGGGGCGACCCGAGCCTTGGCCAATACGAGTGTCGTATCGACATGGCCATCGGGCGACTCGGCCCGCCAGTAGAGCGCTGCGGCGTAGGCTGCTTCGCTGGCGTCCACGAAGATGTGGAGCTGAAGGTTTCTCGCGTCGCTGTAGCCAATATACCTTCGTGGGATTGATAAATTCTTGAGTGCTTTGAGATGGGTCATCCACTCGGCCCATTGTGCAGAGAGGTCGGGATCCAAGGCGGCGTCCCATCCAGTGCCGCGCTTCCAGACTTCTTGCAACAGCTGTTTGGATCGGATCGTGATCGGCGAAACGAATCCGAGCGGGTCAAACAGGGACATCACTATACGGAGGGCCTGGCGCTTCGTAGGGGCCTCGCTCTGCATTACAGACGTCGGGACCCTGGCCATGTCCAAGTTGAACGCCAGGCTGTCATCGGTGGGTCTCCATATCAACCCCAGCACCTTCTCACTACTCGAACCGTCGGTGATGTCGACGGCTCGATGCTGGGCGGCTCCGGGCTCCATCCTCTTCAGTACGCCCGGGTCGTTGGAGGCCCATCGCCTCAGAGTGAAGCCTCCTCGCAGGTGTATCTTCTTCACATCCCTAGATACACGGATGGCTTCCTCGCTCGTTTTGAAGCTCTTTATGTAGTCGTCCATATAGTGATTTTCTTTTATCGCGGCGACTGCCTCTGGATGCGTATCGACGAACTCGGCGGCATTGCGATTCGTAATATAAATCGCGGTCGTTGGCGAATTTGTAGCTCCGAAGATTAGTGACGTCATTCTGTATTCTTCGGGCGCGGAGTCGTCTCTTCGGTCGCCTCTCCAGAGGTAACGTATTGCGTCGCGGTCTTCTGGCCGTATCTTCACTTGCATGAACATTTCCTGGATGTCAGCAGAAACAGCGATCCGGTGTTCTCTGAACTTCATCAAAATTCCAGGAAGTGACTGCAGCAGGTCGGGGCCGGTGAGCAGGTTCTCGTTGAGCGACGTACCTCCCCACCTCGCTGCAGCATCATGTACGATACGGAGCTTGTCTGGTTTCAGGGCGTTCACTACCGCGAAGTGTGGCAGATACCAGGTTCTTCCCGGTGTCGACGCAACAGGCGCCGGCTCCGCGTAGTGTTTCTCGATGAGAGATGCCATTTCCTTGTTATACTTTTCCTTGAGTGGCGCGTTCTTGTCTATTTTATTTTCAATGTTTCTTAACCTTCGTCGAGCACACTCGTAATTATTGGGGAGTGTGACGTTTTCTTTGTTCCAGGTTAAGGGAACTTCGAAGTGTCCGTCTTCTCTTCGGATTGCGCCCTCTTCAAGGATCTTCATGGCCCTCTGTTCTGGACCTCTCGTTGGCTGACTCGGCGCTACGGTGAGCGACTCCAACTCAAAGTACCTGGCCATCTCTTGATGCATCTCACCATCGGCCCTCACGTGGTGGTTGTAGTGGACCCTTTGTCCGAGAGTGCGCGTGTGGGCGCCGTGCAGCACCCAACCCAACTCGGTGAGAGAAGCGACCGGTTGGGAACGCTTCCCACGACGTACCTGTGACGCTAGGAGAAGTTGCCAATTATCTTGGCCGATCAGCAGTCTCGGCTTGGTCTTCTCGTACACTAGTTGATCCCTGATGTCACTAAGGTGTCCGCACTCTTCGATGTCCCTGCCCGCTACCACCTGCGGGGACAGGTCCAGGTTGCTCATTGTCCTCGCTGTAGCCGTGGTCGACCCCGTCCTTCCATCGAGTCGCACTCTAACTCGCCGGGATGTCTTGGATAGCCTACTCTGTGAGGCTATGCCCTCAATGGCTAGGGGCTCCTCGGGCCCTCTAGCTCCAATCTCCCGGGCGAGCTCTTCATCGATGAGTGTCACAGTAGAGCCATCGTCCAACAATGCTGCAGTCCGCACCTCTCCCGCCGGTCCCGAGACAGTGAGTGGCACTATCTTCAAAAATACCTGGGATCGGCATAGGTTCCAGACTGAGGCCACCGTGTCTGTTCTCGGGGCGGCCTCTTCTCGGTGTAGCAGCTTATGATGACTCTCGCGGCAGTCGTTGATTCCGCACGACTGCCGTTCACATCGATGGTATCGATGGTAGGGGTTGAGGCAGCGAAAACATACCCGTTTCGCTGTTGCCGTAGCCCACCGCTCCTCAATCCCCATTTTCCTGAACTGTTGGCACGACGCCAGCTCGTGCCCCTGTCTGCACAGGCAGCAGTTCCTCTTCTTTGGGGGCGGTGTAGCATCCTGCGGCTCCTCCACTATCGCGACCGCGGTGTTCGCTCTTTGAGCCCTCTTGAGCGAAGGTTTCTGAAATCTCTTCTCTTCGTGTCTTGCATCGACTCTTCTGTTGTTGGGCCAGCCAATATTCTTACCTCCCATTTGTAGACCTACGAGCGCCTCATCGATGGGCATCGTCTCGGCGTATACTGCGGCTTCTCGCTTCATAAATGCTGCAACCAGGCTCACATTCTCGGGAGCTCTGGAGATCAGGTAGAACTGTGTCCATCGGTGAAACTGCGTTGTGGATAGTTTCGAAAGTACCTGATCTGTCAGCCTCGGGTGGTGTAGGTACCTTAAGCATTTGAGCGCCGTCGCCGCCGCGATGATGTTGTTGAGGCGGCTTGAAAACTGGACGATGTCCCGCGGTTTGTCAGAGATGTTCGGGAGGTCGAGTAGCTTCATCTCGTACACACGGCCGACTAACTTCGGTCGGGCAAAGCTGGTCTCGAGTCCCTCGATGATCTTGTCCGCTGAGCAGTTGGAGTACAGGAGCGCTTCTGAGTCTTCCCGTGCTCGTCCTGTGAGGCTGCTTCTAAGCCGTGACACGTTCTCCATGTTCGAGAAGTATGGTGCGGTGTCCCGGTATGATGTCACGAACACCATCCATTCCAGAGGGTTGCCGCTGAACTGCGGGAGTTCTGGAATCCTGGAGAACGGCATCTGGTGCCATGGCGGCTGCCTACCTTGCTCAAATTGCCCCTTCCGCTCCGGCTGGTTGTCTTCTGGGAGCCATTGGATGGCCTGGGAACCCTGCTGTCCGAAGGAGACCCTTCCCTGGGGAGGGGCCGTCGGCAGAGTTCGGTTGCATTGCTCACCTGGGAATGCGCTGGAATACCTCTCCAGATGAGGGCCCCTCTCCAGGGACGTGGAAGCTTCTCCTCGCTGAGAAGCGATGCGGTGCTCCCTGGGCGCCGCACTGGATAACCTCTCCAGATGAGGGTCCCTCTCCAGGGACGTGGAAGCTTCTCCTGGCTGAGAAGCGATGCGATGCTCCCTGGGCGTCGCGCTGGAAAACCTCTCCAGGGACGTGGAGGCTTCTCCTAGCTGAGAAGCGATGCGGTGCTCCCTGGGCACCGCGCTGGAAAACCTCTCCAGATGAGGGTCCCTCTCCAGGGACGTGGCGGCTCTCGGTCCAGGAGCAGGGCCCGCTTCGGCGATCCGCGCGGAGCGGGCAGGACAGAGACCGACGGACTCGTGGATCGGCAGTGGCTCCTCGGGACGTGGCTGCGTGGTCCTCGCTGAATGCTGTAGACTCCGGTCTACCCATTCTTCCACGTTCACAGATGCCTCGTCGCTGGAGCTTCCGCTGTCGATCCTCCTACGTTGCTTGCTTAAGAAATCTTCGAGTTCCGCTTCTTTCTTCATTATCTGAAGTTCTCTTCTTAATTTGGCTTCCCGGTCTTGGGCGCGCGTAGTCTTCACAGACACGACGGAGGCGCGCGAAGACGCGCGGGAAGCTCGCTTTGAAGGGACCCCCACGATGGTCCCCATGGTCGACGTCCTCAGCGTACCCTCTATGGACGCCTCGGTCGACCCATGGGACCAGGCGGGGTCCGTCACTCGGGATTCACCCGATGTCGATGGCGTTGATTCCGATGTCCGGGGCCCGGATCCGAAGGCAGCCTCCGCAGTTGACTGGGCGGAGGGTTCTTCGGCCGGCACTGTCTTCCCCGTGAGCGACCGCGTAACTGGCATCCTCTTCCTGGTCTTCTATCTTCCTTCCTGAAGATGGAGTGTTCCGACGATTCCCCTGAAGCCGTCCTCTAGTCTTGATCCGGTTCCGAAGGTCCAAACGATGTACCGGATCCGGCTCCGAAAGACCAAACGATGTACCGGATCCGGCTCGAAGGACCAAACGATGTGCCGGATCGCGAGGTAGAGTAGTGGACTGTATATTGGCTTCCCTCGATGTTAGTAGGTGACGTATCCTCACGACCGGTGTAACGACATCATGCGGGGTAGACAGGGGGGTTCATTGTTAAGATCCCGGATGGCTTCAGGCGGAATAAAACTCCATGCTTCAGGAAGGTCTTCTCAGGTGTCCTCGGGCTTGCAGTTCTTCTTGTTGGCTCGGCGAAATCGGAATGTCGGAACCGCAAGCCCGTCTGTCTTTTATAATACTCACTTGACCTCGATTTTGAGCTTACACGTGTTTGTCGGCTTCCTTTGCCAACACGGTAAGCCCCGCCCCCTATTAGAATAGTCCTATTAGATTGTTTACATTATAACCAATAGGGGACAGAATGCCCGCTCCGACCGAGATGTAAAGTCGATGGAGCGAGCACCAAAATTTCCCGCTGAGATCAAGTGAGCAATAAGACAACCCTCGAAATACTTTATTTAACATAAAAGTCCCTAACACAATGTCTGCATCTGAGCAGGGGGACTTACACAATCATTTTAAGCTGGGCTGACCTGGAATACATCCTAGACCCTCTCCAGATCAGCCCAGGTACACATTGAGGCACCTGGACGGCTTCCAGGCTACCTAGGTCCTCACTAGGATACCTAGGTAGCAGCCGCGATCGACTTTCCTAGACTGACCACAACAAGTCCGAGATTCTCTCGGGACCAGTCCAGGTTCCGTCCAGGATACCAATACCCATTCTAGGCAGCCTAGGCACTCGCAGAGCTACCTAGCGACCTGAATTTACAATATTCCAGGCTGGCCAAGAATACACTCGAGACTCTCTCGTGGCCAACCTGGATACCTTACAATAAAACATCTCGTTTTATTATCACAAATAAGATTCACACTGTTATCGCGAACAAAGCGTACCTTCCAGGTACGGCGACATAGACCAAACGTTATCGCGAACATAACGCATCCCTTGGGTGCGGCGGTAAAGACCAAACATATTACCGCGAACAAAGCGCTTCCCTTGGGTACGGCGATAAGGACTACAACACATTGTCGCAAACATAGCGCACCCTTTAGGTACGGCGATAATAAGCTAGGCTTGACCGAGATGACGTCATCACACCGTCTCTCGGCCAGGCTAGGGTCAAAAGGTTATTCTTTATTATCACACACAAATAAAAAATACACAGTAGTCATCAAAGTAAACACAAGTAAAAATACACAGTAATCGTCAAATAAACACACGTAAAAATACACTAGGAAAATACACGATTAATACACAATTATTATCATTTCCTGGTTACGACCAACGCAAATTCCTAAGCTATCACATAGCTATGTCCGGGCTACGACCACCTCTTTGTTATTGTCTTATCTTTATCACTAGTAACTTTTATCACTAATTGTTCGTGATTGATAGGCGGCCGTCCCGTACAGTATATTTATTATTCCTAAATATCATTACAGTCCCTGGAACTCCTTCCACTGTTAAAGATGGACCTTCCAGAAATTTCTGGCGAGTCACGCTGCCCAGACGGGTTGTTAACCCCTCATTCCGAATCGTGCTCAGAGCGCTTAGAACCAATATGACACTGACCGTCTCGCGTCGTTCCGAATCAAATATCGCGATTTGGATGCTCAGAGCGTGATATCAATTCGGAACGGTCTAAATCACATTTTCATTCATAAAATGTTAGTTTTTTTTTTAAATGTATGGAAGATAAATTGCGGATTCCACATTTTTGAGTATGAATACTAATAAATATACATCTCTCGGTTTATTCATCTTTATATGTGTAAAGTTTAATATTATTAACTTATTTTGGTAATTTAAAATAACTTGCAGTGTTACAGACATTTTTTTTTACTTCCTACTTAAATATTAATTATTAATTAATTCTAATATTAATTCTAAGCGCGAGAAATGATGTCATTTGTAACGTCACATAGCTTTGGCAAAACAGTTTAAGCGTGCTTAGGTTACTATTATCGTGTCTCGGAACAAAGTTAAATATAGTTATTCGTTAATAACGATGGAACTAGTATTAAGATTTGATATTTATTATTATAGTTAGATTGTAAGCTGACTCGGCTCTTTTACAGCCACGAGTTTATATTTAGTTGACACGGCCTATTTATATTTATAGCCACGAATTTATATTTAGTTGACACGGCCTATTTACAGCCACGAATTTATATTTAGTTGACACGGCCTATTTACAGCCACGATCTTATATTAGGTACTTATTAAGTTACAATTACCTTGCTTATGACAATAATGCTATTATAACGCACATAAATCTTGTCAGATTATTACCTGTTACGGTCCAACCATGATTACCTAACTTGTCTTTGTTTATATTTTTTAATGTTTTTGTTTTATATTATTTTAGTGCTGACAATGTTCAAGTTACAAGATAACCAAAGGAAATAAATAATTTGATTTGATCAATCTTAGATAAGTATTCGCACCTACTCCTCGATCTAAGTTATGCTTTTTATTGTCCCAAAGGTAGGCAGAGAATGTCTAGCAGAATTAAGCCCCACCCCTTGTACATAGGGCAATAAACTTTTAAATAAATATTCCCTATTGCCCTAACCTAACCGCTAGTTGTAAATGTGGAAATCTTTAATAATACCAGTTGCAATGCTTTCATAATGGTTTCATAACCTAATATGTAAGATAGACGACAGTGAATGGTATGTATAATCAGCAATTTTCCGACGGTTGAGCAGAGCGGACGGCGCGGCGGCGGTAAGTGAGCCGGGCACAAGGAACGCTTGTTTTACAGAAACTGCATCCGTTGGCCGCAATAAACGCATTGACATAATGTAAAAGCCAGGCGTAAATATTATTATTATTTTTTGCCGATTTGACCTTACGCCTACCTGATGGTAAGTGGCGCGCAAGGAACTGAAGTCAGACACTCATAACTGATATCAGTCCCTAACACTATGACGCCTTGACTAGATGCATTTTCACACTTCGCTTGAAGGACTCCAAGTAATAGGAAAGTGGAAACACAAAGGCTGGAAGAGCATTCCACATCTTTATTGTGCGACAGTTACATGAATGCAACTGGAATCAAACTATCGTGACTGACATCTGTGCCAGCTTGACTGGGCATGACGGCAATTCAAGCCTGATCGCGAAATGTGTGGATAGACTTTACTGGGTTTATCGGCACGAATGGATACTTCCCCGCCCCGGCAGACTGGGTATAAAGTATGAGCCATTTGCAATGATGTCAAATACCAATTTTACTTTTAGGAAGAAATAAGCTTGCATGATGATATTTATATAAAAAATAACACTGCTTGAAACAAGACTTACGTGAAGATCTTAGATCTCAAAAACTATCTGTCTTCATAGAGTTTAGGTTTAGGATTCATAGGTAACGCTTTTGGCACAATCTAATCTCTATCAAGAAACTACATTTCCTGATCCATATTTGGTTTCTGTGTGTAACGTAACCTGCAAATCCTGTAGACCAAACACCGACTATTATCCTCGTAGACGCTGCAGTACACACGAATCGCCGTCGACCGTTTACAAATGGCGCCTAACTTTGTAATTTGTAGCTGATAATATTACTCATTAACCAATAGCGAATTTTATCTGTAAAAGGTAATACAAACAACTTTAAAAATCAATTCACTTATTTATTTTCTTGAATCCAGTGCTTCCCGTGAAGTCCCAATCCACAAGGCCCGCTTATTTTCTGCCAATTGCTATCCTGCAGTGAGTTCCATTTTTTGCCGCGTGGCGTGATTTTGTATGGCAAGTATTAAAAAAATATGTAGCATCTATTCGAATGAAAATGATTTTCAAAACTGACAATTGTAAAATAATAAGATGATGTTTAAATTATTATCTAATATTAACAATATGGTTTAACATATTTATTTTAGAATAGCTATCATGTGTCTTGTCAGAATTATGTAGTGCAGAAACCTGTGCATTTACTAACACTTATGTTAGCCTGTCCTAGCTCAATGTGTTATACATTAATTATATAATTTCCTAGTTTGTAATCATTTCTTAGTCTGTAATACCATACCAATGTATTTAACATACATATGTAGTAACAGCCTATGTTAAAATTGGTGTCAATAAAATATTTTTATTTATTTTTCATATCTATGGATTTTTATAATTCTTTCTTAGTCCATTCCTTAGTAACTGTAATTTTCGGATGTCTAATTTAGAAAAAAACTATTTATTTATTTATTCGTGGGAAAATTTACAGCCTTTACAATATTATGTATACAAAAAATATATGTCATCTTAAAGCCTAAAAAAAAACAGATATCTATAGGGAAGTTATTTTGAAAGCCCAGTCATAAATGTTAAGTCAACGTCCGACGCATTCAGTTTAGCATAATCAAGTCGCACTGTTATCGAATTACCGAATGTCGAAACATCTGAAATCACTGAAAGCTACTAAACGGTTTGCGTCAACAAAATGGGCGTAAATAAGTTTTACATAGGAGCAATGAGATTAAAATGAGAGAGGGCATTGGTTGCCATTTTTATACAAAATGTGTGTTACATTATTCAATTATTTTATTTTGACGTTTGACACAGTCTTAAGACTGTAATTGTTTTGTATTCTAAGAATGGAAGCAATTAACATGAGTCTCTTTTTCTACTGACTAACACTCTTTACTAAATCTTTGCACCACTTACTGAAAGAGTTGGGCCTAAGCAGGTATGCCGTCAATACATTTATGAAAAGAGCTTTTAAGACGTCATTAACTCAAATCAAATATATTTATTGTGATGTACATATTTTTATAACATGCTAAATAACTTTGTACGATAGAGTGAATTAAGTAATGTGTCTGCACACTTCGCGAGGTGACCCCGTGCTGTAGTCGAGCATGATTACCCTATTCTTACTAACATACCAAAATTTTAATGTGGTAATGTTTTGTTTATAAATAATGCGTTAATTACCAACTAAATACATATATAAATATATAAAACATAATACTCATATAATACATATATTTTAATAGTAAATTAAATAAATAAATATAAAATAAATGTTCTTATTAAATTATGATATCCCTCACCACAAAAACGATTACACAACATGCTAATACACCCATCTACCTTTAAATCCATTTAGTTGTAACTCTTATTGCAATTATTTTGGAACGTATTTTAGTAATATTTCTGATTTCGCCAGACCCAGGCCGCTATTATCCATTCCTTCAGACATGTAACGGAATCATACAGTATTTGGTTGGGTTAGCTGACGGATTGTCGTCCCACTCTGCGTCGTCCTGTACGTGGTCTTAACTCTTAAACCCGCTTACCCCATCGTTCGTCAGTTCTGCGGCAAATCTGAACGACCCATGGATACATCAGCTTGCTAATTTTAAAAGCTATGCCAATTGATAACCTTGGTTCTGTGGCGAAATTTAGCGTTTATAATTCTATCCATTGGGAAGGTGGCTAACGCTAAACTAACGTTAGTAGAGATTTTTATTTTATACTAGCACGACATGTGACCTTGCGCCCTTCTGATGTTAAGTGGCGCGCGAGGTCCACGAATGTTAGCAACTGGAATTAGACACTCATGACTGACATCACTTCCTAACACTATGCCGACTTGACTGGGCATGACGGCAATTCGAGCCTGATCCCGAAACGTGTGGATACACTTTACTGGGTTTATCAGCACGAACGGTGGATACATCCCCGCCCCGGCAGACTGGACAAATTACCACCGTCAGTCCGTCTACCACCTCTAAAAAATATTTATTTTATGAAGTATGAACAAAAAAAAGCCTTCGTAACAAAAGGGCATGTATGAAGAGGTTGATGAATGTCGATGAAGCGAAAGAGGTATGTCGTGATCGTGTCAAGTGGCGCTCAATTGTCTCTGCCTACCCCGTAAGGGATCTGGCGTGAAGATATGTATGTATGAACAAGGTCGCTGTTGGGGTTTGGATGAGGGTGGCAAAAAATCACATACAATCGCGAGTTTTGAGACGACACGGAATGTTGACTGCTCGATGAACCGTACAATAAGATATACAGCTATGCGGCAATCTGGACTATTCGTCATCTAATCATAGTTCAGAGCCGTGATACCGACTCTTAACAACCGGACGAGACCAATCGTCGCAATGCCACATGCTCCCAATTTCATTAAGTAGACTGAGAAATATATACCCAGGTTTTATATGAATTCAGATCGGTTATCGCTTTTAAAAACGACTAGGCGTCCAAACAATTTATCAGTATTTCCCTTGGGAGAGTTGGGATATCTTCACACTGCCAGCATCTCGTAGTATCGTGATAGTAATGGTATCAGTTTAAAGGAATTGTATTCGTAAAGAAACCGTCTGGCCGTGGCGTGGCCAGAAATATGCAATGGTGGCTCGGTTGTAAGACGCATTTTGGCTTCAAAGCCAAAATCAAGAAGCTGCTACTTTCGGTTTAGCTCGCAAAGTGTGGGCAGTTTGCTTCGGAGTTCGCCTAACAGTTTTAATGCATTTAAACACATACAATGCAGTTGTTTTCTTTATACCTGGCCAAGGTGATATTTTACGAATTTTGTATCGCACAAAGAGTGCACTATTGTTCACAGTGAGAAATATTCTGGTGGCGGTTATAATTTTAATTGCTTCTACTATTGCTAACTTCTATGTAGTTATGTTGCCTGTCTCTGTCCTTTCTCTTCGAATAAATAAATAAAGTCTTAATAATAAATCTTAATGTACCAATGAGAAATACACTTTTCTTACGTACATTTATTGATTATATGAAAATCTCGCCGCACCGTCTGGCGGTCTAGGACTAACACTACAGTCCTAGATGATGTTCCGGAAGACCCATCCCCTAAAGTGGAGGTTCAGGACTCTGCGTTATACTAGGCCCTATTTTTTTTACACTTTCATCATTACAGCCCCTAGAACACAGCGTCCCTAGACCTGCACTGTTGGAGATGGGCCTTCTAAAACATATATCTGGAGAATTTGGCCTACACTCGCCATGCTGGCCAGACGGCTTGGCGAGGATATGATGTCAATTTTTATTGACAATTTGTTAACGATTCCACCAAGTTAATATTAGTGGAACCGAGACCGACGGCTTAACGTGCTCTCCGAGGCACGGGAACGGTGTGTCTATGACTGCAGTACGTAAGAAAAGTGCATTTCTCATTGGTACATGACGGGTGGGTTTGAACCGACCTTTGTAGGATTTAAAGAACGCGTTCCTACAACCGAGTCACCACCGCGCCTTAAACACTTTATTGCACTAATTTTGTACATAAATGAAAAAATACTATAAAATCAAGTATATGAAGCAAATAATTTAGATCTAGTGACGCAGTCAAACTGTCCATCATATTTAATTTGCGAGAGACAGTAGTATTTTTAACCGACTGCGCGACTTTAAGAAGGGTTATGTTTGTTCCTTTGTGGCACACTGGAGACCAAACCCGTGGGCCGATTATAATTCATCTCACTAACTTTTTATCGAAGAAAGTTGTTTTTTTTTTTAAATCAATAACATTTTTAATAATTTTAAATTATCATTATATTTTAACAAATTGATTATAACCAGCTATGTTATGTGCAGGACCTTGATATTCTAGCTTGGTCAATAAGTCGCTTTAGATTGCATGTAGCAGATTACTTATTATTAATTTTTTTTAAATATATATTTTGTATTGTTCTACCCATTGTTATTATTATTATTTATTATCTTATTGTATAAATGTTTATATAAATTGTTGAAACTCCAGGTCTATTACCATGCTTAAATGTTTATATATAATGTTCTTGTACCGTCTGCTTTCTAATAAATAAATATTATGGAAGGTTTATCTTCAGATGTGTAGACCTAACTGATCTAGATGCTGTGATAAAAGTCATAGGCGACTTTTGAATACTGCCAGACATGACATCAGGATCACTCATTGAGAGGAAATTATTATGCGCGCGCGCAGACGCATTCCGAAGCGAACGGATGTGTTCTTTTATTCATTTTGTTTATAAACACTAATGTTTTATTTCCCTTAGTCATGTGCTAAACCAAATATATAATAAGATGGGACAAGAAGCCAAACGGTTTGAGCAATCTCTGCCGAACACGTTCAATTTATTGTTCTTAAATTAGCAGAGGTTTTTGCGTTTTGTCGACTTTCGGGTTGCACATAGGCATGTAGTCTATCTTAATTCTGACTTGCCTGGTGGCGTACTGCTGTACCAGGTATTGTAATCTCATAGGTACTGATAACTAAATTTAAAAGGTTATTAATTGATCGTTGTGGTGCAGTTCTGTATATTATTATTATTAAATTCTTTATTGCACAAAATAAGTGTACAAAGGCGAAGATTAATGCCTACAATGCATTTTCTAACATCTAACCTTTGGGAGAGTGTGAGATTAAGGGTAGTGCCGATATCAAGTTTAACAATATAGAATATACTACACACACTACATACTAATAGATACTTACACTGTTACATAAATTACACATATACCTATAAATATAGTATATGTTTTATTTTGTAAATCTGATATAGCTGAGTTTTCCTGAGGTCACTGGAATCTGCTAAGCTGCTGGTCTTCTGCTAATAGCTCAGTTATTGGACCACTTTGCTGCTTAGTAGAATCATTTAAAAGAATTAAATTAATGACGTTTCATAAATGTCTGTAATAGGTTTACGTGAATAAAGATATTTTGGAGCTCATGATGATGAGTCTTGTTGCATAAAGAGGATTCCTCTAAATGTAAACCAGCCTTAAGTCGGTCGCAATTCTTCTATTCTCTCTTCCACACAAGATGGACCAGGGCCCCGGCTTTTGACCTACGCATGTCCGCTCGATTTGCTTTTCATTAGAATATTTCGAACTGATACGTAAGTCGAAAGCGCCAGAAAGGCCCCTGGCTCGGTAAATCCATGAGATGCTAAGAAATTTGTCTTCCCTTCTTGGAACTACAATCGCAATCGTTACGTTGCATATAGTGGTTAGTATTTATTTATTTATATAGTACATATATTATCACACATATAACATCCAAGTCGTTTGCAGTTGTGGCTGCAAGGCTTTGGAATGACCTACCGACGGAGGTTAAAGAGCTACTCAGCTATTACAGAGCTATATTTAAAAGATTAGTTTACAGACACTTTTTAGGTTCATAATTTTCATTGATTGTTGCTTATTATTATCCTACATCATCAGTACGTAGTACCTAATTTATGTTTATGTAGTATATAAATAGTATAACTTATTTATGTAGTTTATATATGTATGTGTGTATGAATTCGTATGTAATTTTATTAATAAATATTTATTATAATCAATAAATAATATTTTATAGACGTATATTTTTAATATATTTAATTTTAATTGATATATTGCACCTACCTCATATAAATGTTCTCGTTGTCCCGAAGGTCTGACAGGCAGAGAATGTCAAGCGACATTATGTCATGCCTTTGTATATTTATGTGCAATAAAGTTTTAAATAAATAAATAACATAGAATAATTATAACTTATCTAATATATGAACCATTTAGGTGTCACAGCATTCACCAATATAAAAAGAAGAAGAAATTAGAAACATATTACTGCTAAAACAAAAAAAAAATAACAAAAACTAACAAATTTACTAAATAAAAATGTATGACTTCTAAAATAAAATTATTATTTTTTTCTCTTTTTTAATAGAACTAATAAGGAAACATAAAAATTGCATTTTGCTACCTTAAAAAACGAAAACAAAACACTTGTTTTAAATAAATTATAAGCTACTCATACTGACACATCAATATACGGTTTGAAATGTTCGAGAACATTTTTTCTGAATACATTGTAACGGTCAATAAATATGTCGATATCATTATTGGCACTGCAGAGACTACTGTAGGTGTTGCACATTGGGGATGTTGACGAATGTGAACCTACATTAGTTCTTGAGGGAGGACAGCACAGGATCTCGGTTATAGGACGATGTGTAATTTTATAGGTTACTGTCAAGGAAATGTGTTGCAAGAGTTCGATACATCTAGTATTTATTTTATGCGAAAATATGTCGTTGTATTTACAAAGGTATGTGGAACAAGTAATTAGCACACGCGCGCTAAATGGTGTCTAAAGAAAATTAGACAGTTTCGTTCGTTTTAAGAGTGCTATTGCGTAACTTTTCCAATCATTTTTTGACAGCTCCAGCAGCGTTTGTTCTAGAGCTATTTTAGTGACTACCTAACCTATTTGCAATACTAGAATAACTGAGATTATGAAATGAAGTGATTTTTTTTTTTATTTTTTTTATTTTTTAGAATTATGGTATAGGTACAGGGATGTAAATTATTATATGTAATTATATCACATGCTTCGCTATTTCTAGCATACAAATATTTATTTAGTCACATGACTTTGTCGAGCTTAGTGTCTAGGTATTCTTTTGTCGAATAAAAACATTTATTAACCAGCATTTGTTTGACTCTTAATTTTAACAGTTTTAGTGGCAGCTCCCTTATAGTAACTGGAAGCTTATTAAATATCTTTGTTGCCACCGCATAACAATTTCGGCTATATTGAGTACTTTTATGCGCTGGAATAATTATTCTACTAGGATAACGCGTTTTAAAATTGCAATTATCCCCAAGAGTTTTAAAAAGTTAGGGGTGGTTTTTTACAAATAATTAGCATCATTACCACATCCTCTACAACATAAGAGTCCTAGAGCTTTACTGTTGGAGATGGACTTTCCAGAATTTTCTGGAGAATTTAGCATAGATTAGCCACGCTCTGGCAAGACGGGCTGGCGAGGGTTTTTGTTAATTTATAATGACAATTTATTAACAATTTCACAAGTTGGTATTAGTGGAACCGGGACCGACGGATTAACGTGGTCTTCGAGGCACGGAAACGATAGTGTTGTTAATATACCGGGTGATAATAATATTTGAAGCATGCAGACGGTTGGGATGGGATCTGTATGTCTCCTGAATAAAGAAAATAGACAAATATATATAAAAGTATTAGTATTAATTGTACTCCGGATGCAGATCCCGGTTGCTGATGCTGTCCGCGTGCTGCTGTCAATCCTACAGGGCTACATTACATCTCACTTACTGTTAGGGTACACTTTCCTGTAGGTAGGGCAGCCTAGAATTATTTAATTTAGAACTCTTTTTAATTTAATTATTAATTTGATCTTTAGTTTTTTTCTTTTTTAATTTAATTTAATTCAATATTGGATATCTCTCAATTTTAATTGTGTTATTGTTTTTTTGTTTAATTGAATTTCTATATCTTTTGATTGTATTTCACACCTTTTGACACCTAAGTATCAGTAATAAAGTATGTTTCCTAATTTGGCCAATGTATAAACTCAATTATATACCTTTATGTTCTGTAATGTGCTATGGAAATGAATAAATAAATAAAAAAATAAATGATTTTGTATAGTCTTACACTAGACTAATATGTTAATCTATTGATAGAAACAAACAACTTTTTCTAAGAAACCATATGTCGAAAGTGACAAAAATAGGCTTCTGCGTAAAAATTCATTTTGGTGCAACTAAACCTAAGTAAACATATCGTTTACCGATTACGTTATGTCAAGCGGAAAACGTAAGCTCCCATTCTAACCCCACTGATTGACACCGGTGGCTGGTTACGAAAGCGTACCTACTGAAAACGTAACAGCCCCACCTAATACCATATTGGATATGCCATCGCTATTTGATATCAAGTCGCGATGAACGCCGCGCGGGTTTACCAAAGCATGCCTGGTCCGCGACCTTTGCCATTTTTCGGGAACTCCTGGCGTTTCGCTCTAGGCCTTAAACCGTGGAAAACTAGTGCTTTGGATGGAGCGTTGTGGACTTTAAGAGCTATGGCTGGTAGTGGTGAAGCGGCTAAAGTGGCGGAATTGTTCGGACATCCGGATTTAGTTTTTCCGTTCTCGGCTGAGGAGACGGAACGGGTGTACAGAAGAGAAGACGCCATGCCTCACAGGGCTGTAGCACCGTGTCTTAAGCATTACAAACAAGAGTTACGTAAAGGTTTTTTTGGTGATGAACCCGGATTGATTGGGGTGTAAGTGTAGTTTCAAATACAGTTTTAATAAGTATCCAAAAAAAGTAATATTTTTAGGTGTGTGAGATATATATTTTTTAAATCCTAAAAAATGTTGCACATGCTCGTCAACTAGAACGTTTTAAAACGCTCGTTCCGAGATACGGTAATAGTAACCTAAGCATGCTTAAAGGTGTTCCGAGACGTGCATAAACTGTTTTGCCAAAGCTATGTGACGTCTCAAATTCCATCATTCTTCGCGCTTAGACTGCTCACGATATCGAGGTAGATCGCTCTGAGTTGTTTGTCATAATGTCGCGCGCCATTTTTTAGGTTTATTTAATATTAGGTTTTCTTTAAAATTATTTAATATTGTAATTCGTTTATACTGTTTGTATATTACTTCTAATACAAATCTATAATTAATATTTAAGTATGATGTAAATAAAAATGTCTGTAACACGGCAAGTTATTTTAGAAGACCAAAGTGAGTTAATAATAGTTAACCTTACACATATAAAGGTGAATAAACCGAGAGAAATGTGTTTTTTTTAGTATCATACTCAAAGTATAACTGCCTCCGTGGTCTAGCGGTTAAGTCCGTGGATTGGGACTTGGAGGTACTGGGTTCTATTCCTGGTCGGATGATAGTTTACTATCATACTCAAAGATGTGGAATCCGCAATTTATCATCCATACTTTTAAAAAAATCTATTATGTTAAGAATAAGAATGTGATTTTGCGAATGTGTTCGCACGCTCGAGCCGTATAATATTAATAATAAAGAGCAGATAGAATGAGGATTCGCTCGTTTGGTCTAAACCCATCTACGCTACATTGTTTGCAGGCTGGTCATTACTTGAATGTCAGTCGCGTGCTTTTAACAAGCTGCCAAGTCAATCTTTTCGAACTCAAGCATCAATCGCTTCCGTGGTCTAGTGGTAACAAACGTTGCCGTGAACTCGGTAGGTCGTGGGTTCGATTCCCACCGGGGGCAAATAATTTGTCTCGGTCTGGGTGTTTATATTTATAATATGTATATATTTACAAAAAAAAAAGTATAATATGGAGTTTATCAACAATCTAGTACACACAAGCCTCGTAGCTTACCACGGAAACTAGATGGCGCTGTGTGACCTGTCTGGAAATATGTATTATTATTGTTATTATATTATTATAATTTTGAATAATTCTACTCCTGCTAGACTAAGTAGCTAAGTGGTCCAAAGAGTAAGATGTTAGCAGAAGAAAAGCAGCTTAGCAGATTCCAGTGATATCTTAATATTTAATCTGACTATGAATGGAATCTGCAAGAAAAACTTAGATTTACATAATAAAACATATACAGAATTACTCGACAACGATTAATTAATAAACCCTAGAATACTAAAGGATACGTTAGTATGATGTTTATTTAACAAATGATTATTTGTGTTTTGTGACAGACACGGCGAAGCGTGGTCTAGATTCAGATCGCGTGTGTCCAAGTCTTTGGCAGCGCCCGAGGCTGCTAGATCTTCAGTGCCAGCGCTTGATGATGTAGCCAACGACTTTATACTGAGGTGAGAAGCAATCTATTTTTTTTTTTTTTTGTTAAGGTGCTAATAATAGTAGAAGATGCCTAAAGGCATAAAGATCGCCTGTGCGCTAATTTTAAGTTATTTAACTGTGTGCAATTATTATTATTAATATCCTTATTGCACGAAAAAAATGTACATATGCAAAGATTAATTTTCTAACATCTAACCTTTGGGAGAGTATGAGATGAAGGGTAGTGCTGATAAAAAAATAAAATAACAAACAATATAACTACATACTAAGAAATACATACATATTATATACTAGATTTACCAAATATTTATTGTCAGCACGATGCTGATTTATGTTTGTCCAAAAAATATGCAGTAACCAAGCGTTTGAAGACATGGACTGACGGTGCCTGTCTAATAGCCAGAGGTATTTTGTTTCACTGCATTAAATATTTATTATTATTCCCTTGAACACAGAATCCTAGAGATGGACCTTCTGATGACAATTTTTTTACGATTCCATAAGTTGGTTTTAGTAGAACCACGATTAAAAAAAACGTGTTAAAAAAGCTTATTTCGAAATTCGATAACAAGGGGACTAGAAAAAAGAACATTGTAATATAAAAAGTTCAATCGTAAATTCCGAATATTCTCCGCCAGGACCTGTCACATTCTCAGACCTCGCAAAGGCTAAGGCCGCCCCTGATCACATCTATATATAGTACTTTTTTTTGTAAATATAAAAAAACAGTTTATCATTTTATGCAATGTGATCCATTTATCGGTTGAGTAGGCAGTAATATCAAATTAACAATGTATAAAATAGCACAAATGCATAATAAGTGGTGTAGGTATGTGTGAAGCATAACAGAACCCATTTTAACAATGACTTAATGTGCCCATCCTAGCTGGATGCGTCTGTAAAATAGGCAGATTGGTCTCGGCATGCTATATCTTTTTCTTTTTTTTTTTATTTGAATCGGGTTTATAGGTAAAATATCGAATAATCCAAATGTAATTGTTGTGTTTTTCACTTTTTTACCTATTTGTATGTATCATATGTTTTTTTTTTCTCCGTATAAATAAATAAATATTTGTCGACTTAACAACTAATAAATATATTTATTAAGCTTCCAGTTACTATAGGGAGCTGCCACTAAAACTGTTCAAATTAAGAGTCAAACAAATGCTTGTTAATAAATGTTTTTATTCGACAAAAGTATACCTAGACACTAAGCTCGACAAAGTCATGTGACTAAATAGATATTTATATGCTAGAAATAGCGAAACTGTCATATTTTTATTTTATATTATTAGGTAAACCATACAGCACTTAACATTATTATTGGCAGAATGGTACCAATTGGCCTTTAGAGGATTACACAAGTAGCATGCATTTAGTTTTTGTAAAAAAATGTAGCGAAAATAAAGAGAAACGCACTGCCGACAAACATAAACCCATAAATATAGACGCCCATATAAGCCCGGGCCATCAGCCAGCACGCGCCCCTCCCCACCATACCACAGACAGAATTATATGTATACATATTTGTATCCTAAATTCAGTTAACAATAGATAGTAGGATACATGAGACATATAACAATTTACATTCCTGTACCATCGATGTTTCTGATTTAAAAAAACTGTATTTAATTACTGTCTCCGTGGATTAAGACTCGGAGGTACCGGATTCGATTCCTGGTCGGGACACAAAAATATTTATTAATGTAAATAAATACATTTAATTAATATTTAATTTATTTGTGATATTTCTCTCCTTTGGTACGCTGGAGACATCGACGAGCTTGCCACTTGTCATGATTGGCTTATAGTAAAGTTGGCTAAATATGAATCCGCTTATTTATAAGCGTGGTTTCTGACCACCCCGAAAGGGAAACGGTCGTGATGATACTTTTATTTTTGTATTCAATGACTGAGCCTATACTTAATTTTACTAAAGTCAATGAAAGTGTAAAATGTATAGGTACAAGTTTGATTATATAAATAGTGGCTATTCTGATTATCAACAAGTCGATTGGTGATTAGTCATAGATTATTGCGTGTCGTTACAGCCCCTAGAACACAGCGTTCTAGACCTCCACTGCTGGAGATGGGCCTTCCAGAACATATATCTGGAGAATTTGGCCTAGACTCGCCACGCTGGCCAGGCGGCTTGGCGAGGATATGATGTCAATTATTTTTATGACAATTTATTAACGATTCCACAAGTTGGTATTAGTGAAACCAGGACCGACGGCTTAACGTGCTCTCCGAGGCACGGGAACAGTGGTGTTGTAAATCTATGACTGGAGTACGTAAGAAAAGTGTATTTCTCATTCATACAGACAGACAGAGACTTATTACGATCAAATAAATAAAACACTAGCTGAAGGTGCATTAAAAAGTATTCGTAACAAAAGGGCATGTATGAAGAGATTGATGAATGTCGACGAAGCGAAAAAGGTATGTCGTGATCGCCTCTAGTGGCGCTCAATTGTCTCTGCCTACCCCGCAAGAGATCTGGCGTGCTATGTATATATGTATTATTCGATTGTAATGTAAACTAGTTATGTCATGAACAAAGTAAACTGAACACAGTCTATTTGCAACCGGACCGAAAATTGTTGACCCGCGAACATTGCCCAATAACGTTAACGTATGAAACACACCTAAAATACTTTGTGTTTTAGAAATTTTTGGCCTTTTAATAGAAACTCCTCCTTAGTCGGTACCTCAATGATAGGGAACGTGACTCCGTCGCAATCGCACTTCCAGCAGATATTCAGATTCATTTACTGTATCGGCTGCTCGTCAGTGGAACAAGCTTCCACTGACCATCAGACAAGCTCCTTCAATTCACATCTTTAAAAAACAACTTAATACTTTCTTTTTAAACAAGCAGAACAGTATATTTTAAATAAAATATTTCTTCTTAATAATATTATATTATCTTCATATACTATATATATATTAATAAGTATTTAAGTAGTCTATGTATACATACTATTTATGTAGTTTATTCAAATTTAAAATAAGGTTAAAATTGCACCCCACATATTATACTGTCTCACTCTCCCAAAGGTTAGCTGGTAGAAAAAGCCGAAAAGGCTTTAAGTTCGCCTTTGTACATACTTTTAAGTTAAAGTGCAATAAAGTATTTTAATAATAAAATCGCAGCTCATCCACCAGCCGTCTCGCTCCTCGGCGTAGTGGATGGCCTGGTGTACAGGGATGTTCAGGTGGTCAGTCACCTGACTTCTTCCTCTTGTTCTTTTACCGTCTACCTTGACCGTTTTTTTTTCTAGATTATTGTCTCCTCTTGATGTAAACTAGGTTATGCTTGGCCAAATTTGCGCAATTCTTACGATAAAATTGAAGGTTATTAAAGGAATCGTAAATTTTGACATTTAACGGTTGCGCTAAAAAAAACTATACGTATAACTAAACCAAACTCTAAGTACCAGTATTAGTATTTCAATTATCCTAATGAGGTTAACTGGTAGATAAGTGGAAGATTACCAGTTCCACGCATATTTGAGTTTAAAAAGCTAAACGACAAGACATTAAAATATAATTTTAAAACAACTTCAATAAACAAAACAATTTTATTTAACGTTCCTATCATTATCTTATTTTTTGAAATTTACATACATACATACATATCTTCACGCCAAATCCCTTGCGGGGTAGGCAGAGACAATTGAGCGCCACTTGTCGCGATCACGACATACGAGGGGCGTTCAAAATATTCTCGGTATTGATACGTTACAACCTCTTTTATATATATATTTGTTACTGGCCGCTAAGATTCATCCATTGACATTAAAAAAAAGTAAAATTGGAACCGAGATGTTCTTTTGTTTTTCTGCAATTGCCGAACAAACATGAACACCATGAGCGAATTAACAATTTTAACGAAATTAGAGCACCGATCCGTCATAAAATTCTTGACAAAACAGGGTAAAAATCAAAAAACCATAAAAGAGGAAATGGATTGTGTTTACCGTGAGTCTGCTCCTTCTTTATCTACTATTCAAAAATGGTCAAGCGAATTTAAGCGTGGAAGGGAGAGTATTGAAGATGACCCTAGACCTGGCCGGCCTGTAGTGGCTACCTCACAAGAAAATATCGATAAAGTGGAAAAACTTATATTGGAAGACGGCCGAGTGAAGGTAAAATCTATAGCTCAAGTAACCAATCTCTCTATTGGTACCGTACATGACATTATACATGACCATCTTAATATGTCAAAAGTAAGTGCAAGATGGGTTCCGCGAATGCTGACGCTTCTTCAAAAGGATATGCGTGTGGCTTGCTGTTCAGATTTTATCGACCTGTGTGGTGAAAATCCCGATGAGGTGCTGCAAAAAATAGTTACTGGAGATGAAACCTGGGTTCATCATTATGACCCAGAGAGCAAACAGGAGTCCATGCAGTGGCACATTAAGGGTTCAGCTCATCCCAAGAAGTTCAAGGTAATCCCGTCAGCTGGCAAGGTCATGGCCACAATATTTTGGGATTGTGAAGGAGTTTTGCTTATCGATTATAAAGAAAAAGGTGTAAATATCACAGGGCAGTACTACGCTAACGTTATACGTCAATTAAGAGATGCGATCAAAGAAAAGAGGCGAGGAAAGTTAACCAAAGGTGTTCTGCTTCTGCATGACAACGCCCCTGTCCATACTGCTCATATTGCCAAGGCAGCTATTGTTGAATGTGGGTTTGAAACTGTTACTCATCCACCCTATAGTCCGGACTTAGCCCCAAGCGACTTCTTTTTGTTTCCCAATCTTAAAAAGGATCTGCGTGGAAATAAATTTTCTGACGATGAAGCGTTGAAGACGGCCGTGGAGGAGCATTTTTACACCAAAGATAAAAAATATTTTTATGAGGGATTAAAAAAAATAATTGATCGATCTTATAAGTGTATGAACATAGGGGGGGAGTATATTGAAAAATAAAAATATCAAACTTTTCGTACTTGTTTGTTTTTATCCACATACCGAGAATATTTTGAACGCCCCTCGTACCTCTTTCGCTTCTTCGACATTCATCAACCTCTTCATACATGCCCTCTTATTTCGATGGCTTTTTAATTCACCTTCAGCTAATGTTTTATTTATTTATTTTTGAAATTTAATTTGATTATTTATTTTGACATACACAATTTTGTATTTTCTTTTTTTTTTTCTTTATTAAAATAATAATAATAATTTTATTATATAATTTTAATATAGTTTATTTTCTAGATTTTAAGTGACAACGCCCTTGTACAGCAGCATCTATGTAGGTATTGATTGTTTGTAGTGTTAAGTGGTAAATGACGATGGCTGTTCTTTGCTATTAATGGTATACCTCTGCTATCCAGCCATGATTGGTAAACAATAATATGTATAAGTGACAAAACCGAGTGTACTTAATGTATCTTATGGTTAATAAATAAATTGAAATTTCAAAAGTAAAGTATCATCACGACCATTTCACTTCCAAAGTCAAGTTCAAAATATCTTTATTCACGTAAACTTATTACAGGCATTTGTGACACGTCATTATTTTAATAATTCGATTCTGTTAGTGGAAGACTAAGCAGCGAAGTTGTCCAAAGAGTAAGCTGTAGGCAGCTGGTACTTAGTTTTGTACTCTGTAGACATCGACGAGCTTACCACTTGTCATGATTGGCCGGCAGTAAAGTTGGCTATTGAAACCGGGACCGACGGCTTAACGTGCTGTCCGAGGCACGGGAACGGTGGTGTTATAAATCTATGATAAATGTACGTAAGAAAAGTGTATTTCTCATTGGTACATGCCGGTTTCAATAATACCAACTTGTGGATTCGTTAATAAATTGTCATAAATAATTGACATCATACCCTCGCCTAGCCGTCTGGCCAGCGTGGGTATGTTAATAAAAATTTTTGTGCCCCGACCAGGAATCGAAACTTCTACTTCTCAGTTCTACCTGTTTGTGGCAATCCCGAAAACCCCGAGATTAGCCAAGTAAAGTCCCAGGATTTTTAGGGCCAGGAAAGGGCCGGGATTCCGGGATTGTATTTTCTAATTACAATGCTAATAAAAGTAAATTATACTACTTTTTTTTACCTCGCCAAGCCGTCTGGCCAGCGTGGCGAGTGTAGGCCAAATTCTCCAGATATATGTTCTGGAAGGCCCATCTCCAGCAGTGGAGGTCTAGGACGCTGTGTTCTAGGGGCTGGAATGAATGTAATGAAAGTTGACTAAATGTGAATCCGCTTATTTATAAGCGTGGTTCCTGACCACCCCGAAAGGGAAACGGTAGTGATGATACTTTACTCTGATTTCAGATTGGAATCACTGGTGGACGAGCAACGAGAACTCCCAAAGGATTTTATTACCGAACTCTACAAATGGGCATTAGAATGTAAGTAGAGAAAACTCAACACAAAGGATATTATAGTCTCAAGATACGTTAATTACATACGGCGGCATAGTGTTAGGGACTGATATCAGTCATTAGTGTCTGATTCCAGTTGCTATCATTCATGGACCTTGCGCGCTACTTACCATCAGGTGAGCATGTCATCAATAAGTGTAAAATGTAACATAGCAGTAAAAGTAATATCATTCATCATTTATTACAGCCCCTAGAACACAGCGTCCTAGACCTCCACTGTTGGAGATGGGCCTTCCACAACATATATCTGGAGAATTTGGCCTACACTCGCCACGCTGGCCAGACGGCTTGGCGAGGTAAAAAAAAGTAGTATAATTTACTTTTATTTGCATTGTAATTAGAGAATACAATCCCGGAATCTTTCCTGGCCCTCAAAATCCCGGGACTGTACTTGGCTAATCTCGGGGTTTTCGGGATTGCCACAAACAGAAGAATTGAGAAGTAGAAGTTTCGATTCCTGGTCGGGGCTCAAAAATAGTTATTAATGTAAATAAATACATTTAATTAATATATTTTTTTTATACTAGCACGACATGTGACCCTGCCCCCACCTGATGGTAAGTGGCGCGCAGGGTCCATAAATGTTAGCAACTGGAATCAGACTCTATGTCCGACATCAGTCCCTAACACTATGCCGGCTTGACTAGATGCCTTTTCACACTTCGCTTGAAGGACTCCAGGTTATGTGAAAGTGGAAACACAGAGGCTGGAAGAGCATTCCACATCTTTATTGTGCGACAGATGTATGAGTCACCAAATTTATAGGTCCGCGAAGGGATAGTGACTACGGTATGTGGGTGCATATTCTGACCTGTGCGTGTGGTTCGGTTGCGGAATGGAAAGGAAGGAATTAGGTTATAGAGCTCTTCAGAGCACTCACCATAGTATAGCCGGTAGAACACGCTCAGAGAAGCTACATCTCGGCGAAGCTGCAGGGATTCGAGAGTTCCAGATATAGTGGCATCGTCCACAATTCGAACAGCTCGCCTCTGTATATTTAATTTATTTGTGATATTTCTCGAGTTTGGTACGCTGGAGACATCGACGAGCTTGCCACTTGTCATGATTGGCCCTATAGTAAATTTGGCTAAATGTGAAGTTATTTATAAGCGGATGACCACCTCGAAAGTTTCTCTTTCTCGTCGTTATAATAAAAAAACAGCGTTGAACCTGAGCGAGCGTTTTCAGCTGCTGCTGCTGAAGCAGGCTTGGAAGTCCAACATTGGATGCTTTGATATTTCTGCGGTTGTATTTACGAAATTCTAAATAGTTTTTTTGTGTTGAACTTTTGATTTCCTGGAAAAGTATAGTTTGTTTTGTCTTTACTTACTATATAGTGATTTGTGTTGTCATTAAAAAAAATTTGTTCGTATCCACTAATTGTAATTGTTTGACAAAAGTTCGAATCAAATCAGGATTACATATTTTTTAGGTCCTTCGACCTATCATCGTTTACAATGATATAGGTTGAACGACATTCAAATAATAAATTGACGCATCGGGTCACCAATCAATAACAAAGGACCTATAACAAAGGTGACACTACTAGGCACCATTCTAATTTGATTGTACTTCCCACTATATCGGTTTATAAAATCTATTTCTGTGACAATAATCTTAACCAGAGCTGTGGTAGCTCGATTTTAAGAACCCCCGGCATGTACCAATGAGAAATTCATTTTTCTTACGTACATTTGGTAGGGAGGGGAGTAGAATGGTGGATGGTTAGCGTAAATTACTAAGTTCAGGACGCAAGCCAAGCATTTGAATATCTTATAATTAATTTACAGCAGTTGGTGCGTGGGCATTAGGATCAAGACTTGGGTGTTTAAACGAAGACGAAGCTGGTGCAAAGAAAATCATCAAATGTATCCACGGATTTTTTCATAGCGTCCCAGAATTGGAACTCTCAGCACCATTATGGCGTCTCTATGCTACACCGGCTTACAAAACCTACATCCATGCGTTGGATACTTTCAGAACATTGTGTCTGAGTCGACTAACGGATAAAGGAGTGTGTGGACAAATAGCCCAAAAGGAAGGCTCTAAAGTTGGAACTATACTAGCTTTGGATCTGATTTTAGTAGGTGTTGATACAACTGCAGCTGCTGCGGCTAGTACTATATATCTTTTAGCTACGAATAGAAGAGTCCAAAAAGTATTGAGGAAGGAATTGGATAAGAATTTGGTGACAGATAGAACATTGACTAGCAAGGATTTAGACAAGCTGCCGTATCTTCGGGCGTGCATCAAGGAAGCATTAAGGTACCCATTCTATTTATTATTTCCAGTAATTTTGAAACTAAATAATTTTGAATTGGAACAAAAAATACACCTTAAATAAAACATTTTGATTTGGTAAGGTATGTTATGTTTGATTAAATATTTAATTTACACAGAAAAATAATCAATATTAAAGCTTAAAGTACGATAAAAAAACTGCACCGTATTGTCGTATGTAAAATCATAATAGAGCTGATTATAAGATATATTATAAAATATAGTCCTACGCCGCGTCTGTCTGTCTGTTCGTGAAAACTTAAACAATATATAGATATAGTTCTCGAAGAAGGTTTTAGTATATAATTTGTTAGGTTTTTGTTAGGTAAACGTAAACCCTAAGAGATATAACAAAATAATGAATGCATTTCGTGTCGCCGTTTACACGGGCAAGCCGGGCAAAACAGCTAGTAAGATATATAATCAGCTTTTTTTATTGTAAGATTACTGTATTTCGTGGGAAGCTACAAGCATAAAGCTTTCCCTTGTAGGGATTTTCTTTTTAACACGCCGCACCTATCAATCAAGTATATCCTTACTTACTATACAAGCAAGTATGAGAGTTTTACATCCTGCCCGACACAAGTTTACACACAGGTTTATCTCGAAGAGCCACTCTCAACATTAATACAAAACATGTGATGCGACTTTTTGGTACTTTAGCTACAACACATATTGACTCTACGAGCATTTGTCCAGGCTCAGTCCCTGAAAAGGCAACTAAATTAAAACACAATAAATATGAATATATATTTCTCCTTTTTATAATCAAATCTTTTTTTCTGTAGTAATATATATGATACACAAAGATATTTAATAAGCTTCCAGTTACTAGATATAACTACACTAAAACTGTTCAAATTAAGAGTCAAACAAATGCTGGTTAATAAATGTTTTTATTCGACAAAAGAATACCTAGACACTAAGCTCGACAAAGTCATGGGACAAATAAATATTTGTATGTTAGAAATAGCGAATTATGTAATATAAAAAGTAAAAAAAAGTATCATCACGACCTTTTCCCTTTCGGGGTGGTCAGAAACCACGCTTATAAAGGATTCACATTTAGCCAACTTTACTATAGGCCAATCATGACAAGTGGCAAGCTCGTCGATGTCTCCAGCGTACCAAACTCGAGAAATATCACAAATAAATTAAATATTAATTAAATGTATTTATTTATATTAATAAATATTTTTGTGTTCCGACCAGGAATCGAACCCGGTATTACATATAATAATTTACATCCCTGTACCTACCATGTTTCTGACAAATAAATTATTTCATTTCAAATCATTTATTTCCTTCGGTTATCTTGTAACAACTTGGATATTGTCAACACTAAAATAATGACAAAAACATAAACTAACAAACAAAGACATACCGTAACAGGTAATAATCCAGAATTATGTGTATATATAGAATTATTATATTATTATATAGCATTATTGCCATAAGCAAGGTAATTGTTACTTAATAACTACTTAATATAAGATCGTGGCTGTAAATGGGCCGTGTCAACTAAGTATAAATTCGTGTCTGTAAAAGTCAGCTTGCAATCTAACAAAAATAATAAATATCAAATCTTAATACTAGTTCGTGGCTGTAAACGGGCCGTGTCACATTACAATGTAAATAATAATAATATGTCAATTAAACATATATTCGTGGCTCTAAAAGGGCCGTGTCATCTTATATTCTAAATTACATTAACAATAATAATAATAAATAGAAACATTAGGTCCTTGGCGTTTAGAATCAAACTTATTATTAAGAATGTAGGAAAAAAATGAGAGAAATTGCTGAAGATAGTCGCTCTAAAAAATATTTTAAACAAAAATAGTTAAAGAAAGAGCAGTGCAACGTGGGAATGCAGCCAGTGTACTTGGTCCTTTATTTTTTTTTTTGTTTTTTTTTTTTTAATTTTATATATTTTTTTGTAAATACTATTTAGAAAAAAAAACCGTAAAGATTAACGTAATAGGTCTTTACGCGATTTATACCTAAAGACATAATTTCTCCCTAGACGATGCAGTCAAGTCGCTCGATCGCGGTAACAAGAGCGACTGGAGAAGAACATAGTTTTGTAACGATTTAGTATAAAAATATATATTTTACATTCTTGAATATAATGTATATTTAGCGCTGGTCTCGTGTGGTTCACGAACTAGAAAATTAGATTAGTTTACATTCTTTAAAACCTACGGCGATGAGCAAAATCAAGCGATATTCTTAAGATCTAAATTCTATTTAATGAAAAAAGCATTAAGTTATCCCTTGTTTCTTTTATTTATATACCAGTATACTAGCACTTGCGCCCACCTGAAGGTAAGTGGCGCGCGAGGTTTACGAATGTTAGTAACTGGAATCAGACACTCATGACTGACATCAGTCCCCAACACTATGACGGCTTGACTGGGACTGACGGCAATTCGAGCCCGATCCCGAAACGTGTGGAACTTTACGGGGTATATCGGCACGAACGATGGACACTTTCCCGAACCGGCAGACTGGGCAAGCTACCACTATCAGTCAGCCTACCACCATGTCGCAGGAATCTCAGAGTCCTCTGTCTCCTTTACTTTGTTTTAAATGAGCCTGCGACACCGAAATACCTCAAGGACAAATTCGCTTATCTCTCTTCTTTTCATGATAAATCTCTCCGATCTTCTCACAACTCACTTCTTTCCGTTCCATCTCATCATTCCGGATTTGTTTCGAATTCCTTTGCGGTTGTTGCTACAAATCTGTGAAACAATCTACCTATTACCATAAGGCAGGCATCTACCAGATCATCATTTAAAAAACTGGTCTACTCACATTTTCTAAATAGCTCCCAACAAAATTTGTAAGTTTTATATGTATGTTTATTATTGTGTATATATTAGTATTTAGTATATTTATAAGTAGATTATATATAAGTAAGTTTATTATATAAGTATTTATATCTAATTGATGTGTCACTTATACTTTCCTTGCACCTACAGTGATTTGCAATGATGTCAAATGCCATTTCTTTTATTAAATAAAATTAATATTAAGCTTCGCATGGTGATATTTATATAAAAATAACTATTGAGTTTATTTGTAGAAATATTTTTGCTAATAAATAAAATCACGCTTGTTTTTTAAAGCCTTACTCTGAACATTTATGTGAATTAAATTTATCCTATTTTGTTTGTAACTGTAACTAAGTTCATCGGCTTTTTATCGATCGAGTTGCGAACCTCGGGAATTCCAGAGTAACTCCCTAGCTTGTAGATTTACATAACAAGTATAATGTTGCCAGCGTGTCGTAAAGGTATTTTTTATGTGCACAAATCCTTTTTGTATATTTTTTTATACACATTATTACCCTAGTTTTAGACGCAACGGATTAATGATTAATTCCTGGTTAAAGGTTAAGTTTACGGTTATTTTACGTCATGTCACGATGGACTAAGCTAATTGAAGAACAAGCTTTTTAATTCTTCATTCTTAGTGTATCACCGTACATTCCGACCGGAATTTGGTTAAGTCAATATAATTTAAACAAAATTGTACACAATATATAATTAACGTTAAAATATCTGTCTTGCCTGGAGAGTGCAATGTGAATACAAGGAGCAGAACTGGTAGTGTCATAGGAACATCAACACAATAACAAAAAATAACCAAAAATAAATTAAGCTGTTGTTGCGGCTGTATATGGGCCTTGTCAGTAAAATTATATATTATTACATACCTACTTAACTAATTAAATAAATATGTTATTTTAATAATTAACAATTAACAGCAAATTCCAGTTAGCGGCTGTAAAAGGCCTTTATTAAATATCAGTTTTTGAAATTACTCTAAAACTAATTGGCATCTCTTTTAGTTCAGATAAATTCATTGCATCTATGCGAAATTTTATGAAAGTCGGTCCAGTAGTATAGATGTGAAGGCGGAACAAACAGACAGACTTTTATCGCATTTACAACATTAGTACCATTCTATACCCTTACAAGGAAGAGGTACGTGAGGTGTTCGCCATTACATCTGATACACGAGATCATACTTTGCGGTGGAATGTAACTCAACTCCATAGATAAGGACGTACGTAATGACTATATATTACACATTATATATGTACGAGTAAATACATTGAGTTAACTTTACTATAGGCCAATCATGACAAGTGGCAAGCTCGTCGATGTTAAGATGCTAAGCAGTAAAGTGGTCCAATAAGTAAGCTGTTAGCAGAAGACCAGCAGCTGCAGATTCCAGTAACGTGTTAATGTTTAATCTGACTGAAAAAGGAATCTGCAAGGAAAACTCAGCTATATCAGATTTACAAAATAAAACATATACAGAACAACACTACAACGATCAATTTAGTTAGATCAATCAAGTTATTAACATTTTTATGGTTCTCTGACGAATATCACCGTTTCGAATTCTATCTATCAGTGAAATGTCAAGCATATCTCTCTCTTTATTCTTAGTGTATCACCGTACATTCCCACCGGAATTTGGTTAAGTCAATATAATTTAAACAAAATTGTACACAACATATAATTAACGTTAAAATATCTGTCTTGCCTGGAGAGTGCAATGTGAATACAAGGAACGAAACTGGTAGTGACATAGGAACATCAACACAATAACAAAAAATAACCAAAAATATAGGTACCTATATTAAATATAAATATCTACCTACCTTAGGTAAATAAATTAAATTAACTCTATAGCTCGGTACCTCGAATTTGTATATCAGACCCACTGTCACAGGGATGACGCACTGGTTGAAGACTTTTGTCTTCAGACATTGTGGTATGGACGATGTCCTAGCTGTATCCTAGCATCTACATAAGACTGACCAGTTATGCGCAGCTAACTTTAGAAAAGATGCCTTATAATAATTGATGATAAACTTACCACAGTTTAGCTCAAGATACAGTTTCAATTATTAAATCACTACAAGTTTTTGCTGGGTTCGATTCCTGATCGTAAGCACAAAATATTACATTTGTTTGTGACACTTTTCGAGCCTGGTACGCTAGAGACATTTACTTATAAACTCTTTATTGCACAAAATACTTAAAAGTAATGTATTTACAAGGGCGAACTTAATGCCTTTCGGCATTTTATAACAGCTAACCTTTGGGAGTGTGGTAGAGGATTTGTGGGGTGCATTATAAAAAACAATACATAATAATCGTTACATACTATTTAAATTCATATATATATATATATATATATATATATATGCTAGACTACGAAGGCAGTGTATATATAAATGCGTGGCTGTAAAAGACGTGTCATCTTGAAATAAGTAGTCTACTCGTACAATAGGAATTATGGGGTTTTCAGTGTCTCCTACAAAATTGACTCAAATGGAATTAGATGGTTTGCTAATTAAGGTATCGATATTTTATTATTTATTTATTGTAGCCCCTAGAACACAGCGTCCTAGACCTCCACTGCTGGAGATGGGCCTTCCAGAACATATATCTGGAGAAATTGGCCTACACTCGCCACGCTGGCCAGACGGCTTGGCGAGGATATGATGTCAATTTTTATTGACAATTTTTTAACGATTCCACAAGTTGGTATTAGTGGAACCGGGACCGACGCACGGCTTAACGTGCTCTCCGAGGCACGGGAACGGTGGTGTTGTTAATCCATGACAAACGCATAGAGAGGACATACATCATTTATTGTTGTAACATTATAACACGGAAGAGCACCGATATCCCGCACTACAGGGCAACCTCGTGTAGGTATCACAAACACATCACCCTATATTGTTCACCTATTTTACATCTGTAAACTTTTTGTGACAATAAATGATTTTATTATATATTATTATAATGTACGTAAGAAAAGTGTATTTCTCATTGGTACATGCCGGGTGGATTTGAACCGACCTTTGTAGGATTCAAGGAACGCGTTCTTACAACCGAGCCACCACCGCGCCATATCGATATAAAGAATACTAATCGCAAGAGGCAAGGCGGTGCCGGGTTAATGAGCTATGACCTTAAGTCCTATATTAGGATAGCAAAACCAATAGAAACATCAATGAATAAATTAGTTTAATCCAACTATGAAGGTTTCCAAGTAGACTTCTAAACTAAGAACTTAGTTGGACTTGCTTGTTCCATAATAAATGATTCTATTCTCGAATGAGTAAGTTATCCGAGCGACGTCATCAATTATTTTTTGACTTTACCTTCCGATTACTACGGGGTGGTTAGAAACAACTAGTTTTTTTAAAGATCGATACATTTAGTCGGCCCGGAAGGAAAATGATCGTGATGATGATGCATTTATATTTATGGACATAAATATTATTATTACTAGATTGTAAGCTGACACGGCCTTTTTACAGCCACAAATTTATATTTATGGACATAAATATTATTATTACTAGATTGTAAGCTGACACGGCCTTTTTACAGCCACAAATTTATATTTATGGACATAAATATTATTATTACTAGATTGTAAGCTGACACGGCCTTTTTACATACACAAATTTATATTTATGGACATAAATATTATTATTACTAGATTGTAAGCTGACACGGCCTTTTTACAGCCACAAATTTATATTTATGGACATAAATATTATTATTACTAGATTGTAAGCTGACACGGCCTTTTTACAGCCACAAATTTATATTTATGGACATAAATATTATTATTACTAGATTTTAAGCTGACACGGCCTTTTTACATACACAAATTTATATTTATGGACATAAATATTATTATTACTAGATTGTAAGCTGACACGGCCTTTTTACAGACACAAATTTATATTTATGGACATAAATATTATTATTACTAGATTGTAAGCTGACACGGCCTTTTTACAGCCACAAATTTATATTTATGTACATAAATATTATTATTACTAGATTGTAAGCTGACACGGCCTTTTTACAGACATCAAAGTACCTAGTTGTAGGTAAAAAGGTTGTTTTAATGTTTCAATTTCTCCAGAAATTTCTGGAAGGCCCATCTCCAACAGTGGAAGTCTAAACACAAGTGTTCTACTAGACTCTGTGATGATGTGAAGAAAAATTTAATTTAGTCTTCACTGCATGCAATTTCAACTAAATTGTTTTGTCTCGTAACAGAATTACAGTAAACGGTATGGTGAACTACGAGGGGCGTTCAAAATATTCTCGGTATTGATACGTTACAACCTCTTTTATATATATATTTGTTACTGGCCGCTAAGATTCATCCATTGACATTAAAAAAAAGTAAAATTGGAACCGAGATGTTCTTTTGTTTTTCTGCAATTGCCGAACAAACATGAACACCATGAGCGAATTAACAATTTTAACGAAATTAGAGCACCGATCCGTCATAAAATTCTTGACAAAACAGGGTAAAAATCAAAAAACCATAAAAGAGGAAATGGATTGTGTTTACCGTGAGTCTGCTCCTTCTTTATCTACTATTCAAAAATGGTCAAGCGAATTTAAGCGTGGAAGGGAGAGTATTGAAGATGACCCTAGACCTGGCCGGCCTGTAGTGGCTACCTCACAAGAAAATATTGATAAAGTGGAAAAACTTATATTGGAAGACGGCCGAGTGAAGGTAAAATCTATAGCTCAAGTAACCAATCTCTCTATTGGTACCGTACATGACATTATACATGACCATCTTAATATGTCAAAAGTAAGTGCAAGATGGGTTCCGCGAATGCTGACGCTTCTTCAAAAGGATATGCGTGTGGCTTGCTGTTCAGATTTTATCGACCTGTGTGGTGAAAATCCCGATGAGGTGCTGCAAAAAATAGTTACTGGAGATGAAACCTGGGTTCATCATTATGACCCAGAGAGCAAACAGGAGTCCATGCAGTGGCACATTAAGGGTTCAGCTCATCCCAAGAAGTTCAAGGTAATCCCGTCAGCTGGCAAGGTCATGGCCACAATATTTTGGGATTGTGAACGAGTTTTGCTTATCGATTATAAAGAAAAAGGTGTAAATATCACAGGGCAGTACTACGCTAACGTTATACGTCAATTAAGAGATGCGATCAAAGAAAAGAGGCGAGGAAAGTTAACCAAAGGTGTTCTGCTTCTGCATGACAACGCCCCTGTCCATACTGCTCATATTGCCAAGGCAGCTATTGTTGAATGTGGGTTTGAAACTGTTACTCATCCACCCTATAATCCGGACTTAGCCCCAAGCGACTTCTTTTTGTTTCCCAATCTTAAAAAGGATCTGCGTGGAAATAAATTTTCTGACGATGAAGCGTTGAAGACGGCCGTGGAGGAGCATTTTTACACCAAAGATAAAAAATATTTTTATGAGGGATTAAAAAAAATAATTGATCGATCTTATAAGTGTATGAACATAGGGGGGGAGTATATTGAAAAATAAAAATATCAAACTTTTCGTACTTGTTTGTTTTTATCCACATACCGAGAATATTTTGAACGCCCCTCGTAAGTTTATGCAACAAACAAAGCGTTATGAAATTTAGTTTTAACCTGTTGAACCATTCTTAATATTTGAAACAAATCCAATTCAAGTAATAATTTGAACACACATCTTCGCGCCAGATCCCTTGCGGGGTAGGCAGAGACAATTGAGCGCCATTTGACACGATCACGACATACCTCTTTCGCTTCGTCGACGTTCATTAACCTCTACATACATGCCCTTTTGTAACGAAGGCTTTTTAACGCACCTTCAGTCAGTGTGTAATACCGCGCGTTCCAGTTATAAGCCGCGCTAACATCACATCCTTAAACCAGCGCCATCAACCGTTTAATTTTAAAAGTTTTTTTAGTTTCGATTTCGACAGACATAGTCGATCTTAGACAATGCAATCCGCCTCACCTAAGGTAAGGTTGGCTAAACCTTAATATAATTTCTGTAATGATCAGCTTTCCCGATGAAGAGATTTTGCTAATAGTTAGAAGTTTTAACTTAAAGTGGGTTTTAGTTAAATTTTATAACTATTATTAAGTAATTATATATAGTATTAATAGAATATATTAAATTGCTGTTAATTTAAATAGTTATTTATGTCTCTTATTATCTTTATGATTGCACCTACATTTGATCAAATTTGTCCCCAAGGTTTGGCTGTCAGAGAATGTCTTCGGGCATTAAGTCCGCCTTTGTACTTTGTGCAATATAGTTTATAAATAAAAAATAAATAACTATTCAATTTTGATGAAGAATAACCCGCTTTATTCTAGAGTGCCGCTATTGCATTACCTCTCGTCGCGATGCACAGGCAAATCTAGTTACTTGTTATATTGTCTAGTAAAATATCAAATAATTAAGTTTATATCGATAGTTACTGTGCTGACATACGAGTATATAAGTGGGTACAGTTCCCTTGTGAAGTAGGCAGAGACAATTGAGTGACATCTGACGTGTGGACACGGGTCGACTGAAGCTGCGCGTTGTAGTCTTCATCCATAATGGGTAATAGTACTGCCCAATCTTGGTCTTGTTCTTTCTTTTTTTTTAAGACCAAGGCCACCAATATGTAAGTAAGACCAACACCAACCTTAGGCTCGCAAGACGCTTGCTCAGTCATTTTTTTCTAATTTTACTAAAATTTGACATATTTCTTACTTTTACGGGTTCTGTGGTAAAAATATCGAACCCTTACAGTAGATGACAGACGATTTTTTTGCTACCTACATCAGTCCCTAACACTATGCCGGCTTGACTAGATGCCTTTTCACACTTAGCTTGAAGGAATCTAGGTTATAGGAAAGTGCATTCCACATCTTTATTGTGCGACAGATGTATGAGTCACCAAATTTATAGATACGCGAAGGGATAGTGACTACGGTATGTGGGTGCATATTCTGACCTGTGCGTGTGGTTCGCCTGGTTACAACCACTGTATACATTTATGGATACATTTTCGTCAACAAGAACTTCAACCATTTCAAATTGCAAGTAAATAAGACTAGTAGTTCTCAAGACTACTAGTTTACGGACTGACACTAAAGTCTCACAAGTGTTCTCATGCAAGACCATGACCTAGACTTGCCCAATCTTGGTCTTCATCATCATCATGTGTCTCTCCACTGCTGGATATAGGCCTCCCCCAAGGCTCGCCACTGCACGCGGTCTTTTGCAACCCTCATTCAACCCCCACCAGCGAGTGTCAGTATTTACGACAGTACGTACGACATTACGGGGAGGACGCACTGGTTGAAGACTTTTGCCTTCAAACACTGTGGTATGGACGATGAGAGGATATGTCGATCTTGATCTTGCTTTGGGCAATTACAGCCGAGGATATTGTGATTGTTGTGTGTTGCAATTTCTAAAAAACGTAGAACATATGTATGTCTAGTGAGGTCGGCAACGGACATTCCAGAATTCATAGAAAAGTGCTTCTGGAGTATAGTTGAAATAACCCAACCTAGATTCCGAAGCCATACATACAGACGCTATTTATTCCAATACCACATCATTGAGTGCGCATTGAGTATCCTAAAATAAAATAACTTTATTCGAAGTCAAAGAGTTCAAGTTTACATTTTATAAGTAGGTAGGTATGAAAAAATATTTAACGCAGATCATAGAGTGACGTAAACTATCCAGCAGTATTTGTAAAACCCTGCAACCCGAACCAAGAGTACCTGGATTCCGGGAAGCAGTATTCATTGTGTGCGGTACAAGTATGATTCGATATATGTATTTATACACTAAAGAAACTATGATGGAATAAATAGATATTGAATGAACTTTAAGCAATGATAATAATATTTTTATGTTTTATATTGAATAGATGAAAATATAATATTTATATAAATGAAATAAGAAACATATAAGTAAGATAAATATATATTAAAATAGATTAGATAGAAAACTACCTACCTAATTATTTATTTATTTAAAAGTAGTAGACATTTTCTGACAGCCAAACCTTGGGGACAAATTTGAACTATTATAGGTGCAATGAAAGAAATATTTAAAAAATTAGGAAGAAAAATTGACAGCTTAATTATACACTTACATATTATATTGTTATATATACTATAATATCAATATACTAAATACTAATATATACATAATACTATACATAAACATACATATATACACTTACTAATATTGTGAGGAGCTTTTCAGGTAGTGTAGACGAGTAGATATATAACCTGTGTATTAATGTTACATACTTTTCAGAATAAAGCCTGTGATCCTGGGCAACGGACGAAGCCTTCAGTCGGATGCTGTAATCGCCGGATATCAAGTACCAAAAGGGGTATGTACAATGTCGAACGAAATAATAATAATAAGGAATGCGCGCCTAATTTTACTCCCAAGTGTAGTTTGAATGAATGACTGAATTCATACAATTGACCTACCAGGTCAATATAATTGCTTACTGCCTACGTAAGTAATTCCTCCGAATAAGAATAATTTACACGAGTTTGAGATATGGCCTTGACATGGACCCGAAAATTAAATGAAGATAATATAGACTTGGCAATTAATAGATTCACTGTGCGAACCTTTGTGGTCCAGAAGTATATTATACTTTCTATACAGGGGTTAGGGTTCCAATAATTTGTTAATTGCCTGTAATATATTGTAAATCATATCCTGTTAACTCTTAAATACTTATTGTGAAGAAAATAAAAGATTATTATTATTAGCTAAAACACAATTTCTGGGGTTCCTCTTGTACAAACCACCACTCCTAACCAGTTATTCATTATTAAAATTATTATTATTATTTCAGTCTCACGTAGTATTCCCCCACTACATCCTGTCTCACGAGGAGCGCTACTTCCCCTACCCTCAAGAGTATGTCCCAGAACGTTGGCTCCGAGACAGCACCCAGCACACTTCGGATTGTGAACACGCGCAAGTTTGCAGACGCCAGAAAGAAGTGGGCATACACCCGTTCGCGTCGTTACCGTTCGGGTTCGGACGGCGAATGTGCATCGGGAAACGATTCGCCGAAACTGAACTCCAACTCTTACTGGCTAAGGTTTGTATAATATGTTATTATTATTAATTAAAATACTTCTCTCTCTCTCTCTCTCTTAACTCTCTTAACTGTGGCGTTGTAAATCTATGACAAGTTCGCCTTGGTATATACTTTCACTTGAAACTATATACCAAGGCGAACTTGTCATAGATTTACAACGCCACAGTTAAGAGAGATCACGTTAAGCCGTCGGTCCCGGTTCCACTAATACAAACTTGCGGAATCGTTAAAAAAAAATTACATTATATCCTCGACAACCCGTCTGGCAAGCAGCGTGGCACGGTCGGGCAAATTCTCCAGATATATGTTCTGGAAGGCCCATTTCCAACAGTGGAGGTTCTAGGACACTGTGTTTTAGGGGCTGTATAGAATAAAAAATAACAGAAAAACTTTCTTAATTGTCTTGAAAAATAAAAATAAAATTAATCGAACGGCAAGTTTGAGATTACCATATATGTATATTGCTTAAAAATCTTAACCTTAACCTTATAAGCGGCTTTATCGTGATTATACTGAACAGTAACAAGCTGGTCGATTGTATATATATATTTTTTGTGTATATTCTTATTTTATTTGTTATTAAAAATAATAGGTATATTTGCTATAACGATATAAGATATATTTATAACGCTTAATATCTAATCTTAGTCATTACATAAATTACCTAAAAAGTCAATAGAATTACGTGAAGACTGACGTGAAGAAATAGGTAGTTATAACATACAAATAACTCGTCAATATTTGTTTTAAAAAAACGATTAATAACTGCCAGTACTATGGGTCATTGTTTAGTTATCAAATTACGGTAACGCCCGTATTCTAGCAACTGCTCCTCCACTCAACCATTCCTTTCAGCTGGGATCCTCGAAATCGGTAGTTCTATTTAACACTCCAAACATTTAAAGACAAATGTTACCATTTCAAATATTTTATAAAGACAAGTATTTTTTTCTGGCAACATTGAATATTGAGTGTCATTGAATATACGACTCGTCTTGCTTTTTGTTTTAAGAATAAGAGGTATTCGGTTCCAATGGCGAGCTGCTGATACTGTCACCATCGTCATCATCAGCCTGTGTCTCTCCACTGCTGCATGTAGGTCTTATTCAAGGCTCGCCACTTCATGCGGTCTTTTGCAACTCTCATCCAACTTCCGCCAGCGACCTTATTCAGGTCATCTGTCCATCTGGCCCCCGCCAGTGTTCCCACTCTATGTCGTCCCGTACGTGGTCTTCACTTTAGAACCCGTTTGCCCCATCGGGCGTCGGTTGTGCGGCAGATGTGTCCGGCCCACTGCTACTTCAGTTTGCAATTTTTTAAAGCAGTTACTTTGGTTCTCTGACGAATATCAACGTTGCGGATTCTATCCATCAGATAAATACCAAGCATAGTTCTCTCCATAGCTCGCTGAGCGACCTCAAATTTATGGTCCAGACCCACTGTCAGTGTCCACGTCTCAGTTAAAAATTCAAATTAAACTGCGTTACCTACATGTTCCAGCTACATTACTGTATTATATACTAGCTGACTCGGCGAACTTCGTACCGCCTAACCGTCATTAAATGTTTGTAAAAACCTTAGTTAGCACGTAGAAATCCACAATGTCAAATACTTATACGCAATGCTAATCGCCGATTGGATCTTCTCCATAAACTCTACATAGAATATTATATCATACTCCAATTTTATTTATAGTTATTCTGCTATTCGGGACGGAGACAAATCAAACAAATCAAAAACCGTGAAAATCTCGAGTTATAAGTGTTCTAACAAACCCCAATTGTTTTATATATTAAGATTTACTTATTATGCAATCTAATATGTCAGAAACCTTCCCCGATGTTCACACAACATATTCCCAAAGTTTCATCCCGATCGGTCAAGTAGTTTTGCAATGCATAGGAAACACACACACAAACATTCACCTTTAGATATATAGATTGAACTGCCTCCGTGGTCTAGCGGTTAGGTCCGTGGATTTAGACTCGGAGGTACCGGGTTCGATTCCTGGTCGGGACACAAAAATATTTATTAATGTAAATAAATACATTTAATTTATTTGTGATATTTCTCGAGTTTGGTACACTGGAGACATCGACGAGCTTGCCACTTGTCATGATTGGCCCATAGTAAAGTTGGCTAAATGTGAATCCGCTTATTTATAAGCGTGGTTTCTAACCACCCCGAAAGGGAAACGGTGGTGATGATGATGATATATAGATTGATTAAATATATATTTTTTCTAACTTGAGAGATAATATATCATCCATAGTACTGGCTGTTAAGAAATGTCCCAAAGTTAATTAAATGTTTGCATGGGTGTGAAATTAGTTGCAAAATCATTCAAAGACAATAGACAATTTCGCATGTATTGACAATTATTGCCACTTGTTCAAAAAGGTTGATCACCTATTGTAATACATTTCAAAATATGAACGGTGCAATGAAGTATTAGGTTCATGATTTAATTATTTTTTATTTATTTTGGAAAACCAACAGTTGACTATTGTATATAGATATTAAACAGTAAATTACTATTAAAAGTTTTTACTATTTAATTAACAAGACGGTTCAACGCTTTTGCATCTCTCTAATACTTGTTTTTTTTTTTATACTAGCACGACATGTGACCTTGCGCCCATCTGGTGGTAAGTGGCTTGCGAGGTCCTTGAATGTTAGCAACTGGAATCAGAGACTCATGACTGACATCAGTCGCTAACACTATGCCGGCTTGACGGCAATTCGAGCCGGATCCCGAAACGAGTGGATACACACTTTACTGGGTTTATCGGCACGAACAGTGGATACTTCCCCGCCCCGGCAGACTGGGCAAATTACCACCATCAGTCCGCCTACCACCATAATGATGATGATATGATGATGTACCTATTTATTATTTTTTGCAATCCGAAAATCGCATGCCGTTTTAGCTGCAGCGAATAAAAAAAAAAGATGTGAGGCAACTGTTTCAAAATAGGCGAGCATACTTATTGCCACCACCAAACGTTGGAAAAAAATTGTCATCCGATTCGGATGGGCAGTTAGGGTTAAAAAAAACTCTTCAAAGTCGCAGAAAAAATAATTCAAAAAACAGTAAAAAAAAAAACTAAATTTAATGCCATTCGATTTTGATTAAATTCAGCTCTACTTTTGCCATTTCCACATAAATCTTAAAAATCTTTTATAAACAATGAAGATTTTATTATAAGCCCTAAAAATAATGAAAAGGATTTTCAACAATTACATTCATATGTGCAGCATATATATCGAGGAAATGTATATCGAGGAAAGCAAGTAATTCTCAGTTCGGAACCGGACTTAAAACAAATATACAGTAAAAAAAAATTTTTTTCTTTTTTTTTTTTTTCAGATGTTCCACAGATATGACGTGTCGTGGCACCATGGAGCCTTGACGTACAGCGTGACACCTACCTATCTACCAAACGAACCACTGCAATTTAGAATAACATCAAGAAATCACAGCAATTGCAATGTAGAAAAAGAATAACTTTCTACTAGTTTTTTTTTTTTATTTAGGAAATTTATCCAGAAATATGCTCTAGATGACTGAATTTTATACCAAATTGTCAAATCTATAAAGAACGAAAGAGACTTTTAAAATAAATAAAAACAGTTTATATTTGTCACAAAATTATAGGTTAATAAAAATATTAAACAAAGAAAAAAAAAACATTGATATATGACAAAAGGGTCTATGGTTCAGAAAATGGTGTTAGGAACAGGGTTCCAATAGCCTCTGTAATTCTACCATAGCCGACATTTTAATGTAATGGAACAGTAATTATAATATATATTTTTTATATACTAGCACGACATGTGACCTTGTGCCCACCTGATGATAAGTAGCGCGCGAAGTCCATGCATGTTAGCAACTACAATCAGAGACTCATGACTGACATCAGTACGTAACACTATGCCAGCTTGACTGGGTATGACGGCAATTCGAGCATGATCCCGAAAAACTTCCCCGACCCAGCAAGACAAATTACCACAATCAGTCTGCCTACCACCTAAAAAAAGTCCGTGGATTTAGACTCGGAGGTACCGGGTTCGATTCCTGATCGGGACATGAAAATATTTACTAATTTAAATAAATACATTTAATTAATATTAAATTTATTCGTGACATTTCTCTAGTTTGGTACGCTGGAGACATCGACGAGCTTGCCACTTGTCATGATTGGTTGGCTAAATGTGAATCCGCCTATAAGCGTGGTTTCTGACCACCCCGAAAAGGAAACGGTCGTGATGATACTTTACTTCTGATTGTATTGTAATTTGTCGTTGCTGTCGAATGTTTAAATGTACCAGTCCGTCAAATTTCATTAGAAATTTATTATTATTATTATTATTTTTAAATGAATTTATTAATGTTTGAGTATATTAAAAGACGGATCCTGATTGACAAGGGTAGACTGTTCCATTGGCGAGCTGCAGAATCTGTAAGAGAATCTGAATATCTGCTGGAAGACTGGAGAGGAATTGATTAAAAAAAGCTATAGAACAATTATTCCATTAAGGTTACAAGTAACTGTATACTGACTATTTGGCGGAGTCGTTGAGCTGATACTCGTTGGAGCGTCCGAAGCATTCCTGGACCCCGGCGTCGGCCCACAGTCTCTTCATGGCTACCAGGAGCTCCTCGCTGAAGGGCTCAGTGTCCTCCATCCTCTGGATCACGTCGAACACCATCTTGCCGTCGCTCTGCAAACAAAACTTTAATTAGGATGGCTAGTCTATGTAAACATACTATTTATGTAGTTTATTCAAATTTCAAATAAGGTTAAAATTGCACCCCACATATTTATACCGTCTCACTCTCCCAGAGAAGAAAAATTTCTAAGCATTCCATGGATTCACCGTGCGGGGTGCCGGGTCCATCGTGTGTGGGTAAGAGATGAGAATAATGGTGTTTCGGGCTTGCGACCGACAATAGGCTGGTTTAAGAAAAGGAAGCCTCCTTTTTTTTCTATTGCGCGATAATACGCTCACCATCCACCATTCTACTTCTCTCCCTACCCAACCAAATACTGTATGATTCCGTTAATGCCGTCTTGGAAGCTCGTTCCATAAATGTATCTCCTGCAGACCTGCTTAGACCCAATTCTTTTAGTAAGTGATGCAAAGATTTTTAAATATAAAAGGTTAGCTGGTAGAAAAAGCCGAAATACGAGGGGCGTTCAAAATATTCTCGGTATTGATACGTTACAACCTCTTTTATATATATATTTGTTACTGGCCGCTAAGATTCATCCATTGACATTAAAAAAAAGTAAAATTGGAACCGAGATGTTCTTTTGTTTTTCTGCAATTGCCGAACAAACATGAACACCATGAGCGAATTAACAATTTTAACGAAATTAGAGCACCGATCCGTCATAAAATTCTTGACAAAACAGGGTAAAAATCAAAAAACCATAAAAGAGGAAATGGATTGTGTTTACCGTGAGTCTGCTCCTTCTTTATCTACTATTCAAAAATGGTCAAGCGAATTTAAGCGTGGAAGGGAGAGTATTGAAGATGACCCTAGACCTGGCCGGCCTGTAGTGGCTACCTCACAAGAAAATATTGATAAAGTGGAAAAACTTATATTGGAAGACGGCCGAGTGAAGGTAAAATCTATAGCTCAAGTAACCAATCTCTCTATTGGTACCGTACATGACCATCTTAATATGTCAAAAGTAAGTGCAAGATGGGTTCCGCGAATGCTGACGCTTCTTCAAAAGGATATGCGTGTGGCTTGCTGTTCAGATTTTATCGACCTGTGTGGTGAAAATCCCGATGAGGTGCTGCAAAAAATAGTTACTGGAGATGAAACCTGGGTTCATCATTATGACCCAGAGAGCAAACAGGAGTCCATGCAGTGGCACATTAAGGGTTCAGCTCATCCCAAGAAGTTCAAGGTAATCCCGTCAGCCGGCAAGGTCATGGCCACAATATTTTGGGATTGTGAAGGAGTTTTGCTTATCGATTATAAAGAAAAAGGTGTAAATATCACAGGGCAGTACTACGCTAACGTTATACGTCAATTAAGAGATGCGATCAAAGAAAAGAGGCGAGGAAAGTTAACCAAAGGTGTTCTGCTTCTGCATGATAACGCCCCTGTCCATACTGCTCATATTGCCAAGGCAGCTATTGTTGAATGTGGGTTTGAAACTGTTACTCATCCACCCTATAGTCCGGACTTAGCCCCAAGCGACTTCTTTTTGTTTCCCAATCTTAAAAAGGATCTGCGTGGAAATAAATTTTCTGACGATGAAGCGTTGAAGACGGCCGTGGAGGAGCATTTTTACACCAAAGATAAAAAATATTTTTATGAGGGATTAAAAAAAATAATTGATCGATCTTATAAGTGTATGAACATAGGGGGGGAGTATATTGAAAAATAAAAATATCAAACTTTTCGTACTTGTTTGTTTTTATCCACATACCGAGAATATTTTGAACGCCCCTCGTAGCTTTAAGTTCGCCTTTGTACATACTTTTAAATTAAAGTGCAATAAAGTATTTTAATAATAATAATAGAATAACATATTCATCTAGAGTCCACAGAGAGTAGAGACCATACAAAATCACGCGGTATCTAGTATTTAAGTATGATCATTACCCATCAGAAGATCAGCAAGCGTCGAAAATATGGAACTATTTGCAATAGTTACTTTTTTTCGACGTTTGCTGTAGAAACGATGGGCCCGTGGGGATCGGAACTTAAAGCCTTTTATAATAAAAATAGCCTCTTTACAGCCACGATCTTATTTAAGTAGATTCTAAGTTAGTTAGTTTTACTTGCTTGTAGCAATAATGTTGTGCATAACATACATAAATATGGATTATTGCCTGTTTACTTATTACTACTGCTATTAACTATTATTACTGTTATTAACTATTATTATTATTCTTATTTCGACTCTGCACCCATTATAATAATTTCTCACTCTCCCAAAGGTTAGCTGGTAGAGAATACCATACGGTATTATGCTCGCCTATGTACATTATTTTATATGTTATATTTTGTGTGCAATAAAGAATTATATTATTATTATTATTTACGGTCCAACCATTATTACCACTTTGATTAGTACATATGTTTTAATAATTGTATTGATTTAATTAGTTCTGACTGTATGCAAGTTGTTTTGAGAGAACCAATGGAAATAAATTATTTTGATTTGATTTGATTTCATTTGAAAGAAATTGTTCCAAGGCTCATTGACGTCTCTGGTGACAATAGTGCTGGCAGTTTTTCTCCCAAAAATTAAGTATCATCATTCAAAGGGGAAATGCTGCTAGTGTATTGGGCACCATGCCACAAGACAGCGATTTGAAGGAGCTATTTTTTTTTTGTATATATTTTTATTTTCTATGTATTATTATTATTTAGGTTAAATTTAGATTTTGTTTTAATATAGTTTATTTAATATTGTAATTCTTTTAAATTGTTTGTATATTACCCATCATAGGCCCATCCCCAACATTGGTTCACATGTGTTCTAGGGACTGTAATGGAAGCCCTACTGTATCAAAGTTTCAAACTATTTTGCATACCCATTAACATTCTCCATTCTGAACAATGCTAAACCGATTAGCATTTTTAGCGCAATTTCTCTTCTCGCAACTATTAATTAGTGATAATTTCTTATGCAGTAGGTACGAGCACATATGTCATACGTAGCCCATTAAAAAATGTTCGTAAAAGTAAAGTATCATCACGACCATTTCCCTTTCGGGGTAGTCAGAAACCACGCTTATAAATAAGCGGATTCACATTGTAAGTATTGGGTTCATGGTAATCTATACGAATTTAGTAAGTAGTATATATGTATGTTTATGTATAATAATGTGTATTATTAGTATGTAGTATATTGATATTATGATATATATGAAGATATATGATGTAAGTATATATCAATCCTATTAAATAAACCTTTATAATTATAGTATTATTATTATTTCTATGATTGCACCTATAATTGTTCAAATTTGTCCCTAAGGTTTGGCTGTCAGAGAATGTCTTCGGGCATTAAGTCCGCCTTTGTACTTTGTGCAATAAAGTTTTTTAAATAAATAAATTATACGAACATTTAGCCAACTTTTATTTATTTATTTATTTATTAATACAACATTACATGGCTTAACAGTAAAGCCCAATTTACCATGCAGTCATTCTTATAATTAATACATACATTTTAATTATAAATGGATTGTCAATATACCTATAATCTTTTAAATTTAATATACAAATATATATAATAACAATAGTTATATTAATTAATATAAAAAGATATAAAATTAATATAAAAAGAAAGAAAAGACAAATAAATAATAATAATAAAATAAATCAAAATTCAACACTAATAAAATCAATGAAATAATAATAAAGTTAATACAAGACAATAAAATTAGAATAAAAAGTGAGTAAGTAGGTATATAAATAAATCAATCAATTCTACATCATGATAAATTAATACAAGAATAACAATAATAAATAAATCCAAATATTTTAACTTATAAATAATTAATTAATTATTCACAAAATTTAAAGAATTCTCAGAATATGCAGATGATCAGCAAAAATATCTAGATGTGGTGTCGTCTCGAGAAGCTTCCTTAGGCTGCGGAGTGCGCGAGGCAGAGGCGAGGAATCTTTATAGGCCAATCATGACAAGTGGCAAGCTCGTCGATGTCTCCAGCGTACCAAACTCGAGAAATATCACAAATAAATTAAATATTATTTAAATGCAATTATTTACATTAATAAATATTTTTGCGTCTCGACCAGGAATCGATCCCGGTACCTCCGAGTCTAAATCAACAGAGGCGAAAAATGTTCGTACATTAGTTAACTTATTTTGGAACCTATTATTTGGGGCATATGGGTAATATTTGTAGTCTTGTCAACTCTTAAAGGGGTAACATTAAGGCATTTGTTCCACTGCTGACAATAAGCTAGGTATGCGTTAAATTAGCGATTTCTAAACATTCCATGGATTCACCGTGCGGGTCCATCGTGTGTGGTTAAGAGATGAAAGCATAGTGTCTGGTGTAGGAGGCTGGTGGAAGATGGCCTCGTTTTATTTTATTGCGCAAAAAGTCGCGCATCATCCATTATTCTACTTCTCTCCCTACACAACCAAATACTGTATGATTCCGTTAATGCCGTCTTAGCTCTTTCTTAAATGTATTGACGACAGACCTGCTTAGGCCCAATTTCTTTCAGTAAAGATTGTGATGGAACTACTCTCGCAACAACTTCCACTACGTAAAGCTGAGTGCCCAACCCGTTCCTGATTGTTTCGTCTGTGAGATCATATTTGTTCGAATACATGTTGTGGTCTTTTGGAATTTTCAAAATTGAATTTTATTGTAATTAAGTAATACTCAATATAAAATGTTTTGTATAAAATTTATTTAGTTAAAACTATTGCACTGTGTACAAAGGGCGGGCTTAATGCCGCTAGGCATTCTAGCAGCCAACCTTAGGGACAATACAGAGAATTTTGATTACGAGGTAGGTGCAAGGGGCTTAAATATGAAACTTAAATAACATTATTCTAAGATAAAACAATACGTATTAATATACATACGGGATATCGGTGCTCTTCCGTGTTATTTTATTTTATTGGAAAACAAACAGTACTTGATAACTAATTACAAAATCAAGCATATTAATATATTTTCACATATAGAAAACTATGAAAGCAAGCTAAAATTTAGATAATAAAGAAAGCAAATAGTAAGGAAATAAATTAAGTATGAATAACAGTTTAGATAGTTTCGGAAACACTCAAAGAAACTCTGTCAAACCAATGTTTTGACAGAGTATTCTTAAAATTAAATAGATCCAACTCGGAAAAGTCAACCAGTTTATTAAATTCATTAGATGCATCGGCAGCAAAACAAATTACCTCTATACCTAGATAGTGGCACTAATAAGCATGTTGGCTTTCTTAAGGGTTTCACTGGAGCACACAAATTAATTCTTGATAGAAGCTGCGGAAAATCAATCTTAGTCTCTAAAATGTTACAACAATAAATGATGCATGTCCTCTACGTGTTCGTGATATATGTGTGAGTGTATGTGAGATGGCTTGTATGAGATTCAAATACAATAATAAATAACACCGTATGGATATACATTTCATGTAGCGTATATTTACACGAAACAGTACATCGCACAATACTTAAGCGGGAAAACTGTCTATCGCCAATCTCTTCCGCCTCGATAGTGAGACGTGACCCTTATGTCGTGTTTACAGTACCGTTTATGATGCTGAGAATGTCAAGCAGAGATAAGGCCGTATCATTTATTGTAGATAGACCAATGTTGTTGCATCAATTTAGATTAGATAACGTTGAAAGCATTGTGAGGTAGTCAGCGAATTTCTGCTTTCATGCAAAGGTACCTTTTCATAGTTCATCAGAACCCCTAAATGAGAAATACTCTATTCTTATGTTGTCATAGGTTTACCACCTCCATCCTTGGCGCCGCATCAGACTGGAAAATTCTGATATATACATTTGAACATTATTATAGGATCCCAGATGAACTAGCTGTATCAACGTATAAATGGAAGCAACTAACGCCAGCCTCAGACGACCGACATCCCTATGCCGGCCTATTACGATGCTTTTTCACACTTCGCTTGAAGGACTATAGGTTATAGGAATAGGGAAACCCACGCTGGGATAGCATTCCACATCTTTAGCGTGCGACAAACGTAAGAGTCTCCAAGTTTATATGTACGCACGGTATATATATATTTCTCCACAAGCTTATCCCCATATATATATATATATGTGGATGTTTTATTAAACGATTCAATAGCATTTATTCGAAAAAAATATTTACAAAAAATAAAATAAAATTAATACTAATACTAAGGATAGGGATATAAGTCCCGTCCGCGTGGAATGGTGGCAAGAACGCTGGCTGCATTTCTCCGGTGAATTGCAATACTGATTCTTTGGGCGAAGAAAGAGCCAGCCCTCTTGTCACCGGAGGAGACAAAAAGTCTTTTAAAAACTTTTTTGCACTTGGACTCCATGGGCCCAGAGTTTCTACAGCAAACGGCATAAATATGTAATCTTTTAATATACTTACATATATATGTATATGTATGGGATAAGGTTGTAGAGCTCTTGACACTCAATGTAGTTTAGCTTATAGAATACGATGAGGGAAGCCACATCTCGGCAAAGCAAATTCGAGAGTTTTGGACAATGTAGTGTCGTTCACTATTCGAATCGCTAATTCTGAGAATTATCTCGTGATAATTATATTAAAAAACGCAACTAAAAAATATGAGAATAAAAATTGGGGTTACGGTTGTAATGATACTTTTATTCCTATGTCAATGGATGTGCTAGCGAGGGGAGTCACCTTGCTTTACTGCGCAGACGCGAAGCGAGGGTCTGTGCGGAAATCCCGATCCGCAACACCCGAGCACATCGCTCGCTACGTTTTATCCTCATAAATATAGTTAGGTATATAGAAACCTTGATAATTCAGCGCGTTTGAATTACATTGTTAATATTAATAACTAGAGCAGTGGTAGGTGGTATGAACGATTTGCTTAAAATCCAAAAGATACGAGGTTTGACGGCATGTACCAATGAGAAATACTGTTTATATATTTATTTATTTATTTAATACTATATTGCACAAAGACAAAGGCTGGCTTTAATGCCGCAAGACATTTTATCATAGCCAACCACTCTGGGACAATTTTAAACAATTTACTGGAAACTAAAAGTAAAGTAAATTATCATCACGACCGTTTCCCTTTCGGGGTCGTCAGAAACCACGCTTATAAATAAGCGGATTGACATTTAGCTAACTTTACTATAGGCCAATCATTACAAGTGGCAAGCTCGTCGATGTCTCCAGCGTACCAAACTCGAGAAATATCACAAATAAATTAAATATTAATTAAATGTATTTATTTACATTAATAAATATTTTTGTGTCCCGACCAGAAATCGGTACTGGAAACTAGGTGCTCAAATATTAAATATAAATATCAAAAGTATTGAGGCGTGCGATTCGGACAGTGGACAACACCAGGGTCTAAAACTCTTGAATCACTGCAGCTTCGCCGATACGTTGCCTCTTTGAGCGTGTTCTACAAGCTATACCACGGTGAATGTTCCTAGGAACCTCAAATCCTTATCCCTTCTTTTTTATTTCGGAACGCATAAAAAGTATGAATAGTAGAACTGAAGACGTGGAATGCTCTTCCAGTTAAGTGCGTTTCCCCATTCCTATAACCAGCAGCCGTTCAAGCGAAATGTGTAAAAGCATCAGATTAGACCGGCATAGTGGTAAAGACTGATACCAGTTGTTAGTGGCTGGCGTCAGTTGCTCCCATTATTGGACATCGCGTACCGCTTACCACCAGGTGGGCGCGATGTCAAATGTCTTGAAAGCTAGTAGGCAGTAGAAATTAATAATTCCAATCCTTAAATGGACATCTGCGTTACCAATATAGTATGAGCGTGCACTGAGCACAGAGATTTTAAGTTCGCCACACACGTAGAATTAAATTTTTATAATCATCATTTGCCTCGTCAGTCGACGGTTCTGCGTCAGATGTGTCCGGCCCAGCTTGAATGTCAGTAACTTTGGATCTCTGACGAATATCAACGTTTCGAATTTATTTATATATTAAAATCTTTATTGCACAAAGTACAAATGCGGACTTTATGCCGCTAGGACAACAAGAGCAATTAAACAATGAAAGGTAGGTGCAATTACAGGCTTAATTAGACAATATAATGACATATATAAATTAATACATACTTAGATACCTAAATAAATTCTATCCATCAGAGAAATACCAAGCTCTCTCTCCATAGCTCGCTGAGCGACCTTGAATTTAACCATACCCACTGTCAGTGTTTGACACCTAAGTATCAGTAATAAAGTATATTACCTAATTTGGCCAATGTATAGACTCGATTACTTATATATTAACCATTATGTTCTGTGGAAATATAGGCCAAATTTTTCAGAAATATGTTCTAGAAAGCCTATCTCCAGTAGTGGATTTAGGATTATGTGATTTAATTAGTATTAGATTGTAGAATTGTAGACAACCGTATACTTGTATGACCTTGATTTTTAAAACAATATTAAATTAATTTATATTCAGAAATAATTATCTAAATATATTAGAAAAAAACAATTACTTATATGTTTTATTTTACATATTTTGCATTTCATATTTTAAAAAATCTTGAGAATTAGTTGACTAGCGCAATAAACGAGTGTTTGGCCGTATTTAGTAACTGTAGCATTTGTTTTATTTCGTGTCGAAAAGAGTTTGGATACGTGCTGAAATGAAATGAAATAATTTATTTGTCAGAAACATGGTAGGTACAGGGATGTAAATTATTATATGTAATTATATCACATGCTTCGCTATTTCTAGCATACAAATATTTATTTAGTCACATGACTTTGTCGAGCTTAGTGTCTAGGTATACTTTTGTCGAAAAAAAAAATTTGTTTGACTCTTAATTTGAACAGTTTTAGTGGCAGCTCCCTTATAGTAACTGGAAACTTATTAAATATCTTTGTTGCCATTGCATAACAATTTCGGCTATATTGAGTACTTTTATGAGCTGGAATAATTATTCTACTAGGATAACGCGTTTTAAAATTGCAATTATCCCCAAGAGTTTTAAAAAGTTCCGGGTGGCTTTTTACAAATAAACAGCATTCAAGTATATAGATAGAAGGAACAGTCAGTAATTTTAGTTTTATAAATAAAGGACGACAGGAAGTCATAGGAGGTGTGTTACAAATAACACGAATGCATTGTTTTTGTCCAATAAAGATTCTATTTATTTCAAATACAATTCCAAATTTCAAGTAAATCAGACCAGTAGTTCTAGAGATAGTAGTTTGAGGAAAGACAAGAGGGTTCCTTACTTTATTTGAAACAATAATAAATTTGAGTCTTGCGCATGACTAATACAAAGACCATGACCAGCTGTTAGGCAACACTATACGTGTATGACGGGCTGTAGACATGATATCAACTGAATATTGATTTATAGTCGAGTAGGTTGGCACAAAGTGTTCGTGTCTTGAATGCACTGTATTATTTAGACACTGTTCATTATCACGTTGATTGATCGCATTCAATGAACGGCACAGATAAAATTATTTTATACCTAATATATATTCCTTCCTATCATTCTAGCTTTAAGTCCAACTCTTTTGCAGTTGTTGCCGCAAACTTGTGGAACAACCAGCCCGTAGATGTTCGACAAGCTCTAACAGATCACTATTTAAAATATACACGTTCCCTAAATAACTCCCAGTAACTGTAAGTAGTATATAAATATATAAGCTATCGTATTATATAAATATGTATGTATTATTATTTATATGTCCCTATGTATTCCATTTATATATAATAATAGTATGTAGTCTATTTAGTGTATACCTACTGATTAGTATATAGTATTTAAGTTTAATTTATTTTGTTTCTTTATCTACTATACTATATTAATCATTTTATTTGCAGTAATTAAACGCTCTGTTCAAAAAATCTTCACTCTTGGATGCAAATATTGTGACGTCACATCGCACAAAACAAACAAATATTTCATACATTTATGTGCCTTTTTAGTATTTTTATATTGTAATTAATTAATATTCTGGGCGATGAGGTTCGCTTGGTTGTCACAAAATTAATTTTAAACAATACACATACAAACCACACTCTTGTTTGATGTGTTGTGACGTCACAAATATTGCGTGTGTTTTTTGATGTAATCATCAATAGCAGAATTTCACATTTGTGTAATGAAAACAGTTTTCTTTCGAGGTATGATTCCATTGTTAAAGCATAAACGTTGGGCCGTGAAAACTTGGCAGGACCCTGGTGTGCGATGCGACATAAGCCCATCACACATCCAGACGACCTCGTCAAGCGCGGGTAGTGCGGCGGTTTCTGCTGAGAACCTCAAGCTGAGCAAATACGCCAACCTCGGTACAGGTTACGAATTTGCGACGTTTGGGGTCGAGACGATGGATGTCCCAACTCAGCCAAGCGCCTAGCAAGATGTTGGCAGTCTCCTTGGGACTATCCCTGAAGGATCGTGTTACTAGAGATGTTTTGTTACTTATAGTTTTTTTTTTTTTATTAGGTTTAGTTCATATTTCATTTAATTTTTACTTTAAAGTGATTTTAATTATATATTTTTTAAGGTATATTAGTGTATTATTAAAAGCAATTTTAAAATCGTTTATTTCTTGAGCTCTATAGAGATGAAAGTCGAACGCGGTATGTCGGCAGTCTGAGTGAGACCCAATTGATAAATGAAAAGAAAATATAACAATAAAGCGATGCCCTTCAATGGCAATAAACTTTTATAATAGTTAATGACACAGACTGGCCTAGATAATAGCTATTAAACTACGTAAATACTCGAATAAGACGAAATAGTTAATTTTTGGTCCTTCGAGTCGGATTTTGATTTTAGACCACTAATGAGAGGAAGTGTAAATTTCAATAACCCAAGTCGCTTGTGTAATATTAACTATATTAAAAGAGATAATGTCCTTATACTCGCATCTACCTGATAGTAAGCGTATTCGACCCGTGGATCTTGAAGATATTATAAAGAAAATACAAATATTATCAAATTATGATAATTAACTTAACAAGTAACGAACAATAGATACATTAAAAGGTTTTTATTTGAATGTTCAATCATTATTATTTTCATTTGCCGTCTACTGTTTATACTTATCATTGTAATAAATATCATAAGTAAATATTTATGTAAATACGTCAGCCGTTGGGTCACATGTCGTTCTTCAATAACGTCATATAACGATCCTTGAGGTTTAAAAAATATCTCTGCCATACAGACAGTGGGGTCGTCCAGCCAGGCCTAGATGCCTAATGGGTCTGGGTTGGGATAGAACATAGCCCTGTTTACCCCGGCAGGATCTAAGTCGGAAACCATTCGTTACTAGTACAACAGCGCCCGCGTGGCACACAAAACCCAAGGTCTAGGTTCGACTACTATAGCTCTCCTCCGGGGGCATTTTTCTAGGAAGTGGTTTCGTTGAGTCCGTTAAGACAGAGCGATGTTCTGGAGATCCTGAAAGAATCCGAACATACATCTAGTCAGGCCCACTAGAAACTCCTCAATAGCAGGTATCTCCAGGTCTCTAGCTATGACTGAATTGCGCAAGAACCACGGCATTCGGGAGACTAGTATGAGCGATATGTTTTGCTGACTTTGGATCTTGTCCCTGGTCGAGCGTAGGTGAAAGGGTAACGGATGAACATCTTGCAGACCCGGACTTTCAACCTAAATGCGTTAATTTAGGTGTCAAGACAGAGATATGACCGTGGATCACATGTCGTGTTTAGACACAATGTCCATATCTAGTTTTCAAGGAACATCTCCGCTAAATTTTATTAAAACCGGTTCAGTAGTTTAGGCATGAAGGCGAGACAAACAAAATTCCTATTTTACAGTTTTTTTCTATGAAAAGGACATGGGGCACTTTAGTATGGAAACCATACCCACGGCGGACACGAACAAAATATAGCACAATGTGTTGGTATATGACTCTGAGTTACTATGAACTTAGTCGCATTATTGTGGGTTACGGGAATCTTGTAAAAAATAAAGAAATATATTGATATAAAAATCAATAAGATTTCGACATTTTGTAGCATTCTTGTCAGATAACAGTTTCTAAAAGCACTATTATAACACTAAAAAATAATAAAGGGAAAATAAATAAAATAGAATAGAATAAAATAAAAGTAAATTATTATTTATACCATTATATGTATATATGAATTATTCAAATTCATCCAAATCTATAATAACATTATCTAAGAATAAAGCAGGCGTGTCTATAGCATCTTGATGTCTGGCCCAAGACAGAAAATAAACAATGCTTGCAATATGTGCACAACTCCCGACAGTGCGGCGGCCGTGTATACATGAGCAGTAGTATGCTTCGATACTTTGTCTCCCGTTTTGTGTTGGGTTTATCATAATATATGTATAATATTGTTTCAGGCGGATATGTCGTGACTGGATTCGTCCTCTGATCAATATATTATTATTAATTAATTGTTGGTGTCGATACATTTCTATAGTGTAGACACCGCTTGGTCGCATGTGCTCGTGACAATATGACCTGACGAGTTTCAGGTGATATGATCCCAACGTGAAAAGTATTAAATCTTCGAAGGTCAGCTGTGGAAAATCTACAAAATCAGGATTGTTTCCATCTAGGGGCTCGAATGCTACTCTTTGTCTGTTTAAATTATTTGTTATAACGTATTCTGCCAACTCATTTTCTCTAATAATATTATAATTAACAATATTTATAAACGGCACGGCGTACATATTATCTTCGTATTGCTGACGAGTAGCATTAATAATTGCCGCTGTTATTTTAAAATCGGTCATCATATTCGGCAATGCAATATTAAAATAGGTATGTCGGAATATTTTAAAATCTTTCTTAAATCGACCAAAAATGACGTATTGTTGTCGTTATTTAGAGGGTTTGTAATGCTACATACGAGTGTACCTATCATTAACACTATTTATAATAAGGTAAACCAACCCAAGTCAAGTAATTTTGACGTTTTAGGGTATTTGTCGTTAAATCGTGTGCTGTTAAATGAAGTTTACACTGTATATAGAGAAAAACATTCGTTTAGTTGTGTATTTTTTATTTTAATAAAAACATCATAACTTTATTCTCCCATCGATTAAAAAAAAAATGTTTACATATAATGAAAGGCCACATTATTTTCTTTAATTTAAAACCATTTTGGTTAATGTCCGCCACTTTTCGCTAAGCGGGTCATATTTGCCCATTGTCCTTTGCCGATTGATTTTCAACCTTGTGCTATCAATTTGGTTTCCCTTGCGTTTTGCCATGAGTCATGTTCACATTAGCCGGGGCTAAACGGGACTGCCACTCAAACCCTTCAAACTGCACGCTCTAATCTCTGCCGATAACATTAATTCTTTGCAAGACATTTTCATTATATATCGCGTGCTAAATAATATTAATCTTATATTTTATTATTTATTTATTTAACACTTTAATGTACAAAGACAAAGGCGGGCTTTAATGCCGCGAGACATTCTATCATAGCCATTGGGACAACTTTAAACACTTAAATGAAAAATAGGTGTACACATATTAGAATAGAAATTATGAATTTTATTTTATAACTACATATAAATTTATACATAAATAATAATTATATATACATAGATAATATACTAATAATATACTTACAACCGTTGAGATAAGAAATAAGAATAAACCATTCTCTTGAATGCAAATCTAGTAGATGCTTGTCTTATATTTTGTGGTAGATTATTCTACAGATTTGTGGCAACAACTACGAATGAATTTGAAACAAAACTAGAATTATGGGAAGGGACGGCAAGAAGAGAGTTGTGGGAGGAACGAAGAGATTTGTCGTGAAAAGATGAGAGAAAGGTAAACTTGTCCTTGAGGTATTCCGGTGTCGCAGGCTCGTTTAAAACTGAATAAAGAAGACAAAGGACCCTAAGTTTCCTGCGACAACGAATTGGTAGCCACTTTAACTTAGTGCGATACTCAGAGATGTGATCATATTTGCGTAAACAATATATGAACCGGATACAAGCATTGAGTAACCGGTCCACCGCCTCCGTGGTCTAGTGGTAACAAACGTTGCCGTGAACTCGGGAGGTCGTGGGTTCGATTCCCACCGGGGGCAAGTTGTACATTGTATAATTTGTCTCGGTCTGGGTGTTTATATGTATAATATGTATATATTTACAAAAAAAAAAAAAGTATAATATGTAGTTTATCAACCATCTAGTTTCCGTAACACAAGCCTCGTAGCTTACCATGGAAACTAGATGGCGCTGTGTGTCTGGAAATATTTATTTATTATTTATTATTATCTTGTTCAGCAACACCTCTAGTTTTTTATAAACAATCAACTAAACACAATTGTGACAATAATGTCAACATCCCGAATGTGCAACACCTACAGTAGTCTCTGCAGTGCCAATAATGATATAGACATATTTCATGACCTTTACAATGTATTCAGAAAAAATGTTCTCGAACATTTGAAACCATCAATATATGAGTAGTTTATAATTTATTTAACAAGTGTTTTGTTTTCGTTTTTAATGTACCATATTTATGCAATTTTTATGTTTCCATTATAGTTCTATTTAAAAAAAAAGTATAATTTTATTTTAGAAGTAATATTTTGTAAATTTGTTAGGTTTTGGTAATTTTTTTTATTAGTAATAAGTTTCTAATTTCTTCTTCTTTTTATAATGGTGAATGCTGTGACACCTAATTGGTACATATATTAGATAAGTTATAATTATACTATGTTATGTGTGTGATAATATATGTACTGCTGTGTGTACTACATAAATAAATAATAATAATCACAGACCATAACTAGTTTAAAGTCTAAACTTAACTCAGGTCCGGCTCAGGTATACCAAGATACGATTCTTGAGAAGGTGTTTAAGCCTCTTAACAACCATGTTCCATGACCAAGAAACTTTCAGCAAGAGCACCGGGTCATAAAGCTCTATCCACACAGGCGTGGCTTGAAAGGAACGATTCTGACGTCATCAAAGCTGAGTGAGAAATCTGCTACCCAATACTAGGAGTCGTAATCGCCGCCCCGCCGTAAGGCTCGTATACTTCAACCTTCAATGTCCTGTTCGTAGTTACGGAGTTAAAGAGAGCAAATGCAACGTTTGTCAGAAGGTAAATACCTTGACGCAGATTCCCTTCTAAAAGTAGTATAGTTCCAATCCACCCACTCCTTATAAATGTCGCCGGTGTGGCTGGCAACATTTGTATATGACGATGTGTGTTGCTAGTTACTACAAAATCTATTCTAGGTATCGTTAATTATTTATGTACCAGCCTAGAATCTAGGTGGTCTGACCTTTTGGAGGTATATTACTAATAGGAATCGACTTCTTAGGTCCAGTTGCACCAAAGTATCCGCTAAAGTTATAATCCAATGGGGTGTATCAGGCAAAGCTTTTTGTAGATGTCGCTAGCGGCACTGGGACCTTGTTTATACCAATAACGCATCATTTTTTAAATGTTTTTGTAGTTTTTTTAAATTTTATAACAGAAAAATGTGTTTTAACTTAACGTTACCTACCTTAAAAAACGAATTAGTAAAGCGAACACCGTATTTAAAAAGAAAAAGGATTAATTAATAGAACGGCATTTTTGAGATCATCATAAATATCTTTGATTTCGCTTGGAAATCTTGATTTGTACACTTCAAAGCTGCTCACTTCGGCATAATATCAAGAAAAGAATAAATTACGTAAGAAAAGTACAAGTTTTCTATGCAACTGACAGTTCTATTAGGTACCATCTATCATGCGCCATCTATAGTGATAAAAAGTTAGTGATACACCCCATTAAAATAGGATTTAAGTATTTATTTTAATAGAGAAATTACAGCAGGATCACAATAGTCTGAACCCCAGCTAATCCAAACGATTACCTCTGCGTAACTGCGGTGGTGGCTCGGTTGTAAGAACTTAAAATTTCTTACGTACATTTACGTTGATTTACAACACCACCGTTCCTGTGCCTCGGAGAGCACGTTAAGCTGTCGGTCCCGGTTCCACTAATACCAACTTGTGGAATCGATAATAAATTGTCATTAAAAACTGACATCAGACCCTCGCCAACACGTCTGGTCAGCTTGGCGAGTGTAGGCCAAATTCTCCAGATATATGTGTCTGGAAGTGGAGGTCTAGGACGCTGTGTTTTAGGGGCTGAAATGTTGAAATATTATTTTTCAAATTGTTCATTAATTAACTATGCACATGAAACATAAAACAATTATGAATATTCGTAACGTAACGTAATATTAGGTTCTGGACTATTAAGATAATGATGATGGCTGATTTCTGTGGGAATTTAATTTGATACCAAATAACCTTATCTCTCGGGGTTTCCATTTATCTAGTTTCTTTCCCAGATACCGTTATCTGTAAGGCTTTATTGCCTTACGTCATTCGCCATCTGTTATACAATTTCAAAAGGTGATAGGTAACTGGTCCAGTCTTGTGGCGAACCGAAACAAAAAAAAACTATATTAAATTTGTTTATTTCCACATGGTTCATATGCGAGTCTTGGATATTGTTAAATGCATTTTTCACTTTACATTTTACAAGTTATATTTTAATGTTTTCAATTAAAATACACGAAATATTGTAGAAGTAGTCCCGCTACTCGATCATAGATGGCGCTATTATATACGCACACAATTATAGACTTAAAAACATTCAAATTGGATAGGCGGCAGGGAAACTTCGGCACATCCTCTCATAGTCCATACCACAAAAGTCTTCAACCAGTGCGTCCTCTCCGTAATGTCGTACGAAGCAAAGACGTGGGTTTTAGTTTGAAAGTTGATTCGTTGTTGAAATGTGAGTTTTACATGATAATAAACTTACAACAATAACTTCTGATTTTTATTAAATTCACTCTTAACAAAAAGTTCCCCTAGTCGATCATAGATGGCGCTATCTAGACGCAAATGAAGTTGTTAAATCCGATATACTAAACGATGAAATTCACTGTAAAAGTGATACACAGGTCAATGATGACAAGACGTTTCTGGTTTCATATAAGCAAAAGTTACCTAAGTATGTTATGACAAGAATTAAGGAAAAAATTAGAAGTAAATATGAAAATAAACGGTTTAACAAACAAATAGAAATGTTTTAAATCAACAAACAATTTTATCAATTCCGAGTAATTCTATTTTCTGTACTTTGTATGAATCTTAGAAATAATGCAATAAGGTAGAACTAGCACGCCTCGGAATAGAAGTGTTCTATACATTGACCTACATGAAATGAACCCGGCTTTTAAATTGTTTTCGCGCTGATCGCAGTAATGCGACAAATTTTAGATAGTTGACGTTATTGTTATTCGTCTGAGCATAAACAGACGTCCTAATTTGTTACCCCTATACCCTTGTCCTGTCTCTTTCTCGCTGCTTCCTTTCTATATTACCCATCCCGCTCACTAGTCCAAAGGCCGCCGCTTGCGCACTGAAGAGAAGCAGCGCCTATTTAACTGGCCGCGCAGCATGCTAGAAGTCGTCGTCGTCGTCGTCGAATCGAAATATAGTCGTTGTCCTACAGTCGTCATAGAAGACGCTGAAGAAATCGCCGCGATCATTGTTATCTCATTTGCAAAACCCGCAAAATTTGTGTAAGAACAATTTATAAGTGCTGGTGCCGTGGACATCAGGTGAGTTCCTTTACCAGTTTCCTTTCTAGTTTGTTTATTGCACCGATTGTCACAGTATCGTCTGTGAATTCTAAGTTGGCGATTACCGCAACCCCGCACATAGATACAGTCCACTAAACCCGCTTTACCAAATTGTATAATATGTAAGGAAGCGGTGGTGGCTCGGTTATGAGAACGATTTCTTAAAAATTTAAAACAAAATCAGTTCTAACACTGATATGTACGAGTGAGAAATACACTTTTCTAGCACTTGTAGAACACGTAAAGCCATCGGTACCGGTTCCACTAATATTGTTACCACTTGTGGATTGTTATTAAATTGTCATCAGTCCCTCGCTAACCCGAGGTTTTTTCTATATTAGATTGTGAGTGCGAAAGGGATGCAAAATCTTTAACGTGTTCGCTGACCATTTTATTACCCGGGCATAGCTATTAAAATATAAGTCAATTGTTCTACATAAATAAATAGTAAGGATCGATCGCCATAATAACTAGTTTCAGAGACCGACACGCGACGTTTTTACAACCTGACTGCAATTGAACACAAGTCTACTAAACATTTAATTTTCCATTGATTATTCATTGGGATTCCCAACGATTCCAATTTAGTCTGCAAAAGGGGTGCGATTGAACACCATTTTTACATACTTTTATTAAAATTAAAATTGTACCCACAGCAGTGTTCTTAATTTTAATTAAAATCATCATCATCACGACCAGAAACCACGCTTATAAAGAAGCGGATTCATTTAGGCAACATTACTATAGTAGGCGAATCATGACAAGTGGCAAGCTCGTCGATGTCTCAGTACCAAACTTGAGAATATCACAAATAAATTAAATATTAATTTAAATTAATAAGTATTATTGTGAGCCTTAGCACGGACTTAAACACGGAGATATGATACGCAAAAAGGATACAATCCACATTAATTAATTTTAAGTTATAAGTTGGAATTTAGATTAGGCCAGCGATACATCGATGGATCAGTCCAACATTTAATACATTTAGAATATGTCGAAAACGGTATTTTTATATGTGCGATACATATTAAGGACTAAGGACCTGATTTAAATTCATAATTAAATTTCTGATAAATCGTGGATTGAATACTTTTTGCGTAACTGCGTCCAATTGTCATGCTTGGCATATTGTCAGTGAAACAAAATCAATTTAAAAATGCACGTCTACCACGGCCATAACCGGCAATGCACTGTCATACTAATTATAGATGATTGTTCTAGCTTAGCCCCGTCTTGTTAACTATTTATTTCTCAAATGCAGACACTATAATATCCATTGGGAGTATGACGGAAGTGGAACAACTTACTCCGAATCGATAAAGTCCAGCATACTTAATTAAGATAATTTTATTGGTTCTGCAATATTTATAGACTGCTCTGCTATAGGATGGCAAAACAATGTATTAAAAAAAACAATCATTTATTTACTTTCCAATACATATAACTTATTAAATAGCCCGCCAAACTGTAACCACAGTTTGTTGGCGGAGACAATTACTATCGAAGCTTAATATTAAATAATAAATATTTATAGTAGGTACATAAAATAGATGCGCGGACGCGAACCACTCTCCCCCCGCGCGAACAACCATTAACCATTAACATTAACAGTGGAACAGACTTCCCTTAATTATCAGACAGGCACCATCAATTAAAATATTTAAAGACAAGATTTACAAATATCGATATATAATGAAGGCGAATGAAAGTCGTCATAACTCACTTATCACTACATATAAAATTTTTCTGCAACAAATAAAGTGTCTTAGATGTGTTTCTTATTTGGTAAAATATATAAATTGAAGCTTAAAAAATTTATTGCCAAATATTTCGCCTCTCTTTGGAGCGGCGTCATCAGTGACAGTGACTGAAGGTCTTTGTCATAAATTTTGAAAAAGTAATTTTATTTCTTTTAGCAATGGTAAAGGCAATGCACTATACAGTTTTGTATTTATTTTTTAGAAAAATATCATCATCACCTAGCGCATCATGGAAAACATCATCAGCATGTTATGTCCATTGTTGGTTCGATATTAATAAATTTACAAAACAAGTTAGACAAAACCTAATGCATTACATTCAGACCAGGGCTATAGTATGCACCAAAACTGTAATAAATTTACTTTTTCAAAATTTATGACAAAGACCTTCAGTCACTGTCACTGATGACGCCGCTCCAAAGAGAGGCGAAATATTTGGCAATAAAATTTTTAAGCTTCAATTTATATATTTTACGAAGTAAGAAACACTACATATAAAACAAAGTCCTCCGCCGCGTCTGTCTGTCTGTTCGCAATAAACTTAAAAACGGTCAGCAGCGCTATTCGGTTACTTAGTCGCAAACGTTAGATTGTCAAAATAGTGAATTCTACCACTTTTAGCCAAGTTTCTCCGATCGTAGCCGACCTTACGTCAATATAGCATTTTGCACTAATTCAAATTGGGGTTGCAACTTCAAAATCATTGGGAATATGTAAACTAAATACTTAAATTGTCCGCCGCAATTTATATTAAAATTACCAACATTTACGAGTATATTAATTAAACTAAGACTATATATTTACAGGCATGTAGTCTACCTTAATTCTGACTTGCCTGGTGGGTTACTGGTGTACCAGGTATTGTATTCTCATAGGTACTGATAACTTAATTTAAAAGGTTATTAATTGATCGTTGTGGTGCAGTTTTGTATATGTTTTATTTTGTAAATCTGATATAGCTGAGTTTTCCTTGCAGATTCCGTTCTCAGTCAGATTAAACATTAACAGGTCACTGGAATTTGCTAAGCTGCTGGTCTTCTGCTAACAGCTTACTTATTGGACCACTTTGCTGCTTAGTCTTCTACTAGCAGGAGTAGAATCATTCAAAATAATTAAATTTATGACGTTTCATAAATGCCTGTAATAGGTTTACGTGAATAAAGATATTTTGACTTTGACTTTGACATTAAACATAGTTTTATTTTTAGGTAATAAATTAAAAATATGGCAAATACTAAAAGAAATATGTACGAGTATATAATAGTTTTTTTTTTTATGAACGCAATGTAACGCTATTTTGCTGTCATCTGTAGTGGAAACATTTATACGAGAATACCAATTTTAATAGCGTTTTGCACTGACAGGTCCGTTATTTAAAAGGGATTCCACTATATAACGTTGCCGCTTAATTAGAAGCCATTTTTAAAATAAAATCTTTATAAAAAGAAAAAAAACGTCATCGAAAAAAAAACTACTGTAAGGTGAATGGTGTATGGGTTCTACCAATGACACCAGCGGCCCTATTCGATTACTAAATCGCAAACTTTATTAGTGGATTTCGTTATTTACGTCAGAGGTTGCGTCATAATTACAAAATATTATTCAATCCTCAACTCTATAAGCGCTCGACCTTGACAGTGGCCGTTCAAATATTAACTTTATTAGCGTGATATATGTATAGTTAACGGATTCCATTATATAACGTTTGCGACTAAATAACAGAATTGGGCCGCTGAAGCCTAAAAAATATATTTGATCTTTTGACAATTACACGCGGTATAATAGTAATAAAATTGCACATTAAAATATTCAAAATAAAATGAAGTACAAGGCGAGCTTAATACCTTGTAGGTATTCTCTAACAGCTAACCTTTGGGAGAACGACATAAGAAATTGTGGGGTGCTGAGTTAGGAGAGAATAAATATTAGACTAAATGCAAAGGTTGCTATACCTTTCACTGGGTATATCATACAAGTATGTCATATTAAAATGTAATGAAAATAAATAAATTAACATGCCAGTTGCATACATTAAATATACATTTATAAACATACATAAATATTTACATAAATAATAATCTAAATATAAATAAATACACTAATAATAATAATAATCCGTCATGTGTATAAATTAAATATCATTTTGCTTTTGAAGAAAGTAAGAAGATAGACGATGTTTAAATATGTTTAAAGTAGGTGCCTGTCTGATAAACAATGGCAGTCTGTTCCATTGGCGAGCTGCGGAAACTGTGAGAGAATCCGAATATCTGCTAGTAGAGTGGAGAGGAATTGAAAGGTGATTGTTTTGCGAAGAACGAAGAGAACGAGTATGGGAGTCACGAAGGAATTAAAAACGATCACGCAGGTAAAGGGGTGTATTCGGGTTATTAAGGATACCATATAGAAAGGAGAGGATGTGTACAGATCTACGAAAACGGATATTGAGCCACTTTAATTGAATACGAAAATGAGAGTCATGATCATACTTACGCAGGCCAAATAAAATATAGCGTATGCATAAGTTGAGAAGACGATCAAGTTTATTTAGTAGCTCTTCAGTAATATCAGGATAGCAGATATCTGTATAATGTATGTATGTAATATTAAAGATTTTGATCAGTATAATATAATACTAATATAATAATGCGTTTTGCCACCCAACATCTGCGGTCTCATAGTTTATTGCTCATGGAACCATATCTATCCATTTCCCGTTCTTGCTAATGACCGACTATTAAAACATTAATATGAGAAATTATGCAAAATATACATCGTTACAGCCCCTACAAGACAGTCCTACAACCGTTATCTTAAACGTTTCCTCAACGAGACCTCCACTCAATTGTTCCTTCCATCTGTCAAACGCAGAGACGCCTCAGCACGCCAATATATATCAAAGTCAAAGTCAAAATATCTTTATTCGCGTAAACCTATTATAGGCATTTATGAAACGTCAATAATTTAATTATTTTGAATGATTCTACTCCTGCTAGTAGAAGACTAAGCAGCAAAGTGGTCCAATAAGTAAGCTGTTAGCAGAAGACCAGCAGCTTAGCAAATTCCAGTGACCTGTTAATGTTTAATCTCACTGAGAAAGGAATCTTCAAGGAAAACTCAGCTATATCAGATCTATAAAAAAAACATATACAGAACTGCACAACAACGAACAATTAATAACCTTTTAAATTTAGTTATCAGTACCTATGAGATTACAATACCTGGTACAGCAGTAACCCACCAGGCAAATCAGAATATAGACTACATGCCTATGTGCAACCCGAAAGTCGACAAAACGCAAAAAACTCTATTGTCAAAATCATTAGAATCAGATTTCGTACCAAACTTATAAATAGTTTCCGTGAACCATTAATTTTCGTAATATGTAAGAGACAGGCTTATAGATGTAAAAATGATAGAGCGTGTAGTAATTTTGACAAAATGAATATAAAATACGAGGACGAAATCTTCAATGTTGCCAGGAAAAAAAAAATATTACCAGAAATATTAAAAATGGTAGGTAACATTTATGCCTTTCGAGGTTAGGAGAGTTTACAACTAAGAATAGCGATTTCCAGGATTTTTTACAGCTGGAAGGAATAATTGAGGTTGAGAAAACGTCTAAGAATCCGGGAGTTACAACCTCCACTCGACCAATCAGGTGCGCCTACAGACTAATAGACTTTTGCTTAGATTAGTTTCGTATGAACAAAACGAATCATATACATATGTATATCGATAAGTCTTTACTGTTAAAATGAGTTAGCTAATATATTTTAATTTAAAACTCCGCGAACAAAACGTTGACCTGCAGTGTCAAGGCTGGGGGCCCACAGCGAACGTACGAAAATCATATGACAAATTAGGAAAGCTAGACTAGCATGACATATACCATTTCTCACCGTTGAATCGAATGATCAGGCAGTACAACTTCCTAAACAGGTTTCATGATTTTGACGTTTTTTCATCAAGAGAATATAACTATAAAAGGTGCTTTAAGCAATTAGAGGTCAGCAGTTTTGGTCAATAATTACTATTTTAATTATTAATTGTTAGGGTATTTTATTGTGTAATTATTAATTATTAGGGTATTTTATTGTGTAATTATTAATTGTTAGGGTATTTTATTGTGTAATTATTAATTATTAGGGAATTTTATTGTGTAATTATTAATTGTTAGGGTATTTTATTGTGTAATTATTAATTATTAGGGTATTTTATTGTGTAATTATTAATTGTTAGGGTATTTTAATGTGTAATTATTAATTGTTAGGGTATTTTAATGTGTAACTATTAATTGTATTTTAATTTAAAATTCTATTTTTAATTATAGTTTTAAGTATTATTATGTTTATATAAATAATCACTTTATAAAATTATATTGCTGTGCATACATTTTTTTAACAATTGAACTTAATCTAATTTATATTAAAATTCTATACTTACTCTAATTTGAATGCTGTAATCTCCTATAATTAAGGTGGCACTTAGCCCCATATTATTATTATTATGTTGTAATGAATTGGTGTACATCTTGTTGGAGATCTAATAACCACTACGTCGTTTATTAATCACAAATCTCAGCGAGATTCTAAATTCCACAAAAAAAAATGGCTTAACAGGTCTGCCGACAAAACATTGATGGAACGGCTTCCAAGATGGCATAAACGGTATCATACAGTATTTGGTTGGGTAGGGAGTGAGGTAGAATGGTGGATGGTAAGCGTCTCGTTGCACAATAAAATAAAAAGAGGCCTCCTTTGTGAACCAGCTAATTGTCGGTCGCAAGCACTAGACACAATCAAGATCGACTCACGTCTCCAGTTCGCCACAAAAGAATAAACATATATACGAGTACATACATAGGCTGATAAAGTTCTCTTCGTCGAGCAGTCGGGTAAAAACAATCGATTTAAATGGGTTAAAATGATATATATAAATCCTATATAAGAAATCCAATTTAACAAATATATTGTTTTTAAAGGAACTATTGAAGGTAAATAAATCTTTTTTTTTTTTCATTACAGCCCCTAGAACAGAGCATATCTGGAAAATTTGGCCTATACTCGTCACGCTGGCCAGACGGGTTGGCGAGGATATAATGTCAATTTTTTTCATGACAATTTTTTAACGATTCCACAAGTTGGTCTTAGTGGAACCGGGACCGACGGCTTAACGTGCTGTCCGAGGCACGAGAACGGTAGTGTTGTAAATCTATGACAAGTGTACGAAAGAAAATTTGATTTCTCATTGGTACATGCCGTGGGGGTTTGAACCGACCTTTGTAGGATTTTAAGAAAAGCGTTCTTACAACCGAGCCACCACCGCGCTCAAAACAAATGCATCTGCCTTATCAATTAATTTTTAAAAAAGTTGAGTTATTGTTTGGGATATCAGAGTAGACGACCTATCTTTAATATCAACTGTGCTATTTTTAAGAAAATAGTTGCTATCTCCTAGCGGGCATATGTAAATTATAATATTAACATCTATTGCAAATAAAGAAGCACTTTTTATAATTTTATTCGATGTAATATACAAACAGTATAAGAGAATTACAATATTAAATAATTAAAAATAAAACCAAAAATTTAATAAACAAAAAAAAAAACTACCACGGACCACGTTTCGACTGCAAATGGGATGAAAAGTTGATTTACGATGATCTCCGCGTACTTGTTGCCTATAAGGCGCGCGGCTGACTCTGCAGCGGCACCAGGTTTCTTATGGCTGGATGTCACATGTGACGGACAGAGTGTGTAAGTCAACACATGTGGCATCCCAAACCAGTCCCACGCACGGCCTCGTTTGTATGGACTCAACGACATCCCATCTGGACGCCTATCATCAGACCTAACTATCCCCGGTGGTTCGAGGATGCAGGGGATATTAGCAGATGTGAGCGCCCTTGACAGGATGTCATTGATTGCATGGTGTCTCGAGATCCTGCTGACACTTTTTTGGATTTTTTTTTAGTAATTTCCACATAGAGAATACAATCCAGGGATTCGGGGATAATAAATATAAATAATAATAAATAGTTCCAGACAGGTCACACAGCGCCATCTAGTTTCCGTGGTAAGCTACGAGGCTTGTGTTACTAAAACTAGATGGTTGATAAACTACATATTATACTTTTTTTTTTTGTAAATATATACATATTATACATATAAACACCCAGACCGAGACAAATTATAGAATGTACAACTTGCCCCCGGTGGGAATCGAACCCACGACCTCCCGAGTTCACGGCAACGTTTGTTACCACTAGACCACGGAGGTGTCATCCAGGCCGTTTTCTGTTTGTTTTGTTTGGGCACCAGTGGCCAATTCCTAAAAAATGTACTAGTTTTTTAAGTAAATAAACGATTTTTATTATTATTATTATTATACCGGGACTGCTCTTGGCTATTCTCGGGGTTTTCGGGATTGCCACAAACAGGTGGAACCAGCGTAGGACCTGAGCGAGCGTTTTCAGCTGCTGCTTATATTGACAATATACTACGAAGCAGGATTGGAAGTCCAACATTGCTTTGATATTGAACAAAGCCCATCTCGCGGGAGTCTTCGACTACTTCGTTCTTGATTAAACCAAACACTTTTCACCGGATTGCATACAATTTATTAAAACAATAATCACACAGATCATCACAAGATTCCGCCAAACCAAGGCACGTTCTTATACGACGCTAGCGCCATCTAGTAGGGAACTATCGACACTAGCGATTCGTACTCGAACAGATATTTCTCCGATTGTATTTTCGAAATTCTAAATAGTTTTTGTGTGTTGTCTTTTTGATTTCTTGCAGTCTCTCTTTTTTTCATTTGAGCCCAATTAGAAAACACATAGTCTAATCCCGGGATAGCCCCGAGATCCTTGAAAAATGTTAAGCCGTCGGTCACGGTTATATACCAACTTTTGGAATCGGTAATTAATTGTCATTACAAATTTATATCAGATCCTTGCCAACCCGCCTGGCCAGGGTGTAGGCCAAATTCTCCAGATATATGTTCTGGAAGTCCAATCTCCAACAGTGGAGGTCTAGGGGCTGTAATATATGTATGTAATGTATATTAATTTACTTCGAATAAAACTAATAATTATAAAGATATAGATTAACAATTATTTTTGCATAAATTAAATATATCTAAATTCCATTCTTGGACCTCGCGTACTGCTTACCATCAGGTGGGTGCGGTATCACATGTCGTGTACAGTATTAAAAAAATTCAAAAAAACCTTATTATACTTTATACAGCATAAGTCTTAGTGAAGGCGGGATAAACCGTTTCACCTTATTCAGTATCCTGAGTTTTTTGACACTGTTTTGGTCAATGTACTCGTAGTTTGAAGCTGGGTTAAATAAAACCTGTATGTACGTATGAGTGAACGTGCATTATTCTCGTAATCAGTGAACGATAATCACAAGTGTAATCTATAAGTGGAACGCCATATGGCATGCAATTCTGCAAAAATTACCTACCTACAGCGCAGCATGAAGTAATAACGTCAATATTGCACTAACATAGCAAATAGAATAAATTTTCTGGGAATAAAACTAGATCAATACTGTAATTGGAAATCTCATAAAAATGAAGTCTGTGTAAACTAACAAAAAGTAAAAAAGTATAGTATCATCACGACCGTTTCCTTTTCGGGGTGGTCAGAAACCACGCTTATAAATAAGCGGATTCACATTTAGCCAACTTTACTATACGCCAATAATGACAAGTGGCAAGCTTGTCGGTGTCTCCAGGCGTACCAAACTCGAGAAATATCACAAATAAATTAAATGTATTTATTTACATTAATAAATATTTTTGTGTCCCGACCAGGAATCGAACACGGTACCTCCGAGTCTAAGTCCACGGAGGCAGTCTACTAACAGATTTACGTAAATAAAAAATGGAGTAATAAGCAAAAGAAAAATTGTATGCAAATGGCAATTTTAATTTCTCGTTGCAAAAACTTAGCAGCACTTGAATGTATTTTTAAATTCAGCGCCACAAAGCAATTAAGAAAATTCCAGTGAAATTAGGGTCGACGCCAGCGCTTATTTATAATTAAAGCTTTCGAAAAAATACTGCAGCTAAAATTTTTTTTATTTACAATATTATACTGCTTCCGGCGTATAAATTTAATTAAGTAATATTTATTTATTTGTGATATTTCGCGAGTTTGGTACGCGAGAGACATCGACGAGCTTGCCACTTGTCATTATTGGCCTATAGTAAAGTTGGCTAAATGTGTATCCCCTTATTTACAAGCGTGGTTTCTGACCACCCCGGAAGGGAAACGGTCGTGATAATACTTTACTTCTATAAATTATTTATGCTTATCTGAATTAAGGTTTAACAAAATAAAGAAAGATCGTCATTACTCATTATTTTGAAAGAAAAAGAAAAGACTGTATGGTGTTGAATACACTTGTCCATTCATCGCATGAACAGAATAAATAAAAAATGACGATCGATAACGTAGCGAACCATGCGCCGAGGAGTATATTATTATTTTTTATTTTTGATGCTTTTCGTGCTTCCCTTACAATCTTTTGTCTGCTTGAGATTACTCACGACATTAAAGCTGGTGCTATATTTGAAATAGTAATACTCAAAATAATACAACAGAATAATATTCTAAAGATTGGTATACTCATGTGCCTAGACACTTTCTAGTTAAGCTTAAGATATCTCTTGAGAAATAATAAATTCATTTTTGTAAATATAATGTTATTTATTTTCTTGACAAAATCAATAATGTCAAAGTATAAACAAAATTGAAGTATAAAAATATTTATAATAAAAAGGTAAAGAACTACAAAAGGTTAGGTCTTGCCACATACTCCGCCACCAGTGGAAACGTCATACTATCTAAACATATCTAACAGGAGCTCTGAGTTGATGTCCATACCTTGAAGTGGTGGGTAGGTGTGATAATGGTGGTGTGGTGGTGATGGTGGTAATGGTGATGCTGGTAATGGTGATAGGGGTGATGATGATAGTGGTGGTGATGGCAATAATGATGATGTATCTTCGACGATTATTGCAGGTATGAGACGATCGATCGAAACTGTTGAAGGCTTTCCTTTAATTAGTAACTTGAAATGTTTGGGCGATTTTTCTAGAACGAAGTAAGGACCGTCATAAGGAGGTTGTAAAGGTTTCCGAATGGTATCATTACGAACAAAAACATGTTGACTAGAATTTAGGTCTTTATGTACGAAATAGGCGTGAGGTCCATGATGTTTGGTCTGAACTGGTCTTAACGACCACATCATTGTTTTTAATTTCTGTACAAAATCGGCAGGGCAGCTTCTAAGTCTGGGTCTGACAATACATAGGCAATGACCATTCTTCTTTAGCTAGTGGATGTTATACCTAACATCAAAAATGTAACAAACATAATATAACAGCCGTAATTCAAGACGTTCACACAAAGTACAGGTCACGTTCACGACGCAAGGAGGAAGGAGATAAGTGTGTAAAATCCTGCACAGGTCACGTTCACGACGCAAGGAGGAAGGAGATAAGTGTGTAAAATCCTGTACAGGTCACGTTCACGACGCAATGAGAAAAGAGATAAGTGTGTAAAATCCAAGCTTACCTCTCTATCTTTGTTTCCGTAGGTGATGCCCAGGTTGGGCATGGCACGTAATATGGCGACGAGCGACTGGATCGTGTTGCTGTACACCACAGGCCTATACTGTTTGAAGTCTTCATTTGTGAAGCCACTCTCGTGGATAATTCTGTAAACAAAACAATAAATATTAGTAAAAAATCAATGGTTAAGTCTTCGGGGAAGTAAACTGACTTTCGAAGAGAAAAAAACTGCAATAGATGGCAAAGACGTCGATGTCTCAAGCGTAACAAAGTAGAAGTCAAAATATATTTTTTACGTCGCATCATTGTTTAAATTATTTTGAATGATTCTACTGCTAGTAGAAGACTAAACAGCAAAGCTGTCCAAAGAATAAGTATCAACCCGAAAGCCGACAAAACTCTAAGCCTCTCCTTCCATTTAGGAACAATAAATTGAACGTATTCGGCAGTGGTCTCCGGGTCCTCAGGGAGACAGCAGCACCCCGGTCACGTACGTAACGCACACGCACGTCTAACCACGCTATTAGACCAGGACCCGACACACGTGCCACCACTGCTTGGCCTTCTAAAGGGACGACCACCGGACACGCCACACCATGAGAATCTGAACAATAACAACGACTTCGCGGCACGCACAAGCACATTACAATTACTTACACAAGGTGATACATTCAATGATGTTGATAAGTTTTCGTGCAATTCCGTTGAAACAGACTCGAAAAATGTCACAACTAAGTAGGTAAATAAAATATTGCGTCCAGGACCAGGAAACGGATCCAGTACCACATGCTTTAAATCCATGGCCTTAACCGCTAGACCCAGTGGTAGTAAGATGTGGGTTACTTAAAAGTATGTGAAATATTCTTCACTATAAGAAACACGCATCAACAATTGCCCGAGCGAACGAATACAAGCTACAATTAAATAATCAGGTTAATTTGATGCAGGTAATGAGTTAATCACAATTTAAGTTTTTTCATATAACAAGTTTTTCACACGTAACAAAGGCATTTGTTGAATCCATATGAAAATCTACCCAACGGAAACATCAATCTGGAGGCATACACCTAATAAAATTCAAAATTCAAAATCATTTATTTGTTTAGACACAGGTTAATATTATAAACAACAGATTTAGGTTATAAAGGTGCACCAGTGCTCTAACGTAACGTTGTCTTAGATCATCATTTTGTGTTATTATTACTTTTGTATTCGTCCACCACAAAATAAAAAACTTCAACATAGTTATTCAAATAATAATGTTGTATTTTTATTTTTGTTCCACTACGAGCCCTAAATAACTGTAATGACTGTTTGTGCCATAATAAAATAAATAATAATTTAAAAAAATCAAAGCATTAACTTTGGTTATCTGCTGTGAGCGTTTTGAATTCGAATATTAATCGCTTGCTTTTAGTATATCTTCTTTCTTCATTCTCTCTTTGTCTGTCAATAATTTAATTTGTGGTAACTAATTCGTTTGTTAGATACCGTTGCTCAAATTAGTTATGGTTGAAATCGATTGCTGAATGTTCACGCTTCAAATCAATCGAGCTTCGTTTATTATCCACAAGGCCATATCATTCGATAGATAACCTATAGTATACAAAACAAGCGCTATCGACTTCCATACATTGCACTGGTTCCCGAAATAGGAAATGAAATGAAATAATTTATTTGTCAGAAACATGGTAGGTAAATTACAGGGATGTAAATTATTATATGTAATTATATCACATGCTTCGCTTTTTCTAGCATACAAATATTTATTTAGTCACATGACTTTGTCGAGCTTAGTGTCTAGGATTCTTTTGTCGAATAAAAACATTTATTAACCAGCATTTGTTTGACTCTCAATTTGAACAGTATTATTGGTGTTTTTTCCAATAAAGATTCTATTTATTTCCACTGCATTGCCCCACATTAATATGCCGTACCTTATATTTGACGCAACATATCCATGGTATGCCTGAAGGGTTGTTTTTTTGTTAGCTACTTTAGTTAATCGCCACAAAGAGTAGACAAATCTGTTTATTTTAGTTGTTATATTACTTATATGTTGTGTCCAAGAGCAACATTGGTCAATCGTTATGCTTAAAAATTTTATTTCATTGGATTGTTTTATTTGGCGCCATTAATTTTTATAGTAATATGTTTCTTGTTAACGTTGTGTCTGTTTATAAATTGAATGTATGTTGTTTTATTAATATAAATTTTAAATTGTTAGCATTTAGCCAATTTATAATGTCTCCAATAGTTTTATTTATTATGTTATTATAGTTATTTATTTTATCGTCAGTTATTATTACGGATAGATCGTCAGTAAAAGTATGCAGTCACAAGAAGTAGTATCAGGTAGATCAATAATGTATAGTAGAAATAGCAAGGGCTCCAGTATACTGCCCTGGGGGACACCAGTTTGATTTACTTGTGTTTTGGACCTAAAGATAGACTCCAGGTTAGCATTGTCCAGCCTTGTAACTTCAACATATTGGTTTCTAAAAGAGAGATAGCTCAGTAACCATTCTTGTATTACGCCATCCATAGGCATATCCATAGGCATCGCATTTTTTAAATAAATATCAAGGGTTGCCATTAATTCTTTTCTTTTTTACAAATAATATTACTGCGTATTTAATCAGTTTTGTTATTCAAATTAATTATTTAATATTACTATTTCTATTTAAATTATTAACATTGTTATATAGTTTTATACTCTACACTTTATTATAATACTATAATTTATTTTATCGTCTGTTTAGGGAATTGAAATCCATTCCGCCATTCTTAATATTTGATCTACTATTAATTTTGTTAAACAAATTTATACTTTTATCGAATTTTTTTCATAGTAACTATCGAAATTAATAAATGTATCATTTATTGAGGATGCTTTAATTAACAAAAAGTAAAAAACAAAAATCAATTAAAGAATTTTAAAATTTACCGCCAATTCTAGTTGGATGGGAACTCGTAGTAGCGCTGCTAAATCTGGAACACTTTTCTTGTATGGAGTTACGCGTCTTCTTGTATTTTGCTCCTTGATACTAAATATGGCATTTTATATTGTGCTTAAAGGCTGACGTATACAGACGTAATGGCATAGTTTCCGGTAGAGGGCGTTGATGGCTACTACGAGGAATATCGAACAATGCTGAAAGGAGTGTCAGGGCCGAAGTCGTTAAAGAATAAAACTGTATCATATGTATTTGGAAAAAAATCTTCGTCTCTCCGGAAATCAGACCCGATTGATAATACGGTTAGATTCCAACAGTTTCCAAGGAGTTCTTCCCGCCATGTTGCACGGACATGTCAAGTCTAAGTTTTTTGTTTTGTAAATTAGTTTACTGTGGATATTGTTAGTCAAAAGTGGTGTTATTTTTTTAAATAATGTGCTACGTTGTGAATAATTTTCCCGCGCTGTGAACTCCCGTTACCTTCATGTTTGGGCGATATTGACGTGAATTACTCCATGAAAATCATCAAATTCTGCAACACTTGGAATTTGATGATCCCAACTCTGTTATGAACATATATTATGTAAATAAATTACGTGTTTAGGGCTGATGTATTCTGTACAATGTCCTTTAAATAAATAAAAATAAAACCAACAGTTTCCTCAAGTTTAACGATTGACATTACTTTACAAATTTGGACCCATATAAGCGACACTATCATCTATCGTAATAATACAGTATGTTTTTATTTTACCTCTAATATCCTTAACCATATTTAGTTAGGAAACCCATTTACCATTGCTTTTGTTTGTGTATTTTATTATATAAAAATATATTTCATTCGGATAATAGTTTGGTAAAGGCGTGGTGGTGGCTCGGTTATAAGAACGATTTTCTTAAAATCCTACAAACGCCGGTTCAAGCTCCCGGCAATCGGTACCAATGAGAAATACACTTTTCTTACGCACATTTGGCATAGATTTACAACAACGTTAAGACAGTTCCCGTGCTCTCCGAAGCACCGTCGGTCCCAGTAACACTAATACCAAATTGTGGAATCGTTAATAAATTATCATAAAAAATGACATCAGATCCTCGCCAACCCGCCTGGCCAGTTCGGCGAGTGTAGGCCAAATTCTCCAGATATATGTTTTGGAAGGCCCATCTCCAACAGTGGTCAGGACGCTGTGTTCTAGGGGCTGTAAAGAAAAAAAGAAAAGTCGCTTCTACGTATCTTAAGTATAGTATCATCACGACCGTTTCCCTTTCGGGGTGGTCAGAAACCACGCTTATAAATAAGTAGATTCACATTTAGCCAACTTTACTATAGGCCAATCATGACAAGTGGCAAGCTCGTCGATGTCTCCAGGGCGTACCAAACTCGAGAAATATCACAAATAAATTAAATATTAATTAAATGTATTTATTTACAATAATAAATATTTTTGCGTCCCGACCAGGAATCGAACCCGGTACCTCCGAGTCTAATCCACAGACTTAACCGCTAGACCACGGAGGCAGTTACGTACGTATCTTAAGACTTCTTAAGACTATAATATTTCACTGCTGATTGCACTAACAATAGAAGAGGTCAGTCAGGCCATAATCGACCTCGCTTTTAACATTATCATGCCAAAATATTTAAGTATCGCAACCGCTTTAAACAATGATTATCATAACATGTGTGCTAAATCAATGTGGAAACAATTTAATCTGTTAAGTCTGGCATCCGGCAGCAAATAAACCAATTATCAATGAGTGCGTAGTTGGATCGGAGTCACTTCATAAGGGTTACTACTATGGGTAATATTTTAAGAGCCAGTAACAGCGTGTTAGATTGAATTGAATGATAATAATTCGATTACTATTTAACACAATTATAAAACTGTTAAATTCTACATTCCGAATTAATTTATATCGATTATTTATTTAAATTGAATACTACGATTGTATTAATTATTTTTCTGCCTCCGTGGTCTAGCGGTTAGGTCCGTGGATTTAGACACGGAGGTATACTGGGTTCGATTCCTGGTCGAGACACAAAAATATTTATTAATGTAAATAAATACAATTAATTAATATATAATTTATTTGTAATATTTCTCGAGTTTGGTACGCTGGAGGCATCGACGAGCTTGCCACTTGTCATGATTGGCCTATAGTAAAGTTGGCTAAATGTGAATCCACTTATTTATAAGCGTGGTTTCTGACCACCCTGAAGGGAAAACGGTCGTGATGATACTTTAGTTTACTTTTATTTTTCTAACTTAAACTAACCTAACAACCTTATAGTTAATAAACAACCAATAGCAGCGATAGTTGGATTAAATCAATGTTTTTTAAAATATTATTATACCGTCGTTTTAAACCAACGAGGCAACGTCGCCGGAGTCCTCGGAACATTGGGTTCATCTTCTCCTGGATTCGATGACATGTAGATTATAATCAAGATATTTGTAAGTATTTAGTTTTTATATTAATTAGGTTTATCTTTTAGTTTATTTAATTTAAGGTTTTGTTTAGTTTATTTTTAATTTTTTATTTAGGTAGCTTTTAAATAAATAATTTACGAATATATTAGTTTTTACAGCCTTAAATTTGAAAATTAAGTTTTCGTTTAATATAATAGTTTGTGACGATCGCGATGTGATCCGTGCTCGATCAATGGTTACGAAATGATCATATCTCCTAAATTAAACAACTAGAATTATTATTATTGAATAATAGGCGAGCAGCGCATTGCTGATATGCCTATATCAAGCACTGGTGTAAAGTTCATAAAATAGTCAGTTATCACCATAGTCTTTGTCAATTGTCACTAGCCACTTGTCCAGTTTGTTTTTAAAAGTGTTTACAGTTGGGGATTGTTCCACATATTTACAACTCTGTTATTCATAAAGTGATATTTCACATTTGTATTGCTGGATTTTCTCATCAATTTCATTCCGTGATCACGACGGGGAAATATCATTGTGTTCAACTTGAACATTTTGGCTAGGTGAGGGCAGTTATACCTTCCTGTTAGAATTTCAAATGTCTCAATTATATCTCCCCTCATTCTGCGATCTCTGAGACTTGTCAGCTTTAGGTATCTAAGTCTCTGGTCATAGGACTGCTTCCTCAAGCAGTGTGGAAGTTTAGTTGAACAGTGTGGAAGTTTAGTTAGCAGTGTGGAAGTTTATAATAATTATAAGAAAATGTGTTATTAGGTAAAAGAATACAGAAGAAAATAATGTGTTAAAACTATGTATATCGGCCACCTTCTAGCACCTGTGCTGCATGTAGAGCCACTATTTTATTAAATGAATCAGGGCGTATTTGTCTGACTGTACCGTTGTCCTGAATCAGTTTTGTGATTTCGTTATCTCTAATTGGCGGAAGCTGCTCAGGCGCGTGTTAGCATTAATTTATCAATCAGCTAACGATGGATACCTATGTGAGTGAAAAATTTCGATGTTTTTATTTTCAACCAATTTGGAGTTGTTTATCTAACATAAGATTATTACAATTACTGAATGGTTTCAAAACTTTTTTGGCCTGCAAATCGTAGCGTTTATATTTAAAGGTTTTAGTCTAACGAAACATAATTAAATTAACATAATTTAGATTTTAGTTTTATTTTTAATTTAGTTTAATCTTATACTATCTACAATTTGAGAAAGACTTTTACTTTGATAAGCAGATCATAGTGACGAACGAAACATAATATTTTTATAAGATATTATATCTTTAAAAAATTTAAGTATCATCACGACCGTTTCCCTTTCGGGGTGGTCAGAAACCACGCTTATAAATAAGCGGATTCACATTTAGCCAACTTTACCATAGGCCAATCATGACAAGTGGCAAGCTCATCGATGTCTCCAGCGTACCAAACTCGAGAAACATCCCGAATAAATTAAATATTTATTAAATGTACTTATTTACATTAATAAATATTTTTCTGTCCCGACCAGGAATCGAACCCGTTACCTCCGAGTCTGAATCCACGGACTTAACCGCTACCGTGGTCTAGCGTATTAGGTAGTTAAAAAAATTTAATTATACAAATATTACTTTTTATATTCATAATATTAAATTCACTTTAAATTACATGTTTATAATTAATTAGGTATCGATGATTAATTGAAATGAATATGACACATCACTATTCAAGCTGTCAAATCCGACCTAATAAAATGGCCTCGGTATCTTTCCTAAATCTTTGGTTTTTAATAATTTGGGTTTTAAAAAAGTCTGCGAATGAAACAGACAGTCAAATGTCAATTATAAGAGACTCATGTTTTGCACAGACGTTGAGGTCATTACCCCGGACCAAAATACATAATCTGCTAATTTAAAAAAAAAAAGTATGGAATTTGAGGCTGGAAGTTGTTGCACGTCTATATTGCACTATGTTTTACGTCGTTGTAGCACTCAAGCCAAATGAGCGATATGTATGTGGATTATTCGATAAATCTAAATTGGATTTAATTTTGTATTGTTCTCCTATCTTGTCATAAATCGATTAATAATATATATCTAATTAAACTCCAATCTTAGATTAATTGGTGTCCAATTAAAATGTCTACTTAATTGAATTATTTGATTTGTAATTGATAATTATGTTTCCATATCTTGTTATTGGTACGATATAGTAAGTAGGCATTAGGGTGATTATCTACCAGAGACTCAACTTTTTAGGCACTCCCTTGTACCTAACCCATGTTACGTCCTGTTATGAATTCCAGATTGCCGCTCAGGTTGAAGGTCCGGATCTACAAGATGTTCATCCGTTCCCGTCTTACCTACGCTGCGCCAGCCTGGCACCACCTTCTGGCCAAAACTAATAGGGACAAGATCCAAAGTCAGCAGAACATATCGCTCAGAGTGGTCTCCCGAGCACCATGATTCGTGCGTAATTCCGTCATAGCTCGAGATCTGGAGATGCCTAGTATTGAGGAGTTTGTCGTTGGCCTGACTAGACGTATGTTCTATCGGGCCGACAACGGACACTTCAAGCATCTCCAGAATATCGCTCCGTCTTGCGCTCGGCCTCCCAACGGGAGACCACTTCCTAGAGAAGTGCTCCTGGAGGAGAACTGAAGTAGCCGAACCCAGATCCCCTGGGCTCGTGAGCCATACGGGCGCTGTTATACCAGTAACGGTGCCCAGCACTAAAGGTGCATGAATTACCAGCGGGTGATTACTCACTGAGATCCTGCCGGGGAGAACGGGGGAATGTCCCCATCCCCAACCCAGGCCCATTAGACATCCGGGCCTGGACGACCCCACTGTCTGTCTCTTGTACCTAAGCTAACCTTCTTTACTACTTGCTTTCTTTATTATCTTAATTTTAGCTTGCTTTCATAGTTTCTTATATATGAAAACATATTAATGGTCTATGGATATATATGCTTGATTTTGTAATTCGTTATCAAGTACTGTTTGTTTTCCGATAAAAAAAAATGAATAAAAGTAAAAAATAAAAAAAATATTGTAAGGCAATACCTTTGAACTTAAAATCTAAATATTCAAAAATACCGGAAATATTATAGACTTAAGGCTCTCCCAAATACATATTGTTTTCCATATAAGCGAATTCCACTGTCTACGCTCAAAATTAAAACTACCCTCTTTTTATTACAGCCCCTAGCATCCCCCACTATTGGAGATACAAATATCTGAAGTTTTTTTTATTTTTTTTATACTAGCTCGTCATGTGACCCTGCGCCCACCTGATGGTAAGTGGCGCGCAGGGTCCATGAATGTTAGCAACTGGAATCAGACCCTTATATCCGACATCAGTCCCTAACACTACGCCGGCTTGACTAGATACCTTTTCACACTTCGCTTGAAGGACTCCAGGTTATAGGAAAGTGGAAACACAGAGGCTGGAAGAGCATTCCACATCTTTATTGTGATTTCACCAAATTTATAGGTACGCGAAGGGATAGTGACTACGGTGTGTGGGTGCATATTCTGACCTGTGCGTGTGGTTCGGTTGCGGAATGGAGAGGAAGGAGTTAGTAATTAATTTGGGCCTACACTCCCCACGCAGGCCAGACGGTTTGCGAGGATCTGATGTAATTTTTAATGATAATTTATTAACGATTCCACAGTTGGTATTAGTGGAACCGGGACCGACAGCTTAATATGCTCCCCGAGGCACGGGAACGGTGGTGTTGTAAATCTATGACAAATGTACGTGAGAAAAGTGTTTTTCTTATTGGTACATGCCGGGGGGGGGTTTGAACCGCCCTTTGTAGGATTTTGTTCTTACAACCGAGCAACTACCGAACTACCCATTATTTATTATTTATTAAAAAATATACATACTTCATTTGTTTAACTATCGTACTCTTCCCCGACTCGCCAGCACCTGTGAACATAAAAAATACTATAAGTAAGGTATAACCACGACCATGATCCCTTGCAAGGTATTAAACACGCTTTTTTTATAAATATCAGGTTAGTAGCTCTGCCTCAACTGCCTCCGTGGTCTAGCGGTTAAGTCCGTGGATTTAGACTCGGAGGTACCGGGTTCGATTCCTGGTCGGGACACAAAAATATTTATTAATGTAAATAAATATGTACATTTTAATATTTAATTTATTTGTGATATTTCTCGAGTTTGGTACGCTGGAGACATCGACGAGCTTGCCACTTCTCATGATTGGCCTATGGTAAAGTTGGCTAAATGTGAATCCGCTTATTTATATGCGTGGTTTCTGACCACTTCGAAAGGGAAACGGTCGTGATGATACTACTAGCTAATCATTTATTACGTAAGACGATTGTTGATAGTTTTGACCCCTCCCCTGTTTAATATTTAGTACGTAAAACTAAAAAAAAAAATAACACACGCCAACACACTTTTCAACTGGGTTGCAAGGTCTTTGGTCAACATATATGTTTTTGTGGTGCCAATGCAGACGAACTAGGCCACGATGCCTTTGCTGCCAAAAAAGTGTCGGCAGGATCTCGAGACACCATGCAATCAATGACATCCTGTCAAGGGCGCTCACATCTGCTAATATCCCCTGCATCCTCGAACCATCGGGTATAGTTAGGTCTGATGGTAGGCGTCCGGATGGTATGTCGTTGATTTCATACAAACGAGGCCGTGCACTGGTTTGGGATGCCACACTCTCACTCAATATCTGTGTTGTATTTCAGGCAACATATATCAAAAGCTAGTTAAAGATTTAGCCAAACGATCTCAATAAAACCAGTAGTCATATAAAATAGTAGTTAATTATAGTCAAAATGTAAACGATTGGCTTTTGACTTAATATAAGGACTGAATATAGTAAGAATACAATTGCCACTTTAACCATTGTTGTCTTAAAAACCGTTTAGCAGAAACTGATCTGTACACAAAAATCTGTACAGCAAACCTTGAGGTAAAAGTGAGAGTAAATAACAGAAACCACTATTTTGACGTTGGGCTATGATCGGCAAAACTCGAGGTACAAGTGACAGTAAATAACAGAAACCACTATTTTGACGTTGGGCTATGGTCGGCAAAACTCGAAGTACAAGTGACAGTAAATAACAGAAACCACTATTTTGACGTTGGGCTATGCTCGGCAAAACTCGAAGTACAAGTGACAGTAAATAACAGAAACCACTATTTTGACGTTGGGCTATGATCGGCAAAACTCGAGGTACAAGTGACAGTAAATAACAGAAAGCACTATTTTGACGTTGGGCTATGATCGGCAAAACTCGAGGTACAAGTGACAGTAAATAACAGAAACCACTATTTTGACGTTGGGCTATGATCGGCAAAACTCGAGGTACAAGTGACAGTAAATAACAGAAACCACTATTTTGACGTGTGTTGGGCGTTATGATCAGCAAAACTCGAGGTAAAAGTGACAGTGAAAAACATAATCCACTATTTTGACAATCTAACGTTTGGCCATATGACTAGCCTTTACATCTTTTGGTAACAATAATATGTATCAATAGTCCAGTCACAAAATGTAACTCAATGTTCAAATCCCACATTATGCATGTCGCTCACGGATTCCTAAAAATAGCGCGGGAAATAAATAAACTTATACTGGATACACAGTCGAGGTCATAATGTTTTATTTTTTTATTTTCAGCAAGATGTGTGACTTCACTTCTAACTGCCAGTTATACTTAAATATTGTAGCGATTGTTATCGACAATGGCCAAGGAGGAACGTTTTCGGCTGCAATCGACATCCTTTGCCTTGCACATATTTAGGACGTCACCTGTCAGTGTAGATTTTGACACTCGACTTTTAAAAAACTAACTGCGAGCAATATGCTGCTTAATAAATTAATTTATTTGTTTAACAACCAAACTCAACATTAAACTTAATTATTTATATATAAATTCATCCTACTGGATATTGTCGCCCCCGTAGCTTGGGTATTGAACAGAAAATAGTACGGTCACTTCATCCACGTGCAGTAACTCTTAATTTATTTTGTGCACCACCGCTGCAGTCTCCCATCTATCTGGTATCTTGTCTTGGTGTAGACTGAAGTGGTGGTGGATTTGGAGATGGAACGTAACGCGTGTTCCCCGTGCGTTCCAGGGTTCTATGTCTGGACTTTAGAGCTGGGATCCAGCTTGAGAAGATAACCCCGCTGCCCAAGATCCCCGTGACGCCTCGTTGTCCGCTTGGAATCGGCAGCGCTCTCCGGGTCCCCATCTTCAGGCTCTCCGAGGGAAGGTACCCCTACGTATGGTCAACGGATGCATAAAGAGTGATAGGGCTAAGTTTTGGCTTATGACCCTCCCCCTTATATAATTTTAAATTCTTTTGCTCTCTTCTGTTAACTTCATCTTACTTAATATATTAACTTCATTTGCTTAAATTCTTTGTTTTATTTGAATGTCCCGCTTAACGTGACAATATGGCGACAACTTTATTATTTATTTAAAAACTTTTTGCACTATGTACAAAGGCCGCTAGACATTCTTACTCGGTCAACCTTAGGGACATTACGAACATTGTATGTGGAAGGTAGGTGCAAATATTTAAACAGGAAAATAGATAATTAAAATTCTACTTAACCTAATACTAATATAAAACATCAATATATATATAATAATAATAAATTCAAATAAATAATAATACATACATACATACAATAATACCTACAGTTGTTAGGAACTATTCAAGAAGTGTGTGAAGACCATTCTTTTAAATAACATTCTGTTGGGCGCTTGTCGGATATTAAAGGCAGGTTGTTCCACAGATTTGCGGCAACAACTACAAATGAGTCTTAAACTTAACTTCACCATTAACATCACGATCAAATAAATAAAACACTGACTTAATAAGGTGCATTAAAAAGCCTTAGTAACAAAAGAGCATGTATGAAGAGATTGATGTATGTCGTGATCGTGTCAAGTGGCTCTGCCTACCCCGCAAGGGATCTGGCGTGAACATATGTATGTATGTATTATTTACCCATTATACTGAAGTAGTGGCAACCAGATTAACTCAGCATATAGTAAAAAAATAGTGGTATAAGACTGCCTCCGTGGTCAAGCGGTTAAGTCCGTGGATTTCGGTACCGGGTTCGATTCCTGGTCGGGACACAAAAATATTTATTAATGAAAATTAATATATTTAATTTATTTGTGATATTTCTCGAGTTTGGTACGCTGGAGACATCGACGGGTTTGCCACTTGTCATGATTGGCCGGCAGTAAAGTTGGCTATTACGCTTATTTATAAGCGTGGTTTCTGACCACCCCGAAAAGGAAATGTTCGTGAGGATACTTTACTTTACTTGTACATCTTAACTTATTATATGTACATAGTCTGGCCATTAACTAATACATTTAAATAAAACAATATTTGTGTTTTTTTCATTATCTCGCCAATATTTGTTAAATATGCTTGTGATATTAAAATGGGGTGGGGTGATTGTAACAGCATTACACAAAGTAGGTTGAAGCCAAATGCAATTTTTCTCTTCATCCGCTTTGTATTAGTCGAATGTTTGTGTACCGGGCTATTGATAGGTATAATTAGTGGAACAAGCTGCCGGTAAATATACGACAAGCATCCAACCGAAGCATTTTCAAAAAAATGGTATATTCATATTATTTAAATAGCTCATAACAACTCATTTAGTTTATTTATTATATTATTATATGTAGTTTATGTATTAATGTTATGTAATGTATGTACCTAATGTATTAATAAAACGTTATGTGTATGTATTATTAGTATTTAGTTTATTATAGTATTTATTATTGTAGTTTAGATAATATTGCATATTTATTACGTAATCATATTTCTCTAATTGCACCTACCTTACGTCTTTAATGTTCTACAATGTCCCTAAGGTTGGCTGTCAGAGAATGTCTAGCGACATTAAGTCCGCCCCTTGTATATATTGTGCAATAAAGTTTTAATAAATAAATGTCGTACGGAGCAGAGACGTGGACACTAACAGTGGGTCTGGTCCATAAATTCAAGGTCGCTCAGCGAGCCATGGAGAGAGCTATGCTTGGTGTATCTCTGATGGATAGAATTCGAAACGTTGATATTCGTTAGAGAACGAAAGTTACTGACATAGCTTTTAAAATTAGCAAGCTGAAGTGGCAATGGGCCGGACACATCTGCCGCAGAACCGACGATCGATGGGGCAAACGGGTTCTAGAGTGGAGACCACGTACGGGAAGACGCAGAGTGGGACGACCCCCCGCCAGATGGACAGATGACCTAAAGAAGGTCGCTGGTGGGGGATGGATGAGGGTAGCGAAAGATCGCGTTTAGTGGCGAGCCTTAGGGGAGGCCTACATCCAGCAGTGGAGAGATACAGGCTGATGATGATGATAATGAAATAAATAAATAAATATAATTAAACATCCTCTGTGAGAGAAAAAGATCTGGTCGTCCACGTAGTATTCGTACTAAAAAGGCGATCAAAGTAGTAAAGGAAAGAATCCGAAATGAATATAGCACCCAGATCCATGTTGCGTATTTTAAAAGATGACTGAGGACTTGCAGCTTTTAAAAGATGCAAATGTCATTACTTCCGATAGTATAATTTAAAAATGAATAGGGTGGTAAAATTAAAACAACTTCTTACGCGGTACGAAGTGAAATTACAGAAAACAAAATACAACAAATGACAAGAAAATGTTTACTATATATAATTTGGCTATTTTTTTCTTAACGCTACCATAAATCGTCAATTCCACCAATGGGGCGTATCAGGCAAAGCTTTTTGTAGATGTCGCTAGCGGCAATGGTACCTTATTTTACACTTATAAAGCATTAGCATTTTTTTTAAAATGTTTTCGTATTTTTATATGTTTAATGTATTTTAAATTAACGTTAACTACCTTAAAAGACGAATTAAAAAATCGCACACCGTCTTTAAATAGAAAAAAGTTTTATTAATAGAACGGCAATTTTAAGATTATCATATCTTTGATTTTGCTTAGAAATTTCGATTTGTACACTTAAAAGCTACAAACTTCGGCATAATATCCAGAAAATAATAAATTTCGTAATGAAAATACAAGTTTTCTATGCAACTGACAGTTATATTAGGTACCATCTATCATGCGCCATCTATCGTGATAAAAAGTTAGTGATACACCCCATTGTAAATCTAATTTGTCTTTTTAAATAATTTTGGAAACCACAATTACTTTAGATAATACAAAGTGTTTATAGAAATAAATTACGGCCGCTGATAAGTAACCGGCACTAAGTAGCCTCGATGATACATAGACATGACCCCAGTTGTCTTCAATTATGCTCTGCGAATGGCCGCTCTTTGACCTCTCAGATATGCACACTAGTTACCTACTAGACAGGTTTAGCGATATTAGCCACTCATTGAGACATAATGTGCATTAGAGTATATAATAAAATTCCTAGAGAGATACGAGAGTTACCTATAAAACGTTTTACTATTGAGTTAAAGAAAATTCTTATTGACAACTGTTTTTAATCAATAAAAGAATTTTTAGCATGCAAATTTTGACATTACCATTGTATTCCAATAAATTGACAAGAACAATATTAAATATAAACAATATACAAATACATATTGTAAATAAATATTTATTGGCATAAGCATATTGTATGCCCATAATATGGGCAGATTGCATCATAATGTACATACAACTGTAATTAGAATAATCTATACAATAAAGAATTTTGAATTTTGAATACAAGTACTAGAGATAGGTCCTCTCTTATTCTGGGGACCGGAAGAAGTGAGTTGTGATAGGAGGTATTGTCGCAGGTCCGTGTAAAACCGAAAAAAATTGACAAAGAAGTAATGTAAGTAATAAAATTATAAATGAAATGAAATAATTTATTCATCAGAAACATGGTAGGTACAGGAATATAAATTATTATATGTAATTATATCACATGCTTCGCTATTTCTAGCATACAAATATTTATTAGTCACATGACTTTGTCGAGCTTAGTGTCTAGGTATTCTTTTGTCGAATAAAAACATTTATTAACCAGCATTTGTTTGACTCTTAATTTAAACAGTTTAAGTGGCAGCTCCCTTATAGTAACTGGAAGCTTATTAAATATCTTTGTTGCCATTGCATAACAATTTCGGCTATATTGAGTACTTTTATCGCTGGAATAATTCTACTAACTAAATCATGCCGATTATAAAATTTAAAGATGAACTGACGATTCGACATTATATCAAATATCCATATGTATCAGTGTATGAAGTATAGCTTACTTTCTCTTTTCGTTAAACAATAATCTTTCGTCTACAAGTACATCATCTAATATCCCACGGCCCCTAATTCCGCGTGTATTAATCTCATGATAATTAGTTAACTTTCATCGCGATTTTCTATAAATGGGAGCAACTGAGAACAGTCCATAACGCTAGGGGCCGTCCATTAACCACGGTGATGTTTTTTTAAAGAATATTTTATGTAAAAATAAAAAAAAATGTGTGACTAATAATAATAAATTATTTATTGTACAATAACAAAACAGGTGCATGTACATAGACGAGCTTAATGCCGTAAATTCATTTTCTACTAACTAACCTTTGTGACTGAGATATGTAATAAGCGGATGCAGAAGGTTACGAAGAAAATAGATAGTTGAAATTGTTTATTACTATATAAAACACAAATTAATTACATACATATAGTACTGATTATATACAATATCACATAGGTACCTAGATAAACGTCCTACATAAACAAATTAAAATATATCTAAAAATATATATATATATATATGAGTTATTCTGTTTGTGAAGTAAGTATTTGTGAATATTTTAAGAGATGGTGTCTGTTTGATAATTAAAGGAAGCTTATTCCACTGGCAAGTTGCAGATACAATACAATACAAAGCATTTATTGACCAAAGTTTACATGAATTGCAGCGAATTTTAGTGGTACAAAATATGAGAGATATATTGTTTACAGATGTACATCTCTGCTGGGTGGTGTATGGTTGGGTCACCAATAAGGGCCTGGGCCCGCGCATTGGTTGACTCCGTTGAGGCTCATTACGGTTATTATAAGATATATAAGTCAATAACGTCAGTAAATATAATATTAAAGCATAAAATAAGATATAAGTTTACTAAATGCATAGATAAATATAATAACAAACTAATTAATTAGGTGAGGATATGAAATATATAAATAAACTAAATATATATGTCTTTATTCTAGAATGTGTAGTAATTTTTGCTCTGATACTGTGAAGGAATCTGAATATCTGCTGGAAGAGTGGAAAGATTTAAGTAGGTTATTATAGGAAGAACGAAGTGAAGGACTGAGAATCACATAGGAATTGGATACGATATTTTAGCTAAAATCCCCATACAAGGTAAATATTAATTAAATGTATTTGTTTACATTAATAAATATTTTTGTGTCCCGACCAGGAATCGAACCCGGTACCTCCGAGTCTAAATCCACGGACTTAACCGCTAGACCACGGAGGCAGTTATCATATATAATCAATAAAAAGGATTCAGTAATAAAGACGTGAAAGTGAAACATACATACACAGAGTTTGTTTCACATTCATAATATTAGTATGGATATGAGGTTTATGAATCACATTGTTGAAGTTATTAAAAGGTTAGCTAATGAACAATAAATAACCGTAGTGAATCAGAAATAAAACGTGTCCAGTATTGATGACTAAGAATTCTCCTAATTGTTAGTCCTGAGATAAATGTTACATTTGGTGCGTGGTAGTGGTTCAAACATTAATGCAGTATGTAACATTTATGAACGGAATGAAAGCGCAAATATTTTAGCATAATAAAGTCATAACTGGTGTCAATAGCCAAACGCATGCCAAGTTCAAGGCATCCGCATGCTTGCCAAATGAATGCAGCTATTGCGTATCGAACATTACTGACAGCTCCAGCCAAAGACATCAAATAAGATAAATCGGGCATTAGTTGACATTATCATACAAGTGTGTTAAATTATTTTTACACTCTCTTCTTTGTTCTTCTTCTCTTGTCAATTAAGAACATGTGCACTGCCGTAGTATGCAGGTCGGCATGTTATCCGTAAAACAAAAAATAAAGTATTATCACGAATCTTAATAAAGCGGATTTACATTTACATATCAACTTTACTATAGATCTATAGATCAAATTTAATTAAAACCGGTTCAGCACTTTAGGCGTGAAGAGGGTCAGATGTAGTGGTCAGATGATAACGTCATATATACTCTATGTGTTATTCTCATGTATAGGCTATATTACTGTAAAGTTTTATCAAAATCCGTCCAGTAGTTTTTGCGTGAAAACAACAATCATTCAGACATAAATCCTCACAAACTTTCGCATTTATAATACCCAACTCCGTCCTACACACTTAACCATTTTATCTCATCTGTATTACAGACAATGCACAAACTCACATAGGCACACACACACATACCAAGTTTGTACATATATAAAATTGTATAATAATTTCGAAATAAAATATTTAGAAAAAAAATTATCATCACGACTGTATCCCTTGCTTGGAAGGTCAGAAATCGGATTTACATTTAGCCAACTTTACTATAGGCCATGACAAGTGGCAAGCTCGTCGATGTCCCTAGCATACCAAACTCGAAAATAACACAAATAAATTAAATAATTTACTCGGAGGTACCGATTTCGATTCCTGATCGGGACACAATAATATTCATTAATTTAAATAAACAAAAAAAAGGTTACGAATTTGCGCCGATTGGTGCCGCGACGATGGGCTCATGAGGACACTCAGCCAAGCGTCTGGCCAAGGAGTTGTCCGAACAGCTAACGGAAAAGTCTGGAGACAGGAAAGCTGGCAGTTATTTCTGCCAACGTATAGCTTCTTAGCTATACAGAGGGGAAATGTTGCCAGTCTTCTTGGGACTATCACTGTTGGGTGGTCTCTAGAGGACTTTTTTTATTTATTTATTTATTAAAAACTTTATTGCACAAAGTACAAAGGCGGACTTAATGCCCGTAGACATTTTCTGACAGCCAAACCTTAGGGACAAATTAGAACATTTATAGGTGCAATGAAATAAATATTAATAGTAGGATAAATTCAACATAATTATATATACTTACATAATATACTTTAACATATACTGTAATATCAATATACTAAATACTAATACATACACAAAAATATACATATATACACTTATTAACATTGTTGGGAGCTATTTAGAAAGTGTAGATAGACGAGTTTTTTGAACGAAGATCTGGTAGACGCTTGCATTATGGTTACAGGGAGATTGTTCCATAAATTTGTGGCAACAACTGTAAAAGAATTTGAAACAAATCCAGGATGATGTAAGGGAACAGAAAGAAGTGAGTTGTGAGAAGAACGAAGGGATTTGTCGTGAAACGAAGAAAGATAGGCAAATTTATCCTTGAGGTATTTCGGTGTCGCAGGCTCGTTTGGAACAGAAAAAAGGAGACAGAGAACTCTTAGATTTCTGCGACAACGAATTGGCAGCCACTTCAACTTAGCACGATATTCAGAAATGTGATCGTATTTACGTAAACAGAAGATGACTTTTACTTATAGTTTATTCATTATTAGGTTTAGTTTATGTTTATTTTTTACTTTTAAGTAGCTTCAATTATTTATACTTTTTATTTCGGTATATATAATATAATGTCTGCTAAAATAAATGAATAAAATTAATATTTAATATATGTATTTGTGTATATTTTCCCAGTTTGGTACGCTAGAGACATCGACGAGTATGCCACTTGTTATGGCCTATAGTAAAGTTGGCTAAATGTAAATCCGCTTCTTTATAAGCGTGGTTTCTAAACACCCCGGAAGAGATACAGTCGTGATGATACTTTTTTTTCTAAATATTTTATTTCGAAATAATTATACAAATTTTAAATATGTACAAACTTGGTATGTGTGTGTGTGCCTATGTGTGTTTGTGCATTGTCTGTAATACAGATGAGATAAAATGGTTAAGTGTGTAGTTGGGTATTATAAATGCGAAAGTTTGTGAGGATTTATGTCTGGATGATTGTTGCTTTCACGCAAAAACTACTGGACAGATTTTGATAAAACTTTACAGTAATATAGCCTATACATGAGAATAACACATAGGGTATATGACGTTATTATCTGACCACGACATCTGATCATCACGCCTAAAGTGCTGAACCGGTTTTAATTAAATTTGGTTAAGATGTTAGTTGGAACCCCGAAATAATAATAATAATAAAAAAAATGTACAAAACCAAAACAAGTGCAGATACATAGGTGAGCTCAATGCCGTAAATGCATTTTCTACCAACTAACCTTTGTGGCTGAGATCTGTAATAAGCTGGTGCAGAAGGTTGCGAAAAAAATAGTTCAAATTATTTATCAACATATGGATATCAATATGTGGATTGCCCCGAACTATTAAGCCGTGAGGAATCCCGCACTCTTATTCGTTCCGGGCTGCGACACCAACTATAGACGCAATGCATTTTTCAGTATGGCAATAATGTTTAGCCAGATCAGCATCGATGTCGATCTCTTCAATGCCGGCATTGCAATGGTTAGACGAGCGATGACGAATGAGCACTTCGAGTTTGTAGACTGACCTATTGTTTTTTATTTGTTGTTTTGTCTTTTCTTCAGTTGTATTTATCATGTATTTTTATTACTTTATCGTATCTATTGTTTTTTGTCATATTTTATTTTATTATTGTTCCTGTATTCGTACTTTGCTTTTCTTGTGGGTGAAAGAGGTTCTAGCAGACCGAGACTCACATATCACGAACAAATAAATAAAACACTGGCTGAAGGTGCATTAAAGTCTTCGTAACCAAAGGGCATGCATGAAGAGGTTAATGAATGTCGACGAAGCGAAAGAGGTATGTCGTGATCGTGTCAAATGGCGCTCAATTATCTCTGCCTACCCCGCAAGGGACCTGTGAAGATTTGTATTGTATTCCTAGTTTTTTTCCACAGATTACACGAGCAACGTCGGGCTAAACCGCTAGTATAAAATCAATTAAATATAAAACACCACCCACCCAAATTATGTTTTCTATTCGTGAACTGGCCTAAAAATAGAAGAGAGGTGAATGTCACATATGTTGGACAAGGAAGTGTTGGCTGGTGTTCAATATGACGTCACACTGTCAAGATGAACCCACAGACATAATTAGCTATGTCACACCAGTGCGCTTTCGTCTTCCTGTGGCGCATGCTCCTAGCGCACCCTGATCCGTCACCGCGGCACCGACCGGTCAAATATAAGATTTACGTACAAAATACATACATACATATCTTCACGCCAGATCCCTTGAGACAATAAAGTGCGACGTACCTCTTCGCTTTGTTATGAATATTGGCTTATGTTTTTGTTTGTATTCTTTATATTATTATTTCTAGTTTTTAGTTTTAGTTTAGTTTTATTTCCACAAATAAGTACTATTTATATAAAGTAAAGCCATGTATGGCCAATGTGTTACTTATAAGGTATACCTATGTATTTATTTCTGTAATGAGCTGTGGTTTTTGTAATAAATAAATAAAATAAATAAATAAATAGACATTCATCAACCTTTTCATACATGCTCCTCTGTTACGAAGGCTTTTTAATGCCAGTGTTTTATTTATTTGATTATGATATGTGAGTCTCGGTCTGCCAGGGCCTCTTTTACCCACAACTTTCGCATTATATATAATGCGTAATTTTTTCAATATGCCCGAACGATCGTAGCATTTCGACGTTACGATGCGGTCCGACAAAGTGATTCCGCATATCCGGCGCAACGGTCTTATTTCTACTGCATTAACTCATGCGTATTCTGACATATCCACGTCTCGCTTCCGTACATCAGTGTTGGTACCAGCATGGCATTATGTATGGCAAGTCGAGCTTTGTCACTGACACTTCGACTAGCGACCCCAGGGCACCGTTAACACGCGCATTCACTCTTATTTTAACATCCCTATCGTACTTCCCATCCGCAGTAAAAACAGTGCGTACAAATTATTAGCATGAAAATCGGTGCGATGGTTTTTGAGTTTATAGCAAACAGACAGACAGACGCGGCGGAGGACTTTGTTTTATAATATGTAGTGATCTATAACAAAGTATTATTACAACAGGGACACCACTTTATTTACTAAGTCAAATTTTATTTTAAATTTAAAAGAGATAATATTGAATTGAAATTTTGTCATGATATTACTATACAGTCCTCCTATACTATGTCTATGTAGGAATACCCATCTGCTAGTATGTGACTTACTGTTAAGAAATGTGTTGTTACTAGGTAATGACTCACTGTGAGATACAAGCTAGCTCATTACAAAACATAAAAGTGACAAAGTCATCTAACTATAAATTACCTTAACAACTTTTAAATTTAAAGTTACCTATCTGCAGGTGATTAGGCCCAGGGCATTTGCCTTCCCTACAAGAGCCTTTAATTTGATGCTAACTGACCCTTGTTCGCAATCGGCTAGGTCAGCATTTACATAGCAGGGTAGGCAGGTAAGCCTTTTCCACTTCACATTAATCAACAATTTCATACATGCCCTTTTGTTTTGTAGGTACTTTACTTCACCTTTGGCCAGTGTTTTATTTATTTGGTCGTGAAGTCTTGGATTGCCAGGGCCTCTTTGGCCAACTTTCGCATTATACACCTGGTTTGTCTATCTTTCATCGCTCATCCTTTGAACATGGCAAAACCATTGGAGCATGCCTTTTATTACTTTTATACCTACCCTTTACTGTATTTTGTCATTACATATGCCATCCGCCAAAGTGACACCCCAACAAAGACCCTAATAAATAAATAAAAAACCCTACATGAGACGGATTTTGATGCCATCTCAATAAGAATCCTGTTTTTTTTGAGTTTAACTTTACATGTTTAATGTATGCCTATGGGGCTCATCATTGGCTAAAATAATCAAAGTTAACTACGATAGTATGTCAAAAAAAAATTTGTAGATTATTTTAATCATCTTTTCTGCAACTGCCCATCAGTGTTGATGTGAAATGTAGTCAATTAACTTACTGTTAGGAACTAGTAACCCTTGGATAGTGGTCTAACAGCTCGGCTTCCCTTTGTTTTCATTACTTAAGATGAAGGTTGCTTTTAAAAAGAAAATATAATCACCTTTCTTTTATACCTGCTCAATATTTTATGGTTAACCATGTACCTCACTATCTTTGTGTTTAACTTGTCCCTTTAGGCGCTTTTTTTTCGCTTTGAAAGTCAGTTGACTTGACGTTGCTCTATGGTTTTCATACATTTACAGCAAAATTCAGTAAAAAAAAGTGTAGAATGCTTAGCTGTCAAGTCGAAAACAGCATATATTTATCTATCAACACCATGACACACTTGTAAGTAGGAATTAGCTGAAAAAAAGCACTGTGCAGCTCCATACTGAGCTGATTTCCTATTTGCCACCACACATTGGTCGCTACTAAGGTATATTTGTTGAAGTTTTGTTAATATGTTATTTTAATAAATTAGGGTTGGAGCATAAATTTATTAATAATAATAATATATGCACTAAATAATTGTGTGATGCGGATGCCCAGTTAAAAAAATATAACACTTTCCAAGTTTATAGGTTATGTATGTAATTGAGTCATACACAGACATAAAGTATAGTTTTAATAACTAAATACAAAAACAAATTTCATGAAAAGGAGAGGTGGTACTAGCAGTAAACATCCCTAAACTCTTGTGTATCCTTCACCAAACCAAATTAGGACGGATTTTAATGCACCCCCAAAAATAAAAATATTCATCCGAAGAACAGGTATTGTTTTCAAATAAATCAACATGTAGAGCATCAAGCACATTATCTATGTTTTTTTAAATTCTGAATTAAAATGTGCGGTTTATTTTCTGTTAAGTTGCATCACAAAAGTCCTACACAGGACCCACTAGGACCAAAATATTTGTGAAGGCTATAGGTATGTTTCCTGGCAAATGCACTGGCTCGCTATACAAATGGGAAATGTTGTCAGACTCCTTGGGACTATCTTCGATGGGACGTCTCTAAAGGACATTAGTCATGTTTATTTTTAATTATATTATATATAGGTAGCTTTTAATTTATATTAATTTACTTTGAATAAAATACAATAAAATTATTTGTGACATAATGTCAACATGAGAAAAAATGTGGAATGATTGAAGTATTAAAATATGACATTTTCTCTCACTTCCCAGGCAATCAGCCAGCAACCACTTTCATTAGCACGGAACTGGCCGCATTCTAGCATATTTATGAGTTACTTATAAGAGAAAGCTGCTAAACAGTTCCTTCATACTAAACTTTTTAGTGACCTAAGATTCCGATATATCAATATGCGAAATTATCGCTAAACAGCCTAAAAAAGAAGATGTGTCATAACTATGTTATAATAGTACTAACCAAGTAGCAACAGCTTAATATCTTTGGAAGCCTGAATTCCATCTTCCTTTAAATTTCGTTCGATTTGTCGGCTCCGGGCCGCAGCCGCTCGCTCTTCTGCCGACTGGGCGCAACCCATGCCGCCGGCCTTCCCTGCCGGCCACGCTCTCACCGCTTCTTCAGCATGCGCGACCACTACACCAAATTTCACCGAACTACCACAAAAACCAAAAAACCACTTATGGCTTATCACACTTGCAAACTGCTAAATTACAATCAAAACTAAGCAAAGATTATCACGAACGCGACGTATAACCGATTCGTGACGTCACTGAGCACTACGAAACCGTCGGTAACCGAAACTAACATAAACTAGGGATAAATAATTTTATAAAAATCCGTTTTCAATAGATAATGGCGGCCGGATGACAAGCAGCAAGCTCCGTGACGGCGACCGCGCCCCGCTCGACTGACGTTCGGGTGCGTTCGGAACACTTCGCTCGAACTCGCTCACACATGCGTGATGCTATGCGAATGAAATGCGAATAAAAGGATGAAAGATAATATTATTAAAGGATCTATTTGTTAACTATTTTATAATACATTTTATTAATATATTCGTATACTACCTACTTCAATTAAATAATTCAGAAGTAATAAATCGTAAACACTATACGAACAATTTATATAGTTACAAGGAACATATAATTATAGCTAGACTAGACAAAAACGATCAAATGGATTAAAACTTTACTTTCGTTGCTTTCGGACTAAAACAACTGGATAATAAATTGGGGTAATAAAAAATCCTAACATTACGGAAATAAAATAATTTGAGGATTTACTCGTGATTTTCAACGCGCCGACATTGCAACCTTGAAAAAGCCCAGTTACCTAGCCATTCTTTTACTCGGGATTTTAAAACCCGTTTCTGGATTTCTTTGTACAGGGCGTGTTATTTTGTACCAAGTTTATGTTTAGTTTGACGATAACACTCAATGTATATTGAAATACAAACCCAGTGTTGATTAAAGCCGAGGGTCTGTCCAGTGACCAGTTACTAACCATCCACTTGTATGAATAGACTTATATACGATCAACAATCGATTAACTATCCATAGAACTCTGATTCTTATCAGGTTAGCACCAACAAAAATAGGCATTATGGCCTTGTTTCCTTGTTATAGTAGACCGCCCATAATCCCCGTTTCCTATAAGGATCAAGACTTATTAGACCAAGTAAGAACCCCAAAATTAACGTACCTACAACTTTAAATACCTTTTTTTAAAATAATAGGAATCGTATCGGTTAAATTCAAAGTTTTTTAAATTGTCTTATTAGGGCTAATAAATGGTGTTCAACTTCTAATAAAAGAAAACAATTGAAATGTATGTGTAGTGTAGTTAGTCATGTGTAGAGTAATGTAGGTATAAAGTTAGGTAAGTATCTATTGACCTGAAATTGTGCACTTCAGCAATATATATTTTTTTTTTGTATACAAAATGTTATGTATTTATCACTTGTGTTTTTGAGATAAGCGGCCAGTTGCAGAAAGATAATTTTTGACATGTTTAACGTATGCCTCTTTTTGGCTTTAATAACTAAAGTGACAAGCTATCTACCAATTACGTAGTATATATAAAATATCAAAATATACATCGACGAGCTTGCCACTTGTCTTGATTGGCCTATAGTAAAGTTGGCTAAATGTGAATCCGATTCTTTATAAGCGTGGTTTCTGACCACCCCGTAAGGGAAACGGTCGTGATGATACTTTACTTTATATCAAAATATTGATCATATATTATTTTCATCACCTTTCTGCAACTCCCTGTAGATCCTAGAATGGAAGTAACTGACACTAGCCACAGATGACTTAAATCAGTCCCTACCACTATGCATATACAATTTTCTTTATTTTAAACAACTATTTTCCAAATTTCAAATTCTTGTAAAACTAAAAGTTTCGACGAGCCATTCATTTCAAGAGCGCGCGACGCCTGGTTTTTGCTAAACACGCGATATCATTTGTTGATTCTACAGGCGTAACACGAGCAGGGAACCAGACAGCGCCTTTACTCAATTCTGCTATCACGCATTCTCACTTTCTTCAGGCACGTTTTGCGGCATGGGGGACACATCCATCGTTGTAAAGATGGCTAGACGATACATACTACGTAGGTCCCGATGAGATGGACTACTCCAGGGCTGCACAAGGGCCTATCCTCTACATGAGTGCATCAGGATGCAGATCGAGAGGATTGGTAGCGGCAAGAAGTGACGACCATAATGGGTCACTAAGATGAAAAACAATGGCAACCCTCACATTTTTTTAAATGATGAAGGTCTGGTTTTCACGGGCTCTTAGTCCACTACATGTCATTGGAAAGGTCAAGGTAACAATTCTTAAGCAATAAAATTGAATTTACCGAAATATATCTCAAAATGCATTTTAAAAAACTATTATAAGGTCCTTCGCGCCATTTTGCGTGGACATGTCAAGTGCAACTTTTTGTTTTGTAAATTAATTTACTGTGGATATTATTGGTCAAAAGTGGTGTTGTTTTGTTTAATAATGTGCTACAATGTGAATAATTATGGAAAACGATAAATTGGACTTTAAATATGGGGCACAAGTTGCAGTTTATTTTATGCGGTTTTCCCGCGCTTTGGACTCCCATATTTTACCCGACGTGTTTGGGCTATAATGCCGCGAGTGACTCCAAGTAAAGCATCAAATTCTGCAGCATCTGGAATTTGATGATCCCCTCGGTTATGAACTCTGTTATGAACATATATTATGCAAATAAATTACGTGTTTAAGGAATACGTCACCTTTAAAGAAAATTAATAAAATAATAATAAAAAAATAAAAATCCTAAGGTAGGTAGATATTTATATTTATATAGGTACTCGTACCTATATTTTGGTTATTTTTTGTTATTGTGTTGATGTTCCTATGACACTACCAGTTCTTTGTCTTCACATTGCACTCTCCAGGCAAGACAGATATTTTAACGTTAAATATATATTGTTTACAATTTTGTTTAAATTATATTGACTTAACCAAATTCCGATGATTCCGATATCACCGTACATTCGGTGATACACTAAGAATAAAAAGAATAAAAATTAAAAGTTACCACAAACTATAAAAAATATAAAACTACAGAGGTTATTAAAACTAGTGCCTGCAAACACATACGATGCTAAGGAATAATCGATGGCTTCACGGTAAATAAATTAAGCTCTGAACAGTTAGGTACACTTAGTTACCTGACTTCCAAAAGAATGAACTTTGTAGTTGGTAAAGGACATCAGACGTGCTTCTAGTTTTTGGATTAGACCGATTCTGCTAAGAAGTTCGGGGGAGTCCATCCGCCTATTTAGAATATTAATAGGTATGTGACGTCTGAAATATTCCTACGTACATGAAGTGGCAAAATATGGTGCCTAATACATCGCTGATTGTATGATATTTTTAGTTTAGTTTTATTTATAATATAAAAACTAAATACTTACAAATATCTTAATTATAATCTACATGTCATCGAATCCAGGAGAAGATGAACCCAATGTTTCGAGGACTCTGATGGCAACACTGATCCTCTAAATAAGATATTCCCTACTCAGAGGATCACCTGTTGACGCTCGGATGGCAACACTTATGTCGCGTATTAATGATAGGTTTAACTGCCGAGTTCTAAAACAAATATATCTTAAACAAACTTTTGTAATCCTTCAATCCTTGATCTGTGCACCTCGTACCTGGGGTTCAATACCTGCGACGCGTACTCTTAATATAATAGGATGCGAACAAAAACGCACAAATTATTTTGAATGTTAGATGAAATGCTAATGACGAAACCCAGGAACTTTGAAGCGCTCGTGACAATTTTTCAAACAGAAGTTTGGAGTCGTGGAGAACACTCAGAATCGCTGACCTCATCCGTGCGAGACAACCTTAACCGGTGTTTGAGTTGCACTTTTTTTCACTTTATTTAGCTTTGGATTCAGGATTAATGGGGCTCAGTGAAAACAAGCGCTGCAGCAGAAATGTTCCAGCCTATGCTGACTTGAGTGCCTGTTTGTCGCAGCAGCTCACTCATTTATTTTATGCATTTATCTTGTCTACTTTTTTTGTTGGTAATTCTATGTTTTTTTACGTCTTTTATTATTGTATTAGCTGTTGTGTGCAAATAAATATTTTCTTTCTTTCTTTCTTTTTTCTTTCTTTCTTTTTTCTTTCTTTTTTTCTTTCATTCTTTCTTTCTTTGACAGTTCGGGTAGCTTTTTCAAGCGCTTTAAGTTTTTGATGACGTCGAATAATCAAAGACAAAAGAAAGCCATCTAGTTTCCGTGGTAAGCTACGAGGCTTGTGTTACGGAAACTAGATGGTTAATAAACTACATATTATACTTTTTTTTTGTAAATATATACATATAAACACCCAGACCGAGACAAATTATACAATGTACAACTTGCCCCCGGTGGGAATCGAACCCACGACCTCTCGAGTTCACGGCAACGTTTGTTACCACTAGACCACGGAGGCGGAGGGGTTTGAACCGACCTTTGTAGGATGTTAAGGAAATCATTCTTACAACCCAGCCACCACCGCGCCTAAAACATTAATCAAACAAAACAAAATTGGTTTCTGATCCCCCCTACCTTCCCTGTATACCCTGTACTTTACGAAACTGTTAGTTACGGACCCGAATTATGAAATTGTACATGATTTGCTTGTTAACCTACAGAAAATTACTTATTTGCCCTTCTAATACTAATAAATTACAGTCCATTGTTATGTTTAAAAAGGCAATACAATAGATTAAGGTCTTAGAGTCTAAAAAATCCTATAACCACCAGTTAAAGTGTTGGCTAGCCTTACAACCTAGCCTTACTACCAGATATGGATTTGATTGTTAGCCGAAAAAAGCTCCGAGTAAGGCTTGGTTATACCAAAACGAAGTCCTTCTAAATGTAACGAATAAAATGGCGTCAAATACTAGCTGACGGCTGACCTTCAAAATAAAATAGAAAATTCGATTTTTAACTTTAATCGTAACTATGACAGAGACATCATTTTGGTGCAACTCAACCCAAGTTGCTTGGTCTCGTAGGTCCTTTAGTGTTATTGAAAGGGCCGGCTGTCGTAGTCGCAGTCGATACAGCGAGAGGCTGCGCAGTTCGAATGCGCGCTTACTTCAATCTTAGTGAGTACTGGTGTTAAATAGAAAACCGCTGCTTACAGCTTGATTTACCTATATATCCGATTATGATGATATAAGCAATTTAATGCTAGTTTTTTACTAGCAAGGTTAGAGTTAATTACAAATTATAATTTAATACAAATCATGACAGTAATAGCTTTACAAGGATAATTTAAATAGCTCTGTTACCAAGGAGCAGCAGCTTGATATCCTTGGCAGCCTGGACTCCATCTTCCTTAAGGTTCTTCTCGATTTGCTTGCTGCGCGCAATCGCAGCGCGCTCCTCTGCGGATGAGGCACAGCCCATGGTGATGGCGCGCACGGCCTGGCTCGCTACACGCGGCAGCGCCGTGCCCCTAGCATGCTCGCGGCCCGACGTCGCGCGCACTGACCGCCCGAGCGGTTATACTTTCGCGTGTGCGACCCGAAGCGCGACCAGCGGTCGCAGCCTGCAATACGAGAAGACACCGCAGCGCCGAGCGGACAAGTGACGCGCTGCGCTGACTGCGCACCACCTAGCGCGCCGCGCGCTCTGCGCAGAATCGCTCCTCAACCCTCGTTTCTGAACTTCCCAAATACATTACCTCTTATTATTCAACCATCCACAAGCTTTATTTATAATAACACGTAATGTACAATGTAAATATAGAATTTAAGCCTTAACGCGGGGAAATAATTACACTACTACTTCACTTACACTTCGTTTAATTACGATTTCTAGGTATTGACTTATTAAAGAGATGCAATTATTGTCACGTTTTCCGTGATAATTATAACTCCTTTCGTAAGACAGTCGTTAGCCTTGAATAACAATAAAACTCATCAGCATCTTGCATTGATCTTTAATAATTTTAAGAATTTTCATTTAAAAAAAGGAGGGTAGTTTGAGAATTTATATTTTTTATTACCTACCTACAAAAATGTCACCGATTTTTTATAAAAAAACAGTACCTATATGATTTTTAATGCATTTATCTAAACCTAATATTTAAATTTAATTAAATTATTTTGCATACCTTATCGACACGGCCCTTTTACAGCCACGAACTTAAATTTAAGTTTATTTATTTTATATTCTATTTTTATTATTTATTTGACTGTATCCGTGATCTAGCGGTTAAGTCCGTGGATTTACACTCGGAGTTCGACCCAGGTTCGATACTGGTCGGGACACAATAAATTGTTTAATTTATTTGTGATATTTCTCGACTTTGGTACGCTAGAGACATCGACGAGCTTGTCATGATTGGCCGGCAGTAAAGTTGGCTAAATGCGCTTCGTTAAAAAAAGTGTGGTTTCTGGCTATTCCGGATACGGTCGTGATAATACTTTACTTTATTTCTTCGGAATAAGTTTAGGGACATTAACATTCTTACCGTAACATCTCAGTTTATCTTCGAAAATTTATTGTATGTACATAAAAATATCCATAAATTCCCTAAGAATAAAGATTTATATTCGTTGAATACACGAAGTAAAAATAAGCTATATGTGCCAGTCTATAGACTACAAAAAACTAGGCGTTCATTAATGGGACAATGTGTACCAATCTATAATAAAATTCCTGAAGAAATATTAACAAAGCCAGCACACATTTTTAAAACTTACATAAAAAAATATTAATACAAAAATCATATTATACAGTTGATGAATATCATCAGGACAAAAAGGCTTGGTCATTTTAGTTGTATTACTATAATTTTATATACAAGTACATATATTTTATATAGACATTTATATTTATATTAATTTTTTTAGCTTATAAGTTTAGTATGTAGTATGTACGTAGTAATACATTATGACATTATATATATATTCAGAATGTATATAAAGTTGTTTGGTGGATTAATGTGTCTGTTTTGTCTTAATTTCTATTGTTAAAATAAATAATTGTTATTGTTTGACGTGTAAAAGTGCCTAAAGTAGGCCTACTTACTGAATAAATTAATTTGAATTTGAATTATATTTTTTTTATTGAGATTGTGAGGTGCCACGACCACGAATAAGGTGGCAAGGCCCTTTTACAGCCATGAATTTATGTTTATTTATTTAAAAGAAATTTCAAAGATTAAGGTTGATGTTCGTATAGAGATAAATTAGTCTAGTGTCTCTTGTGTTCTAGGGGTTGTGTTGCTATGCAAGTTGTTACAAGAAAACCAATGGAAATAAATTATTAGATTTGCCCATGATTTGAAAAATTACGGCAACTCAAAAAATACCTTATCATTGACAATGTTTTTGTCGTCATGTTGGCATTGATGGTTGGTAAGGGAGGGGCAGTTTTCAGGAATCTTTTTTCTGGTAATCTCCAACATGGTGGCTCGATTTGAATCGTTTACTGAAGAGTAAACAAAAGAATAAGTGGTGCAGTTCTGTATATGTTTTATTTTGTAAATCTGATATAGCTGAGTTTTCCTTGCAGATTCCTTTCTCAGTCAGATTAAACATTAACAGGTCACTGGAATTTGCTAAGCTGCTGGTCTTCTGCTAACAGCTTACTTATTGGACCACTTTGCTGCTTAGTCTTCTACTAGCAGGAGTAGAATCATTCAAAATAATTAAATTAATGACGTTTCATAAATGCCTGCAATAGGTTTACGTGAATAAAGATATTTTGACTTTTGACTTTGACTTTGAAATAATATAATAATAAATATTTTTTTTCAAATAAAATATTACAAAATAATAAATAAAATAAATATTAATACTAAGGAATGGTGGCATGAACGCTGGCTGCATTTCCCCGCTGAATTGCAATACTGATTCTTTGGGCGAAAAAAAAAGCCAGCTCTCTTGTCACCGGAGGAGACGACAAGAGTCGGTATTATGTCTTTTAAAAACTTTTTTGCGCTTGGACTCCATGGGCCCAGAGTATCATAAGTTATCATCGTATCGTGACACGAATACTTAAATAGTCCATTATCATCACAGCCCCTAGAACACAGTCCTAGACCTCCACTGTTGGAGATGGGCCTTCTAGAAAATTCTGAAGGATTTGGCCTACACTCGCCACGCTGCCCAGACGGGTTGGCGAGGTTCTGATGTCGTTTTTAATAACAGTATTAACGATTCCACAAGTTGATGTAAGTGGAACCGGGACCGACGGCTTAACGTGCTCTCCGAGGCACGGGAAAGAGCGGTGTTGTAAATAATTGACAAATATATTCTTATTGCCAGGGTTCGAACTTTTTAATTATTTTCAAGGAAAGCGTTCTTATAACCGAGCTACCACCACTTATAATACATAAGTTTAACACAGTTTCTTCTCAACTGAAAGAGTTTTTACGTTTATTGCTATTAAATAGTAACGTTTTGATATTACAAAAAGGCTTTACTTTAATTTTTTTCTATAAAGGATTTAATCTTTTATTTTAAATTTATTTAATCATACATTTAAAAAAAATATATGTCTATACTTTAAATTTAAAATTATGTATATTATAAATATACGATGGTGACCCTGGGTCTCGAAAGGTTTGACTTTGAATCCTAAGCCTCATAAAACAAATTCTAAAATCTAGTCAGCGCCGCTTAAAATTCGTCTTATTTTGTCATTATTCTAAGCACAGATTATATAGACATGTACTAATTCTAAGGTTTTATTAATGTTAGGACCTAGGACCAAGGAAGATAAAACAAGCCTAGGACCACGTGGTACATTACATTTGCCTAGGATATTGGTAAATTTACATTAATGTATAAAATACCGAACAAATAAGATCAATGTTGTTTATTAATACCTGGCTGACTGGAACGTACTTGCCGCCATAAATCTCAACAAAAAAAAAATTGTGTAATGTTGATTTGTAAATAACTAGCGATGCATATTATAACAATTTAACCATAAATATATAATGTTAAAGAATTTTAAGTAAATAAGCTTTCTAATACCTACTTTGCTGGTGGTAACAAGAATGGGTTCGGATTCTGAAGACGAAGCATCGGATGAGGTCGAATCTTGGCAGGGATCAACCGGGTGTGTTATTCTCATTAATTGTTATGATCCATTATCTAAAAACACTGCGATCGCGTCATACAGAGCTACTTGCGAGCTGATTCACAAAAATATGAGGCAGTTATCCTCTGGTCTTTTCGGAATATGCCTGTATGGTACCAAAGATACGCCTACCTCAGGTTTCGATGTACCTAATTTAGTCCAAATACAACCACTATCGTCGCTGTCTCTCCAAGATTACAAGAATATACTTTCCCAGGACGTAGCCACTTACGGACAAGCTAAAGAGCTGAATCTATCCGATGTTCTCTGGCATTGTAGCAAAATGTTTAAGCAGTGCAACAAGCGTTTAGGTGAGAAAACAGTTTTTATGATGACTGGCTTAGACGTTCCGCCATCCAACCTCAATGCCAAAGTCCAGCATCAAATTCTGAAAAGAGTTGTAGATTTAACTCAATTGGGCATTAAATTGAAAGTCATTAATGTGTCTGAATGCCAGACTGAGCCTCATGCATTCTACAAGGAGCTCCTAAAGGCAGCATCAGGAGATGTTGATGTGGTTAAACCGGAACCAGTCTGGCACTCAAATGACATCCACAAACTTATGGAACAATACACGCACAGACACCTAGCAATCTCTCAACTAAGTTTTGATATTGGAAATGATATTTCCATTGGCGTTGGAGTCTATAAACTTGTTCAGCCGCATCCAAAACCAAAAACTGTGAAACTTACTAGAGATACAAATGCAGTAGTCATTAGTAAAAATAGGACTATGAAAGTGTATGATGAGGCTGATGATTATGATAGCAGCCAAGTTGCAGGTCCCTCTCAAAACAGAACAAAAGAGGTCCCTGTATTAAAATCAGAGTTGTTGTACTATCAATTATATGGTGGAGAGAAAGTTGAATTCACTCACAATGAGTTACAAAAAGTAAAACAACCATTTCAATCTAGAATTCTAAAATTATTAGGATTTAAGCCGCAGAGAATTTTATGTAAAGAGAAATGGTTTTTAAAACAATGCGATTTTCTATTCCCCAATGAAAGTTTGGTTGAGGGGTCTACTGTGGCTTTTAGGGCTTTACACCAGGCTTGTTCGGAGATGTCCATGTTACCAATATGTGTTATGTGTGCCCGTGCATCATCAAAACCAAAAATAGTAGCTTTATCTCCGTGCACCAAACCTTTAGGTCTAAACATTGACATTGGATTTAACATTATATACATACCATTCTTGGAAAATCTTAAAGAAGTGCCTGTGGCTGAGGAAAATGAGGAAATAGTGGAACCTGCACAAAAAACCTTGATGCAATGTGTCATGTCTGATTTGGAATTTCATTATAAATCTGATACTTTTGAAAATCCAACATTGCAATCTTTGTATAGTGCTATAGAAGCTCTTGCATTGGAGAAAGAAAATGTGGACTCCATTATAGACAGCACGAACAGAGACAATCAAATAAAGCAAAAAATAGATGCAGAGTTATTTGAAGAAATATTTGGTCCGTTCTCATTTGTAGCAGATAAGAGACCTGGTTCTTCAAATTCTGGTGGAAGTTCAGCCAAACGTGAAAAGCCAGCAGTAGATGTAGATGAAAAACTATTTGAAGATAGACTTGGAAAGAATGAAATCAACAAATACACTGTTCCAGAATTGAAGAAGATTTTGCAATGGAAAAATCCCCCTGGGCTCCCCGCACTCACAGGGAAGAAAAAGGATGAATTGCTTAAACTTGTCCTAGACAATTGTACTTAAATTAAGAATACAAATATCTAAGCCCATTCACTGTGAGGGTGCCGGGTCCCTTGTGTGTGGGAAACAGAGATCAGACGAATGGATTCTCGGGCTTGAAACTAGTAGGAATCAGAGTTTCTTATACAGATATATAACTATAATATAAATAACTACCTCCTTGGTCTAGCGATTAAGTCCATGGATTTAGACTCGGAGGTACTGGGTTCGATTCCTGGTCGGGACACAAAAATATTTATTATTAAATAATCTAAATAATATTTTTATTATTATTATTATTTATTCGAAGTAAGATACACAAATACAAACAATAAATATAAATTAAAAGCTACCTAAACAATAAAATTAAAAATAAACTAAACAAAACCTTAAATTAAATAAACTAAAAGATAAACCTAATATAAAAACTAAATACTTACAAATATCTTGATTATAATCTACATGTCATCGAATCCAGGAGAAGATGAACCCAATGTTCCGAGGACTCCGGCGACGTTGCCTCGTTGGATGGCAACACTGATCCTCTGAATAAGATATTCCCTACTCAAAGTATCACCTGTTGACGCTCGGACGGCAACGCTTATGTCGCGTATTAACGATTTAGCGTCCTCAGACCAAGGGCCCATCGTCTCTACGGCAAACGGCACAAAATAATATTCAATTTATTTGTGATATTTCTCGAGTTTGGTACGCTGGAGACATCGACGAGCTCGCCACTTGTCATGATTGGCCTATAGTAAAGTTGGCTAAATGTGAATCCGTTTATTTATAAGCGTGGTTTCTGACCACCCCGAAATGGATACGGTCGTGATGATACTTTACTCATTACAATAACATTTTGACACAAAATAATAAAGTTCCATATTAATGTTATTCAATACAATAATTTATTGTATTGAATAACACCCGAAGTGTGGGTCGTATTTCGATTGAGACCCGAGTTTTCCCGATAGAGATATATTGTGTCCTGTATCTTCTCCTTGTGCTATTATTAAAGTTTAGGGGCTAAACAAAGTCTAGAAAACATGTATGTATACCCAGCCTTTGCTTACGTAAAATCATTATTAATCTTAGATCAATCTGAGCTCCACTTGGAATTATCAAACTACCCCCTACAGTGGTAAAATATATCAGGTGTAGCAATGAATACTAGACCAAAAAAAGAATCAAACATATTATTTTGGTCTTAAATAATTATTATAACGTAAGCATATTCTAGGCAAATTCAACTTTAAGGTGAATCTTATGATGAATCCTACATTATTTTTATAAACTTTGTATTTGCTATACAATAAAAAAGCGTTTTTTGTATAAATGTGTTTATTTTGATATTATCTTACAGGTATAGTATCTATAGAGCCAACAGTAACTACTGCGTGATGGAGATGGGCCTTGCACATTGATATATATAGATAGACTAGCTGGTGGGTCGTACAATATCTCCAATGTTATGACAAATTTTTGAACTGCGTTTTGTATTGAATTCTTCTTAAGTCACTACAATCTTGACAGTGGTCGTAGTAGCCATTTGAGTGTCAGTGGCACGCTTAACAAGCCGTCATCACTCCTCTCAAACTGCAGCCTTGGCGCACTCATGTAAGGGGTGATCCATTGCTGCTTTGACCAGAGCCCCGATTCGATTAGCTCGTATGACCCTGACAGTTTTCAATGAAGTCCTGTCACTTTTACGAGTATTTCGAACCGACACGTAAGTCGAAAGCGCCAGAATTAGGCCCCTGGTCAGTCCGCCTCATAGAGGACCTATCACGCTTCCTCTTGTCATGGACAATAAAATACCAGGCGTGTAACGGATTCATCTCCACGCCACAACACGTGTCCGTAGAAAGGGAGAATGCGTGATTGTAAGATTGAGGAAAGGGCACTGTCTGATTCCTCCAGTATGGACTTGTTGTTATTGAAACTGCCTAACATTCTCCGGCAACAACACATCTTTATTACTCACTGAATAGGCTTGTCTATATACATCAACGGCCTTGCAGATCATGTTTCTAAAGAATGGTGAGGAACTGATGACACTTTTTTTCCAAGCCAAATCTATTTTCCTAGATTCGTGAGCCATACGGGCTATTATACTAGCTAGTTATATAACAGCGGCCAGCAACAAAGATATGTTTTCTTCGTTGAGATGAAGATAACCACCGGCGGGTCTTTACTAGTCGAGATCCTACCAAACCCAGGTGGACCGGGGCTAACTTTACATGCACTCAAGAGAACGGTGGACTCAAGAGCAAGGCGCCACAAAATACGTGCACCAAGCGAATAACCTTTGCACTTTAAGTGTCAATGTTAGAGTCAAAAACAAATTTATGAGTTTATCCGGTAGGAATTTCCACATGTAAACAAAAAAAAGGGCTGTAATAAAGTTGGCTAAATGTGAATCCGCTTCATTAAAAAAAAGCGTGGTTTCTGACCACCCGGAAAGGGATACAGTTGTGATGATACTGGATCAACTCAACACTAAAGCAGTGCTAAGTTTATTCGCTTAGAGCGTTACGTTTTGTGCCCCTCGCAAATGACAAATATAATGTACTCGTAAGTTAAGAATTTCTCATTGGTGCACAATATATGTATCTAAATAAATAAAGAACCATCAGCCGGTCCCAAATGGTGAATACCAATGAGTAATGCATCTACTAATGTCCATACACCGAGCCCTCCGAAGCTGAACAACTTTCCTATCCCCTCTTGCCAGTGTCCCAAATAGAATCTATCAGCTCCAAAACCCCCCAAAGTGAGTGCCAAAATTAAAGCCGTGCCCCAACGTGTGCCAGAAGTCCAGGAACATCGTACTTTCTTCAAAAATCGCCTTTTTCCAAGACATTCGATGTCGTCGGCAACTGTACAGTTTGTGCTGAAATAAAATGACAAACACATATTTATTTATTTATTCTTAGGAAAATTTTAAGCCTTTACAATATTAAGAGCGGTGGTGGCTTGGTGGTAAGAACACTTTCCTTAAAATTCTACAAAGGTCGGTTCAAATCCCCCCGGCATGTACCGTCTGATGAGAAACACACTTTTCTTACATACATTTGGTCATAGATTTACAACACCACCATTCACTTGCCTCAGAGAGCATGTTAAGCCGTCGGTTCCCCTAATACCAACTTGGGGAATTGTTAATAAATTGACATTGGACCCTTGCCAACCCGTCTAGAGAGTGTAGGCCAAATTCTCCAGATAGGTGTTCTGAAAGCCCCATCTCCAACATTGGAGGTCTAGGATCTGTGATGATGATGATGACAATATTAAGATAAAAAAGAATATTTTGATTTTGTTTGAGTGGGTAAAATGTGTGGTACAATAGGTGGTAGTCTGCCGGGGCGGGGAAGTATCCACCGTTCTTGCCGATAAACCCAGTAAAGTGTATCCACACGTTTCGGGATCAGGCTCGAATTGCCGTCATACCCAGTCAAGCCGACGACATAGTGTTAGGGACTGATGTCAGCTCTGATTCTAGTTGCTAATATTCATAGACCTCGCACGCCACTTACCATCAGGTGGGCGCAAAATTAGAAAAATCAAAGACGTTCAAACACTGCTTCACTCCATTCAGATAGCAAAAGTGAGTAATTTGTTTGTTTCTATCAATAGAAGAGCACACAAAGTAACCCTGCATAGGTTCAATAAAAATTATACTTACAAGTGATACTTAAGAGGTGAGGCCACAGAGTTGCAGTTTGCTTTTAGTTCACAGCGATGCTCCCATTTCTCAGTTTGATAACAAAATCTACACATCGCTGTCCTATTAAACGTTTTTAGACCCTGCAAGGAAATGTGGGATATTTAATTAAGTAGGGTCGTGAACCAAAAATAAAGTTATCAATAATAGGATATTGTTAGCCAAGTAGTGTGGGAGTTAAACATATCAGAAGTGGGATATCCTTATTCATGCCATGTTCAATTTAAAAGCAAAGCAAAGCGCGCTTTTATTGTATTTTGCTTAAGTAAATGAAAACACTACTCAAACGACACTACTTAAATCGAAATTAATAAAAAATAAAATGTGACACTAAATTATTTTGAACAATTCTACTCCTGCTAGTGGAAGACTAAGTAGATAATTATTTTAAAGAGTAAGTGGTTAGCAGAAGTCCAGCAGCATGACCTGTTAATGTTTAATCTGAATGGGAATGGAATCTGCAAGAAAAACTCATATAATGAAAACAAGAAATATTGCAAAAACTTACATTACAGATAACTTTTGGTCGTACTATACATGTGTAATTATCAAGGCCTCCGTAGCGACAATCAATGCTTCTTTCGCAGATCACACAAGGGTAATGAAGGGTAGTACATTCCTCTATGTCAAACCCATCATCGCTGGAGGGGCATGTTTTTAAATAATCTTCATTTTCACTAAAACTAACTTTATTTACACCTTCATCCTTTATTTTGGTTTCTTTTACACTGACATCCATGGTATTGTGTGCTGAAAATAAGACTTAAAATGTTAAAACTCATAATTTAAGCTGCATTGATACAATCTTCGTAGACAGGACTCCTATACCTACTCTGATGAACTCTTATTGAGTCCATTCGAAACGAATCGCATTCTACTTTAAATCATCATTATAGGATAGGCCCAGGACACAATACCCCTACCGTTTCAATTCATGCGAAGCTGGCTTCGCCAAAGAACTGATAAACTGCACAAGCAGATGTGGACATTGACAGTCCAGGGAGGCCCTTCCCAACCCAGACAGGCGCCTCACACAACGCCTCCTGCGAATAGGGGTCTTGACGGGACACTGCCTTTAACAAACATCTCTATATTCTGAACATTACAGATAGCCCACTGTGTAGAGGATGCATGGCGGAGGAGGAGACGGCCGCGCATGTGCTCTTGGAGTGCCACAGTGTGGCTGCGCCTAGACTGAGTTCCTCCAGACTGCGAGGACTCTTCCGGATGTATGCAGGAACGTAACGGGTCTCCTGGCCTTCCTGGAGGAGTTTGGACGGCTCCACTGAGGGAGTGAAGGTCACACACAGTGGTCCAATGGAGACTAAGTGCGAAAAAGCCACCATAATCACAATCATCATTATTGGATCCCAGATAAACTAGCTGTATGAGTCTATAGGCCAGACGTCTTAGTGTTTTCTCAGAATATGAAAAAAGTTATTCTTATAGGAATATGGAATTCTTGTGGGAATTAAATCTTCACACAAAAGAAATGATCAGGTAAGGTTAAACTCATCTTTATAATTATACAGTGAAAGTCTGTGCAAGAGGAATTTCAGCAAAATCTTTGCACCACTCAGGGCCTAAGCAGGTCTGTCATGAATACATTTATGGAACGAGCTTCCAACATCGCATTAATGGAATCATACAGTATTTGGTTAGGTAGGAAAAGGAGCAAAAGAGTGATGATGAGCAATTTGTTTCACACCAAAAAAAGGAGGCCTCCTTTGTATAGTTGCGTATATATTTTATTGCACAAAATAAATAATGTACAAAGGTAAAGATTAATGCCTTTTCTACAAGGCATTTTCTAGCATCTAACTAATATTATCTATAAGGGATTCGGCTGTGATACTTTACGTTTTCTTGACTAAAATTTGTATATATATTATGTACTTAGAGCGACCACCACCGATTAAGTAGGGAGAGGAGATAATAGTGCGTTATTATGCTATACTTGTATATCCCTATACAATGGTAAAATTGTAATTATATTAAAGTTTTAATTTGTTATTTGAAGAAGGCAAATCATAGGTACCAAGTGTGGCTTGTATCAACACTGGTGGAAAAAAGGCCTAAATAATGCAAAATTATTTTAAATTGGGTTAAAGTTTATACATACCCATATCAGTAATATGAATGGTGTTAAAAATTACTAATAGAATTAAAACTAAACAGTCTTTAATTGTTATCCTAATCGGTAGATTTCTCGGCATTATGATATCATTTTAATAAGATTTTATTAATTTAAAGAATCGCATATGTATAATAAACATTGAGTTTACGTTTAGAGAATTTGACAGTTTACTTTTTTAATACATGTCCGCGTTCCTAATTAGGACCGGGTTGTCTTTACAATATACATTGCGTGTTATTGTTAAACTAAACAGAAAGAGTGTAGATATTGTTAGTCAAAAGTGATGTTGTTTTGTTTAATAATTATGAAAAACGATAAAATGTACTTTAAATATGGGGCACAAGTCACAGTAAATTTTATGCGGTTTCCCGCGCTGTGAACTCCCATATTTTACCCGACGTGTTTGAGCTATAATACCGCAAGTGACCCCAAGAAAAGCATCAAATTCTGCAACATCTGGAATTTGATGATAACCTCATTAATGGGGTGTATCAGGCAAAGCTTTTTGAAGATGTCGCAAGCGGCACTGGTACCTTGTTTACAACTTTCGAGGCATAATTTTTTTAATGTTTTTGTAGTTTTTTATTTTTATAACAGAAAAATTTATTTTTAATTAACGTTACTAACCTTAAAATACGAATTAAGAAAGCGGAGACCGTCTTTAAAAAGAAAAAAGGTTGAATTAATAGAACGGCAATTTCGAGATCACCATATCTTTGATTTTGCTTGGAAATCTCGATTTGTACAATTAAAAGCTGCTCACTTCGACATAATATCCAGAAAATAAAAAAAAATCGTAATAAAAATAGAAGTTTTCTATGCAACTGACAGTTATATAAGGTACCAACTATCATGCGCCATCTATCGTGATAAAAAGTTAGTGATACACCCCATTCATAAAAAAGAAAGATATATTACGTCAGACTTGGCTGTATGGACTAGACCCTTTGCCTTCCCTATCAATGAATAATCCTATGAATGGAGAAGAGAAGAGAACACAACAAACAAACAAACCATAGAGCAACGCAAAGTCGAACTTTAAAGCTCTTAAAGTGACAAGTCAAACACAAGGTACATCTACAGCCCGGCCCGGTAATTCCTCGCCAAGCCAAATTCTCAAAATATATGTTCTGGAAAGCCCGTCTCCAGCAGTGGATGTCTAGGACGCTGTGATGATAGGTAGTAATGTCAATGCAACTTGATCGAAATGTCGCTCAGTAGTAGCCTCTCGGGGTAAATCACGCACCCGGCGTTTGACTAGGTACTAAAAACCAACTACGAGTAAGTATGTAGTTAACCATTTTTGCACAAAAATATTATGTACAATTACTTTATATGCGTTTTCGGCGAAAACAGTTCGTTTAATTGCTTTTAAGTTCGAAACTAAGCGTCACAGTGCTTAGTCGATCTTATCAATGGAAAAGTGATTTTATCAAAAAAATAGTTGGTTTTCGCTCTAACCCGGCGATATGTATATATATATTGCATCTAACGCTTATTTATGGAAATTATATTTCTTATTCACACACGAAAGACCCTCCCACCAACAGGTGAATCCATGGAATTCTTAGAAATTTGTCTTGATCTCTTAAAATGCAAGAAACAATGGATTGTTCTAAACAGTTGAAATTTTACATAAGGTATGTTTGACTTATCGCTTTGAATGAGGTGTATCACTAACTTTTTATCACGGTAGATGGTATATATTGCGGAAGTGAGCAGCTTTTAAGTGTACAAATCGAGATTTCCAAGCGAAATCAAAGATATGGTGATCTCAAAATTGCCGTTCTATTAATTCAACCTTTTTTTGTTTTTAAAGACGGTTTTCGCTTTCCTAATTAGTCTTTTAAAGTAGATAACGTTAAGTTAAAATTAATTTTTCTGTTATAAAAATAAAAAACTACAAAAATATAAAAAAAAAATATCCGACATAGGTGTAAACAAGGTACCATTGCCGCTAGCGACATCTACAAAAAGCTTTGCCTGATACACCCCATTTTGGTTATGGGCAAGAAAATAAACAGAAGTAGGTAATTTTAAATTTTATTATAATTACAAAATAATACAAATCAAATTAAATAAGAACAATTTTTACAAAAATCACAAAAACATTCAAAATAAACTTTTTTATGCGACATGTGACGTGAGGTTTCTGACGATCGGCATTAGTTCCTGCCACTATGCCGGCTGTGATAGAATTACAAATCTATTGAACGAGGCTTCCGATCGACGGGTCCTACGTATAAGAAAAATAATAACAAAATATATATATATATATATGTAAGAAAAAACACATTTTTTTTGTATTCGATATGTGTTGTGTGAAAAAGTATTAATCCGCACTAGCCAGCCAGTTTTATGAATTATCCACATGCTTGTGATTACCTCTCGCTAGCACTATCCAATATCATCAAAACATTTTTCAAGTGTTTTTTGAGAAATGGATTCTATCAAATTCCCCGGAAATAAAATTACGGACAATTTTAGACATATTATAACTTTCATATACCTCATTTTAGACAGAGAAACATATCAAATCAAATCAAATCATTTATTCATCCTTAACAACATAGCAGTAACATTTTAAACGATTACCCTATTTTACTAAACTGCTTCAGTGGTGCTTAAGTCCGTGAATTTAGGCTCGGAGGTAACGGTTTCGATTCCTGGTCGGGACACAAAAATATTTATTAATGTAAATACATTTAGATAGATAGATAAATTCTTTATTGAACAAAAAATAAAAAACATTCCAATGTACATAGGCGAGCCTAATGTCTAGGCATCTAACCTTTGGGTGAGTGAGAAGAGAGTGTGGGTGCATTTAATTAAATTTATTAACGCTATGAGCTATTTCACGGAAAACGTCATAAACTGTTTTCCTGGAGACCCTCCAAAGTAACTTTATAAATAGCTATTTTGTATAAGTAATTAAAGTATTTATCCTTTTTAAGGTACCAAATTTGTGCAATTTTTATGTTTCCTTATTACTTCTATTAAAAAAGAGAAAAAATTATAATTTTATTTTAGAAGTCATATTTTTATTTTGTAAATTTGATAGTTTTTGTTATTTTTTTATTTTATTTTTTTGTTTTAACAGTAATAAGTTTTTAATTTCTTGTTTTTATATTGGTGAATGTTGTGACACCTAATTGGTACATATATTAGATAAGTTATAATTATACTATGTTATGTGTGTGATAATATATGTACTGCTGTGTGTACTAAATAAATTAATAAATCCTATAAAATTACATATTCAAATTTATTCGATGACATGTAGGGATTATTATCGAGATATTTGTAAGTATTTAGTTTTTATATTAATTAGGTTTATCTTTTAATTTATTATTTATATTTTAATATTTTCAATGTTCAACAAAATTTAATTAAATAAACAAAATAAATAAATTGAAAAAAAAAAAAAAAAACAACATCCGAATTGAGAACTTGACATGTCCGTGAAAAAAGGCGCGAAGATTTCTCCCATAGTTTTCGTTTAGTATGCCCATTGATGAGAAGAATGGATGACTCGGGCTTGCAACTGACAATACTTTAATTTTATCTTTAAAATGTCCGTAATTTTATTTCTTAAAAAGACCGCGTCCGTGGGGGCAAGTTGTACATTGCATAATTTGTCTCGGTCTGGGTGATAATATGTATATATAAACAAAAAAAAAAGTATATGTAGTTTATCAACCATCTAGTTTCCGTAACACAAGCCTTGTAGCTTACCACGGAAACTAGATGGCGCTGTGTGACCTGTCTGGAAATATTTATTATTATTATTAAATATACTAAAAATAGTTTTGTTTTCATATATTTGATTGTGTGACCGGGAGGCTTGTTCACATAGCTAGCTTTAAGCCTTAAAGGTTTTTAAGCGTTGTTAAGCAGGATTCGCAACGTGCTAAGGCCCAGTTACACGAAAGTATCCGTTAAAGTTACATTGTGAAATTGACAGTTACATTGAAAGGACCATGGGGTATTTTGTTTGGACCCCGAATCAGAAAAGAGTAATTAATTAGAATTTTTTTTATTTTCAAAAAAATCACTAATTAAAGATTAGAGTCTGGTTAATGAAAGTAGATAAAGAAAAAGCGCGGCAAATTAAGAAAATATTAGTATGGCAACCCTCAAAGTTTGAAATACATATATGTGGATAAAACTTACTTGATACTTGGATTTATTTATTGGTTATTGTTTTCAATACGTTTAGCTAAAAAATAGAAACTAATGCGTCATAGGTGTAAACAAGGTACCAGTGCCGCTAGCGACATCTACAAAAAGCTTTGCCTGATACACCATTTCAAATCAAATGTTAGACAGTTGCCATATTGAATAATTTACACTGTCACGATAGTGTTGCCATTTAAAAATAAATTCAATCTACTTACATCTATTAGATCACCAGCCATGAACATTAAATATTTATATAAATATTTATATTATCACGACCGTATCTGTTTCGGGTGGTCAGACACAACGCTTTTTTTTTAAAAGTAAAATACAATCACAACCGTTTCCCTTCCGTTGTGGTCAGAAACCACGCTTGTAAATAAGCGGATTCACATTTAGCCAACTTAACTAAAAGACCCATCATGAGAAGTACATATTTATGTATACAGTTCAATTCTCCAAAACAGTGGGTTAAATATTACAAAATTTATATCACAAAAACTGCCTCCGTTGAAAAAAAAAAAAATATTTGTTTAATAAAAAAAGCAAATTGTCAAAAAAAATATTGAATAGAGTTTTTATCCTTGCGGAGTCCTTCGCGCCATTTTGTACGAACATGTAAATTGCGTTTTTGTTTTGTTTAATAATAGATTAAAAACTAAATATAGAGAAAATATAAGTTGCAGTATTTCCGCGCTGTGAATTCCCATATAACCAACGTGTTTGGGAGATAATGCCGCGATTGACTCACAAGAAAAGCATCAAATTCTGCAATTTGATAACCTAATTAACTCTTTAAAAAAAAATCATTACGTTAGATTTGGCTGTATGGGCTAGATCCCATTGCCTTCCCTATTATTATTGGAAAGGGAATAGAAAATAATAATAATAGTTTAATTAATAAGCGCAATACGGAATTATTTACATTTGAATGCTTCTCCAGCACAATTTATGTTTTTGGCTTACGGTATAGGAATAAGGGTGGAACAAAATTATGTAGGAAATCAACTTTAGTAAGTAGGTTGGTATTTTTTTTTTAAATATTTATAATAAGAATAGGCAGTTGGAAAACTGATAATTGTTAGTTTATTTAGGTTAAGTTACGATGTCAGCTCAATTTGGGTAAAAGCCCCTAATAACATATGTTTTAAAAAAAAGACATTAATGCCATGTTCGACTTGGCGCTGTAAGCTACTTTATTTCGCTTCGAATGTCGTTTGAGTAGCGTTTTCATTCCTTTAAGCTTTTTATCCCTCTTCTAGCAGATATTCAGATTCTCTCACGGTGACAGCAGCTCATCAATGGAACAGGCTACCATTGTTTATCAGACAGGCACCGTCTTTAAATATATTCAAAAAACTTTTTCTCTCTTACTTCCATTAAAAGCAAAACGAATCCTAATCACCTGACATATTATTAGTACCTATATATGTATATATTAGTAGTTTAAATGGACGAGGTTTTTAATAGTATCACACGAGTGTTTTAATATCTAGTTATGTGCAGTTTCATACAATAATTTATCTACTCTCATACATTGGGATTGAACCTACTAAATAAAAGATAAAATTTAACGTTTGAATAAGAAAAATCACACGAAATGCTATACAACAAAACGTATTGAATGGCGCCAATCTTTTTTTTTTTTTAAATGACCATGGTACAGAATACGTAAGTCCTAAACAATGAAAAGGCGCCAAAACCTAGCTTATGACCGCGCAAGCGCTATGGCGGGCGCTGCCATAGACAAGTAAAAATTGGAATCAATACTTTTTTGTAATGGAACCTTTGCCTTAAAATAAATAAGTTATATAATATGTATGATTCTATTTTTAAAATGAATTATAACATTAGAGAAAAAGTGTTATAATAAGATTCTTGTTTTGAATTTCAGCAGTATGTTTATAAAGTATGTCAATATAAATTCGTTTTGAAGTTTGTAATTCGCATTTTACGATATGAGAGTAGATAAAAATATTTATGCATTTATTTTAATTATTTTTCTGTTAGGTATTATAGTATTAAAAATGTATATATTGTATTTATTTACATATTTTAACTCTGGTTTTTACTATATTATTTCCATTTTCGCACTCTGCACCCAAAATATTAATCTCTCACTCTCCCAAAGGTTAGCTGGTAGAGAATACCTTCATGGTATTATGCTCGCCTATGTACAACACTTTAAATTGTATATTTTGTGTGCAATAAAGAATTTTATTATTGTTATTAGGCATTAGTGTTGCCCAATCTTGTCATGTGTTTGACTTGATGCTTTAAGCGCTATTTTTCGCTTTATTTTGCTTTGAAAATCGTTTGACTTGGCGTTGCTGATGGTTCAATTATTTATTTATTCGTGGGAAATTTTACAGCCTTTACAATATTATGTATACAAAAAATATATGTCATCTTAAATTCTTCTTTTTTATTAATTCTAAATTTAACTTTGTATAATACATTTCTTTGGCAACAAATTATAGATTTAATTAAGGATGACAACATTGAAATGTATTTAATTGATTCCTAATATAGTTTGTGGCTTTTTCTTTAATTTTTATGAATGTTTGTAAATAATATTAAGTGTTTCTGACTAAAAAAAAGAACCAACAAAATCAGTACAATAACAATAAGATATAAAATATCAATTGCATTTGTATACTGATCCCGTTTTACAACTTAAGAATTATACAATATAATAAAAGTAATTAAGTGTAACAACAATTATTACTAACAATAAGTAGGTACTCAAACAACACTTTACAAATTTTGACAAGAAATAAAAATGAAACAATAAGTAATAGAAAAATATATAAAATAAAAGAAAGTAAAAAAAGGATCAAATAATTTTTTTTTGGTTTTCATACAATTTTAGCAAAATTTGTTAAAAAAAAGCGTTGCTTAGCTTTGAAAGTATTTCGACTTGGCGTTTGTCTATGGTTTTTCATACAAAATTCAGCAAAAAAGCAAGTTTTGCTTTATTTGCTTTTAAATCTAACATACAACATAGCATTGGCCTTGCAGTCTTATGCCATGTTCAACTTGGAAGCAAAGCAAATCAAATCGCGCTTTTTGTACTGAAATTGTTTAAATTGTACGAAAAGACAAGTTCAACGACTTTCAAAAGCGAAATAGAGTATAAATAAGCGCTTACAGAGACAAGTCGAACATGGGGTTAGTCTTCCTTTATCTACTTATTTATTATTTGGAAAATTTACAGCCATTGCAATTAGATACACAATATTAGTAGGATTCTATGAACCAATTACAAATTTATACTGATAGATTTTTTGTATAGCCAGAGTTATACCAAGACTACACTAGACTCTGCTATTGCTGACATTAAACGCGTTTTTGTTTATATTCATGAATAACACATTAATATTGGTCAATAAGATTTATAACTAATCCAAATTTCAAGTAAATCAGACCAGTAGTTCTTTGCAGACTGAGTTTATACATACTGCTTTCATTATTTAGTGTCAACTAGCTGTCCCCTATAAGACCAGGGCAACCTTCGTATAGGGGACAGAAGTCGTCTATTAAATTAATCATGTACAACAATATAATTTTTATTTTTTTTGTTCAATATGTATATTTTATCTTGTGTCAATAAACTATTATTATTATTATTGTATTGTGCAAGAGAGAGAGGGATGCGACACTGATTGGCTGAAATGACAAGCTGAATTGCTGCAATTACCATTTTTGTGGCGTATAAAAAAAAAAACCAGGATTATAAAATTATTTTAAGAAATAGGTTGTTGTTGATTGGATTTTAATTAATGGCTAGTTTTAGTAATTTGATTGGAATCTTCATTCATAGCGTTAGTTTCTCCTAATTCGGTGATGGTAGATAAATCTGGTACAGTAACAACAACTGGGAACAACTTTTTCATATATTCGCATTGTTGTTTGTTAGTTTGTTCTATGTTGTTTGTTGTAAGCGTGTTCTCGTCTTCGCTGAGCAGGAACCAATTGGAAGGTTCCTTTTTTGGGCTCAATTCGTCGGATAAATCTTCCGTTAGCAGACTGGTGGGAGAACAAGGAATTTTGGGCGAATAAAGTGGTTGCGGAGATGAACCTGAAATTAATTATTTAGAAATACGTTAGATTAATATGTGATTCTATTGATAGAAATAAACAACTTTACCTAAGAAATGATTTGTCGGAAATATTTCCAGACAGGTCACACAGCGCCATCTAGTTTCCGCGGTTAGCTACGAGGCTTGTGTTACGGAAACTGTTGTTTTTTTTTTGTAAATATATACATTCCCACCGGGGGCAAGTTTTACATTGTATAATTTGTCTCGGTCTGGGTGTTTATATGTATAATATGTATATATTTACAAAAAAAAAAAAAAGTATAATATGTAGTTTATCAACCATCTAGTTTCCCTAACACAAGCTTACCGCTTACCACGGAAATTAAATGGCGCTGTGTGACCTGTCTGAAAATATTTATTTATTTATTATTTATTTATAACGTGACATGGCGTTTGTGATGAGTATGGAGGGGGTAATGGCCTCCTTATGTTACGATTTATTCCCGCACCGAATACGAGAACAAGGCGCTGACTTGCAAGTGGGGAACTGATTGTATCTATACAGTATGTACTTTAGAAGTAATCAATACATACGTATATGACGGAAAATGTTAAAGTCGTCGTTTAATTTTATCTGTTACAGTATGAAGATGCTATTAACCACACGCACAGGTCATGCACACACAAACCGTAGTGGTGACTACCTCCCTTCGCGTACCCATAAATTTGGTGACTCATACATCTGTCGCACAATAAAGATGTGGAATGCTCTTCCAGCCTCTGTGTTTCCACTTTTCTATAACCTGGAGCCCTTCAAGCGAAGTGTGAAAAGGCATCTAGTCAAGCCGGCATAGTATTAGGGACTGATGTCGGAAATAAGTGTCTGGTTCCAGTTGCTAACATTCATGGACCATGCGCGCCACTTACGATCAGGTGGGCGCAAGGTTACATGTCGAGTTATTATAAAAAATATTTTAAAAAAATGTCATTTCCGAAATGTTGTATGTTTCTATCAATAGAATAACTAACGGGACACCATACAAAGTCACACGGTAAAGTAGCTGTATTCCATTCATCGTTAATTAACCGCCTCCGTGGTAACAAACGTTGACGTGAACTCGGGAGGTTGTGGGTTCGATTCCCACCGGGGGCAAGTCGTACATTGTATAATTTGTCTCGGTCTGGATGTTTATATGTATATATTTACAAAAAAATAAAAAGTATAATATGTAGTTTATCAACCATCTAGTTTCCGTAACACAAGCCTCGTAGCTTACCACGGAAACTAGATGGCGCTGTGTGACCTGTCTGGAAATATTTATTATTATTATAATTACATCCCCTAGAACACAGCGTCCTAGACCTCCACTGTAGGAGATGGGCTTTCTAAAACATATCGTATATGGAGACTTTGGCCTACACTCGTTACGCTCGCGCTGGTCAGACGGGTTGGCCAGGGTCTGATGTCGATTTTTAATGACAATTTATTAACGATTCCACAAGTATTAGTGGAACCGGGGCCCGACTTGCTCTCCTCCTCACGGGAACGGTGGTGTTGTAAATCCATTACAAATGTACGTAAGAAAAATGTATTTCTCATGGATAGATGTTTTGTTTTTGGTTTTGAACCGACCTTTGTACGATTTTCCATCGCTGTTTATATATTTATAGGTCGTATGGAGCATTTGATACCGTCAAAGACCCAAAGCTACCGACATAGCTTTTAACATTAGCAAGTTGAAGTGGTAATGGGCTGGATACGTCTGTCGCAGAACCGATGAACGGGTCCTGCAGTAAAGACTACTTACGGGAAGACGCAGAGTGGGACGACCCCTCGCCAGATGGACGGAAATGCTGGCAACTCTGAATAATTAAGTGGAAGAGGCGAAGGAAATATCTAGAATGCGGGTTATAAAATCTTAAATGTTATGTTGAAAAAATTAGTAAAAAATACATTACCAATAAATATAGCTGCACCATCTTGCGCGTCGCATATCAGACAATCCAAATCAACACCATTTACATTAGTTTCATGTTTACAGACCCCAACTGAACATTCAGCCGGCTTAAGTGACGAATCTAACGATATCATACACGGTTCATCCTCAACTACAACCACACTTTCATTTAAGCACTCGTTTGTATGAAGACACGTTTCCGAATGATTGTGAATCAAATCTACAGTTTCGTTAAATCCGTGTAAGAAAATTCCGGATTCCGAATCGTTATTTTCGTTCTCAACGGATTTGGGAACGCTTGCTCTTCTCTTAGCTTTAGGCCTAAGTATTTTAACTTTAATAATTTCTTTCTTCTTTTTGGGCAATTGTTTAGCTTCTTCTTCTGTGTTATTAATAGTAGATATTTCATTAAAACATGGCGGGCAAGAATTTCTACCGTTTCTCTTAATACAATATTCCATACGTTCATCGATTACGTCAATGCCTAATTTACTAATTCTTTTGTGTGGTGTCGAACAACGTTTTTTAGCCTTAATTAGCTTGGCTTTCTTGGCTTCTTTTTCTCGAGCTATCTTCTTAGCACTATCTAGTATCAAATTTGTTAGTTTCTCATTTAGAGTTTCAGAATTACTATTAGATTTAACAGTGATTGGTTCAATATCACTTAATTCCGGCGTTCTTAGTTGCCTACGTGTTGTGTTTACTACAGAATCAATAGACATTTTATCATCATATTTACATAGTAACATTTCATCTAACGTGGGATACTGGTTTTCGTTGATAGAATCGACTGGCATTAATTCGTCGCTAGGACAATCGTAAGCAATATTTTCAAGCAATTCTTTAGGAATCGTTATGCTTTCAACTATAGATATTTCAGGAGATGCGGGTAGAGATATATTACTAGAATGTGCTTCAGTTTTAGATTCCGAAGCATCTATACATTCCTCTTCTAATAGTTCGTCTACGTTTTGCGAAGCTGGAGATAAATTCAATATTTGTTGATCATTTTCGGATGTAGAAATCAGATTTTCATCGATTTTATTTAAATTTATTCGCAAACATCTAGCGTTTTGCATTAAAATGTCATAAGACTCGGATTTGTAGATTTTCGAGTCTATAGTTGTCTGAGCAGATTGTACTGGACCTATGTTTTCGTGGGACGAATTGCTTGATAAAGATAAATGTGATGTTTTTTGTTTAAAACTACGTTTAAGTCGTTGAGATAATCTCGCGTTACGTTCAGATGGTAAGCTCAGTCGTCTTATTCTGGTGGTTAAAACTGGACTAAAATCCGAATCTCGATATCCTTGCATACTCTCCAAAGAATCTGAGGAATGGTTATGCTGGTTTACATTCGATTCTGAGGGGCTCTTCATGCTGCAGAAGCAAGAACAAAAAAGACAATTTTAAAAGCGTGAAATTAAAATATAAGCGGGACAAAGCATTAGGATATTTGAAATTCAATTCCTTAATCGAAAAGCACCTGTTCAAAAAAAGGCCTTTATCATTTTTTTACGTAGAATTTAATGTTTAGATAAGATTTTTAATAGGAGCTAGGCAGACTGATGGTGGTAATTTGTCCAGTCTGCCGGGGCGGGGAAGTATCCACCGTTCGTGCCGATAAACCCTGTAGTGTATCTACACATTTCGGGATCAGGCTCGAATTGCCCCATGTCCAGTCAAGCCGGCATAGTGTTAGAGACTGATGTCAGTCATGAGTGTCTGATTCCAGTTGCTAACATTCATGGATCTCGCTTCCCACTTACCATCAGATACTATTTATTATTATTATTATATATATAATAGTATAAAAGTGTTGTTTTTTGTTTATAAATGAGCAAATAATGATAATAATCATTTTACAGTGACAGTGTACATATATTCTTATACTCCTTGAGTCTAGTCTGAATTATAATTTACAATATTGCGGTCCCCACACTAGGTCAGTACTATTTATGATTTTCTGAACAGTCGCTTGCCAATTATTAATTACAGTGTATCTAGGGGTTTAAAGCTTATGAATCCCTCTTGCAGCTTACGAATCCCTGTTGCTCGCACAATTCAATAAAAAAATCCTAAAAAAATGATAGACTTTATTTCTTAAAAGTACGCTCAGACATCAGCATCAGAAAGCAGATCGTACGCAAATATTGTATTGTGCAAGCCAGAGGGGTGCAAAAGCGGTAAATCCTATAAAAAAAGAGTGAACTAAAATAATAAGACCTTATGAGAAATAATAGTAATTAACATTTAAAAACAATTGTTATTAAAAATGCAATGAGTTCTTCGCGCCATTTTGCACGGACATTTTAAGTTAGTTTACTGTGGATATTGTTAGTCAAAAGTGGTGTTATTTTGTTTAATAATGTGAATAATTGTGGAAAACGATAAATTTTACTGAATTTGGGCTGCAAACTCCCATATACCCGACGTGTTTTGATCCCCAACTCATAATTAGGAACAAAAAAATACCGTACGGTGACAGTTATTTTTTTTACATCGAATGGCACAGACAATAAAGCGACACAAATCTAATTAATATTTAATTATTAGTATTTCTCAAAAGGTCTTATTATTATTATTAATACACTGTATTAGGATTTGTTTTAAAAACCATGCAATAAAAATGGAAGCAGGTTTAAGTGGGATAAAGCAACACTCACCGATTTTTAACAAGGATTTTTTTAGAACACTTAAATAATACACAATTTTAGTTCGATTGTTTATTGAGAGATAATAACTAAAAAACAAAAACCTGCTCCCATTCTAAACAATACATAATGTAACATTTTATAATAGTCTAAACCCCCATATTCTAAGACATTCCCTTAATGGCTCCACTCAATTAGTCCTTCCAGCTGCCAAACGGAAAGACGCCTCGACTCGATAATAATAATATTTATTTATTTAAAACTTAATAGCACATAAATATACAAAGAGCTTGACATTCTCTGCCTGTCAGACCTTCAGGACAACGAGAACATTTATGTGAGGTACATACATACATACATATCTTCAGCGCCACTTGACACGATCACGACGTACCTCTTTCGCTTCGTCGACGTTCATTAACCTCTTCATACATGCCCTTTGGTTACGAAGACTTTTTAATGCACCTTCAGTCAGTGTTTTATTTATTTGATCGTGATATGTGTCTCTTTCACCCACAACTTTCGCATAATATACCTGGTTCGTCAATCTTTCTCCGCTCATCCTTACAACATGCCCGAACCATCGTAGCATGCCTTTCCTTATTTTTGTCCCTAAGCTTTCCTTTTATACCAACCCTTTAAAATAATAACATTGCGCGGTGGTGGCTCGGTTGTAAGAATGCGTTCCTTATATCCTACAAAGGTCGGTTCAAACCCCCCCGGCATGTGCCAATAAGAAATGCACTTTTCTTACATACATTTGTCATAGATTTACAACACCACCGTTCCCGTGCCTCGGAGGGCACGTTAAGCCGTCGGTCCCGGTTCCACTTATACCAACTTGTGGAATCGTTAATAAATTGTCAATAAAAATTGACATCATATCTTTGCCAAGCCGTCTGGTCAGCGTAGCACTCGCCTAGGCCAAATTCTCCAGATATATGATATGACCGCCTCCGTGGTCTAGTGGTAACAAACGTTGCCGTGAACTCGGGAGGTCGTGGGTTCGATTCCCACCGGGGGCAAGTTGTACATTGTATAATTTGTCTCGGACTGGGTGTTTATATGTATAATATGTATATATTTACAAAAAAAAAAAGTATAATATGTAGTTTATCAACCATCTAGTTTCCGTAACACAAGCCTCGTAGCTTATCACGGAAACTAGATGGCGCTGTGTGACCTGTCTGGAAATATTTATTTATATTTATATGTTCTGGAAGGCCCATCTCCAACAGTGGAGATCTAGGACGCTGTGTTCTAGGGGCTGTAATGATGATGATGCCGATTGTAATACCCTTGAGGGGTCTCGCCTGACAGCTGGAAGGAATGGTTGAGTGGTGGAGTGGAGTTAAGGAAATGTATTACAATACGGGTAGTTGAGCTTCACCGATCTGTTATCTGAGGGACCGATGTCAGCCATGAGTGCCTGATTCCGAGTTCACGGACCTCGCGTGCCACTTACACGTAGTCGTTTCATTCTTAATCGAAATCAGCTCGGCACTTTTCGATTAAATATTCACCGAGAAAAGCCTTGTGCATATTTAGTTGGGCAACCCATCACCGCCGCTTTAGTTAGTCTATTTTATTATATAATAATGGATGCCAACCAACTTAGATCCTAAATGATCACTCGTAATGAAAACCTCACTCAATATTTTTTTCTCATCATCACGATTGTTACCCTTCCGGGGTGGTCAGAAACCACCCTTATAAATAAGCGGATTAACATTTAGCCAACTTTACTATAAACCAATCATGACAAGTGGCAAGCTTGTAGATGTCTCCAGCGTACCAAACTCGAGAAATTTCACAAATAAATGAAATATATCTCCGAGTCTAAATCCATGGACTTTTTTTTTTTTAAACAATATGGCGTCTGGTTGTCGCTTTACTAAAATTTGAATAACGTCAAATCTTCAATGACACTCGCGTGATTAAGACGAGTCGATTGACGTGAGAATCGGCCCAGGCGTTTGGTCTCCAGTGGAACAAACATACAGAGTTAATGTCATTCGAAACAGATCAGTGAAGGTCGCTTTTCGAATAACTTACAACTAGTTAAAACTAACAACATGATACCTAATTTTTTTGTATTTTATTATTTGGTTGGGTAGAGAGAGAAGCAGAATGGTGCAATAAAAAACTGTAGTCGGTCCCAAGCCCGAGGACACCATTCTTATCCCCTCTCTTTCCCACACACGATGACCTCGGCACTAGTACGGTAAGTACATCGCACCCTTAATAATATAAGGGCTTAAATCATTTTTTTTTGTTAAGTGATTATCATAAAACAAATCTGAACTTTTTTTTTTAAACTAGCACGACATGTGTCCTTGCTTCCCACTAATGTTAGCAACTGGAATCAGACACGTTCCGAGACGCGATAATAGTAACCTAAGCACGCTTAAAGGTGTTCCGATACGCGCTTAAACTGTTTTGCCAAAGCTATGTGACGTCACAAATGACATAATTTCTCGCGCTTAGACTGCTCACGATATCGAGGTAGATCGCTCTGAGCGCTGTCAGTTGTTTGTCATAATGTCGCGCGCCATTTTCAGGTTAATTTAATATGAGGTTTTCTTTTAAATTATTTAATATTGTAATTCGTTTCGTTCTAAAACAAATATATAATTATTATTTAAGTAGGAAGTGAAAAAAAAATATAAAGATGAATAAACCGAGAGATGTATATTTGTTAGTATTCATACTCAAAGATGTGGAATCCGCAATTTATCTTCCATACATTTTTAAAAAGACTAACATTTTTTGAATGAAAATGTGATTTAGACCGTTCCAAATTGATATCACGCTCTGAGCATCCAAATCGCGATATTTGATCCGGAACGACGACGGTCAGTGTCATATTGGTTCTAAGCGCTCTGAGCGCGATTCGGAATGAGGGGTAACACTCATGTCGGCTTGACAATTCGAGCCTGATCTCGAAAATTGTAAATATCCTTTACACGGGTTCATCGGGTCTGCCTGCCACCTAGTTGTTGTTCTCGTTGAAAGTATGTGCCATTTGCAATGATGTCAAATGCCAATTTTTACTTTTAAGGAGAACTAATATTGTGAGCTTGCCATGGTGATATTTATATAAAAAATAACACAGCTTAAAACAATTCTTATGAGTACTTAAATGCAATTTCATATTATATTTGCCCTTGTATTACTAACAGTGCGATATGGAATTCAAAGCATTAATGTCGTCTCTTACACACTAAACTATATAGACAATTAAATAATTATAATATAATGTCAATGGTCAATAGTTCAATTACTATAAAAATGTGTAATAAAATAGATTTGAGATTATATAAAAAATAGTTGATGATTGATAATGTTAAAATTTAAAAAAATATTTGTGATTTTTACAAGATTATTGGTAAAAAATAATAATAATAATAATTAATAGTAAGCGGTACGACCTACAATTATGCCCGCCAAGTATGTATGTAAAATAATAATAATTATTGGTAAGCGGTAAGACCTACCATTATGCCCGCTAAATATGTATGTAAAATAAAAATAATTAATATTAAGCGGTACGACCTACAATTATACCCGCTAAATATGTATGTAAAATAATAATAATAATTAATGGTAAGCGGTACGACCTACCATGATGCCCGCTAAATATGTATGTAAAATAATAATAATTAATGGTAAGCGATACGCCTACAATTATGCCCGCTAAATATGTATGTAAAATAATAATTAATGGTAAGCGGTACGACCTACCATTATGCCCGCTAAATATGTATGTAAAATAATAATTAATGGTAAGCGGTAAGACCTACCATTATGCCCGCTAAATATGTATGTAAAATAATAATAATAATTAATGGTAAGCGGTACGACCTACCATTATGCCCGCTAAATGTGTATGTAAAATAATAATTAATGGTAAGCGGTACGACCTACCATGATGCCCGCTAAATATGTATGTAAAATAATAATTAATGGTAAGCGGTACGACCTACCATGATGCCCGCTAAATATGTATGTAAAATAATAATAATTATTAATGGTAAGCGGTACGACCTACAATTATGCCCGCTAAGTATGTATGTAAAATAATAATTATAATTAATGGTAAGCGGTACGACCTACTATTATGTCCGCTAAATATGTATGTAAAATAATAATAATTATTGGTAAGCGGTACGCCCTACAATTATGCCCGCTAAATATGTATGTAAAATAATAATTAATGGTAAGCGGTACGACCTACCATTATGCCCGCTAAATATGTATGTAAAATAATAATAATAATAATTAATGGTAAGCGGTACGACCTACAATTATGCCCGCTAAGTATGTATGTAAAATAATAATAATAATTAATGGTAAGCGGTACGACCTACTATTATGTCCGCTAAATATGTATGTAAAATAATAATAATTATTGGTAAGCGGTACGCCCTACCATGATGCCCGCTAAATATGTATGTAAAATAATAATAATTATTATTGATAAGCGGTACGACCTACCATTATGCCCGCTAAATATGTATGTAAAATAATAATAATTAATGGTAAGCGGTACGACCTACCATTATGCCCGCTAAATATGTATGTTAAATAATATAATAATAATTAATGGTAAGCGGTACGACCTACCATTATGCCCGCTAAATATGTATGTTAAATAATAATAATTCACTGACTATTGCCCAGCGTGTTTTAAACATAAATATATTAACACAAGTCAAAGGACATCATCCATTTTGGACTATTTTTGTACAATAAAAAAAAACTATCATCGCGACCGTTTCCCTTCCGGGGTCTTCAAAAACCACGCTTGTATTTAACCAATCATGACAAGTGGCGAGCTCGTCGATGTCACTAGCGGCGTCAAAGGTGTAAACAAGGTACCAGTGCCGCTAGCGGCATCTACAAAAAGCTTTGCCTGCTATGTGGTCTATCAACTTTTTAAATAGTCAATTTGGAGATATATCAAGATATATTTTTTAAAAAAGGAATCCTTTGTAAACCAGCCTATTGTCGGGTCTAGACACCATTATTCCCATCTCTTTTTCCTACACACAATGGACCCGGCACCAGCACGGTGAATCCATGGAATGCTTAGAAATTTATCCTCTGTATATATTTTTGTTTAGGTAAAATAGAAACTGGAAGTATTTAAAATGGTAACATTTAGGCATTTTGAGGTTTAGAGTGTTCACAACTCAGAATACCGATTACAAGGATCCCTTGAGAGAACTCCTATCATCATCACGACCGTTTCCCTTTCGGGGTGGTCAGAAACCACGCTTATAAATAAGCGGATTCACACTTAGCGAACTTTACTATAGGCCAAACTCGAGAAATAACAAATAAATTAAATGTATTTATAAATATTTTTGTGTCCCGACCAGGAATCGAACCCGGTACCTCCGAGTCTTAATCCACGGACTTAACCGCTAGACCACGGAGGCAGTTATCATATAACCGAGGTGGTCAGAAACCACGCTTATAAAGAAGCGAATTCACATTTAGCCATCTTTACTGCCGGCTCATCATGACAAGTGGAAACCTCTTCAATGTATCTAAATTAAATATTAATAAAATGTTTTTTTTTTTAATCTATACTAATATTATAAAGAGGAAAACTTTGTTTGTTTGTTTGTAATGAATAGGCTCAAAAACTACTGGACCGATTTTAAAAATTCTTTCACCATTCGAAAGCTACATTATTCAGGAGTAACATAGGCTAAATTGTATTTTGGAAAAAAATTGGGTTCCGTAAGATTTTTCGGAAGCAAGGTGTAAACAATCAACCAGAAAAGTTACTTATTTTGCGTACGCTGCCTAAACTATAAAAGATAAAACCATAAAATGTTGTAATTAATTGTAAATCTTATAAATATCTACAAAAAAGTCCGCGACACACTATACCTATCTATGTCGAGTGAGGCACAACAACCATTTTTTTATTAAAAAATCTAGAATTTCTTTTGGAATACAATTGAACGCATTTATTTTACTCATGCTAATAATTCTTATCAAAATAAATTATTTTATCACTAAGTACAGTATATGTAGATAACATTTGGTCTTTGAATGATTAAAATTGGACGTTTGGTTTTGAAGTTATGGCGAAATTGAAATATTACGATTTCTGCTGCACGGCCCGTTGCGACCGCTATAAGTTATATGGCAAAACAACGATTGCCGGGTCAGCTAGTTATTAAATATTATTGTGTCCCGACAAGAAATCGAACCCGGTACCTCCAGGTCCAAATCCACGGACTTCACGCTGTTTTTTTTTTTGTTGAAAATATTCGAATGAGCGAACGAGAGGGTAGAAAAAGCGATAAACCATTTTAAGTAATAATCCTAGAATGGGAGCAACTGATATTAATCCCTACCACTATAGATTTACCAATTATTTTTTTATGTCAAACATATTCACAATCACAGCCCCTAAAACAGAAGAGTCCTAGACCTTTACTGTTGGAGATGGGCTTTCTAGAATCTGGAGAATATGGCCTACACTCGCCACGCTGGCCAGACGGGTTGGCGAGGATATGATGTCAATTAACGATTCCGTAAGTTAGTATTAGTGGATACTGCAGCCCTATTATGTTACTTAAGCGCAAACATTATGGATTCCGTTAACTATATACTGAGTTTAATAAATTCATCAGCAAATATTTTTACATTAAAATCTTGAATCAAAATAAATAACTTTGTTTTTTTAATTTTGATTATTGAGTAAATAAATATTAAGTTACGGTGCTGAGAAGTTTTCCTAAAAATATCGTCACTTATACTCACCCTAATCAAGTAGGTAGTGAGAGGTCGACGACCGCGCGACTTTGACTTACGTAAAAAAAAGAGCCTTGAGATTCGACCTTGTCACACTCCTCAGTCTTTAGGCATTTATCACGATAGATATTGTGATTTTCAGACGCGGCCTTATACAACAAAATAATATATAAGTCGACCCGTGACCACGGCCAATGCAACTCTCTAAGGTAATTCGCATAAAGACCCATTAAAATTATAAAAACTATTATGAATGTGTGCGAAAGTTTAAAAATAATAAAAAAAGTTTATTGAACCAAAGAAATTAGCGTTACAGGTAATGTTGGTGGTCCCACACTAGGCCTTTTAGGCTCGATATATTGGACCAAATTCAAAATTCTTTATTGTATAGATTGCTTATTCTAATTACAGTTGTCTGTACATGTCATGATGATGCAATCTGCCCATATTTTGGGCATATAATATGCTTATGTCAATAGATATTTATTTACAATATTTATTTGTATATAGTTTATATTTAATATTGTTCTTGTCAATTTATTGGAATACAATGTTAATGTCAAAATTTGCATGCTAAAAATTATTTTATTGAGTAAAAACAGTTGTCAATAAGAATTTTCTTTAACTCAATAGTAAAACGTTTTATAGGTAACTCTCGTATCTCTCTAGGAATTTTATTATATACTAATAAATATTTCCAGACAGGTCACACAGCGCCATCTAGTTTCCGTGGTAAGCTACGAGGCTTGTGTTACGGAAACTAGATGGTTGATAAACTACATATTATACTTTTTTTTTTAAATAAATACATACACTAAATCCTAAGAAATATAATCGACAAAACTCGGGCTAAAAGTGACAGAATCCACTATTTTAAGATATTTGCGCTTAAGTAATGGAATACCTGGTAATTATAATTTAAAAACTATTTAATTAAATTATTTAATGCCGTTTGGCACATACAATCAACCTTCGGGACAAGCAAATTATATATGGGAGCTCGTCTGTTCTTTCTGTGACCATAAAATTTACTCACAGTCGTTTATTCTTTCTCTTATTCCGTGTTGGTCGTTTGTTCACATTGCCATTAACTCTGTTTTCAGTGATTTTGTTTGTCTCCGATCTGTCGGGTGAAGGGAACTTGTACCGAATATCGGAATCTTCCTCAAACACTGGGGGAGATGTCCCTGCTTCCATATCCCGTGTAGTATTATCCAGTGTCACGGATTTCTTGAATTTCTCTAGAAAAAAAAGAACACAATTTGAAATACGATCACTTATTTGACCTGTGGTCTCTGTGGTCTAGTGGTTTTAGACTGAGGTGCTGGATTCGAGTCCTGGTCAAAAACACAAAAAAATAATATATTCACGTAAACCTATTACAGGCATTTGTAAATAATTATTTTGAATGATTCTACTCCTGCTAGTAGAAGACTAAGCAGCAAAGTGGTCCAATAAGTAAGCTATTCGCAGAAGACCAGCAGCTTAGCAGATTCCAGTGAACTGTTAATGTTTAATCTGACTGAGAAAGGAATCTGCAAGGAAAACTCAGCTATATCAGATTTACAAAATAAAACATATACAGAACTGCATCACAACGATCAATTATTAACCTTTTAAATTTAGTTATCAGTACCTATGAAAATACAATACCTGGTACAGCAGTAACCCACCAGGCAAGTCAGAATTAAGATAGACTACATGCCTATGTGCAACCCGAAAGTCGACAAAACGCAAAAACCTCTGCTAATTTAAGAACAATAAATTGAACGTGTTCGGCCTCGGTCCCAGGGCCCCCACATGTGCCAGCGGACCGGGACCCGACACACGTGCCCCCACTGCAATGACCTTCGAGACACACACAAGCATCAACATAACAATTACTTCCTAAGTGCCCAAATGTTGCCGTACAATTCCGTTAACAATCTCATGCATTAGATAATAAAATAATAAATACATAATAGTGTATGTATGTATTAAAGTATCATCACGACCGTTTCCCTTTCGGAGTGGTCAGAAACCACGCTTATAAACGTGGTATAGTGAAGGTTAGTTGGTAGAAAATGTCACTAGACATTAAGTTCGCCTATGTACATTTAAATGTGTTTTTGTTGAATTTATCTATCTATCTATCTATAAATAAGCGGATTGACATTTAGCCAACTTTACTATATGCCAATTATGACAAGTGGCAAGCTCGTTGTTGTCTCCAGGCGTACCAAAGGAGAGTATCACAAATAAATAAATATTTTTGTGTTCCGATCAGGAATCGAACCCGGTACCTCAGAGTCTAAATCCACGGACATAATAACCGCTAGACCACGGAGGCAGTTTCCTGACAAATAAACAATTATGGCTATGCATGGCTACTGTGTTACAAGTATCAACTCACCTATGGAGCTTCTAGTTCTTCTGGGAGGTGCGATGGTATTATCCATAATAAGTTGTAATTTCTTCTCGTTGACTATAATTTCAGCATCGTTAGCAACTTTGGATTTGACACGTTTTCTGAAAAAATAATTAACTGTTAAAAATATGAATTATGAATTATCGAGACTGATCATTCAATATTCAATTAGGCCGCTTTTTTAGCACAAGTCGTTCGTTTAATGAAAATTCTAACATTTGATGCTAATTTCGTATGTCAGTACCGTGTTGAAAGGAGGGTTATTGATGTTACTTTTTGCAGATGTCATTTAACGTAATAAATGGTTTGTTTACATTGTTGTATACTTTATATTAAGTACATAGAGTTGGCAAATCGTTACCATTTTGTGCCGTTTGCCGTAGAGACGATGGGCCCTTGGTCTGAGGACGCTAAATCGTTAATACGCGACATAAGCGTTGCCATCCGAGCGTCAACAGGTGATCCTTTGAGTAGGGAATATCTTATTCAGAGGATCAATGTTGCCATCCAACGAGGCAACGTCGCCGGAGTCCTCGGAACATTGGGTTCATCTTCTCCTGGATTCGATGACATGTAGATTATAATCAAGATATTTGTAAGTATTTAGTTTTTATATTAATTAGGTTTATTTAGTTTATTTAATTTAAGGTTTGGTTTAGTTTATTTTTAATTTTATTATTTAGGTAGCATTTAAGGTTTTATTTTAAATAAATGATCATTATTTTTAGTATTATAATTCTAAAAAAGTATATATTATATTTGTTTAAAATGTGTATTAAACGATTTTATGTAATAAATTCGCTAAGCCGTCTGGCCAGCGCGGCGAGTGTAGGCCAAATTCTCCAGATATATGTTCTGGAAGGCCCATCTCCAGCAGTGGAGGTCTAGGACGCTGTGTTCTAGGGGCTGTAATGATAATGATGATGTAATAAATTCAAAGACCATAATACATTGTCAATTGATTTGTTATTATTTGTTACTTGTCATACTTGTCAAAAAGTAGCCTCACCGCTCGTTTTTTTAAAGAAATGTTAGCATTGTTAAAAAAAGTGGTATTTCTAAACAAAAACGACATTTCGTGCTGGTTTATGAAGTTGCTACGAGATGTTGGAAATGCTATAAAACGAACGCGGGACTAGTCGAGAACTGAGAAGTTTAGTTTTCAAATTCATCCCCTCTACTTACTTAACTTGTTTTTTACAATAAAGTTTTTAAAATACCTGGTAGTAACTTTAGTCTGGTCATCTTTGTTGCTTTCCTTGATATTATTTTGGCTCATAGATTTGTCTATTTCCTCGATCTCTTTGAAAATTTCTTCCTCTATTTTATTTACATTCCTTCCTCCTGAAAAATAAATAAAAAAATATATATTTTTTATTTTTTTTTATTAGGGTCAACAAACAGCATTGCACAGGTTTTACTATTCAACATTAGTAAAGTAAAAGTAAAGTATCATGACGACCGTTTCCCTTTCGGGGTGGTCAGAAACCACGCTTATAAATAAGCGGATTGACATTTAGCCAACTTTACTGCCGGCCAATCAATAAGTGGCAAGCTCGCCGATGTCTCCAGCTTATCTAGGTAATAAACTGCATCCGTGGTCTAGCGGTTAAGTCCGTGGATTTAAGACTCAGAGGTACCGGGTTCGATTCCTGATCGGGATACAAAAATATTGTTTAATATAATTAAATATATTTAATTTATTTGTGATATTTCTCGAGTTTGGTACGCTGGAGACATCGACGAGCTTGCCACTTGTCATGATTGGCCGGCAGTAAAGTTGGCTAAATGTCACTAGCTTTTTTTTTTTTGGGCGGTCGTGTATTTATCGGCTCCGCAATGTTTTAATTTTTAAGGTGTCTAATCTTTAATTCATTAAAGTTCCGTAAACAGTGTTAAAGTACAACTAAAATGACATATTTCAATCAAAAAACATCTAAGAAACTGTGTCTAGAAGGATTATAATCTGTGAAACAAGTGAAAAATGATAAACGTGTGCGCAAAAATTAGACTCGACGAATTAAAAGTTACAAACAACCCACAGCTGACTCATTGACAATTTAAAAAACTACTACGTCTGGCTGTATCTATAGTCAATTTTTGCAGTGGCCTCCTAAGCATCGTTGGTTCGGACGTCGTTATGCCGCGCCCGCAAAACTCGATTGTCGATCGATACTAGTGTTCAATTCCAGTCGAAAAACTTTTTATTCATTTTTATTTTATTTTTGGCTCATTTTGTTTTTATTTTTATTTGTATAATATATATATATATACTATTTTCCTTTTAACACCTTTAAACCTAAAATTAATATGGCGCCTATTTGCTCTAAGTGTAAAACTGAGATCATTAATAAATACTTTCTATTATGTGGAATTTGCAAAAAACACTACCACCCAAATTGCGAGAGTGTTTCTGACAAGCGCTTTTATTTAATGACCGCGACTAACAAAGACACTTACAAGTGCAGATCGTGTTATGGCTTGACAGTAAATGTAAATAGATCCCCCCAAGAAGATATCACGATCTACAATTTAAATACCTCGGATGGGACTGAGGAAGATGAGGAGGATTTTTCCTCGATAACATCATCTCCAACGGGTGACCCAATGACAGGAGGATGTTCTGATTTACAATCATATAACATTACAGTTCTGCAGGAAAGGCTAAATACTGCTGAAAATAAAATACAAAATCTTCTAACGGAAAACAGTGCCCTTGCTAAACTAGTTAAGGAATATAAATTAGAAATAGAAAAATATACACAAAATAACTCTAACCCAAACGTAACAATAAGAAAATATACAAGCAAAGTAAGCAATAGCCATGGAAGACTTGTATCGCAAGGCAGCAATCAGTCAAAATCATCCACAGCGCCATTGACTACTGCGCCATTAACCACAGCGCCTTTGACTACAACGCGATCAACCGCAGCGCCTTTGACTACAACGCGATCAACCGCAGCGCCTTTGACGACGGTGCCATTAACCACAGCGCTTTTGACTACGAGGCTATCAGACTTAGTGCCATTGATTACGACTCCATCAACCGTAGCGCTATCAACGGCATCGCCATCGACTGAAGGGCAATCTTCAGCAGCGAAATCAACCGGTCCCGCATCGTTGACATCGCCGCCAACCCCGACGCAATCGAAGGTGGCACCGACGCTCGCAGCGCCATCAACTACGCCTCCTTTACCATCAACTATTTCTCCTTCACCATTAGCGCCATCAATCTTTAATGTAGAATTAAATAGACAAAAAGTGCATATCGGTCAATTCCAAAAAGATTATGAATTGAGATTAATGCATGGTTATAATAAACGTAAAATAATCATAATATCTGACGAACAAGGCAAAAACTTGAGTTCTATTTTAAATGACATGTATGGTGACTATTTTGATATTTTTCTCTTTATTAAGCCAGGAGGTGACACAAACAATGTTTTACAATCACTGCTAAGTGTAAATTATACCCTGACCAAAGATGATTTTGTTTTTATTATGACTGGCTTAAATGACAAAAACCCGAATAATCTGTTTGCTAATTTGTATTACGCTATCCAACAGTTTGATTACACTAATATGTTACTTTGTAAAATACACCACAGTCGTCATCTAAATAAGAGACCACTAAATAACCTATTGACATTTATATCTAACCAATTTAAACACTGTGACATTATTCCATACGCATGTGAGAATATCTTTGGGCAAAGACAATTTATATCGTCTAAATATGTGATAGCCAACAACTTATTTTATCACATAGCATGTAAATTATACCAAAATACTTATACTGTAGGCAAATTTAGACAAGAAGAAGTGGCACTATATAATAATAGTGACAGTAGTTCAACCAATAAGTGTAATAAATGTGGTAATGATCTTAATAAAGATGTCCCCAATACTCGTACGGTCCTAAATAGAATACCAGAAACAAAAAAGCAAAATTTAACAATGCATGTATCTAATCCAGGGCAGTTTTTTCGTCACTCATAACTATAATAACAGCCTAGGGATTATACATCTAAATATCGCCGGTGTTTTAAATAAGCAGGATGAATTTCGTTGTGCATTAGATGATCTTAATAAAAAACTACACATAGATGTGATATGTCTTTGTGAGACACATATTCGTCGTGGTTGTGAATTTAACCTAAAGCTTAGAAACTATCAGTTGGTTGCATGTTTTTCTAGAAAAAAATCAAGCAGAGGTGGTGTTGCTATCCTTCTTAAAAATAACATAGATGTTACACCAATTAATGAGATCCAAACTTTGTCACAAACTTTTATTTTTGAATGCTGTGGAGTTAATATAATAAAACTAGGAATTATCGTAATTTGTATTTATACGAATAAGGCACCAACATCAACATCATCCATACTTTTTCAAAAACTGAATGATTTGCTTACATTAATATGTCGGCATAAAAGAAAAAAATATATCGTATGTGGAGACCTCAATATAGATATGATGAAAACCTCAAAAATCACAGTTGAGCTTACGCGTATACTAGAATCATTTAACCTGAAATTAGTTGTTCAGGGTCCTACCCGATTGACAGCTACTTCCCAAACATGTATAGATCATATAGCAACCAACGTAGAAGGAGTCATCCCCAGGATCCATGATTTGGGGATCTCAGACCATACAGCTCAAACCCTCCACGTGCCGATTCGTAAACGCCCTCCCCCTCCTATTAAGTGGTGGTACGAATTTAGGAGGGATTATAGCCAGTCTCATCAAGACAAGTTTATGGAATGTTTGTCGTCACTATCGTTTCAAGAGGTTTTTGTTGAAAATAATGCCAATATATCCTTTAATATTTTCTACAATCTGTATTGCCTGATGTATAATTTGTGTTTCCCTACAATAAAAATTAAAGTTTCTAACAAAAATAACTCAAACTACACACATCAAAAAAGTCTAGGGATCAAGCATGTTTATGCGGATTTCTTGTGATTGAGATGTGGCTTTGTAATAAATTTATGATTTTATAAATTTATATGGATCCTTTTTGGTGCATTTCATAATTTAAAACAGGAACTGTCAATCAAATTCGAGTAAAAGATGAAAATCAGCTGTCAATATTTTCCCTATAAAAACATAAGACGCATTGAAGACATTATTAGTGCTACTGTTTCCCTACTACTGATTAAAACCAACGTTATTATGGAGCGGCGACGTCATTTAAGCAGGGAAGAAATGATCAGAGCCGTGGGAATGATAGAAGCTGGTTCCCGGCAACGTACTGTGGCTTTAGCTCTGAATACAAGTCAGAGTGTTATCAGTCGACTTTGGACACGTTACCGAACCACTGGTACCGTGGCTGAGCGCCATGGAGGACGGTATCGCTGCACCACACGGAGACAAGACCGATACATTCAAATCACAGCTCGAAGAACTCCAACAATAACCGCCATGATGTTAGCCGTGAGCCTTCATCGCTCTTCAGGGAACTTAATTAGCGACCAAACAGTCAGAAACCGCTTGCATGAAGTGAACCTTCATTCCCGAAGACCGCTACGGGTACCACCTATAGCAATGCACAATCGTAGGACTCGATATCAATGGGCTCTTGAACACAGAAATTGGACAGAAGAACAATGGCGTTTCGTGTGCTTTTCTGATGAGTCTCGTTTTGGTATGAGGCCGGATACAAGACGTATACGACACTGGAGAACCCCTGGACGCCAACAGCGATTAAAATCCTGCCAGGAAGTCCATCCTTATAGTGGTGGAACCATCATGGTATGGGCGGGTATTTCGATCGGCGGAAGAACTGAGTTGATTTGGATCAGAGGCAACCTCAACGCTCAAATTTATGCTGAGACGGTTGTATCAGACGTCATCGTTCCTCTACAAGTGCATATCGGTCCCTTATTTCAGTTAATGCATGATAATGCACGACCGCACACCGCAAGAGTTGTAAGACAGACTCTCGCCGCAGCTAACATCAATGTCCTGCCCTGGCCTGCTCAGTCGCCAGACTTGAACCCGATTGAGCATGCATGGGATATTCTTCAGAGAAGAGCTCTGCCGAATATGGAGGGTATCCAGTCGCAAGAAGACCTTTTTTTGTTGTTGCAACGAACATGGGCGGCCATTCCACAGCGTGATTTGGATGAACTCATTTTGAGTATGCCAAACCGATGTTCTTGTGTTGTTAGTGTTCGCGGTAGAAACACGGATTATTAATTGTTTAAGTTACCCAATAAAATTAAAAAAAAAACTGTTATTTCAGTCTTTTTTTCGAACTTTAATGTTAGTGGTTCAAATGTCAAAAATCCCTTTATTAGGAAAATGGCAATTTTTTTTACTAATGCAAAGGTGACTTGGTTTATCGTTACTGTAGACAAACGAAAACATTTTATTTGATCAATCCTTAAAGAAAATTTTAATGAATATCAATCAGGAGAAAAGTTATTGCAAAAATATATTTATTTTTATTTATTTAATACTTTATTGCACAAAGACAAAGGCGGGCTTTAATGCCGCAAGACATTTTATCATAGCCAACCATTGGGATAACTTTAAACACTTTACTGAAAAGTAGGTGCAAAAATAAAGGATAATAAAAAAAATAAAAAAATATTTAATAACTAACTAGATGTATAAATATATAATATACTACGTACTAATACATACTTATATACCCATATAAACCTACATACATACATAATAATATACTAGCTTTATTGCGATAGGAAATGCGAATAGACCATTTTTTTAAATAGCGATCTGGTGGTTACCTGCCTGATGCTAAGAGGCAAATTGTTCCACAAATTAGTGGCGACAACGACAAACGAGTTTGAAATGAAACTAGAATTATGCGAAGGGATAGAAAGAAGAGAGTTATAAGAGGAGCGTAAAGATCTATATATGTTGATCCCTAGACACTTTTGATGTGTGTACTTAACGAAAGGCATTAGAAATTGTTGTAAAGTTAAAAGGCAGCTTTATTTAAAGAGTAGGTATCAAAAAGGTTACAATAATATTTATTCAAATTATTCCAGGGTTTTAAAGAAATGCATCCTTTCCAACCAAAAGTCAGAAAATCTAAAATTTATATGTAAAACTAATAATAAATGTAAGGCTGTCTGGAAAATTATAAAAAAATATACTACATCTGATATTTCTGCCAGATCTATAGACAAATTAATAATTAATAATATTGAAATAAATAAGCCTCAGACAATTGCTGAGTCATTTAATGAGTATTTTATTAAAGCTGTAAGCGACAATTGTACATAACTTATAAGCCATTTATCTGATATTAAAATAGATAATGTCGAGTCATCTTTATTCTTAAATCCGGTATCTACTGAAGAGTTAATAAAATTAGTATCATCCCTGAAAAAATCAAAGTCCGTAGGTTATGATGATTTGCGGACAGATATAATTCAACTGAGTATGCCTGCGATTGTATATCCACTTCAGCATGTCGCAAACCTAAGTCTAAATCAAGGTACTTTTCCAGATGCCCTCAAAATATCTTTGGTTAAACCTGTACATAAAAAGGGCGATAGGGGTAATATAGATAACTATAGGCCGATTACACTTATCCCCATTTTTTCCAAAATATTTGAAAATATTATGCACGCAAGATTAATAAAATTTCTGGATTCTAAAAACATTATTAATGAGAAACAGTATGGTTTTAGAAAAGGTAAAAGTACCTCACTGGCTACTTTTGAGTTAATAAAACAAGTAATTGAATGTATAGATATGAAAGTGCCTGCTACAGTGCTTTTTATGGATATGAGCAAGGCGTTTGATTTTGTGTGTCACAAACGGTTGTTAGCCAAACTCTCAAGATATGGAGTAAGGGGCCCAGCCCTAAAATGGATCAAGGCATACTTGGGTAATAGAACTCAGTGTGTTGAGACTGTAGGATACTGTTCTGAAAATAGGGCACTGGTATCATACAGATCGCCGTATGTTAATAACAATTACGGCGTGCCCCAGGGCAGCCCTTTATCTTGTCTTCTGTTCTTAGCCTACATAAATGACTTGCCTGATAGTATATCGCACGAGTGTATAATGTTTGCAGATGATACTACTATTATTATAAAGGGACATGATTTGACCTCATATAATAAAGAGATTAAGAAAACACTGGAGCAAACTATAGATTGGTTGACTAGAAACAACCTCAAAGTTAACATTATTAAAACTAAGTATATGCAGTTTCATACTATCCAGGGTACCTCTCAATCATTAAATATAAATTTTAAAGGGAAACAAATAGAAGAAGTCTTTCAGACTAAATTCTTGGGTATTAATATTGATTGTCACTGTACATGGAAAGAACATGTCGACACTGTATGCACTCGGGTGAACCAATTTGTATATGCATTAAGAAAAACCAGGCAAGTGGTGTCTCTGGAGGCAGCACTTATGGCCTACAACGGATATGTAGATTCAGCCCTAATAATAGTCATATGGGGAAACTCTTGACAGTTGAGTGATCTTCTTATAATGCAAAAACGTTGCATTAGAGCTATGTTCAATCTCAAACGGTTGGACTCTTGTCGGCCATACTTCAAAAATTATAGTATTATGCCAGTACCATGTCTGTATATTTACGAGGTCTGCATTTTTGTATACAAGTATAATTACTATTTTCAGCTTCAATCTACGTTTTCACAAAGACCACGAACGCAGTACATTTACAAACTATATAAGCCACCTGCGAGGTTAACAACAACATTAAATAACTCCTACATGATGTGTATTAAAATATTCAATAAATTGCCTGACTATTTTAAGGATGAGCCATTCAATAAATTCAAAAGATTAACAAAAGCATGGTTGTTGAAAAGGTCTTTTTACAGTGTGCGTGATTTTCTTGACTAAATTGTGATTATTGACTAAATTATATTGCATGCTTTGACATTATTATTATTAATCTTATTGACCGACTGATAAATGTTATTATTGTTTTACGTTTCTGGTCATTTTTATTTATTCTTGTGTCTATATTCTAATTGTAACTACTGTAGTATTGTATTATATTTAATAATGTGATGTGTGTACACCTTTGCAGGTAGGGTTTGGTAGTACTAATCAATAGCAATCACAACTGCAAATTTGTCTACCCAAATTCTTTACACGAATAAATATTTCATTTCATTTCATTTCAATCCGCTTATTTATAAGCGTGGTTTCTGACCACCCCGAAAGGGAAACGGTTGTGATGATACTTTCTTAATTTAAACCTTCATTGTTCTTGTTTCGTTTTTAAAGCTTGATTTTTTTAACAATACCTTTACTAGTGGAGGCGCTTTTCTTCGGCGTCGGTTGGGTCAGAGTAATTTTGGGTATTTCGACTTTTTTCTCATTTTGTGGGGTTTTCATTTCGGCTGGTATAACCTCTTTAGTGGTATCTTTGAAGACACCTATTAACCCTTCCACGATTGGTCCTATCACTTGCCACGGACCTTCGAATGTTGCAACCTAAAAACAAGATCAAATAACGATATAAAAAAAAATAACTGCCTCCGTGGTCTAGCGGTTAAGTCCGTGGATTTAGACTCGGAGGTACCGGGTTCGATTCCTGCTCGGGACACAAAAATATTTATTAATGTATTTAAATTAAGATTTAAGTTATTTTTGATATTCCTCTCCTTTGGAGACATCGACGAGCTTGCCACTTGTCATGATTGGCCTATAGTAAAGTTGGCTATGGCCGCGTTCGTTTTAAGAAATGTTAACATAAAAATACCACTTTTTTTAGCACAAGTCGTTCGTTTAATGAAAATTCTAACATTTGATGCTAATTTCGTATGTCAGTACCGTGTTGAAAGGAGGGTTATTGATGTTACTTTTTGACAGATGTCATTTAACATAAGAAATGGTTTGTTTACATTGTTGTATACTTTATAGTTGTATATTTATATATTGTATGTATTTATATATTATATATTGTATGGCCTATAGGCCAGACATCTTAGTGTTTTCTCGGAACTTGAAAAAAGTTATCCTTATTGAACTTACCGTTCCGTGGGAATCAAATATTCCAAAAGACCACAACATGAAGTCGAATAAATATTATGATCTCACAGAAGAAATGATCAGGAACGGGTTCAAGACTCAGCTTTACGCAGTGGAAGTTGGTGCGAGAGGAGTTCCAGCAAAGTCTTTGCATCATTTACTGAAAGAATTGGGCCTAAGCAGGTCTGCAGGAGATACATTTAGGGAACGAGCTTCCAAGACGGCATTAACGGAATTATACAGTATTTGGTTGGGTAGGGAGAGAAGTAGAATGGTGGATGGTGAGCGTATTATCGCGCAATAGAAAAAAAAAAAAGGAGGCCTCCTTTTCTTAAACCAGCCTATTGTCGGTCGCAAGCCCGAGACACCATTATTCTCATCTCTTACCCACACACGATGGACCCGGCACCCGCACGGTGAATCCATGGAATGCTTAGAAATTTGTCTTCTATTATATTTGTTTAAAATGTATTTTACACGATATTATGTAATAAATTCAAAGACCGTAATACATTGTCAATTGACTTGTTATTACTTGTCAAAAAGTAGCCTCACCGCGCGTTTTTGTTTAAGAAATGTTAGCATTGTTAAAAAAGTGGAATTTCTTAACATAAACGACATTTCACGCTGGTTTATCCCTTTCAGCACGACAAAAAATATTAAAAGGTAACTAAGGTAGGTAGTATATAGTAGTAGATAGTATAAATAACTTTGAAATACTTCAGTTCTAATAAAAATAGTGAAAAAAAAACCACCAGCGAATTCCACAAAGCCCTCTCCGCATATTCGTGCGTTGTTGTTTTCTAATGTGTTGCGGACCTTCGTGCGTTGGATAATATGTTAGAAATAAAAAGCACTATTGTATGTTTTTTTCCTAAAAAAGGACTATGGACTAGCCTAACAATTTAATAAAGATAATCACTAAGTAGCTAGATGCTATGCATGATCTATCGAGGCTGATTTGGAGCGGCAAAACAGAATTTGTCGACCGCTCGAAATTTTTAATAACGCACGCTTGTTACTGTCCGTGCTGAAAGGGTTATGAAGTTGCTACGAAATGTTGGAAATGCTATAAAACGAACGCGGCCTAAATGTAAATCCGCTTCTTTATAAGCGTGGTTTTTACAAATAACAACAGACAATCTGCGACAAGACCACTATTCAACTAACTGATTTATATAGATTTTCTTACCTGATTGTCTTTTACAAAAGTAAATTTAAGTCCAGTTTCGTCCTTCTTTGGCTCTTCTTTAGTTATTTCTTTACTTTTAGATGTACTAGGTTCAATAACTGAAAAAAAAATTAATATAAACAGAAATACAATTACTTACAACCTATACTAAAAAATATTGAACTAGTGTTTTAAGAATTTATTTATTATATTTTATGTGGCAACATTGTTGACCAGCTTGGTCACCACGGCCTGTCTTGTCAGTCGTGATGATACTACTGTTCAGTATCTCTAAAATAAACTCTTTTTTTGTACAATAGTATAAACTCTATATAACGACACTGAAGGGACTGTGCATTTTATGGTGTTATAGAGAGTTGTTGTTAAATGGAGAGAAGAAAAATCAGAATTGGAAGACAAGCTAAACCAACCAAAGCCATTGGAAGACAAGCTAAACCAACCGAAGCCATTGGAAGACAAGCTAAACCAACCGAAGCCATTGGAAGACAAGCTAAACCAACCAAAGCCATTGGAAGACAAGCTAAACCAACCGAAGCCATTGGAAGATAAGCTAAACCAACCGAAGCCATTGGAAGACAAGCTAAACCAACCGAAGCCATTGGAAGATAAGCTAAACCAACCGAAGCCATTGGAAGACAAGCTAAACCAACCGAAGCCATTGGAAGACAAGCTAAACCAACCGAAGCCATTGGAAGATAAGCTAAACCAACCGAAGCCATTGGAAGACAAGCTAAACCAACCGAAGCCATTGGAAGATAAGCTAAACCAACCGAAGCCATTGGAAGACAAGCTAAACCAACCGAAGCCATTGGAAGACAAGCTAAACCAACCGAAGCCATTGGAAGATAAGCTAAACCAACCGAAGCCATTGGAAGACAAGCTAAACCAACCGAAGCCATTGGAAGACAAGCTAAACCAACCGAAGCCATTGGAAGACAAGCTAAACCAACCAAAGCCATTGGAAGACAAGCTAAACCAACCGAAGCCATTGGAAGACAAGCTAAACCAACCAAAGCCATTGGAAGACAAGCTAAACCAACCAAAGCCATTGGAAGACAAGCTAAACCAACCAAAGCCAATGGAAGACAAGCTAAACCAACCAAAGCCAATTGACTTCGACGCTTTAGGGAGTTTGTTGTTAAGAGTGACGTTACATGGAGTTTACACTGTACCTTAATTGGCATTAATATTTACCTTCAGGATCTTGATTCTCATTTGTGATGTCTCTGAAAAAAAAAAAAAAAATTTTTCATAGACATAATTATTTAACTAACGTTAGCACAATCACTAGAAGAAGAAGACAAATTTCTAAGCATCCCATGGATTCACCGTGCGGGTGCCGGGTCCATCGTGTGTGGGTAAGAGATGAGAAGAATGGTGTCTCGGGTTTGCGACCGGCAATAGGCTGGTTTAAGAAAAGGAGGCCTCCCTTTTTTATTTTATTGCGCGATAATGCGCTCACCATCCACCATTCCACTCCTCTCCCTCCCCAACATATATAATAAAGCAAAGTTCTCCGTCTGTCTGTCTGCGATAAACTCAAAACCTTCTGCAACGATTTTCATGCTGTTTTCACCAATGGATAGAGTGATTCTCGAGGAGGGTAGTATATAATTTTGTCCGTCTGAGAGCTTTCAATGAAGAAAACCCTTTGAGTTATAACAAAATAATGTATGGTGGAATTGTGTATCTTATATAGGTCTACAGAAAAGTCCGCGATGTTATATGTCTATCTCTTAAGGAAAATAATAATATAACAATAATAGTGTTGCCATCCAACGAGGCAACGTCGCCGGAGTCCTCGGAACATTGGGTTCATCTTCTCCTGGATTTGATGACATGTAGATTATAATCAAGATATTTGTAAGTATTTAGTTTTTATATTAGGTTTATCTTTTAGTTTATTTAATTTAAGGTTTTGTTAACTTTATTTTTAATTTTATTGTTTAAGTAGCTTTTAATTTATATTTTAAAATGAAATCATTGATTTATTTTGTTCCTGAATTAAATAAGGAAGGATTGAAGTACTGGATCCTAATTTACGCTATTAGTTTTTTTTGTAGAATAGTTTTAATGTATTTTTAGTTTAGTTATATATAATAAAATTATTTTGATTTTTTTATAATAATATTTTTTTATTTTCAGTGTTCTACAAAAAAATTATATAAACCTAATGAACAATTCCGACTCTAGTACACTGCAGGAGTTTAAATTATATTGTGAATAAATAGTGAGCCCACACTAATGAGCCTGGCTCGTGGGACTCTTCGATTACCTGTATTGGTTAATGAAATAAATTTTACTTACATTTACTAAAAATTAAATTAAGATATAAGCTTATTATATAAATAAAAATAAAATTAAGGAAAAACAACAATTATCAAATATGAATTTCCTTAAATAGTGATTCTCATGAATTGATCTGTCTCATTATAGTTTTAAGTAAGAAGTAGTCGTGACAACTTTAACTTCACCTATCTGGTTGGATAACATACTATATCCATTTGAATACCCAAAAAAATGGGCAATTAAAAATCTATTTACACAAATACGGTATTTTTATTTTTATTGTCAAACAAATGCTGGTTAATAAATGTTTTTATTCGACAAAAGAATACCTAGACACTGAGCTCGACAAAGTCATGTGACTAAATAAATATTTGTATGCTAGAAATAGCGAAGCATGTGATACAATTACATATAATAACTACCATGTTTTTGACAAATAAATTATTTGAAGGAAGAAAAAAGTTTATTTGTCACAAAAAAAACACAAGCATTAAAAAATAATAATAATAATACAACAAACAAGATAGTGTGGTGACAAATAGGGAATCAGCTCAGCAATAAGCTGCAACACACGGTCACAGCGCTGATTTTCAGCTGATCCCTCCCTCTCCTCCTTGCGTCGTGTTTCCTCATTGATGAGGGTCGTGACCTCCCGATGAATTGGTGTGCGTCTTGATGATAGCACGCCACCCGTTCCTGTCTTCGGCGGCATGCACAGCATCATGGACGCTAGTGTTGGTGGTGATCCCTCCCAATTTTGACATTAACATTGTATTCCAATAAATTGACAAAAACAATATTAAATATAAACTATATACAAATAAATATTGTAAATAAATATCTATTGACATAAGCATATTGTATGCCCACAATATAGGCAGATTGCATCATAATGACATGTACACACAACTGTAATTAGAATAAGCAATCTATACAATAAAGAATACAATAAAAAAACTTATCCTTCAAATAAATAATATAATATACATAAAATTATGGCTATATAATTTGGCTAATTTTTAAAATAAATAAATAATGTAATAAATATTTCACAATAAAACTCTTCGCTCCTCGCATAATTCCCTCCTATCTTTCCCTTCCCATCACACAAACTTTGTTTCCAAATCTTTTGTTGTGTCATCTTCATCCCTGTGGAACAACCTTCCTGTTGAAGTCAGACAAGCACCCAGCAGACCAATATTCAAGAAAAGAGTGTACAGTCATTTTTATAAGTCACTAGCTTAACTTTTTACTGACTTTAATCCATTGTAGGTAGTTATTATTAACATTAAGGTATTTATGTATTATTATATAATTTTATTGTATTATTAGTATGTATGTGTATATATTATATATATGTATATATATATTTGACCGCCTCCTTGGTCTAGTGGTAACAAACGTTACCGTGGACTCGGGAGGTCGTGGGTTCGATTCCCACCGGGGGCAAGTTGTACATTGGATAATTTGTCTCGGTCTGGGTGTTTATATGTATAATATGTATATATTTACAAAAAAAAAAGTATAATATGTAGTTTACCAACCATCTAGTTTCCGTAACACAAGCCTCGTAGCTTACCACGGAAATTAGATGGCGCTGTGTGACCTGTCTGGAAATATTTATTATTATTTATTTATATTATAGTTGTCTAAGTATGTTAATTTTTAATATTATTTATGTTTTATTTTAATATTTTATTTCTCTATTTGCACCGTACTCATATTTAAATGTCCCAAAGGTTAACGGGAAGAGAATGTCTTGCGGCATTTCGTTCGCCTTTTGTATAGATTTACAATAAAGTTTTTAAATAAATAAAATAAAATAAATAACCTAGTTTTCTTAATTAGGCGTGTTGCTGTAATGATTGTTGAGATGTGAACAAATATATTGTAAGTTTGTTTTTAAATGCGACCACCGACTGCACGTCGTGTAGTGGTATGTCATTTCATTTCATTGGTATACGGTAGGACTGTAGTACTTACATGATTTGATTTTGCTCCTCGTCAGCTTTTTCTGTTAATCTTTTTCTTTTGGATTTGCTTTCTTCATTATCTTTTAGTAATCTAAAATAATAGAAGAATAATAATAATTTTAATGACTCGGCATTCTTAACTAAAACACATTATAAATATATAAGAAAAAGTGCTTTCCATCTTAAAATTTAAATAAAACAAAGTATGTGTGAAAGTAGTATCATCACGACCGTTTCCCTTTCGGGGTGGTCAGTAACCACGCTTATAAATAAGCGGATTCACATTTAGCCAACTTTACTATAGGCCAATCATGACAAGTGGCAAGCTCGTCGATGTCTCCGCGTACCAAACTCGAGATATATCACAAACAAATGAAATAATAATTCAATGTATTTATTTACATTAGGAAATATTTTTGTGTTCCGACCAGGAATCGAACCCGGTACCTCCGAGTCTAAATCCACGGACTTAACCGCTAGACCACGGAGGCAGTTTATCTCCTTCATACAATATCAAATTATAATCTACTACTAATCTGACTGCCTCCGTGGTCTAGCTCTTCGTTCTTCGCAGAACAATCAACTTACGATTCCTCTCCACTCTTTTAGCAGATAATGACCGCCTCCGTGGTCTAGTGGTAACAAACGTTGCCGTAAACTCGGGAGGTCGTGGGTTCGATTCCCACCGGGGGCAAGTTGTACATTGTATAATTTGTCTCGGTCTGGGTGTTTATATGTATAATATGTATATATTTACAAAAAAAAAGTATAATATGTAACTTTTTAAACTTTCGCGCATATTCATAATAGTTTTTTTAAATAATTTTAACGGGTCTTTACGCGATTTACCTTAGAGACATATTTCTCCCGACGTTTCAGCCAAGTTGCATTGGCCGTGGTCACGGGTCGACTGAAGCTATGCGGTGTAGTCTCGTACATACTGGGCGGCAGATGTAAACCTACCCACTTATCACTTTTAAAAGTTTTTAGAAATCACGACACACGACACTTACAATATCCTTGGCGACACCGGGCGATTTTTCCCGGCGTCGAAACCTATTGATTACTGGATTCCACGATGAAGATAGCTTATAACCCCCCTCTCGATTGAAACAGTGCTAAAACGCAATGGATATGGTGTGGGTCCGAGGTTGCTGCGACAGAAAAACAAGGAGAGATATCCACAGGTCAATCGGCTGCCCGCGTTCTTACCATATGTGAAAGGAGTAACGGATAAAATTGGTACAGCTTTCAAAAAGTTATCTATCAATGCTGTGTACACCCCATTCTCCAAAGTAGCAAAACACGTACGCACCCCAAAGGATGTCATTCCTTTCCAAACGCCTGGCGTGTATAAAGTGGACTGCAGCTGTGGGAGTTCATATATTGGCCAAACTAAGCGCACAATAGCTGAGAGGGTCAAGGAACATATAGCAGCTGTAAAAAACTGCCAATTAAACAAGTCAGCAATAGCAGAACACCTAATGGATAGTGGCACAAACCATTGGATTGAGCTGCATGACCCAAAGATACTTTCCACCGATCGGCACTATTACCCTAGAATAGTACGTGAAGCGATCGAAATAAAGAAACACAAAAATTTCAATCGAGAGGGGGGTTATAAGCTATCTTCATCGTGGAATCCAGTAATCAATAGGTTTCGACGCCGGGAAAAATCGCCCGGTGTCGCCAAGGATATTGTAAGTGTCGTGTGTCGTGATTTCTAAAAACTTTTAAAAGTGATAAGTGGGTAGGTTTACATCTGCCGCCCAGTATGTACGAGACTACACCGCATAGCTTCAGTCGACCCGTGACCACGGCCAATGCAACTTGGCTGAAACGTCGGGAGAAATATGTCTCTAAGGTAAATCGCGTAAAGACCCGTTAAAATTATTTAAAAAAACTAGTATAATATGTAGTTTATCAACCATCTAGTTTCCGTAACACAAGCCTCGTAGCTTACCACGGAAACTAGTTTGTGCTATATCTCTCCTTTGGTACGCTGGAGACATCGACGAGCTTGCCACTTGTCATGATTGGCCGGCAGTAAAGTTGGCTAAATGTGAATCCGCTTATTTATAAGCGTGGTTTCTGACCACCCCGAACGGGAAACGGTCGTGATGATACTTTACTTTACTATGAAGGAGATAAATACTTACTGAGCCAATTCGGCGTTTCTTTTCTTCGCATCGACATACTTTCTCTTCCAATACTGCGCTGTGTTCTCGCGACCGCCACCTTAAAAACAAGTTATTATAAATGTACAGAAGTAATCCATGAATTCACCGTGCGGGTGCTGTGTCTATCGTGTGTGGGAAGGAAAGAGAAGGACCATAGGAATAGTGTATTTTGTATGAAGAAGTGAACAAATATAGTGATCTATCGCCAAAAACACAAATTAACGGAATAATACACGTGATCGAACACAAGACTAGCCGATCGGCGTGGCACGGATCCTCTCGCTCAGGCGCAGGTATGGGAAAGCGATGGATAATAAGTATCGCTTGGGGATTTAGAAATCACACTTTTTTATTGAATCGGATTCACATTTAGCCAATTTTACTATAGCTCCATCATGACAATTGTATATTTGTAATTATCATTGTAATTTTGTTATTACAAATGTACAATATTAGTTCTCCTTGAAAGTAAAAATTGGAATTTGACATCATTGCAAATAAGTTTGTCGGGGGGGGAAGTATTATTAATTGTGGTAACTTATGTATGTAAGTGAGACGTGGATATGTCAGAACATGCATGAGAGTAGAGTTAATGCAGTGGAAATGAGGTCGTTGCGTCGGATATGCGGTGTTACTTTAACGGACCGCATACGTAATGACAAAATACGCAAAAAGGTGGGTATGACAAAAAGCATAGGGACAAAAATAAGGAAAGGCATGCTCCGATGGTTCGGACATGTTGAAAGGATGACTGAAGAGTGATTGATGAACCAGATATATACGAGGGGCGTTCAAAATATTCTCGGTATTGATACGTTACAACCTCTTTTATTTATATATTTGTTACTGGCCGCTAAGATTCATCCATTGACATTAAAAAAAAGTAAAATTGGAACCGAGATGTTCTTTTGTTTTTCTGCAATTGCCGAACAAACATGAACACCATGAGCGAATTAACAATTTTAACGAAATTAGAGCACCGATCCGTCATAAAATTCTTGACAAAACAGGGTAAAAATCAAAAAACCATAAAAGAGGAAATGGATTGTGTTTACCGTGAGTCTGCTCCTTCTTTATCTACTATTCAAAAATGGTCAAGCGAATTTAAGCGTGGAAGGGAGAGTATTGAAGATGACCCTAGACCTGGCCGGCCTGTAGTGGCTACCTCACAAGAAAATATTGATAAAGTGGAAAAACTTATATTGGAAGACGGCCGAGTGAAGGTAAAATCTATAGCTCAAGTAACCAATCTCTCTATTGGTACCGTACATGACATTATACATGACCATCTTAATATGTCAAAAGTAAGTGCAAGATGGGTTCCGCGAATGCTGACGCTTCTTCAAAAGGATATGCGTGTGGCTTGCTGTTCAGATTTTATCGACCTGTGTGGTGAAAATCCCGATGAGGTGCTGCAAAAAATAGTTACTGGAGATGAAACCTGGGTTCATCATTATGACCCAGAGAGCAAACAGGAGTCCATGCAGTGGCACATTAAGGGTTCAGCTCATCCCAAGAAGTTCAAGGTAATCCCGTCAGCTGGCAAGGTCATGGCCACAATATTTTGGGATTGTGAAGGAGTTTTGCTTATCGATTATAAAGAAAAAGGTGTAAATATCACAGGGCAGTACTACGCTAACGTTATACGTCAATTAAGAGATGCGATCAAAGAAAAGAGGCGAGGAAAGTTAACCAAAGGTGTTCTGCTTCTGCATGACAACGCCCCTGTCCATACTGCTCATATTGCCAAGGCAGCTATTGTTGAATGTGGGTTTGAAACTGTTACTCATCCACCCTATAGTCCGGACTTAGCCCCAAGCGACTTCTTTTTGTTTCCCAATCTTAAAAAGGATCTGCGTGGAAATAAATTTTCTGACGATGAAGCGTTGAAGACGGCCGTGGAGGAGCATTTTTACACCAAAGATAAAAAATATTTTTATGAGGGATTAAAAAAAATAATTGATCGATCTTATAAGTGTATGAACATAGGGGGGGGAGTATATTGAAAAATAAAAATATCAAACTTTTCGTACTTGTTTGTTTTTATCCACATACCGAGAATATTTTGAACGCCCCTCGTAATGCTAAAGTTGTGGGTGAAAGAGGCCCAAGACTCACTTATCACGATCAAATAAATAAACATCGAAACAAAAGGGCATGTATGAAGAGGTTGATGAATGTCGAAGCGAAAGAGGTTTGTCGAGATTGTGACAAATGGCGCTCAATTGTCTCTGCCTACCCCGCAAGGCACCTGGCGTGAAGATATTGTTAAGGATTTAATGGATATTTTTTGTTTAGATGCTAGATACTGTTGACGCCATGCCATCCACCTACAATTACAGGCCAAGTATGGGCTTCCAATTGATGTAGAAGGCTACCACACATGCTGGGATCTCTAGGTGGACAAACGCTATGGAAATAGTACAAAGGAGGGGACTTACCAGGATTGCACCACCACACTTATCACTATTCAGTTTTAGGCGAACGAGATTTTTTTTTATTTTAAAGATTATTCACGATTTGGTTAGTTGCAGCTTGTGGCAACCGCGCGCGGCCGTTGCGTCCGAGTCTTGTTTTCGAACTGTCACTGTTTTATGCTCGCCATCCTCGTCAGAGGGCGCGGGCGGCGCGGAGTAATGGAACACAGGGTTTGGAATCAATTAGGACTTTGGATAGAGGTACCAAGCCACAACATGTATGTAATATTAATTTTATTTTGACAGCTTGCATGCTTGGCACCTGCCGTTAGTGTAAGAATGAATATTTTTGAAATACATTGGCCTGTTTAAATACTCACTTTTGTAGTTAACATAGTTGGTCATCATCTGATCGTCTCTGATGATGGGGTACGCCTTGTTGCCGATAGTCAGGAGCAAAGTACCGTCACTTTCCAAAGGTACTATTCTCCCGGATTTGGGTTTTCTAGCAAATAAACAAAAAAAAAAATTAGATAGAACCTCGGGAGAGCACGTTAAGTTGTCTGTCTGTTTCACCAACTTTTCTAATACCAACTTGTGGAACTTAAATATTTGTCATTAAAGAATCAATGGGGTGTATCACTAACTTTTTATCACGATAGATGGTACCTAATATAACTGTCAGTTGCATAGAAATATTGTATTTATATTACGAAATTTATTATTTTCCGAATATTATGCTGAAGTGAGCAGCTTTTAGGTGTACAAATCAAGATTTCCAAGCGAAATCAAAGATATGGCGATCTCAAAATCTCCGTTCTATTAATTTAACCATTTTTCTTTTTAAGGACGGTGTTCGCTTCCTTAATTCGTCTTTTAATGTAGTAAAATAATAATAATATAAACTACAAAAACATTTTAAAAATGATCCGTCATAGGTGTAAACAAGGTACCATTGCCGCTAGCGACATCTACAAAAAGCTTTGCCTGATACACCCCATTTGCTGGAGGTCTAGGACTATGTGTTCTAGTCTGTGATGATGATGATGATGAAAGTATAATCACGACCGTATCCCTTGCTCAGAAGTAACACTTTGTAAGGAGCGGGTTCACATTTAGCCAACTTTACTATAGGCATATTCCGACCATTCGGGAAAGGAGAGAAATGCCATTTTTTATTTGTAATCTCAACCTGGAATCGAACCCAGCCACCTCAGCATTTAAATCTAGTCTTAATCGCTAGACCATACTCTTTTATTACTATCTACTGCCTCCGTGGCCTAACAGTTAAGTCCGTGGATTTTGACTCGGAGGTAACCGGTTCAATTCCTGGTCGGGACACAAAAATATTAATGTAAATAAATACATTTAATTTATTTGTGCTATTTCTTAAGATAAATACGCTGAAGTCATCAACGAGCTTTCCACTTGTCATGATAGGCCTATAGTAAAGTTTGCTAAATGTGAATCCGCTTATTTATAAGCGTGGTTTTTGACCACCCCGAAAGGGAAACTTTTGTGATACAGTCGTGATGATACTTTACTTTTATTACTATTAGTAAATATAGGCAAAGAACTCATAGTCAATTAATATGCAACCAAACTCACCTATACTGTATATTTCTTCGTCTCTTGTTAGTTTGTGGGGGGGAGACAAAATCGCTGTCACTTGCAGAACTCCACGAACTAGAAGATGATATTTCTACCCTCCTGAAACAGTTATTGCAACAATCAACATAAAACAGGGTGATTTTTTGAGATAAATGAGTAAGGGCTTAACCATTATAGTAACAGGAAAACGTTCCTAGGAGTTCCATAACCTTCTGAGATATGATGAACTTATCTTAGCGATTTCAGTCGATGAGTCATAAAAAAGTGTTGCCCTTAAAAAATCTGATTTAGTAAATATCATTATAATAATAATAAATTTATTCGAAGTAAAAAAGAACATAACATGCATTTTATGGCGCTCTGAATCCCGAGTAAGATGTTTTATAAAAAACATCTGCGTTACGGGATTCAGGGTCTTCCTGAGGTACAATAAAACAAAATTTATTAAACAAATAATACGAGTATACATAGAATTTAAGCATGCAAATTAACATAATTAAGAATTAATAATTAATATTAATACATTTCTAAAGAAGTACCTACATTCAATTTTCTTTATTTATTTTTAGGGACAATCAAGCTATTGAAGGAAAGGATATTAGTTCTAAATAATGGTAATATTTTAATATCAAAAATCAAATATTTATTAATAAAAAAAAAAAATTGGTTGCCTGTAAAGTCGGTATACGGGCGAAAGTTTTACGTGACAACGACTTTGAGTGGTAAAATAATTTTAATGTGAATATTCATTCGTATAGTAGGAAGAAGGATGAAATAATAGTAACAATTTAAAACATTTATTTATACAAAGAATTATATTTAAAACATTAATTTATACAAAGAATCTCGCACTGAATTTCATAATAACAAAATTTTATTTTTACCTTTACACATACATACGTATTTATATACAAATATACATACAATAACTTGCAATACATTTGCGTACAATGAAACAGCGTTTACTACAACTTAACTTGTTCCTATCTGAGTGATTTTGTTGAGGATAGGGCGATGATAGGAGAAATATGAAATGAAAGGAAGTGTTTCTGCTGTAATGTGCCTAGAAAATGTCAAGTCAATGTCTTTCACTTTTTATGTCTGTCTCTCTCGCTCTTAGGCGGGCTAACCATGCCCGAGTGGAAGGGACGCGTGCCTCTCACTCGCTCTCATTGTGAGTGCATAACGTGAGCGGAGCGTAACGCAGTTTCTTGAAGTGTCACCCGGCAAACCAATTTATAAGACGTTGTCACGTCAAAAAGCCTAATACAAAATAGCTAAAAAAAGTACTAGTTACATTAAATAACAAATAAAAAACAAAATATATCTAAACTTTTAAATAAAAATTAAGTAATGTAGGGGGCAGGCTGGTGCTTTAACTAATAATGTGCCCTGGGCTCCAAAACATGGGATCTGTGCTATGGAGACCCAGCGCTTTCTTCATCTTTAATGGTGATATCTATTTTCATTTATTTTAATTTTATGTGCATAAAAGCTTGTGCAAGAGGGAGAGGAGAAGGTATGGGAAGAAGGAGAAGGGTTTATATAATAATAGTATAATACATACATACACATATACATATATTATACATACGAGAACTTATGTCATTAAAAACTCAGGCAGCTCTATAAAAACTCATTTCTTGTCCTATTATTTATTCCTTTACAACACTACAAGCAATCAACTGTTACTTTAACCATGTGTGTACTAATTTAACTTAATAATAATATATATATGTATATTGTAGGTATTTATGTATATATTTATTTAGTATAATATTAGTATGTAATATATAATATTATAATAAATTGCCTTCGTTGTTGTTTCACACTCCCAAAGGTTGGTTGTTAGAAAATGTTTAGTCATTAAGCCCGCCATGTACTAATAAGGATTTTTTGAATTGAATAGAAGCAAATGACAAAATGTCATCTGGCTATTGTCACATGGTAAAACTCTTTCGTTGCTAAATAGTTTGTGTAAATAGATAATTTGACAGATAAATTAGATATAATTCTGACATTTTAATAGGTTGTGAAGATACTTTACTTTTATAATGGGTAATAGAATACTTACTTTATGGAATTTGACGTGGAAGATTTAAAACTATCCTTTCTACGACGCGAGTTGTTATGACGATTAGCTGAAAATTGATAATTAAATTACTACCCTAAAAGCTAACGTTGGCACACTCCAACAATTTCATAGATTTTTCAAGTCTGACATCCGTATTCTAAGAAGTAATCTTAAATACTTAATTTAAATAGGTGGTAGGCGGACTGATGGTGGTATTTTAAATAGGTGGTAGGCGGACTGATGGTGGTATTTTAAATAGGTGGTAGGCGGACTGATGGTGGTAATTTAAATAGGTGGTAGGCGGACTGATGGTGGTAATTTAAATAGGTGGTAGGCGGACTGATGGTGGTAATTTAAATAGGTGGTAGGCGGACTGATGGTGGTAATTTAAATAGGTGGTAGGCGGACTGATGGTGGTAATTTAAATAGGTGGTAGGCGGACTGATGGTGGTAATTTAAATAGGTGGTAGGCGGACTGATGGTGGTAATTTAAATAGGTGGTAGGCAGACTGATGGTGGTAATTTAAATAAGTGGTAGGCGGACTGATGGTGGTAATTTAAATAGGTGGTAGGCGGACTGATGGTGGTAATTTAAATAGGTGGTAGGCGGACTGATGGTGGTAATTTAAATAGGTGGTAGGCGGACTGATGGTGGTAATTTAAATAGGTGGTAGGCGGACTGATGGTGGTAATTTAAATAGGTGGTAGGCGGACTGATGGTGGTATTCCCCAGTTGTAGCGTTAAACCAACTAGACATATGAACTTGGCTATCCACCATATGCCTTCGTCGGATACTCCAGTACTTCGGACACATTGCCAGAAAAGGAGGGGATAACCTGGAGAAACTTTTTGTTACTGGCAAGGTGGAAGGAAAGAGACCGAGAGGCCGTAGTCCGGTACGCTGGTCCGACCAAATTCGCTCCACCACATAGCGTCCATGATGCTGTGCATGCCGCCGAAGACAGGAACGGGTGGCGTGCTATCATCAAGACGCACACCAATTCATCGGGAGGTCACGACCCTCATCAATGAGGAAACACAACGCAAGGAGGAGGAGCGTTAAAAAAAAAACAACTATCGACAAATGTGTTGCACTTCACTAAATGCTACGTTTCGTTCGGTCTCGGTCAAAATATTGAATGGCGAGTTTGTGACCGAAGCGACTCACTGGCTCACGTCATTCACGTCATTGATCGGCGGTCCCCGAAGACAGGCGCGGCCTACTCCACGCTCCTGTCATCCGCCATTACGATATTAAAAATAAACTGCCCCCGTGGTCTAGCGGTTAAGTCCGTGGATTTAGACGCTTTTTTTTTTTTATACTAGCACGACATGTGGGCGCAGGGATGAATGTTAGCAACTGGAATCAGACCCTTATGTCCGACATCAGTCCCTAACACTATGCCGGCTTGACTAGATGCCTTTTCACACTTCGCTTGAAGGACTCCAGGTTATAGGAAGGTGGAAACACAGAGGTTGGAAGAGCATCCCACATCTTTGTCGTACGACTGATGTATGAGTCCCCAAATTTATAGATACGCGAAGGGATAGTGACTATGTTATGTGGGTGCATATCCTGTGCGTGTGGTTCGGTTGCGGAATGGAGAGGGAGGGATTAGGTTATAGAGCTCTTCAGAGCACTCACCATAGTATAGCCGGTAGACACGCTTAGAGACACTCTTAGAGAAGCTACATCTCGGCGTAGCGGTACGCAGAGGTACCGGGTTCGATTCCTGATCGGGACACAAAAATATTAAGTATAGTAAAACCGTTTCCCATTCTTGAAGCTTCTTTTAATTCTTGAGCTTGCCACTTGTCATGATTGGTCTATAGTAAAGTTGGCTAAATGTGAATGCATGTTATGATATTTTACCTTTATACTATTAAAAATAAATAATTTAAAACCAATATTAGTATTAAAGTTGTACCCCCTCTATTTGGGGATCAACTTTCCAACTGCACTACGCGCCTGGATCCAGAGCGGCCTCTCCACCTGCACTAACGCCCAGCTCCCCAGATCCTCACTTCGGCGAGGCACAGCGAGTTGTCCGGGGGAGTACAGGAGAAAGCTCTTGTACTGACCACCTCTTTTTTTTAAATAACCACGACCCTCAGGTAGAATATAGTATTATTATTATTATTTTTCTTAACTGCAGTACCTTGTTGTAATTTTGTCAATGGGGCGTGTATCAGGCTATTTGTAGATGTCGCCAGCAGCAATGGTACCTTGTTTAAACCTATGACGCATATTTTTCGAATTTTTTTGTAGTTTTTATAACAGATTACTTAACGTTACCTACATTAAAAGACGAATTAAGGAAGCGAATACCGTCTTTAAAAAGAAAAAAGGTTGAATTAATAGAATTGCAAATTTGAGATCACCATAAGACAAAAATGCCTGGTAGATGTGCAAATGTATATTATTAATATATTTTGTACACCTTTTACTGTTGGTGTATGTTTATATTTAGGTCACTTCAATTGTATTGTAGTAGTAGTAGTAGTATCATCACGACCGTTTTCCCTTTCGGGGTGGTCAGAAACCACGCTTATCAATAAGCGGATTCACATTGTAATAAATTTGAAATAATTATAACAATGTAATGTGACAATACAAAAGAGCCCGAGAAGGCCAAATTGTAATAAATGATTTGACTTTTGATTTCGCTTGGAAATCTCGATTTGTACACTTAAAAGCTGCTCACTTCGGCATAATATCCAGAAAATAATAAATTACGCAATAAAAATACATATTCCTATGCAACTGACAGTTATATTAGGTACCATCTATCATGCGCCATCTATCGTGATAAAAAGTTAGTGATACCCCATTGAATTAAATTTATTAAATAGTTTATTTATTCTTGTAGTTTTTTTTCTCTTTGTTACGGCTTTCCCCGTACCGATAAACCCAGTAAAGTGTATCCACATGTTTCCGAATCAGGCTCGAATTGCCATCGTGTGGATACACCACCAGTCCGCCTACCACCTATTTGTTGTTCACGTTGAAAGCATGTGCCATTTGCAATGATGTCAAATGCCATTTTTTACTTCTTTCCATGAGAAACTTTGTCACAGCAAAATCTTATGGAATTTTTAGAGCCTTCAAATTATCATGGCGTTTTTTTTGTTACAAATATTTAAAAAAAAATTACGTATTTTTTTTACTAAATAGATGTGAAAAAATTAAACAAACTCACCATTAGAATATCCAAAAATTTTAGATAATGAATCACATGAAGCAGCTCGAGGATTTTTCGCCTTACTTTTCGGCTGGTATTCTTCGGCATTGGAAGTGGAATGACTGGTATCATTCTCAGAATTAGATGGCAACATTACCACTGGTGCTTTCTTATTTTCGTTATTATCATTTCTTATTATTATTTGTTTTGAAAACAGACTGACACTTTGATAATGTGGATTTGAGAAAATTTCGTCGCTTGAATTTGACGTATTTCCTTCTATAGTTATTATTTTTGCTTCAATATGTTCCATTTTATCATTATTGTCGTTTTTAGAGTTTATTACTTTAATTGATTCTTTGCTAGAATTGTTATTTTGATTTCTGGCTTCTTTAGGTTCTTCTGTTGTAACTGATTCGGCTGAACTGTTTATTTTTGGCGTATTAAGTTTTTTATAATTCTTCTTTTCCTGTTGTATTTCTTTAGTCCTGATAATAGTATCACTGGAGTCAGTGGAAATAGTTCTAGTTTTCTTTTTAGTCAATTTTGTAGTTTCAATATTTTTTTTCTTATCGCCAATTTTGTCGCTAGGTTCGGCGGATTTTGTGGATCTAGTTTTTTTTTTCTCTATTACGTTTTCAGACTCAAGGCTGCCAGTATGTTGCCTTTTCTTGGATTGGCTTTTTGGTGGTTGTCCATTTTGCAATGCCTCTTGGTTATTTGGTAATTCCGAGTCTGGCGTTGGGTTTTGTGAATTTCCAGTTACTGTCTGTTTTCCATTTTTAGATTTTTCTAAATTTTCTATTTGGGGAGATTTGCGTTCGATACTTTGCAATGACAATTTAGAATTCCTTGTCACTCTTTTACCATTATCTGGTTCATTTTTATCTGACACAGTTTCTTTACTTGAAATTTCAATGATATCATCTTCTTCAATGGTAGTTTTTTTTAGTGACAGACATTTTCTATTTGGAGTAATTTTATTAACCACTTCGTTAGTTTTCGTTTTTTTGCTACTAGAATTGCTTCTTTTCTCAGTGGTTTCGCTGTCATTGTCATCCACATCGGAATCGAAATCTTTTAAAATTTGATTTACTATGGGAGATAAGGTCTGGGTGTAGGCAACTCTATCGCGGCTTGATCCTTGAGGTTTAGGAGTCGATTTTGGTATATTTTCGAATTCACTTTCGTCAGTGGAAAGTAAATCCTTCTTAATTTCATCAGCAGTGGCGTAACAAGGCACTTCTTGCTCCAGAACTATGGTCTCAACCGAACTATTCAAACTCGCACGCGATGTAATGTTTTTGTCAACTTTATCATTTTCCTTTTGCTTATTTATTACTAGAAACAAAAAAATAAAGTTATGTACTCTTTTTCACTATCCCAAAGATTAGCTGTTAGATATTTGGACATTAAGCTCAATTCAATTAAAACATATTATTGCATGTCACAAAATAGTACAACTACATATATGACACCCCGTAGGGGCGTAGCAAATAATAACATTATAATTAAAACTATCTAACTGCCTCCGTGGTCTAGCGGATAAGTCCGTGGATTTAGACTCGGAGGTACCGGGTTCGATTCCTGGTCGGAGCACAAAAAAAAATATTAATGTAAATAAATACATTTAATTAATATTTAATTTATTTGTGATATTTTTCGAGTTTGGTACGTTGGAGACATCGACGAGCTTGCCACTTGTCATGATTGGCCTATATAATCACGAGCGTTTCCCTTTCAGGGTGGTCAGAAACCACGCTTATAAATAAGCAAATTCACATTTAGCCAACTTTACTATAGGCCAATCATGACAAGTGACAAGCTCGTTGATGTCTCCAGCATAAATATATTTGTGTCCCAATCAGGAATCAAAACCGGTGCCTCCGAGTCTAAATCCACGGACTCAACCGCTAGACCACGGAGGCAGTCTTAAATTAATTTCAAAGAAATTCGTTTCGTAGTTCAATTGTGGATTCCTTATTTTTTACATTGGATTCCATATTCTTTATTACATTGCATATAAAAAATGGTAAACTTTGACAAATCCAAGTGTTCCCAGAAACAAGGTTCCTACGGATAATTAATAAACAATAAACTTAAGAACTGTTCTAGAATTCGAAAATGTGAGCTAAGCTCTAAAGAGACATCTACCGGGGAGTAGGCTAAACTATGAGTAATTACAAAAATATGAAATTATATGACTGTAGTACTAAAACAACAAAGACATCGAGTATGCAAGAAACTATTTTAATATACGAGGGGCGTTCAAAATATTCTCGGTATTGATACGTTACAACCTCTTTTATATATATATTTGTTACTGGCCGCTAAGATTCATCCATTGACATTAAAAAAAAGTAAAATTGGAACCGAGATGTTCTTTTGTTTTTCTGCAATTGCCGAACAAACATGAACACCATGAGCGAATTAACAATTTTAACGAAATTAGAGCACCGATCCGTCATAAAATTCTTGACAAAACAGGGTAAAAATCAAAAAACCATAAAAGAGGAAATGGATTGTGTTTACCGTGAGTCTGCTCCTTCTTTATCTACTATTCAAAAATGGTCAAGCGAATTTAAGCGTGGAAGGGAGAGTATTGAAGATGACCCTAGACCTGGCCGGCCTGTAGTGGCTACCTCACAAGAAAATATTGATAAAGTGGAAAAACTTATATTGGAAGACGGCCGAGTGAAGGTAAAATCTATAGCTCAAGTAACCAATCTCTCTATTGGTACCGTACATGACATTATACATGACCATCTTAATATGTCAAAAGTAAGTGCAAGATGGGTTCCGCGAATGCTGACGCTTCTTCAAAAGGATATGCGTGTGGCTTGCTGTTCAGATTTTATCGACCTGTGTGGTGAAAATCCCGATGAGGTGCTGCAAAAAATAGTTACTGGAGATGAAACCTGGGTTCATCATTATGACCCAGAGAGCAAACAGGAGTCCATGCAGTGGCACATTAAGGGTTCAGCTCATCCCAAGAAGTTCAAGGTAATCCCGTCAGCTGGCAAGGTCATGGCCACAATATTTTGGGATTGTGAAGGAGTTTTGCTTATCGATTATAAAGAAAAAGGTGTAAATATCACAGGGCAGTACTACGCTAACGTTATACGTCAATTAAGAGATGCGATCAAAGAAAAGAGGCGAGGAAAGTTAACCAAAGGTGTTCTGCTTCTGCATGACAACGCCCCTGTCCATACTGCTCATATTGCCAAGGCAGCTATTGTTGAATGTGGGTTTGAAACTGTTACTCATCCACCCTATAGTCCGGACTTAGCCCCAAGCGACTTCTTTTTGTTTCCCAATCTTAAAAAGGATCTGCGTGGAAATAAATTTTCTGACGATGAAGCGTTGAAGACGGCCGTGGAGGAGCATTTTTACACCAAAGATAAAAAATATTTTTATGAGGGATTAAAAAAAATAATTGATCGATCTTATAAGTGTATGAACATAGGGGGGGAGTATATTGAAAAATAAAAATATCAAACTTTTCGTACTTGTTTGTTTTTATCCACATACCGAGAATATTTTGAACGCCCCTCGTAGTTCAGCATAGGATTGTGAAGCGAGGCAACTCAGTTCTTTATGCGAATTTATAAGAGATCCTTCCAGCAAGTTAACCCCAATACATTTATAAAACATACATAAGACCATTATTGGAATATGGTTTTCAAGTATGGAATCCATACTTCAAGAAAGATATAGAAATTCTTGAAAAAGTACAGAGGCGGGCAACTAAACTCCCACACTGCTTGAGGAAGAAGTCATATGAACAGAGGCTTAAATATTTGAAGCTTACAAGTCTTAGGGATCGCAGAATGAGGGGAGATATAATTGAGACATTTAAAATTCTAACAGGAAGGTATAACTGCCCCCACCTAGCCAAAATGTTTAGGTTTAACACAATGATATTTCCCCGTCGTGACCACGGAATGAAGCTAATGAGAAAATCCAGCAATACAAATATAGGATATCACTTCATGAATAACAGAGTTGTAAATATGTGGAACAACATACCAGAAGACATATTAAAGTCCTCAACTGTAAACACTTTTAAAAACAAACTGGACAAGTGGCTAGTGACAATCGAAATAGACTATGGTGATAACTGACAATTTGATAAACTTTACACCAGTGCTTGATATAGGCATATCAGCAATGCGCTGCTCGCCTATTAATCAATAATAATAATACATTTTCCTTTGACAAACAATGATTATAAAGTACGATATAAGCAAAAAAAAAAAAACTTACATTTATTATTAGTTATTGTTTGTATCTGTAGTTTACATTTACTGTTATTTTTGATCATACTGTATCTGAAATTAAAAATAACATAGTTATACAGTGTAAACTCCATTTAACGACAAACTCCCTAAACCGTCGAAATCAATTGGCTTTGGTTGGTTTAGCTTGTCTTTCAATGGCTTTGGTTGGTTTAGCTTGTCTTTCAATGGCTTTGGTTGGTTTAGCTTGTCTTCCAATGGCTTTGGTTGATTTAGCTTGTCTTTCAATGGCTTTGGTTGGTTTAGCTTGTCTTCCTATGGCTTTGGTTGGTTTAGCTTGTATTTCAATGGCTTTGGTTGGTTTAGCTTGTCTTCCAATGGCTTTGGTTGGTTTAGCTTGTCTTTCAATGGCTTTGGTTGGTTTAGCTTGTCTTTCAATGGCTTTGGTTGGTTTAGCTTGTCTTTCAATGGCTTTGGTTGGTTTAGCTTTTCTTCCAATGGCTTTGGTTGGTTTAGCTTGTCTTTCAATGGCTTTGGTTGTTTTAGCTTGTCTTTCAATGGCTTTGGTTGGTTTAGCTTGTCTTTCAATGGCTTTGGTTGGTTTAGCTTGTCTTTCAATGGCTTTGGTTGGTTTAGCTTGTCTTTCAATGGCTTTGGTTGGTTTAGCTTGTCTTCCAATGGCTTTGGTTGGTTTAGCTTGTCTTTCAATGGCTTTGGTTGGTTTAGCTTGTCTTTCAATGGCTTTGGTTGGTTTAGCTTGTCTTTCAATGGCTTTGGTTGGTTTAGCTTGTCTTTCAATGGCTTTGGTTGGTTTAGCTAGTCTTTCAATGGCTTTGGTTGGTTTAGCTTGTCTTCCAATGGCTTTGGTTGGTTTAGCTTGTCTTCCAATGGCTTTGGTTGGTTTAGCTTGTCTTCCAATGGCTTTGGTTGGTTTAGCTTGTCTTTTAATGGCTTTGGTTGGTTTAGCTTGTCTTCCAATGGCTTTTGTTAGTTTAGCTTGTCTTTCAATGGCTTTGGTTGGTTTAGCTTGTCTTTCAATGGCTTTGGTTGGTTTAGCTTGTCTTTCAATGGCTTTGGTTGGTTTAGCTTGTCTTCCAATGGCTTTGGTTGGTTTAGCTTGTCTTCCAATTCTGATTTTTCTTCTCTACATTTAACGACAACTCTCTATAACGCCATAAAATGCACAATCCCTTCAGTGTCATTACATACAGTTTAAACTGTAAATTAATTACGATGTAGTAGACGATGTAGAAGAAGACAAATTCCTAAGCATTCCATGGAGTCACCGTGCGGGTGCCGGGTCCATCGTGTGTGGGTAAGAGATGAGAAGAATGGTGTCTTAAGGCTGGTTTAAGAAAATTTTATTGCGCGATAGTATGCTCACCATCCACCATTCTGCTTCTCTCCCTACCCAACCAAATACTGTATGGTTCCGTTAATGCCGTCTTGGAAGCTCACCTTATTTATACGAAATATGTCAAAGGGTAGAGTTATTAAAGAAAGTATAGGGACAAAAATAAGGAAAGGCCGGAGCATGCCTTTTGTTATTTTTGTCGCTATGCTTTCTTTAATACCTACCCTTTTGCGTATTTCGTATAAATAAGGTCATGCATGGAATACTGTTCTCACAGCTGGGATGAATCTACTGATAACTAAATTTAAAAGGTTATTAATTAATCGTTGTGGTGCAGTTCTGTATATGTTTTATTTTGTAAATCTGATAAAACAGATTCCTTTCTCAGTCAGATTAAACATTAACAGGTCACTGGAATCTGCTAAGCTGCTGGTCTTCTGCTAACAGCTTACTTATTGGACCACTTTGCTGCTTAGTCTTCTACTAGCAGGTGTAGAATCATTCAAAATAATTAAATTAATGACGTTTCATAAATGCCTGTAATATTACGTCTACCTGAGGCAGACTATCCAATTAGGAGCAGCCAACTTCAGCAATGAAGCCGACAGACGCATTCAACTAGGACTAGCGGCATTCGGGAAACTCCGGTACATCGTCTCATCGTCTATACCACAATGTCTAAAGACGAAGGTCTTTAACCAGTGCGTCCTCCCGGTAATGTCGTACGGAGCAGAGACGTGGACACTAAATGGTCTGGTCCATAAATTCAAGGTCGCTCAGCGAGCCATGGAAAGAGCTATGCTTGGTATATCTCTAGTGGATAGAATTCGAAATGTTGATATTCGTCAGAGAACGAAAGTCACTGACGTAGCTTTTAAAATTAGCAAGCTGAAGTGGCAATGGGCCGGACACATCTGCCGAAGAACCGACGAACGATGGGGCAAACGGGTTCTAGAGTGGAGACCACGTACGGGAAGACGCAGAGTGGGACGACCCCCCGCTAGATGACCTGAAGAAGGTCGCTGGTGAAGGTTGGATGAGGGTAGCGAAAGATCGCGTTAAGTGGCGAACCTTGGGGGAGGCCTACATCCAGCAGTGGAGATACAGGCTGATGATGAATAGGTTTACGTGAATAAAGATATTTTGACTTTGAAATTTCACTTTGAAATACCATTTTCTAGGGGCTGTGTAAAAAAAAATCACTAATAACATACCCAACTCTAAAGCTGGATATTTCTTCCTGTGACAACTTGTAATAAGGATTGTGTATGTCAGGTAGGATGCGTTTCAGAAATGTTTCCTTCAGACTTTGCCAGGTTCTTGTAGTTCTCTGTAATAAAAAATAAAATAAAATTGTGAAGTTCTTCTTTTTTTTTTAAAACTCAAAACTAGTACTGGCAATCGCCACTAAGGCATTTGTGCCAACATCACGTTTGTATGATTTATAAAAAAAATAATGTTTATGTTTAATTATTATAAAAATTGACTGGACATGGTGAATCAGCAACACTAAAACAGAAAAGGGGGGGGGGGGGGGGTAAATGGCAGTAAAACAAATGGTGATAAGATACAAATCAACTAATTAGATGCAACTATGAACTATTTTTAATAGGTGGTAGATGGACTGATGGTGGTAATTTGTCCAGTCTGCCGGGGCAGAGAAGTATCCACCATTTGTGCCGATAAACCCAGTAAAGTGCATCTACACCTTTCAGGATCAGGCTCGAATTGTCGTCATGCCCAGTCAATGCGGCATAGTGTTAGCTACTGATGTCAGTCATGAGTGTCTGATTAAGTTGCTAACATTCATGGACCTTTGTCCGCCAATTACCATCAGGTAGGAGCAAGGTCACATGTTGTGCTAGTATAAAAAAAAACTATAATGATTAGTTTTGTGGGAATGTTTTTAAATCAGTAAGGGCCTATATATATATAAATGCGTAAAAAAATATATATATTTAACCGTTGTCATAGGAATCATACTCACTACGAACAATGCCATGATAGTTCCAACACTTATGTATGGAAGCGAGACTTGGATATGTCAGAATATGCATGAGAGTAGAGTTAATGCAGTAGAAATGAGGTCTTTGCATTGGGTGTGCGGCGTAACTTTGATGTACTGTATACGTAATAACGCAATACGCAAAAGGGTAGGTATAAAAAAAAGCATAGGTACAAAAATAAGGAAGGGCATGCTCCGATGGTTCGGGCATTTTGAAAGGATGATCGAAGAGATTGAAGAACCAGATATATATAATGCGAAAGTTGTGTGTAAAAGAGGCCCTGGCAGACCAAGACTTGCCTGATAGGCAAATAAATAAAACATTAGCTGAAGGTGCATTAAAAAGCCTTCGAAACAAAAGGGCATGTATGAAGAGGTTGATGAATGTCGAAGAAGTGAAAGAGGTATGTCGTGATTGTGACAAGTGGCGCTCAATTGTTTCTGCCTACCCCACAAGGGATTTGGTGTGAAGATATGTATGTATCAGGAATGTTCTTAGAATACTATAATAATGAACTAAATATTACCCCAGAATTCTCAAACTCTGTCCACATTTTTCTTCCTTTAATTTCACCATAGGCCTCCCTTTCCTTTATATAGTCTACTATAGCCTTGCGCTCCCTTATGGTATATACTTGCCTGGAAATTAACAAAAAGTATAGTGATCATGAAACTAGCGTTGAAGAAATATAGTGGTGGTGGTTAACTTTTCTAACATCCAACTAAAATAGGTTTAAACCCCAGGATACCAATGAGAAATTAACTTTTCTTATGTACATTTGACATAGATTTACAACATCACCATTCCCATGCCTCGGAGATTAAGTCATCGGTCTCACTTTTTTGTTGGATCAACATAGCTTCTATGACACAAGTGTCAATATCAAAATATCTTTATTCATTTAAACCTATTACAGGCATTTATGAAACTTCATTAATTTAATTCTTTTGAATGATTCTACTTCTGCTAGTAGAAGACTAAGCAGCAAAGTGGTCCAATTTAGTAAGCTGTTAACAGAAGCTTAGCAGATTCCAGTGACCTGTTAATTATTAATCTGACTATGAAAGGAATCTGCAAGGAAAACTCAGCTATATCGGATTTACAAAATAAAATATTACATATACAGAACTACACCACAACCATCATATTCGGTGTCCTCTGCTGTTGGCCTACACTGGCAACGCCAACCCAGAGTCCAGACAGGTCGGCGAGGGTGTCACCACATCATCACTCACTAAAGTGGTTGTGTACAGTTGTACCGGTAATGGGCCACTTAAGTAAACATAGCCGTTGTTATCAATATCCTAGCTCAATGAGATGGTACAGTCATCATCATAGCACCTATAACACATCTGTAAGTCTCTGTGCTAGACTGCTAAGGAGATGGGCCTTTCCAGAACATATGGAGGGAAAATATGGCTGACACTCGCCACACTGGCACATTGTAAGTGTATTTTCAATTTTATTATAAGTTGTAAATTGAAAACTAATTGTTCTTATCTTATTTCTATACATTTAGGAGGCTTTTTCGGTCAAGTCCCGGATATTAATTAAAGGCACTCCTGTGAGTTGGATTCATGTTTTAAGAAACTGAGGGTAATCTCATGACCACATGCCACTTCACAAGCACGTCCGAGGTCTCAGGCGTACCAAAAAAAATGCATTAAAACTGTATTTTAGGTTGTTTTTATTTTAATACTTTAGAGTAGTTAAACTTCACAATAATATTAGTATAGATATTGCAGCTGAGTCCAGAATTCTACAGAAATATGAAAAAATAGGCCAATGGAGAGAAAGATAAGTTTAATACGCCGAAGTCAAGTAAAGTCCGGCAATCAAGATTAAAGGTTACCATATATGATTAAAGATTATAAAAGTGTAAATAGAGCAATACTATATAATTATCTATTTCAAAAGCAATGCAATTAAGCTTATTATGGTCAATATTTGGTAATTTTGTGAAAAAAATATACGAAATCTTATCAAAACTTACCCGCCCATTGCAGAATCGTTTTAAAATATTTTTACATAATATAACACAATAGAAAATTAAACAGTTAGTAAATAGTGAAAAGAACACTTTTAAATTACAGCGCAAATTAATCACAAATATACAAATCACATTTGGTTTTCATCAGCGTTGCTGTCACATCAGTAGTCAATAATTTGAATTATGTTTTTTTTTCGCCGTATGTGATTGGTTGCTTAAATCACTATTTGGTCTATGAAGCCAATTAGGAGCATGCGATTATTGACGAAGGCAGCAATACTAATATTCCAACCAATAATCGCGAAGTATTGAGCTAAACGGACTTTAGGCGCGAACGCTGTTTGGAATTCTGTTTATGAAGACTGTTGTTGAAGAAGTTTCTGTTTTTCTAGTTAAGTATCTATTTTTATTAGTATAAATTAAACAACTGTGTTAACATAAAGTATTTCGCGTTAGCGAGAATATATTTTTTATATACAAAAATATAAAAATAAAATTGATTAAAAAAACAATTATAAATAAAACTAAAAAAAACGTCGAAATACGGAAAAGGGTTGGTATGAAGGAAAGCATAGGGACAAAAATAAGGAAAAGCATGCTACGATGGTTCGGGCATGTTAAAAGGATGAGCGATGAAAGATTGACGAACCAGATATATAATGCGAAAGTTGTGGGTAAAAGAGGCCCTGGCAGACCGAGACTCACATATCACGATCAAATAAATAAAACACTGACTGAAGGTGCATTAAAAAGTCTTCGTAACCAAAGGGCATGTATGAAGAGGTTAATGAATGTCGACGAAGCGAAAGAGGTATGTCGTGATCGTGTCAAATGGCGCTCAATTGTCTCTGCCTACCCCGCAAGGGATATGGCGTGAAGATATGTATGTATGTAAAAAAAAAAAAAACTATTCTACATAATAGACTAAGGGCTTGCCACCAGGGAGGGTACCTAAAACGCTCGCCGCATTTCCTTGTTGAATTATAATCGATATATTCTGTTTTAGGTAATTATGGTATTTGGGATCGCCACACTCTTGAAAAATTCGTTTACCCAGCTCTTTTATGAATTTGTGGGTATCAAGAAAATATACCCCCATTGTTTCAACCCCAAATGCCACAAAGTTATAATTTTTTATATGATATTATATGATATATATATATATATATTCCCCATTGGGGTGTATCAGGCAAAGCTTTTTGTAGATGTCGCTAGCGGCAATGGTACCTTATTTTAGACCTATATCGCAATATTTCTTAAATGTTTTCGTTGTTTTATATGTTTATAACAGAAAAAAATATGTATTTTAAATTAACGCTACCTACCTTAAAAGACGAATTAAAAAGCGCACCCCGTCTTTAAAAAGAAAAAAAGGTTTTATTAATAGAACGGCAATTTTAAGATCACCATATCTTTGATTCCGCTTAGAAACCTCCATTTGTACACGTAAAAGCTGTTTACTTCGGCATGATATCAAAAAAAAAAAATCGTAATAAAAATACAAGTTTTCTATGCAACTGACAGTTATATTAGGTACCATCTATCATGCGCCGTCTATCGTGATAAAAAGTTAGTGATACACCCAATTTCAGGTAGGTATTATAAACATATAATTCACTCACTGTAAAAATATTAAACTTTCTTGGAATAATGTTGACTATAAATGTCATGCATTAATGGGGTGTATCAGGCAAAGCTTTTTGTAGATGTCGCTAGCGGCACTGGTACCTTGTTTACAGCTATGGCGGATATTTTTTTAAATGTATTTGTAGTTTTTTTTTTATAACAAAAAAAAAAAGTTTAACCTAACGTTACCTACCTTAAAGACGAATTAGGAAAGCGAACACCGTCTTTAAAAAGAAAAAAAGTTTTATTAATAGAACGGCAATTTTAAGATCACCATATCTTTGATTCCGCTTAGAAATCTCGATTTGTACACGTAAAAGCTGCTCACTTCGGCATGATATCCAAAAAAAAAAAAAACATAATAAAAATACATGTTTTATATGCAACTGACAGTTCTATTGGGTATCGTCTATCATGCGCCATCTATCGTGATAAAAAGTTAGTGATACACCCCATTTCAATATAATGTAATGCTTCGCATTCTTTGTATTTAAAACACATATTATTCCCAAACCAAAAGGTATTAAATATATACCTACGATTCTATAAATAATTTATTAGGATTTCTAGGTAATATAAAAAAGGGGTTTAACGCGACATAAATACCAAGCTGCAAAACTTTAAGAATTAATTAAGATTTTATTTTAAGAAAGTAACAGAGTTCTTCGTGCCATTTTGCACGGACATGACATATCCAAGTTTTTTTGTTTTGTAAATTAGTTTACTGTGGATATATTCAAAATGTTATTTTGATTAATAATGTGCTAAAAGCATCAAATTCTACAACACTTGGAGTTTGATGATCCCCAACTTGGTTATGAACATATACGTGTTTAGGGCTGATGTATTCGGTAAAAAATAAGGAAAGGTATGCTCCGATGGTTCGGACATGTTGAAAGAATGAGTGAAGAGAGATTGACGAACCAGATATATAATGCGAAAGTTGTGGGTAAAAGAGGCCCTGGCAGACCAAGACTTACCTATCACGATCAAATAAATAAAACAATAGCTGAAGGTGCATTAAAAAGCCACCAAAATAAAAGGGCATGTATGAAGAGGTTGATGAATGTCGAAGAAGCGAAAGAGGTATGTCGTGATCGTGTCAAGTGGCGCTCAATTGTCTCTGCCTACCCCGCAAGGGATTTGGCGTGAAGATATGTATGTATGTATTCAGTATGCCTAGTGCACAGATTAGCTATATGGTCTGTGGTGCACAGACCATAGCTAGCCTAGTGTGACAGTGAAGCACAGATTATAGGATCTTTTTTTTTTTTTAATTGTCTTTAAAGGACATTGTACAGAATACATCAGTCCTAAGCACGTAATTTATTTGCATAATATATGTTCATAACCGAGTTGGGGATCATCAAATTCCAGATGCTGCAGAATTTGATGCTTTACTTGGAGTCACTCGCGGCATTATAGCCCAAACACGTCGGGTAAAATATGGGAGTCCACAGCGCGGGAAAACCGCAAAAAATAAACTGCAACTTGAGCCCCATATTTAAAGTCAAATTTATCGTTTTCCATAATTATTCACATTATAGCACATTATTAAACAAAACAGCACCACTTTTGACCAATAATATCCACAGTAAATTAATTTACAAAACAAAAACTTGCACTTGACATGTTCACGCAAAATGGCGCGAAGAACTCCTCACAGATTATAGGATACAGTGAAGTTTCGTAAACGCAACTATAGTAGTAGTTTTTTTACTGAATTTTCGATGTTCATTACCTGTTATTATAGCCAAACTTGCAATAACACGCAATGTAAAATAAAAAAACGTAACTACAGCAGTTACGTTTTCCGAAACTTGCATTTTACACTATGCACACCATAGATTTAGTATATAAAGCACACTGTACAATGTACATTAAAGGCACCTAAAAAAATATTTTTTTTTTTTTATTTGGTTCTCTTCTCCCGATGGATGATGAATGAGATGATAGGGAAGGCAAAGGGTCTAGCCCATACAGCCAAGTCTGACGTAATATATCTTTCCTTTTCATGAATTAATGAGGTCATCATCAAATTCCAGATGCTGTAGAAGTTGATGCTTTTATTGGAGTCACTCGCGGAACCATCCACTGCTCAAACACGTCGGGTAAAATATGGGAGTTGACAGCGCGGGAAAACCGCAAAAAATAAACTGCAACTTGTGCCCCATATTTAAAGTCCAATTTATCGTTTTCCATAATTATTCACATTGTAGCACATTATTAAACAAAACAACACCACTCTTGACCAATAATAACCACAGTAAACTAATTTACAAAACAAAAACTTGCACTTGACATGGCCGCGCAAAATGGCGCGAGAGACCTCCCTAAAAAAATAAGAAAATTTTACTTCATGTCAGTCACGCACGTCTGTTGTGGACTGACTGTCAAAAATTGGCGGCAAATGGTTGTTTTTATTTTAATTTCCTATATTTAAGTTAAAAACTATGAATGCTACCCCAAACTATCTTTCTATTGAAGACATTTTAGTAAGTAATGAGAAGGTTCCATGTAGATTCCTCCATGACTTACCAAAAATGGGTAAATATAATTTTGTTTTTAATAGTTTGTATTACCTGCGTACATATTACTCGAAATTTATTGTTATTATTCAAATTCTCCAATTACAATCCTATATATTAGTTAGTGAGTGGTTGGGACACGATTATTATCCTCTTTTTCAAACTTACGATGGACTTGCCATCCTAACGGTGAATCCAGTCTTTTCTCTATCAGATTTATGCTTAAAGTTTTTGCAAGTAGGTTATATTTTTTTTGTATGTGCAGGTTTTCTAGATCCTTCTTGCACTGAGGATGATTTAAAGACAGGTTCAAATGTAGAAATACCACTGTGGCTAGCTGAATCCTTGTATTCTAGAAGACCACCCCTTATTAATGTTGAACTGCCAAAACTTTATAAAGATGCCTATCGAGAAATCCTAAACGCTGATGCAAGTACGGTTGACTTACACAAGTTGGGCCAATATTTTTATGAATTTGGCTGCTATATTTCAAAACATGATATCAAAAATGAAGTATCTTCTACTTTAATTAATGTAAGTATTGCTCATATAACCCGTCTGGCCATAGAGTAGGATGTAATTCTCCAAAAATGTAGTCTGGAAGGGTCATCTTTAGTAATGGACTCTCTGTGTTTATTTTGAATACTTTACTGCACAAAAAATTTGGAGTTATTAAATTAACTTATTGTCCAGGCATTTTCTAACATACAATCTTTGGGAGTGCGGAGAAACTACGTATGGGTGCAAATTTATTATAAATGGCCACAGTTTGCATTGTGGCATGTGCTAATGAGATTACACTTTTGTTATGTGCATTTGTCACAGATCAGATTTACAACACCATTCCTCCAAGAGCATGTTAAGCCGGTTCCACTATTACTTGAAATTGATAGTAAATTATGTACTTGTTATGTAAATTGTTAGTAAATTATCTATGAAATTGACATTAGACCTTGGCCAATATGTCAGTGTTTTTTTCTTTATATACTACCACAACCTGTGACCTTGCGCCCACATGATGGTAAATGGTATGCAAGGTCCATGAATGTTAGCAACTGGAATCAGTCCCTAACACTATGCTGGCTTGACTGGGGGATAGCAATTCCAGCCTGATCTCAGAACATGTGGGTACACTTTACTGGGTTTTATCAGCACAAACGGTGGAAACTTCTCTGCCCCAGCAGATTGGGCAAATTACCACTATTGGTTTGCCTACCACCTATTATGAGTGGATATGGTCAATGTAGGCCAAATTATCCCTATGTTCTAGAAGGCTCAGTTCAAGTGGTGGAGGTCTAGGACAGAGACATACAGAGGTGCTATTATAGGGGCTGTGATGATGCCTAGACCATTTCATTAAGCTAGCATATTGATAGCTGATATCAGATGCTCCCATTGTTAGGGCTAACGCATAATGGCTTTGTTCACTTAAGCAGCCCATCACCCATACAAGCCCAGCCACTAAGTGAGTGATGATTAACCAATTGTCAAGCTTGGTTTAAAAATAATAATATTATTAAATACTTTATTTCACTTTTACTTAAAAGTATGTACAAAGGCGATCTTAAAGCCATATTGGCTTTTTCTACCAGCTAACCTTTAGGACAGTATAAATATACTACATAAATAGTATGTATACATATACAAATAATATATACTTATTATAGTCATAGATATAAGATACTAAATCTATGATTATAGTAGATATGATAGATAGATAATTTGTGAAGTTAAAATATATTGTTCTGCTTGTTTAAATAGAAAGTATTAAGTAGTTTTTTAAAGATGTTAATGGAAGGAGATTGTCTGATGGCCAGTAGAAGCTTGTTCCACTGGCAAGCAGACAATATGGTGATATCCTGTGATCCATTTATAGAAATTACCAGTGACACTAGGATAAAATACTCACTTCAGTTGTTCAGTTACCAATGTATAAGTCAAGACAGTTTTAGCTAAAAATTTTAGCAAGTTATCTTAGAGTAGCTTATAACTGGAACTTGTGGATTAAATAAAAAAATTTGGTTATATTAAAATTATTATTTATAGAGACTATTATATCAGAATAATATCAATAGTGCAAGAGTGAGTTTTATTGAAACTCAACCTTAATAATAATAGTTTATTGTGTTTTTCAGACTTTTAGACAGAGATTTAAAATGTTGCTTTCGGCAAGCGTATCTCGAGATTCTATGACAGCTATACAACAATTATCTGCTAGTGAAAGAAAAAGGGCTGCATCAGCATCCTTAACTGAGCATGCTTTGGCAGAATGGCTTCAGCATGGAAACTGTCAGCTAACAACGGCAAATATGGTGGCCAATCATAGAAAGAGGAAAAGAGCTGAGATGGAAATCGTTTAAAGGGTAGTTTATTAACTTAATTCTTCAGAAGACAACCATAACTAGGTTTTTGCTGATAAAATATTGTACTAAGGGTTGTACGGCCATGATTGCGGATGGATAACCATCCACGAATCGGACCAGATTATCTTGGTCATGACTCGCTGTTCCGTTTTTCTGGTCAGCAAGAGCCAAACGGTACCACAATAAAACCTGATGGTAATATGCATGAACTGAAGGCGGGATGGATTTTGCGTAGGCTTTGTCTACGTCGCTGATTGCCTCATACTCGCATTCCAGAATCAAACAATACCCTGATGCGTCTGTATTGAATACTTTGACTGCCTCTTTATTGTTGAGGCCGTGTTCACCTTCGATAACGAAGGCGTCTGTCCACAGTGGGTCATTGGTTAAAGGTGTTTGTTTAACCAATAATGACTTGGGGAGGGAGAGTCCCTCTTCAAGAGACGGGATTGGCCGATCTGATAGCTTCTCTGGTGGTGGGCGTTTAGGCTGTGGTTTGCGTTTGTGAGTGAATTTTGGCTTAGGGCCTCTTAAAAACTTACTTAAACTTAGACTTAAAAAGGGACACTGCCTCCGTGGTCTAGCGGTTGAGTCCGTGGATTTAGACTCGGAGGTACCGGGTTTGATTCCTGGTCAGGACACAAAATATGTATTAATGTAAATACATTTAATTAATATTTTTGTGATATTTCTCGAGTTTGGTACGCTGGAGACATTGACGAGCTTGCCACTTGTCATGATTGGCCTATAGTAAAGTTGCCTAAATGTGAATCTGCTTATTTATAAGCGTGGTTTCTCACCACCCCGAAAGGGAAACGGTCGTGATGATACTTTACTTTACTTTTACTAAGGGTTGTACTAAAACCAAACGTTAAAATAATTTGGTGAAACTCAGCCTAAGGAGTAAAATATTAAAGTGTAATTTTGTAAAGAATCTTATAATAAAAATCATATATAAGTTTGAGATAATCAATGTTAACAAAAAATATATTAAAATCCTTGGATTTGTAGCAGGATTTTATTTATAAAATTAGACAATTAATAAAAATTTAATCTTCAAATGGGGTGTATCAGGCAAAGCTTTTTGTAGATGTCGCTAGCGGCATTGGTACCTTGTTAACACCTATGGCGGATCATTTTTAAAATGTTTTTGTAGTTCTTTATTTATATAATAAAAAAATATATTATAACTTAACGTTACCTACCTTAAAAGACGAATTAAGAAAACGAACACAGTCTTTAAAAATAAAATAGGTTGAATTAATAGAACGACAATTTTGAGTTCACTATATCTTTGATTTCGCTTGGAAATCTCTATATTTACACTTAAAAGCTGCTCACACTGCATAATATCCAGAAAATAATGAATTTCGTAAAAAAATAAAAGATTTGTATGCAACTGACAGTTATATTAGGTACCATCTATCGTGATAAAAAAGTTAGTGATACACCCCATTGGACCTCTATATTATTATTAAATTCTTTATTGCACAAAATAAGTGTACAAAGGCGAAGATTAATGCCTACAAGGCATTTTCTAACATCTAACCTTTGGGAGAGTGTGAGATTAAGGGTAGTGCTGATATCAAGTTTAACAATATAGAATATACTACACACATTACATACTAATAGATACTTACACTGTTACATAAATTACACATATACCTATAAATAAACGTATATACACATATATATTATGCCAAATATATATTTTTAGCCTGATGACGACTCCTGTTTGTCTAGAAATAAAGCAGTGACCAAGCGCTTAAAAACGTGGACAGACGGCGCGTGTCTAATAGCGAGTGGTAGCCTGTTCCACTGGCGGGCTGCAGACACAGTATACGAATCTGAATATCTGCTAGAGGAGTGGGATGGGATTTTAAGTTGGTTGTTATGTAAAGAGCGAAGTGGAAGGTTGTGAGTATCACACATGTATTCAAAACGGGATTTAAGATATGCAGGCGCATGAGGGTTGTTCAGGATACCATACAGAGACACGAGGAGATGGGTAGATCTTCGAAAGCGGATATTGAGCCATTTCAACTGATTACGAAAATGAGAGATATGATCATATTTACGCAAGCCGTATACATAGCGGATGCATAAATTGAGCAGACGATCGAGTTTGTTCAGTAGCTCTTCAGTGACGTCGGGATAGCAGATATCTGCATAGTCTATTATGGGAAGAAGCAGCGAACTGACTAGCATTAACTTTGCCTTAAAAGGAATAAAATATTGTAAGCGTTTCAACGAATGCATGCTGCCATGAACTTTCTTACAAATTTCGGAGACGTGGTGATTCCAGGAGAGATCACTGCTTATGTGAAGTCCTAGGTTTTTCACATGCTGACAAAAAGGAAGTGACACATTGTCAAACATTAATGGGGTAAAAGGTATATGGTCCAGTTTGCACAGCATTTGCCTCGAGCCAGCGATCATCACCTGCGTCTTCGAGGGGTTTACCAGTAGACCTAAATTTTGTGACTGTATTTTAATAGCTTCAAGATCCTTATTCATTTTGAGAATAGCATTTTGTATATCGTCCATCTTGAAGTGAAGCGAAAGTTGGACATCGTCGGCGTACAGATGGTAGGAACTGAAATGTATTACCTGAGTGATCATGTTTATAAAAACAGAGAAGAGCAAGGGAGATAACACGCCACCCTGCGGGACACCAGCAGTAACCGGACACCAGTCCGAGTACGTATCATCTAACCGGATGCGTTGCTGGCGCCCGCGAAGATAAGAGTCGAACCATAATGCCACATTCTGTGAAATGTTAAGAGAACGCAATAAGGCCGTGAGAATATCGTGATCTACACAATTAAAAGCGTTACTGAAGTCTAACAACGTAAGGAGTGTGAGCTTTTTATTGTCAATAGAAAATCTGATGTCATCAGTAATTTTTGTGAGAGCAGTAGTTGTGCTATGTGAAGGTCGAAAGCCAGATTGAAAAGAATTTAAAAGTTTATTGTGGGAAAGAAATGTAGCAAACTGGCGATGAACTACACGTTCTAGTACTTTAGATAGAAAGGGAAGAATTGATATTGGTCGAAAATGACTAAAATCGGTAGGGTTAGTATTTTTGGGGATTGGAACTATGTGGGCATTTTTCCACACTGTGGGAAATTGTCCAGTAGAGAGTGAAAAGTTTATAATATAGGTAATGAAGGGAATAATGATGTTTATTATGGGAATCAGAAGAACACGGCCCACATTATCATCTCCTACAGCCTTACTGGTTATGGATAGAATAATCTTTTTAATTTCACAGCTTGACATTGGTTCGAACTGAAAAGTATTACTAGAAGATAGGGGTAAAGCATCAATTTGAGAAATAGCGACAGCTTTAGAAATACTATTAATAGAAGAAGAGGGACTAGAGAAGTGTCGGTTTAGACCGTTGATGTCCATTGAGGAAGAAATAATACTATCAGCCTTTACCTTACCAAGACCTAAAGTTCGAAGAAATGACCAAATGTTTTGAGGTGTGCAAGATTTAATAGATTCGTGAACAAATTGGCGTTTTGAGTTCCTACACATCTGATTCACCCGATTCCTAGCATGTTTATACTTATCCCAGTGTTCCTGACTGTGAGACTTCCTGTATTTCCTCTTTAAAGAGTCCCTCCACCTCATAGCTCTTCGTATCTTGTCGTCCAACCATGGGGCCGGGGGTCTCTTCATACGTACTGGGCGTATAGGAGCATGCTTATCGAACAGCTTTATTATTAAGTTATTTAATTCTGATACCATGTTATCAACAGTTTCTTTACATATTACGGTGTTCCAGTTCATGGCAGCAGCGTCAGACAGAAGCAAATCCTGATTCATTTTGGCAAAGTTACGCTGAAGATAAATTTTAGGCTTAAATTTGGGAGTTTTTACTTTGTACGAAGCATAAATCAAATCATGGTGAGAAAAACCAGGTGCTAAGTATTGTCCATGTGTAGATATCCTGTCAGGGTTGGAGGTAAGGATAAGGTCAAGAAGGCTACTGGATTCGTTTACATGAAAGGTTGTGTTTAGTGGAAGAAAGGATACATTGACAGAAGAAGTAATAAATTTCAGTTTCCTACTGCGCGAGTCATCTTTATGTAAACAAGTGTTGAAATCCCCCATGATCAAATTGTGATCATATGAGGGTATGTAAGACTCGAGCAGTAGTTCTAATGTAGAAAAGTAGTCAACAGTAGGGGGAGCGTAAACGACTCCAAGTAGAAATTTTACAGAATTTAAGTTTAACTCCAGGAAGATATGTTCTGACGAACCAGAATAGGAAGAAGGAGATTGGGAGAGAATTTTAAACGAAATATTGGAGCGGAGGTAAATTGCGACACCACCGCATCCCCTGCCAGTTCGGTCATTACGGATAAGAATAAAACCAGGAAGAGGGTAGTACGTAGAAGGAAGAGTTGGCTTAAGAAATGTTTCAGAGACAAGTAGAGCGTGTATGTTGTTGCTACCGAACGTGGCAAGGAGATCCGGATAGTGTCCAGGAATGCTTTGTGCATTTATGTGGCAGACATTTAGATTCTTGGGGAAAGTCGAGAAGGTATTGTGCAATGCATCCACCAGATGAACAGAAGCCTGACTGACATCAGACTCGTCGTCGGAACTTGTTGATATACAGGAGAAAAAAGCATCAGACTCAGACGAAGAATTATTTGGCATCATGTATAGTATAATAAACTAAATATAAATATATATATATAATTTTATATAGGTACTTAAATTAATTCTAAAGGCTATCTGATTATTATATCTATTACTTCTCACCTCACCTGCCAGTTATTTGTTTAACAAATCTGTCTATCAGTAACAAAGAAATACCAAACACAATCAAATCCGTTTTACATAAAGCAAGCAGGTACCTACCTACAACCACTCAAAAGTACATAAAACTTTTATTTAATTATAAATAATTATTAAATATATTATTTATTTAAATGAATTTAAGAGTAGTAATCGCATTATTTAACTATTAATCGATAACAATGATGGGACATCCCTAAGTAAACATAGAAATAATAAATTTAAAAAAATAAAAAAACTTTGAATGATTGAATGTTAATTACTCTTTGATTGAATTAGAATTTGAATGAACTTGTTTGTACCCATATATGCTATGTTCTACTTGAAAGCAAATAAAATAGCATTTTAACGAATTTTGTATGGAATCTTAGAGAAACGCCAAGTCGAACGACATTCGAAGCGAAATAAAGTGGAAAAAAAAAATTACGCTTAAAGCGACAAGTCAAACATAGGGATAGTCTGTGGTTTGAATGATTGGTTGTTTAGGACTTAAGCATTCTGTACCATGTCCTTCAATATATTTAAAAATAAATAAAAATTAATGATTGGAAAGAGGAACCCGCTTATCACTATAAATATTACTAAAATATGTTAGATATAAGTTTAAAACAGAAAGAAAAAAAAAAACAAATCACTAAGGTATATCAGCAAAAATGAAGAAATCAAAACATTAAGTAAGTATGATTAAACTGCACATTTAGCTACTTTCGCTTTGCTACCCTTGCAGGTCTTAATTTCTTTGTTTTGTCCTCAGATGGTCCCGGTGGATGGATGGCGACAAACTCGCTCAGGTGCGCCTCAGACATCAAACGGTACCGTGTACCATCCTGGAGTTTAACATATACTTGGCAGTCCTGTGACCAGCAGTTGGTCATGCCATACAACTTGCGCCCTTCAGCAAGCAGGTGCCTGCGTGATGGTGTCAAAAATTCAGCAATGGATGTACCGCAGCCCTTTAGCTCCTTTTTTGAGCGCCACAGCTCAGAACGCACATCAAAATCCCGGAATTTTACTAAAATTGGGCGAGGTCTGCTTGGGTCACCCTGTGCGCCTAGTCTATAGCTAAACCTGATGTCCTCAGTCTGAATGCTCTGCTTGAGCTTAGTGGTACAAATCTCAGCTATCCGCTGTGTAGTGTTTTCACCGGAACTTTCATCGATACCTCGAAATAACAAAAACTTTTTACGACTTCTGCTCTCGAGGTCGTCCGTCATTGTTGCAACATGCACAATCTGAGCCCGGAGCAGTGCCAGAGTGTCTCGCACAAAAACCTTGAATTGGTGAAAATCATCGGAAAGCTGCTGCAGGGTGTTGTTAGCCGCAGCATTGACAATTCGGCTCTCGAAGGACTCCATGGACTTTTCAAATTGCTGCTGAAGACTATATAGTGACATTTCTTGCTGGGAAACCATTTTGAACTGTGTTTAGTGATGTTGTGAGAGATAATGGCAGTGATGTGAGACCGAGGTATGTTATGTTATCATAACCACACTATTTTTTAGAATTTTTACTGTACTCATTAATTACACTGGTTAATATTACATTAATAAAGTCTATTGTAACCAAAACTTGGAAGAAAAACAGATTTATATAATAAATAAAAATTTAAGCAAAAAAAAAAAAAAAAAAAAAAAAAAAAAAAAAAAAAAAAAAAAAAAAAAAAAAAAAATTATTATTTATTTATTAAAAACTATTATTCCTTTCAGTTACAGGTAGAATATTGTGTCATTCAATTCCTTTAAACAATATCATTGGCACCGCATCAGACTGGAAAATTCTTATGAATACATTTGAAAATCATTATAGGGTCCCAGATAAACTAGCTGTATCAGCCTATAGGCCAGATATAGTCTTTGCTAGGAACATGAAAAAAGTTATCCTTCTTGAACTTACCATTCTGTGGGAATATTTCAACACATTTAAAAGACTACAACAAAGTCGAATTAATATAAAATTATGCAAATAATAAAATCACTAAAAAATACCAAAAGTACTGGATATGATAACATAAGCACTTTAGTAATAAAACTTAACGCTAATGCGCTAGCACCGCCACTTACACATATAATAAATACATCATTAGAAAGTGATGTATTTCCTGAAGCGCTAAAATTTACAATAGTCAAACCTATATTTAAAAAAGGTGATGCTGAAATGCTTAAAAATTATAGGCCGATTGCTCTCATTCCAATATTTTCTAAAATATTGGAAAGAGTAATTTATAATAGAGTATACCCATTTTTTGAAAATCATAAGTTGTTAGCTAACGAACAAAAGGGATTTCGCAAAGGAAAGTCAACGACTAGAGCCATTTATGATCTACTTAATGAGGTGATACAATGTGTAGACAAAAGGGACATATGCGCCATATTTATGGATATGAGCAAGGCCTTCGACTATGTTGACCACAACATCCTTATTCATAAATTAGAAAACAACGGTGTGCGTGGCGTTGCTTTACAATTATTTAAATCCTACTTAACTAATAGAAAACAAATTACCGAAATAACTAAAATAAATTATAAAACAAAAACGGAGCAAAAATTTTCGTCTGTAAGTAGAATCTCCGAGTATGGTGTACCACAGGGCAGCATCCTAGGACCGTTTCTTTTCTTGGTTTACATAAATCAACTGCCCAAGATCACTAGGTTCCCCATGGTCCTGTTCGCGGACGATAGCACAATGTTGATCAAACGTGAAGACATAAACACATACAAAACTAATATAAATGAAGGACTACAAGAAGTTATTAATTGGTTAACATACAACAACTTACTAATAAATTTAGACAAAACTAAAATAATTCACTTTAGACAAAAAAGACACGCTCCCAATATTACTGTAAGCAACCTGGGGAAGTGTATAGAGTCTGTTAATCACATTAAGTTCTTAGGGGTGACTCTTGATTACACCCTTAACTGGAAAGAACACATTGAAAATATTAGTACAAGAGTAAGTAAATTTGTTTATCCGTTAAGAAGGTTGGTGCTAATTAGTAGCATCGATACTGCCCTCATGGCATATCATGGATATGTTTCATCCGTTCTGCGGTACGGCATCATTTATTGGGGGAATTCGACTAACAAAGAAGCTATCTTTAAAATACAAAAGCGATGCATTCGGGCAATGTGTAGACTAAAATTGACTGACAGTTGTAAACCGTACTTTAAAAAACTAGGGATACTTACACTCCCGTGTCTTTATATTTTAGAAGTTGCTAATTTCGTAAAATCTAATCTAGAACTTTTTCCACTGAGCAAAGATAAACGTAATAGAGTACTAAGATATGGAAATAAATTATGCCCTCCAAGATCACGTACGGCGTTAATATATAAAAGTATAATCTGTATGGGACCAAAAATATTTAATATTATTAACGACGACATTAAACTTTTACCGCATAGTCTGTTTAAAAAGACGTTGACTAAAGTTCTAATTGAAAAATCACATTATTCTGTGCAAGAATTCTTAAATGACCCAAATTGACATCTAAATATTAATTTTAATTTGACCACAACCAGAATTAGATACAATTTTTTTTTTTACTGTGAATTAACATTTTATTTTATTTTTTTGTGTTGTGTAATAATGTAGTTATATGTATCTTTACAATATACATATATAAACAATATTTGTACGCCTCATGGCAGAACACAGCTGCACTTTTATAAACTAGGTTAATATATTAACTAGATTACCTGTGTTGAAACAAATAAATGATTTGATTTGATTTATAATCTCACAGAAGAAATGATCAGGAATGGGTTCAAGACTCAGTGGAAGTTGGTGCGAGAGGAGTTTCAGCGAAATCTTTGCATCACTTACTGAAAGAATTGGGCCTAAGCAGGTCTGCTGTCAATACATTTATGAAACGAGCTTCCAAGACGGCATTATCGGAATCATACAGTATTTGGTTGGGTAGGGAGAGGAGTAGAATAGTAGATGGTGATCGTATAATCGCGCAATAAATTAAAAAAAGGAGCTTTTATCAGTCCCAAGCCCAAGACACCATTCTTCTCATCCACCCATACACGATGGACCCGGCACCCTCACGGTGAATCCATGGAATGTTTAGAAATTAATCTTCTCTCTTCTACTCGTATGTATTCTTTTCTTTCAAATGAATAATAATAGTCGTTGCTGCTGATGCTGCTTTTTCTGCGTCATTTTTCAAATCAAATGCTTAAACTGCATTTTGACAATATACTTACGATAAGTATTTCTAGTATAAAAACACAGTTGGCCTACTTTGAAGAGTTAACATGGAAATTATATACTTACATAACACAACTTGCCAATTTTCTCAACCTAGTCAATGCATTTCTTTGTTATTAAGTAATGAAAGGTGTCTGAAAAAATCCTTAATCCCCAAATGTTTGTGTTTTGTGTAGCTAAATATTTTTTAAATAAATATTGACTAAACATTATGAATTATATATTCTGTGCTAGGCAGTATATCTAAATGATGGGTAAAGGTCTATTTAAAACAATGCAAATTGTAATTTGATCAACGACTTATATTTAGACACTTGGCTCCATCGCTCACAGAAATGCCAAGTTAATTTTAACTATCAAAAGTTCAACACTAATCAATATTGACAACAGGAAGTGAAAACCGTATAAAACCGCGTCTTGTGCCAATCTGTCCCTCAGTCTTCTTTAGAGTTTCATTAAGCGTGCTTAAAGATGGCATTATCATTTTACAATCCACTTGAACCTAGCCGATTATTAGATCAAAACTTTGGCTTGCCAATAACTACCGAAGATTTAATAATACCATCATACAATTTCTATAACCCAAATTATTTCCGCCCGTGGAAAGTGAGCGTGCAAAATGCTATACAAGATTTTGGCTCGGCTATAAGCGACGAAAAGGACAAATTCAAGATTTGTTTAGACGTGCAACAATTTCGTCCAAGTGAAATTATGGTAAAAGCAACCAAAACTGACATAATAATTGAAGGAAGGCATGAAGAGAGAGCAGATGAACATGGGTATATTTCTAGACAATTTACAAGAAAATACAAACTGCCAGATTTATTTGATTCAGACACTGTAATGTCAAATCTAACTAAAGATGGTGTGCTTATAATTACAGCTACTAAGAAATATTTAAAAACTCAGGAACATGAAAGAATTATTCCTATTAAAATGTGTGAAATTTGTCCAAAGGCATTCAAGACAAGTGATATGAAAGAAGAATGTAATAAAAAGGATTTTCTTCAGAAGGAAAAGGCGATGGAAAGAAATACGAAGATGAAGGAAGATGATAAGTTTGAGCAAGAAATGTGTATGAAAAGTAAGATTTCAGACGATAGAAAGATGAGCCAAAATTCAGATAGAATACAAAGTCTAAAAGATGATCATTTAAGTTTGTTAAATGCTGGAGGGGCCTTAAAAATGTCTATGCAAGGAAATTCTGAACAAATGAGTGAAGAAATAATTGAAAAAACATGTGAAAAATTTGATAAATTGGCTGCTAAAAGTGAGTCAGGTTATTCCAGCTTGTCTTGTGAAACAATGCAAAGTAAAGCAGCATCATTTTCTTCATCCACGACTTATGATTTGAAATCATCTAACGAAAAAACATCAGAATATATTAACGAAATAATAGCCACAGAGCTAAAACAGGCAGCAGATATGTAACCTGCAATTTAAAATATACAGGGTGATTTTTTCATGGGTACACCTACAGGTCCACACAATGGCTAAATTCTTACCTATGGAAAATATTGAGCAATGGAAAAACTAACATACTGTGGTGTACCCACCCAATGTGTTTATAAGGATTATATTTTTTAAAGTAATGCTAAAAGGCAAACTAATCGGAAAAAAATATCCTGTATATACATTTTAAGTAATCAATATATTAAATACTGTAAATAATTACAAAGTTACCAAATTTCTTATTTAAATGGGTAGTATAAAATCATATTTTGACTGTCTTAATTTATTTAACATTCTTACAAAATATAAAAAAAACATTTTTATTTACATTTTAAGTATTGAATTTGAGATCATCCATTTCTATGTAAGTAACCATAATGTATATTTATATTTAATTTAATATGAATTTTATAAGTATAATAAACATTTAAAAATTATTTACACAAGTCATTTAAGTGTTTTTTTTTAGTTTCAATACTGTACAGAATATCATCAGTCAACGTAATTTATTCATAATATTTGTCCATAACCGAGCTGGAGACCATTAAACTCGCCCAAACACGTCGGGTATATGGTTCACAGCTCAGGAAAGCCACAAAAAAGAAACTGCAACTTCTGCCCCATATTTACTCAAATTTATCTTTTTCTATAATTATTCACATTGTAGCACACAATTAAACTAAATAACACCACTTTTAACTAACAATATTCACGGTTAAGTAATTTACAAAACAATAAACTTGGACTTTACATGTCCATGCACTCTTCTTTGATAATTGCCACCATAATTTAAAATTACCATTAGCATTCCAAATTTAAAAATATACTTCCTAAGAAAAATATCCACCAGGTGTGGGCTAAGAAAATGAGTGTTGTCAAGGAACATAACACATATTGCCTCTTCATGGTGTAATATTTACTTGCACCCCTCATTTTCCTGTGTCAATAGTACTTCAGTGAGTTGTAATTCTAACAGGAAGAATATTTTATAAATTTTGATATACATCAATGTATTGCCATTATTAATGTTATTGAGCACTACTTTTGTCCTTTTCACTTGGCAGTAGCTCCGAGATACATTTGTATCTAGGTATTATTTGTTAACATCTGTCGTTTTTCACTGATGGGTTGAGATCATGAAAGTAAGTATGAGCCATCGCATCATCAGCGGCCATTCTTAGAGCTGGGTTACAAGTCAGCAGTCTCGTTAGGAGGTCCCTTCCACGGGTTGAAAGTCTAGGAACTATTTGTGCAAGACCTAGACTTGGCTGGTATACAGGGAGGGGTTTGTAGTCTGGAAGTTGGGTTATACCTGGCCATGTATCTTCATTTGGTGTTCCTGTAATTTAAAAAAGTAAATATTTTAAAGAGGGTAGTTTTAAATCTGTCAAACAATGGCAACAAGGATAACACCAACAAGTATAGTAACTAATTGGGAACTACTCTGCAGTAGCAATTTAAGCACGGTCTGAACTATTGGACTAATAATAAGGTAAATCATTTATTACAAAACTATAATTATCTACCTACCTAAATACAGTTATGCAATAATTTAATCAGTGAGACACCTATTTGATTTTATTTCCCATCACTAATTAAAAGAAACTAGTTCACAAGGGTTTCAAAATATGTCCAATTTTACTGCTACTAAATTTCGGATTTTTAGCCATAAATTATGGCATCTAACAGCCAAACTCAATATTCTATTCATCATTTGCTTCCTGAAGATTTAAATTTGGCCCATGTATAGAAGGAATGTCTAATCTCCTTTGCCTGTGTGCTTTTATATTAGGTCACTACAGCAAGTGTAACAACAATTGCAATATATAGCTTGAGTAACTGCAACATAACAGCACTGAGTGCATGCTCGTCATACTGCCACTTTAAATATTAAATTTGGCAGTTTTGGCAGTCCCACTTCTGAAGTTGCCTAAATGTGAAAGCTCTTTAAATCTGACATTTAGCTAGTTTGCGGTTATAACATTTAGCTACAATACAATAGCAACTTAATGAATGTAATGTGAGCCTAGTTCACACATTTCTGCAACTCATCTAAGTTCAGCCCCTGCTGTCTCCAACTCTCCAGGGTGTCACAACTCACTCATTTGAAACTCCTGAGCATGAAAACTGCATTATTAGGTTAAAAAAATACAGCAGTGAATATCTATACCAACCTAATAGTTTAAAAATCCTTTTTAACTGGTCATCTACATCAGATCCAGGAAATAATGGGCGGCCAGAATTTGCAAGTTCAGCAAAAATACATCCTGCAGACCACATGTCAATGCTAGTAGTATACAGCTTAGCACCAAATAACACATCTGGGGGACGATACCATAGCGTCACCACTTCTGCAGAGTAGCATTTAACAGGTATACCAAATGCTCTAGCCAAACCAAAATCAGCCAATTTTAACTCTCCATTCTTGTTTATTAATAAATTCTGAGGTTTAAGGTCACGGTGAAGCACATTGTGACTGTGACAAAATGCTAAACCACGCAATAGTTGGTACATAAACGATTTTACCACATCCAAATCAATTTCACCATTTAGGCTATCAAAGTATTTCTTTAAGTCTTGGTCGCAGTGCTCAAACACCAATGTAAGCTTCTTTTCACTATGAAGGACGTCGTAAAGGCGCACTATATTCTTATGCTTTAATTCTTTTAATAAACATATTTCACGGAGAGCTGACGATGGAACCCCCTCATCATCATCATCTAACCTCACACGTTTTAGTGCTACTATTTCGTGAGATTCCTTATTTTTAGCTTTAAATACTGTGCCGTAGGTTCCTTCACCGATTTTCTCAAGCTTCTCATATTTATGCATAATTCTTCGCAAAATAAATCTGCAAAATCGATTGTTTACCGAATGGCGGATGACATTTGACAGCTGATCAATGTGTTGCCAAGCCAAGATTTCGATTGATTTATTATTATAATTTTACTAATATTTTGAGTAATTTTCAGCTATACAAACATATAAAATATTAACTACTTATAATAATTAATTTATCACAATATTTTAATATATACAGTTTTATATTTATATTTAGCATTTCTGTGAGCTTAATTTGTTGCGTTAGTAAATTGAACGAATTATTTTGCATTACGAAATTGCGATCGCAAACCGATCCAAAGTTGATTTGTCATTTCATTTTATTTTATTCTGCAATTGAAGAAAGAGAGATTATAATTTGTTATATTTTTTGGAATAAATTTACAAAGGTACCTAGGAAGTTTGGAAATTTTATATTACAAGTTACAAAGACTTGCTATTATTCGGTTTTTTATTATTAAATGCGTAATTTTCTGTAATTGTTCTGTAGATGAGCGAAGGCGAAGGTACAATGGTGGATAAGTCTGAGAGTAGTTCTTTTGAGGATTTAGCCTCTGCTGCAGCTAATGAAATCGAAGAAGCAAAACTCGCAGAAGCAGCTGCTAAAGAAGCACAGACACCTGTTGACAAAACCGTGGAATGGGAAGACATTTTAGGATCAGGAACTATTCTTAAAAAGGTACAAAAATATCTACAAATTATTGTTAAATAAAAAACAAGGAAGTTTTAAGCAGATAATGTGACCTACTAACAGTTAGGCAAAGTAAATAAAAGTTTCATAACATTTGATATAAACACAATCAAGGTTATTCCTTAATAAATACTACACATTTAGTTTATAAAACTACTAAAACTCTGATGTTCTATTCCATACTAATATTATTTTTATATATTTTATTTAATTCAAAAGAGGCTTTCTTTGTCTGTATGTCTGTCTTTCTATTGATGAATAGGCTCACAGCGCATTAATAATAATAATAATAAAATTCTTTATTGCACATTAAAATATACAAAATAAAATGAAGTACATACCTTATGTACATGCGAGCTTAATACCTTGTAGGTGTCACAGCGCATTGCTGCAAGCACTGGTGTAAAGTTCATAAAATTATCAATTATCACCACAGTCTATTTCTATTGTCACTAGCTACTTGTCCAGCTTTTTTTTTAAAGTTGGGGTGTCCAAGGCACGGGAATAGTGGGATTTGTAAATCTATGACAAATGTATGTAAGAAAAGTGTATTTCTCGTTGGTACGTGCTGGGGGGTTTGAACCAACCTTTGTAGTATATAAGGAAAGCATTCTTACAACAGAGCCACCAGTGCCACCTTTTAATTTAATTTTAATAGGTATTTATTTTTTATATAAAATATCCAGCATTGGGCTTAACTGACTGTTCCTTGCCAACAACAGCTTGATCCATCCAATATTCTTTATTTACTGTTAACATACATATTTTATATATAGTTACATCTTATATTTAAATAAATAATTGTAACAGAGATGAGTTCAAGTTTTCCTATTCGTCCATAGGAAAATAATAAACAATAACAAGATTACCTCCCATGATCATTATGGGGAAATATCATAATGTTAAAGTTAAACATTTTGGCTATCTTACCTGTCTGTTAGGATTTGAAATGTCACAATTATTATTTAAAATATCACTCGTGTGTTCTGAGACTTTAGATATTTAAGTATCTGTATGCCTAGTGTGACAGTGCAGTTTCGTAAATGCAACTATAGTAGTAGAGTTTTTTTACTGAATTTTCGATGTTCATTGCCTGTTATTATAGCCATACTTGCAATAACACGCAATGTAAAATAAAAAATCGTAACTACAGCAGTTACGTTTTCCGGAACTTGCATTTTACACTAAGCACACTGCTCATATGATTTCTTCCTCAAGCAGTGTGGAAGTTTGGTTGTAGTTTTGATGATGTGTTTTGACAAACTCTGGGATTATGGTAGTGATGATGATACTATGGGGAAGTCTAAACAAAGCAATTATTAATAATTTGTTTGTAGCTAATAAAAGAAGGTGATCCCTCTGAAGGCAGACCCCAACGTACTGATATATGTAAACTCAGCTATGAAGTGCGGCTAAGAGATGGAGGGAGGGAATTAATAGAAAAACGAGATCATATCAAAATCTATGCTTGTGATAATGAGGTGAGTGTATTCCATAATTTGCTGACAAACAGGCCTATATAGTAAATAGGTTGCTTTTATTACATGTGCAGATATTTTTAAACACAGGACCTTATCAGAATTTATAAAAAACCCAGGGTGCTAAGTATAGACACATACTAGGAAAAGCTAGACTCAAGCTCTATCTAGAATAATTATACACATACACACTATATATCTATGTATTTACATATGGAATTTGGAAGGCGCTAGGGAATGAAGAAACAAAGGCTACTTTTGACCTCATTCTATCGAAAAAACGTGTAGCAGCGGGTGACGCCTAGGCATTTCTCTAGTTTTAAATAAAACCTTTTAATATGATATCTGAGTGAGGAAACTTAAATTATTAATTAAGTATATACTTTTCAACTCAGTCCCGAAGGCCAGAAAGTCCCACGATGAGGTGTGGTTGTCTTTAGTCTACACAAAATCCCGTTTACCTGGATCAGTCACACAATACAGTACAATAAATTTGATATTTCAATAAATAAATTTTGCAGCTTCTTCAAGCCTTAGACTTGGTGCTAACACTAATGTTTAAAGGCGAAGTGTGTCTACTGCAAATAGCTCCCAGATTCGGGTATGGAGAAGTCGGACTTAAGTCAGGGGAGAGCCTGGGAACTGTGGGAGAAACTGAGATTATAAAGTATGACGGGCCTGCAATAACATCGGAGACTTGGCTAGAAGCTAGATTTGAACTGCACGATTGGGAAGAAGAACCTGAACATGAGACTTTGTCGATACCCGAAAGAATGGAAATTGGGTGAGATTTTTTTATAGTTACCTGCAAATAAAAATGCGGGAAATTGTGTAGTAACCTTATTTACAAGTACAGTAGCAGACACATGTTTTTTAGCTTTGTTGTAAACTATTGTTATTGTTAATTGTCTTGGTTATTGCTCTGTTTGCTTTTAAAAAAGTAGTAAAGTATCATTATAACCGTTTTCCCTTTCGGGGTGGTCAGAAACCACGCTTATAAATAAGCAGATTCACATTTAGCCAACTTTACTATAGGCCAATCATGTCAAGTGGCAAGCTTGTCGATGTCTCCAGCATACCAAACTCAAGAAATATGATTTAAATATTATTTTAATGTCTTTGTTTACATTAATAAATATTTTTGTGTCCTGACCAGGAATCGAACCCGGTACCTCCGAGTCTAAATGCATGGACTTAACCGCTAGACCACGGAGGCAGTTGTGGTCTATGTATCCACAGTGCATGTTATTTAATTGCTTGATAGTAAATTGCATGAAACTTGGTAAATATACCTAAATATGCTGTATTTCTAGACTGTTTATTGGACCAAAATAGTGTATTAGAGCAATTTGTGGAATCCTACCGTTCGAATCATGCAAACCACTTTTTAGATTGGTTTATTGACACTTCCATCACTTTATATTTTGGATGTTAGCTTATTTGTCAGAAAACACATGTTTAGAAAGATTGCAGATGTCAGCGCTAGAAGTAGGAGGAACCCCTATGATCTTATTGTAGATATAAATCCTAAGAAAACTAAATGTAATAAAAATTGCCTAATTATGTAAGTTAAGTATACAAACTTATAATAAATTACCTAACAAATTAAAATTGTTAGGACAAAATGTTTTTAAAAATCAATTAATAATTTGGTTAAAAGAAAAGATTTTTTAACGATCATAATTGTTTGACTTCATGTTGTGCTCTTTTGGAATATTTGATTCCCACAGAACGGTAAGTTCAATAAGAATAACTTTTTTCAAGTTCCGAGAAAAACACTAAGATGTCTGGCCTATAGGCTGATGCAGCTAGTTCATCTGGGATCCTAGATCCTATAATGATGTTCAAATGTATCAATTTAATTGAAACGTTTTAGTTGTCGCCGCCGTTCCCGCGGTAACTGGTGGTACGGTCGGGGCGAGGCCCAGCTGGCCGTGCAGCTCTACAGGCGGGCGCTGGACGTGCTGGATGAGGGAGAGGGGGGGATCACGGTCCCCACAGCCTCGGGCGCGCTCCCCCCCACCTCCGACGCGCTCCGACAGCTCCTCGACGAAAGGCTCAGAGTACACAACAACATGGCCGCCGCACAACTCAAAGCAGGAGCTTACGAAGCTGCGTTACAGGTAATTTTAAACTCAAAACGTCATTAATTTAATTATTTTTGATTAATTCTACTCCTGCTAGTAGAAGACTAAGCTGTTAGCAGAAGACCAGCAGCTTAGCAGATTCCAGTGACCTGTTAATGTTTAATCTGACTGCGAAAGGAATCTAACAATGAATTAATAACCTTTTAAATTTAGTTATCAGTACCTATGAGAATACAATACCTGGTACAGGCAACCCTGGTATATTTTAACTTAATTCTGACTTGCCTGGTACCCACCAGGCAAGTCAGAATTAAGTTAGACTACATGCCTATGTGCAACCCGAAAGTCGACAAAACGCAAAAACCTCTGCTAATTTAAGAACAATAAATTGAACGTGTTCGGCCTCGGTCCCAGTGCCCCCACATGTGCCAGCCATCCCCCCTTAGAGTGCGGACCGGGACCCGACACACGACCACCGGACACCAGCCACACCATGAGAACCACAATATTTTTATTGTACATAATTTTATTGCACAAAGTACAAAGGCAGAACAGTGGTGTAAATCTATGTCAAATGTACATGAGCTATAAGTGTATTTCCCATTGTTACATGCCCCAGTTCGAACGTGGTCATTGACAAATTCTTGATCGTGTAATAGGATTTATACAAAAAAAGTCTGAATATTGAAGATGAGCATTCCACTTCTGGAGAATTTGGCCTACATTCGCCACGTTGGCAAGTGTCTTATGTCAATTTTTATCAATGAAATTCATTAACAATTGGACCAATGGCTTAATGTGCTCTCCTCCTAATAGGAATGGTGGTATAGAGCAAGGTAAATAAGAATGCCCATTTTTCTTAGAGTAAGAATTTTAAGCAAGAATAAAAAAAAACACGAAATGCTATACAACAAAAAGTATTGAATGGCGCCAATTTTTATTTTTATTTTTTTTAAATTACCATGGTACAAAATACATAAGTCCTAAACAATGAAATGGCGCCAAAACCTAGCTCATGACCGCGCACGCGCTATGGCGGGCGCTGCCATAGACAAGTAAAAATTGGAATCAAAACTTTTTTGTAATGGAACCTTTGCCTTAAAAAAAATAAGTGTTATATAATATGTATGATTCTATTTTTAAAATGAAATATAACATTATTTCGATAGAGATAAAGTATTATAATGTGATTCTATTTTTAAATTTCAGCAGTATGTATAAAAGTACATAAATTTTATTTATTTTACCCTAGCATAAAGACAATTCACAAAATATTTTTTTTTACGTTAATAATTACATACTTTCGATCCCACCGATTTGAAATCCAGTGTTTTATCTATAATAAAGTACCTGGTCATAATAAAGACCCTAATTGTATAAATAGCGCTTTGTAACTATTTCATACATAAATTTTAACCAATTCACTATTTAATTAAATTAAATTTTAATACTGGGGTATAAGAGATGTTGTAATTAAATTAAAAAAAACACAAATAATTGTTATGATTATTGAATTGTATTTAGTTGAGGCACGCTGCAAAAAAGTTAGGGCATGGTTTTGGGCAATCTCTTTATAAGTATTACATGGATTCACTGTGCCGGACAGCGTTCTTACAACTGAGCCGTTTGTAACCTCATTTTAAACCTTGGTAATGACAAATCCTTGTTACTTTGATTGTTTTAGGCAGTAACCTTTGTACTAAGTTGTCAGCCGTCCAATGCTAAGGCTTTGTATAGGAAGTGCAAGATACTGACTGCCATGGGACGGAACTCGGAGGCTTTGGAAGCTGCCCGGGCTGCTGCAGCAGTCGCACCAGAGGATATAGGTAAACATATCCATACTAACATAAATTGTAAAAAAAGTAAATGATCATCATGACCGTTTCCCTTTCGGGGTGATCAGAAACTACGCTTATAAATAAGCGGATTCATATTAAGCCAACTTTACTATAGGCCAATCATGACAAGTGGCAAGCTCGTCGATGTCTCCAGCGTACCAAACTCGAGAAATATCACAAATAAATTAAATGTATTTATTTACATTAATAAATATTTTTGTGTCCTGACCCGGAATCGAACCCGGAACCTCTGAGTCTAAATCCACGGACTTAACCGCTAGACCACGGAGGCAGTAAAAACGAACAGTAGCCGAATATTCGTTACAAATTTAAATATATACATTTTCAGGTACTAGACGTGAAGTACAGCGTTGTGAACAAAAAGCAAACAGAGAGAGGTCAGTGGAAAGGAAACTGGCTCAAAGAATGTTAGGAACAAATAAGGCTCCGGACTCCAAACCTGACAAGAAACCTTCCAACTCTAAAGTAAGTAATGGCACTAGTTATGAGCGCTGCTACTAGCTAATTCCTTTGGGTATTATATTTGGTACCCTGGGTTGCAATGCAATGGAAGTTGGGGGAACCTCCTATAAAATGTTCTAAGGTGATATAAGTCACAGAAGCCTCCTATAAATTTTTACAAGGCGATATAAATTGGGGGAGCCTCCTATAAAATTAAGCAAGGCGATATAAGCCGTGAGAGCCTCAAAAAATGTTCTAAGGCGGTATAAGTCGGGGGAGCCTCCTATAAAATGTTATAAGGCATGTACGTTCGCTCATATATTTTCATACAAAGCAAAGCAAAGTCGCCAAAGTTACATGTGTCTAAACTGTTTTAATTAAAAATCGCGCTCCTACCCTCATTATTAAAAACTATATTAACTTGAGCCTAAGCAGGTCTGCTATCAATACATTTATGGAACGAGCTTTCAAGACAACATTAACGTAATCATACAGTATTTTGTTGGGTAGGGAAAGGAGTAGAATGGTGGATGGTGAACGTCTTGTTGTGCAATAAAAAAGGGAGATCTCTATTGTAAACCAGCCTGTAGTCACAGGTCTTACACTATTTTTCTTTCTCTTCATGATGGATGGAAATGTGAATCCGCTTCTTTATAAGCGGGGTTTCTGACCACCCCGCAAGGGAAACGATCGTGATGATACTACTAATGTTAAAAATATGCCCGAGCCGACAGTTTTAACGAGTCGATTAAAATTGGCATTTAATGTACATGCTTACGGCTGACCTTCAAAATAAAACTGTCGCCTCGGCTGTATTTTTAACTTTAATTTTATAATGCTCTCACGGCTTATATCGCCTTGCAAAATTTTATAGAAGGCTCCTCCAATTTATATCGCCTTGTAAAATTTTATAGGAGGCTTCCCCGACTTATATCGCCTTGGAATTTTATAGGAGGCTCCCCCAATTTATATCGCCTTGTAAAATTTTATAGGAGGCTTCCCCGACTTATATCGCCTTGGAATTTTATAGGAGGCTCCCCCAATTTATATCGCCTTGTAAAATTTTATAGGAGGCTTCCCCGACTTATATCGCCTTGGAATTTTATAGGAGGCTCCCCCAATTTATATCGCCTTGTAAAATTTTATAGGAGGCTTCCCCGACTTATATCGCCTTGGAATTTTATAGGAGGCTCCCCCAATTTATATCGCCTTGTAAAATTTTATAGGAGGCTTCCCCGACTTATATCGCCTTGGAATTTTATAGGAGGCTCCCCCAATTTATATCGCCTTGTAAAATTTTATAGGAGGCTTCCCCGACTTTACCGCCTTAGAACATTTTATTTGTCTTCTCTTTTCTCCCTTTTTTCACTTCCTATAGTGAGACATCAGTTTACACAATTAATATCAGCTCTTAGGGATATGATATATATTTATGCGGGATCCAATCGAATATGGTTGTTGTGTTCTCAGATGCTGGTGTGGGGATCTTTGCTCCTGAGCCTGCTGGTGGGGGTGGCCAGCGTGTTGGTGTACCGGTACCGCACTCACTCCGCACAACATTGATAATTTTGTCCCCTCAAGTGTGTATTTAATTATAATTATTTTTTACTATAATAATATATAAAATAAAAAAAAAGGATTCGGACCCAGTATCTCTAGCTGTCAATCAAAAATGCAGTTACTGTAATAGTTACGATTAAAGTTAAAAATACAGCCGAGGCGACAGTTTTTATTTTGAAGATCAGCCGTAAGCATGTACATTAAATGCCAATTTTAATCGACTCGTTAAAATGGTCGGCTCGGGCATATTTTTAACTTTAGTAGTATCAACACGACGGTTTCCCTTTCGGGGTGGTCAGAAGCCACGCTTATAAATAAGCGGATTCACATTTAGCCAACTTTACTATAGGCCAATCATGACAAGTGGCAAACACGAGAAATATCAAAAATAATTTTTGCATTAATAATTATTTGTGTGTCCCGACCAGGAATCGAACCCGGTATATATACCTCCGAGTCTAAATCCACGGACTTAACCATACAAAAAAATAAATAAAAAATAAACTATAAGTAAAAAATGTCCTCTAGAGACGACCCTTCAGTGATAGTCCCAAGAAGACTGGCAACATTTCCCCTCTGTATAGCTAAGCTAATACGTTGGCGGAAATAATTGCCAGCTTTTCTGTCTCCAGACTTTTCCGTTAGCCGTTTGGACAACTCTTTGGCCAGATCCTTGGCCAGACGCTTTTTAATACTTGATTTTTGTTCTTACAGGCTATAGTGTAAAACGAAGAAAGATTAAAAAAGGTAACGTTTGAAATAAAAATTAAACTGTAAACATAGTATATCTATTGTATTGTCCTAGACATTATATTGAACTAGTTCAACTATATTTTCTGATTACTTTTATCCTTTTGAAGGAAGTTTTTGATTTTTTATTGTACTTAAATACTTATGGCAGGTTCGTAAAAAAATAAGGCGTTTTCTTTAAAATAAGGGTGGAAATACGCTCAGACCTTAGCCACCGGAACTACATTGAGAGCATCACCAAAACAGCGTCAAGAAAGCTCGGAATACTGAACAAGGTGAAGCGGTTTTTTCCGCCTTCAATTAGACTGTTGCTGTACAAAGCACAGATCAGATCATGTATAGAATACTGTTCTCACCTTTGGGATGGTTCCGCCAAGTACCTCACAGATGCTCTCGATGTCCTGCAGAGGCGAGCTGTACGAATTGTGGACGATGCCACTACATCTGGAACTCTCGAATCCCTGCAGCTTCGCCGAGATGTGGCTTCTCTGATCGTGTTCTACCGGCTATACTATGGTGAGTGCTCCGAAGAACTCTATAACCTAATCCCTCCCTCTCCATTCCGCAACCGAACCACACGCACAGGTCAGAATATGCACCCACATACCGTAGTCACCATCCCTTCGCGTACATATAAATTTGGGGACTCATACATCTGTCGTACGATAAAGATGTGGAATGCTCTTCCAGCCTCTGTGTTTCCACTTTCCTATAATTTGGAGTCCTTCAAGCGAAGTGTGAAAAAGCATCTAGTCAAGCCGGCATAGTGTTAGGGACTGATGGCAGTTACGAGTATCTGACTTCAGTTGCTAACATTCATGGACCTTGCGCGCCACTTACCATCAGGTGGGCCCAAGGTCACATGTCGTGCTAGTATAAAAAAAAAAAAAAAAAAAAGTCTTTAGCGATGTCACCGTGCGGGTGCCGTGTCTATTGTGGGGGGGAGAAAGGATTTTTTTAAATATTTTCCTCCACCGCATTAAAAGTCACATTTTTTCTAAATTAACATACATATATATGCATTCATATATATTTTTTGCCGGGAATCGATAACTGTTGTTATTTATCCTTTCAGAAACCAACAGTTGTTTTTTTTTTTTAAAGAAAACGTTTTTTTTTGGAATTTTATAGTGGGTATGATTTTTAGCGGTATTTTTTTTATCATGATGACTTTTCTAAATATATTTTTATTCCTGGCCACATTTAGTATAAGGTTATTGATTTGATTTATTACGCTGGTCAACAATATATTTATATCCTCGTTTTTTTTTAACGTTTATATATTAGCTCTTAGAAAAACAGTGTTGCCATATATTAACAACAAAAATAAATCAGAGCAAAAAAACATTATTTATTTTGTTGACCAGTGTTATCAATCCGCTATAAAAGCCACGTCTGTTATAGAGAAAGCTGTTACTATTTATAGCCTAAATCACATTTATTATATAGACCTCTAAATAACCAATCACAAACGAGTATTCAAATTGATCTAATTTGATTGGTCGATTATTTTTTCTTATGATTATTGTCTTATGAGGGTTGCTCTTGCTCGCACAATCCAATATTTTCAAAGATATTTCAAATAGTTATTTAGTCTATGAAGACAAAGCATTCCATGGATTCACCGTGCGGGTGTCGGGTTCATCGTGTGTGGGTAAGAGAAGAGAAGAATGGTTTTAAAAACAGGAGGGCTACCTTTTTTATTTTATTGAGCGATAATACGCTCACCATCCACCATTCCACTTCTCTCCCTCCCCAACCAAATACTGTATGATTCCGTTAATGCCGTCTTGGAAGCTCGTTCCATAAATGTATCTCCTGCAGACCTGCTTAGGCCCAATTCCTTCAGTAAGTGATGCTAAGATTTTGCTGGAACTCCTCTCGCACCAACTTCCACTGCGTAAAGCTGAGTCTTGAACCCGTTCCTGATCATTTCTGTATGATCATAATATTTATTCGACTTCATGTTGTGGTCTTACTTACTTACTAGGGAATTAAATTACGGACACATTGGACAAACAGTGTAAACTCCATGTAACGTCACTGGATTTACCGACAAACTCCCTAAAGCGTCGAAATCAATTGGCTTTGGTTGGTTTAGCTTGTCTTCCAATGGCTTTGGTTGGTTTAGCTTGTCTTCCAATAGCTTTGGTTGGTTTAGCTTGTCTTCCAATGGCTTTGGTTGGTTTAGGTTGTCTTCCAATAGCTTTGGTTGGTTAAGCTTGTCTTCCCAATGGCTTTGGTTGGTTTAGCTTGTCTTCCAATGGCTTTGGTTGGTTTAGCTTGTCTTCCAATAGCTTTGGTTGGTTTAGCTTGTCTTCCAATGGCTTTGGTTGGTTTAGCTTGTCTTCCAATGGCTTTGGTTGGTTTAGCTTGTCTTCCAATGGCTTTGGTTGGTTAAGCTTGTCTTCCAAAGGCTTTGGTTGGTTTAGCTTGTCTTCCAATGGTTTTGGTTGGTTTAGCTTGTCTTCCAATGGCTTTGGTTGGTTTAGCTTGTCTTCCAATGGCTTTGGTTGGTTTAGCTTGTCTTCCAATGGCTTTGGTTGGTTTAGCTTGTCTTCCAATGGCTTTGGTTGGTTTAGACCTAGACTACATTTGTCAAAAGTACATCCAGATTTGTACTTGGGATATAGTAGATGTGCGAGCGAGAGGGATGCAAAACCGTTAAATCATCTTTAAGATTAATTGTTATTTGGGAAATAGGTTATATAACTATTAACAAATTTAATTTGTATTTTTATTTCTTTATATTGATTGTTTCATTGAGATATTTGGAGTTTTTAGATGGTCTCCATTTTGGTAAAGTATTATCACGACCGTATCCGTTGCGGCGTGGTCAGAAACCACGCTTTTTTTTAAGAAACTGATTCACAATTAGTCAACTTTACTATAGGCCAAGTCCAATTTACAACACCACCGTTCCCGTGCCTCGGAGAGCACGTTAAGCCGTCGGTCCCGGTTCCACTAATACCAACTTGTGGAATCGTTAATAAATTGTTATTAAAAGAATTTGACATTAGATCCTCGCCAAGCCGCCTGGCCAGCATGCTGTCCGTAAAAGTGACGCCGCATATCCGACGCAGCGACCTCTATTCTACTGCATTAACTCAACTCTCATGCGTAAAACAAAATGGCTGACTTAATTCTCAATGTGACAGTCTCTATAGCATTTACTTTTATATTCTAGCGTTATGTATACCTATTCAACTTATATTTGTTGTACGTCGTGCCAAATTACTCAAGAAATTCTATATTTGTTGATATTACGGACGTCTACATTTCGGTAAACGGAAATTAGTTTTTGCTTAAAGTTCCACAACATTTTCCACAAGATTTTTTGGGAGAACTTGGCCTACATTATCCACGCTGCATTGGCCAGACGAGTTGTTAGTTAACGATTCTACAAGTTATATTAGGGGCCGCCCATTAATCACGAGATGTTTTTTAAGCATTTTTAGACCGCGGTTTTGGTGGTACGTGGTGAAGTTTAAGATTAACCCCCCCTTCCTTTTCGAGCCTCACGAGTTTATTGGACAGCCTCTTAGTGGAATAGCTTAACAGCGTTCAACACTTTTGCATCCCCCGCACACACAGTACAGTATTTTTAAAGATTCTAGTACTGTTGAGAAATGTACTCTACTAACTTCCTAGAGTGTTTGTTATAACCTTAGTATACATTTTTGGATACATGCTGGACAACAAGATCTATAACTATTCCAAATCCAAGTAAATCAGACCAGTAATTGTCGAGATAGTAGTTTGCAGGCAGACACTACCTCAATCTTGTGCAAGACCAGTACCACGATTTAGCCAGTTTTGGTCCAACCCGTCTGGCCAGCGTGGCGAGTGTAGACCAAATTCTCCAGATATATGTGGCTGGAAGCCGCCAACAGTGGAGGTCATGGTGATGATGGTTGCCCAGTTCGCGCACTGGCGGCTTTAGACTTTCCACCGATATATTTAAAATATAAAAAACCTTTTACCGATAAGTAGACGTGCCAGACATATAGTATATTGTTATATATATTTGTTTTTTCTTGTTAGAATAAGTACAAAATAAAGCATTATATACCTTGCATTCCATATGATCTTTGACTACTAATTGATAATATTGCATACCTAGATCAAAAACTCACAAGATAACTTGTTTCACAATACATATATTTATTTATTTATTTAAACAATTTATTGCAAATAAAAACCTAGTACATAGGCGAGCTTGAACACCATAAGGCATTCTTCACCTGCTTACCTTGGGGATCATGAAAGGTGATGGGCAGGATGGAGAGAATATGGAAATATTTACACATTTATAGCACTTAAAAATACATATTAAGGGACTTCCGAACTTTGACAGTTGATAACGGCCATCTTGTTGAAGCTACATCTGTCAAATTAGTTGTCATTTATTTAGTTCTGTTTTGCCAAATCACCATGGAGGGATATAGCATTCAACAACACATGCGAATAATAAAATTGTTTTATCAAAATGGGTCAGTCCGGGCGCTTTCCTATTTTACGGTCACCATAATCGTCCAATTTGCAATGCGGTAGATTTGACCCCGTCTTGTGGAGTTTTCTTAAGTCGCAGGTGGATGCAAATAAGTCACATTCTACAGAGGTTTTTGGTCTAGGTGTGCTGTATTATTTAGTTTAAAATATTTTCTTATCCAAAAACAATTTGTCTTGTTTTTGGATAAGGTTTTATTGGCTTATAATTGGACACAGTTACACAAAAATCCACAATTTTCAGAAATTTAATTTTCGAATGTCAATTATGTCTTGAGATGTCTTTATTATTAAAAACGATTCAGATAAAAAATACCTTTATTCACATATTCTAAATGTTTTAAATATTATTCTAAGAAGTTTCCTCAACGGGTCCTCCACTCAACATTTCCGTCCAGCTGTCAAACGAAAATTAACCACGCGTTCGTTTTATAGCATTTCCAACATTTCGTAGCAACTTCATAAGCTAGTTTTTGTTAAGAAATACCACTTTTTTTAACAATGCTAATATTTCTTAAATATAACGAGTTGTACTTTTTGACAAGTATTTTCGTTCATGTTTTATCATACCATGGCGGCATCCAACACACATGATATTATTATGGTCTTTGATTTTATTACATAAAATCGTTTAAAATAACTTTTTAACAAATATAATAGAAAACTATAAAGTATATAAAAATGGTAAACAAACAATTAACGTTAATGACATCTGTCAAAAAGTAACATCAATAACCCTCCTTTCAACACGGTACTGACATACGAAATTAGCATCAAATGTTAGAATTTTCATTAAACGAACAACTTGTGCTAAAAAAAGTGGTATTTTCATGCTAACATTTCTTAAAACGAACGCGGCCTTAGTCTGTAATTGAGACGAATAAAATTCAAAATGGCGTCCAATATACCAGCTAACGGCTGACCTTCAAAATAAAACCGACGGCTCGTCTCTAATTTTAACTTTAATTGTAACTATTACAGAAGACTTAATTTTAGTTTGACAGCTGGAAGGAAATGTTGAGTGGAGGACCCGTTGTGGAAACGCCTTAGTTCCAACTTCAATGGCCTATAACTTAAAACTTACTTAATGTGGATTGGATTTTTTTTGCGTAATAATAACTAATGGGGTGTATCACTAACTTTTTATCACGATAGATGGCGCATGATAGATGGTACCTAATAGAATTGTCAGTTGCATAGAAATCTGGTATTTTTAAAACGAAAATTTTTATTTTTTGTATATTATCCCGAAGTGAGCAGCTTTTAAGTGTACAAATTGAGATTTCTAAGCGAAATCAAAGATATGGTGATCTTAAAATTGCCGATCTTTAATTTTACCCTTATTTGTTCGCTTTCTTAATTCGTCTTTTAAGGTAGGTAACGTTAAAATAGATTTTTCAATTATAAAAACAAGGTACCATTGCTGCTAGCGACATCTACAAGAAGCTGGGAGTTTATATGTATATATTTACAAAAAAAAAGTAGAATATGTAGTTTATCAACCATCTAGTTTCCGTAACAAAAGCCTCGTAGCTTACCACGGAAACTAGATGGCGCTGTGTGACCTGTCTGGAAATATTTACTTATTATTATTATTATTTGCCTGATACACCCCATTAATATCAATAGGTTTAAAATAAAGTTAATTGTAATAAACTAAATTAGTTGTCAAGGGTTTTTAGAAGTTTAAAATAACACTCAAATATTTTTGTAATAAATTTATTTCTCTTAACAACTTTGGTGCTTGCAAATTACATACAAATTTTAGTCACTTCAAATACATTAATCTAAAAAATCCCTTCAACCATAATTATTGAAAATCTAAAATTATCATGCCAATGTAGAAGGCTGTCTGAAAACTACTAGATTTATTAAATATATATATATATACACATATACTGCGTGGAATTTGTTAAAAAGCAAATATATTTCAGTAATATCTTAAGTTACGGTGCAGAGAAGTTTTCCTAAAATAATCGTCACTCATACTGAGCCTAATCAACGAATCAGAGGTCGACGATCGCGCGAGCGTTGGTTTACATAATTCTTTCTTTCTCTATTTTGTCTCGGCTGTGGGCGAGATCAATTAATAATAACACTTCCAAGCCTTTAGATATCGCGATTTTCAGATGCGGCATTCACCATGCAGAAGTGTTTTGTTTTTCGGATAATGATTTTTATTTTAAAAAAAGTGACTTTTTTATTTCAAATAGAGATTCTACCAATGACACCTAAAGCTTAAAAATATATTTGCTCTTTTGAGAATTACACGCGATATATATATATTTAATTATCCACGGGGGTTACGTGTAGAACACAACAACCGACAAATGCTTTGTTGACATTCGTTCACCATTTCATAAATTTCTGTTTTGAGCTCTGGAGTTGTCTTGTAGATTATTTGCTCACACTTTTCCTTTCAGAAATCCCTTAAGAGAAAATGAAAAAATCAAAATGGAATGCCTCCGTGATCTAGCGGGTAACTCCGTGGATTTAAACTCGGTACGGGTTCGATTCCCGGTCGGGACACAAAAATATTTATTAATGTAAATAAATACATTTAATTAATAGTAAAGTATTATCACGACCGTTTCCCTTTCGGGGTGATCAGAAACTACGCTTATAAATAAGCGGATTCATATTTAGCCAACTTTACTGCCGGCCAATCATGACAAGTGGCAAGCTCGTCGATGTCTCCAGCGTACCAAAGGAGAGAAATATCACAAATAAATTAAATATACTTTTGTGTCCCGACCAGGAATCGAACCCGATACCTCCGAGTCTAAATCCACGGACTTAACGGCTAGACCGCGGAAGCATTTAATTTATTTATAATTTAATTAATATTTAATTTATTTGTGATATTTCTCGACGAGCTTGCCACTTGTCATGATTGGCCTATAGTCAAGTTGGCTAAATATGAATCCGCTTATTTATAAGCGTGGTTTCTGACCACCCCGAAAGGTCGTGATGATACTTTACTTCTAATTGTTGACAAATGGAGGTGGACTTTGTAGAACCGCCGCAATGTTTTCAAGCGAACGAATACGCCACCTGTTTTAACATGATTTATTAATTAAATTCCCCACAGTGGCTCGAGATGCAAGACGATGACCAAAAACATTGCGACATTTTAACCGTCTTTGTAACCAACATTTCAGTAGTAGAAATGCTTAAATTCAAGTAGTTTTTCGACACCCTTTTTATTTATTATTCTTGTTTATCCAGCGATGTAGAGTAAGGTTTATTTCATACATTGTTCCAAAAGTTAATCCGGTCTAATAAAAAAATAAAAAATACTTATAAAAAAATAAATAACAAAAAGAATAATTCAAGGATTGATTTGATAATTATGGATTTAATATTCAATACAAATCAAAATGGCGGAAGGGGAAACACTTATAATAAGTTAGGAATGTGATTGTCTTATAAATACAACCTAGGTAATTGGTATGGTCTGGGTTTGTAGATGTCAAAATCTATGTGGTTAATATCAATAAAGAAATGCATAAACATTACATTGTGTATTATTTAGTTGATCCAATGAAAATAATTTATTGTAGGTGGCGGCAGGTAACTAGCTTTGAAGGCGATTACTGCACTGCGACTGGAGAGCTAATCAGATCGCACGATATGTACCCCCGCCTCCTTTATACATTATTTTCGATTTTTGTCTAATTTTAGATTATGTTAGACTTGAAAGCAAAGTTTGTTTTTTTACCGATTTTGTATAAAAACCATAGGACTTACAAAGGAAATAAAGTGAGAAAAAAATAGCAAGAACATAACGTTTTTGGTCCGCTAAAATCCGTCCGTCCTTCAACCATCAGGTCTATCACGTAGTGATGGTAATGCGGATGGTATGTTTCTAATGCCATGAAGTTTAGAGAAGATGTCTGGGATGCCACCTGTGTGGATGCCACCTTTGCCGCTTGCCACATTTCCCTAACTCAAAAGAGACCGATTCTAAGGTGTAGATGATGAGTTTTTTCAACGAAGATTTGCTAGATAAAGGTCACATTGTTTATTTCAGCCAACGACGTGTCTCATAGACATACGTCATGTCAACAGATAATCAGCATCTGCAACTGGCTGTTAATCAATTATATGTAGATATAAAAATTAATCAAAATCCTCCATGGTCTAGCGGTTAAGTCCGTGGATTTAGACTCAGAGGTACTGGGTTCGATTCCTGGTCGGGACACAAAAATATTAATGTAAATAAATACATTTAAATAATATTTAATTTGTGTTATTTCTCAAGTTTGGTACGCTAGAGACATCGACGAGCTTGCCACTTATCATGATTGGCCTATAGTAAAGTTGGCTAAATGTGAACCCGTTTAATTATAAGCGTGGTTTCTGACCACCCCGAAAGGGAAACGGTCGTGATGATACTACTACTAAAAAAATTGTCATTATTTAAAAACTACTACAGTATTCAATTTTTAATAATAAATTTTCAAAAATCTGTTTTATGTAAATAATAATAATAAACTAATGTGATATTTGACAATATTTCTTGTGTCCTCACTAGTCGAACTGGTTCAAATAATAGTGACATATGATATACAAGTATATATATTCGTATACACTATAGTAATTGCCTTTTTTCTGAAAGAGGGTATAATAAAATATTTTTTATCTATGTTTACAAGAATATTTGACTGCAGCCCGGCTGGTATGGGCTTTCTTGAATCTTAAATTGACGGTCTCTTAAACTTAACCAATAAGGCTAAAATATTTTTGGAAACTACCCTCTTAAATGTTATGACTTAGTTAAAATTTTTGAGAACCAATTTGCCGCGTGCGCAATTCCATTGATCTCCATAATGGTTAACAAAGCTATTATAGTAAATATTGTTGCTACGAAATCGTAGAGCAACTTCGGTGAGAAGACCGTCCATACGAACAGATGGTGACGGAATACCGCCGCTACTACGGTATAAATTGATAAAGAATAAACTCGTTGTAATGTTAATATGTTTGTACAACGCCACACTGATTGTAGATATCTGGAAGAAAAAATATATATTCATCTGGAAATTCTACGAAAAAGGATTCAACTAGACCAATAGTCACATACAAAATTACTGCGATAAACTGGCAAGCGGACCTCTACGAACATGCTATCTCTTTCTCTCGGTCAGAAATAAAATAACATCATTTATCATCATCATTATATATAGCCCCTAGAACACAGCGTCCTAGACCTCCACTGCTGGAGATGGGCCTTCCAGAACATATATGTGGAGAATTTGGCCTACACTCGCCACGCTGGCCAGACGGCTTGGCGAGGACATGATGTCAATTTTTAATGACAATTTATTAACGATTCCACAAGTTAGTATTAGTGGAACCGGGACCGACGGCTTAATGTGCTCTCCTCACACGGGAACGGTGGTGTTGTAAATCTATGACAAATGTACATAAGAAAAGTGTATTTCACGCACGTTAAGCCGTCGGTCCCTAGCGTAGAAAAGTTGTTTCTATCAATAGAACCACATTTTAGTCTAACGTATGTATTTATTTCTTTTAACACACCCTCTCACAGACACTCATACACATTCATATAACACACAGAGAGGTTACACGAAATTCCTAAAATACCCACCAACAGACCTATAATTCTCTTTTTTATTATTCAAATTCCTAAGATACCCACCAACAGCCCTATAATTCTCTTTTTTATTATTATTAAAATTCCTAAAATACCCACCAACAGCCCTATAATTCTCTTTTTTATTATTATTAAAATTCCTAAAATACCCACCAACATCCCTATAATTCTCTTTTTTATTATTATTGAAATTCCTAAAATACCCACCAACAGCCCTATAATTCTCTTTTTTATTATTATTGAAATTCCTAAAATACCCACCAACAGCCCTATAATTCTCTTTTTTATTATTATTAAAATTCCTAAAATACCCACCAACAGCCCTATAATTCTCTTTTTTATTATTATTAAAATTCCTAAAATACCCACCAACAGCCCTATAATTCTCTTTTTTATTATTATTAAAATTCCTAAAATACCCACCAACAGCCCTATAATTCTCTTTTTTATTATTATTAAAATTCCTAAAATACCCACCAACAGCCCTATAATTCTCTTTTTTATTATTATTAAAATTCCTAAAATACCCACCAACAGCCCTATAATTCTCTTTTTTATTATTATTAAAATTCCTAAAATACCCACCAACAGCCCTATAATTTATTTTATTACTATGCAAAGTCATACCATATAATAAATAATTTAGATACTTACTCCTCCCAAGTGTTGTATGTCGTAGATAGAGTGGCGAAGAGATTTATACCGGCCAAAGCTGGTCCGGCGTACGAGTGGAGTCCCATCCGGAGAGCAACCCGTCCCGGACAGTACGACCCCAGGCCCACGTACCCCGCACCCAAATCTACCGACGCCAGACTATTCGAGTTACCCTGGAGTTAAAAAAAATATATATCAAAATATCATGACGACCGTTTCCCTTTCGGGGTGGTCAGAAACCACGCTTATGAATAAGCGGATTCACATTTAGCCAACTTTACTGCCGGCCAATCATGACAAGTGGCAAGCTCGTCGATGTCACAAGACGCAGTTTATTTTTTGCAGTTTTCCCGCGCTGTGAACTCCCATATTTTACCCGACGTTGGGCTATTATGCCGCGAGTGACTCCAAGAAAAGCATCAAATTTTGCAACATCTGGAATTTAATGATAACCTCATTAACTTATAAAAAGATATATTACTTCAGACTTGGCTGTATGGGCCTTTGCCTTCCCTATCACCTCATAAAAAAATATCTTACCTGATAGAAGAAAAACAACACCCCAATCCAAATATGACTAAGGCATAGACTTATAGTGTCCAGAACTTCTTTTCTTTTCCCTCTAATGTCTAATAAATTATGATTTATACATTGTCCAGTCAAAACACACGTAAAATATATACTTGGAACCATAATTACATTATGTGGCCTCATTAAAAGCGTTACAATAAGCATCATATCATTCATTACTATATGAGAAACAGATTTAACTAATTTCAACTTAATTTCGTCAAAATTAATCGCATCATTCGAATAAACAACATCCTCAACCTTGTCTTTGGTTTTGAAGTATTCGAATTCGGCTTTCGATTTGGAATTGTCTAAGCCGCACTTTTTGAACGTTCCGGTAAACGTCAAAACTTCAACTGTCATTTGTATTGTCAAAATTATCCAAAATATGTTGACTATGGTCACAGTGTCATATTTAATTGTTTCTTTATTAGGATTTGGCAAACTTTCCGTTACAATTCTGTAAGTAATTATGCAAATTGTGGCCAAAATTGTAAATATTGTGTTAAGATGTAAGCAGTTTTTGGTGTGGCGTAGATTCCATAGGCAAATCCCAGTCGTCGCAAGCGTTCCTGAAAAACAATTAGATTTGTTTTTTTTAATAAATAATTATTTTATAGCATTAACTGCCTCCGTAGTCTAGCGGAGGTACGGGTTTGATTCCTGGCCGGGACACAATAATTTATTTGTGATATTTCTCGTGTTTGGTACGCTAGACATCGACGAACTTGTCATAATGAGCCTATAGCAGATGAGTCGGAAGGTCAAAAATTACAATTTACAAAATTGCCTCCGTGGTCAAGCGGTTAAGTCCGTAGATTTAGACTCGGAGATACCGGGTTCGATTCCTGGTTGGGTCACAATAATATCAATTTAAATATTAAAATAAATAAATTTTATTACTATTTCAGTTAGTTCTCGAGTTTGGTACGCTAGTACGGGCTTGACACTTGTCATGGGCCGGCAGTAAAGTTAGCTAAATGTATGTATGATTTATTAAAATTTATAAATTATGATTATTTATAAATTATGAAATTTATAAATTTATTAATTTATGATTTATAAATTATGTATGATTTTGACCACCACAGAAGGTCGTGATTAAGTCACGGTGGAGGGGTGAGGAGAAAAAGTAAAGAACCACAAATAAAAGACAGTGACGACGCTAGTCACGGGGGAGGGGGGCGGTGAAAAAGTAAAGATCCACAAATAAACGACAGTGACGACGCTAGTCACGGGGGAGGGGGGCGGTGAAAAAGTAAAGAACCACAAATAAACGACAGTGACGACGCTAGTCACGGGGGAGGGGGGCGGTGAAAAAGTAAAGATCCACAAATAAACGACAGTGACGACGCTAGTCACGGGGGAGGGGGGTGGTGAAAAAGTAAAGATCCACAAATAAACGACAGTGACGACGCTAGTCACGGGGGAGGGGGCGGTGAAAAAGTAAAGAACCACAAATAAATGACAGTGACGACGCTAGTCACGGGGGAGGGGGGCGGTGAAAAAGTAAAGAACCACAAATAAACGACAGTGACGACGCTAGTCACGGGGGAGGGGGCGGTGAAAAAGTAAAGAACCACAAATAAATGACAGTGACGACGCTAGTCACGGGGGAGGGGGGCGGTGAAAAAGTAAAGAACCACAAATAAACGATAGTGACGACGCTAGTCACGGGGGAGGGGGGCGGTGAAAAAGTAAAGAACCACAAATAAACGACAGTGACGACGCTAGTCACGGGGGAGGGGGCGGTGAAAAAGTAAAGAACCACAAATAAATGACAGTGACGACGCTAGTCACGGGGCAGGGGGCGGTGAAAAAGTACAGCTGGTTGAGAGATAGAAATGTTGCCTAATCCTTGTTAATCGATTTAAATGTTTTATTTTTTATAATAGTACGACATGTGACCTTGCGCCCACCTGATAATAAGAAGCGCGCAAGAAAATAAATAAATTTAGTTATATTAGACATACATCATCATATAATTACCTATAAGCAAATGAGCTTGTAAAAAGATAGAATTGTTGGGATCGTTGAGCCAATCAGCTGTGTCCGGTAAAAACAACCAACGGTCTCCAGTTTGATTCATGGTGCGAAGATACCTGAAAATATATAAACCATCATCATCAACCTGGGTCTCTCCCCTGCTGGATGTAGCCTCGGAGAGTACGTTAAGCCGTCGGTCCTGGTTCCACTAATACCAAATTGTGGGTTAATAAATTGTCATTAAAAATTGACAACCTGTCTGGCCAGCGTGGCGAGTGTAGGCAAAATTCTCCAGATATATGTTCTGGAAGGCCCATCTCCAGCATGATGAATAAAATATCAATTACCTGTGCAAAGCAATAAGCATGATCCATTTGGGTAGAATGCTTAAGCCAGCCGTCATTTTCATTCTTAAACCTGGCTTATCTTGTACCTCAGTCGCTCCTTGAGAGCGCTTAGCATAATAAACCACGACCAACACAAATGTCCTTATGAGTATAAAAAACATCAGGGTATTCCAAAAGAAGTACCAAGTCATATGCTCTTCCTCTATGAAAGAAGTCCCAAAAAATGTCCAACTATGTACTAAAGTGCCAATAACTAACAAAATGTCAACTGCGTTAAAATCGTTAAAAAAAATAAAATCTAAATTTTCTTCAATACAACTCTTTATTATGAAAAACGCTATAGTGAAAGATGTAGCCATGGCTAAAATGACTAAAATCCATGGAGATATTGTGCAAATGTTGCTATTCGTCTCTGTTATAGCACAAGAGAGTGTCAGAATAATAATAGCACATGCGGCTATGATTGTAAACGCCAAAATGTTCCCAGCTATTGACCGGTGTCTGGCGTTATATGTAACTCGGTACTGACGCTTTTCGTTAGCCTGTAACGAATATAGCGTTACGCAGATTGTGGCAATCGTTATCTGTAACAAAAAAAAAACGCTAAGGTCGTTTAATTTCTACGAAGAAGACAAATTTCTTCACAATTCATAGATAGCCAAGTTTATAGTGTTTGGACGAACAGGCTTTAGAAATGACTTAAAAATGTCTTAAAAACGGAATTAAAAACAATCTTAAAAATGGCCTCGGGAAAAAAGGACAGTTAGAAAAAGCTTTCTAGAAATAGCCTTATACACTTCTGAAAAATGTCTTTAAAACGGAATTTGAAACGGCCTTAGCAATGTAATTAGAAAGGTCTGAAAAAAAAATGCGTTCATAATAAAATTATTCTTTAAAACGCAGTCAGTTCAGTAAAAATTATTTATTTATTTTAATATTACTTAAGAGTTACAATAAAAAACTACTGAAATATTTATTAGTGTTTTGTTTTAAACATAACACTTGTTTTATATGTATAATTTCTTTAAAACGGAGTTAAATACAGTCTAAGAAACTTCAAATCAATAGGCTTTATTAATGTCTTTAAATCGGAATTGGAAACGGCTTCAGAAATGTCTTTAAAACGGAGTTAAATACAGTCTAAGAAACTTCAAATCAATAGGCTTTATTAATGTCTTTAAATCGGAATTGGAAACGGCTTCAGAAATGTCTTTAAAACGGAGTTAAATACAGTCTAAGAAACTTCAAATCAATAGGCTTTATTAATGTCTTTAAATCGGAATTGGAAACGGCTTCAGAAATGTCTTTAAAACGGAGTTAAATACAGTCTAAGAAACTTCAAATCAATAGGCTTTATTAATGTCTTTAAATCGGAATTGGAAACGGCTTCAGAAATGTCTTTAAAACGGAGTTAAATAATAACAATAATAAATAAAAATCTTTATTGACACATTTTTTTCTTTTACCTAATATATAAATGTGCTCTGTCTCCTGGACTAGTCTGATGAAGCAGAGTGTGTTCCAGAAGACCAGTGCTCTTCGTTAAAGTTACACAATATATGACAATAAAAGACGAAAATAATAGAAGCAAAAAACAACACATAAGCAAAACATAAATATAAAAATAAAAAATGAAAGGATATAAGGGGCAGAAATAATATTAAAAAATTACATAATAATAAACAAAGCTATTATATGACCAATATTTAGTTGGATATTTATATAATATTTTATTTATTTAATTTAAACGGCTTCAGAAATGTCTTTAAAACGGAGTTAAATACAGTTTAAGAAAACGGAATTAGAAACGTCTGAAAAAAAACGGCTTCAGAAATGTCTTTAAAACGGAGTAGAAACGGTCTAAGATTTAAAAAAAAAACGGCTTTAGAAAGTTCTTAGAAATGTCCTTAAAAACTTCTAAATATTACTTACCACAAAAATAAGACAAATTCCAGTAACAATAGCGAACATATCGAAGTCAACCGTAGATTGTGTCAAATATTTAGACATTTCTTTTAGACTTTCCTCATAAAACTCCTTCGCCAGTTTGGCAGCACTTTGTTGCTGAGTTTTAAGATACTGAGCAAATTGCTTCTCAGCTCGTTTGTATTGTTTGTAGAATTCTAAAAAACAACTACCCATAACTATAAAATCCGAAATAAAAAAGCTACGAAAGAGAACCAAATATGCAACGTCTTGTGAAAAATATACCGCGTGTATTTGTCAAAAGAGAAATTTTTTTTTTAGGCTCAATTGTCATTGGTAGAACCCCTTTTTAGAAATAAATAAGTTAACTTTTATTATAAGTAAAAATCTTTGTACGAAAAACAAAACAATATTGTCCCAAGAGCCAGGCTCATTACCTAGTGTGGGCTCACTATTAATCTTCGCGCCATTTTGCGTGGACATGTCAAGTGCAAGTTTTTTTTTTGTAAATTAATTTGCTGTTTTGCTTAATAATATGCTACAATGTGAATAATTATGGAAAACGATAAATTGGACTTTAAATATGGGGCACAAGGGCTGTGGACTCCCATATTTTACCCGACGTGTTGGGGCTATAATGCCGCGAGTGACTCCAAGTAAAGCAAAGCATCAAATTCTGCAGCATCTGGAATTTGATGATCCCCCAACTCGGTTATGAACTCTGTTTAGATATATTATGCAAATAAATTACGTGTTTAGGGCTGATGTATTCTGTACAATGTACTTTAAAGACAATTTAAAAAAAAAACACTATTTATTCACAATATAATTTAAAGTCCTGCAGTGTACTAAAGTCGGAATTGTTCATTAGGTTTATATATAAGTTTAAAAAGAACACTGAAAAAAAATTATTATTATTAATATTAATTGATCTCGCTCACAGCCGAAAGACCAAATAGAGAGAGAAATAATCACGTAATTCAACGTTCGCGCGATCGTCGACCTCTTGCTACCTACTTGATTAGGGTCAGTATGAGTTGCGATATTTTTAGGAAAACTTCTCTGCACCGTAACTTAAGATTTTATTATTGAGTAATTAATTTAAAAAATACTTGATTTTTAAATTTTATTCTAGATTATAATATAAAAATATTTGCTCTTTAACAAATTCCACGCAGTATAATAATAATAAAGTTTACGTCTACTTGTCTCCCAGGGTCCTTTACAACATTAGTTTAAGCACCCCTACCCATCTATCATCAGCGTTACATAAGGATGACCGCCTCCGTGGTCTAGTGGTAACAAACGTTGCCGTGAACTCGGAAGGTCGTGGGTTCGATTCCCACCGGGGGCAAGTTGTACATTGTATAATTTGTCTCGGTCTGGGTGTTTATATGTATAATATGTATATATTTACAAAAAAAAGTATAATATGTAGTTTATCAACCATCTAGTTTCCGTAACACAAGCCTCGTAGCTTACCAACGGAAACTAGATGGCGCTGTGTGACCTGTCTGGAAATATTTATTTATTTATCTAAATTTCTCCAATGACTTTTTTGCAGGTCACTATACTCAGTTCTTCATAAAACTCGCCAACCTCGTTTCGCTCGGTTAGTTCCTGTAGCTCCATGGCATAATTTTTGTTTGAAACACCTAGCATTGTGTCTAAAAGAGATAGAATCAGTTATGAGCAGTTACCAGCTAGTCTACACGCATACGTCTAGTCGCACGCACACAAACACCGTGCCGAAGTCTGCCGAACTGAAACGACGTTAGACGATGCTGTGCGGGTCGGAGTGGGGGTGTTAGGTTTATTTTCGTTACGGAATTTCTTGATTCGGTCGCCGCGCTCAAAGCCTGCGATAAAAGCTATGCTATAATAGCTTAAAAAAAACTGCCTCAAATAGAACTTTAATTAAAAACTGAAAATAAATTAAAAAAAACAAACTTTTTGTCGCCAAAAAGTTTAATAACCACTTAACTACACCATTTAAATAATTTTATATATATTATCACATAGCGACTTTAACAGTTGGGACTTATTCGGTCGTGGTCTTTATTGGGTCCCGACTGATAAAGCCATGTAATAAAAAGAAATATATGTTCGTTTCCGTGCCTCGGAAAGCACGTTAAGCCGTCGGTCCCGGTTCCACCAATACCAACTTGTGAAATCGTTTAAATTGACATTAGATCCTCGCCAACCAGTCTGGCAAGCGTGGCGAGTGTAAGTCAAATTCTATAAAAAAAAAAGGAAAGCTGGAAATTATTTCTGCCAACGTTGTACAGAGCTATACATAGGGAAAATGTTGCCAGTTTTTAGGGTCTTCTCTAGAGGTAAATATTTATAAATAATAATAATAATAATAATAAATATTTCCAGACAGGTCACACAGCGCCATCTAGTTTCCGTTGGTAAGCTACGAGGCTTGTGTTACGGAAAATAGATGGTTGATAAACTACATATTATACTTTTTTTTTGTAAATATGTACATATTATACATATAAACACCCAGACCGAGACAAATTATACAATGTACAACTTGCCCCCGGTGGGAATCGAACCCACGACCTCCCGAGTTCACGGCAACGTTTGTTACCACTAGACCACGGAGGCGGTTTATTTCTATTAGGTTTAGTTTTATTTATATCTGAAATTAAATAAATTATTAGTTATTTTTCAATAAAGAATATCAGTTGCACTTTTCCTCATTACCTTTATCCTTGACCTCGTCTCCGATTTGTGTTCTGAGCGTGGCAGCTCTGTAGTGCAGCAGGTACAGGTGTTGGCGGGGGTCGGGGGGCAGCAGGCCGGGCAGGTACGTGCCCGCGCTGTCTCCGGGGAGCGGCGCGCCCAGCAACCAGGACACACTGGGCGCCAGGTCCCACTGGGACACGCTGCCCGACCTCCAACGGACACACCATTGTTATTCTATTATATACACTTCTAAGACACCTCTCACACACTGTCATACAATTAATTATTTATTAAAATTATTGATTACTGAACTTATCGTCATGATCGTAGTACAGTGACGGATCTGCTATATTTAAAATTTTCATGACGGCCATTCAAAGTTAAATAACTGTTTTTTGTCACATCTTTTTTAAGTTAATACTAGTCTCATAATAAGGGCAAACCTTCTAGATTTCATTTTGGAGCCCTTTCTAACATTTGCACTATACATTACAGACCACAAACAATATAAAACTATACATATATAAAATCAGATTTTTTCAAATCCAACACTGTTCTACGATCATAACTGTTGCCGACATACTGGCAAGCCTTTTTATATTTGACATATTTTGTATTTAATGTCAGTTTGTTTACATTTTGACAGTCGGAAAAATTACATAACTAAAAGCGGATGCCTGGTTTCATTTCTATTTTATAATTTATAATAACGTTATGTATTTATTTATTTAAATCTTTATTGCACTATGTACAAGGGGCGGGCTTAATGCCGCTAGGCATTCTCTGACAGCCAACCTTTAGGATAATGTAGTAAGTTCAAGGTGTGAGGTAGGTGCCACATGTAATATAGATATGATAAATATGGAAATAATTAGGCTCTAGATATAAGGATATACTTACATACTAAACTACATCCAAGAATACATATACTACATACAATATACATATATATATATATATACACTACATATAATACATACACATACTACATATAATAAGTACGTATATACTTTGTAGGGAGCTGTTGTAGTAATGCAAGTAGACCATTCTTTTAAAAAGTTTTCTGTTAGGCGCTTGTCGAATTTCAACGGGCAGATTATTCCATAGATTAGCAGCAACTACAGCGAATGAATGGTGAGAAGGGATAGAGAGAACGGAATTGTAAGACGAATGAAGAGATCTGTCATGAAGTGAGGATAGTCACAGGTTCATTGATTATCGAAAAGAGCAGGCAGAGTATTCTGAGGTTCCTACGACAACGAATTGGTAGCCACTTTATTAGCTGTATCTATTTCGTTAAAATTTATACAGGCTTTTTAATATCATCAAGACCGTTTCCCTTTCGGAGTGGTCAGAAACCACGCTTATAAATAAGCGGATTCACAATCAGCCAACTTTACTGCCGGCCAATCATGACAAGTGGCAAGCTCGTAGATGTCTCCAGCGTACCAAAGGAGAGAAATATCACAAATAAATTAAATGTATTTATTTGCATTAATAAATATTTTTGTGCCCGACCAGGAATCGAACCCGGTACCTCCGAGTCTAAATCCACGAACTTAACCGCTAGACCGCGGAAGCATTTCACCTAAAAAAGTAAAAAAAAAGGTAATGTTTAAAATCATTGATTCACCGAAGTATTTTTTTTTATTTTGAAGATTCTTACTGTGGTGGGCATTGAAAATCTCCAGTTTTGATGAGCACCAACGGAACGAGCACTTCAGCAGGTGTGGCCCCTCCATGACCCCCCGCGTCCCTCATCCCGTGGTCACCGCCAACCATCAACACACCAGACTGACCCTGAAGTCAAATTATTACGATGGTCAAACTGATAGTTCTTAGAAAATCAAAAAACTGAGAAAACTAGTAAGTTATTAGATTTATTATCTTTTCAAAATGGAATCCATTCACATCAATTACTACTATGTGTACCTCATGCTCATAGCAATTATAGGCAGAATAGTTATATACCTTTTGACCGCCTCCGTGGTCTAGTGGTAACAAACGGTGCCGTGAACTCGGGAGGTCGTGGGTTCGATTCCCACCGGAGGCAAGTTGTACATTGTATAATTTGTCTTGGTCTGGGTGTTTATATGTATAATATGTATATATTTACAAAAAAAAGTATAATATGTAGTTTATCAACCATCTAGTTTCCGTAACACAAGCCTCGTAGCTTACCATGGAAACTAGATGGCGCTGTGTGACCTGTCTGGAAATATTTATTTTATATTTATTTATACCTAGAGCAGTATCATTGTTTGACTTACTAAGTCACAATTTAGACATTGACTTATTTAGTGATAGTATTTATTCCGTGAGGAGCAAAAGGTAAGGGATCTAGATTGGACTGTGCCAACTACCGAGCGATTAGTTTGATCAGTTTGGCGAGCAAGATGTATGGCAAGATTCTCACGAAACGCTTGCAAGAGAAGACTGAAGGTCTTTTATGGGAGGCACAAGGAGGCTTTAGACCTGGAAGAGGATGCACTGACCAAGTCTTTTCGCTCCGCAATATCACAGAGAAGTTTTTGGCCTTAAACCAGAAGGTTTTCTGTGCTTTTGTGGATTTGGAAAAGGCTTTTGATAGAGTTGTAAGAAAGAAGCTTTGGGACATATTGCCGGAGTATGGAGTGAATGACAAACTGCTACAAGCTATACAGTCCCTGTACAAGGGCTGCAAAGCTTGTGTGCGGGTGGAGGGGGGTATGTCGCCTTGCTTTGAATCCCAAATGGGCGTCAAACAGGGTTGTGTGCTTTCTCCTAGATTATTCACTCTATATCTCGACAAATGCCTAAAAAGAGTGAGAGAGAGTGACTGTGGGATAAAGATGAGTGATCTAGTGGTGAACTGCCTGCTTTATGCAGATGATGCTGTTCTTATGGCATCGTCCGAACAACAACTGCAATCACTAGTCACAAGAATGAAGGAGGGATGTGCAGAAAAAGGACTCCGTTTGAATGCGAGAAAAACCAAGGTACTAGTGTTTGAAAGAAGAAGGATGACAACCGTGACGATAAAGATTGATGATGAAACTCTAGAACAAGTAAATGAAATTATATATCTGGGCAGTGTTTTCACTGCGGATGGGAAGTACGATAGGGACGTTGAAAGAAGAGTGAACGCGGGAAATAGTGTTAACGGTGCCCTGGGGTCACTGATCGGCAGTCGAAATGTCAGTGACAAAGCTCGGCTCGCCATACACAATGCCATGTTGGTACCAACACTGATGTATGGAAGCGAAACGTGGATATGTCAGAATACGCATGAGAGTAGGGTTAATGCAGTAGAAATGCGGTCGTTGCGGCGGATATGTGGCGTCACTTTGGCGGACCGCATACGTAACGTCGAAATACGGAAAAGGGTTGGTATGAAGGAAAGCATAGGGACAAAAATAAGGAAAAGCATGCTACGATGGTTCGGGCATGTTGAAAGGATGAGCGATGAAAGATTGACGAACCAGATATATAATGCGAAAGTTGTGGGTAAAAGAGGCCCTGGCAGACCGAGACTCACATATCACGATCAAATAAATAAAACACTGACTGAAGGTGCATTAAAAAGTCTTCGTAACCAAAGGGCATGTATGAAGAGGTTAATGAATGTCGACGAAGCGAAAGAGGTATGTCGTGATCGTGTCAAATGGCGCTCAATTGTCTCTGCCTACCCCGCAAGGGATCTGGCGTGAAGATATGTATGTAGGAGCAAAATAATTTCCAATTTTGTAACTTTAAATGTATAACTATTTTTAGTTTAGTTTTTATAACTTTCGGTATACGGTAAAAAAAAAAAAAAGTATTAGCTGTAAGTTACCCAAATAAATGAAAATAAAATAAAATAAATTCTGGGGCCTAATTCTGACGTTTTCGACTTGCTATCAGTTCGAAATATTCGAATTAAAAGCGACAGATCTCCATAGAAAAATATCAGTTTCATTCAACCGGAGAATCGGATAAATACATTGCTGCATCCCATGGAACCACTGAGAAAATATACTTTGCCCAAATGCAGAGCAGTCCTCTGCGTCCATTGAACGTTTTCCTCAAAGTTTATCTTTTATTTTCGAGAAGAAATAAAAAACGCGAGGTGCGAGGTCGTGGCTATATATAGTATGTATATATATTCTTCTTAGTCGCTACACTCTTGGCAGAGTGGTCGTGGTCGTCACTTGAGTATCAGTGGCACGCTTAACAAGCCGTCGCCACTCGTCTCGAACTGCAGCCTTCCTGGAGCACTCATGTAGGGGGTGATCCATTGCTGCTTTAACCTGGTCAGCCCATCTCATCGGAGACCTACCACGCATTCTCTTCCCATCGACTTTTCCCTGAACTACAAGGCGTTCAATGGATGTATCTCCACGCCGCGACACGTGTCCAAAGAAAGTGAGAATGCGTGATTGCACGATTGAGGAAAGGCGCTGTCCTATCTCTAGTTCCTCCAGGATGGATTTGTTGGTTCGGAACTCAGAACTTCTAGAGCATTAATCCGTTTTATTTCAATTTCGCGCAGGGTCCACGTCTCTGCAGCATACAGGAAAATGGGGAACACAAGAGCTCTGACCGGCCGGATTTTAGTAGCTTTCGTAATGTTTCGGTTCCTCCATATTTTCTTAAGCTTCTCCATAGCAGACCTCGACACTGCCATACGACGCTTAATTTCCTCTTCGCATCCACCGCTATTCGATATCATATATGTCCCAGTAATTTCAGTCTGACGTCGCCAGAAGGATCCTACAGCGAGGTCGTTTCTGCCGAACTTTTAAAAAGACAAGTGTAAAAATGACGACCAAGACCACGACCACTCTGCCAAGAGTGTAGCGACTATAAAGAAGAACACTATTGCAATTACAATATGGATGGGTGACTCAGCAGCAAATCTTACCCAAGTATGCATAGCAGTATGTATTTTTTTTATGACATTATCCATTTCCAAGAGTTTTGGCTTAATTTTCGGACTCCGTGCACCTTCTAAGTGGCCTATGTGATCGAGACCTAGGTAGTGTAGGACTAGGAAATCGAACGGTGGCGCTTTCGTCTCATCCGGCTTTAGAATTGTGTCCAAATGTCTTGTCACGTTGTTGTCTACCTGAAAAATAATAATATTATTTTGGAGAAAAAAAGACTTTTTTTTTTAAAGAATCAGTTAAATGTCAGATGGTCGACCGAAACAATTTTTGAACGGAACTTCTACAACCTGTCGGTCGATTGGTCGTTCAAAAGATTATAATTCATGCTTTTGTAAATTTTGGGTAAAAATCCCCGTTAAATGTATTAAAAAAAAATAATAATAAAAAAAAGAAAAAAAAAGAGTACTATTCGCCAACAAACTGCTATGCAGATTGGCGTATAATTTTTGAAAATGTAAATAGTTAAAGTTTTTATTGAATAAACGATTTAATAATAATAATAATAATACTTATACACAATTACACATTTTATTTACAGCTATTTAGAAAAATAAAATATTAATATTTACTTCAGTATAATCCGTGACATAAAATGAGGTAGTTCCGTCTGATTCTGTCCACAAGCCGGGGAACAATCTGAGCCAGGTGTCGTCCCCGTACAGTACTGACCGACGACCCTTGAGTTTAGCAACCCTTAAGACACTATCCCCTTGTACGGCTGGAGCACCGAAATTTAATGCCACATCAGCAAATGTAGATACGCTCCCTGTCATCATTGCCTGAAAATATAAAAAATATAAAAAATATTATATATATATATATATATAAATAAAAATAAAGATCTAGCGTAAATATGGTATATATATTTTTTCATTCAATCATTACAGCCCCTAGAACACATCGTCCTAGATCTCCACTGTTGGAGATGGGCCTTTCAGAACATATATCTGGAGAATTTGGCCTACACTAGCCACGCTGGCCAGACGGCTTGGCGAGGATATGTCAATTTTGAATGACAATTTATTAACGATTTCACAAGTTATTAGTGGAACCGGGTCCGACGGTTCTTACAACCAAGCCACCACCGCGCTCTGATATAATATGTACTATATATATATATATATACCATATATATATACCATATTTACGCTAGATCTTTATTATTATTAGAGATATTGACGAACTTGCCACTTATCATAATTGGCCAAATAAAAGTTGGCTAAATGTGAATTCGCTTCTTTATAAGCGTGGTTTTTGACCCGCAAGGGATACGGTCGTGGTGATATAAACCATATAATTATACGGTGGTGACTTTGTATGGACTAACGTTACTTACGGAAATGACAAAAAATTGCCTTCTCCATACAAAATGACAATTTAAAAATAGCTAATTTGTATGGAGAAGCTAAATAAATTGTCATTTTCGACATATAGTTTGTTAGGAAAAGTTGATTGTTTCTATCAATAGAATAACACAATAGAAAGAAAAAAAGAAAAAAAAAATGTGTAACAATGGTGTTTACAAAATATTATCTCAAAAATTCTACCATAGTATGGTGCACAAATTTTATCAAAATATATTTAAACAATAATATATAAAACAAAAAAATAAATAATAAAATAAAATACTTAAGAATCTACATAATATGAATATGTTTTAACATTTAAGTATTCGTTTATTGTATAAAAGACATGTGACAGTAAATAGTCTTTTAGTTTTCGTCTAAATGACATTTCAGACTAACATTTTAGACTAACGTAAGAAGTTTTTTTTAAAGAACCGGGTTCACATTTAGCCAAATTTACTCCGGACCTATTATGATAAGTTGCAAGCTGGATGTCTTTAGCGTACCAAACTCGAGAAATATCACAAAATAATAATAATAATTGTGTCCCGACCAGGAATCCTACGAGTCTAAATCCACAGACTTAACCGCTGGACCATGGAGGCAGTTAAACAATTCAAATTAACAACAATTAATTTAACTTGTAGCTTGTCTCTTTTATTCTTTCTTGATTTGACATTGGGTAAAAAGAGACAAGTTACACTTGAGTGAGTGTTGGATCTTAAGATCGATTTATTAATACGGTCAAATGTGTTCTTTAAAAAAATATAGTCAATGATCTTTCCAGGAAATAAAATTACGGACATTTATAAACATAAATTTCGAAAGACAACTAGTCAAACAAAAGTATCATCACGACTGTTTCCCTTGAGGGGTGGTCAGAAACCACGCTTATAAAGAAGCGGATTCACATTTAGACAACTTCACTATAGGCCAATCATGACAAGTGGCAAGCTCGTCGATGTCTCCAGCGTACGAAACTCGAGAAATATCACAAATAAATTAAATGTATTTATTTACATTAATAAATATTCTTGTGTTCCGACCAGGAATCGAACCCGGTACCTCTGAGTGTAAACCCACGGACTTAACCGTTAGACCACGGAGGCAGGCAGGAAATATGAAGATATGATCAGCAACGGATTCAAGATTCAGTTTTACTTAAATCTTTGCACCACTTACTGAAAGAATTGGGCCTAAGCAGGTCTGCAGGAGATACATTTATGGATCGAGCTTCCAAGACGGCATTAACGGAATCATACAGTATTTGGTTGGGTAGGGAGAGGAGTAGAATGGTGGATGGTACGCTTCTTGTTGCGCAATATAAAGCCCGAGACACCATTCTTCTTCTCTCTCTTTCCTACACAAGATGGAACCAGCACTTGAACGGTGAATTCATGAATCTTTCATAGCTTTCATCATCATCCGTCCCCTACCAGCGACCTTCTTCAGGTCATCCGTCCATCTAGCGGGGGTTATCCCACTCTGCGTCTTCCCTTACGTGGTCACCACTCTAGAACCCGTCTACTTTATCGTTTATCGGCTCTGTGACAGACGTGTCCCCAGCCCATTGCCACTTCAGCTTACTAATTTTGAAGGCGACACATTTCCACGTTTTGAACTTTCCATAGCCCGCTGACCCACTGTCACTATCCACGTTTCTGCTCCGTACGACAGTGCTGGAAGAATTCACTGGTTGAAAACTCTCGTCTTCAAATATTTGGTAAGATGTGGCGCAGCTTGCCGAATGCCGCCAATCCTGGCTGAATGCGTCTGTCGGCCTTATTGCATAGTCTGTCACTATTGCACAACTTCGAGAGTTGCATTACCCACGCAGATTGATCAGGACATGGTCGTTTCATTGTTTTAGTAAAAAATTAAAGAAAATCGTTGTTTTTGCATTTTTTCTTTGTCTAAAATTAGGTATATGAAAGTGACAATTATTTATTTATTAAGTAAGCACACAAAACAAATTTTAGCATTACAGTTTCTAAAAATAATGGATATAGTGTATAGACATTGCTAAAACTCAAAGCATGTATGCACAATATCAGCAATGTATTATAAACAATCACGTATAACATGTTTTTTTTTTAAGTTACAAGTAAATAAGTGTTACAAATAAAAGAGAGAGAATTAAACTATTTCAAAAAAATTATAATGAAAAGAGACCAAAAGTAAAATCAATGAAGATCAATTCAGAAATCAAAATAAAGCAGGTGTTAGATTATATCCTTCAAACGACTTCAGTGTCGAAAGTCTTCTGTCGTGAAAAAAAAATGTCGATGATGTGTTTGCTTGTCAGTTCATTGTAATATCTACATATCCTCACAATAGGGTTAAACTGGGAGTAAACGTTACTGGTTTGCGGGATCTATGAGCGGTATTAATATTTATCGAGGATAGTAAGGACGGAGAGTTCATCATTAGTCTTAATGTGACAGTAATTTTAATTCCTAGAAAGGTGATTGACTAAATTTCTCAAAATGATACTTAGACTAGAAAAATCTATGCAAATGGAACAAGCAAAACTAAAACATTACATAATACAAGCCACACCTTACCGTCACCAAAGCATGCAAAAACTTCACATGTCAATAATAAATAAATAAATATTTCCAGACAGGTCACACAGCGCCATCTAGTTTCCGTGGTAAGCTACGAGGCTTGTGTTACGGAAACTAGATGGTTGATAAACTACATATTATACTTTTTTATGTAAATATATACATATTATACATATAAACACCCAGACCGAGACAAATTATACAATGTACAACTTGCCCCCGGTGGGAATCGAACCCACGACCTCCCGAGTTCTCGGCAACGTTTGTTACCACTAGACTGCGGTGCGTTTGCATTTATTGCATATAGAATAATACACGAAACACAAGAAGAGTGTAAATAAGCACAATACGTTATCAAAGAAACCACGCTTATAAATAAGCGGATTCACATTTAGCCAACTTTACTATAGGCCAATCATGACAAGTGGCAAGCTCGTCGATGTCTCCAGCGTACCAAATTCGGGAAATATCACAAATGAATGAAATATTTATTTTTTTATTTATTTAAATAAATAAATATTATTGACTTGACCGCTAGACCACGGAGGGAGTTATTAACAGTGTAGATATGTGATAATATTAATATTATGAAAATTTGACTGCCTCCGTGGTCTAGCGGTACTCGTAAGTCAATAATATTTATTTATTTAAATAAATAAATAAAATTAATATATCATTTATTTGTGATATTTCTCTCCTTTGGTACGCTGGAGACATCGACGAGCTTGCCACTTGTCATGATTGGCCTATTATTTATAAGCGTGGTTTCTGACCACTCCGAAAGGGAAACGGTCGTGATGATACTTTATGAAAATTCTAACCGATTTATAAAATTAAAACGTTTTAAGACGCCTGAAATTTTATCAGGTAATCTATCGCCATTGTTCTTTACGTGCCAATGCCTTGAATGCAATTAATAGCCACTCTATTTACTCTAGTTCGGGGCGGGGAAGTATCCACCGTTCGTGCCAATAAACCCAGTAAAGTATATCAACACTTTTAGCCACAGCTCGAAGTCATAAGTGATTCCAGTTGCTAACATTCATGGACCATAAGGTGGGCGCAAGGTCACATGACATGCTAATATTAAAAAAAAAGTAGTTCAATTTTTTTACTGATATTTCGATTGTGTTAGTTATTCATATACACGTCACTGTAGGGGTACAAATTTGATTAATATTTGTAATTAACATAAAACAAAATGACATTATAGATCAGCTTTAATAGTACCTACACATAACCGATGCCTCTTTAGAACGCTACATCTGTACTGTTATTGAAGCGTGCAATTCTTGTGCGACGAATGGAACTACTGGGTTACTATAATAACGTCCTCAAGCTATAATGGCATTATATATAAAAAACACAGTATAAAGATAGGCAGGATTTAATTAAAAGATGTTCATAAGTGAAATAAACAATTTTATCTACTCTCATATCGTAAAATACGAATTACAAACTTCAAAACGAATTTATATTGACATACTTTATAAACATACTGCTGAAATTTAAAAATAGAATCACATTATAACACTTTTTCTCTAACAGAATAATATTATATTTCATTTTAAAAATAGAATCATACATATTATATAACACTTATTTTTTTAAGGCAAGGGTTCCATTACAAAAAAGTATTGATTCCAATTTTTACTTGTCTATGGCAGCGTCCGCCATAGTGCGTGCGAGGTCATAACCTAGGTTTTGGCGCCATTTCATTGTTTAGGACTTATGTATTCTGCACCATGATCATTTAAAAAAAATAAAAATTGGCGCCATTCAATACGTTTTGTTGTATAGCTTTTCGTGTTTTTTATTATTCTTACTTAAAATTCTTACTCTTTTAAATTTTATCTTTTATTTAGTAGGTTCAATCCCAATGTATGAGAGCAGATAAATTAGTGTATGAAACTGCACATAACTAGGTATTAAAACACTCGTGTATAATACCCCTTATTATGCAACAGTTTCATAAACTACAATTATTAAATAGATGGATCTTTAAGAAAACTTTAAAACTTTTCTGAGTGCATTAAGGTATGTCCTTAATACCTTAATGCACTCAGAAAAGTTTCAGTACAGGGTCATACCTTAGTAAGTCCTCAATAAAGTATTTAAAATAAATAAACATATAAAGCTTGGTGCGTATAGTTACAAAAAATGTGACTTGCGAATATATCCCTCCAGAAGTTAATGGTTCGCCTCCATTGAGCTCGCTCCCTCTTTCTCTCGGGCGACTGTACAAGTTCAATTTAAAGACTTAATTCTAAATTAATTTTAATAATTACATCTTAGAATAAAACTAAATGAGAAAATACGAAGTACGTCTAAGTGACGCACTTGAATCAGTAGTAAGTGATCGAGCCATAACTGCGCTTTCTATACACCCCTGTTAGTTTAGCCCAAGACTAAAACATGGCCAGTCTTGCCCTTCGACGGTCTTCGTCTTACACTCTTAATAATCTTGGTCTAGGTATTGGAGTGGTGGTGGCTCGGTTGTAAGAACGCGTTCCTTAAATCCTACAAAGGTCGGTTCAAACCCACCCGGCATGTACCAATGAAAAATTCACTTTTCTTACGTACATTTGTCATAGATTTACAACACCACCGTTCCCGTAAGGAGGAGAGCACGTTAAGCCGTCGGTTCCGGTTCCACTAATACCAACTTGAAGAAGGCAAGTGCTCACTAACTGAAATTATTTGATTAAGATCCAATAAACGTTATTATTATTACAGCGGAAAAAGGCGGAGTGCACAATCGTCCAAGAACGAACCGTCTAAGAAATGATTACGTCTGTCAAAAATGTCAAAATCTAGGCAGAATAATCAAGGCATTGTACAGAAAACATCAACCCTAAACACGTAATTTATTTACATAATATATGTTCATAACCGAGTTGGGGATCATCAAATTCCAAGTGTTGCAGAATTTGATGCTTTTAATGGAGTAATTCACGTCAATATCGCCCAAACACGAAGGGTATACGGGAGTTCACAGCGCGGGAAAACAGCAAAAAATAAATTGTAACTTCTGCCCCATATACTCGTATGGGATCAAATTTATCGTTTTCCATAATTATTCACAACGTGGCACATTATTAAACAAAATAACACCACTTTTGACTAATAATATCCACAGTAAACTAATTTACAAAACGAAAAACTTGGACTTGACATGTCGACGCAAAATGGCGAGAAAAACTCCTCGAATATTTAAATTAACCCGATGTTCGACTTGTCGCTTTAAGCGCTTATTTTCACTTTATTTCGCTTTGAAATACGTTCGACTTGGCGTTGCTCTATGGTTTTCATACACTTTAGGCATAATTCGGTAAAAAAAAAGCGTTGAACGATTTGCTTTCCTTTCAAGTCGAACATAGCATTATTTATTTATTTATTTACTACTTTTTTGCACAAAGGCTGGCTTAAATGCTGCAAGACATTTTATCATAGCCAACCATTGGGACAACTTTAAACAATTTACTGGAAACTAGGTGCTCAAATATTAAATAAATAGAAAAAAAAAAATTAATAACTAACCACATACATATATCTACATATAAATACATTCAGTCATTTCATTTCATTCCAGCCCCTAGAACAGAGTGTACTAGACCTCCACTGTTGGAAATGGGCCTTCCACAACATATATCTGGAGAATTTGGCCTACGCTCGCCACGCTGGCCAGACGGGTTGGCGAGGATCTAATGTCAATTTTTAATGACAATTTATTAACGATTCCACAAGTTGGTATTAGTGGAACCGGAACCGCTTAACGTGCTTTCCGAGGCACGGGAACGGTGGTCTTGTAAATCTATGACAAATGTATGTAAGAAAATTTGATTTCTCATTGGTACATGCCGGGTGGGTTTGAACCGACCTTTGTAGGACCACCTCTCCGCATATAAATACATACATACACATAATATAAACAAAATAATAATACATAATTTTCACATATACATAAACTTCTGGAGAATTTGGCCTAAACTTAACACACGGTTTCAGTTTGATGTTAAATTAATAACAAGTTGGTATTAGTGGAACCGTGACCAAAGGTTTAATGTACTCTCCAAGGCATGGGAACAGTGGTGAAGACAAATTTCTATGCATTTCATGGATTTAATGTGCGGGTGCCAGTTCCATCATATGTGGGTAAGGTTTACAAAGGAGTCCTTCTTTTTGTATTTTATTGCACAACATGACGTTCATCATCATCATCAGCCTATGTCTCTCCACTGCTGGATGTAGGCCTCCCCCAAGGCTCGCCATTTCACACGATCTTTTGCCACCCTCATCCAGGCCCCCACCAGCGACCTTTTTCAGGTCATCTGTCCATATGGCGGGAGGTCTTCTCTGAGGATACTTCGCACCCCTTTCCCCACCTAGGCCCCGATCGTCACTGTAATCGGGGGCGATAGGGCTGCCGGGTACTGGGGGCCGTGTTGTGGTTGTGCTTGCCATTGAGGGGGTTATTGCCGTAATCACCACGCTGGGCAGGCAGGTTGGTGATCGCAGTAAGGGAGGGTTAGTGACAGATGACGCTGCTGCACATCATCAATCACTTACTAGGAGTAGGGAGGAAGGAGATAGGTTTAGGATGTAGGGAGAAGAGGGAATGAAGACCATGATGACCAGATAGACATGAAAAATATGTATATGCCAGGGTACAAATTGCAAACCTTTTTTTTTATTGAAAAGCGTTCTTCCAACTAAGCCACTATCATTCTAATGGTCGGTAACAATTTTAAATTGACCACCTTAGAGAAATCTATACATATGGCAATATGTAAACTATGCATACATACTATTTATGTAGTTTATTTTATAGAATTGCACCTCATATACCGTCTTACTTTCCTTAAGGTTAGCTGGTGGAAAAGGCCACAATGTTAGCCTTTTTACATACTTTTAAGTAATCTTTATCCCAAATGTTATCATAATAACTAATCCCGGGATTAATCTTAGGCTAAACTTTTTAAACAACTTAAGACTGAGTTAATCTTACCTTAATCCTGGGCATTGTGACGGTAGGTGGTTCTGCCACAGTAACGTAGAGACAGCCAGTTTTATTGGCAATCAATTCTCCCGTAAAAGGCATGTATTCTGCTGTAGCAAAGTCATATCTTAAGCCATCAATTATCATAAGTACTACACTGGTTTTTTCAGGGGGGTATACTTCTTGGCCGTCAATACTGAAAAAATTAACATGAATTTGGTTATTGTTACAGGATATTATTTATTTATTTTAATAGGTCAGAATGCTTTCCTTAACATTTTAAGGTGGGTCATATACTTGTATATAGTATTAAGGTATATGTGTATTTAACTATGTGTGTTTAAATAAGTATTACTTACTTTAACAGTATTTATTAGAATAAATTAAAGATCTAATAAAGAAATCTCATTTGTTACAACGGTCAAGAGAATCCTTACAGCATTATGTTCCCCAAGTGTGAATTACAATAAAGTTTTTAAATAAATGAAATAATACTATAAAGAATAAAATTATATTCTGGAAAACCAGATACAAGACTAGACTGGTAAATCACCTCAAAGTTGATAACTGATTGTTAAAAAGAAAAAATATTTAACTGGCTCCATGCTCTAGCGCTTAAGTCTGTGGATACACCCACCTGGATAGGTCTGTACACAATAGTTTATTTCTGGGGTCTGGTATGCTAGACACGTTTGCTACTTGTCACGATTGGCCTATAGTAAAGTTGGCTAAATGTAAATCTGATTTATTAAAAGTATTGACCACTCCGAAATGAAGTGGCTAAATTGTTAACACTTTAGGCTTACCCAAGGGTGAAATTAATGTGAAATATATTTACCTGACACCATCAATAAACATAGGCAAGTCGTCCATGCTGGCCATTCGACCTGAATGATATTTTAGCGGGAAAAACCCATACAAAAACAACACCAGGCCACCGAAGGCCAAAATTAGGAGATAAAAACCGGTCCATCGGTGTTGCAACCAGGACAACATTGTGCTCAACACTTTAAGATCTTAATTTTAGGATATTACACATTCAGTAGTAATTTTATTTCCTTAATAAAATCTGCCGGCGAAAACATTGAAACGTTTGCGTGTTATGCTTAACATACTTCGAATGTGCAATTTCTATTCTACTCGCCGACTAAATGATGTAACAGAAAATGAATGTATTTCCCTTTCATCGGCAGCAATTATTGATTAGATTAACAGTAATAGCCAGTTTTTATCTTTACGAGTTAGGTTATATACCGCTTAGTTTGTATTTTGAAAAAAAAATCACATTTATAATTAAGAATTTAGTTAATTATTTTATTATGAAGGAACAAGACAGTAATACAAATAACTATATATAAATTAACAGAAATTATAAAAGCGCAGATGTTCAATGTTGATAAATAATAATTGGATTGAGAATTGTCAAAAATCGTAGTGTTGTGCTATTATTATATTTCCTACCGTATTCAAAAATTTAATGTTTTGGAAAGATAGTTACGATACAAAATATGTACTATAAGTGTTCTTTATTTTCATTATTCATTACAGCCCCTAGAACACAGCATCTTAGACCTCCACTGTTTGAGACGAGCCTTCCAGAACATATATCTGGAGAATTTCGCCTACACTCGCCACGCTGCCAAGACGGGTTGGCGAGGATCTAATGTCAATTTTTATTGATAATTAATTAACGATTCCATAAGTTGATATTAGTGGAACCATGATCGACGGCTTAACGTGCTCTCCGAGGAGGGAATGGTGGTGTTGAAAATATATGACAAATATACGTAAGTAAAGTGTGTTTCTCATTGGATTCGCAGGGGTTTTTGAACCATCATTTGTAGGATTTTCACGAAAGCGTACTTACAACCGAGCCACCACTACTCTCTTTATAGTCTGTGAAAGTATCATTACGACCGTATCCCTTACGGAGTGGTCAGAATCCACGCTTTTTTATATAAGGATACATACATACATACATATCTTCACGCCAAATCCCTTGCGGGGTAGGCAGAGACAATTGAGCGCCACTTGTCACGATCACGACATACCTCTTTCGCTTCTTCGACATTTATCAACCTCTTCATACATGCCCTCTTGTTTCGATGGCTTTTTAATTCACCTTCAGCTAATGTTTTATTTATTTGATCATGATAGGCAAGTCTTGGTCTGCCAGGGCCTCTTTTACCCACAACTTTCGCATTATATATCTGGTTCGTCAATCTCTCTTCGCTCATCCTTTCGACATGCCCGAACCATCGAAGCATGCCTTTCTTTATTTTTGTACCTATGCTTTCTTTTATACCTACCCTTTTGCGTATTTCGTTATTACGTATACGGTCCATCAAAGTTACGCCGCATATCCGACGTAAAGACCTCATTTCTACTGCATTAACTCTACTCTCATGCGTATTCTGACATATCCACGTCTCGCTTCCATACATAAGTGTTGGTATTAGCATGGCATTGTGTATGGCGAGTCGAGCTTTATCACTGACATTTCTACTGGCGATCAGTGACCCCAGGGCCCCATTAACACTATTTCCCGCGTTCACTCTTCTTTCAACATCCCTATCATACTTCCCATCCGCAGTGAAAACACTGCCCAGATATATAATTTCATTTACCTGTTCTAGCGTTTCATCATCAATCTTTATCGTCAAGGTTGTCATCCTTCTTCTTTCAAACACTAGTACCTTGGTTTTTCTCGCATTTAAACGGAGTCTTTTTTCTGCACTTCCCTCTTTCATTTCTGTGACTAGTGATTGCAATTGTTGTTCGGACGATGCCATAAGAACAGCATCATCTGCATAAAGCAGGCAGTTCACCACAAGATCACCCATTTTTATCCCACAGTCACTCTCCCTTACTCTTTTTAGGCATTTGTCGAGATATAAAGTGAATAATCTGGCGGACAGCACGCAGCCTTGTTTGACGCCCATTTGGGATTCAAAGCAAGGCGACATACCTCCCTCCACCCGCACACAAGCTTTACAGCCCTTGTACAGGGACTGTATAGCCTGTAGCAGTTTGTCATCCACTTTATACTCCGGCAATATGTCCCAAAGCTTCTTTCTTACAACTCTATCAAAAGCCTTCTCCAAATCCACAAAAGCACAGAAAACTTTCTGGTTTAAGGCCAAAAACTTATCTGTGATATTGCGGAGCGAGAAGACTTGGTCAGTGCATCCTCTTCCAGGTCTAAAGCCTATATAAGGATGATGCAACGAACAAGCTCTGACGGGACGTCTGTTAGGACATTTTTTATTATAGTTTTTTTTATTATTATTAGGCTTAGTTTATAGTTATTTAAGATGTAATTATTATTTTATATTTTATAGACACATTAGCAATATTATTCAAAGCCTTTTTTTCTACTTCACCTTATTTAAGGTATTTTTTGCCCCTGCAGAAAGGTCTACGCTGGAACTTGCTTTTAGAAAATGGTCAAGTATTTTTCCTTCCTAGGTACCTACCTAGATCTACGATGTTTTGTAGATAGATGTTATATTTATAACTATAATGGAAGGATAATATTCCGAAATCTTAAACTTGCGATAGACTTTATATTATTTGTAGGCGATTTATTGACGGTCAATTCAACAATGAATACTTGCCTAATTATATATCTTCCCACTCGTAATGAATAAATAAAACTATTTAGCCAATCTTCATTTTACACCAACGCACAACCTCATGTTGATGATGCATCTTGCTTATATTTTAAATTGTTCTCGAACTAATAATATCTTCAATTCTAATTTACATCTGTCAACTGTTACCATAATTTTGGTAAAATTAGGATATTATCAGTTTTCAATTAATAATAAATTAAAAGATACCTTAAGAGCTTCTAACCTTCTTCTCATGTACCGAAAATCAGACTGTAATAGGAGAAACATCAGCCCTTATCACTATGTGGGCTTCTCATATAAGCGAAAAAGTCTTGTACTTATATGTTAATTGTTATTGTAGATAAATTACATACCAGACAAAGCAAATTTATAATTAAAATAGTGTAACACTCTTGCAAAATGTCTGACTATTCGTAAACTGGTATTGCAAAGTGCAGCTATGTCGAAAGCCTTTCATCTATAAATATTTTAAATTATATTTTAGATTATTAGTGATTGGGACGTCAGTCAGTATAATAAAGTAAACATAGTCATCGTAACAGCAAAGTTCAAGGTGTGTTAAGAGTAGGTGAGTCAGCTGTAAGCGTGGGCCGGCTGAAAATCTCTATTTAAAACAAGTGCCATGTGGAATTACGAAAGTCTGAAAACAGATTATAGCAGCGCAAGACTGCTAGCTGAAAGCACCTATCCCCAACAAGGTACATTTTTGTTGTATTATTTTACATTGTTTTTTTTTTTTAATTTAAGATCATTTTAAAGTTATATTTTTTCTTAATTATATTTTTTATAATATTGCAATAATTATTAATATTATTCGTTTTAATCAGAAAATAATCATTGTCCAATACTAAACTAGAACAATACTTACTTATAAGTAACAATACTTACAATATGTTATTAAGCAATGCGTTTATAATTTTTAACTAATATTGTGATTAATTAAAAAATCAAATTATGTTTTAATTTAATGTTTGTGCTGTTGTTTAATAATAAAATAAATTGTATTTGCTGTCGACCGGATAAAAACAAAATGACGACCACTAGTGCAGGTCATTGAGCATATAAAAATGTAATAGATTTAAGTTAATTGGATCAATAAACGTTTTTTTTTTAAATTTCAATTTAAATATTTTAGAGTATGTACAAAATATTTATAAATAAAAATTTCATGATTAAAAGCATTAAATTAGTACACTGGCTGCATTCCCACGTTGCACTGCTACAAGTAAATATTTTTTATGTTTCAACTATTCTAAAGAAGACCATCTTCAAAAATAACTACCAATTATTTTCCAAGTTTCTGAATAAAAAGTTTCGATTTTAAACACCAAGGGAATTTCCATAGCGAAAGAATATATATTCAATTGAAAGACTTGAATAAATATAATAAATTTAAATACTATATATATATATATATTTAAATATTTTTGCTAGATGTTACGTCGTCTACTAACCTTAATAAACAATATGTGTTACTGTTATAGAATACGATCAGATAGATTTAATATTTTCGTGTCTAGTTTATAAATACAAATCAGTTCAGTGTCAGTTGCATCAAATCTAAAATTGTCTCCTTCAGGTGAATCATTCGTGGAATGGTTCCAGAACAATATTTCGTATAGATAGATCGTTGTGAACGCATTTTGTTTACAGCCAAAAATAACCATCCCAAACAGACATCTTATCTACGTAATAGCTAATTTCTGGATATTGAAACTGTCTTGTTTATTGTTATTGCGCATTATTTTAGACATATCAGTTACACCTTCGTTCATTGTTAGACTTGGCTTTATAATTTTTATAATCAAAATGAAGAAATGTTTATTTGCCAGAATACATAAAAAAAAAGTACAAGATGTCGTACATTAAGGTAAATTGTATCCAACCTGCATGCAGTGCAAAACTATGAATCTAGGTGTCAAAACTATTTTACATTAATTATTTTTGTTTTACATTAAATTTAATTTAAAATCATTTTTATTTGTTACTTTAATAAAGTCAGGTAAATTATTATAGATTAATACTGACATTATCAATTCATTTTTCTTAAATATGTAACTTCGACGTAAGGCTGGTATAAATTATTTATATATTGATCTCTCTGGTTGGCCTGATGAGAAATAATTATATTTTTAAAAATATTTGGGATTGTTTTTAACAAAAACACAAACATCTCTAATATAAATGCATACCTATGTAAGAACATTCTATTTTTTAAATAACGTTTACAACTGTCTCGATACCATGCCTAATCTATTGCATCATATACACTTTTTCTGTAGTCTAAATAGTCGATCTAAATCTATAGAAAATTAAAGTATCATCACGACCGTTTCTCTTTCGGGGTGGTCAGAAACCACGCTTATAAATAAGCGGATTCACATTTAGCCAACTTTATTATAAGCCAATCATGACAAGTGGCATGCTCATCGATGTCTCCAGCGTACCAAACTCGAGAAATATCACAAATAAATTAAATATTAATTAAATGTATTTATTTACAGTAATCAATATTTTTGTGTCTCGACCATGAATCGAACCCGGTACCTTCGAGTCTAAATCCACGGACTTAACTGCTAGACCACGGAGGCAGTTTTAAATCTATAGAGTTTCTCCATATCATAATACCGTAACTTGGTATACTAAGCACTAAGCAAGACATGTGACTTAGCATCCATCAGTAAAACCCAGGAGTATTAGACTGAACGAACTAATATCAGTTAAAAAAATATATATTTGAAATAAGCTGCAATTATCATTACGACTGTTATATAATTGCTGTAATGTCTTTGGATAGCCAGAAACCACATTTCTAAAAATTCCGGTATATACATATAGCCTTTACAACTAATCCACATAAGCAACAGTTCTAGAAGAACTACCTAATTATGTATGAATTAATTTCAGATGTCCGTAGTCCCCATGATGTTCCGTGATTGGTGGAATGACTGGGAGCGTTGGGACCACGAGCGTCCATCCCGGCTTCTCGACCAGCACTTCGGCATGGGTCTTAGGAGAGATGACCTACTTTCCTCCCTCTCCTCACTGCCTTCCAGCTCTCTTTTCAGAAACTCCTACTTCAGGCCGTGGCGCACACAACTGACCAGGCAGGAGTCCTCGTCCACCATCAACTTTACTAAGGATAAGTTTGAAGTGAGTTTTAGTATAAATGATTTTACTAATATTCGTAATGCTCGTAATCAAGAAAAACTGGCACTTTGACATGGACCTTAGGGGAGACGACCTACTCTCCTCCCTATCTTCATAACCTTTCAGTTCTTTGTTCAGGAATTCTTAATTGAAGCCGTGGCGCACAAAACTCACCAGAGAGGAGCCATCTTCCACCATCAACTTTACTAAGAATAAGTTTCATAAACAAAATCATTTTATTTCATTGCGGATCAAGGGTTTTTTAAAATAGGTATATTATCATGGTGGCCGCTATGTTGGTCATAAATACATATAAACTTAGATATTAAAAACATATTTTATAAATATTAGTGATGGGTGAAGATGCCATCATCATTTCGAAAAGCAGACTACGCTATAGTAGATGTAATGAATATTCAAAGAGAAAATGTTTTTAAGAATAACGCTCTGTTAAACATATCCCATATCATACGACGTAAACCAATGGTGGCTCGGTTGTTGTGCGCTTTACTTAAAAAAAAAAGGTTGGTTCGTACTCCGGCGGCGTGTAATGAGAAATATACTTTTCTTACGTACTTTTGTCAGTTATTTACAACACCACCGTTCCCGCGCCTCGGAGAGCATGCCGCCGCCGCGTCGGTCCACGTTCGACTTATACTTATACTTATGGAACCGTTAAATAAATTGTCATTAGAAAAGTAACATCAGAACCTCGCCAACCCGTCTGGCCAGCGAAGCGAATGTAGACAAATTCTCGATTTTTTCTGGAAGGCACATCTCCAACTGTGGAGTTCTAGGGGAAATGATGAAACGTATCATATAAGTACATTAAATATTTTGGAAATATCTATTTTCTATAATGTTTGGCGTAAAGTTGGCTAAACGTGAATCCGCTTATACAAAGCATGGTTTCTGACCACCCCGGAAGAGAAACAGCCGTGATAACACTTTACTTTATTTTGTATAACTTCGAGTTTAAAAACTTCTATAATATCGATTAATCATCATAATTTGTTTATTATTTTAAATTATAAACGCTTTACTTACAGCATTAAAAAACATGAAACTAATGTACAAGGACGAACTTTATGCCTCTTCGAATTTTATAACATCTAACAATAATATTCCTAATTCAGTTTTTAGTATAATAGTATACGTTGCTTTAACTTTCCTTCCTGCCTATCATTAGGAAGGAGGACGTCACATGTCATGCTCAGCTCATTACAACCCAAATACCATTACAAATAAGTATTCAATTATAATTTATAATATACTTACAGGTGATCCTAGACGTACAACAATTTACACCTGAAGAGATCACCGTCAAAGTATCGAACAACAGTGTCGTAGTGGAAGGAAAGCATGAAGAGAAGCAAGACGAACATGGTTACATTTCCCGCCAATTTACTCGCCGTTATGTACTTCCCTCGGACTACGACGTTGCTGATCTCGTCAGTTCTTTATCTTCCGATGGTGTTCTTACTGTCACGGCGCCTAAAAGAGCACCAGTAGCTCAAGGCGAGCGTGTAGTCCCTATAACCAAAACAGGCCCAGCTAAACCAGTAGAAACATCTGAACAACCCAGACATGAACAAACTGTCCCCATAGTTACATCTCCCTAAACTATAACACATTAACAATCTGACTCATAAACATTGAGTTACTCATAAAGACATCTCGAACTGTTTCAATTTGATCACATATATTTGTTTATCCGAGTACACGTTACATGAGATCGTGCATATAAATGGGGTGTATCACAAACTGTTTATCACGGTAGATGGCACATGATAGATGGTACCTAATATAACTGTCAGTTGCATAGAAAACTTATATTTTTATTGCGAAATTTATTATTTTCTGGATATTATGCCGAAGTGAGCAGCTTTTAAATTTATAAATCGAGATTTCTAAGCGAAATCAAAGATAGGGAGATCTCAAAATTGCCGTTCTATTAATAAAACATTTTTTTTTATTTTTAAAGACGGTGTGCGCTTTCTTAATTAGTATTTTAAGATAGGTAACGTTAATTTAAAATACATTTTTCTGTTATAAAAATAAAAAAAATACAAAAACATTTCAAAATGATGCGATGTAAAAATGTACCATTGCCGCTAGCGACATCTACAAAAAGCTTTGCCTGATACACTCCATTGGAATTATTACTATATGGAGTGATATTGTATGGTCTTACTTTAGACTAATGCATGTTATTCTATTGATAGAAATAACCAACTTTTCATAAATATGTCAGAAATGACAAACAAAAAATGGATTTTCCATACAAATTGGCTATTTTACAATTAACAGTTTGTATGGAGAAGTGAAAACAAAACACTTCTGACTTATGGTTTCTTATGAAAAGTTGTTAGTTTATATTTGTATAACATGTGTACATATTTGTATGTATGTGTATTTATTTATATATATATTGTATGGAAGATTAAATGAATATATTTGGCAACGTTTCTTAAAATTGTTTGCGCCTAGCAACTGTAATGATCTGTATTGTCCCAAAGGTTGGCTGCTGGAGAATGCCTATCAAGCCCGCCCTTTGTACATAGTGAAATAAAGTTTAAAATAAATTAATAACTGTCTAAAGAAAGACAATACAAAATCACGTAGTAAATTACAGTTCTAAATGTCTTCTTTAGTATCTAATACCTAGCTCTATTCAGAAACGTTTTACTACACCAGGAGTTTAGTTGTACTCTCTACTGTCTCTATGAAAGAGACATGGAATGAAAGTAATAATAAATGTTAAAAACATTTAATCCTGCTGCTTATTCAGACTAGAGATATTCCAGGAAAGTCAGTGTTGCGAGACTAAAATATCATTATCATTAAGTATAACAACATGGTGGTGGATATGTCCTTGCCTACCGCTCCTATCTTTCATACACCTCTACATACAAGCAATCTTAGATCAAAGTAAGTTAGGCTTTCTGAATAGCTCTATTAATGTTTATAATAAATAGCATTTATTTTGACTTTTATCATTAATTGACAACAAATAAATAAACTATTCGAAATAATGAACAAAATTAGGATTTAGGATAGAAATACAATATATCATGGTATTTATTTGTTATATTTAAATTTATTTTTATTATTAAAAAAGCGTTTGTAAGTAAAATTGTCTTTTTATTGTATTATTATGTCCTTTGTAGTATACTTGTTTTGATGCTGAAGTTTCAGCTGTTTATATTTATTTGTACAATTTGTAGCAAAGTTTGTGTATTCGATTTATTTTCGGATACATAAGTAAATAGTAGTGTTATTTTCCAATCTCCGAAAGGATGACTAAGTTAACGTACGTTTTACATTTGCTTATAAAGCATGTGATCGACTGAAATAACAACAAGCAAATTACCAATCCCATGGCCTACTTAATAAAATGTTACATTATAGGTAATTAAATTATCATCCTTTTGGAAAGCTTCTCTATTAATTCAGTGTAGAAAGCAAAGCAAATCTTGCTTTTTCTACTGAATTTTGCTTAACACGAATGAAAACCATAGAGCAACGCCAAGTTGAAAGACTTTCAAAGCGAAATAAAGTAAAAAAAGGGCTAAAGCAACAAGTCAAACATAGGGTAAAACAATTAATACTTTATTATTATAATGTAGAACTTGGGGGAATGTACATGTAAATATATTAAAATAAAATTGATTAAAAAACGAATTATAGTTAAATAAAAGTAAACTAAAAATACCTATGAAATTAAAACTATTCTACAAAATAAACTAAGAGCTTACCACCAGGGAGAGTCCCTAAAACGCTCGCCGCACAGTGATTATATTTGTCCTTAACGTATGATCACTGATTGAAATATCATGGCATAGATCGTGATTTTAATAGTACAAAACGGAGAATTCAAAACAATTCGTAACATCTTCGAAATGTTAAAGCATACGGTACACGGTATAAATTATGCCGTATTCAACTGAAACATTTAGAACTCGCACATCACTATTTGTAATGCCAGCGCCATCTATCCAACAATATCTGAACTTTTATAAAGTTTAGTTTACAAACTTTTATCAGCACCATCTTGTGGAATTGTAACACAATTAATGTTTTTTTTTTCATGAAATTTGATTATATTTATTGTAAACTTATTAACGTGTAGGTAGGATGTAAACAAATTAATAGGTATATGGAGCTTTAAACCCACTATTTATTAGGAATAATTCAAGTATTTATTAAAACTATTTTTAAAATACTTGCACGTTGTAATAATATTAATTGTTAAAAATCTCAAGGAAATTTATTTATTTATTTAAATAATACTATAAAAATAGTGATTAAATAGTTTAATTGAATACTATAAAATACACAACTAAATGGTCAAATTATAACAATGAATGTCAAATATAAGATTTGAACGATGCTGTTTCCGTTTCGTTTCACGCTAAAAGCACTTATCTCTACAATATGTTTATATTTTTAAATACAATATATGTCGAGATATGTATATATTATACGTTTCTTACAAATGTACCATAAAATAATCCACATTCAATTATTTTGAACAATAAAATAGCACGAGTATATTTTTGTATACTACAAGGGGCGTTCAAAATATTCTCGGTATTGATACGTTACAACCTCTTTTATATATATATTTGTTACTGGCCGCTAAGATTCATCCATTGACATTAAAAAAAAGTAAAATTGGAACCGAGATGTTCTTTTGTTTTTCTGCAATTGCCGAACAAACATGAACACCATGAGCGAATTAACAATTTTAACGAAATTAGAGCACCGATCCGTCATAAAATTCTTGACAAAACAGGGTAAAAATCAAAAAACCATAAAAGAGGAAATGGATTGTGTTTACCGTGAGTCTGCTCCTTCTTTATCTACTATTCAAAAATGGTCAAGCGAATTTAAGCGTGGAAGGGAGAGTATTGAAGATGACCCTAGACCTGGCCGGCCTGTAGTGGCTACCTCACAAGAAAATATTGATAAAGTGGAAAAACTTATATTGGAAGACGGCCGAGTGAAGGTAAAATCTATAGCTCAAGTAACCAATCTCTCTATTGGTACCGTACATGACATTATACATGACCATCTTAATATGTCAAAAGTAAGTGCAAGATGGGTTCCGCGAATGCTGACGCTTCTTCAAAAGGATATGCGTGTGGCTTGCTGTTCAGATTTTATCGACCTGTGTGGTGAAAATCCCGATGAGGTGCTGCAAAAAATAGTTACTGGAGATGAAACCTGGGTTCATCATTATGACCCAGAGAGCAAACAGGAGTCCATGCAGTGGCACATTAAGGGTTCAGCTCATCCCAAGAAGTTCAAGGTAATCCCGTCAGCTGGCAAGGTCATGGCCACAATATTTTGGGATTGTGAAGGAGTTTTGCTTATCGATTATAAAGAAAAAGGTGTAAATATCACAGGGCAGTACTACGCTAACGTTATACGTCAATTAAGAGATGCGATCAAAGAAAAGAGGCGAGGAAAGTTAACCAAAGGTGTTCTGCTTCTGCATGACAACGCCCCTGTCCATACTGCTCATATTGCCAAGGCAGCTATTGTTGAATGTGGGTTTGAAACTGTTACTCATCCACCCTATAGTCCGGACTTAGCCCCAAGCGACTTCTTTTTGTTTCCCAATCTTAAAAAGGATCTGCGTGGAAATAAATTTTCTGACGATGAAGCGTTGAAGACGGCCGTGGAGGAGCATTTTTACACCAAAGATAAAAAATATTTTTATGAGGGATTAAAAAAAATAATTGATCGATCTTATAAGTGAATGAACATAGGGGGGGAGTATATTGAAAAATAAAAATATCAAACTTTTCGTACTTGTTTGTTTTTATCCACATACCGAGAATATTTTGAACGCCCCTCGTAAATATAAATATTTATTTTCTTTTTTTCCACCAAAAACGGAACGACAAAAATCTAAAGTAAGAAAGGTGTTTTGAAATTGGTTTGTAAAAGGGGTTCTTCGCGCCATTTTGCGTGGACATGTCAAGTGCAAGTTTTTGTTTTGTAAATTAATTTGCTATGGATATTATTGGTCAAAAGTGGTGTTGTTTTGTTTAATTATGTGCTACAATGTGAATAATTATGGAAAACGATAAATTGGACTTTAAATATGGGGCACAAGTTGCAGTTTATTTTTTGCGGTTTTCCTGCGCTGTCAACTCCCATATTTTACCCGACGTGTTTGAGCAGTGGATGGTTCCGCGAGTGACTCCAAGAAAAGCATCAAATTCTGCAGCATCTGGAATTTGATGATGACCTCATTAATTCATGAAAAACAAAGATATATTACGTCAGACTTGGCTGTATGGGCTAGACCCTTTGCCTTCCCAATCATCTCATTCATTATCCATCGGGAGAATAGAACAAAAAAAAAAATTGGTTTGTAAAACCCGACTTGCCTTAAGAAAAACTTAAAGATAATGATTCCTTTATTCGAAGTAAGATACACAAATACAAACAAATAATATAAACTAAAAGCTACCTAAACAATAAAATTAAAAATAAACTAAACAAAACCTTAAATTAAATAAACTAAAAGAAAAACCTAATTAATATAAAAACTAAATACTTACAAATATCTTGATTATAATCTACATGTCATCGAATCCAGGAGAAGATGAACCCAATGTTCCGAGGACTCCGGCGACGTTGCCTCGTTGGATGGCAACACTGATCCTCTGAATAAGATATTCCCTACTCAAAGGATCACCTGTTGACGCTCGGATGGCAACGCTTATGTCGCGTATTAACGATTTAGCGTTCTCAGATCAAGGGCCCATCGTCTCTACGGCAAACGGCACAAAATAGTAACGATTTGCCAACTCTATGTACTTATTACGTTTGCCGTTTGCAGTCAATTCAGCCGCTGCACCTGATTCCTTAGTTAGGTAATAATTAAGTAGATTCAGTATCAGCAGTAGTGTTGCCCAATCTTGCTCTTGGTCTTGTTCTTGCTTTTCCAAGACCACCGATAAGTTAGCAAGGTATTGACCGAGACTCACCCTTCGCGCAAGTCTCGCAAGACATTTCTTCCTAATTTAGCTAAAAAATGGTAATATTTATTTTTGGCTTAGGATTTTTTCATGTTTGTCTTTTTTAAGTTAAAGTCAAAATATCTTTATTCACGTAAACCAACCTATTACAGGCATTTATGAAACGTCATTAATCAAATTCTTTCGAATGATTCTACCTACTCCTGCTAGTAGAAGACTAAGCAGCAAAGTGGTCCAATAAGTAAGCTGTTAGCAGAAGACCAGCAGATTCCAGTGACCTGTTAATGTTTAATCTGACTGAGAAAGGAATCTGCAAGGAAAACTCAGCTATATCAGATTTACAAAATAAAACATATACAGAACTGCACCACAACGATCAATTAATAACCTTTTAAATTTAGTTATCAGTAACTATGAGAATACAATACCTGGTACAGCGGTAACCCACCAGGCAAGTCAGAATTAAGATTGACTACATGCCTATGTGCAACCCGAAAGTCGACAAAACGCAAAAACCTCTGCTAATTTAAGAACAATAAATTGAACGTGCATAAGGTTCAGATTATTACAAAACTGTAACGAACGATAGGTACTGTTCCGATGTGGCTCTGTCGATTTTTCTTTGCTCTGACAAATCTGTATATACGTATTGGTAAATACAACATCATATTAGGCGTTATAGTATACCTACAGACAACATCAAACCTCTGTATACACTTTTGGATACACGTTGATCAACAAGAACTATAACTATTCCATTTTTTTTGTAAATCAGACCAGTAGTTCTCGAGATACTAGGTTGCGGACAGACACTAAAGGCCGCGTTCGTTTTATATCATTTCCAACATTTCGAAGCAACTTCATAAACTAGCGTGAAATGTCGTTTTTGTTAAGAAATTCAACTTTTTTTGACAATGGTTAAGTCCGTGGATTTAGACTCGGAGGTACCGGGTTCGATTCCTAGTCTGGACACAAAAATAATTATTAATGTAAATAAATGCATTAATTTATTATTTAATATATTTGTGATATTTCTCGAGTTTGGTACGCTGGAGACATCGACGAGCTTGCCACTTGTCATGATTGGCCTATAGTAGTGAATCCGCTTATTTGTAAGCGTGGTTTCTGACTACCCCGAAAGGGAAACGGTCGTGATGATACTTTACTTTTTTTACTTTTTCTGTCAAAAAGTAACATCAATAACCCTCCTTTCAACAATGTACTGACATACGAAATTAGCATCAAATGTTAGAATTTTCATTAAACGAACGACTTGTGCTAAAAATGGGGTATTTTCATGCTAACATTTCTTGCCATGCCAAATTCTCCAGTTGTGGAAGGCCCATCTCCAGCAGTTGAGGTCTAGGACACTGTGTTCTAGTGAATGAATAAAAAAATTAAATTAAATGCTATTTACAATATTAATACAATTTACAACTATCTCCGTGGTCTAGCGGTAAAGTCCGTGGATTTAGACTCGGAGGTACTTGGTTCGATTCCTGGTCGAGACACAAAAATATTTATTTATATAAATAAATACATTTAAATAATATTTAATTTATTTGTGATATTTCTCGAGTTTGGTACGCTGGAGACATCGACGAGCTTGCCACTTGTCATGATTGGCCTAAAGTATAGTTGGCTAAATGTGAATTCGCTTCTTTATAAGCGTTATTTCTGACCACCCCGAAAGGGAAACTTTCGTGATGATATTTTTTTTTTTACTTTCTAAAACAATTTAATAATATGGTGCACCTTTATAGCCCATATATGGTGTTTATATATGCACCTATACATACCATAGCCACAATATTTATATGTACGTGACATATAAAATTTAAGACTCCTACATCTGTCGCACGCCGAAGATGTGGAATGCTCTCCCAGCCAGTGTGTTTCCCCATTCCTTTAACCTGGAGTCCATCAAGCGAAGTGTGATACCTAAAGAATATTAATAGGCCGGCATAGTGGTAGGAACTGAAGCCGGTCGTCTGAGGCTGGCGTCAGTTTCTCCCATTCTTGTACCTCGCGTACCGCTTACCATCAGTAGGTATATATTTAATAAAAAAATAAAATAATAATATTGTATGTATTTTATATATACTTATTTATTATGTATTTATATGTAGGTACTTGTGTTATTATATATTTATATATTAGTGTATAAGTATTTTAGCTTTAGTTGCTATAGTTTTAGATTTTTATTTATTTATTATTAATCTCGATTTTAAATTAGTGATTTAATGCATCCACAATCATTGCTCGCTATCCCAAAGGTTAGCTGGTAGAAAATGTCACTAGACATTAAGTTCGCCTATGTACATTTAAATGTGTTTTTGTTTATTGTGCAATAAATAATTTATCTATCTATCTATCTATTACTAACTAGGTACTTATATAAAGTTAAATTAAACCTAATAAAAAAATAATATACAAAAATGTCCTCAAGATACATTCAATTTTCCCCGCAACAAGACAGACACGAAACAGTTAAAAAGTTGAAAATTGAAATAAAAAAACGTAATGTCAAAATGTCAATTTATTGTTAAACAGAAAAAAAAATCATTAGTGTGGTCTTCCTCTTGGACCAAAAAAACAAGACCAAACCAAGACCAATATTTTATATATAAATATTTAAAGACAAGTTATATATTTTTTTACACCATAAACATAATAACTTACCATACATTTCTACTATGTATTTAGATATGTATATATTTATTTAATATGTATGATATGTATATTTAATTAGTATGTAAGTATTTATATTTCATTATTCTTGATCACAATAGTATTTCTGCACCCGCTTATAATAGTCACGATAATTAGTTGGTACAAAATGCATTTATAGCATTAAGCTCGCCTTTGTACCCACACTATTTTTGGTTCTGTACAATAAATAATTTATAATTATTATTATTAATATTGGACAACACTAGGCCCAACGGTCATGCCGTATAACAGATTTAAATTTATCTTTGGAAACGTAGGTACCTATAACATAGCGCATACAAATCACGTAGAATTTCAAGCAATTATGGCGTAATAAGTTTGATTAGGCTGAATAAAAACAATATAGTAGGAGGGCGTACTTGCAGCAAGCGGCATATCAATTTGATATCCTGTTGTTTGATTCGCCGCTACACAGACGCCTCCGGGCGGGGCATTGCTAGGGTTGGCAATGGTATTAAATAATCCACCCAAGAATATTTGTGTGTCTGTCAGTCTCTATGTACGTTTGTCTCGTCTTCACATATTTATTCACCATCACAGCCCCTATACTGCCTCCGTGGTCTAGCGGTTAAGTCCGTTCGATTCCTGTTCGGGACACAAAAATAATTTTTTTTGTAAATAAATACATTTTAAATAATATTTAATGTGATATTTCTTGAGTTTGGTACGCTGGAGACATCGACGAGCTTGCCACTTGACATGATTGGCCTATAGTAAAGTTGGCTAAATGTGAATCCGCTTATTTATAAGCGTGCTTTCTGACCACCCCGAAAGGGAAAAGGTCGTGATGATACTTTTTTTTCTACTTTTTTTACAGCCCCTATAAAACACAGAGTCCTATACCTTCACTGTTAGAAATTGAAATTCAGAAGAATTTGTCCTACACTCGCAACGCTGGCCAGACGCGTTTTGGCGAGGGTCTGAAGCAATACCGATTTCACAAGTTGGTATTAGTGGAACTGGGACCGATTTTTTATTTATATTTTTATTATTTGAGTAGCCTGCTGGTTAATGCTGCATGTTACAAGAGGGCTGGCAGTTTTGTCGAGCAGCAAATCAGCATCGCTTTGCAGCTCTGAATGCTGAAAGTGTTCATTGCACATTGCCACATTATCAAGTATTTTTTTCATCATTAGACCTTCACTGTTGGAGATGGTCCTTCCAGAACATATATCTGGAGAGTTTGGCCAACACTCACCACGCTGGCCAGCACGTTAAGCCGTCGGTCCCATTTCCACTACGACCATAAAATGTCATTAAAATAATAATAACAAAAAATGACATCAGACCCCCGCCAACCTACCTGACCAGCGTAGCTAGTGTAGGCCAAATTTTCTAGAAATTTCTGGAAAGCCCATCTCCAACAGTGGAGGTCTAGGACTCTGTGTCCTATGGCTGTACTAACGGAAAAAACTGAAGCCAGGAAAACTGGCAATTATTTCTGCCAACATATTAGCCTCGCTATACAAAGGGGAATTGTTGCCAGTCTTCTTGGGACTATCCCTGACGGGTCGTCTCTAGAGCACATTTTTTACTTATAGTTTATACATTAATTTAGTCCGAAATAGAATAAAAAGTTTAAAAATGATTTGCGAGTATGACAAAGTCGAATGTTGACAACCCTAGTCATTCGTCATTGGAGGGGCTAACGTCGCTTGTGTTCGTATAGTTCCAAACGCCGTCGTTCGCCGCCGCGGCCTAACGTTCCTCCGGTCGAACCTGTGTCCCGTTCCCGTCGCGCATACATTTCGCGAGTTAAACATATTTACCTGAATGTTGTTATTGTGTTAGTGAATTGCCCGCGGCTTTGTGCGGGTTGTAGTTACGTCCAATTTAACCGGCAAGATTCGGGTTAAGAATCGCGAACCGGTGCCGGCGTATGCCATGGCCGACGCCGACAGAGACTCTGATTTAGGAGATGATAGCCCAGTGGTAAGTGATCAAGTTCCTAGAAAACAGTTTCCTAGTCAGGGCCGGATTATCCATGAACTGCCCCACATCGGCTAGGCCAATATTTATTCAAATATTTTATTTGAAAATATGTGTGAACTAATATAAGTTGGACGCAGTTACGCCAAAAGGATTCAATCCACAACTTTTCGGAATTTAATTATGAAAACCAATGAGGTCCATAAGATACCTTTAATATCAAAAATGACCCAGATAAAGATGTTATTTTTGATATATTTTAAATATTAAATTAATCAAAGTTCTAACTTCAATTGTTTGTAACTTAAAATTTACCTAATATTGTTTGGATCCTTTATGCGTAACTAGGTCCAATTAAAGGTCTGGATACAGGAAGGCTGGCAATTATTTTTGCTAATACGCTTTGCTATACAGAGAAGAAATATTGTCAGTTTCCTTGCGACTATATCTGATGGGATGTATCTAAGACATACATATCTTCACGTCAAATCCCTTGCGGGGTAGGCAGAGACAATTGAGCACCACTTGTCGCGGTCACGACATACCTCTATCGCTTCTTCGTACACTTTTGTTTCGATGGCTTTTCACCGCACATTCGTAAGACATTTTTTTTTTAATATTTAATTTTATTCTTAATACTATGAATACCTATTAATCAATTAATATAAATAACATATATACCTATTTTAAGTAAACCTAATACATTAAACTACTTATAAATAAAAAAATGTCCTTAGTCAACAACTGTATATGCATGTGTAAGTAGGTAACTATACAATTCTCAATAACAATAATTATTATTTTCTATTTTAGGGTTTCAAAACGTTTTTCTAAAAACATTATCTACTTTACTTTTATTACGGCAATTGCTATAATTAAAATATATTTTAGGAACTTAGGTGTCTGATTCCTTACGTGGCAATTAAATGGTTGTGTAATCATACAAATTTTAAGTGAACAAATGCCGCACTAAGTATTGTTATCGTTTCTTAAATACAGGGGAACGCAGATATTGTAAGTCAAGTGACGCCACTAAGAAAGGATTTAGATACCGCCTTTCGCTTAAGCATGACCCTTTATCCACGTGAAGGTTTATTTGGCTACTATATAAGTGACCGAAAGCCGTTAAGAAAGCATTCAATTACCAGCCCTTAGAGAAGATTAAATAATGCATTGTTTTCTGGTTAAATGGTAAATTACTTAATTAATCCGATAATAGTCCTAGTCCACTGTTAAAGGTGGCTTCGACAACTTATTTCTGGAGTATTCTGTGTTGCTATGCTTTGGTTAGCGGGGTTTTTTTTTTCTTATTGGATCTTTACTGATAGTTATAAACGGGCGAAATTGTTCAGCGCATTGTTCAACCCTATCAACTTTAAAAGTAAAATTAATTTAGTGAAAACAAAAAATGAAACTTATAAAACCTAATTTAAATATAAATCTTATCCGCGCATGGTGGCAAGAACGCTGGCCGAATTTCCTCGCTAAATCGCTACGCTGATTCTCTGGGCGAGGAAAGAACCAGCCCTCTTGTCACCAGAGCAGACAATGGGGTGTATCAGGCAAAGCTTTTTGTAGATGTCGCTAGCGGCACTGGTACCTTGTGTACACCTATGACTGATCATTTTTTTAAATTTATTTGTAGTTTTACATTTTATAACAGAAAAATGTATTTAAACTTATCGTTACCTACTTTATAAGACGAATTAAGTAAGCGACCACCGTCTTAAAAATAAAAAAAGGTTTAATTAATAGAACGGCAATTTTGAAATCACCATATCTTTGATTTCGCTTGAAAATCTCGATTTGTACACTTAAAAGCTGCTCACTTCGGCAATATATCCGGAAAATAATAAATTTCGCAATAAAAATACAAGTTGTCTATGCAACTGACAGTTCTATTAGGTACCATCTATCATGCGCCATCTATCGTGGTACAAAGTTAGTGATACACCCCATTAGACAAGGGGTGATGTTTTCGAGTAAAACGTTTTAGCGCTTGGACCCCACGGGCCCAAAGTCAAAGTCAAAATATGTTTATTCACGTAAACCTACAGGCATTTATGAAACGCCATTAATTTAATTATTTTAATAAATAATAAAACAAAAATAATATTGAGGCATAAAATTTATAATAAAATGTAACCAAGGCAGAAACTGATCCTCAGCTTAACCCAGAGAATTCTAGTCTGGGGATCAGAGCTCCTCCAAAATATTATGTAAACAATTTTTGAGAACAAATAAACGTTTTTGTATTTTTGTAAATGATTCTACTCCTGCTAGTAGAAGACTAAGCAGCAACGTGGTCCAATAAGTAAGCAGTTAGTAGAAGACCAGCAGCTTAGCATATCAATTAAATCAAATAATATGGTAGGTATTTGTTGTTTTGTTATTTACATTATTTCTCAAGTAATGACTTTGTTCTTGTCTAGTTGAACTTTTAATGGTAATGCTGATCCTTTGGCTCAAATATTGCTCAGCCTTCGTGTCTCCTGAGGTGTTATGAATTCCTGTGCACTTGGTCCCCACGATCTGAGAGTTTCAACTCTAAACGGCATAAAAACACATCTTCCAATAAGCTATAGGTACCTATTTCTGCCGTTTATTCAACATTCTTTATTGCATAGATTGCTTATTCTAATTACAGTTGTATGTACATGTCATGATGATGCAATCTGCCCATATTATGGGCATACAATATGCTTATGTCAATAGATATTTATTTATATTTAATATTCTTGTCAATTTATTGGAATACAATGTTAATGTCAAAATATGCATGCTAAAAAATATTTTATTGAGTATAAACAGTTGTCAATAAGAATTTTCTTTAACTCAATAGTAAAACGTTTTATAGGTAACTCTTGTATCTCTCTAGGAATTTTATTATACACTCATGTGGCAGTTTCTGCTGTAGGTAATATTCACTTACACATCTTGGGTAGATTAGTCGGGTATAATCTCTAGGTACAAATTTGTTACAAGTATTATATTTTTTAAAGAGATTAGAATGTTTATTGACAAATATTACTATTTCAAGGATATTTATTGAAGCCAAAGTTAATAATTTTAGCTTTTTAAATAAGGGTCTACAGGAGTCATATGGTCCAACTCCACAGATAGCCCTACTAAATACAAAAAAAAAGGTTAAGACTGTGGATTTAACCGTGGTACTGCGTTCGATTCCTGATCGGGACACAATAATTTATTAGTTTTTTTTTTCGCGTCTGGTACGCTAGAGACATCAATGAACTTGCCACTTGTCATGATAGCCTATCTATAGTAAAGTTAGCTAAATATGAATCCACTTTTTAAAGAGTGAACAAAGGAGTTGTTATCTTTTATAAATAGGTACTAAAGCGTGGTAATTTTTTACAAGTGATAGCTTCTACCTGATGTTGTAATAAAAAAAATAACAGACAATAACTTATAAATAATATCTTAGTATTATAAATTACTTACCCCAAATCTGTACCTGACCATTATGTATTTTATTATAGAAGGTACAAGTAAAGTATCATCCAGAGACGCTGTCTTCGAATGATCTCTTCCAAATTTGGTCTTAGGCGTAAGCTCCCTGGCTACAGGGATCGTTTTCGTCTTTTTAAACTATTGCCGCTGCGCTGTACGACGGCGCACTATCGCGGACTTAACAACACTACACAGAATAGACAACGGTTATTTTACTCAGGGCCTGACCAGCACGGTCTATCTAAGTGTCCCTAATAGACCAGTTCGAATCCCTCGCTCTGTCTGAAAGGTCTGTGTCCCTAATGCCAGAAACAATGTCGCCTTTAACTCTCCAATCTCGCGTATGTGTCGAAGTTGCAACGAACTTTATGTGTCAGATCCTGAGATGGATATATTTAATATGAAAAAACACTCATTTAAAATTAATCTCACTAAATTGTTTGTCGGTAGGTATGCACAATAAATTGTGGAACGGGTTAGGAAGGAAAAAGTGATTTTGTTTCATGTTCTTATCTCATTTTGTTATTATTATGTTTACTTTTATAATCTTATTAGTTATTACTTTTAGTTTTTATATGTTTTACTTTTAATTGCATTTTTTTTATATATTTTTAACTTTTATTTAATATTATTACTATTTTTTGTATTTTTTTTTTTATTATTGTCTTTAAAGGACATTATACAGAATACATCAGCCCTAAACACGCTATTTTTTGTATTATTCAATGTTGTGTACATTTTTTTTAGGCTGGCAAACCCGACAGGATTATTTGTCTATGATTTCAATAATTGTTTTGTTTGTTAGCTGTTATTTGTACCTTACTTCGAATAAATAAATAAAATCACGACTAAGCAGAACTGCGCGAGAGCTGATATCACTTCACAGCAACTTACCTAACCTAATTATATTTATTAATATACTATTGTTTTTTCTTGACTATCACTTATATTATTAGTTTATTTATCATAATATTATTTATTTATTCTATTCCCATTTGTTAAACTGTACAGTTAGTGTTCCTTCCGATTTAGTAAATGGTACTGTACATCTCTGCAACCCGTGACTCACCCAACATAAGGCATCAGCTGAAAATCAGCGCTGCAGCCTCGGCTGTAGCATATGCTGAGCTGACCACCTATTTATCGCCACACCTGTTTGTATGTTTCGGTATATAGAATAGGCTTACAGTTAGATTTATCCCTTGCATATATTTTTTTTGTAACCATTGTAATTGTTGCGATAAATAAAGTATTTTCTTTCTTTCTTTCTTTATATCTCTTAAGAGGTTTAACGTGTGTGCTTTCCTCTTGCACAATTCAACATTTTAGAAGATTATATTATTAGATTATAAGAAATGTAGTTAACACCTCGGGAGACAAGAGGGCTGGGCAATAGTTGGGCCATGCCATGCAACTTGGCAATGCTGCCAGTATCCTTGGCATTTAGCACATCGGTAGCGATTTGGAGCATTTTTTTTTATTTATACATATTATATTCACGCCAGATCCCTAGTTCATAGGGGTTCTAAGTTCTAGGGGCTGTAATAATAAATAATAATGTCCTGGAACGCCCATCTCCAACAGTGGAGACCTAGTTCTTGGGATTAACCCAAAAACTGCAATGAAAGACCTACTCTGAAAGGATATGAGTTATTAATAACCGCAACAACATTGTTAAAATCGGCATTCACAGAATATGTTTTTATAGTTGGAAGGAAATAAAAATATGTCTGGCCGTCACACGTGTATTCGTATGACGGCGGCATTTTTGCTTATAACAAAATGGCGCCGATATAATTTTTAACCTTCTAGAATCGACTTGCCATCTTCGTAAAATATGTATCGACCGAGGTCTGCCAGACCATAATACTTAGTTATCGATTACGTCATAAGTGCGGTGGTGGCTAAAATACGCGGTTTGAATCCCGGCAATTGACAAGATACTCTAAAAAATTGACAAGAACAATATTCGAAAAAAATATTTACAAAATATAAAATAAAATTAATATTAATACTAAGGATAGGGATATAAGTCCCGTCTGCGTGGAATGGTGGCAAGAACGCTGGCTGCATTGCCCCGCTGAATTGCAATACTGATTCTTTGGGCGAAGAAAGAGCCAGCCCTCTTGTCACCGGAGGAGACGACAAGACGCGGTGTTATGTCTTTTAAAAATGTACTAATGAGAAATCCTTTTCTTACGTGAATTTGCCATAGATTTACGAGCGACACCACCGATCCTGATCATCTCTTTTGTAAGATCATAATATTTATACTTCATGTTGTGGTCTTTCCAGAACACACTAAGATGTCTGGCCTGTTGACTGATACAGCTAGTTCTTTTAGGATCCCTATAATGTTGTCCAAATGTATCCATCATCATTTGATGATCCAAGGATCAAGGTGGGCTTGCATTGCGTTTTATTGCAGTACACCTATGTGAATATTAATTGTCCTTCTTATTGCGGAAAAACCTGGTAACTAAAAAAGTTTATGGGCTCAGTACACTTCCACTGCGCCACTCATTATTGTCAATAGCTTATCATAAATAATAAAAAATGGGGATCTGTCAGAGGGTTATAGAGACTTAACTCTGATGCTTTATAAAAACCAAAACTTGTTTTAATAAACTATATATACCTACATACATACATACATACATATCTTCACGCCAAATCCCTTGCGGGGTAGGCAGAGACAATTGAGCGCCACTTGTCACGATCACGACATACCTCTTTCGCTTCTTCGACATTCATCAACCTCTTCATACATGCCCTCTTGTTTCGATGGCTTTTTAATTCACCTTCAGCTAATGTTTTATTTATTTGATCATGATAGGCAAGTCTTGGTCTGCCAGGGCCTCTTTAACCCACAACTTTCGCATTATATATCTGGTTCGTCAATCTCTCTTCGCTCATCCTTTCGACATGCCCGAACCATCGGAGCATGCCTTTCTTTATTTTTGTACCTATGCTTGCTACCTAGGAAAAAAAAACTATTCTATAATAAACTAAACTAAGGGCTTACCACCTGCGTGGGTACCTAAAACGCTCACCACATTTCCTTCTTAAATAATAAGGGAATTATTTCGTTTAAGGTATGTAGTTATGGCATTTGGGGTCAACAAACTCTTGATATTTTTTTTCACAAATTTATGCCAAGAGAATTGTTTGAACCTCAAATGCCACAAAGTAAAAATTTTGTTTAATGCTATTATAATTTATGTGCTTTTTAGATATATAAAATATGATTGATTGAAAACTTTTAAAGTCTAGGTGTCTATCAGACCACACGTCGGTACTTAAAGGTTAACAGAACGGCGCCGATGTCATTATTAATAACGAAACTACGACGTGATTTGGTTTCAAAGACATTCGACCTTTTTTCCAGATGTGCCGTTTTTGTGACATTTTCAATTGATTTTAGGTAGAAGCTAGTAACAGCAAATTAAAAAAATTTTCAACGTTTCGAATATTTTATTTTATAAATTGATTTATACTTTATATATACTATGGACAGAATTTTATTTTTTTTAACTCTATTTAACTTGTGTATCTTTTAGTTTATAAGTATCTTACTTTTGTATCCGAGCTGTTTTCTTTTTTAATTGTGTTAATTTATGTACTTTGTTTACATCTGAAAATCTGTTTTGGCCTTTTACCTGTTTTACTTTATTTGCTTAATTTTGATGTATTAGCTGTAAGATTTTCTTTCAAAATAAATAAATTAATCAAGTAAATAAAATAAATAAATAAATAGGTATTTAAAATGATAATAAGATTAGCTGTATCAGCCTATAGGCCAGAAGTCTTAGTGTTTTCTCGGAACTTGAAAAAAGTTATCCTTATTGAACTTACCGTTCCGTGGGAATCAAATATTCCAAGAGACCACAACATGAAGTCAAATAAATATTATGATCTCACAGAAGAAATGATCAGGAACGGGTTCAAGACTTAGCTTTACGCAGTGGAAGTTGGTGCGAGAGGAGTTCCAGCAAAATCTTTGCATCACTTACTGAAAGAATTGGGCCTAAGCAGGTCTGCAGGAGATACATTTATGGAACGAGCTTCCAAGACGGCATTAACGGAATCATACAGTATTTGGTTGGGGAGGGAGAGGAGCAGAATGGTGGATGGTGAGCGTATTATCGCGCAATAAAAAAAAGGCGGCCTCCTTTTCTTAAACCAGCCTATTGTCGGTCGCAAGCCCGAGACACCATTCTTCTCATCTCTTACCCACACACGATGGACCCGGCACCCGCACGGTGAATCCATGGAATGCTTAGAAATTTGTCTTCTTCTTCTTTATTCTTTATTTTGTCACCGTACGTTTCCACCGGAATTTGGTTAAGTCTATGATTAAGTACATAATTATATTAGGTACGAGAGTTATGTTATATAATTTACTTACTACATACATATATCTATCGTGCCTGGAAAGTGTTATATTCGAGCAAAGAACAGAAATGGCAGTAGGTACCTTATGATGAAGAAACTTAAGAGAACTTAAATGCGGCTGTAAACGGGCCTTGTCAAAATTGATTAGTATAGGTACGTACTATAAGTAAAGTATCATCACGACCGTTTCTCTTTCGGGGTGGTCAGAAACCACGCTTATAAATAAGCGGATTCACATTTAGCCAACTTTACTATAGGCCAATCATGACAAGTTCGTCGATGTCTCCAGCGTACCAATCTCGAGAAATATCACAAATTAATGAAATATTAATTAAATGTATTTATTTATATTGATAAATATTTTTGTGTCCCGACCAGGAATCGAACCCGGTACCTCCGAGTCTAAATCCACAGACTTAACCGCTAGACCACGGAGGACTTTATGTAATACAAACTAGTGAAATAGTTAATAAATTGTTATTAAAATTAACATCAGGTCCTCGCCAACCCGTCTGGCCAGCGTGGCCAGTGTAGGCCATATTATCCAGATTTTTCTGGAAGGCCCATCTTTAAAAGAGTAGTTCTAGGACTTTGTGTTCTAGGGGCTGTGACGATAAAATACATTTTATCATAATACCTGTCTGCCATTTTATTTTTTTATACTATACTATGTTTTTTTTTTTATTTTTATTATATACTGAGCACGACATGTGACACCGCGCCCACCTGATGGTAAGCGGTACGCGAGGTCCAAGAATGGGAGCAACTGGAATCAGACACTCATGAGTCATGAGTGACATGCCAGCTTGACTGGGCATGACGGCAATTCGAGCCTGTTCCCGAAACGTGCATTGGAGATCTACGTGTTCTGTAAATATTTCTAAATAAACGGTTTAGGTATTTTTTAAAGGTTGGGTAAATACATTTAAAATTAAAAATACACACATTTAAAATTATTAAAATTTTATTACCTACTATATTTTTTTATAGACAAGTATGATTATAACATAAATTATTTGTAGAAATAAATTTCAAACTAATTATAAATAAAACTAACTAAACTAAACTATAAAAACCTAGGAAATATAACCATTCTTCAAAATAAACCAAGGGCTTGCCGCATTTTCTCGTCGATGTAATTTAAGATAAGTTAAATCACTACATTAATATAAAATTAAAAAAAAAAAAAAAAAAAACCTAATAAAACAACTGTAATAATATATAATGATATGTAACTATTACAAACTAAATAGTGGAGTTATGAATGATATAATTTAATTCTATATGGTTTACATTGTAACTCTTGGATATTGTCAAAAAGTTGCTCATCCTCAATTATCTAGCAGCGTGTCTCCGGCGACATCTCACGGGAGGCCATGAACGCACAATTAATTATGCCTGCTCGGCGAATACAGTCCAGCAAATTAATTAATCAAAACTAGCTGTCACTCAACCACAATCGCGACTAAATTTAACTCAGATTTCTGATCGCACCGCCTTCCTTTTCCTGTCTCGGACACGTCCAAATTGAAATAATTGGCGGGATTTTTGTTATTTATTTTTTCGTTGACAACACCTGTCTGGCGTTCATATTTTCTACGTATTTACGCACCTTGAACCGAATGAGCTAAATTAATTATAATTAATAAATTATTGTCAATTTTCTTTACAGTTACAGATAAAATGGTATATTATATTCAATTAAAGACCACAAAATGATGTTGAATAAATATTATGAGCGAAAGTTGGTGCGAGAGGAGTTCCAGCAAAATCTTTGCACCACATACTGAAAGAATTAGACCTAAGCAGGTCTGCAGTTAATGGAATTATGGAAAGAGCTTCCAAGACGGCATTAACGGCATCGTACAGTATTTGGTTGGGTAGGGAGAGGAGTAGAATGGTGGATGGTGAGCTTTTTAAACCAGCCTATTGTCGGTCGCAAGCCCGAGACACCATTCTTCTTATCTCTTAACCACACACGATGGACCCGGCACCCGCACGGTGAATCCATGGAATGCTTAGAAATTTGTCTTCTTCTTCTATACACATACAAGATCTGTTGATTTATCCAGAATGAAATTACGCACTATTGCTTTAAATATATATATATATATGCTTTAAATATATATAAGAATTGGTCAATACATTTATGGAACGAGCTTTCAAGACGGCATTAACGGAATCATACAGTATTTGGTTGGGTAGGGAGAGAAGTAGAATGGTGGATGGTGAGCGTATTATCGCGCAATAAAATAAAAAAAGGAGGCCTTCTTTTCTTTAACCAGCCTATTGTCGGTCGCAAGCCCGAGACACCATTCTTCTCATCTCTTACCCACACACGATGGACCCGGCACCCGCACGGTGAATCCATGGAATGCTTAGAAATTTGTCTGCTTCTAAGGATGACAGTCCAATGCCCCGCGCTTTAAACGAAACGAATTTTAACGTCAGTAGGCATTAGCACGAGTGGCCCGTGGTGATCTTTATTAGCATACAAATAAAATGGCTGCCACCACAAAGGATCTTTGTCACCGATCTTCTCACAAAAATCGATTCCGATCTTTTATCTAGGGCTGTCACATATACATTAATTGGACGCAGATACGCAAAAAGGTCCAATCCACATTTTTTCAGATTTTTTTAGGTGAATGCCAATCAGGTCCTTAGGATAGAATCTTTAATATCATAAAAGATCAACTGCCTCCGTAGTCTAGCGGTTAAGTCCGTGGATTTAGACTTGAAGGTACCGAGTTCGATTCCTGGTCGGGACACAAAAATATTTATGAATGCATTTTCTTGATAGCACCAAGGACTTTGACATGTTGGCACGAGTAATAGCCCTTTTCTAGAAGAGTAACGCACCCTACAAGTGTGTGTCTAGCAGTTCCTATGGCAGCACCACACAATGTACAGTTCTTTCCTGTAGCTTTTCTCCACCTTACCAGATTACTCTGGTCCGGGAGGGATATTCGAAAGGCGTTTGGTAAAATTTCAGCAAGGCCGGAGAATGGATGCAGAAATCGCCGAAAGTTAGCTAGCAATTTTTTTTTTTATACTCGTACTAGCACGACATTTGACGTTGCGCCCACCTGATGGTACGTGGCGCGCAAGGTCCATAAACGTTAGCAACTGGAAACAGACAATCATGACTGACATCAGTCCCTAACACTATGCCGCCGGGTTGACTGGGCATGACGGCAATTCGAGTCTGATCCCGAAACGTGTGGATACATTTTTGGCGTAGAATCGACGATAGGAGTTCTTGACAGCCCTGCTTTTATCTCTCATTTATATTCAATATATATCTTGTAAATAATCGTATTGACATTCAATATTTATAAAGGAAAAGGTTGCGTGGGGTTACTTATATATATTGACTAATGCAAGTGCTGGGCATTCAATTGTATATAAAAACCAACTAAAAGAAACTAGGTAGGACGTAGTTTTTTTTTTTCAAATAATTAATTAAAATATAGTCGTAATTACCTTCTAAAAAAACCATGGAAAATTCTATGTATTCATCTCAAGAGACGCTCTCAAACAATCTATCGATTTTGCTACTCGGTTGTTCGAGAAGTTCTTTCTTAATTTTGATTTTTTATTTCACCTAATAAAACAAACACAACAAACAAACTAACAAAACAACTTGTTCTTATTTCTCGAGATAGACTATTTGGTATTCTGGTTTCATCGTGTATAGGGAAGAGAGGAGAACAATGGCGTCTCGGGCTAGCGACCGACTATAATAATAATAAAATACTACAAAAGTAGTGTACAAGGGCGAACTTAATGTCATAGGCATTCTCCGCACAGATATTGAAAACGATCCTATACACTCGTATAATGGTGTAAAATAAGGTATCCTCATTTTATTGCATAATAACACTTTGTTAACCTTACACAAATGTATTTTTTAAATGTGAGAAAGCTATTTTTTTCGGCTCTTGCCTTATTTTGCAGCCCGTGAAGATGGGACTGGTCTTTTTACTTTATTCAATGGTTATACGGCTTATTTTAGTGGGACAATGCTTTCGTATAATTTTCTATTAATAATATCCGTGTAGGAGCCGTGTAGATAGTTATCTAATTTTGGTTGGATAATAGTATTTTTGCGTTTTCGATGGGGTCATTTGTTATAGTAAATCAATCAGGATAATTCAAAGGTTATAAGCAAATGCCAAAAAGCATACCTTTTAAGCATACCTACGTAATAGATTTATATAGATTTTTATTTATTGCACAATAAACAAAATCACATTTAAATGTACATAGGCGAACTTAATGTCTAGTGACATTTTATACCAGCTAATGTATCACTAACTTTTTATCACGATAGATGGCGCATGATAGATGGTACCTAACATAACTGTCAGTTGCATAGAAAACTTTAGAAAAATTATGCCGAAGTGAGCAGCTTTGAAGTGTACAAATCGAGATTTCAAAGCGAAATCAAAGATATGGTGATCTCAAAATTTCCATTCAATTAATAAAACCTTTTTTCTCTTTAAAGACGGTGTGCGCTTTCTTAATTCGTCTTTTAAGGTAAGTAACGTTAATTTAAAATACATTATTTTGTTATAAAAATATAAAACTACAAAAACTTGAAAAAAATGATGCGATGTAGATGTACAGACAGACAGTGGGGTCGTCCAGGCCCGGATGGCTAATGGGCCTGGGTTGGGGATGGGGACATTCCCCTGTTTTCCCCGGCAGGATCTCAGCGGGTAACCACCCGCCGGTAATTCATGCACTTTTGGTGCTGGGCGCCGTCACTGTATAACAGCGCCCGTGGATGTAGGTGTAAAACAAGGTACCATTGCCGCTAGCGACATCTACAAAAAGCTTTGCCTGACACACCCCATTGTGTGTGTAGTAAATCACTCATTTAATAATTAAATCCTTTTTTTTTGCCTAATTCAATTAATTTATTCACCATAAGATTGTATGAGATAATTGTATAAAATAGTGTTCAATTATAATTAAATAATAATATATAATATTAGGTAATGTTTTGTTTCTTCGAATAAATATAAATATATAAATAATATATAAATATTTCCAGACAGGTCACACAGCGCCATCTAGTTTCCGTGGTAAGCTACGAGGCTTGTGTTACGGAAACTAGATGGTTGATAAATTACATATTATACTACTTTTTTTTTTTTTTTTTTTTTTTTTTTTTTAAACAGATATGTAAATAATAATAATTTAACCGTCTGGCCAAAGCGTTGTCCAAACGGCTAATGGACAAGTCTGGAGACAGAAAAGTTGGCAAATATTGGCCTCGCTTATTCTTGTTACTATCTCCGAAGGGTCGTCTCTAGAAGACATTTTTTACTTATAGTTATTTTTTTATTAAGTTTAGTTTATATTAATTTAATTTTTACTTTTAAATTATATTTAAAAAATAAGCTAAACTTAATACCTTTATGTTTTTATTTGATAACTTGAAATTTATCTGATATTGTTAAAATTAACAACTAACTTTAGTAGTTTTTTAAATAATTTATTATTTCTTAGATTTATCATATTTATTGACATAATAAAACAATTTGCCTTCTAACACCAGATCGCAATTTAAAAAAATGGTCTATTCGCATTTCCTTTCCTCCTTTATATTATTATGTATGTATATGTAAAGTTTATGTGTTAGTATTTAGTTTATTATATATATGTGTATGTACATATATGTAGTTATTTGTATGTGGTTAGTTTTTTTTTTTTTTTTTAAATTGTTGTCCCAATGTTTGGCTATGATAAAATGTCTCGCGGCATTAAAGCCCGCCTTTGTCTTTGTGCCATAAATTATTAAATAAATAAATAAAAAACTCTACCTAACGTATTTTAAATCAATAATTATATGTTTTCTATTATTTATTTAAATTAAAACCCGTAGCCAACAACTTTACCGTTATTTAAGACATATAGATATTAACAATTAATTAAAATAATTTCGCTATAAACCAAACGTAGTATTCACCAAGGAAATGTATATGCTATTACGACCTTTAAAGTTATCAGACTAAAGTTCAATTTGGTATTAAGAAATTGATAATCGCACGGAGCGGGCACCCGCATCGTACATCGGCAATTATTTTTATAACTACCTCCTATCATAGACGTATGTTTTATTGCTAAGGAATAGACGGAGTGCACAATCGTCCGAAAACGTATCGTCTAAGATCGATTACATCTGTCTTTTGATCTTAGACGATACGTTTTCGGATGATTGTGCACTTCGCCTCACCCCGCGGGACGTTATTCAAAAAACTGGTGTATATTTTTTTTCACTCATTACAGCCCCTAGAACACAGCGTCTTAGACCTCCACTGCTGGGGTGGGCCTTCCAGAACTGGAGAATTTGGCCTACAATCGCCAAGCTGGCCAGACGGCTTGGCGAGGATATGTCAATTTTTATGACAATTTATTAACGATTCCACAAGTTGACATTAGTGGAACGGGACCGATGGCTTAACGTGCTCTCCGAGGCACGGGAACGGTGGTGTTGTAAATCTATGACAAATGTACGTAAGAAAAGTGTATTTCTCATTGGGTGGGTTTAAACCGACCTTTGTAGGATTTAAGGTACGCGTTCTTACAACCGAGCCACCACCGCGCCTTCTATACAGTAATATATTATAGCGTATATATATACATGTTTATGGGTGGCCACAGTTGCCAAGCCTATGTGGCCTGCGGCAACCATTTGGGTTACTGCGAATTTAATTTGCAGTTAATTTTTAAATATATAAAAATTCGAAGGACCTGCGGGACCCACTAATAATAAGGTGTAGGAAAAGAGAAAAGGGAAGACAGTGCGGAGAAATTAGAGAAATGATCTGTCTCCAGGAAAAGAAAGCATGCACTAACCTTCAGGCGTCTTCTCAGCTGATGCGGATCTATAAACACTAACACAAATTTCACGAGGAATTATAGTCCTGATAGTAAACGAACACACTTACAATATTTCGCGGTTTTAAAACTAAATTGAAATATAACCGCGATGCAGGGACACGCGTCGTCGGCAGAGACACCAAAACGCAGAGTGATGTGCGGCGTGCGCTGCATACGGAGGGAATATTTAATTTTTATTTTTTATTTTAAAACTTTATTGCACTATGTACAAAGGCGGACTTAATGCCGCTAGGAAATCTCTGACAGCCAAACCTTTAGGAAATTTAGACAGGATAGGTGGTAGGTACAATTAAAAATTACAAATAACCCATTTAAATTGAATAGGCGCGAGCAAAATCCTTACATATAAAATTTACGTTTTGTCGAGCGTTTGGCTAGGAATTCTAAATTCAAATTTATATATGTATATAAACTTTTTAAAAATAAAATTTGACACATTATTTGTACAGTCACTAACTAATACACGTCGACGTCATCTATTGTCTATTTGTGCCGCATTCCTATGATGGTTGATTACCTACAGTACGATGGTTAACGGACAAATATCGTCAATTGATATTGCAATATATCATTTAATTCTTGACTCCACTAGGGTTGATTTAAAACCGGGAGGGGTTTTGCTTTTAAGACGGTTTAACGCTTTTCTATCTCGCTCGCACAATCCAATATTTTCAAATATTTTTCAAGTCTTATTTTAAGAAATCTAGTCTATCAACTTGCTAGTAAATAAAATTACGGACATTTTGAAGATACATTTACCTTTGTATACCAGCCTATGGTCGGTCGCAAGCCCGAGGCACCATTCTAAAATCGTTAATCCATGGAAAAGCTTATAAAAGAGATTGCCCATAACCAGGCCCCAACTTTGTTGCCGCATGCCTCAACTAAACATTATTCAATAATCATACATTTTATTACGAAACAAGACGCTACAATCCACCATTCTACTCCTCTCCCTACCCAACCAAAGACTGTATAATTCCGTTAATGCCTTGATGGAAGCTCGGAAGAGGGATACGGTCGTAATGATACTTTACTTTAATTGCAACCAAAGTCCGCTCTATATTATATTTGTCCTCTTTGTGCCATACCTACATAAATTGAGTAAGGCTCGAGTATAAGCGGTCTTTGGTCTGTCATTTGAAGATAATTTGATGCAAATCCAGGTGCATCTTGAAGGTAGTCGTAAATAGAAGGCGGCAGATGAAAGTGTCATTCAAAACAATCAAATGTAATAACTAATAATAATAGAGCTAGGAAAACTAAAGGGATCAAATATACGAGTGGAAATTGTTTCTTATTTTCAGACAAAATGTTTGAAAGAAAGAAGAAAGAAAGAAATATATTTATTTGTCGCCAAACCTATGCCGGCTTGAATAGATGCCTTTTCACACTTCGCTTGAAGGATTCCAGGTTATAGGAAAGTGGAAACACAGAGGCTGGAAGAGCATTCCACATCTTTATTGTGCGATAGATGTATGAGTCACAAAATTTATAGGTACGCGAAGGAAGACCTGTGCGTGTGGTTCGGTTGCGGAATGGAGAGGAAGGAATTAGGTTATAGAGCTCTTCAGAGCACTCACCATAGTGAGCTTGGCTCTATTTAGGCTTAAGGAACGGATTGTAGATATTTTTCAAACTATTAAAATATGAAATCTGATTATAATAAAATCACGGTGTTACGTAAATCGATCCGTTTGTGGTATCGCGTTGGTAAGTCTTCGCGAAGTCATATAAACAATATAATCGCGTTCCGATATGGCGATCAGTGCATCGGCCCTTCTTGGCCTTAATTAAACTTTGTCAAGTAGACAGGCTGACATCAACATACCTTTTACACCCCATTTGTATCTAATAATTATATGTAGAATGCTTTCATCTGGAGAACATCTGACTATTTTAATAAACATTGCTCACATATTGGCATAATGATTGATATTATCACATACTACCCCATGTGTGCGTGGCTTGACTCAGGACTACTTTACAAATGCCTTAAACCGATCTGTATAAGTTTTCTATTTCTATTGTTATTTTGTCTTATTCTGCCTCATATCATCTCATTCTTTTTGTAATAGTCTACTCAGTGTTTAGTTTTATCTATGTTTCCATATCTATTTCTGTGAAAACTTGTTATTAGCCCTTTCTTACTTTATCTTTTTTCTTTATATTTAAGTATTGTTTAGCTTTTCCTAATTGTATAAAATAAAATGAAATAAAATAAATAAAATAGCGTTTTTATGCTTAATTCATAATGCGAATTCTATTTATTATTCATCATAATCATCATCAGACTGTGTCTTTTCACTGCTGGATATAGGCCTCCCCCAAGGCTCGTCAATACACACGATCTCATCCCACCCTTATCCAGCGATCATTCATCGATTCTGCGACAGACGTGTCCAGCCCATTGCAACTTCAGCTACTAATTTTGAAGGCTATATCGGTTACTTTGATTCTCCGACGGATTTCCACGTTTTGAACTTCATCTATCTGAGCGATTTTAAGTAGACCAGACTTACAGTGAAGTGGCACGTTTCTGCTCCGTACGACAGTACTGGAACTCTCGTCTTCAAATACTGGGGTATGTTTGATAAGAGGATAAGAAGCAGCTTCCCGAATCCCGCCCGTCCTAGCTGAATGCGTCTGTCGGCTTCTTTGCTGAAGTTGGCTAAGCCTAAATGCATAGTCTCTCCAAGGTAATATTTTTGATCCCGGTACGAGATGGTCGTTAAAAATGACCAACACAACACAACCTACAGATACGCCACGTTTAAGCCGTTTTATTTATTATTATTATTGATTAATAGGCTCGCAGCGCATTGCTGATATGCCTATATCAAGCACTGGTGTAAAGTTCATAAAATTGTCAGTTATCACTATTCTCAAAATCTATTGTCAAAAGCCACTTGTCTAGTTTGTTTTAAAATGTTTACAGTTGAGGACTTTGATGTCTTCTGGTATTTAATTCCACATATTTACAACTCTGTTATTTATGAAGCCTCCAGATATATGTTCTGGAAGGCCCATCTCCAACAGTGGAGGTTTAGGACGCCGTGTTCTGGGGGCTGTAATGATAATGAATGAATGATATTTATGAAGTGAAATCCCAGATTTGTATTGCTGGATTTTCTCATTACTTTCGCTTATTTCGAATTTATAATATTAAGTATTGTAAGTATCACCTATATCAACATTTAAATTTCAGGATAGTCCAGATGAGCAGTTTTACCATCACGGCGCGAATGAAGTCACTGTCTTACATTACGAAAGACATAAGGTACATACTTAACTTTAGGGAATGATTAAATTAATGAATGGAATGATTAAAGCTCTAAACAGAATGTTGAACGGCTTAAATACGTTAAATACGGAAGCTATCCCAGCAGGTTGGTTTCGGAATGAACCTGGTATGAATTCGTTTCCTGGTCGGGACACAATAATTTATTTAATTGATAATTCGTTTGGTACGCTAGAGACATCGACGAATAATATAGTAAAGCTAGCTAAATGTTTCTTTAAAAAAGAAAAAAAAGATCATTGACCATGTCAGGCCGAGGCCAATCTGTGTGAGAAATGCCACTCTAGAAGTTGTGCAGGAATACGTCTACCTTGAACAGACTATTCAGCTAGACGTTGCCAACTTCAGACGCATTCAGCTAGCATGGGCCGAACGCTGCATGGGCTTCCCCATCCTCTCATCGTCCATACCACGATGTTTGAAGTCATAAGTCTTCAACCAGTGCGTACTCCCGGTATTGTCATACGGAGCACTGACAAATTTAAAGTCGATCATGACAAATTCAAAGGAGCTATGGAGAGTTTGGAAAAGTTGATATTAGTAAGAGAACCAAAGTTACTGACATAGCATTTTAATAGTTTTTTTATAATTTTAACGGGTCTTTACGCGATTTACCTTAGAGACATATTTCTCCCGACTATTCAGCCAAGTTGCATTGGCCGTGGTCACGGGCCGACTGGAGCTATGCGGTGTAGTCTCGTACATACTGGGCGGTAGATGTAATCCTACCCACTTATACCTTTAAAACTTTTTAGAAATCACGACACAAGACTCTTACAATATCCTTGGCGACACCGGGCGATTTTTCCAGGGTCGAAACCTATTAATTCGTGGATTCCACGATGAAGATAGCTTATAACCCCCTTCTCGATTGAAATCTTTGTATTTCTTTATTTCGATCGCTTCACGTACTATTATGAATGTGCGCGAAAGTTTAAAAAGTTTAATAGCATTTTAAATTAGCAAGCTGAAGTGTCAATGGGCCGGATACATCTGCCGCAGAACCGACGACAGATGGGGCTAACGGGTTCTAGAGTGGAGACCATGCAGAGTGGGAAGACCCCTCGATAGATGGATGAACCTATAAGGTCACGGGTGGGGGATGGATGAGGGTGGCAACATACCGCATGTAGTGATGAGTCTTGGGGGAGACCTACATCCAGCAGTGGAGAGACACAGGCTGATGCTGATGATTGATTAAAAATGTTTACCTTAGCTTAGCCAAAACGCTTGCATGAAATAAAAATTTTAAAAACTCGATTTACCGGCACATGTAATGCTTCTTAAAATACTTAAGCATGCATCTATACTAATATTAAAAATGTGAATTAAGTTTTGTTTGTATGTATTTATCACGATGGATATCACGATTTTCAGACGCTGATGGATAGATTCCTATAATGATTTTTATCTTTAAAAAAAGTGATCTTTTTATTTTAAATAGAGGTTGTACCAATGATACCTGAAGTCTAAAACAATGTTTGCTCTTTTGACAATTGCATGCGTTATATACAGAATGCCTCCGTGGTCTAGCGGTTAAGTCCGTGGATTTAGACTCGGTGGTACCTGGTTCGATTCCTGGTCGGGGTACAAAAATATTAATTAATATTTTTGTACCCCTATAGTAAAGTTGGCTAAATGTGAATCCGATTTTATAAGCGTGGTTTCTGACCACCCCGAAAGGGAAAATGTCGTGTAAATGAAATAATAATACAGACACACGGACAAAGCTTTGTTCACATTTATAATATTAATATGGAAAGCTCTTATGTGTGCAGTGGGACTTCGTATTCTGTAGATAGCTAATGGTCTGTAATGCACGTTTTGCACGCACACAAACATGCGCCTGCGCACGAATTCTTACGGGTATCAATTTCAATCAATCATCCCCACTCTCTCCGCCCAGTGTAATATTTGCGCGGACGAACAAATTCCTTAATAGTGGGCTATTTATTTCTGTACTAAGGTAACTTAACTATTTTCCACTAGCCTTTCAACCCGGCTACGCCCGGCATAGCAGTGTTTTGGTCTTGTCTCAAACGGTTCTTTTTTATATATATACATCACCATGGCAATCTTACATTCATCATTTTTCATTACAGCCCCTAGAACACAGCGTCCTAGACCTCCACTGCTGGAGATGGGCCTGCCAGCTCATATATCTGGAGAATTTGGCCTACACTCGCGACGCTGGCCAGACGGCTTGGCGAGGATATGGTGTAAATTTTTATTGACAATTTATTAACGATTCCACAAGTTGGTATTAGTGGAACCGGGACCGACGGCTTAACGTGCTCTCCGAGGCACGGGAACGGTGGTGTTGTAGATCTATGACAAATGTACGTAAGAAAAGTGTATTTCTCATTGGTACATGTCGGGGGGATTTGAACCGACCTTTGTAGGATTTAAGGAACGCGTTCTTACAACCGAGCCACCACCGCGTCCAAGCTTACATTAGTTCTCCTTAAAAGTAAAAATTGGCATTTGACATCATTGCAAATGGCACATATTTTTAACGAGTACAATAAATATGTAGGTCGTAGGCGGACTGATGGTGGTAATTTGCCCAGTCTGCCGGGGGGAATCCACCGTTCGTGCCGATAAACCCATTAAAGTTTATCCACAAGTTTCGGGATCAGGCTCGGTCATGCCCAGTCAAGCCGGCATAGTATTAAGGACTGATGTCAGTCATGAGTGTCTGATTTTAGTTGCTAACATTTAAGGACCTCGCGCGCCACTTACTATCAGGTGGGAACAAGGTCACATGTCGTGCTAGTATTAAAAAAAAGTTGCCAATAAAGCGGGTCCTTTACCGATCGGTTATCCTAGTAAAATCCACATTTTATATAATAAAATTCGCTAACAAAAGCAATAAAACAAAATAATAAAAATTTAACGCTTTTTTTTCATTTCGAATAATATCATCATGACAGCTCTAGTACTAAATATATATAGTATAATATAGGTATGCTAAAATCCCGTCCGTCCTTGAACCATCAGGACTTTCACGTAGTGATGGTCAAAGGTCGGATGGTATGTCTCTTGTACCATGGAGCGAGGGAAGATGTCTTGTTTGAGATGCCACCTGTGTGGATACCTTTGCCGCTTGCCACATTTCCTCCACATCAGCATTTGGGGTTGAAACAATGGGGGTATATTCTCTTGATACCCACAAATTCATAAAAGAGCTGGGTAGACGAATTTTCCAAGAGTGCGCCACACACCCCAAATGCCATAACTACCTAAAACAGAATATGTCGATTATAATTCAACGAGGAAATGCGGCGAGCGTTTTAGGTACCCTCCCTGGTGGTAAGCCCTTAGTTTATTTTGTAGAATAGTTTTAATTTCATAGGTATTTTTAGTTTTATTTATAATTAGTTTTTTAATCAATTTTATTTTAATATTTTTGTATCTAAGTACCTACCTCATACAGTATGGTAATAAATTTTGATATATACTGTAATATAAATTTATTAATACATATACAAAATTATATTTAAACACTTGGCGCGGTGGTGGCTCGGTTGTAAGAAGAACGCGTTCCTTAAATCCTACAAAGGTCGATTCAAACCCACCCAGCATGTACCAATGAGAAATACACTTTTCTTACGTACATTTGTCATAGATTTACAACACCACCGTTCCCGTGCCTCGGAGAGCACGTTAAGGCGTCGGTCCCAGTTTCACTAATACCAACTTGTGGAATCGTTAATAAATTATAATAATAAATTGACATCATATCCTCGCCAACCTGTCTGGCCAGCGTGGCGTGTATAGGCCAAATTCTCCAGATATATGTTCTGGAAGGCCCATCTCCAGCAGTGGAGGTCTAGGGCGCTATGTTCTAGGGGCTGTAATGATGAATGATATACACTTATTTAGAAGGGTTAAATAGACGTATTTTTTTAACGAAGATCTGGTAGACGTTTGTCTTATCTTATCGGAGAGATTCCATTTGTAGGGTAACTGCAAAATTTAAAAATATCCTAAATGTTGCAAGGTCTTGATGCAAACAGAAAGAAGTGAGTTTTAAAAAGAACATACATACATACATACATATCTTCACGCCAGATCCCTTGCGGGGTAGGCAGAGACAATTGAGCGCCATTTGACACGATCACGACATACCTCTTTCGCTTCGTCGACATTCATTAACCTCTTCATACATGCCCTTTGGTTACGAAGACTTTTTAATGCACCTTCAGTCAGTGTTTTATTTATTTGATCGTGATATGTGAGTCTCGGTCTGCCAGGGCCTCTTTCACCCACAACTTTCGCATTATATATCTGGTTCGTCAATCTTTTGTCGCTCATCCTTTCAACATGCCCGAACCATCGTAGCATGTCTTTCCTTATTTTTGTCTCTATGCTTTCCTTCATACCAACCCTTTTCCGTATTTCGACGTTACGTATGCGGTCCGCCAAAGTGACGCCACATATCCGCCGCAACGACCGCATTTCTACTGCATTAACCCTACTCTCATGCGTATTCTGACATATCCACGTTTCGCTTCCATACATCAGTGTTGGTACCAACATGGCATTGTGTATGGCGAGCCGAGCTTTGTCACTGACATTTCGACTGCCGATCAGTGACCCCAGGGCACCGTTAACACTATTTCCCGCGTTCACTCTTCTTTCAACGTCCCTATCGTACTTCCCATCCGCAGTGAAAACACTGCCCAGATATATAATTTCATTTTATTATAATTATGTTTTAATTATATTATTTTTTTAATTATGTCAATTATAATTATGTAGCCTAATATTATATAGTATACTTATTGTTTTGACATGTAAAAGTGCAAAATACATTTTTTTTTGTCCTGTGCCTAATTACAGAAAATATACGAATTGAATTGAACAGAAAAAAGGATAAGAAAAATATTAAAAAAAATATTTGCATAAATGTTAGCCTAATTTACAGGTCTTATATTAAACAAACTTAACAACATTTTCGAAGTAAATTGGCGAGCAAATATATCAAACAATAATATAAAATTTAAAATTTTAAATAAAATATTTCAAAAACTTAAACTTAAACTATAAATTATAAATTATAAAACATCTTTTCTTTTAACCAAATTATTAATTGATTTTTAAAATCTTATTTTCCCAACAATTTTAATTTGTTTGGTAATTTATTATAAGTTCGTATACACATAATTTGGCAGTTTTTAGTTTTTTAGGATTTACATCTACAATAAGATCATAGGGGTTTCTAGCGCTGAAATCTTGAAAGGAGAAAGATTTCTGCGATAAAGAATTGGTAGCCACTTCAATCTATTAAGATTTACTTGCCTAAAGCCTTGCAATGGTTAAGGCCGCCCCTGTACAAGCTTTTTTATTAAGGACACGCTCGGTCAAGGTATTAATTTTCGAAATCAATAAATCCGTACGCCGAGTAAGTATCGCATGACCGTCTTGAAGAAGCCGTAGACCTATTACCTATATCTCTAACTTGTATTAAAAATTAAATTGAACATAAACAAAAAAACTATTACGTCGTCGAATCGCCGCGTCGCATCTCAGGGGGACAGCGCATAAAGCGGGAGCCGCGGCGGAAAATGCGGAGTCCAGCAAGCGGCGCAAGTATGTAAGTATATTAAAAGATTACATATTTGTGCCGTTTGCTGTAGAAACTCTGGGCCCATGGAGTCCAAGTGCAAAAGCTTTTAATAGTATCGTTAAGGGAGCCGTGGCGGAAAAATCTGCCCGCAAACCATTTCAAATGTGTTAATAACTGTCAATATATAGATTGTATTGTCATTATTTTTACAATAATATTTTTGGACATTTCTCTTTTGCCTACATTTTGTGTTACATATTTAAGTTTTATATAAATTGTAAAATGCATGTTAAGTTGTTGTTATATTTGTTATTATTGTTAGAATTATAATTGTTAATTTAATGAATTCGTACACCACATGTGGTAGGTTTTTTGCATGCTCACCCTAACCTAACCTAATAACTATGTACCGAAAAACCACGAATGAATGATTTTGATTTGATTTGCACTTTTGGAACAGGGGCCCATGAACATCCAAGACAGTCGACCTCCTTTCCACACGGACATCTATGTAAGACACATAATGTACTCGTAACTCGTAAATAGCTTAACCTTATTTTATTTTTATAAATGAAAAGGAAAAAGCTCACTTGTTTCATCCCCTTTTAGTTAATTCTGTTACCATAAAAAGACAGTAAAGAAACCACTACTTCTCATCAAATTAGGGGCTTAATTATTTAGTGGTAGTAAAGGAAGGAAATAAAGAAGAAACATTTACCGTCCGAGCTCAGCAGGTGAATCTTCGTAATTTTAACAAGCATTGACTGATATACTAATGTTCGGGATATTTATACCGCCTCCGTGGTACAACAAACGTTGCCGTGAACTCGGGAGGTCGTGGGTTCGATTCCCACTTGGGGCAAGTTGTACATTGTATAATTTGTCTCGGTCTGGGTGTTTATATGTATAATATGTATATATTTACAAAAAAAAAAGTATAATATGTAGTTTATCAACCATCTAGTTTCCGTAACACAAGCCTCGTAGCTTACCACGGAAACTAGATGGCACTGTGTGACCTGTCTGGAAATATTTATTATTATTATTATTAACAATAATATTTTATTTGACACTATCTATTTAAATTTGGTGAGCAGAGATTGCTCGGTGGTAAGTTCTTACTAATAAGTGTTCACTAAAAGTTCGGTTCGAATCCCGGCATGTTATCGTCATCATCGTCATAGCCCCTAAAACACAGAGACCTCGACTGTTATGGAGAGGGGCCTCATTGCTCACTATCTCAAAGGTTAGCTGGCAGAAAATGTCACTGGACATTAAGTTCGCCTATGTACATTTAAATGTGTTTTTGTTTATTGTGCAATAAAGAATTTATCTATCTATCTATCTAAGGGATTTTTACACAATTTGGCCTACGGTCGCCACGCTGACCAGTTTGATGAGTGTAGGATATGTATGTAAGAAAGTGTATTTCTCATTGGTACATGCATATCATAGATTTACAACACCACCGTTCCCGTTTCTCGGAGAGCACGTTAAGCCGTAGGTCCCAAGTTGTGGATTCGTTAATGAATTGTCATTAAAATCCGCTTTCGCAGATCTGCCCATCTACTTGTCCATTTGTATGGTATCCTGAACAATCCTCATGCACCTCCATACCTCAAAACTCGATTTGAGTTCTTGTACTTGATACGCACAACCTCCCTCTTCGTTATCCTTAGGATGGGATCATCCCACTCTTCTAGCAGATATTCAGATTTCTTCACCGTGTCTGCAGCCCGCCAGTGGAACAAATTACCACTAGCCATTACACGGGCACCATCTGTCAATGTTTTCAAACAATTAGTCACTAACTTGTTTTTTGATAAGCAGGAGCCCACTGCATTTAGTACACATTGAATGTTTAGCATGCAATATGTTTATTTGTACATATATATGTATGTATATGTTCATAATACTTGTATGTAGTTAATGTTATTGCTTGGTATGTAGTGTATTTATAAAATATACTATTATTATTAGATTGTTGCACCCTGCCCATAATCTCTCACTATTCCAAAGGTTAGTTGTCAGAGAATACCTAACAGGCATTAAACTCGCCTATGTACCTAATTTTAAGTTTTGGTGCAATAAAGAATTTAAAATAAAAAATAAATTTAAACAAAAATTTTGGCATTTGTCTCAGTTTTTTACAGTAAAATTATGTCCAAAATGTTCCTAATTTTATTTCCTAGAAATTGATAGACTACATTTCTAAAAAGGGAGCTCAGACTTGAAAATAGGATTGTGCGAGCGAGAGGGAAGCACAAACGTTAACTCTCTTAATATTATATTCATACCAAACTTGTACCAAATATTCGCCGCATGTCACATTAGTAGTGTCACTGTATTAGTTTGCATTTTGAACGAATGTGAGAGGTACTGTACTACTGTATCATTGCTACTGTATTTAAAAAATATGAATTCGCAGTACACACGTATATTTTGTATAGATTAACTATCGATTTGAATTTAAAACAAATATCCATTTTTCTCAGTGCGGGAATTGATATTTAAAGGCCCGGTTCACATTAGGTCAATTTGTTAACACATTAGTAAGAATGTAAGCTTTCCACAATGTTGCGCTTATATCCTGGCCTGTTTTGGCCAATTTTCTCAGATGATCTTTTTGTTGGAAGAAAAATAAGCTACCGATTTTCAGACTCTCATCAACCTGGTTAGCGTGATGGATTCCAAATTCTCCCTCTATATGTTCTTCAAGACCCATCTTTAACTGGGACTACGATGTGGATGTAAAGATGAGAACTTAGAAAAAAAATCTTAAAAGAAAATAATATTTTAGGTGTTTGCTAATAAAACACAGGTTCTTATTCCCATATTAATCTTAATAATATATTTATTTTATTCGAAGTAATATACAACCAGTATATAAGAATTACAATATAAAAGCTACCTAAATAATAAAATTAAAAATAAACTAAACTATAAATAAAAAATGTCCTCTAGAGATGTCCCATCCGAGATAGTCTCAAGGAGACTGGCGACATTTCCCCTCTGTATAGCGAGGCTAATACGTTGGCAGAAATAATTGCCAGCCTTCCTGTCTCCAGACCTTTCTGTCAGCCGCTTTGACAATTCCTTGGCCAAGCGCCCAAAAGGCGCAAACCGGAACCAAGGTTGGCATATTTGCACAATTTGAGGTTCTCCGCAGAAATAGCCGCTCTTCCCGCACCTGACGAGGTCGCCTGGATGTGAGATGGAGCTAATGTGTCTACACACGTCGCATCCCACACCAGAGATCTGCCAAGTTTCCACGGCCCAACAGTCATTCCGTCGGGTCTCTTGCCATCGCTCCGCACAATCCCAGATGGTTCTAAGATTGCGGGTACACCAGCAGTGACAAGACAATATATATTTATTCAACAGAATATTTACAAAATAATAATACAAACTGCCTTAATAAAAATAATCAAATTAAATAATATTTGTATATTTCACCTATATAACAATCGTTATATTTTGGTATGTCAGTTAACAAATATTAAAATAATAACAGTAATGCTATTAACACCATGCATCGTAGACAAAGGAGCATAGGAACACAATACAGTAGAAGGCATAAGACCACAAAATTATACAACTATTTAAAAGAATTTTCCGTCAAAGGCATGTCAATAAATTCTGACAGGTTATAAAAAGCATTATTTTGGAAAAAGATTTTCAATTTTGTTTTAAATTCACTTGGTTGTAGTCTAGTTATAATCTCAGGTAGTTTATTGTATAATGTAATTTTCAACTGCAAACCTTGTTTAAACGTTTTTCTTAACCTGGTTTGCCTTATATAGATTTCATTCTTGTTTCTTAGGTTATACTTAGTCAAACTAGATATTTTTGGAAGTTCATTAGCTTTCCCATGAACCTCCTGTAAGCAACTATATACATACAGAGACGTGACTGTCATAATCTTGGCATCAACAAAATATAAAAATCAATAATAATAAATGGCATAAAAAAATTATAATAAAAAAACTAAATAAAATATTACAACATTTCCCCTGTGTATAGCGAGGCTAATATGTTGTCAGAAATAATTGCCAGCCTTCCTGACTCCAAATTTCTCCGTCAGCCGCTTCGACATCTCTTTGACCAGACGCTTGGAATTCCCCATGTTCCCATCGTCTTGACCCCAAACGGCACAAACGTAACCTGTAGCGAGGTTGGCGTATTAGCGCAGATTGAGGTTCTCAGCAGAAACCGCTGCATTCCTCGCGCTGGATGAGATTGTTTTCACGGCCCAATGGTCATGCCGTCGGGTTCATTATATATTTTCATTTCTTTATTACCACATTTTTTAATAGCCTATTGATTTGATACATCCTGTAGTTTGTGGTTTGTTATTAATAAATAATAAATACCTATAAAATTTATAGCAATTGAATATAACATAATGTTGAAGTTTTATTAAAGAATGCCATAAACATCATTATGTTTTATTACAAAGTGACAATATTGAGCAATAATAATAAAATAATAATAAGCAGTTATTGTTTTATGTATTTTAATATAAATACTTGCAAATAAATATATAAAATATACCTACTCAAATAAAATTATATCCTTACGTGCAAATTATTAAATAATAATGCGGTAAGTCTTGCTTTGTTGTCTGCTATGGAGAAGCTCAAGAAAATATGGAGGAACCGAAACATTACGAAAGCTACTAAAATCCGGCTGGTCAGAGCTCTTGTGTTCCCCATTTTCCTGTATGCTGCAGAGACGTGGACTCTGCGCGAAACTGAAATAAAATGGATCAATGCTCTAGAAATGTGGTGTTGGCGTAGAATGTTAGGCATATTGTGGACGGAGTTCCGAACCAACAAATCCATCCTGGAGGAACTGGAGATAGGACAGCGCCTTTCCTCAATCGTGCAATCACGCATTCTCACTTTCTTTGGACATGTGTCGCGGCGTGGAGATATATCAATTGAGCGCCTTGTAGTTCAGGGAAAAGTCGATGGCAAGAGAATGCGTGGTAGGTCTCCGATGAGATGGACTGACCAGGTTAAAGCAGCAATGGATCACCCCCTACATGAGTGCTCCAGGAAGGCTGCAGTTCGAGACGAGTGGCGACGGCTTGTTAAGCGTGCCACTGACACTCAAGTGACGAACTCTGCCAAGAGTGTAGCGACTAAGAAGAAGAAGAAGTCTTGTTTTAAGCGGTGTTATTTTTAGATAATTATTATCATGGCAAGCTTACAATATTAGTACTCATTGAAAGTAAAAATTGGCATTTGACATCATTGCAAATGGCACTTACTTTCAACGAGAACAACAACTAGGTGGTAGGCGGACTGATGGTGGTAATAAGACCAGTTTGCCGGGGCGGGGAAGTATAAAATAAATAAATAAAAATATTTCCAGACAGGTCACACAGCGCCATCTAATTTCCGTGGTAAGCTACGAGGCTTGTGTTACGGAAACTAGATGGTTGATAAACTACATATTATACATATAAACACCCAGACCGAGACAAATTATTCACGGGAACGTTTGTTACCACTAGACCACGGAGGCGGTCTCCACAGTATCCACCGTTCGTGCCGATAAGCCCAGTAAAGTGCATCCACACGTTTCGGGATCAGGCTCGAATTGCCGTCATGTCACCATCAGTCAGCCTACTAAATTTATATAAAAATATATAACCGCTTGAAACAAGACTTACCAAAAAAATATAAGCACTATTGTGCAATATTATTGCACGAGTATAGACCGCCTAAATAATAATCAGAAATTACAATGGTATGAAGTAAATAGGTATTTTTCCATGAATCCGCGTGGGGATTTCCGCTACTCCAACAAACAATCTTGATATTTGACAATTATTCACCATTTCGGAGATTTTTAATTATTGAATAACATTCATCTTGGCTTTACCGCGTCAATAAGATAATAATAGACACTAACGGCCAAACTGTATATTCTAAAAAAAAAAGTAAAGTATCATGACGACCGTTTCCCTTTCGGGGTGGTCAGAAACCACGCTTATCAAAATAAGCGGATTCACATTTAGCCAACTTTACTATAGGCCAATCATGACAAGTGGCAAGCTCGTCGATGTCTCCAGCGTACCAAACTCGAGAAATATCACAAATAAATTAATTATTTATTAAATGTATTTATTTACATTAATAAATATTTTTGTGTCCCAACCAGGAATCGAACCCGGTACCTCCGAGTCTAAATCCACGGACTTAACCGCCCACGGAGGCAGTAATATTCTAATCTTTGGATTTTCTTCCTGGACTATGTATCTTGACTATGGTACTTATACAGTATCAGCAGCTCGCCAGTGGAACCGACTACCTCTTTACATTCGTAAAGCACCATCAATCATTAGTTTTAAAAATTTGCTTACCAAACACTTTCACAAAAAGCAAGACGAATCTACATAACTTTACAGAGTCTGTATATAATTGTCTGTATATATTCCTATATGGCGCTGAGACATGGACTATAAAATGCGCTGACCGAAAGCGTATCGATGCTTTTGAGATGTGGTGTTGGAGAAAAATGCTGAGGATCTCGTGGACTGAGCATCGTACTAACGTATCGATTTTAAATCAACTAGCCATATCGACTAGGCTATCCACCATATGCCTTCGTCGGATACTCCAGTACTTCGGACACATTGCCAGAAAAGGAGGGGATAACCTGGAGAAACTTTTTGTTTACCAAGGAAAGAGACCGAGAGGCCGTAGTCCGATACGCTGGTCCGACCAAATCCGCTCCACCACCAACACTAGCGTCCATGATGCTGTGCATGCCGCCGAAGACAGGAACGGGTGGCGTGCTATCATCAAGACGCACACCAATTCACCGGGAGGTCACGACCCTCATCAATGAGGAAACACGACGCAAGGATGATATAATTGTATGAATATAGATTGTATTATTTGTACATTTACAACAGAAAACCTTTTTAAATATAACAATATAAAATAAATGTAGTAATCATAATCTAAAATATTATTATTGTATAAAATTGTTTCTTGATATTCACTTTGTCTAATTATGTTGCTGCATATTGTATATTTCTAAACTGATTTGAATATTTGATTTTCTTTGTATTTTATTTAGTTATTTTTCTTATTTTAAAACATGTACTCTCTCAATGTTATAATCAGGTTGAATGGAAACTGGCTCCTGTCGCACCGGCCAAAAACCTACCTCAGGGGCCAGTACCACATTTGTTTTGTAATGTAAATTTTTTTATGTCAATAAAATTTTATTATTATTATTAAATAAATAAATATTTCCAGACAGGTCACACAGCGCCATCTAGTTTCCGTGGTAAGCTACGAGGCTTGTGTTACGGCAACTAGATGGTTGATAAACTACATATGATACTTTTTTTTTTTTTGTAAATATATACATATAAATACCCAGACCGAGACAAATTATACAATGTACAACTTGCCCCTTTATTATTTATGTATATATATATTATTTATTTATATGTCATGTAAAATAAAATTGATTAAAAAACTAATTATAAATAGAACTAAAACTAAAAATACCTATGAAATTAAAGCTATTCTACAAAATAAACTAAGGGCTTACCACCAGGGGGGGTACCTAAAACCGCATTTCCTCGTTGAATTATTATGGACATATTCTGTTTTAGGTAGTTATGGCATTTGGGATCGCCACACTCTTGGAAAATTCGTTTACCCAGCTCTTTTATGAATTTTTGGGTATCAAGAGAATATACCCCCATTGTTTCAACCCCAAATGCCACAAAGTTATAATTAGTGATTAGTTATTATTTATATTTATTATATAGTATACATATAATTATGTGTTATTATATATATCGGTAGATAAGTACTATAGCTTTTTTTTTTCTTTTAGTTATAAGTTATTTTCTAAATAAAATCTCATTGTCAAACATTAGTGGTCATGCACCCACTATCCCTGCTCACTTCTCCTAAAGGTTAGCTGCTAGATAATGTTTTTAGACATTAAGCTCGCCTATGTACTGTAAAATGTTTTATTTTCTGTGCAATAAAGAATTTATCTATCTATGGTATTATTTATTTATTTACAAAATCCTATGTACATAACAAATTTACATCGAAATAATACATATTTTACGTGACAAGTTATGGATCAATTATATTGGCTCCAACATGTCATTATAAATCCTATTACCAATGGAAAGCCATAAATTTCTGCACCAACAAGAGTGCTACGTTGCTAAGTTTCTACAAAAATCTTGTTATAAACTACAAAATAATAATTTATTTTATGCAAATGTCAGAGGGCTGGCTGCAGATAATTATTTATTAAAAAAAGCATATAATCGATATAATATTTGCTAATTAGTCGTTTACTTAAAATTAAACAATAAACTCTTAAAGTAATTAAATTTATTATTGCAATGAGTGTTTTTTTTCCGTAAGGGATTCGAAGAATTTGGAATAGGATCAAAGAAGTATTTATAAATATAATAATATTAAATTTAGTTTTTAGTTATATTTTTATATATTAATTAGGTTTATTTTTATTAATAGTAATTTATGTTTTAAGATGTAAGTTTTTAGTTTAATTAATATTTTATTATTTTTTTAAATCATTGTACCTTATTTTCATCGAATAAAGGTTTCATTTAAAAAAAAAAAAAAAGAGAGAGATAAATAATGAAGAATATACAATAAGGATATACTTAGTTAAATTGTAATATTATTATCTTCAATGAATGAACCAATGATATTATATATGAATTTACTTCGCTTATTATATACAATACAAGTAGGGATGAAATATTAGCAGGAAATGGAACTCGGAGTGAAATAAGAGAGGATATGTATAAGGAGCGGTCACATAAAGGGCACGAAAAAAATATATGATTCAAATCCTCCACGTCCAATCCACATTCACACATGTCGCTGTTCACGATATGTAGCCTCGCAAGATGTGAGGCAGCGAATGCGTGTATAAACTTTGACAGTTTGTTTCTTAAATTTGGTGGCTTGGGCTGCGCCTGTTCTGCCATGCAGCCATAAATAATACAACTCAAACAAATTAATGAAAAGCCAAAAATAAAAATATGTTTCAAAATACATTTTACTCGAAAATTAGTGAGTTTTTATGTATTATTTATACTTCGTATTTAAGTTTAATTAAATAAACGAGGTCAATTAAAATCTCTCAAGTGAAGTGACGGCTGTAAATCAAAATGTTTCAGTGGTTTCTATGCGGTGTGCTTAGGGTTGCCGACGTACTATATTATATAAAATTATTTACTATAATAATATATGCTGTTTAGGATATGTGTTCGATTTTATATTATACCTACCTACTATTTTTTTTTCTTTTCGTTTTGATCGGACTAATAATTTACTTACTCGTAAGATTAACGCTTTTTATTAATATTTATATATATTTTTGTATAAAACGAGATAGGTCATCAATCAATAGTTATGTACTGACTGATTCTATCGTAGCGGGGTGGGTTCTGCCCTAGAAAAAAAATGAAAAATTGCACAGCTAAATTATAAATAGTTGTTTTTTGGACACAAGCGATGACTTAAATCGGCATAAAACGTGATTAAAAGCGATATTACGTAAAGAAACAAAGTAAAGTTCAATTTAGATCCAACTGACAAACCAATGATCGGCATACCTTGCTTGATAAATTCATAGTTTTCATGTGTTCGCATCAACGGATGTGGAAAGTAAAAACATTGTCCTAAAGTACTTGGAGCCATATTAATTCGCACATCTAGTCACTTGTGTTTCAATTTTGTTATGAAATATGTATTGTTTAGACGTATAATCTGTTATGTACATTTTCATCGAAATAAATAAATAAATTAAATGTGCTTAAACACCCTCCCGACCTTAGTTCAGTTGATAGACAGGTAAAAAAATACCAAACCGAACAAGTACAATGTCAGTTGCTTCCCCATTCTTGGACCTCGCGTACAGCTTACTTTGGTTAAGGCTTAATACTCATGTTTTCAGTATGAAAATATTAAATAAATTGTTGCCAACCCTAGATGTGTTATAATTGACTTGACTTGACTTGATGAGAGGGCCAGATCAAAGCAATGCGCACGCGCACCCGGTCTGCCGCGATATGTTTATAAACACGGCTATCGTTCGGCCACCCGGCTTAGATATGTCAGCTTAATTGAGATATTCTTTCATTTTAACAATTTAATTATTAACGTTTTAATTATTAGTTTATATTACTTACGTGAGAATGGTATGTTAATTTTTATCATGTATAGTAACTGTATTATTTATCATCAACAGCTCCGTTATCTAATAAATTTGAAACAAATATACATTTTAAGTCAGAGCAAAACCAAGGCCGGCAGTCTCGACAGATCGCTATGGCGATTTCGATCGGTCATAGAAAAATGTTGCCACTAACAAAATTTAAAAGCTGATTATGACAATATCATTAGTTCCAAAGTACGGTAATATTTTAATATGAGAACTTAACAAGTAAAGTAAAGTATAATCACGACCGTTTCCCTTTCGGGGTGCTCAGAAACCACGCTTATAAATAAACCAACTTTGACCAATCATGACAAGTGGCAAGCTCGTCGATGTCTCCAGCGTACCAAACTCGAGAAATATCAAAAAAAAAAAATTGGTTGCCTGTAAAGTCGGTATACGGGCGAAAGTTTTACGTGACAACGACTTTGAGTGGTAAAATAATTTTAATGTGAATATTCATTCGTATAGTAGGAAGAAGGATGAAATAATAGTAACAATTTAAAACATTTATTTATACAAAGAATTATATTTAAAACATTAATTTATACGAAGAATCTCGCACTGAATTTCATATTAACAAAATTTTATTTTTACCTTTACACATACATACGTATTTATATACAAATATACATACAATAACTTGCAATACATTTGCGTACAATGAAACAGCGTTTACTACAACTTAACTTGTTCCTATCTGAGTGATTTTGTTGAGGATAGGGCGATGATAGGAGAAATATGAAATGAAAGGAAGTGTTTCTGCTGTAATGTGCCTAGAAAATCTTGAAGTGTCACCCGGCAAACCAATTTATAAGACGTTGTCACGTCAAAATAAATTAAATATTATTTAAATGTATTTATGTACATTAATAAACATTTTTGTGTCCCGGCCAGGAATCGAATTCGGTACCTCCGAGTCTAAATCCACGGACTTAACCGCTAGACAACGGAGGCAATATGAGAACTTATTAAAAACTCAGCACGCTCCATATTAAGTATTTTTTCGCCCTAAAATGTGTATTATATCAATGGACAATAATATTTATTCCTTTGCAACACTAGAAGTAAATGGCAAAATGTCAGCTGGCTGTGTCACTTATATTATATTCGATATTATCATCCGACATTGGCAGAATTATTGATACGACATCTGACGCCATTAAATAAAAGAAGAAACATATTCGATAATTTAAATTTCGTCGTTATACTTAGTTAGCAAAAATCGCTAATTTGACAGATAAATTCGATAATGTATCGAATTTGACGACGACGACATCTGACGCCGTTATAATCAAACTATTATTACAGGTACAGATTCTTAAAGATAAATGATATTATTGTTTAATAACAAAGTGACATGTCAGGAATAACGGTGCATTTATCAGAAGATTAATAACGTGGATTGCAGTCGCGCACGTCATGGCGCCGAGACGGCGCGTTTATAGCGACAGCTACTTGAAAAGAAACGAATGTATTTATTTTCATCATTCAAAGCCTTTTGTCAGGACCTAATGTCTCTTTATTATGAAAAGTTAATTAATTATATTTAATGTGAACTCGGCTTTTTGTCTGACTTGTCTGCGGTTAAATTTATAAATGGTTGATTTAACTTTAGTGCTGTAAAAACAATGATTAGCGCTTTGTTGATTTTTTCTATGTTTTTTCTTTATATTGCAATATCGGTATTCTTATTAGTTGTAAACGATCCAAACCTCGAAAGGCATAAGTGTTACCATTTTAAATATTTTCGGTAAGACAAGTTTTTTTTTCCTGGCAACATTAAATATGGTATTCCTCTATTCTAATCATGTGTTTGACTTGTCGCTTTAAGAGCTTTTTTTTCACTTTATTTCGCTTTAAAAGTCGATTGACTTGGCGTTTCTTTATGGTTTTCATACAAAATTCGGTAATAATAGCAAGCTTTGCTGTATTTGCTTTTTAATCGAACATAGCATAAATATTCATTTTGTCAGAATTACTAGACTATTAGCTCTTTTGACATGCATTAGTCTGCCTTTTTTATATAATGAATATTCATGTTTCATAAAAATATTTATGATTTTTGAAAAATAAATTTGATAAGAAATAATAAATTTAATAATTTCCTTGTTTAAAAATGTTAAAAATGATTAAGTGTATGCTACACAGATATTTAAAAAAAAGTATATTGTACCTATGTATTATAACAACATCAATGTGTAAAACTTGTGCCAATGCTTCATCTATTTTCTGAGCATGTAAGAAGCCAGTATGACTGGTATCAAGTGTTGGTGTCTAATTATGATATAAGGCAGGTAGTAACTAGGGTAGTAATGATATGAAATCGCACTACACAGCGGCCATCTTGGCAAGGCAAAAAGGCGGGAAAGCTTCGCTAATGACTTTTGAATGTTCTCTGTTTTGTTACTACGGCATATACATATAATGTTTATTGGAAGTAAATTAATATAAATTAAAAACTGTTCAATTTCAAAAAATAAAATTAAGCACAAACTAATTATATCTACATACTTGAATGCTGTTTATTACTAAAAATCCACCAGGAAAATTTTAAAAGTCTGATGATAATTGCAATTTTCAAACGCGTTTTCCGCGCATAAAAGTACCCAATATAGCATAACAACAATAAATAGTTAATTACGATAATAATATAAAATAAAATATTATTGATGTATAATATTTAGTGTATGTAATAATATATGTATTAGTGTATAATAATATACTTAAATCGTAGAATTTAATACAGTTTTGCACCTACTTTTTAATAAAGTGCAATGATTGGCTAGGATAGAATGTCTAGCGGCATTACAAGCGGCATTATAAACCCGCCTTTGTCTTTGTGCAATAAACAATAAGATTTAAATAAATAAAAAATGAATATATATATTTGAATAATTTGAATTGAATAATATATTATTCAATATATATATATATAACATTAATATATTATATATTTATTCGAAGTAGATACAAAAATATTAAAATAAAATAGATTAAAAAACTAATTATAAATAAAACTAAACTAAAAATACCTATGAAATTAAAACTATTCTACAAAATAAACTAAGGGCTTACCACCAGGGAGGGCACGTAAAACGCTCGCCGCATTTCCTCGTTGAATTATAATCGAAATATTCTGTTTTAGGTAGTTATGGCATTTGGGATCGCCACACTCTTGTAAAATTCGTTTACCCAGCTCTTTTATGAATTTGTGGGTATCAGGAGAATATACCCCCATTGTTTCAACCCCAAATTCCACAAAGTTATAATTTTGTTTAATGTGCTTTCTAAATTCGGCTGTATGAGCAGCCGAACCGGCCTTTTTTGATGTAGAGGAAATGTGGCAAGCGGCAAAGGTGGCATCTCAAACAAGACATCTTCCCTCACTCCATGGTACAAGAGACATACCATCCAATGGTTCAAGGACGGACAGGATTTATATATATAATTATTTCAATAAACTTATTTATTATTATTAAGGTATACTAATTTCTGCACAATTTCGAGAGTGGCATTTCGCACATAGATTGGCCTCGGCCTGACATGGAAGAATAATATTACCATTATTTAATTCTTGATAATTAAACCAATTAGGTAACATTTCTATCAGACTGTGTTTTAATACTGGTAGCGATCGGGTGCGTGCAGAACGTGTGTTCGTCGGGGATTCTAATCATTGTAATTTATAATGAAATCACCCGCTATTAAACGGAAGCTGTTCTCGATACGAACAAAAAAACTAAGAGTAGAATGCATATAAAAGTATTTCTTTTTTAAATTTTCAAAAACTCCTACAAAGCTTAAAATTAGTAACAATATTTTAGAAACTGTTTAAATGTTTTCAATATCATTTACAATATTAATTCCCTATAATGGGGTGTATCACTAACTTTTTATCACGATAGATGGTGAATGATAGATGGTTGGTACCTCATATAACTGTCAGTTGCATAGAAAATTTGTATTTTTATTACAAAATTTATTATTTTCTGGATTTTAAGCCGAAGAGAGCAGCTTTTAAGTGTACAAATCGAGATTTCTAAGCAAAATCAAAGGTATAGTGATCTTAAAATTGCCGTTCTACTAATAAAAGCTTTTTTCTTTTGTGTGCGCTTTTTAATTCGTCTTTAAGGTAGCTAACGATAATTTAAAATACATTTTTCTGTTATAAACATATAAAACTACGAAAACATTTAAAAAATGATGCGATATAGGTGTAAAATAAGGTACCATTGCCGCTAGCGACATCTACAAAAAGCTTTGCCTGATACACCCCATTGAGACGATTAAAATTAACAATGGTTAGTAAAAGGTGCGCCGCGTTCAGACACAGTGGGCTCGTCCAGGCCCGGATGCTTAATGAAGGTTGGGAAAGGGGACTTTCCCCCGTTTTTCTCGGCGGGATCTCAGCGAGAACCACCTGTGTTAATAATATGGCCATATGGCTCTGTAACCCAGGGAGTCTAGATTAGACTACTTAAGCTCAATGACATCAGTCCCTAACACTATGCCGGCTTGACTAGGTTTACCGTCACGAACTTATACTTCCCTGCACCGACAGACTGGACAAATTACCACTGTCAGTCCGCCTACATCCTATACACCTCCTCGAGCACAGAGGCAATCCGGGTCAAACATAATATAATAATTCATTATCACCTAAAATAAACAAAAAAACGGCTTAACGTCATTTGTTAATCCAACACTTCTATTACGCACACACACACTCAAACATGTATCGTGTGATCGTCGGTCGTAGGGTGTTATTATCCGACCGATGCGATAAGTCATTAGTATTTCTAAGTATCAAGACATGGTATGCCGTGTATAATTTTATCAAACGAGGTTGTAGATATTTTCTATTAAAATCGCCGAGTCCTATCTATAACTAATAAATAATATTAAAATAAATAAATCAAACAGAATTAAATTAACCTTTTTAAAAGTTAAATACAAGTGCAAGGGTTTCGTTGCCAAAACGCGGCGACCGAGTGCCTTTACTCCGTAGCCACGACTCAGACTTAGCTGTTAGGCACGCAGGGCCAACAGTGAAAGAGAGACGGTTTATAGGGTTTTAGTCCGTAGGCGCCTTGGGGTCTCCTTATGAGGCCTCGAAGATAGGTAAACAATCTTATCATTGTGTATCTAAAATTTTAATAACGCGAAAATAATCTGGGAACTTTATTTATAAGTATAATAATAGTGCATTTAACTTTCCTACCATAAATATTTTTTCAACACATCGGAAAGACAGGCTTAAATATACCCAGGGTAGTATAAGTAATTTCATTATATATTGCGTGTTTTTTGTTGTAAGCATTTGTTTTGTTTAATGATAACACGCAATGTATAAAGAAAATGGAATTATAGTACTGTGAGTTGTGTTGATTACGAACGTGGCGTGGGTCAGAGGCGCTTATGCCCATGACACACGAAGCTAGTTTTATGAAGCTAGGATAGCAAATTGGTTGCCTTCTGGCTTAGCTTCATTCAATTAAAAAACTTAAATACATACTTCACGCCAGCTCCCTTACGGAGTGGGCAGACACAATTGGGCGCCATTTGTCAAGATCTATACATACCTTATTCGCTTCATCGATATTTATCAACCTTTTCATAGTTGCTCTTTTGTTTTGTAATTTAAATTAATTATTGTTAATGGTGGCCATTATGGCTATGGGCATTCCCTTTCAATCCAAATTCGCGACATTGAAAACAAGAGGTTAGCTTTGGAAAAATGAACAACAATTATTAAACGAATAATAAAAAAATAAGATAATTATATATCTTCAACTAGAGTATTAAATTACATGTAAATGGGTATATACTATACGTATAAATATGCGACATACATATATTTTCTTATAAACAACATACATACATAAAGATATTTTTATTACAACTACATCTTTGAACGATACAAGATACTTTACTGTCTTAACTAAAAACCTACGATCTACATAAATTTGGAGTCTCTAATCCGTCGCACGCTGAAGATGTGGCCTATTCATATAACCCTATAATCTAGAGTTAGACGATGTGTGAAAAATAATCTTGTTAAACAAGCATAATAATAATAAATTATTTATCGTACAAAACCAAAATAGGTAAGTTCATAGGCTAGTATAATATTAATGCATTTTTTACCCACTAACTTTGTGACTGAGATCTGTTATAAGCGGGCGAAAGGTTACGAAGAAATTTTATAAGTTCGCAACATAGTAGTAGGGACTGATGTTGATCGTTAGTAGCTGGCGTCAGTAATAAAATACACGAAGCCACAGTAACTTCCTTGCGCAATTTTCTGTAAACCTTGCTACGTGTATCCCCGGCATAAGTCGTGCAGTCTACAACTCAAGAAATTGTATTCGAATAAAAAACTAAATGTAGTAATCGTTGCAGAACATCGATTCTCACGATTGCTTCGATTAAGCGTCACGTCTTGATGGATTTGTCTGACAGGTCGCAATTTGGATCCCTTTATTCGAGCTACTGGATACTTCCCTGAGGCTTGAAGGCCAGTGGCTTATTCCGTTCTTGTAACCGCAAACGTCAAAAGTCATATCCTTTCCCTTTACGAGTACCTATGTTTGTTATTTCCTCCTTGCTTCGTTCTCCTCAATGCTGAGGCTCGTCATGGATCACTTTGTCCCGGACGATGCTGTGCCATCCGGGTCTGCTCACGACGGCTTGCAATGATGAAGTGTGCTGCGAATCTGTCAAAGTCAAAGCCAAAATATCTTATTCACGTAAACCTATTACAGGCTATGACATATAATATTTTTCATGATTCTACGCCTGCTAGTGGAAGACTAAGCAGCGAAGTGGTGGTGTTAAAGTTTAATCTGACTGAGAAAGGAATCTCCAAGGAAAACTCAGCTATTTTTAAATGAAACAAATACAGAATTACACATCAATAATAAATAAATATCTTTCAAATTCACCTATGACTACCTATGAGATTACAATACCTGGTACAGTGGTACCCCACCAGGTATGTCGGAATTAAAATAGGCTACGTGTGCAAAACGAAAGCCGACAAAACGCATAACCTCTGCTAATTTAAGAATAGTAAACAGCCTCACCCGATCACAGATGTAACGCAAATGCCAGCAATCCCCCAGCTCAACCAGGCTACCACTGCAATGACCTTCAAAGAAAGTTGATCATACTCGTATCGTGCTCCGGCAACGGGGTATCTTGCCTTCAATTTTGCCCGTGATTACCAGCCTTCGCCAGATTGCCAGACCTTTTACGGGCTATATGACAAAATCAAGTACTCGTTGCAGACAGATGAAAGAGAACCTGGTAGTGACTTGCATACGCCTCCAGCACTACATTTCGAAGGCGGCGTCGGTCATTGGCCCTAAGAGTCCAGCAGCCCTATTCTGATACCTAAGCGCAAACGTTATATAATGGAATCCGTTAACTATATATAATATCATTAAAGTTAATACTTACACGGCCGCAGTCAAGGTCGAGTGCTTATAGAGTTGAGAATTGAATAGTATGTTGTAATTATGACGCAACCTCTTGGAGGACATAAATATAAGAAACAAGTGCTAAATATAACAAACCTAGAAGCGTTATAGTTTGACACTAATTTTACCACGGATATACCGTTAAAAGCTAAAATTACCCTTGCTCAAAGTCTTCTCCTTCCTCTCCTCGACTATGGTGACGTGTGTAGCATTGATATGTCAGAGATGCTGCTCAATAAGATGGACCGGTTACTCAACGCGTGTATCCGGTTTATATATTGCTTACGCAAATACGATCACATCTCTGAATATCGAGCTAAGTTGAAGTGGCTGCCAATTCGTTGTCGTAGAAATCTTAGAGTCCTTTGTCTCCTTTTCTCTGTTTTAAACGAGCCTGCGACACCGAAATACCTCAAGGATAATTTTGCCTATCTCTCTTCCTTCCACGATAAATCTTTACGTTCTTGTCATAACTCTCTTCTTTCTGTCCCTTCACATAATTCTGGTTTTGTCTCCAACTCCTTTGTAGTCGCTGCCACAAATTTATGGAATGATCTTCCGGTGAACATAAGGCAGGCAACTAATAGATTGTCATTTAAAAAATTGGTCTATGCACACTTTATAAATAGGCCAAAACCACGTTAGTAAGTTGTATTTATGTATGTCTATATATAATATTGTGTATGTATTAGTATTTAGTATATTGATAATATATTACATATATAAAACTATATAAGTACGTATATAATATGTGTTAAGTCATTCTTTAATTGTATATTTTACCATTACTTTCATTGCACCTATATTTGTTCAAATTTGTCCCTAAGGTTTGGCTGTCAGAGAATGTCTACGGGCATTAAGTCCGCCTTTGTACTTTGTGCAATAAAGTTTTTAAATAAATAAATAAATAAAATATTTTAACTATATTTATCTTTATTATTATTTATTGCAGTATTGATTTTTATTAATATTTAATTTATTATTATTAATCTAACAATTATTTTAAATAAATATGTACATAGATGGTTTAATCTAGGATAATTTTAATTTTTGATGTTGTAATTTGCTTTAATTTAGTTAGGTAGGTTATTATTAGTTAGATTGTGCTGTCTTTATGACTTGTATATTTAAGTTGTCTTTTATAATAAGTTTATATATAGGTTAGTTTCGCCTCATGGCCGTTTCCACTAGAGAGTCAGGTATTTGGTTACAGGCTTTTCTCTCAGAATCGGTTGGCACACTCCTTGATCGAAATACACTGACCATGGCGGTGTGCCTTCGTCTCGGAGCCCGGACTGTCCACCCGCACCAGTGTCGATGCGGAGAACCAGTCGATCATCTCGGACACCACGGGCTTTCTTGTGCTAGAAGTGCTGGCCGCATTCCTCGTCACGCGGCTCTCAACGACATCATCCGAAGGGCTCTTGTCACTGCTGGGGTACCCGCAATATTAGAACAATCTGGGATTGTGCGGAGCGATGGCAAGAGACCCGACGGAATGACTGTTGGGCCGTGGAAACTTGGCAGGTCTCTGGTGTGGGATGCGACGTGTGTAGATACATTAGCTCCATCTGACATCCAGGCGACCTCGTCAGGCGCGGGAAGTGCGGCTTTTTCTGCGGAGAACCTCCAATTGCGCAAATACGCTAACCTTGGTATCGGTTACGAATTTGCGCCGTTTGGGGTCGAGACGATGGGCCCATGGGGACCGTCAGCGAGGCGTTTGGCCAAGGAGTTGTCAAAGCGGCTGACAGAAAGGTCTGGAGACAGGAAGGCTGGCAATTATTTCTGCCAACGTATTAGCCTCGCTATACAAAGGGGAAATGTTGCCAGTCTCCTTGGGACTATCTCGGATGGGACGTCTCTAGAGGACATTTTTTATTTATAGTTTAGTTTATTTTTAATTTTATTATTTAGGTAGCTTTTAATTTATATTTAATGTACTATAATTAACTTCATATATAGGTTGGAAATTTGAAATTGATCATGTTATGTAAGAACATTTGAATTGTATTATTATTGTATTGTCTTGTAGTGTACACTGCTGTGGATTGCAATCCAGAACTGCTGTCAAATAGTGCGTATATATCGTGCAATGGTTGTAATCTGTTTGTTGTACCTTGAATAAATAAATAAATAAATCTCTGACGTAAATAACGAAATCCACTAATAACATTTGCGACTAACAGAATAGGGCTGCAGGTTCGGCAACATACAGGGATATGGAGAAAACGAGACTGCGGTCAAGTCTTATTTTGGTCCTGATAGTGATGTTGCGATTTCCCCATATTCCTTTCATCTGGTTCGAGCGTTCTTGGCCATGCCTATTCTTCTGCATACTTCTGCCATATATGACTGAGTTTGGTAAAATTTGACGCAAATGATCCTTGAAAATTCAGGAATAGATACTTATGAGGTATTAAACGTTGAAATTCAAATATGACACGTGACCCTACAGCCAACTGAAGGTCTCAATTTTCAATTTATTTATTTGTAAGTAGGCATAGGACAATAAATATAATGTATTCTGCGCTTTTACATGTCAAAAAATTAATTAATATAACGAAAAGCTTATTTTCTGGGAAATAGCTTGTATTTGTAGCAACACATTACAACCCAAAATATACATAATTATAATCTTAAAATTATAGCTGCCGTAAATAGGCATTGTCATATTATAAACTAAGACATACACAATTATAAAATAAATACACCAAGGATTATAGCTGCTGTAATGAGTCATTGTCATACTACAAGCTAAGACGAAAACAATTATGAGGATGTCTCTAAGATTATAGCTGCTGTAAAGTGGCATTGTCATACTATAAGCTAAAACATTATTAAAATGTCACAAAAATTATAGCTGCTGTAAAGTGGCATTGTCATACTATAAGCTAAAACATTATTAAAATGTCACAAAAATTATAGCTGCTGTAAAGTGGCATTGTCATACTATAAGCTAAAACATTATTAAAATGTCACAAAAATTATAGCTGCTGTAAAATGGCATTGTCATACTATAAGCTAAAACATTATTAAAATGTCACAAAAATTATAGCTGCTGTAAAGTGGCATTGTCATACTATAAGCTAAAACATTATTAAAATGTCACAAAAATTATAGCTGCTGTAAAGTGGCATTGTCATACTATAAGCTAAAACATTATTAAAATGTCACAAAAATTATAGCTGCTGTAAAGTGGCATTGTCATACTATAAGCTAAAACATTATTAAAATGTCACAAAAATTATAGCTGCTGTAAAAAGGTCGAGCAGCTAGTTAGCTATTACTGTAAACATTAGTCAAAATCCGTTCAGTAGTTTTTGAATGTAAAAGTTATACATCGTCACAAACTTTCGCGTTTAATATTACTATAATGCGTAATTTCTCAACTATCTTTAAACACAGCCCAAGGGTGTCGTGATGGCACGCAATTTTGGCCTAATTTGACGAATCTGGGCAACTTTATTCACTGATATTTTGCCAACTATGTCTAATTTAGGTAGCCATTTTTTGCATGATTCGTTCAATAATTTCAAATTCCAATTATTATTTATTTTGTATTTTTACGTAACCTTGAGTTTAATTTTGAAGTTATTTTTTATTTTTTTTATTTCGACTCCTCCAACAAATATCGTTAATGTATACAATAACTTTAAAAAATATATACTTAAAGCTTCCTCGAGAACTACTCTATCCATTAGTTAAAACAGCATGAAACTCGGTGCAGTAGTTTTGAGTTTATTGCGAACAGACAGATAGACGCAGCGGAGGAAGAATTTGTTTTGTAATACGAGTATGTAGTGATATAGTGCCTCCGTGGTCCATCGTTTATGTCCGTGGATTTAGACTCGGAGGTACCGGGTTCGATTCCTGGTCGGGACACAATAATATTTAATAATGTAAATAAATACATTTAATTAATATTGAATTTATATGTGATATTTCTCGAGTTTGGTACGCTGGAGACATCGACGGGCTGGCCACTTGCCATGATTGGCTTATAGTAAAGTTGGCTAAATGTGAATCCGCTTCTATAAGTGTGGTTTCTGACCACCCCGAAAGGGAAACGGTCGTGATGATACTTCTATGTATACTAAAATAAATTTATTTGCAAACGAGCTCTCCCGAGTTCCAAATACCTAAACGTTATTTTTTGTCTTAGGAACAAAAAAATATTAAAAATTACGGACACGACGACGCAATTAAAATTTATTGAAAACAAAAACTTAACCCCATAAAAAGTAAACTAAAAATTTTGAAAAAAAATATATGTGCAAGAGTCTTGCAAAAAAGCAAGACCAAGACTGCAAGACCAAGACCAACATTGGGCAACACTAGGTTCAACCTACAAGTATATTGATTCTGTTGTTTTTTTTATACATTAAGCATGATTGCTGTATTTGATGGCAAAATGTATTATGTAATAAATTGCCAGGTTTAGCGGCCGGTAGCCTCAACATTGGCATCAATTACAGCGTATTTATATCCCCCACGATAACAGGATGTGATCTCTTAATGATTTTAATGATAACAATCAGAAAAACAGCGTTAAATTGAAGTTTAATTTGAAGCGATTCGTTTTCTAAGCACGAAATCCACGAGCGCCGGCAGCGAGCGGCGCGGCGATTCTGTGCTCTGTGGTCAAGTCCATCGTGTGTGGGTAAGAGATGAGAAGAATGGTGTCTCGGGCTTGCGACCGACAATAGGTTACTGGGTTATAAAGCAGGCCTCTTTTTGTATTTTATTGAGCAACAAGCACCATCCACAATTCTAGTCCTCTTCCTACCCAACCAAATATTGTGTGATTCCGTTAAATAAAGCCGTCTTTGAAGCGCTTTCCATAAATGTATTGACGGCAGACCTGATTAGGCCCAATTCTTTTAGTAAGTGGGTTCCCAGACCTCCAAATCGAATTGGCAGCTAAGCATTCTGTTACTCAGTCGTAAACGTTATATAATGAAATCTGTTAACGTGTAAATGTTGTAATTTTAACATGTGGCGATGGCAATTTTATCTTATTTATTATTTATTTTATTGTAATTTATTATTTATTTAATATTTTTATTGCTTTTGCATGCATTAACAATAGATTAGAATAGTTTTAGCTTAAAGTATTATCAAAATTATTAATTTTAAATGTAATATTATGTAGAATACTAGGGTAGCTAGTGCAGCTGGAGCCCAAGACACAAGACGAAAATTCTTGGTTTGGGTTCCAACGTGCAATACAATTGGGAATATGTAGCGTCAATATTGTTCACATCGTGTTATTTATTATATAAATATTTCACTATTGTATTTATTATTGTAACTAATTTCTACTGTATAAATAAATAATAATAATAATTATTATTATTATATATCAAGCTATTAAGGTTGATATTTGCACGGCCGCTGTTAAGGTCGATCGCTTATAGAGTTGAGAATAAACTTGTATTAGAAGTTAATTATAGTACATTAAATATAAATTAAAAGCTACCTAAATAATAAAATTAAAAATAAACTAAACTATAATTAAAAAATGTCCTCTAGAGAATGTCCCATCAGAGATAGTCCCAGACTGGCAACATTTCCCCTCTGTATAGCGAGGCTAATACGTTGGCAGAAATAATTGCCAGCCTTCCTGTCTCCAGACCTTTCTGTCAGCCGCTTTGACAACTCCTTGGCCAAGCACCTCGCTGACGGACCCCATGGGCCCATCGTTGAGAATTGTATAATATTTTGTACTTAATTAATTAATTGTTTGCGATTGAGTATCAAAATAGGGCTACTGGGCAGAAGTATGATCATTGAATATTTTTTTTGGGTTTTGTGAATATTGAGTAGCGGTTTAGTTTAAGATATTGATGGGTGAGGGGGCATACTAACTGTAGCTTTCATGTTTCAGTAAGATAGTCTGCTACGCTGTAGTAGCATTTTCAGACAGAAAGCCTTAAAGCTTGACATAAAACTAAAGAAATTTTTAGCTTGCAAATTTTGACATTAACATTGTATTCCAATAAATTGTCAAGAACAATATGAAATTGGCATTTATTTATTTTTATTGAAGTAATATACAAACAGTATAAAACAATTACAATATAAATTAAAACTACCTAAAAGTAAAAATTAAAATAAATATAAACTAAACCTAATAAAAAATAAACTATAACTAAAAAATGCCCTCTAGAGACGACCCTTTAGTGATAGTCCCAAGAAGACTGGCAACATTTCCCCTCTGTATATCTAAGCTAATACGTTGGCAGAAATAATTGCCAGCTTTCCTGTCTCCAGACTTTTCCGTTAGCCGTTTGGCCAACTCCTTGGCCAGACGCTTGGCTGAGTGTCCTCATGGGTCCATCGTCTCGACTCCAATTTTCCAAGTTGGCGTATTTGCGCAGCTTGAGGTTCTCAGCAGAAACCGCCGCACTTCCCGCACTTTCCCAAGAACAATATTAATTGTGAACTATATATAAATTAATATTGTAAATAAACATCTATTGACGTAAGCATATTGTATGCCCATAAAATGGGCAACTGTAATTAGAATTAGCAATTCATACAATAAAGAATTTTGAATTTGAAAGCTCTCATGTTTTCAACTTAACTTTTAAATTAATTTGGGCAGTTTATTGCAAATTTGTGTTATGACGTTCTTGATTGTTAAATCTGATCTATTGCGTTAGGCAACCCATTGCCGCTGCATTACTTTTGCGTTACAGTATTATATATAAAGTGGATTTCATTTGGATCTTGTACTATACAAGTATGTACAAACGACAGTTTCTCTGACCGAAATATACTTTATTTTTATTCTTTTGTTATAATTATTGTTTTTCGGAAAGTATTTTACCGTTGGACAACTGTGTCATGTTCGTTGACATAAAGTTTAATTTACGGACCGGGCTTAGAAGACAAAATAAAGGATAATTGAAATGAAAATTTATAAATGAAACCTCAACATGATTTTCAAAGGCCAGCTAGTGTTCTGCTTTCGGTTCCCGCATGACCGGATAACCCAGTGCGGGAACCAATGAAAACCTTGTTTAAAATTTATAAGTTGGAATATGGTTTAAGTATTTTTTTGCATGTAATATAAATGTAACCTTTGTATTCTTTAACTTATGGTAATAAACGAATTATTATTATTATGATTATAAATATTTTTTTTTTCTACTCTTCGTTTATTCACTGGAATTAGACACTCATGACTGACATCAATCCTTAACCCGTTTGACTAGCCATGACGGCAATTGGAACCTGATCCCGAAACGTGTGGGTACACTTTACTGGGTTTATCGGCACGAACGGTGGATACTTCCCCGCCCTGGCAGACTGGGCAAATTATCACCATCAGTCTGCCTACCACCTATTTATTCGATGATACCCCACTCTAGGTCTAGTCTGGTTGTCGCCTTATTAAAATTTTATTAATGTCATGTATTTAGTGACACTGGTATAATTAAGACTCTCCATACATAAGTTGATCTCCAATGCTTGTAGCGTCTTTTCTCCAATATTCATTGGAACTTAGTTTATATTAGATTTTATTGTATTTAAGTAGCTTTTAATAAATTTTTATTTGTATATTTAATGAATTATTTAAATATATGTCACAATAAATAAAAAACAAAATACGCAATCCAATAATTAACATATAGATGTCAATTGCAGTGTCCGTTGAGTTTGACCTATTAGAATAATGCACGCTTTCAATTGCAAAGTGCTTAATTATTTTAACACGATATGTTTGTTGGCTTGGTTTTTTCATGTAAAGACAGATTAGTCGAGTTTTAACATTCAAAGATCTATTGTGGGACGATAATGATGATACATAACTGCTGGTCAATGGCAAAATGAATAGCATTAAAATCGTCGATGCGCCTGCCATTTTTTTTTGTGTTTTGCCATAAACATATTCTCCTCTTTATTCTCTATATGTTGATAAAGTCCTTTTTGTGAAAAGTTCTATGAAGATGTAGAAAGTTTTATTTTTCTTATACATATTCTTTAAAACCATATGGCATATAGAACGTACGTCTATGTACGCAGTGTAACAGTCTATGCAATTTGCCACATCTATTAAATCGACAACTTTATGACGACCAGCTCAAGCAAAGCCTGGTCAAACAGCTAGTAAAAGCTTCGGCCTTCACTAAGAATTATGCTGTATAAAGCTCAGATCATGATGAATGAAGTACCTTATAGATGCTCTCAATGTCCTGCAGAGGCGTGCATCATCAGCAGCCTGTATCTCTCTACTGCCGGATGTAGGTCTCCTCTAAGGCTCGCCACTTTGCCACCCTTATCCAACCCCCGCCAGCTACCTTCTTCAGGTTATTCGTCCATCTGGCAGGTTATACCACTCTGCGTCTTCCCGTACGTGGTATCTAGCACCCGTTTGCCCCATCGGTTTTGCGGCAGATGTGCCACTTCAACTTGCTAATTTTAAAAGCTATGTCAGTAACGTTTCAAATACCAAGCATAGCCCTTTTCATAACTAGCTTAGCGACCTTGAATTTATGGACCAAACACGTCTCTGCTCCGTATGACATTACCGGGAAGATGGGGGACGCCCTGGTCTTCAAACATTATGGTATGTACGATGAGAGGATGTGCCGGAGTTTCCCGAATGCTGCCCATTCTAGTCTGTCGGCTTCTTTGACAAAGTTGGCTGCGCCTAATTGGATAGTCTGTCCGAGGTAAACGTAATTTTGCACAAACTTTTTGACTTTCGTCTTGACCAGGTTCATTCATTTCGAGACCAACCCGCTGGGACGCCACGCTTAAGCCGCTTAACATTCCGATAAGATCCTTGAGCGAGCTGGCCATAATGACTAAGTCATTACATAATCTGAATTGCCATATATCGTTTTGCCATCTGACAGCAGTTTGAGAGAAGTATTACATTCTTGTCCATATGAAAAGGATGGTTTCTTATAAATTTTCATTTAGATTCATAGCTCGTCGCGTCTGTCACTTTGTCCCCAAGTATGAATAAATTACCGGAGTACATTAATTTATTGATTGTTATTCAAATTCCGTTTCTCAATCGGCTGGAAACATTGACTTTTGTATAAATGACTGGGGATAAAATATTTTCCGTTAATGCCGTCTTGGAAGCTAGTTCCATAAACGTATTGACGGCAGATCTGTTAAAAATCTGAAGTCTATTAACTTTCTAGAAAATAAAATTACATATATTTTGGTCATATTTTTAAGAAAATTAGTAAAAAGATTTAAAATGACTTTCCTATTTTTTACTACAAAATCAATGATTATATTTATATTACTATTTATTATACTAGCACGGCTTGACCTTTTCACACTTCGCTTGAAGGACTCCAGGTTATAGGAAAGTGGAAACACTGAGGCTGGAAGAGGATTCCACATCTTTATTGTGCGACAGATGTATGAGTCTCCAAATTTATACCTACGCGAAGGGATGGTGACTACGGTATGTGGGTGCATATTCTGACCTGTGCGTGTGGTTCGGTTGCGGAATGGAGAGGAAGGAATTAGGTTATAGAGCTCTTTAAAGCACTCACCATAGTGTAGCTGGTAGAACACGCTCAGACATTTCGGCTGCAGCTTCGCCTGATTCGAGAGTTCCAGATATGTCACAAATGTCCGTAATTTAAGTTCCCAAGGAACAGTTAATTGACTACATTTTTAAAAGAAACATTTTGATTTAAAAAATTGGAGTGTGTGTGCAAACGAGAGGGTTTCGAAGTTCAACAACTCTCTTATCAAAATAATAGTTTGTCTCAATCTAATTCGATGCAGTCTCGTACACGCTGACATCGCGCGGCTGAGCCAACGAGTGCGGATAAATTACCACGAATGACCGGTCTACATATAGGTCTATGATCTCGAATGATGCGTCTTGTCTCTGGCTTTGTCTATAACAGTTGACCGCGTTCTTTTCATCAGGAAATTTAAATTTCTATACGCATTGATAAACACAACATTTTATTTATTTTATACAATACGGTAGGTATAAGTAGGTGGGAGGTCGGCCGGCAATTCGTTTATCACTTACTTATTGCTTTGAGTGCTTTTTTTTCACATCATTTCGCTTTGATAAAAAAATATTTCTATATTATGTGTATTCGAATTTACAATAAGTTACCCGAGATTCTCAAAAAACTACCTGACAATCAGTTTAAAGGCCAAATTAGGAAACTATTCTATTCGCTAAGTGAATATTACAACCACAAATTTTAAGTATTTTTATGTGTATTATAACAATTATCTGTACAATATGTTTTAATAATAATCTGTATGTAATAAGTGTGACTAAAATTATAAATATAATAATAAGATTTTAACATTGTAAATAATGTTTAACAAAATTTGTGTGCCAGAAATGGCTGAATGTGCAGAACTAACTTACTATTAATATTTACTATTACCATGTTATAAATAATTTCATTTCATTTGAAAGTCCTTCGAATTAGCGTTGCTTGGTTTTCATACACTTTAAGCAAAATTCTGTAAAGAAAAAGCGAACTTTGCTTTGTTTTCAAGTCGAATAATGTTAATAGTAAACTGCCTCCGTGGTCTAGCGGTTAAGTCGGGTTTTTTTTTTCATTACAGCCCCTAGAACACAGCGTCCTAGACCTCTACTGTTGGAGATGGGCCTTCCAGAACATATATCTATAGAGAATTTGGCCTATACTAGACGGCTTGGCAAGAATATGATGTCCATTTTTATTGACAATTTATTAACGATACCACAAGTTTGTATTAGTGGAACCGGGACCGACGGCTTAACGTGCTCTCCGAGGCACGGGGACGTTGGTGTTGTAAATCTATGACAAATGTACGTAAGAAAAGTGCATTTCTCATTGGTACACGCCGGGGGGGTTTGAACCGACCTTTGTAGGATTTAAGGAACGCGTTCTTACAACCGAGCCACCACCGCGCCAAGACTCGGAGGTATCGGGTTCGATTCCTGGTCCCCTCTTGTCCCCGGAGGAGACGACAAGACGTGGTGTTATGTCTTTTAAAAACTTTTTTGCACTTGGACTCCATGGGCCCAGAGTTTCTACAGCAGACGGCATCAATATGTAATCTTTTAATATACTTACATATTTGAGCCGCTTGCTGGACTCCGCATTTTCCGCCGCGGCTCCCGCTTTATGCGCTTTTAATGTAAATAAATACATTTAATTAATATTTAATTTATTTGTGATATTTCTCGAGTTTGGTACGCTAGAGACATCGACGAGCTTGCCATTTGTCATGATTGGCCTATAGTAGAGTTGGCTATAATGTTAATAGGGTTTTGCATCCCTCTCGTTCGCACAATCTAATATTTTCAAAGATTTTTCAAGTCTAAGTGTACTGTGTAGAAATGTAGTCTATTAATTTTCTAGGAAATAAAATTACGGATTAAGCAGGTCTGCCGTCAATACATTTATGGAACGAGCTTCCAAGACGGCATTAACGGAATCATACAGTATTTGGTTGGGTAGGGAGAGAAGTAGAATAGTGGATGGTGAGCGTATTATCGCGCAATAAAATAAAAAAAGGGAGGCCTCCTTTTCCTAAACCAGCCTATTGTCGGTCGCAAGCCCGAGACACCATTCTTCTCATCTCTTACCCACACACGATGGACCCGGCTTCCTCACGGTGAATCCATGGAATGCTTAGAAATTTGTCTTCTCTTTCATATACCTAATTTTAGACAGAAAAAAGTAGTAAATACATTTATAACAATATTACTCCTATGATTATGTTTCTCTAAAATGTCCCTACGTTAAACCATCGGTTCCGGTTCCACTAATATCTATATTATAAAATGCTATGATAAAATGTCTTGCGTCATTAAAGCCCGCCTTTGTCTTTGTGCAATAAAGTATTCATCATCATCATCAGCTCTCCACTGCTGGATGTAGGCCTCCCCTAAGGCTCGCCACTTAACGCGATCTTTCGCTACCCTCATCCAACCCCCACCAGCGACCTTCTTTAGGTCATCTGACCATCTGGCGGGGGGTCGTCCCACTCTGCGTCTTCCCGTACGTGGTCTCCAGTCTAAAACCCCGTTTGCCCCATCGATCGTCGGTTCTGCGGCAGATGTGTCCGGCCCATTGCCACTTCAGCTTGCTAATTTTAAAAGCTATGTCAGTAAGTTTCGTTCTCTGACGAATATCAACGTTTCGAATTCTATCCATCAGAGATACACCAAGCATAGCTCTCTCCATGGCTCGCTGAGCGACCTTGAATTTATGGACCAGACCCACTGTTAGTGTCCACGTCTCTGCTCCGTACGACATTACCGGGAGGACGCACTGGTTAAAGACCTTAGTCTTTAAACATTGTGGTATAGACGATGAGAGGATGTGGATAAAGTATTAAATAAATAAATAACTTTGTGGTATTTCGAATCCAATTAATTACTGGATTCTACGATTCTTAATCTTAATAGCTTATAACCCCAATCAATCGAAATTTTTGTGTTTCTTTATTTCGATCGCTTCAAGTACTATTCTAGGTTAAAAGTGACCATCGGTAGAGAGTATCTTCGGGTCATTCAGCTCAATCCAACGGGTTGTGCCAATATCTATATAGTTGTGTTGTAATAGATATGTTGTAAAGTGGCACAAACTATTGGATTGACCGCAGGATATTTTGAGTATTGTGCGTTGAGATTTCTAAAAACTTTTAAAGTTTTGAGTCGCCAGGTTTATAATAAGCCAATTATGTATGAAGGCTACAGCGCGCAACTCCAGTCGACCACAATGCAACTTAGCCGAAACGTCGCCGCGTCGGGAGCAATACGAGTATATCACTAAGGTAAATCGAAAGAAAGAAAGAAAGAAAAAAGTTTATTTGTCACAAAAAAAAAAACACAAGCAGTAAAAAATAATAATGATAATACAACAAACAAGATAGTGTGGTGACAAATAGGGAATCAGCTCAGCAATAAGCTGCAACACTAGGTCACAGCGCTGATTTTCAGCTGATCCCTCATAACTTTGACATTAACATTGTATTCCAATAAATTGACAAGAACAATATTAAATATAATCTATATACAAATAAATATTGTAAATAAATATCTATTTACATAAGCATATTGTATGCCCACAATATGGGCATATTGCATCATCATGACATGTACACACAACTGTATATAAAATAAATCGCGTAAAGAATTGTCATAAAAAAATTAGATCAGACTCTCGCCAGCCGTGGCGAGTGTGGGCCAAATCCTTCAGAGATTTCTAGAACAGTGGAGGCTGTGATGATTGTATACTTTTTATTTATATGTTTGTCCTCTTCTTTTGCAGGTATGTGGCTGGAGAGTGAAGGGGACCGATAGATGTGCTAACCTGGTAGGTCTATTTGTAGGTATCTAACTTACTATAAATTTCAGCCTCTGTTAAAAATATATGTACGTGTTATATTGTGGGAAAAAAAAAACCATAACTGGCAGTTAGAGTTCTTAACGTTTTAAACCGCCAAACTTCAGAATTTTTACCTTGCATGTGACGGTCGATATGAAGTGAGAATTTTTTTGTGATGATCTTTTCTGTTCAGTTATTACTCGTAGGTATATACATACATAACCCTTTCAGCACGGCGTTCGCCAAGTTCTGTTTTGACGCTTCGAAACGATGTCCAGTCAAGCCGGCATAGTGTTAGGGACTGATGTCAGTCATGAGTGTCTGATTCCAGTTGCTAACATTCATGGATCTTGCGCGCCATTTACCATCAGGAGGGCGCAAAGGTCACATGTCGTGCTAGTATAAAATAAAAAAAAAAGATTGTGCACTCATCTAGCTACTTAGTAATTTTTTTTTTTTTTTTTTTTTATACATTTATTCGAAAAAATATTTACAACATATAAAATAAAATTAATATTAAGGATAGGGATATAAGTCCCGTCCGCGTGGAATGGTGGCAAGAACGCTGGCTGCATTTCCCCGCTGAATTGCAATACTAATTCTCTGGGCGAAGAAAGAGCCAGCCCTCTTGTCACCGGAGGAGACAACAAGACGCGGTGTTATGTCTATACTTAGTAATTATATTTTATGACTATTAAAGAAAAACACATGCATAAGTGAATTTAATTTCTATTATTTTACTAGGAGAGAAATTTTTCCACTATTTTTATGAGATATTTTAGACCACAAGACCTCAAAGTTATTATAAACCTTTCAATATCATAAATATTTTTTGTCGTGCTGAAAGGGATAAGTGTTCTTTCGCTGTATATGGCACATCAGGGTTTTTATCTTTTAACTAACGATGTTTTATTGTTTTATTTTTTAAATAACTATAATGTCGAAGTAATATACAAACAGTATAAAAGAATTACAATATCTAATAATTTAAGAGAAAACATAACATAAAAAAACAATGGCAATTATTTCTGCCAACATATTAGCTTAGCTATACAGAGGGGAAATGTTGCCAGTCTTCTTGGGACTATCACTGAAGGGTCGTCTCTAGAGGACATTTTTTACTTATAGTTTATTTTTTATTAGGTTTAGTTTATATTTATTTTAATTTTTACTTTTAAGTAGTTTTAATTTATATTGTAATTATTTTATACTGTTTGTATATTACTTCATTAAAGAAAGCGAGTTAATAAAAAAATTTAAAAAAAAAAAACAAAAAAAAAAAAAACTGTCTGATGGGCGTAGTGTGCCGAGGACACTCGCTGCGTCCCCCGGTTAAACGGCAAGGCTGACCCTTTGAGCAAAATATTATCTACTGAAAGGGTCACCCGTCGCCAAGCGGAGTTTTTCCCCAAGCTCACGAGAGAACGCCAGAGACCACGGACCCGTCGTTTCGACTGCATATGGGATGAAGTGGTGATTTACATCGATCTACGCGACTAAATGTCGCATCCTATAATGTTTTTTTTTTTTTTCAAACTTCAATGTGGGTTTGACTAAAATCAAACTGGTTATGATTCATTATACTATCTACTTATTCTTAATATAAGTATTAAAAATATATACTAACATAGCCTTTTTTTTATGACGGTTAATCGCAAAAATCGCCTAACGATACGACCCCAGCCTGAAGGGCCACCGCGGGAGGTCGCATGCCCGAATCACCGTGAGGCCTCCTAAGGAGACCCCAAGGCGCCTACGGACTAAAACCCTATAAACCGTCTCTCTCTCACTGTTGGCCCTGCGTGCCTTAACAGCTAAGTCTGAGTCGTGGCTACGGAGTAAAGGCACTAGTTCGCCGCGTAACTAACATAGCCGAGTGAGATATTTTCGTAGAAACATTAGGCCGGCAAAGGCAGAGTAAAGGTGTGAACACATTTGTAAATATATTTAGACTGTTATATCTTAATAATAATAATTATTCAATAAGGCACGGTGGTGGCTCGGTTGTAAGAACGCGTTCCCTAAATCCTACGAAGGTCGGTTCAAACCACCCCGTACCAATGAGAAATAGACTTTTCTTACGTACATTTGTCATAGATTTACAACACCACCGTTTCCGTGCCTCGGAGAGCACGTTAAGCCGTCGGTCCCGGTTCCACTAATACCAACTTGTGGAATCGTTAATAAATTGTCATTAAAAATTGACATCATATCCTCGCCAAGCCGTCTGGCCAACGTGGCGAGTGTAGGCCAAATTCTCCAGATATATGTTCTGGAAGGCCCATCTCAAACAGTGGACGTCTAGAATGCTATGTTTTAGGGGCTGTAGTAATAATAATTTATCAACGTTTCGAATTCTATCCATCAGAGAAATACCAAGCATAGCTCGCATGGCGACCTTTGATTTTATGGACCAGACCTTCTGCCCGTGTCCACGTCTCTGCTTTGTATGACATTACCGGAAGGACGCACTGGTTAAAGACCTTATTTATTTTAATACTTTATTACAAAAACCTAGTACGTAGGCGAGCTATAACGCCATAAGGCATTCTTCACCAGCTAACCTTGGGGATCATGTAAGGTGATGGGCAGGATGAAGAAAAATATTAAAATAACTTAAATTACTAAAATAAACATAATTACGCATTTAGCACTCAAAAATACATATACTATTAACATCACGACCGTTTCACTTTCGGAGTGGTCAGAAACCATGCACGCTTATAAATAAGCGGATTCACATTTAGCCAACTTTACTATAACCAAACATGACAAGTGGTGATGGTCTCGTCGATGTCTTCAGCGTACCAAACTCGAGAAATATCACGAATAAATTAAATATTAAATAAATGCATTCATTTACATTAATAATTATTGACTTAACCGATACTTAAATACATAAATCGAATTAAAACGATCGTAAATATAATTTAGAGACAGTAGTAGATAAAAAATAAGTTACGCATTACGTTTGTCCGTCAATGTAAACGCGCCATAACAATAATAATCGTTCGAATGGAACGAATCGAAATGTGATGTTGAATATGCCAATACAGGACGGCATGCTAATTTGTTGCCGTCTCGTTCACTCCTATAGGGTTTAAAAGGGACGGTTATATCTACTCGTTTTTTATATTTAGTCTGGAACCCAAATATGGTAGGTGAAAAGCAAATATTTTAAAAATAAATACCTAGTCGAGATTAGGTGTTAATAAATTTTTGAATTCTTTTACCCAAAATATCCAAAGCTAAAAGAAATCTGTACTGCATGGGTTCCACCAAACTGACGTCTGTGTAATCGTAACGATTAATGTAAAAAAGAGCGGTAGTGGCTCGGTTGTAAGAACGCTTTCCTAAAATCCTACAGTTCCACTAATACTAACTTGGCAAAGCGCATAAAGCGGGAGCCGCGGCGGAAAATGCGGAGTCCAGCAAGCGGCGCAAGTATGTATATTAAAGTTTTTTTTTTTTTTTTGACATTTATTCCAAAATTAAATACAAAAATATTAAAATAAAATTGATTAAAAAACTAATAATACCTATGAAATTAAAGCTATTCTACAAAATAAACTAAGGGCTTACCACCAGGGAGGGTACCTAAAACGCTCGCCGCATTTCCTCGTTGAATTATAATCGACATATTCTGTTTTAGGTAGTTATGGCATTTGGGGTCGCCACACTCTTGGAAAATTCGTTTACCCAGCTCTTTTATGAATTTGTGGGTATCAAGAGAATATACCCCTATTACTAAACTGCCTCCGTGGTCTAGCGGTTAAGTCCATGGATTTAGACTCGGAGGTACCGGGTTCGATTCCTGGTCGGGACACAAAAATATTTATTAATGTAAATAAATACATTTTTATCGATATTTCTCGAGTTTGGTACGCTGGAGAGATCGACGAGCTTGCCACTTGTCATGATTGGCCTGCAGTAAAGTTGGCTAAATGTGAATCCGCTTATAAGCGTGGTTTCTGACTACTCCGAAAGGGAAACGGTCGTGATGATACTTTACTTTTACTTTTTTATACCCCTATTGTTTCAACCCCAAATGCCACAAAGTTATAATTTTGTTTAATGCTATTGTATTTGATGTGCTTTCTAAATTCGGCTGTATGAGCAGCCGAACCGGCCTTTTTTGATGTAGAGGAAATGTGGCAAGCGGCAAAGGTATCCACACAGATTACAAGATTACATATTTATGCCGTTTGCTGTAGAAACTCTGGGCCCATGGAGTCCAAGTGCAAAACAGTTTTTAAAAAACATAACACCGCGTCTTGTCGTCTCCTCTGGTGACAAGAGGGCTGGCTCTTTCTTCGCCCAAATAATCAGCCACCATTCCAAGTGGACGGGACTTATATCCCTATCCTTAGTATTAATATTAATTTTATTTTATATTTTGTAAAGAAAATTTTTCGAATAAATGTTTAAAAAATTTGGAAAATAATTAATAATTTGTCATTAAAAATTGACATCAGACCCTCGCTATATGGCCAACAAACCGAATATATAGGCCAAATTCCCCAGAAAAATCTGTAAGGCCCATTTCCAACAATGGAGGTCTAGGACTCTGTGTTTTACAGATGAAAGTTAACCACCAGATTTATTTTGAAGTTCAGCCGTCAGCTGATACATTCGACGCTATTATTAACCTTTATCATTACATTTTGGTACAACTCAGCCTTAGTCAACAATAGAATCAAAAAAGTGTCAAAAAACTCGAGAACAAACACCGACTTGGTGGCCGTTTTGTTTCTCAAAGGAAACATGATAAGAAGATATCTATGGCACTTCGTAACTCGGTAGCGACCACTCGAACCCGCTACCTACACGGTGGCGACTCAAGTACTGTGGTAAGGACTTATTCAATACGAACGGACCTCCAGCATTGATTATCAAACATATCATTGTTTATTTCAAAAAAAGTACATTTCAATAAATTTATTTATTTATTTTAAAAAATCACTTATTATATGTAGCAATAGTGGAACACAAGCCAAAGAGATTTTATATTATTTAGACAATACAATTAATACAGAAATAAGAGTAAAATATAGTAATTAGATTTAAATTAATAGTGCAATTGAACTGTGACTAGCAAAAGTAAAAGAAAAAAAATAATAAATAAGTGAAAACCAATAGGTTAATGATTATTTACCTTAGAATTAAATGAATGAATGAGAGGCAGAAGCAAAATTATACTATACATACGAGTATAGCAGTATTCGTATATTAGCAAGCGAAGTGGATTTGCAAAGTCAGTCCGGGATATAATATACCCCGCGTTCGTTTTATAGCATTACCAACATCTCGCAGCAACTTCATAAACTAGGACGATATGTCGTTTTTTTTAAGAAATACCACTTTTAATTCTTCTTTTAACAATGCTAACATTTCTTAAAAAAAACGAGCGGTGAGGCTACTTTTTGACAAGTAACAAATAATAACAAATCAATTGACAATGTATTATGGCCTTTGAATTTATTACATAATATAAAATACATTTTAAACAAATATAATATAAACTATAAAGTATACAACAATGTAAACAAACCATTTCTTATGTTAATGACATCTGTCAAAAAGTAACATCAATAACTCTCCTTTCAACACGGTACTGACATACGAAATTAAAAATTAATGATAATTAATAATAATATATAGGTACATACACATTTTTTTTTTTTTTTTTCCAAACAGGTCACACAGCGCCATCTAGTTTCCGTGGTAAGCTACAAGGCTTGTGTTACGGAAACTAGATGGTTGATAAACTACATATTATACTTTTTTTTTGTAAATATATACCTACATATTATACATATAAACACCCAGACCGAGACAAATTATACAATGTACAACTTGCCCCCGGTGGGAATCGAACCCACGACCTCCCGAGTTCACGGCAACGTTTGTTACCACTAGACCACGGAGGCGGTCGAATTTAGTATCAAATGTTAGAATTTTCACTAAACGAACGACTTGTGCTAAAAAGAGTGGTATTTTCATGCTAACATTTCTTAAAACGAACGCGGCCATAGACAAGTATTTCATTTACAATAATCCCAACAGGTGAATGAATAAATAACTCGGTAGCGACCACTCGAACCCGCTACCTACACGGTGGCGACTTAAGTATTGTGGTAAGGACATTATTTGGAAAATACTTTGAATACATTGGTTTGTGCGAGAGATGTGCATGCATAATGTTTAAACGCGTTATATACATTGCTACAATCTAATCCTTAGTTTATCATTTAGGACTCATTCATAGTGTGTTTAACAATGGGAATGGGTCATGATAAATGCAGGATCAACCAGACCACCGGCTGTAAGGCTTCCACATCAGCAAGTCAAATATCAAACCCGGCGTAATATTGCTGATTCATCCTAAGACAGTGTGATACTTAAAGCTATGATAGTAAAGCTAGCAAGCTGTAATTTGTTGTAAATATGCAAATACAAAATATTTTATTGTTCCAAGGTCGAAATACACTGACCATGGCGGTGTGCCTTCGTCTCGGAGCCCGGACTGTCAGAAGCGGCTGACAGAAAGGTCTGTAGACAGGAAGGCTGGCAATTATTTCTGCCAACGTATTAGCCTCGCTATACAGAGGGGAAATGTTGCCAGTCTCCTTGGGACTATCTCGGATGGGACGTCTCTAGAGGACATTTTTTATTTATAGTTTTGTTTATTTTTAATTTTATTATTTAAGTAGCTTTTAATTTATATTTAATGTATATTAAAAAAAATGGTTTTATTGTTTATAAACGTACAATTAAGAACCAAACCACTACCTCCATGGTCTAGCGGTTAAGTCCGTGGATTTAGACTCGTAGGTACCGGGTTTGATCCCTGGTCGGGACACAAAAATATTTATTAATGTAAATCATTCATCATTACAGCCCCTAGAACACAGCGTCCTAGACCTCCACTGTTGGAGATGGCCCTTCCAGATATATGTTCTGGAGAATTTGGCTTACACTCGCCACGCTGGCCAGACGGCTTGGCGAGGAATGTAAATAAATACATTTAATTTATTTGTGATATTTCTCGAGTTTGATACGCTGGAGACATCGACGAGCTTGCCACTTGTCGTGATTGGCCGATAGTAAAGTTGGCTAAATGTGAATCTGCTTATTTATAAGCGTGGTTTCTGACCATCCGAAAGGGAAAAGGGTCGTTATGATACTTTACTTTACTAAGAACAAAACCAGCCTAAGGTAGGTCACAAGCACGAGTCACCATTCTTCTCATCTTTGTTTTCCACACACGAATGACCCGCCACCCGCATGGTGAATCCATGGAATGCTTAGAAATTTGTTTTCCCTTCATAAATATTTATAGTGGATTGGATCGTGATTAATTCATGGTAAAGACATCCCTGACATTATTTTAACATAACATAATGTCGTAATAATCGTGGGTGTAAAGAGGCCGTGTAAGTAAGTTACTAGCATCGCCACTATCAAAACATTCATTTTTGTTAAATACACTCAAATTAACCAAAGCAATGTTTGCGAGTGAAGAAAGTCGAAACGGACAAATCCTGATTTATTTTTTGAGTTCTTAGTTCCGATTTATATGTACAGTTTACTTTAGAAAATATAGTTTGAGATCACTGTATAATCATGTTATTCAGCAGCCCTATTCCACTACATAAGCGCAAACGTTATATAATGAAATCCGTTAACTGTATATACGAGTATATCAAGCTATTAGAGTTGATATTTGCACGTACACTGTCAAGGTCCAACGAGTTGAGAAGTGTATAATATTTTATAATTTTGACGCAAGTAAATACTGGAATAGAATCCACTAATAACGTTTTGGAACAGTCCTGCTGGAGGCCCTTGCGCTCAGCAGTTGTTATGGATTGATAGCACAAGCTATACTTAAAAGCTAGCTAATATCTTTTAGTGAATTCCCGCCCTTTTTGAAGTGCATACAGAATATTAAAAGTACTTGTGGCTACTGAAATATAACGCGTTATTTAAATAGGAGTTAATCAAGCAACATGTCTCGGAGAAACCGGTTTTCATCCATAACCTATCTTTATTTTACAATTTTGTCACACGCAAATGTTGAATGCTCTCAATGCCTGGATGTTAGTCCATTTTAACTTTAAATTCCTTTGGGTTTAAAACATTTGTATCCTTCTCGCTCGCACAATCCAATATAATCAACCTACTAGGAAATAAAATTACGGATATATTGGAGATATAATTGTAGCGACAGCTACGCAAAAGAAAATAAACCTTAAAAATTCAAAATCACGTCGGGGTCACCAATAAAGCGTCTTAGATTTTAAATAAATGATACTGCGGATATTTGTAAATAAATCTTTTTTAATAAAATAATAACATAACTTTAACCAAGAATCCTAATATCCATAATTGTCAAAACCAATTTGACACCCGTCATGATTTTGAATTTTGAAGTTTTATTTTCGTTTGCGAGCTTTATAATATTAATTTATTTAAACGGACCTAATGCCGCTAGACATTTTATGACGGTCAAACCTTCGAGCAGCAAGTACATAAGGTAATACATAAGTAATAATCATATAATATTATTTAAAATCGTTTGAAATGATTTTGCAATTTTTTCTGTCTAAAATTCATCTAAAATTTTATTAGATATTAGATTACAGATAGAAGCCAAATCATAAATTATTGTCCATTAAAAAAACTTTAATGAATAAACACTTGACAAGTATTTATTCTATTTGTAAAAGCTTATAAATGACGCTGTTGCTAAAGTTTAGTTCTATTTGTTGATATTGTCAATAGTTTTCCTTAATAAATAAATACTTATTAGATAAGATGTATGAAGCCAAAAATCCATTATGAAAAACAATAAGAGAGTTCTTCGCGCCATTTTTCACGGACATGTCAAGTGCAATTTTTTGTTTTGTATATTACTTTTCAGTGGATATTGTTAGTCAAAAGTGGTGTTGTTTTGTTTAATACTGTGCTAGAATGAAAATAATTATGGAAAACGATAAATTGGACTTTATATATGGATCACAAGTTGCAGTTTATTTTTTGCGGTTTTTTTCCACATTATATCCGACGGTTTGGGCTTATACCCGCGAGTAACTTCAAAAAAAACGCATCAAATTCTGCAACATTTGGAATTTTATAATAACCTCATTAACTCATAAGAAAGATAGATACATTACGTCAGACTTGGCTGTATGGGCTAGATCCTTTGCCTTCTCTAACACCTCATTCATCGTTCATCGGGAGAAGAGAATACAAATATAAACAACAATTATAAATAAATACTTATTAAATAAGAAGTAATAAACATTATTTTACAAATATTGAAACAAATTTTTGAGATATAACCAAGGATTAGTTAGATATTAATAGATTATGTTCATATTTGGCGCGCAACAAGATGGCGTCTGTTGCCATCTGCGCCTATTCTAAATTTGAATTTTAATAGTTTTTCATCAATGATATTTCCACGAACACTGGCTAATATTCTTGTGCGACCCCGCCTCTTCCTGTCGCCTGTGTCACCCTCGAAACACATTACCATGTACAGTCATCATCAGTTTTTCTACAGGCTCTAAGTACAGTTATCATCAAATAGTATCTTCAAAAAAGAAGGAGATTCGAATGTACGTTTTTTTTTTCTTTGTATGTTTGTTACGCGAATTCTCCGCCAATTATGGATTGATTTTCATGATTCTTTTTATGATTTGGTAGGTCATACTTCGGAGGTGGTCCCATATTTTTTTTATCGAAATAGATTCAGAGGTTTTTGACAAAATAAAAAAAAAAACAAAAATATATTGAAGGTCTTTTACTACTATAGTCGACTGTACCCGACAAAGTGTATATGTTCAAATGTAATAAAAATGTAAATCCCTATGACTTATGTACTAACGTGTCAGCGCTACCGTGGGCTTGGGGGTCTACTCTGAGCCACGTTCTATTTTAAAACACCGCGTAGGGTCTTAACGTTAACAGTGTAGTTGCTCGACACCGATATTTGCTAACGATTTAGCGAAGTGACACTGTCTAAATTGATAGTCCACTAAAGACATATTTCGAAAATATAAATAATTTGTTTAGTAAAGTTTATTCGAGGGAAAAATATAAATTAACATTAATATAAACTGCTTAATAATTAAAAATACAACTAAAAACTAAAACAAAAAAAAAAGAATAAATATATAGATTTTAAAACTTGCTCCAAATCGCTACCAATGGGCAAAGTCCTGTGCACTTGACCCAAACCGAGAGTTACAACTCCGAACGGCACAAAAACACATCTTCCAATAAGCTGTGTATTTTCGCCGTTTGAGGTTCTCTGCCTGTGATGCAACAGAGCCTGGGTCCTTAGATTTGGACTAGGCCACCACAGCACGAGCACGCCAGCCTCAATGACATCATTCGTCGGGCCCTTGTGCCTGTTGGCTTCGCCAGCCATCTTAGAACCCGCGACGATAGCAAGCGGAACGATAGAATCACGCTGGTACCATGGAGGATACGAACACGGCTCTGATGATGTAAGAAATATGAAACTAATGTAAGTGTTTTATTATTGTAATATATGTCTAATTACTTACAAGTTACATGACTTAAACAAAACAAATCGCAATTAAAATAATGCAATAATTTTTTTATTATTAATAGTTTTTTTTTTATATTCTGCACGAAATCTTTACAAAACAAATTTTGAATTCTTTGAAATATCGTTCCCCAGTTCGGTATAAACTTGAATGTTCAGAGTAGGCCTGTTCCTTTGCTACCGGTTTAATTGTCGTTTATTTGCTTAAGCATATGCTTAAACTCGGTATGTAAAGTTTATTAAAAGAGAGAGTTGTAAACAAACCCTTTTTTATAATTTATTCAGGCAATGGTAACTCGTCCCAAGTCTTATTTTCTTTTTAATAAATAGAAGCCAATTATTTCAGTTAAAATTATTTTTAAGTAAACGTTTTTTATACTAAAATTCTGGTAGTTACATAATACCTATAACTATTTATTAATTTGAATCGTGAAGTATTTATTTATTGAAACAAATAAAAAAATATTTTTAACTTCATTCATTTTTATTGATAATATTAAATGAATGCTGTTTATATTTTAAAGAATTATTTCGTGCTAAAATGATTTACACTATTTATTTAAAAAAATATTCCCATTCCAGAATGGTTCAAAAATCTAAACCTATTTCGATTTAAAAACCAAATTCTATCCTTCAAAATTTAAATTTAGAATGTCAAACATCAGATTGAGTGACGTGTGCTTCAAAAGCTACTTAGTTTACCTGTAAAGTATACTTAGACTGAGATGTATAAAGTGTCGTTATGCTTTGGTTATGGTATGTCAAACGCTATTAGAGTTCATATTTGTATAAATTATAATTTACACTTACACACAAAATACGGAATGCAAGTTTTCCACTATTTGTCGAATTTGAAAATTATCATAATATATTTTGACACTTGTAAAAATGGAAATAAAAATCGTTGCGTAAAAACTGCCATACGAGGGTCAAACTTAAAGTTTTTAGAACTGGCCACTTGTAAACAATATATTAAAAAAATAGTTTAAAATTTGAAAATAGAATGATTTGCCTATACCAGTATTTAATTCATTTGTCATTTGATTTACGATTTGGCGGCCAATTGAAAATTGTCATTCAATATTTTTTTATGACTTTCGATTACGTTTAAAGGAACAAGAAAGTTATGAATGACTTCGATTGGCCTTTCACGATGAAGCCCCATCTCGTGCCACTGTTTACAACTGACATAATGACACCCTCGAAGACGTCTAAAGACGAGTGGGTAAAGTGCTTTGGTGTACATGGGATACAGCGATGTATTGGTGTGAATGGAGAGTCCATTTTGAAAAGATATAATATAAATAATACTTATTTGTTCAGTTTTTGATTTTCTAAGAACTTTCAGTTTTACCTTGTATTTATTTATTTATTTATTTAGTTACAGATTCAACAGCGCTTAAAATTAAACCTAGTCTACAAAATTCTTAACTAAAGCCAATTAATTAATCAATAATAATAATAATAACTGTACCCATATTAGTATCCACGACCGGAGTAATACCCAAAACATTACATGACAACCTCAAAACTATTAATGTAGACCAGCACACATACAGACAATTGCAAAAAGCTACAATCCTCAATACTTGCCGTATAGTTAGGAAGTTTGGAGTTAAAAAAGCATGATGCTCACTTGGCCGAGGCCCGTGAACATCATTAGATTAACCGGTTAAATACCGAGATTCTTTAAGAATACACATTACATAATAATAATATATAGTGAGCGATACAAAAAATAATAATTTAAAAAAATAATATCTGTGAGACAAAAAAAAAACCTAACCGTGTTCTCCTGTGTGCTAATGCATTAATATTGGTGTGTGTGTAAAATGTGTGTGTAGTTGTGACAGTGTCGATGTGAGTGTAAATGTAATTTTAAATTTGAGTGCGATTACTATTTTGACACGTTTTTGCTTTTCAAGTATACTGCCGGCTCTAGAAGGTATATCAAGGACCAGCTCCTGGGATAGAACGAATGGAACCGATTTCAATAGGCATATATTTGTGTGTTGACTGTTTTTTAACCTCAATAGATAGCATCAACCAAAAGGCGCTAAAATACAGGTCTCATCATTCATTATTACAGCCCTTAGACTGCTGGAGATGGGCCTTCCAGAACATATATCTGGTTTTGGCCTACACTCGCCACACAGGCCCGACGGCTTGGCGAGGATATGATGTCAATTTTTAATGACAATTTATTAACGATTCCACAAGTTAGTATTAGTGGAACCGGGACCGACGGCTTAACGTGCTCTCCGAGGCACGGGAACGGTGGTTTTGTAAATCTATGAAAAATGTACGTAAGAAAAATGTATTTCTCATTGGTACATGCCGGGTGGGTTTGAACCGACCTTTGTAGGATTTAAGTAACGCGTTCTTACAACCGATCCACCACCGCGCCAAACAGTCTCAATCTACCCTAATCAAAAGCTAGGGCCGTCGTAGTCTAGGACTCTCGAGGGGCTGTAATATGCGATGAAATGTCCAAGCATGGTTTATAGATGTCAGTCCTGAATGTTATTCTTGCGACCCCGCTGTTGACGTACCGTGTGTGGTCCCCTTAAGCATACTAAAAAAATGACAGAACTCTCAGAACAGATCACAGAGTTCTACACCTTATTTCAATACAGTTTAGGCTGAAATCTGTGTAAGTTAAGAACGATCTTTAAGTTTTTTTTAGTGGGCAATGTTTAGCTAAATAAGACAGTGTTGCCTTTTAAAAAAAGAATAGAATAGCGAAAGTGTTAAATGCAAAGACATATACTTGGGGCTTGCTCAATTATACAATTTAATTTAGTTATGTCGATTAGAATGATTTGATTTTAGGGCCAATTACGGCGAAAAAGGTATTGTTTTTTATTTTATTTTATATACTAGCACGACATGTGACCTTGCGCCCACCTGATAGTAAGTGGCGCGCGAGGTCCATGAATGTTAGCAACTGGAATCAGACACTTATGACTGACATCAGTCTTTAACACTATGCCGGCTAGACGGCAATTCGAACCTGGTGTGGATACACTCTACTGGGTTTATTCTATCTAATCTATTTTTAATATATATTTATCTTTTATTTATATTAATACTATATTTGATCTATTCAATATAAAAAATAAAAATATTATTGTCATTGCTTTAAGTTCATTCAATATCTATTTATTCCATCATAGTTTCTTAGGTGTATAAATACATATATCGAATCATACTCATTCCGCACTCAATGAATACTGCTTCCCGGAACACAGGTACTCTTCGTTCGGGTTGCAGGGTTTTACAAATACTGGTGGATAGTTTACGTCACTCTATAATCTGCGTTAAATATTTGTTTTATACCTACTTATAAAATGTTAACTTCGAATAAAGTTATATTTATTTTTATTTATTTATTTATCGGCACAAACGGTGGATACTTACCCGCCCCGGCAGACTGGGCAAATTACTACCATCAGTCTGCCTACCACCTATTTGTTGTTCTCGTTGAAATTATGTGCCATTTGCAATGATGTCAAATGCCAATTTTTACTTTCAAGAAGAACTAATATTGTAAGCTTGCCATGGTGTTACTTATATTTTGTCCGCCTCCGTGGTCTAGTGGTAACAAACGTTGCCGTGAACTCGGGAGGTCGTGGGTTCGATTCCCACCGGGGGCAAGTTGTACATTGTATAATTTGTCTCGGTCTGGGTGTTTATATGTATAATATGTATATATTTAAAAAAAAAAGTATAATATGTAGTTTATCAACCATCTAGTTTCCGTAACACAAGCCTCGTAGCTTACCACGGAAACTAGATGGCGCTGTGTGACCTGTCTGGAAATATTTATTTATTTATTATTTATTTATATTTATATAAAAATAACACCTTTTGAAACAAGACTTATAATATGTCCACGGTACAACAGGTCTGGTTTGTAGCGTTTTATGTTAAATTTTTTTTATTAATTCTCAGCGGAAGTTAACAAATTAATATTATGATGATTATTCTTTGTTTTTTTTTTTAAAAACATCAATAATGGGATACTGTCAGAAAGTATGGGTCAACTTTAAGTAGATATAAACATTCTTTTTATGGTCGTAGTTTTTAATTTGAATATATTATTCCTGAATAATTTGTACATAATGTTTTATCTATTTTTGTTGATTAGTAATTACTTACTTTTGTTGGGTAGGGAGAGGAGTAGAATGGTGGATGGTGAGCGTATTATCGCCTCCTGTTCTTAAACCAGCCTATTGTCGGTCGCTAGCCCGAGACACCATTCTTCTCATCTTTTACCCACACACGGAGGACCCGGCACCCGCTCGGTAAATCGATTCTGTGCTCGATTTGTTACGCTAGAGACATTAAGCTTGCCACTTCTCATGATGGGCCTATAGTAAAGTTGGCTAAATGTAATTCAGCTTGTTTCAAATGACCCAATATAGCCGAAATTGTTATGCAATGGCAACAAAGATATTTAATAAGCTTCCAGTTACTATAAGGGACCTGCTACTAAAACTGTTTAAACTGATTAATACATGTTTTTAACTGTTAACTGCCTCCGTGGTCTAGCGGTTAAGTCCGTGGATTTACACTCGGAGGTACCGCGTTCGATTCCTGGTGGGGACACAAAAATATTTATTAATGTAAATAAATACATTTAATCAATATTTAACATCGACGAGCTTGCCACTTGTCATGATTGGCCTATAGTAAAGTTGGCTAAATATGAATTCGCTTATTTATAAGCGTGGTTTCTGACCACCCCGAAAGTTTAACGGTCGTGATGATACTTTACTTTTTATACTTTACCTAATAAATTATTTCATTTTATTTTATGGTATATTTTTGGATGGTTTCTGACGGTCGTGATGATGCTTTGCTTTTACGTTGTGGCCAGGCCATAATTTAGTGTCTCTTGGAAATTAAAGATGGCTAATTGATTCCGGTACAACAATGACTCCCACGCAGCTGCGCAGGTTTACAGGAACCATCACACAGCACGGTGTTGCCACTAAATTTTATACATTTGCATTTAATTTACCGACTTCTGTGGGTTAGTACTGTAGGTTCTGCCAAGTATCTTACAGATGCTCTCAATGCGCTGCAGAGGCGAGCTGTTTGAATTGTGGACGATACCACTATATCTGGAACTCTTGACTATATTTGGAACTTTGCCGAGATGTGGCTGCTTTAAGCGTGTTCTACCGGCTATACTTTCTTTTTATATAAATAAATAATAAATAAATAAATATTTCCAGACAGGTCACACAGCGCCATCTAGTTTCCGTGGTAAGCTACGAGGCTTGTGTTACAGAAACTAGATGGTTGATAAACTACATATTATACTTTTTTTTGTAAATATGTACATATTATACATATAAACACCCAGACCGAGACAAATTATACAATGTACAACTTGCCCCCGGTGGGAATCGAACCCACGACCTCCCGAGAGACGGCAACGTTTGTTAGTTACCACTAGACCATGGAGGCGGTCAAAATATTGTGAGTGCTCTAGCTCTATAATCGTATCCCTTCGTTTTTATTCCGCATTCAAACCACATTGCTGATGCTGTCCGAGGTGCTACTGTCAATTCTACAGGGCTACATCACATCTCACTCACTGTTAGGGTACACTTTCCTGTAGGTAGGGCAGCCAAGAATTATTTAATTTAGAACTCTTTTTAATTTAATTATTAATTTGATCTTTAGTTTTTTTTTTAATTTAATTTAATATAGTATATCTCTAATTTTATTTGTGTTATTGTTTTTTTGTTAAATTGAATTTCTATATCTTTTGGTTGTATTTTTTCTGTTTTTTCTCCTTTTCATTGACGCCTAAGTATCAGTAATAAAGTATGTTTCCTAATTTGGCCAATGTATAAACTCAATTATATACTAACCTTTATGTTCTGTAATGTGCTGTGAAAATGAATAAATAAATAAATAAAATAAACATGCACAGGTCAGAATATGCAATGCTGGTTGCATTGCATATTCTGACCTGTGCATGTTTATTTTATTTATACATACATACCGTAGTCACCATCCCTATATACGCATCCCTATATAGGGCATTGATTTCGTTTTGGAACAACCCAGCCTTAGACGTGGTGGCTCGATTGTAAGAAATCTTTTTTTTTTAATCCTAAAAATGTCGGTTCGTACCAATGAAAAATACACTTTTATTACGATATGTCATAGTAAATTATCACAACACCACTGTTCCCGTGAGGAGTTGGTTCCGGTTTCACTAATACTAACTTGTGGAATTGTCATTAAATTGACATCAGACCCTCGTCAACCCGTCTGACCAGGCGTGGCAAATGAAAGTCAAATTCTTCAAAAATATGTTCTGGAAGGCCCATCTTCAGTAGTGTAGGTCTAGTATTCTTGGGGCTGTGATCAATACAGTCTTTGAATCTTTGTTATTATAACCATCTACTTTCTCCTTCTTAGTCGGTACCCCACTGTTGGGGATCGTGACTCCGTCGCAATTTATCCACTAGCCGTTTCCAGTGGCTGCGGTCCTCGGCGCAGTGGATGGCTTGGTGTACTGGGATGTTTAGGTGGTCAGTCACCTGACTGGACCATCGTTTGGGCCTTCTTCTTCTTGTTCTTTTACCGTCTACTTTTCCCGTTACTAAGAGTCTTTCCAGATTGTCGGCGCCTCTTCTAGCAACGTGGCCAAAATATTGCAGAATTCGGGTAAAGCAGACGGCAGAAAGTCTCTGTCCCTTGGCAAGTTTGAGCTCTTCGAGCACCGAAACGTTAGTGCGTCGTGCGGTCCAATGAATTTTGAGCACCACATTTCAAACGCATCAATTCTTGCCCTATCTGCGGCTTTTATAGTCTACGTCTCCGAACCGTACAAGAATATGGAGAATACGAGCGTTCTGAGAATGTAGATTTTTGTCTTCCTGGAACATATCCAGTATATATATGTTATCTCTCCATATTTGAAAGATACTTAAATAAAAATCAAGTCAAGTCTATAAATTAATTAATCACTACAATACATTTAAGATAATATCTTTAATTAATTTAAATACTAATCAATATGCAGATTGGTTGCCGATTAAATGGAGTCCTGTACGTGTCGAGAACACAAATCAATCAAACGAAATAAATAAATAAAAATAAAACAAACAATTCAACTAAAATACCTCAAGGACATTTTTTTCTTATCTCTCTTTTGTAGCGATTTAAATCGAATGAATTGCAACCGACATCCTTTCCCTCACGCCATTTTTAAGAAAACAACGGTAGGTCCTTCGCGCCATTTTTCGGAATAACCACAAAAAAATAACTGCAAATTGCAACACCATATATATATATATAGTCCAATTTATCGTTTCCATATCCATAAAATTTCACTTTCAATCACATTATTAAACAAAACAACATTACTTTTGACTAATAATATCCACAGTAAAACAATATACAAAACAAAAACTTGCACTTAAAATGGCCGCGCAAAATGGCGCGAATAACTACATAAAGCTTTTTTTTTAAATATACTCTTAACCCTGATATTGTAAATAACAAATCAAAACAAAATTTGCAAAAGCCGATTTCTTTTTATCTGTTTACCCAAATTTATAGTAAACATTAACATTTTCGCTTAAATGATAATAAAAATACATGATACGTCGTCCACGGAGGCAGTAATAAAATTCAAATAAGCCTTTAATCTATCGTATGGTCTCTGATCATTAATAAGTTAATGACAGCAAAGTTGACGGGTTCTTATCGCGCCATCAAACACGAACAAAATAATATCAGACGCGTTCTGAATGTCAAAACGTTATGATAGGCCTCTCGGTTAAGCGATGACACACAACGACCAAGGGCAGTAAGGTAGGAGGCAGTACAGTAGTTAAGGCGTCTCTAATAATTAAACTGGTTTCTGTTATATAGTTAGGATTGAGTAAATGAAGATAGCCGAGCCATGTTACGAACTAATATATAATAAATAAAATTAATTAAATACTATATAATAACTTATACCTTTCTATTCGGATATTTTACGTATTCTTCTTCTCAGTATTCTAGAGAATATTATGTATGTCCACAAGAATATAAAACAATTTAAAAGGAATTGTGACTTGCATTCTCGCAACACACGCAATAATCACAAATTAGCTTTGCCTCACCTACGCCTCAGTAAAACTAGTAAGTCTTTTTTGGGACTTGGTGTTCGTTTTTATAACACACTCCCAAAGGAACTAACTAGCTTGTGTTTAGATAAACTAAAAATTCATGTCAAACGTCGACTTATAGGCAAGGCCTATTATAAGATAAATGATTTTATTAGTGAAAAAAATGCCTGGTAGATGTGCAAATGTATATTATTAATATATTTTGGACACCTGTTACTGTTGGTGTATGTTTATGTTTATATTTAGGTCAATTCAATTGTATTGTAATAAATTTAATATAATTTATTTAAATAATTATAACAATGTGATGTGACAATACAAAAGAGCCCGAGAAGGCCAAATTGTAATAAATGATTTGACTTTGACTTTGACAGTTGTTTATTTTGTTTTTCAATGAAGTTTGTATATAAGATACTTTTATCGTTTAACTCTGTAAATGTAAGTATTACTTTTAGTGATAGTTCTCATTATTTTGAATTTTTAAATATTGATACTCTTATTAATTAAATTTCTTAAACATATAATGTATCATAATTGAATGTAGTTTGACATGTTGTGGTGTTACTGGGGTACCATTCATTAATGTTTTTTTTTACTGTTTGCTTCTATTGATAGAATTGGATTCAATGTGTACACTCTGTTGGTGATCCTAATTAAATAAATAAACTGTTATGAATTCCAGCTTGCTGCTCAGGTTGAAGGTTATTATCTACAAGATATTCATACGTTCTTGTCATACTTACGCTGCGCCAACCTGGCTTCACCTTCTGGCGAAGACCAATAGGACAAGATCCAAAATCAGCAGAACATATCGCTCAGAGTGGTCTCCCCAGCGCCGTGGTTCGTGCGTAATTCTGTCGTAGCTCGAGATCTGGAAATGTGCTATTGAGCAGTTGGTCGTCGGACTGACTAGACTTATGTTCTATCGGGTCGACAACGACAACGGACACTTTAAGCCTCTCCAGAATATCGGTCCGTCTTGCCCTCGGCCCCCTAACGGGAGACTACTTCCTAGTGCTCCTGGAGGAGAGCTAAAGGAGTCGAACCTAGACCCAACTAACACTAAAACAGGGCCCGTCTGTTACACCAATTTCCCCAACCCAGGCCCATTAGCCAGCCGGGCTCGGACGACTCCATTGACTGACTGAACTGTCAAAATTAGATTGTCGATGAGATACGCTGTTTTTTTTTGTTGTTTTTTTTAAATAGTGTTATTTATGCTGTCTACTTTGCGCTACTGCCCTGTCTTACTGTCCTGTCCTAGTGTGGAATGGGTTTTATTATTTTTGATTGAATGTTCCTTTCTCGAAGAAGTGCATTGATTTATCAATAATTTCAGGAATTTAAGCTGAGGTATTCGGAATGGTCGATCGTACTTTCATGTCTTTTTGGTTAGGTTTTATCATTAATTATATTAAGATTTCTATTGTAAGTAGGTTTTTTATTGACCTTTATTATTTAAATCATAATTATACTGTTTTTATTATTATTCTGTTAGCAATAATGATAGTAGTGAATTGCAGCACAATTGCTAAACTATCACGAATCAGGATGGACAGAATTTGTTTTTTTTTTTGTTATAGACGGAAGTCGCAAAATCATCTAATGAATTGAACCACGGCCTAAAGGGACCAACCCGGGTTGTGATTCCATGCCCGACTCACAGTGGGTTAATATTGTATATTATTTAAACTTGTATTTATTATTTCCTTAAAATCAGATTACTTTCCAAAATTATGAAAAAAAATGTTATATATAATATTTATAATATAGAAAGAGACAGACTTATGGATGTCAAAAGTGCTAGAGCGTGTAGTAACTCTGACAAAATGTTCCAGAATAAATGTTTAGAATACGTGCAATCTTTAATGTTGCCAGAAAATGACCTATTGTTATCGGAAATATTTAAAATGGTAACATTTTATGCTTTTCGAGGTGTGGAGATTTTGAGGGTCATTTGAGGGAGGAGTTCTTCGCGCCATTTTGCGTGGACATGTCAAGTGCAAGTTTTTGTTTTGTAAATTCATTTACTGTGGATATTATTGGTCAAAAGTGGTGTTGTTTTGTTTAATAATGTGCTACAATGTGAATAATTATGGAAAACAATAAATTGAACTTTAAATATAGGGCACAAGTTGCAGTTTATTTTTTGCGGTTTTCCCGCGCTGTGGACTCCCATATTTTACCCGACGTGTTTGGGCTATAATGCCGCGAGCGACTCCAAGTAAAGCATCAAATTCTGCAGCATCTGGAATTTGATGATCCCCAACTCGGTTATGAACTCTGTTATGAACATATATTATGCAAATAAATTACGTGTTTAGGACTGATGTATTCTGTACAATGTCCTTTAAAGACAATTATAAAAAAAAAAAAAATCATTTGAGGGAACTTGTTTGACAGCTGGAGGAATGGTTGAGTTGAGGAGACGCTTCGTCTTAGAATATAGCTGATTATGATGAATCATAATAATGATTAAGGTGTGGCAATCCATGGAAAGTTGAAGACTGACTGAGGATTAAATTAATTTCGCGGTGAATCCTGTGCTGCATTGTTTGTTAATAAGTTGCGCCCGCGCGATTGGGTGCGGCTGTGTGATCACTTCACAACTAAGCTACAAATATTAACTGCAATTAAGGTTGATAGATTTAAAATGGATACAGTACTACCAAAAAATAGTTTTACCTTTTTAATTTCAAGTAAACAGCACTCAAATGTTTATAATTTTTAAGTTATCTGCAGTTACATTATCTCGCTTCTCACATACTATAAATAAAACGTTTTTTTTTCTTTATCACAGTCCCTAGAACAGGAAGAACAGGCCTTCCAGAATATCTGGAGAATTTAGCCTGCACTCGCCACGCTGGCCAGACGGGTTGGCGAAGATCTAATGTCAATTTTTATGACAATTTATTAATACAAGTTGGTATTAGTGGAACCGGGACCGACGGCTTAACGTGCTCTCCGAGGCACGGGAACGGTGGTGTTGTAAATGTATGACAAATGTACGTAAGAAAAGTGTTTTTCTCATTGGTACATGCCAGGCGATTCAACTGGATTGTTATGTATCGACAAGTTGTTGTTTATTTCTTAATAATTTAATTTAAAAAATCCTTTCATTGTTTTTAGATATTTTTTAACAATAATTATTATTGCAACGAACTTGAACTCTTGTTTTTTGAACACAGTTAATTATTTCTTTATCGACTGTCGCTGACTTGGGAAGCATACCCAACTTTTTTATTTGAATTTTACACCAGCATCCGAGTGGTGGTTTGTTTGACAATATTTTTTTTGTCCTTAATTTGTATAGGTCAGGCCGGGGATAGATTTAGATTGACATAAGTTGAAACGTCTTATGTGGTCTTCTGTTATGATTTTATGCTCGGGTGACTGAACAAGGTGAAGCGGTTTTTTACCGCCTGAACTAAGACTTATGCTGTATAAAGGACAGATAAGGTCATGCGTGAAATACTGTTCTCATCTCTGGGATGGCTCCGCTAAGTATCTTACAATGTCCTGCAGAGGCGGGCAATTCGGATAGTGGACGACACCACAGTATCTAAAACTCTCGAATCACTGCAGCTTCGCCGTGACGTTGCCTCTCTGAGCGTGTTCTACAAGCTATACTACGGCAAGTGTTCTGAGGAGCTCCATAACCTTATCCCGTCGTCTCTAATCCGCAACCGAACCACACAGGCCAAAATATGCATCATACCATACCCACTATCCCTACGCGTACTCATAAATTCGGAGATTTAAATCTGTCGCACTTTGAAGATGTGGAATACTCTCCCAGCCAGTGGGGAAACACTGGCTATAACCTGGAGACCTTCAAGCGAAGAGTGAAAAAGCATCTTGTTAGGCCGGCATAGTGGTAGAGACTGATGCCGGTCGTTAGTGACTGGGCGTCAGTTGCTCCCATTTTTGGACCTCGCATACCGCTTAGGTTTACTGTTTAAGATTCTCATCAGAAACCGCCGCATTATCCGCGCTTTACTTTGTGTATATCTTAAGGATATATACATTTATTTATTTATTTATTAAGGAAAACTATTGACATTTAATTCACAAGTATAGATACAAAAATAGAAACAGAAAGTCATTTACAAGTTTTCACTAGTAGTGTTAGAATAATACATATTATGAACGATGAAAGCATCTACAAACTATCACTTCATGCAATAAACTAATAACTGTACAATAACAAAAACTATTATCGTTTAAAGAACATTAAGTTAAACGCATTTCTCACCACTATCACCTTGTACACATATCTTCACGCCAGATCCCTTGCGGGGTAGGCAGAGACAATTGAGCGCCACTTGACACGATCACGACATACCTCTTTCGCTTCATCGACGTTCATCAACCTCTTCATACATGCCCTTTTGTTACGAAGGCTTTTTAATGCACCTTCAGTCAGTGTTTTATTTATTTGATCGTGATATGTGAGTCTCGGTCTGCCAGGGCCTCTTTCACCCACAACTTTGACATTATCTGGTTCGTCAATCTTTCTTTGCTCATTCTTTCAACATGCCCAAACCATCGTATATGCCTTTCCTTATTTTTGTCCCTATGCTTTCTTTTATACCAACCCTTTTCCGTATTTCGACGTAACGCATGCGGTCCGCCAATGTGACGCCGCATATCCGGCGCAGCGACCTCATTTCTACTGCATTAACCCTACTGTCATGCGTATTCTGACGTATCCACGACTCGCTTCCATACATCAGTGTTGGTACCAACATGGCATTGTGTAAGGCGAGCCGAGCTTTGTCACTGACATTTCGACTGCCGATCAGTGACCCCAGGGCACCGTTAACACTATTTCCCGCGTTCACTCTTCTTTCAACGTCCCTATCGTACTACCCATCCGCAGTGAAAACACTGCCCAGATATATAATTTCATTTACTTGTTCTAGAGTTTCATCATCAATCTTTATCGTCACGGTTGTCATCCTTCTTCTTTCAAACACACACATTGTCATGAAAGATATCAACATCAGTTCATCAATAAATGCATTAAGAGTATTACAAGCTAATTAAAAATGTATTTTATCTGTAGTTAGTGCTCGCCATTGGTATGCGAAAAGTGGGCTTGTACCGATTGGTCCGCATATATATCCATTTTAATTGGAAAGCTATTAACAAAAATACGGTATTAATCCTTATCATTTTAAATACATTAGTTGGCTTCAGCATTTCATGAGGATTATTTTTTCCCTTTACACCATGTAAATTAAATAAATACCTTAGGAGATAGCTGTAATTCCGTCTTAGCTCGAGATCTGGAGATGCCTACTATTGAGGAGTTTGTCGTTGGCCTGACTAGACGTATGTTCTCTCGGGCCGACAACGGACACTTCAAGCATCTCCAGAATACCGCTCCGTCTTGTGCACGGCCCCCCAACGGGAGACCAATTCCTAGAGAAGTACTACTGGAGGAGAGCTGAAGCAGTCGAACCTAGCCCCCTGGGTTCGTGAGCACACGGGCGCTGTTATACTAGTACTAAACGTGCATGAATTACCAACCTAAAATGGGCCTGGACGACCCCACTGTCTGTCTTAGGAGATATTGCAGAATCAAAATTAATTTAGTATTGCCGTTTACACTGTCAAAGCTAGTATAAAATAGAGCGTTTTTCTACTTAAATTGTAATATATTTAGAATCATTTATTTGAAAATATGCTATGAGCCAGATGAAGGGAATATGGAGGGATCGAAACATCACTATCAGGACCAAAATAAGACTTGTTCGCAGTCTCGTTTTCTCCATATTCCTGTATGCTGCCGAAACCTGGACTCTTAGAGCCAATGACCGAAGCCGCGTCGACGCCTTCGAAATGTGGTGCTGGAGGCGTATGCTGCGCATCCCGTGGACAGCGCGCAGAACAAACTTATCAATACTCAAGGAGCTCAAAGTCACTACCAGGCTCTCTTTCATCTGCCTGCAACGAGTCCTTGAGTATTTTGGTCATATAGCCCGTAAAAGCTCTGGCAATCTGGAAAGGCTAGTAATCACGGGGAAAATTGAAGGCAAGAGACCCCGTGGCCGGAGCCCGACACGCTGGTCAGACCAGATCCGCATCACACTTCACACCCAAGTCCACGAGGCCCTGCACGCCGCCGTGAGCAGACCCGGATGGCGCAGCATAGTCCGGGACAAAGTGATCCGAGGAGGGGGTCACGACCCTCAGCATTGAGGAAAACGACGCAAGGAGGGATTTGAAAATGCATGTGTGAATACAATTAGGCCCAAAACACCATACAAGAACAATTACCTACTAAAGTTTATACTAAATTCATCAGTTTACCATCAGATATTTACATAGGTCAAAGATAAAATATCATGTGGGCGCGAAGTCACATGTATCCAGTAAAAAAAATATAGAATAAATTAAATAAATCGAAGTTATGATTAAATATGAATAAATCCATTGTGCGCGTTTTAATATTGAACTGATTTATTCATATCGATGAATATATCGATTTGTTATTAAAATACAATGCGATAAGGTTGACAGATTGCTCGCGTTCGATTTCCGACCGAAGGACTTTTTTTTCATAGACGTATACATGCGTGTTCTAGAAGCTATACCACGGTGTGTGTTCTGAGGAGCTTCATAACCTTATCACTTTTTCTTTATTCGGGAATGTCCTTTATTGCCCCATAAAGATAAAAGATATTTATTTGCATAAATGTTAGTCTAATTTACAGATCTTATAGTAAACTAACTTAACGTAACAATATTTGCCAAGTAAATTGGCGTGCAAATATAACAAACATTAATATAAATTTTATTTTTTTAAATAAAATATGTCCAAATACATACATGTAGATATTCATATATATGACCGCCTCCGTGGTCTAGTGGTAACAAACGTTGCCGTGAACTCGGGAGGTCGTGGGTTCGATTCCCACCGGGGGCAAGTTGTACATTGTATAATTTGTCTCGGTCTGGGTGTTTATATATATAATAATATGTATATTGATGATAATAATTGAAACATGCAGACGGTTGGGATAAGATCTGTATGTCTCCTAAATAAAGATATATATAGTATTAGTCTCTTACTCCGGCACATCCTCTTATCGTCTATACCACAATGTTTAATGACTAAGGTCTTTAACCAGTGCGTCCTCCCGGTAATGTCGTACGGAGCAGAGACGTGGACACTAACAGTGGGCCTGGTCCATAAATTCAAGGTCGCTCAGCGAGCCATGGAGAGAGCTATGCTTGGTGTATCTCTGATGGATAGAATTCGAAACGTTGATATTCGTCAGAGAACGAAAGTTACAGACATAGCTTTTAAAATTAGCAAGCTGAAGTGGCAATGGGCCGGACACATCTGCCGCAGAACCGACGATCGATGGGGCAAACGGGTTCTAGAGTGGAGACCACGTACGGGAAGACGCAGAGTGGGACGACCCCCCGCCAGATGGACAGATGACCTAAAGAAGGTCGCTGGTGGGGGTTGGATGAGGGTAGCGAAAGATCGCGTTAAGTGGCGAGCCTTAGGGGAGGCCTACATCCAGCAGTGGAGAGATACAGGCTGATAATGATAATGATGATAGTATTAGTAATTATACTCCGGATGCAGATCCCGCTTGCTGATGCTGTCCGCGGTGCTGCTGTCAATTCTACAGGGCTACATCACATCTCACTCACTGTTAGGGTACACTTTCCTGTAGGTAGGGCAGCCAAGAATTATTAAATTTAAAACTCTTTTTAATTTAATTATTAATTTATACTATAGTTTTTTTTTAATTTTAATTTAATTTAATATTGTATATCTCTAATTTTATTTTTGTTATTGTTTTATGTTTCCTAATTTGGCTAATGTATAAACTCAATTATATACTAACCTTTATGTTCTGTAATGTGCTGTGAAAATGAATGAATAAATAAATAAAAATAAATAAATTATAGTACACGGCAAAAGTAGTACATAATAGCCCTAAATGTATGATGTCATTTATAAATAAGCTTGTTGGATCGTTCCTTTTTATATATGTCGTTGTTTTATTCGTTTTATTTTATTCATAAGGTTTATTTGGTCGCTATTGGGAAGGGATTGTATTGATTTTGGAGACGTTCTGTTTGTTTTGATGGTTAACTTTGGATGGAATTCGAAAAGGCCCATACTATACCGCCTTAATGTGCTTGTTCAATTTTTTTTAACCACTTGAAGCATTTCCACATATTAAAAACTAGCCGTTAGGCTTTTAAGTGGCCGTGGTGCGACATGTCATATTAAGATCTTGAAGTCTTATACTCCATATCTATCCCTGAATACCAAGGGTCATTTCTGACAAAAAATCGGTTCAGTAATATAGGCGTGTAGATGAATTAAATGGACAGACAGATATATAGCTATGAAGTCACATGTCGTGGTCAGCTGATGACGTCATGTCTGTCCCTGGATTCCAAGCAACATTTCGCCCAAATTTCATTAAAATCGGTCCAGTAATAACTGTATAAAAGGCGGACAAACATATATTACTTTTAAATAATACTTAAAATAAAGATTTCTTGGAACCTTTTCTTCAGTTAACGGTATTTTTTTGGATTATTCCATATTTAAAACGGTAGTAGAAAAAATATAAATTAACTAACGTACGAACGAAGCTGGACATCGATCAAGTAATTGTAAAAATCAAAATATTAATGATGCGACGTCTATTGTGATATTATAGTCCGTATCAAACGAGTATTAATAATTGTTAAATAATGTCATTAACATTGATGTTTGAAAGCGAGTCTTGGATATGCCAGAATACGCATAATAAATCAAATCAAAATAGTTTATTTCCTTTGGTTCGCTTAAAACAACTTGGATACAGTCAGTCATAAAATCAATACAATTATTAAAAAAACAAAGTGGTAATATTGGTTGGACCGTAAACGAGCTATAATCTATATTTATGTATGTTATGCACAACATTATGGCTACAAGCAAGTAAAACTAACTAACTTAGAAACTACTTAAATAAGATCGTGGCTGTAAAGAAGCCGTGTCAGTTTACATGCTAAATACTTAATCATTATAATTTACGGAAATTACATATATGTAGATGTCAGACAAATAATAAATAATAAATAAATAAATAAATATTTCCAGACAATCACACAGCGCCATCTAATTTCCGTGGTAAGCTGCGAGGCTTGTGTTACGGAAACTTGATGGTTGATAAACTACATATTATACTTTTTTTTTTGTAAATATATACATATTATACATATAAACACCCAGACCGAGACAAATTATACAATGTACAATTTGCCCCCGGTGGGAATCGAACCCACGACCTCCCGAGTTTACGGCAACGTTTGTTACCACTAGACCACGGAGGCAATCAAGATCTAGTCAAGCAATAATAAACATAACAAAACAAATAACAAAAAATAAATATAAAAAAAGACGTGTCATCTTATAATCTAAATATATATATTAATAGTAATTAAGCAAGATAGACTTCGTCGGATATGCGGCATCACTTCATGAACTGTATACGTAACGACGAAATAATAATAGGTATGAGTAATATAGGTAAAAATATAGGTATAAAAGAAAGCATAGGGACAATAAGGAAAGATATATAGATTGTTTTAGTAAAATAATGGAAATTTACGCTTTTTTTCTGTGTGTAAAATTAGAGGTGTACATATTTCCAAAAAGTCCATAATTTATTTCCTAGATAATTGATACAGTACATTTCTTGAAAGTACACTGAATAATGTTGTGTAGTGCGAGAGAGAGGGATGCAAAACTTAAACCCTCTTAAACTTATTATTATTATTTTAAGTGGCAAGCTCGTCGATGTCTCCAGCGTACCAAACTCGAGATTTTTTTTTTACTTTTATTGGAATTTTAGCTCATAATTTTGTAATTTTCAAATGGATAAATAGTTTTGGCCATCTAGGTCAGATAAGCAGGAGTTTATGTTTACAGTATAAGAATATTCGATTCGTTCTCACTACACTGAACATTGCTCGACATCGAGACCATCGATTAATAACGCGTCGAGTATTCGAGATCTTCATCGACAACTAAACAGGGGCTTGTCGTGTACAATCGGCCACATATCAAACTATTTATAGACAGTTATACAATGGCATGTCTGAATAATTATATAAATAAAAATAGATTTAGGACAGATTTGTTTTTTATCTACAGCCTAAGATAAGCTTTTTTAACATATTAAAAAAAAAAATATGTTAAATTTTCTCGTCAGGCTGTCGTCAAGGGTACAAATATCGATATTAAAAAGGCAGACTGTTGTAGTGTTAAAAATTCTACGAGTATTTGTGGTAACTTTTAATTGACCTATATGTTTTTATTCACTCGCTAGTTATCTGTAATAAATAAATTAATGTTGCACCTACATACTACATATAAGGCTGGCAATGATTTCTGCCAACGTATTAGCCTCGCTATACAGAGGGAAATGTTGCCAGTCTCCTTGGGACTATCTCGAATGGGACGCCTCTAGAGGACATTTTTTATTTATAGGTTAGTTTATTTTTATTATTTAGGTAGCTTTTAATTTATAATTAATGTACTTGTAATGTAATTAAGTTCGAATAAATTTTTCTATAGCATTCAAAAACATAATATATATATTTATATAAAATAAATAAATAAATTGTAATTATTATAATACAATGTTAAAACCTACATACTAATAATACTGTCTTGATACGATTTATATTTAAATTAGGTTTTGTAAGTAGGTATTTTTTTTTGTTTTAGTTTATTTTTTATTAAAATAATAAAGTTTTAAATAACTAAATCATATACGTTTAATAATAAAGTCTGAGATTTTACTTGAAATTAAAAAAATCAAATATTCGTGATACTTAACACTATTGCACAGCTCATTGCGGACATTAAGGCTGCACCAACACGGAGTTTCTTTAATTGTAACTATTAAAGTTAAAAATGGCGTCGATTGAACCAGCTGACGACTGACCTTCAAAATAAAACTAATATATACGACGCCATTTTTAACTTTTATCGTAAAATATTGTTTTGTTCTTCTACTATACGTCTATGACATTTGTTTATTTTTGTCGCAATACTTTTAACTTGATGGCCAGTATGAGTTGTAATTTTTACCACTCGCGAGCCACTTACCATCAGGTGGGCACAACGTCACATGTCGTGCTAGTAAAAAAAATAAAATAAAATAATATTTATATTGTTTTTTCTGACCCAGTGAAGGCGAATTCAATCAATTACGTAAAATATCAATTTTTCTTACCTTCAAACCAATTCTACTAATTTTGTGTCGATTAACCTAAGTTACGTTCTTTTCTGATCCCACATTAGATATTGTCCATGGTATAATTATGGAAAAAATATTTTATGAGGCCCAGCAGCCCTATTCTCGTTAATACGTTATTTTTTTAGCCCGAGTTTCTCTTATCATAGCCGACCTTACGTCAAAATATCGTTTTACACTATTTCAAAGGTCACCCATGGGGTTGCAACTTCAAAATCATTGGGAAAACTTGAATTAAATATTTAAATTGTCCGCCGCGAATTTATAATAAAATTAACAACATTTATATTAATTAAACTAAGATTATATATTTACATTAATCATGGTTTTATAATACACATTACACACAAATAAATAAAAAATATGGCAAATACTAAAAGAAATATATAATTATTTTTTTTTTAAATGAACGCATCGTAACGTTATTTTGCTGTCATGTGTAGTGGAAACCTTTATACGAGAATATGGATGAGTCCTTCGCGCCATTTTGCGCGGAGATGTCAAGTGCAAGTTGTTGTTTTGTAAATTAATTTACTGTAGATATTGTTGGTCAAAAGTGGTGCTATTTTGTTTAATAATGTGCTACAGTGTGAATAATTATGGAAAACGATAAATTGGACTTTAAATATGGGGCATAAGTTGCAGTTTATTTTTTGCGGATTTCCCGCGCTGTCAACTCCCATACCTGACGTGTTTGAGCTATGGTGCCGCGAGTGACTCCAAGAAAAGCATCAAATTCTGCAGCATCTGGAATTTGATGATGACCTCATTAACTCATTAAAAAGAAATATATATTACGTCAACCTTGGCTGTATGGGCTAGACCCTTTGCCTTCCCTATCATCTCATTCATCATTCAACGGGAGAAGAGAACCAAAAAAAAAAAAATTATACGAGAATACCAATTTTATTAAAATTGTTTTACACTGACAGTTCCGTTATTTAAGGGATTCCACTATATAACGTTGGCGCTTAAATAACAGAATATATACAGACAATCTTCGATATGTTACAAATTATTTTAAAGCCTGATTTACAAACAGCAAATATACATAGTTACATTTTTAAATAAACAAATAAAGTTAGACTAAAATAAATAGTCCAAAATGGTTCGGACATGTTGAAAGGATAAGCGAAGAGAAATTGATGAACCAGATATATAATGCGAAAGTTGTGGGTAAAAGAGGCCCTGGCAGACCAAGACTCACCTATCACGATCAGGTAAATAAAACAATAGCTGAAGGTGCATTAAAAAGCCATCGAAACAAAAGGGCATGTATGAAGAGGTTGATGAATGTTGAAGAAGCGAAAGAGGTATGTCGTGATCGTGACAAGTGGCGCTCAAAATAATAACTAAACTGCAGCTAATAGTATTTGTCAAACGAATTGGGCTGCTGGTCTAACGGTCGTCATTACTCGTCTTGGCACATAAACTTGGCTTTCTCAGCTCGACCACAACACCACCGCATTAACCAGAAAACTAGAGAAAACTGTTGACACTAAATAACATAAAATTTATTGCATTACACTTAAAAGCTGACCGCTAAAACGCATAAGTACAAATAGTAAACGCTTTTACGGCAAAACCCAATATTTTATCTATCTTCGGCTTTAATAAAAATAACTATAAATAAAATGGACAGTTAATTTTAAGAATTTGTTTGTTTCGAAAGCTGTAGTTTTTTAAATTTGGTTAAAAGTATCGTCACAACCGTATCCCTTGCTTTTTAGAAAACCGAATTCACATGGTACACTAACAGGTTACAATTAATACATATCAAGCACAAATTTACAATAATTCATAAGGTCGGAATTGCAACCCAAGGGCAGTGTACACGGCATGCTACACATAGCTACTTCGATGATTAGAGTCAACAGTGTTTTTCAGTTTTAAAATTTTAGGTTTCATCTATTTCATCATTGTCAATATATTAATACTATATCGAGAATAAATATGTTATTATTAATGTCAATTTATGTTAAAAGTTACATCATAGGTTATATATTAGTATAAGTCAATATAAGAATAGTAAAAAGTCACTTTAGGTTAGTTTACAATCAATAACACTTGTCTCTTAAATATACTAACATTTGGGTTGAAAATGTCTAGATTCACAGTATCGCTGGAAAGGTCATTAAATAGTCGACACATACGGATAATAGGGTTATTATAAGAGCTGTTGATTTTATGGGTACCAATATTATAATTATGACAAGTGGCAAGCTGCAATGTCTTTAGCGTACGAAACTCGAGAAATATCATAAATAAATTATTGTGTCCCGACCAGGAACCTAACCCGGTACCTCTGTGTGTAAATCCACGGACTTAACCGTTAGACTACAGAGAGGCAGTCTAAAAACACAATGATAAATCTTTGTCCTGAAATTTTGTCCAAATTATTGTCAACTGACATTGAACTCGTATATTGACTGACAACTGTCATAAAATGATCAATAGAAGCGACGAACGGATGTGGTATTTATTATTTAAACAATAGATGGTTAACTGGTGTCATTTCCTCTAACAAACTTGTTTATACGACAATTAATTCTTCTCTGCGACAATTTAGATTCTTATAAGATTGGTGTCTAATTATTTTATCAGAATAATTCGAAATTAACTTTTCTATGTCTATTATCTTAATGTGGGACACAGGGCACATCTGTCAGGTCTGGGGCGGCTACGGACTCGGCTGATAAGGCCAAATGTCGCAAATACTAGTGTGTTGCTAATGATTACGTGTTTGTGCCTTTTGGTCTTGAGACAATGGGACCGTGGGGGCCAAGCGATAAGAAGTTCTTTAAAGAACTGTCTAAGCGGCTGGTTAACGCTGTATGTGACAAGATGGCTGGCAGTTTTTTCGCGCAGCAAATCAGCATCGCTGTGCAGCGGGGAAACGCTGCGAGTGTTTTTGGCACACTGCCACATGATCAAGTCATGGGTGAATATTTTATATATAGTTTAGTTTTATTTTTTTTAGAATAATTTTCTTTCTTAATTCCTAATTGTCATTTATATTTTTATAAGGCATTATTTACCAGCTAACCTTGGGGATCATAAAAGGTGATGGGCAGGATGAAGAAAAATATTAAAATAACTCAAATTACTAAAACAACCATTATTACTTAATAGCACTCAATAATACATATAGATATTAACAGAGTATGTAAAGTTTACACACCCTCTTACACACACTCACGCACTTACATTATAAACAAAAAGAGGATCTCAACCACACAATTTTTAATTTTTAATTTATTTTTCTTTTTGTGTACATTTTGTTTCTTTTATTATGTTGTAATTAAAAGTAATAATATATTTAAAAGGGTGTCTGGGCGTTGACTGCCGACGGACAGACCTATACATATAGGCTTAGTTCGGCTGCAAATGTCTGTTTTTCTGTGCATGCATAATGAAATATGTTATTGTTTTCATATCTTGTAACTTTTTTACTGAATAAAGATATTATTATTATTATATTATAATATAAAAACAATACACATACATACCATATAATACATACATATAAAAACATACACGTTACCATGTATGAATCATTCATCATTCATTACAGCCCCTAGAACACAGCGTCCTGGACCTCCACTGCTGGAGATGGGCCTTCCAGAACTGGAGAATTTGGCCTACACTCGCCACGCTGGCCAGACGGCTTGGCGAGGATATGATGTCAATTTTTTATGACAATTTATTGACAATTCCGCAAGTTGGAATTATTGAAACCAGCATATGACAAATGTACTTAAGAAAAGTGTATTTCTCATTGGTACATGCCGGGGGGGTTTGAACCGACCTTTGTAGGATTTAAGGTACGCGTTCTTACAGCCAAGCCACAACCGCGCATGTATGAATATTCAAGATAATTTGGAAAATGTTATAAATCTGTATGTAGTTTTATCCTGCATAAGGATTTGAGAAACTATTTCATAACCTAAAAACATGGTACAATATTTTTTTTTTTTCATATTTGCTATGCCTATTTGCAAAATAATTGAAATGCCGGCCTACCAAGATACTTTTTCACACTAGGCTTAAAGTACTCCAGTATAAATAGTCTACTGTAATAGAAAATTACCTATTAGAGAAATTTTATTAGCATTTGTTTGTATAACACTCGACTCTTGAATTTGTTAGCTTAATGATTTTTAATAGTAAAGAGCAGTTATCGCCACATAGCGGAATCCACTCCCACTCTCAAATTAGCATTCAACATTGACCAAGATATGGTCTGAGATTTTCTACCAGAAATACAAATCAAATAATAAAAAATACCTAATAATAAATAAATCATATATTTACCTTAAGTGGTTATTAGACTTAGAATCCCTATCGCTGTTACACCAACACTTTCATAATAATAAATAATAATAATAATTTTAGATTATTCAATATAGTAATTTTATGATTAATATACATTTAATATAATGTCAGTGACAAAGCACGGCTCGCCATACACAATGCCATGTTGGTACCAACACTGATGTATGGAAGCGAGACGTGGATATGTCAGTAGAAATGAGGTCGTTGCGTCGGATATGCGGCGTCACTTTAGCGGACCGCATACGTAACATCGAAATACGGAAAAGAGTAGGTATAAAAGAAAGCATAGGGACAAAAATATGAAAAGGCATGCTACAATGGTTCGGGGATGTTGAAAGGATGAGCAAAGAAAGATTGACGAACCAGGTATATAATGCGAAAGTTGTGGGTAAAAGGTGCCCGGCAGACCAAGATTTACATATCACGATCAAATAAATAAAACACTGGCTGAAGGTGCACTAAAAAGCCTTCGCAACAAAAGGGCATGTATGAAAAGGTTGATGAATGTCGACGAAGCGAAAGAGGTATGTCGTGATCGTGTCAAGTGGCGCTCAATTGTCTCTGTCTACCCCGCAAGGGATCTGGCGTGAAGATATGTATGTATGTATTAATAATAAATTTTAATACGAAACTCCTCCTCCTTAGTCGGTACCCCACTGTTGGGGATCGTGACTCCGTCGCAGTCCATCCACTAGCCGTTTCTAGTGGTTGCGGTCCTCGGCGCAGTGGATGGCTTGGTGTACTGGGATGTTTAGGTGGTCAGTCACCTGACTGGACCATCGTTTGGGGCTTCTTCCTCTTGTTCTTTTACCGTCTACTTTTCCCGTTACTAAGAGTTTTTCCAGATTGTCGGCGCCTCTTCTAGTAATGTGGCCAAAATATTGCAGAATTCGGGTAAAGCAGACGGCAGAAAGTCTCTGTACCTTAGCAAGTTTGAGCTCTTCGAGCACGGAAACGTAAGTGCGTCGTGCGGTCCAATGAATATTAAGCAGACGACGCCAGCACCACATCTCAAATGCATCAATTCTTCTCAATACGAAACATAGTGGATTTAATAGTCAGAACCCATTGTTGGGAAGATTTCAACCAGTCTTCGTTTCTAATGGATATCGACTGTTAAAGCCACTATGTTCCGCATTAGAATTTATTATTTGTTTATGTGTGTATCAATCATAAAATTGTTTCAATGCTCAGTCAAGCCGACATAGTGTTAGGGACAGATGTCAGTCATGAGTGTCTGATTCCAGTTACTAACATTCATAGACCTTGCGCGCCACTTACCATCACATGTCCTGCTAGTATAAAAAAATTAAAAGATTTATTCCGCAATAACATGAATAATAATTTATCCCTGAATTTTTACGGATATTAAATGAAAAAATTGATACAATTTAATTAACAACCTCGTTGTATAATGGGTTGTGTCACTAACTTTTTATCACGTTAGATGGCGCATGATAGATGGTACCTAATATAACTGCCAGTTGCATAGAAAACTTGTATTTTTATTACGAAATTTATTATTTTCTGGATATTATGCAGAAGTGAGCAGCTTTTAAGTGTTAAAATCGAGATTTCCAAGCGAAAGCAAAGATATATGGTGATCTCAAAATTGCCGTTCTATTAATTCAACCTTTTTTATTTTAAAGGCGGTGTTCGCTTACTTAATTCGTCTTTTAAGTTAAGTAACGTTAAGTTAAAATACATTTTTCAGTTATAAACATATAAAACTACAAATAAATTTAAAAAATGATCCGTCATAGGTGTGAACAAGGTACCAGTGCCGCTAGCGACATCTACAAAAAGCTTTGCCTGATACACCCCATTTAATGCGATCACCTGAGTGACCCGATCGGTACGCATAAGTCAATGTAATCAATTCAATTCGTCATTCGAAGGTTTCTATTTGTGTTCCGTGAATTTTACATGAATCAGATAACAGGTTTTCAACGTTTTCACAATATAAAATATTTGCATATATTTTCCCTAAAAAAATACAAATATAAACTGCCTCCGTGGTCTAAAATGTTATAGCTGAGTTTTCCTTGCAGATTTCCTTTCTCAGTCAGATTAAACATTAACAGGTCACTGGAATCTGCTAAGCTGCTGGTCTTCTGCTAACAGCTTACTCTTTGGACCACTTCGTTGTTTTGTCTTCCACTAGCAGGAGTAGAATTATTCAAAATAATTAAATTAATGACGTGTCACAGATGCCTGTAATAGGTTTACGTGAATAAAGATATTTACTCTTACTGACTGTTTTTTTTTTATCCGAGCACGACATAATACCTAGCGCCCACCTGATAGTAAGTGGCGCGCGAGGTCCAGGCATATTAGCAACTGGCATTAGACACTCATGACTGACATCAGTCTCTAATACTATGCCGGCTTAAGTGCGCATAACGGCAATTCGAGCCTGATCGCGAAAGGTGTCGATATCTTTTACTGGGTTAATCGATACGAACGGTGGATACTTCCCCGCCCCGGCAGAATGGACAAATTACCACCAATTGGTCTAATTTGATAGGTTTGAGTCTGTCATGTAATGTATTGGGTAGGAATGGGAGCTGGCGTGAAAATATATTATTATTAAATTCTTTATTGCACAAAATAATTGTACAAAGGCGAAGATTAATGCCTACAAGGCATTTTCTAACATCTAACCTTTGGGAGAGTGTGAGATTAAGGGTAGTGCTGATCAAGTTTAACAATATATAATATACTACACACATTACATACTAATAGATACTTACACTGTTACATAAATTACACATATACCTATAAATAAACGTATATACACATATATATTATGCCAAATATATATTTTTAGCCTGATGACGACTACTGTTTGTCTAGAAATAAAGCAGTGACCAAGCGCTTAAAAACGTGGACAGACGGCGCGTGTCTAATAGCGAGTGGTAGCCTGTTCCACTGGCGGGCTGCAGACACAGTATACGAATCTGAATATCTGCTAGAGGAGTGGGATGGGATTTTAAGTTGGTTGTTATGTAAAGAGCGAAGTGGAAGGTTGTGAGTATGGGGTAATATGAATGTATTCCAGAATACATTCGGGAAAAGTAATCCTCAAATGTTTGCAAAACGGTGCTTTAAAGTGACGCACAAGATGGCGTCAAGTCAAGCATGACCGAACTGACAAACGCGAGAATAATAAATGTTGTTTATACATGATTTATTTCGCAAACTGATAAACAAACATCATGATGTATTAAAAAGACCTTTGTGATGTGTTTACTTTGATTGAGTCACACGTTTTAGGGTAGTACGTTTAACTCCGCGGAAATGAGAGTTATGTGTGAAATTTTTAATCCATGTCAAAGACCTAATATTTTTATTTTATTCACTAACTAAAGCTTTATTCTTCTTAGTCGCTACACTCTTGGCAGAGTGGTCGTGGTCGTCATTAGTGTCAGTGGCACGCTTAACAAGCCGTCGCCACTCGTCTGGAACTGCAGCCTTCCTGGAGCACTCATGTAGGGGGTGATCCATTGCTGACTTAACCTGGTCAGTCCATCTCAACGGAGACCTACCAGCATCCTCTTGATATCGACTTTTCCCTGACCTACAAGGCGCTCAATGGATGTATCTCCACGCCGCGACACGTGTCCAAAGAAAGTGAGAATGCGTGATTGTACGATTGAGGAAAGGCGCTGTCCTATCTCCAGTTCATCCAGGATGGATTTGTTGGTTCGGAACTCCGTCTACGATATGCCTAACATTCTCCGCCAACACCACATTTCTAGAGCATTAATCCGTTTTATTTCAGTTTCGCGCAGGGTCCACGTCTCTGCAGCATACAGGAAAATAGGGAACACAAACTAAAGCTTAGGTCCGGATTAATAGTCATTGCTCCGCCAGTGCTTAGCACAAGCCATTGCTCAGAACTGTCAAAGTGACAGTTTCATAGACTAAAAACGAATGAAAGTATGTGAGAGAAAAAAAAGAGTTGTACCATCGCTCCAAGTATGAAACTTTAGTCTTTGATTAAGGAGAAGCATGAAAGATGTAAGGAAATAGGTGTAAATAGGATGACGAGCAACTTTAAGGAGAACTCTTTAAGGTGCATTAAACAGCCTTCGGGACAAAAAGGCATGTATGAAGAGGTTAATGAACGTCGACGAAGCGAAAGAGGTATGTCGTGATCGTGTCAAGTGCGCTCAATTGTCTCTGCCAAAACCTAATATATATATATATATATATTATATATATATATATGTATACGTATATAAGGGAAGATATAAAATTTAATATAAATTATAAATACTAGTATACCGTGGAGTCTTAAAATTAATTTATTTATTTGGTGGCCAGTAACAACATTTCGGTTTCTTCGTAGTTTAGTTTTAATAAACGACACTACAAATGAGCCTAAAAAAATTAAAACTCTCTCAGTCTTAATCCACGGATTTAACCACTAGCCTACGGAGTGTATTGTAATAAATTATTTTAAATAATTACAACAATGTGTAACTATACAAATTTTATTTTATTTCGGAGGTAGCAATCCACGCCCACTTAAAAATATCACTTGTTTATAAAACTTGTATTAGAAATTGGAATGTCAAATCGGACTTGCAGCGTTGACAAAGTTTGTTCATACACTTAACATCGGTCGTCGATACTAACAAATCGAACCCGACACGTCCAGTTTAAAAGGTTCCACGAAATATCACTTCGTCGGCTCCACACACACGCCTGCTATAAAGCCGATCGATTATTACCTATTTGTGTGAAATGCGGAAGAAATAAGGCTGTAAATAGGACCATAGACATAAACGAAGGCATGTCCAATAATAATATACTCACGGAATAAATAAAATAACTGAAATTATGATGAGGGCGTAGCCGGTGTGCCAGCCCTTTGCTATTTTCGGCAAAAGGCCTCCTTTTCAATCAAATATAAATATTTATTTGCAATAATTTTCGCTCAGTACATTTAGCCATGAATACAGTATGCAAAATCATTGGTCAGACTTACATTATATGTACAAACCTATGCTACAAGATTATATTTTCAATTTATTTATTTATTAACCATAAGATACATTAAGTACACTCGGTTTTGTCACTTATACATATTCTTGTTTACCAATCATGGCAGGATAGCAGAAGTATACCATTAATAGCAAAGAACAGCCATCGTCATTTACACTTAACACAAATCAATACCTACATAGATGCTGCTGTACAAGGGCGTTGTCACTTAAAATCTAGAAAATAAACTATATTAAAATTATATAATAAAATAATTATTATTATTTTAATAAAATAAAATAAAAATAAAAACTACAAAATTGTGTATGTCAAAATAAATAATCAAATTAAATTTCAAAAATAATAACAATGATAATGAAGAATAACTAAAAGAAATCAGCTGTAGATGGGCGTTGTCATTATAAAACAAGAACCTTAAACTCTAAAATATTAATTTATAATATAAAAATTATTATAATAAAATAAACAAAAAGAAAACTAAGTGTTCACATAATGTGTTCGTCTTTTAAGGCATCATCTATGGTATAGTATGATTTGTCAATTAAAATTGTCTTAATTTTAAGTTTGTACATGTTATAGTCTAGGTTTTTTGTGTCTTCAGATAGTTTGTTGTATAATTTGACACATATATTATTATTATAGATGAAGTCATTATAGGTTATTAGATAAACTCGTACATGATATAATTATGAATAATTTATTCAGTTTTTTTATTTACAAAATATAAACTAAATTATAGATAAAACTTCGACACATCCTCTCATCGTCCATACCAATGTTTGAAGACGAATGTAATATCGTACAGGGCAGAGAGGTAGACACTGACAGTGGTCTACACCATAAATTCAAGGTCGTTCAGCGAGCTACGGAGAGAGCAATGCTTGGTATTTCTCTGAATTGATAGAATTCGAAACGTTGATATTCGACAGTTAATGAAAGTTACTGACATATTCGCAGCTCTTAAAATTAGCAAGCAAAAGTGGCACTGGGCCGGACACATTTACCAAAGAACCGATGAATGATGAGACGAAAGGCATTTAGAGTGGAGACCGCGTACATGAAACCGAAGATTGCGACTATTCCCCGCCAGATGGACGGATGACCTGAAAAAAGTCGCTGGTGGGGTTGGCAAGAGATCGCGTGAAGAGGCGAGCCTTGGGGGAGGCCTACATCCAGCAGAGGAGAGATGCAGGCTAATGATGATGAAATTATAAATAAAATAAACTAAACTACAAGTAAAACTAGTAATTCAAAGCTAAAATTACCTAAATTAAGATAGTTTTGTTCTATATCTATAAGCCTATAAGTTATAAAAATTTGCTTTATAATTTGATAAAGAGAAGAGAAAATGACAATTCGCTCGTTTGGTTTAAACCCATTTAATACTATTTTCTTGGCCTGATTGAAAACGTATATGATAGAAAAAACTTCCATTATACGTCTTCGTAGCCAAGATGTGTGACAAGCACGAGCCGCGTCCGTCTGTCGCGCCGTGAGAAATGTCAATATTAGATCAACTATGCTACGAAATTGTCTCACTAATTCCGATATTTTCTAATCTCAAATACTATCATAATGAGATATCTTACCAAACTGTCGCTTATTTGCAAACGGAATCCTAGACCTCCACTATACAGGATATTTACAGGATAATTTGGCCTAAACGATTTACTCAGACGAGTTGGCAAGGGTCTGATATTAATTTCATTTACAATTTATTAATGATTGGTATTAGTGGAATCTGGACCGACGGCTTAAAGTGCTCTACGAGGCACTATAAGGGTGATGTTGTAAATTAATGTCAAATGTACGTAAGAAAAGTGTATTTCTCATTTGTACATGGTTCATGATTCATTAATTTGAATATGGATAGGGAGTTGGGGGTAAAAGAAGAAGGTCTGTCAACCAAGACTAACCTACTATGATCAAATAAATAAAACAATGGCTGTAGGTGCATTAAAAAGCCTTCGTATCAAAAGGGCATGTATTAATATGGATTGTGACTCTAATTTCTGGCCCTTGTCCGGTTAAAGTTGCATCACATAGCGTCAACAGAACACTCATTATCCCAATCGTAAAGTTTAAAACGCGTTTATATTTGCACTTTCTACGCATAAATAAATATGCATAAACTGATATTGACCGGCCAGAATCTGGCACGCGTCAATCAAACGCTATGTCTTGGACCTAATGTATGATCTGGGGCCAAATATAACGACCATATTTTAAATTTTGAACACTTAAAACATAAACATAGAATTCCTCAAGATTAAAAAAGTCTTAGAGAAACCAGTAATCGTAATTTGCGTCTTCGTCGGATTACCAATATATCCCAGTCATTATTATTGTATTCAGTCAGCCTCTTCAATATAGCATCTTGTACGTCATTTATATTAAAGTGAAGTAAGAGTTGAACATCATCAGCGTACAGAACTGAAGTGAATTACTTGAGTGATAGCATTTATAAAAAAACAGAAGAGCAAAGGAGCTAATAGACTACCTTGCGGGACATCTGCAGTTACTGCACACCAGTCTGAATAAGTGTCATAGATGCGAATACGTTCCGTAATATAATATACGAGTATGATTCAAACCATAATGCTACATTCTGCGAAATATTAACAAAACGCAATGGGGCCTTGAGGATATCGTGAACGAGGTAATTAAAAGCATTATTGAAGTCAAAGTAGCTTGAGTTGTTTAGCATAACACAATAATCATTGTTTCTTTGCGTTTTAGTAGACAGTTTTAATTTGTATTAAACTATCGTTCTATGCAGTGTTAAATATTCTAATGGCTAAAATCTAACTGCTGGTTGCAGAAATGCTGATTATCTTACATGTTTAACGCATGCTGTCTGGGATTGCCGTGTTAATGGAATCTCTAAAAATACATGGCAGCATCGTTTACTGTACTTTATTCCACACAAGACAGATCTTACGTTCGCTGCTTCTTCCTATCATAGACTATGCATATATCTTCTATCCAGACGTCTCTAAAAATCTACTGAACAAACTCAATTGTCTGGTCAACTTATGCATTCTTAACTTATTTGACATGCGTATGTCATGATCATGGGTTTAAGGTAGCTGCTATCTAGTAGTTTTAATGCATTCTAACATAAACATTACATTTATTTTTAAATACCTGACCAGGATGATTGCTTACCAAATTATGTTTTGCATAAAAGGTGCACTTGTGAGAAATATTCTTGTGGCGGGTATAATTGTAATTGCTTCTACTGTATTGATTTATTATTGTTCTTATATTGCCTGTCTTTGTCCTTTCTCTTCAAATAAACAAATATCTACCGTTTTAGCACTCTGTTAAAATGACTGAGTATTCGCTTTCGCAGATTGGTTCATGTCAAATAACTGAAGTGACAAGCTACCAATTACATGGCGTATAAAAAAATATATATTATGGATTAGTTTAATTACCGTTCTGCAACCGTCCGTAAGCATTGTGCACTTATATCTTTTGTTAAATGATAGCAATAAACCTTAAAAATTGTGATACAGTCCATTTATTGCATCCAGTCTGGTATTCCGTGTTTTCTTAAAATACATATCGGTCAATGTAGAATGTACACAAAGCTGGTCAATTTGTCACTGCGTCGTTTTGCGTCACGCAAACAATTGGACGCTATTTCGGACAATAATTAACAGAGGGATTAGCCTCGACTTTCTAGTTTTTGTTTTTGAGAAATTATCATGATAATGGGTGAACTCCTTTTACCGTTTCTGTTGCGGTGTCTTGAATAAAATTAAATAATAATAATAGACTTATTATGTGTAGAGTCTCTAACATTTATGGCCAGCATTAAATTAAAAATAAATATTTCTTCATCATCATTACAGGCCCTAGAACACAAGAGTCTAGACGGTTAGAGATGGATCTTCGAGAAAAATCTGGAGAATTTCGTCTACACTCGCCACGTTGCATAGCCAGATGCTTGGCTAATGTCTGATGTCAATTTTATAATGGCAATTTATTAACGAATCTACAAGTTGGTAATATTGGAACCGACCGGCTTAACGTGCTTTCCTTAAGGGACGGAAACGGTGGTGTTATATGAAAAATTTACGTAAGAAAAATGTTTTTCTCATTGATACACAAGAGGGTTTGAATTTAAGGAAGTTAGATTTTAATGATAGCGTTCTTACAAGCAAACCACCACCGCTATTAAATCTTTATTGTACAATAAATATCTGAAATAAAGCCCATTTGGGAGATCGACAAAATAAATTGTGAAATGCAGAGTTAAAAAGTAAAAAAATAATAAAGTCCATGTCTTATTGTTTTTACTGTGTAGTAGTTATTTATATATTTATCATATTATGTATGTTTATCAGTATATATATATTTAAAGTATGTATTTCATATATGTATTATATATTAGGTTACGTCAAGTTAACTTATTCTCTTTATGTAATTATTTTTGCACCTACTCCTAGATTATTTTTTGATCTCTCTCTTGTCCCAAAGGTCGACTGTCAAAGAATGCCTAACGGCATTAAGCTTCGCCTTTTGTGCTATTGTGCAATAAAGTTTTTAAATAAATAAAACGCTAAGAAGTTCTTTAAAGCACTGTCTAAGCGGCTGGTTAACGCTGTATGTGACAAGAGGGCTGGCAGTTTTTACGCGTAGCAAATCAGCATCCCTGTGCAGCGGGGGAATGCTGCGAGTGTTCTTGGCACACTGCCACATGATCATATCATGGGTGAATATTTTTATTTTAGAATTTTAGATTAATTGAATAACATGAGACCGAGCATTGGTGTCGACATAAGTAGCGTCCCACACCAACGCTCGACCCATGGACTTTATTATTTTTATTAGTATTGTTGAAGATATAATAATAATAAGGAATTATAGTAGCATTTGCTGGTAGGAATAATTGAGTGTAGGAGTCGATGAGGAAACAGGTACAACAAAAACTGAAAAAAATATCTTATGCCACCGCAAGTGCCTACATGTAAACCTGATTTGTAACTGACTGTAGTTTCCGTACTTAAACTTCAATTGTCCTAAAATATGTAGTGTTTTGATTACAGTGAGTTTATAGTTGAGTGATGTTTTTCAGTATAGTAGAGTACTCAAACATCATTCGGTCCATAGTGGTAGGGGTAGGGACTGATGTCGGTCGTCTGACGCTGGCGTTGCCATCAGGTGGGCGCGGTGTCACATGTCGTGCTAAGTATAAAAATAAAATTGTGTAAAATTACCATTTTCTCATAAACCTTAAGAAATTACCAATTTATTTAAACATACATACATATCTTCACGCTAAATCCCTTACGGGGTAGGCAGAGACAATTGAGCGCCATTTGACACGATCACGACATACCTCTTTCGCTTCGTCGACATTCAAACAAAATGATAATAATAAATGCTACTGCATCGGTCAGTACAGTAGGTTACATCATTTAGTGAGGTACAATGTAAATGTGAACGTTTCAATACAAGAGGAAATAGGAGTTCACAACACATTCATTAATAGACAAATGTGATAATTGAAAAGTGGGTTGGTGTGTTTAGCGCATAGACGTAACAGTGACGGACAGGCTTAGCAATCCATTTTCATTAATTAATTACAGCCCCTAGAACACAGCGTAGACCTCCACTGTTGGAGGTGGGCCTTCCAGTACATATATCTGGAGAATTTGGCCTACACTCGCCACGTTGGCTAGACGGGTTGGCGAGGATCTAATGTCAATTTTTAATGACAATTTATTAAAGATTCCACAATGTATTAGTGGAATGGAACTGGGCACGGAAACGCTGGCGGTTGTATTCGCTTTCCGTAACTACGGACAGGGTATTTGGTAACCATTAAAGGTTGAAGTATATGAGCCAGGCGGCGGGGCTGCGTTTACGACTCCGTGATTGGTAGCAGGTTTCGAGCCTAAATTTGGAGCCTCTAACATCTGTATCAATACTCATGGAGCTCAAAGTCACTGTTAGGCTCTCTTTTATCTTCCTGCAACGAGTCCTTGAGTATTTTGGTCATATATCTGGAAAGGCTAGTGATCACGGACAAAATTGAAGGCACCGTGACCGAAGCCCGATAAGTTGTTGACCAGACTCAACACCGCAGTCCACAATACGCTGCATGCCGCCGTGTGTAGTCCCAGTTGGCACAGCATCGTCCAAAACAGAGTTATCGTCTGACGCTGAATATATCGAATGCTCTTCGAGTCGGTGTGTTTCCTGATTCCTATAACCTGGAATCCGTCAAGCGTTGTGTGAAAGAGCATCTGGATAGGTATAATGGTACGGACAGATGTCTGCCGTCAGTTGCTCCCACTCTTGATACTTGCGTCCGCTTAGCATCAGACAACGTTGCGCCGCGTCTAATACATATTGCTTTACGATACTGGTTTGTCCTCTAAACACCTGTCGATGGTGATCGTTGTGTATATCACACAAATTTGCAGTTGACCGCATTGTCGACACGTAATTAGATATTTTTCCACGTTTATCAAAATTTAATTCTAGTACCTTTATTACCCGACGAAAGAAGATTTATGTGTTTATCAGTTTAATCGTATGCATCTTCCGTAGTTTAACGGTTAAGTCCGTGAATTTAGATTCCTGCTCGGGACACAAAAAATATTGATTAATGTATTTAAATACATTAAATTAATATTTAATTTATTTGTGATATTTCTCGAGTTTGGTACGCTGGATCGACGAGCTTGCCACTTGTCATGATTGGCCTATAGTAAAGTTGGCTAAATGTGAATCCGCTTATTTGTAAGCGTGGTTTCTGACCACCCCGAAAGGGAAACGGTCGTGATGATACTTTACTTTCGTATGCATATATATATATATTTATATGTATGTTTGTTCCTTTGTGGCACACTGGAAACCAAACGCGTTGGCCGATTCATTCATTCTCACATCAATCGAAACGTCATGTCATTATTTCTGAATCGGATGCATGGGGAACACATAATAATATATAATAAGCTTCCAGTTACTATAAGGGAGCTGCCACTAAAACTGTTCAAATTAAGAGTCAAACAAATGCTGGTTAATAAATGTTTTTCTTCGACAAAAGAATACCTAGACACTAAGCTCGACAAAGTCATGTGACTAAATAAAAATTTTAATGCTAGAAATAGCGAAGCATGTGATATAATTACATATAATAATTTACATTCCTGTACCTACCATGTACCTTTATATATATATAGACTAGATGCCAAAAATAACAACTCATGGGTTACATTTATTTATTTTTACATTTGGATTACTGAAGCTGGTTGTGAAGATTTTTTGTTTAAACCCACTCAATTTATTGTGTATTGTGCAATTGTTTGTTATCCTGAATAAAACATAAAGAAACAATCGGTTCACATATCTTTATCCGCACGTGAGCCTAGGGTTCGCGCATTGCTTAGCGTTTCTCTGAAGCGTGATTAGCACGGACGGTCACGATACGTTGTCCAGGAATTAGCAGTATTAGCACCCGGGATAGCAGCCCCGTGGGTGTCTATACCTGGAATTATTTGCACAACGCATGCCTACAAACAGCGAGTGCAACACCTTACTGTGAAAAGCTGAGGCATTATCAAAACAAATCGAAAATTATGTCAAAGCATCTATCTTTAAGAGCGGTGGTGGCTCGGTTGTAAGAACGCCTTCCTTAACATAGTAAAGAGGTGGGTTCAAACCCCGGCATGTACCAATAAGAAATACACTTTTCTTACGTACCTTTGTCATAGATTTACAACACCACCGGTCTCGTGCCTCGGAGAGCACGTTAAGCCATCGGTCCCGGTTCCACTAACACCAACTTCTGGAATCGTTAATAAATTATTTAATAAAATATTAAGTATGTATATTCTTTTATCTAGAACCTAATGATTTAAATAATAAACATATATTTATGATGTGATCCTTAGTTCCATCTATACCGACTTGAAAAAGCGAGAGAGTATAATTTATGAAGAAGCGGTTCATAATTTGACCTGTGCGTGTGGTTCAGTTGCTGAATAGAGAAGAAGAGATAAGGTTATGGAGCTCTTCAGAACACTTACCGCTTGTATCAGTCATCAGATCATCCGTCTATCTAGTCCGGCCTATTGCCACTTTAGCTTCATCATCATCATCATCATCATCAGCCTGTGTCTCTCCACTGCTGGATGTAGGCCTCCCCCAAGGCTCGCCACTTCACACGATCTTCTGCCACCCTCATCCATCCCCCACCAGCGACCTTCCTCAGGTCATCTGTCCATCTGGCGGGGGGTCGTCCCACTCTGCGTCTTCCAGTACGTGGTCTCCACTCCAGAACCCGTCTTCTCCATCGTTCATCGGTTCTGCGGCATATGTGTCCAGCCCATTGCCACTTCAGCTTGCTAATTTTAAAAGCTATATCGGTAACTTTGGTTCTTTGACAGATGTCAACGTTACTGACTTTATCTTTTAGTGAAATCCCGAGAGCTGTGCGACCTTGAACTTGTGGACCAGACCTACCGTCAGTGTCTACGTTTCTGCACCATATGACATTACTGGAAGAACGCACTGGTTGAAAACTTTTGCTTGTAGTTAGCTTGCTAACTACGAATGCTATGCAACGAGGTCAATATGTCGGTAATTTAGATTTTCTGTTTCTCCGACGGATGTCAGCGTTTCGCACTTTATGCATCAGAGAAATACCTTGTATACGGCTGATACAATGGTAATATAACTGCCAATAAGCTAAGGCACGCATCAAACCGCTGTCGACAAAGCAACAGGTTTCCTCCGAACAAACACACTCTGTTTACATTATGGTCCTGAGCCTTCATTTAATAATTCTCGGGAACTAAAAGCCTTTCAACATTGCAGACAAAGATCTTACAAGCAAAGATACCGCGTTAGGCACAAAACTCGATGCTTAAACGCATCTATTATTATACCATAAACGCCATTTAAATTTAGTGGAACAGTAATATAAATAAAAGTTTATTTTATTTATTTTTTATTTATTTATTTCAAAACTTTAATGCACAAAGTATAAAAGGCGGACTTAATGCCCGTAGACATTCTCTGACAGCCAAACCTTTGGGACTAATTAGAACAACTGTAGGTGCAAGGAAAGTATAAGTGACACATCAATTAGATATAAATACTTAGATAATAAACTTACTTATATATAATCTACTTATAAATATACTAAATACTAATACATACACAATAATAAACATACATATAAAACTTACAAATTTTGTTGGGACCTATTTAGAAAATGTGAGTAGACCAGCTTTTTAAATGATGATCTGGTAGATATATATATATATATATATATATACATACCAGCACGACATGTGACCTTGCGCCCACCTGATGGTAAGTGGGGAGCGAGGTCCATGAATGTTAGCAACTGGAATCAGACACTAATGACTGACATCAGTCCCTAACACTATGCCGGCTTGATTCTGCATGACAGCAATTCGAGCCTGATCCTGAAATGTGTGGATACACTTTACTGGGTTTATCAGCACGAACGGTGGATACTTCCCCGCCCCAGCAGACTGGATAAATTACCATTATCAGTCTGCCTGCCACCTATTAAAATATTATAAAAAAATATTAGTTATAAAAAAATAATTAATCAAAATTGATTAAAAAAATAATTTAAAAAAAAAAAACAGAAACCTAGACGGTAGCTGCCCCAGCCTGCTTCACAAGAAGCCATGCTGCACATAGCTACGCTATTATGTCAAATTATCTTCACGATTTTATTTCATTTCATACAATATTACTGAACCAAATACTTAAATTTTTGATAAAAAAACTATAAAAAAATATATAAATTATTATCAGCTTTTTTAAATAAGCTGTGTTAATAATGGTTTTGCCAATATGTTAAATTAATAGTTTGATTTTTTGCGGGCTAATGCTGCATCTACCTAATTTAAAGATCATTGATTTCATTGGATGACCCTTGCTGTTTGCATATCCCCTCTCTACATGCTAATGTGGACACAAGGACCTGTATCGGTGATTGAACAGCTAATGCTCACTCTGGTTAATATCGATAAAGTGTACTTATAGTATGACTCAAAATAATAATAGCAGAGGTCGAAACTGGGCAGTTATCTAAATCTCTACAATTTTTTATATATATCGGTCAGAAAAAGACAGTTTTTTGTTTGATATTTATATTGGTTTGAAATTTATACTCTTAGTACATATTGGTCAGAAATAGTCTGTTTTGTACATATTGGTCAGAAATAGTCTGTTTTGTACATATTGGTCATAAATAGTCAGTTATTGTACTTATTGCTTTGGAAATATACTCTTTGTACATATTGGACAGAAATAGTCTGTTTTGTACATATTGGACAGAAATAGTCTGTTTTGTACATATTGGTCAGAAATAGTCTGTTTTGTACATTTTGGTCAGAAATAGTCTGTTTTGTACATATTGGTCAGAAATAGTCTGTTTTGTACATATTTGTCAGAAATAGTCAGTGAACTGATATTGCGGCATCAAATAGTCACTCGCCTACGCTCATTGCGACCGCATATATTATAAATGTGATGGAAGCTTTGTCTTCATACCAGTATATGTATGTACACGTATGTCTGTTTGTCCGTCTTTCACGCCAATATTACTTGACCGATTTTCATGAAATTCGGCGAAAATGTTCCATCGAACCCATGCACGGACATACTTACACATACATACATGCCATATACTCGTATTCATATTCGCCTACACACGTTTATTACTGAACCGATTGTGATGAAAATGGGCAGAAATGATCCTTAATGTCCAAGAATAGAATACAAATAATACTCGTTTATATAAAAATACAAATGAGAGATATACTTTTCTTACGTAAAGTTGTCATTAATTTACAATGTGGGAATCAAATATTCCAAAAGACCACACCATGAAGTCGAATAAATATTATGACCTCACAGAAGAAATGATCAGGAACGGGTTCAAGACTCAGCTTTACGCAGTGGAAGTTGGTGCGAGAGGAGTTCCAGCAAAATCTTTGCATCACTTTCTGAAAGAATTGGGCCTAAGCAGGTCTGCCGTCAATATATATATGGAACGAGCTTCCAAGACGTCATTAACGGCCCCTGCGCAAGGATGACACGCAAAATCGTGAAGCGTTCCACATTTTTCATGATTATTTTAACAAAGGCGTGGTTTCTGACCACAGTGGTTACAAAGTTGCAGAATTCTCGGCCTAGTGTACGTTTGTGACATTATATGAATATGTATTGCCATCGTGGACGGAGTCCCGAACCAACAAATCCATCCTGGAGGAACTGGAGATAGGACAACGCCTTTCCTCAATCGTGCAACCACGCATTCTCACTTTCTTTGGACACGTGTCGCGGCGTGGAGATACATCCATTGAGCGCCTTGTAGTTCAGGGAAAAGTCGATGGCAAGAGAATGCGTGGTAGGTCTCCGATGAGATGGACTGACCAGGTTAAAGCAGCAATGGATCACCCCCTACATGAGTGCTCCAGGAAGGCTGCAGTTCGAGACGAGTGGTCGCCACCTTGTTAAGCGTGCCACTGACACTCAAGGGACGACCACGACCACTCTGCCAAGAGTGTAGCGACTAAGAAGAAGAATTGCCATTCCATTTATGTACTATTCCAATAAACGGAATCATACAGTATTTGGTTGGGTAGGGAGTGAAGTGGAATGGTGGATGGTGAGCGTATTATCGCACCCGCACGGTGAATCCATGGAACGCTTAGAAGTTTGTCTTCACCACCGTTCCTGTGCCTCGGAGAGCACGTTAAGCCGTCGGTTCCGGTTCCACTTACACTTCATTAGAAAAAGTGACATCAGAACCTCGCCAACTCGTCTGGCCAGCGTGGCGAGTGTAGGCCAAATTCTTAGAATTATCTGGAAGGCCCATCTCCAGCAGTGGAGTTCTAGGACTACTCATTTAAGTCTACCTACTTTTTTAATGTGACAAATATTATTTTTTTCTTTTCTATTCTCTCTTTAAATATCTTAACAAGAGTTGTAGACATATCCAACTTACACCTTTATAGAAATCCTCGCTTTGAAATAAACAGCCGATTTAATGTCCAATATTTTATTACCGGCCATATTTGCCTGGGCATTCCATACAACTCAAACAGACGCTACATCATTGCACGTTTCTATTTGGCTTCGCTGGTTGCCTCATAAAATTTACGTTCCGTCCCATCTATTATTATTATTCCATTGATATTAATTTTATAATTGTAAAAGAAGCTTTGTATGTGTGTTGTATGCTCTCTCTGTGTTTTTTTTAAAATTTTTATAATATTAAATCAAATCATTTCCTTAGGTTAATACACAACTCTTGGATATTGCCAATACATATATTTTTAGAAGACAAATTTCTAAGCATTCCATGGATTCACCGTGCGGGTGCCGGGTCCATCGTGTGTGGGTAGGAGATGAGAAGAATGGTGTCTCGGGCTTGCGACCGACAATAGGCTGGTTTAAGAAAAGGAGGCCTCCTTTTTTTCTATTGCGCGATAATACGCTCACCATCCACCATTCTACTTCTCTCCCTACCCAACCAAATACTGTATGATTCCGTTAATGCCGTCTTGGAAGCTCGTTCCATAAATGTATTGACGGCAGACCTGCTTAGGCCCAATTCTTTCAGTAAGTGATGCAAAGATTTTGCTGGAACTCCTCTTGCACCAACTTCCACTGCGTAATACAAGCTTGGCTGGACCGAATCTAACAGCAATACAATTTATAATGAATAAAACATTGTTGCCATAAGCGAGGATATTGTACTTATTTATAAGTAGATACTTAAAATTTAATTCGTGGCTGTAAAAAGGCCGTGTCACCTTATAATCTAATAACATTTATGTCCTTAAATATAAATTCGTGGTTGTAAAATGGCCGTGTCAGCTTACAATCTAGTAATAATAATATTTATGTCCATAAATAAAAAATCGTGGCTGTAAAAGGGCCGTGTCAGCTTATAATCTAAAACAACAAGGCAATAGCACGATATATGACCTTGTGTCTACCTGATGGTACACTTACATACTTGCGCCGCTTGCTGTACTTCGCATTTTCCGCCGCGGCTCCCGCTTTATGCGCTGTCCCCCTGATTTAATTTAATGTATTTATTTACATTAATAAATATTTTTGTGTCCCGACCAGGAATCAAACGCGGCAACTGTGAGTCTAAGTCCACGGACTTAACCACTAGACCACGAAGGCAGTTAATAACAATTCAATTGCGTTTTTAATAAATAAGGTCTTCATAAAAAACAAGAGTGAAAGAACTCGCTTGCCGACTCGCTCAAAGTTCAGTGCTTATTTCTTACTCAAACACAAAATGAACTTAGACCCATTCTCGGAACGGCAGTCGACGTCAATTGGTTGATCCAATACAAGCAGTGGACAGGCTATTGATTAACGCCTTTAACCAATTTATGGTGCAATCAGAAATAAACCTAAACAAACATACGGATGAGAAATACACTTTTCATACAACGTAAATCGGAGAGCACGTTAAGCAGTCGGTCCCGATTCCACTAATACCAACTTGGAATCATCTTCTTCATCACGACCGTTTCTTTTAAAAAGGTAGATTCACATTTAGCCAACTTTACTAGTAGTTTGGTACGCTGGAGACATCGACGAGCTTGCCACTTGTCATGATTGGCGTATAGTAAAGTTGGCTAAATGTGAATCCGCTTATTTATAAGCGTGGTTTCTAACCACCCCGAAAGGGAAACGGTCGTGATGATACTTTACTTTTTTACTTTACTTTTTACTAGCACGACATGTGTCCTTGCATCCACCTGATGGTAAGTGGCGTGAAGGTCTATGAATGTTAGCAACTAAAATCAGACATTTATGACTAATATCAGTCGCCAACAATATGCCGGCTTGACTAGATGCTTTTTCACACTTCGCTTAAAGGACTCCAAGTTATAGGAAAGCGGAAACACAAAGGCTGGAAGAGCATTTCACATCTTTATTGTGCGACAGATGTATTAGTCCAAATTTATACGTACGTGAAGGTATGGTGGCGGTATGTGGGTGCATATTCTGACCTGTACGTGTGGTTCGGTTACGGAATGGAGAGGGAGGGATTAGGTTATAGAGCTCTTCCAAGTACTCACCATAGTATAGCCGATAGAACACACTCAGATACGCTACATCACGGCGAAGCTGCAGGGATTCGAGAGTTCCAGAAACAGTGGCATCGTCCACAATTCGAGCAACCTCTGTAGGATATTGAGAGCATCTGTGAGGTACTTGGCGGAACCATCCCAAAGGTGAGAACAGTATTCTACGCATGACCTGATCTGTTTAGATGTGAGAATTAAATTATTATTTTGAAAAAATTATATTAAGTTTTCCATGTGTGAATTATGTGGCACTGATCTCAAGTAAGCGTTAGATGACAACGTAAATATAATAAGTAAGAAGCACATAGTTATATTAACGAATGGAAAACCGACAAAATCAACACGCAAGCACATAAGTAAGATAAAGTTAACACACGACGGTGCTAATTCAATACAAACAAAATCACAACCATTGATGTAATATTTAGAATAGACGTTTCATACAACAATTTTGTTATAAAATGGCCCTTATTGTTGTGACAGTTTTGTGCAGACGCCACAAGGCTTCCAAGCGTCCGACGACTAGATTGTATTTCACTTCGTCTCCTTGTTTAAGTTGCGCAATGACGGCTTCAAACTGTATGAACCACAGTCTCGCACGCATACAGGTGGGTATGCTTGACGTAACTGACAATCCCATAAGTTCCAGCGACGCGATTCTGCTCTCTTGCTCGATGTCTGTGTCCATGCTTAGCGTAAATTCTTCTTTTTCAGTCGGGGTCACTATTTTGGGGGTCGTAGAACCAATGAAACTCAAAGTAACGATTGATATTTTATTGTCGAAATAGCTAAATAATATACAGCCCCACTGTGTCAAGTGGGGTGGTTTGAAACCCGTATTTCGTGGAGGGGGCATGACCCCACTACTGCAGTCTGGTCGCGACGTCTTTTGTGCAGACGCCACATTGGTTTATCTATTCGTTAATTTGTACAGTTGATAAGAACAACAACGACAAATCACTTCCAACATCACACCTCTTTTGTATCTAATCTTGGAAATCTTTGGAATGACCTTAGTAGTAAAAGTAATCGAGCCATCTTTAAAAATATGGTTAACAAACACTTTATTTCTAACTAAACTGTCCTAAATTCATGTCTCTTTTCCATTTCCTCAATATCCTCAATTGCAGCAACATCCTATTTCACTTACCTTATCATTACATTTACATACAGTATTTGTATTAGTATGTAATATTGTTAGATATGTATTAATACTGTTAAGAATAACTTAATTGATAATTGCACCTACCATCTATACTGTCTAAATGTCTTAAGGGTTTGGGTGTCATAGAATGCCTCATTAAGTCCGCTACTTGTACATAGTGCAATAAAATACATCATTAATCTTGTATTTCAGCTAAATTATATGTACAGTTATAATGGGTTCTTTCGAAACGTTGGGTCCGTGGTCCGAGGAGACTCTGGCGGTCGCTCGTGGGCTTGACCCTTTAAAAAATATTTTGCTCAAAGGTTCAGCCTCGCCGTTCAACGGGGAAGAGCAGCAAGTGTCCTCGGCACACTACGCCCAGTATAATTTTAGTTTTTAATTTTATAGTTTTATTTTTAGTGTAGTTTTTTTTTTTGTTAATTTAATGTTATGTTTCCTTTTAATATTGTAATTCGTTTATACTTTTTGATATTACTTCCAATAAATACTTTCAGAGCATTATGATCTTTAGATATTTTTTTCTAACAAGATTACGAGTACAATTAAAGTAGAAAAAAACATTTATTTTATATAGTTTAGATGTGCAAAATGTTTAAAATATCATTATGACAGCAAAGGACTTGATTGATACGAATATATTTTATTTTCCAAATAACTTAATTGTACAGTAAATACCTATATCAAATTTAGGGCCAATTTAAAAGCCATCTCCTCGGATATAAGTCAATGCCCACAACATATAGCTTAGTGTAAATGACGCTCGTGATTTTATAATAAAATATTAACCGTAAGATGTTTAGTTACGAGTTGTATGAAAATAAACAAGTACAAGAGATTATTGAACGAGTCAATAGTAACGACCGAAATTTCACCACATCTTTGACATTAAAGCGACAAAAAGAAAAATCGGCATTATCATTTTTTTTTTTGTGTTGGGAAGGCAAAGGCCCAAACAGCCAAGTCTGACAGAATATATCTTTCATTTATTGAGTCATAAGTCAGTGAGGTAATCATCAAATTCCAGATGTTGCAGAATTTGATGCTTTTAATGAAGTTACCCGTACGTAAACACGTCGGGTATGGGAGTTCATAGAGCAGGAAACCCGCAAAAATCAACTTGTGCCTCATATTTAAAGTCCAAGTTATCGTTTTCCATAATTATTCACATTGTAGTAAATTTGACTAACTATGTCTACAGTAAAGTAAATTACACAACTTGCACTTGACATATCCGTGAAAAATGGCGCGAAGAACTTCTATATTTTTTTTTAATGTAACTGTATTTATTGCTAGACCAAGGAGTTGTCAAAGAGGCTGACGGGAAGTCTGGAGACAGGAAGGCTGGCAATTATTTCTGCCAACGTATAGGCCTCACTAAACAAAGGAAAATGTGGCCAGTATCCTTGGGACTATCTCGGATAGGATGTCTCTAGAGGACATTTTTTAATTATTGTTTAGTTTTAAAAAAATATATATGTTAATGACGTCATTCAGTGGCATGGCCGGCGACGATGGCATGACGCTGGTACCGTGGAGAATATAGGTTTGTCTATTTTTTGTTTGTATTAATAATAAAATAATAATAGTATGGATATTAAATAAATCAAAAACAGAAATTCACGCACAGTATTTCACGTACTTTAAAGAACAATAAGTTCCATTGAACATCCAGTTCTCATTGAAATCAATTATATTATACCGCACCTATTATGATTTTAATAAAAATAACAAAATGTGGAATCCCAGTAGCTAGCAGGAGCCTGAGAAAGTATCAAAAAACAACAACACAGGGCAATTGTGTAATCCAACGACTGACCGAAATTGACGACTTTTAAAACCTTTTGCGAATCCATTGCTCCTTGTAAATAAATATTGAAAATGACTAAATAATGTATACAAATACAAAAAACAAAAATACATACAGTTAATAACACACGCACACACAATTCACAAAACGTGACATCGTTTACAAAGTAAAAATATATATTTTTTTATTTTATTTTATTTTGACAGCAAACAGTCATTTACATAATATTACAAACATAATTACCACTAACAAGACCTTGAGTGTCGAGAATTTACACAAAATATAATAAACGAAAACAAAAACAAGCACAGCAGATTAATAATTAAGCAAAAAAATAAAATTATTAACATCAAAATTGAATTAAGATAGTAAGTTACGAGTATATCATATCAGAAGCAATATTACTAATACTACATATATAAACAGCTACTCATTAGAAATGTTATATTATTTTAATTTGGAGAACATATGTAGTTTAAGGTCGCTTTTAAATTTATTAAATATATATTCATAAAATACTCAATCCAATTAACGTATTGAAAATGATGAAAGATTTACACCGTATTTGTGTAATGGCAGTGACAAGATCTGCAATCGACCCGGCTTTGCCCGTGTAAACGATGTCACGAGAAGGTGAAATAAATTTCGTTGAGCATTATTTTAATTTTGCTATATCTCCTAAGGTATACATTTAATTTGCATCATGCAATGTAAAGGAAAAATATAATCTTCATAAAATACTCAATCCAATTAACGCTAGTTAAATATTTTAGTATGTTTGTGTTACTTGAAATTGAAGCGTTCTCTGCGTCTCAAATCTACAGTTTTAACGGAGACAGTCATGATATTGATTCTTTGTAATAAATAAAAACGCAATGGATATCTAAAAACTTACTGTACAACGTTGATGAAAAAAGAGATAGGCTATTGGGAAGGATTGCGTGTCGCTTCGAAACGTTTATCGGAACGAACATTTCTTCAATAATAACTCGACACAAAATAATAATGCGAATAATAAATAAAAATGGAAATAAAATAATAATTTTAATGCCGTAATTGAGGGCCCCGGGGCTGCCGGCCGAACGTATCCTCGGCGCAAATCGCGCACAATTTAAAAGAACGATTTGATTGCTCCTCTGGCATAGATGTTTTATAAGGACGAGCCTATAATTTTTTTTTATATATTTTTTTATTATAGTTGTGTAATTCTGTATCTGTTTTATTTTATAAATCTGATATACTCGTAGCATACTGTTACGGCTGTTCGCCAGTAGACGCACTCGTATACTTCACTGGTGATCAGTCTATTAAAACATCTATCAAAAATTGGTTCACATTCACTTTATTAAAATGCAGAATGTCTTCGTCTGAATAGTAAATATATGTATTTATGTAGGTACATATTATATATTTATTTGTGTATATATGTATGTAGATAGGTCTTATGATATGTATTGTTTGCTTACAAGTATATGTTTGGCTATGTGTTTGTGCCTTTTGGTCTTGAGACAATGGGCTAAGGAGTAAGCTGGTTAATGCTGTATGTGACAAGAGTGTTGGCAGTTTTTTCGCGAAGCAAATAAGCATTTCTGTGCAGAAAGGGAATGCTGCGAGTGTTCTTGACACACTTATCAAGACATGAGTGAATATTTTTATTTATGGTTATGTTTTTTTTTTCATTGTACCTTCGTTTGAATATAAAAGGTCCCTTTTATTAAAGATAAAAATCATTATCTGAAAAACAAAACACTACTGCATGGTGAATAAATCCGCGTCCGAAAATCGCGGTATCCAATGTGAGAAATACCTATGGATTGTATACCTGGGGAGTATTATTAATAACTAATCTCGCCGACAGCCAGGAGATGAAATAGAGGAATATAGAAAGAATTACGTAAGTCAACGATCGCACGATCGTCGTCCTCTAATTTGTTGATCTTAATTAGTCTCTGTATGAGTGGCGATATTTTTAGGAAAATTTGTCTGCACCGTAACTTAAGATTTTATTAATGAATAATAAAAATAAAACATACGTTATTCTTTATTTTTATTCTAGATTTAATATAAAAATATTTGTTCTTAAAAAAAATCCACAATATACTGTTATGTGTACTATAAAAAATAAATATATTTTCGGACTGATCGTTGTATGTACTTCTACGCCATTTTGTAGTTTTTGTTATATTGATTCCCAGGTTGGAAGTTTTAATGTACTTAACAGGTTTCGGGGCCTTGTCAATAGAAGCTTTGACCGTTCAATGATATGTGATTTTTCACCATAATTAGCATTTAATTGTTGAAATATTCCGTTTTTTTAAATTCACTTTTTCCTTTCGCTACTTCTTTTTTTATTTATTTTTTATTTTAGCACGACATTAGCACTTTCGCCGACGTGATGGTAAGTGGTGCGCTAGGTCCATGATTGTTAGCAACTGGAATAGGACACTCATGACTGACATCAGTAGGCTTAATACGTACAAATTTGTCAGAGCAAATAAAAAATCGACAATGCCACATCAGAACAATATCTACTGTTCATTCCAGCTTTGGACAAATTTCAAGTCATCTACATACATAAGGGTTCAATATTCTTCCTCTAAAACCTTAACTATAAATAAATAAATATAAATATTTCCAGACAGGTCACACAGCGCATTCTAATTTCCGTGGTAAGCTACGAGGCTTGTGTTACGGTAACTAGATGGTTGATAGACTACATATTATACTTTTTTTTTTAAATATATACATATAAACACCCAGACCGAGACAAATTATACAATGTACAACTTGCCCCCGGTGGGAATCGAACCCACGACCTCCCGAGTTCACGGCAACGTTTGTTACCACTAGACCACGGAGGCGCCTCCATAGTCTAGCAATTAGTCTGGTAATTTAGTAATAGTAAGTAATTTATTATTTAGTTTAGTAATTTAGACTCGGAGGTACCGGGTTCGATTCCTGGTCGGGACACAAAAATATTTATTGATGTAAATAAATACATTTAATTTATTTGTGATATTTTTCGAGTTTGGTACGCTGGATACATCGACGAGCTTGCCACTTGTTATGATTGGCCTATAGTAAAGTTGGCTAAACGTGAATCCGTTTATTTATAAGCGTGGTTACTGACCACCCCGAAAGGGAAACGATCGTGAATACTTTTTTTAAAACTCTAAAAAAGACAGATAGGAAAAAATCCCAAGCCCAAAAAGAAATGTGATTATTTTTAGCTAAATTAAGAAAAAAAAACTGAGTAAGATCTAAAACAAGGCAAGACTAGGCTGAGTCCTGGTATTGGGTCTTGTTAACATATTGATGGTCTTGCTCTTGGTCTTGCAAAAACGCAGGAACAAGACCAAGATTGGGCGACACTACTTATCATGATGGGCCTATAGTAAAGTTGGCTATATGAGAATCCGCTTTTTAAAAAAAAAAAACGCGACATCTAACCACCCCGAGAGGGATACGGTTGTAATGATAAATTTATTGTACTTTTTACTTTTAAATCTAACAATTGAGAAAATACATCCATTTTTTTATTCATATAATGTAAAAAAAAACGATTCTTACACAAAATAACCTAATACAAAAAAGTCGACTAAATTAATAAGTACTATAGGAAGGGTACTTGAAGAAAATTGAGCTATAACATTTTTTATGTGTAATTTCATAATTTGTATGTGACAGTAAATGCCGCACCATATGTCATAGCGTATTTATCGTAATTCTGAAGTATTAAGTAATTTCGTTCGATTTCCTCTACCCATTTCCTTGTTTATACTCAACGTCACGGGCACACTAGCGATGGCAAGAGACCCGACGGCATGACCGTGGAAATTTGGCAGGTCTCTGGTGTGGGATCAAGTGGGATGCGACATTAGCCCCATCACACATCCAGGCGATCTCGTTAAGCGCGGGAAGTGCGGCGGTTTCTGCTGAGAACCTCAAGCTGCGCAAATACGCCAATCTCGGTACAGGTTACGAATTTACGCCGTTTGGGGTCGAGACGATGGGCCTATGGGGACACTCAACCAAGCGTCTGGCCAAGGAGTTGTCCAGACGGCTAACAAAAAAGTCTGGAGACAGGAAAGCTGGAAATTATTTCTGCCCACGTATTAGTGTAGACATCCAGGCGACATGGTCAAACGCGGGAAGTGCGGCGGTTTCTGCTGAGAACCTCAAGCTGCGCAAAGACGCCAACCTCGATACAGTTACGAATTTACGCCGTTTGGGGTCGAGACGATGGGCCTATGGGGACACTCAACCAAACGTCTGGCCAAGGAGTTTTCCAGACGGTTAACGGAAAAGTCTGGAAATTATTTTTGCCAACGTATTAGCCTCGCTATAAAGAGGGGAAATGTTTGCTGTCTTCTTGAGACTATCCCCGAAGGACATTTTTTACTTATAGTTTATTTTTTATTAGGTTTATTTTATATATATATATATATATTAAGTACAAATATTTTTATATGATTTAAACTAGTACTACTACTAGGCCTATCTAAAACCTAACCTAGGTTAGGTTAGGAGAAGTGAGTAGGGATTGTGGATTACCGCTAATGTTTGACAAAGATTGAGTGATTACTTATAACTTAAAATAAAACTATACCGAATATACATAAATCAAACATAATTATCATCAGCCTGTATCTCTCCACTGCTGGATGTAGGCCTCCCCCAAGGCTCGCCACCCTCATCCAATCCCCACCAGCGACCTTCTTCATGTTATCTGTCCATCTCTCGGGGGGTCGTCCCACTCTGCGTCTTCCCGTACGTGGTCTCCAAAGCATAATTAAACTTACTAAGTACTATAAAATAAATCTATCAAGGCGCGGTGGTGGCTCGGTTGTAAGAACGCGTACCTTAAATCCTACAAAGGTCTGTTCGAACCCACCCGGCATGTATCACTAAGAAATACACTTTTCTTACGTACATTTGTCATAGATTTACAACACCACCGTTCCCGTGCCTCGGAGAGCACGTTAAGCCGTCGGTCCCGGTTCCACTAATACCAACTTGTGGAATCGTTAATAAATTGACATTAGACCCTCTGCCAAGAAGTCTGGCCAGCGTGGCGAGTGTAGGCCAAATTCTCCAGTTCTGGAAGGCCCATCCCCAGCAGTGGAGGTCTAGGACGCTGTGTTCTAGGGGCTGTAATGAAATCTATCATCACGACCGTATCCTAGGATATCTCCGAACTCTCTACTTTGCACAACATACTGAAAGAATTGGGCCTAAGCTGGTCTGCCGTCAATACATTTATGGAAAGAGATTCCAAGACGGCATTAACGGAATCATACAGTATTTGGTTGGGTAGGGAGAGGAGTGGAATGGTGGATGTTGAGCGTATTGTTGATCTATTAATCTCATCTTTTTTTTTTTTTTTTTATACTAGCACGACATGTGACCTTGGGCCCACCTGATGGTAAGTGGCGCGCAAGGTCCATGAATGTTAGCAACTGAAGTCAGATACTCGTAACTGCCATCAGTCCCTAACACTATGCCGGCTTGACTAGATGCTTTTTCACACTTCGCTTGAAGGACTCCAAATTATAGGAAAGTGGAAACACAGAGGCTGGAAGAGCATTCCACATCTTTATCGTACGACAGATGTATGAGTCCCCAAATTTATATGTACGCGAAGGGATGGTGACTACGGTATGTGGGTGCATATTCCGACCTGTGCGTGTGGTTCGGTTGCGGAATGGAGAGGGAGGGATTAGGTTATAGAGTTCTTCGGAGCACTCACCATAGTATAGCCGGTGGAACACGCTCAGAGAAGCCACATCTCGGCGAAGCTGCAGGGATTCGAGAGTTCAATCTCTTAATAATATAATATAATCCAGGGAATGCTTAGAAATTTGCCTTCTTATAGTCAATCAATGGGTTAATATGCAGACTTGTCAACCCACAGCGACCATCTTCAGGCCATCCGTTCTATATTTATAATACCATAATATTTGGTACATGTTTTTATAAAAGTTAGTTTTTTCTTGAAGATTGCAAGTTGTGACACTTCGCTATAGTAATAATTTCCACCACTCGTAATTACTGCCTGCACGACCCAGTGCATTTACATTGACTTAATATGCAGAGACGGGCGATCCGGATTGTAAACGACATCAGTGTCTAAAATACTCGAATCACTGCAGTTACGACGATACGTGGCTGAGAGTGTTCTAATGAGCTCCACAACTTCCTTTCTATTTTGCAACCGAACCAAAAGTACAGGTCAAAATATGGCGTAGCCACTATTCCTACGCGTACATAATATTTTTTTGAGACATGTCGCACGCTGAAGATATGGAATGATCTCCAAGCCAGTGCGCTTCCCCTTTTCTATAACCGGAAGTCCTTCAAGCGAATTTATTTACCATTAGGTGGATGCGGTGTCATATGTCGTGTTTAGTATGCACAGTAGACAATCTCCTTGGGACTATTTTTTATTTGGAGATAGTTTTTTTTTTTTAAGTTTTGATTTAATTTTATTTTATTTCTATTATTTTTTTATTTCTTAATATAATATAAAGTATATTTTACTTAACTTTATTTAACTGAAACTACAAAAATTTAATTAAATATAACCCTGAACCTAAAAAAAAACTATAAGTTACAATGTCCTCTAGAGACGACCCTTCAGGGATAGTCCCAAGAAGACTGACAACATTTCCCCTCTGTATAGCGAGGCTAATATGTTGGCAGAAATAATTCCCAACTTTCCTGTCTCTAGACTTTTCTGTTTGCCGTTTGGACAACTCATTGACCTGACGCTTGAATGAGTGACGTGTCCCCATGGGCCCATTCGTCTCGACCCCAAACGAGGTTGGCGTATTTGCGCAGGTTGAGGTTCTCAGCAGAAATAGCTGCACTGAGGTTGCCTGGATGTGTGATGGGGCTAATGTCGCATCCCACACCAGGGACCTGCCAAGTTTCCACAGCCCAACCGTCATACAGCACAATAAAGATGTGGAAATCTCTTCCACCCTCTGTGTTACTGCTTTCCTATATTCTGGAGTCCTTCAAGCGAAGTGTGAAAGGGCATCTAGTCAAGCCGACATAGTGTTAGGGACTGATATCCGACATAAGTGTCTGATTCCAGTTACTAACATTCATGGACCATGCGCGCCACTTACCATCAAGTGGGCCCAAGGTCACATGTCGTACTAGTATAAAAAAAAGTCATGCATTCGGGCCTCTTGCCATCGCACCGCGCAATCCCATAGGGTTCTAGGATCGCCTGTTAATTAATTAATTACCTGTGTTAAAACAAATAAATAATTTGATTTTAAAGACCAACTGTTCTGATGCAAGAACAATCTTGTTTTGGGCAATACTAGCAAAATGCCCTATCGTTAATTCTAAGTCAATGTTTTGCAATCTATAATCTAAAGTTATTTATAACCCCACCATTCCATGTTAAGAAGCGCCATTTTTATTATTTTGTAGTTGTTTTTAATTGTATTTTATTCCATCTTTAAAAAAACATTTTTTTTATGGGCACGACGTGTGACATTAGACTTGGCACCCAGCATCGCCCTAGTAATATAATGATCACAAAAAAGGCTAGCTAGTTGTATGACCCGGCTATGCCTGATTCTAAAAATGTGTAATTTAAAAATACCTATCTAATTTAAAAATAAAATTTCATTATACCTATAAAATACCGCCAATGTAACTTAAACGGACATTTTCGTGCAACTTGGCCTTAATTATAGAAGATTTAAAAATAAATAAATTACACATTGATTACATTCTTAAAATTAACAAATAACATTATACATAAGCATGAAATGATTGTAACCTATATAGATGGTGCGAGCGAGAGGGAATAACTTTAAAAACCTCTCAAACAGAACCTAATTTGTCTATTCTTTTGCAGTCGGTCCGTTCAGAGGGCGACGAGTCGGGCGACCAGTCGTGCGACAGCTCCGACGAAGGTGTCGGCGTGAGAGACCGACCTGTGCCTCACCAGAACCACCAGCTCCATCAGCCATCTTTACCGCCACACCAGATCAACCACCAACCGATATTGAATCACCAGATTAACAGTCACCAATCACACCAGAATCGAAATTCGCCGAGACCTCATGAGAGGGAGATTAAGGTAAATCATCGTGATCATTTATTTATTTACTCACTTATAGAAAACTGTATTCGGAATAAAGTACAAAGATTAAAAAATAAAATAAATTAAGAACTAAATTATAAAAACTAATTAAAAACTAAAAATTAATAAATAAAATTACGACTATTCGATGGGCGTAGGACACTCGCTGCATTCCCCCGTTGAACAGCGACGCTGACCCTTTGAACAAGATATTCTCTACTCAAAGGGTCACCCGTCGCCAAGTGGAGTTTCTTACCAAGCTCGCAAGAACACAAGAGCCTCCTCGGACCACGGGCCCATCGTTTCAACTGCAAATGGAATGAAATGGTGATTGATGATGATCTCCGCGTACTTGTTGCGCTTAAGGCGTGCGGCTCATTCTGCAGCGGCGCGGCGGCGCCAGGTTTCTTATGGCTGGATGTCACATGTGACTGAGTCACTTATTATATATGCGTATATGTATGTATTTTAGTTATATATTTATTTGTTTATGTAGGACATTCATTTATGTATAAGTACTTCTTCTTAGTCGCTACACTCTTGGCAGAGTGGTCGTGGTCGCCATTGGAGTGCTAGTGGCACGCTTAACAAGCCGTCGCCACTCCTCTCGGACCCCGGCTTTCCTAGTGCACTCATGTAGGGGATGATCCATTGCAACCTTCACCTGATCGGTCCATCTCATCGGAGACCTACCACGCATCCTCTTGCCATCGACTTTCCCCTGGACTACCAAGCGCTCGATTGATGTTTCTCCACGCCGTGACACGTGTCCGAAGAAAGTGAGAATGCGTAATTGTACAGTCGAGGAAAGGCGCTGTCTGATCCCCAATTCCTCCAGTATGGATTTGTTTGTTCGGAACTCCGTCCATGATACGCCCAGCATTCTCCGCCAACACCACATCTCTAGAGCATTAATTCGTTTTTATTCTGTTTCGCGTAGGGTCCACGTCTCCGCAGCATACAGAAAAATAGGGAACACAAGTACTATTAGTTTGTAATTTATGTGTGTTTTATATAGTAATAAATAATTTTAAATATATATTTTTTTCTGCTGCACCCGCTTATTACATATCTTAGTCACAAAGGTTATTTAGTAGAAAATGCATTTACGGCATTAAGCTCGCCTATCTACCTGCACTTGTTTTGGTTTTGTACAATAAATAATTTATTATTATTATTTATTACCCAACTGCGCGACGCAAAGAAGGGTTATGTGTTTATCAGCGTATACTGCGTGGAATTTATTAAAGAGCTATATGTTAATATTATAATCTAGAATAAAAATAAAGTATTACGTATTTTTTTTTTATATTTAGTAATAAAATCTTAAGTTACGGTGCAGATAAATTTTCCTAAAAATATTGCCATTCATACTGAGCCTAGTAGGTCGACGATCGCGCGAACGTTGACTTACGTAATTCTTTCTCTCTCTATTTCGTCTCTCGGCTGTGAGCGAGATCAATTAATAATAACACTTCCCAGCCTTAAGGTATTTATCATGATGGATATCGCGTTTTTCTGCCGCGTACTTATTAACAATATTTAAAAGGTGGTAGACAGACTGATAGTGGTAATTTATCCAGTCTGCCGAGGCGGGGAAGTATCCCCGTTCGTGCCGATAAACCCAGTAAAGTGTATCCACACATTTCGGGATCAGGCTCGAATTGCCGTAATGTCCAGTCAAGCCGGCATAGTGTTAGGGACTGATGTCAGTCATGAGTGTCCGATTACAGTTGCTAACATTCATGGATCGCGCTCCCCACTTACCATCAGGTGGGCGCGAGGTCACATGTCGTGCTAGTATATAAAAAAAAAAAAACCATGCAGTAGTGTTATGTTTTTCGGATAACTATTTTTATCTAAAAAAAGTGACCTTTTTTATTTCAAATTGAGTTTCAACTAATGATACCTGAAGCCTCTAGAGACATCGACGAGCTTGCCACTTGTCATGATGGGCTTTTAGTAAAGTTGAAAAAATGTGAACTCGCTCTTGATAATACTTTACTTTTTTTACTACACATTTTATGTACACGTGTCATTGCTACTTCAGCTGGCTTATTTTGAAGACTACCTTTAAGTTTATATATAACTGCCTCTGGGGTCTAGCGGTTAAGTCCGTGGATTAAGACTCGTAGGTTCCTGGTCGGGATACAAAAATATTTATTATTATAAATTTAATTAATATTTAATTTATTTGTGATATTTCTCGAGTTTGTTACGCTGGAGACATCGACGAGCTTGCCACTTGTCATGATTGGCCTATACTCCTCTTTGCGTCGTTATTCTCAATGCTGAGGGTCGTGACCCCCTCCACGGATCACTTTGTCTCGGACAATGCTGCGCCATCCGGGTCTGCACACGGCGGCATGCAGCGCATTGTGGACTGGGGTGTTCAGTGTGGTTCGGATCTGGTCAGACCAACGTATCGGGCTTCGACCACGGGGCCTCTTGCCTTCGATTTTACCCGTGATCACCAGCTTTTCCAGATTGGCCTATAGTAAAGTTGGCTAAATGTGAATCCGCTTATTTATAAGCGTGGTTTCTGACCACCCCGAAAGGGAAACGATCGTGATGATACTTTTTACCCTTAAGTTTAGTTGTTCCTTAACTGTTTATCTTGTTAACAGGTCCGTGATGACTTTGAGTCGCTAAAGTCGTCGCTTCACCCTCATCTGTCATCGCTGGCATCTCTAGCCCAGGGTGCTCCTCTGTCTGCCCCTAGCAACGTGTTTGCTTTGGCCGGGGGTGGGGGATTCCCCTATGCTCCTCCCGCGTTTCTTGCACCAGCGCCGCCGCCGCCAGCTCAACCAGCAGGCTCGGCTTCTTCGTCGTCTTCGGAAGGCAGTGCAGCAGGCTGGAGCTTCGAAGAACAGTACAAACAAGTTCGACAGGTAAGTCTATTATACAATTCATTTTGTCTTTTTTTTTTATTGATTATTTTATAGAAGTATGCATATCTGGAGCAGTGTACATCATAAACATTATTTGGGAAGAAAAAAAACAACTAAAATATTACATAATTACGCTTTAATAAACTACAGGGTGTACTGATTTAAAAGTAGAAAAAATAAAAAAGACAGGAAAATGTAGTTTAGGTGGGTTAAAAACTATTTTTTTCCATCTGTGGTGAAACATGACTTCCTAGTGAAAAATGAACAACTCAAGAGTTCTAGATAATAAAGATATCTAAAACTTCTTGTATTAAAATTTTCGATATAACCTCAATTTTTTCAAGAAAGCTATGAAAAAACGATTTTTCAGTTTTTTTGTTCTCACGTAAAACTAATTCAATTAACATGAACCATTGTAAGAATATACTATTTGTTGCGGCAAATAAGCATGATTTGTTTTTTTTTTTAGTTATAGATTCTTAAATATTTAAAAAACTATCCTAATTTGCACGAACAACTTTATTGTTGATGATGATGGCCAAAGAGTTGTCAAATAGTTTTTACTTGCCCTAAAATTTGTTTCTCATTCGCTATTAAAATGTCCTCCAGAGACGTCGCATCCAAGAAAACTGGCAACATTTCCCCTCTGTATAGCGAGGTTAATACGTTAACAGAAATAATTGCCAGCCTTCCTCCGCTTTGACAATTCCATGGCCAGGCGCTTTGCTCAGGGTCAGGTCAAGGTCAGGGAAGTTGAGGTTCTGAGCAGAAACCGCCGCACTACCTGCGCCTGACGAGGTCGCCTGGATGTGAGATGGAGCTAATATGATAATATCTAATCTGCCTTAGAAAATATTTCATTGTATGAGTACAGAAGACATCCTGGGGTATATAATATTTAGATATTGTATAGGACCCTCCCTTCATTGTAGGTGCACGCTTACGTTCAATTATTGTAATAACAGTGGTGAATCAAACCGCAAACCACTGTTTATCGCAGTCACCCCTTTTTGATGCATATTTTATGGTGCAATCGGGCGGCGTGTGTCGTAATCTAAACAACTGACAACTAGAGGGGTCGCGCCCTTCGACCACACGCAAGGGGTGGGGTTTAACTCAGACATAAGTCGGTGAATTATTATTAAATTTAATACAATCCAATGGGACCATGGGGACCCTCAGCCAAGCGTCTGGCAAAGGAGCTGTCCAAACGGCTGACGAAAAAATCTGAAGACAGGAAGGCTGAGAATGTCTAGCGGCATTAAGCTCCTTGTATTTATTTATTTATTATAAACTTTATTGCACAAAGTACAATAACGGACCTAATGCCGCTAGACATTCTATACTGGTCAAACCTTTGGGACAACTAAAGCAGTTACGACAAGATAAGGCAGGTGCTATCAAAACCAATAGATTTTTTATATTTTTTTATTATTATACGGAGCACGACATGTGACACCGCGCCCACCTGATGGTAAGCGGTACGCGAGGTCCAAGAATGGGAGCAACTGACGCCAGCCCCGGGCGACCGACATCAGTCCCTACCACTATGCCGGCCTATAAAGATGCTTTTTCACACTTCGTTTGAAGGACTCCAGGTTATAGGAGTGGGGAAACACACTGGCTGGGAGAGCATTCCACATCTTCAGCGTGCGACAGATGTAAGAGTCTCCAAATTTGTATGTACGCGTAGGGATAGTGGCTACGGTATGTGGATGCATATTATGGCCTGTGCGAGTGGTTCGGTTGCGGAATAGAGGAGAAGGGATAAGGTTGTGGAGCTCTTCAGAACATTCACCGTAGTATAGCTTGTAGAACACGCTCAGGGAGGCCACATCTCGGCGAAATAATTAGACTTCAATATATACTATTGAATAAATACTTATTTACATACTAATACATACACAAATACATACAAATAAAACTACAAACATACGTTCTATGAATAAATAAAATAATAATAAATAAATATTTCCAGACAGGTCACACAGCACCATTTAGTTTCCGTGGTAAGCTACGGGGCATGTTTTACGGAAACTAGATGGTTGATAAACTACATATTATACTTTTTTTTTGTAAATATATACATATAAACACCCAGACCGCGACAAATTATACAATGTACAACTTGCCCCCGGTGGGAATCGAACCCACGACCTCCCGAGTTCACGGCAGCGTTTGATACCACTAGACCACGGAGGCGGTCGAATATACATAAATATATAATATATCTACTTTATAATATATTTACTTTACTTTACTTAACTTTTTTTTACTTTACTTTACTATCTACTATATGATGACTATAATGAGAGAAATAAATATAGCAGAGAGTGTATTAAGCTTATGGTGAATTTAAATAGTGCGCAGGGACCAGTTTTTTAAATAGTGTTCTTTTTGAAGCTTGACGGATGTCCACCGGTAACTGGTTCCAAAGATGTACAGCCACAACCGCAAACGATTTGGAAACGAATGCGATGTGATGTCTGAGAGCGTGGAGTAAAGTAGAACAATAAAGTTTTAAATAAAAATAAATTAATAAATAATTTATTTGCATAATTCTCCGCGACCCGCGCGCCCGTTAAAACAGTGTTACTATTTGCAAATTTTTTTGCCACACCCTTGATATTTCATTATGAAGACAATTTGTGGTTATTGAATAAAAGTTCGTTTTATAATGAATTTAATACTGTAGTTCGTGCTTACCTTTGGATACTAAATTAGTGTAAAATACTACAATAGACCATAACGAAAAATTATCCATTTTATTTATGGAATTACAAGAAATATTCATTGTTGTTACGCCCTGAGCAACGCCTTATGTTGTGGTATAGTTAACGTGGAAAATAATTATTCCTTTATAAATGCTTGCGAAATAATGTAATAATAAATGTAGCTGTCCTGATCGTATTCTACCGGCTATGGTGAGCATGGGCGTACCCCATCTGTACATCCCTTGGATTTTGGTTACAAATATATATAATTGTATATTGATTCGTTATGGTAAGCCCCGTCTCCTGCATGAGTTGTGCTGTATAACAGGAGACAGTGTCTTCCAATAATAATAGAAATAGAGGTTACACATATAGCAAGTGAAGTATAGTATGTGAGTTTGTTGCCTGTATGTGTGTGTGTGTATAGACGAGGGTAAGGGGACTGGGGAAGGGAGTAGAGGGAAGAGAGAGTGTAAGATATATAATACATACATACCTACATATCTTCACGCCAAATACCTTGCGGGGTAGGCAGAGAAAATACATACCTCTTTCGCTTCTTTGACATTCATCAACCTTTTCATACATGCCCGTTTGTTTTGATGGCTTTTTAATTCAAATTCATTATTTGCTTAAAAATATGGTGCAATGTAGTAGATGATATATAACATTAAGTTAATCATATTTTTACTGTCTCCAGCATGCAAATTTTTACAAATGAAAACATAAAATAAAAACATAGTTAGGCCAAATTAAATAAATAAATAAATATTTCCAGGCAGGTCACACAGCACCATCTAGTTTCCGTGGTAAGCTACGAGGCTTGTGTTACGGAAACTAGATGGTTGATAAACTACATATTATACTTTTTTTTATTTTTTATATATATATATACATATTATACATATAAACACCCAGACCGAGACAAATTATACGATGTACAACTTGCCCCCGATGGGAATCGAACCCACGACCTTCCGAGTTCACGGCAACGTTTGTTACCACTAGACCACTAGAAATTCTCCAGATATATGTTCTGGAAGGCCCATCTCCAGCAGTGGAGGTCTAGAACGCTGTGTTCTAGGGGCTGTAATGATGAAATATATGTATATATGTATTATGCTGTATAGTTTACATTTTGTCATGTAATTTTTATATGATATTTTTAGTTCTTTTAGATTTAGGTTGTACAGCTTGGGGGATAGATACATACACGTACTGTCTCTACATTTGTCGATAAAAGTTAAGAAAAATAATTAAAAAGCATCTAGTTAAGCCGGCATAGTGTTAGGGACTGATCTCAGTCATGAGTGTCGGATTTCTAACATTCATGCTAGTATTAAAAAAAATGTTTTTTTTTTTAAAAGGAATAAATAAACTTCTGGAGATTTTGGCCTTCACTCGCCACGCTGGCCATGCAGACAGGTTGGCTGTTATAAATACCCTATTAAACCTAAAATTGCTTCACATGGTTCACGCCCAATAATTGCCATTCACTAAGTATTGAATCGATTTTGGTGTTTTTCCATTTTGAAATACACGACGTAGATCCATTTAAAATATTTGCCTTCACACAATAGCATAAAGAAATATGTATAAAGAGAAAAGTTGGCAAAATTACAAATCATCTTGTTAACATCAATAAATAAAACCCTTTACAGACGCAGCCATAATATTAAATCTATAATTTAGTGTAACATACTTATCAAGTTGCTTATCGCCGCGCATACTGAGTATCGTAGTACGAGGCATGTAGTTGTCCTGCGCCGAGCTGGGGGTAGTTATTTTTTTTTAAAGATGTATATCGTAAAATCGCTTTACGATACGACCACAGGCCTGAAGTGCCCCCGCTCGCGTTGGTCGCATGCCTGAATTACCGTGGGGACTCATAAGCAGACCTCAAGGCGCCTACGGACTAAAACCATATAAACCGTCTCTCTTTCACTGTTGGCCCTATTATCCGTTCTCGTCTCAGTTATGCTGCGCAGAGACAAGATCTAAAGTCAGCAGAACATATAGCTCAGAGTAGTTTGTGTGTAATTCCGTCATAGCATCATTGAGGAACTTGTTGATGGCCTGACTAGACGTATGTTCTATCGGGCTGACAACAGAATAGCATCTTCAGAATATCGCACCGTTTCGCTTATGGCCCCCCAACGGGAGACCACTTCCTAAAAAAGTACTCCTGAAGGAGAGCTAAGTAGTCGAACCTAAACCCCCTAGGTTCGTGAGCCACACGGGCGCTGTTACTCTATTGAGTTTCCGGCGAATGGTTGCCTGCTGAGATCCTGCCGGAGAAAACCGGGGAATATCGCCATCCCCAACCTAGGCCCATTCATCATCCGGGCCTGGACGACCCCGATGGTTGTTGTATTAGCTTTACAGCTAAGTCTAAGTAGTTGCTACGGAGTGAAGGTACTCGCTTGCCGCATCAGTAAAATCAATTAGCGGGCTGCAATTTGTAATGAGCTTCGTCTTGTGCACCGCCCCGCAACGGAGACCACTTCCTAGAAAAGTGGTTCTGCAGGAGAGCTAGAGTAGTCAAACCTAGAAGCCCTGGATTTGTCAACGCTGTTATACCAGTAACGGCATGAATTACCCGCGGCCCGCTGAGATACTGACGGAAAAACGGGGAAATAGATAGATAGATAGATAAATTCTTTATTGCACAGAAAATAATACATTTTACAGTACATAGGCGAGCTTAATGTCTAAAAACATTTTCTAACAGCTAACCTTTGGGAGATGTGAGCAGGGATTGTAAGGTGCATGACCGCTAATATTTGAGATAAAGAGATTTATTGAGTTAAAAACTTATAACTAAAAAAAAGAACGATATTAAATCTATAATATAAATACATACAATACATAGATAACACATACATATATTAGTTACATACTATATTTATATATATATACATACAATAATATACCGATTTAGTCAAGTTATGTAGACTCGTCTTGCTTTTTGTGAAAGTGTTTAGTGAGCAAATTTTTATAATATATCAGTGATGGTGCTTTACGAATATGAAGAGGGAGTCGGTTCCACTGGCGAGCTGCTGATACTGTATAAGAATCTGAACATCTGCTGGACGAATGTGGCGGGATTTTTAATTGATTATTAGAGGAAGAGCGAAGAGAACAACTGTGTGTATCGCACAGAAATTGAAAACGATCTTTTAGGTAAGGGGGTGCCATTGGATTAAATAGGACATTGTAAAGAAAGGTAAGTGAATGTGCAGACCTGCGATTTCGGATATTGAGCCACTTTAACTCTTTGCGAAATTGAGAAATATGATCATACTTACGCAAGCCGAATACATAGCGGATGCATAAGTTGAGAAGTCGATCGAGTTTATTTAGAAGCTCTTCGGTGAGGTCGGAGTAACAGACGTCTGCATAATCAATAATGGGAAGAAGCAACGAGCTGACTAACGTAAGCTTTGTCGAGGCTGGAATGAAATTCTGCGATCTCTTTAGAAAGTGCATTGAAGCGTAGATTTTTCTGCTAACTTCTGAAACGTGGTAGTCCCAGGACAAATCACTGCTTAAATAAAGACCAAGATTACGTACGTTTGAGCAAAACGGCAATGTGACGCCATCAAACTGTAAGGCTGGAATAGAATTGAAATCCAACCTACCCACTAATTGTTTCGAGCCTACGACCATCACCTGCGTTTTATTCGGATTAACCAAGAGTCCCAAATCTCGTGAGTATATGCGTATGTTCTCTAAGTCCAAATTAATTTTACTCAAGGCTTCATTTATGTCGCTAGGATAAAAGGATGTATAAAGTTGCAAGTCGTCGGCGTACAGATGGTAGGAACAGAAGTTAATTGAACGAGTGAGGTAGTTTATAAAAACTGAGAAGAGTAATGGAGATAATACGCCACCCTGCGGGACACCAGCAGTCACCGGACACCAGTCCGAGTAGACATTGTCCAGACGAATGCGTTGTTGGCGCCCGCGAAGATATGAATTAAACCACTGTAGCACAGTCGATGAGATGTTAAGAGAATGCAAAACAGCTAGGAGAATGTCATGATCTACGCTGTTAAAAGCGTTACTGAAATCGAGCAGGGTAAGAAGAGTAAGTTTTCTGTCATCCATAGCAAAGCGGATGTCGTCAGTGATTTTGACAAGTGCGGTGGCAGTGCTATGAGACGGACGGAAACCAGACTGGAAGACGTTAAAAAGATTATTACTGTTAAGATAATTAGCTAGTTGCCGATGGACAACCCGCTCCAGAACTTTAGAGAGAAAGGGGAGAATAGAAATTGGGCGATGATCACTGAAAATAGTAGGGACTGTTTTTTTTGGGATAGGCACTATATGTGCATGTTTCCACAGTTCTGGAAAAGAATTTGACGAAAGAGAAAAATTTACAATGTGGGTAATTGTAGGAAGTATTAGAGACATAATAGGAATAAGAAGACTACGACCCACATTATCATATCCAACAGCTTTACTAGTTATAGAGAAGATAATCTTTTTTATCTCATTACTGTGCACAGGGTGAAATTTAAATGATGAAGTATTTGGAAGTGGCATAGAACCAATTTGTGTTATTGTAGCGGCCTTTAACACAGGATCAATGGTGATAGGAGGTGATGAAAAATGCTGGTTAAGGCCGTCGATATCAATAGAAACATCTGTTGCTGTTTTGGTTTTACCAAATCCCAAAGAACGAAGAACTGTCCAAAGATTTTTAGAAGTAGAAGTTTCGATTGAGTTATGAATGTATTGGCGTTTTGCGTTCCTACACATCTGATTTACTCGATTCCTTGCAACCTTGAAGGCATTCCAACTATCTTCCGTGGGGGTCTTTTTGTGTTTGCGTTTTAGGGAATCCCTCCACTTCATAGCCTTTCGAATATGTTCGTCAAGCCAGGGTGCTGGGGGTCGTTTCATTCTGACAGGTCGTATCGGTGCGTGTTTGTCATAAAGGTGGAGCAGCAGGCGGTTGAATTCGGAGAGCTTGTCGTCGAGCGTGTCCTGTTGGGACACCACGTGCCAATCAGTGTTCGCAGCATCAGACAGCAGCAAATTGAGATTCATTCGGGCAAAGTTACGTTGAAGAATAATTTTAGGTTTAAATCTGGGTGTCTTAATTTTATAGGATGCAAAGATTAAATCGTGGTTGGAGAAACCAGGCGCAATATATTGGCCGTGAGATGATATTTTATTGGGGTTGGAAGAAATGATTAGATCGAGGAGACTGTGGGCTTCATTTATATGAAATGTGGGGTCTAGAGGAAGGATAGAAGCATTGACAGAAGAAGTTATAAGATTAAGTTGTCTTGACCGGGAATTTTTCTTGAGGAGACAAGTATTAAAATCACCCATTATTAAATTATGTTCATAGCTAGGAATGTGAGATTCGAGCAGCTCTTCAAATGTGCGGAAGTAATTAAGAGTCGGCGGGGCGTAGACTACTCCTAGTAGAATTTTAACTGAATTTACGTCAATTTCAATAAATAGGTGTTCTGATGTGCTATTATAAATAGAAGGCGATTTCGAAATTATTTTGTACTTTAGGTTTGATCGTAAATAGATAGCTACGCCACCTCCACCCTTACCTGTCCGATCGTTTCGTAGAAGAATATACCCAGGTATTGAATAGCTCGTGGAAGGAAGTGAGGGTTTGAGAAAAGTTTCGGATACAAGGATGGCATGTATATGCTGGCTGGTAAAAGTGGTGAGGAGATCAGAGAGGTGGCTGGGAATACTTTGTGCATTGATGTGGCACATATTACGACCAAATTAATAAAACAATAGCTGAAGGTGCGTTGAAAAGCCATCGAAACAAAAGGGCATGTATGAAGAGGTTGATGAATGTCGAAGAAGCGAAAGAGGTATGTCGTGACCGTGACAAGTGGCGCTCAATTGTCTCTGCCTACCCCGCAAGGGATTTGGCGTGAAGATATGTATGTATGTATGTATGTGGCAGACATTAAGATTCTTTGGGGATGAGGAGAAAGTATCATGAAGTACATCACCGAGTAGAACAGCATCTTGTGAAGTGTCGAATTCATCTGTGCCAGACGAGTTACAGGAGAAAAAATGTTCAGAGTCAGAGTCAGACGTTATATTTATCATAATAATTATAGAATATTGTATAATATATTAATGTATAAAATATAAGTTAACTAATAATATATAATAATAATAATAGGTTAGTATATAAGGTAATAATAATATAATATAAGGATAATAAATAAGGTTAAATATAAATGCGTAAACTATATAGTTTATATTTACTACTACTCACATCAACTGCTGGTTAACCGTTTTATTATAAGACACATAATACAACTCAATTTAGAATAACTTAAAACAAAACTAAATAAAATAAATAAAAAGATTAATTAAAGTTGAAAATAAAATTTAAAGAAATGGAACAACATGAAACTATATGAAATGGAAATGTCTGTCTGTTAAGAACCACTGTTTTTTTAACAACTCTCGGCGAACAGACTATAGCTACGTCTGTGACGGTGTTAACATGCTATCCGGTTAAATAAAAGTTTTACAATAAAGGTGATTATCATCAGTGTTGCCAGGAAATTAAAATAATTTCTTAACATTTCATTCGCACAATGGACAAAGTGGGTGCGAAAATTCACGTCAGAAAAAAAACACCTTATAAGAATTCGGAATGACGATGTAAGCGCTACACGGCTCAGGTGTAAATTTAAAAAAACTTTACAAAATATTAAAGTTTAAGTATCATCACGACCGTATCTTCCCCGGCGGTCAGAAACCAACGCTGATAAAGATTTAGTCACTTTTAACAAATATTCGTTTATTTTGAATAAAAACCTCCGTAGTCTAACGGTTAAGTACTAAGTACACTCCGAGGTACCGGGCTCGGGTCAGGCCACATTTTTTTTTTTTTTTATGTGATAGATTTTTTTTTTATTATTTATTAAAAAACTAATTATAAATAAAACTAAACTAAAAATACCTATGAAATTAAAACTATTCTACAAAATAAACTAAGGGCTTACCAACGCTCGCCGCATTTCCTCGTTGAATTATAATCGAAATATTCTGTTTGTGATACTTATTTCAGGAGTTCTGTACTCTAGAGACATCGACGAGTTTGCCATGATGGGCCTATAGTAATGTTGGTTAAATGTGAACCCGCTTTTATATAAAAAAAAGAAGCGGGGTTTGTGACCACCCCGAAAGGGATACGGTTGTGATGATACTTTTAAAATATGTATATATTAGTCTATAACAGAATAAAGTCATGTTGACTTCAGCACCTTCGTACTACGGAAGCATAAAACACGTTTTTCAACAAGAGAACCTCGTTTCAGTAAGTCAGGTAAAAATATTATCCCTCCTTGCGTGTCGTTTTCCTCAATGCTGAGGGTCGTGACCCCCTCCTCGGATCACTTTGTCCCGGACGATTCTGCGCCATCCGGGTCTGCTCACGGCGACGTGCAGGGCCTCGTGGACTTGGGTGTGACGTGTGGTGCGGATCTGGTCCGACCAGCGTGTCGGGCTCCAACCACGGGGTTCTTGCCTTTAATTTTTCCCGTGATTACTAGACTTTCCAGATTGCTAGAGCTTTTACAAGCTATATGACCAAAATACTCAAGGACTCGTTGCAGGCAGATGGAAGAGAGCCTGGTAGTGACTTTGAGCTCCTTGAGTATTGATAAGTTTGTTCTGCGTGCTGTCCACGGGATGCGCAGCATACGCCTCCAGCACTACATTTCGAAGGCGTCGACTCGGCTTCGGTCATTGACTTAAGAGTCCAGGTTTCGGCAGCATACAGGAATATGGAGAAAACGAGACTGCGGACAAGTCTTATTTTGGTCCTGATAGTGATGTTTCGATCCCTCCATATTCAAGTCATCTGGCTCATTGCGTTCTTGGCCATGCCTATTCTTCTGCGTATAAATGCGTAAAAAAATATTATAGCAAACATGAAAGGGCAGACTCGCCTCATGGCCGTTTCAACTAGAGAGTCCGGTCTTAGGTTGCAGGCTTTTCCCTCAGCATTGGTTTACCTTGTTCATCCTTGATCGAAATACACTGACCATGGCGGCATCTGTCGATGCGAAGAACTAGTCGAAATTTCTCTCCGCGATGTCTTTAGCGTACCAAACTTGAGAAATATCACAAATTAATTTAATAATTTATTGTGTCCCGACCAGGAAACCCTGTACCTACAAGTCCGAATCCACGGAATTTACCGCCAAACCTGGGAGGCATTAGATATAGGTAGGATTTAGGTATACTAACTCTCTATACGAACTCTTTGTAATAACATATTTTAAGATACCGTGTATTGAATTTATGCAGCAGTGCAGCAACATAGTTATTATAGCTATAAAATGGCGAACATAATGATTTAGGGTGGGTGGAAAGGAAAACGTGGAATTTTCAAAGATGGCGGCTTTTATGAGCCGAGTACGTTAAATACATTGCAAATTAAGGCCAGGGCACACTGAAACAAATCGGTTTATCTTTTTTAAAGGACATCTTTCATCTTGTATGGGAATGTGGGCTAAATTTTATTCACAGCATTTTTAGAGAAATTATTCTAACAAGATTACAATTTAAGTAGATAAAACCTGTTTAAAATATCATCATGACAGCTCTAGTACTAATAATAATAATAAATAAATAATAAATATTTCCAGGCAGGTCACACAGCGCCATCTAATTTCCGTGGTAAGCTACGAGGCTTGTGTTACGGAAACTAGATGGTTGATAAACTACATATTATACTTTTTTTTTTGTAAATATATACATATTATACATATAAACACTCAGACCGAGACAAATTATACAATGTACAACTTGCCCCCGGTGGCAATCGAACCCACGACCTCCCGAGTTCACGGCAACGTTTGTTACCACTAGACCATGGAGGCGGTCGATAAAATGTAATATTGATTTAAAAAACACTGTTTTGCTTGTTTAGAAAGTAGGTGGTAAGTAAACGTTTAAAAATATGAAACAGAGGGAGCCTGTCTGATCGTCAGTAGGAGCCTGACTGATCGTTGATTATGAGTTGATTATTCTGAGAAGAACGGAGAGGGCGGTCGTGAGAGTCACAAAGAAATTGATTAATTCAAGAACTACATATTTTATATTTCAAATAACTTAATTTCTCAGTAATTATATAGTAAAATAATATATAGAAATAGTTAGATGCGATGGTAGCTCAGTTGTAAGAACGCTTTCTTTTTTTATAATTTGACATTGTTTGACAGGTACGAAATGATAATAATAATAACAATATTCGACTCTACTGGGACAGAACGATTATAACTGACAAAACAGTACACTACAACCGACCTGACATTACTTTGATAAACCAAAAAAATAAAACAGCATATTTAATAGACATAGCCGTACCTAACACTCATAATCTAATAACTACACACACAGAAAAAAATACTAAATACAGAGGCCTTGCAATAGAGCTTAAATCCCAACTCAAATTAGAAAAAGTAACAACTGTACCCATATTAGTATCTACGACCGGAGTAATACCCAAAACATTACATGACAGCCTCAAAACTATTAACGTAGACCAGCACACATACAGACAATTCCAAAAAACTACAATCCTTAATACTTATAGTCAGAAAGTTTGGAGTTAAAGAAGCATGATGGTCACTTGGCCGAGGCCCGTGAACATCATTAGGTTAACCGGTTAAATACCGAGATTATTTAAGAATACACATTACATAATGATAATAATAAAATTCTTTATTGCACACAAAATATACAATATAAAGTGTTGTACATAGGCGAGCATAATACCATGAAGGTATTCTCCACCAGCTAACCTTGCGTGTTGTCGACTTTCGGGTTGCACATAGGCATGTAGTCTACCTTAATTCTGACTTGCCTGGTGGGTTACTGCTGCACCAGGTATTGTATTCTCATAGGTACTGATAACTAAATTTAAAAGGTTATTTTTATCGTTGTGGTGCAGTTCTGTATATGTTTTATTTTGTAAATCTGATATAGCTGAGTTTTCCTTGCAGATTCCTTTCTCAGTCAGATTAAACATTAACAGGTCACTGGAATCTGCTAAGCTGCTGGTCTTCTGCTAACAGCTTACTTATTGGACCACTTTGCTGCTTAGTCTTCTACTAGCAGGAGTAGAATCATTCAAAATAATTAAATTAATGACGTTTCATAAATGCCTGTAATAAGTTTACGGGAATAAAGATATTTTGACTTGACTTTGACTAACCTTTGGGAGAGTGATAGATTTATATGATGGGTGTATGAGATTTTTAAGTAAGTGTAAATCGTCGTCGTCTCCTCCGGTGACAAGAGGGCTGGCTCTTTCTTCGCCCAAAGAATTAGTATTGCAATTCAGCGGGGAAATGCAGCCAGCGTTCTTGCCACCATTCCACGCGGACGGGACTTATATCCATATCCTTAGTCATCATCATCATCAGCCTGTGTCTCTCCACTGCTGGATATAGGCCTCCCCCAAGGCTCGCCACTGCACGCGGTCTTTTGCAACCCTCATCCAACCCCCACCAGCGACCCTCCTTAGGTCATCCGTCCATCTGGCGGGGGGTCATCCCGTACGTGGTCTCCACTCCAGAACCCGTTTGCCCCATCGGTCGTCGGTTCTGCGGCAGATGTGTCCGGCCCATTGCCACTTCAGCTTGCTAATTTTAAATGCTATGTCAGTAACTTTAGTTCTCCGACGATATCTATATGTATCCTTAGTATTAATATTAATTTTAATTTATATTTTGTAAATATTTGTTTCGAATAAATATTAATTAATTTGATAGACTCTTGGTCGACCGCATGTAAACGTAATAGTCTTTGGTTATAATCTAATTGAGTCACGTAAAAATATAATTTAATACGTCCGATTAACATTGATTCAAGTTGACCGTGTCGATCCTGCGACACTGCAGGAGGTTCGCATTTTGCTATTTTATTTATTTATTATGGTGCAACAAACAAATTACAATCATTTACAACTTACATTTATATGACTGAATTAAAGAACCAGACTGTTGTAATTCTTGAGTAGTGCACACAACATGGAAAAATATTTAGGTACGCGAGCAAGCTACTTAAGTACAAAAGTAAAAATGCAAAAAAAAAGAAAAACAACTTAATCCCAATTTTCATTTTATATTAATCACATTCAATAATATTAATTTATTAATTAAACTAAAAACTTACATCTTAAAACATAAATTACTATTAATAAAAATAAACCTAATTAATAAATAAAAATATAACTAAAAACTAAAATGAAGAAAAAACAAAATAAAAATTATTATAAATAAAAAAATTGCTCCAAATCGCTGCTAATGGACAAAGTGCCAAGGATACTGTCAGCATTGCCACGTTGAATGGCAATACTGATGCTTTGGCCCAAATATTGCCCAGCCCTTTTGTTTCCCGAGGTGTTGACGAGCTGTTTTGACAACGCCTAGAATAATATTAATTAATTAACATTTTAGTATTAAAAAGTGTATCCGTGGGAAACGTCACTCTCCAAGTTGTACAAAAATACGTCTACCTTGGACAGACCATCTAATGAAAAAATTGGGACTAACTTCTGCAAAAAAGCCGATAGATTCAGCTAGCATTCTGGAAGCTACGTCACATCTTCCTATCGAACATACTACAGTGTTTGAAGACAAAAGTTTTCAACCAGTGCGTTCTTCCAGTAATGTCGTATGGTGCAGAGACGTGGACACTGACGGTAGGTCTGGTCCACAAGTTCAAGGTCGCTCAGCGGGCTATGGAGAGAGCTATGCTCGGGATTTCTCTAAAGAAAGTCTGAAACGTTGACATCCGTCAAAGAATCAAAGTTACCGACATAGCTTTCAAAATTTGCAAGCTGAAGTGGCAATGGGCTGGACACATATGTCGCAGAACCGATGAACGATGGAGTAGACGGGTTCTGGAGTGGAGACCATGTACTGGAAGACGCACATTTTGGGATGGATGAGGGTGGCAGTAGATCGTGTGAAGTGGCGAGCCTTGAGGAAGGCCTATATCCAGCAGTGGAGAGACACCGGCTGATGATGAGGTTAAAAAGTAAAGTTAAGTATCATAACTGTAGGTACCCCTTTCGGGATGGGGTTTTAAAGAATTTTCACATTTAGCCAACTTTACTATAGGCCAATCATGACAAGTGGCAAGCTCGTAGATATCTCCAGCGTACCAAACTCGAGAAATATCACAAATAAATTAAATAATAATAAAATAAAATAGCAAAATATAAAATAATAAAATATCTTTTAATACATTTCGTTTGGCAACCCTTTATCATTGTTTTTGTTAGCGTATTTTTCTTTATAAAATTCTGATAATAGATCGGTGAAGGTCGTATCAGTTCCATCGAAATAATATACGAATATATCAATAGTGACAGTTTCCGTTAGTTAAGAGGGATACCTTTACATAACTGCCTGGTCTAGCAGTTAAGTCTGTGGATTTAGACGCGGAGGTACCAGGTTAGATTCATAAACGCTTGGAGCTTAACTAAAATAAAGTTACTGTATGGCAATTAAAATATTGAACCATTTGCCATCTGATTTAAAAGCACTAAATTTAAGGGATTTTGAAAAAAAGTTATAAAATTTCTTAGTGATGAATTTTAGTAGAATAAAAACAATAAAAAACAAGCCCAATGTTCCGTGACCAAAAAGTTTGATAACTTTATTATAAAAAAATATATATAGATTTAAAAATCCGGCTCGAAGGACCAACAATTGTTGTGTTAACAGTTAAATATTAGTTATCGAACTTTCACAATAAGCAAGTCGAGTCTACATAACTTGACTAAATCGGTATATTATTGTATGTATATACATATAACCAGTATAAGTATGTGTTATCTATGTATTGTATGTATTTATACACACATCAAAAAAGTCTAGGGATCAAGCATGTTTATGCGGATTTCTTGTGATTGAGATGTGGCTTTGTAATAAATTTATGATTTTATAAATTTATATGGATCCTTTTTGGTGCATTTCATAATTTAAAACAGGAACTGTCAATCAAATTCGAGTAAAAGATGAAAATCAGCTGTCAATATTTTCCCTATAAAAACATAAGACGCATTGAAGACATTATTAGTGCTACTGTTTCCCTACTACTGATTAAAACCAACGTTATTATGGAGCGGCGACGTCATTTAAGCAGGGAAGAAATGATCAGAGCCGTGGGAATGATAGAAGCTGGTTCCCGGCAACGTACTGTGGCTTTAGCTCTGAATACAAGTCAGAGTGTTATCAGTCGACTTTGGACACGTTACCGAACCACTGGTACCGTGGCTGAGCGCCATGGAGGACGGTATCGCTGCACCACACGGAGACAAGACCGATACATTCAAATCACAGCTCGAAGAACTCCAACAATAACCGCCATGATGTTAGCCGTGAGCCTTCATCGCTCTTCAGGGAACTTAATTAGCGACCAAACAGTCAGAAACCGCTTGCATGAAGTGAACCTTCATTCCCGAAGACCGCTACGGGTACCACCTATAGCAATGCACAATCGTAGGACTCGATATCAATGGGCTCTTGAACACAGAAATTGGACAGAAGAACAATGGCGTTTCGTGTGCTTTTCTGATGAGTCTCGTTTTGGTATGAGGCCGGATACAAGACGTATACGACACTGGAGAACCCCTGGACGCCAACAGCGATTAAAATCCTGCCAGGAAGTCCATCCTTATAGTGGTGGAACCATCATGGTATGGGCGGGTATTTCGATCGGCGGAAGAACTGAGTTGATTTGGATCAGAGGCAACCTCAACGCTCAAATTTATGCTGAGACGGTTGTATCAGACGTCATCGTTCCTCTACAAGTGCATATCGGTCCCTTATTTCAGTTAATGCATGATAATGCACGACCGCACACCGCAAGAGTTGTAAGACAGACTCTCGCCGCAGCTAACATCAATGTCCTGCCCTGGCCTGCTCAGTCGCCAGACTTGAACCCGATTGAGCATGCATGGGATATTCTTCAGAGAAGAGCTCTGCCGAATATGGAGGGTATCCAGTCGCAAGAAGACCTTTTTTTGTTGTTGCAACGAACATGGGCGGCCATTCCACAGCGTGATTTGGATGAACTCATTTTGAGTATGCCAAACCGATGTTCTTGTGTTGTTAGTGTTCGCGGTAGAAACACGGATTATTAATTGTTTAAGTTACCCAATAAAATTAAAAAAAAAACTGTTATTTCAGTCTTTTTTTCGAACTTTAATGTTAGTGGTTCAAATGTCAAAAATCCCTTTATTAGGAAAATGGCAATTTTTTTTACTAATGCAAAGGTGACTTGGTTTATCGTTACTGTAGTAGACAAACGAAAACATTTTATTTGATCAATCCTTAAAGAAAATTTTAATGAATATCAATCAGGAGAAAAGTTATTGCAGAAATATATGTTGATCCCTAGACACTTTTGATGTGTGTATTATAGATTTAATATCGTTCTTTTTAGTTATTAGTTTTTAACTCAATAAATCTCTTTATCTAAAATATTAGCGGTCCCCACAATCCCTGCTCACATCTCCCAAAGGTTAGCTGTTAGAAAATGTTTTTAGACATTAAGCTCGCCTATGTACTGTAAAATGTAAAATATGTATCTATCTATCTATGGAAAGGTTATCGCGTAATGAAACAACCGATTCAGGCGAGTGCTGTTTGTACACTGATTTATTGTAAAGTAAGTAAAGGTGACTAAGAGAGTAAGTAAAGAATTGCTGATTATGTATGATAGCTCGTACATATTACATAGCGACTTAAACAGGTCGGATATTCGTTAGCTCAAATATTTCGGGTATGTAATTTTGATTTAAAAAAAAACAACATTAATAGATAAACAGTCATTTAAATGTCGTAATCTTAAAACACGGTTTGGTTCAAATGCACACGTCCTATTAGATTCGCTGTTGGGCCCTCCAAAGTGGTGTTTTTAACGTTTTTTCTTCACCCAAAACGATTAGCTAAGATTGGACTTATGTTTGAAACCCAGTCATTGTATTTAATTTTGTTTTGTCGGCTTTCGGGTTGAACGCAGGTAAGTAGTCAATCTTAATTTCTACCGCTGCACCTGGTATTGTAATCTCATAGGTACTCATAGCTGTTTGTGAAATTAGATCTGGTCGTACCATCCTTTTTTAACAATAGTTCAGGACATTTTCAACCCCTCTATAACTTCGTTGTGGATAAAAAAAAAGCCTGAATTTTCAGTAACCAAGCAGGCAGGATTTTATGGAAGTAATACAATGAATATGATATGTATTATATTCGAAGTTAATTATAGTACAATAAATATAAATTAAAAGCTACCTAAATAATAAAATTAAAATTAAACTAAACTATAAATAAAAAATGTCCTCCAGAGACGTCCCATCCGAGATAGTCCCAAGGAGACTGGCAACATTTCCCCTCTGTATAGCGAGGCTAATACGTTGGCAGAAATAATTGCCAGACTTCCTGTCACCAGACCTTTCTGGCCAGACGTCGCATCCCACACCAGAGACCTGCCAAGTTTCCACGGCCCAACAGTCATTCCGTCGGGTCTCTTGCCATCGCTCCGCACAATCCCAGATGGTTCTAAGATTGCGGGTACCCTAGCAGTGACAAGAGCCCTTCGGATGATGTCGTTGAGAGCCGCGTGACGAAGAATGCGGCCAGCACTTCTAGCACAAGAAAGCCCGTGGTGTTTGAGATGATCGACTTGTTATATGTAATAAATATTATGGGGCTGCTGAATTATAAAGTTAAAAACATCTTTGTTCTTAGCTCACTTAACCAATTGTTATTTATATGGTTAGAAATAATAATAATAATAATTCATTTATTTCGGATTCAATCCATATATGTTAGTAACAATTTAACTTAGAACTATGTTACTAGAAATACACATTATTCAATAATTAAAACAATGTAAATATAAAAATTATTGTATTAAGTCACAGCCCCATAACATTGGGTAACGCAAACGCTGTACAGATTTACACGTTCCCAGTTACAACTCCGATCCAGCGCTTAACAAAAGCGCTGTCAAAATGCGACGATATCATCTTCAGAATGCCGTTGTCACTACCTCTTACTCTATGCAGTATCGACGCTGCCTTTTTGTGAATGATGGCCGGAAATCCATCCACACGAGCCTCCGCAAAAATGCCCGATGCACTGCTGCTCTGTGATGTTCTGAAATATTTTGCTGATGAGCTCCACTTTCGATGAGATGAAATTCCAAAAATTCTGACAATAAGAAATCAATCCGCTCGATTCGTCGACAGGAACATTTTGCATGGGAAAATGACCGCCTCCGTGGTCTAGTGGTAACAAATGTTGCCGTGAACTCGGGAGGTCGTGGGTTCGATTCCCACCGGGGGCAAGTTGTACATTGTATAATTTGTCTCGGTCTGGGTGTTTATATGTATAATATGTATATATTTACAAAAAAAAAAGTATAATATGTAGTTTATCAACCATCTAGTTTCCGTAACACAAGCCTCGCAGCTTACCACGGAAACTAGATGGCGCTGTGTGACCTGTCTGAAAATATTTATATTTATTTATTTATTTATTTATATACATCAATTTTCCAATGTTTGTAATAGTTATAAATATTTCCAGACAGGTCACACAGCGCCATCTAGTTTCCGTGGTAAGCTACGAGGCTTGTGTTACGGAAACTAGATGGTTGATAAACTACATATTATACTTTTTTAAAGTAAAGTAAAGTATCATCACGACCGTTTCCCTTTCGGGGTGGTCAGAAACCACGTTTATAAATAAGCGGATTCACATTTAGCCAACTTTACTACAGGCCAATCATGATAAGTGGCAAGCTCGTCGATGTCTCCATATACTTTAATAGTTATACTTTTTTTTTGTAAATATATACATATTATACATATAAACACCCAGACCGAGACAAATTATACAATGTCAACTTGCCCCGGTTGGGAATCGAACCCACAACCCGACTTTATTTTATATATTAAGATAAAAAGAACGGGAACGGTCGTTTGTATCTCACAAATGTACGTAAGAAAAGTGCGAAAGAAAATTAATTTAGACTTTTTTTTTATGCCCGGCATATAATACAGGTCATTTTTCAAGTGGCACGTGAGCAACACTGGTGGTATTCTAACATTTAGAAATTTATACTGTCTAGACTGGTTATCTGTGAATGTTTCCGATACCCTTATCAAGGGGTAACGTATCGTAGGTATTGGAGTAAAAAAGATCGTGACATTATTTTGTTCCAAATAAATTTTTGTTTATTCTTTACAAAGTTTTAGTGCGAGCTTATTGATTTGCAACAAAATTTCAAACTAGACAGAGCAAGAAACCAAACGGTATGAGAATCAAATTCCAGAATTCAGTGAAGTAAAGTAAAAATTCTTTATTGCACAATAAATATCTAAAATAAAATATAGTACTCGTACATAGGCTTAATACTTAATACCTTTGGGAGAACGACAAAAGATATTGTGGGATGCAGAGTTAAAAGTAAAAATGTATAATAACTAATAATAGCAATAAATATATACTTAAATATACACATTATAAATACATACACACAATACATAAATATGAATATACTTATATACAACCATTACATAAATAACAATCCATGTGTTTGCGCCTTATCATATTTAAAAACAACTCTAGCGGTTAAGTCCGTGGACCTAGACTCGGAGGTACCGGGTTCGATTCCTGGTCGGGACACAAAAATATTTATTAATGTAAATAAATACATTGAATTAATATTTAATTTATTTGTCATATTTCTCGAGTTTGGTACGCTGGAGACATCGACGAGCTTGCCACTTGTCATGATTGGCCTGTAGTAAAGTTGGCTAAATGTGAATCCGCTTATGTATAAGCGTGGTTTCTGACCACCCCGAAAGGGAAACGGTCGTGATGATACTTTACTTTCTATTATTTATTGTCTATTAATTTTGTATATCGCCATACCCATCCTTTATCCCTCTCATACGCACTAGCGGAAGGGTGTGCCTATCTCGTTCTAAAACCTGCGAGATCTTTCCGAACGCACCTTGCGCATGGGAAGAAACTGAAAATTAATGAACGTGCCAAGAAATTGAAAGTGAAATTGTGCCAAGGTCATTGCTTGCACAGAATTTGAAGAAGAAACATCAACCGCTCGCAATTTCGAAATTGCCTGCCCGCGGCCAGCAGCAACCTGGCGACCCAAGGAAAGCCCAAGACTACCTGCAGCGAATACAAGTGCGTGTGAGCGTCCAGCCCCTTCATACAGTCCACCATTATAATTTATAAATTTTGCTCTTTTTTCACGCCCGTCCACCATGTTAAGTTTAGAAATTATATCTCATTTTGCTTTTGAAGAAAGTAAGAAGTTAAGTCCCTAAATATGTTCAACGACGGTGCCAGTCTGATTGACAATGGAAGTTTGTTCCATTGACGAGCTGCAGAAATAGTGAGAGATTCTGAATATCTGCTTGAAGAGTGCAAAGGAATCGCAAGTTGATTGTTGTGCGAAGAACGAAGAGAACGTGCGTGGGAGTCGCGAAGAAATTGGAAACGATCACGCAGGTAATGGGGTGTTTTCGGATTGTTTAGAATACCATAAAGAAAGGATAGGATGTGTACAGATCTATGAAAACGGATATTCAGCCACTTTAGTTGAATACGAAAATGTGAGACATGATCATACTTACGCAGGTGGTACAGAATAAATTGATTTAACAACATAAATTTATTGCACAAAAGACATCTAAAATTAAATAGACTATATTACAATAATATCGTGGTGGTGGCTCGGTTGTAAGAACGCTTTCCTTAACATCCTACAAAGGTCCAGTTCAAACCCCCCCCTGGCATTTACCAATGAGAAATACACCTTTATTTATTTATTTATTCGAAGAGAAAAGACAGAGATAGGCAACATATGAACATAAAAGATAGCAACAGAGTAGAAGCAATTAAAATTATACCCACCACCACTCACGCACTCTTTGTGCGATACAAAATTCGGAAAATATCACCTTGGCCAGGTATAAAGAAAACAACTGCATTGTGTTTGAATGCATTTTTACTGTTAGGCGAACTCCGAAGCAAACTGCCCACACTTTGAGCAAACTGCCTAAACTTTGAGCAAACTGCCCAAATTTTTGTAGTAGTACCATCATCACGACCGTTTCCCTTTCCGGGTGGTCCAAAACCACGCTTATAAATCAGCGGATTCACATTTAGCCAACTTTACTATAGGCCAATTATGGCAAGTGGCAAGCTCGTCGATGTCTCTAGCGTACCAATACATCTTTCTTGACCGCCTCCTTGGTCTAGTGGTTACAAACGTTGCCGTGAACTCGGGAGGTCGTGGGTTCGATTCCCACCGGGGGCAAGTTGTACACTGTATAATTTGTCGCGGTCTGGGTGTTTATATGTATAATATGTATGTATATATTTACAAAAAAAAAGTATAATATGTAATTTATCAACCATCTAGTTTTCGTAACACAAGCCTCGTAGCTTACCACGGAAACTAGATGGCGCTGTGTGACCTGTCTGGAAATATTTATTTATTATTATTTATTTCTTACGTACATTTGTCAAGGATTTACAACACCACCGTTCCCGTGCCTCAGAGAGCACGTTAAACCGTCGGTCCCGGTTCCACTAATACTAACTTGTGGAATCGTTAATAAATTAGGCTAAATTCTACAGATATATGTTCTGGAAGGCCCATCTTCAACAGTGGAGGTCTAGGACGCTGTGATAAATTAATTTGTGATATTTCATGAGTTTGGTACGCTGGAGACATCGATCAGCTTGCCACTTGTCATAAAATTTCTAAGTATGAATTCCGTACGAAACCGTACGTGTGCCGGGTTCATCGTATACCCACACACGATTACAGGAATGTTATTAAAAGCGAGGTTTTTTGAGCACCCCGAAAGGGATACGGTCGTGAAGATACTTGATTTGACTCATTAATACTAAGGCGATTGTCCTAGCTTTGATTCTCATACCGTTTGGCTTCTTGTCCTATCTTGTAATTAATATCTTTGTTTTAATCAAAGAATGATAGTCTTTGTAGCCGCCAGCTAGTACCATCAACGCCATTTTTTACTAAATCGTATTAATTACATAGACTTCGTTTCGGTGCAACTCAGCCTTAAGTATTTACAATTCAACCTACCTACAATGAACGGTAGTTATTTATTTAAGAAATCTGTGTGCACTTTCTCGATAACCGATTCGACAATCAAGTACAAACAAATTAGTTAAACATTACAGCCTATTCGAGACTTCCGATTGTAATTAAGCCTTAGTTTAACGATTTTTTTAAACCGATTTTTATATTGTCATAGACATTATATTTGTTTTGGACATTGGGCCCATGGGACTCAGCCAAGCATCTGGCCAAAGAATTGTCCAAACGGCTAGCAGAAAAGTCTGGAGAAAGCTGGCAATTTTTTATGCTAACGTAATAGCCTCGCTATACAGAGGAAAAATGTTGCCAGTATCCTTGAGACTATCCCTAAATGGTGTTTATATAAAATAATAAAAAAACGCAACTCTACAGCAATTAATGCATCTGGCAGCAGCTATAATCTTAAATGTTTTTTTTTTTAATAATCTGTTTTTTTATCGATGTAAATTAATATACATTAAATATAAATTAAAAGCTACCTAAAAAATAAAATTAAAAATAAACTGAACTACTAAAAATGTCCTCTAGAGAGTTCTATCCGAGATAGTCCCAAGGAGACTGGCAACATTTCCCCTCTGTATAGCGAGGCTAATACGCTGGCAGAAACAATTGCCAACCTTCCTGTCTCCAGACCTTTCCGTCAGCCGTTTTGACAACTCCTTGGCTAGGTGCCTTGCTGAAGATCTCGATCCCAAACGGCGGAAATTCGTAACCGGTTCTGAGGTTGGCGTATTTGTGCAGCTTGAGATTCTCAGCAGAAACCTGTCAAGTTTCATGTCATGTCAAACGGTCATGCCGTAGGGTTTCTTGCCGTCGCTCCACGCAATCCCAGAGGGTTTTTTTTATTTTTTTTATTAATATTTCCAGACAGGTCACACAGCGCCATCTAGTTTCCGTGGTAAGCTACGAGGCTTGTGTTACGGAAACTAGATGGTTGATAAACTACATATTATACTTTTTTTTTTTTTTTGTAAATATATACATATTATACATATAAACACCCAGACCGAGACAAATTATACAATGTATAACTTGCCCCCGGTGGGAATCGAACCCACGACCTCCCGAGTTCACGGCAACGTTTGTTACCACTGGACCACGGAGGCGGTCAAAGCAGTAACAAAAGTCCTTCGAATAAATTATTGTGTCCCAACCAGGAATCTAAACAGGGACCTCCGCGTCTCCCATTCGTTTGCTGTTGTTGCTGCAAATCTCTGGAACGACATACCATTAAATATAAGACAAGCTTCAAATCGAGCTATCTTCAAAAATTTAGTAAGTATATACGTACTTCTTATCAACCTAACTGTTTCAACTTCTCTATTTTTTTATATAGTGTTTTTCCTTTTTCATTTGCAGCAACTACATCATTATTTCTATATTACTTCCTCATCGTTTAAGTGGTTTATTTGTATATTTATTATGTGTATATAGTATATATATATATATATATATATATATATATATATATATATATATATATATATATATATATAATTTATTTATGTACGTGTTATGTAATAGTAAGTAAATATTGGTATGTATATATTGATATATATGGACTTACTTAATATTGCACCTACCATCTATACTGTCTAAATGTCCTAAAGGTTTGGCTGTCAGAGAATGCCTAGCGGCATTAAGTCCGCTTTGTACATAGTGCAATAAAGTTTTTAAATAAATAAAAATAAATAAATAAATCCACCGACTTAACCGCTAGACCATGGCGGCATCGACAATTATATTATTGGTCTAGTCCTGTCCTAGTTTTATTATTACGTCGACAAATGCGGCTATTATCGTTAAAAGTCAAGATTGTACGTGTAATTAGTAAAAAGGGCACCACTATAGGTAAAATATGATAATCACTAACATTCCAAGACGATTCGTTACTAATCACTACTGTATTGTTTTTGTTATGTAGGTATAATATTAAATTGCCGTTTAAAAAATAGTATTGTCCATTTTTTTTTTTATTCTGAGCGCTACATGTGACAAGTACCAAGATTGGGAGCAACTGACGCTCAGACGACCGAGAGTTATTTTTTTTTGTGTACTAGCATTCTACATCTTCAGGGTGCGACAGATGTAAGAGTGAAATTCATATGTACGCGTAAGGACAACGGTTACGGAATAGTCTTCTTTATAGGGATACGGTTGTGGAGATCTTCAGTACATTCACCGTAGTATACCTTGTACAACACGCTCAGGGAGCAAACACACAATTTTAAAAGGGTTTAAACCTCTTAAAATACGAATAAAGAAAGCATAAAACGTATTTAAAAGGAAAAAAGACTAATTGATAGAACGCTAAGTTGGAAATCATTGGAAATTGGTATCGCTTCGAAAACAATGAATATTTCAAATTCAGCGCTTAAATCTGTGTATTTAGCCTACGGTACTAAAGCCTTTTTGATTGTTTTATGTATGTATGTATATTTTAATATTTTAATATTACTTATGTGTATGTTAAACTAGAACGTCGAGCGATCCAAACGATTGACATTTACACTTGAGAGCAATGTAAACGGTCCATCAGATATTATGAAATACTAGTGGCAACTGACTAGGTACGCTAACAGTTAAATTTCTGAAATCACACCCAAGAGCAGTTTTTGACAACAATATGCCAATAAAAAGCCTACAACTTATATTTAAAAATATATCTATGAATAAATTTATAAAGTAATTTACGTTTGGTTGGGCGAGTTTTGCCTTTTAAACAATAGGGAATATGATGTAACCAAAAAAATTTTTTGGTTAATAGTACCTATTCTCATAACTATGGGTGAAGTTGAAAGATATTTATTTATTTATTGCTTTCCCAGTTAGTTTAAACATTAACAGGTCACTGGAATCTGCTAAGCTGCTGGTCTTCTGCTAACAGCTAACTTTTTGGACCACTAGTCTTCCGCTATTAGAAGTACGAGCAGAATCATTCAAAATAATTTAAATAATAACGGGTCACAAATGCCTGTGGCTTTTACTTTAAAATATATTATTATTTTATTACAAGTTTATCTACAGTGTTGCAAATTACTACCTTCAGGCCGCCTACCACCTATGTGTTGTTCTCATTGAATTGTTGTGTTGTTCTGTGCCATTTGCAATGATGTCAAATGCCATTTTTTTACTTTCAAGGAGAACTAATATTGTAAGCTTGCCATGGTGATATTTATATAAAAATAACACCGTTTGAAACAAATCTTACTGATTTCAGTAAGATTTGTATTATTATCACGGTGTATTTACAAGACTTAGGCCGCGTTCGTTTTAAGAAATGTTAGCATGAAAATACCACTTTTTTAGCACAAGTCGTTTTTTAATGAAAATTCTAACATTTGATGCTAATTTCGTATGTCAGTACCGTGTTGAAAGGAGGGTTATTGATGTTACTTTTTGACAGATGTCATTTAACATAAGAAATGGTTTGTTTACATTGTTGTATACTTTATAGTTTATATTATATTTGTTTAAAATGTATTTTATATTATGTAATAAATTCAAAGGCCATAATACATTGTCAATTGATTTGTTATTATTTGTAACTTGTCAAAAAGTAGCCTCACTGCTCGTTTTTTTTAAGAAATGTTAGCATTGTTAAAAAAAGTGGTATTTCTTAACAAAAACGACATTTCACGCAACTTCATATTGCTACGAAATGTTGGAAATGCTATAAAACGTACCCGGTATAACTGAATTATTTTCTAATTAGTTACTTGACCCGTTTTTTTTGCTTCCAAATGTACGTATAAATTGGCCAATCATTGTTATGTAAATGTTGGCTAGTTGAACGTATCGTCCGTAATTTATTTGGAGTGTAATTTTCCACACTCGTTTAACAAGTGGGGATTTTTATTTAGATTTGTTCCGACTTAAATTTGATAATTATAAATTGTAATTACCTATTCAAATAATTATAATTGGTACGTTAAATTACAATGAAGTGTGACGCTAGCAGTTATCGCCTAACGGCCGGTTGCAGAATGGCTGATTATCTTTTGAAATGTTCAACGCATGTCTACAAGGCACGTCATTGGCTGAAATAAAACTAACATTGATCATGGATTATTTATATATATTAGATATGTATGTATGACAAAACTTTTGTTCATACTTTTTTTTCCTAATTTTGCTTAAATATATATATACATATATAATAGTAATTGTAAAGTAAAGTATTATCACGACCGTTTCCCTTCCAGGGTGGTCAAAAACAACGCTTATAAAGAAGCGGATTCACATTAGCCAACTTTACTATAGGCCAATCATGACAAGTGGCAAGCTAGTCGATGCCTCGTATCAAACTCGAGAAATATCATTGATATATTAAATAATAATTATTATTTAGATGCTTTTTCACACTTCGCTTGAAGGACTCCAGGTTATAGGAAAGTGGAAATACAGAGGCTGGAAGAGTATTTCACATCTTTATCGTGTGACAGATGTATGAGTCCCCAAATTTATACGTACGCATAGGGATTGTGACTACAGTATGTGGGTGCATATTCTGATCTGAGCGTGTGGTTCGATTGCGGAATGGAGTGGAAGGAATAATATTATAGAGCTCAGAGAAGCCACATCTAGGCGAAGCTGCATGATTCCAAAGAGCAATTCAAGAGTTCCAGATGTAGTGGCGTCGTTCACAATTCGATCAGCTCGCATCTGCACCGCATTATTCGTAGGTAGAGGTTTTTTTTTTTTATCTGTTATAAATAATTCTGTAGTTTTTTTTATGATAACACAAAATGTTAGTATGGATAAGTGCTAAGACAAATAAATACACATTACACTAGTGCATAAAATATGTCGAGTTGAGACACACGCGCGATGCACCCCAGCTGACTGGCTATTTCGGGAGCTGACAGTGCATGGGGTCGTCGTCACCCCCGCAAATTGAAATCATTTTACAATTTATAATTGCATCCATTCAATTCTAATTTTAGTATCATTATTTATTTACTATTATATATTTTGAAGACAAAAGTCTACAATTAGTGAGTCGCGTCGCGTTCCGTAATGCAGAGACGTGAACGCTTGACAGTGGGTCTGGTCCACAGATTCAACGTCGCTCCGCGAGATATGCTTGGTAAATCTCTGATGGATAGAATTCGAAACGTTGATATTCGTCAGAAAACTAAACTGACATAGCATTCAAAATTAACAAGCTAAAGTGTCGTTACACCGACGACCGATAGGGCAAAGTCAGATGATCTAAAGAAGGTCGCTGGTGGGGGTTGGATGACGGTTGCAAAAGACTGTGTGCAATGGCGAGCCTATATCCAGCATTGGAGAGAAGCTGATGATGGTGATTTATCTACTGTCTCGATGTTAAGAGGGTTTAACACTATATCCCTCTCACTCGCACAAAACAACAATTTCAAAGATTCATCAAGTATTAAAGATTACTATTGAGAAATGAATTTTTTTGCCAAAAAAATAGCAAAAAGATTTTCAACGTTTTTCCTCTAGTTTTTATAATTTTAACGGGTCTTTACGCGATTTTAACTTATAGACATATTTCTCCCGACGTTTCAGCCAAGTTGCATTGGCCGTGGTCACGGGTCGACTGGAGCTATGCGGTGTAGTCTCGTACATACTGGGCGGTAGATGTAAACCTACCCACTTATCACTTTAAAAGAAGCTTTAGAAATCACGACACACGACACTTACAATATCCTTGGCGACACCTGGCGATTTATGCCGGCGTCGAAACCTATTGATTACTGGAGAAGTATGTCTCTAAGGTAAATAACATGAAGACTCGCTAAAATTATAAAAACTATTATGAATATGCGGGAAAGTTTTAAAAGTATTTCCTCTATTTTATTAAAACAAATCTATGAAGACAAATTACTAAGCATTCAATGAATACACCGTGCGGGTGCCGGGTGATGAGAAGAATAAAGAACTTATAAAGGAGGCATCTTCTTCTTCCTAAACGGGTTCAAGACTCAGCTTTACTTCACCAACTTCTTTGCACCACTTGGGCAAAGCAGGTCTGCCGTCAATACATTTAATGGAAAGAGCTTCCAAGACGGCATTAACGGTATCATACAGTATTTGGTTGGGTCTGGAGACAGCAGAATGGTGGCGTCTTGTTCTGCAATAAAATAAACCAAAGAGACACCATTCTTCTCATCTCTCTTTCCCACTCACGATAAACCCGGTACTTGCAAGATTTGTTCAGAAATTTGTCTTCTCTTTCTAAGCATAAAATAATTGCATTAACCCCTCGCGTAAGATAATGATTTTACTCGTAGAGACGCAGGTTATAAATAGTATTGCATTGGTGTGCATGCGTCTCGTGACATCTGAGCCTAATGCGTGCCGCGAACTGAGCAGATACATCTGGCAGAATCCTCACTTGATATTATCATTAATTAATGCTATTTTCAATAACGGTGTCTAATTATATTATAAAAATATTCACCCATGACTTGATCATGTGGCAGTGGGCCAAGAACACTCGCAGCATTACCCCGCTGCACAGCGATGCTGATTTGCTGCGCGAAAAAACTGCCAGCCCTCTTGTCACATACAGCGTTAACCAGCCGCTTAGACAGTTCTTTAAAGAACTTCTTATCGCTTGACCCCCACGGTCCCATTGTCTCAAGACCAAAAGGCACAAATGCGTAGTCATTAGCCGCACCAGCCCTGACAGATGTGCCCTGGACATGAGACCGAGCAAGGATGTCGACACAAGTAGCGTCCCACACCAATGCTCGACCCATGGACCACGGCACCAAAGTCAATACATCGGGTCTTTTACCATCACTGCGAGAGATCCCAGACGGTTCAATAATCGAAGGGATCCCGGCAGTAACCAAAGCCAGGTGGATTACATTATTGACAGAACCGTGGCGGAAACGACGACCAGCACTTTTCTGACAAGACAGGCCGTGGTGACCAATCTGGTCAACGATGCTACCACATTTCCCCAAAACTGCAAGATTGATGTTTTGCCCGACCCAAAGAAGGGTTATGAGTTTATCAGCCTATGTTGGAGTATGTATGAATGTTTGTTTTTTTGTGGTACACTGGAGATCAAACGCGTCAAAGTCAGACCCCAAACGGCGCAAATCCGTAACCGGTACTTTCTCAGTAGAAAACGCTGCACTTCCCGCGCCTGACGAGGTCACCTGGATGTGAGATGGAGCTAATGTGTCTACACATGTCGTTTCCCTCACCATAGACTGTCAAGTTTCCACTGCCCAACAGTATAGATATATTTCCTTAATTTTACGTGACATAATATATAGGTAGGTATATTTTATTTTTAAATACCTATTTTTTTTTTTTTAGTAATTTAATTTAATTTTGTACTCTTATTATGACGACGCCACTTTACAGCAAATTTTTCAATACCTAGGTAGTATAATTTTTAAATATTTGTATTTCTTAGTCTTAGTGTAATTTTTTTAGTTTAGTGACATCCATCACTGCCAATTGAATTTTTTAGTGACATATTTCTATTTTATTTGTTTAATGTTTTTTATATTAGAACTGACAAGGCCCATTTACAGCCAATTCAGACAAACCTTAATTAAAATTTTATGATGTCATCACTATCTGGCCAGGTTTTCGACTATTATATTGTTTTCTAGTATTGTTTCTTTCTTTTTTCATTGTTAATAATAATAATAATAAATTCTTTATTGTACAGAACCAAAAATAGTGTGGGTACAAAGGCGAGCTTAATGCTATAAATGCATTTTCTACCAACTAACCTTTGTGAATGGGGAGCCATTATAAGTGGGTGCAGAAATAATATTGTGATCAACAATTATGAAATATAAATACATACTAATTAAATATACATATCCTACATATTAAATAAATATATACATAAATAATAAATACATATCTAAGTACATTGTAGAAAGTTATGGTAAGTTTTTCTGTTTATGGTGTAAAAAATTGTATAACTTGTCTTTAAATATTTTGAGAGATGGAGCTTGTCTGATTACCAAAGGTAGTCTGTTCCACTGGCGAGCTGCAGATACCGAAAAGGAGTCTGAATATCTGCTGGAAGAGTGGGGAGGGATTTTAAGTAAATTGTTATGGGAAGAACGAAGTGAAAGACCGTGCGAGTCACAAAGAAATTGAAAACGAGCTTTTGGGTAAGGGGGTTGTTCTGTAATTAATGTAAATTAGTACGTAACCAAGTGTTCCGATAGGTCCCTATGGTGATAAATAATAATAATAATAAGTAGTTTTCCATCGGGTCTCTTGCCATCGCTCCGAACAATCCCAGAGGGTTCTAGGATTGCGGCCAGCATTTCAATATATTTTTTTAAATTATGATTATGTCAAAAATTTTACCACAGTATTATAACACGTGTTGGTGTTTTTTTTTGTCTCCATGTCGAGGAACATGTGGCACTTTATTCCTCGGGTCGGGATGCAAAAACGCACATTTAGTTTTTTCTTGATGTTGGTAAAATTTGATAAATGAAAACGGTTGTGATTGGAATCTGTATAAAAGTATCATCACGACCGTTTTCCTTTCGGGGTGGTCAGAAACCACGCTTATAAATCAAAATAATTTATTTCCATTGGTTCTCTCAAAACAACTTGGATACAGTCAGAACTAATAAAATCAATACAATTTTCAAAACATATGTACTAATCAAAGTGGTAATAATGGTTGGACCGTAAACAGGCAATAATCCATATTTATGTATGCTATGCACAACATTATTGCTACAAGCAAGTAAAACTAACTAACTTGGAAACTACTTAAATAAGATCGTGGCTGTAAAGAGGCCGCGTCAGTTTACATTCTAAATACTTAATGATTATGATGTATAGAAATTATATACATAACGTCAGATAATTTATAAATATATATAACAAAAATAATAATAAAAAAAAATAAAAAAAAATACGTCATCTTAAACATAAATTCATAGCTGTAAATGGGCCGTGTCATCTTATATTCTAATAGCATTAATGTTATAAGCGGATTCACATTTAGCCAACCTTACTATTGGCCAATCATGACAAGTGGCAAGCTCGTCGATGTTTCCAGCGTACCAAACTCGAGAAATATCACAAATAAATTAAATATTAATTAAATGTATTTATTTACATTATTAAATATATTTTTTGTGTCCCGACAAGGAATCTAACCCGGTGACTCCTAGTCTAAATCCACTTAACCGCTAGACCACGTAGGCAGGAGGGAGGAATTTGTATGTTTTTTATTTTTTAATTCTAAGCACGATATGTGACATTGCGACCACATGATGGTAAACAATACGCGATCTCCATGGATAGAAGCAACTGACGCCAGCTATAGACGGCCGATTGCTTGAAGGCTTGAATGACTCCAGGTTATAGGAATGGGGAAACACACTGGCTGGGAGAGCATTACACGTCTTCAGCGACAGATGAAAAAGAATAGAGAAGGGATAAGGTTGTGGAGCTCTTCAGAATACTACGTATAGCTTCTAGAACACGCTCAGGGAGTCACATCTTGTAGTGATGTTTCAGAGTTGTAGACACTGTAGTCATTCATCATCATTACAGCCCCTAGAACACAGCGTCCTAGATCTCCACTGCTGGAGATGGGCCTTCCAGAACATATATCTGGAGAACTTGGCCTACACTCGCCACGCTGGCCAGACGGCTTGGCGAGGATTTGATGTAAATTTTTATGACAATTAACGATTCCACAAGTTGGTATTAGTGGAAACGGGACCGACGGCTTAAAGTGCTCTCCGAGGCACGGGAACGGTGGTGTTGTAAATCTATGACAAATGTACTTAAGAAAAGTGTATTTCTTATTGGTACATGCCGGGGGGGTTTGAACCGACCTTTGTAGGATTTAAGGAACGCGTTCTTTCAACCGAGCCACCACCGCGCACTGTAGTATTGTCTACTATATTAGTAGATCCATACTAATATTATAAATGTGAAATAAGCTTGGTCTGTATGTATGTATGTTTGTCTCGCCTTCACGCTCTATATTACTGAACCAATTTTGAAAAAAAAAGGATGCCCATTTTTCTCAGAGAAATGGGCCCAATAAAATGTGCTCGTGTCATAATGATTTATTTTTTATATCATAGTTAATATATTGTGATACTTTTTTTTTCCTTAATTTTTTTTTTAAATAATGGATTTGATTCTAAGTTAATAACATTACAAGTACATTAAATATAAATTAAAAATAAACTAACCTATAAATAATTAAATAGTTTCTATCCCGCGAATTTAAAATTTAGTGTTTTATCTGTAATAAAGTACCTGATCATAATAAAGAACCTAATCATATTTCATACATAAATTTTAATCAATTGTTGAAGGAGTTCTTCGCGCGATTTTGCGTGGACATGTCAAGTGCAAGTTTTTGTTTTGTAAATTAATTTACTGTGGATATTATTGGTCAAAAGTGGTGATGTTTTGTTTAATAATGTGCTACAATGTAAATAATTATGGAAAACGATAAATTGTACTTTAAATATGGGGCACAAGTTGCAGTTTATTTTTTGCGGTTTTCCCGCGCTGTCAACTCCCATATTTTACCCGACATGTTTGAGCAGTGGATGGTTCCGCGAGTGACTCCAAGAAAAGCATCAAATTCTGCAGCATCTGGAATTTGATGATGACCTCATTAATTCATGAAAAAGAAAGATATATTACGTCAGACTTGGCTGTATGGGCTAGACCCTTTGCCTTCCCTATCATCTCATTCATCATCCATCGGGAGAAGAGAACCAAAAAAAAAAATCCTAATCAATTGACTATTTAATTAAATTAAAAAAAACACAAATAATTGTTATGATTATTGAATTGTATTAAGTTGAGGCACGCTGCAAAAAAGTTGGGGCCTGGTTTTGGGCAATCTCTTTTGGCAGAGATATTCCTTGGCTTCATAGGTTATATGACGTTATCATCTGACCACAACATATGACCCCACAGCCATCAAAAACCGCGCTTTTTTAAAGGGCAAGCTCGTCGATGATGTCTAGCGTAGGTACCAAACTCGAAAAATATCGCAAATAAATTAAATATTTTCTTTGTCTCCCGACTTAATGATTGTTTTTAAATAACATAACCTAAATATTGTTGCTCCAATTTCATGTTTCGAAGTGCCCACGTGCCACTTGGTACCTATAGGGGGATACCACCCCTGTAATATCGCGTACAGAAATAGTTACGGCACGGGACTGACGGGTAGACACATGTTTCTATATTTAGCTCCCTCAATGTAGTATCAAGGACGTTTCTAATGCATTACATCACACTCTTTGTCTTCGTTCGTCTAATGCCGTAATTAGCTTATTATATAAGTCTAGTACTTAAATTAATAGTGGCAATTGAACAGTGACTAGAATAATAAAATAACCACGAAACCTCAACAACATAAAAAAATGATCTATAATTTAAAACAGAAATAAATAAATATAAAAAAAACAAGCTCAATGGTTCAAAAGTTTGATTTGATTGACTACACTATTTATTTATTATTTAATTAAAATAATTTTATATATTTTATTACATGATGGTTTTAATTTGTCATGATTTTTTTCCGGAAAAGTTGTTTGTTTGTATTAATAGAATCACCGTCCATCACTGGCCAGCGTGGCGAATGTAGGCCAAATTCTCCAGTTCTGGAAGGCCCATCTCCAGCAGTGGACGTCTATCTGTAATGTATCACGTCAGAAACCATGTTTTTAAAGAAGCGGATTCACATTTTTGACCGCCTCCGTGGTCTAGTGGTAACAAACGTTGCCGTGAACTCGGGAGGTCGTGGGATCGATTCCCACAGGGGGCAAGATGTACATTGTATAATTTGTCTCGGTCTGGGTGTTTATATGTATAATATGTATATATTTACAAAAAAAAAAGTATATTATGTAGTTTATCAACCATCTAGTTTCCGAAACACAAGCCTCGTAGGTTACCACGGAAGCTAGATGGCGCTGTGTGACCTGTCTGAAAATATATATTATTATCATCATGACAAAAAAAAATGTTCCAACCAGGAATTAAAACATTAATACAAGCTGCGTTCGCGTGTTTTATTAGGAAGCGCTATAATAAGCAAAAGTTATAACTTCCCTTGCATTAAATTTCCCTTAAATCAAATCCCACATTTGCTGGCGACGTTATTTTTTGCTTTACATTCCTATAAAATGTTTATCGCCGAACGCCGCACATGTGCAAGCAGCCCTTGACTTCAGATTATTCCGAAACTACCAGATTGCCACCCCGGCAAAAAAATAAATCCATACCATATACATATACTGCTTGGAATGTTTTAAAGAGCAAATATTTTTATATTATGATCTAGAATAAAAATAAATAAATATGTATTTTTTTTTTTAATTATACAGTAATAAAATCTTAAGTTACGGTGCAGAGAAGTTATCCTAAAAATATCGCCACTCATACAGAGCCTAATCAAGTAGGTAGTGAAAGGTCGACGATCACACGAACGTTGACTTACGTAAATTTTTCTCTCTATTTCGTGTCTCGGTTGTAAGCGAGATTAATTAATAATCTTTGATCAACATTTTGACATATTCCACGTGATTGGTAGTTAGTTTTTCACTTTGGGTATTTAAGCCAATGACATGCTTCATAGTCATACTTTAAACATGTCAAAAGATAAACATTATTTCTGCAACCGGCCGTATAACTCCCCATCTTTTAAGTATTTATCTCGATAGATATTTTTTTATAATTTTAACGGGTCTTTACGCGATTTACCTTGGGGCATATTTCTCCCGAGGTTTCAGCCAAGTTGCATTGGCCGTGGTCACGGGTCGACTGAAGCTATGCGGTGTAGTCTAGTACATACTGGGCGGTAGATGTAAACCTACCCTCTTATCACTTTTAAAAGTTTTTAGAAATCACGACACTTACAATATCCTTGGCGACACCAATTGATTACTGGATTTCACAATGAAGATAGTGACGATCGGTGGAAAGTATCTTTGGGTCATTGGATCGATAGACATTGTTTTGTATTATGTATATATTTGTTCCTAAGGTTTGGCTGTCAGAGAATGTCTAGTGCAATAAAGATTTTAAATAAATAAATTATGTGCAAACTTCCAGTGTGACCACATTTTTTAATAATCTAAAAAATAACTGCCTTCGTGGTCTAGCGGTTAAGTCCGTGGATTTAGACTCGGAGGTACCGGGTTCGATTCCTGGTCGGGACACAAAAATATTTATTAATGTAAATGAATACATTTAATTAACATTTAATTTATTTGTGATATTTCTCGAGTTTGGTACGCTGGAGACATCGAGGAGCTTGCCACTTGTCATGATTGGCCTATAGTAAAGTTGGCTAAATGTGAATCCGCTTATAAGCGTGGTTTCTGACCACCCCGAAAGGGAAACGGTAGTGATGATACTTTTACTATGCTATACTTCTGAAAAATAACTAGAACACGTACAAAACATACGTCTATGGTCCACACCCTTATTGAAAAAAACTCCCGAATCCTTGAGCTGGTGATTAAACTCATCTTGAAAATCCAAATTTACAGTTATCGCCGTCATTTGAAGCACGACTTGCAGCTAAATATGTTTCTCTTTTGCGCTTATTAAAATTAAGAGTAAATGAATGAGATAGCATATTATTAAGTGTTTGCACTTTTAATGAAAAAAAAAAGCATGTGTACGTCGCGACGTTTTGATTATTTTTAGTTTATCTGCTTTAATTTTTATTGCTGTTAAAGTTTTGAAATTCAAGTGGCTTGTGTTTGTAAATTTGGATATTTGTTTGATGTAATGGAAAGTCTGTTAATCGACAAAGTTTTGGATTTACGCCGATAAGATAAAGACTAATAAAAAAAAAATAAAAAAAATACATGTCAAGTAAAATTTTTTGTTTTGTAAATTACTTTAGATAGATAAATTCTTTATTGCACAAAAAATAAAAAACATTCCAATGTACATAGGCGAGCTTAATGTCTAGGCATTTTCTAACATCTAACCTTTGGGAGATTGAGAAGAGAGTGTGGGTGCATGTGTATAAGAATATTTAGAAACTATGATTTAAAATTACTAACTAAAATACTATATCGTACAACAATAAAATACATATATAAATAATAATATATTTTATACTTATATAATATACATAATTATATAATATACGTACACAATATATATATATGATACATCATACATATTGTCATCATACATGTCACTTTACTGTGGATATTGTCAGTCAATAGTGGTGTTGTTTTAAAAATTAAAATTATAGACTAAAATAAATGGCACATGCCAAGTCAATAATGAATTCGTGACTCAAAAGAAATAAATTTAGAAAAATAAAAAAAAACTAATAAATTAAATAACTTATCAGAAGTACTTATTACTAGTTAAATTATGTTAATAAGATTACGATCTAAATAAATATAAGGACAAGAAAGAATTTGGGCCAAAGGATCAATCCTTGGCACTTTGCTCATTGGCAACGATTTGGAGCAATTTTTAATAATAATTTAATTTAGTTTTTTCTTTATTTTAGTTTTTAGTTGTATTTTTAATTTAAAAATAGTTTTTTTTTAATTAATAGTAATTTATGTTTGAAAATTTTAGTTTACTTAATAATTTAGTTTTTTTTAAATCATTGTACCTTACTTCCTTCGAATAAATAAAATTAAGTAATGAGATTTGCTCAATGATTTTATTAAATATTGTTTATAATTGCATTATTGTTCAGCTTATGCTTAGTTCATCGGCTTCTTTGAGTTAATGCTGCGTACACGGCAATTTGATACGCGTTGGCGGAATGAAACACTTTCTTGAATTACAGGGTTTTATAATTTACGTATAATTTCATTGCAAACATTGACTTAAAGGTGAGAACTGTGCTTTGTTTTAATAGAAGAGGGATGTGCAGAAAAATGACTCCGAGAAAAACCAACTAGTGTGTGAAAGAAGAAGGATGACAAACGTGACGATAAAGATTGATGATGAAACTCTAGAACAAGTAAATAATATAAAAGAATTACAATATTAAATAAACTATATTAAAACAAAATCTAAATTTAACCTAAATAATAATAATACATAGAAAATAAAAATACTTACAAAAAAATAGCTCCTCCAAATCGCTGTCTTGTGGCATGGTGCCCAATACACTAGCAGCATTTCCCCTTTGAATGATGATACTTAATTTTTGGGAGAAAAAACTGCCAGCCCTATTGTCACCAGAGACGTCAATGAGCCTTGGAACAATTTCTTTATAAAAGGCTTTAAGTTCCGATCCCCACGGGCCCATCGTTTCTACAGCAAACGTCGAAAAAAAGTAACTATTGCAAATAGTTTCATATTTTCGACGCTTGCTGATCTGCGCTTGTTCCGCTGAACTAGTAAATTAAATTATATATCTGGGCAGTGTTTTCACTGCAGATGGAAAGTATGATTCTTCTTCTTAGTCGCTACACTCTTGGCAGAGTGGTCGTGGTCGTCACTTGAGTGTCAGTGGCACGCTTAACAAGTCGTCGCCACTCGTCTCGAACTGCAGCCTTCCTGGAGCACTCGTGTAGGGGGTGATCCATTGCTGCTTTAACCTGGTCAGTCCATCTCATCGGAGACCTACCACGCATTCTCTTGCCATCGACTTTTCCCTGAACTACAAGGCGCTCAATGGATGTATCTCCACGCCGTGATACGTGTCCAAAGAAAGTGAGAATGCGTGATTGCACGATTGAGGAAAGGCGTTGTCCTATCTCCAGTTCCTCCAGGATGGATTTGTTGGTTCGGAACTCCGTCCACGATATGCCCAACATTCTCCGCCAACACCACATTTCTAGAGCATTAATACGTTTTATTTCAGTTTCGCGCAGGGTCCACGTCTCTGCAGCATACAGGAAAATGGGGAACACAAGAGCTCTGACCAGCCGGATTTTAGTAGCTTTCGTAATGTTTCGGTTCCTCCATATTTTCTTAAGCTTCTCCATAGCAGACCTCGACACTGCCATACGACGCTTAATTTCCTCCTCGCATCCACCGCCATTCGATATCAATGCTCCCAGATAAATGTATGATTGGACAACATCGCATTTTGCTATCTGTTTAATTTCTGGCCAGTTATCGTTGGCACGGTCTACAAAAATACAACCGGTCCTTCGCGCCATTTTGCGAGGACAATATGGAAAGTATGATAGGGATGTTGAAAGAAGAGTGAACGCGGGAAATAGTGTTCGCCAGTCGAATTGTCAATGATAAAGCTCGACTCGCCATACACAATGCCATGCTTGTACCAACACTTATGTATAGAAGCAAGACGTGTATATGTCAGAATACGCATGAGAGTAGAGTTAATGCAGTAGAAATGAGGTTATTGCGTCGGATATGCGGCGTAACGTTAACGGACCGCATACGTAATGATAAAATACTCAAATAGATAGGTATGAAAGAAAATAAGGCCGGCTTGACTGAGCATGACGGCAATTCGAGCCTGATTCCGAAATGTGTGGAAACTTTCCCGCCCCGACAGACTGAGCAATATACCATGATCAGTTCCGCCTACCACCTATGTACATCTTTGTGCGTGCAATAACTCATTTCGATTGAGTTAAGACAACGAGAATAGTCCAGCTGGATTGATCCTGTGATATCGCCGCTATTGGTTTGATCCTTGTCAAAACAAAACGAATCCTTTGATCAACCCCTCTTGTTATATTCTCAGAATACACTAATGATTTTGTGAGAAAAGCTTTAAACACTTTTTACTTAGTACTTAGAAGTATACACATATGATTACAAGAAGGTACATGATCACACGATCTGTTGAGCTAATGTTTTTTTTTTTTGGTTTGTGTTAGGGAAGGTAAAGGGTCTAGCCCATGGATGCACAGACCGCGGCCCGCGGGCCGCATGCGGCCCGTGGGTCGAATACTGGTGGCCCGCCGACAGCAAAAATAATACTCTCGTGCATTCGAAAAATATTGAATTCTATTCCAGAATAAAACAAAAAAAAAATATGTTCGAAAAGTAATGTGAAACTCGCGCGCGCGCAATTTGAATCTAGCGCCCAAAATTGCTAAGTCAAGTAACATCGCTCGCTATAGAAATCAAGAATTTTCTAGCGCGGTGAGCAAGCGAGATAGATATAGTCCCGTATTCCCTATTGCTCGCGTATCTACACGAAGCTTCCAGAGTCGTTTGCGCGGTATAAAAATCACGTTAACCGCAGCGGCCGAACAGTTCGCTTTTCATTTGAGTGAAGTGTCAACTACAGAAAGAAATAAGCGCGAAAATACAAAGCGAAGTAATAAGTGATTGAGAATAAGTGCAGTTTATTAGTGTTTTTGGGAGGCAATAGTTCTAGTGTAGATTTTAACTCGACTAGCCGGTGTCATATATTTTGATCCACATTCAACGTAGATTTCCTGTTGCAGTGTTAACCCGTCAAGTGCCGTGTATAATTGTGTTGTGAAAACGTAAGTAAAACTCTGTTATTAATAAGTGTTTCCCTACCTATTTAATCAATTTTAGCTTTAATGTTGGCTAAATATTAAAATAAACAAAGAAATTACTATTTTTATAAGAATTTCTCTAACTGTAATAATTACGTCATTATTTCAGATAAAATCTGTATAAAAATCTTAAAATTTCTGAGAAATAATATTTAATCAATTATTTTTGATAATTTAAAAAAGGATAGGTAATTTAAGTGGGTACTGTAATTGTTTTTAGGTGCTGTGTTAATCCTAGCCAGGATTAGAACGCAACATGGAGAAGCCAGGACCTAGTAAAAAACGTAAGGTTAAAGATGAAAATCGGCAGTTTCAAGAAATTTGGACTGAGAAATACTTTTTTGTATGGTCGCATAACAAAGTCGTTTGTTTAATTCTGTTGCGATTGCAAAGGATTATAATGTAAAAAGGCACTATGAAACGCAGCATCCTTCTTTTACCAAGTTTACAGGCGAATTAAGAAAGCAAAAAATGTTGTCTTTAAAACGGGAGCTTATTGGTCAGCAAGCTATGTTTACAAAACACATTCAAGATTCAGAAACGGCTACAGAAGTTAGTTATGAAATTTCTCGAATGATAGCAAAGCGAAGTCGCCCCTTCAATGATGGCGATTTTGTAAAAGAATGCATGGAAATTGCCGCTAAGAAAATGTGTCCAGAAGCAGCAAAAAAGTTTGAGAAAATTCAACTGAATCGTATGACTATCCAAAGACGAATTATGTCCTTGTCAGGTAATATTGCGGAACAATTAATTGAAAAAACTAAGATCATGGAATTTTTTTCATTAGCACTCGACGAATCGACTGATATTAGTTCCACAGCTCAACTTCTCATATTCATACGAGGTGTTACTCAAGATTTTGAAGTCTTCGAAGAGTTATTAGGAATGTGTTCATTGAAAGGTCAAACCAAAGGAGTTGATATACTCAATGGACTTTTGGACGAGTGTTCAAAAACTGATTTGGACTTATCTAAGTTATCGGGAGTTGCGACTGACGGTGCTCCTTCCATGATTGGTATCAATTCCGGGCTAGTTACTTTGCTGAAAAAGCACCTGCAAGAAAAAAACATAAACACTGAAGATCTCATGCAGTTTCACTGCATTATACACCAGGAAGCCCTCTGTTCTAAAAAAAATGAATTTCAAAATGTAATGAAAGTAGTAGTTTCGACTGTAAATTTCATAAAATCACGAGGACTCAATCACAGACAATTCAAACAATTCATTGATGACATCGAAAGCGAATACGGAGATTTACTGTATTATACAGAAGTAAGGTGGCTAAGTCGTGGATTGACACTGGAACGATTTCTAAATTTAATAGAAGAAATTGGAATATTTCTGGCGGAAAAGCAAAGGGATGTCCCGGAACTTAAAAATCCTGATTGGTTGTGTGATTTAGCTTATTTAGTTGACATTACAAATCATTTGAATGTCTTGAACACACGGCTTCAAGGCAAAAATCAACTGATATCCCAGCTCTATGCTCATGTAACATCCTTTCAATGCAAGCTGACACTTTTCAGATCACAATTGAATTCTGGAAATTATAATCATTTTCCGAATTATAAGAAAATGGCTGAAAAATTCAACAAAACTGCGATTAATTTCAGTTATGTAGAAAAGCTAGATATTTTGATTCAATCTTTTGAAGACAGATTTTCGGAGTTTAAAAAAGTGAAACCTCTGTTGGACATATTCAGCAATCCTTTCACTATTTCAGTTGAAAATGCGCCAGAGTCAATGCAGTTAGAAATTATCGACATTCAAAATGACCAAGATTTACGCAACAAATTCAACGAAGGAGACTTGCTGAACTTTTACCGCTGCATTGATAAAAATATGTACGAAGAGTTGCGCATAAACGCTCTGAAATGTGCCAGCTTATTTGGTTCTACCTATATATGTGAACAAACTTTTTCAATACTAAATAATAATAAAACAAAAAATCGAAACCGCCTTGCAAATGAAAGTTTGGAAGCAGTTTTACGTGTTGCTACAAGTAAATTTGAGCCAAATATAAAAAAGATTGTAAGCACTATGCAGTGCCACGCTTCAAATTAATAATTTCTTTTTTAATTTTAATAAATTTTTATCAATTCTTTATTGTCTTTAACTACCTATACCTACTTCTGGCGGCCGGCCCGCTATCAGTTCATGATTTGGCCGAGTGGCCCCTAGTATTAATAAGTCTGTGCAACCCTGGTCTAGCCCATACAGCCAAGTCTGACGTAATATATCTTTCTTTCTTATGAGTTAATAAGGTTATCATCATATTCCAGATGTTGTAGAATTTGATGATTTTGTTGAAGTTACTCGCGGCATTATAGCCCATCGCGGGAAAACCGCAAAAAATAAACTGCAACTTGTGTCCATATAATGCCCAATTTATAGTTTTCCATAATTATTCACATTGTAGCACTTTATTAAACAAAATAACACCACTTTTGACTAAAGTAATTTACATAACAAAAACTTGCACTTGACATGTCCGCGCAAAATGGCGCGAAGGACCGATTGTATTTTTTTTATATCTATCTAATTTTTTTTATGTTTGTGTAACGGAAGGCAAAGGGTCTAGCCCATACAGCCAAGTCTGACGTAATATCGTCCGCGCAATTTGGCGCGAAGAACCGTTTTTTGTTTTATTTTAAATTATTTGTGTGTGTATTAATATCTTCAAGACTATGTTTCTTTTTTTATTTTGTTCGAATATTTGCCTCCGAAGTCTATCGGTTAATTCTGTAGATTTAGACGTGGTGGAACCGCGTTCGATCCCGGTCTGGACACAATAGTTCATTTAATTTATTTGTGATATATCTCGAGTTTGGTACGAGACATCGACAACCTTGACACCTATAGAAAACTTGGCTAAATATGAATCCGCTTCTTTAAAAGCGTGGTTTCTGACCACCCCGAAAGGGATACAGTCGTAATGATACTTTTTTTAACTAAAATATATTATAATAATAAATTTAAAAAATATATTAAAAAATAATTATAAATAAAACTATTCTACAAAATAATCCTGGGAGGGTACCTAAAATGCTCGCCGCATTTCCTCGTTGAATAATAATGGAAATATATTGTTTTAGGTAGTTATGGCATTTGGGGTCGCCACACTCTTGATAAATTCGTTTACCCAGCTCTTTCACGAATTTGTGGGTATCAAGAGAATATATAATAATAATAAATATTTCCAGACAGGTCACACAGCGCCATCTAGATTCCGTGGTGAGCTACGAGGCTTATGTTACGGAAACTAGATGGTTGATAAACTACATATTATACTTTTTTTTTTTTTGTAAATATATACATATAAACACCCAGACCGAGACAAATTATACAATGTACAACTTGCCCCCGGTGGGAATCGAACCCACGACCTCGTTTCACGGAAACGTTTGTTACGGAGGCGGTCCATATTGTTTGAACCCCAAATGCCACAAAGTTATAGTTTTGTTTAATGCTATTATAAGGGTATTTTATGTGCTTTTTAGATTCGGCTGTATGAGCAACCGAACCGCCTTTTTTGAAGTAGACGAATTTTGCAAGCGGCAAAGGTGGAATCCTAGATATTGTATTAATTAATAGTGAAAGAGCTGGGTAAATAATTTTATCAAGAATGTGGCGACCCCAAATGCCATAACTACCGTAAACAAAACATTTCCATTAATATTTAATACAATGCGGCGAGCGTTTTAGATACCCTCCCAGGTGGCAAGCCCTTAGTTAATTTTGTAGAATAGCTTTATTTATTATTAGTTTTTAATATATTTTATTATTAATTTGAAATTTATTATTAATTTAATTTATTTGTGATATTTCTCGAGTTTGGTACGCTGGAGACATCGACGAGCTTGCCACTTGTCATGATTGGCCTATAGTAAAGTTGGCTAAATGTGAATCCGCTTATGTATAAGCGTGGTTTCTGACCACCCCAAAAGGGAAACGGTCGTGATGATACTTTACTTTACTAATTTTAAATTTAGTATCTCAATTTAAATTATTACCCGAAGGGCTTTTGGCACTCTGGGATTGTGCGGAGCCATGGCAACTTGGCAGGTCTCTGGTGTGGGATGCGACGTGTGTAGCACATTAGCTCCATCTCACATCCAGGTAACCTCGTCAGGGGCGAGAAGTGCGACGTTTTCTGCTGAGAACCTCAAGTTGTTCAAATACGTTAACCTCAGTTACAGGTTACGAATTTGCGCCGTTTAGGGTCGAGACGATGGGCCCATGTGGACTCTTAGCAAAGCGCCTGGTCAAGATGTCAAAGTTATTATTAGTATTAGGTATTTCAAGGTCACAGCTCATTACTTAAGCCTGTGGTAAAAGGAATGATTGTAGTCACATCCGCTGGTCGTCTTTGCTACGAGGTGTGTACGATTTGTGTGTTTACAATTGGATCAAAAGACCGCCTGCAACACTTCGGCTTTACGACCGGCTCGGAGATCAACACTTTTATCATTGTCTTCACATCAACACTTTTATCATATTCAATAATTTATCTCGTCCAAGAACCGACCTCGTCTCTCGCGCTATAAATCATAGCCATTCACACTACACTAATATCGTAAATGGTAAAATTGCTTTGTATGTATGATTCGGCTTCACGCCTTTATTTATTTATTTAGCAGTTCCTGACTCCGTGGTTGAGTTCGTAGATTTAGACGTTGAGGTACTGGGTTGGATTCCCGGTCGGGAAACAATGATTTATTTGTGATATTTCTTGAGTTTGGTACGCTAGAAACATCGAAGAGCTTGCCATTTATCACGATGGGCCTTTAGTAAAGTAGAGAGAGAGTAGTAAACCAGTCTATTGTCGGTCGTAAGCCCGAGTTACCATTCTTCTCATCTCTTACCGATAGACCCGGCACCCACACGGTGAATCCAAGGAATACTTAGTTTTTCTTCTTAGTAAAATAGACGAAAATTGTTATAAATGTTTTTGATATTATTTCAAAAGTAAGGTAGGTATATGTATAAGTGAAAATACAAGTATGTCTAATATGTTCGTAATTTTATCCTAGACTTGAAATATCATTGAATATATTGGATTGGAAAGCAGCTTTACAATAAATAAAAAATTGGCCGGTTGTAGGTAATGTTGAATATGCAAATTTTGCTAATGGAGTAACACTTTGGTTGTATTTAACGAGTTTCATTTGATTAAAAGAAACAATAAAAACAAATCGATACAGCTGGAGCTACATAATGTTGCGTACACACACACACCAAACTAACAATAGCGAACGCTTCTTTGTTCGCTGGCGTTCTGGACCAACTTTACCTATGTACTAGTATAGCACTTTTAAGATTCTACCATCTAACTGGCGGCGCTAGTGTTCGTATGGCACTGTTATATACATATGTTTGTTCCTTTGTGACTCACTGGAGACCAAACGCCTCGGCTGATTTTGATGATTCTAATGATGATGACGTCACTAGATTATTTATTATAAACTTTATTGCACAAAGTACAAAGGCGGACCTAATGCCGCTAGACATTCTATACTGGTCAAACCTTTGGGACAACTAAAGCAGTTATGACAAGATAAGGCAGGTGCTATCAAAACTAATAGAAAAATATTAGACTTCAATATATACTAGTGAATAAATACCTATTTACATACTAATACATACACAAATACATACAAATAAAACTACATACATACGTTCTATGAATGTACATAAATATAATATACCCACTATATAATGACTATAATGAAAGAAATAAATATAGCAGAGAGTGTATCAAGCTTATGGTAAATTTAAATAGTGCGCATAGACCAGTTTCTTAAATAGTGTTCTATTTGGACCTTGATGGATGTCCACCGGTAACTGATTCCAAAGATGCACAGCCACCACCGCAAACGACTTGGAAACGAATGCGGTGTGAGGAAGGAGAGCGTGGAGTTAAAAGAAGAACGTAAAGTTCAAGTTCAAGGCACAAAGGAAATTTCTCTTTTAAATATTCCGGTGTATTACGCTCATTTAATACTGAGTACAACATGCAGAGAATCCTACGGTTCCTGCGATTACTTACCATCACGCGAGTGTCACTGAAGATATGACATTAATCAAATTTCATTAAGGCGACAACCAGACGTCATATTGTGGTAAGTAAAAAATGAATGGACCCATTGTTGGGAAATGAGAAGATTTCAAACTGTATCGGTTTTTATTGGGTCCTGACTGTTAAAGTCGCTAGGTAATAATATATATATATATATATATATATATATATATATATATATATATATAATTATTTCAATAGTATAGTTTAAGCGTTTATCAAACTTTTTGGTGACGACAAGGGTTCCCCATGTATTTTTCTTTTTAGCTTTCTATTCGAGATTTTTTTACGTAGTCGGGTTTTTCATGTGGTGAATTATTCCACAAACTACGGCAACAACTCCAAATGAATTAGAAATAAAACAGAATTATGCGAAGAATCAACTATAGAACCATGTCGCTGTTAAATAAATCAGTCCCTATTTTCTTTCGGCTTTATGAAGCGAAGTGTTTTTTTTCCTGTTTTTTTGTTTGCGTTGGTACGCAGCATAAGTAATGCAACAGGGGCGTGGTGTATGTAATAAAGGCAGTCCATTAACTGCTTCTAGGTCTTTATAGGTGTTTTGCGGACCGCTTTAATTATTGCTAAAACGTGCTGCATTACCGCGTGAATGATGACCGTTATAGACACGCCTCTGACCACCATCGCTGCAAAGTTTCAAGTGATAAAAAAAATATAAATTTACACACTTAAAGTATTTATTTATTCATTTCCACAGCACATTACAGAACATAAAGGTTAGTACATAATTGAGTTTATACATTGGCCAAATTAGGAAACATACTTTATTATTATTATGAATTTAATTTTAATTTGACTCGGCCACTGTACAGCCACGAAATTAATTTAATTTAAGTTAATTTGATTTTATTATAATTAGACATTATATTATAATTATTTTAGATTATAAGTTGATACGGCCTCTATACAGCCACGAAATTGTTATTGTATTTTTTTTCATTTTTTATTAAGTTTACTAAGTTAACACGGCCTTTATAAAGCCACAAATTTAGGTTAAGCTGCAGTACTTGTTTATGGCACCAATATCACTTACTTATTTCGGTCCATCCATAATTTAATTTTTATTTAATTTAAATAATATTGTATTTTATTTGTAAAAATTGACAATATCCGAGTGTTACCTGTGAACCAAATGGAAATAAATAATTTGAATTTGAATTTTACCTACTGATACTTAGGTGTCAAAAAAAAAGAAGAAAAAACAGAAGAAATACAAATAAAAGATATAGAAATTCAATTACTAATTAAATCAACACAATTTTCAAAACATATGTACTAATCAAAGTGGTAATAATGGTTGGACCGTAAACAGGCAGTAATCCATATTTATGTATGCTATGCACAATTGCTATAAGCAAGTAAAACTAACTAACTTAGAAACTACTTAAATAAGATCGTGGCTGTAAAGAGGCCGTGTCAGTTTACATTCTAAATACTTAATAATTATGATGTATAGAAATTATATACATATGTCAGATAATTTATAAATGTATAAAAAAAAAAACAAAAAAAAAAAAAAAAAAAGACGTCATCTTATAATCTAAATACCAATAATGATATGTCAATTAAACATAAATTCGTAGCTGTAAATGGGCCGTGTCATCTTATATTCTAATAACATTAATGTTAATTAATATTCGTGGCTGTAAAATGGCCGTGTCACCTTACTTACAATCTAAATAAAAAAGGTTGGTTTTATTAAACTACTCGGCGTTATCATTCAATCACATCACGGCAAGTTAAGGTCACACTACTCGCCGCTTTTCGGTTTAGAAATCGCGCGTTCGACGAAAAAATTAATATACGTGATACCCCCTCTTCTTCCCATTTCGAGCCTCACGCGATGAATGGACGGCCCCTAGCAAGGGTAGCTTATTCAATTGGCAAGCCGCAGATACAGTAAAGGAATCAGTGTATCTGGTTGAGGAATGAGAAGGAATCTTAAGTTGCTTATTGTAAAGAGGAGCGAAGGACATATGTTTATGTAAGATCTTATAGGATGTCAATTTTAATTCTTATTAGAATCTGACACTCATAATGTATATGTACGTAGTAAGTTTCATATAGGGAGATACTCTATGGAACTGATCTCGTTGGAATCTTGACAGCATAGTAATTCAAACCGTCGTTATCATCAACACAGCCCCTAGAAATTAAAAGATGAACCTTCTAGAACATGTTCCTGGAGAATTTGGCCTACACTCGCCACGCTCTGGCTAGACGTATGGACAAAGATCTGATTTTTTAATGACAATTTATTGTTGACGTCATTTTACACATTCGTTAATGTTGAAGCGATTTGAATCGTAGTGGCCAAGGATGACAGTTTTCAACCGACGTCCTATGTGTCACACCGTTTTTAAGAAAACAACTGTCAAACTTCTCCTGCGTTCGGTCAACGGAAGCATCAAAACTAATTGCGATAGGCCTAATACCCGTATGCTAAGACGTTTCCTTAAATGATACTCTACTCAACCATTCCTTTCAGCAGTCAAATTCCCTTGAAATCGTTATTCTTAGTTGTAAACTCTCCAACTCCCGTAAGGCAAAGGTGTTACCATTTTAAATATTTCCGATAAGATAAAAAAAAGCTGGCAACATTAAAAATTGCGTTTCCATATTCTAAATATATTATTATGAATATTAATGTAACACGAATATTATTTATATTTTTTTTTACCCCTAACGTGACAATTGTATTATCCAATTTATTTACTAAGTTTCGATAGAATAGAATAGATTTCTATTTCCAGATGTCCTCTACAAGTTTCCATCATGACTCGATGTACAATAGTTTTCATTATAGCTGTTAGCATTATTACGACCCTATGTCCTAACATCAGTTAACCGACCACGGAGGAAAGCCTCTTCGCGGTCGGCTAATAGTTTTATATTTAAGTGTATTTTTTGTACCGTCGCGTCATGTCTTACTTCACTAGCCAGGGTACCCTGAGTCATCCTACAACGGGCCTCGGCCCCAATAATAGCGAAGTCTATTAAGGTAGGAGTAATAATTGATTTTTGCACCCCTAATTTAGTCATCACGATAGATAGTCATTCAAATACGATAAGGGTGTCGATAGCAATTAATAGACACACGTTCTGTTTCGCACGGGATGTAAAGATTTATTACTGTGGTTTTAATTATTACATCTCAATTTGGACAAATTTGTAAGCTCATTCTGTTGACCTAATTTTTTGACCGGGTCATCAGTCCTCAAAATCCATGCTCGATCGAGCCGATCTTACATTACCAGTAATAATATAATAATAATAATATATTCAATTTAACAGATAATTACAATCCATTAATCCAATCGTACTAAAATTTTATGTTAGTGCATTATTAATACTTATTTGTACACGTGTCAATTTGTGTGAATCTTCATAAAGTGATACTGTATTGGACAGTCCACTTTATCCGATATGACCTTAAGCATATTGTTGGTGCTGCCTCTAATTCTATTGACTAGAGATGCAGTGCGTTTACGCATGATAGCAGAAAAACTATCAACACGATTCTCTGCAAACATTCCGGACGCACTGCAATAACGTGGCAGCCCCAACAATACCCTGTGTGTAATGAATGTGTAAGGAAACATAACATAGCCTAATACAAACTATATATAGAAATAATATATAGTTTGACTACAATTACTGACTACAAATAAAACTTTGACCACATTTGTAAAGGAAGGGCAAAGCACGAAAACTAAATGCAAGCCCACCTCGATCCTTGGCGCCGCATCAGACTGGAAAATTCTCATGGATACATTTGAACACCATTATAGGATCCCAGATGAACTAGCTGTATCAGCCTATAGGCCAGACATCTTAGTGTTTTCTCGGAACTTAAAAAAAGTTATCCTTATTGAACTTACCGTTCCGTGGGAATCAAATATTCCAAAAGACCACAACATGAAGTCGAATAAATATTATGATCTCACAGAAGAAATGATCAGGAACGGATTCAAGACTCAGCTTTACGCAGTGGAAGTTGGTGCAAGAGGAGTTCCAGCAAAATCTTTGCATCACTTACTGAAAGAATTGGGCCTAAGCAGGTCTGCCGTCAATACATCTATGGAACGAGCTTCCAAGACGGCACTAACGGAATCATACAGTATTTGGTTGGGTAGGGAGAGAAGTAGAATGGTGGATGGTGAGCGTATTATCGCGAAATAGAAAAAAAAAAGGAGGCCTCCTTTTCTTAAACCAGCCAATTGTCGGTCGCAAGCCCGAGACACCATTCTTCTCATCTCTTACCCACACACGATGGACCCGGCACCCGCACGGTGAATCCATGGAATGCTTAGAAATTTGTCTTCTCTTCTCTTTGTCTTCTAACATGGCCATTTACAGCAGTAATTATTTATTTAATTGTGACATATTATAATAATAAAATTTGAATATATTCTTGACCAAGCTCATTTGTAGCTGCTTAATTAATACTTTATTATTATTTATTTTTTAATCTTAGTATAGGATTTTGACAAGGCCTCTTTACAGCCGCTTTAATTAAATTAATAATTAGCTTTATATATATTTTTTGACATAATATATAATTTATTTATTTATTTAAAACTTTTTGCACTATGTACAAAGGCGGACCTAATGCCGCTAGACATTCTTACTCGGTCAACCTTAGGGACATTACGAACATTATAATATTATATATAATAATAATAATAAATATAATAAATATTTCCAGACAGGTCACACAGTGCCATCTAATTTCCGTGGTAAGCTACGAGGCTTGTGTTACGGAAACTAGATGGTTGATAAACTATATATTATACTTTTTTTTTTGTATAGATATACATATTATACATATAAACACCCAGACCGAGACAAATTATACAATATTATTATTATTATTATATATATATATATATATTACTGACAAGGCTATATTACAGCTGTATAATTTAGTTTTATTGCAAATATTAATGTTTTTTTTTTTGTTTTTTTGTTTCTCTTTTATTTAATTTTCCTCTGACACTGCTTTAACCTGCAGTTCTGTTCCTTGCCTTATAGCCCTCTCCAGGCTGGACAAATGTGTTGTACTTGTGTTTGTGACCTTAGACTTGGCCGCATTCCGCTGGGAATGTATAGCGGTAAATGAAGAATATATCAAAAACGTGAAGGAACTTGATGAAGATACCCTGCATCTTTTAAAACTGAACGAACTTATTTCAGAACCCGAGGTTCGCCAAATATAGTAGGAACTCGTGTTGTACTCCCCGTTACTAGTAAGGAAACAGTTTAAATGTAAATTAATAAATAGACTGCCTAATAAAGAATAAACTGCCTTCGTGGTCTTCCGGTTATGTCCGTGGATTTAGACTCAGATTTATTTGTGACATTTCTCGAGTTTGGTACGCCTGAAGACATCGACGAGTTTGCCACTTGTCATGATTGGCCTATAGTAAAGTTGGCTAAATGTGAATCCGCTTATTTATAAGCGAGGTTTTTGACCACCCCGAAAGGGAAACGGTCGTGATGATACTTTACATTTTCTAATAAATAGAATCCCGCGGCAGCACCCGCACGGTAAAATTAATAGCTTAGCAATTACTCTCAAAAAACTAGTACGTAATAAAGTTTTATTTATCACATAGATATTTTAAAAATGATTTACAACTGGCATTGAAATTTCGAATCGGACGCAAAAAATCGAGGCAGCGATTAAAATTATTGTTACCAAATTTTAAACAATGAATTTCGGCCCATCTTTAGTTTATTATCGCAAAGGAAATGAATAGATATTGACTTTGGGTAATTCCATGGAATTTGAGCCTGTGAAATGAAAACAATGGCGTACAATACAATAGACTAAAACATGTGGCTGCAACGGGACATCATCCTAGATACATTATTGAAATAACAATTATTGATGCTGGAAATTTTAAAAACACAATTTAAATTTGTTTATGGGACAAACAGTTTTTCTTCTTTCAGTTGTAGTTCTTCAGGGTTAACCCTATTTAGCGGGCATTAATCTCGGCAGGCGTCGACCCGCTGGTTTCTTGATTTACCCCGGATTGATGCGGGGGATTGAAGGGGGCCACTGTAGGGTATGTGGCACCTGCGAGGAATTCACTCTTTGTAGGGTATATTACGCTGCGTTGGGAGAAAAGTAATTATGACGATGATTGCGGGTTACGCCTCGAGCCCCAGGATCTCCCGGGGCAGGCGGCTTCCATCTGGTGGCCGTGTGTGGAGAGGTGCGATGCCCCGAAGATGGTCGAAGCGGCTGCGATCGGCTCGATCGAACATGGACTTCGAGAGCCTGGCCACGAACCGCTCGATCCATCTTCAGGTCATCGTGGAGTACGGTGTTGCGCACGAACCACGGAGCGCCGACTGTAGCGTGCAAGGAGATATTCTGTTGGGCCTGGATTTTGCCCGCTATGGATGGCGCCACCAGGTGGTGCCACGCTGGTGCGGCGTAGGTCAGGCGCGAGCGGACGAACGTCTTGTAGATATTGACTCGGGGTGGTAACGACGAATGCAGCTACCTTGCTATGTTGAACGCTGGACGAGGTTGCTTGGATATGAGATGGGGTTAATGTGTCGCATACCAATCAGAAACCTCTGTTTATTTGTCTATCACTGCATTATTGCTGTTCTGATTTTGATAAAATTTATCAGACATGATCCTTGGAACCCTGGAATGGAGATGAGGTATTTGGATTCCTCGCCAACCCGTCTGGCCAGCGTGGCCATATAATATATATAATATAAGGGTATTTTTTGTGATTCTAGTATTACTTTTCTACAATAATTCGTTGCAATTTTAAAATGATATTTTAAATTGCAACAGAACATACTCGTAGATAAAGAATAGGAAACGACTGCTCGAACGAAACACAATGTAAATGAATCGGTCACTTTGACTTATGTTTAAGGACCGGTTTATACAACAAATGTTTGTCGATTACAATCCCGAGACACCAGTCTTCTCTCTCTCCCACACATTGCACGATGTATCCTAAGATTGATGTTTTTTTCTTCTTGAAAAAAAAATGCAAATAAAGTATCATTACGAACGTATCCTTTGGGTATATCATAAAACAAGTTCCTTTTATTTATTTTAAAGAGGCGGATTTACACCTCTGTTAACATGTTATAAATACCAATGCACGTAACGTAAGAGTTATTAATGAAAATGCTTTTTTGGTGTCTTAGTATAGGCAATAGCGTTTAACTAATTAATTAAAAAAAATAACCCGTCTCAGTAAAAAGGAACTTTAATTAATAACTGAAAAGAAATAAACAAAAAATTCAAAGAAAAGATTCCGTGGGCAAAAAGTTTGATAACAGTCGGAACTGTTAAAGTCCGTATGTAATAAAATATTTAAAATTATTTCAATGGTGTAGTTAAGCGGTTATCAAACTTTTAACACGGAATCTTTGGCCTTGTTTTTTTTGATATTAAGTTTTTATTTATTTCTTTTCAGTTTTAAATTAAAGTTATTTTTTTTAATTAATCTTTTTAGTCATCGCTGTCTGTTACTGGTCAGTATAAATAAGAAATGATACAAGGAACATCAACATGATTTTCAAATACCTATTCGATGATACCCCACTTAATATTGTTCGTCGACTTTAATTTGTTTAATGCCATATCTTTAGCGACACTTGCGTCATAAAGACGAATCGATTGACGTGAGAATCATCATCGGCCAACGCGTTTGGTTTCCAGTGTGCCACAAAGGAACAAACATACATATATGCCGCCTCCGTGGTCTAATGGTAACAAACGTTGCCGTGAACACGGGAGGTCGTGGGTTCGATTCCCACCGGGGGCAAGTTGTACATTGTATAATTTGTCTCGGTCTGGGTGTTGATATGTATAATATGTATATATTTACAAAAAAAAAGTATAATATGTAGTTTATCAACCATCCAGTTTCCGTAACACAAGCCTCGTAGCTTACCACGGAAACTAGATGGCGCTGTGTGACCTGTCTGGAAATATTTATTATTATTATTATATATATAGGCTAATATACACGCGACCCTTCTTTCCGTCGGGTAAAAAGGGCCCGGTCATTGTTTATTAGTCAATGTTCGTACAGCTTTTGTATTCCACTTTATCGTGAGGTTTCGAACAATCTAGAAAGGTGCAATTAAGGTTCTAAGAAATGCTATTAGGGCGCATTATCAGGCTACACGTTCTATAGCGATTAGTTGTTAGTTTATTTACCTTAAAAACACGACAAAATTAACTAGGTAATTTACCTTACAATGTACTCTGCAAGTCATTGACGTGTGCTTATGGAAATTGTAGAAATACGTAAGCGGATCGGTAACGTAATTGTATTTTTTGCGCCTTGCAAACTCATTATCTCAAATCTCGCTTGAAACGAAAATGATTCGACTGGCATTAATATTTATTTAATTTGTTTGTACGCATCATAAGATTGCTTGTTTCTTGTCTGAAGATCTTAGCGGAATGCTGAACGGTCTAAACTTTCAGCAAGATATTTAGTATAGTAAAGTATCATCACGATCGTTTCCCTTTCGGGGTGGTCAGAAACCACGCTTATAAATAAGCGGATTCACATTTAGCAAACTTTACTATAGGCCAATCATGACAAGTGGCAAGCTCGTCGATGTCTCCAGCGTACCAAACTCGATAATTATCACAAATTAATTAAATGTATTTATTTACATTATTAAATATTTTTGTGTCCCGACCAGGTATTGAACCCGGTACCTCCGAGTCTAAATCCACGGACTTATCCGCTAGACCACGGAGGCAGTTATTTAAAAATAAGATATTTAAAAAATATATATTATATAGACCAATCTGTGTCGGCCACCTTGGACAGACTAAATAATTGGGCCAATTTCAGCAAATTTTCAACCAATGTCTTCTTATGTATGTTATACTATGAATACTGACATTGGCTTTGATCCACGAATTCAAGGTTCAGCGAGCTATGAAGAGAGCTACGCCTATTATTTCTCTGATGGATAGTATTCGAAACGTTGATATTTGTCAGAGAACCAAAGTTAGTGACAGCTTTCAAAATTTGCCAACTGAAGTGGCAAAGGACACATTTGCTGCACAACCAACAAAAGGCTAGAATCTTAAACATCACGTACGGTACGCCCCTACGCCAGTTGGAAGAAGCTCGCTAGCCGAGGTTTTATGTAGGTTGCAAAAGACAGCAGTGGCTCCCCTTGGGGGAGGTTTTATCCAGCAGTGGAGAGACACAGGCTGATGATTATGATGATACATCATAAAATTTATAATTTTAAATTGGTTATTTTGTATGGAAATTTTGTCGGCATTCTGTATAGAGAGGAGACAAATTTCTAAGCATTCCATGGATTCACCGTGCGGGTGCTGGGTCCATCGTGTGTGGGTAAGGGATGAGGAGAATGGTGTCTCGGGCTTGTGACCGACAATAGGCTGGTTTAAGAAAAGGAGGCCTCCCTTTTTTTATTTTATTGCGCGATAATACGCTCACCATCCACCATTCTACTCCTTTCCCTACCCAACCAACGTACGTTTGTTTTGCCTTTACGTATTTACTACTTGACCGATTTAGACAAAAAATGGTAGATATGTTACTTAGATGGCAAGGATTGATAATGGGTATATAAATTTATCGTATGTCTGTCTAAAATCATATGTGGTACGAAGTTTTCAGTTAGCTTTAAATTCTGACAGTTAATTAGAAAAAGTTGACTGCAAAAATAATGACACATGTATTGACAGTTGAAACTACTTTAATCGCTTCTGATTAATCCGCCCGTATCCCCAATGGGACCCGTATTATGTTGTATTTGCGATTCGCCCACTTTACCAGTATTATACAGATATCAATAATAAGATAAACTTCACCCCTTAGACGTAAGTTAGACGGACTAGACTTTTAAATTTATTTGTCGCTAACTCTAGTCTTAGGGTGATAAATAGGAAAAAAAAATGGCCAAAAAAGGTTGTAAGCCAATTATCTGAATTTCAAATTTTCGTTTTATTTACCATTATTATAGCACCTAGAAACCCAAAGTGGTGGACCACTGCTGGATATAGACCTCCTACTCATTTCACACGATCTTACCAAGCATAGCTCTCTCGATAGCTCGCTGAGCGACATTAATATTGTAGACCAGACCCACTGCCAATGTCCATGTCTCTGCTACGACAATACTCAATGCATGAACGCATTGGTTAAAAACTTTCGTCTTCAAACCCTGGTATGTCCGATAAGAAGATGTGGCGCAACTTCCCGGCAGCGTGCAAGCATCTATCGGCTTCTTTGCTAAAAGTTGGCTACGCCTAATTATATCTGTCCAAGGTGCACAACAGTGTTTTTGCACAACTTGACAACATGACTATTATTTTCAAGTTCATTCCGAGACCAACGCGCTGGGGCGCCACGTTTAAGTCATTCAACATTCTGTTAAGATCCTCCAGTGAGCATCCGAGAACCGAAGGTATGCAATGTATGCCCTATTGGCATTTATGCGCAGTTTCTTCAGTCCAGCTTTTTAAAAACATCTCACAAAGCGTTGATAAACTGTTTCAGTGATGAACAGGGTGTTAAAGCCAGTTCTGTGACCCATCTGAGGGTACCAGTAGCACATTAGCATCGGACGGCGGCAGACGTCTAAAATTTTGTGTTTCGGTTTTGTGTTTTTGTTTGCTTATTTTTCGGTGCTGCGTTATTGTCCGTCGGAACTGTTACTTGGATTATTAGTTTTATGTAAAATGACATTTGTGTAAAAAAAGTCTTAGCACTAGAAGACCTGGTCTTCTTCTAGAAGCTCGATTCCACTGAGACGTGGTCAGGTGATGCTGGAACTGGTAAGTGCTTCTCCCCTTTCTTTGGACTACACGGAACTGGCTTGTCATCAAACTCGCCACACATATACAGTCCATTCATCTACCACCCCGTGAGGGAGTTAGAAATCTCCCCCACAGGGTCTAATGGCACATTATAATTATTCTATGCGTTACTAGTTACGACGAGTATTGTCCGGTGTTTTTTTTTATTGTGTACGTCTATGTTTCACCCCAAAATTGTGCACAATACTACTTTTACATTTCAATGTCTAATTTAATATCATTGTGTATGATCGAGTATAATTTTCTGCCAATTTCGTATTTTTCTACCCCCTTACTTTCAATAATCCTTTGGTACTTGTAACGGTTATAACTCATCCAATTTTCCTTAGGAATGGGATCCTAAATTAAAATTATATATACTACACTGTCCGTGTATTATATTTTATGTTATTTTATTTATTTATTTGTTCTATGATAGATAAAAACAACAAGTCATATTTTAACCAGCATTTATACAGCACTTACATACAATTACATAAATAAAATAAATATTTCCAGACAGGTCACACAGCGCCATCTAGTTTCCGTGGTAAGCTACGAGGCTTGTGTTACGGAAACTAGATGGTTGATAAACTACATATTATACTTTTTTTTTTTGTAACTATGTACTTATTATACATATAAACACCCATACCGAGACAAATTATACAATGTACAACTTGCCCCCGGTGAGAATCGAATCCACGACCTCCCGAGTTCACGACAACGTTTGTTACCACTAGACCACGCACATACATGACAGAATAGACTGAAGATACGATACAATATACAAGAATAATATCTTATCCTTAGTATTAATATTAATTTTATTTTATATATTCTAAATATTTTTTTCGAATAAATGTTTATTATTAATAAATTAAATAAATTATAAATAAATTAAAGAATAAATTGTTAAGCACATGTCTCACCGTCCTTACATTATACATTGGTGGCTCGGTTGTAAGTAATAATAGTAATAAAATTCTTTATTGTACATTAAAATATACAAAATAAAATTAAGTACATAGGCGAGCTTAATACCTTGTAGGTATTCTCTAACAGCCAACCTTTGGGAGAACGACATAAGAAATTGTGGGGTGCAGAGTTAGGAGGAGAGAAGGAAGGCCCATCTTCAATAGTGGAGGTCGAGGACGCTGTGATGATGATGATGATGATATATTAGATTTGCGCTAAAACTGCGAGTAGATAACGTAATTCACTATTTGAATAATAATAATTTAATTATTTCATAATAACTGCCTCCGTCGCGCCATGGTGGCACGGTTGTAAGAACGCGTACCTTTAATCCTACAAAGGTCCGTTCAAACCCACCCGGCATGTACCAATGAGAAATAGACTTTTCTTACGTACATTTGTCATAGATTTACAACACCACCGTTCCCGTGCCTCGGAGAGCACGTTAAGCCGTCGGTCCCGGTTCCACTTATACCAACTTGTGGAATCGTTAATAAATTATCATAAAAAATTGACATCATATCCTCGCCAAGCCGTCTGCCCAGCGTGGCAAGTGTAGGCCAAATTCTCCGGTTCTGGAAGGCCCATCTCCAGCAGTGGAGGTCTAGGACGCTGTGTTCTAGGGGTTGTAATGATGATGATGAATGATGAACTGCCTCCGTGGTCTAGCGGATAAGTTCGTGGATTTAGACTCGGCGGTACCGGGTTCGATTCCTGGTCGGGACATAAAAATATTAATTTGTTTGTTATATTTCTCGAGTTTGGTACGCTAGAGACATCGACGAGCTTGCCACTTGTCATGATTGGCCTATAGTAAAGTTGGGTAAATGTGAATCCGCTTATTTATAAGCGTGGTTTCTGACCACTCCGAAAGGGAAACGGTCGTGATGATACTTTTGTTTTTTTATTTCATTATTAGGCCTAGGCCTCCACTGTTGGTGTTGGGCCTTCCAAAAAAAATATCTGGAGAATTTAAACTACACTCACCACGCTGCACAGACGCGTTGGCGAGGGTCTGTTATTAATTTTAATGTTAATTTATGGAAGTTTGTATTAGTGGAATCGGGACCAACGACGGGTTCTCCGAGGCAAGTCACAGGAACGGTGGAATTGTAAGTTTATGACAAATACACAAAAAAATATGTTTCTTATTGGTACATGCCAGTTCTCGAACCGTTAACATATTTTTTTCCTTATGTCATCCGTACGTGGACTCCACTCCAGAACCCCTTCTACTCCATCATACATCCGTTCTACGATTCATCCAGCCTATTGCAACTACAGCTTACTAATTTTAATAGCTATGCCGGTAACTTTGGTTCTTTGACGGATGTCAACGTTTCTGGCTTTATTCTTCAGAGAAATCCCGAGAACTGAACTCATGCATCAGACCCACTGTCAGTGTCCACGTCTCTGCTCCATACTAATCTAATATATATGTGCTTCTTTGGAATTCCAGATTAGACAGTTGTAGCTACGATAGATAATTCGTGAGTCACTCTGAAAATGGTCAGTAGGTAGGTAGGACTAGATATCGAGTACTTTATTTTGTTTTTTAATGGTTCGGCAAGTAAAATAGTTTGATTGGAAAGAGCTTAGGGCCCGGATTAAACGTTTTTAAGAGCCTTTTCACATGCATACGGTGACAATGCTGTTAGAAGTAAAAATATATATATTTTGTTACATGTTAGCAACTGTAATCCGACACTTATGACTGACATCAGTCCCTAACACTATGCCGGCTTGACTGGACATGACGGCAATTCGAGCCTGATTCCAGAACGTGGAAAACACTTTACTGGCTTTATCGGCACGAACGTTGTATACTTCCCCGCCCCATCTATTTGTTGTTCTCGTTGAAAGTATGTGCCATTTGCAATGATGTCAAACGACATCTTTTACTTTCAATAAGAACTAATACAGCGACAAGTCGAACATGAGGTTTGCAAAATGACACTGATTTTGAAAAATGAAAATAAATATAAAAAAAGCAGAAAACATGGCAACACATCAAATCAACAATCAGTCGTTTAGACGGCAACCATATGCATGAGAAAGGGCCTAATGCTGATTTTAAGGACGATTTGACATTGCATAAAATATCAAATTTTCTCTGTGCACGCTTTATGTAGCCTAAAAGATCGATAAAATCTGCTTTGCTCAAAATCAAAATGAAAAGTGAAAAAAAGAAGGTAAAGGTCCTTCGCGCCATTTTGCGCGGACATGTCATGTGCAAGTTTTTGTTTTGTAAATTAATTTACTGTGTATATGGTTAGTCAAAAGTGATGTCGTTTTGTTTAATAATGTGCTACAATGTACGTACGGAAAACGATAAATTGGACTCAAATATGGGGCACAAGTTGCAGTTTATTCTTTGCGGTTTTATATATATACCCGACGTGTTTGAGCTATAATGCTGCGAGTGACTCCAAGAAAAGCATAAAATTCTGCAACATCTGGATTTTTATAATAACGTCATTAACTCATGGCTGTATGGGCTAGACCCTTTGCCTTCCCTATCACCTCATTTATTATCCATCGGGAGAAGAGAACACAACAATTAAAAAAGAAGAGATTTTTTTAGCATAATTTTCTCGTGCTTATTACGTTAACTCATTGTGTTTTAAAAACATATTCAATCATCGAAAACTATTTAAAACAACGTCGAATTCTTTAAATAATCTCGCGCATTGTATCCACGCATTTGCTATTTATAATTACAAGTTAAAAATATAACTAATTTAAAAAGCATAAATCACCGATACGTTTTAATAAAAATAAACTCATTGCTTAAATAATAAAGCTTAAATTCGTTTAAATAAATGAATGTTGTTGGCCGTTTGGAGTGCAGGTAGAATTTTTAATTTCGAACCGGGTTGGCGACAACCCCTGCGCAGACGGTGCTGAGGGTGGTATCTTATTTACAGTCTCTTTCGCTCCCGTAGGATTCGCATATATCCGTCTCGCTTCTTATGATATGTCAAGATTTGAATTTGGAACATTGTGTTAATTTTCGATTTAGTTTATATCGGATGTCGGGAGAGGAAGGACGTCTGGCGTGAAGCCATCGATTCTTGTATTTGAACGCGTGTTTTTTTTTGGTGTTGTTGTGATAGTTGGATTTATTGGTTTTAGTGATTTATAATTGTATTAGGATGGAGTTTATGAACTTTTTAAGTGCTTTGGTTGACGATACGTCTATGCACTCTTCTGAGCCGCCAAAGATGCCCAATTTCTTTGAGATTGATAAAAAGAAGGTAAGATATAAGATTATACGTACGCGTACATATTTTGGATGATTATTAGATTCGCTGCTTAGTCTTCCACTAGTAGAAGCAGAATCCATAAAAATAATTAACGTTTTCTTATTCCTATAATCTGTAACTCTAGCAGGATCAAAGCCCTTTATCGAATCGAGTATAGGATTTTAGAAAACAACACGAGTTGCGACGTTATGGAACTGAAAATTGACAGCTTAGATGTAAAAATATTTTTTTACTAATTCGTGCTAGGACTACCGAAGTCCTTCCAGCTTGGTTTAAAAAAGCATATAAAGCCAGCACAGTGTAAGGAACTGATGTTTGTCATCAGTAGCTGGTGTCAGTTGCGCTTATTATTTGAGCTCGCGTTCCGTTTACCATCAGACGGGTTCGGTGTCTAGTCTTTCAAAAAATATTATCAACTTCGCAAAAGGAAAATAAACAGTATTTGTTAAGACGGTAGATTTAGACGCTCAGCTACCGTATTCGATTCCTGGTACACAATATATTATTTAATTTATTCTTGATAATTCTCAAGCTTGGAACGCTAGAGACATCCAGTTTGCCACTTGTTGATGGTTCTATAGTAAATACTATAGTAAAGTTGGCTTAATGTGAAGCCAATTCTTTAAAAGCGTGGTTTGTGACCACCCAGGCAACGCAGGTTTCAACGAAATTAAAATTCAGTGATGATGAAAACAGTGTTCTATACCAAAATTTTCTCCAACAGCAAATTATTTTAAGTAGTGTAAAATAGTATACTAATAATAATAATAAAATTCTACACTAAATATACAATATAAAGTATACATAGGCGATCATAATACCATGAAAGTATTCTCTACCAGCTAAACTAAATTTTTCTTCCAATTTTTTTAATATTTCTTTCATTGCACCTATAATAGTTCAAATTTGTCCCTAAGGTTTGGCTGTCAGAAAATGTCTACGGGCATTAAGTCCGCCTTTGTACTTCGTGCAATAAAGTTTTAAATAAATAAAATAAATAACCTTTGGCAGAGTGAGAGATTAATATTATGGGTGCAGAGTGTGAAAATGGAAATAATATAGTAGTTAACCAGAGTTCAAAATATGTAAATAAATACAATATATACATTTATAATACTATAATACCTAACAGAAAAATAATAATACATAATTAAGATAAATACATAAATATAGTGATTAGGATTCATTTTGCTTTTTAAGGAAGTAAGAGAGAAGAAGTTTATTATACTACTGTTTTAACCAAGTGTAGTTAGGATCACAAAAACTTCAATTTGTGTACATAGGCGAGTTGATGCCGGTCAGGCATTTTCTAACAACTGACCTTTGGGAAAGTGAGAAATCATGAGCCCTGCAAATAATAATATATTATAATACTACATATGAGCCAAGTACATATACTACATACACAAATATTAAATATATATTTTTTTAAAACATTTTCCTGTTAATTTTAAACTACACTCACGAGCACTGTTAACTGCTAGTTAATGATCGTAAACGTGTTGTTTGTTTTTGGTAACTATTTATTGTATCTTTCTTACTTAGGTTTCGTTACTGTAATGTCACAAGTTTTATTTATTTATTTATAATATTAAATCAATTTAATTGGTAATTATTCTAAAAAACTAAATTAAAAATGAAACTAAAATCTAAACGATATATAAAAATATTCACCCATGACTTGATCATGTGGCAGTATCCGATGGACCACGGCACCAAAGTCAATCCATCGGGTCTTTTACCATCACTGATGTCACAATTGATTATTGTCATATTTTTTACTTATTTTAAATATTTAATTGGTAACTGTTTCGTCTCTGTCTTTTTTAGGGTTCAAAGTTGAAAATATCGAACCCCTTACAGTAGATGACTTAAAATATATCCAAAACTACCTAGTGTTGTGTAGATGTCGCACTGACGATTTTTTTTTGCTACCTATTGAGTTTTGGTTACAACCTCTGTATATTACAACATTTCTGGATATATATTCGTCAACAAGATCTAGAACCATTTCAAAATTCAAGTAAATTAAACCAGTACTTCTCAAGATACAAGTAGTTGTTTGCGAACGAACACTAAATTCTCACAAGATTTCCTTACTACAATTAGTAACAAATATATATTTCAGTCAAAGCAAGAGTCTTGCGAGACTCTTGCGCAAGACCAAGAGATGGGCAATCTTGGTCTTGCTTTGGGCATCACCAGCTGCTTGCCTATTAATCAACAATAATATCCGATAAATTTTAGGATTTAAGTCGATGGCAGTGTAGCAGGCGGTTTTGATTGATATTTAAGATAAAATAATAAATAGACATTGTTTATGAAAGGAGAAAGGACAGAGGCAGGTAACAGAGGCACTAACAGAATAAAGCAATTAAAATTATACCTGCTATTGTATTGAACTAAATGATAAATCTTGTTTCCTGGATTAATACGAAAGTTTAGCAAAACTTTTATAGCTCTGAATGATAAGTTATTTATTCAAAGATATAGTCGAAGTCAAAATACCCTTATTCATATAAATCTAAATCATTTATGATTAAATTATTTTGAATGATTCTACTCCTGCTAGTGGAAGCAGCGAAGTTCTTAGCAAATTCCAGTGACCTTTTAATGTTTTATATGACTGAGAAAGGAATCTGCAAGTAAAATAAAAAATAGTAGATTTACAAATAAAACAAATACATAATTACACAACAACAATAAATAAATAATAAATTCAACTACAACTGAACTAATTAAGACGCAGAGGTACAGGGTTCTATGACTGGTTGGAACACAATAATTTATTTGTGATAAGACATATCTTGGTTATCATAACATAGTTTGGTACGCTAGAGCTCCACTTGTCATGATGGGCCTATAGTAAAGTTGGCTAAATATAAATCCGTCCATTATACGTCATTAATCCACGGACTTAACCGCTAGACCACCGAGGCAGTAATTTTTATTGTGCAATAATTTAATATAATTTTTCTACTTTACTTTTGGTTGTTTCAAGTGTCATTGCAGATGGGCCGGTAAACTTGTCCGTGAGAGTAATTTGATAATTATTTCGTTATACCCTCATTAGGGTAAAATTTGATTTAGTGATAAATTACATTGATATTCTAACAGTTTATTAGAATAAATCAAATTTTAAACAATCGTATCGATGTCATTAAATTAATGTGACAAACAAACTACCTAATTACATTAAAACAATTACATAATTGTTATTGGAAGATTATTATACTACAGTAAGTAAATATATCATGCGTGGAATACTGTTCTCACCTCTCTGGGATCGTTCCGCTATCTGCTTACAGATGATCTCAAAGTCCTGCAGATCAAAGGCGTGCGATTCGGATAGTGGACAACACTGTGTCTAAACCTCTCGAATCGCTTCTGCTTTATCGGGATGTGGCCTCCCTGAGCGTATTCGAGTGTTTGGAAGAGCTCCACAACCTTATCCTTTCTTCTCTATTCCACAATCGAACCACACAAAGACTCTTACATGTAAGTTGAAGATGTGGAATGCTTTTCCAGCCAGTGTGTTTCCACTTCCTATAACCTGGAATCTTTCAAACGAAGTGTAAAAAAATATCTTGATAGGCCGGCATATTGGTAGGGACTGATGGTGTAACGCTTACCATCAGGTGGGTGCGATGTCACATGTCGTGTGTTCGATTTTCAGGTGTCATACAATAATATAGGAACCCTTTTCCTTTACATGGCCAAGACCATTATTTATCTCCTTTCTCTCTCACACCAGATGATCACGTCACCCGAACGGTAAAACCATAAATTTCTAAGAAATTAGTCTTCTCAGATTTTTTGCGAGTCAATCTTGATACTTATTATGATGGGTCTAATTAAACAAGCATTTAGGCCAAGCTAGTTTACATTATCAGAATTAATTTTCGTCTAGTCGGCATAGTGATAAGGGTCTAAAAGAAAGTCTTAAGTGTATGGTTTTAGTTGCTATTTTTGTCAAGATCTTGTGTCACGCTTACCATGAAGAGTAGATGTTGTGCCGAGTACTAGCCCTGTTCAAAAAGGGTTTATTGACGTTTTTATCATCTAAGCCCCTAGAAAACAGAGGCCTCCAAAGTTTGGAAATGGAGTCTCGCAAGACTCTTGCACAGTTTTTTTTCCAAATTTTGCTAATGTCTTTAACTTTTTTTGGGGTTAGGTTTTTGTTTTCAATAAATTTTAATTGCGTCGTGTCCGTAATTTTTAATATTTTTTTGTTGCAAAGAAAAAAAAAACCTTTAGGTATTTGGGACTTGAGAGAAAAAGAAAAGTTTGCAAATAATTTTATTTTAGTATTCCTAAATCCTACCTATACCTAATGCCTCCAAAGTCTAGCGGTTAATTCCGTGGTACAGGGTTTGATTCCTGGTCGGGACACAATAAATTATTTAATTTATGGGACACAATAAATTATTTAATTTATTTGTGATTTTTCTCAAGTTTCGTACCCTAAAGACATCGCGGAGAGAGATTTACTTGATACGCGCTTAAACTGTTTTGCCAAAGCTGTGTGACGTCACAAATGACATCATTTCTCGCGCTTAGACTGCTCACGATATCGAGGTAGATCGCTCTGAGCGCTGTCAGTTTTTTGTCGCGCGTCATTTTCAAGTTTATTTAAATTAAGTTGATATCACAGTCTGAGCATCCAAATCGCGATATTTGATTCGGAACGACACGGTCAGTGTCATATTCGTTCTAAGCGCTCTGAGCGCGATTCGGAATGAGGGGTATGACATTTGTCATACTTAAGAAAAGTGTTTTTCTCATTGGTATACCGGGATTCGGATCCACCTTTTTTTAGGATGTTGAAGAAAGCGTTCTTACAACCGACCACCGCCGCCGTTGTATATTATTTTATTTTAAAGCAATCGAAAAGGATTAATTATAGGAATTTATAATTTTTATTCGAAAACAGAAGCAAATAACTCTTGACCTTGGAACATATTATTAAATGCCCAAAACTTAATCACTGAAACAATATAAAATAGACGAATGAGCCATAAAAGATATAGTTTATGAATATCAAATCGTTTAAGGCGAGGAACTTTTGGAAATCACAAAAACCGTGCGTTCACGCTACCCTTAACCAATCAAATAGCTAACTTATTGGGAAATAAAATGTATATATATATATATACCTCCGCTTTTTTTAACCACCCCGCAAAGGATACGGTCGTGATGATATTGCAAGTCAAATTTACTACGAGCTCATCATGACAAGTTTCATCGATGTCTCTAACGTACTAGATTCGAGAAGTAAAGTAAAAGATCATAAGTAAATACACACATCAAAAAAGTCTAGGGATCAAGCATGTTTATGCGGATTTCTTGTGATTGAGATGTGGCTTTGTAATAAATTTATGATTTTATAAATTTATATGGATCCTTTTTGGTGCATTTCATAATTTAAAACAGGAACTGTCAATCAAATTCGAGTAAAAGATGAAAATCAGCTGTCAATATTTTCCCTATAAAAACATAAGACGCATTGAAGACATTATTAGTGCTACTGTTTCCCTACTACTGATTAAAACCAACGTTATTATGGAGCGGCGACGTCATTTAAGCAGGGAAGAAATGATCAGAGCCGTGGGAATGATAGAAGCTGGTTCCCGGCAACGTACTGTGGCTTTAGCTCTGAATACAAGTCAGAGTGTTATCAGTCGACTTTGGACACGTTACCGAACCACTGGTACCGTGGCTGAGCGCCATGGAGGACGGTATCGCTGCACCACACGGAGACAAGACCGATACATTCAAATCACAGCTCGAAGAACTCCAACAATAACCGCCATGATGTTAGCCGTGAGCCTTCATCGCTCTTCAGGGAACTTAATTAGCGACCAAACAGTCAGAAACCGCTTGCATGAAGTGAACCTTCATTCCCGAAGACCGCTACGGGTACCACCTATAGCAATGCACAATCGTAGGACTCGATATCAATGGGCTCTTGAACACAGAAATTGGACAGAAGAACAATGGCGTTTCGTGTGCTTTTCTGATGAGTCTCGTTTTGGTATGAGGCCGGATACAAGACGTATACGACACTGGAGAACCCCTGGACGCCAACAGCGATTAAAATCCTGCCAGGAAGTCCATCCTTATAGTGGTGGAACCATCATGGTATGGGCGGGTATTTCGATCGGCGGAAGAACTGAGTTGATTTGGATCAGAGGCAACCTCAACGCTCAAATTTATGCTGAGACGGTTGTATCAGACGTCATCGTTCCTCTACAAGTGCATATCGGTCCCTTATTTCAGTTAATGCATGATAATGCACGACCGCACACCGCAAGAGTTGTAAGACAGACTCTCGCCGCAGCTAACATCAATGTCCTGCCCTGGCCTGCTCAGTCGCCAGACTTGAACCCGATTGAGCATGCATGGGATATTCTTCAGAGAAGAGCTCTGCCGAATATGGAGGGTATCCAGTCGCAAGAAGACCTTTTTTTGTTGTTGCAACGAACATGGGCGGCCATTCCACAGCGTGATTTGGATGAACTCATTTTGAGTATGCCAAACCGATGTTCTTGTGTTGTTAGTGTTCGCGGTAGAAACACGGATTATTAATTGTTTAAGTTACCCAATAAAATTTAAAAAAAAACTGTTATTTCAGTCTTTTTTTCGAACTTTAATGTTAGTGGTTCAAATGTCAAAAATCCCTTTATTAGGAAAATGGCAATTTTTTTTACTAATGCAAAGGTGACTTGGTTTATCGTTACTGTAGACTGTAGACAAACGAAAACATTTTATTTGATCAATCCTTAAAGAAAATTTTAATGAATATCAATCAGGAGAAAAGTTATTGCAAAAATATGTGTTGATCCCTAGACACTTTTGATGTGTGTAGAATCAATAGTAAAGTATCATCACGACCGTGTCCCTTTCGGGGTGGTCAGAAACCACGCTTATAAATAAGAGGATTCACATTTAGCCAACTTTACTATAGGCCAATCATGACAAGTGGCAAGCTCGTCGATGTCTCCAGCGTACCAAACTCGAGAAATATCACAAATAAATTAGATATTAATTAAATGTATTTAATTAATTAATATTTTTGTGTCCCGACCAGGAATCGAACCTGGTACCTCCGAGTCTAAATCCACGGACTTAACCGCTAGACCACGGAGGCAGTTTCGTTCAGTCAGTTAGATTCGAGAAATAACACTATTAAATAAATTATTGTGTCCCGACCAGAAATCGAACCCGGTACGTCGTAACCTAGTACCACGAAGGTAGTAGATAGTGGCAGTAATAATACTACAAATGTTTTATTTTACGTTCCTAACCTTATTTATTTATATACATACTCTTTCATAATCAGACAAGCTCCATCTCTCAAAATATTTAAAGACAAGTTATACAATTTGTTACATCATAAACATAATAACTTACCATAACTTTCTATTATGTACTTAGATATATATTTATTTAATATGTAGGATATGCATATTTAATTAGTATGTATTTATATTTCATTATTGTTGATCACAATAGTATTTCTGCACCCGCTTATAATGGCTCCCCATTCACAAAGGTTAGTTGGTAGAAAATGCATTTATAGCATTAAGCTCGCCTTTGTACCCACACTATTTTTGGTTCTGTACAATAAATAATTTATTATTATTATTATTACACTTAACATTACTTAAAAATATATACATTTTCAATATCTACTAAGTAAAAATATAAACTAAAGAAAACCATCATCATCCTAAACTAGACAAAAAAAAATCCTGCACATACAAGGTTAAGTATATTCTTTATTACAACCCCTAGAACACAGCGTCCCAGACCTCCACTGCTGGAGACGGGCCTTCCAGAACATATATCTCGAAAATTTAGCCTACAACCGTCACGCTGGCCAGACGGGTTGGCGAGGATCTCATGTTAACTTTAAATGACATTTGATTAACGATTCCACAAATTGGTATTAGTGGAACCGGGACCGACGGCTTAACGTGCTCTCCTCCTCGCGGGGACGGTGGTGATGTAAATCTATGACAAATGTATTTCTCATTGGTACATGCCGGGGGGGTTTGAACCGACCGAGGATTTTAAGAAAATATAAATAATTACAATATTATAAAACCTTATTGTTTCTTCACCCTTTTTAAATTGTGTTGCGAGGAATTTTACAGTTAAAGTTCCTCGCCTTAACAAAAAAGGTTCCGCAAGACGGTTTTAGGACTTTTTTATGTAAAACTTAATTATATTTTTAAAATTAAACGATATAAAATTAATATCGTAAAGCGTTCGGATTAAAATTAAATAAAAAATTCAACATTCGGGTAATTTATGATAAATTTTGATTATGAGTATTCAAAGGATACGGAGTGGTGTGGAGTAGCTTTTAAAATAAAATAATAACCACGAAACCAACCAGTCTGGCCAGCGTAGCGACTTTTTTTAAATTAGGCCAAATTCTCTAGATACATCTTCTGAAAGGCTCACTGGAACGAGATAGTCCAAAAAGCTATGGCACTGTGTCAGACTCTGGTGACACGCGCGCTGGTCTGACGAAATCCGCACCACACTTCACACCCAAGTCCACCACGCCACCATGATCAGAACCACATGGCACAGCATTGGAAGTCGCAAAGTGATCCGTGGGAGGGATTGAAAAAACTAAGTTGAAATTAGTGACGCGTAAAACGTATGACTCAATAAAGTTTTAAGTTTATTTAAAAAAAGTGTATTTAAGTGTTTCCTTGTTTAAAAGACATGGTTAGGTATAGTGTTGCCCAATCATGGTCTTGGTCTTGGGCAGATTAGGCAAAAAAAAAACCCTGTCCGCCTACCACCTATTGAAGTTGGAGATGGGCCTTCCATAACATATATATGTGGAGAATTTATATATTTTATATATTCCTCGTGCGCCGCTCATTTCCACGCACATTTGGTGGGTAAGCAACTTAATGCTATTTAATTTATTTAATGCGTGAAATGGAAGCGTTTTGTGACGCATAAACATCAGATTTAGTTTTTATCCATATTGATTTATGATAGTACATCACTCCACTCCTTTTAATGTTCGAACCCGTAATAAAAATACATGTGAACATTAAAATTAATTCCTAAATTATGGATATAGAATACTATATCCTTTAGAAATACGATACGCTGACGTGTTTGGTTTGATTTCTGATCGAGGGAAGGAATTTTAAAATTATCATATATCTTTGCAAGATCAGCAATGCATGTTGGTACTTCTGTGAGAATCGATAAAAGAACATATATTTTTAATAATTCTAAAAGAGATTGCCCAAAACCAGGCCCTAACTTTTTTGCAGCGTGCCTCAATAATCACAATTAATTGTGTTTTTTTTTTAATTTAATTACTTACCCCAGCATTTAAATATAATTGAATTAATTAATCAATCAATTAGTCGATTGGTTAAAATTTATGTATGAAATAGTTACAAAGCACTATTTATACGATTAAAAAAGAAATAATGGATTGAGATCCAAAGCCAGTTAAGCCGGCATAGTCTTGGGAACTGATATCACTCATGATGAACACTAATGAAACACTGATCCCAGTTGCTAACATTTATAAACGTCGCGCGCCACTTACGATAAGGTCGTGCTACCTTCTTTCCCAAACTTTGACACTGGCAAATTGTTACTAATGCCATATACCAAAAATAAAAAAAAAAAAAGGTCGTGTCTAGTTTAAAAAAAACTATAAAACTGTAATTTTATCTCCTAGGTATTATCTGTCAATCCTGTCAGATTGGTGGCGGGCGGAGTGGTTACTGCAGTGGTTTTCATATTATAATATTTTTTTTTACTTTAATTTTAATTTTTATACTTACACTAGTTGTAAGGATTTTGTAACTAACACAAGTGAGCCTAGTTGCTTTGAATAAACTTATATTATTATTTAGGTTTATATGACAAACTCTCGGTTTTTAGGCCGGATTTTAACAATGCTTGCGAGCCTTAGCTAAGAGAGCATTATTTATGGAAGTGAGTGAATAGTTTTAATTAGGAATTTCCTGACGATTCTGCATGTGTTAAGTATTGTGGCTTTCTGTAATGAGATGTATGTGTGTGGGGATAAATCTAGTAATTGAAGTGATTGCTGTTGGTTTTTAGGGATGACACCTGCAAATGACAGGACTATTGGTACTATTGTGACGTGGCGCATGTGCCACATGCGGGATATTTCGTCTTTAAGATCGGTATATTTTCTTATTTTTTCTACTATTGTACTTTACAAGTTGTGTGTATTAGGGATAGCAATATCAATTATGTGTGTCGTTTTGTTAATTTTGTCTTTTAATGTAATATCTGGTCTATTGTAATGTATTGTTTTATCTGTGAGAATGGCTCGGTCAAAGTAAAGCTTATGAGTCTTGTCTTCAAGAACGACGTCAGTTTATTATTATCTTCTTTGCAGGTATCCATCTAATATATTGTACAAATGTAAATTTTGCACTATAGACATAAAATAAATGCTGTTTCCAGAAATATTGTTCAATGCTCGTTGTTTGCGTGCTAAGGAATTAGCATGTTCTATGTGAATATATGAACCTTTACACACTAAGTATATTCGCGTGTGTGTGTATGCAAGCTTTACTATAAAGACGTGTGCACATTAACACAAATTTAAGATGTTCGTTGCTTAAGCCCAATTAAATCTACGCTATTCTCGTAGGTATAAAATGTTTGCGTGCTAATAAATTAGCATGTTTATGCACCACTATACCCGGGCAGCCCCTAGTACACAGCGTCCTAGACCTCCACTGTTAGAGATTGGCCTTTCCGAACTTGTGGAGAATTTGGTCTATACTCGCTAGGCGGGCGTGGATCTGATGTCAATTTTAATGACAATTATTTAACTATTCCACAAGTTGGTATTAGTGGAACCGGGACCAACGGCTTAACGTGCTCTCCGAGGCACAGGAAAGGTGGTGTTGTAAATCTATGACAAATGTACGTAAGAAAAGTGTATTTCTCATTGGCACATGCCGGGGGGATTGAACCGAACTTTGTAGGATTTTAAGAAAAGCGTTCTTACAACCGAGCCACCATAGTATAAATTTTAATTTTTATTCGAAGTAATAAAAATAAATTAAACAGTATAAACCACAGAGCAAGAAATCCACACGCGCCGCCCGCTACTAGAGACGGCATGTTCAAAATATTTCGTACAATGATGAGGTTTCGCGTTCCAACATACATCACCTCGCATTTTTAAAAAAGCTATAAATTACTATTATTTACTTACTCGTGATATGATACGCCAGAATTTCGTTTATTGATGTTTTTACTTTGATTCTTACACCAAATAACAGCGTAATGATGCGATATTAATGTTTATTCCGCAACGTACAAAGAGCAACTGGCGGCTGATTGCGCTCATATGTGCGCGCAACGCATTTCTTTGCCACGATTATTGTTATTATTGAGTGGGTAGAGCGCGGCGATTCTGTGCTCTGTGGTATAAACGAATTACAATATTAAACTATTAAAAATACTGCCTTAAATAAAATAAATTAAATTTAACCTAAAATAAAAATTTAATTACAAAAAAAAAATGCTATTCGAGGATAATCGTTGGAAGATTTATGCGACTAAAAAGTTTGCTTCAAAAACAGCCGCTCATGTAGACGCGCCTTTACAATACTAACTATCTTTATAGTTTGCATCATTCATTTTAGAATTTATTTCAGTCCAAAGCCTTATGTTATTAGGACTCGTGTAAATGCTGTTGAGATGCACTTTACAACATGCGTCAGGATGGTGGAACCGTAGTTTATATACAAATTTCGTTTAAAAAAAAAACGTATAAGCGTATTATTTTTTCATTATGCAATGGCATAGTAGCAAAAGAAATTTTGTTATGCTTGGGTCTGGCTATATTGACGGACGCTATTTACTTGTGTAGGTCGTAGGACTTGCAGGTTCTTGTACAGTCAGATAAATATTATTTATTTATATTATATATTTATATGTAATTTTTATTTGTTTAATTATTTAATTTTAATACAACATTTAAACTGCCTCCGTGGTCTAGCGGTTAAGTCCGTGGATTTACACTCGGAAGTACTAGGTTCGATTCCTGGTCGGGACACAAAAATATTTATTAATGTATATAAAGACATTTTATTAATATTTAATTTATTTGTGATATTTCTCGAGTTTGGTACGCTGGAGACATCGACGAGCTTGCCACTTGTCATGATTTGGGTAAATGTGAATGTGAATCCGCTTATTTATAAGCGTGGTTTCAGACCACCCCGAAAGGGAAACGGATGATACTTTACTTCAAATTCAAAATATTTATTTTAATATGGTTCACATGTAAAACTTGGATATTGTCAATTTTTACAAATTATTTACAATATTATTATAAATTAAAAGATTAAATTAAATTATGGATAGACCGAAATAAGTAAGTGACATTGCTGCCATAAACAAGTACTGTAGCTTAACCTAAATTCGAGGCATTATAGCCGTGTCAACTTATATATGGTGATGATACAAAAATTAAACTAATAGAAATATATAAACTAAATTAAAAATAAAACTAAAATCAATTCAGTCATCAATTTTTATTTTAAATTTATCGTATATTATTCTTATTTTTTATTTTAATATTTCTACACATACTTTCAAAGTTGTTCCATTGTTGCTATGATAGAATTTCTTGTGGCAGTAAATCCCGTCTTTGTCTTTTGCTATGTTCGAATTAAAAGCAAAGCAAAGATTGCTTTTTTTACTGAATTTTGCCTAAATAAAAAAAAAACCTTACAGAAGCGCCAAGGCGACTACTTTCAAAGCGAAAAATAATAACTATGTGTACTATATATGTATACCTATATATAACGAGTTCTTAAGTTACAAAGCTGCGTCTGAACGTCATAAAGTTAATTCTTTGCAAAGTCGCCGTTTTTTAAACGATTCCATGTTTCTGTACAAAATAGTGAATAATCACATAGACTCTCCTACTCTTTTAGACAATGTCACGTTTAGAGTGCCTCGACTTACCTCACGTTCTAAAGACTTGTTCATTTCCTCCTTTAGCAGAACAAATTATGCAAAAAACCTTTTTAAGACGTGCAGTAAAACTATATAATGATTGCTTGGTTGACGTGGACATATTTGCTTGCTCTAAGTCAGTGTATAGGAGCAGAGTCCGTGAGATAATTATTTGTTAAGTATTCGATAGAATAAACTTAAATGTGATTTTTACTTTCTTTTATAAATAAATAAATAAATATTTCCAGACAGGTCACACAGCGCCATCTAATTTCCGTGGTAAGCTACGAGGCTTGTGTTACGGAAACTAGATGGTTGATAAACTACATATTATACTTTTTTTTTTGTAAATATATACATATTATACATATAAACACCCAGACTTTCTTTTATGGTTTAATTGTATTTTGAAAATGTAATAAGTATAGTTCTCTTTTACAGTTTTGGTACTCCAGGTCTAATTATATGTATATTGTTTGTTATATAAATTGTATTATGACTGTTTGTTACCATAATAAAATAAAATAAAATAAATAAAATATATAATACGCAAGGAGTCTCCTCCATCTTCACCGTAGCTGACTGTACAGAGAAAGCGAGTGCGTTGACCGGTCGTTTGTTACACCTGCAAATAAACGCAAACTTCAATTGGCAGGAGTTTAAATGTATGCGACGTAATGTCGGGACCAATGGTTCTATTTGTTTGCGTTTCATTGAGGCTTTGGTTTAGTAAGCCTGAAAAAAAAATGTTTTTTTAACATAAATATAACATATATAACATAAATATGACCGCCTCCGTGGTCTAGTGGTAACAAACGTTGCCGTGAACTCGGGAGGTCGTGGGTTCGATTCCCATCGGGGGCAAGTTGTACATTGTATAATTTGTCTCGGTCTGGGTGTTTATATGTATCATATGTATATATATACAAAAAAAAAGTATAATATGTAGTTTATCAACCATCTAGCTTACCACGGAAACTAGATGGCGCTGTGTGACCTGTCTGGAAATATTTATTTATTTATATAGAATTCTAAAGAATACCAGTCATCATCATCATCACGCCTGTGTCTCTTCTGCTGGATCTGCAAAATAAACTCTCATGCATCCCCCACCAGCGACTTTCTTCAGGTCATCTATCCATCTGGCGAGGGGTTGTCCTACTCTCCGTCGTCCCGTACGTGGTATCTACTCTAGAACCAGTCTGTTTCGGTCGTCGGTTCTGCAGCAGATGTGCCCGTCCCTCAGCCACTTCAGCTTGCTAATTTTAAAAGCTATGTTCTCTGTCTAGTTAAGCGAGGTTCTCTGACGAATATCAACATTTAGAATTTAATGTATCTGAGAAATACCAAGCATAGCTCTGTCACTAGGGTTTCAGAAAAAAATAATCCTACAGAAGATGTAGGTAGGCTCTTTTACAAATAATATCTAAACTATTAATTTAGACAAATGTGTCGCTGCTAGCTAAACTACTGTTAAATATAGCTAGCAGGTCTCTTTCCGGGGCACAACATTTTTAAAAGTTACATAATTATTTCTATAAATCATTAGGTATAGTCAAAGAAACTAAACTTATTAAATTCATGCAATAATAATAATAAAGAAGAAGAAAAACTTAAGGTTTAAACCAAGAGCATGCATATTTTTGTATAATAATATAACATAATATCATATAGCATAATATAATATAATATTGTGATCAAAATATCTTCTGTTTGGTCATAGTTCTTTGTTAGAAGCCAGATGTTAAATATTTTTGTACATTCAATTTTATTCAATTTTCCGTGATATTCCGGGAGGACGCACTGATTAAAGACCTTTCGTAACATTATGGTACGGACGATGAAAGGGTGTGCCGGAATTTCCCAAATGCTGCCCATGCGTCTGTTGGCTTCTTTGCTAAAGTTAACTGCGCCTAATTGGATATTATAGTCTGTCCGAGGTATAGACCTAATTATACACTACTTTGATAGTAGCATAGCCGATTGGCCTCGGCTTGACAATCAAAGTCAAAGTCAAAATATCTTTATTCACGTAAACCTATTACAGGCGATTATGAAACGTCATTAATTTAATTATTTTGAATGATTCTACTCCTGCTAGTAGAAGACTAAGCAGCAAAGTGGTCCAATAAGTAAGCTATTAGCAGAAGACCAGCAGCTTACTGCCTATCATACTAGTACAGATTCAATACTAGTAAACCACGCTATTAAAAAAGCGGATTCATATTAAGTTAACTTTACAAGCTCGTCGATGCCTCTAGCGTCGTACTGTACTCGAGAAATATCATAAATAAATTATTGTGTCCCAGAAATCGAACCCAATTCCTTGGAAATCAGGGTTGGCCATGACGTCAAAGTCTACATTATGTCTGCACGATGGTCGCTCGGTTGTAAGAACGCTTTCCTTAAAATCCTACAAAGGTCGATTCAAACCCCGGCATGTACCAATGAGAAATATACTTTTCTTACGTACATTTGTCATAGATATACAACGCCACCGTTCCCGTGCCTCGGAGAGCACGTTAAGCCGTCGGTTCCAGTAATACAAACTTGTGAAATCGTTAATAAATTGTCATTAGATCCTCGCTAGTCTGGCCAGCTAGGCGAGTGTAGGCCAAATTCTCTAGATATATAATAATAATATAATAATAGTAGTTTATTGACACAAAATAAAATATACATATTGAACAAAAAAAAAAAATTACATTGTTGTACATGTTTAATTTAATAGACGACTTCTGTCCCCAATACTAAGGTAGCCCTGGTCTTCTAGGGGACAGCTAATTGGCACTATATAATGAAAGCGGTCTTGCAGCAGAGTCGTTCAATATCTGATACATGTCTAATTTCACCTTGTCATTTTTTAAAAAGTTGAGGGCAAGGCGGAATTGACAACATATATATGTTCTGGAAGGACCATCTCTTGACCAGGTCTTGGACGCTGTGTTCTAGGGGCTGTAATAAAAAGTATAGTATCACCACGACCGTTTCCCTTTCGGGGTGGTCAGAAACCACGCTTATAAATGAGCGGATTCACATTTAGCCAACTTTACTACAGGCCAATCATGACAAGTGGCAAGCTCGTCGATGTCTCCAGCGTACCAAACTCGAGAAATGTGACAAATAAATTAAATATTATTTAAATGTATTTATTTACATTAATAAATATTTTTGTGTCCCGACCAGGAATCGAACCCGGTACCTCCGAGTCTAAATCCACGGACTTAACCGCTAGACCACGGAGGCAGTTCAGGGCTGTAATAAATGGAAAAAAAGATTATACAGCTAGTAATTTCATAAATTATACCACTTTAAGCATCAACGTGTACCTATATGGGTATTGGCGTGTGTATGTGTGTTAGTGTGTTTGCATGTGTGTACATCACGATGCTGTGTTAATATTCTTGACATGGATTGACCAGTTGTATTATACAGCAATATAACAACATTGAGAAGGTATGTATTTCACTAATTATTCATTCTTACAATGACCGATTGGTCGACCACTCTTTTAACTCGAAATTGCATTTAATTAAATGCATTGACTTCCATCATATTGTAATAAAGCTCTAAACCACGTTAGTAAGTTGTATTTGTGTATGTTTATGTACAATTTTGTGTATGTATTAGTATTTAGTATATTGATATTATAATACATATATATGAATATATAAGTAGATATATAATATTTGTGGAATTATCCTATAATTGTATAATACTGTTACTTTCATTGCACCTATATTTGTTCAAATTTGTCCCTAAGGTTTGGCTGTCAGAGAATTTCTACGGGCATTAAGTCCGCCTTTGTGCTTTGTGCAATAAAGTTTTTAAATAAATAAAATAAATAAATAATAAGTAAACTATCATCACGACCATTTCCTTTTCGGAGTGGTCAGAAACCACGCTTATAAAGAAGCTGATTCATATTTAGCCAACTTTACTATAGGCTAATCATGACAGTTGGCAAGCTCGACGATATCTCTAATTTTAATGCTGATTATTTGTAAAAAGCCACCCGGAACTTTTTAAAACTCTTGGGGATAATTGCAATTTTAAAACGCGTTATCCTAGTAGAATAATTATTCCAGCGCATAAAAGTACTCAATATAGCCGAAATTGTTATGCAATGGCAACAATGGGAGCCACTAAAACTGTTCAAATTAAGAGTCAAACAAATGCTGGTTAATAAATGTTTTATTAGACAAAAGAATACCTAGACACTAAGCTCGACAAAGTCATGTGACTAAATAAATATTTGTATGCTAGGAATATCGAAGCATGTGATAATATAATAATTTACATTCCTGTACCTACCATGTTTCTGACAAATAAATTATTTTATTAAAATAATTTAAAAAATATTAATTGGAAGTAATATACAAATATAGAAATATATATATAAAAGAATTACAAAAAAGCTACCTAAATAATAATTTTTTTGGATTTACTCGTATAAGGTAACTTTGATATATTTACGGTCTAAAATATCTAATAAAAATAGTGAAAAAATCCTCCACTAGCGAATTCCACTAAGTCCCTATTACAAGCCGCATATTTTTTTTACAAATTTTATACATTTTATACAAATGTAAGGACGGTGAGACATGAGCTTAACAACTTATTCTTTAATTTATAATACATTAATATTGTATATTGTATCGTATCTTCAGTCTATTCTGTCATGTATGTATTGTTTATGCTGTTATTATGTATGTGTATGTAAGTGCTTTATTATCTTAGGTTAAAATATTACTTGTTGTTTTGATAGGTATATTGTTACTATTAGTGAGAACTTTTTAATGACACTCTGTTTCTAATTCTTTTTAACATAGATTTTTTATTGTATTGTCGATAGTTCTCCATAGAATAAATAAATAAATAAAATAAATAAATATAGCTACGTGCGTTGTTGTTTTCTAATGTGCTAGTGCACCTGTGTGCGTTGGGTAATATGATGAAAATTAAAATCACTATTGTATGTTGTTTTCTTAAAAAAGACTAGGACCAAGGACAAGCCTAACAATTTAATAAAGATAATCACTTAGTAGCTAGATAAGTGCACCAGTGAGGCTGTTTCGGAGCGGCAAAACAGAATTTCGCGACCGCTAGATATTTATTTGTAATAACGCACGCTTAGTATTGTCCGTGCTGAAAGGGATAAATAAAAAATGTCCTCTAGAGATGTCCCATCCAAAATAGTCCCAAGGAGACTGGCAACATTTCCCCTCTGTATAGCGAGGAGACAAAACCAGAATTATGTGAAGGGACAGAAAGAAGAGAGTTATGACAAGAACGTAAAGATTTATCGTGGAAGGAAGAGAGATAGGCAAAATTATCCTTGAGGTATTTCGGTGTCGCAGGCTCATTTAAAACAGAGAAAAGGAGACAAAGGACTCTAAGATTTCTACGACAACGAATTGGCAGCCACTTCAACTTAGCTCGTATCTTAAGCTAAGAAAGTATTAATTAATAAATTAGAGGCTGTAAAGAGGCATTTCCTCGCCAAGCCGTCTGGCCAGCGTGGCGAGTGTAGGCCAAATTCTCCAGATATATGTTATAGAAGGCCCAGCTCCAGCAGTGGAGGTCTAGGACGGCTGTGTTCTAGGGGCTGTAATGAAAGAGGCATTGTTGTTATTAATTATGTCAAACCATCCGTTCCTTCGAGTTAGAAAAGTTGCTCTCTCATATCTTGTCTTGATACTTTGCGATATTAAACCAATGTTGTGCAATTATTATTAGTTATTTTTAATCGTTTGTGAGATATCACAAGTCATCCATTATAATCGTGCAACATTGTAGAATGGCAAACGATTATATACTCGTAAAATAATTAAATTGACATAAAAGTTTATTATTAAGCTGTTAATTATTTTAGTGGTACCTGGAACGATCTTCCGGTCTCCATCCGACATGCCACAACTAGACTAACCTTTATAAGTATTTTATGGAGCCAAAATAAGACCTCCACATAAAATTAAACATGTTGTTTTAATTTTATTTATTTTATAAAATGTTAAAAGTTACTATTTGTCAGTATTGTGTAGTTGTTAATATTTATTGTATCGCATTTATTACATTGTGTCATTTTATTAGTATGTATTTATTATATAGTATTTGTATGTTATCAAACATACAACAGTGATGGAAAACGAAAGTTTTCAAGACCGCCTCCGTGGTCTAGTGGTAACAAACGTTGCCGTGAACTCGGGAGGTCGTGGGTTCGATTCCCACCGGGGGCAAGTTGTACATTGTATAATTTGTCTCGGTCTGGGTGTTTATATGTATAATATGTATATATTTACAAAAAAAAAAAAGTATAATAATTAGTTTATCAACCATCTAGTTTCCGTAACACAAGCCTCGTAGCTTACCACGGAAACTAGATGGCGCTGTGTGACCTGTCTGGAAATATTTATTACTATTATTATAATGCGTTCTTCTAGTATTGTCGTACGGAGCAGAAACGTGGACACGGACAGTGGGTCTGGTCCACAAGTTTAAGGTCGCTCAGCGAGCTATGGAGAGAGCTATGCTCGGTATTTCTCTGATGGATAGAGAGTCCGAAACGTAGACATCCTTCAGAAAACCAAAGTTACCGACATAGCCTTTAAAATTAGTAAGTTGAAGTGGCAATGGGCCGGACACGTCTGTCGCAGAACCGATCACCGATGGAGTAGACGAGTTCGTTTTCGAACCTAGGAAAGACTATTATACGCAAAGCAAAATCAATTTAAGACACCCTCTAGCAATTCCTTCTATTTTGTCAACGTCGATATAATTATCTATTAGTATCAGAGTGGACTCGTTTATCCGTGTGTAAAGCTGTAATCCCCGAGGGCGTATTTCGATAATTGCTGCCATAATGCTGCCTTTGTAGGCAGACGGATTATCACGTTGCCCCAACATCGGATCATTGCCCGCAATGTATCGCACATTTTAATAGATCTATTCAGTTTAGAATTATAAGGAGGAAGTAGAACACGATATTGCTAAGATTACCTTTAACACGCGAATGGGGTGTATCACTAACTTCTTATCACGATAGATGGCGCATGATAGATGGTACCTTATATAACTGTCAGTTGCATAAAAATCTTGTAATTTTATTACGATATTTATTATTTTCTGGATATTATGCCGAAGTGTGAACAAATCGAGATTTCCAAGCAAAATCAAAAATATGGTGATCTCAAAATTGCCGTTCTATTAATTCAAACTTTTTTCTTTTTAAAGACAGTGTAACGTAGGTAACGTTAAGTTAAAATACATTTTTATTTATTTATTTATTTAAAACTTTATTGCACTATGTACAAAGGGCGGGCTTAATGCCGCTAGGCATTCTCTAGCAGCCAACCTTTGGGACAATACAGAACATTACAGGCATGAGGCTAGGTGCAAACGATTGTAAGAAACGTTGCCAAATAAATTCATTTAATTTTACATACACTAGATATTAAAATAAATACATTTTTCTGTTATAAAAATAAAAAAACACAAAAACATTTTAAAAAATATGCGTCATAGGTGTAAACAAGGTACCATTGCCGCTAGCGACATACTACGATGACTACAAAAAGCTTTGCCCGATACACCCCATTGGTCTGCCGCATGAGAGTAGTTTTAATGCTGTAGAAATGAGGTCGTTGCATACGTAATGACGAATAACGCAAAAGGGTAGGTTTGAAAGAAAGCATATGGGACAAAAATAAGGAAAGGCATGCTACGATGATTCGGGCATGTTGAAAGGTTGAATAAAGAGAGATTGATGAACGAGATATATAATGCGAAGGTTGTGGGTAAAAGGGGCCCTGGAAGACACGATCAAATAAAAAATAAAAAAGTTGTAGGTGTATTAAAAAGCAATGGAAACAAAAGGTCATGAAGCATGTATGAGGTTTATGAATGTCGAAAAAGCGAAAGAGGTATCTTGTGACCGTGACAAGTGGTGCTTAATTATCTCTGCTTACCCCGTAAGGAATTCGGCGTGAAGATATGTATGAGTCGCACTCCCGCTCCCTTCGCTCTACTCACAACAATCAACACTCAATTCCTCTTCACTCTTCCAGCAGATATTCAGATTCTCTTACTGTTTCTGCAGCTCGCCAATGGAACAGGCTACCATTGTCTATTAGACAGGCTCCGTCTTTAAATATATTCAAACATTTATTAATTAACATACATTCTCAAAAAACTGAGACTATATAGCTGAGTTTTCCTTGCAGATTCCTTTCTCATCAGATTAAACATTAACAGGTCACTGGAATCTGCTAAGCTACTGGTATTAATGACGTGTCATAAATGCCTGTAATAGGTTTACGTGAATAAATATATTTTGACTTTGACGTAAACAAAATGACATCTAATTTCCACATCACATTATCTTGACATATAATAATTATATTAGTGTTTATTTCATTTAAGTATTTATTATATCATATGACATATTTATAGTATATATGTTATTTATACTTACTATGGTATATTTATGATTGATTTTACTATTATTATTATTCTTATTTCGTACTCTGCACCCATTATAATAATTTCTCACTCTCCTAAAGGTTAGCTGGTAGAAAATATCATACGGTATTGTGTGCAATAAATAATGAAGACAAATTTCTAAGCATTCCATGGATTCACCGTGCGGGTGCCGGGTCCATCGTGTGTGGGTAAGAGATGAGAAGAATGGTGTCTCGGGCTTGCGACCGACAATAGGCTGGTTTAAGAAAAGGAGGCCTCCTTTTTTTTCTATTGCGCGAGAATACGCTCACCATCCACCATTCTACTTCTCTCCCTACCCAACCAAATACTGTATGATTCCGTATATATTATTATTATTATTATTATTATGTATTTTTAGGGTTATTTTTTTTTTCTTTCTGCTTATGGAAGCAAGCTTGTCGAAACCACCCCACTTATAATTATTATTTATACCCTTTTGCGCGTTCCTTCTGACCAACTAGCAACCCTATAGAAAACGATTATCTTAAACATATTCATCGGAAACCACCCCTATGCATCCCCTCTCATTACTCGTGTCTATGCCACACAGGCCTGACGTATGTGTGTGTGGCTGGAATCTATAGAGAGCACTTACACTTTGAGTATTAAAAAGAGAAAACATATCTGGACAATTTGGCCTAGGCTAAAATAAATTATAGACTACTTATTAATAAAAAAAACAATTATTTATTATTATTAAATCCTTTATTCAGATAAAAACTTAAACTATTGCAGTTTGTTGGCGAATAGTACACTCTTTTTTTACAGTAATTATTTACACTATATTTGTCAAAAAGAAAAGTTATTTAACATTAAATCACATTACTGTTAGTATTTACTTAGCAAAAGCAACTTTAAAATTCACTTTATTATTAAATATAATGGGAGTTAAGAACTTTCTAGTTCTTTTACCATAATAGTTGTTATACCGGTACTTATTGTATCTTGTCTTTTGTGAGAATCTAGTATCATAACCTATTTAAATAGGAATCTAAATCCTAAAAAAAAGGAAAATAAATATTTTAAAAAAATCATCCACATCATCATGTACCTAAAATTATTTACAAGTTAATAACAGTTTAATAATTTCAAAAAATTTTATAATAATAATAAGTTCAATTGTAATGTAATGGCGTATTGTGCCGAAGACACTCGCTGCGTTCCTGCATTGAACGGCGAGGCTTTAAACAAAATATTCTCTAGTCAAATGGTTGAGTTTTTCCCCAAGCTCACGGGAGAACATCAGAACTCTCGAACCACGGACCCATCGTTTCTACCTTAAAATTAATTAAAATATTTTTTTCTACACCAGTATTTCCCTAAAATATAATTTTGAGAGTTAGGTACCCTAAGATTTTTTGTTCTGTTTTTATGACAATTGTCGCTACCTAGACTATCACCTATTCCTGGTTTAACGTTGACTTATATGACACTTATATATATATACATAGGGCGCGTTTCCATCATGTTGTGGATTGTATATTAGTATAAAAATGTCCATGTTCAGCACTATACTATTATTTGTAGTCCACGACAATGATCCTGATAAATGACAGTATCGTGGTAATAGGAACAGGTACACACTTTTTTCACGATAATATGTCGTTACGACAACAAAGGCAAAATACCTTATTATATATACATCGACGAGCTTGCCACTTGTCATGATTGGCCTATAGTAAAGTTGGCTAAATGTGAATCCGCTTATTCATAAGCGTGGTTTCTGACCACCCCGAAAGGGAAACGGTCGTGATGATGATGATGATGATGATACCTTATTCACGTAAACCTATTACAGTCATTTGTGACACCTTATTATTTTAAATGGTTCTACTCCTGTTAGCGGAAGAGTAAGTAGCAACGTGGTCCAAAGAGTAAGCAGTTAGCAGAAAACCAGCAGCTTAGCAGATTCCAGTGACCTGCGGGGTGAGGCGAAGTGCACAATCGTCCGGAAACGTATCGTCAAGACTCGATTATGGTTTTAATACGATTGTGCACTACGCCTCATCCCGCTGTTAATGTTAAATCTGATTGAGATTTTATATTAGCAGATTTACAAATGAAAAAAATACAGAATTAAAAAAGATTTAAAAGTGCATATACATACACAATTTGGACAATTTAAATATGACAGTTTCACGAGGAAGTTTGAGCACTAAAGCAAATCATAAACACGGTTTATAGATCTAAGCCTGTGTAAGTTGTGGGTGTAATTGAGTTGGCCCAAAATCTCTCATCTAATGAAGATCAAAGGGATTTCCCCGCCAATAGTGGTCTGCACATTGTGGTCAGTCATGTTTTTGCCGATTAGGAAATAATGAAGAGGGTGTGCATTTGGTCAAATCTTTTAATCGAGCAGAAGGATATGTTTTACATTAATGTATAACAAGCTGTTTCACACGACTTTACCCGTATTATTTATTTAAATCTTTATCACAATGTACAATGCCGCTAGACATTCTATGACAGTCAAACCTTCGGGGCAAAAAAAGCAATTAAACAATGAAAGGTAGGTGCAATTACAGGCTTAATTAGATAATATAATGACATATATAAATTAATGCATACTTAGATACCTAAATAAATAATATTTACATGTCTACATACTAATACTACATGCAAATACATACATATAAACTACACATATAGACAATAATAATATACATCAAAGAAACTAAGTTTTCATGAGGTGTGCATATACAAGTTTTTTAAAGACAGCCCTGCTCGGGGCCTAACGAATTTTTATAGGCAACTGATTCCTGAGGTTTACGGTTTATAAATTAATTGTCAATAAAAACTTTACATAGCTGTAGTTTTACACATTGTCACATGATGATAAGATAGCTCAAGCCCTCTGGGTTCTAAGGAACAGTTCTGTCCAATTTCATCGAAATGATGTTCAAAATTCCAGCAACATTTTTGCACCACTTTCTGAAAGAATTGGACCGGTCTGTCGTCAATACATTTATGGTACGAGCTTCCAAGACGGCATTAACGGAATCATTAGCATAAACTATTAATTAGTTGGGTAGGGAGAGGAGCAGAATAGTGGATGGTGAGCGTCTCGTTGCGCAATGAAATAAAAAAGAGGCCTCCTTTGTGAACCAGCCTAAGGTTTGTCGCAAGCTCGAGACTCTTGGCAGAGTGATCGTGGTCGTCACTTGACCATTGGCACGCTTAACAAGCCGTCGCCACTGCTTTCGAACTGCAGTCTTTCTGGTGCACTCTTATCAGAGGGTCATCCATTGAGGAAAGGCGCTGTCTTATTTCCAGTTCCTCTAAGGACTTGTTGGTTTGATAGCACGATGAATAGACGAGACCAATTAATTTATTTAGGCAGCAGTGCTGGTCAAAAACCTCCAGTTCTAGGGGCTTCAATAGTAAACTCATAAAAAATATATCTCTTAGTAATGTTGTAAATATATAATATATCTCTAAGTAGTAGGGTTGGTATGAAGGAAAGCATAGGGACAAAAATAAGGAAAGGCATGCTACGATGGTTCGGGCATGTTGAAAGGATGAGCGATGAAAGATTGACGAACCAGATATATAATGCGAAAGTTGTGGGTAAAAGAGGCCCTGGCAGACCGAGACTCACATATCACGATCAAATAAATAAAACACTGACTGAAGGTGCATTAAAAAGTCTTCGTAACCAAAGGGCATGTATGAAGAGGTTAATGAATGTCGACGAAGCGAAAGAAGTATGTCGTGATCGTGTCAAATGGCGCTCAATTGTCTCTGCCTACCCCGCAAGGGATCTGGCGTGAAGATATGTATGTATGTCTTAGTAATGTTTAGAAACGATGTAGCATAACTCATGCCATATTTATTTGGAATTGAAATAAATTACCTTATAGTACTTACCTAGATGCGTTTTCGCACGTTTCCGCGTTTTAACCACACTACAGTCTTCTATGTCATACGTGAAGCAATCATGTTACCTTGGAAATAAATGCTATTTTAGTTTGTATTATCTTCAGGTCTGAATACTGTATAGCCACGGCGCTTAGACGTAGTTTATACGGACGGGATTATTTATATCATCATCATTACATCACAACTGCCCCCGTGGTCTAGCTGGTAATATTTATTAATGTAAATAAATACATTTAATTATTATTTAATTTATTTGTGATATTTCTCGAGATTGGTACGCTGCCTGGAGACATCAACGAGCTTGCCTCTTGTCATGATTGGCCTATAGTAAAGTTGGCTAAATGTGAATCCGCTTATTTATAAGCGTGGTTTCTGACTACCCCGAAAGGGACGTTTCCGGTCGTGATGATACTTTTTTCACTCTTTATTACTGCCCCTAGAACTAGACCTCTACTATTTGATATGTTGATGGTTTTTAGACAATTTATTACTGATTCCACAAGTTGGTATTAGTTGAACCGGGACCGACGGCTTAACGTGCTCCCAAGGCACGCGAACGGTGATGAGGTAAATCTCTGACAATTGTAAGTAAGGAAAGAGTATTTCTTATTGGTACATGCCGGGGTTCTTGACACTTTACGATGTTAAGGAAGGCGTTCTTACAACCGCTCAATTTTCAAATTTATATACGCAAATAATAATAATAATATACGTTTATTCAAAGCAACTAGGCTCACTTCTTAGTTACAAAATCCTGACCACTAATGTTAGTATACAAATATAAAAATAAAAAAAATATATTAAAACCAATATGACACTACTGTAATGTAACCACTCCGTCCCCCACCAATCTGACAGGATGCACCTCACTCCCGCCAGACCAGCAGCCGCACGAAGCAGCCAATGCACGGCGAACCATATCTTTCAGATATCATCTTCAGGATACTGTTAGTGTTTGTCCTCACTCTGTTAAGCAATGATGCAGTGGTCTTGCGTCTTATAGCAAACAAGTCATCTGTATGGGCCTGCGCAAACATTGCCGACGCACTACAATAGCGTGGCAGCCCCAACATTGTCCTGAAGCTATTATTGTACTGTACACGTAGGGCGCTGATCGAATAGAAAGTTTGGCAGTAGGCTTTAAATAATTAATAACACATAAACAATCAAAAACAAAAAAAAAAGATTATATTTTGTTTAAAGAATTGATTCACTCATGACAAGTGGCAAGCTTGAACCCGATACCTCCGCGTCTAAATCCACGGACTTAACTACTAGACCATAGAGGCAATTTCAATTAAGTACTAATTAAGTTGATGAGTAAAAATAGAAAACTATTCGTCCTATATATGGCAAAAATTACGGTTTATTTTGTGAATTTACCACTCTGTAAACGCGACGTTTTTGGACGATATTGCCGCAGATACTAGAAATATGCACCGTAACTTAAGATTTTATTATAGAATTACAATATATATCGGACTAGAAAGTATAAATAAATAAAACTAGTTAAAATTAAAATAAAATAAACTAAACCTAATAAAAAATAAAATGTCCTCTAGAGACGACTCTTCAGGGATAGTCACTTCAGGACTGGCAACATTTCCCCTCTGTATAGCTAATCTAATACGATGGTATACATAATTGCCAGCTTTCCTGTCTCCAGACTTCTCTGTTAGATTTTGTTATTAAATAATACGTAATTCTTTATTTTTATTCTAGATTTTAATATGAAAATAAATGGTCTTTAATAAGTTACTCTTAGTATATGTCTATGTTACAGCGACAATGTATAAATGGTTTATTGATTGAAAACGGTAAAACAGTCGTACTGCAACACATTGTGGCCACTTGTGTTAGAAAATGGCATTATTCTATACCCTTATATTACTTTAGCGGAAATTGTTGAAATTCTTTCTTCATTGCCTCGTAGGTTATATTACGAACTCACAGAAATGATCAGAAACGTCTTCAAGCCTCAGCTGTAACTCTTGTAATGTTTTAACATATTTTAGTGTTGTATACAATATATTTATATATATATTAGATTATAGTAGTACCTTGTAGTACTTGACATTTTTATTTTAACATAGTTGACATTAATAGTATTAAAATTTTATTCTCTTTATTCTTAGTGTATCACCGTACATTCCCACCGGAATTTGGTTAAGTCAATATAATTTAAACAAAATTGTACACAATATATAATTAACGTTAAAATATCTGTCTTGCCTGGAGAGTGCAATGTGAATACAAGGAACGGAACTGGTAGTGACATAGGAACATCAACACAATAACAAAAAAGAACCAAAAATATAGGTACCTATATTAAATATAAATATCTACCTACCTTAGGTAAATAAATTAAATTAAACTGTTGTTGTGGCTGTATATGGGGCTGTTTATTTTCTGTATTTGATTATTTAGCATTCAATATGGCTCATCCATAATTGTATTGATAGTTTAGGCTGTTTCTGGTCTTTGTCGTGTTGTTTCGTATTAAGCTGTCTGACCATGATTGTGTTATCTCGTTTACTGTAGGTAACTAATATTAGTTACAGAGTATTATAAATTGACTTAACCAAGTGTTCCAGACGGTCCCTACGGTGATAAATAAATGAAATGAAATGAACGCAGTGGAAGTTGGCGCGAGAGGTATTCCAGCAAAATCTTCGCATAACTTATATATATATTTTTTATATATGTTAGTAACTGGAATCAGACACTCATGACTGACATCAGTCCCTAACACTATGCCGGCTTAGCCGACAGGGCATGACAGCAATTCGAGACTGGGCAAATTACCACAGATTTATTGTTCTCGTTGAATGTATGTGCTTTTTGCAATGATGTGCCAATTATTACCTTCAAGGAGAACTAATATTGTAAGCTTGCCACGTTGATATTTATATAAAAATAAAACAGCTTAAAATAAAACTTACTGGTCTGCTGTCAATTCATTTCACGAGATTGCAAAACGGCATTAGCTGAATCATACAGTTTTTGGTTGGGTACAGAGAGAAGCAGAATAGTGGATAGTAAGCGTCTTGTTGCATCATTAAATGAAGAGGTTCTTATCTCTCTTCTACACACGACTCTTCTAATGTTTTAAGAAGTACTTTGTCAAGCCGGTATAGTTGTAGAATCTGAATTTAGTTGTCAGTAACTAATGCGGTTGGTGGCTCGGTTGTAGGAACGCGTTCTTAAATCCTACAAATGTCGATTCAAACCCCCCCGGCATGTACCAATAATGAGAAATGCACTTTTCTTACGTACATTAGTCATAGATTTACTACACCACCGTTTCCGTACCTCGGAGAGCACCTTAAGTCGTCGGTCCCGGTTCCACTAATACCAACTTGTGGAATCGTTAATAAATTATCATAAAAAATTCACATCATATCCTCGCCAAGCCGTCTGTCTAGCGTGGCGAGTGTAGGCCAAATTCTCCAGATATACATAATTTTATTGTATGTATAGTTTATGTATGTTTATGTGTGTAGGTATAATGTGTAGTATTTTAAAATTAGTTAAGTAACTTATTAACTGTATCATTAAAAATTCTTAATTTTTCATCCTGCCTATCACACCTTTCTCGATCCCCAAGGTTAGCTGGTAAAGAATGCCTACTGGCATTATAGCTTGCCTCTGTACTATTTTTAAGTGCATTAAAGAATTTAAACATATATATAAATACATATGTTTTGGAAGGCCCATCTCCAGCAGTGGAGAGCCTTCTAGGGGCTGTAATGATGAATGCAGTTGCTTTTTGAATTTAAAGTTGCTGACCAAACATTCCAATTTCAATACATTGTTAGCTTAAAACAGAGAAATATTGTACACTGTTCTCTTCTCCACGAACGGTGAATCCAAGGAATGCTCAGAAATTCATCTTCTTCTTTCACACGAGTAATCAAAACGTGCAGCTGATTTCGTTACATATTTCTCTACTAAATATCATCTTAATCATTACAGTAATATATCCGTGGTGCTCAATTAAAGAGGAAGACACAAACATGGATGTGGAGTCACATGTCGTGCTCAAATTATAATGTCATTAGGCTATGTACGTTCTTGGGTTCCGAGGTATATAACTGCCAAATTTTATCAAAATCGGTTTATTATTTTAGCCATAAAGACGAAGGCAAACATACATACACACATATAAATCTTTACTTTATTACATTAGTAGTATTTATTTTTTATTTATTTATTAAGGAAAACTTGACATTTAATTCACATGTATAGATACAAAAATAGAAACAGAAAGTCATTTACAAGTTTTCACTAGTAGTGTTAGAATAATACACATTATGAACGATGAAAGCATCTACAAACTATCACCTCATGCAATAAACTAATAACTGTACAATAACAAAAACTATTATCGTTTTAATAACCTTAAGTTAAACGCATTTCTTACCACTATCACCTTGTCAAGAAAGATATCAACATCAGTTTCTTTAAATAATTTTAACGGGTCTTTACGCGATTTACCTTAGAGACATATTTCTCCCGACGTTTCAGCCAAGTTGCATTGGCCGTGGTCACGGGTCGACTGAAGCTATGCGGTGTAGTCTCGTACATATTAGGGCTCTTATACGACGTGTCACTCGAGCAGTGGGGTCATATGAAACTTGCTTACTGCAAAGTTTAAACCCTTTGTTAATACACTCTGGGTTGCATCATCGATGGTTGTATCTGTGACCCAGAGTGTATTAACAAAGGGTTTAAACTTTGCAGTAAGCAAGTTTCATATGACCCCACTGCTCGAGTGACACGTCGTATAAGAGCCCTAATATGTACGAGACTACACCGCATAGCTTCAGTCGACCCGTGACCACGGCCAATGCAACTTGGCTGAAACGTCGGGAGAAATATGTCTCTAAGGTAAATCGCGTAAAGACCCGTTAAAATTATTTAAAAAAACTATTATGAATATGCGCGAAAGTTTAAAAAGTTTAACATCAGTTTCATCAATGAATGTATTAAGAGAATTACAAGCTCTAATTAAAAATGTATTTTGTATGTAGTTAGTGCTCGCAATTGGTATGCGAAAGGTGGGCTTGTACCGATTGGTCCGCACTGGTGTATTTATGTCCAGCCGGGATAGCAACGAAGGGCAGTCTACTGCTCCCCCGATCAGTTTGACCAGGAATACCAAGTCAGCATATAAGTTTACTGTTTCTACCATAGCGACCGCTCATAAACCGCGCCTATTTTTGTCATTAGCCACTATCGAAGCACAGTTAGCACGTAGATTTCGACACTGACTTAGTATCAATTGGCCATTGTTTTAGTTCGACGCCCTCCAGCACTTAACTTAGATCTTATTTATTTATCGGTTTACAACTTCGGTTTAACTCGGTTTCCGAATAGACCTTTCGTTTTTGACCCTTGGAGTTTGTTCAACACATCAACTTTTTAGGCACTCCTTTGTCGAGAAAATGGCATCTAACTCTATTCTCGTATATATTATAAAATTAAATCCTCTGCCGCCTAATATCTATGTATCATAGATGATCCCAAAAACTACTGAACGGATTTTCATGGTGTTTTCATTTATCGACAGAGTAATAAGAAGATTACATATAAGTAAGTTTATTACATAAGTATTTATATCTAATTGATGTGTCACTTATACTTTCCTTGCACCTACAGTTGTTCTAATTAGTCCCAAAGGTTTGGCTGTCAGAAAATTTCTACGGGAATTAAGTACTTTGTGCATTAAAGTTATGAAATAAAATAAATATTTCCCAAGGAAGGTTTAGGTGTATAATATAATTGGTTGAAATATGATTGTTGAAGATAGAAAAGCAATTGGAAGCTGAGTCCATAATAGGGACAACAATATATCTCGTACATCTTTGTTATTAGAATAAGCAAAACATATTTTTTAAAATAATACAACAAACAAAACGACAGTTTCAAATTCAACTCAGCCTTTGTTTACTAAAATGTTTATAATTAAAAAAACCTATTGTTTATACTAATTTTGACTTATTGATTCTAAACAATGACATTTTAAAAAATAATTTCGACATGCTTTCCCAAGAGAAAGAGGTCAAATTTTAAAGGTCAAACAGGTCCAAGTTGAACACTACATTCATCCGACACCTGCTTTGTATGCTAATGACGTAACACTCTCACACCTTTGCACTTTATCCTATTTGATGAATTTAGAGGTTTTGGTGCTTTTACCAAATGACATCATCCGTTTTGGGCTATTAGATAAAAATAAATAAATAGTAGTTTCGATACTTTTATTAAGTCCTAAGACCTTCACTGTTGGAGATGGGCATTCCAATTTTTTATGGAGAATTTGGCCTTCACTCGCCACGCGAATTTTTAATACTGTGCGAGAAAGAGGTATGCAACAGCGTTAATTCTTAAGCTTAAGTATCAGGAGCTTTTCCCTAACAAATGTATTGTCCCCATAATATAAATCTGTTCCACATTACAGTGTTAAATTATGACTAGCAATTTCAAAGTGTCTTGCGGCACAGTCGTACGTTAAACAGTCTGACTGCTGTATATTCTCGATTTAACTTGATCGAATTGCTATTGAAATCAAATGTGCCAATTGCATAAATTTAATCGAAGTAATAACACAACTAATTTATTTTGTTTTTTCTTCATTTTAGTTTTTAGTTATATTTTTATTTATTAATTAGGTTTATTTTTATGAATAGTAATTTATGTTTTAAGATGTAAGTTTTTAGTTTAATTAATATTTTATTATTTTTTTAAATCATTGTACCTTTTGTATAATAAATATATGATTATATATTTTAAATAAAACTAAATTAAACATTTTTTTTAAATTAATGTCACGTGACCTTGTGAAGAGACGCGCGAGGTCTATGAATGTTAAATCATTACAGCCCCTAGAACACAGCGTCCTAGACCTTTACTGTTGGAGATGGGCCTTCCAGAACATAGATCTGGAGAATTTGGCCTACACTCGTCACGCTGGCCAAGCCTCAATTTTTAATGATACAAGTTGGTATTAGTGGAACCGGGACCGGCGGCTTAACGTTCTCTCCGAGGCACGGGAACGGTGGTGTCGTAAATCTATGACAAATGTACATGTATTTCTCATTGATACTGATGAATGATTCTCACAACCGAGTTAGCACATACGAGAACATTGCTTAACTTTTTGTTTTTTTTTCGCACCATCATTATAGTTTTTACCTTACAAAAATACTTCTTCCGAAGTTTCGGCTAAGTTGCATTGACCGTGGTTACGGGTCGACCCATTAAATTGTCTTACGTAATAAATGAATGACCCCCTACTTGGTGGCTTCCAACGTGGACTCAGGTACCGCCCGTGTACCGTGCTGTCATCTGCATATCTATAAATGTTCCCTAGGGTGAATTATATCTATATAACCTAACCTATAATATTCTTTATATATATATATATATATATATATGTGTAATGAATAAACAATGAACCTGTGTAGGAGTCGATTTGTTTCGCAAAATCTCGATCGTATAGCTTTAAAGAATCGGTCCACAAATCGTCATACTGTCTAAACTGTTATTTAACGTCGCTATCCACTTGTCCTCACCTCATTTCACCGGCAAATTATGCGTCAATGCATTCGACAAGTACTAAGAATAAATCCAATAGTTTTGCCTGGAGGTACTTAATATACTTATATAACTGAGTGACTTTGTATGGTCTTGCGTTAGACTTACGATCTTCCTGTCTCCATCCGACATGCCACAACTCGCCGCGCTGGCCAGACGGGTTGGCAAAGACTATATATATCCAGCGCGGAGAGTGTAGGCCAAATTCTCCAACAGTGGAATCTAGGACGCTGTGTTCTAGTAGCTGTAATGAATGAACAATGAACCTACGTCTGTGTAGAAGATAAAAATAAGACCTCCACATAATATTAAACCTACCTAATTTTAGAAAGAGATTGTTGAAGTAAATTTATATACATTAAATATATGAAATGAAATGAAATAATTTATTTGTCAGAAACAGGGATGCAAATTATTATATGTAATTATATCACATGCTTCGCTATTTCTAGCATGCAAATATTTATTCAGTCACATGACTTTGTCGAGCTTAGTGTCTAGGTATTCTTTTGTCGAATAAAAACATTTATTAACCAGCATTTGTTTGACTCTTAATTGGAACAGTTTTAGTTATAAATTAAAAATTACTTAAATAATAAAAATTAACTATTATTAACTAAAGTAAAGTATCATCCGTCTGGCCAGCGTGGCGAGTGTAGGCCAAATCCTCCAGATATATGTTCTGGAAGGCCCATCTCCAGCAGTGGAGGTCTGGGACGCTGTGTTCTAGGGGCTGTAATGAATGATGAAAGTATCATCATGACCGTTTCCCTTCGAGGTGGTCAGAAACCACGCTTAAAAATAAGCGGATTCACATTTAGCGAACTTCACTATAGGCCAAACATGACAAGTGGCAAGCTTGTCGATGTCTCCAGCGTACCAAACTCGAGAAATATCACAAATAAATTAAATGTATTTATTTGCATTAATAAATATTTTCGTGTCCCGACCAGGATTCGAACTCGGTGCCTCCGAGTCTAAATCCACGGACTTAACCGCTAGACCACGGAGGCTAAATAAAAAAAATCCTCCGAGATAGTCCCAAGGAGACTGACAACATTTCCCCACTTGTATAGCAAGTTTTATACGTTGACAGAAATAATTGCCAGCCTTCCTGTCTCCAGACTTATCCATCTGTTGACGGTCCTCATGGGCTCATGGTCTCGACCCCAAACGGGGCACTTACAACTTGTACTAAGGTTAGCGTAAATAGAAGCAAAAACATTTACAACGATTTTCCTATAGTTTACTAAAACTTTAAGAATAGTGATTATAGAACAAGGTTGTATCTGCAATAAAATTCACAATGCATTTTGCCAAGTATCAGAAATAATATCATTAAATGTGCAAAAACACAATAGTCTATCAAAGCTTAGATGATAAATAATGATAACATGGACAATAATATAATAGCCAGTCCATTTTTTAATACAATCCAAATTTCTTTAGCTCCAATAATAAAAAAAACAAGCGTGACTAGGAGTGCAATTCAGCGGGGTTTTCAATCCATCTAGATTTTTGGATATATGGACTATAAAAGCCGCAGAGATGTGGTGCTGACGTCGTTTAATCAGAATCCATTAGACCGCACGACGTACTAACGGTGCTCGAAGAGCTCAAACTTGCCAAGGGACAGAGACTTTCTGCCATTTCATGAAACGATGGTCCAATCAGGTGGTGACTGAACACACCAAGCTTTCCAGTGCGCCGAGGACCGCAACTGGGAACGGCTGGTGGATGGACTGCGACGGAGTCACGATCCCCAACTAGGGAGGAGAAATATATCGTGATATCTTCACGGTAAAAAATAAATAATTATAAACTAAAAAAAATAACTATAAATAAAATACGTCCCATCCCATCAGAGATAGACTTGGGATCTTATACCGCGTGTAATTGTCAAAGAGCAAATTATTTTTTTTAGGCTTTAGGCTTCATTAGGAGAATCTCTATTTGAAATAAAAATAGATAAAAATCATTATCCGAAAAACAAAACACATGGTGAATTAGGTCGCGTCTGACAATTACGATATCCATGGTGATAAATACCGTAAGGCTGGGGAGTATTATTATTAATTGATCTCGCCCACAGCCGAGAGACGAAATAGAGAGAGAAAGAATTACGTAAGTCAACGTTCGCGCGATCGTCGACCTCTCACTACCTACTTTATTAGGCTCTGTATGAGTGGCGATATTTTTAGGAAAACTTCTCTGCACCGTAACTTAAGTATTTATTACTGAATAATAAAAATAAAAACACATAGTTCTTTATTTGTTTTCTTAATTATAATATAAAAATATTTGCTCTTTAATAAATTCCACGCAGTATAAAGACCATGGACTTAACTGATAGACCACGAAGGCAGTCTACTGAAATACTTTTTCATCATCATCATCAGCCTGTGTCTCTCCACTGCTGGATATGAGCCTCCCCCAAGGCTTGCCATTTTACACGATCTTCTGCCATCCTTATCCATCCCACACCAGCGACCTTCCTCAGGTCATCTGTCCATCTGGCGGGGGGTCGTCCCACACTGCGTCTTCCAGTACGTGGTCTCCACTGCAGGACCCGTTTACTCCATCGTTCATCGCTTCTGCGACGGACGTGTCCAGCCCATTGCCACTTCAACTTGCTAATTTTGAAAGCTATGTCGGTAACTTTGGTTCTTTTTCTCTTTGGTTCTCTCATACTTTTTAAATTCCGTTAATTGACATATTTTTTTCAGAGATTATACCATTTTTATTTTTGCGACTTTACACCACAAATAATAATTTGCAATAGGACTATTTGCCAGGTCACATTGTACTTTAGTACAGATGATTTATAATGATAAGCTACTTTTTTTTGACTTATTTGGTAATACCCCCGCAGCCTATAAATCAAAGGTACTTGACGCGATAACTAATAACAAAAGTATATAAATATGAATATATTTTTAAGTTATTACTTAAATACGAGTATTATATTTTTCAGTATTATTGTATTATATGGCTTATAATATAATAATGGCTCCCCATTCACAAAGGTTAGTTGGTAGAAAATGCATTTATAGCATTAAGCTCGCCTTTGTACCCACACCATTTTTGGTTCTGTACAATAAAGAATTTATTATTTATTAATTTATTTATTTAATATATTATATGTATGTGTGTGTATACATAAATGTATACATGTAGGTTTATGTATGTAAGCATCTATATTATACATATCCTATATTACATGCTAGGGTTTCTATATTGCTGTAAGATATGTACAATTAATTAATGTTATTTTTAGTTTAAGATAGTATTTTAAGATATTTATTTGTTAAAGTTTTACTTACTAAATCTAAGTGGGTGATCCTTAAGGTATTAGGTTGTATTTTATAAATATTGATCACTGTAATAATATGTTTTTAGGCCTAATATTGTGTTCTACTCCTTAAATAAATAAATGATATATGTCTATGGAAATGTGACATTTATATCTTTACAAATTACTATACGTAAGTCCTTGTTCTAAATATCTAGGTGATTGACTGACATCAAGTGACTTATTGTATGGACAATTAAACTCCACCGCATAATCAAATAATTTTACGCTAATACATACTTAGGACTTACGTATTTCTATATCTTAATATATAAAACAAAGTCAGGTTTGTTAGAACACTTAAACTCGAGAACGGCTGGACAGATTTTCATGGTTTTTTATTTGTTGGATTTGTCTCCGACCCGAATAACAGAATAACTATTAATAACAGCGTTAGTAAGTAGTATAAACGTATGTTTATGTATAATAAGAGTAATCTGGTAAGGTGGGGAAAAGCTACGGAAAAGAACTGTACATTGTGTGGTGCTGCCATAGGAACTGCTAGACACACACTTGTAGGGTGCGTTACTCTTCTAGAAAAGGGCTATTACTCACTCCGACATGACAAAGTCCTAGGTGTTATCCGTGAAGCAGTAAGTCTTTCTATTGCAAGAGCCAGAAAGGGACTGACTACAAATAAAACTTTGACCACATTTGTAAAGGAAGGGCAAAGCACGAAAACTAAATGCAAGCCCACCTCGATCCTTGGCGCCGCATCAGACTGCAAAATTCTCATGGATACATTTGAACACCATTATAGGATCCCAGATGAACTAGCTGTATCAGCCTATAGGCCAGACATCTTAGTGTTTTCTCGGAACTTGAAAAAAGTTATCCTTATTGAACTTACCGTTCCGTGGGAATCAAATATTCCAAAAGACAACATGAAGTCGAATAAATATTATGATCTCACAGAAGAAATGATCAGGAACGGGTTCAAGACTCAGCTTTACGCAGTGGAAGTTGGTGCAAGAGGAGTTCCAGCAAAATCTTTGCATCACTTACTGAAAGAATTGGGCCTAAGCAGGTCTGCCGTCAATATATTTATGGAACGAGCTTCCAAGACGGCATTAACGGAATCATACAGTATTTGGTTGGGTATGGAGAGTAGTAGAATGGTGGATGGTGAGCGTATTATCGCGCAATAGAAAAAAAAAGAGGCCTCCTTTTCTTAAACCAGCCTATTGTCGGTCGCAAGCCCGAGACACCATTCTTCTCATCTCTTACCCACACACGATGGACCCGGCACCCGCACGGTGAATCCATGGAATGCTTAGAAATTTGTCTTCTATTAGTGTTAGTAATAGTATGTAGTATATTGATATTATGATATATATGATGTAAATATATATCAATCCTATTAAATTAACCTTTATAATTATAGTATTATTATTATTTCTATGATTGCACCTATAATTGTTCAAATTTGTCCCTAAGGTTTGGCTGTCAGAGAATGTCTTCGGGCATTAAGTCCGCCTTTGTACTTTGTGCAATAAAGTTTTTTAAATAAATAAATAACATTGGAAAACTGACGAAAAAAAATATTAAAAGAAAAAACATTTTCCTATACAAAATGTTCTTTGGTTTAGTCATGTCAAACAATGTTAGTTATCAAATATTTATGCGCGAGTTCAGAAATTAACAATTAAATGACAAGTAACCAAATGAATCAATAAAAAAAACAATAACTGTAAAATCGATTGGTCTGACTTTACGTCGCGAAATTACATGAACTCAATGTCAGGCAGTACGAAGTTTGACGGGTCAGCTAGTCTATAATATTATAAAGAATGGCTGTCAGAGAATGCCTAGCGGCATTTGGGCATAGTGCAATTAGGTTAAATAATAAAAAAAGGAGTCCTTCGCGCCATTTTGCGCGGACATGTCAAGTGCAAGTTTTTGTTTTGTAAATTAATTTACTGTGGATATTGTTAGTCAAAAGTGGTGTTGTTTTGTTCAATAATGTGCTACAATGTGAATAATTATGGAAAACGATAAATTGGACTTTAAATATGGGAGACAAGTCGTAGTAAGTACAGTCAGACTTGAAAATATATTTGAAAATATTTTATTGTGCGAGCGAGAGGGAAGCAACGCTGACTTTTAAAATAAAACCGAAACATGCGAAGCCATTTTTAACTTTAATCGTTACGATTACAGACAATGTTGGGTGAATTACACTAGCCAGTTTCTCGATCGTATTTTATAACTTAATTATTACTTAAGTAAAAATTAACAGGGTTTGCAAGAAATGTGTTTAAAAAAAAACCTTAAGAAATAATTAAGATGGTAACTGTCATTTACACAAATGTATGAAAAGATAAATATAAATATAAAGAGATGTTATAAGAAACCCGATTTGACTTAAGAAAAACTTAAAGATTTCTTAGCTAGGAAATAATTAAGTAAATCTTCGAGAGACCGACTATTAGTCCCACACACCATTAACTTGGCACCCGCACTGTCAATCTATTAATTGCCATAATTTATTATTATTTTATGTGAGTATTTCGTCAATTATTTTTATGTGAGTATTTCGTCAATTATTGTAACTAAAATTACAATAACTGAACACGTTATGTTTAAAACTTAGTTAAAGCTTTATTCTGACAAACTATAACAAATATTGTATAAATTTATTATCTGCGGTATTATTAGATGTTTGACAATATCTGGTTATTGAGGCGAAAGGGGAGAGGCCATAATTGGCCCATAACAATGGAGATTACGAGAAGCTTTGGGACCAGTTTTGTGATAAAAATATTGTCAAATTTAAGCCTGTTATGATAATGTCATTGTCACATACGAATTTTGACCACATATTCTCACTAAATACACGAATATTTTACATAACAATCGTTTTTTTTTATTCTTTTGATAAAAATACGGAAGCTAAAAGTTAAGGTATAATGTTAGTCAGTATTATAAAGATGTCTTCATAATTATTGATCCTGTGATATTCTGTCTTGAATGCCTCCGTGGTATAGCGTCTGTGGATTTAAACGCGGAGCGAGTTCGATCCCTGGTCGAGACTCAATAATTTATTTAATTATTTGTGATATTTCTCGAATTACGCTATAGAGATCGACGATGCCACTTGTAATGCAGGGCCTATAGTAATGTTGACTAAATGTGAATCCGCTTCATAAAAAAAGCGTGGTCTGATGATACTTAACTTTTTTCTTTAAATAAACTATAAGAATAAAACCTGCTTGCGATCGACTATAACACAACAAAACGCTCACCATCCACCATTCTGCTCCCCTCGCTACCCAACCAAATACTGTATAACTCCGTTAATGCCGTTCCCTATGGAAAAATGCATTGACGACTGATTTTTCTGAAATTCCTCTCGCAACAACTTCCACTGCGTAAAGCTTAGTCCGTTCCTGATTATTTCTTCTGTTTGATAATAATATTAGTCATGATTTGGTCTTTCGGAATATTTGATTCCCACGGAATATCAATACCTTTTATCAATTTCCGAGGAATCACTTAATACGGCTAGTTCATCTTGGATCCTATAATTATGTTCAAATGTGTCCATGAGAATTTTTCAGTCTGATGCGGCGCCATAGATCAAGTTGGGCTTGCATTAAGTTTTCGTACTTTGCCCTTCCTTTACAAATGTGGTCAAAATTGCATTTGTAGTCAGCAGTCCCTTTCTGGATCTTCCAATAGAAGAACACTGCGTCACGAATAACACCAAGGTCTTTATGTCGGCGTGAGTAATAGCCCTTTTCTAGAAGAGTAACGCACCTTACAAGTTTGTGTCTAGCAGTTCCTATTCCAGTCTCATATATCACCAAAAATGTTAACTGCTTCCGTGGTCTAGCGGTTAAGTACGGGTTCGATTTCTGGTCGGGACACAATAATATTTATTAATTAAAATAAATAATTTAAATTATTATTTAATTTATTTATGATATTTCCCGAGTTTGGTACGCTGGAGACATCGACGATCTTGCCACTTGTCATGATTAGCCTTATAGTAAAGATGGCTAAATGTGATTCCTCTTCTTTATAAGCATGGTTTTTGACCACCCCGAAAGGGATACGGTTGTGATGATACTGTTCGTAATATGAATCCCTAGTTAGTTAATAGACTACATTTATTAAAAGTACTATGTGCGAGGGATGCAAAGTTTTATTCCTGATGATTAGTTCGACGTCATGTTGTGGTTTTTTGTAATACTTAAAATGGTATATTCATATTATTTAGATAGCTCATAACAACTCATTTAGTTTATTTATTATATGTATTAATGTTATGTAATGTATGTACCTTATTGTTTATTAATTATCCGTAGGAGCCTTGTTTCTGGGAACACTTTGATTTGTCAAAGTTTACAATTTTTTATATGCAATGTAATTAATACAATGACACAGAAAAATAGCCGGATACGAGAAAGCAAGGAACAGTCTGCTACTATATAGTGGTACATTGATTATATAAACTAAGGTTGGATGCAGCTGTAAAGGGGCATTGTACTTATCAAAAACATTGTCTTAATAAAACGTTATGTGTATGTATTATTGGTATTTCGTTTATTATAGTATTTATTATTGTAGTTTAGATAATATTGCATATTTATTACGTAATCATATTTCTCCAATTGCACCTACCTTACGTCTTTAATCTTCTACAGTGTCCCTAAGGAGAGTCAGAGAATGTCTAGCGACATTAAGTCCGCCTCTTGTATATATTGTGCAATAAGGTTTTAATAAATAAATAAATAATTATATCTGATAAATGTAAAATTTTCCTTCAGTAAATTTTGCTTTATTAGTTATTCGCTATAAGCCGAAAGAGCTGGAGTATATAATCCGGTTTTTCATATGAACGCACCACCGATCTCGTCGCGTTTGGGGCGATTGATTGAAAGTTCGATGAGCTACAAGGTTCACCTTCTGGAGGAATTATTGAACTGTGTTCTGTTGTTATTTGTTTTTTTTTATATACTAACACCTTGTGACCTTGTGACGCAAAAGTTTTAAAATTCGAACAGAACATTGCCCTCTGTATTAAAACCGGAAACGGATATTTTCCACACGTCATTATTTCTCATCCGTAGATTACGGAAAAATCTATTGAAGATCCTAGTCAGAGTGCCAACGTCATAAGCGTCAATGAACAGACGCTTGACTCTTAATAGCGGCAACAGGCGATCGTCGACTTGCAACCTAGACGTATACCCGCCCGTCCTCGCCATTATTATTATTATTAAATTATTTTATTTTATTCTTCTGGACGAAGAAGGAAGGAAAAAGGGACCCGACGGTATGACCGTTGGGCCGTGGAAACTTGACAGGTCTCTGGTGTGTGATGCGATTATTATTTTTTTATATATTGAGGCATAAAATTTATACTCTTAAATAATAAAATGTAACCAAGGAAGAAACTGATCCTCAGCTTAACCCAGAGAATTCTAGTCTGGGGATCAGAGTTCCTCCAAAAAATTATGTAAACAATTTTTGGGAACAAATAAACGTTTTTGTATTTTATATTTTGTAAATATTATTTAATGTATTAGTTTATCAGATATTCTTTATTGCACAAAATAAGGCTATGATTAATGCCTACAAGGCGTCTTCTAACATCTAACTTTTGGGAGAGTGTAAGATTAAGGGTAGTGCCGATATCAAGTTTAATATCTAATATACTACACACACTACATACTAATAGATACTTTCAATGTTATATAATTTACACATCTCCATCACTGTAAAAAAAAAAAAAATAATACTAAATGGCTAATTTCAAATATAATTTCTTCATTTATTACAGCCCCTAGAACACAGCGTCTTAGATCTCCACTTTTAGAGATGGGCCTTCCAGAAAATATATCTGGACAATTTAGCCTACACTTGCAACGCTGGCCAATTTATTAAGCCGTGGTCTAACTGCCTCCGTGGTACCGATTTCCGGTTCTATATTTATTACCGCTCGGGACACAATAATTTATTGAATTTATTTGTGATATTTCTCGATTTTGGTACGCTTCGACGAACTTGCCACTTGTCATCATGGGCCTTTAGTAAAGTTGGATAAATGTATATAAAATTATAGTGGCCTTGTCCTTTTGGTATATGTCGATGGTCTGCATCAATCTTGACGGTCGTCACTGTCGGTTAGGACGCGCCCCCCGCGATTAATCACCAGGGAGAACGTTTTCGATTAGCGTCGGAATATTAAAAAAAAAATGTTCCAATTTTGAACGGAGCGATTCATTTGTTTTAAACTGGGCACGCGTTCAGTTGTGATCCTTGGTGGCCAGTGTCTTGTATGGTCACATTTACGTTTATTTTGATAGTCATATGTGTGATAAAATAAATGTTGTTATTTTTATTACTCCATTATATCTTGTATAACTTGCATATCTTTCTTTTAAATATTATGTCTTCCTTCTGTCTTATAAATAACTGCTTACAAATTACAAGTATGGGCCCTAAAATGTTTTTTTTTTTAATTATATAAAATAATTTGTAATGACTGTTTGTGCCATAACAAAATAAAATAAATAAATAAAGGCTAAATTAAACTAATTTAACTGTTATCTGCAACAAATAAAGTGTGTTAGAAGTGGTTCTTACTTGGTAAAATATATAAATTGAAGCTTAAAAATTTTATTGCCAAATATTTCGCCTCTCTTTGGAGCGGCGTCATCAGTGCCAGTGACTGAAGGTCTTTGTCATAAATTTTGAAAAAATATTTTTATTTTTAGCAATGGTAAAGGCAATGCACTATACAGTTTTATACTAATTTAACTGTGATATTTGAAAATTTAATGATGACTTATGAAGTCTTGTTTCAATATAGATAGATAGATAAATTCTTTATTGCACAATAAACAAAAACACATTTAAATGTAGGTACATAGGCGAACTTAATGGCTAGTGACATTTTTACTTGTATTTTAATTTATTAATTAGGTTTATTTTTATTAATAGTAATTAATGTTTTAAAATGTAAGTTTTTAGTTTCATTAATATTTTTTTTTAAATCATTGTACCTTATTTCCACAGATTCTTAAATCTCAAAAATAGCCCAAAATTAATAATGGCATTTAGTTCGTAAGCTTTCTTTATCCATTAAGTACAATATATAAAAAAAACATGATACTGTCCTTTAAGACGGAAACAGGAAGTGGTAAATGGCGTTTCGTTGTTGTCCGTCGACCCAGTTCTTAGTACTTCTAAGTGCCCGGTGTAATTGTCCGGTTCAAGTAAACATATATTGTTTGATTGTACGTCAGGTTTGCTCGGCGCTTGTAGTTCGCACGTTTCCACGCTTCATAGCATCACGCTTGCTGACATATGACAAAACGTAACTTAATTTATTTATTTAGATCTCCCAACAGCATTACTAGTAAATTTTATACAATACATGAAACCATGAATATTTATGTATTTGTATATGTATTAGTATGTAATATTGTTATGTATGTATTAAGATACAGAAGTATACTGTTAAGAATAACTTAATTAATGATTGCACCTACCATCTATACTGTCTAAATGTCCTAAAGGTTTGGCTGTCAGAGAATGCCTAGCGGCATTAAGTCCGCCTTTGTACATAGTGCAATAAAGTTTTTAAATAAATAAATAAAAATAAATGAATGGGGAAAAAAATACAATGAAAACAATAAATTAAAAAAAAAGTGCATAAAGTTACTAAAAATACCTACAGGGCACAGTAACTACAGACAAAATACTTGTATTATTGAACTAGTTTTTGTATCAATAAAATGATTGGTGATGACAATATTAACATTGATATTTTTGCTATGAAGCCTTCAACAATAAAGCGTCTACTTTCTTCTCAATTCTCTAACGCACCAGCTTCTGTATATTTTTAGGATTTGTTATTTTTGTTTTATTTATTCTTTTAAATTTAAAGTTTTAATTATTTGACAGTGTATTTGATAGGCGAAAACATTAATTGGCTCATATATTTTATTGTATCTATCTATCTATGTGTAATCTATCTAGCTGTAAGTTTTCCTGTAATAAATAAATAAAGCCATGACAAAACTAAGAAGATAATTACACAAACATAAAAAAACAATATAAAATAGATGCCAATTAAAAGTTTTAAAATAAACAGCAACGCATAAATAATAATTTCCATCGAGCAGTTTGTGGCTCTCAAAATCCATGTTGGAGCCGCTTCGACCATCTTCGGGGAATCGCACCGCTGCATGCACGGCCACCGGAGGGCCGTCACCAGCCCCGTGAGATCCTGGGGGCAGAAACGTAACCAGTAGTTACTAACAACATTTAATAGACTGCCCCATAGGTGCTACAGATCCTACAGTGGTCCCTTCCCCGGCGGCTCAAGTCGCCGAGGTAAAACAAGGAAACAGCGGGCTCCACCGAGATTAACACATGCTTTTAATGAGGATAACTCCGGAGCGTTCCGCCCCAAGGGAGAAGATCACTCAAATAATAATAATAAACCACAGTAATATAGAAAATAAATATAAGTAACAAATCAATAAATGAGATAAATGTAAATCCTTTACAATTCAATATAGTAAAGTTGGCTCAATGTAAATCTTTAAAGCGAAGTTTCTGATCACCCCGAAAGAAATACGGTCGTGATAATACATTACTTTATTAGTATTATAATCGTAGTTCGCAGTTGGTTTTGTCATCAATCTGCAGACACATCATTCCCAATACTAATTAACGCTAGCTAGCTATTAGTTTTGCGTCATCTTTTGTAGATTCGCTGAAATATGATCGGACTTCACACGTTTCTAATTATTATGTGTTAATACAATATTTGTAACATCAATAAGTTAAAAAAGAAAAATATATGACGAAGAGATTCTATAAGGTAGACTGATCAGATTGAGGATGCAACTCGAGAGCGCATGTCAGTGAAAGCCAGCGTACCGCAGGGCTCTGTGTTGTCACCAACACTCTTCCTTGTGCATATCAATGATACGTTGTCTCTGGGCAACATTCATTGTTATGCAGATGACAGTACGGCTCACGGGCGGTATCTAAGTCATCGAGCTTTGGGAAGTAACCACCTAGAAGAATCACGGCGCTCTATGACGGCAATACAAAATTTATTTGTGGGGTGTCCAAAATCTTGTTCAGTTCAATGCCAACAAGACCCAGGCGTGCACGCTGACGGCCAAGAAGTCCCCCTTCTCTCCTCATCCCACTCTTTACGGCACCACGCTGGATCTACACCTAGCCTAGCTTCAACATTTTTGGGGTGGAATTACACTCAGACGTTAACCACCGGAACTACATTGAGAGCATCACCAAAAGACCGAAAAAAAATCTCAGGATACTGTACAAAGCACAAATCAGATCATGCGTTCTTTTCTCTGGGATTGAGGCCAAGGAGTTATCCAGACGTGTAACGGAAAAGTCTGGAGACAGGAAAGCTTGCAATTATATCTGCCAACGTATTAGCCTCGCTATACAGAGGGGAAATGTTGCTAGTCCTCATGGGACCACTAGAGGACATTTTTGACTATTTTATTAGGTTTAGTTTTTATTCATTATTCTTTATTTATTTATTTATTTTATTTTATTATTTTTAATTATATTCCTATTGTATATTAATTTACTTTAATAAATTTATATTATTAAGAGATTTTAAGGATTTTAAATAACTTAAATGTATTAAACACAAAATTATAATTCTTGAGTACAGGAAGCGATATTTCTATGACAAAAGGCAGTCGTTAAAAGAATGGCTACCTGATAAACAAAACTACCTACCAACTTAAACAATGTGTAAATGACAATACCTATATTTATGTCATTAAATACCTTATCTATGTGTACTTAGTCATAAAATTATTCATTTATTCTTTAAAAATGTACCTACACGCATCAAACGTAATCACCTTGTCAAACAGGACGGGGCAAGAAGCCAAACGTTATGAAACTAAAGCTAGGACAATCGAATCATATTATTGTTTATTCTGTTACAACCATACATTCCCACCGGAATTCGGTTAAGTCAATAGTTATTAGTTATTCTTGTGCACAATTTACACATTGAAATATACATTGATTTGTCCTGCCTGGAGTGTTATGGAACTATAGGCAAGGAACAGGACTGGTGGTTAATGTAGCATTTGAGTTGAGATACCAACACAAAACTAAATACACATTCTTAAATTATTATAAATAAAATTAAATACTAGTTGCAGCTGTAAAAGGGCCTTGTAAAACTTAAAATTAATTAATTATCTTCAAAATGTATAAATAAAAATTATATAAATATATATTTATATATATATATATAAATGTTCAAATTAAATTATGCAGCTGTAAAATGGCCTTGTCAAAATATATATTAATAATTGTTATGATGTCATAATCTATACTAGTTGTAGCGGCTGTATAAGGGCCTTGCCTTATAATATATATATATATATACTATAGCTTTCAATGGCTTAATAATAGCTTATAATGAGCAACCACTATCCTATACTACTATCCCTCAAAGCTTATTAATTACGAGTAGTCTATGACAGGTTATTGCCAGTTATGGTCGTGATCGATATGCACTTTTAAATTGTTTTTTTTTTTATTATTATTTTATTCTCAGCACGACATGTGGTAAGCGGTACGCGAGGTCCAAGAATGCTCCCACCTTACGCCAGCCTTAGACGACCAACATCCTACCACTATGCCGGCCTATTAAAATGCTTTTTCACGCTTCGTTTAAATGACTCATGGTTATAGGAATAGGGAAACATACTTGGAGAGCATTCCACATCTTCAGCGTGCGACAAATGCTAGAGTCTCCAAATTTATATGTAGGGATAGACATTATTGCAAATGGTAAATACTTTCAACTAGAACAACAAAAAGCTGATGGTGGTAATGTGCCAAGTCTGCCGGGACGGAGAAGTATCCACCGTTCGTGCTGATAAACCAGTAAAGTCTATCCACGTGTTTGTGGATCAGGCTCAGTCAAACTGGCATAGTGTTAGGGACTGTCAGTCATGCATGAGTGTCTGATTCCAGTTCCTAACATTTATGGACCTCGCGCCAATCAGGTCACATGTCATGGTAATATAAAAATAAGGAACGCGACAATAAGTTACAATATATATAAATTTTCGCCAACCCGTCTGGCCAGCGTGGCGAGTATAGGCCAAATTCTCCATTTATATGTTCTGGAATATCTCCAACAGTGGAGGTTTAGGACACTGTGTTCTAGGGGCTGTAATGAATATTTAAATTATGGTTTGACCGTGAGAGTATTATATTTTTTACATTTTTTTTTTTTTTTTTTTTAAGTTTAAAAATATATTTTTTCGAAGTAGATACAAAAATATTAAAATAAAATAGATTAAAAAACTAATTATAAGTAAAACTAAACTAAAAATAACTATGAAATTAAAACTATTCTACAAAATAAACTAAGGGCTTACCACCAGAGAGGGTTACCCAAAACGCTCGCCGCATTTCCTTTTTGAATTATAATCGAAATATTCAGTTTTAGGTAGTTATGGCATTTGGAATCGCCACACTCTTGAAAAATTCGTTTGCCCAGCTCTTTTATGAATTTGTGGGTATCAATTTTTTACAATTACATAATTATTCCAAAATAGTGGAATCATTTTTTTTTTTCATTATTTAAAAACTTACCTGCACTACGTACCAAGGCGGACTTAATGCTATTAGACTATTTCCGACAGCCAAACATCAATGTTTAAGTGTTAACAGGATATACAATTTATTACACGCAATTAACAGATTATTGGAACCCTAACCTCTGTATAGAAAGTATAATATACTTCTGGACCACAGAGGTTAGTTTCCATACAAATTTGGACATTTTTTTCTTATTTTTTTTTTTTATTTAATATCAAATATACACATGCAAAAGTGGTTAGTAGAAGACAAGAAGACAAATTTCTAAGCATTCCATGGATTCACCGTGCGGGTGCCGGGTCCATCGTGTGTGGGTAAGAGATGAGAAGAATGGTGTCTCGGGCTTGCGACCGACAATGGGCTGGTTTAAGAAAAGGAGGCCTCCTTTTTTTTTCTATTGCGCGATAATACGCTCACCATCCACCATTCTACTTCTCTCCCTACCCAACCAAATACTGTATTATTCCGTTAATGCCGTCTTGAAAGAAAAAGAAATAAAACATAAAATAATAATAATAATATTTCGTCCCCTTTCAAATGGGTTTTGGTGTTAAAGGAGGTTGCGAAGCTTTGGTTCATGCCACCAGACAATTCTTAATTAACCCACATTTAGAAAAAAAAGCCATCCTTAAGCTAGATTTCCGAAACGCTTTTAATGCCATTGAGCGATCCGAAATGTTAAAACAAGCATACTTGAAAATCCCATCTATATCCCGTTTCATTTCACAATGTTACACCAATGCGTCATGCCTTCTTTATAATGGCGACATTTTATTATCAGCTTGTGGTTGTCAGCAAGGGGATCCACTAGGTCCTGCTCTTTTTAGCCTCACCATTCAACCTATGATTAATGAATTAATTTCCGATTTTAATTGTTGGTATCTCGATGATGGTACTATCGCAGGCTCCATAGAAAATCTACTCAGTGATTTATCTAAAATTATCTCCTTATCAAACAATTTAGGCCTTAAATTAAATCCTTCAAAATGCGAAGTCTTTTTTCTAGATGAGGCCAGTGAAAATGATTATCAACGTTTTAACAATCTTGCCAACGGTATCATCCTTCTCAACAAAAATAAATTCAATTTACTTGGTGCTCCTGTTACAACCGAAGCCATTTTTAATACATTAGATTTAAAATTAGAAACATATAAACGGGCTTTGAATAAATGTGAATCCTTGCAACCACATGTAGCATTATTTTTAATTAAAAATTGTTTGGCTGCTCCTAAACTAATTTACTTATTGAGATGCTGTCCATCTTGGCTCGCTCTTGACAAACTTCATAATTTTGACATCATCCTGAAGTCCACAATTGAAAAAGTATTAAATATCAACTTGTCAAATACATCATGGTCTCAGGCATGTTTACCCATCAGATTAGGTGGACTTGGTCTCCGTCGTTTAACCGATCTTTCCATTCCAGCTTACCTGGCTTCTGCCCACAGCTCTAGAGTCTTGGTCGATTTAATTCTTAAATCAAACGTCGACTTGGATCTACACTGTGTGGTAGACGCCAGAAAGCTTTGGACAGATTCACTTCCTGACGTTAGCGAACCCGATAATAAATGTTCCCAGGCCGCTTGGGACATCCCTTTAATTAATAAATCATACCAGTCAATACTAGACATTTCAAACAATAGTTATGACTGTGCCCGTCTGTTAGCATCTACCCAGAAGGAAGCTGGTGCATGGCTTCACGCCGTCCCATCAGCTCCTCTTGGTACACTCCTGGATAAGGACAGTTTAAGAATAGCAGTTTCTTTACGTCTTGGTTCAAAAATATGTCAACCTCACATATGCAAGTGTGGTTCTCAAGTTGATGAAATGGGTCTACACGGGCTTAGTTGTCAAAAGAGTGCAGGCAGATTCTCCAGACACCAAGCCCTAAATGAGTTTATAAAGAGAAGTTTGTGGTCTGCTAAAATCCCGTCCGTCCTTGAACCATCAGGACTTTCACGTAGTGATGGTAAAAGGCCGGATGGTATGTCTCTTGTACCATGGAGTGAGGGAAGATGTCTTGTTTGGGATGCCACCTGTGTGGATACCTTTGCCGCTTGCCACATTTCCTCTACATCAAAAAAGGCCGGTTCGGCTGCTCATACAGCCGAATTTAGAAAACACATCAAATACAATAGCATTAAACAAAATTATAACTTTGTGGCATTTGGGGTTGAAACAATGGGGGTATATTCTCTTGATACCCACAAATTCATAAAAGAGCTGGGTAAACGAATTTTCCAAGAGTGTGGCGATCCCAAATGCCATAACTACCTAAAACAGAATATGTCTATAATAATTCAACGAGGAAATGCGGCGAGCGTTTTAGGTACCCTCCCTAGTGGTAAGCCCTTAGTTTATTTTGTAGAATAGCTTTAATTTCATAGGTATTTTTAGTTTTAGTTTTCTTTATAATTAGTTTTTAGTCAATTTTATTTTAATATTTTTGTATCGAATTACCTACTTCGAATAAATTACATAATATCATAAAAAAAAAAAAAAATAATAATAATAATAAAATTGTTTAGACACAATATGTAGGATTATAGGGTGTATAAGTAGGTGAAAAAGTGTGTGTAAAAAATAGGTGTAGAAAGTTATGTAATAGGTATTAACAACCTTAAAGGACAATCTTTTACGAGGTCACATGTCGTGCAATAAAAAAAAACCCTTTTACATTACTTGAGTTGCATTTAAAGAGATAAAGGTAATTATAGCCCATGACACGTTTGCTTCGCCGTTGGAAACTTCGCATTTGCACCTAACATCAATAGTCGATTACAAATTTTACTACAAAACCGTTGTCTTTGATTATTCATGAGCAGTAAAACGGTTGTGCCATAGACATATATATATTATAGAGTACCGTGCTAGGTTAAAGTGGCTACCAATTCGTTGTCGCAGAAATCTCAGAATCGTTAGCTTACTCTATTCAATTTTAAATGAGCCTGCGACTCCGAATTACCTCAAGGACAAATTTACCCACCTCTCTTCTCTTCATGATCGGTCTCTTCGTTCGTCACACAACTCTGTCCATCACATTCACATCATTCTGGTTTCATGTCTGACTCTTTCGCAGTTGTTGCAGTATATCTTTGGAACACTTTGCCGGTCAATGTTCGGCAAGCATCCAACAGAATAATATTCAAAAGATTGGTATACTCACATTACTTAAACAGCTCCCTACAGCGTATATAAGTAGATATTGTATGTAGTATAGTTATGTATATATGTATGTATGTAAGTACTATTAGTATGTAGTATATATATTATTAATAAATATAGTTATTATTTAATACTTAATTATTATTTAATCTTAAATACGTCTTCGCACCTACTCATCGATCTAAGTTATAGTTATCATTGTCCCAAAGGTTGGCTGTCAGAGAATGTCTAGCGGCATTAAGCCCGCCCCTTGTACATAGTGCAATAAAGTTTTAAATAAATAAATATTTAAGTCCTGTTGGACAGTTAAAGCGTTTAAGATTATTAAAGTTTGAGTGCACTTTAGAGAAATGTATTCTATTTACTTTTTAGCGGACATTTAACACTGCCTCCGTGGTCTAACGGTTAAGTCTGAGGATTTAGACTCGGAGGTACCGGGTTCCATTCCTGGTCGGGACACAAAAATATTTATTAATACATTTATTTATTATTTAATTTATTTGTGATATTTCTTGAGTTTGGTACGCTGAAGACATCGACGAGCTTGCCACTTGTCATGATTGGCCTATAGTAAAGTTGGCTAGATGTGAATCCGCTTATTTATAAGGTCGTTTCTGACCACCCCGAAAGGGAAACGGTCGTGATGATAATTTTTATTTAGGAGATATATTAATGAAATAATTGGCTAAAGCAGGTCTGCCGTCAATACATTTATGGAACGTGCTTCCAAGACGGTATTAACGGAAATATACAGTATTTGGTTGGGTAGGGAGAAGAGTAGAATGGTGGATGGTAAGCGTATTATCGCGCAATTAAAAATTAAAAAGGAGGCCTCATCTCTTAGCCACACACGATGGACCTGGCACCCGCCATGGTTGGAAATTTGTATTCTCCTCTCTTTCTCTTCATCAAATTGTTTTAGTAAAATAGAATGAAGTCGTTTCAAATGTTTTTGCTACTTTTCTCTCTTTTAACTTAGGTATATGAAAGTAAAAATATGTCCAAAATGTCCGTAATTTTATTTTCTAGATAGTTGATAGACTACATTTCTCAAAAGTACAATCAGACTTGAATTATCTTCGATAATAAAGAATTCTGCGAGCGACAAAGAAGGAAGATAAGGCGTTGAACCCTCTTAAATAAAAACTGATACACCAGTTTTATCAATGCCGAAATAATGAATGTATAACAAACTATCTTAAATAATCCATATAATGGTCTCTTGCTACTAGAATTGTCCGTAATAATGGCAATGAAATCGCTGATCCTTTAGGATTGTGGATACCGCTTGTGTCGACTCTTTGGCTTTCTTACACCTCAGGGGAACAGCGTAAGCCACAGTCGAAAACACAGAGTCTAGCAAACGGCGCAAATACGTATCTATAATCTACTCACAGACTACGTGTTTTTGCCGTTTGCTGCAGAGACTCAAGAAATCCATGAGATTTCAAGCGCTAAAGTATTTGTAAAAAACATCACCCATAGTCTGATTATATGCAGATAAGTTGCTCAGATCCTTGCTATTCGTAAAAAAAACTACTAGTCATCATGCCATTTTCGCTTACCATCAGGTGTACGACACTTGTTATCAATAATAAAAAAAAAACTAGACGCTAAGTAAAATGTGCTTATTTATGGCAGTTTAGGACCACTGTTTTGCGAAAATAAGTCTTATTGTCGGACTGGCCATTATGTATCTGTCTATGGTTAGTTGTAAAACGGTGGCAGTCACAGTGTATGCGCTGGAACCATTGTCATGGGAGGGAGTCTGAAATGTAGTTATCATGTTTTTGTCCTGACATGCGGGCGCACGTGTGGCACGGTCCATTTATCATAGGTCAATGGCATTTAATTATTTATTATTGTTTTCCTATTTGTGTAAGGTTTGCAGATTTAGGAATTCGCAACGCTTTTTCCTAGTTAATCATAAATAGATCCAATGTTTATGATTGGTTGACGCAGCGCATTAACTAGATGGCGCCTGTCTTGTTCTGTTATGAATTCCAGCTTGCTGCTCAGGTTGAACGTCTGGATCTACAAGATGTTCATCCGTTTGCGACTCACCTATGCTGCGCCAGCCTGGCATCACCTTCTGTTGAATGTTGAATACTTGGGACAAGATCCAAAGTCAGCAGAACATATCGCTCAGAGTGGTGGTCTCCCGAGCGCCGTGGTTCGTGCGTAATTCCGTCATAGCTCGACATCTGGAGATGCCTACTACTGACAAATTTATCATCGACCTGACTAGATGTATGTTCTATCGGGCCGATATCAGACACTTTAAGCATCTTCAGAATATCGCTCCGTCTTGCGGTTGCCCCCCCCCCACAAAGTCAAAGTCAAATCATTTATTACAATTTGGCCTTCTCGGGCTCTTTTGTATTGTCACATCACATTGTTATAATTATTTAAATAAATTATATTAAATTTATTACAATACAATTGAATTGACCTAAATATAAACATAAACATACACCAACAGTAACAGGTGTCCAAAATATATTAATAATATACATTTGCACATCTACCAGGCATTTTTGTCACTAATAAAATCATTTATCTTATAATAGGCCTTGCCTATAAGTCGACGTTTGACATGAATTTTTAGTTTATCTAAACACAGGCTAGTTAGTTCCTTTGGGAGTGTGTTATAAAAATGAACACCAAGTCCCAAAAAAGACTTACTAGTTTTACTGAGGCGTAGGTGAGGCAACACCTTCCTAGAGGAGTGTCGGGCTGAAGTAGTCGAATCCAGACCTCCTGGGTTCGTGAGTCACACGGGCGCTGCTCTAGCAGTAGTACATGAAATACTGGCAGGTGGTTGCCCGCTTAGATCTTGCCTGGCAAAACGGGGGTATGTCCTAATCCCCAATCCAGGCCCACTAGCCACTACTTTTGGGATGGCTAATTCCTTCCTTAACATTAAGTGCGGATTAGTTAGAATTCAAAATTCAAATTCAAATAGTTTATTAATTAAAAATACTTATTACTAGGGTTTCACAAAAAAATAATCCCACAGAAGATGTAGGTAGGCACTTTTACAAATAATATCCAAACTAGTAATTTAGACAAATGTGTAGCTGCTAGCTAAACTAATAGTCTTTCAACTACTGTTAAATATAGCTGGCAGGTCTCTTTCCGGGGCACAACATTTTTAAAAGTTACATAATTATTTCTATAAATCATTAGGTATATTCAAAGAAACTAAACAATAAAATAAATTAAGAACTAAATTATAAAAAGTAAAATTAATAAATAAAATTAGGACTATTCGATGGGCGTAGTGTGCCGAGGACACTCGCTGCATTCCCCCGCTGAACAGCGAGGCTGACCATTTGAACAAGATATTCTCTACTCAAAGGGTCACCCGTCGCCAAGTGGAGTTTCTTACCAAGCTCGCGGGAGAACACAAGAGCCTCCTCGGACCACGGGCCCATCGTTTCAACTGCAAATGGAATGAAATGGTGATTGATGATGATCTCCGCGTACTTGTTGCGCTTAAGGCGTGCGGCTCATTCTGCAGCGGCACCAGGTTTCTTATGGCTTATTTAGTTCTTAATTTATTTTATTTTTTAATCTTTGTACTTTACTAAGAAACTAAACTTATTAAATTCATGCAATAATAATAATAAAGAAGAAGAAAAACTTAAGGTTTAAACCAAGAGCATGCATATTTTTCTATTTGTGTGTAATAATATAATATAACATAATACAATATAATAAATAATATAATATATGTAAATTGGTGTGTGAGTTTTTATTTTATTATTATTATTTTATTATTGGCGTCTGGCCAAGGAGTTGTCCAAACGGCTAACGGAGAAGTCTGGAGACAGGAAGGCTGGCAATTATTTCTGCCAAAGTATTAGCTTAGCTATACAGAGGGGAAATGTTGCCAGTCTTCTGGGGACTATCACTAAAGGGTCGTCTCTAGAGGACATTTTTTACTTATAGTTTATTTTTTATTAGGTTTAGTTTATATTTATTTTAATTTTTACTTTTAAGTAGTTTTAATTTATATTGTAATTATTTTATACTTCATTAAATAAATACAGAGGAAAAAAATATAATATAATAATTTATATATTTTTAATTAAAAACATTTTATTTTGTTTCAGTTGTACGAAATCAGCGATGAACCGCAGAGGAAGGAGTTTTTGGATGATCTCTTCTCTTTCATGCAAAAAAGAGGTAAGTTTGCATGTTTTATTTTTTTTAAATCTCCTTTCTCAGACTATTTGTGTAATTAACGAACCCAGGATTTCGGAATCTTTAGCATTGATCTCCTATAATAAAATATGTAAGTACAGTCGGCCAAGAATGTAAACTGCCCGATTTAAAAATAGTTTCCCGGCCATTATATTTTTATAATATAGGTTTGAATTTAGTAGACAATATAAACTAAAAACTTAAACTTTTAAAACATATAAATAACTACTGATAAAAAAAACTTAATAATTAAAAATACAACTAAAAAATAGAACAAAAATAAAATAATGGACAATATAAATTACTTAAACTACTTAATAATAAAAATACAACTAAAAAACAGAGGCCATGGTGGCAGAGTGTCCCGACGTTGTCTCCACAATGGCAGCAATGTGGATCCTGGAGCCACAGTCCTGATTCCCACCTTGACACCGCCAGAAGTAGAGCACGCTCTTCCATATTAATTTACGTATTTATAAGTTGATCCTGTACCAATCGGCAAAGCGGATAGTCCCACCGGTGTGATGTGTTAAGATTTTGTTTATTATTTGTATTTTATTATTATTATTTTTATCCCAAGGACATCTTTACGCACATTGAATAGACAGACGATGTTATTGCGTAACTCCATTGAATACAAAACGAGTGAACTATGTTGGTCATTCTGAACCAATAACGTTGCGGATTGACGATCTGCAAGTCATCTGCTTTAGCGGGGTTACCGCGGATCCCATCAATAACCTCTGGGTTATTGCGTAATTCAGTCCTAAGCCACCACTTTTGGAAATGTGCCAATTTATTAATGATTTCTCAAGTAGGTATTAATGTAACTGGGTTCGACGGCCTAACGTGGTCCCCTTCTCACGGGAACGGTGATATTGTAAATCTATCACAAATGTATGTAAGGAAAGTGTCATTATCATCATCAGTCTGTGTCTATCCACTGCTGCCACTGCGACCTTCCTCAGGTCATCTGTCCATCTGGCGGGCGGTCGTCCCACTCTGCGTCTTCCAGTACGTGGTCTCCACGGAAAGTGTATTGTCTGTAATTTTATTTTCTAGAAAGTTGATAGACTACAATTCTCATAGGATCACTCAGATTTGTAACATCAATGAAAATATTGTATTGTGCGTGCGAGAGGAATGCAATGTCGATAAAACCCTGAAGCCCATCTTCAGCAGAGGTCTAGAACTTTGTGTTTAAGCTGATGCTAATGTTAAGAATATATCTCAAAACTGATACCGGAATGTAATTGTAAATACGGAGTAATCATTAGACAGGGTTGTCACACATTGGGACAGTTACACCATCCATCAATCTTGGCCCTTGTTTTAATCGCGCGCCGGAATGTAGAATGTCATTTACACCATCAATCTTGCGCTATTTACGAATTGTAACCAACCCTATGTCACACCCGTATGCTTATTTTAATAATGTTAGGTAATTTTATTTTTACATCTGCTTGCAATAATACGTAGGACTTCATAGTCTAGCGGTTAAGCCCGTAGATATACGCCTAGACTAAAAATATAACTAATTTATTAATGACATTTCTCGAGTTTCGTATTATTAAAATTTAATCGCTAGTTTAGGCGTAAAGAAACAGATATATAGTACTTTTACTAGTGACTAATAAAGTCAAAGTCAAAATATATGTATTTACTAAATAACAGGTATTTGTGACACGTCATTATTAAAAAAAAGTTTTGAATGATTCTACTGTGGAAGACCGCGCAGAAAATCAGTCCAAAGTTTTTTTATATTATTTTATGATCAAAAACCTGTTTAAAATCATAAAATAATATTATAAAAAATAGGAAACAGAGAAACATCTGAAACACGGTCTACCGACTATTTCAGATTTCACAGCTGAACTGTTTTTGTTACTATGTACGATTTATTATATGCCCTAACCTATGTTACAACTAAATTGTCATGTATATTTATTTATGCAAACAAGATTTTTATCATTGTTAGCAGCAGCTAGCAGAAGACCAGCAGTTTAGCAGATTCCAATGACCTATTAATGTTTAATCTGACTGACAAAGCAATTTGCAAAGAAAAGTAAAGACTGACGTCAGTTCCCAATGTTTAGTCACAATTCACATTCATAAAATTTTAATAGAAGTTCCAAAATACGATATAAATTAGACATTAAGAACGTAGCATTATGATAAATTATTGTGTAAGTACTTAAAAAGGCATGTCATAAACTAAATTGGTACAATGAAAAAGTCTTCTAACAATTAACAATTTTAAAACATCCCAAAATTCAGGTCACTCATAATCAATCAAGAACGAATTAACACACACAGGCAAGGTAGAAGAAGAGACGAAAACAAATGGCCAAGCTCACAACTAGAAATCGAATTAACCGAACCGTCTGTTAAAGACACCAATTAAACCCCCAACAAAAGCTATCTTCAATGAAACGCATAAAAAACATTTTGATAGATCAACTGTTTAACCTAATCTACAATCAACGAAACCCATTAAAGCAAAAGCAACTGTAAAACCAATAAAACATTAAACGATAGGGACTATAATAGCGTGTATGTTTGTAGCGAGTTAAGTCGTTACAAACTAGATAGGGCTGTTGGCACAACATCTTATATCGATTAAACAGATAATTAATCACGGGAAATGAATTTGAATGAGATGTTATTAGTAATACCACACTCGCTATTAACAAGTGAAACAATAGGTGTCTCCATACAGGGTGCTTTAGTCAAAACTAAGTATAAATCACCCACTGAAACGGTTATGGGTAGAACTCTCCATCCAAAGGTTACTGAAAATCGAAATGAGAAAAAAACTTTTTTTTACGTACATTTGACATAGTTTTTCAACACAGCCGTTCCAATTCTGATAAAATAAAGAAGACGGGTTCTAGGTTCTGCTAAGCTGCTAGTTTTCTGCTTACAGGTTACTCATTGTAGCGAATTTATATTATATTATGTTTTTATAATTTTAACGGGTCTTTACGCGATTTACCTTAGAGACATATTTCTCCCGACGTTTCAGCCAAGTTGCATTGGCCGTGGTCACGGGTCGACTGAAGCTATGCGGTAGTAGTCTCGTACATACTGGGCGGCAGATGTAAACCTACCTACTTATCACTTTAAAAGTTTTTAGAAATCACGACACACGACACTTACAATATCCTTGGCGACACCGGGCGATTTTTCCCGGCGTCGAAACCTATTGATTACTGGATTCCACGATGAAGATAGCTTATAACCCCCCTCTCGATTGAAATTTTTGTGTTTCTTTATTTCGATCGCTTCACGTACTATTCTAGGGTAATAGTGACGATCGGTGGAAAGTATATTTGGGTCATGCAGCTTAATCCAATGGTTTGTGCCACTATCCATTAGGTGTTCTGCTATTGCTGACTTGTTTAATTGGCAGTTTTTCTGACAAATTCTGACAGGTTATAAAAAGCATTATTTTGGAATAAGAGTTATAAATTAACTTGGTTATAGTCTAGATATAATTTCAGGTAGTTTATTGTATAATGTAATTTTTACCGGCAAACCTTGCTTAAATGTTATTCTAAAAGTTATTAAAATAATGATATCACAATTGCTTTTAAACCTACATGACGTGAAAAAAAGATATGACCACAGAACCGATGAACGATGGAGTATATGGGTTTTAAAGTGGAGACCGCCACCCAGATGAACAGTGTGGTAGCAGATCGTATGAAATGGAGAAATATATTCTGTAGTGGAGAGACACAGGCTAATGATGAATAAATAAATTTGATATTGAGGGTGCAGACAATGTTTTAACGTTTGACTAGATTGGAACAAACCCCAGAAAGAGGAATGAACAAAATAAAATCACTGGTTGGGATTGGATGACGGTGGCGAAAGATAGCGTGCAGTAACAAAATGATAAAACATGGCTCAAGTTTCTGATTTAAAACTATCTGGAGATATACCTATTGTAAAGTATCATACTGTATGCGCCAGTGGGCCGGGAGCGAACCGATGGCCGATCAATCAGATGCTAACGAGGTGCGCACGATCATACGACGGACAAGGATTCCTCTTACCCCACCCTTATTGCCCTGCCCTAACCCATTCAATAATGGCTAGACCTATTTAATAAACGTTTAATCCAATTTTTTAAGTGTTTATTAATAAAAAAAAAATTAAAAAACCCAATAAATAACAAATACTTTAGAGACGTCCTATCATAGATAGTCCCAAAGAGCTTGGTAATATTTTCCCTCTATACCTATAGCGAGGTTAATAAGTTGGCAGAAATTATTGGCAGCCTTCCTGTCTCCAGACTTTTCCGTCAGACAACTCCTTGGTCAGGCGCTTGGCTGAGAATTCCCATGTGTCAAACGTCTTGACTCAAATTCGTAATTGAATCTATTTAAATATATATTCACTAGTATCATTAATATTCTTCTATTTACTACTATATACTAGACCTCCACTACTGAAGATAGGTCTTCCATAACATACCTCTGAAGAATTTGGGCTTCTCTCGATACCTTTAACCCTAAAATACTTAACTTTACTAAACATATCACAAAAATTTAAAGTTGTGCAACTAACGTAAAAGTACGGTTTGATGACAGTTTCATAAAAAAAAATGACTTCGCCAGGCTTAGTTTTATTTGTACTAGTATTTATAGTATGCTTTAATTTTTTATCCATAACCAAACCAACTGACAAATCTGCAGCTATTTACTATTTATTTATTGTTGTTAGGTGTAATTCTGTATTTGTTTCATTTTTTGTAAATCTGATTGAAATATTATAAGGTCACTGAAATCTACTAAGCTGCTGGTCTTCTGATAACAGCTTACTCTTTGGAAGCTTTTGCTGCTTAGTCTTCCACTAGCAGGAGTAGAATCATCCAATATAATTTAAATAATGACATGTTACAATTGCCTGTAATCAGTTTACGTGCCTAATAATATTTTGACTTTGACTTACTTGTTTTGTTCTCTGTCCAAATAACTCTTTAATTTTTCATTTTTATGCTTGCTATGTAGTTTTTATAAAATGCCATTTATTAGATTAAATAATCATGTGTTGTTAAGACAATGATCAGTTGTTATTATTACAATAATTGAATAGGATCAATCGTCACCAATCAATGCGACCTATAATGTTTTATTGTGACCTACCAAGACTACAGATCGCTCGCTTCAAGAAACCTTAGTATGGGCTTAGGAACAAGACGTCGTACCTCCAGGGCTTAGCAGTTGCAGAGAAGATGGACTGGTGTCTCAGACTCGTCTGTTTCTACAAAGCTTATGTGATTAAAATAATACAAAAAAAAAAAATAATGTAGGTAATAAAATTATTTCAAGAAAGGGTATAATAATGGATTCGAATGTCACAATATAATTTGAATATCAACAAATCGATTGGCCAGAACACCCACAGCAGTGCCACATTTTGATTAAAATTTACATAATCTTTAAGCGGAAAACGACAAAAAATAATCGCTCCTCAATGATGCCAGACAAAGACAGAAATGTGAAGAATATGAGATCTACTCTGAACGTACTAAATCTGACGAAGTAAACATAGGAAGAATAACGATAACCGTTCTTTTACTTTAAAATTTTGACCCTGATTCTGTTCTTTCATTATTCACTGCATGTTGTTTTGTACTAAGCGTGTGTTAGGCTTCAGTAGAACACGCAATGTATAATGAAAACATGTCGCTATTTAGTGTTGATTATAAGCGCGGATCTCGTATCTGATATATACAAGTTAGTAAGACAAATGTAATACTAAAAAAAATACGTGTGGCACTCGGGGACTGCCGCGGTAAAGCTATTGCATAGCATTTTTTATCAACTTATGCAATTATAATTATTTATTTATGCAGTTTTTTTAATTCGTTGAAATTAATTCAAGTTTTTTATATTACTCGTGGACGCGGCCAAAAAGCACGCTGTCTCACCTAGCATTGTGTCTAAAAGAGATAAAATCAGTTATGAGCAGTTACCAGCTAGTCTACACGCATACGTCTAGTCGCACGCACACAAACACCGTGCCGAAGTCTGCCGAACTGAAACGACGTTAGACGATGCACGGCTTTCAACGCCGCACCGCTGTGCCGGTCGGAGTGGGGGGTGTTAGGTTTATTTTCGTTACGGAATTTCTTGATTCGGCTTTAAGCCCGCGATAAAAGCTATGCAATAGCTTAAAAAATCGGAATATTTTATAGTACTTATAGATTTTAGTTAAGTTATCTTAACTAATTCTCAATAAATGCCTTTATCAAACGGTCATGCACCTACAATCCCTGATCACTTCTTCTAAAGGTTAGCTGTAAGATAATGTTTTTAGACATTAAGCTCACTTATTTACTGTAAAATGATTTTTTTGCTGTGCAATAAATAATTTAACTATCTATCCACATTATTACATAAAATAAACTAATGGTGGGTTCGTTGCACAGCATTAATGTAATTAGAAATCGTAATTATTTTCAACCCTACTTCAAACGTCATCACCATTACTACCCCTTGTGATAGAGTCAACTGCTGAAGATGGGATAGGGAGAACTTATTTCTGGATTCAAGATGGCATGATTTTGGGGTAATTTTATTTAAATAGAATAAAACTTTCAATTCTCAAATTCTCATTATTATTTTTATTTAAAATACTTCATTGCTCTGAAAATGCACAGGCGAGCTTATTGACTAAGCATTTTCTGACAACTAACCTTATCGTATCGCTCCAATTTTAAACTTTTTGAAATCTCAGAGTAGTTCTCCAGCCAGGGGGCGTGGCAGTCGGATAACTTTCATTACTCACCGACAATAATAAATGATAAAACATTATTAATACTGAGAGATCATCGGCAGAGTGATGGCCCCTCGGCCAACAGATTAAACAGCCAGTGGTAATTAATTCTCCTAATTAAAAAGTTCCATGTTTGCTCTGATCTTGGGCGATGAGAATACGTTCTTAAAAGGTATTATTCGAAAACCAGTAAGTTCATTATTGTTCTCTAAACGTTATACCAATTACATCATTAACGAATCTTTTATTTGACATTAGGACATCATAAAATAAATTTTAGCAAGTATAATATTCTAAACATCCCTAAGGTTTACCGTTTACCTACTCCGTATGATTAACGGCATTCGGTTCGCTTTTGTACTTGCAAAAAATTTATAAAAATAAATAAGCAAGCCTTGTTTTGATGCCAAAACTTGGCTTTGAAATAAATATAGCAAGAAAGGAATTGATTGTCATTAAACTCTGTTATTTAGGTAAAGAGTTTAACTAAAAATACAGTACTCTTAAATTTCGAAGAATCAAACTTATATATTAATTAAAAGCTACCTAAATAATAAAAGTAACTAAACTAAACTATAAATAAAAAATGTTCCCTAGAGACGTCCTATCCGAGATAGTCCTAAGGAGACTGGCAATATTTCCCCTCTGTGTAGCGAGGCTAATACGTTGGCAGAAATTATTGCCAGCCTTTCTGTCAGTCGCTTTGACAACTCCTTGGCCAAGCGCCTCGCTGACGGTCCCCATGGGCCCATCAATTAAACTTTCAAACATTTATTACTACGTGGAAAGGTGTCAAGAATGCTGGCTGCATTTTCTACCTGGCGAAGTAAGAGCCAGACCTCTTGTCACTGGAGCAGATCAGACGTGGTGTTATGTATTATTTTATATATATATACATGTATATATAATTTATATATTATTATTTTGACCGCCTCTGTGGTCTAGTGGTAACAAACGTTGCCGTGAACTCGGGAGGTCGTGGGTTCGATTCCCACCGGGGGCAAGTTGTACATTGTATAATTTACAAATTTTAATGTATATATTTACAAAAAAAAAGTATAGTATGTAGTTTATCAACCATCTAGTTTCCGTAACACAAGCCTCGTAGCTTACCACGGAAATTAGATGGCGCTGTGTGACCTGTCTGGAAATATTTATTTATTTATGTATACTCTTTGGCACTTGGACTATAGGAAACGTCACAAATGTAGGTATTTTGGTAGGTAGTTTGATACCCTCGTATGGGTTCCAACAATACGAGTAGGTATGTAATTGCGTGTATTATTTTAGTTGTTCTTTTGTGGTGTAATCTTAAGATACTTAAATATAGGTAATTAGTTATAATACAATTAAAATCAAAAGATATTATTAATATAACAGTGGTAGCTCGGTTGTAAGAACGCTTACCTTAAAATCCTACAAAGGTCAGTTCAAACCCCTCCGGTATGTACCAATGAGAAATACTTACGTAAATTTGGCATAGATTTACAACACCACTGTTCCCGTGCCTCGGAGAGCACGTTATGCCTTCGCCGTGTCGGTCCCGATTCCACTTCCAGCTTGTGCTTGTGGAAACGTTAAAAAAATCATCATAAATTGACATCATATCCATACTACAACAACTCTGATAGTTCCTTGAGCATTGCAATTAAACTTATAATTTTTCATTATTGTTTCCGAAGTCAAAGTCAAAGTCAAAATATCTTTATTCACGTAAACCTATTACAGGCATTAATGACACGTCATTAATTTAATTATTTCGAATGATTTTGAAGACTAAGCAGCAAAGTGGTCCAATAAGTAAGCTGTTAGCAGAAGACCAGCAGCTTAGCAGATTCCAGTGAACTGTTAATGTTTAATCTGACTGAGAAATGAATCTGCAAGGAAAACTCAGCTTTAAATAAGTGTTGTCATTTAGACAAGGCCACTGTAACTTGAAGCATTTTGTTTTAGTTTAGTTTTATCTTTCAATTGTTTAATTCTGTTAATTATTTTCGTTAAATTTCGCTAACTCACCCCAATCAATGTACAAATTTATATGTCCTTGGTGAGTACTATTTATGGAATCTGGCTCACATAATAATAATAATAATAATAATATTTTTATTGCATAAGTACAACAATTTGATAGTGATATACTTTGTTAATACAGTACTTAAGGCTATTTGTTAGTTGTACAAAGGGTGTATTAAAGTAGTCTTTCTAACTCCACACCAAGCTACTTGTGTTATGGAAGTTAGTCTATTATTCTAGGTTATAAATTACAATTAAAAATATTAGTGTTTACAAATAATAATTAAATAAATAAAATAATAAATAAAAATATATATTATATGTATAAATATTTTATGTACTTCTAGACTAAGTTATGATACCAACATAAAAAGTAGGTAAAGGTATGTATAGTTAGACGACCAGATCGAGATACTATAATACTATTCCATAACATATTGTTAATACCTGTTGTTAAATGCTTACTTTTATTTATTTATTATTTATTTATTTATTTTTATACACTTTACATGGTATTACAGTATATACTCCAATACACCATGCAAGGAGGAGTCAGAAACATTTATTATTTACAAACAATCATAAAAATTAAAGAAAAAACCACAAACTATATTAGGAATCAATTAAATACATTTCAATGTTGTCATCCTTAATTAAATCTATAATTTATAATTTGTTGCCAAAGAAAAATTAAATTTAGAATTAATAAAAAATATATGTTATTTCATCGATTCTCACAGAAGTACCAACATGCTTTGCTGATCTTGCAAAGATCGTCTGCGAAAACGTTAATCTGTGGTGCTGATTCAAGCTACTTTAGCCATGATCTCCGTTTGTATTCCAAATGTTAAATAAATAAATATCCTTTCCAACCCGTCTGGCCAGCGTGGCGAATGTAGGCCAAATTCTCCATATATCCTACATATGTCCATCTCCAACAGTGGAGGTAAAGAACGCTGTTATCTAGGGGCTGTAATGAATGAAATGAATCATTTAATATAAAATCGATGATTTCCATTTAATGCCAAATTACCGAGTGAAGTAGTTTTTTTTTAATTCAAAATTATTTTTGACACGAAATTGCATCAAAACAAGATATACTGACGATAGCCTCGAAGCTTCGTATTTATGTTCAAAGTAGGTCTACATTCGTTTATAAATGACAATAGGATCAACCCGAACAATTGCTAAAGGTGATAGGTGTAAAAGCTTGTTGATTTTCATCTTTTTGATGTCACAATAGAAAGATTTGCATTTCCAATTGTGATTCTATCATTCACCGTCATCATAACAATATCCTTGTTACGATCGCCTGGGTTTGCTTTTTCTACATTTTTATTAGCCTCCGTGGTCTAGCGGTTAAGTTCGTGGATTTAGACTTGGAGATTCGATTCCTGGTCCGGACTAAATACTATTTATAAATTTTAAAAAAATATTAAATTTATTTGCGATATTTCCTGAGTTTAATACGCGTACGTCGACGAACTTGCCAGTTGTCATGATTGGTCTATAGTAAAGTTGGCTAAATGTGAATACGCTTTTTTATAAGCGTGGTTTCTGATTACCCCAGAAAGGAAACAGTCGTGATGATACTTTACATTTTTATTTACCTTTTTACTTTAGCATTACCAAATTCAGCCATTACAAAAGTCGTAGTGGGCAGGACTTCATAGTTCTGGTCATCAATTTCAAATTATTTTACATTTGTCACTACATAATCTAAGTTTGAGAATTCTATCTACCTGTCTACGATTTGCCCAACATTTCTACCAACACCAAATTTCGCTTCTTGTCACGTGTCTGCAGCATATAAATACGGATTTGTGGACAATAAACTTTTCGAAATTGCTTCATCAGAACCAGCTAAAGCACAAACCATAGGGCGTGTCTTTATGAAGCGAACGTTCGCAGATTCCAGCCCCCAAGTGTAATTGAAAATGATTGCAGCCCGCCCGGGTTACACGTTGAGACAATCTGCTATCGAGATCCGAACCGGTCCTTATCGACCTGCATAAATTATAACACCATTTATCAGTTATGATTTGTTATATTTTTATGGAAGTAAGTTCTGTATCTGTATGGCGCGGTGGTGACTCAGTTGTAAAAATACGTTCCTTAAATCCTACAAAGGTCGGTTCAAACCCCCCCGACATGTACCAATGAGAAATACACTTTTCTTACGTACATTTGTCATAGATTTACAACATCACCGTCCTCAGAGAGCACGTTAAGCCGTCGGTCCCGGTTTCACTAATATCAACTTGTGGAATCGTTAATCAATTATCATAAAAAATTACATCATATCCTCACCTGGCATGTACCAATGAGAAATACACTTTTCTTACGTACATTTGTCATAGATTTACAACACACCATCGTTCCCGTGCCTCGGAGAGCACGTTAAGCCGTCGGTCTCGGTTTCACTAATACCAACTTCGTTAATAGATTGTCATAAAAAAAATACATTATATCCTCGCCAACCCGTCTGGCCAGCGTGGCGAATCTAGGCCAAATTCTCCAGATATATGTTCTGAAAGGCTCATCTCCAGCAGTGGAGGTCTAGGACGTTGTAATGAATGAAGCTATGGTCTCACAAAGTTACAGGGTCCACTTAAAAAATTAGGAAAACTAGCTGTTTGACCCGACTACGCCTGTATAATAAAGTACATACATATCACGCCAGTTTTCTTGCGAGGTATATTTTATAGCAATAAACATTAGTACCAAATTTTATAAATATCAATCAAATTTGGACAAGTATTAAGTACCACAATCACAATATCTCGACAACAATTGAGACAATTATAACAAGGCGTATCAAATATCAATATGATCTATCTAACGACAACTATGGCGCCCTAACAACTAAGATCGATTAATGCAAGAAAGAGAGAGAAGATAGGGAAAGATGTGCGTCAGAAAGATACGACGATATGGTTATCAATCATGAGCCCGCGCACGATCCATGCGCTCGAGGCGATCTTAAGAGATCTCCGTTTAATTATTTCTATTACAATGGTTTTAGTTCACGAAGGCGGGTCATATTTACATGTGTAAATTCAGATTTAAGACAGGAAGTTCTAGATCTTTAATTAATAGAAGTCTGATCTTTAATTTTCTACAGTGTCCCTAAGGTTGACTGTCAGAGAATGTCTAGCGACATTAAATCCGCCCCTTGTATATATTGTGCAATAAAGTCCAATAAATAAATATTTTTTAAATATGATTTCCGGCATATGTCCGCTGCGGCTACGAGTTACATAGTCCATTCGATCAGTCCAATTTTACAAAAAAAAAATATTTACAAAAAAAAAGTATAATATGTAGTTTATCAACCATCTAGTTTCCGTAACACAAGCCTCGTAGCTTACCACGGAAAGTAGATGGCGCTGGTCACACAGTGTCTGGAAATAGTTATTTATTTATTTAAAAAATATATATATAAGTATGATCTCTAAATTCACCTATGAGTGCCTAAGAAGAACATAAATTTCTAAGTATTCCACGGATTGCGGAAAAAAGAAAAAAAAAATGTAACTTTTAAAAATGTTGTGTCCCGGAAAGAGACCTGCTAGCTATATTTAATAGTAGTTGAAAGGCTATTAGTTTAGCTAGCAGCGACACATTTGTCTAATATTATTAGTTTAGATATTATTTGTAAAAGTGCCTACCTACATCTTCTGTATGATTATTTTTTTGTGAAACCCTAGTAATAAGTATTTTTGATTAATAAACTATTTGAATTTGAATAACTTAATTAATGATTAATGACCATCTACACTGTCTAAATGTCCTAAAGGTTTGGCTGTCAGAGAATACCTAGCGGCATTAAGTCCGCCTTTTTACATAGTGCAATGAAGTTTTTAAATAAATAAATAAATCACGGTAAATACGAACTTTTCCGATAAAATACTTAGGAAAATCTTTATGCACTACATACACGTCGTGTCGAGATCCCGCCTTTATAACTTCAATGCAGATGATATGATATTTAAAATATAATGATTACCTCTACGGATAAGGCCCATATGGCGAATTCCCACACTCGTTGAGTTTGTAACACTTGCATAGCCTTAATTAATGCTGCATGATATAATAAATGACCAGCGCATGCGATATGGGCATAATAAATTTAAGTTGTTAAGTGCATTATAATATTCATGCAGATGAGATTTATTTTGTGTAGTTAATTTTGAGAGAATATCGTAATAAACGGACTGAAAATATCACTGAAATATTGGCTGCGAAGGTTTCAATGAAAAACTGATGCATTTTTAGAGATTTATGTCCTTGCGTCCTATAAGGATCTATAAGGTGTTCTCTAATAAAAGATAAGGAAACTTTAAATAATGTTTATTTAAGTTACCAACACAAACACACACGTTACTATTGAGGGCAAACCTACGTAGCGTATTTGCTACCGCGAGTAATACCTGATTTCGACGGTATCTCAGAAACCACTGGTGTGCTTGACCGGGCTCGGAATCTAAAGATTAAATAAAATACAAGTATAATTGTACAAACTCCAAATCGAGTCATCTTCAAAAATATGGTTTACCTACGTTGAGCGCTGTAAAAGACATCATCCCGCTTAAATCCAGACGTAGAATCGCTAATGTGATGTATATGATGAACCTGCTTAATGGCTCGATTGATTGTCCCGAGTTGCTCAGTAAAATTGGTTTGCAGACACCCCATCGACCTCAGAGACGGCTTGGGCCGTTACTAAAAATACCTACAGTGCACAGTAACTATAGACAAAATACTTTTATTATTAGAACTAGTTGTTGTATCAATGAGATGATTGGTGTTGACAATATTGACATTGATATTTTTGCTATGAAGCCTTCAACAGTAAGGCGTCTACTTTCTTCTCAGTTCTTTAACCCTCCGGCTTCTGTATATTTTTAGGATTAGTAGCTATAGGCGAAAACTTTTAATTGGCTCATTTTTTATTATATCTATTATTATATTTATATTGTTATCTAGCTGTAAGTTTTCCTGTAATACATAAATAAAAATAAATAAATAAATAATAGATTTAGAAGCAGTTAAATAACAAAAAATAATATAGCTTGTATCGTTCTAATCCCACACTATTATTACACAAACAATTATCGAATTTGCTATTTGTTGTTAAAGTTTTTTATTCATATTTCTTGAGATAGACTATTTAGTAGCCTGGGAAGTAGATCCTCCTGCCGTAATAATATTTAAAAAATTATCAGAAGATATATTGAAAATTAAATTAAGTTTGGTATAGTTTAATCAGATGGCATTATATCATACTTCTTTTTGTTACTAATAGTTGATACGTTCTTATGTTGAGGTCGTCAATCACTTCATGTCTTATCCGACAGATCGACTATCTATAATATATAACAATTTAATATAGTACCTTTCCCGATGAATGTTTACCAGTGACGTTGATAACGACTGGGCGTTCAATTCAAAAATATTATTTATTTATTACTTATTATTATTACGTGGCAGGTCCCTGGTGTGGGATGCAACATGTGTAGACACATTAGCCCCATCACACATCCAAGCGACCTCGTTAAGCGCGGGAAGTTCGGCGGTTTCTGCTGAGAACCTCAAGCTGCGCAAATACGCCAACCTCAGTACAGGTTACGAATTTTCGCCGTTTCGGGTCGAGACGATGGGCCCATGGGGACACTCAGCCAAGCGTCTGGCCAAGGAGTTGTCCAGACGGCTAACGGAAAAGTCTGGAGACAGGAAAGCTGGCCATTATTTCTGCCAACGTATTAGCTTAGCTACACAGAGGGGAAATGTTGCCAGTCTTCTTGGGACTATCACTAAAGCGTCGTCTCTAGAGGTAATTTTTTACTTTAAGTTTATTTTTTATTAGGTTTAGTTTGTATTTATTTAAATTTTTACTTTTAAGTATTTTTAATTTATTTTATTTATTTAAATCTATTTCTTTCTTGGGAACTCAAGAAGTTATGCGATGATCGCAACGACCTGTCATGAAGAGAAAAGAGAAATGCGATTACCACCTTTATCAGCCTGTATCTCTCCACTGCTCCCAGGCTCGCCAATTTCCTTACCACCCACATGCAACCCCCTAAAACCCTTTCTTCAGGTTATCCGGGCGTCACCCCGCTCTGAGTCGTTCCATACGTGGTCTCCACTTTAAAAACCCGTTTGCCGCATCGTTCGTCGGTATTTAGGCAAATGTTTTCGGCTCACTGACAATCGTTCTCTAATGAATGTCAACGTTTCGAATTATATCCGTCAGAGAAATGCCAAGCATAGCTTGCTAAACTTTGAACTTGTGGACCAGACCTGTCAGTATCCACGTCTCTGCTCCGTACGGCATTATCGAGATGCACTTGTTAAAGACCTTCCTTTGTCTTCATGATGATTAAATTCGTAGGCGAATGGCGTTTTTTTTTGAATAAATTTCACTGTATATTTTAAAACCTTTAAATCCTGTCTATCAAAATTAATTATTATGTATAATGAGTATAGTAACTAATTGGGAAAAGAGTGGCAAAACTCGCGAAAATTTGGCGTCACCCTTTGTCATACGAACACATGGTAAATGGTAGGATCCTAAAAGTGCCATGTAAATAAAGCAAAGCTTGCTTTTTTTACCAAATTTTGTATAAAAATGGCGTTTAGACCCGCTTAATAATAATATCTAACTTCCTATCTAACTTTTAATATTTCTTTCATTGCATCTATAATAGTTCCAAACTTGTCCACAAGGTTTGGCTGTCAGAAATTGTCAACTGGTGTTAAGTCCAACTCTGTACTTCTTGCAATAAATAACAAAGTCTTTAATAAATAACATGACGGGGTCAAAAGTTTAAGTCAATAATTTTACTCTAATATCTGTAGCTAAATCTAGCAGACAAAATAACTATAGATATATTTTTTTAAAGAAATCCCGTTATCATCACGACAAACTAATGGAAACAGAGTCTTGGTCTTGCATCAAAACAGCTGGTCTTGGTCATGGTCTTGCACTCCTAATCTTGGTCTTGATATTGTTGTTGCTCTGACTAAAAATATATATATGTTTTTAATTGTAGTAAGGTAAGGATACCTTGTGATACTTTAGCGTCTGCTTGCAAACTCTTATTTAGAGAACTACTTGTCTATTTTATTTGAAATTTGGAACACTTATATAGAGCTTGTTGCCGTCTTGGAAGATCGCTTCATAAATTTATAGACGTCAGACCTGCTGAAGCCCAATTCCTTTAGTAAGTGTTGTAAATATATTGTTGGCCTCTTCCACTGAGTCTTGATTTCTTCTGTGAGATCATAATATTTGTTTCACCTCATGTTGTGGTCTTTTGGAATATTAGCACAAGTCGTTCGTTAAATAAACCGTAAATTTATTTAAAATTAATTACATTACAAGTACATTAAATATAAATTAAAAGCTACCTAAAGAATAAATTAAAAATAAACTAACCTATAAATAAAAAATGTCCTCTAGAGACGTCTCATCCGAGATAGTCCCAAGGAGACTGGCAACATTTCCCCTCTGTATAGCGAGGCTAATACGTTGGCAGAAATAATTGCCAGCCTTCCTGTCTCCATATCTTTCTGTCAGCCCATCGTCTCGACCCCAAACGGCGCAAATTCGTAACCTATACCAAGGTTGGCGTATTTGCGCAATTTGAGGTTCTCCACAGAAAAACGCCGCTCTCCCCGCGCCTGACGAGGTCGCCTGGATGTGAGATGGAGCTAATGTGTCTACACACGTCGCATCCCACACCAGAGACCTGCCAAATTTCCACGGCCCAACAGTCATTCCGTCGGGTCTCTTGCCATCGCTTCGCACAATCCCAGATGGTTCTAAGATTGCGGGTACACCAGCAGTGACAAGAGCCCTTCGGATGATGTCGTTGAGAGCCGCGTGACGAGGAATGCGGCTTTGGAATATTTGATTTTGATAAAACTCATTTAAAACTATTAACAAATTGCTAAAGCTTTTAGCATTACAAAAATATTAATTTTAATATCTTTTTTATTTATTTAAATGAAGAAGTTTCAAAGCGAATTCTTTTCGAGATTATGATCGATTATTTTCAGCCTTGTTTTCATAGTGTTGTAAAAACTTGGGTGGTTTGTCGTGGCAGCGGCGTATCGTGATCAAACGGGAGAAGCAGCTGTGTCATTCTTATACAAATAAAAGTGAAATTAATCAACACTGATGTTTAGTGATGTGCAGTTTATTGCGACATATCATTTATTTATTTATATAGTACACACAGCGGTACATATATTATCACACACATAACATAGTATAATTATAACTTATCTAATATATGTACCAATTAGATGTCACAGCATTCACCAATATAAGAATAAATTAGAAACTTATTTTAAAACAAAAATAATAATTTAATAAAAACTAACAAATTTACAAAATATAACATTTAAATATGCCTCCTATTTTTTTTTTCTTTTTTGATAGAACTATAAAGGAAACATAAAAATTGCATAAATTTGGAACCTTAATATCATCGATAAATCATAACCCATTTTTTAAAAGTTATTTAAACTGACCAACTTGTAGATTGAAAGAAGTTATTTAGCGGTTGAATCTATAGATTTAGATACGGAAGCACCGGGTTCGAATCTTCGTCGGGAAACTATCATTTATTTAATTTACTAGTGATATTTCTCAAGTTTGGTACGCTAGAGACAAACAATTTGAATTTGGTTAAATATTAATCCACTTTTTTAAAAAAGCGTTGTGCGTTTGACTACCCCGAAAGGTATGCGGTTGTGATAATACTTTACTTTTTTGTAAAAATAATGAAGGTGTTAAAGATGTATATGTTTAATTTAATGTTTAATATATAATATATATATATCATAATCTAATATATATCTAATAGCATTATATATATATAAATAATGCTATTATATATATATATTAGATTTAAGGTTTTTTATATTGTACTCTTTATTTTGGTTAATAAAAAATAAAAAATAAAGTTACCTAGGAAATAAAAGCATTGTACAAATTTAACTAAGAGCTTACCAACTGCAAGGGTACCTAAATCGCTCGCCGGAGTTCTTCGTTGAATAATAAGGGAAATATTTTGTTTTAGGTAGTTATGTTTTAATATCTTAATACTTTTTATCGATGTTATTAATATCTACAACATGTGTCACATCACTAATGTCGCGCTATAAAATGTAGCAAGTTTCCTGTAAAAGTGTAGCCGCAGATTTGATGATAATCTCTCTCTGAAATGTCCGTAATGAATATATCACAGTCTACAGATCGCGGCCGATTAAAATAGTTTATAAGCGGCGTGAGTAATGAGCTGTGACTATTAACATTGTTGTTTATTATTAACTAATTCAAGCCGGCTTCCCTCGTGTAGCAATGAGGAAAATTAAAGTATCATCACGACGTATTTCTTGCGGGTTGGGTTGGTTAGGTAAGTCTTGTTTTAAGTGGTGTTATTTTTATATAATTATCACCATGGCAAGCTTACAATATTCTAACTCGGGAGGTCGTGGGTTCGATTCCCACCGGGGGCAAGTTGTACATTGTATAATTTGTCTCGGTCTGGGTGTTTATATGTATAATATGTATATAAGTATTTACAAAAAAAAAGTATAATATGTAGTTTATCAACCATCTAGTTTCCGTAACACAAGCCTCGTAGCTTACCACGGAAACTAGATGGCGCTGTGTGACCTGTCTGGAAATATTTATTTATTTATTATTCTCCGTCCTTTTTTAAGAAAAAAACATATTATAGTGATTTTTATTTCCATCGTATTACCCATGACAAAGGTACGCTAGCACATTAGAAAACTGCAACGAACGAATATGCGGAGGGGGATTTGTGGAATTCGCTAGTGGAGGATATCTTTCACTATTTTTATGAGATATTGTTAAAAATACTACTGTCTCTCGCAATCAAAATATGATTGATATATTTTGACTGCGTCACTCGATCAAAATTATTTGCCTAATATGGATGTTTTTATAAAGTATTTTTCCCTTTTAATACATTTATCGTTGTTTTGATAACTAAGTGACTTAACACTTAACAGATATTTTAGACCTTAAGTATTTCAAAGTTATACCTTTTTATATCCAAAATATTTTTTGTGAAAGGGTTAAGTTTTTCGATTCCTTTCCGGGACACAATATATTATTTAATTAATTTTTTATATTTCTCGAGTTTTGCCACTTGTCATGATGGGTCTATAGTAAGAATCCGCTTCATAAAAAAGCGTGGTTTCTGACCACCCCAGAAGAAGAAGACAAATTTCTAAGCATTCCATGGATTCACCGTGCGGGTGCCGGGTCCATCGTGTGTGGGTAGGAGATGAGAAGAATGGTGTCTCGGACTTGCGACCGACAATAGGCTGGTTTAAGAAAAGGAGGCCTCCTTTTTTTTATTACACTTTACTTTTTTATACGAATAATACAGTGTCCAGTGTCAGAGTGGTGGTGGCTTGGTTGTAAGAACGCTTTCCTGGCATGTGTAGCACGCATGGCAAGTGTAAGGTAAATTCTCCAAAAAAAACTGGAAGAACCATTTCCAATAGTGGAGCTCCTGTAATGTAAATTATGATACAATATATATATATATATTTCTAAGAATATTAATTCAAGACACTTTTATTTATATTGCACTATGCATCTGACATAATTATACAATTAGTTTTAAGTATAAGGTAACACTGGCAAGGCCCTTTTACAGCCGCAACAATTTGACATTATTTCTAGAATAATATAATTATTTAATGTTCTTTGCTCAAATATAACACTTTCCAGGCACGATTGATACTCATGTAGTCAGTAAATTATATAACATAACACTCGTACCTAATAAAATTATGTACTTAATCATAGACCTAACCAAATTCCGGTGGGAATGTACGGTGACAATAATAATAATAATAATAAAAATCTTTATTGCACACAAAATATAAAATATAAAAACATGTACATAGGCGAGCTTAATACCATAAAGGTAATCTCTACCAGCTAACCTTTGGGAGAGTGAGAGAAGAATATTATGGGTGCAGAGTAAGAAAAATTAAGCAAAAAGATCAAAATATTATAACAAGTAAAATCAATAAATATATATATGGGTACGTAGGTAAGTATATGGTTTAAACATCTAAGATGATAATAAATATATACTGTGTATAAATAATAAATAAAATACGTGCATATTTAAAATAAATAAATAATAATACCTATATGTTAAAGAAAGGAGATTAAGATGCATTTTGTTTTTTAAGAAGGTGAGAAATTAAGAGTTTTTTTAAATATATTTAGAGACAAAATAAAGAATAAAAAAAACAAGACAGGGTCCGTTAATTAAAAGATTTACGTTTGAGCTTAAAGAAACAGAATTCCGCTGCTGAAGATCAAAGCTAAACGAATTAAACCAACACTTTTACTGCGTACAAAAGCAAAACAACCGTTTAAGCCACAATAAAAACATTAATTGAGTCGTTAAAGCTGGTGACTAACTATTTTGTGTAAAATACTATATTTTATTTATTTATTTAAAACTTTATTGCACGAAGTACAAAGGCGGACTTAATGCCCGTAGACATTTTCTGACAGCCAAACCTTGGGGACAAATTTGAACTATTATAGGTGCAATGAAAGAAATATTAAAAAATTAGGAAGAAAAATTAACAGCTTAATTATACACTTACATATTATATTGTTATATATACTATAATATCAATATACTTCAATTCAATTCAATTCGTTTATTTTGCAAGTAGGCATAGGACAAAAAGATATGTATTCTGCACTTTTACACGTCAATTTTTACAATATTGATATAAAACGATATAATTTTATAGTACATATTGGTGAATCTGGAGCAGTACATGATAACCATCATTTGGAAAGAGAAACAATAAAATAACAAAATTATAAATACAGAATAACGCTTAACAATATAGCTGCTGTAGATAGGCATTGTCACACTATAAGCTAAGACAGACACAATTATAAGAATATAAATGTCAATGTCAGTTAAGATAATAGCTGCTGTATATAGGCATTGTCATACTATAAGCTAAGACAGACACAATTATAAAAATAAAAATATAAATGTCAGTTAAGATAATAGCTGCTGTAAAGAGGCATTGTCATACTATAAGCTAGAACAAACAATTATTAAGAAAAAAAAAAAAAGAAGAAGGTAACTTAAAATTATAGCTGCTGTATAAAGGCATTGTCATACTAAACTAGACTATAACTAAATACAAATTGTGTAATAAATGAATTATAATACTTATTTACTTACTTATACTTAATACTAATACATACATAATACTATACATATATACACTTACTAATATTGTGAGGAGCTTTTCAGGTAGTGTAGATATACGAGTTTTTTAAACGAAGATCTGGTAGTTGCTGGTCTTATGTTTACAGGAAGATCATTCCATAAATTTGTGGCGACAACGACAAAAGAATTTGAAACAAATCCGGAATGATGAGAGGGGACTGAAAGAAATGAGTTGTGAGAGGAGCGAAGAATTTTATCATGGAAAGATGAGAGATAGGCTATTCTTGCCGACTGACAAAACCTGTTTAGTTCAGAATATCTCAAAATGTAAGACCATCCATAGGTCTTCTAGGAACGTTTTCCTAACTATAACGGTAAAGGTGACCCGTCTCAAATATCCATCTGTATATATTTTCACGCCATATCCCTTGCGAGTGCTCCTCCTTGCGTCGTATTTTCTTATTACTGAGGCTCGTGACCTTCCGAGGAATTGGTGTGCGTCTTGATGATAGCACACCACCCGTTCCTGTCTTCGGCGGCATGCACAGCATCATTGACACTAGTGTTTATATATATATATATACGACATATGACCTTGCAACCATCGTATGCTAAGTGGCGTTCGAGGTCCATGAATGCTAGTAATTGGAATCAGACAATCATGACAGACACAATGCCGGCTTGACTGCTCATGACGGCTATTCGAGCCTGATCCTGGAACGTGTGGATACATACACTAGTTTCAAGCGTTGTTATTTTTATGTACATGTAACCATGGCAATATACAATAATACTCGTAATTATCTTTAAAAGTTAAAACTGGAATTTGACATCATGGCAAATGGCACATAATTTCAACAACAAATAGGTGGTAGGCAGACTGGTGATGATAATTTGTCTAGTCTGCCGGGGCGGGGAAGTATCCACATTTCGGGATCAGGCTCGAATTGCTGTTATGTTCAGTCGAGCCGGCATAGTGTTAGGGACTGATGTTAGTCATGAGTGTCTCATTCCTGTTGCTAACATTCATAGATCTTGCTCCCCATTACCATCAGGTGGGCGCATGGTCACATATCGTGCTAGTATTTTAAAAAAAAAAGGAACAAAAAAAATCACGGCTGTTATCCCGTATTCATCATTTTTTTCATCATCATTACAGCCCCTAGAACAAGCGTCCTAGACCTCCACTGCTGGAGATGGGCCTTCCAGAACATTTATCTGGAGAATTTGGCCTACACTCGCCACGCTGGCCAGACGGCTTGGCGAGGATATGATGTCAATTTATAATGACAATTTATTAACGATTCCACAAGTTGGTATTAGTGGAACCGGGACCGACGGCTTAACGTGCTCTCCGAGGCACGGGAACGGTGGTGTTGTAAATCTATGACAAATGTACGTAAGAAAAGTGTATTTCTCATTGGTACATGCCAGGTGGGTTTGAACCGACCTTTGTAGGATTTAAGGAACGCGTTCTTACAACCGAGCCACCACCGCGCCCGTATCCCGTATTAAATTATGCTAATTACAGGGTCCTAAATTATAGCATCGCATAAAATTTTTCTTTTGAGCGCGACATGTGACAATATGACCAACTGAAGGTTTGTTTTTGGGCTACCTTCTTACAGCTAGTTTGGAATGAGTACTAGCACTAATTAATTAACAATCAACAACTAACCCCTATCAAAATTCTATTGTTATAAGGTTGAATTTTGGCGCGAAAATGTTTAACCAGCTGTGTGGCTACAACTGAACGAATTCTGAATATTTTTTTGTTCATTAATAAAAGTCAAAATGTGAAGGCCGCTTTGTATTGTTATATTTAAACTGAGTTTAATTACCAATTACCGGGATACAGTTTAGAAATAGGTAGACAGATCAAAGTTACAATCAGTTGCATTCCATTTTTTTTGCATGCGACTATTCTTTTTTATATTATTCACGAGCTGTGATTTTGATGCCACATCATGTCAACTCTTTTTCTTAAAAGATAATGAACAAACCACTACACTGGTTACACTTATACCATATTTTGGAATTGTTTCAAATTGACAATATAAATTAATATCAGATGCAAGCCAATCAGGCCATCGTGACGGCAGTTGGCCTAATCTAGATTTTTTGTACTAGCACGACATGTGACCTCGCGCCCACCTGATGGTAAGGGTCGCGCAAGATCCATGAATGTTAGCAACTAGAATTAGACACTTATCACTGACATCAGTCATTGACACTATGCCGAAAACTTTTAGCAATAAAGGTCCAGAACGTGTGTTTTAGGGGTTGTGTGTGATGATGTTTGCTAAACCATAAAAAAGATTTTAAGAGGTGTGATGTTGACATCATGAAAAGTTACGTCAGTCACTCTGATTAAATGATGCCAGATTTTAAGAAAAAGAAACAATTACATACTCTTAACGTACGACAGTTTTTTGTTTAAATATTAAAAACGACATGTGACATTGCTACAACCTCAGGCCGTCACGTTAGAATATTTTTTCTAAAATATTTTTAACAAACTACCGTTTCAACTAATACCGAATTATAAAATCGTTAAAAACTTGCCAAATAAATAAATAAATGACATAAAAAAAATTGGTAACCTGTTTGGTCAGCGTAGACCAAATTCCTAATATATATTCTTGTAAGCTCTCCAGATCTGAGAGTCTATAAAGATTTCAATAAATGTACTAATTAGTATATGTGTGCAGCATGGCTGCTTGTGAAGCAGGCTGGGGCAGCTCCCGTCTAGGTTTCTGTTTTTTATTTATTTATTTATGTTCTTGTTTTTTTTATTTTTATTTTTTGTTTTATTTTAATTTTGTTTCATTATTGTTTTATAACTTTTATTTATATTACTGTTCCACTAAATTTAAATGTCGGCTATGGTATAATAACAGAGGTTGTTGGAACCTGCTTCCAACACCATTTTCTGAACCATAGACCCTTTTGTCATTATATCTTTGTTTTATTTTTTAACTATGTTTTACATTTTTATTAACTATTTTTGTGACAATTAAAAACTGATTTTATTTATTTATATCTTTTAATAATAATTTTCGTTTAACGTAAATTGTAACCACCCGGCCTCTGTTTTATCTCGCGGCCGTGGGCGGGTATATTTCATTTCACCAAATTAATTCCACGAATAAATATGTCGGAATTAAAAGTTTTAGTCATAGGCTGTGTTCACGAAATTGTTTTTTTTTTAACCATTAATTCATCATTATGTATGTTCAGCCTGTATGTCTCCACTGCTGGATATAGGCTCGACATTGCATGTGATCTTTTGCCACCGTCATCCGTCGTCGTCCCACGCTGCGTCGTGGTCTCCACTCAAGAACTAATAGTCGGTTCTGCAGCAGTTGTGTCTAGTGTCACTTTGATTCATCACAGACCTCACTCTGTGGTCTAGCGGTTAAGTCCGTGGATTTAGACTCGACGGTACCGGGTTCGATTCAATAATATTTGTAATTTAAATAAGTAAATTTAGTTTATTTGTGATATTTCTCGAGTTTGGACGCTAGAAACGTCGACGAGCTTGCCAACTTGTCAATTGACCTATAGTAAAGTTGAATGTGAATCCGCTTCTTTATAAGCGTGGTTTCTGACCACCCCGAAAGGGAAACGGTCGTGATGATACGAGTACGAGTACAGACCTCCACTGCTGAAGATGGCTTTCAGAACATATTTCTGGAGAATTTAGCCTACACTCGTCACGCTGGCTAAATGTTAGCTGATAAAATGCCTTTAAGATTGTACATTACTTTTTGTTTTTTTTTTTGGAAATAAAGAGTTTATAAATAAATATATTTTTAGTGTAATATGGTGCCTTGGTTCTGTTCGAACCCCGGCATGCCATTTAGTTACAAAACCACCGTTCCCGTGCCTCGGAAGCCGTCGGTCTCGGTTCCACTAATACCAACTTGTGGAATCGTTAATAAATTGTCATTAGAAAAGTGACATCAGAACCTCGCCAGCCCGTCTGGTCCGTATCTTTATTATTATTATTGCATGAATTTATTAAGTTTAGTTTCTTTGAATATACCTAATGATTAATAGAAATAATTATGTAACTTTTAATAATGTTGTGCCCCGGAAAGAGACCTGCTAGCTATATTTAACAGTAGTTGAAAGGCTATTAGTTTAGCTAGCGGCGACATATTTGTCTAATATTACTAGTTTAGGTACTATTTGTTAAAGTGCCTACCTACATCTTCTGTAGGATTTTTCATTATCTTAAAAAAAAATAAAAAAATAGGAAGTGACTTATAAGGGAGGTTTGTTTTCATTTGCTTGCAATTTGTGTGTTTTTGTACTACTGGCCATCTGCAGGTTGTGTAGTCACATACTCAATAGAAACATATTCATGTGAATGTGAACGTAGCCCAATATCTCGATTTATCGTTTCAGAATAATCGATTTTATTTAGGTGTCGAATTGCACACCTCATTAAATCGATTCCGAGTTTAATCGAACGCGTATTTCATAATTAACATGGTTTATTTTTTCCTACAACTTTATTTTACCTCAAAAAACGAGTTTAACCATTTTTTTTTTATTTTGCCTCTTTATTTAAAAACCTTATTGTAAATCTATGCAAAATATTCTCTTCCCATTAACCTTTGTGTCATTTTAAATTAAGTACGGTGTAAATAGAGAAACAAAAAAAACAATTAAGTAATATTTTAAAACTAATAAAAAATAAACTTACGATATAACATATTTATATACTGTGTGGAATTTATTAAAGAGCAAATATATTTATATTACTCGTATAATCTAGAATAATAATAAAGAACTAAGTATTTTTTTTTTAATTATTCAGTAATAAAATATTAAGTTACGGTGCAGAGAAGTTATCCTAAAAATATCGCCATTCATACTGAGCCTAATAGGTAGCGAGAGATCGATGATCGCGCGAACGTTGTGTGTGTTTTAGGGTATTAAGTTGACCGTAAAATGGACTAAGTGCTCTATAAACTTCGCGAAAAGATTTATATATTTTAAAAGTAAATTTCCACATTTTGGAAGCGTTGTTCTGTCGTTAACCAATTCATGATGAATTGCCAAACCTTTCATTACAGCCCCTAGAACACAGCGTCCTAGAACTCCACTGCTGGAGATGGGCCTTCCAGAACATATATCTGGAGAATTTGGCCTACCACTCGCCACGCTGGCCAGACGGGTTGGCGAGGATATAATGTAATTTTTTTATGACAATCTATTAACGAAGTTGGTATTAGTGAAACCGAGACCGACGGCTTAACGTGCTCTCCGAGGCACGGGAACGATGGTGTTGTAAATCTATGACAAATGTACGTAAGAAAAGTGTATTTCTCATTGGTACATGCCAGGTGGGTTTGAACCGACCTTTGTAGGATTTAAGGAACGCGTTCTTACAACCGAGCCACCACCGCACCTTATTGAATATAAATGTCAAAAACACATTTTGATATTGTGAACTGTCAAACCATAGACAACAACCATAGAAACTTCTGCTTAATAATTATTAGAATTAGTTTTTGTTGCTCTTATTTTTGCTTGTTGGTATTATTTTGATGTTAATAATAAACAAAAATAAACATTACTCTAGTTCTAGCTCTAGATCTTTGTTCATTTGGTCTAAACCCACCTTAAGAGAATCAAACTCGCTACCTCCGCGTCACAAACTCAAAGCTCTGAACTAAATATTAATACCGATTACTAATAAAATGTTTAATAATAATCGTTGAATTTATAGCTTAGTATGAACCAGTGGTCTTATTTCTCAGAACAATAAAATACACTCGGCAGCTAGGATAACGGGTCACTGACAAAAACATAATAATAATAAAAAAATAGTTTATTTACTTAAAAAAACTAGTTAATTTTTAGGTATTGGCCACTAGTGCCTAAACGAAGTTAATCTGAATCTCAGGCAACAGTTCCATTACACAATTAAATATATGTATGTATATTGCATTTTATATTAAATGAGACAGAGCTGTTGTAAAAACACTTTCCTTAAAATCCAACAAAGGTCAGTTCAATCCGTGCCTCGGAGAGCACGTTAAGCCGTCGGTCCCGGTTCCACTAATACCAACCTTGTGGAATCGTTAATAAGTTGTCATTAAAATAATTACATAAAATATTCTGGAAGGCCCATCTCCAACAGTGGAGATCTAGGAAGCTGTCGTGGAATAAACTAGGGCATATGCTACATAAGGTGTTACACTTGTGTTTAGGGTTTATAAAAAAATTGGCAGTAAAACTAGGACACGTATAGCAATCCGTTCATTGTTAATAATGTACGTTTTTTGTTTTTTATTGACCCGTTTTCATTGATTCAAAGTGTAGTATTAAAACTTCAATCATAATGAGCCCTAAATTTGGTTAGCCCATTAATTCGTGAGCTCTATAGGTCTATTGTATGGCGGTCGGTTCACTTTGCATCAAATTGTTAAGCTGGTCACAGACGAAGATTTATTAATGCCAGAGCGTAGACACTAAATGCACAGGGCCTAAGTCCAAGCTCAAAGCATAAATATAAACCTAACAACATAAAAATTATAGTGGCAGTGTACAGATAGATAGATATTGAGAGCGGTGGCGGCTCGGTTGTAAGAAGATTAAATGAATTTATTTGGCAACGTTTCTTACGATCGTTTGCACCTAGCCTCATGTTCTGTATTGTCCCAAAGGTTGGCTGCTAGACAATGCTCAGCGGCATTAAGCCCACCCCTTGTACATAGTAATAATAAATAATAAAAATAGTAAAGTTGCATCGCAAAACAAATTAAATGGAATAATTGTGGAAAAAATATTTTATGTAGCCCAGACAGTTTCTCATAGGTTACAAATTCTTTTAAAGCCTAAACCATTTTAAAAATAGCTAATATACTTATAACTGTTTAGATAATAGGTGGTAGGCGGGGAAGTATCCACAAGTAAAGTGTATCCACACGTTTCGGGATCAGGCTCGAAATGCCGTCATGCCCAGTCAAGCCGACATAGTGTTAGGGATGATGTCAGTCATAAGTCTCTGATTCCAGTTGCTAACATTCATGGACCTCGCATGCCACTTACCATAAGGTGGGCGCAAGGTCACATGTCGTGCTAGTATAAAATAATAATAATAATAAATATAATTAAAACAAACATTAAAAAAAGAATAATATTTTCCTGAAATTAATTGCTTAGTCCTTAAAAAGTGATTAATAAAAAATTATATTGTAGTACAGTACTTCCACTAGTTTTTGTTCTAAAACTATTACAAAAATACGGTTTCGAAATAATAACTAAACTGCAGCGAGCAGTACAATACGGATATGTCAAAATTTCTATTTTATTTCAACTTATGGAAATTGAATCGGTAGGTGATGTAGGTGAAAGACATGTTTTGACAGCATTTAACGTTAAAATAAAATATAATGGAAATAAAACTAAAAGTAGAATCGGGCTGCTGGTCGTATCATTAAACTTCCAGAAAGGTTGAACTTTTGACGCGTGTTTTTTTTCGTGTTTTTTCTTTTCGTATCCAGACCACTTATATTATTCATATCACTTTTGTTATTGATTTTGTATTTTGTTATCGTTTGATTATATTCCATATACTTAACCTTTGTGTTTAAATAAGTTTTTCACGACAATAAGTAAAAAAAACGTAGATCGTATTTTAGGTAATATAGACAAAATATTTATGATAGATGGTGCGGTTAATTGCTACGTCTGTGACGGGCTTTAGACTATAAATCATAATTGTCGTAAATTCAGTTTTGAGTTTTTGACGAACAATGCGACATTTCTTATAAATGGGCTCAACATTTTTGTCATAGAAATTTAGATTCAAGGACATGTCTCAATCGTGTGACAATAAGAGAGTTCTTGTTTTATTATTTGAATTGCTTTTAAGCTGCCGCGTAAATATGGATTTGAATCCCAGTTTGTGAACCTAGCTAAATTATTATTTACCATCTTCTTTTTGTAGCAATGGATATTAATTTATTAAAAGCATCATCTATATATATATATATATATATAGGTTTTGTAGAAATATATTTATTAGTGTTACAGCACGACAAAATATTTTTTTACTTTAATGTCTAAAACATCTCATATGAATAGTGAGTTAAATCCTCTCCTAGGGATAATTCTACAAAACCTCTCCTATATATATATATATATTTAATACTGTTACATCGCGCCCACCTGATGGTAAGCTAAGGTAAAAAGTCCAAGAATGGGAGCAACTGACGCAGCCACTAACGACCGGTATCTGTGTCTACCTGCTACCACTATGCCGGCCTAACAAGGTTATTTTTCTCGCTTCGCTTTAAGGACTCCAGCAGCCCTATTCCATTACTTTAGTCGCAAACGTTATTAGTGGAGTTCGTTATTTACATCAGAGTTTGCGTCATAGTTACAAAATATTATTCAATTCTCAACTCTATAAGCGCTCGACCTTGACGGCGGCCGTGCTAATATCAACTTTAATAGCGTGATATATAGTTAACGGATTCCAATATATAGCGTTTGCGCTTAAGTATCAGAATAGGGCTGCAGGTTATAGGAAAGTGGCTGTGAGGCTGGAAGAGTATTTCACAATTTTATTGTGCGACAGATGTAGGAGTCCCCAAATTTATACGTACGCGTAGTTATTTTGTTAATCTGATATAGCTGAGTTTTCCTTGCAAATTCCTTTCTCAGTCAGATTAAACATTAACAGGTCACTGGAATCTGCTAAGCTGCTGGTCTTCTGCTCCTTCTCCCTCCTCCTTCTTGCGTCGTTCTCCTCACTGCTGAGGGTCGTGACCCCCTCCACGGATCACTTTGTCCCGGACGATGCTGCGCCATCCGGGTCTGTTCACGGCTGCATGTAGGGCATCGTGCATCTGGGTATTTAGTGAGGTGCGGATCTGGTCAGACCAGCGTATGGGGCTTCGGCCACGTGATCTTTTGCCTTCGACTTTCCCTGTGATTACAAGCCTTTCCAGGTTACCAGGTGTTTTGCGGGCTATAAGGCCGAAATACTCAAGGACTCGTTTTAGGCAGATGGAAGACAGCCTAGTAGAGATTTTGAGCTTCTGCTAACAGCTTACTTATTGGACCACTTTGCTGCTTAGTCTTCTACTAGCAGGAGTAGAATCATTCAACATAATTAAATTAATGACGTTTCATAAATGCCTGTAATAGGTTTTCGTGAATAAAGATATTTTGACTTTGACTTTGAGGAATAGTGATTACAGTTATTGTACAGTTCGGAATGAAGAGTAAAGGATTAGGTTATAGAGCTCTTCCGAGCACCCACCATAGTAGAACACGCTCAGAGAATCTACATCTGTACAAAGACCAACTAAAGGGTTTATTTTGCCGACCACCTTAAGTCAAAGTGGGGTCAAACAGCTAGTAAATAACAATTCGTGTGGGTCTAGTGTGCGTCCAGACTAATTGCTGAAAGCAGGCGTGCTGTGCGGAGTGGCCCCACGCGCTGTGTTTACCTTATAAGCACGTTCCCATACAATGTCGCAAAGGCAGATGTAAGTAAGCAATGCGGATTGATTCATATAATATTATTCTAGAAAACTGACGGTCTACGGCAAAACGATCCATAGATGAAATTATAAACTATTTAAAAAAAAACTATTTTAATAAGGACCAAAGTCAAAGTCAAAGTCAAAATATCTTTATTCACGTAAACCTATTACAGGCATTTATGAAACGTCATTAATTTAATTATTTTAAATGATTCTACTCCTGCTAGTAGAAGACTAAGCAGCAAAGTGGTCCAATAAGTAAGCTGTTAGCAGAAGACCAGCAGCTTAGCAAATTCCAGTGACCTGTTAATGTTTAATCTGACTGAGAAAGGAATCTGCAAGGAAAACTCAGCTATATTAGATTTACAAAATAAAACATATACAGAACTGCACCACAACGACCGATCGTACATACATTGAGAGCAACACCAAAACAGCTTCCAAACAACTGGGGATATGCCCTCACTCAGACTTATGCTTTTTAAAGCACAAAGAAAGAAAGAAAGATAAATTTATTTGCTTTAGAATTTGTGTAACAATGGTGTTTACAAAATATTATCTCAACAAATTCTACCATAGTATGGTGTACAAATTTTATTAAAGTATATTTTCACAATAATATACAAAACAAAAAAAAAGAGCAATACAATAGAATTTACATAGTATGAATATATTTTAAACATTTAGGTGTTCGTTTATTGTATAAAAGACATGTGACAGTAAATAGTCTTTTAGTTTTCGTCTAAATGACATTTCAGGTAACAATTTCAGTTCATCAGGTAGCTTGTTATAAATTTTAATACACATGATTTCTACATTATTACTAATGACCGTTAAATTAGATCGCGGTTAGGTAAAGCTCTTTATGATAGCGTACACTTTTGCAACCCATTTGTGCTCTTGTTAGAAATAGGTGTGGGTATTTTCGAACAAAAATGCATATTTACTGAATATATATACAGGGTAATGGAAGTATGGAAAGGTCTTTAAACAAGGGTTTACACGAGTCCCTAAAACCCGCTTTACATATAGTCCTAATACCAAATAAGGTCATACGTTCTCACCTTTAGGGTGGAACCGCTCAGTAACTTACAGATGCTCTGAATGTCCTGGAAAGGCGGGCGATTCGGTGTTTTGAGTCTAAAGATCTGAGAGTCTGCAGCTTCGTTGAGATGTGGCCTTCCTGAACGCATTCTGAAAACTATACTGCGTTGTGTTTTGAAGAGCTCCAAAACCTTATACCATACCTTAGCCACTATCCCTACGCGTACATCTAAATGTAGAGACTTACATCTGTCGCTCGCTGAAGATGTGGAATGCTTCAAGCTAAGTGTGAAAAATAATCTTGATACCTCGGTAGAGAGGGTCGTAGACGTCGTTAAAGGCTGGTCGTGCTAGGTATAAATGAAAAAAAATGTAGTTGGCAAGCCATTATTGTAAAAGATGATCAATAAAAAATAATGCACTTTAATTTTTGTATTTTAAATTTAAATAAAATAAATGTTATTGTTTAGCATTTTAATTTGTTTTCTTAAAAGAAAACTTAAAAATAAAATAAACGACCAAAAATCTTTTTTTATGAGATTTATGTGCCAAATTTATTAAGTTAATATGTTTTTTAATTTATTTGGAGTTTTATTAATAGCAGTACAATATAAAATAAATATAAACTAAACATAATAAAACATAAACTATATGTAAAAATTGTCCTCCAGAGACAGGGATAGTCCAAAGACGACTGACAACAGTTCCCATCTGTATATCAAGGCTAATACGTTGGCAGAATTAATTGCCAGCTTCCTGTCTCGAGATTTTTCCGTTAGCCATTTAGACAACTCCTTGGCCCATCATCTCGACCCCAAACGGCTCAAATTCGTATAGCAGTTAACACATATAACAATCCAAAATTCGTTAAAATGAATACAACTTTAGTTAAAAATAATATTAGTAAATTTATGAGCCATTTTGCCATTGAACAATAGCCAAGCAACTTGAAAATAAAGTTGTAAATACGCGGACGAAAATATCTTGAATGTGCAACAATGTGAAGTTACCGACAACTTAATCGACTCCGCCCCAGATTTATCGACAAGCAACAAGTTACAGGCCCACCTAGTAATCCCTCATTATCATCAGCCACTGGATAAAGGCTTCCTCAAAGCTCGCCACTGCACGCCTTTTGCCACCCTTATCCAGCCTTCTTTTAGTCATCCGACGACCTGGCGGGGGGTTTGTCCCACTTTGCGTCTCCCCGTACAGGGTCTTAATCAAAGAGTAAAGTAACTAATGGGGAAATGAGTCTTTATCATAGTAGACCTCCACTGTTGGAAATGGGCCTTCCAGTAATATCTTCAGAATTTTTGGTCTAGCAGCGAGCCTGGATAGCCTGTCTGGGCAAATTACCACCATCAGTCCGCCTACCACCTATTTTTAAACAGTAAAGTAAAGTATCATCACGACCGTTTCCCTTACGAGGTGGTCAGAAACCACGCTTATAAATAACACACAATAAAAATGACACAAAAATATTTATTTACATTAATAAATATTTTTGTGTCTCGACCAGGAATCGAACCCGGTACCTCCGAGTCTAAATCCACGAACTTTACCGCTAGACTACGGAGGCAGTTTGTTATTTGTTGTTATCGTTTAATGTATGTGCCATTTGCAATGATGTCAAATGCCAATTTTTACTTTCCAGGAGAACTAATATTGTAAGATTGCCATGGTGATACTTTATAAAAATAACACCGCTTAAAAGAAGACTTACTACAATGTTATGAAATGAAATGATCTCGCACCCGCATCAATATAATTATTAACGTATACCTACCGCAAAGAATAAAAAGTACAAAAAAAAAAACGAATAGAAGATCAAAAATCCAACAAATTTACGTGTAACGAAAAAAATGTGATAAATAGAAAAAACGTAATCTTTCTGACGCCACTGAGACTTATTTCTGCTTAATTGTTACGAAAGTGATTTTTTTTTCTTTTGGGTAAATGTTTTATTGTCTACCTGAATTGTCGGCGACGGGATTGTATTTGTAATGTAATAGATACAGACGGTAAAAAAAACATCGATAGACTGAGTCACCGTTATTCGGTCTGGAGCTGTTTCATGTGAAATTTTATCGATATTGAGAATTTGTGTGTGGGTCTAGTCCACAAATTGAATGTCGCTCAGCGGGCTATGGAGAGAGCTATGCTTGGTATTTCTCTAATGGATGAAGTCAGAAACGAGGAAATCCGTCGGAGAACCAAAGTTACCGATATAGCCTTCAAAATTAGTAAGCTGAAGCTGCAATGAGCTCGACATAGTAGTAGAACCGATGAACGATGGAGTAGACGGGTTCTAGAGTGGAGATCATGTACGGGAAGACGCAGAGTGGGTCGATCCCCCGCTAGATGGACGGATGACCTAAGGAAGGTCGCTGGTGGGGGTCGGATGAGGGTGGCGGGAGATCGTGTGAAGTGTCGAGCCTTGGGGGAGGCCTATATCCAGCAGTGGAGAGACACAGGCTGATGATGATGATGATGACTGAGAATTTAATAAAATATAAATAAATAACCAACTAGTATATACATACATATATATATTGGACCAACTATAGGCTGGTTTACAAAAGAGTCTTATTTTTAAGAAAAAAGAAAAAAAAAATTGTGTAGTGTGAATATTGACGGCAGACCTGCTTAGGCCCAATTTTTTCAGTAAGTGGTGCAATCATTCCTCTCGCACCAACGCCCACTGCGAAAAGCTGAGTCTTGAACCCAAGATTCAGTAGTAAGTATATTTAATTATACTCGTTTATTAGTTTAAAAAAAAAAAAAATGCGAAAAATTTGCTGTCATACACCCACAAACTCTTCTCACTTCTTCTAAAGGTTTGTTTTATTATCTGTACAATAAAGAATTTATCTTTCTATCGATAAATCAATTAACAATTTGCACATCACTATTTGATTTGCATTGACCGTTTTAGTAGGTACTTGGGTTATTCCGCATCGGAGGCCCTTTCTTATTGTTTTCGACACGTTTTCTACAAATAAAACGACATTTGCAGCCCCTAAATAGACCCTTATAAAGGACTAGCATTTCGTTAATTGTTCCTAGATAAGTTTGATGATTCAAAATTCTCGGAAATAGGTAATTCTTCCATTATAATATAATAAATTATCTAGTACAATAAAATGACTCGGACATATCCCGTGTTTCTTGAAATTCTAAAAATGTTAAAACTTCTATAACCGTAAAGTATAATCACGATCGTAATTCCCCGCAAGATATATATATACATATTTAGTATTCTGTATATTAAACTAAACTATATAACATAATATTATTTGCTTTAGTTACTTTTTTAAACTGCATCCGTGGTCTAGAAGTTAAGTCCGTGAATTTCGATTCGGCGGTACGGGGTTCGATTCCTGGTCGGGCACAATAATATTTATTAATATTAAATATATTTGTGATATTTCTCGAGTATAATACGCTAGAGACATCGACGAGCTTGATTAAAAGAGTAAAAATGTAATATAAATTATTGTTATTATTTTATTTTATTTGTTTAGTTCACCCCAAAAAAGAAAAAAGTAAAAAAGCCCTGGCAGACCAACACTCACATATTACGATCAGATAAATAAAACAATAGCTGAAGGTGCATTAAAAAGCCATCGAAACAAAAGGGCATGTATGAAGAGGTTGATGAATGTTGAAGAAGCGAAAGAGGTATGTCGTGACCGTGACAAGTGACGCTCAATTGTCTCTGCCTACCCCGCAAGGCATTTGACGTGAAGATATGTATGTATGTATGCTTAGAGTATACCAAAATAATTCATATAGCATGGTAATAAAAGTCTACAATCACATTCCGGAAAATATTAAACAGCTTCCAATTCGACGGTTTAAAAAAATACTCCTTAAGTGGTTAATTAAATGAACAGTGTTATTACTCCTTAAATGACTTCTTAAATAGAAAAGAAAATTATGTATCTAGAATAATTATTTAATGAATTATATTTGACATTAAAACCTATTGGACGAATTATTATTTAGGATTTATAAGACTGTGCCAATGTTTCTGAATTTGTAATTTACATACATACATATCTTCACGCCAAATCCCTTGCGGGTTAGGCAGAGACAATTGAGCGCCACTTGTCACGGTCACGACATACCTCTTTCGCTTCTTCGACATTCATCAACCTCTTCATATATGCCCTTTTGTTTCGATGGCTTTTCAATGCACCTTCAGCTATTGTTTTATTAATTTGGTCGTAATATGTGAGTCCAGGTCTGCCAGGGCCTCTTTTACCCACAACTTTCGCATTATATATCTGGTTCGTCAATCTCTCTTCATTCATCCTTTCAACATGCCCGAACCATCGAAGCATTTGTAATTTTATTTTTAGTTGTATTAAAATTTGCATGCCGTCACTGGCGAAACATGTGAGATGTCTATACTCGTAATAACTGAGACCATACTCGAATCTGTAACCATGTGTTTTTAGAAAATAAAATATTTCCTTTCATTTTATAGAAATTTGTCTTGTCTTCCCTTTTGATTAGGTAAACAAAAAATAGATGCATTAACCGATCTAATTGTTTACTTAGTTACAATTATACTACAAGTAAGGGTTACGTAATGACAGCTACTGTGCTTCACGGTACTTAGCTGCCGGACGTCGACAAACACGGAGCGGGTTCCAATCCGGTTTTCCCATCGAAATTATTGTTGGGCACCATTTTGTAAAGGGCTGTGGAGATGGGCCTTCCAGAACTCGCCACTCGACAGGTTGGCAAGGTTCTGATGGTTATTTTATTATTGTAACTGGGACCGACGCCTGAATGTGCTTTCTGTGGTGTTGTAAATCTATAACTAATGCCCGCCAGAAAAGTATATCCCATTTGTCCATTGGAGTATCGTTATTAACGTAAACCAATTAAAGACATTGTGGACAATGTGCAGCAAAGTGGTCGAAGGAGTAAGCTGTCAGCAGAAGACCAGTAGCTTAGCAGCAGCGATAGTACAACCTCAAAAGCTAAGATAATGAATAAGGTGAAGTTTTCCGCCTTCAATCACACTGTAGCTGTACACAGCACAGATTAGATCATGCGTGGAATACTGTTCTCACCTTTATAATAATTCCGCAAAGTACCTTACAGATGCTCTTAATCTTCTGCAGAGGTGAGCTGTTTGAATTCTAGACAATGCCACTATATCTATACCGGCATAGTGTTAAGGACTGATGTCAGTCATTAGTCTTTGATTCCAGTTCCTATATAGTCATGAACCTAGCGCGTTACTCACTATCAGGTGGGCACAGAGTCACTTATCGTGTAAGTATTTAAAAAATACAATTAAGCCACAACCACTCCTTTCATCATTCATCATTACAGCCCCTAGAACACAGCGTCCTAGACCTCCACTGCTGGAGATGGGCCTTCCAGAAGTTATTAGTGGAACCGGGACCGACAGCTTAACGTGCTCACACGCACGGGAACGATGGTGTTGTAAATCTATGACAAATGTACGTAAGAAAAGTGTATTTCTCATTGGTACAGCCGGGTGGGTTTGAACCGACCTTTGTAGGATTTAAGGAACGCGTTCTTACAACCGACTCACCACTCCATTCCCTTATATAAATTCTCCGGCAGCTGGGCTTTAAGTTAATTTCCTAACAAGTCCAGATTACGACGCGATCGCCTTATCAAAGTACCTGCAATCTGAACCAAGACAATTGTAGCTACAATTATTTTAATTTACAACGTAATTATAGTATAAGTATAGTAGAGGACCTTCACCGATCGATTATCATATTGAAATCCAGTATTTATATATTGTTCCTAAAGTAATATATATATAGGTTAGCTGGTAAAGAATGCCTACTGGCATTATAGCTCGCCTCTGTACTATTTTTAAGTGCATTAAAGAATTTAAATAAATAAATAATATTTACAAAGGTACAAGACTGTTCGTGGTCAAGCGGTTAAGCCTGTGGTTAGATTACCCAAAATCAGGCCCCAACTTTATTGCAGCGCGCCTCAACAAAATATTATTCAATAATCATTAGGTATTTATTGTGTTTTTTGTAAAATTAATTTCAACATCTGATTTACCCCAGCATTAAAATATAATTTAATTTATTTTATTTATTATGATCAGTTTCTTTATTATAGATAAAACACTGGATTTAAAATCGGAGGGATCGTACCTTAATACCGTAATTTTTAACGTAAAAAAAGTCTGTGTCTATTGTCGTTATGTTAGGGTAAAATAAATAAAATTAATTACAGGTTATGAAAACAATTATGGCACGAGAACATTTTTGGGCCTATTTCTCTAAGAAAAATGGGCATACTCAATTGATTAATATTTTATTTAATTGTGATATTTTTACGCTGGAGACATCGACGAGCTTGCCACTTGTCATGATGGGCCGGCAATAAAGTTGGCTAAATGTGAATCCACTTCCTTAAAAAAAAAGATGTAATAAGTGGATTCGGATAACCAGTCGGTGAAGGACGCTCTTAGACTATTACTTTCCATTGCAGTACGCAGTTGTAAATTTTGACCTATGCCTAAAGACCAGGAGCCAGATATGTTGTATTATACCTGACATTTTTGCGTATTGAGGAAGTAACATATTTTTTTTATACTAGAATCTTGTGTGCTCCCACCTGATGCTAATTGGCGTGCGAGGTCCATGTATGTCACTACTGGAATTATACACTCATGACTGACATCAGTTCTAAAACTATGCCAGCTTGACTGGGCATGACGGCAATTCGAGCCTGATCCCGAAACGTGTGGATACACTCACAGGGTTTATCGGCACGAACGGTGGATACTTCTCCGCCCCGGCATACTGGGCAAATTACCACCTATTTATTTCATCATTCTTTTTAATTTCATTCTTTCTAAAAATAAAACAAATCGCCAGACCTTCATCTCCATTAGACATTCGGCAACCCGTTGCACGACAGCATTTTATGTTAATGCTGATCTGCGCTTCGAAAATCGTTGTGTCCGGTGGTCGTCCCTTAGAAGGTAATTGCAGAGATGGCACGTGTGTCGGCTCCCGGTCCCAAGTACCTGGTTGGGGGGATGGCTGGCACTTGCATTACGTCCATGATCGGGTGCTGCTGTGGGGGCCTGGGATCGAGGCCGAACACGTTATTATTATTATTAAATACTTAATATTGCACTTTACTTAAAAGTATTTACAAAGGCCAGCTATTTTCTACCAGCTAACCTTTGGGAGAGTGAGACAGTATAAATATGTCGGGAGCAATTCTAACCAATAAACTACATAAATAGTATGTATACATAGACTACATAAATACTCTCAATATATACGTATTATAGAAGATATACATATATGAAGATAATATATTCTTAAGAAGTAGAATTTTTTGTTCTTAAATTGTTATATTTATTGTTCTTAAACAGCAAATGTTTCGCGTCTTATCTGTAATTCTGACTTACCTGATAGAGTACCACAGTAGGGTCTTCTCTTAGGTACTCATAGATCAATTTTGAGATGACAGATAGTTATTTCCTTGCAGATAACTTTCTCAGTCAGATTAAACATTAGAAGGTTATTAGATTCTGATAAGCTGCTGGTCTTCTGCTAGCAAGCTTTAGGGACTGAATCGCTGTTTACTCTTCTACTAGCAGAGGAAGTAAAGATATTTCGACTTGACTTTGATTTTGACCCTCTGGCCACCGCGCCGGGGCGAGTGAAGGCAAATTTATCCAAAACCTCATCTGGAAATATTTCCATGTGTAAAATGCACCAGTAATTCGTCATAGTTATTTTAACTAATAACAATCCATGGCGCCCATTGACTTATGTACAGATGTCACGTTAGGCTTGGGATTAAAAATAAAACTACAGAAAATGACTATTATATATAAAATTATTATCTATATATAAAATATATAAAGGTGAAACTCTGTGTGTGTGTTTCCTATGCATTGCTAAACTACTTGACCGATCGGGATGAAACTTTGGAAATATGTTGTGTGAACATCGGGGAAGGTTTCTGACATATTAGATTGCATAATAAGTAAATCTTAATATATAAAACAAAGTCGGGTTTGTTAGAACACTTATAACTCGAGAACGGCTGGACAGATTTTCACGGTTTTTGATTTTGTTTAAGGTCGTTATGGCATTTGGGGTCGCCACACTCTTGATAAATTCGTTTAAGAACCGGGTTCTTTCACGAATTTGCGAGTATCGAGTGAATACGAGTATACCCCATTGTTTTAACTTCAAAGGCCACAGAGTTGTAATTTTGTTTAATGCTATTATATTTTATGTGCTTTTTAAGATTCGCAATAAAGTAAAGTACTTAAATATCATCACTATTACTTCACTGCAAACGAACAAAGTCCTCCGCCGTGTCTGTTTGTCTGTCTGTTCTCGATAAACTCAAAAACGCTGCTTAATCCCTTTCAGATATAACAAAATAATATATGGTGGAATTGTATATCTTATATAGGTCTACAAAAAAGTCGGCGATGGCATATGTCTATCTCTTAAGGATAACATACTATATCCATTTTAATACTTTAAAAAATGGGCAATTATAATGCGGTAATTGGAAAGCTATTTAGACAAATACAGTATTAATTCTTAAAGTTTCGACAGCCCATCGTGGAACAAACTACCACTCTACTACTCACGATGGACCCGGCACCCGCATCGCGAATCCATGGAATTCTTAGTTTGTTTTCATGATATCCGTTCGCAGTTTTCGTGTAACGGTCCAGCGCGTATCCGCTTAACAATTTTGGACCCGTCACAAAGATAGCGGTCAATGGTGGCGCCTAAAACTGACCTAAAATTTATAGTATTTACTATTTGAATAGTGTAACGTAGCCTCTATTTGGATTTGTATGACCCTAATTCTGATTTATTAATATAAATACAGCCGAAAGTAGAAAGTTTACAAATACATAGGTATTGTTTCATACAAAGCAAACACAGACTTACCGATCCTGCAGGGAAGCACCAGGAAACCAGAATTGACACAATTATTTAGTTAATTTATGATATTTAGCAATATTTTGATGCGCGCACGCGACTTCAGACAGCCGGTTGGAATAGAAGAGGATTTGACAGGTCGTGGTGAGAAAGAGAGGGAAGTACGGAAAATGACAAGGGATAGAAAGGGATGGACGGCAGCTGTTTCGCTGTTGTACCAAACATGCATGGTAACCCAACAAAATAAAGACATTTGCCAATGACTATTTAATCTTGTCTCATAATAACAAGTTGGGATGAAGACTATGCTAACTTTGACAAAGTCTTTATTAAACAATGGTATGAATATTATAATCTACTACTTAAACCTAACTTAACAAAATAAAGGTAGGAACTTCAGAAAGCAATAAAATCACCTAAAACTAGATATCTTTAACAAAAATAATAGGAACTTCCAATGAACAAATAATAAAGTTGAATCATTCTTCTAAAACTAATTTATGTTGTACTGTACCTAGGTTGCGTTTGGGGGAAATACCGGACATTGTTCTGTCCGGTATGACCACTTATTTTTTACCGGACAGATCTCGAAAATACCGGACTGTACGCTTAAATACCGGACATCTGGCAACCCTAGTTGCAAGGTGTTTTAATTTGGCCAGCCGAACTGTATAAAATCTTCAATTTGGCGGCATGTTCAAAAGATTGCATAACATTTAGATTAATTATATCGCGCCGTTTCTGTTCACACAATGGGTCATATTTATTATTGGATTACGCCGAGACTTGGCCCACATCCATCATGTCGCTGTTAAATGTGACATCTCCTTTCTCGGCTACTATACAGTATTCATCGGGCCCTGCGACGAAATGTAAATAATGCAACATTCCCAAAATTTTACAAACGAAGGAAATGTACTGGTTTGTTAATTTTTTGATAAGAATAAGTAAAAAGTTAAGTATAAAGTATCATCACGACCGTTTCCCTTTCGGGTTGGTCAGAATCCACGCTTATAAAGAAGCGGATTCACATTTAGCCAACTTTACTATAGGCCAATCATGACAAGTGGCAAGCTCGTCGATGTCTCCAGCGTACAAAACTCGATAAATATCACAAATAAATTAAAGATTAAAGAAAACAATTAAAAGTTAACAAACAATAAATAAACATATATATGTATATATTTTATTGTTCAAAAAATATGACTTAAAAAAGTAAGTAGTAGTATGAATCGCATCATTAAAATAAAATTCCGGAAAGAATTCCCGGTACTTCCGAGATCGGGATTTCCCGGTTCTAAACCCTAATACAGACAGACAAAGCCACATTAATAATAATAATAACGTTTATTTTCCAGATCGATTTTTCACAGTTAAATACAATCCAATTATTAAAAGTAATATTAAAACTAAGAACTAAGTATATACTCGTAAAATAAATAAAAAGAGTGTGTGTGTGTGTGTATGTATATGTATATATATATATATATGTATATAAATGTATATGTGTATGTAATATTAAGATTATAACATAAATGTTTAATATTTTCATGCCGCTAGCGGTAGAATGCGTCGGAAATTATGTATAAGACCACATTCTTATTTTGTACACAGTATTCTGGAAAATAAAGATATTTTGATTTTTGATTTGGATAAAATTAAGAAATAAATAAAACCAAAATCAAACATCCATACTGGGACTATGATTGTCTCGCCATAGTTGGTGCAGTGGACTACCCGGCCAGTCACGCACAGCTGATATTATTTTGTTGCTCGAGTTAAATACGTGTGATCTGACGCCTGCTGTTCTCTGTCGCATTAGTGCGGCCCAGCCCGGAGTGCGGCCTATGCTAGCACTGCACCAGCGAGGTAGATAAAACATAGCTCGCCAACAATCATTGTACTGGACACGTATTGTTGACAAGGTTGCTTTTGTGTATTGTGACCACAGCTCCACGGTGTACACGCTGGTACAACATGATAGAAACAACTGCCTCTTTACGGCCTTGCTACATCATACATCATAATGTAAGTACGGATTCTGCTAATGCCGCATTGTTAAATCTAATACAGAGTATTAGATTTTCCCTTCAATTTAATAGTCTTTGAAAACGCCAAAAAGGTTGTGCATAAAACTTAAAACAGGAATAGTTCTGAACGACTTCTGAGAACTGGCTATCAACTATTTCGGCTATAAAACATTTAAACCATAACTGCTCTTCCTTGATTCTAGAAATCTAGACCCATTCGAAACTCTATTAGGGCCACGAATAAGTATCGATACTTTTTGGTATCGAGTACTTTATTTCGGAATCGATATTTATATGTATTCGAATTAATTAATTTATTTATTAGGGTCGCCAACAGTGACAGCAACAAAACATACATTGATTTTTGCTTACAACTAAGACGGAAAACAGATGCTGCACCAATTACAGGCAACCACCACATGCTATTACAGTATCCATTAATTAGGCCTTTAGTAGCCAAAATAAAAACTATACAATTACAACAATAAATAAGTTAAATTACAACACAATACAACATGATGATTGATTTATGAATTAATAAGTGCTTCATATAAAGTACAGGTACAGGCAGATAAAAGAAAAACTCTGTATGACTTTCGGCAGAGTAAATTTACGGATCGGTACAGTCATGGACACAAGTTTATAAGTCTAAAACAAAAAATTAATAAACAAAAGAACATTTTTATTAGGTACTTTTAAAACCTCCACTGACAATATTGACAAACGAAAATCTGCCTCCGTGGTCTAGCGGTTAAATCCGTGGATTTAGACTCGGAGGTGCCGGGTTCGATTCCTGGCCTGGTATAATATTTATTAATTTAAATAAATAAATTTAATTATTATTTAATTTATTAAAAAGCAAACCTAACATTAAATAAACAAAAAAAAATAAACGACACTACAAATAAAACAAAAAAACTAAAATTATAACAGTCCGATGGGCGTAGTGTTTCTGGGACACTCGCTGCTTTCCCCCGTTGAATGGCGAGGCTGACTCTTTAAGCAAAATATTCTCTACCCAAAAGATCAGCGTCAGGAACCAATCGTCTTCTGCGCTTTTAAAAACCAATCAAAACTTTTGATATCAAATACTTTTCACTCTGATAATTTTATCCGATAATCTTACTACTAATAATATCGATACATTTAATTCTAGGCCCGTTATAAACACTATATAATAAACTAGACGTTGATATTTCTGCTGGAATGAAGCCAATATATGTGAGGTTAAGATAAATGACATTTACGAAGCTGTCCGCTTTTCTTACTGAATTATTTCTCACCTTTTCTTGCATTTGACAGGGAAATACTCGTCTATAAATAGGGTTTGAACGAAGATTCTTTTCATCATCATCATCATCATCACAACACGACCTTGTGGAGGTGGTCAGAAACCTTATAAAGAAGCATATTCACATTTAACCAAGTTTACTATAGGCCCATCATGACATGTGGCAAGCTCGTCGATGTCTCTAGTGTACCAAACGCGAGAAATTAAATAAATAACAAAGTAAAGTATCATCACGACCGTTTCCCTTTCGGGGTGGTCAGAAACCACGCTTATAAAGAAGCAGATTCACATTTAGCCAACTTTACTATAGGCCAATCATGACAAGTGGCAAGCTCGTAGATGTCTCCAGCGTACCAAACTCGGGAATATCACAAATAAATTAAATATTAAGTAAATTTATTTATTTATATTAATAAATATTTTTGTGTCATTTTTGTAATTAAATAATAATCAAAACTATTTATTTAAATTAATACGAGTATACATACATAGGAATCGAATCCGTACCTCCGAATCTACCATGAGAAAAAGGCCAGGTTTTAACTGAACTGTTTTAGGCACGATTTAAGAGTCCAACCCGGCTTGGAAGCTTTCCCACTGAAATTGCGATAATTTTCGATCCGCACGGGCCGAGCGTATGATTTTGTACTGGCGCCAACTTGGGTACCTCTAGTGGTAGATCACGAAACTACTCGCGGTCCTTAGACGATTCTACCAGGCTTGGTGGTAGGAATTTTGGAATGAATGTGGATGGGATAAATTGGTGTAGGATCCTGTTGGATGTCTTAACAGGACGCATCTGGTGTGCTCAAGCCTTAATTCTGTCTGTAAACAAAATAACAATCAGTTTCTTGTAATGTATATATATATATATATATGTATATGTTTATATGCAATGTAGTGTATTAGGAATCGTGATTTTTCTGAGTCAACGTAATTTCTAATAAATAACCAAAGCCATGCCTTGTTTTGACTTAAAGTAGGCCTACTCTAAACTTACCAAATACTAATTAGATTATTTTCTTAGTTGCTACACTCTTGGCAGAGTGGTCGTGGTCACCATTTGAGTGCTAGTGGCACGCTTAACAAGCTGTCGCCACTACTCTCGGACCGCAGCTTTCCTAGTGCACTCATGTAGGGAATGATCCATTGCAACCTTTACCTGATCGGTCCATCCCATCAGAGATCTACCACGCATCGTCTTGCCATCGACTTTTCCCTGGACTACCAGGCCATCGATGTTTTTTTTTAAAAAATTTTTTTATATTAGCCCGACATGTGACCTTGCGCCCACCTGATGGGGATAGGTGGGGAGCGAGATCTATGAATGTTAGCAACTGGAATCAGATATTCATGACTAACATCAGTCCCTAACACTATGCCGGCTTGACTGGATATGACGACAATTCGAGCCTGATCCCGAAATGTGTGGATACACTTTACTGGGTTTATCAGCACGAATAGTGGATACTTCCCTGCCCCAGCAGACTGGGGGAAAGAAGTAAGAATGCGTAATTGTACAGTCAAGGAAAGGCGTTGTCTGATCCCCAGTTCAAATTAAATTAGGATAATATTAAACGTCAAATACTAGCTGAGTTTTCATTGCCGATTCCTTTCTCAGTCAGATTAAACATTAACAGGTCACTGGAACTACTAAGCTGCTGGTCTTTTGCTAACAGCTTACTCTTTGGACCACTTTGCTGCTTAGTCTTCCACTAGCAGGAGTAGAATCATCCAAAATAATGACGTGTGAAGAGATTTTGACTTTAACTAAGTTTAAAGTTGAAACTTAAACAATATGTAAATACATATAAAAAAAACAAAGCCTTAGGCCTCGTGTAACGTGCCGATAAACTCGAGCGATTTTGGTCACACAGACCTGCATCTACTTTCAACGAAAAACATACATTTGTTGCGACATACATTTGTTGCGACATACATTTGAACGCTCTCTTCCATCTGCCTGCAACGAGTTCTTGAGTATTTTGGTCATAACCCGTAAAACCTCTGGCAATCTGGAAAGGCTGGTAAACACATGAAAAATTTAAGGCAAGAGCCCTGCACGCCGCCGTGAGCAGACCCGGATTGCGCAGCAGTCACGACTTGAAGAAAACGACGCTAAGACGACATTTGTCATAGATTTCAAAGAACAAAAACTATCTCTCATCTCGTGCCTCGGAGAGTTCGTTAAGCCGTCCGGTGCCGGTTCAACTTTTTTTTTTTTTTTTTTTTTTTTTTTTTTTTTTTTTTTTTTTTTATACTAGCACGACATGTGACCCTGCGCCCACCTGATGGTAAGTGGCGCGCAGGGTCCATGAATGTTAGCAACTGGAATCAGACCCTTATGTCCGACATCAGTCCCTAACACTATGCCGGCTTGACTAGATGCCTTTTCACACTTCGCTTGAAGGACTCCAGGTTATAGGAAAGTGGAAACACAGAGGCTGGAAGAGCATTCCACATCTTTATTGTGCGACAGATGTATGAGTCACCAAATTTATTGGTACGCGAAGGGATAGTGACTACGGTATGTGGGTGTATATTCTGACCTGTGCGTGTGGTTCGGTTGCGGAATGGAGAGGAAGGAATAAGGTTATAGAGCTCTTCAGAGCACTCACCATAGTATAGCCGGTAGAACACGCTCAGAGAAGCTACATCTCGGCGAAGCTGCAGGGATTCGAGAGTTCCAGATATAGTGGCATCGTCCACAATTCGAACAGCTCGCCTTTGTAGGACATTGAGAGCATCTGTGAGGTACTTGGCTGAACCATCCCAAAGGTGTGAACAGTATTCCACGCATGATCTGATCTGTGCTTTGTACAGCAACAGTCTGATTGATGGCGGGAAAAACTAATACCAACTTACACAAGTTATCGTTAAATTGTTAAAAAAAAAATACATAAGAACCTCGCCAACTTGTCTGGCCAGCGTGGCGAGTGTAGGCCAAATTCTCCGATGATAATGATGATTTTAAAGTTTAAGTCATTAATTTCAAAAAGTTACTGTGTTACTAATGGTAAAGCTTTTAAATATTGGAACTAGTAATTTGAGAGTAGACCCTTGTTGCGTCTAAAGTTCCCGCCAAAATATCGCAGGAACACGATCTGTATATGGGTCAGCAACAATGTTCCCCACATATTATAAATCCCCACCGCAACGCGTGTTAATCAAATTTTATAACCTCGTAAAACAGGAACAAAATTAAACCCATTCGGATTCATATTTTTATTATTTAGATTTGACGTTATTAGTTATTAGCTGCCTGACCCGGCTTTGTCTGTGCAGTCATAATTTTTGTGTACTGACTAGGAACCGTTTTTTAATAATCAAAACAGCCCCTAGAAAACGAAGTTTTAGACCTCCACTGCTGCAAGGATCTGATGAGAATTTATCAACGGTTCCACAAGTTGGTATTAGTGGAACCGGGACCGGTCTAACGTGCTCTCCGACGCACAGGATTTCACAGGAACAGCGGTGTTATAAATCTATGACAAATGTTATATACATTGTATAAGTGTATATCATGATGCAGGGGTTCGAACCGCGATCTTTTGGAATAAAAGAATGCGTTCTTCCAACCGAGCTACCACGGCTTCTTAATAATTATTTAAATTATATCTAAGCAAACTGAAAACATGTTATCTAACGTTAAATCTATTTGATCTAAACTATTTTAGTAACGGTCTAATTGTAACTGAGGCAATCGATTGAAATTGCAAACATATTGGCCGAAATCCCAGACAGAAATCGGAACGCGACAGCTGATTTCCGGCCTACCCTCATATCATCCGCACGGCCGATAGCAAACACCGCGCAGTCGATGCCCGACCGGCACCGCGGATGGTTGCCTTTCAACTCGCTTATAAATTAAAACCTTTGATACGCAGCACCGATGGAATCGAAATCCGATACCTGCCTCCTGGGTTTATTTATCGCAAATGCGACGATATTTTCGTCCGTCCGTCACTCCGACAGTTCAGAGAAACGGCAAGATTAATTGTATTTCATTTGAGTCATCAAAATAATTAGAATGACGCTATTTTCGTTGGGTTAATTTGACAGACGTCGCGGGAGATTTCAAGGCTTGGGTTATATTGTACGTTCTTTTGTTTTTTTGTAAATAATATCTAGCATTCATTTCGTTCATTAATTTAATTTCAAAACGGTAAATTTTAATATTTTTTAATAAGCTATCTTAGTGGCATCCACATACGCCTAAAACTAGACCCAATTGTCACAAATCTTCTTGTGCCGATTCTTCATTAGAGCCACCCGGCACTTGACTCGGTTCGAGCCCCGGCATGTACCGATGAGAAATACTTTTCTTACGTACATTTGTACAACACATTTCCGTGCCTCGGAAAGCACGTTTAAGCCGTCTCGGTTCCGTTTCCAATAATACCAAATTGTCGAATCATTAATAAATTGTCATTAAAATTTACATCTGACGTCAGCGTGACGAGTGAAGAAGGCCCATCTCCAACAGTGGTAGACCTCCACTGACTCTTTTTTTGGTCCACATTTTCGTCTGGGAATGAAGGGTGTGCTTGGGCGGCGCATTGCCTACACGTCGTCCTCGCGTAAATCATTCGGAGGCAGCACCCGATCCACTTGTGTCCCTTTTGTTGGCAATCCTCAGTCAACGCAAGGCAATAATGCAACCAGCAAGTTATTACCGAGTGGTCCTATCCACGCTACGGAGTTGATGTAGTGAATATAGAAGTCCATATGAAAAATACTAACCGCAAGAGGCGATCTTGCCCTAATTCGTAACCTGTACCGAGGTTGGCGTATTTTATTTGTCTGGCTGTAGATTAAAAAAAACAATATATTTCTATACAAACCGTCCTTTACGCCGCGTCGACCGTCTGTCTATCACGCTCTTTGCGTTTTATTTCGTTTTGTCACGAGATTTTAGGCATTTCCCGCTTATTTATGTCGCCGACGTTATTCCACAATCTGTCAAGCGATTTGAAACGTATCACGTTTAAAGGAGAGGGCACACCGAATGCGTACATACGAGTGCGAGTATATTAGACGGGTTTTTCGCGCGATTTTGCATTGACATGTCAAGTGCAAGTTTTTCTTTTGTAAATTAATTTACTGTGGATATTATTGGTCAAAAGTGGTGATGTTTTGTTTAATAATGTGCTACAGTGTGAATAATTATGGAAAACGATAAATTGGACTTTAAATATTAAAATATATACATACATACACATACATATCTTCACGCCAGATCCCTTGCGGGGTAGGCAGAGACAATTGAGCGCCATTTGACACGATCACGACATACCTCTTTCGCTTCGTCGACATTCATTAACCTCTTCATACATGCCCTTTGGTTACGAAGACTTTTTAATGCACCTTCAGTCAGTGTTTTATTTATTTGATCGTGATATGTGAGTCTCGGTCTGCCAGGGCCTCTTTTACCCACAACTTTCGCATTATATATCTGGTTCGTCAATCTTTCATCGCTCATCCTTTCAACATGCCCGAACCATCGTAGCATGCTTTTCCTTATTTTTGTCCCTATGCTTTCCTTCATACCAACCCTTTTCCGTATTTCGACGTTACGTATGCGGTCCGCCAAAGTGACGCCACATATCCGCCGCAACGACCGCATTTCTACTGCATTAACCCTACTCTCATGCGTAGTCTGACATATCCACGTTTCGCTTCCATACATCAGTGTTGGTACCAACATGGCATTGTGTATGGCGAGCCGAGCTTTGTCACTGACATTTCGACTGCCGATCAGTGACCCCAGGGCACCGTTAACACTATTTCCCGCGTTCACTCTTCTTTCAACGTCCCTATCGTACTTCCCATCCGCAGTGAAAACACTGCCCAGATATATAATTTCATTTACTTGTTCTAGAGTTTCATCATCAATCTTTATCGTCACGGTTGTCATCCTTCTTCTTTCAAACACTAGTACCTTGGTTTTTCTCGCATTCAAACGGAGTCCTTTTTCTGCACATCCCTCCTTCATTCTTGTGACTAGTGATTGCAGTTGTTGTTCGGACGATGCCATAAGAACAGCATCATCTGCATAAAGCAGGCAGTTCACCACTAGATCACTCATCTTTATCCCACAGTCACTCTCTCTCACTCTTTTTAGGCATTTGTCGAGATATAGAGTGAATAATCTAGGAGAAAGCACACAACCCTGTTTGACGCCCATTTGGGATTCAAAGCAAGGCGACATACCCCCCTCCACCCGCACACAAGCTTTGCAGCCCTTGTACAGGGACTGTATAGCCTGTAGCAGTTTGTCATTTACTCCATACTCCGGCAATATGTCCCAAAGCTTCTTTCTTACAACTCTATCAAAAGCCTTTTCCAAATCCACAAAAGCACAGAAAACCTTCTGGTTTAAGGCCAAAAACTTCTCTGTGATATTGCGGAGCGAAAAGACTTGGTCAGTGCATCCTCTTCCAGGTCTAAAGCCTCCTTGTGCCTCCCATAAAAGACCTTCAGTCTTCTCTTGCAAGCGTTTCGTGAGAATCTTGACATACATCTTGCTCGCCAAACTGATCAAACTAATCGCTCGGTAGTTGGCACAGTCCAATCTAGATCCCTTACCTTTGTATAAAGGAACGATGACTGATTGCCGCCAGTCCTCTGGTACTCTTCCCTCCTGCCAGCAAAGGTTGCACAGTAGGTGGAAAGCGTTCCAGACCGGTATACCTCCGTATTTGATCATTTCAGCGAGCACTCGATCTTTTCCCGCTGCTTTGCCACATTTCAGGCTTCTAATTGCCGATTGCAATTCTTGCACACTTATTTCCTCCTTAAAAGTGGACGTTATAGTTGTGGATAGCTCTGGAGGTAAAGTACCCGTCGTAACGTCGTTAGGAGTACTACTAGCATACATCTCGCTAAAATATTCATTCCATCGCTGCAACACCTCATTTGTGTTTGCAAGAATGTTACCGCTTTTTGATTTCACTCTGTTCATTCGACAAGATGACAAGCTACCTTTGGCCTTCCTAACTTCCCTCCAGAAAAGTTTGGAGTTCTCCTTAAAGTTGCTCGTCATCCTATTTTCACCTATTTCCTTACATCTTTCACGCTTCTCCTTAACCAAAACTTTTGTCTCATTCTTGCAGCGATGGTACAACTCTTTTTTTTCTCTTTTTATACTTTCATTCATATTCAGCGAAGCAACGTAATCTATCCAAGCTTTCTTCTTTCTTTCTACCGAATCTTTGACCTCTTGATCCCACCACGCGTCACCCTTGGTTGCTCGCTTTTTTGCTACTCCACATACTTCTCTTGCCGATTCTACCATACCATTTTTTAGGTACTTCCAACACTCTTCTACATCTTTGCTCACATCTTTCAAATTGATAAGTTTATCATTGACGCATTTCATATACTCCTCTTTCACACTATCATCTTGTAACTTTTCACTCTTTATTCTCTCTACTGCTGACAGATTGCCACCTGATCGCCGGTGGCGCCATTTTGTGAACAGGCCACTAATCCTAGTAATTACTAGGTAGTGGTCTGTTCCCAATTCTGGCCCACGATACGCCCTGGTATCCAGAGTCTGTGTTCGCAGTCTTTCATCAACTATTATTAAGTCAATTATACTCTTTTCACTATTCATCGTTCTTGTATACATGTGAATATCTTTGTGAGCAAACATTGTGTTGGACACAAAAATATTCTTTTCTAAACACACGTCAAGAATAAGCTTACCTGCATCATTTACTCTCCTATCTCCAAAATCACCTAGGACCGTTTCGTAATCTGCACGACGTGTCCCCACCCATCCATTCAAGTCGCCACATAATATTATATTTTCGTTCCCAACTGCCAAATCTAGAACTGTCCTGACCTGGTTCCAAAAATTCTCTAGTTCCAGCTGTGGTGCTGAGCTAACAGGTGCGTACACCACGGCCACAAATAACTTTTTAAGGCCTATTTTAAGACGAACCCAGAGTATTCTTGGGCTTTCCAGGCAGTACTCGTACATACTGTCGGCCAAGCGGCCGGATAGTAAGATGCCCACCCCCTGACTACCGCGATCGCTATCTCCCACTCCCGACCAGAGCGCGATCCCCCTCCCGGCAAGTCCTGCATCTCACTACCCCTCCGCTTGGTCTCGGTCACGCCAATTACATCCAACTTCATTTCATCCATCGTATCTAGGAGTTCATTCATCTTATCATTCATCCCCCCTCGGACATTCCAGGTGCCAAAACGGCACTCATCTGCCCTCAATCCGCGCTTTTTAGGCCATGCGTGATGGGTTGCGGACCCCATCGCCGCTCCGGCTCATTCTACTGCCTACCCCGCATTACAAATTAAGCTGTGGCCAGTGGCTGAGACTGAATTATTATTATAACTAGAGCTCATACAAAACCCAAGTTTTTTTATTACGACATTATACAATAATACAAAATTTCACAAAAAATTAAATTAAATTATAAATAAAATTAAAATATATGTATTGACAATATCCAAGTGTTGTGTACAACCTAAGGAAATAAATGATTTGATTTGATATATAGTGTAGTATAGTGTAATGATACCATACAGTTTCCCGTGCACATTTATATGAGCTTTGATGTGCCCAAGCCTCATGTCGACGCTTTGACAATTGATGTGATGCTGTTTTTTTATTGTTTATTTAAAGAACTTGCTTTAATTAACGATTGGAAATGTTTTTTTTATGTTTTTAGTAATTAAAATAATACGAATAATTATTAACTAGGTACTGTAACGGGTACATGTAGGTTACAGAGTTTTATTGGCATTTTAAGAAAGAATAGTATTGTCAATATACGACAATGACAGGGTTGATGGGTTTTTGTTTTAAAGAAAAAAAGAAAAGAAGATCGGGGGAGCTCGGACCGAGAGGTCGACAGAGCGAGTATTTTTATAAATATTAGGATTAAAATAATTATTAGTTAAAGTCTACCGCGTAATTAGTGTCCCACGTAGATAGTGTTTAGTTTTTCTAGATATGTAATTATTTCTAAAATATAAAGTATAAAAAAGTTTTATGCATTTTTAATTAAAAAAAAAGGAGTTCCGTAGAATCCTCTCCGTAACAATTAAAAGCAACTACATCCAACCGCAGGCGTTGGATAATTCAAGTAACTGCAAAGGGCAGGTTACAGTACCTACAGTTCATCATCATCACCACAGAGACCTAGAACTTTACTGTTGTTTACTGGAGAATTTGGCCTCCACTTCCACGCTTTGATTGGCGAGTCAATTTTAATGATCGGTTAAGTCCGTGTATTTAGATGCGGTGCGGTTGCGATTCTCGGACGGAACATATTAATGTATTTGTGATATTTTTGAGTTTGGTACGCTAGAAATATCGACGAGCTTGCCACTTGTCATGATGGGTTGGAGAAAAGTTGGATAAATGTGAATCCGCTTCTTTATAATCGTAGTTTTTGACTACCCCGAAAGGGATACATACGGTCGTGATGATACTTTAATTTAGTTATAAAACACATTATTAAACAAAACTATGACAGTCATTGAAATCAGATTTAATTTAAAAGTATCATCGCGACCGTTTCCCTTTCGGGGTGGTCAGAAGTGGTTTCTGAATTTATATATCTGAATCTATATAAATAAGCGGATTCACATTTAGCCAACTTTACTATAGGCCAATCATGACAAGTGGCAAGCTCGTCGATGTCTCCAGCGTACCAAACTCGGGAAATATCACAAATAAATTAAATATTAATTAATTGTATTTATTTACATTAATAAATAGTTATGTGTCCCGACCAGGAATCGAACCCGGTACCTCCGAGTCTAAATCCACGGACGGTTCGTGACACATAAATATTCATAATATGAAAGAGACAGATTATTGGATGTCAAAAGTGCTAGAGATAAAACGTCTTACATTATGGGTGATGGTGCCAGCTCGTGGCTAAATTAATTTTTTCAGAAACATGTCCTGGAAGACTCATCATCAGAGTTTTATGACCCTGCTGTTATAATAGAAAAACATAAGTTCACTGTATCGATGTTAGTCCCCACCTCAACGAGTACAGTAACTATACGTCATTCAACGAGATCTGATATAAAATGTAAACAAACCATCAAAAAGATTTTCAAAAGGTCTCAATTGTGGAGTGCTTCCGTGGTCTAGAGGTTAAGGTTAATTTAAACGCGAAGGTGCTGGGTTTGAGTCCTGTTCAAGAACACAACAAATATATGTATATTAAATTTGTTTGTGACATTTATTTATTTATATAAATACTTTAATGCACTTAAGAATAGTACAGAGTAGTACATTTAATTAATATTTAATTTATTTGTGATATTTCTCGATTTTGGTACGCTGGAGACATCGACGAGCTTGCCACTTGTCATGATTGGCCTATAGTAAAGTTGGCTTAATGTGATTCTGCTTATTTATAAGCGTGTTTTTTGACCACCCCAAAAAAAAAAAAAATTAAATTTAAAAAAGGGCCGTGAATTTTGTTAAATATTTTTTTGTGTTTTTCGTGAGTTTTTTCTTATGATAAAATTAACAAAATTGGACCAAGCGCCTATACATTTTCTTCGTTTGTTAAAGTTTGGGGACCACTGGTTTATTTGTTTACATTTTACTTCAGGGCCAGACGAATGGCGTATAGAGCCCATTTATTTATAATTTGTAGCACATACAACGATAAATCTAAAGATAATTCGCAACCAGCACAATTCTCGTTATGAATCGAATTTATTATACGGACAATGTTTTATCGAAGCGACAAGCGGATTCTGTAATAATGAACTGTTATTTTATTGTACATTGCTTGTTATACCAGTCATAATAGCTCTCTGTAGGATCTTAGCCGAATGCTAAATAGCTTTAACTTTTTTTTTTTTTTAACGTGGTCTCAGCTGTTTGGCCTCGGCATAATCTTGGACAAGACAAAAGTTATGTTTAACGACCATGTTGTACCGAGATTGCCACTCTCGAAGTTGTGCAAAAATACGTCTAACATGGACAGATTATGCAATTAGGCGTAATCAACATCGGCAAAGGTGACAGACCCATTCAGCTAGGATGGGCGGCATTCGGGAAGCTGCGCCACATCTTCTTATCAAACATACTCCATTGTTTGAAGATTTATTTATTTAAATACTTTATTGCACTTTAAAACCTAGTATATTGGCGAGCTTAGGCTAACCTTGGGGATCACGAAAGATGAAGATTGATAGAAAAAATAAACATAATTGTTTTTGTTTGTTTACAGGGAGAGACGCTCCTGATTTATTTCAATTCGTCAGTATTTATAAAATTAACTTGTGCAAGATATTAAGAATTAAAAAAAATAAAAATAATAAAGAATTATCCTAAATAGGATAGGGTGTTCGATCAATATAGTCTCTATAGTATGTATCTCTTTGATTTTGAGACCGAAACAATATTCATCTATTATTAATTATTTTTTATACACTACACCTTGCGCTCACCTGATGGTAAGTGTCGCGCGAGGTCCAATAATGTTAGCAACTGGAAACAGTCACTTATGCCGGCTTGACTGGGCACGACGACGGCAATTCGAGCCTGATCTCGAAACGTGTGAACTTCCCGCCCCGGCAGCCTGGCTAATTTACCACCATCAATTTATCACCTGTTGTTCTCGTTGAAAGTATGTGCCATTTGCAATGATTTCAAATACCAATTATTACTTTGAAGGAGAACTAATATTGTAAGCTTGCCATGATGATATCTATATAAAAATAACACCGCTTGAAACAAGACTTCCTTTTCCTCGCACACATTGACTTGGCACCCTAACTATGATCCATGTATTGCTAAGAAATTTATCTTTGCCATTGATTGAAATTTAAATCTTTGGAATTTGAGAGTAACCGAGGCTAAAATAAAACAGCCCCGGGGTCCAATAAAATTATAGACATAAATAAAAAGTGCGATCGAGTCGTAATTAAAAACATAACTTATTAATAAATCGTTAATTAATCCTGGCATGTTTCGCGCCTGATCAACTGAGATAAGCTAATGTGGAGGCGGTTTTTGTGGAAATAGAAAAAATATACGGTGGTAATAAGGTCGGTTTGAACCCCGACATATAATAATAATAAATACACTATTTTTACGTACATTTATTGTAGATTTATCAGCCCATATTAGTGTTTTCTATAAACTTAAAAAAAAATCCTTATTGAACTTTCCGTTCCGTGGGAATCAAATATTCCAATAGACAACAACATAAAGTCGGATAAATATTATGATCTCACAGAAGAAACGACCAGGAACGGGTTCAAGACATAGCTTTACGCAGTGAAAGCTGGTGCGAGAGGAGTTCCAGCAAGATCTTTGCACCACTTACTGAAAGAATTGGGCCTAAGCAGGTCTGCAGGAGATACATTGAGCTTCCAAGACAGCATTAACGGAATCATACAGTATTAGGTTGGGTAGGGAGATGAGTGAAATTGTGGATTGTGACGTATGCTCCTTTTCAAACCAGTCTATTCTCGGTCGCAAGCCCGAGACACCATTCTTCTCATCTCTTACCCAAGCACGATTGAGTATAAATCCATGGAATGCTTAGAAATTTGTCTCCTTTCTCTCACCACCGTTACGAGATTGTCTCAATGTGGGGGAATCAAATGTTCCAAAGACCACAACATGAAATTGAACAAATATTTATTTATTTATTTATTTAAATCTTTATTGCACAAAGTACAAAGGCGGACTTAATGCCGCTAGGCATTCTATGACAGTCAAACCTTCGGGACAACAAAAGCAATTAAACAATGAAAGGTAGGTGCAATTACAGGCTTAATTAGACAATATAATGACATATATAAATTAATACATACTTACATACACATAGACATACAAATAAATAATATTTGCATATCTACATACTAATACTACATGCAAATACATACATATAAACTACACATATAAACAATAATAATATACATACATATCAAATTAAATGTAATACTATCTATAACCATATCAAATACAAGTATAATTATCAGCAACGCCAGAACTAAACTAAATATTATGATCTTACAGAAGAATGATTAGGAACGCATTATACTCAGCTTAGGAGCTGTTGCGAGAGGAATTGATGGAATCTTTGCACTACTTATAAAGAAAGGCCTATTAGGTATGCGGTCAATACATTTATGGAACCAGCTTCCAAGACAACATTAACGGAATCATACAGTATTTGGTTGGGTATGGAAAGGAGCAGAATGCGCAACAAAAAAGGAGGCCTCCTTCAAACAGTCTTCTCCCTCTAAATATTCAGTGCTACGTACAAAGACGTTATTGTGTTTAGGTAGGGTTAGGTATGTTATTGTTATTGTAAGTTCTTTTTTGTCTATACTTTTATTTATTTATTTATTTAAATTCTTTAATGCACTTAAAAATAGTACAGAGGCGAGCTATAATACCAGTAGGCATTCTTTACCAGCTAACCTTGGGGATCGAGTCAGGAGATAGGCAGGATGAAAAAAAATATAAATATTAATGATACAGTTAATAAGTTACTTAACTAATAATAATATACTACAAATTCTACCTACACACATAAACATACATAAACTATACATACAAGTACATCATATACATTATAACCTAAATAAATACACAGTTATTAAAAATATTTTAGTTTTAGGTCTTATATTAACTTAATTTACTTTTATATAATTTATTTTTTCTTTAGTTTTAATGTGTTTTAAAAGTCGTTTTAGTATGCTGTAATAAAAAGTTGAAATAACCATGTGTAAGTCTTGCTAATATTATAAATATGATTGTACCTTTTGTTGACTGTTCATTGAATAAGTAAAGACGGGGGGAGTCGCTAGTTTTAAATAAAAAGCTTCCTCCATACTTGTCGAGTTTTTTTTTTAATGTATGTTTTTACATCGGCATTAGTGCACAATGAAGAACGGTCACCACCCGCGGCTAATGGCGGCAATCTCTCCTATGGGTGCATACATTATATTATACACCTTTAGCCTGGTTATCCACCAGAAATATGCTAGAAAAAGTATCACCACGACCGTATCCCTTGCAATGCAAAATCCAAATATTAAATTTTAACTATAAATAAATATTGTAAATAAATATCTATTCATCATTACAGCCCCTAGAACACAGCGTCCCAGACCTCCACTGCTGGAGATGGGCCTTCCAGAACATACATCTGGAGAATTTTGGCCTACACTTGTCGAGGATATGATGCCAATTTTTAATGACAATTTATTAACGATTCCACAAGTTGGTATTAGTGGATCCGGGACCGACGGGTGCTCTCCGAGGCACGGGAACGGTGGTGTTGTAAATGTATGACAAATGTACGTAAGAAAAGTGTATTTCTCATTGGTACATGCCGGGTGGGTTTGAACCGAACCTTTATAGGATTTAAGGAACGCGTTCTTATAACCGAGCCACCACCGCGCATATTGTATGGGCAGATTGCATCATCATGACATGTATGCACATACAACTGTAATTAGAATAACAATCTATACAAAAATAATTTTGAATTGAATTTGAATTGTCAGTAACTACGCATTTATTAAAAAAAAAAATCTGTTAAACTATAAACCCGTACCTGGGGAAGCATTCCCCGAACCCATTCCACGAGAAACACCGTTAATAAATTTTGACATCATATCCTCGCAAAGCCGTCTGGCTAGCGTGGCGAGTGTAGGCCAAATTCTCCAGATGTATGTTCTGGAAGGTCCAACTCCAGCCGGGGAGGTTTAGGACGCTGTGTTCTAGGGGCTGTTTGTTCATACTGAGACCATACTCGAATCTGTAACCATGTGTTTTTTAGCAAATAAAATATTTCATTTCATTTCGTTTCGTTTCGTTTCGTTTCGTTTCGTTTCGTTTCGTTTCGTTTCATTTCATTTCATTTCATTTCATTTCATGAATTAATGATTAAATAAATATAATAATTATATATACAGTGTAAACTCCATGTAACGACAAACTCCCTAAAGCGTCGAAATCAATTGGCTTTGGTTGGTTTAGCTTGTCTTTCATACAATGATACATCTTCTCTCCATTTAACAACAACTCTCTATAACACCATAAAATGCACAATCCCTTCACTGTCGTTATATAGAGATTACACTGTAATCGATACTAACTCAGGAGATAATTTTAGAACTTCTAGCAGGGCTTCTGTTTCATAATAATTTTGGAGTTTAATAATTGTTTCTTGTTTCAGGTAAGACTGTTTATGATTACTACGGAGTTAAGTACATTTCTTTAAAATACCTATTATCCTATTTTATACATTAATTTAATTGAAAAAAATATTACCATAATACAAAATAAAATTAATATTATTACTAAGGATAGGGATATAAGTCCCGTCCGCGTGGAATGGTGGTAAGAACGCTGGCTCCATTTCCCTGCTGAATTGCAATACTAATTCATTCAGGAGACAACAATACGCGGTGTTATATCTTTTAAAAACTGTTTTGAGCTTGGACTCCATTTCTACAGCAAACGGCACAAATATGTAATACTTGCGCCGCTTGCTGGACTCCGCATTTTCCGCCCCCGCTTTATGCGCCGTCCCCCTGTAATGCGACGCGGTTTTATTGATATATATAAAAAAATGGTTTTATTGTTATTTTATATTTTATACCGTTAAAATAAAGTATGATCACGACCGTATGCCATCCGGGGTGGTCAGAAACCACGCTTTTTTTTAAAGCGAACTATGTTATATGTCACTCGCGTACCAAACTCGACAATTATTACAAATAAATTATTGTGCCCGAACAGGAATAGAACCCTCTACCTCCGCGTCTAAATTCAAAAACTTACCCGTTAGACCACGAATGCTGTTATTGCCGTTAAAAAAAAGTATAGTATCATCACGATGTCTCTTCGGGAGCGATCAGAAACTCTTTTTTTAAAGATGCAGATAACATTTACCCAACTTTACTATAGGCAAATCATGACAAGTGGCAAGCTCGCCGATGCGATGTCTCTAGCGTGCCAAACTCGAGTTTTTTTTTTTTTTTTAATTAGTTTACAAACTGGTTACATTCTTAAAATAACAAATAAAATTATACATAAGCATGAAATGAATACAAATGATTAAATTAAACATTAAATAAACCAAAAAAATATCTAAATAAAAAAAAACAAACAAATATTACAAATAAATTATTGTGTCCCGATAAGGATTCGAACCCGGTAGCTCCGCCTCTATATCTACAGACGTAAAGTCTAGACCACAAATACAGTTATTGCCGTAAGTTTTAAAAAATCACTTTCAAATCTTTGTTCAAATTACATCCATACATTTTATATGGATGTAGGATCTCATTAACATGGACAATAAGAACCATTAATAACGCATCATATATCGATATATCGACACAAGATTTTATCGAGTGTCGATAAGTGGGTCCGTCATGAAGCAATTTGTTGGGTACTATAAATTACTTTATTAAATAAATCAACGCGTGTAATGTTTCGCGCCATTTTTGTTTTTCTTATTGGATTCCACTTGTAAAAGCTCAACAATACACATTTTATTTATATCCTCTTTTTTTAACTAGTTTTGCATCTGTCTCACTCGCACAATCCATAATTTTCATAGATATTTCAAGTAGGCTATCAACTTACTAGGAAATAAAATAACAAACATTTTGAAGATATACGAGTATCATATTGTTTTAGTAAAATAGAAAAAATATGTGTTTGCTACTTTTCTGTCTAAAATTAGGTATTTTTTTTTTTTTTTTTTTAATATTATTTTTGTGTACACTAATGACATCCCAAGCCTCTCTGAAGTCCTGCAGGAGGACGGGGAGGATGTCATGCACGAACTGTTTGCAGACGACAGTGACTACTTCAGCTCTTCTCCAAGCCAATATTAGGTTGCTGACAAAATGCAGGACCTCCTGGTTGTTAAATAAGCGGCGTATGGCAAATGTCAGCAAAACAGAACAGGACGTTATCATTTTTTCATCATTACAGCCCCTAGATAGAACACAGCGTCCTAGACCTCCACTGCTGGAGATGGGCCTTCCAGAATATATTTCTAGAGAATTTGGTCTACGTATGATGTCGATTTTTTATGACAATTTATTAACGATTCCACAAGTTGACATTTGTCCAACAATTGGTGAAATGGCCTGTCACACCGTCAATTAGGCGAAGGCGGCCCGAGCCATGTTACGTCCGTTATGAATTTCAGATTGAAAGTCCGGATCTACAAGATGTTAATCTGTTCCTATCTCACCTATGCTGCGCCAGCCTGAAGCCTTCTGACCAATAGGGACAAGATCCGAAGTCAGCAGAACATATCGCTCAGAGTGGTCTCCCGAGCGCTATGGTTCTTGCGTTATTCCGTCATAGCTCGAGATCTGGAGATGCCTACTATTGAGGAGTTTGTCGTCGGCCTGACTAGATACATGTTCTATCGAACCGACAACGAACACTTTAAGCATCTCCAGATAATCGCTCCGTCTTGCCCTCGGCCCTTCTTCGGAAGACCACTGGAGAAGTGTTCCTGGAGGAAAGCTAAAGCCCCTGAATTCATTCCAAGATTTTAATTTAACTTTTGTTACTGGCAACATTGAAGATTATTTGAATGTTAACATTTAATATGATAATAAAGAAACATGGAATTAAAATAAATTAACAAATAATCTGACAAATCACAAGACCAGAAAGCATAAAGCAATCTCGTACCACGCTGATAATTCATCTTGCTCGTAAATCGCTAACATATCGTCCATAACTCGCGCCGGTTAATTACGAATAAATAAATAAATAATTGAATGTGAGCTGCCTGGGGCCTAATCGATCGGGAAGGTGTCAAGGCGCTAACAAGGGGCCCCAACACTTGTTTTTGAAGTCCGCTACCGAAGATATAAAAAAAAAAGATAAAGACAATCGAAATCATTTGGTATCATCTAATTTAATTTAATTATGGACAATGGGAAGAACTGTTCCCTCTTTGTGCTGTGTACAATAATAATAAAAAAATGGGAGTTCTTCGCGCTATTTTGCGCGGACATGTCAAGTGCAAGTTTTTGGTAGTGACACTTTAATTTATTTGTTATATTTCTTAAGTTTGGTACGTTATAGACTATAGACATTGACAAGCTTGCCACTTGTATGGGCCTATAGTTAAGATGGAATCTGCTTCTTTTAAAAAAAATAGTGTGATGTCTGTCTAACGGAGAAGGGATAACGTCGTGATGACTTTTTTTTCTATTTTAAGATACTTACGTCGTACATCGATAAATAGGTGGTCAGCTCAGCATGCATAGATGATTTTTAGCAGATGCCTTATGTTGTGTGAGTCAAGGATAGCAGAGATTTAATACGTGATAGGCCAAAGTCATGGTGGTAATTTCCCCAGTCTGCCGGGGCGGGGTAGTATCCACCGTTAGTGCCGATAAACCCAGTAAAGTGTATCCACACGTTTCGGGATCAGGCTCGAATTGCCGTCATGCCCAGTCATGAGTGTCTGATTCCAGTCTATATATATAATATATTCATGGACCTTGCGCGCCACAACAGGTGGGTCCAAGGTCACATGTCGTGCTACTACAACATTGGAAGGAATACAAAAAGAATTTGATATATTGAACGCATCTATTGAAATGTGTTTTCGCAACGTGAGTCAATCTTACCACGCATCACGTATAAATGATTTTTCTTCAGCTATGGAAATAGATCGTGACGAGTGATCGACTGACTAATTACCTTTACTAATGACATCTCACGGTATCGCTCGATGGGGCAAATTGTCAAATGGACACACTGATCTGGACACATGTGTGTCAAATTTTTAATTTAACCTTAAGAAATACATATTCAAGGGAACAATAATGGTTTGGTACCTAAAAAACAGAAAAACTGAAATAAAATTGAAAATAGAATAAAAAACTAAATTAAAAATTAAATTGAACCTAAAAAAAAACTTTTTTGGTGAAGCAAATTTTTTTGTGAGTATTATTTATTTTATTATTATTACCTTAAGGTGATAAATAAATAAATAAATATAAATAAATATTTCCAGACAGGTCACACAGTGCCATCTAATTTCCGTGGTAAGCTGCGAGGCTTGTGTAACGGAAACTAGATGGTTGATAAACTACATATTATACATATAAACACCCAGACCGAGACAAATTATACAATGTACAACTTGCCCCCGGTGGGAATCGAACCCACGACCTCCCGAGTTCACGGCAACGTTTGTTACCACTAGACCACGGAGGCGGTCCTATATATTATATAGGCTATTTATTATGTAAAAAAATATTTTGCGTTAATTATAATTAACAGAGAAGTACTTAAATAAATCACTTTTTACAAAAAATACGAGTATATGTGTAAATATTGAAACGTAATTACTGGTAAGTAGTTTGTGTGGAACGACAGAGCTATCACCTTAATTTAAAATAGAGTACCTAGGATCACGTTTAATGAATGATTATATAATTTTATAAAATAACATAGACAATTTATTCTCATCATTTATCTGTTAGCTAGAAATTTAAAATAAAATTATATTTATTTACTTGAACCTATTGCAGGCATTTTTGACACACTGTTATTATAAATGATTTTAATCCTGCTAGTGGATGACGTACAGCAAAGTGGTACAGTGAGCAAGATTTTAGCAGAAGACTAGCATCTTAGCTGATTCCAGTGAATAATCGATTATTCTCAAGTAAACACATGCATGTCCGGATCAGTATGGCCAGTTGACGACAACATTTAAATATTTATTACAATTAAATATTTGCGACACTGGACACACCTATGTCCAGATTTGAGTGCCCGGTTGACGACTTCCCCCTTCCGATGGCCAGCTGTGATGAGTGATGTTCTTTATTTTATAGCGACTGGATGTAGTAGCTATTCCTGGGCCGAGGAAATGGATACGCGTCAATCAACTGCCAGAGCCACGAAAACAATCGCATTTAAGTTTGTCGCCTTCAAGTTGCTATCTTTAGGCCACGCATTTGGCTTTTGATGAACTATTTACGTATTTATATAGTCATTATCATCAGCTTGTGTCTTTCCACTAGTCTCCAAAGCTCTCTACTGCACACAGTCTTCTGCAACCCTCAACCAACCAGCGACCTTTTTTAGGTTATCTGTCCACTCTGCGTCGTTCGTCCGTGCTGCGGCAAATGTGTCCGGCACATTGCAACTTTAGCTTGCTAATTTTAAAGCTTTGTCAGTAAGTTTAGATCTCTGACAAATATCAACGTCTAGAATTCCATCCATCAGACGACAGACAGACAGTGGGGTCGTCCAGGCCCGGACGCCTAATGGGCCTGGGTTGGGGATGGGGATATTCCCTCGTTTTTCCCGGCAGGATCTCAGCGGGTAACCACCCGCCGGTAATTCATGCACTTTTAGTGCTGGGCGCCGTTAGCAGTATAACAGCGCCCATGTGGCTCACGAACTCAGAGGGCTAGATTCAACTGCTTCAGCTCTCCTCCAGGAGTACTTCCCTAGGAAGTGGTCTCCCGTTGGGGGGCAGTGCGCAAGACGGAGCGATATTCTGGAGATGGTTGAAGTGTCCGTTGTCGGCCCGAGAGAACATACGTCTAGTCAGGCCAGTGACAAACTCCTCAATAGTAGGCATTTCCAAATCTCGAGCTATGACGGAATGACGCACGAACCACGGCGCTCGGGAAAACACTCTGAGCGATATGTTCTGCTGACTTTGGATCTTGTCCCTGTTGGTCTTGGCCAGAAGGTGTTGCCAGGCTGGCGCAGCATAGGTGAGACGGGAACAGATGAACATCTTGTAGATCCGGACCTTCAACCTGAGCGGCAAGCTGGTATTCATAACAGCTCGAGCCGCCTTCGCCTGATTGACGGCGTGGCAGGCCATTTCACCCATTGTCAACGTCCTTTTAATGATGCAGCCCAGGTATTTGACGGTCGGAGTCCACTCGAAATTCTCCATCCATCAGAGAAATGACAAGCATAGCTCTCTTTATACCACCCTACTCTGCTGCCTGTATTTCTGAAAAATTTGATAAAATTTGGCAAAGATATTCCTTGTAAACCAAGGACGAACATAGGCAATACGTCATCATCTAACGAGATGTGACGCCACGCCACTTCTTTAGGTCATCTGTCCATCTAGTAAATCTAAATTTGACAGTCAAGAATGCCCGTGCTAGTGCAGTTGCATCCATTTTTAGACTTGGCGTCCCACTTACCGCGTTCTGTAAAATTGGAATTTAAACGATAATTGTTTAAAATTGACACACTGTAGCAAAATTCTACAGATTGGCAGATATGTTACTTGGAACTCATGGAATATTATATGACGTGATCTGTGTACGATATGTTACTCTATAAAACAATTTAAAAAAAACACTATTTTGTAAATTTTATTGTCTCGGTTCACAAAACAGAATAGGGCCACAGCTTCTGAAGTCATTAAGCATGGGCAAAGGTTCCCATAAACAAACATCAAGCCCTTCAATGGCAACTCTATACAATTCTTTCCCTAATTGTCTAACGCATTTACCTGTCCCATTTTCGGGTTAGACAGCATTTTGTACCCATTCGTAATTGGACTCAAGGGTCCAATTCACGACTCACTCGTTTTCTAATAGTCATCAGGGTATTAAAATATTGATCTGATCTACATTTCTATCTATGGCATATACTCTTGGTATAATAAATGATTTTTCAGATAAAACATAAATAGGTAGGATTCATTTAAAACAAAAATATAAAAAAAACAAAAAATAAATGACTTTGACTTTGACAAAGACTGTTAAATGCCTGGAATTAGACCCGGAGGTACCGGGTTCGATTCATGTTCGCAACACAATAATTTATTTATCATATTTCTCGAGTCTGGTAGGCTAGAGACATCGACGAGCTTGCCACTTGCCATGATGGGTTTATAGTAAAGTTGGCTAAATGTGAATCCCGATTCTTTTTGACTTAATAAATTTGTATATATATTGTTGTAAATGAGAAGGCGTAGATAAATGTACAATAATATAATATACCTAAAACAGAAAATTGGTATAAACAAATTTTAATGATGTCGGACATAAACGACAGACAACCACACATTAAAGTTGTCGAAGCTACCAGCTAATACTGTATAGCGTTTCACTGTCCCTACTTAATAAATACCTTGAATTCCTCGTCTTGTGGCTTTCATAATACATAATATCTCTTTAATATAATAATTTTCATGATTCAGATTCCGTTGTTCACAACATTTCTTCCTCATACCTTGCTTATTATCTCTACATCTCTTTTTTGTCCATTTTAATCAACTTTTTTTACTAAAATTGCACATTACTTATATCCTCTTTTATTTCATATTTCTAATCTTTGATAAGCCCAATTTATTTTTCTTCTCAACGCTTCACGATAACAACCTCCACAGCGTATATTCAAGTGGACCCGTGGGTCCAATTTGCAATAGGCCCAGTTGATGTCTAACCCCGATTCACTGTAGAACGTTTGTTCTTTAATTCTTTAAAAATTAAGAGCTAAATCCAGGTCGATTCGTTCGGAAGCGAAGGTGGACATTTTGATGGATGAGCAGCCAAATGACCCCCTTCCTCCCCTCCCGTCTAACGACTCTTCACTTCACAAGCCCACGTAGAAGTGGAATTATTTATAGTGCGCGACGACAGCGTTTCCGAGTTGATATTGTTTTGATTAACGTCTCTATTCACTGTTTGTCAGACAGAAGTGATGTCTATTTTCTTAATTAGATTTACCACATGGCGAGAGAGGGCTTAAATCTCCAAAAATATGTTTTGAAAGAGTTATCTTCAGAACTTCTGGGAATAGAGTTACTAAATTAATAAAAAAAACTTTTTCTACGATACTATCAATAAATTAGACGAAATAAATATATCCCAGTAGTAAATAAAGAAATGTGACAGCGACTTATGTCGGACATAAACGACAACCACACATTAAAGTTGTCGAAGCTACCAGCTATTACTGTATTCAGCGTTTCACTGTCCCTACTTAATAAATACCTTGTATAAAGAAATTGTTCCAAGGCTCATTGACGTCTCTGGTGACAATAGGGTTGGCAGTTATTTCTCCCAAAAATTAGGTATCCTAATGGGGGGTATCAGGCAAAGCTTTTTCTAGATGTCGCTAGCGGCACTGGTACCCTGTTGACAGCTATGACGGATCATTTTTTAAATGTTTTTGTAGTTTTTTTATTTTTATAACAGAAAAAAATGGTATTTTAAATTAACGTTACCTACCTTAAAAGACGAATTAGGAAAGCGAACACCGTCTTTAAAAAGAAAAAAGGTTAAATTTTAAGAACGGCAATTTTGAGATCACCATATTTTTTATTTCGCTTGGAAATCTCGATTTGTACACTGAAAAGCTGCTCACTTCGGCAATATAACCAGAAAATAATAAATTTCGTAATAAAAATACAAGTTTTATACGCAACTGACAGTTATGTTGGGTACCGTCTATCATGCGCCATCTATCGTGATAAAAAGTTAGTGATACACCCCATTCAAAGGGGAAATGCTGCTAGTGTATTGGGCACCATGCCACAAGACAGCGATTTGGAGGAGCTATTTTTTGTATGTATTTTTTTTCTATGTATTATTATTATTTTTTATGTTAAATTATTATTTATTTATTTATTATATTACTTCGAATAAAAGTATCTATTTATTGTTTATTTAGTAGTAAATTAATATACATATTTTTAAGTGGTGGTGGCTAGAACTAGGTGGCTAGCCACCACATAGGTGGTAAGAACGCTTTTCTTAAAAACCTGTAACTATGAGAAATACACATTTCTTACGTACATTCGTGAAACACAACACCACCATACCCGTGTCTCGGAGAGTACGTTAAGCCGTCCGTCCCGGTTCCACTTACAACTTGTGGAATCGTTAAAAATTGTCATTAAAAATTGAAATCAGATCCTTGCAAACCCTTGCCAGCGCCAGCGTGGCGAGTGTTTTTTTATTTTTATATACTACATGTTGTTGTATTGTACATATACTGATGATAAGTGGTGCGCGAGGTACATAAATGTTAGTAACTGGAATCAGACACTCATGACTGACATCAGTACGTAACACTATGCCGGCTTGATTGGTTGTAGCCGAATGGCTTCAGGGCCAAAGCTATGATGAAACTGAGCAAATGTTGATTGTTGTGAGGTAGAATGTATAATTAGTATTGTTTCTGAGAGCACTATCTAACTTTTAAGTTTTTAAACATTGTTCCTATTATTAAGTTTTTGGTTTTAATGTACGTTATTTTTCTTTTTTTAAAACACAAATTGTAATTTGTATTTAGTCTGAGGGATGCAATTTGGTGACCTTAGATACAGATCCACTTCTGCTCTCATGCCCAGATTTTTATATTTCATTTCTTTGTAAACTAATTTATGTCATAAGAGAGAAATAAACGATTTTATTATTATATTATTATTATTGGGCATGATCAAGCCTGATATACTTTACTAGGTTTATCGGCACGAACGGTGGATAACTCCCCGCCCCAGCAGACTGGGCAAATTACCACCATCAGTCCGCCTACCACCTATTTAAAAGTGTACTTTATGTCCTATTTAAGGCCTATTATAAAAAAAAAACTATTTATGGGACTTCGTAATTGGAATAGAGTGACCTATATATGTATATAGTTTGTGACCTAAATTGTTAATGATTATTCATTAACCATATCTATTAATAGCTTTCGTGTAAATGTAGAACATTATACTAGTTATTAGCGTAATCACTGTTACATAATAATTCTGGTTTGTGCTTTAAGTGGGGTCTTTGGATGGTATTAATAAATATTGTAACATTATTTTGGTCTATATTTATTAAATTTCATGAATATTTTTTTGGATATATCGAGAGAGGCGGGTGGCTCGGTTGTAAGAACGCTTTCCTTAAAGTCCTACAAAGTTCGGTTCAAACCCCGGCATGTACCAATGAGAAATACACTTTTCTTACGTGCATTTTTCATAGATTTACAACACCACCGTTCCCGTGCCTTGAAGAGAAATTTAAACCATCGGTTCCGGTTCCACTTATACCAACTTCGTTAATAAATTGTCATCAGACCTTCGCCAACCCGTCTTGCCAGCGTAGCAAGTGTAGGCCAAGTTCTCCAGAAATTCCGTCCCATAGTCAAAGACAAAGACAAAAAAAATATTGTTCATGTGGTAAAACAATAAAACATTTTCAGCACACGACCCAGTTCGGGCATTACAATATTGTTTCTTAAAATCTAGGTGTTTTACATACTCGTATGTTTCTTACTAGGAGATCAATTTACTAAAATTAGTTCTTATATTAATAATGAAATTAAAACAATTAAAATCTTACAAACTAAATAAGATAGAAATTCTATTTTTTTTTTTTACAATAGAAGTGTTTATACACACAGATACTCCTCTATCAAGAGAAGACTGAAGGTCTTTTATGGGAGGCACAAGGAGGCTTTAGACCTGGAAGAGGATGCACTGACCAAGTCTTTTCGCTCCGCAATATCACGGAGAAGTTTATGGCCTTAAACCAGAAGGTTTTCTGTGCTTTTGTGGATTTGGAAAAGGCTTTTGATAGAGTTGTAAGAAAGAAGCTTTGGGACATATTGCCGGAGTATGGAGTGAATGACAAACTGCTACAAGCTATACAGTCCCTGTACAAGGGCTGCAAAGCTTGTGTGCGGGTGGAGGGAGGTATGTCGCCTTGCTTTGAATCCCAAATGGGCGTCAAACAGGGTTGTGTGCTTTCTCCTAGATTATTCACTCTATATCTCGACAAATGCCTAAAAAGAGTGAGAGAGAGTGACTGTGGGATAAAGATGAGTGATCTAGTGGTGAACTGCCTGCTTTATGCAGATGATGCTGTTCTTATGGCATCGTCCGAACAACAACTGCAATCACTAGTCACAAGAATGAAGGAGGGATGTGCAGAAAAAGGACTCCGTTTGAATGCGAGAAAAACCAAGGTACTAGTGTTTGAAAGAAGAAGGATGACAACCGTGACGATAAAGATTGATGATGAAACTCTAGAACAAGTAAATGAAATTATATATCTGGGCAGTGTTTTCACTGCGGATGGGAAGTACGATAGGGACGTTGAAAGAAGAGTGAACGCGGGAAATAGTGTTAACGGTGCCCTGGGGTCACTGATCGGCAGTCGAAATGTCAGTGACAAAGCTCGGCTCGCCATACACAATGCCATGTTGGTACCAACACTGATGTATGGAAGCGAGACTTGGATACGTCAGAATACACATGAGAGTAGGGTTAATGCAGTAGAAATGCGGTCGTTGCGGCGGATATGTGGCGTCACTTTGGCGGACCGCATACGTAACGTCGAAATACGGAAAAGGGTTGGTATGAAGGAAAGCATAGGGACAAAAATAAGGAAAGGCATGCTACGATGGTTCGGGCATGTTGAAAGGATGAGCGATGAAAGATTGACGAACCAGATATATAATGCGAAAGTTGTGGGTAAAAGAGGCCCTGGCAGACCGAGACTCACATATCACGATCAAATAAATAAAACACTGACTGAAGGTGCATTAAAAAGTCTTCGTAACCAAAGGGCATGTATGAAGAGGTTAATGAATGTTGACGAAGCGAAAGAAGTATGTCGTGATCGTGTCAAATGGCGCTCAATTGTCTCTGCCTACCCCGCAAGGGATCTGGCGTGAAGATATGATATGATATGATATACTCCTCTACGGAGTAGAAGCAGCTTTGCACCAGGTATTGTCTTAGGGCCTTATTAAATTGTTTTTGGGTGGGTTAATTTTTTATGGATTTTGGAAGTTTATTGTATATTTTTATTGCCAAGGAAGTCAAGGAACATTTCAACCAACTACAACTGGCTGTGGGGTCACATATCGTAATCAGATAGTCTATGTCCGCCAGAGGGATTTCTGCCAAATGTTAATAAAATCGGTTCAGTAATATAAGCGTGAAAGTGAATTAAATAGACATACAGATATATGGGTGACATGTCGTGGTCAGGTGATGACGTCATATAGCCAAGTCCTTTACAGAGTCCCAAATAACATTTCTGACAAATTTTATCAAAATCGTCCCAGTAATGTAGCCGTTAAAGTAAATTAAACAGACATACATATATATGGCTGTGGGGTCAATTGTCGTGGTCAGATGTTAACAGCCAAGTTTTTTCCAGAGTCCCAAATAACATTTCAGCTAAATTTAATCCAAATCGGTCCAGTAATCTAGACGGCAAAGTATCGCGCTAAGTTAAAGTGGCTACCAATTCGTAGTCGCAGGAACCTCAGAATCCTCTGCTTGCTCTTCTCTATTCTTAATGAGCCTGCGACACCGAAATACCTCAAGGACAAGTTTGCCTATCTCTCGTCACTTCATAACAGGTCACTTCGCTCGGCCCACAATTCTGTTTTGTCTATCCCATCTCATCACTCTAGCTTCAAGTCAAACGCAGTGGTGGCCGCGAATCTGTGGAACAATTTGCCGGTAGAAATTCGCCAAGCGCCCAATAGATCACTCTTTAAAAAGATGGTATATAATTAACATTACTTAAACAGCTCCCAACAGTGTATGTAAGATATATTGTATGTAGTATATATATATATATATATATATATATATATATATATATAGTGTGTAGTATATGTATTATTGCGTACATATTTGTATGTATTGGTGTGTATATTAATATGTATTGTTTTATCTTAGATTGAGTTTATTTAATATTTTTAATAAGTTTCTTTTTTAAGCCCTTTGCACCTACCTCATAATCAAAAATCTCTGCATTGTCCCAAAGGTTGGCTGCTAGAGAATGCCTAGCGGCATTAAGCCCGCCCCTTGTACATAGTGCAATAAAGTTTTAAATAAAATAAAATAAATAAATTAAAGAGATATGCATATATATGGCTGTGGGGTCAATTGTCGTGGTCAGATGTTAACGTCATATAGCCAAGTCCGTTACAGAGTCCCAAAGAACATTTCAGCTAAATTTCATCCAAATCGGTCCAGTAATGTAGGCGGCAAAGTTAATTATACATATATATGGCTGTGTGGTCAAGTGTCGTGGTCAGATGTTAACGTCATACTCGTATAGACATGTCCGTCATAGCCAAAGTTTTTTTCTCGTATGATGGGAGCGACGACTCACCGTTAATAGCTTTCGTTATTTTACCTGTTTAACATATTTTGTCTATGATAAAAATAGCGCAAAACGCGAAAGATGTCAAATTTAATTTAGGAATGTTCGAAAATGGAAACAAGGAAATAGCCGTGAGAAAAGCAAGCAAAGTGTGTATGGACAGTGGATCTTTTGCGGATACGAAGTACTTACTAAGAGATAAGCTATATCCGGCACCTATTAAGATTAGTCAATATGACATAAGAAGATATGCATATCGACTTATAAATAAGCAATGGGGTGTATCAGGCAAAGGTTTTTGTAGATGTCGCTAGCGGCACTGGTACTACATTGATTTATTGTTTAATTGAATTTCTATATCTTTTGGTTGTATTTCTTCTGTTTTTTCTCCTTTTCTTTGACACCTAAGTATCAGTAATAAAGTATGTTTCCTAATTTGGCCAATGTATAAACTCAATTATATACTAACCTTTATGTTCTGTAATGTGCTGTGGAAATGAATGAATAAATAAATAAATAAGTACCTTGTTTACACATTTGACGCATCATTTTTTAAATGTTTTTGTGGTTTTTTATTTTTATAACAGAAAAATATATTTTAAATTAACGTTACCTACCTTAAAATACGAATTAAGAAAGCGAACACCGTCTTTAAAAAGAAAAAAGGTTAAATTAATAAAACGGCAATTTTGAGATCACCATTTCTTTCATTTCGCTTGGAAATCTCGATTTGTACACTTAAAAGCTGCTCACTTCGACATTATATCCAGAAAATAATAAATTTCGTAATAAAATACAAGTTTTCTATGCAACTGACAGTTATATAAGGTACCGTCTATCATGCGCTATCTATCGTGATAAAAAGTTAGTGATACACTCCATTAACCGGTTCGACATTCGCGGGTGCATCTTTGAATGTCATGCTTAGTTGAAGCCAATTTGTTGTCGCAGAAATCTAAGACTACTCTTCTTCCTTTTAATCCAAACGAGCCTGCAACTCCTCTATCTTTCTTCGTTTCATGACAAATTCCTCTGTTCTTCTCACAACTTACTTCTTTATGTCCTCTTGCATCATCCTTTTGCTATTGTCGCCACAAATTTATGGAACAATCACCCTGTTAATATAAGGCAAGTGTCTACCAGATCTTCGTTAAAAATACTCTTCTTTCTACACCTTCTAAAAAGCTTCCAACAATGTTAATAAGTGTATATATATATATATATATATATGTTAAATTTTGTGTATTTAGTTTAAAAGTATATTATATAAATATTTGTAATTATGTTGTTGAATTTATCCTAATATATGTTTCATTGCATCTGTAATTGTTCCAAATTGTCCCTAAGGTTTAGCTGTCAGAAAATGTCTACGGGAATTAAGTCCGCATAAATACTCTGTGCATAATAAAAAAAAAAAAGATATCTATTACCCCAATTCCAGATATAGGCGGGTCAATCAAAATATTGTATCCGCCCAAGAGAATCGCCCCTCTTTATTTTAGGGCGGCGCTTTACGTAAGATCTATCTAAGGTTGGGTTCCAATATTTATATAGTCAAGAAAATGCTATACAATAAATGAATCATGACTTGCAAAAAAGGCATATAGTATATATCAATAGTTCCAAAGCTAATTTATTTAAAATACTTAATTGCCCCGGTCACTGAATTTTGCTAAGCTGTTAGTCATTAGTAAGCTGCTAATAGCTTGATTGAATTTATCGACTGTTAGTGTTGACTTATCTGCTTTTAGAAAAAAAATGTGTCCCATCCAGCCGGTACCTCCAAGTCTAAATCCACGGACTTAACCGCTAGACCACGGAGGCAGTTTTTTATATTATTTATTTAGTTAGTTAATTATTAGATACTGTACTTAATATACCTATTATGTTATGTGGTATTTTCAATCAGTATATTTTAGGCGTGGCATTTGACAGGAAGCGTGAGGCAATACATATTATTACAGAGATAAGCCTAATAAGAAATGTGTTATCAAACTATCAACTATTCATATCCGTTTCCATATCAATATTGTTATTCGCTTACCTATTGACCAATTGCCATACTTATTGTAGTCTTAATCTCTGAATTTAATTTTGCGTACACTAAAAAAATTGTAACTATAATTAACTTTTACATAAGTCTTTACAAATATAATGCCGTAACTAACTAAATAATCCGGCTGGTTAGAGCTCCTCCCTAATTTTCTGTATGCTGTGAAGACGTGGACCCTACGCGAAACAGAAAAAAAACGAATTAATGCTCTAGAGATGTGGTCTTGGCGGAGAATGCTGGGCATAGCATGGACGGAGTTCCGAACAAACAAATCCATACTGGAGGAACTGGGGATCAGACAGCGCCTTTCCTCGACTGTACAATTACGCATTCTCACTTTCTTCGGACACGTGTCACGGCGTGGAGAAACATCCATCGAGCGCTTGGTAGTCCAGGGGAAAGTCGATGGCAAGAGGATGCGTGGTAGGTCTCCGATGAGATGGACCTATCAGGTGAAGGTTGCAATGGATCATCCCCTACATAAGTGCTCTAGGAAAGCCGGGGTCCGAGAGGAGTGGCGACGGCTTGTTAAGCGTGCCACTACCACTCCAATGGCGACAAGAACCACTCTGCCAAGAGTGTAGCGACTAAGAAGAAGAACTAACTTAAGTCATAACTATTACGATACTACGAAGCTTCACTTCAAGACCTTCCATCATCTTTTAAATCCATTTCCTCTATCCCTTTTCTCAATACACCGACAGCTGAATCTATTATACAAACAGCGATGTATTAAGCATCATAATTTGCCACTTCATTTACCTACGTAGATTTATTTTAGATATCACATACCTATTTAACATTCTAAACTCTCCTGGACTTCTTAGTAGAATGTGTGAGAAGACTACCGGCCTACGAATTAAAAGCTCATGTGTTTCATATTCCAAAAGACCACAACATGAAGTCGAATAAATACTATGATCTCACAGAAGAGATGATCAGGAACGGGTTCAAGACTCAGCTTTACGCAGTGGAAGTTGGTGCAAGAGGAGTTCCAGCAAAATCTTTGCATCACTTACTGAAAGAATTGGGCCTAAGCAGGTCTGCCGTCAATACATTTATGGAATGAGCTTCCAAGACGGCATTAACGGAATCATACAGTATTTGGTTGGGTAGGGAGAGAAGTAGAATGGTGGATGGTGAGCGTATTATCGCGCAATAGAAAAAAAAGGAGGCCTCCTTTTCTTAAACCAGCCTATTGTCGGTCGAAAGCCCGAGACACCATTCTTCTCATCTTTTACCCACACACGATGGACCCGGCACCCGCATGGTGAATCCATGGAATGCTTAGAAATTTGTCTCTTCTTCTCTATGTATCTATGTGATTTACAAATTACAGACAAAGTTCATTCATATTCGGGAAATATTATTATCACGAATAATTTTATAGGAATCGACGCCACATCTACATCTACTGTCTTAACCGATAGACCACGGAGGCAGTATATTGGTGTTCTGTAATATATTTGTATTGTTAAGTGTCACCCTCTGCAGGCGCATCGTTTATGTTAATTCGTCATTGTGGCCTACACTTTCATTTGTTCTATCTGTATGACATCTTGCATTGTCATCCTTCTTGCCCTTTGACTCTATTGTGTGTTTTTTGTCGCTTTAGCCCCGGATTATTTTATTTCCGTTATATGTTTTACTTTTATGGTTAGCCATTGTTAGATCGTGTTTTATATTAATAAGCTACGTATCTATGCTTAATGTTTTTAGTTAACATTTTCTCTTTAGTTGTCAAAGTATCATAATCACATTCAGAGACCACCACTCTTTAATATAGACCTAAAAGCCATTTCATTGCATATTTATTTTTATTCTATAAAATCAAAATCTTTATCATATTCAAAAAATATAAGTCTCAAGAATTTATAACAACGTATTTTTTTTTATTAGTTTACAAACTGGTTACATTCTTAAAATTAACAAATAAAATTATACATAAGCATGAAATGAATGCAACCTATTAATAGTAAACCTAACACTGATATTCAATTTAAATTCATAAAGACAAAGACGATTAATGATTAAATTAAACATTATATAAACCAAAAAAATATCTAAATAAAAAAAAAAAACAACACAAAATTATAAAAATGAAATGACAAACTACTATTTAAAAAAATATATAAAAGCAAAACAAAGCATATTTATTATTGTACAGGTATATTTTAGTTTTATTTTAGTTTAAGTATATATTTCTAAATTCATCTAAAACTATTATGATAATAATTAAATGGGAAATCTATTAACATTATTTCGAAAAAAATATTTACAAAAAATAAAATTAATATTAACACTAAGGATAGGGATATAAGTCCCCGCTGTAATACTGGTTCTTTGGGCGAAGAAAGAGCCAGCCCTAATAATAATAAAATTGGCTTTTTACAAAATTACATTTTAATTATATTGCAGTTAGGTTTGATGTTACATCCCTAATTAATTTCTTGGCAATCAGCATAAAGTGGTTTTTGATCTCTCCTTTATAGAGTTCTCGCGTCGCTCGTTAGCTTTATGAATACCTCAAAGTGTAGATAATGTTGATTTTTTGGTTTTAAATACGAGTTTATTGCATTTGTACTTACACCACACTCTGTGGAGGCAAGTATTTGAATTTCTCAAAATTTAAAATATGCTTATTTAGAATGTATCATGTATTTTTTCGGAGTAAAGTACAAAGATTAAAAAATAAAATAAATTAAGAACTAAATTATAAAAACTAAAAATTAATAAATAAAATTACGACTATTCGATGGGCGTAGTGTGCCGAGGACACTCGCTGCATTCCCCCGCTGAACAGCGAGGCTGACCCTTTGAACAAGATATTCTCTACTCAAAGGGTCACCCGTCGCCAAGTGGAGTTTCTTACCAAGCTCGCGGGAGAACACAAGAGCCTCCTCGGACCACGGGCCCATCGTTTCAACTGCAAATGGAATGAAATGGTGCTTATTTCAGCTTCTTTCTTACCCCAAGATACAACACAATGGTTTGGTGAGTAGAGTTCTGCATCTCTTGCTTGCTTCCTTCATTTGTTTATTTACTGTACCAATTTAAACTCAATTAACTTTTGCTCCAACAAACGATTATTACTTTACTAATTTTATTTGTCTAGTTTCAAATTTAAGTTCTAATTATTTTCCAAACAATAAAAAAATGGTTTCTATGTGTCCCTAAACTTTATCTGCTTCATGCAAATGGTTGTCCCTGTGTCTGTATTCAATATTTTTCTCTACCCTATAAAAACTATGTTATTTAATAAATAAATCCATCTCATTAGCTTCGTCACTGTCGCGACCGACGTCGTCAATTGTCATTCAAATTCGAGCGTCGTCTGCCACCGTGCACTCTACTGCCAGTGGCGCTGTATTATCGACACCTTTAACTAACTTAATAATAACTACTTTAGTCATTACATTTGAATAACGTTTCTATTCGAAAAGCGTTTATAGATCCAGAAGTTGTTACTTGTAATCCTGAAGGATCAATTAATAATCCAATGTTTATATTTTTTGTTACATGTTGATTGGTAGATGGTTTGTCACGTTATTCGTTTAGGCAATCACGTGCTTTATTTAAGTTTAATTGCAGTAATGCTTGCGTAGCTATTAAATATAAGACACAATTCACCAGGACATCTAAAATGTGAACGTGTTCGACATTTTTTATTGTAAAAAATTTAACGTAACACAATTGGATTTTTAACAATTTTTATTAAGTTTCAACTTGTATGCCTTCCGGGGTGGTCAGACGCTTTTAAAGAAGCGGATTTATATTTATCCAACTTTACTATAAGCCCATTATAACAAGTGGCAAGCTCGTCGATTCCATCAAATTATTGTGTTTAGAACCAAAATGGAACCCGGTATTTCTGCGTCTAAATCCACGGATGTAACCGCAAGACCAGGGTTGTAGTAAATTACTTAACATCGAGAAATATCTTTTACAAAAACCCGTTCTAAATAAGCAGCAGAAAGGATTATAGTCTGAGCTGATACCTTTTGTCATTCATCCTTCGAATATTATGAGTTGATTTTTACGATGATTCCAGGTGAATATATCGAATACAATGATTAAATATCTTTTAGTAAAATACAAGGTTAGCGATCAGCCTAAATATAGCCTATAAAACGTCTCATAAAATAAACTCTTTAACTACAATTTTATGTCCTCTAAAATTATACTTCGTAGCCTTAAATTAGTTATACGCAGGGACATGGTTTCTTTTATAATTATACACAATAATATCGCTAAACAACTTTGTAAGATCTCCACTGGTCTTGTTTTGGCCCTCAATTTTCTTAGCACTCATAAAGTCAGTAAACATGACTATAGTAATAAATTACATGAATATTCCTTGAACAATTTCTCATTTGGAAACAAATGCTCATAATTACGTTGAGATATAAACGTCTGGTCGAATAATATGCTATCATTATCAACAGCCTGTATTCATCCATTGCTGAATATTGATCAGCATTAAGGCTTGCACACATTTTATCCTCTACCGACTCTTTTCAGGTAATTCACCACACACCAGCTATTTCAGATGCTAATATTGATAGTTATGTCGGTAGCTCATTCAATCCTTACCTTCTTTAGGTCATCTATCTGTCGTAGGGGTTGTCTTTTTATGAGATTCTAGTCTAGTACCTGTGTTTTCGTCGGTTCTTTGATAGACGTATTTGCTAAATTCAAAAGCTAATAGCTCATTCATTCTTTACCAGCAGCGACCTTCTTCATGCGTTTATGTGTCGTCTTACTGCTGCGATAGTTCTACGACATGTTATGAAATGTGCAGCATATAAATCCTTAGGTCGCAGTAAATTATTCCAATACCAGTTAGTATCAATTTGTTTTTAACTTTTACCTTCTTATTTATTTGTTTTATGTGCTTCAACCAAGAGTCGGTTACATTATTACTTATTGACAGCCAGTTGCAGAAAGGATTACTAAAATAATCTCTGATCAATATTTTGAGCCCCGTGATTGGTTAGCTTGTCACTTTGGTTATTTTGGCCAACGATGTGCATCATAAGCATACGTTAAACATGTCAAAACATAATCATCCTTTCTGCAACTGGCCGTTAATGACTATGTCTTTGAAACAATCATAATTTAGGGGCCACAACATGCACTAAATACAAGTGGTAGTTACCTAATAGATAACTATTATCAAAATTCAACAAAAATTTGCTCGTTTACGGATAATCTTATGATGAAGGCCATAATGACGTGCTAGTTATAAAAAACTATTCCATTGTAAAATGTTGATCTTTACAATAATTATTTATTTATTTAAAAACTTTATTGCACTATGTACAAAGGCAGACTTAATGCCGCTAGGCATTCTCTGACAGCCAAACCTTTAGGACATTTAGACAGTATAGATGGTAGGTGCAATCATTAATTAAGTTTAAGAATAACTTATACGTATACTTCTGTATCTTAATACATACATAACAATATTACATACTAATACATATACAAATACATAAATACGTAATATATAAATATATACATATATATAAACATAAATTACATCATAAATAAACATTTTAATACTTTATTGGGACTGGTTTGTTAGTTGGAATTATTATTAATGTATGTGATTGTAGTCTCGCTAAACTTTTCTGTTGCAGGCATTGAGATAGTAGTAAAGACATTCTTGCTATTTCTGTAGCGGTGCAAGTTAATTTTTACTTAAAGTGGTTTGTATTGCATCTCAGATATGCTATTTTGGTTGTCAGTCAACAACCCTATATTTGACCTTTACATTACTAATAGAAAGCGGAGAGCGAGCTATTTGGAAAATGATATTTACGTGGGACAGTGTTTTTCTTTACCTATGATACAATCCTTAATTACTCGTTAGATCTGTCTGGACTATAATTCGTCCAACTACAGAAATAGTAATGTCTGTTTTGTGTGTGTTTACTGACGTCTGAGCCTGTCATATTAACTTTATTGTATCAAAGTCTCTACTCTTAACGGCGCCTGACAGTCTTGAGTAAAGTCCATGACAAGGATGCGTGGTATGTTTTCTATGAGATGAACTGATCAGGTACTTTAGTGCACCAGGAAAGCTGCAGAAGAAGTAACTTGTTATCGTATACGATTTTCTATTTACTGGTATCGCATTCTTCATTGTCATCTTATTTTATGTAGACACACTTCTTTGTTGCATTCATCGTCATAGTTGCATCGAGTTGCATCCGACAATGCCATTGTTGTAATTTTATTACTGGTGTTACCGTCTGCGCTGGTGTCGTAAACCACTGAATAGCGCTCGATACGGGATGGATCGAGATGGGATTGCCGACCGCACAACACAGTTTATCGCGGGTTGAAGCCACCGCAGAAGGATTACTCTGATAATCCGAATATTGTATAATATATTGCTACCCATTGATTTGCAATGCACGGAACACTACGAAAGTCAAACAGCTGCGTGGTATTTGATGCGACTTCTGTCATAAATTTGCAAGTGTACACTACATGTACAATCTATTACAGAAAGACATTTCATAAGCTAGTCATTGGCAGCAAAGTGGATTAAAACGTAAGCTGATAGTAAAAGGCCATCAGTAGTCGGATCGGTACTAGATTTTTTTATCAGCAAAAATAAGTAGTAAAAAAAATGATAGTACATTTATTTATTTTCAATAAATCATGGCTTATTACATTAAACATAGAAACCAAATAGCAAAAATAAGTAGTAAAAAAAATGATAGTACATTTATTTATTTTCAATAAATCATGGCTTATTACATTAAACATAGAAACCAAATAGCGAACCATACCATTGGAACACAAACCTAAAGCGATTTTATATTATTTAGAAGATAATACAATTAAAACAGCAATATCAGAAAAATATAATAATAAGAGTTAATAGTGACAATTTAACAGTGACTAGTAATAATAAAAGAAGAAATAATAAACAAGTTTAAATTGATAAGATATTTATTATTGATAATTTAGAATGGAATAAGAGAAGATAATTAAATTAGCCGAAAATGTGGATAATATTAAAATAGTAATTAGTTTAGAATTAGGACGAGAATTTGGAGAATAAATACGTGAATATAATCACTGCTGTAATTGAAATCGAAATAATAATAAAAATCATTAACGGTCGTCGTAAGAAGATTTGTATTTTACAAGTTAAGAGTGGCCTTCTGAGTCGGAATTTCATTCGTTTCTAATAAATTGATATGAGCAGCGCGTCGAGCGCACCGTAGCTTGTATATCGCTATTGGTCGAGGCGTTCCCCAAGGCTTGATACTGGGACGCTCGTGTTGTAAATCAACTTTACAACCTTTAATTACAGATATTTGCCGTCTTATGTACCAGTATGGGGTATCGAAGGGTTGAGTTCGCGAAAATATAGCATAATAATGGGTATTGAGTGGAAATGACTCGCCTGTAGGTACCTATCGGCCGCCTTTGTCTTGATTGCTGGCGTGCAAGAATATTCCTTTCTGAATGATTGCCAATTACATCGAATGGCTGCTTGAATTTCAAAAGCCAAATACTTAAATATTTTTTATTCCGATATTCTTACGTATAATATGATTTATATGTTATTAAGTTTAATGCTTTGCGTGTCAGTTTGATGATCATATTTATTAGTTTTTTGATTTCTTTAAAGTGGATTATGATCAATGCTATCATTTAGCGAGTTTGCATGTTTTGACAAATAAGAAACAAAAGTATTAAATTTATGATTGACTATGGAGAATGCCACATGTTATTGCAATAAATTCTTTATGTATTACTGACTACAGAAATTGCACCTCATTGTATGCAGTAAAATGTAATTGCGACAATGTTGCACCGGATAGGGCAGGCTGTTTTAATGTCCCTTGGACGGAATTACGCTGGATTGTTCTCAAGTTTAGTGCTTTCAATATGATTGATCGTTAAGTCTTACTCCTAACATTACATACGTTATAATTTACCAATATTATGATTGCCAGTTGCACTTTGTTTTGATATTAAATTTTGCTGGACAATGAGATGTAAATTAACAGTCATGGAAACATAACCAACCCGAACAGTTACTATTAAAATATTAGTTCTAATTTTAGATGTAAGATTTACTTTACTTTATTTGTGTTTTATTAGATATAAGTTTTTTTTTTTGACTAGATTAATTGCCATAAAAATAGATTGATATAAAATCTGTATCTATATTGACCCCTGCGGTTCAGGCATTGCCTAGTTTATTTGGTTTAGTTTATTTAAATTTTTACTTTTAAATAATTATAATTTACATGTTTTTGCTTTGATTAAGCCTTTGTTTAATAGAGAACATAAAGTTCACCAGTTTGAAGAACTGACGTCACTACGTGTGATGTAAGTGCAAAATTAACACCACGCTCTCATCTCTTTCTAAATTAAACCTAGCGAGTTGATGTGGCTATAAATTTGTTCCGCTCATAAAATTATAACGACTGTCCAAACAGGGGTTTGGTGTCATTTATAACCTTAATGTTCCAATAAGAAATATCATCTGCATTCTGTGATTTTGATTCATACTCGCATCTTGTTTTTACGACTTACTGTTCTGATTTGTCTAGTTTATTTAATATAATCTCTTTCAATACCGCAGTATTAATATGTTGAATTACTCAATCCTGAATGGGTCCTACGAGGGATCCCGTACTCCTAATTTAATTTCAGAATAATAGTAAAACAATATTTTTTTTCTCAAAAAAAGCAACTTACACATTAGACGTATTACAATCAACACATAAAAGAATTGAAGAACTTATTAGGAATAATTTAAGATTTATAAAATTATATATTACTGGACCGAATTAGGTATAAATAAAAATTAAGCAAATAAAAATATATAAACTAAATTAAAAATAAAACTAAAATTTAAACTATATATAAAAAAAATATCCCATGACTTGATCATGTGGCAGTGTGTCAAGAACACTCGCAGCATTCCCCGCTGCACTGATTTGCTGGGCGAAAAAACTGCCAGCCCTCTTGTCACATACAGCGTTAACCAGCCACTTAGACAGATCTTTAAAAAAACTTTTTAGCGCTTGACCCCCACGGTCAAAACACGAGCAAAAGGCAGAAACACGTAGTTTGACATTGCACCCACTGTTGGTAATCGGTACGCAAGGTACAAGAATGGGAACAACTGACGCCAGCCATTAACAACCGGCATCAATCTCTAATACTATGCCGGCCTAACAAAATGCTTTTTCACACTTCGCTTGAAGGACTCCAGGTTATAGGAGTGAAGAAACACTAGCTGAGAGAGTATTCCACATCTTCAGCGTGCGACAGATGTAAGTCTCCAAATTTATGAGTACGCGTAGGGATAGCGGGTATGGTATGTGAATGCATATTTTGGCCTGTGCGTGTGATTCCGTTGCGGAATAGAGAAGAAGGGATAAGGTTATGGAGCTCCTCAGAACACTCAACGTGGTATAGCTTGTAGAACACGTACCTACAACTAATTTTTAAATGCTTCCTTTGGTATAAAATAAATTTTTGCTCAATCTTATTTCACCCTTGCCTGTTCTTATTGTCTTAGTAAAAAAGTAGGTAATGTTTCAATTGGATTGTTCATAATTACTTTGAAGGGTACACACTGTAGACAGAACCAGCTAGAAACTAGTTCACATGTTGGCACTGGCCAACGAGATTTATCATAATTTAGTCATTTTAGGTTTTCAAAGTTTGTTACACTTGTTTGATTTCGAGATAACACAAAAATAATTAATACAAAATTTTGCCTCACAAGCGTTAAATCAGCATCTGATGATGCTCATCAGTATTTGGTCCTTCGAGCCGGATCAAACTATGACAAATATCGTTAGACAATGCCAATACCTATTTGGCTTACTGTTTAATTATTTAAATAAATTAAAGATTTTAATAATTTTAAAGGCATTAACTTAATAAGTCTTTAACTTATTTTTATAGCTGAGATTGCCATTGCTTGTCGTGAATAAATTCAAAGAATTGTAAGCCATTGTTAAGACGCAATGGACCGGTAAAAACTGCCTTGGACTTGGTTGATGTGATACGTAATTGCCCCCATCGGGTAATTGAGATTGATAGCGACACTTGCGTTCCGATCGAGGCGTGGGGCGGTGCGATCAAAAGCTGATCTGACCAATGGGCGTGCTTGGAGCTAGATCTCTCCTCCCATTGGTCTATAGCATGGATGCACAGACCGCGGCCCGCGGGCCGCATGCGGCCCGTGGGTCGAATACTGGTGGCCCGCCGACAGCAAAAATAATACTCTCGTGCATTCGAAAAATATTGAATTCTATTCCAGAATAAAACAAAAAAAAAATATGTTCGAAAAGTAATGTGAAACTCGCGCGCGCGCAATTTGAATCTAGCGCCCAAAATTGCTAAGTCAAGTAACATCGCTCGCTATAGAAATCCAGAATTTTCTAGCGCGGTGAGCAAGCGAGATAGATATAGTCCCGTATTCCCGATTGCTCGCGTATCTACACGAAGCTTCCAGAGTCGTTTGCGCGGTATAAAAATCACGTTAACCGCAGCGGCCAAACAGTTCGCTTTTCATTTGAGTGAAGTGTCAACAACAGAAAGAAATAAGCGCGAAAATACAAAGCGAAGTAATAAGTGATTGAGAATAAGTGCAGTTTATTAGTGTTTTTGGGAGGCAATAGTTCTAGTGTAGATTTTAACTCGACTAGCCGGTGTCATATATTTTGATCCACATTCAACGTAGATTTCCTGTTGCAGTGTTAACCCGTCAAGTGCCGTGTATAATTGTGTTGTGAAAACGTAAGTAAAACTCTGTTATTAATAAGTGTTTCCCTACCTATTTAATCAATTTTAATCAAATTTAGCTTTAATGTTGGCTAAATATTAAAATAAACAAAGAAATTACTATTTTTATAAGAATTTCTCTAACTGTAATAATTACGTCATTATTTCAGATAAAATCTGTATAAAAATCTTAAAATTTCTGAGAAATAATATTTAATCAATTATTTTTGATAATTTAAAAAAGGATAGGTAATTTAAGTGGGTACTGTAATTGTTTTTAGGTGCTGTGTTAATCCTAGCCAGGATTAGAACGCAACATGGAGAAGCCAGGACCTAGTAAAAAACGTAAGGTTAAAGATGAAAATCGGCAGTTTCAAGAAATTTGGACTGAGAAATACTTTTTTGTATGGTCGCATAACAAAGTCGTTTGTTTAATTTGCAAGAATTCTGTTGCGATTGCAAAGGATTATAATGTAAAAAGGCACTATGAAACGCAGCATCCTTCTTTTACCAAGTTTACAGGCGAATTAAGAAAGCAAACAATGTTGTCTTTAAAACGGGAGCTTATTGGTCAGCAAGCTATGTTTACAAAACACATTCAAGATTCAGAAACGGCTACAGAAGTTAGTTATGAAATTTCTCGAATGATAGCAAAGCGAAGTCGCCCCTTCAATGATGGCGATTTTGTAAAAGAATGCATGGAAATTGCCGCTAAGAAAATGTGTCCAGAAGCAGCAAAAAAGTTTGAGAAAATTCAACTGAATCGTATGACTATCCAAAGACGAATTATGTCCTTGTCAGGTAATATTGCGGAACAACTAATTGAAAAAGCTAAGATCATGGAATTTTTTTCATTAGCACTCGACGAATCGACTGATATTAGTTCCACAGCTCAACTTCTCATATTCATACGAGGTGTTACTCAAGATTTTGAAGTCTTCGAAGAGTTATTAGGAATGTGTTCATTGAAAGGTCAAACCAAAGGAGTTGATATACTCAATGGACTTTTGGACGAGTGTTCAAAAACTGATTTGGACTTATCTAAGTTATCGGGAGTTGCGACTGACGGTGCTCCTTCCATGATTGGTATCAATTCCGGGCTAGTTACTTTGCTGAAAAAGCACCTGCAAGAAAAAAACATAAACACTGAAGATCTCATGCAGTTTCACTGCATTATACACCAGGAAGCCCTCTGTTCTAAAAAAAATGAATTTCAAAATGTAATGAATCAAATCAAATCAAATCAAATCAAAATAATTTATTTGCTAGAAAACATGGTTACATTGCAAGATCTTATAGCTATAAAATTCGCTTCACATGTTTCACCTCAATGGCATGCAAATATTGGGCAATTACAATATGAGAAAAGTCAGACTGCAAAATAGTAGGTACATTGAAGCTACGCTTTAGCATCAGTTATTGCTTAGATATTCTTTAATTGTATAAAAACATTTTTTTATTAAATAATTGTACAGATCCTTTTTGAAACCGTTAATCGGTAATACCTTGATATTTTCTGGTAAGTTATTAAAGAGTTTAATTAACATTGCATGACTGTTTCTAGAACACATTGTTGTTTTGCAAAAAGGTAATACCAAACGATTTGGATATCTTGTATTAAAAGTACAAACCTGATGATTTTTTGTAAACAAGTTGTAATTAAGCTTTACAAATTTGCAACATTCGAATATATATATACCTACTAGTGTCAAAATGTTGAGTTTCGTAAACAGGGGTCTGCACGACTCAATGGAACTTACACCAAACATAGCCCTGATGCATCTTTTTTGGACTAGGAATACACGATCTATGTCAACAGAATTTCCCCAGAGAACAATTCCATATCTTAATATAGAGGCAACGTACGCATGATATGCAATTAAAGCAGTTTTTTGATCAGATATTCTGGAAAGCCTATATATTGGATACACAAATTTATTGATTTTTTTAAACACATAATCTATGTGTGACTTCCACGATAGCTGACTGTCCAAATATATACCTAAAAATTTAAAACTATTAGATTCATGTATAGGTTCATTATTATAATTTATGTTAATACTTTTTGGATGTCCGTTTTTGTTAATAAATTGCATGTAACTAGTCTTACTTATATTAATTTGTAAGTTATTTATATTTAACCAGTCTATTACTCTAATTATTGTATTATTTATGTCAAACTCGTATTTGTCGTTATATTTAATTATTATAGATATGTCATCCGCAAATAAAGTGCATTTATGATTTGTAATGTCAGGCAGGTCATTTATATATAGTAAAAAAAGGAGGGGCCCCAATACGCTGCCTTGCGGCACACCATATTTATTTTCAAGGTAAGGCGACTGATAATTTTTACTTTCTGATAATTTATTAAGTTTTGTTACTGTTACACATTGGGTCCGTCCAGTCAAATAGCTGGTGAGCCAATCAATAGCTGGGCCGCGAATACCGTAACGTACACATTTTTGCAAGAGTATATTGTGGTCTACAAAGTCAAAAGCTTTTGTCATGTCGAAAAAAATTGTCATAATTGGTATCCTCTTGTCCATATTTGCAGCTAACTCTTTGACCAGAGTATAACATGCTAGTGTAGTCGATTTTCCTTTTTGGAAACCGTTTTGTTGGCGTTTAATTATGTCATATGTTAATAAAAATGATGTTAGTCTATTGTGCATTATTTTTTCAAATATTTTAGATATTACACTTACTAATGCTATCGGACGGTAGTTACTTGGATCTGATTTGCAACCTTTTTTTAGTAGCGGCTTAACAATAGAGGATTTTAATAGTTTAGGAAATGTACCTTGAGAAAAGGATTTATTTACCATATTGGTTAAAATCGGAGCAAGTTCAAATGCACAGTGTTTAATTATTTTTGTTGAAATGTCATCAAAGCCAGTAGAGTTTGTGTTGTTCAGATTTATAATAGTTTTAACGATTTCAAACTCGTTGCAAGGTCGTATAAATATACTACTATTATGGTATTGAATGTTATTTGCAGCACTGTTTTGAGACCCTGTTTTAGATTTAGTAAGTTCAATAAAATGTTTATTAAACGCTGAAGCAATTTTTCGCGGATCTTGAATTATTTTTCCTGAAATTTGTATTTTGTCAATATCGGTTATTAGTTTAGTGTCGTTATTTTTCTTTATTAGGTTCCATGTAGCTTTACATTTATTCTTTGAATTTATTATATAGTCATGATTATAGTTAATCTGCGCGTGCTCTATGCAGGATCGTAGTTTTTTTGAGTATTGTATGTATTTTAGTTTATTTGTTGTATTTTTTTGTTTGTAGTACTTAAAACGAAGTTTTCTTTTTGTGAGACATGATGATCTTAAACCCTTACTGAGCCATTTAGGTTTGTCGTAAGGCAAGTTATTTATTTTAATTCTAAATGTTGGAAAACATAAGTCATAGTACAAACGAAATTCTTCGTGGAAAGATGAGTAAGCTTCGTAGTAAGAAAGTAGTAGTTTCGACTGTAAATTTCATAAAATCACGAGGACTCAATCACAGACAATTCAAACAATTCCTTGATGACATCGAAAGCGAATACGGAGATTTACTGTATTATACAGAAGTAAGGTGGCTAAGTCGTGGATTGACACTGGAACGATTTCTAAATTTAATAGAAGAAATTGGAATATTTCTGGCGGAAAAGCAAAGGGATGTCCCGGAACTTAAAAATCCTGATTGGTTGTGTGATTTAGCTTATTTAGTTGACATTACAAATCATTTGAATGTCTTGAACACACGGCTTCAAGGCAAAAATCAACTGATATCCCAGCTCTATGCTCATGTAACATCCTTTCAATGCAAGCTGACACTTTTCAGATCACAATTGAATTCTGGAAATTATAATCATTTTCCGAATTATAAGAAAATGGCTGAAAAATTCAACAAAACTGCGATTAATTTCAGTTATGTAGAAAAGCTAGATATTTTGATTCAATCTTTTGAAGACAGATTTTCGGAGTTTAAAAAAGTGAAACCTCTGTTGGACATATTCAGCAATCCTTTCACTATTTCAGTTGAAAATGCGCCAGAGTCAATGCAGTTAGAAATTATCGACATTCAAAATGACCAAGATTTACGCAACAAATTCAACGAAGGAGACTTGCTGAACTTTTACCGCTGCATTGATAAAAATATGTACGAAGAGTTGCGCATAAACGCTCTGAAATGTGCCAGCTTATTTGGTTCTACCTATATATGTGAACAAACTTTTTCAATACTAAATAATAATAAAACAAAAAATCGAAACCGCCTTGCAAATGAAAGTTTGGAAGCAGTTTTACGTGTTGCTACAAGTAAATTTGAGCCAAATATAAAAAAGATTGTAAGCACTATGCAGTGCCACGCTTCAAATTAATAATTTCTTTTTTAATTTTAATAAATTTTTATCAATTCTTTATTGTCTTTAACTACCTATACCTACTTCTGGCGGCCGGCCCGCTATCAGTTCATGATTTGGCCGAGTGGCCCCTAGTATTAATAAGTCTGTGCAACCCTGGTCTATAGTAGTCGCTTTATAAAGGGCTATTGCACAGTGGCTTTGATAACGCGATTAACTGGGCGGGGTATCAAATGGATTAAAGCAATTCAGTTTAATCGTAATTCGTTTACCAGCCAGTTATAATCAATTCAATTTTTTTTTAAAACAAATAAGTTTATTATTATTATTTTTAGTTCATATTTTAAACTCTCGGTTTTTAGGTCGAATTTTAGTAATGCTCGCCGGCTTTAGCCAAGGGAGCATTATTTATGAAAGTGAGTGAATAATTTTAATGATGATTTGGTTCTGTTTGTAGGAATTTCCTAACGATTGTGCATGTATACAAGCCGGCATAGTGTTAGGGACTGATGGCAGTTATGAGTGTCTGACTTCAGTTGCTAACATTCATGGACCTTGCGCGCCACTTAACATCAGGTGGGCCCAAGGTCACATGTCGTGCTAGTATAAAATTAAAAAAAAGTGTTTAATATTGTGGCTTTTTGTAATGAGATGTATTTGTGTGGGGATAAATCTGCTCATAACTGCCATCAGTCCCATACACTATGCCGGCTTGACTAGATACTTTTTCACACTTCGCTTGAAGGACTCCAAGTTATAGGAAAGTGTAAACACAGAGGTTATACATAAATCAGTAAAAATTGGCATTTGACATCATCGCAAATAGCACATACTTTCAATGAGAACAACAAATAGGTGGTAGTCGGACTGATGGTGGTAATTTGCTCAGTTTGCCGGGGCGGGGAAGTATCGTTCGTTAGTGCCGATAAACCCAGTGATGTGTATCTACACGTTTTGGGATTAGGTTCGAATTGCCGTTATGCCCAGTCAAGCCGGCATAGTGTTAGGGACTGATATCAGTCAAGAGTGTCTGATTCATTCATGAGTTCGGTAGGTCCCAAAATTATTGCAGATTCATACGAACAATATTTCAACCTTGTGATGAACGAGGCGGTCCGAACCTTTAAGTAACTTTGTAGCAAGCAAATTCCATGAAACTTATAGGTGGAACATTGTTGCACAGGGGGATCGATTATTCGCACTTTGGGCATAATTTATCGGCACTCGATGTCGCTTAGGAGGCTTAATTCTTTTGTTACAGAATTGGAAGTTTTGGCCAGCGAATTGTCGTAAAACACCCCACAGTGTAGATAATGATGATTGTAAATAACACCAAATCTTAAGCTTAATTTGATTTATTTTATTTTCATTTTATATTTAATGCAGTTGGACAGACGCGGCTGTAGACTTTAATGAGGGTTTTTAAGTTACTTATGATCAAATACCGACTCATCTTTCAGAAGCAAATAATACTTTTAAAAAAAAAGTAGGTACATTTTTATTCGAATTAAATTAAATTAAATATACATCAATACAGCCCCTAGAAAACAGCGACCTAGCCTAGACCTCCACTGCTAGATATGGGCCTTCCAAAACATATATGATATGCCGATTTTATGTCGATTTATTAACGATTCCATAAGTTGGTATTAGTAAAACTGGGACCGACGGCTTAACGTGGTCTCTGAGGCACGGGAACGGTACTGTTGTAGATCTATGATAAATTTACTTACGTAAAAAGTGTATTTCTCATTGTTATATATGCCAATGGGGTTTGTACAACTGAGCCACCACCGCGCCTTAAATATCCTACATATTTAATTTAATTAATCGATTAAGAGGGTTTAAGCTTTAGCATACCTCTCACTCGCACAGTCCAACATTCTTAAAGATTTTTCAAGTCGAAGTGACTTTTAAGATATGTAGTTATCAACTTTCTAGGAAATAAAATTACAGACATCATCAGAGTCGCACGTTAGCGTCAATAAATAACATTCTATTTTATAGAGATGTCAAATTTCTAAACATTTCATAGATTCACCGTGCGGGTGCCGGGTCCAGTAGTGGTGTGGGTAGGAGATAAGACGCTCACCATCCACTATTCTACTCCTCTCCCTACCCAACCAAATATTGTATGATTCCGTTAATGCCGTCTTGGAAGCTCTTTCCATAAACGAATTGACGGCAGACCTGCTTAGGCCCAATTCTTTCAGTAACATCCCTGACGATGACATGACATTCTTTCGCCGCCCTGAACACTCCTTGTTCATTTTGAATATACACAGTATAGATAAATCCTTAGAATTGGTCAGTAAGGTAGTTTGACAATAACAGAGAGCGATAAATCGTGTAAAGATGTTAAATCAGTCGTGGTCCTGATTTCAGCACACATTTGTCATGCTTATCATTCTCTTATATTGAGCATGTGCGTGTGTTTTCAACAACTTTCCAAAATCGTTTGTTTTCATTGAATGGTTCGAGACAAGGCGCACGCGTAACGAATCGAGCGTGTTTTCCGTGTTCGCTAAACTGTACCTGCTGGGGCCACATTATAGATATATATTTACAATGTTTGAGAGCATCACCAAAGTGTTTGTCTGCCGCCGTAGTCTAGCGGTTAAGTCCGTGGATTTAGCCACGGAGGTGATTGTGATTGTGATTACGGTGGCTTTTCCGCACTTAGTCTCCATTGGACCATTGTGCGTGACCTTTACTCCTTCAGCGGAGCCATCTGATCTCCTCCAGGAAGGCCAGGAGACCCGTTACGTTCCTGCAGACCTCCGGAAGAGTCCTCGCAGTCTGGAGGAACCTTAGTCTAGGCGCAGCCACACTGTCGCACTCCATTAGCACATGCGCGGCCGTCTCCTCCTCCGTCACGCATCCTCTACACCATGGATGCACAGACCGCGGCCCGCGGGCCGCATGCGGCCCGTGGGTCGAATACTGGTGGCCCGCCGACAGCAAAAATAATACTCTCGTGCATTCGAAAAATATTGAATTCTATTCCAGAATAAAACAAAAAAAAAATATGTTCGAAAAGTAATGTGAAACTCGCGCGCGCGCAATTTGAATCTAGCGCCCAAAATTGCTAAGTCAAGTAACATCGCTCGCTATAGAAATCCAGAATTTTCTAGCGCGGTGAGCAAGCGAGATAGATATAGTCCCGTATTCCCGATTGCTCGCGTATCTACACGAAGCTTCCAGAGTCGTTTGCGCGGTATAAAAATCACGTTAACCGCAGCGGCCAAACAGTTCGCTTTTCATTTGAGTGAAGTGTCAACAACAGAAAGAAATAAGCGCGAAAATACAAAGCGAAGTAATAAGTGATTGAGAATAAGTGCAGTTTATTAGTGTTTTTGGGAGGCAATAGTTCTAGTGTAGATTTTAACTCGACTAGCCGGTGTCATATATTTTGATCCACATTCAACGTAGATTTCCTGTTGCAGTGTTAACCCGTCAAGTGCCGTGTATAATTGTGTTGTGAAAACGTAAGTAAAACTCTGTTATTAATAAGTGTTTCCCTACCTATTTAATCAATTTTAATCAAATTTAGCTTTAATGTTGGCTAAATATTAAAATAAACAAAGAAATTACTATTTTTATAAGAATTTCTCTAACTGTAATAATTACGTCATTATTTCAGATAAAATCTGTATAAAAATCTTAAAATTTCTGAGAAATAATATTTAATCAATTATTTTTGATAATTTAAAAAAGGATAGGTAATTTAAGTGGGTACTGTAATTGTTTTTAGGTGCTGTGTTAATCCTAGCCAGGATTAGAACGCAACATGGAGAAGCCAGGACCTAGTAAAAAACGTAAGGTTAAAGATGAAAATCGGCAGTTTCAAGAAATTTGGACTGAGAAATACTTTTTTGTATGGTCGCATAACAAAGTCGTTTGTTTAATTTGCAAGAATTCTGTTGCGATTGCAAAGGATTATAATGTAAAAAGGCACTATGAAACGCAGCATCCTTCTTTTACCAAGTTTACAGGCGAATTAAGAAAGCAAAAAATGTTGTCTTTAAAACGGGAGCTTATTGGTCAGCAAGCTATGTTTACAAAACACATTCAAGATTCAGAAACGGCTACAGAAGTTAGTTATGAAATTTCTCGAATGATAGCAAAGCGAAGTCGCCCCTTCAATGATGGCGATTTTGTAAAAGAATGCATGGAAATTGCCGCTAAGAAAATGTGTCCAGAAGCAGCAAAAAAGTTTGAGAAAATTCAACTGAATCGTATGACTATCCAAAGACGAATTATGTCCTTGTCAGGTAATATTGCGGAACAATTAATTGAAAAAACTAAGATCATGGAATTTTTTTCATTAGCACTCGACGAATCGACTGATATTAGTTCCACAGCTCAACTTCTCATATTCATACGAGGTGTTACTCAAGATTTTGAAGTCTTCGAAGAGTTATTAGGAATGTGTTCATTGAAAGGTCAAACCAAAGGAGTTGATATACTCAATGGACTTTTGGACGAGTGTTCAAAAACTGATTTGGACTTATCTAAGTTATCGGGAGTTGCGACTGACGGTGCTCCTTCCATGATTGGTATCAATTCCGGGCTAGTTACTTTGCTGAAAAAGCACCTGCAAGAAAAAAACATAAACACTGAAGATCTCATGCAGTTTCACTGCATTATACACCAGGAAGCCCTCTGTTCTAAAAAAAATGAATTTCAAAATGTAATGAATCAAATCAAATCAAATCAAATCAAAATAATTTATTTGCTAGAAAACATGGTTACATTGCAAGATCTTATAGCTATAAAATTCGCTTCACATGTTTCACCTCAATGGCATGCAAATATTGGGCAATTACAATATGAGAAAAGTCAGACTGCAAAATAGTAGGTACATTGAAGCTACGCTTTAGCATCAGTTATTGCTTAGATATTCTTTAATTGTATAAAAACATTTTTTTATTAAATAATTGTACAGATCCTTTTTGAAACCGTTAATCGGTAATACCTTGATATTTTCTGGTAAGTTATTAAAGAGTTTAATTAACATTGCATGACTGTTTCTAGAACACATTGTTGTTTTGCAAAAAGGTAATACCAAACGATTTGGATATCTTGTATTAAAAGTACAAACCTGATGATTTTTTGTAAACAAGTTGTAATTAAGCTTTACAAATTTGCAACATTCGAATATATATATACCTACTAGTGTCAAAATGTTGAGTTTCGTAAACAGGGGTCTGCACGACTCAATGGAACTTACACCAAACATAGCCCTGATGCATCTTTTTTGGACTAGGAATACACGATCTATGTCAACAGAATTTCCCCAGAGAACAATTCCATATCTTAATATAGAGGCAACGTACGCATGATATGCAATTAAAGCAGTTTTTTGATCAGATATTCTGGAAAGCCTATATATTGGATACACAAATTTATTGATTTTTTTAAACACATAATCTATGTGTGACTTCCACGATAGCTGACTGTCCAAATATATACCTAAAAATTTAAAACTATTAGATTCATGTATAGGTTCATTATTATAATTTATGTTAATACTTTTTGGATGTCCGTTTTTGTTAATAAATTGCATGTAACTAGTCTTACTTATATTAATTTGTAAGTTATTTATATTTAACCAGTCTATTACTCTAATTATTGTATTATTTATGTCAAACTCGTATTTGTCGTTATATTTAATTATTATAGATATGTCATCCGCAAATAAAGTGCATTTATGATTTGTAATGTCAGGCAGGTCATTTATATATAGTAAAAAAAGGAGGGGCCCCAATACGCTGCCTTGCGGCACACCATATTTATTTTCAAGGTAAGGCGACTGATAATTTTTACTTTCTGATAATTTATTAAGTTTTGTTACTGTTACACATTGGGTCCGTCCAGTCAAATAGCTGGTGAGCCAATCAATAGCTGGGCCGCGAATACCGTAACGTACACATTTTTGCAAGAGTATATTGTGGTCTACAAAGTCAAAAGCTTTTGTCATGTCGAAAAAAATTGTCATAATTGGTATCCTCTTGTCCATATTTGCAGCTAACTCTTTGACCAGAGTATAACATGCTAGTGTAGTCGATTTTCCTTTTTGGAAACCGTTTTGTTGGCGTTTAATTATGTCATATGTTAATAAAAATGATGTTAGTCTATTGTGCATTATTTTTTCAAATATTTTAGATATTACACTTACTAATGCTATCGGACGGTAGTTACTTGGATCTGATTTGCAACCTTTTTTTAGTAGCGGCTTAACAATAGAGGATTTTAATAGTTTAGGAAATGTACCTTGAGAAAAGGATTTATTTACCATATTGGTTAAAATCGGAGCAAGTTCAAATGCACAGTGTTTAATTATTTTTGTTGAAATGTCATCAAAGCCAGTAGAGTTTGTGTTGTTCAGATTTATAATAGTTTTAACGATTTCAAACTCGTTGCAAGGTCGTATAAATATACTACTATTATGGTATTGAATGTTATTTGCAGCACTGTTTTGAGACCCTGTTTTAGATTTAGTAAGTTCAATAAAATGTTTATTAAACGCTGAAGCAATTTTTCGCGGATCTTGAATTATTTTTCCTGAAATTTGTATTTTGTCAATATCGGTTATTAGTTTAGTGTCGTTATTTTTCTTTATTAGGTTCCATGTAGCTTTACATTTATTCTTTGAATTTATTATATAGTCATGATTATAGTTAATCTGCGCGTGCTCTATGCAGGATCGTAGTTTTTTTGAGTATTGTATGTATTTTAGTTTATTTGTTGTATTTTTTTGTTTGTAGTACTTAAAACGAAGTTTTCTTTTTGTGAGACATGATGATCTTAAACCCTTACTGAGCCATTTAGGTTTGTCGTAAGGCAAGTTATTTATTTTAATTCTAAATGTTGGAAAACATAAGTCATAGTACAAACGAAATTCTTCGTGGAAAGATGAGTAAGCTTCGTAGTAAGAAAGTAGTAGTTTCGACTGTAAATTTCATAAAATCACGAGGACTCAATCACAGACAATTCAAACAATTCCTTGATGACATCGAAAGCGAATACGGAGATTTACTGTATTATACAGAAGTAAGGTGGCTAAGTCGTGGATTGACACTGGAACGATTTCTAAATTTAATAGAAGAAATTGGAATATTTCTGGCGGAAAAGCAAAGGGATGTCCCGGAACTTAAAAATCCTGATTGGTTGTGTGATTTAGCTTATTTAGTTGACATTACAAATCATTTGAATGTCTTGAACACACGGCTTCAAGGCAAAAATCAACTGATATCCCAGCTCTATGCTCATGTAACATCCTTTCAATGCAAGCTGACACTTTTCAGATCACAATTGAATTCTGGAAATTATAATCATTTTCCGAATTATAAGAAAATGGCTGAAAAATTCAACAAAACTGCGATTAATTTCAGTTATGTAGAAAAGCTAGATATTTTGATTCAATCTTTTGAAGACAGATTTTCGGAGTTTAAAAAAGTGAAACCTCTGTTGGACATATTCAGCAATCCTTTCACTATTTCAGTTGAAAATGCGCCAGAGTCAATGCAGTTAGAAATTATCGACATTCAAAATGACCAAGATTTACGCAACAAATTCAACGAAGGAGACTTGCTGAACTTTTACCGCTGCATTGATAAAAATATGTACGAAGAGTTGCGCATAAACGCTCTGAAATGTGCCAGCTTATTTGGTTCTACCTATATATGTGAACAAACTTTTTCAATACTAAATAATAATAAAACAAAAAATCGAAACCGCCTTGCAAATGAAAGTTTGGAAGCAGTTTTACGTGTTGCTACAAGTAAATTTGAGCCAAATATAAAAAAGATTGTAAGCACTATGCAGTGCCACGCTTCAAATTAATAATTTCTTTTTTAATTTTAATAAATTTTTATCAATTCTTTATTGTCTTTAACTACCTATACCTACTTCTGGCGGCCGGCCCGCTATCAGTTCATGATTTGGCCGAGTGGCCCCTAGTATTAATAAGTCTGTGCAACCCTGCTCTACACAGTGGGCTATCTGTTATGTTCAGAATATGGAGATGTCACGCAGCCACGGAGTCACCGGGTTCGATTCCTGGTCGGAACATAATAATATTTATTAATTTAAATAAATAATTTTAATTAATATATATTTTTTTATTTGTGCTATTTCTCGAGTTTGGTACGCTAGAGACTTCGACGAGCTTGCCACTTCACTCAAATATTATGTCGCAAAACTCGCAAATAGCAACATTTTCCATTTAACATTTAATTACGACCGTAACCCATCGGGTTGGTCAGAAACCACGCTTTTAAACAAGCGGATTCACAATAAGCCAACCTTACTACCAGCCAGTGTGTTTCCACAACGTAACGTAACATCCTAATAAGGTGGGTTCGAATTCCGGCATGTATCATTGAGAAATACAGTTTGATAACGTACATTTGTGATAGATTTACTTACCAAATTATTTAGAAAATTCTGGACAGCCCATCTCCAACAGTGGAGGTCTAGGAATCGGTGTTTTGGGAATTGTGATAATGATAACCTGGAATCCATCACGCTAAGTGTAAAAAAGCATATTGTTAGGTCAGCATAGTGGTAGAGTCCGATGTCGGTCGTTGGTGGCTGGCGTCAGTTGTTTAAATTATTGGAAATCGCGTACCGCTTACCATGTGGGCGCGATGTATAAAAAAAAAAATTCGTGTGGCACTCGGGGACTGCCGCGGTAAAGCTTATTTTATTTATGCAGTATTTCTTTTTCTTTGATATTAATTTAAGTTTTTTATATTACTCGTGGACGCGGCCAAAAAGCACGCTGTCTCACCTAGCATTGTGTCTAAAAGAGACAGAATCAGTTATGAGCAGTTAGCAGCTAGTCTACACACAAACACACGCACACAAACACCGTGCTGAAGTCTGCCGATCTGAAACGACGCACGACGTTAGACGATGCACGGCTTTCAATGCCGCACCGCTGTGCTGGTCGGAGTGGGGGGTGTTAGGTTTGTTTTCGTTACGGAATTTCTTGATTCGGTCGCCGCGCCCAAAGCCCGCGATAAAAGCTTAAAAACATGTTTAAATCGCGTAACTTTATACGATAGTGTTGCCGCAGCACATGAATACGTTATTAGTCGTATTGCTTTTATAAACAATAGCTATTGTAAGACCTATGCGTACTGAATAGCTGTTATTTGACAGATAACGGTCCTTTCAGAATTTCCAGTCCATGCATGGACGAATAGGAACGGAACTGTTTTGTTATAAACTTCATATTAGGCAGGATTAGCTACATTACAAGAAACTTACAACATGGATGAATAATTAATCTGTAGAGTAGAAGCAAAAGTTAAGTATCATCACGACCGTTTCCCTTTCGGGGTAGTCAGAAACCACGATTATAAATAAGCGGATTCACATTTAGCCAACTTTACTATAGGCCTTTACAAGTGGCAAGCTCTTCGATGTCTCCAGCGTACCAAACTCGAGAAATATCACAAATAAATTAAATATTAATTAAATGTATTTACATTAATAAATATTTTTGTGTCCCGACCAGGAATCGAAACCGGTACCTCCGAGTCTAAATCCACGGGCTTAACCGCTAGACCACGTAGAGTATAAGCAAATAAAATTATACCCACCAACAGAACATTTCTCACTGTGAACAAGGGTGCACCTCTTTGTGGAATCATTATTATTACAGCCCTTAAAACATAAAGTCCTAGACCTCTACTGTTTAATGCAATTTAACGATTCAACAACTTGGTATTAGTGGAACCGGAACCGGCGGTTTAACGTGCTTTCCGTAGCACGGGAACAGTTGTGTTGTGAATCTATGAAACATGGTAGGTACGTAAGAAAAGTGAATTTCTCTTTGGCACATGCCGGGGTTCGAACTGACCTTTTTAGGATTAAAAAAAACTACTATTGTCACCAAAGACGACAATGAGCCTTGGAACAATTGCTTACAGTTCTGATCCCCACGGGCCCACCGTTTCTACAGCAAACGTTGAAAATAAATAACTATTGCAAATCGTTTCATATATTCTACGCTTATTGATCTGCGCCCGTTCCGCTGCAGTACCAGCAAGCACCAGAAGTGCCTTGAAGGTGGGAAGGGGTTAGGGAATACCAATAGGTAAAATCCCACACCAGGGATTGGCCCGATCTCCAAGTTACTAATGTCATAATTATTATGTATTATTAGTATGTAGTATATTGATATTATGATATATATGATGTAAGTATATATCAATCCTATTAAATTAACCTTTATAATTATAGTATTATTATTATTTCTATGATTGCACCTATAATTGTTCAAATTTGTCCCTAAGGTTTGGCTGTCAGAGAATGTCTTCGGGCATTAAGTCCGCCTTTGTACTTTGTGCAATAAAGTTTTTTAAATAAAAAAATAATAATTATTGACGCTTGTCATCGCCTCGACTCAGACCGATTAGTTCTAAATTATGTAGATGAGATCGAGACCACTGCAAGCGTCCTACGGATGAGACCATTAATGGCGCTATGACGGAAAAAGTATTTGGTGACATACTGATATTGTGATAAAACATATCAACAAAAATAAAAAAAAACGAGATAAAAACACAAGTCAAACAGACAAACAAGGCTTGTTTCGCATTAATATTATTAGTATGCATTTTACGATAGTCGTCAAACTAACACATCTGTATTGAGTACATTGCCGCAGCGGAGTTCATTCACAAAGGGGTTTCTCGAGTGCCTGCTAATCAATAAAACCAAATCCTGCATGCATGTTGAAGTACACCAGATTCATTGACCGTAGAATCGGAACCGGCGTTTTGCGAACACGTTCTTCTCCGAAAGTTTAGCACATCAAAGACCAAGGAGTGCCCGATGCTAAAGGCTATCGCTTTGACTGTCCAATTTAAAAACCTACCAATGCACAAAGTTTTTTTAATTCTTTTTACATTTTGGTTTCCTCTGACCTGCTAATTTTTTTGTTTTTTATTTATGTTGTTAAACCATGTAGGTACATTTGAATTTTTAGACATTTAATTCTTGCTTCTTAAAGCCATTGTAATATTGTTTAATACGATTCAAATAGTATTGTTTTTTACCTTAAATTAAATAAACTATATTACTACAAAAACTAAAAATAACTTTAAAAAATACTAGGAAAATAAAAATACTTACAAAAAAAAATTGCTCCAAATCGCTGTCTTGTGGCATGGTGCCCAATACACTAGCAGCATTTCCCCTTTAAATTAACATATTTAATTATTGTGAGAAAAACGGCCAGCCCTATAGTCACCAGAGACGTCAATGAGCCTTAAAATAGTTAACAAATATAATTAAAATATTTTAAATTACTTTATTCAAATAGTCAACATTAAAACTATCAGTTTTTAGTTAGCGATGAATTAGACCCATAAACCAAAAAAACTAAAATATGACAATAACGCCGAGTTGCAGAAAGGATGGTTAAAAAAATCAATCCTCAACATTTTGATATACGTCACGTGATTGATAGTTAACTTACCACTTTGGTTATTTCAGTCAATGACGTGCCTCATCAGCCTTTCTACAACTGGCCGTAAGTATTTTAATAAGAAAGGCTTAGTAGACAAGTCGATATATTACAGAAACTAGCTCCTGTGTGTGAGTCAAAGCTTTTTAAACTGATTAATTATTTATTCTATAATGTACAATTATTTATTAATGTATTATTTTTTTATTGGACGTCCAAAATTTGGGGACAAATTACTACTTATGCGTTTAGTAGCAGTAATAACTAACCTTTGTCTGATCTTCTACATATTTGAAGATACAATATTTTTAGACACAAAATGCACATCATTATTGTTTGTAAGATATCTCGTACTGTGGGTATATTGTTTTTGAATCTTGACCAATTTCTTGTACTAGCTTTTTAAATTGAACAGCCAACGTGTCGTGGATCGTAAACCATTTATATCCGTGTCCGATTCCACAAAGCAACATAGTATGAATACCTTTGCTTAAAACTTAAATTAAACCTTATGATTTAGGTTTTAAAGTTACACTTAAGTTTGGAAAAAATTTCAGTTACTTGGACTAAAATATTCCTGGGTGGCGTGGGGTGGAAGGACTTCTAGGGGAATAAAATTAAATGTGACGCAATAAAATTTGATATACGTATGTAAATATAGATTAATAATATTATTAACTAGCTGTTTGACACCGCTTCGCTTATAAGGTTTAATGAAATAATTTAAAGTTTTAATTAGAGTTTAGACTGTGCCATATCTAACTGCCTCCGTGGTCTAGCGGTTAAGTTAAATAAAAATAAATGTAAATGTATTTATTTACATAATATTTAATTTATTTGTAAAATTTCTCAAGTTTGGTACGCTGGAGACATCGACGAGCTTGCCACTTGTCATGATTAGCTTATAGTAAAGCTTATTAATAAGCGTGGTTTCTGACGACCCCGAAAGGGAAACAGTCGTGATGATACATACTTTTTTCATATCTAACGTAAAAATAAAATAGATAAAAATACTATAATAATTAGTTCATGGCCTAGCGGTTAAGACCTTAGATTAGACGCTGAGGATCCGGATTCAATTCCTGGTCGGGAAACAAAAAAATATTTGTGATATTTCTCGAGTCTGATACGCTAGGACAGGGTTGGTCCAGTCGCTCGTGGCAAGGCAAAAAATATAAATATGTAAAATAGACTACGCAACGTAATCACCAACTGCTGCACGCATCACCTTGTATCATTTCTGGGCATTGGTTTCCAACGAGAAATATCCAAATTTGAAGAAACATGTTGAACAACTCGTGTTTTGGTTCAACATATTTATGTGAGTCAGCAAATTTCTACTTAAAACCAACAATAAATAAACACCGTTTTTGCTCGACAGGCGCTCGTCATTGGATTCTTTAAGGTTGGCAATGGGGTGTATCAGGCAAAGCTTTTTGTAGATGTCGCTAACGGCACTGGTACCTTGTTTACACCTATTTTTTTATCATTTTTTAAATTTATTTGTAGTTTTACATTTTTATAACAAAAAAAAATATTTTAACTTAACGTTACCTAACTTAAAATATGAATTAAGTAAGCGAACACCGTTTTTAAAATAAAAATGGTAGAATTAATAGAACGGCAATTTTGAGATCACCATATCTTTGCTTTCGCTTGGAAATCTCGGTTAGTACACTTAAAAGCTGCTCACTTCGGCATAATATCCAGAAAATAATAAATTTCGTAATAAAAATACAAGTTTTCTATGCAACTGACAGTTATATAAGGTACCATCTATCATGCGCCATCTATCGTGATAAAAAGTTAGTGACACACCCCATTTGCAACTACAACCCTGATTTAGCTAATCTAGCGGAAGATGCTCAGACGCAATACTGATTTGCCACGCGAGAAAAATTCCAAATATGTTAGCGCATTTAATTATAAAAAAGTGGATTTTATCCGTATAACCGATAGGTGAAGGTCACTCTACGGATCTTGTACTAGTAGGGAGCAAAGCTATTAGTCTTTATCGAACCGACTGAAATGGGCTTGGGTTTATTTATTCCAATTCCTACTCATCACGTTGTAGCGTTTCTCGTTAAGCATAAACTGAGCAATTAATCGTAAGTGGGTGACGGGCGTTGCGAAACTCCCTATACACCCCGCATCGCCCCGCATCACCCCGCATCACCCTGTATCGCCCCGCTTCACCCCTCAAGGCCTCGGAGTGATTAACTGCAGACAGGAAGACTGATTGACAAATAGTCGCTTAGGTATTCGCTAATGTTTCGCTGCCATCTATAAACGATCGAGTTTAGTCTGTCAGTTAAATAGGGCTGTAATTTAGCGGAGTTATCGATACTTCAGACACTTCCCCAATTGTTTTAGTGCTGTCAAAAGGTCATTAATCACATGGCAATCTTTTATTACTTTTCCTGTTTTTTATTAGTACTTTTATGGAATGAGCTTCCAAGGCGGCATTAGCGGAATCATACTGATAACTAAATTTAAAAGATTATTAATTGATCGTTGTGGTGCAGTTCTGTATATGTTTTATTTTGTAAATCTGATATAGCTGAGTTTTCCTTGCAGATTCCTTTCTCAGTCAGATTAAACATTAACAGATCACTGGAATTTGCTAAGCTGCTGGTCTTCTGCTAACAGCTTACTTATTGGACCACTTTGCTGCTTAGTCTTCTACTAGCAGGAGTAGAATCATTCAAAATAATTAAATTAATGACGTTTCATAAATGCCTGTAATAGGTTTACGTGAATAAAGATATTTTGACTTTGACTTTGACTTTGACTACAGTATTTGGTTGGGTAGGGAGAAGAACAGAATACACCATACATATCTTCACGCCAGATCCTTTGCGGGGTAGGCAGAGACGAATGAGCGCCATATGACACGATCACGACCTCTTTTGCTTTTTCGACATTCATCAACCTCTTCATACATGCCCTTTTGTTACGAAGGCTTTTTAATGCACCTTCGGCCAGTGTTTAATTTATTTGGTCGTGATATGTCAGTCTAAGTCTGCCAGGGCCTCTTTTACCCACAAATTTCGCATTATAAACCTGATTCGTTAATTTCCTTGCTCATCCTTTCAACATGCCCGAACCATCGTAACATGCCTTTCCTTGTTTATGTCCCTATGCTTTCTTTTATAGCCCTTTTCCGTATTTCAGCGTTACGTATGCGGTCCGCCAAAGTGACGCCGCTTATACGACGCAACATCCTCATTTCTATTGCATAAACCCTACTCTCATGGATATTCTGATATATCCACGTCAAAGGAAAGAGGCCTCCTGTGTAAACCAGCCTATGGTCTAATTCGTGAACATAGGCGCGTTTAATGTCGATTAGACATTTTCTAACGACTGACTTGTCTCATCACTCTTTCTAAAACACGATGGAACCGGCACCCGCACAGAATGCTAGGAATGCTTAGTTATAGTAAAGCAAAAAAAAACACAGATACCGAAAAGGAGTCTGAATATCTGCTGGAAGAGTGGGGAGGATTTTATTAGCTTAATTTTTATTTTGTAATCATTGTATATTATACGTTGAACTTGCTATAAAATAAATTTAAATTCAAAAATGATCAAATTAGACAATGCTTCTTTTACGTTTATAATATCATGAGTGAGTATCATGTATAGACATATATCAAGTACTTCCGCGCCTACAGTGTACTGTTGGTCTAATTCTGTTTTACTAGTCGTCCATACTCGTAAAGGATCTTACACGGCCACTCGTAAATCATCGAATGCATGATGCGGCGCGATTTAGCACGCTCACCGATTTTACGGCCCTAAAGTTCACGTTCCACTAAAGACTGGAAGCGAGAAGCGAGTTAAGCTAAAAACTGGCGGCGAGATCACGCCTTCACATAATTGGCCTTCTTCAGCCAAGGAAGTGACACTAAGCTAGTTTTCTTTAACCACAACCGTTAATCATAAATCAGTTGTATAATGGTATACGGAATTTTAATTTATTTGATTTATAGTTTGAACGTTTTACAAAACGTTTCGCCAGTGGTTCTCATCAATAGTATTATATTTACATATATTGTAAATTTATTGTTTAGTTTATTTCATTTTCCATTTTATTGTTTTTATTAGGTATCTATGTATAATTGTTTTTAATTATTATTTTTTTTAGTTTTTTTTTTGTTCTATGTTATGTAGTTTATTGTTCTTAGTTTTAAGTTTAGGTTTATTTTACTTGTGTTGTTATTGCAGCGAGCACCACCTAATTATGTAATTTTACCTATCGGTGGCAACTTGTCAATAGCCATACCCTACCCATATGTACTCTATATATATTTTATGTATCTAGCTGTAAGTTGTCCTTAAACATTAAATAAAATAAAAAAATAAAAAAAAAAGATTATTTTTTTAAATAGGGTAATTTATATCACTGCAAAAACGAGATACAATATTAAATTTAAATTAAAAACCACTTAAATAATATAATTAACATTAAATATTAACTAAACCTACTTACACATAAAACTTAAAAATCAATTCTCAACAAAAATGACAACACATTATACGAATATCGACTTTAACAGCGGTTGAAAATGACGGTGTCTGTTCATAAATTATTTCAATAGACATTAACATGATACTATACTATATTTCAAAAGTATTTACCAAATATAACATCATAATTACAAACTACTTTAATAAAATAATGAATGTCCGTTTATTGTCGTTATATAAAAAATATTAATATAAATTTAGCGATTCTTAATAAACGACTAAGCGTAAATTCATCCCTATTCGTTCATTGGTTATAAAAAGTGGTGATATTTTCTCACTGCCAACATTTCGTAGTAGGTTGATATAATTATCAATGAAATGAGCTAGTTAAACGACATTATATTAGTAAAGAATACTTTCTAGATCTAGCGATTAAAGTCTTAGATTTAAATGCACCTCCACGATTGGGTTGAATACCCAGGACACAAAATATATATATTTTTAATTTATTTGTGACGTTTCTCGAGTCTGGTACGCTAAAGACATAAGCGAGCTTGCCTCTTGTTATGTATAGTAAAGTTGACTAAATGCAAACTCTTTACAAAAATGCGTGGTTTCAAACCGCAAGGTAAAACTTGGAATTTATGACTGTTTTCAATTGCTTTAAATATCTATTTTTGCTGGCTGACAATATCGGCGATAACTTTTGACTAGCTTATAGTAGAGAGTAAGACACATGCCTTATGAAGTGTGTTGTTAAGGGTTTTATGAGTCAGAATAGAGAGTAAATACTGAAATAAGGAGAGCCTTAGTTCTTATTTCTATCGTGCTAAGTACATCTAGTTCCTCGAACGTATTTTTGATACTTAATTATTACTTAAGTAAAAATTAACCTGTAATTTTTTTAATTACCGAATAGGGTTGAATTTACGCTTAGTCGTTTATTAACAGATATTTATATTAATATTTTTTTCTTAGTGAATATAAGAGATTAATGAACGGACATTCATTATTTTATTTAAGTAGTTTGTATGTATGATGTTATATTTTGTAAATACAGTATAGTATACATCTAGTTCCTCGAACGTATTTTTGGTACTTAATTATTACTTAAGTAAAAATGAACCTGTATTTTTTTAATAGATTTTTATAATTTTTACGGGTCTTTACGCGATTTACCTTAGAGACATATTTCTCCCGACGTTTCAGCCAAGTTGCATTGGCCGTGGTCACGGGTCGACTGAAGCTATGCGGTGTAGTCTCGTACATACTGGGCGGTAGATGTAAACTTTCACTTTTAAAAGTTTTTAGAAATCACGACACACGACACTTACAATATCCTTGGCGACACCGGGCGATTTTTCCCGGCGTCGAAACCTATTGATTACTGGATTCCACGATGAAGATAGCTTATAACTCCCCTCTCGATTGAAATTTTTGTGTTTCTTTATTTCTCTAAGGTAAATCGCGTAAAGACCCGTTAAAATTATAAAAATCTATTATGAATGTGCGCGAAAGTTTAAAAAGTTTAACTGTATTTTTTTACCTAAATTATATTTAAGTGCCAAAAATACGTTCGAGAAACTGGCTGATAGTCCTATAAGTATGTAGGCCTTATATTCGTACATTTTATTCTAACCTCTGCTTAACCTTTGTCGCTGCGAAGTGATGTAACTTTGGTAATTAATTTAGACTAAATTACCGTTTTTTTTTTTTTTTTTTTTTTTTTTTTTTTTTTAATACTAGTACGACATGTGACCCTGCGCCCACCTGATGGTAAGTGGCGCGCAGGGTCCATGCATGTTAGCAACTAGAATCAGACCCTTATGTCCGTCATAAGTCCCTAACACTATGCCGTCTTGACTAGATATATAGATGTATAGAAGAGACCGAGATTAAGGTTGATAGTACATAGTTAAAAGAACATGCCTATTTGGTCTAAATATTGTCCAGCCCTCGTCTTGAAGTGTCAGCAGTGGTGACAGAGATGTTATGTCAAAGATAGGCAACGCCTTAAAATTTTCCCGTGCACTTGAATGATAAACTAGTTAAAAATATAAAAAAACTAATATTTTTTTATCCATTGTTTCAGGAACACCTATCAACCGTCTTCCGATTATGGCGAAGTCGGTGTTGGACCTTTACGAGTTATATAACCTGGTGATAGCTCGAGGAGGCCTGGTTGAGGTGATCAACAAGAAACTATGGCAGGAAATCATCAAAGGACTACGCCTACCCTCTTCTATAACATCAGCTGCTTTTACCTTACGAACACAGTAAGTTGACAAAAAACATTAAACTATTAGTTTGCAAAAAAATCGCTAATTTGACAGATAAATTAGACACGATTCCGTCATTTTTATAACTAAAGGTAGGCACTCACTATACATCCAAAAGGACGCCGTTTTATTCAAATGGACGTGCGTCCAATTTTTTTTTTTTTTTTATTTATTCAGGAAACATACAGATCTTAAATTATAATTACAACAATTCTAAAAGTTACACAATCCAGCAAAGTTTTCACTTAAATATTAAACATGGATTTTGCAAAAAAAAAAAAAAAAAATAGGGATAAGCTTCAAAACAATACCTAAGTATATAACAAATACAACTATATAATAAAATAATGGAAAATGAAAAAAAAAATAGTAATCAAAAATAAATAAATTAAAAGTTTTCCAAGCATTCCAATTATGATTCATTTAGATAATTTTATATTAATTTCTTTTTTTAACCTAGTAACACTAACACTGAACAAATCAATATCACCGAAATTTTCATTGTAATTTTGGCATGATCTTAGCACAAAGGAGTTTTTATTATATATATTTTTTATTTTTTTATTTTATTGTTTATTATATCAATTATCGCATTCAGCTTTCGTGATGCAATTTTCAACAAGATTACTGGCGGCGGCAAGGAGCAGGGCCTATATCCAGCAGTGGAGAGACACAGGCTGATGATGATGATGATGATATGAACAATACTTCTCTTCTGTCCCTTAAGACTCTATAATTCTGTTCTACTTACAAGAATTTATTTGTGATAATAATGTGAGTCTGGTACGCTAGAGACATCGACGAGCTTGCCACATGTGATAGGCCTATAGTCGTAGTAAAGCTGGATAAATGTAATAAAATGAAATGAAATGAAATTATTTATTTGCATAGAACATGGTAATAGTAAATATTAATAGTAAGTTAGTTCTGCACATTCAGCCATTTCTGGCACACAAATTTTGTTAAACATTATTTACAATGTTAAAATCTTATTATTATATTTATAATTTTAGTCACACTTATTACATACAGATTATTATTAAAACATATTGTACAGATAATTGTTATAATACACATAAAAAAGCTTAAAATTTGTAGTTGTAATATTCGTTTAGCGAATAGAAGCAACATTCCATCAATAGTAAATCAATCATCAAGTGTAAATCCGCTTTTCTAAAAACGAGCTTTCTGACCACCTCGGGATAAGGTCGTGGTGATACCATACTATAATATTATGAATGACAAGTATATTAATGTCGCCGTATTGTATTTCAGCCATCAATTATGTATTTACACAATATTAATGGTGTAATAAAAAAAACTTTGAGTCGCCCCGAAAGCGACCGAATGAAATGATCTATCTATAGAAAAAATCCTACGACTACCTTTCATAGGCTGTCAAAAAGGAGGGCTAAATATATGACATTCGTCATATCATAACCACTGGATCTAAATTAATGGGGACTTGGAAATAAATCATAAAGCCTTGGTCACACTAGGGATGAGTGATATTAATGTAACATTGATATCAATATTTCAGTATTATTCAAAATTCAAAATATTTATTTCCATATGGTTCACATGTAACACTCGGATATTGGCCATTATTTATAATATTGTTAATCATATCTTAAATCATATCGTTTTATTTAAATAAATAATAATAAATAAATAAATATTTCCAAACAGGTCACACAGCGCCATCTAGTTTCTGTGGTAAGCTACGGGGCTTGTGTTACGGAAACTAGATGGTTGTATAAGGATATATGGTGCAAGAGGAGTTCCAGCAAAATCTTTGCATCACTTACTGAAAGAATTGGGCCTAAGCAGGTCTGCCGTCAATACATTTATGGAACGAGCTTCCAAGACGGCATTAACGGAATCATACAGTATTTGGTTGGGTAGGGAGAGAAGTAGAATGGTGGATGGTGAGCGTATTATCGCGCAATAGAAAAAAAGGAGGCCTCCTTTTCTTAAACCAGCCTATTGTCGGTCGCAAGCCCGAGACACCATTCTTCTCATCTCTTACCCACACACGATGGACCCGGCACCCGCACGGTGAATCCATGGAATGCTTAGAAATTTGTCTTCATTATATAAACTAGTTAATTTTAAAATGTATGCATTTCTTCTTAGTTACTGCATGTTTTCTTACTTCAACTGCGATTCAACGTATTCTGGAGAAACAAACCAATAAGAGTCCTTTCTGAAGACCAATTTTCCTATAAAAGCCATTTCTGATTCCGGAGCAATGCTGTTAAGATGCAGATGTTTGATACTGCTTAAAATTAAAAAAAAACATTACAAGCAACAAATAATAAATTAAAAGATTAAATTAAATTATGGATAGACCGAAATAAGTAAGTGACATTGCTGCCATAAACAAGTACTGTAGCTTAACCTAAATTCGAGGCATTATAGCCGTGTCAACTTATAATCTAAATAATTATAACATAATGTATAATGCTTTAAACATTTATTTATTTATAAACAAACAGTATAAAATAATTACAATATAAATTAATACTAACTACTTAAAAGTAAAAATTAAAATAAATATAAACTAAACCTAATAAAAAATAAACTATAAGTAAAAAATGTCCTCTAGAGACGACCCTTCAGTGATAGTCCCAAGAAGACTGGCAACATTTCCCCTCTGTATAGCTAAGCTAATACGTTGGCAGAAATAATTGCCAGCCTTCCTGTCTCCAGACTTTTCCGTTAGCCGTTTGGACAACTCCTTGGCCAGACGCTTAGCTGAGTGTCCCCATGGGCCCATCGTCTCGACCCCAAACGGCGCAAATTCGTAACCTGTACTAAATGTATAATTATAATACATTTAAATTAATTTCGTGGCTGTATAAAGGCCGTGTCAACTTACAATCTAAATAATAACAATAATAATTTCGTGGCTGTATAAAGGCCGTGTCAACTTACAATCTAAATAATAACAATAATAATTTCGTGGCTGTATAAAGGCCGTGTCAACTTACAATCTAAATAATAACAATAATAATTTCGTGGCTGTATAAAGGCCGTGTCAACTTACAATCTAAATAATAACAATAATAATTTCGTGGCTGTATAATGGCCGTGTCAACTTACAATCTAAATAATAACAATAATAATTTCGTGGCTGTATAAAGGCCGTGTCAACTTACAATCTAAATAATAACAATAATAATTTCGTGGCTGTATAAAGGCCGTGTCAACTTACAATCTAAATAATAACAATAATAATTTCGTGGCTGTATAAAGGCCGTGTCAACTTACAATCTAAATAATAACAATAATAATTTCGTGGCTGTATAAAGGCCGTGTCAACTTACAATCTAAATAATAACAATAATAATTTCGTGGCTGTATAAAGGCCGTGTCAACTTACAATCTAAATAATAAAAATAATAATTTCGTGGCTGTATAAAGGCCGTGTCAACTTACAATCTAAATAATAACAATAATAATTTCGTGGCTGATATAAAAAATAACAATAATAATTATGGACTATAACATACCGATATTTTATAATGTCTGCTCCGGTGCTATTGTCACTGTGATTTTTTCTTAGAGAATCAGCATAGCGATTCAGCGAGTAAATGCGACCAGTGTAAGAATCGATGTAGATAAGTTTATGTGTCGTGAAATTGTAGCCTAAATCCTATGTTATATTTAATCTCTTTGTATATTAGGTATACAATTCTAAAACTAAATACACGATAGATTATACCCATAATGAAAACTAATAGAAGCAGCAATGGAACTTGTAATAAAAAAAAAGTCGAGGATCAAAAGTCGGCGACAGCAATCACAATGCTTGGAATCATAGTCTTATGCGTAACGGTGCATCGTTCAAATTAGATATTACTTCTTATGCGCGGCGCGACAAAGAAAAAGTCATAGACATATAACAAAAATATTTTTATTTCAGACAAAAAAATGTCCACAGTGTTAGTAACAATCCAATGACTTAAGACTAACAATACAAAATAATAATATTAAAGCTTAGACCCATGTCCACTGCTTGGCAAATGTCTGGCATGTGCCACTTCGGGAAAGTGTCAGTATAATTGCCAGACATCCGCAAAGCAACACCCATGGATCCCTGCAAAAATACATATTTGATTGTGTGCGACAGTGGGCTGTAACCCAAGATGTTGGTACTGGAGCGCAACCTGCAGGGCATCGCTGCATACCTCTTCCGTAGGATGGCATGTAAGCCATCGACATGAGCACCAGCAAATATGCCCGATGCACTGCAGGAGCGCGGCAGCCCCAACAGCACCCTGAATGCATTGTTGTAAATGAACTCGCATGGCGCTGACTTATTTTTGCGTGTAGCCAATTTAAACACACCGGCCAAGTGGTTTTAAATGTGGCATACTTCATTGTTCACCAAAAAACCTGTAAATCTAATAAAACGCTGATACCTTTAAAATACCGTGAAAATTATGAAATCAACCTTAAATATTCCTGCTATAATTTCCACAACAGTTATGTCATTAATTGATTTTTAAAAAAATGTATTGGTATGTCCATTTCGAAGCTATGATGTCCCAAAATCATAAAAAAAACACTATTTTAAATAAGGAATAAATTAGTTTTTTGGATTACACGATCCACAGACGAATAAGAAGGAGGCCTCCTTTTCTTAAACCAGCCTATTGTCGGTCGCAAGCCCGAGACACCATTCTTCTCATCCCTTACCCACACACGATGGACCCGGCACCCGCATAAAATGCTGTAAAGTAAAAATACTTTGCTATAACCTGGAGTCCTTCTAGCAAAGTCTGAAAAAAAATAAAGTCAAGCCGGCATAGTGTTAGGAACTGATATCAGTCATAAGTGTCTAATTGCAGTTGCTAACATGCAACTTGCGCGCCGCTTATCATCATTAGAGGTATACAAATCAACAGAAGAACAATTCAACCTAAACTTTAAAAAACATCTATTTTGTTTCATTATTTTTTTTAACTTTTATTTATATTACTGTTCCACTAAATTTAAATGTCGGCTATGGTATAATAACAGAGGTTGTTGGAATATCTTTGTTATATTTTTTAACTTATTTTATATTTTTATTAACTCTTATTTTTGTGACAAATAAAAACTGATTTATTTATTTCATATACACGTCGATGGTAACGGTGCATCGTTTAAATTAGAAATGTTACCACCTTTATGCCGTCGCGACAAAAGACAAGTTGAACGACCTAAAAAGATAAATGAGAAATTATATCGGCGAAGATGAGTTAGAGGTTATTAATTATAGAAATGTCACATGACATCAGTCCGTCGCTCACGTACAACGCCATTGTGGCCAACCCTTTGTCTCCAGCTTGTGAGAATATGTTACAATCGATACAATGAATGTAGGTACGCTCTGGACTTACTAAATAAGAATTGTCACCGTGGACCCAACTCAAAAGCTTTATTTATTTATTTATTTAATACTTTATAGTACAAAGACAAAGGCGGGCTTTAATGCCGCAAGACATTTTATCGTAGCCAATTGGGAAAACTTTAAACCATTTACAGGAAAGTAGGTGCTGAAATATTAAATATAAATATCAAAAGTGAAGTGAAGTGAAGTATCATCACGACCGTTTCCCTTTCGGGGTGGTCAGAAACCACGCTTATAAATAAGCGGATTCACGTTTAGCCGACTTTACTATAGGCCAACCATGACAAGTGGCAAGCTCGTCGATGTCTCCAGCATACCAAACTCGAGAAATATCACAAATAAATTAAATATTAATTAAATTAATTTACATTAATAAATATTTTTGTGTCTCGACCAGGAATCGAACCCAGTACCTCCGAGTCTAAATCCACGAACTTTACCGCTAGACTACGAAGGCAGTTTATCAAAAGTATTATTTAATAATTAGCCACATACATACAACTACATATACATACATACACAGATACAAATATACATATAATCACAGAGTTAAGGAAGCAGAGACAACATATTATTTAGTCGTATAACCATATAAGTTGCGCTTACTCATTCTCATCGCAAAGATCATATAGCTATCTCACTTCCTCAGTTCACATACACACTGCATAAACGAGCAACCGTGGCATTTTTTCATTGAAACCATAGACTACAAGGCAATTGACAGACAATAAAGTAACAACAGCGAACTCCACCATCTCGACTTATTATTGTGATTATTCATTATTTAACTAAAATTACATCTTGAAAATTTTACTAAATCATGGTCTAGTGTAGTGCTTATATGTGCGACAGTGCAAAACATAAAAAAGTGCTAGGAATAACCTTCCACAAGTAAGTTTTAAATGTTGACACCATGCATTCAAACACATAATTCAATAAAATTAGTGATTATTCTTGTAATTTCAAAATATGTGAGAGACAGAAGATATATTTCATTGTATTCTAACGAAATTAAAATAATAATCTTACAATTTTTGTTGCTTTATTAGAGAAAAACGTAAAAATTGTTGCAAAACAACAACATTGACAGTTCCATCAACACAGGGTCGGATTTGTAAAATTAATAATTTTTATATTATTTTTTTACCGTTTTATTGTTGTGACCGCCTCCGTGGTCTAGTGGTAAATCCTATGGAATTGTATCCACAGAGTGCCCGCAGTGCGTAGATTCGATTCGTACCCAAGGCCAAAAATATATTTACGTTTTTCGCTTAGGTTGTCTGGGTGTCCATACTAATATTATAAACGTGAAAAAAGCTTTTTATGTATGTGTGTATGTATGTATGTATGTTTGTCCGTCTTTCACGCCTCTATTTATCATCACAGCCCTTAGAATACAGAGACCTAGACCTCCACTATTGGAGATGGGTCTTCCAGAAATATTTCTGGAGAATTCGGCCTACACACGCCACGCTGGCCAGACGGATTGGCGAGGGTCTCATGTAAATTTTAATGACAATTTCTAAACGATTTCACAAGTTGGTATTAGTAGAACCGGGTTAATTAGTAAAAAAGGTTGTTTTTTTTTTTTTTTAATATTTCCAGACAAGTCACACAGCGCCATCTAATTTCCGTGGTAAGCTATGAGGCTTGTGTTACGGAAACTAGATGGTTGATAAACTACATATTATACTTTTTTTTTTTTTTTTTGTAAATATATACATATAAACACCCAGACCGAGACAAATTATACAATGTACAACTTGCCCCCGGTGGGAATCGAACCCACGACCTCCCGAGTTCACGGCAACGTTTGTTACCACTAGACCACGGCTTAAAGTGCTCTCCAAGGCACGGGAACGGTGGTGTTGTAAATCTGACTAATGTATGCAAGAAAAGTGTATTTCTCATTGGTACATGCCGGGGTTCAAACCGACCTTTTTTGGATTTTAGGGAATGCATTCTATCAACCGAGCTACCTTTTTGGCCTTTTTGGTTTGGTTTCTGTCATTTCTAGTACTCAAACCTCAGTTGCTCCAGTAGAGACTTTTTATCCATATAAGAAACAGGATCGATCGGCATAAAAACAAAAGTTTTTGCTGACTAGATTTTTCCAAAATCTGTGAATGAAGTTCAGAATATCTCAATAAGTTATGGATGGTCTCCTAGGAACGTTTTCCTGTAACTATAACGGTTAAGATATTTGCCCTTACTGTCCCGTCTCAAAACTCCACCTTGTATAGATACAATACTTAGATTTATTTCATACTTACAAAACATTTATGGAAGTTAAGTTATAAAACAATAATTATTATTTATTTTTCAGAATAATATGAGAGCGGTAAAAAAAAAGTACTTTTTTGGATAAAAGAAAAGAGACATGTTTGAAATTTTAAATAGGGTATAAACATTACAGAAAACTCCAAGCAACTTCAACCGCATTACCATCCGGTTGTCTCGTCATAATTTTTACGTTCCCCCCCCGACCATTTAGGGCCCATTCGGCCGGTACAGAGGGGTTCGGTATCTCTTCGAGACCCAGATACCACTCGCCATCCGGTCCAAAATTAGCGTGCCATTGCTTTGAATAATATATGTAAGAAAATATAAATAAACGATTTTATTATATTATGTTGTATTTTTTAAAAAACCATATAGCTAAAAATACTCATTTCATTATTTTAATCGTAGAACACAAAACCTATCTTCCGAAGTGGGCTTTATACACTGATTCAGGACGGATTTGTGAGCGATATGCATAATTATACTTATATAATAATATTTTGACATTTCGCAAATGAGTCCGGTCCTGTCTTCTGTATTAGTGTGCGAACATTACTTGTGTGTGAGAAATGCCACGCTTTGACCGCAGTTAGATCACCTCTGCTTCCCTATCTCTGTGCATATAATAAACTAAATACTAATACATAAACCTACACATACATACATAATAATATACTTACAAATTTTGTTGGGAAATGAAATGCGAATAGACCATTTATTTAAATAGCGATCTGGTGGTTACTTGCCTGACGTTAATAATCATCGATAGGCTCACTTATTAATAGATTTCTAAGCATTATTTTCCAGAATGCTGATTCTTCTGAATTTTGTGTATTTTTTTCTGCTTGATATTGAAACTGTTGTGACGAGGTAGTGACTTTTGAAGGACAGTGATTTTTTACATTGCTTGTGCTTGCTTTATTTTGTCTGCGTGCTCTCACGACAGCTGGTGCTTTAAGATAGTGACTCTTAACAAGCCTCAGCTCAAGGGAACACGAGTAATAATTTCGCTGAGTATTAATTAGGTATCTTAATATATAGGTAACACTGGTTTAGAAGTTAAGTCAAATTAATATTTAATTTATTTGTGATATTTCTGTAGATTGGTACGCTAGAGACATCGACGAGCTTGCCACTTGTCATGATTGTCCGTATTAAAATATGCCGACTATCGAGGCATTTGTTGTCGGCCTAGCTAAACCTAGGTTTTACCGGACTGTCAAAGGATCCTACAAGCATCTTCAGGATATCGCTCCTACTTTCGCACGGCCCCCGGAGGGGAGGCCACTACCTAGGGAGGCGCTCTTGGAGAAGAACTAAAGTAGACAAATCTAGGAGACTAGATTCGTGAGCCACAAGGGCGGTGTTGTGGTCGGAAGAGCGCCCAGCACCAAAGGTTCGTTGAATCACCGGCGGGTAGTTAGCCGCCGAGATCCTGCCGAGGAAAACGGGAGATTATCCCATCCCCAACCCAGGCTCATTGAACATCCAGGCCTGGATGACTCCGCTGTCTGTGATTTGCTTACGAATAATAATAATAAATTAATTAAATATATTGCTAAATATACCCTATGTTCGGCTTGTCGCATTAAGCGATTTTTTATTTTTTATTTCGCTTTGGAAATCGTTCGACATAATACTACTACGACGACACAGAATAGTTAATTGTTGTCTATTATTGTCTATGACATGCGTCTGCGCAGGCACTTTAAAAATATCGTAAAAGCTATCGTAAAGAGCTTATTTTGTCATCTAGAAGGAACCTTGTCAGGTGTAGTACATACATAAATAGAAGATCCTGCTGGAGACCCTACCTAGTATGGTACACTAGAGATATCGACGAGCTTGCCGCTTGTCATCGTAAAATTGGCTAAACTGAATCACGTTAGCAAAAGGCGTAGTGGCTGACTGCGAAAGGATTACGATCGTGATATACCCTAAAGGCCTCAATAAAGATATTCAAAAGCATAAAGAACTCTAAATTTGGCTCAAGATCACATAAAAATTATTACACAATTCGTCAACCATTGTGACATTCGTTTAATATATGGGGACACGTTCGTAATTAAGCTCCGGTCTGGTAACAGTTTCAATAGAATCCGAGTTTAATTCGTTTTTTTTAATTATGGTTTCTTATTTCTTAGCCTTCTTTTTTATTTAAATAATAACATTATTATTAGGTTCGTGTAGCGACTACTCATTTTTTTTTATTTTTTATAGTAGTTCGACTACATGGTCCCATAGTTGGTCAAGCATGAAAGTGCCTTGTGTGGGTCCACTATTTATTTTATTTATTTATAATAGGGTAGCCAACAGTGCTAACATCACACACTTATTTGTACTTAACACTAAATCAGAAGTTAGATGTTGCACCTATTATAGGCGACCACCACATTACCACAGTAGCTTTTATTGCCTATAAGAAATAACAAAATTATAAAATTTTCAATAAGTATACAAAAACTAAATATTATTCGAAAAACTAATACTGAAACAATTTTTAAAAATATATATATAATAAACATACAATTCCTTTTAGAAATAATAAAAAAAAGTAACGAAAATAACTAAAATATTACCTACTTCAAGTAATAAAGTAAAATTAAAATAAAATAAAATTAAAATAAAAAATAATAATAATAAAAACCTACATAAAATTTACTTATAAATTTTATAAATTTTGTTGCAGTATACTTACTATTTGATAAATATTTGTTTGGAATAAGGGTAGATTGTATTTTGTAGGTATATTGGTAATTGAACATATTATTATTATTATCTAGTAGGGGAAAGTGGGGTAATTGGGAACACCTAACTTAAAATCCTTTTAAATAATGACATAAAGTTACCAATGCATGGACATTCATTGCAACAGTAACGTTAGTAATTTATCTATTAAAAATATTTAAAAAAAAAAAGTATCATCACGATCGTTTCCATTTCGAGGTGGTCAGAAACCACGCTTATAAAGAAGCGGATTCACATTTAGCCAACTTTACTATAGGCCAATCATGACAAGTGGCAAGCTCGTCGATGACTCCAGCGTACCAAACTCGAGAAATATCACAAATAAATTAAATATTAATTAAATATATTTATTTATTATCCCCGAGCTACAGATCTAGTGTTATGATTGCTTCGGGCTTTATGCTTATTAATTAATAATTAATTTTCAGAGTAATAACTGTCAAGTGCTATTATGTAATTAACTTTTTTGTGTACTTTCATAATTTTACATATACTTACCATACAATTCATCATATTCTCTTCATACATGCCTTTTTGTTTCGATGGCATTTTATTGCACCTTTAGTTATTGTTTTATTTATTTGATCGTGATCGTGAGTCTTGGTCTGCAGGACTTCTTTTACCTACAACTTACGCATTATGTATCTGGTTCGTCAATCTCTCTTCGCTCATCCTTTCAACATGCCCAAACCATCGCAGCATGCCTTTCCTTATTTTTGTCCCTATGCTTTCTTTTATACATACCCTTTTGCGTATTCCGTCATTCCGTATGCGGTCCGTCTAAGTGACGCCGCATATCCGACGCAACGACCTCATTTCTACTACAACTCTACTCTCATGCGTATTCTCACATATCCACGTCTTGCTTCTAAACATAAGTGTTGGTACCACCAGCATAGCATTGTGTATGGCGAGTCGAGCTTTGTAACTGACATTTTTACTGGCGATCAGTGACCCAAGAGCACCGTTAACACTATTACTTCAAGAGTATCCTTACTACATTTTCCTGTATTCTTATTTACTAAACTAATATCTTAAGCAGCTTTTAGGCTGTAATTATAAATGATGCCGTTTCTAATAGTTATTTCTTTCTTACAGATACATGAAGTACCTATATGACTATGAATGTGACAAGAAGAATTTGTCAACCCGCTCCGAGCTGGACGCAGCTATCGAAGGAAACAAGCGAGAGGGAAGACGTGCTTCGGGACAATATGATGCGCAGGCTGCTTTAGCTATGGTAAGTTAATAAAAAGGGAAAAATACCTTCAAGTCAAGGCCACAGTTAGTGAGCTTTTTTTTATATAAAAACAGGATTTATCAAATGGATAAATATATATATTTGCAATTTTATTTTTTTATTTATTAATAATAGGGTCGCCAATAGTGCTAACAGCTCCCATGCATTTGTACCTAAGGCTAAATCAAAAGTCTGATGCTGCACCTATTATTGGCGACGTCCACCTGATATAAAAGAAACAGGTTAAACAATTATCAAGTCAACAATGAACTAAAACTAAAATAATTTAGGAACCAAAATTATTTAAATTCTAAAATTACTTAAATCTATAAATTGAAGTACAATGAACCAAATTCCTAAAAAATAAATGTAAAATGTACCTAAAATACTAAATACAAAATAAACAAATAATAATAATAATAAAAAATGCTAAAAACAAGACAATAACGAATATAATCACCAAGGAATACAAACCCAGATTTTAAATAGACAACAATACACAATCACTGTTTTAATAAAGACAGGATTTAATAAATAAATATAGGTATTTGCAATGAACAATAAAAACCAAATGTGTAGACTTGGTAAAATACAAGACATTCATCATCATCAGCCTGTGTCTCTCCACTGCTGGATGTAGGCCTCCCCCAAGGCTCGCCACTTAACGCGAACTTTCGCTACCCTCATCCAACCCCGACCAGTGACCTTCTTTAGGTCATCTGTCCATCTAGCGGGGGTTCGTCACACTCTGAGTCTTCCCGTACGTGGTACGTAGAACACAGATCATATATCTAGACATATTAAGTATTTTAATATATTGATAATACCAGCCTGTTAATAGCACTTCAAATTTGACAAACCCAGATTTGGGATGACCCAAGACTACAAACATGCTAGAAGAAAAAAATAAGAGTTATAACGCTTGGATTATATACCAAAGACTGGTTATGTCAATCATCCTGCAAAACTTTGACCTTACAGAGTTCCTTCTTAATGTTTTAATCAGAATAAATATCTTTTGCAGCCTCAACTCCAACGCGGCGGTGTACCGGCATCTCTCGTCCAGTTGTCCCAACACATGCAACCTCTCTCACTCTCTCTAGGATCAGTGGGTGGGGTCCCTCGACTCCCACCACTTCCACCACATGCAGCCCACCTCACCCCACATGAGCTGGAGTACCGCATGAGGGAGTACATGAAGCTTATACAGCAACAGCAACGCGATTTCAGGAGAAATGGTGAGTTTAACGTGGTTTTACTAGAAATAATACTCCGCATTTCCATAACATTCAGATTCATTTACTGTATCGGCTGATCGCCAGTGGAACAAGCTTCCACTGACCATCAGACAAGCTCCTTTTAAATAGCACTGAATACTTTATTTTTAAACAACGATGTCATCCTCCGCGATTTGCGGATGGAAACTCTGAAAAAATTCGTGCGTCGATATTCACACGGGCAGAGAGGTCAAATTTACCACTCGTGAGAAATTTGGCACTCTGCACGCTAGACCTCCCGACTCTCCAAGTCGCATGGAGCGCGATTTGATAGCCTGCAGCCCTATTCTGTTAATTAGTCGCAAACGTTATTATTTTTTATTAGATTTCGTTATTTACGCTAGAGCTTGCGTCATAATTACAAAATATTATTCAATTCTCAACTCTATAAGCGCTCGACCTTGACAGCGGCCGTGCAAATATCAACTTTAATATATTTAACTGATTCCATTATATAATGTTTGTCCTTAAGTAACAGAACTGCTGATTACGTTAGCATTACCATAATATATATAATAAATAATAATGGCTATACCATAATTTTGAACTAAAACTGATGCCATAAATATTTTTTCCTTAAAACTAGGTACTTAAAATTATTTCATGGCTGTAAAGAGGCCGTGTCAGGTTATACACTAAAATAAATTACGCATGTTAAGTTAATAATTAATTCGTGGCTCTAAAGAGGATTACAATCTAAAAATACATTAAAATAGTATTATAACTACAACATTTAATATAAAATATAAATATATTTATAATACAGTTACATAAAAAGCTTTCAAACATTTTCTGGAGGCGATGCACCGGTTGTCGAATAGATGATTGGCGTTGCGAATTATTTTTTTCAGGCTGGATATTCTGCTATATTTTCTTTTTAAATTCTTACTTATTAAATTATCTTCTTTCTTCGTCAGTTCTACAGCATATTAATTAAGTATATCTTTTGTTTACAGGTTCTGAATCTCCCCCTGGCAGTACTCCGAACATGATGTCCCCGCGCGACGCTCTCAGTGCTCTCGATGTCTCTCGCCTGACACTCTGGTCGCTCTACAACAACAACAACAACAATCAACTGCCCGACCTAGAGCCACAACGGTATGGCACCAAGAGACGATCCTCTATGTGAGAACTATGGGCTAACCCCCCATATTTATTAGTTATATGCTTTATAATAAAATAAAAAATAAAAATTATTTACAACTGCTCAGTTAGTCTAGCGGCACTTAACGTCCGTGGATATTGACTCAGAGGTACCGGGTTCAATTTCTGGTCGGGATACAATATATTATTTAACTTATTTGTTATACTTTTTAAACTTTCGCGCACACTCATAATAGATTTTTATAATTTTAACGGGTCTTTACGCGATTTACCTTAGAGACATATTTCTCCCGACGTTTCAGCCAAGTTGCATTGGCCGTGGTCACGGGTCGACTGAAGCTATGCGGTGTAGTCTCGTACATACTGGGCGGCAGATGTAAACCTACCCACTTATCACTTTAAAAGTTTTTAGAAATCACGACACACGACACTTACAATATCCTTGGTATATCTAAGGTAAATCGCGTAAAGACCCGTTAAAATTATAAAAATCTATTATTTGTTATATTTCTCGAGTTAAGTACAACCATCGATGTATATAGATAGGTCTATTTAATACAAAACCTCTAAAAACGTGCCGCTTGCCAGACTTAGCCAGTCTTTGCCTTGGCCTTGCGTCAGAATAGGTGGTCTTGGTCTTTCAGACCTTATATTCACCTTGGTCTTGCGCAAGAGTCTCGCAAGACTCTACTTTATATTATACTATATCTGTCTGCAAACTACTATCTCGATAACTACTGGTCTGATTTTCTTGAAATTTTAAATAGTTATTTATTTAGTTATTATCCGTGTCTACGTGGTCTATTGGTTAAGTCCATGGATTTAGATTTGGAGGTACCGGATTCGATTTCTGGTCGGGACACAATCATTACAGCCCCTAGAACACAGCGTCCTAGACCTCCAATGTTCACTGTTGTCATAGGCCTAGGTATATATCTGGAGAATATGGCCTAAACTCGCCACGCTGCTGGCCAGACGGGTTGGCGTTGATCTGATGTAAATTTTTAATAACAATTTATTAACGATTCCACAAGTTGGTTTTAGTGGAACCAGGACCAACGGCTTAACGTGCTCTCCAAGGCACGGGAACGGTGGTGTTGTAAATCTATGACAAATGTACGTAGAAAAGTGTATTTCTCATTGGTACATGCCGTGGGTTTGAACCGACCTTTGTAGAATTACTGATATATCCACGTCCAATAACCATATGTTGTACATGTCGCATGCGTTCATGTCAATAGGCATTTTTTTACATATCTTCCATAGTTTATAACATCTTTCTTTCTTACAGAGAGGCATTAAATCTCAGTGAGAGTCCAAACTCCGGAGTGTGTATCAAACGTGAAGCGTGTCGCTCTCCGCCGCCGCCCGCCAAGCGCCGCACCCCGCTGCCGATGTCTCCCCCCGCGCCGCCGCCCGCGCCCGCCAACTCGCATAGCAACCACGTGAACGGGACCAACGGCGCTGCTTTCAAGATCACAACCAGAGGTATTTATGCACTTTAAAACTTTGCACACATGATTATACTGTCACATTTAGCAATAACATTTAAACGTAGTGAACATGGGAGTTCTTCGCGCCATTTTGCGTGGACATGTCAAGTGCAAGTTTTTGTTTTGTAAATTAATTTACTGTGGATATTATTGGTCAAAAGTAGTGTTGTTTTGTTTAATAATGTGCTACAATGTGAATAATTATGGAAAACGATAAATGGGGTGTGTCACTAACTTTTTATCACGATAGATGGCGCATGATAGATGGTATCATCTCATTCATCATCCATCGGGAGAAGAGAACCAAAAAAAAAAAAGTAGTGTACATGGGCTACTACGCAAATAAATGACGAAGGCATTCTACATAATAACATGCGAGTATATCTAGAATATTGAACATTTTTGAACTAGTCTTTGACATTAAATACCACGTGTAATTGTCAAAAAAGAGCAAATATTTATTAGGCTTCAAATGCCATTGGTAGAACCTCTTAAAAAAAAAAAAAAAAAAATTAAATTCATCCGAGAAACATAACATTATTAATTAATCTCGCTCGCAGCCGAAAGACGAAATAGAGAGAGAAACAATTACGTAAGTCAACGTTCGCGCGATCGTCGACCTCTCGCTACGTACTTGTTTAGGATCGGTATGAGTGGCGATATTTTTAGGATAACTTCTCTGCGTCGTAACTTAAGATTTTATTACTGAATAATTAAAATAAAAAATACGTACTTCATTAATTTTATTCTAGATTATAATATAAAAGTATTTACTCTTTAACAAATTCCACGCAATATATAACAAGATGGGACAAGAAGCCAAATGGCAAGAGAATAGCTAGGACAATCATTTCAGAATCAATGGGGTGTATCACTAACTTTTTATCACGATAGTTGGCGCATGATAGATGGTACCTAATATAACTGTCAGTTGCATAGAAAACTTGTATTTTTATTTCGAATTTTATTATTTTCTGGATATTATGCCGAAGTGAGAAGCTTTTAAGTGTACATATCGAGATTTCTAAGCGAAATCAAAGATATGGTGATCTCAAAATTGCCGTTCTATTAATAAAACCTTTTTTCTTTTTAAAGACGGTGTGCGCTTTCTTAATTCGTCTTTTAAGATAGGTAACGTTAATTTTAAATACATTTTTCTGTTATAAAAATAAAAAACTACAAAAACATTTAAAAAATATACTTTATAGGTGTAAAACAAGGTACCATTGCCGCTAGCGACATCTACACAAAGCTTTGCCTGATACACCCTATTAGTATATAACAGTGTATTGCTGGTTATGGTATTGTTCGACGTGCACTTTCTAATTGATTTACTACGATATGCCCAATGCCTGCTCTATCTCAGACTTGTCTTTATGTCATTATAGCATATTAACATTGATCAAGAATTAACTTTGAAAATCAGCACAAAATAATCGTGTGCTGATATTTCCGACAGTACGTTTTAACTACGGCCAATGTGTTAAAAGGACGTGTTAAAATGCAGAGAACTGTCGAGACAATTTATAACTTATGTTTAAATGAATTAGGTTGATTTTGTGATAAATATTTAATAGCATTTATGTTATTTTAATTCTGACCAAACGCTTTGTTTGTTGTAAATTATTAATAGAAAGAGATAGCATGTACGTAGAGGTCTGCTTGCCATTTATTATTATGTATTTTCTATGATTTCCTAATAGTTATAATTGTTGTTTCAGGTGATGCCAACACAGGAGACCAGCAGCTGGTGGTATCCATAGAACTGAATGGAGTCACATACGAAGGCGTACTGTTCCCATCTCAAAATGGAAATCCTACAAACACACAACATAGGCCAATGGTATCTTAAGTTTTTTACACTGTGACGCCACAGCGTAGAAAAAAAAACAAAGGCATTAAATTAATTGTATTTAATATTACTAGCAGAGCTATTTAGAGACGTAACAAATTTTCTTTAGGATCTTGATTACTACTAGGCTTGTAGTAATCGAGGCTGTAGGCTCGGTGGTAGCTCGGTTAGTTCGAACCCCGGCATGTACTAAGGAGAAATACACTATTCTTACGTACATTTGTCATACATTTACAACACCACTGGAAAAGTGCCTCGGAGAGCACGTTAAGCCGTCGGTCCCGGTTCAACTAATTTATTTTTATTTCTTTAAAAGACATCGCGTCAATATCGCTCAATACGTCGGGTATATAGCGAGGGAAAACCGCAATAAATAAACTGCAACTTCTGCCCCATTTATAGAGACATATTTATCGTTTTCCATAATTATTTACAACCGGAACTAGTTCAAAATTTTGCCCTTTACTTCGTTTTATTCTATTTAGACTTGTAATAGCGAGAGAGTGGGAGCGACGAACGGGAGCAGTGAACGAAGCTTGTTAATCGGTCACTCAACGAGAGCATCTCTCGTTCGCTTCTTTGCCATTAAAGTTATGGATGTTGGACATAACAGAAGAGAGATCACGTTTCTAATTAGTTCTGGTAATTTTATAATTATAATTAATTTAAACGACAAATCCATCAATGCAAATTAGTTATTTACTGTCCATTATTTGAGTGTCATTTTTGTATTTTAATGTTGGATTTTTCTTTAAAAATTAAGATGTGAAATTAAGATCTGAGTGTGGTTTATGTCCTAAAAAACATTAATATAAAAGAGACTGACGTTCGACATTTTACATACATTTATCAAGCAAATAATTTACTAAATAAAGATTTTATTTCATAATACAAATAAATAAATAGGTAATTTAAATTATTTATAGACAAAACCTAAAATTATATCTTTCTATATAAAAAATCCGAGGGAATATCTTTTTGGTTATAAGTCAAATAGATAATCTTTATTTTTGATACCCTATGAAACGCATAAAAAAGTTGGTAGTCTATCTTTGACTTAATTGTCGAAAATAAGTACAAAATAAATCTACAAGGCTACACGGCTGAAGGACTAGTTTCCAATGCCTTAATAAATTAGGAAAATACTGCCCCTAAGATATTCAAGGATTTATGCTGGGTTACTGAGATCACCCAGATATACATTTATTACATCTTCACTTTGATATTGCATCAAGGGAATAAAAGTTGGCTTGTCAGTTTAATAGTTTGAATAAAATAACGGCAAAATATGTAGGGGCAACGATTTTCATTTTTTATAATTTGTAGTTTGAATGGGTGTAAAGTGTGTAAAGTCACTGCCTAAACGAAATTAAAAATAACATTGTCATGTTGTTTTTGGCGCGAAATTGATGCTCTTTCGAAGGCCTTTTTTAACGTATTAATTGATACTGATTTTTGTAAATATAGTTTTTATGTAACTTATTTATAGTTTGTTTAGCTCTTTTTAGTCCCTAAGTACGGTTATGGGTGTGAAAGTGTAAAGGAAAACTTGTAAATAATGTTTGAGGAAATGCTGCCATTTTGTTTCGTGATGAAATCAAACAAATGATGTCAGACGCTCGCCAACCCTTCTGGGAAACGTTTACTTATCTTAATTGTAATTAAAAAGCGTTCGTATTAAATTTTTTTTACCAAATAAAAATGGCGGCGTAATGAAATTTGGTATTTTTAGAAGGCGTTACATGTCGTCTCTTTACTTATTTTAGTCAATGGGGCGTATCAGGCAAAGCTTTTTGTAGATGTCGCTAGCGGCACTGGTACCTTGTTTATACCAATAACGCATCATTTTTTAAATGTTTTTGTAGTTTTTTTTTTTTTATAACAGAAAAATGTGTTTTAACTTAACGTTACGTACCTTAAAAAACCGAATTAGTAAAGCGAACACCGTCTTTAAAAAGAAAAAAGGATTAATTAATAGAACGGTATTTTTGAGATCAACATATCTTTGATTTCGCTTGGAAATCTTGATTTGTACACTTCAAAGCTGCTCACTTCGGCATAATATCAAGAAAATAATAAATTACGTAAGAAAAGTAGAAGTTTTCTATGCAACTGACAGTTCTGTTAGGTACCATCTATCATGCGCCATCTATCGTGATAAAAAGTTAGTGATACACCCCATTCTCAATATAGTTTTTTATTGAAATATATTTCATTTAGTTTATGGGATTTTGAAAAAATGCCAATAAAATAAATATTGTGCATAATCAAGCCTAAGTTGAATACGTTAAGAAAACGACCAGCAGCTCCATTCTGGTACTTAGTCGCAAACGTTATTAGTGGATTTCATTATTTGCGTCAGAGCTTGCGTCATAATTACAAAATATTATTCAATTCTCAACTCTATAAGCGCTCGACCTTGACAGCGGCCGTGCAAATATCAACTTAAACAGCGTGATATATATATAGGTAACGGTTTACATTATATAACGTTTGCGCTTAAGGAACAAAATAGGGCTGCTGCCCTAAGAACTAAATTGAAATAAGGTCTTAAAAAATACTCGGAAATATTTTCATAATGTATTTAGATGGTTATTACGATTGTATAAAGCTAATAAAAAAAAAACAAAAAAAATCGAGTTGAATAGCGTAAACCATGTGTTTTTGATCGATGTTATGCATATATTTTTTTTATGTGTTGTAAAAAAAAAGCTAACTTATTTATTTTAAGCTGATTACAATCGTGATATCCAATTAATAACCTCTCATTTTTTTTTCTAAGCATTTTTTTTTTTAATATGCGTTTGATAAATTTTTGTATAAGTAGGTACAGCAAATCCTTAATAAATATTAATGTCTGATATTTAAATGATATATTTTTTTTTTTTTTTTTTTAATTTATCGGATACATGGATATACGTTGCAAAATGTTGCTTGATTATTTTTAATAAACTCAGCGGCACCATTAACCAACTATAATGTTTTTTATTACTCTGGATTTAAATAGTAAATTAAAAAAAAAAAAAAACCACGCTTTATCGTTATAATCATCACAGTCATCCAGACCTGCACTGTTGGAGATGACTATCAGAAATTTCTGGTGAATTTGGCCTACACTCGCCACGCTGGACGGGTTGGCAAGGGTCTGATGTATTTTTTTTTGTAGTGACAATATATTAACGACTCAAGTTAGTCTAATACTAATTGAACCAGGACCGACGGTTTAACGTGCTCTCCGAGGCACAAAAACGGTAGGCTAAATTCTCCAGAAATATCTGGAGGTCTAGGATAAAAAAAATAAAAAAAATATTTGTTGTTGGTTAATTGTGCGTCTGAGTGATATTTACTTTTTTTTTTGTGTATATTTTTACAAATGTATTCGGAATTTTATTTCGGTATTGTATTTTAAACTAAGATTTTTTTATTTATGTGAATGGAAAACGGATTTTATTGTAAATGAAAAAAATTTGGTTGAGTTTTTATTTTTTATATTTTTTTGATATTAACGCTTAGGATAAAGAGTAATTTAGATTCCCATGTAATTTTAAGATTATAGAATTAACGATTTTTTATGGCTAGTAATTGAAATTATTAAATGAAAAATTACTATTTGTTGTGCAATTCGATCTAAAATGCGATTTTTCTTATTAAAATAAATTAGCAATTAATTTAATCTATAATCATTATTTAAATTACATATTTGTAAATATAATTTTAATTACAAAGTATTTTTAATTGTCACAATAATAATTTTATTAATTTTCACGTTTAATGTTTACTACTGTTTTATCATTAAAGTAAAAATTATCGTCCGATTTAGAAGACTTTTGCGCCCCACTCGGTCGCTTAATATTTTCAAAGATTTTTCAAATGTACTTTTAAGAAATCAACCTTCTAGGAAATCAAATTACGGACTAATTTGGACATATTTTAAGATCTGGAGATAGGCATCTATTAAAGAGTTTGTCGTTGGCCTGACTTTAAGCATCTCCAGAATATCGCTCCGTCTTGCGCTCGGCCCCCCAACGGGAGATCACTCCTAGAGAAGTGCTCCTGGAGATGAACTGAAGTAACCGAACCCAGACCCCCTGGGTTCGTGAGCCATACGGGCGTTGTTATACCAGTAACGGTGCCCAGCACTAAAGGTACATGAATAACCAGCGGGTGATTACTCGCTGAGATCCTGCCGGGGAGAACGGGGGAATGTCCCCATCCCCAACCCAGGCTCATTAGACATCCGGGTCTGGACGACCCCACTGACTGTATGTTACTTTCACTAACTGCCTCCGTGGTCTAGCCGAGGTTCGATTCTTGGTCGGGACACGAAAATATTGATTAATGTAAATAAATACATTTAATTTATATGTGATATTTCTCGAGTCTCGCTGGAGACATCGACGAGCTTGCCATTTGTCATGATTGGCCTATAGTAAAGTTGGCTAAATGTGAATGCGTGGTTTCTGACCACCCCGAAAGGGAAACGGTCGTGATGATACTTTTTTTACTTTCATATACCTAATTTTAGACAGAGCGAAAATAGCAAAAAAAGTTAACTATTAAAATCGTAACCAGGGGAGTCCGCAAATCGCAAACAACCTCGTAATTCTTATATCAAAAACAACACTCAAACAAAAAAGTATATTCTGTATAGCTCCAAAAATCTACAATCAAATAAATGATAACATGAAGTCACTACCTATATAACGGTTTAAAGACACTGATTTGTAAAAATATAAAAAAATGTAAATATGTCTACTATACTTAATTATTTAATTTTCATACACCTATAGGCAAAACATAGTGTACCCATTTTATAACCATTGTACCATCCTATAAAATTTATAACCGTTGTCCTCCTCCTTAGTCGGTACCCCACTGTTGGGGATTATGACTCCGTCGCAGTCCATCCACTAGCCGTTTCTAGTGGTTGCGGTCCTCGGCGCAGTGGATGGCTTGGTGTACTGGGATGTTTAGGTGGTCAGTCACCTGACTGGACCATCCTTTGGGGCTTCTTCCTCTTGTTCTTTTACCGTCTACTTTTCCCGTTACTAAGAGTTTTTCCAGATTGTCGGCGCCTCTTCTAGCAATGTGGCCAAAATATTGCAGAATTCAGGTAAAGCAGACGGCAGAAAGTCTCTGTACCTTAGCAAGTTTGAGCTCTTCGAGCACGGAAACTAACGTGCGGTCCAATGAATATTAAGCAGACGACGCCAGCACCACATCTCAAATGCATCAATTGTTGCCCTATATTGCTTTTATAGTCCACGTCTCTGAACCGTAAGAATATGGAGAATACGAGCGTTCTGACAATGTGGATTTTTGTCTTCCTGGATACGTTGTTATCTCTCCATATTTTGTCGAGCTGGGTCATTGCTGTTTTAGACATTCCAATTCATTGACGAATCTCACTTTCGCAACCTACCTTATTGCTGACAGTAGAGCCGAGGTAAAGGATATGTAACCATTGTACTATCGTATAAAATGCCTATGCTTTAAAGAAATATATTAATTTTAATATGAATAACGATTTTTCTCTATTTTACTTAACCTCCAAAAATGTCTGTGATTTTATTCCCTGGACATATGGATAAGACTAAATTTCTCAAAGTACACAAGACTTGAAAAACCTATGAAAATATTCGATTGTGCGAGCGAGTGAAATGCACAAGTGTCAAACCCTCTTAAGTTATCTTGCTGTTAATTTGTATGTGGAACTGTCAAATTTAATATCTATCGCTTAAAAAAATCCCAACTTCAAATCTTTGGTTCTGATTAGTAGAGATCGAATGTTGGCATTCTTTCCGTACAACGTCAAATGTAAAAAAATCCAAATAAATATATACAGTAGAGAAGTAGGTTTTATAACAAAAAATATTGATATTTATGCCCTAACTGATTTAAAAACGTTCCCACGAAAGTAATCTAAATCGCAAAGTCTATTAGTTTGAAGTCGCGTTTGATTGGTCCCTTCCAATGTTGGTAAAGCAAGCGGAACGTTTTTAGACTCCGTTTTGTATTGAATATGTATATTTAAATAAAACAATAAATTAATATAAATATCTTTCAAAGTAGATTCTTTTTTGTGCTTTTGTAGACTGATATTAGGCTTATCTTATAAAAAAACCTAATTACAAATAATGTTAATTATTACTATTTTAGAGTAAGGGCCTGAAATAATGTCATAATGTCAAATTTTAACATCTGGGATAATCCATTGTGACCATTGAGACATTTGACTTCAGAATTTGTAAACTGATCAATCCCTAAAGCTAATGTCAACCTTATGTCCAATGTTTTTAAGATTATAATTGTGTGCAACTACGAGTACAAAAGCGCCACCTATAAACGAGTACGGGAACTTTTTTGCTTAATGGTCAGCTGAGCAATAATTGGATCAAACGTCAACCTTATAAATAGTGTTTTAAGGCTATAATTGTATGCAACTAAAATCGAGTAGAGAAATATATATATATATTTTTTTAATACTAGCACGACATGTGACCTTGCTCCTACCTAATGGTAAGTGGCGCGCAAGGTCCATGAATGTTAACAACTGAAATTAGACACTCATGACTGACATCAGTCCCTAACACTATGACGGCTTGACTGGGAATGACTACAATTCGAACTGCCTCCGTCGAGCGTCGAGTCCGTTTTTTAAGCAACTGTACGTCGAACACAACTCAAACCGGTAATGACTGTCATACACTAATTCATTCTGTACCAATTGGTCTAGCTTTGATTCTCCTACCGTTTGATTTTTTGCCCTGTCTAGTTATATATTTAATCTGTGGTGGCGTGAATTATAACTCAAAACGAAATTAATTTTGAAGTCAAATTATCATTTAATAGTCAAAATGGATTGTCCTATCTAGTCTTTGGCGGTTTTTGAGAACTATTTTGTGTCAAATATACAAGAACACTATCGACAGTTATTTTTTAGTTTTTATTATTGATTAATTTATTAAATGAAAAAAAAATCCAAATGGCGGAACGAAAACCTCTTTTTGAATTATAATTCATATTTTTATACATGTACAAATCGTCAATTGTACAATCGAATAATACTTAAAATTTTAAAAAAACTTTTTCTAAATAAAGAAATGCAATACGTGAAGCTGAATAATTATATTCTTAAAATAAATTAAATATTCTAGTGTTAGAATTTATATTATTCTTAATTTTATGCTTACGTATGCATTAAATTAAGCTTTAGATTATTATGCAAAATGCTTCTTTTTAAAAACAAAACCAGTCTTAAAAATGGCGTCACCTATTTTCAAAACATACTAAACAACCATTTTCTTTCAATAAACCGTTGTTATTACTTGGCCGTTAATTTATAATGTAAAAAATTTGCGACTTTTATTTAAAAAAATAAATAAGTTGTAAGACTAAAAAACTTTGCCAAAATAAAAAAATAAAGGGAAGTATTTCGCGCTATTTTGCGCGGACATGTCAAGTGCAAGTTTTTGTTTTCTAAATTAATTTACTGTGGATATTGTTAGTCAAAAGTGGTGTTGTTTAGTTTGATAATATCCTACAATGTAAATAATTATGGAAAACAATAAATTGGACTTTAAATATGGGGCACAAGTTGCAGTTTCTTTTTGGCGGATTTCCCGCGCTTAAACTCCCATATTATACACGACGAGTTTGGGCTATAATTCCGCGAGTAAGTCCAAGAAAAGCATTAAATTCTGCAACAATTGGAATTTGTTGATAACTTCATTAACTCATAAAAAAATAAAGATATATTATGTCAGACTTGGCTGTATGGGCTAGACTCTTTGCCTTCCCTATCACCTCATTTACCATCAATTAAAGGGCGCCATTTTGAGTTACTCTTAGGAGTACCTAAGTTTCGCTTTATAGGGAAAATATAATGTAGTTATTTAGATTTACATTGACATATTAGGATATTAGATAATAATGTCAGTACATTCCTAATAATGTACAATATTTTAAGACAAATAATGGACATTTATTTTTTATACTAAATAACTTTCAGAAAAAGCAAATGACAATGCAACACAAAATCTAATACTATACTTAAATTAATACACGTTTAACATTTTGATGAGACGATTGGCTCAAATAACAACTATTAATCACTTGACGCCATATTCAAATGTTAAATATCGATCATCCAATTCATTAGTGGTAAATGAAAAAAAAAAAATTACAAAACATTTTTTTACTTTTTTCGAAATAATCCACTAATCAATTACAAGATCAATATTAAAGATGGTTTAACAATTTTGGATCCCTCTCGCACAATCCAATATGTTTAAAGTCCAAGTCTTGAGTGTACTTTTGTAGTCTATCAAATTACTACGAAATAAAATAACATTTTGACATTTGGAGATATACTCGTATTAATCATATATTTAATAATAATTTGCTATTTTTCTGTGTATATAAATTAACTACGTTCAAGGATTCAACTAATAAACAATCACATACAAAAATACTGCAAGAAACTGGCAAGCGGACCTCTACGTACATGCTATCTCTTTCTCTTAATAATATACCTACTACTAACAAAGCGATCGGTCAGATGGAACATAATAAATATTAAATATTTATCACAAACTCAACCTAATTCATTTAATCATAAGTTATAAATTGCCTCAACAGCCTCACGTTGGCCGTAGTTAAAACTTACTATCAGAAGTATTCAATTATTTTCCGATATTATTATTTGTGAAGTTTGGTACGCGCTGGAGACATCGACGAGCTTGCCACTTGTCATGATTGGCCTATAGTAAAGTTAGCTAAATGTGAATCCGCTTCTTTATAACCGTGGTTTCTGACCACAACGAAAGGGAAATAATAAATGATACTTTACTTTTAATTTTAAAGAGAAAGCAAAAACGGTGGTTTTCGTATTTCGTTCGTCAATTGGTCTAGTGTGTAGTGGTCATCTTTTCCCGCGCGACCTGTCTAAGGCCAGAAAAGCTAAAAAATAATTTGGTATAAAAAATAAATGTCCATATTGTATTTTGATTGGCCTGTCGCTGTAAAATGGCCATCTCTTCGCGGGTAAGAGTGTATGTTGTCAAACCAAATATTTCAAATTGTCATGTATTTCAACTTATATGTGAATTAAATATTATACATAATTATTCTGTGTTTTTATTTCTATGTTATGTAATCACTACGTACATCCTATTTTGGTTTTTCTAAGAAAAATCCTGATTTTCTGTTTTTTTTTAAACATAAAATGGTTTTTATTCGAAGTAATACTTATACAAACAATATAAAATAATTACAATATTAAATAAACTACCTAAATAATAAAATTAAAAATAAACTAAAGAAAACCTGAGATTTATTTATTCGAAGGAAATAAGGTACAATGATTAAAAAAAGAAAATTATTAATTAAACTAAAAACTTACATTTTAAAACAAATTACTATTAAAAAAAATAAACATAATTAATAAATAAAAATATAACTAAAATAAAGAAAAAACAAAATAAAAATTATTATAAATAAAAAATTTGCTCCAAATCGCTGCCAATGGGCAAAGTGCCAAGGATACTGGCAGCATTGCCACGTTGAATGGCAATACTGATCCTTTGGCCCAAATGTTGCCCAGCTCTTTTGTCTCCCGAGGTGTTGACGAGCTGTTTTGACAACGTCTTGAAAATCTCGTGTGCACTTGGTCCCCACGGCCCGAGAGTTTCAACTCCAAACGGCGCAAAAACACATCTCCCAATAAGCTGAGTGTATTTCCGCCGCTTGAGGTTCTCTGCTTGTAATGCAGCAGCGCCTGGGTTCTTAGAGGTCAAGGACAAGTGGGAAGGCGCCAAGGTATCCACACAGGTGGCATCCCACACTAAAGGCAAACCTATCCCCCATGAAACCAACAACACTCCATCGGGCCGCTTACCATCGTCGCGGGCCATGCCACTGGGTTCTAATATTGCTGGCGAACCCACAGACACAAGGGCCCAACGAATGACGTCATTGAGACAGGCGTGCCTTGGGATGCGACCTGCAGGAAAGGCCGTGGTGGCCGAGTGCCCCGACGTTGAAGAAAACCTTAAATTAAATAAACTAAAAGATAAACCTAATTTATATAAAAACTAAATACCTACAAATATCTTGATTATAATCTACATGTCATTTTCTGATTATTATTTCTGAATTGGAATTTTGAAAAAGATACCTACAGAGAAAAACATTTTACAGCTGTCATAGTAACTGTTCGATATTTCGTTAATTGAGTCGTTTGATTTAAATATTAGCGGTAACGCCTTTGTGCGCCGGCGCACTTCGCATCGATGACGTTCCATCGTTTCGACGCCTTCCACTGAAACCCCGATGGAGAAAACGTAAGAATCCCCATCCACAAACCAAGGCCCATTATGGTTAATGGTTGATGGTCCCTGTCAGCAATGAAAAACAAAAACGTGTGGCGCCATCTAGTGATAGTTTTGAAAACCATTACTACTTGTAGGTTACCAAAAACACAACGATGTTTCTTTGATAACCGATAGATGTCGTTAGTTGTTTATTATATTTAGTATTTTAGTTTAATTTAAAAAGTCGTTGTCGGCCCGACTGAAAGTAGTGTGTTCGCTAAAACTTGCTTATTCACAAAATTCAATACATTGCGATAATTAACGAACATTTCTGGTCAAATACTCCAAAATAAATAAACATGTGGCGCCATCTAGTGTTTGCCTTTGTAAACTATTACTACTTTAGCTTGCTAATATTACAAGTAGTGTCTATTATATCCAATAGATGGCGGTAGGTATTTTTTTAAAAATTGAATTTTTTCGTAAGTTTTTTTGGTCACCGGCTTGGTGACAACAGCCGAAGCTTTCTCAACTTTCTGTACGTAAATGAAGCAAATAAGAAAGTACGTATTAGTGAAATATTGGCAGGCTTCAGAGGTTGAGGTTATTTCGACAAGATGTATCCTTTTCTCTTATTTTTTTATACAAAACGTATATAGTCAAATGATTTGATTTCATATCTAGATAACTGTGTTTTTTTAGGTTTCAATAACAAGCTCGGGCCGAAATCAAATTAAAACTGCCTAAACAAAGAGATCAAAAATAATATAGGCCATGTTTGACTTGGCAAATTGTTACCTCAAAGCGTGGACGCTTTAAGGCTATCCAAACAGACGTTCGACTTGCGTTTTAAAGCTACTCGTACGATATTTGTCTTTGAAAAATAAATAACAAAATTACCATTAACAAAGCCCCAAAAAGTATTAAATATAATAAATTAGCTGACCCGGCGAACTTCGTACCGATTTTCACACAACATATTCCCAAAGTTTCATCCCGATCGGTCAAGTAGTTTTGAAATGCATAGGGAACATACATACACACAGACATTCATTTATATATAATGTAAGATATTTGTACAGTTAAAAAACAAAACAAATCATGATGACAAAAAAAATAATAGAAAAACCCAAAAATGTATTAAATGTAACAATTAAATTAATGTTTGAATATTACCTAGCAACTGGAATTGGACACTCATGACTGACTGACTTCAGTCCCGAACAGTATGCCGGTTTGACTGGACATGACGGCAATTCAAACATGAAACGTGTCGATACACTTTACTGGGTTAATTGGCACGAACGGTGGATACTTCCCCGCCCCGGCAGACTGGGAAAATTACCACATTTAGTATACATATACATAAGGTACCTAACTAAATGTTACATTTAAAATTAATCATATTATAATAAAAAGTATAGTAATAATATACATAAGTACATATGCGCGGTGGTGGCTTGGTTGTAAGAACCTTAAATTCTACTAAGGTCGGTTCAAACCCCCCCGGCATGTACCAATGAGAAATACACTTTTCTTACGTTCATAGATTTACAACACCACCGTTCCCGTGCCTCAGAGTGCACGTCAAGTCGTCGGTCCCGGTTTCACTAATACCAACTTGTGGAATCGTTAATACATACATTGTCATTAAAAAATAGTCTGCCTTCATGGTCTAGCGGTTAAGTCCGTGGATTTCGGAGGTACTGGGTTCGATTTCTGGTCGGGACACAAAAATATTGATTGATGTATAACATTTAATTAATATTAAATTTATTTGTGATATTTCTCGCGTTTGGTACGCTGGAGACATCGACGAGCTTGCCACTTGTCATGATTGGCTTATAGTAAAGTTGGCTAAATGTGAATCCGCTTCTTTATAAGCGTGGTTTCTGACCACCCCGAAAGGAAAACGGTCGTGATGATACTTTACTTTAATAATTTATTAAAAATTGACATCAGATCTTCGCCAACCCGTCTGACCAGCGCGGCAGCGTGGCGAGTGTAGGCCAAATTCTCCAGATATGTTCTGGAAGGCCCATCTCCAGCAGTGGAGGTCTAGGAGACTGTTCTAGTAATCATCATATAGCCATGGTTTTAATGCATTAGGCATGTATGATGCTAGTAATTGTTAAGTAATTGCAATTTACTTAACAGCTCCCGGTGTTTGTCATCGCCCATAAGGCTGTTTATCCACCTGCAACATAAAATATTATTTTATATATTTTTTAGTTTATTTAGGAATACAAATAATTGCACAGAGAGAGAATACTTAAATAGGATTTACAAATGATAAATCCAAATGGTAAAATAAATTAATGTAACCCATGAATTCTTTAATAATAATAATTATTATTATTATCCGACCTCGTTGCGCGATCTGTACTATTTATAAAGTACTCACCTATACGACATTTTGAAGTACCTACCTACCTGTACTTAGTCGAACGTAAGAGACGCGTGGTCGTCGCGACCAGAAACAACTAATTGGGAAAAGATTGGTTGTTCACCCGAACACTAGCGAATCCAGGTAGATGGTAGGATACTTAAAGCGTCTTACATATATTAATACTATTATATCCTATATACTATTATATATATACAGTGTATTTTGTTACTAGTTTACTATACGATACTAAAAGTTACACAATACAATAAAATTTCATTTTTTTACTAAGTTTGTATAGTTTGCTTGTTGACTACAATGGCTAACATGTTAAATGAATTGAACGAATTGATTGTGTTGTGGCTTGGTATCATCCTCTCCTTTTGATTCCTTCCACAACCATAATCCATAATAAAACTCACTATTTAAATAAACGCGAGAACGTAAGCTACAACACGGTAAATTCATATGGTGTATGCTTACGCCCTCTGGTAAAAACGGGTGGAGTTAGAAGAGAGTTCGGTTTCGTCGCCCGTGCAAGTGACACCGTATAATCAAATATTAAAACATTTAACTAAATACTTCTAATAAGCAATTTAAAGGACAATATGAACATTGAGCCGTGGTTAGGTGTAAGAATCGTTATTGTGCCGTGAAATCGTGACCTGGACTCCTGCCACGCGGTGTGAGTATCCTGTCTTTCCTATACTTTGTCCTGGTGTTTTCTCCCAGCTGAGTATAGCAGGTTTAAGTATCCCCTAGCTTGGATGCTGGCCCTGGAGAAGTAAATAAGCGACACAAAACCATAAATAACTACAATTCATAAACTATTTCTAAATTTCTCCCACGAACACACTACAAATTGAATTTATGAATGAACAATCAATTCAGTACCACCTACCGTCTACTGATTTGAGATTCAGTACTCAAAAATTAATTAATTAATTGTTATTGCTTTGTGAAACGCTTAATTAATAACATTTGTGTAAATGCCAGTTCCCTTCTTAATTATTTTTTAAGTTATTCTTAAGATATTTTTGCGATTTTTTTTAATTTCTTGCAAAACCTGTAAATCTTTAATTAAGTACTGACAATACGTTCGAGAAACTGGCTGTTCGACGTATGCTGTACTATTATGAGATAGACTTACTACGCCTTGAGTCAGGCACTCAGACACAATATTTCCAAGTGGATAAGCGGCTTACAAACCGTGTATTAGCATAATAATAAAATAAAGCTATTAATTAAAGTTGTCACTTTAGTTATTAAAGTAGTTAGTGTACTGTTATTTCGTTTTGAATATCTGTGCGACTCTCACTCCCGTTCTCTTCGTTCTTCGCACAACAACCAACTTTCTATACCTCTTCATTCTTCCAGCAGTTATTCGGATTCTCTTACCGTGTCTGCAGCTCGTCAATGGAACAGACTACCTCTATTTATCAGACAGGCTCCGTCTTTAAATATATTTAAAAAACTATTATTTTCACACTTCCTTAAAAAACAAAATGAATCATATTAGTATTTATTATATTTATTTATATAAGTATTATATAGATTGTATTTAGGTATATAGGTATTTGTGTAGGTCGAATTTATGTAATATGTATTAAATAAAGTATTTATATTTTTATGTACTTAGTTATTTAATTCTAATATATTTACATTTATTGTACAAATTTTTATTTTGTATATTTTGTGTGCAATAAATAATTTTATTATTATCATTATTATTTATTTTTTATTGTTTAAGGATATTCGGGTAAAAAATTGGCATTTGATATCATTGCAAATGGCACATACTTTCAACGAGAACAACAAATAGGTGGTAGGCGGACTTATGGTGGTATCCACCGTTCGTGCCGATAAACCCAGTGTATCCACACGTTTCGGGATCAGGCTCGAATTGCCGTCATGCGCAGTAAAGCCGGCATAGTGTCAGGCATTGATGTCAGTCATGTGTCTGATTCCAGTTGACATTCATGGACTTAGCTCGCCACTTACCATCAGGTCGGCGCAAAGTCACATGAAAAATTGCATTCTTGTATATTTTAATACACATCAAATGTACTGTTTTATAAACTACTTATATAGGAATAGAAAAAAACACAGTGTTCGAATTGTGGACGATGCCACTATATCTGGAACTCACGAATCCCTGCAGCTTCTCCGAGATGTAGCTTCTCTGAGCGTGTTCTACCGGCTAAACTATGGTGAGTGCTCTGAAGAGCTCCATAACCTAATTCCTTCCTCTCCATTCCGCAACCGAACCACACGCACAGGTCAGAATATGCACCCACATACCGTAGTCACTATCCCTTCGCGTACCTATAAATTTGGTGACTCATACATCTGTCGCACAATAAAGATATGGAATGCTTTTCCAGCTTCCACTTTCCTATAACCAGGAGTCCTTCAAGCGAAGTGTGAAAAGGCATCTAGTCAAGCCGGCATAGTGTTAGGGACTGATGTCGGACATAAGGGTCTGATTCCAGTTGCTAACATTCATGGACCCTGCGCGCCACTTACCATCAGGTGGGCGCAGGGTCACATGTCGTGCTAGTATATATATATAAAAAAAAGATACATATTTTGGACTGTGCGGTTAATACTTGCACGACATGTGACCTTGCACTTACCTGATGGTAAGTGGCGAACAAGGAACATGAATGTTAGTAACTGGAATCAGACACTCATGACTGACATCAGTCCCTAATACTATGTCGGCTTGACTGGGAATGACGGCAATTCGAGCCTGATCCCAAAACGTGTGGATACGCTTTACTGGGTTTATCGGCACGAACGGTGGATACTTCCCCGCCTCAGCAGACTGGGGAAATTACCACTATCAGTCCGCCTACCACCTACTAGATTATAGAGCTCTTTGGAACACTCACCGTGGTATAGCTTGTGCTCTTAATTGCAAATTGAATTAGGTGCTTCGTAATGATTAAATTTAAACGATTAGTTCATTAAAATGTGTTTTCATTCGAGTTCAATGACCGATTTCATCAACACGTACTTTATATCGAGTTTACAAAGCGACCTAGGGCGGGCGGGAACGGCAGGGCGGCGAGCTCAGTCAGTTTCGGCCCGACCGACGAACGGAGCGGACGACGCGGAAGAATCAAATCAAATCTCTTATTTTACGTAAAAATACTCAGAAAAAACGTAGATTATAGATAAAGTTGTTTATTTATCAGTTAGTGGCATCTTGCTGACATTTCAAAGTGTTTTTTTTTCGTATTTTGTGTTGTGATTGTGTTTTATTCGGATTATTTAAAAGGTAAGTTTTTTGTTTTGTTCAATTAGGTTAATTTTTGTTGATGTCTTTTTTACTTTGTCGTTTTAGCTAACTGTAAGACATGTTGTGTGGTGAAGGCTGTAGAACGTACATACATTTCTAGCTTAAATTTTTTCTCTAACATTATTTATCCTAAATTGTTATTTTGGTAATCAACAAGTGGCATATAAAGGACGCTTAACCATTTGCTTTTAACATAACTCTTTCTTCAATACGTCTTCATGATTTAGCGATTAAGACTGTAGATTAAAACGCGAAGGTGTTGGCTTCGATTCCTGGTTTTAGAACACTATTATTATGTTTTATGGAAGCAATTGACCTCAGCCACTAATGACCGACATCAGTCTCTATTGTGGCTTATCAAGATGCTTTTTTAAACTTCGCCTAATACTTCAGGTTATAGGAATAGGGAAACTCACTGGGTAAGAAAGCATTCCACATCTTCAGCGTGCGACAGATGTAAAAGTCTCCAAATGAGAATGCCTATTTTTCTTAGAGAAATGGTATCAAAAATGATTTTTGCTATATCTCTTAAGGTATTTAATTAATTTGCATGGTATAAAGGCAAAAAATAATTGACATGAAATGCTCTAGCCAACTAAATGTATTTAAGTGAAAAAAATTAAAGCCAAATTTGTGTAAATAGTTTTACAATTACCGCTTTTTAATTGCCCATTTTTAAAAGTATTAAAATGGATATAGTATGTTATCCTTAAGAGATAGGCATATGCCATCGTGGTCTTTTCTGTAGACCTATATAAGGTACACAATTCCACGATACATTATTTTCTTATATCTCAAAGGGTTTAGGCAGCGTTTGCGTTGAAACCTCCCAATCGACTTTTTTTTTTCTGACACCTCGAATTAATATTGCTAATGAATACATTAACAAATTATGTAGTAAAACCTTCCTCGAGTACCACTCTATCCATGGGTGAAAACAGCATGAAAACCAGACAGTCTAGGCGGAGAACTTTCTTTTATAATATGCAGTGATAAAGTACCTAATAGTATTCCAGGTTATAGAAATGGGAAAACACTGAAATGAATATTTTTTATACTGTGTGGAATTTATTAAAAATGAAATATTATTACATTACGAGTATAATTTAGAATAAAAATAAAGAACTAAGTATTTTAAATATTTAGTAATAAAATCTAAAGTTACGATGCAGAGAAGTTTTCCCAAAAATATTGCCACTCATACACACCCTAATCAAGTAGGTAGCGAGAGGTCGACGATCGCGCGAACGTTGACTTACCTAATTCTTTCTATCTCTGTTTGTCTCGGCTGTGAGCTCGATCAATTAATAACACTCCCCAGACTTTAGGTATTTATCACAATGTTCATCGCGATTTTCAGACGCGGTCTTAGTCACCATGCAGTAGTGTTTTGTTTTTCGGATAATGATTTTATCTTTAAAAAAAAGTTACCTTTTTTATTTTAAATAGAGGTTCTCATAATGACACTAGAAGCCTAAAAAAATATTTGTTCTTTTGACAATTACACGCGGTATAGCATCTTATTAGGCCGGTATAACGGTTGGAATTGGTGTTAGGTGAAATTGCAAATTAATGTATTTGCATAAGATAATGAATTGAACTAAATCGATAAAACAAATAGATGTTTGTTTTGATAAAATACATTCATTGACCTGATTTTATGTCCTGGGCATTCCTTGGTCAATATTTGTCGCCAAAGAAGTATTTATTTATTTATAAAATTTATTGCACAAAGTACAAAGGCGGACTTAATGCCCGAAGACATTCTCTGACAGTACCACTCTTCCTAGACAATAGAACTGCCAAGCAGCTAAAATTGCTTTACTGAGGAAAATAAACAAATGATGATGGCAAGAGACCTGATGGTATGACGCTGATCCCCAGGGAGCGGGGGCGTGTGGGATGCCACTTGTGTCGACGACAAAGCGCAGAGTCTGGCAAGCGGCGCAAATACGCATCTATAATCAAAGACTACGTTTGCTGTAGAGACTTTAGGCCCTTTTTTTTTTTTTTTATAGACGGTGAATCAATAAATCATCAATGATACGCCCCCTGCCTGAAGGGCCAACGCGGGTGAGTTCCTAGTGAAGCCCCAGGGCGCCTACGGACTAAAATCCTATAAACCGTCTCTATCTCACTGTTGGCCCTGTGTGCCTTTACAGCTAAGTCTGAGTCGTGGCTACGGAGTGAAGGCACTCGTTCGCCGCGTGCCTTTAGGCCCGTGGGGTCCAAGCGCTAAAACATTTTAAAAAAACATCATCCCTCGTCTAATTGTCTGCTCTGGTGACAAGAGGACTGGTTCTTTCCTCGCTCAGCATTGCGATTTAGCGAGGAAATGCGGCTAGCGATTTTGCCATCAAGTCGCGCGGATACGATTTATATTTAGGTTTTGTAAGTAGGTTTGTTTTGTTTTTGTTAAATTTTAGTTAGTAAATTAAACTAAAACCTACCGAGATAGTGCCATGGAGACAGGCAACATTTCCCACTTACAATACTTTGGCAGAAATAATTGCCTTCCTGTCTCTTGACTTTTCCGTCAGCCGTTTTGACAAATCCTTGGCCAGGCGCCTTATCTAATGTTATTTACTTTTATACTAAGTTTTTATAAAAAAGTTAAGTATTATCACGACTGTATCCCTTTCGGTGTGTGGTCTGTACTGGGTAACACGGGTCCAGCCATCGGTCAGGCGGTCTACTCTGCTACTTTGTCTAGAAAATGAGTCACTAAAGCTAGGATCTGCTAAAACCAACAAGTAGACAAGAAAAAAGGACATAACACGGAAAAAAAGCCAGGTTTTCCCTGCGGGCACGCTTTCTTCTCGCACTTCACTTTCTCGGAACTGTTTTAGGCACGATTTAGAGTCCAACCCGGCTTGGGAGCTTTCACACTAAAATCGCGGTGACTTTCGAACCGCACGGGCCGAGCGTAGATTTTGTACTGGCGCCAACTTGGGCGCCTCTAGTGGTAAATCACGAAACTACTCGCGATCCATAGACGATTCTACCAGGCTTGGTGGTAGAAATTTGGAATGAATGTGGATGGGATAAATTGGTGTAGGATCCTGTTGGATGTCTTAACAGTGTGGTTGGAAACCACGTCCCATTTTTTTTTCGTAAAGGAAGTTGATTTACTATAGGCTCATCATGACAAGTGGCAAGCTCTTTGATGTCTCTAGCGTAGTAATCGAGTAGTATCACAAATAAATTGTTGTGTTCCGAACAGGAATCGAACCCGGTTTAGCTCGGATTAGCCGTTTGGACAACTCCTTGGGAACCAGATGCTTGGCTAAGGGTCCACATGGGTCAACGACTAATTAATCCGTACCTTAAAAATAATTACCTACATTTTTTATTATTATTTTTTTAATAAATAATAAATAAATATTTCCAGACAGGTCACACAGCGCCATCTAGTTTCCGTGGTAAGCTACGAAGCTTACGGAAACTAGGTGGTTGATAAACTACTTTTTTTTTGTCATCCTATTTTGTAATATGTATATATTATACATATAAACACCCAGACCGAGACAAATTATACAATGTACAACATGCCCCCGGTGGGAATCGAACCCACGACCTCCCGAGTTCACGGCAACGTTTGTTACCACTAGACCACGGAGGCGGTCAAGACACTTTATGCTAAGATCTTGCAAATAGGAAACGGTATTTTCATTTGTTAATTTCCTGTTTATCTTTAATAGTCAATGGCGGAGAAAAGACAAACTTAGAAATGCTAGGCAAAGTCCAAACGATTCATAGATCTCCATCGCATAATGTGACGTCACGCGAATTAATTAAAACATCCTATTTGCATGTTCGTTATGGTTGAATGATGATGCGAATCAATTGAGATTCATTACTTGAGTAATTCACAACATGAGCATTATCATACTAGCAGAAATGTGGATACTGGCAGCCACTACATTTCAGCCCCCAACATTGAGATTTCTTCAAGTCATCTGTCCCACTCTTCGTCTTCAAGTACAAAGTCTTCACTCCAAAGCCTCTACTCCATTTGTCGGTGTTATGTCTGGCCCACACACTGCCACTTTAGCTTGCAAATTTTAAAAGTTATGTTAGTAACTTTGATTTTATTTATTTATTTAAACTTAATTGCACAAAGTACAGACCTAATGCCACTAGACATTCTATGACGGTCAAACCTTCGGGACAACGAGAGCAGTAAGTACATAAGGTAGGTGCAGTACTAAATAGACTTGAAGAGTTTTATTGCAGATAACATATACATACTTATTAATAATTACATACTAATACATACATATAACCTACATAAATAAAATATTAACAATACAATATAATATATACACAATACTATACCTACTAATGATAAAACGAATATCAACGTTTCGAATTGTATCCATCAGAGAAATACCAAACTGGCTGAGAGACTTTGAATTTATGAACCAGAACCGCTGTCTGTATCCACGTTTTTGCTCTGTCTTTCCTTTGTCTTTAAATATTGTGGTATGAGAGGATGTGCCGGAGTTTCCCGAATGCCGCAGAAGATAATTGCAGTGTTAATTTTGTAAAAATCTATTTGAAACGAAATAAATACATTTTCGATTTTGAGATATGTATGTAACAGTTTTCAAAGTAAATTAATATACAATATATACATACGAGTATTATTCTGTTTTGTAAAATAGTAAAGATGGCCTTATGAGTTAATAATATCCACGTCACTTATTTGTCGATAGCTCACATCCTATACTACGAAGATAAAATGTCGTTGACTTAATCCAAAGACCGGTTATTAGTAGTGGTGGGTCGTTGTTGAGTTTTTAAAAAACTGAAGGCAACAGTTTTTTGGAGAACGAAAAATAGTTGCAGATACGGTTTTGTTATGATGCGGCGGCGCCTGTTATTATCTAGCTATCTTCCGTCTATCAATTAAATTACAATTTCTTTAAGTGTTGATCCTAAAGTTGAATGCGAGAAAAACCAAGTGTTTGAAAGAAGAAGGATGACAACCGTGACGATAAAGATTCATGATGAAACTCTAGAACAAGTAAATGAAATTATATATGGATGGGAAGTATGATAGGGATGTTGAAGGAAGAGTGAACGCGGGAAATAGTGTCAACGGTGCCCTGGGGTCACTGATCGCCAGTCGGAATGTCAGTGACAAAGCTCGACTCGCCATACACAATGCCATGCTGGTACCAACACTTATGTATGGAAGCGAGACGTGGATATGTCAGAATACGCATGAGAGTAGAGTTAATGCAGTAGAAATGAGATCATTGCGTCGGATATGCGGCGTCACTTTGACGGACCGCATACGTAATGACGAAATACGAAAAAGGGTAGGTATAAAAGAAAGCATAGGGACAAAAATAAGAAAATGCATGCTTCGATGTTGAAAGGATGAATGAAGAGAGATTGACGAACCAGATATATAATGCGAAAGTTGTGGGTAAAAGAGGCCCTGGCAGACCGAGACTCACATATTACGACCAAATTATTAAAACAATAGCTGAAGGTGCGTTGAAAAGCCATCGAAACAAAATGGCATGTATGAAGAGGTTGCTGAATGTCAAAGAAGCGAAAGAGGTATGTCGTGACCGTGACAAGTGGCGCTCAATTGTCTCTGCCTACTCCGCAAGGGATTTGGCGTGAAGATATGTATGTTTAAGTGTTGGTCCTAAAGGTCTTTTGTGTATTTAATTATGTAAATTCATTTACAATGACTGTTTGTCCCATCATCATCACGGCCCCTAGAACACAACTAGAATTCACTGTTGGCGATGGGTCTTCCAGAAAATTCTTTTGGCATTATTGCAAATAGCACATACTTCCAACGAGAATAACAAATAGGTTGATGGTAATTTGTCCAGTCTGCCGGGGCGGGGAAGTTCTACCATTAGTGTCGATAAACCCAGTAAAGTGTATTCACACGTTTCGGGATATTGTTAGAGACTGATGTTAGTCATGACTGTCTGATTCCAGTTGCTAATATTCATAGACCTCGCGCACCACTTACCATCAGGTAGGCACAAGGTCACATGTCGTGTTAGTATAATAAAAAAAATACACTCGTCACGCTAGCCAGACGGGGTGGCGAGACTTTGGTGTCACTTTTTTAATGACAATTTGATGACGATCTCCGAGGCATCGATAAATAAATGACAAATGTGTGAAATAAAAGTGTATTTCTCATTGGTGTATTTCTCCGGGGTTCGAACCGACCTATTTAGTTTTTTTTTTTAGTTCTTTTCTCCCGATGGATAATGAATGAGGTAATAGGTAAGGCAAAGAGTCTAGCCCATACAGCCAAGTCTGACGTAATATATCTTTCTTATTTATGAGTTAATGAGGTTATAATCAAATTCCAGTTTTTGACAGAATTTAATGCTTTTCTTGGAGTCACTTGCGCATTGTAGCCTAATCACGACGGGTATAAGAGTTCACAGCGCGGGAAAATCGCAAAAAAATAAACCGCAACTTGTGCCTCAGATCCAATTTATCGTTTTCCATAATTATTCACATTGCAGCACATTATGTTGATCATCTGCATATTCTGGGCAAGGCTTTCTTTAAATTTTGTGAACAATTAATTATTTATAAGTTAAAATATTTGGATTGAATTATTATTGTTATTTTTTGTATTAATTTTATCATGATTTCGAATTGATTTATTTATTTATATACTTACTCACTTTTTATTCTAATTATTATTGTTTTGTATTAACTCTATTATTTCATTGATTTTATTGATGTAGAATTTTGATTTTATTTTATTATTATTATTTATTTGTCGTTTCTTTCTTTTTATATTAATTTTATACTGTATATAACTATTGTTAACTTAAAAGCTTTATAAATATTATTATCTGTATAGAAAATTAAAAAAATATATTTTTAATAAAAATGTATGTATTAATTATAAGATTGACTGCATGGTAAATTGGGCTTTACTGTTAAGCCATGTAATGTTTTAATAGTAAATAAATAAATTATACAATATGTCGCGTAGGACTGGTTTTTTTTTATAGCTAAAGCGTTCTTACAACCGAGCCACCACCACTGTTGGTGCCATAATAAAATAAAATAACATAATTTTGTGACGTAAATTACAGGCCATGCTAGGGGGCATATATCACATCTCGATAAAAATAAATACTTCAATGACGTATGTGGAACTGCTGATAGACTGTGGTAACTGTAAGTAGCGTTACAATATGGTATCTAAAACGAGACGACCTGGATTATGCAGGCTCAACTATACAGTATACCCACAGAGTTAAGTTTAGCTGATAACAGTATGGATGAACGTTTTACTTCCATTGACCTTGCAACGACCGGTCATTCGAGATAAATATTTCACTCACTATATTAATTTCCAAAAATACTGATTGTAAAAGCGTATTATGCTGTGAATGAAGCTTTCAAGGATAATCAAATTTGTTAATAGTTTAAAAAAAAAGTAAAGTAAAATCACGACCGTTTCCCTTTCGGGGTGGATACCACGCTTATAAATAAGCGGATTCACATTTAGCCAACTTTACTATAGGCCAATCATGACAAGTGGCAAGCTCGTCGATGTCTCCAGCGTACCAAACTCGAGAGATATCACAAATAAATTTAATATTAATTAAATTATTTATTTACAATATTAAATATTTTTGTGTCCCGACCAGGAATCGAACCTAGTACCTCCGAGTCTAAATCTTAAGTTTTAGTTTAATTGTTATGACATTAATTAGTTTAGGTTACTAGATATAACATTATCATTGATATAATATTTAAATTGGACATATATATATATATATATAGTTTATAAGTGACAACGCCTCTACAGCTGCTATTAATTTGTTAATTTTATTTAAATAGGTAATTTTAATTTTTTATATAAAATATATTTACAGCTTCATCTATCCAGCATTGGGCTTAACTGACTGTTCCTGGCCAACGGCAGCTCAATCCATCCAATATTCTTCATTTACTGTTAACCTATATATTTTTTTAGAGTTACATCATATATTTAAGTAAAAATTGTAACCGAGACAAGAAACAATAAAATAATAAACAATTAAGTTGAAGTTCGTTGGTGGGAATCAAATGCGGGATGCAAATTACCACGTGCAGTGGCGAGACTCGAAGGAGGCCTATATTCAGACAGGCTGATTATGAAATAAATTTATGTTCTCTTTTCAATAACCTATCTTAATATTCTGGTTTTGTTGTTATCTTTCTCAGTTAGAGAACGTTCATGAAAAAACGAAATCATTTCATATATATTGTGGTTCGCTATTGCAAAGTAACTTAGAACAAGCGATTGCCAAACTTAGATTTATATAGAAAATTAATTGATCTGTCTTGGAGTTCATGGGCTATCCTGTTCCAAAAGTGCGGGCAGATTTTCCCGCCACGGCTCCCTTAACGATACTATTAAAAGGGCTCTAGCCACCATCGAGGTTCCAGCTCTTCTAGAGCCTGTTGGAGTTATCCCAGATGATGGCAAGAGACCCGATGGTATGACGTTGGTTCCCTGGGAACGGGGACGTGCTCTGGTGTGGGACGCCACGTGCGTCGACACCCTCGCCGCGTCGCATCTCAGGGGGACAGCGCATAAAGCGGGAGCCGCGGCGGAAAATGCGGAGTCCAGCAAGCGGCGCAAGTAAGTATAATAAAAGATTACATATTTGTGCCGTTTGCTGTAGAAACTCTGGGCTCATGAAGTCCAAGCGCAAAAAAGTTTTTAAAAGACATAACACCGCGTCTTGTTGTCTCCTCCGGTGACAAGAGGGCTGGCTCTTTCTTCTCCCAGAGATTCAGTATTGCAATTCAGCGGAGAAATGCAGCCAGCGTTCTTGCCACCATGTGCTTAGTCTTAGTAGGAAGAGTAGAATCATTTAAAATACTTTTATTAATGGCGTTTCTTAATTTCCTGTAATAGGTTTACTTGAATAAAGATATTTTGACTTTGACTTTGTAATGTGGGGCTGCCTATTCGTTGTTAGGGAGACCTAAATTCTTGTCTGTGGTTTGAACAAAATAGGATTTTCATTACATTCTTGTACTTATCTATGCAATTAATTAATTGAATTCATTTGCAAAGGCATTGTTGTTGTCAACAAGCATACTATACAACCTTAGTAAAACAATAAAATTTTAATGTGTTGTGTAACTATTAGTTACCTGCCTATGTATCGTATGGTAAACTAGTAGTAGCAAAATACACAATATTTCTAAATAATACTATTCCTATATAGAAGCTATACTTATAAATAGTTATATATATATATTAATACTTATATATATATATGGCGCTGGTAGTCTACCATCCACCTGGCTGTTCGGTTGTTAGTTTTTTGCGTGAGTAGCCAATCTTTTCCCAATGGGGTGTATCAGGCAAAGCTTTTTGTAGATGTCGCTAGCGGCAATGGTACCTTATTTTACACCTATATCGCATCATTTTAAAAATGTTTTCTAGGTTTTATATGTTTATAACTGAAAAATGTATTTTAAATTAACGTTACCTACCTTAAAAGACGAATTAAAAAGCGCAAAAAGAAAAAAAGGTTTTATTAATAGTACGGCAATTCTAAGATCACCATATCTTTGATTTTGCTTAGAAATCTCGATGTGTACACTTAAAAGCTGCTCACTTCGGCATAAATCTAGAAAATAATAAAAATCGTAATAAAAATACTAGTTTTCTATGCAACTGACAGTTATATTAGGTAACATCTATCATGCGCCATCTATCGTGATAAAAAGTTAGTGATACACCCCATTAGTTACTATTCTCTTTGTTGTCGATACTGTGCGACATTGCGCTGCATATAATGATGTGTTAGGACAACGCATCGCAAATTACCACATTGCTTTGAGCGTTGTTGTAGAATTTTACCATGCAACGTCTCACGTATTGTGAAAGAGCCCAAAGGAAAGAGAACGATGCACACACCATTGAAGTTAGTTACTACGGATATTTTATTTTTATGTTTGACCAGTTACATTTTAAGTCAAAGTTCTCGCATTAGCATTTAGTATTTTTATCTACTATCTGATATGGAACTACACTCTGATTTTGATAAAGTTGAAAAATAGCTAAGATTTTTATTGAACGGTATTTTTTATATTGGTCACACTTAGTGTTGCCAATCTTGGTCCTGGTATTTCAGCACTTTTCGATATTGTTGTAGTTTTTTTTTAAAGACTAACATCGCGAAATGATCGCAAAATTATCAATGATACGACTCCAGCCTGAAGAGCCAACGCGGGAGGTCGCATGCCCGACTCACCGTGAGGCCCCAAGGCGCCTACGGACTAAAACCCTATAGTCATATATGTATGTAGTCCCGGTTCCACTATTACTAACTTGTGGAATCGTTAATAAATTGTCATTAAAAATTGACATAATATCCTCGCCAAGCCGTCTGGCCAGCGTGGCGAGTATAGGCCAAATTCTCCAGATGTATGTTCTGGAAGGCTCATCTCCAGCAGTGAAGGTCTAGGGCGCTGTGTTTTACGGGCTGTAATGATAATGAATGAATATATAGTTTTTAAATAGTCATCACAATTTCCATTAATAAATCCAAATAGAGAAAACTCACGTTACCATCACATGTCATCTCTTATCAAATGGCTTCTTGTGTCAATGTGTCAAATTGTATAATAAACTCTCTGTAGACACAAAAAACTTAGATTATAATATGTACAAAGACAGAATTAAAACTATTCTAATCAACAAATCATATTACACCATAGAGGATGCTTTAAAAGAGGAATATATTAGTTGACATTCTTTCATATTTTTTATTATTTATTATTTTAATTATGACATTTAGGTTACTTTGATAACAAACATAAGTTTTTTATATATATTTTTTTAGTTTTTAAGTGACAATGCCCTTTTACAGCTGCTTATCTTACATAGTGTAATATTTATTAATATATTTTGTGACATTTACTGACATCTAATTTAATAACGTAGGTTTAAGTAGTATAGTAACTGACTTTTACAGCAGCATCTATATTTAGGGAGTGTAAAATTTACATAGTCTTAATTTGGTAATGACGATGGCTATTCTTTGCACTAATGGTCGATCTTTTGCTATCCTTCCATGATATGTAAACTGTTGATTGTATAACTGACAAAACCAAGTGTACGTCATGTATCTTATGGTGAATAAATGAATTGAATTGAATTGAATATAAGCTTAAAATAATAATAATACTAATTTAACTTACTTATAGGTGCAGCATCTAGTTTCTGTCTAGTTGTAAGTAAAATCCATGTATGTATTGTCACTGGCACTGTTGGCGAACCTAATAAATAAATAATTCCATTAGGCAAGTTGGAAGTCAAATGTTATTTTTTAAATAAATGGCTACATCGCGGATGTTTCCTAGCTAATAAGTCGTTATAAAACATCACAAGTATTACGTTTATTAAAACCGTTAACGCATTTGATTACTCACACTCGCGAGCAATGTAAACGGGCAATGTGTAAAAATGTATAAAAAATTTAAAAAAAGTATCATCACGAAATTTTATTTATAGAAGCGGATTCACATTAAGCCAACTTTACATCATGACAGTGGCAAGCTCGTCGATGTCTCTAGTGTACCAAAATCGAGAAATATCACTAATAAACGAATTAATTTGATTGTGTCAGGAATCGAACCCGGTATCTCCGAGCCTGAACCCACGGGCTTAACCGATAATATAGAATATTCATTCAAAGAAACAAAGAAAATAATTAAAAACTCGAAAACTAGACACATCGGAAAACGAAAGTAACTGACATAACTTTTAAAAATAGCAAACTGAAGTGGTAGTGGGCTGGACACATCTGCCGCAGAACCGACGAACGATAGGGCAAACGAATAGAATAATGACCACGTACGGGAATACGCAGAGTGGGCCAACCCCAGATGAGATCGTATTAAGGTGCAAGCCTTGGGGAAGGCCTCCAGCAGTTGAGAGATGATAATGACATTTCCATTTTATGTCCAAAAATAAATAAATAAATAAATAAATAAAAAAAAAAAAAAAAAAAGACATTAAAAGATTCTTAATAAAAATTAAATTAAATATAAACTTAACCTAACTAAAAATAAATACTACTTATAAATAAAAAATGATGTCTAGAGACATCTCGTCAGAAATAGTCCCGAGGAGGCTGGTAACATTTCCCCTAAGGCTAATACGTTTGCAAAAACAAATTCCAACCTTCCGGTCTCCAGATTTCTCCGTCTGATTGTCGTAATTGAATTTATATATTTTATAACTTTAACGCCATCGTAAAATATTTCAAACGAATTTTGTTACCTTCGTTTTATTTATAGTAAGATTATTGATTGTTCATTAGCTAATAAAAATAATAAAATAATAATAAAAAGTGTTTATTCATTAAATAAGTGGTACTTATAGATAAAAAGAACTCTTTTACATTAGGTACACTATCAATTTTTGGTTTGATTCACTGATACCTATACCAGTTAACTGTCATACTGGTATCAGTGCTCTCCCCGTTACAGTAAAGATACATTTTTAATGTAAGTTTAGAGATTAAGATTACGCTTTCAATTCCAAAAGAGCAAGAGGTGGATGCAATCAGAGTATCAAAACGTTAGAGGAACTGGCTCAACTGGGTTGTAAGCAAAGATTCATTACAATGTATTACATATATAACGATGCACAAGAAAAGTAATGATAATAATATATTAAGTTAAGTTCGGTCTATATTTTATATATTTACAAAAAAAAAAAAAAAAGTATAATATGTAGTTTATCAACCATCTAGTTTCCGTAACACAAGCCTCGTAGCTTACCACGGAAATTAGATGGCGCTGTGTGACCTGTCTGGAAATATTTATTATTTATTATTATTATTATGTAAGTAATACCCTGATAGATCATTGTTTGTGTTGGCAGAAAATAATTAATATATTCGTAGTATTTGATTTAAATAAACAATCGATACATAAAGTAAATCGAAACATATTTTTTTACAGTTTTATAATAATTTTGTTAATAATCGAATAAATTTCATATATAATATATGGACAAACTATTGTATTGGATGTATAAACAACTAATAGCAACCATAGCTTGTTCATATGAATGTATTAAAATATTATTATAACACTAGCTGTTTTACCCGGCTTTGCCTGTGAAAACAGCGACTTGAAATAAATTTCATTGCACATTATTTCCATTACGCTATATCTCCTAAGATATTCATTTAATTTGCATGGTGTTAAGGGAAAAAATAATCTTTATGAAATGCTGAACCTAACTAACGTATTTAAAATGATAAGGATTAATACCGTATTTGTGTAAATAGCTTTCCAATTACCGCTTAATAATTGCCCATTTTAAGTATTAAAATGGATATATTATATAGTATGTTATACTTAAGAGATGCCATCGCAGACTTTTCTGTAGAACTATATAGGATACACAATTCCAGCCTACATTATTTTATTATATCTCAAAGTTTATTATATCGTTAAAAGCCCCAGACGGCTTATTTTTTTTGACACCTCCAATAAATATCGTTAATGTATATGAAAACTTAACAAATTATATCATCATCATCAGCCTGTGTCTCTCCACTGCTGGATATAGGCCTCCCCCAAGGCTCGCCACTTCACACGATCTCCTGCCACCCTCATCCAACCCCCACCAGCGACCTTCCTCAGGTCATCCGTCCATCTAGCGGGGGGTCGACCCACTCTGCGTCCTCCCGTACGTGGTCTCCACTCTAGAACTCGTCTACTCCATCGTTCATCGGTTCTACGACAAATTATATACTAAAATCTTACTCGAGAACCACTCTATCAATTGGTGAAAACAGCATGAAAATCGGTACAGTAGTTTTGAGTTTATCGAGAGCAGACAGACAGACGCGGCGGCGGAGAACTTTGTTTTATAATATTTAGTGATAGTGATAATATATTACTTAATAATGTATTGTATTTTCACCCTGTAAAATACTGTTTGCTACCACTTCAGTTTTGTATCGTCTGTATGAGGTATCGTCCTAATTAAACGCGAATATGCCATCATTACGGCAATTAGCGTCAACAAAATGTAAGCGAACTGGCGATGTTTGCGATGTCGCATTCAATTAGAACGATCTCTGATACATGAAAGATTTGGTGTCATGGTGTAAATAAATGCGGAAATTATTTTAAAAATACTGTAATTCTTGATTTTGCTCAGTTTGGTAAAAAGTCGTCTGTCAGTGTCATATTCCAATAATCTGTCAAATAATACAGTCGCCTAATATTGTCAGTCAAAAATGACAGTCTGTCAAAATTTAACAAGTTTAAAAATATCATCACATCACATCACAATGTAAGTAGGTATTATATGTAGTGTATAATATATATAGTATGTAGTATATGTAGTATTGTGTACATATTAGTATGTATATGTCTATATAGATATAATACTTAGATTTAACTTGAATTACCTTTTAATCTATTTAATGGTTGCACCTACCTCACAACACAATCGTTTTATTGTCCCAAAGGTTGGTTGCTAGAGAATGCCTAGCGGCATTAAGCCCGCCTCTTGTACATAGTGCAATAAAGTTTTTAAATAAATAAAATAAATAAATCCCCAAGAGTCCTAGACCTCTGTTTTTGGAGATGGGCCTTTCAGAAATTTCTGTAGAATGGCCTACAAACCAGCCAGACGGGTTGGTTAGGGTTATGTCAATTTTTATTAAGGCACAGGAATGGTGGTATTGTAAATCTATGACAAAATGTTCTTTCAACCGCCACCGCTTCTTCTTCTTATCTATCTATCTCCGGGGTAGTCATAAACCACGCTGATGCTAATGAAATAAGATGAAATGAAATATCGTTTATTTGCAATAAATACAGTACAGTGGTCACAAAACTTTACTCAGGTCTACTCACATATATTCTACCTGCAAGCAGGCGTGCAAATCTTTACTTACATACTAATATCATAATCACACTAAAACAAAAAACAATATTAATTAACATGTTTATCACTCAAGATACTCTTTTACACTATAAAATCTATGGTCCAGTAGCCATTTCGTCAGTTGTAATTTGAATTTAGGGCCCTGCACGCTGAAGCTGAGATTAATTAATTATAAAGATATAGTTTTAGTTAATTACCCCTTTTCATTGCTCATGAGTGTAATTTGCACATCGCTGCCCAAAATAGTTTATACGCGGTTTATCTCCATCATAACCCGCATCAGATCATACATATTTAAAAAAACAAAATATTATTAACTACAAAAATTACGCAAATCATGGCCTGAAGTTAAGACAAACATATATAAATAGGTACAGTCAAAGATTTGTAATATTAGTCATTATTAGCCTGTCTCTATATATTATTGTGTACTGGAGATAGGACAGCGCCTTTCCTCAATCGCACAATCACGTATTCTCACATTCTTTGGAAACGTGTCGCGGCGTGAAGATACATCCATTGAAGTTCAGGGAAAAGTCGATGGCAAGAGAATGCGTGGTAGGACTCCGATGAGATGGACTGACCAGGTTAAAGCAGCAATGGATCACTCCCTACATGAGTGCTCCAGGAAGGCTGCAGTTCGAGACGAGTGGCGACTGCTTGTTAAGCGTGCCACTGACACCAAGTGACGACCACGATCACTCTGCCAAGAGTGTAACGACTAAGAAGAATATACTTTTATCAACAGACCCTCTCTAAATGTGCTGATAGAATTAAGCTTTTTTTGTTTGTTTTTAGTAGATGAATGAGTAATGCTTGGCATATCTCTAATGGATATTATATTGAATTAATATTTAATTTATTTGTGATATTTCTCGAGTTTGGTACGCTGGAGACATCGACGAGCTTGCCACTTCTCATGATTGGCCTGTAGTAAAGTTGGCTAAATGTGAATCCGCTTCTTTATAAGCGTGGTTTCTGACCACCCCGAAAGGAAACGGTCGATGCCTCCAGCGTACCAAACTCGAGAAATATTACAAATAAATTAAATGTATTTATTTACATTAATAAATATTTTTGTGTCCCGACCAGGAATCGAACCTGGTAGACGTAGAATCTGTAATGTACATTTTCATGGAAATAAATAAATAAATGAAACATTGTAACTCAATTCATGTTTTGATCTACGAATCACCCAAATTCATATTCTTTAAATGTGTTTGTTCGTTCATAAAAAGTGTATTAGTCGTGTGTCGTTTCACCTTATCTCTAATTAGGCTCTAAGGCTTATGTTTGCCATGATAAAGATCTCATTGAAGAGCGAGTGTGTCAATTATAAATGCGCTGAAAATAGATTACATATTTTTACTCTTTACAATTTAACCACTAATCCATAAGAGATCTCCCCTCCCCACTTCCCTCACTCTTCTCTACGGCGTGTCCTGTGGTCGTCCTTTCCTTAGAACGTCATTGCAGTGGTGGCACGTGTGTCGGGTCCAGGCACCCTAAGGGCTTGATTGAGCGTGGGGATGGATGGCCGTGATCGGAAGCTTCTGTAAGGGCCTGGGACCTCTGCGGAACACGTTAAATTTATTGTTCTTAAATTAGCAGAGGTTTTGCGTTTTGTCGGCTTTCGGGTTGCACATGGGCAAGCAGCCTATCTTAATTCTGACATACCCTACCAGGTATACCACTGTGCCACATACCATGCTTACTGACCGAACATATTTCGTTTGGCAACCGATCTGCATTGATTTTGTTAGTGTATTTATTTAAATAAAAAGTTATCATTTCATTCGATTTTAGAATGGATCTTGTACTATAATACCTCAATCTATGTTTCAAACGCATTGGAATAAGAAACACAGAATGCTCAACGATCGTCAACTGGTTCACGTATTGACTTACGTCACAAATTACTAAACTATTTTAAGCCGCTCTTCTCTTCTGACCCCGCGATAAGTCGCTAGTGTTAAGTGCGACGTCAGGGTTGGCACAACATAAAACAAAACAAAACACGTTTTTTAATTCCTGTTAATTTGATCAACAAGATTTGAACCCACTCCTCGCTTATGACCATTTTTGCTGAGTTATATGTGTTTTATCACCCATCCTCTTTCGACACTTCACTAATGTTAGAAGCGAGCATGCCTCATGTGCCCACGGATTTGTGTATGCAAAAGTATGTATTTATTTATTAATAATATACCGCGTGTATTTGTCAAAAGAGCAAAAATTTTTTTAGGCTTTATGCGCGGTGGTGTCTCGCTTGTAAGAACGCGAAACCCACCCGGCAAGTACCAATAAGAAATACACTTTTCTTACGTAAATTTGTCATAGATTTACAACACCACCGTTCCCATGCCTCGTTGCATGTTAAGCCGTCGGTCCCGGTTTCACTAATACCAACTTGTGGAATCGTTAATAAATTGTCATTAAAAGTTTACATCATCATAATTCTCCAGATATATGTTCTGGAAGGCCCATCTCCAGCAGTGGAGGTCTAGGACGCTGTGTTCTAGGCGGTAATGAATGAATGAATGAAGGCTTTAGGTGTCATTAGTAGAACCTTAATTTGAAATAATAAAGGTCACTCTTTTTTAAAGACAAAAATCTTTATCCGAAAAACATAACACTACTGTATGGTGAATGTGGAGAAATAAAGGCCAAAATAACACTATGACTGTTGTAAAATAATTATAATAAATTTAACTACATAAATTAAGACATTTTCCGTCTCTATGACAACCTTCTGTCATAGAGACTTCAGGATTTAAATATAAATTATGGTAATTCATCTACTTGTTCCACAACAGTAAATAAGGCATCCTCTGAAAATCACATTCTAACTATAGGGTTGATATACTCGTATGTAGGAGTATGTGATAGAGGAGTGTGTTTTGCCAACCCTAAAATAGCTGGCATTCGGTGGCCTCTTGTCATTATCGCACTGATAAGTGATAACACAGTGATGAGTCTCGGTTTATCGCAGCACGGTGTAATGGTTTAACCACTAGGAATTTAAATAACCATCAACATTGACTAATACACTAAGACCGGCAACTTTTTAACCGGCAGTTAAAGTTACAGCAGCCCCCAGTTCACAGTGACATAGACGTCCACTGTTTTGGAGATGAGCTTTCCAGAACATTTTATTCACTTGTTAGGAGTAATCTTGAGTACGAGTTTAGAGGGAGTACAATGCAAATTTACAAGGGTTTTGGTTCATAAGGATAAAATGTGTTCACCCAAAAGAAAGACCCAGATTTGAGAAGAAAGGTGTCAGATCTTATTGTGCTGTACAAACTTATTAACGGTCGCCTGGACTCTATAGGAAGTTTGTCAATGATATTACAAAGGTTTGGCTGTCAGAGAATGTCTACGGGCATTAAGTCCGCCTTTTGTACTTTGTGCATTAAAGTTTTGAAATAAATAAATACTTTTAATCCCAAAGACAAACTCTAGACTACACACAAGGTTGATATTTCATGTGCCATTTTCTCGTTCGTTAGAACTTGGCAGGAACTCGGCACTACGACGGATGACTCGATTGTACAACGAGGTTTTCCTCGCGGACAGGACAATTGATAAATTTAACGTAGGTTGTCAAGCTTTAGGAGAAAGGTCTGCTATCTTGCCGGGCGGTGTTTAGGAGCTAACTGAGGCTTTGGATTGATAGTTGTCGCTTGATGATGCAGTTTTGGCTGAGAGCTTGCACATAAGGTGATTTTGGGTCGCCGACTCTCGGTCTAAGTTTTTTTTTTGTTGTTATTGTGCACTGCTGGTGACTGTGGTGTCGCTGTGTTGATTTGTTCATGTAATTCAATTATTTTTGTTTAGATTATACTGTTTGCATCTGTAAGTACATGCGATATTCATTTTTTTTTAGAGAAATACTAAGCATAGCTTTCTCCATAGCTCATGGAAATGGAGAATGCAGTAATAAATGTTTTGTGTAATAGAAAAAAAAAACAATGTTTTCATTGTAACAATATTAATGGCAAGACATCATACATATTAGACTAAAATTATGTACCTACAAAAGTCTTGCGTTATCAAGAATAAAGATGAGCGAAGAAATAAACATTGCTGGCAAGCGTGCACGTAGGCGCTAACAATGGATTTAATATCCGATATTTTCATTTCCTTCGCTGGCCAGTAATCAGGGTCAGATATTTCCGCCCTGGATCGGCACAATGGGCGGGAAATCGGCGCATCTTGCTCAGGTGGAAGGACGGTACTTCTTAAACTCGAATTAAAAAAATTGGAAAATAAGAAAATTGGAACGTCTGTCTTAGTTGTGAAAAAATACTATCCAATTAGGCGTATTACAAAAGTGGGTACTTTAGCAAAGGAGCCGACAAACGCTTTTACAGCTAGGATGGGCGGTATTCGGGAAAATGCGGCGTAACTATCATCAATACCACAATGTATAAAGCCGAAGGTTAAATACCCGTGCATCCTCCTGGTAATCTCTAGTCCATAAATTTAAGATCGTTCAGCTATGGAGAGAGCTATGCTTGGTATTTGTCAGGTGGATAAAATTTGAAACGTTGACATTCGTCAGATAATGAAAGTTACAGAGACATAACTTTTAAAATTAGCAAGCTTAAAGCAATAGGGCAAACGGTTCTAGAATGGAAGACGTATGGAAAGTCGTAGAGTGGGAAGAACCCCCGTCAGAAGGTCATGGTTGGATGAGGGTGGCAAGAGATCGCGAGCCTTGGGGGAGGCCTACATCCAGCAGTGGAGAGATACAGGATATGATGTATAATTTAATGTATAACTCACATATTATCCAAAACTCACTTTCGATTTTTACATTGGTTAAGAGGTATTAAAAATATTATTTAAAAAAAAAAGCTTTTCTGTGGACTCGTCTATAAAAATGTTTCTTTTTTCACTGGAACAAATAAACTAGTCTCGTATTGGTTCTTTGAATGTTAATGTTGTGTAAAATAACTCACTATTTTGCGTATAAACCATTTATTTATTTAATTATCCTATTCGAACTAAATTAACCGAAATGACGTCATTATATGACCACAACATGTGACCTCACAAAGATTTATCAATGTTTGATTCGCTTTACCGTCTATATACTATGGCTACATGAATGTTTATTTTGACACAAGAGTGACCACCAAGTTAAATAATTAGATAAATTAAATTCGATCGAGTTGCAAGAGGTGTCCTCTCGGTTTTGCATTCGAATACAGGTCAAGCTTTTTTATTTCCACTGAAATTCTTTTCATAGCTTATTTAGTATTCCGAGATAATTTATTACAAGTATTTTCTACAAATTTATTTTACCAGTCTTTTATGTTCTTTACGCTCAACTAATGGTGACTACGAGCGGCGGTCGCTCGGTTGTAAGATCGCTTACCAATCAAACAAAAAGCAAGGTTAGCGGTTCAAGCCCTGGCATGTACCAATATGAAAGAGAAAGAAAGAAAATACTTATTTGCACAGAGGCAAAAAATATAATAATACCAAAAAAAATTACAAGATAAATGTTTTTTTAAATTTATATATTTAAATTCTTTAATGCACATAAAAATAGTAGAGAGGCGAGCTTATACTGCCAGTAGGCATTCTTCACCACTAGATCGTATAATGATGTTGAAATGTATCCATGAGAATTTTCCAGTGCGATGCGGCGCCAAGGATCTGGGCTTGCATTTGGTTTTCGTGCTTTGCCCTTCCTTAACAAATATGATCAAAGTTTTATTTGTAGTCAGTCCCTTTCTGGCTCTTGCAATTGAAAGACTTACTGCTTCACGGATAACACCAAGGACTTTGTCATGTGGGCGTGTGTAATAGCCCTTTTCTAGAAGAGTAACGAACCCTACAAGTGTGTGTCTTAAGTAGAATTTCAGCAACGCGGAGACCAATCCTACATTAGTGTGCGCCACTTTAGGGCTGGAGGAATGCAGAAATCGCCCAAAGTTAGCCAGTCACCGCGTGCACTCTGTATTCTGTATTCATGCTCTTCATCTTTCCTGAGGAAGGATTTTATAACCTCTTTGTCACTTTCTTTTTTCTTCCAGCCAATGCCTCTTTTGTCAGTCTGGGCACCTGTCATGAATAGCGGTGTTATTTTTATATAAATATCATCATGGCAAGCTTTCAATATTAGTTCTCCTTGAAAGTAAAAAATGGCATTTGACATCATTGCAAATGGCACATACTTTCAATGAGAACAACAAATAGGTGGTAGGCGGACTGATGGTGGTAAGTTGCCTAGTCTGCCGGGGCGGGGTAGTATCCACCGTTCGTGCCGATAAACCCAGTAAAGTGTCAGTCATTTGTGTCTGATTGCAGTTGCTAACATTCATGGACTTTGCACGCTAACGCAAGGTCACATGTCGTGCTAGTATAAAAAAAACGACCTTTGTAGGATATTTTAAGGAATCGTTTGGATGCATAATTTTTAAATAAATATATTTAACCTTAGATTTTAAGAATGAAGAATACTGGGAGATCCACACCTTCATCGTGCGTCAAATGTCACAGTTATCAAATCCTAGCGTACCGCTTACCATCAGTTGGGAGCGAGGTTACATGTTGCTCATACCGAAAATAATAATTAGATTTTTACCGCATTCTTAGCACGTAGGTACTCAGTGTAGGGTGTATGCAAATTAGAAACACGCACTACACGTAGCTAACTCACCCTTGCTTAGTTTCACATATGTTACATTAAAACTATGAACTATGTTGAGTCCCAAGACTTTCCAGCATAAAAATCGTAGTGGTTAGAGTCTGAATCTCTGTCTTCGAATCTTGCTCCTTAGTTATTACTTTAGAGACAGATAAAAATTCATTCAATATTAAAAAAAAAATGCTAACCAAGCTATTACATGAGAAGCAAAACTATACCACATAACATGACAATTTTTATCGTTATTATTTCTCATTATCCCTATCCATTATCCCCTAGAACACGCGTCCCAAAGCTCGGATTGGCGAGGATCTGATGTTAATTTTTAATGACAATTTATTAACGAATACACAAGTTGGTATAAGTGGAACCTCGACCGAGACGGCTTAACGTGAGAGCGTGAACGGTGATGTTGTAATTCTATGACAATTGTACGAAAGTGTTAAATTCTGTGACCCATCGGTGGGAAATGTCGCACCTCAGCCTCGGTTGGCGGCGGACGTCAACAATTTTGTGTTTCGGTGACGTCACACCGCGTGTGCTCAATTTTTGGTGCTGCAGCAGTGTCTGCTGAATAGCCACGCGAGTGTATTTATCGGTCGGAACTGTTACTCGGATTATTAGTTTTATGTGATAAGACATTTATGTGGAAAGATTTAGCTAGACCACGGAGAGATATTCCAATCGCCACTCCTCTAATTTATTTACCGTCTGTCGTGAAGTGTGAGGTCTAGCGTTGTCGTGAAGCAGTGGGCTAGAGTTATTAACCAATCTCGGTCGTTACCTAATATTATATTATTAATAATAACAAATAGTTAATTTCTGGATAGACTGGATAATCTTAAAATTTACCACTTTTAAAGTAACGCATAATTTATAGTATGTGGTAAGCCTAACATTAAACCGAACAAGAAGACGTAATTTATACGGTGTCATAATAATCCTGCAATTCTGGACGATTGCAATGGGGATTTGTGATTGTGTGTTCAGACCGTGAGCATTCGATCTCCTCTAGTGCGGCCAGGAGACCTGTCGCGGTATTCTATCTATGATTACATTAAACATGCCTAGATTTATTATAAAATTCAATTATAAGAAGTGCATCGAGAGGATTAGATGATATAGATAGACATCAACTATCCTGAGAACCGCCCTTGGCACCATGCGAAATGCATAGGGTGTGTAGGATCCTAGATCGTTAGATACATTGCCACGTGCGGAACCTCATTAACTGATAGTGAAAAAGTCCTCCTACCAAAACCAAAGGAACCAAAACACCTGCCCATTCCTCAGAGCTTCCTTAATCTTCATCTCATTATCATTCTCTCGGTGAGCTCAAGAGCTTCCAAGACGGTATGAACGAAATCATACAGTATTTTGATGGGTAGGGAGAGGAGAAGAATAATCGATGGATAGCGTCTGGTTGCGCAATACTTTTTTTTAAATAGGAGAGCTCCTTTTTATTGCAGCCTATTGTCGGTCGCAAGCACAGATATAGATCTAACTAGATGACTCGAGTGTATGTACTTCGCGTGCCAAAAGGAAGTGCAAATGCACCTCTTTCGATGCGGTTTCATTTAGTCTGCGGTCCGCGTTGTCGGTAACGGACGTCAATCTAAATCTAAAAAATGCCTCACTGTGCGGTATTTAGCTGTAAAAACTCTACAAGAAAAGTTGGACGGAATAATGGAAACGTTTCCTTTCATCGGTAAGTAATTTTGTAATTAAATTGTGTCTCATTTATTTTAGAATCAATTATTTTATGCACGTTATATTTGTTGTGGGTTTTACTAAGAAAACTACGTAACTGAGTGTGCACCGCATGTTCACAATACATTGCCGCTTTTAAAGTTACAAAGTTGTAGAGCCTGTTTACTAAAACACGCAATAAAAATGGAACTATCGATACTTTCATTCGTCGCGAAGCTTCTTGGTAGGGTCACTATTATCATTTTTCTGTCAAATGAAGCAAATAGTGTTGTACACTTGCTCGATTCGAAAATCGATTTTGGAAACAGAGGAATGATAATGTTCGCCTTGGGATATTTTATGACACATAATATATTATTTTATTGCAATTAGTTTCTGTTAGTGATTTAATTCAGAATATTATTAATTATAATTACAGGTTTCCAAGTGACCCTAACGTTAAAATGAAATGGATTGAAGCGACGGGGCATGAAAATTGGTTTCCAACAAAACATAGTCGATTTTTTTCTGTTCATTTTACTAAGGGCAGTTTTAAGGAAACAAAAAAGTTTCGACGACTGACTACAAAAGCAATACCGACTATTGATGTACTGAAAACGTCAACTAATGATGGAGTTAGTAGATTGACATTGTGGTCGACGGTTCGATGCACCGGAACCCTTCTCTAACATTTAAAAATCTCTAATATTACACAATAAGCAGTATACGTTGTCAACGTCGGAACTATTTTTCTTTTCCTATTGTTTAGAATAGAAGATCCGATATTGAAAAAGTGTTCATGACCTCGTATCTGTTTTGTGAATTTTAGGATTAGATAATGGTGCCTATTCACTGGCACCATTGTACGCTTTACAATTAATTATTTAATTATTTTTTCTTTCTAAGAATTATAACTATTAATGGTAATTTATTCTTGTATTTTACAGAATACAGACCCAAAACTTACATCAAATAAACATTCACCATGCAACACACCGAGAAAAAGAAAATTAGTAAAGGTATCTACTTTTATTATCTTGGAAGAATTTATGAATATCAGTGGACGTCTTCAGGCTGATATTATGAGGACTATTTGTTTTGTTTTACAGGACATCCAGCAACCATCTACATCAAATGAGGATACATCGTTAAATACGCGCAAGAAAAGAAAATTTGTACACAAACTGAATCTTGCTCAAGACAAAATTAAACAGCAAAACAAGCAACTAAAAAGACTGAGGGAACAGAATCGTCGTAAAGGCCTAAAGATACTCAATCTAGTGTCTATATTAGCGTGCCTAAAAAAGAAGTCTTTTATAAGTGATGAGCAAGCGAATTTACTAAATACCACCAATGTCACAACTAATGAACTTTACTCGAGACAAATGAAGAACACAAACATAGTCAGTACATCGAAGTATTCACCAGCACTTCGGAGTTTATCCGTTTCGCGCGGACTGGAGATTCACATCACTAAAATGCTCTTGTGACGTCACAGTAGGTACAACAAAAGTGGCACGCTTGGTTTTCATACAAATGCAGGGACTCGCGTAATCTAGTTAGATCTATATCTGTGGTCGCAAGCCTGATACACCATAATAATAATAATTCAATTCCCCATCCGCATTATCGACTGCCACCTAGCCGAAACTTAGGAGCCTAGAAGCAATGTGCATAGACAATAAAGTCACGCTACTGTATAAAGAAAGGGTCATAGCGGTTCACTGGGCAATGATGCGGTTGATAAACTGGCCTGAAGGAGGTCATCCACAATACCAACAATCCCCTAACGTTCCAAATCTTTAGAGAACCAGCGCGTGCCTAATGCGTGGTTTCCACTTTGCAATAGATTACGTTCATGCTGACGTAGAATGTAGAGTCATGAATTATGTTATTTGACAACAATACGTCTTTTGTGCAGTCGACTCACACAATGGGTTTAAAATGTAGTGATGTGCCGTAGACAAATATAGGAACAAATCCAATTTGTATTAATTTGTATCATGGATTAGGACCAACGTTAAAATTAACACGCGAGAGACCGCCTCCGTGGTCTAGTGGTAACAAACGTTGCCGTGAACTCGGGAGGTCGTGGGTTCGATTCCCACCGGGGGCAAGTTGTACATTGTATAATTTGTCTCGGTCTGGGTGTTTATATGTATATTATGTATATATTTACAAAAAAAAAGTATATTATGTAGTTTATCAACCATCTAGTTTCCATAACACAAGCCTCGTAGCTTACCACGGAAATTAGATGGCGCTGTGTGACCTGTCTGGAAATATTTATTTATTTATTTATTTATATTACTATGTCTTTACAGCTTGTAGGGAAAAAGGTGGCTGACGGAGACAGTTTAATTTAATAAGGAATACAAAGGTTACGTGGGTCCGGCTATCACCTGTCTTCCTCCTGGAAGCATCCAGATCGAATCCAGCAGATACGTGAATTGTATTTTTTTCACATAGGGTTTGGTTAAGCATGCTAGCTAACGCACACTCGAAAACCAGCGATCGTGGATGTCCTGTCCACGCGAAGTCCAGAAGAGGAAGAGATAACCTGGAAAAACTTTTTGTTACTTGCAAGGTGGAAGGAAAGAGACCGAGAGGCCGAGGCCCGGTTCGCTGGTCCAACCAAATTCGCTCCACCACCAACACTAGCGTTCATGATACTGTGCGTGTCGTTGAAGACACGAAAGGGCACACCAATTCTTCGGGAGGTCACGACCCTCAGTAACGAGGAAGCATGGCGCAAGGAGGAGGAGAGATACATCAAGCATAGCTCGCTGAGCGACTTTGAATTTGTAGACCAGACGCACTGTCAGTGTTCACGTCTCTGCTCCGTATGCCAATACACAGAAATGACGACGCACTGGTTAAAGACCTTCAACTTCAAACATGGTGGACGATGAAAGATATACGAATTTAAATAAATATATACTTTACGACAATGCCTCTTTACAGCTGCATATTCCTTTATCATTATTAGTATAATACATGACATAATTAGTTTTTTTTTTTTTTTTTTTGTGTAGGTAAATAAGACAATGCCCCTTTACAGCTGCTATCCACTATTAGAATTAAGATGTTATTCTCAGGCACTATGCCCTTATTAGCAGACTGTTTCTTCCTAACAACAGACAGCTATTTAAGCCATTTTTATTTTGTATTGATTTAATATTAATAGGTCTCCAATAAGAAAAAATAAATTTTGACGAAATAAAGTGTTCCTACAGGCTCCTAAGGATAATAGATAAACAATATACAATAAGAAAAAAGTATTTTTCTCGAATTGTCAAGAATTTAGTGATTAAATTTTGGGTATTTATTTTGTAATCAAACTGTTGTATAATGTGGCAGGTCTTTACAGATATACTTCTGTGCTAGAGTCATTTGGAGGAAAATTCGATATTGGCTTTACAATGAAGTTGCCACGTAAAGGCATAATGAGGGATTGTAATTCGTCTAAACATAATCAAGAACGAATAATTTCGAAAAGTTATTGATTAAAGTATAGTTTAGGAATTAGGGATAATATTTTTAATGATTTATGTATTAAGGATTATAGATTTATGGATTACGGCACTAAGGATTAAGGATTTTAGGATTAGATATTTCACGGTTAAATAAAATATTTACGACTTAAGAATTAGAGAATATAAGGATTGTTGATAGTATTAATTATTATTAATGATAATATTAGTAAGGATTATTCAATTCAGGATATAGGAATTTAGAGATTAGGAATTAAGGAATAATTTAAACAATAAAAATATTAGGACATTAAGGATTTACAGCTTTAGGGATTTTAGTATTAAAATAATAATAATAAGGTACATTTAGGATATAGAAATTCGGAATTAAGGGATTAATATACAGATTTAAAAAAAGGATTATTTAGGGATTTACGGATTAAATAATTATGAATATAGGGAATAAAAAAAAAAAGTTTATTTAATTTATGTATTAGGGGTTTAGGGATTTAGTTAGGGATATAAGGATTGATTTAGTGAACCAGTATGTAGGATTTACGGTTATAGACACTCAATAATTATAGATTGAATGATTAAAGGATTAGTGATTTAAGGTTTAGAAATATAGGATTATATTTTTTATAATTTATGTATTAGGGATTTAAGGCTTAAAGGATTAGGGATACAGGGATTATTTATTAAGGATAAGGTATAATATAAGTTAGGCTTGAGGGTTAATTGTATTGATTTAAGGATTAGGTTATCCTTTATTATTTAAGCCGTAAATTAATTCTGTAAGCCATAGAAAAAACCTGGCCATTAAGCCCGCCAATGAACCTATTTTTTTTAGTAGATATTAAAATAAAACAAAATGAATATACAACAAACATTTTTTCACTCTTGCCTTGTGCCTAGGTGTAGGTACAAATGAATGTCGCGCGACAGCTGTCTCCGGTTTGTCGCACGGAAACGTATTTTTATACACTACATTGGATTCTATCTAATGATAAACACCTACGTTAGAATTATGTCACAGATTGTGTTACATGTTATTGTCAGAGATTGTGCTAAACATTACAAAAACTTTGGGCAGGATTTTACGACGAAAATAAATTATAATTTTGTTGTTATGCCTCCGTGGTCTAGCGGTAAGTCTGTAGATTTAGACGCACAGGTACCGGGTTCGAATTCTCGAGTTTTGCATACTAAAGACACACTTGTCATGATGGGTCACACAGTCTTTACAGTCCCTAAAACAGAGTCCTAGACCTCGACTGTTGGAGATGGGCCTTCCAGAAAATCTGGAGAATTTGGCCTATGAGTACATGCAATTAAAAAACGAACCGGGACCGACGGGTACTCTCCGAGCCACGGGAACTGGCTGGCATCAGTTGCCTCTATTCTTGGACTTCGCGTACCGTTTAACATCAGGTGGGAGCGATGTCACATGTCGTGCTCAGTATGACACATGACATGACTCAACAGCTAACTGAAGGTTATTTTCGTGTATCTATATTAAACGCTAAACCACAGACGCATTCAAATTAATAAAAAAAAATGAAAAAAAAAATCAAAACACGTTATGTAATGTTACATATTTCGCATCCCGAGCATTCTTCTTTGAATTATGATGTATCATTTACGAGTGCGTCACTAGTTGATGTTTGCTCGCTTGTTATACCAATTTGTCAATTATTAACACCTATCTCAGTCGAAGCGTGAACACTCGTTAAAAGAAATTGCTTCTTGTCGCTACAATTCAGGGGAACTACTCTGACATTTCTGTTTTGAGTTTTTTTTTTGTTATTTTAGAGACAATACGCAGCTTAATATTCTCTATATTTCTTTATGTCGCTGAAACTTGGACTCTCAAAGCCGGTAATCGTAGCCGCAAAATACTTTATTTATTTATTTATTTAAAAACTTTATTGCACAAAGTACAAAGGCGGACTTAATGCCCGTAGACATTCTCTGACAGCCAAACCTTAGGGACAAATTTGAACAAATAAAGGTGCAATGAAAGTGAAAGTAACAATAATATAATTATAGGATAATTTAAAAATATTATATAACATACTTATATACCTTTATATATATTATAATATCAATACACAATAATAAATGCAAATATTTACACAATATTATACATAAACATACATATATAAAACTTACTACCGTGGTTTGGAGCTATCTATAAAATGCGAATACACTAGTTTTTTAAAAGACGACTTGGTGTTAGCTTGCCTTATGTTGGTCGGGAGATTGTTCCAAAGGTTTGTTGTAGCGACTACGAAGGAACTGGAAACAAATCCAGTATGGTGTGAGGGGACAGAAAGAAGCGAGTTGTGAGAGGAGCGAAGAGATTTGTCGTGGAAGGAAGAGAGATAGGCAAAGTTGTCCTTGAGGTATTTCGGTGTCGCAGGCTCATTCAGCACAGAAAATAGGAGACAAAGGGCTCTGAGATTCCTGCGACAACGAATAGGCAGCCACTTCAACTTAGCACGATAGTCAGAGATGTGGTCGTATTTGCGCAGACAAAATATGAACCGGATACATGTATTTAGTAAACGGTCCATTTTATTGAGCAACATCTCCGACATATCAATGCTACACACGTCACCATAGTCGAGGAGAGGAAGGAGAAGACTTTGAACAAGGGTTATTTTAGCTTTAATAGGCAGATTTTTTTTTTAGTTTATTAAGAGAGTGCAGTGAAGAAAAAATACTCTACTACGCTGTCTTCCATCTGCCTAAAACGAGTCCTTGAGTATTATAAAAAAATTTAAAAAAAAAAAATATTTTTTCCCACAAAACTTAAAATTTGTAACAATTTTTTTAAAACATTTATGTAGGAGACTGGAGGGAAAACTAAACTAAGCGAAAGCATAGTCTGTGTTAAAGCACTCCAGGTTTCTCTGACTCAAAAATACATCTATGCCTAGACTTTTTATAGAAAGTCTTCTTCTATATTTTCATGAATAATAAAAATAATTTTAAATTATAATGTTATTTTATTTTACTTGACAAATCGTAAGTGTCAAAATATAAACAATAGTGAAGTATAAAATATTTATAATAAAAAAGGTAAAAAAATACAAAAGGTTAGGTCTTTTATTTTATTTATTTATTTTCAGAAAAATCACAGCTTATAACTAGGACATAAAAATACAATATTATAAATTATTAGATTTTAAGCCAGAAAGATTTTATATTATTTGTACATTTCATTTCTCAAAAACAGTGGGTTAAATACAAAAAAAAAAAAAAACAAATTAAAAATTAATAATATTTAACATTAGTAAAATAAAAATTATAATAAAATTGAAATATTTACAAATAGCCATATACAAGTAGCATAGGATTATTATAGAAGTAGTTAGTGAAAATCAGTTAATCATTATATTATATAGAAATAATAGGAAACAAAGGGAAGATATGCATAGCTTTCTATCGATGAGATAATTAGGTATACTGTTAGGTTAAATATTAAATTATTATTTAAAGACAGAATGTAATGAAACACCAACTCAATTGCCAACAAGGACCATTCACTCGATTCAACACTTAATTCATTTAGAAACAACCGCCTCTTGCCGCCACATACTCCGTCACCAGTGGAAACGTCGACATATCTTATAGAAGCTCTTTTTTGACGTCCATATCTTGAAGTGGTGGGTAGGTGTGACGATGATGATGGCAGTGGTGTTAATGGTGGTAATGGTGATGTTGGTAATTGTGTGGGAGATTTCCAACTCCCTCACCCGTGGTAGATGAGTGGACTGTATATTGTTTGGGGGGGTTTGATGACGAGCCAGCTCTGTGAAGTCCAAAGAAAGGGGCAGAAGCACTTACCTCTTGCAGTAGCAGCTGACAACGTCTCAGTGGAGTCGACCCCAGGGTTCCAGAAGAATACCAGCTCTTCTGATGCTAAAACTCTTTTCACATAAAACTAATAATCCAAGTTCCGATCTATAAATACACTCGCGTGGCTTTTCAGCAGACACTGCTGCAGCACCGAAAAATTGAGCACACACGGTGTGACGTCACCGATACACAAATTGTTGACGTCCGCCGCCGACCGAGGTTGAGGTGCGACTACTACCCACCGATGGGTCACAGAACTGGCTTTAACAGTAATGATGATAGTGGTGGGTTAAATGAAATGATACGATTAGGTGATGATAATAATGATGTCCCTTCGCTGTCGTAGTGAATTATTGCAGGTTTGAGACGGTCACACATCTATAGTGTGTAATGTAGTATAGTGTAATGTAATGTAGTGTAGTGATTATTTCGGCCATATAGTCCGTAAAAGATCTGGTAACCTGGAAAGGATACCACAGGGAAAGTCGAAGGCAAAAGATCGCGTGGCCAAAGCCCCATACGCGGGTCTGACCAGATCCGCACCTCCCTAAATACCCAATTGCACCATGCCCTACATGCAGCCGTAAATAGCCCCAGACAACGTGATTCGTGGAGTGCGTCAAGACCCTCAGCAGCGAGGAGAACGATGCATGGAGGAGGATAGAGATATAGAGATAAAAAATCTTCTCGTTGTTCAACGGGGGAACGCAGCGAATGTCCTCGCACTACGCCCATCGGAGGATTATAATTTTAGTTTTAAATTTTCTTTGTAGTGTAGTTTATTAGTTAACACGGCCTATTTATAGCCACGATGTTCTATTAATTAGTTATTAAGTGATAATTAACTTGCTTACGTGACCGTTACCGCCTCCGTGGTCTAGTGGTAACAAATGTTGCCGTGAACTCGGGAGGTCGTGGGTTCGATTCCCACCGGGGGCAAGTTGTACATTGTATAGTTTGTCTTGGTCTGGGTGTTTATATGTATATATTTACAAAAAAAAAAGTATAATATGTAGTTTTTCAACCATCTAGTTTCCGTAACACAAGCCTCGTAGCTTACCACGGAAACTAGATGGCGCTGTGTGACCTGTCTGGAAATATTTATTTAGCGTACTGTTTTGTCTTTACCTAAGAAGGATTACATAAAAACAAAAAAGAAAAAATCCCTACTGATCAAGCCACTATGTAATAAAATATATATAATTAATTTCAAAGGTGTAGTTATGCGGTTATCAAACTTTTTGGCGATGTAACCTTGGGGTTTTTTTTTTTTGGTTTTCATTTATTTTCTTTCAGTTTTTACTCAATCGCGTTTATTTTATTAATTATCTTTTTTAAATTATTCTGTAAGATTAGGTTAATTTTTTTTTAGTAAGTAAACTCGACTCTCTAACTCTTAAGAGCTGTGGTGGCCTTAAGAACGCCTTTCTTAAAATCGTAAAGAGGTGGCTTCAAACCCCGGTATGCACCAATGAGAAATACACTTTTCTTACGGACATTTGTCATAGATTTACACCACCGTACTCGTGCCTCGGAGAGCAAGTTAAGCCGTCGGTCTCGGTTCTCTTTAATAAGTTGTCATTACAAATTTCTAAGCATTCCATAGATTCACCGTGCGGGTGCCGGGTCCATCGTGTGTGGGTAAGATATGAGAAGAATGGTGTCTTGGGCTTGCGACCGACAATAGGCTGGCTTAAGAAAAGGAGGCCTCCCTTTTTTATTTTATTGCGCGATAATACGCTCACCATCCACCATTCTACTTCTCTCCCTACCCAACCAAATACTGTATGATTCCGTTAATGCCGTCTTGGAAGCTCGTTCCATAAATGTATTGACGGCAGACCTGCTTAGGCCCAATTCAGGCTGAAACTCGATGAGAACATACGTAAATAAATTATATATTTTTCTCATTTCACTGACCGGTAATCGACCGGTATTACTATTGGTTTTTTAGGAACTCAATGTATATTGAAGTACTCTCTGTGACGTAATTCTTAGCTACCCCACAAGGGGATTTAATATTTACGAATACGTATAAAGACAGTAAATAAAAGACCCCTTTGAACGTAATAAAAAACCCTTCAGATATTTAAGGTCAACACATACAACGCGACGAGACGACGACGTTTGTCGCAAGACAACACATAAACTAGTAAAACTATTGATAGTGACAGCCACGATCTAAATTTATAGATTTAAATAATTTTGTTGTAATGGACTCTTTACAGCCTCGAATTTAAATGTGATTTAATGTTATTTGACATTGTCATTTAGAGAATAAGTTCTTTACAGCCACGAATTTAGTAAAATAAAGTATCATCACGACCGTTCCCCTTTCGGGGTGGTTAGAAACCACGCTTATAAATAAGCGGATTCACATTTAGCCAACTTTACTATAGGCCAAATAATGACAAGTGGCAAGCTCGTCGATGTCTCCATATCACGAATAAATTAAATATTAATTATTTACATTAATAAATATTTTTGTGCCCCGACCAGGAATCGAACCCGGTACCTCCGAGTCTAAATCCACGGACTTAACCGCTAGACCACGGAGGCATATTAACTATAATTATATAACATATTAGGTTAAGATGTTTTAATATTTGTAGAATTTAAATATTTTTGGACTAATGATAATTGGTGATTGGTGTATATAAATAATGTTAACAAAATTGGGCTCAGCTGAAAGTATTTCCTGATACACAGACAACTTTTCGGGAAATAAGTATCAAAAGAAATGTAAATTTTTTTCATTTTTTTTACCTTCTATTCTTCTTCCTAATGTGCCAATTCCTATCGGAGACGATCATTGAGGCGATTTTGATTTTGTTGGCCGTGGACCGGGTGCTCATCCCGAACCAGTCCTTGAGTCAGGACGTGCGTCTTCTTACCGGTCTTCTGGAACCTTGTATCTTTCCTTGCATGACGAGCTGCAGCAAGCTACACTTTTTGTCGTAAAAACTCTGACTTCCTTCGTTTTACTCTTTTAACGAGTTCCACGCCTTTGTTCATCATCTGCAAGACGCTTTTGTTTTTTACTCTGTCCTTCAATGATTTATATTTATTTAAGACATTCCATGACGGTTAAACCTTCGGAACAACGAGAGCAGTAAGCACATAAAGTACCTACCAAGGCAACACTAAATAAACTTGAAGAGTTTTAATGCAGATAACATATACATACTTATTTAAATTACATACTAATACTTAACTTGCTTTCTCGTATCCGGCTATTTTTCTGTGTCATTGTATTAATTACATTGCATATAAAAAAATGGTAAACTTTGACAAATCCAAGTGTTCCCAGAAACAAGGTTCCTACGGATAATTAATAAACAATAAACAATACCTACATTAATAAAATATGATATGATATCATTCACATTCCAATAGCTTCTAACTTCTTCAACATTGTCTCTGTCGGGGTCCATGATTCGACAGGAGAATGGAACATACGAGTATGTACCATTGGATGTTCCAGCAGAGAAGGTGGCTCAGTTTGACAAAGGCTCTTCTGGTTTATTCTATACGGCATATATTTTTAAATTAAGCACGTAAATGTAAATCATGTTATTGTCAATAAAATATTTTTATTTATTGTTTATATTGCTTTTAAACTTTTAAAATGGGTCTTTACGCGATTTACCTTAGAGACATATTTCTCCTGACGTTTCAGCCAAGTTGCATTGGCCGTGGTCACGGCCGGGAAAAATCGAATGGTGTCGCCAAGGATATTGTAAGTGTTCTGTGTCGTGATTTCTAAAAACTTTATGTGATAAGTGGGTGGGTTTACATCTACCGCCCAGTATGTACGAGACTACACCGCATAGCTTCAGTCGACCCGTGACCAAGGCCAATGCAACTTGGCTGAAACCTCGGGAGAAATATGTCTCTAAGGTAAATCGCGTAAAGACCCGTTAAAATTATAAAAACTAATTTCTTTTATCGCGATAAGTCGTCGGAAATGCGAAGTTGCGTCGCAGTAGTGTGCATCGCCGCTAAATACTGGAATAGAATCAACAATATCGGCGATGTTTGCTGTTACATCGAGAATGCATGACCCGAATTCATATTTGACGTCACAACAGCGTGACGTCACGTGTCTGAGCAACCAATGAGAAGATCCAGACCTCGGCTATTATAGGCTCACGTTCAATACTAATTAATATTAATAAATTTTGTAGTACATTGCGTGTAATTAGCAAACTACGTGTAAGCTTAGTTAAAGATAACGCGCAATGTATAAATACTGATTTTTTTTAGCATTTTAAAAATACAATAGCAAGTATGCTTCATTAACACGAGAAAAACTAAGGTACAGATATAGTGCATAATGTATTTCCATTTGGAAACACTCGGGGTCTCAATCGGCATACAAGACGGCACCCGAAGTGTCAAAAATATTTCGAGTTTGCCACTTGTCATGATGGGATGGGCCTATAGTGTAGTTAGCTAAATATACATCTACTACACTACCTATACTACCTCGGAAGGGGTCGTGATAATAGTTTAGTCTATTTATTTTATGCCTCCTGCATTGAAACCAGCTCTTGTGACATACTGTAGTTTATTCGAAGTAATTTAATATACATTAAATATAAATTAAAAGCTACCTAAATAATAAAATTAAATATAAACTAACCTATAAATAAAAAATGTCCTCTAGAGACGTCCCATCCGAGATAGTCCCAAGGAGACTGGCAACATTTCCCCTCTGCATAGCGAGGCTAATACGATGGCAGAAATAATTGCCACCCTTCCTGTCTTTAGACCTTTCCGTCAGCCGCTTTGACAACTCCTTGGCCAATCGTCTCGACCCCAAACGGCGCAAATTCGTAACCTAAGGTTGGCGTATTTCTTGAGGTTCTCTGAAGAAACCGCCGCACTCCCCACGCCTGAGACGCATCCCACACCAGAGACCTGCCAAGTTTCCACGACCCAACAGACATTCCGTCGGGACTCTTGCCATCGCTCCGAACAATCCCAGAGGGTTCCGAGATTGCGGGTACACCAGCAGTGAGAAGAGCCCTTCAGATGATGTCGTTGAGAGTCGCGAGTCGAGGAATGCGGCCAGCACTTCTAACACAAGAAAGCCCGTGTTGTCCGAGATGATCGACTGGTTCTCCGCATTAACACTGGTGCTGGTGGACAGTCCGTGCTTCGAGACGAAAGCACACCGCCATGGTCAGTGTATTTCGATCAAGGAGTATGCCAACCGATGCTAAGGGAAAAGCCTGCCACCCGACTCTCTAGTGGAAACGGCCATGAGGCGAGCCCGCTCTTTCATGATAAAATTCCTGTACCAGTTTGCAGAGCCATCCATAGTCGTTGAATTTTTGGTGAATTTGGAACCGAAACATTTGGACATGCTACTGACCAGGCATCTCTGGCATCTGACAAGCACGATGGCTCAACGGAAAAATAAAATAATAAAAGTGTCTAATTCTCTCATAAAGTAGCTACATTAAAAATATATATACAATAACATATATCAACAGTTACAATATTTTATGATACATTGAGTTAATTAATCGTTTTCCCGTACAAAAAGTATGGCAAAAGTTTTTCGCTATTTCTGTAGTTTTGAGAACTCAAACTCAAACTTTTTGTGCACAAATTCCTTTTTATTGCAGACTGTTTTTTTTATTCTAAAATCAGTGCATGTAGTTTAGTTTTAGTTTAGTATATCTCAAACAGTTAAGGTAACGGTATCTACCCTTACTGTCGCGTCTCAAAAAACGAGCCTGTATAATGCGAAAGTTGTTTCAAAGTCAAAGTCAAAATATCTTTATTCACGTAAACCTATTACAGGCATTTATGAAACGTCATTAATTTAATTATTTTAAAATGATTCTACTCCTGCTAGTAGAAGACTAAGCAAAGTGGTCCAATAAGTAAGCTGTTAGCAGAAGACGAGCAGCTTAGCAAATTCCAGTGACCTGTTAATGTTTAATCTGACTGAGAAAGGAATCTGCAAGGAAAACTCAGCTATATCAGATTTACAAAATAAAACATATACAGAACTGCACCACAACGATCAATTAATAACCTTTTAAATTTAGTTATCAGTACCTATGAGAATACAATACCTGGTACAGCAGTAACCCACCTGGCAAGTCAGAATTAATGTAGACTACATGCCTATGTGTAACCCGAAAGTCGACAAAACGCAAAAACCTCTGTTAATTTAAGAACAATAAATTGAACGTGTTCGGCAGAGGTCCCAGGCCCCCACAGCAGCACCCGATCACGGACATAACGCATGTGCCAGCCATCCCCCGCTCAACCAGGCCCTTAGGGTGCGGACCGGGACCCGACACACGTGCCACCACTGCAATGACCTTCTAAGGAAGGGGCGACCACCGGACACGCCACACCATGAGAACCTGAACACTAAGAATGACTCTCGAGACACACACAAGCATAAACATAACAATTACTTCCTAAGTACCCTTTTATGTTGATAAAAGAGACCCTGGCAGACCAAGACTCATAAATAAAACACTCTTAGAAGAGTCTACGAAATAAAACAGCATACGTATGAAAAGGTTAATGAATGTTGACGAAGCTAAAGAGGTATGTGTTGTTCGTGACATACTTTTTTTCTTTTTTTTATATTAGCACTATATGTGACCTTGTGTCCACCTTATTTGACCGCCTCCGTGGTCTAGTGGTAACAAACGTTGCCGTGAACTCGGGAGGTCGTGGGTTCGATTTCCACCGGGGGCAAGTTGTACATTGTATAATTTGTCTCGGTCTGGGTGTTTATAATGTATAATATGTATATATTTACAAAAAAAAAACAAAGAAAAAGTATAATATGCAGTTTATCAACCATCTAGTAGTCACAAGCCTCGTAGCTTACCACAAAAACTAGATGGCGCTGTGTGACCTGTCTGGAAATATTTATTATAGTAAATGGAATTGCAACTGGAATCAGACAGTCATGACTGACATCAGTCCCTAACACTATGCCGGCTTGAATGGGCATGACGACAGTTCGAGCCTGATTCCGAAACGTGTGGGTACATTTTATTGGGTTTATCGGCACGAATGGTGGATACTTCCCCGCCCCAGCAGACTGGGCAAATTACCACCATCAGTCCGCCTACCACCTAACTATTTGTTGATTTCGTTGATAGTAATGTGCCATTTGCAATGATGTCAAATGCCATTTTTTAAGGGGAACTAATATTGTAAGCTTGCCATGGGGATATTTATATAAAATATTACAAAAAAATGCTGCTCTTAACCTACCCCACAAGGGGCGCGAAGATATGTATGTATATACATATATTATCTTAAATTGGGTCAACTATATAGTAAACAATGTCTTGTTAGAGGATACAAAAATATGATAGAGATTACAGAAGATTACACTACGAAGCAATGTAATCGGGTCACTGACAAAAACAGATTAAAATACTCCAGAAATTCCTGGAAGGAATATGTCCAACAGTGGAGGTCTAGGACTCTGGGTTCTGGCTGTGATGAAATGCGCTATTTTGGTACTAAATCTACGATTCATCATAATTTTTCCAGAAATATGTTTTGGTGTCGGTAATATAAATTCAAATTCAAATTCAAAATCGTTTATTGCACAGAATACAGGTAGATATAGGATAATACAATTTTACAGTTCAGCTGTATCCTACCATAATGGTATGCAAATAATAGTACATGTCAATTACAACTAAAATTATATTTGTCAACACTTATAATGTAAAAATTCTTGGATACTATAAAAACATTGTTCTTTTAACCATTTATTTAACAGCTTCTTAAATTGAATTATTGATGTCAATTGTTTTAATTCTATAGGCAAACCGGTAAATATTTTAATACACATTTGGTGACTATTTTTAGAAACAATGGTAAGTTTTGTAGCAGGTTTCCATAAATTGTATTTATATTGAGTCCGAACATTTGTTCGCCCGTCCTCGTTAACAGGCCGAAAAAGACTCGGGTAGTTTTTAATAAACATACATGCGTCTGCATGAATGATTGTTTAAACTAGGGTTGCAATTTCCGAATTTTGATAAGCAGGATTTACATACATACATATCTTCACGCCAGATCCCTTGCGGGGTAGGCAGAGACAATTGAGCGCCATTTGACACGATCACGACATACCTCTTTCGCTTCGTCGACATTCATTAGCCTCTTCATACATGCCCTTTGGTTACGAAGATTTTTTAATGCACCTTCAGTCAGTGTTTTATTTATTTGATCGTGATATGTCATCCGACATGCCACAACTAGACTAACTTTTAAGAGTCAAGTTTATAAGTATTTTATGGAGCCAAAATAAGACCTCCACATAAAATTAAACATGTTGTTTTACTTTTATTTATTTTATAAAATGTTAAAAGTTGCTTTTTGTCAGTATTGTGTAGTTGTTTATATTTATTGTATAGAATTTGTGTAGTTGTATTAGTATGTATTTATTATATAGTATTTGTATGTAGGTATATGTATGTTTATTATACTTATATAGGTATATTACGTAGGTCTATATTGACGTGACAACGTCTTATAAATTGGTTTGCCGGGTGACACTTCAAGAAACTGCGTTACGCTCCGCTCACGTTATGCGCTCACAATGAGAGCGAGTGAGAGGCACGCGTCCCTTCCACTCGGGCATGGTTAGCCCGCCTAAGAGCGAGAGAGACAGACATAAAAAGTGAAAGGCACGCGTCCCTTCCACTCGAGCACAGTTAGCCCGCCTAAGAGCGAGAGAGACAGAGCGAGAGAGAGAGAGTGAGAGAGATAGGCATACACACCGGTTCATGTCTTGCGCTTCTATTTCGCTTAGGCGCCTGCATACAAGTTTACACGTTGCCAGTTAATTGTAAAACGATTGTGTAGTGATAATGTGAAGGTAGTTTCGTCCATCGCAACAATTCAAACAGCAAAGGTAAATAATTTCAGACTGATAATATAACATGATGAAATAAATGACTAAGACATAAGTGAATAGGTTATGTTGTAGTAATCACAATGTTGTGGTAGTTTTCAATCAAAAAAGTAGCATAAATCGTTTCTCAACCAATAATAATTTGTTTAACTTGAAAAAATGAAAACGCTGTTTCATTGTACGCAAATGTATTGCAAGTTATTGTATGTATATTTGTATATAAATACGTATGTATGTGTAAAGGTAAAAATAAAATTTTGTTAATATGAAATTCAGTGCGAGATTCTTTGTATAAATTATAAATTAATGTTTTAAATATAATTCTTTGTATAAATAAATGTTTTCAATTGTTACTATTATTTCATCCTTCTTCCTACTATACGAATGAATATTCACATTAAAATTATTTTACCACTCAAAGTCGTTGTCACGTAAAACTTTCGCCCGTATACCGACTTTACAGGCAACCAATTTTTATTTCTTAGAATTAACCTTTAATTGCCGAGGTGATGTCACCGTGACACTGCGCAAGTTCAAACAGGAATATTTTAAAAAAGAATAATATCTGTATCTTTCAGTAGCTGCTTGTTTTGACTTGATCTATCGTTAGTCGGCCGCGCACACACGGCACGTTCACAGGTGAGCCCGCAATCAGACCTCTGGTGTCACCGTGACGTAAGGTCGGTGTTAATGTTACTATTTTATGATTTTTTTTTTTTTGTGATTACCTTGAAGTATGCTTATTTTGACTTTTTTTTTAGTAGCTGCTTGTTTTGACTTGATCTATCGTTAGTCGGCCGCGCACACACGGCACGTTCACAGGTGAGCCCGCAATCAGACCTCTGGTGTCACCGTGACTTAAGGTCGGTGTTAATGTTAATTTGATACCCAAAGAACAAAAAGACCATGAAGAAGTCGTAACGAACCAAAAGAGGAAGTTGTGTAACATCTGTCCATCCAAGCTGAAAAGGAAGACTCCTCATCAGTGCATCAAGTGTAAAATATACATATGTCTTCAATGCGCCCAAAAAGTGTGCCAGAAATGTGCCTAAGATGATTAGATCTTTAAAATATTTCTCATATCTTGTTGATTAGAGTTGGCTTTTGTTTATTATAAGAAACGTTAACGTTTGTCAAAATATTTTATGACTTATTTAGTTTTTTCCAAAGACATAAAATTACGTTTCTAAAAATGTGCCATTTTTGTAATTTTATAAATAAAAGTTCATTAAATTTATTTTTGTTGTTTTTATGATTTCATCCTAATATTTGATAAGTAATCATTCAGGTTAGGTGTAATTTGAACAGATTTTTAACAAAGATTCTACTAAAAACGTCACTTCAAATAGGGTCACCGTGACCTAACCTCAGCAATTAAGTGCCAAAAATTAGGGTCGGTAGCTAAAGGTTAAGATTGTAAATAATGTACATTATTCAATCATTTTTATTTTTTTATATTTTGTTTCACCCACAACTTTCGCAAGCAGGATTTAAAGGAGAAATACCAGTACATATCATCAGTAAATTTAGGACGCACTATAAAAGCAGTAGTTTAATAAAATACACACTTTAAAAAAATGCACGGACACTATCTAGGTCGAGCGCTTATAGATTTGAGAATAAAATAACGGAATAGGCCTGCTGGCCGCTAATGATTTATTTATTTTATAAATTCACTACAAGCCGAGATAGTGTTAGGGACTGATGTCAGTCATTAGTATCTGATTCCAATTGCTAACATTCATGGACCTTGCGCGCCACTTACCATCAGGTGGCACAAAGTCACGTGTCAAATCAAATCAAATCATTAATTCATCCTTAAGTATAGGTTACAATAGGTATTCAGTAGTTTGTTCGTTCAGCTATACTTTACCCTTAAGGACATACAGATATATTTATTTAAATGCAAAAGTCAAAATTATTGTCATAAATACATATAAATAAAAAATAAAAAAAATGGTATACAAACACAAAAGAAAATATCTAATTAGTGTCCTATTTTAAATATTATAATCTATATCAAATGTGAGATCATCGTCAGTCAAAAAATTTAGGAGCCATACCAAAAATATTTTTACTCAAGAGAGCTGTTTTATGTTTAAAGGAGTATATTTGGTTTCGTGGACGGGGACGAAAAGATTTATAAGTTGAGGATTTTACAATATTGAAAAGGTTAAGATTAGTTTTTGTGAAGACTAAGATCTCGTATATATAAAGACAGAAAAATGTTAGTATTTTGAGTAGCTTAAATTTTGGTAAACAGCTCTCTGTTGAGACCATAGCGCACATTGCCCTAATACATCGTGTTAGTATAAAAAAAAAACAAAGTTCAAAAAGCTTATATTAAGCCCGTAGACATTTTCCCGTAAAAATATACAAGACACTCCCAAAACCAGGACATGTTCTGGGAAAACAAGACAGATGGCAACCCTAGTTTAAACTAATGGATCAGTTTATTTATCAGCAAAACATCCTTAAGTGACAGAAAGGTTTTGTTAGTGACCCGTTTATTTTGCTCACCATTGTAGAGATTGAACTAGAACAAAGAGTGATATTTCATAAACAAAACGAAATTATTTCCACTGCTTCTATCCCTTGCGGTTTGGGATAGATTTATTACTAGATATTGGACTTGAAACAGAAATGTTTTTTTAAATTTATATTCCAACGTGCACTAGGTCTTTGGGGATTAAAAAAAATTGACTCATATATCATGTATACAGGGTTACAGGGAAAGTCGACCTAGATCCGTTAAGGGCGTGTAGTTTGCATCTTTTCTGACTGATTCTATTGACTATGGAACACCCTACCCCAAACTTAACCGTGTTCGAGATATACGTTTTTTTTTTTTTTTTATAAAATTTGCCGATTTTTTGGCTATTAAATTTACGGCTACGAATTCTAATAAAACCCTAGATTGTTATACCTTGTTGGATAGCTGATGAAACGTAGATATTTTACAGCATATCTGCAAAACATCTGCCATAAAAAAAATTTTAGCTATCCTTTAAAGAAAAATAAACGATCTAAAAATGAATTAACCTTTTTAACTTTAAATCGCCTATTACGACAAATTTCGTTAACTTACCTACAATTTTGGTTATTTAGGTCATAGGGCGTCTAATCTTACATGTAAAAATCAAATAATAATAATAATTACACTCGCAAATTTCAAAATTTGTAATTTATAGCCAAAAAATCGGCAAATTTTATAAAAAAAAAAGAAAAGTCGAATATCTCGAACACGGTTGAGTTTGTGGTAGGGTGTTCCATAGTCGAATTAGTCAGAAGAGATGCAAACTACACGCCCTTAAAGATCTAGGTCGACTTTCCCTGTAACCCTGTATATGCTTAGTGTTAAATAAGTCAACGCGATAATTCGGAAGGTCGCTTCGAGACAATCGCTTTTACCAATAAGAAATACACTTTTCTTACGTACATTTGTCATAGATTTACAACACCACCGTTCGTTCCCGTGCTTCGGAGAGCACGTTAAGCCGTCGGTCCCGGTTCCATTAATACAAACTTGTGGAATCATTAATAAATTGACATTAAAAATTTACATCAGACCCTCGCCAACCCGTCTGGCCAGCGTAGCAAGTGTTGGCCAAATTCTCTATATATATATATATATACATATATGATCTGGAAGGCCCATCTCCAACAAAGGAGGTCTAGAACTGTGTTCCAGGGGCTGTGATGAATAAATGAAAAAAATGTATTTTAAATCATTTATTTTTTTATTTTTTTTAGGAAAGTTTACAGCCTCTACAATAATACAATAAAAATATAGTAACTTAAAGCCTTACAAATTTTCACTGATAGCATTGAGTTAGTAGTAAACACAGCAGACAAAACGTGTTAAATAAATATATATATATTTTTTTTTTCATTTATTTAGGCAACAAACAGTCAACATACGCAAACTATATCACAGATAAACAAAATTGTCACTCTGCAAGATACTAAAATTGAAAACTAATAAATAATATGAACCACTAAGGGGCCCCTTTAAAGGCTTTGCCGGCACGTGACAAGTTTGAACATCTGTGTAATAACTTAATAACAATAAGAAGACATTGAAAGCCAAAAATATTTTATACATAATAGAAGTTAAACACAAATACTATGGAAAGGACATAAAAAAAAAAACTGGATATAAAAATAAAAACAAGGATAGAGTAATAACGCAAACATGATTTAAAACATACTTAAATTAACAGATGCTATAATAGTACTTTATAAATACATACTTATAATACTAATTACGGATACAACAAACTACCAACCATCAACAGCAACCCTTGTATAAACTTGAATTAAAAATAAGTGATTTTACTATTCATCAAATACAATTCAAATACAAAGCCACCACCAATACAATTAAGAGAACAATTAAAGACTAAACTAGTAGAACCATTAAACAACAACAAACAATTCCATCGAGAAATAATAATAATAATAATGAAATTTACAAATAATAATGACAATGGACTATTATAAAACTGAAAATATTTTAAATATTATGATTTAGGCAAGCTTAAATAAAAATAAAATCACAATATTGATACCATTTATTTATTGTAATTTTAACATGTGGCGATGGCAATTTTATCTTATTTATTATTTGTTTTATTGTAATTTATTATTTATTTTATTGTAATTTATTATTTATTTAATATTTTTATTGCTTTTGCATGCATTAACAATAGATTAGAATAGTTTTAGCTTAAAGTATTATGAAAATTATTAATTTTAAATGTAATATTATGTAGAATACTAGGGTAGCTAGTGCAGCTGGAGCCCAAGACACAAGACGAAAATTCTTGGTTTGGGTTCCAACGTGCAATACAATTGGAAATATGTAGCGTCAATATTGTTCACATCGTGTAATTTATTATATAAATATTTCACTATTGTATTTATTATTGTAACTAATTTCTACTGTATAAATAAAGAATTATTATTATTATTAAAAAAAAAATCAAAAATATGGTTGTATAATTCCTGAAGACGCTTTCACAAATCCAACTGAAGTAGACCTATCCAAACTTGATGTTAAATATAGTAAACTGACACATAAAGCAAACAATGTAAATTAGCAAAAGTCTTGCGCTAGACCAAGACCAAAAGTGTAAGACCAAGACATCACTAGTCTTGGTCTTGGTCTGTCTTTGGGAAACACTAATATATATAGTATCAAATTTATTTTGTTTCTTATTTGCACTGCATATTTCTAGATGTCCAGCACTAAGTCTTAATAAAACGAACGTCGTCGCAAATGGTAATTTAAGATACGCAGAGCGAACCAAATTAGATGATTTATATGAATAGCTGTGACGGTCACGGTCCGTGCTAGTATTTCATTTTATTAGGGCTTTATTTATACATGGTTTATTTAATTCAGCCTTAAGTAAAGTAAAGTAAAAAAATATCTAACATAAAATATTGGCAGGTCCCTGGTGTGGGATGCGACATGTGTAGACACATTAGCCCCATCACACAGGCGACCTCGTCAAGCGCGGAAAGTGCGGCAAGCTCCGCAAATACGCCAACCTCAGTCATCATCATCAGCCTGTGTCTCTCCACTGCTGGATATAGGCCTCCCCCAAGCCTCGCCACTGCACGCGGTCTTTTGCAATCCTCATCCAACCCCCACCAGCGACCCTCCTCAGGTCATCCGTCCATCTGGCGGGGGGTCGTCCCACTCTGCGTCGTCCCGTACGTGGTCTCCACTCCAGAACCCGTTTGCCCCATCGGTCGTCGGTTCTGCGGCAGATGTGTCCGGCCCATTGCCACTTCAGCTTGCTAATTTTGAATGCTATGTCGGGACGATAGGCCCATGAGGACACTCAGCCAAGCGTCTGGCCAAGGAGTTGTCCAAACGGAAAAGTCTGGAGACAGGAAAGCTGGCAATTATTTCCGCCAACGTATTAGCTTAGCTATACAGAGGGGAAATGTTGCCAGTCTTCTTGGGACTATCACTGAAGGGTCGTCTCTAGAGGACATTTTTTACTTATAGTTAATTTTTTATTAGGTTTAGTTTATATTTATTTTAATTTTTACTTTTAAGTAGTTTTACTTTATATTGTAATTTATACTGTCTGTATATTACTTCAATATAAATAAATAAATAAATAATATTTTACAATAAAAATAAAATAACAGCTAAACTTTGATAAAACGACAAAAGATATTGTGGGATGCAGAGTTAAAAGAAAAAAATTATAATAACTAATAGTAATATATATATATATATATATATTATTTTTTCTGGAAGTTTCTAGAAGGCCCATATCCAACAGTTTATTAACGCCAGTATATTTATTATTGGGGTTCGAACCCACCTCTTTAGGATGTTAAGAAAAGCGTTTTTCGCAACAAGGAATACAGAAGATGCGGGGGATTCGAACTGGCCTATAGGTTACAAAAAGAAGTTTTTTTTTTTACTAGCACGACCTTGCGTCCATCTGATTGTAAGCAACTAGAATCAAACACCTATGACTGACATCAGCCCCTAACACTATGCCGGCTTGACTAGACACTTTGCTTGAAGTACTCCAGGTTATAGGAAAGTGGAAACACATTAGCTGTATTCCATATCTTTATCATGCGACAGATGTATGAGTCCCCCAAATTTATACGCGTAAGGATGGTGACTCGATATGTGAGTGCTCTGAGTGTGATCTATTGGCTATTTAGGTAGTATCTAAATAATACGAGATTAACCCAATTATTGACAACACTTAATTAAAATTGACAACATCCGAAATTCCACTTTATTCTGCACTAGCTGTTTTACCAGGCTTTGCCCGTGTAAACGGAGAATGAAATTAATTTAGTTGCGCATTATTTTGATTTTACTATATTCCCTAATGTATTCATTTAATGTGCATGGTGTAAAGGGTATTACGGAGATAGTGGTAACAAAGAAAATAAATAAAAAAACTACAAGAATAAATATAAGTACTATAAACTATTTATTGATTTAAATTGAAAAAATAAATAAATGATATTCTACCCGGGGGTCGTGGTTATAAAAAGAGGTGGTCAGTACAAGAGCTGTCCGCCATGCCATGGAGCGGTACTCCCCTGGCCAACTCGCTGTGCCGCGCCGAAGTGAGGATCTGGGCGCTGGGCGTAGTGCAGGCAGGGGCTGGTCGTAGTGCAGGTGAAGAGGCCGCTCTGGATCCAGGCGCGTAATTTATTTATTTATTTATTTATCTGGAACTCCAACAGCATAACTAAAAATACAATATTATCAAATTTTACACAATAAATAAGGCCATGACTGATTGACAAATTATACACAAAAATATAAATCCACTGTGAAGACAGATTAAGAAATCAACAAAAATAAAAAGTGCATAAAACTGAGAAAATTTACAAAATACAACAAAAACACAAACAAAACAATAACATACAACAAGACGGAAGAAAATATGTATTATTATTATTATTCCCACCCATCAGCCACAGACACCAAAGCTATCTATCGTAAACTGTATTGAAAACATAAACAATAATATAGTTGTATGTTGAAGTGGAACGTTGAATGTTGAACCCCAAATAGAGGGGGTACAACTTTAATAATCTTTTTTTTTTTTTTGACGTGACAACGTCTTATAAATTGGTTTGCCGGGTGACACTTCAAGAAACTGCGTTACGCTCCGCTCACGTTATGCGCTCACAATGAGAGCGAGTGAGAGGCACGCGTCCCTTCCACTCGGGCATGGTTAGCCCGCCTAAGAGCGAGAGAGACAGACATAAAAAGTGAAAGACATTGACTTGACATTTTCTAGGCACATTACAGCAGAAACACTTCCTTTCATTTCATATTTCTCCTATCATCGCCCTATCCTCAACAAAATCACTCAGATAGGAACAAGTTAAGTTGTAGTAAACGCTGTTTCATTGTACGCAAATGTATTGCAAGTTATTGTATGTATATTTGTATATAAATACGTATGTATGTGTAAAGGTAAAAATAAAATTTTGTTAATATGAAATTCAGTGCGAGATTCTTTGTATAAATTAATGTTTTAAATATAATTCTTTGTATAAATAAATGTTTTAAATTGTTACTATTATTTCATCCTTCTTCCTACTATACGAATGAATATTCACATTAAAATTATTTTACCACTCAAAGTCGTTGTCACGTAAAACTTTCGCCCGTATACCGACTTTACAGGCAACCAATTTTTTAAATAACATCGTGATGGCGGACGAACAGCAGTGCCCGCAACAGCAGCGTGGAGTAGGGCGCGGCTGTCTTCGGGGACGATCCGCTGATCAATCACGTGAATGACGTGAGCCAGTAAGTCGCTTCGGTCACAAACTCGTGCGCAGCCATACAATATTTTGATCGAGACCGAATGAAACGCAGCATTTAAGTGAAGTTCAACACATTTGTCGATTGTTGTTTTTTTTTTAAAGCTACAAGGGAAAAAATAATCTTCACGAAATGCTGAAACCATACGTTAAAATGATAAGGATTAGTACCGTATTTGTGTAAATAGCTTTCCAATTACCGCTTTATAATTGCATATTTTTTTAGGTATTAAAATAGATATAGTATGTTATCCTTAAGAGATAGACATATGCCATCGCGGTTTTTCTGTAGACCTATATAAGATTCACCATACAATATTTTGTTATATCTCAAAGCTCCCAGACGGCTTATTTTTTCCGACACCTCAAACAAATATCGTTAATGTATACAAAAAACTTAACAACAACCTACCTCGAGAACCACTCTATCCATTGGTGATAACAGCATAAAAATTAGTGCAGTAGTTTTTGAGTTTATCGCGAACAGACAGACAGACAGACGCGGCGGAGGACATTGTTTTATCATATGTAGTGATTATTACTCCTAAAATTAAAATCGAAACTTGCCAACTTATATGTTGCTCTTAGCAACACTACATTAAGGATTTGTCTTATTTTTACGGAATCTTAATATAGTTATAAAAAAATAATATTTATGTAGCTCTGGTGGAAAAGTGACCTAAAATCTAAGTATGAAAGCAACTGATATAAATCCTTACCTCCATGGCATCTTTACAAAGCTAGACAACGTGGGCACAAGGTCACAAGTCGCAAATAAAATGGTACGTAGGTACAGGTCGCGCGGGTAAAGATGACGCACACACTCTAATGTAAAGTTATTATACAAAGAGCTAATGAATTAAGGTTTAAAATCCTGTGTTTAATAAGAAAAGAAAACCTACGTTTTCATATCTCTTTATTGTCAATCAGGCGAATCTAGTTATTGCGACGGTTACATTAAAAAAAAACATATGATTTACTTACATTGTAACTCTTGGATATTGTCATAAACATTTTTCAATTTACTTACATTTGTAATATTATTAATTAAATAATAAACTTATTTATTCGAAGTAATATACAAACAACATAAAAGAATTACAATATTTTTAATTAATCTATAAAAATAAACTAAATCTAAATAACAATTTAAATATAATAAAAATTTAAGCATCCTTATGTCTCAAACCTTACAATATAAAATTTTCCTCCAGGCCATTGTCCAGTGGCACGGTGCCCAAAACACTGGCAGCATTTCCTCGTTGAATTTCGATACTAATCTTTTCAGCGAGGAAGCTGCCAGCCCGTGGGTCACCAGAGACGTCGACTAGTTTTTTTGAAATTTATTAAAAAACAAACTCGATTTAAAATGTATATTATGGGTGGGGGCCGTGAAGGTAAAAGTTTGAATTTTTTTTTTAACATTGTTGCCATAAACAATTACTAGAACAAGCAGTCTATGCACGTTTTACACAAATGTGTTAATTCGCTATTTTTAGCAGATTCCAGTGACCTGTTAATGTTTAATCAGACTGAGAAAGGAATCTGCAAGGAAAACTCAGCTATATCAGATTTACAAAATAAAACATATACAGAGCTGCACCACAACGATCAATTAATAACCTTTTAAATTTAGTTATCAGTACCTATGAGATCTTGGAGCGGTGGTGGCTCGGTTGTAAGAACACGTACCTTATATCCTACATCCTACAAAGGTCGGTTCAAACCCACCTGGCATGTACAAATGAGAAATACACTTTTCTTACGTACATTTGTCATAGATTTACAACTTCACCGTTTCCGTGCCTCGGAGAGCACGTTAAGCCGTCAGTCCCAGTTCCATTAATGCCAACTTGTGGAATCGTTAAAAAATTGACATCATATCCTCGCCAAGCCGTCTGGCCAGCGTGGCGAGTGTAGGCCAAATTCTCCAGTTCTGGAAGGCCCATCTCCAGCAGTGGATGTCTAGGACGCTTCGTTCTAGCGGCTGTAATGAAATAAAATGTCAATAAGGCCGTGTGAGATAGAGAGAGACGTAACTAGTTATCGAGAACAAACAATGTATGCACGTTTCATACATAAGTATTTAGTCAATGTGTTATTGAGCTGATTTTGTATTGCACGACCTGTACATTGGCGTTTCTTTTGGTTGCCTTTGAAAATACACTGAAAGGCATTGTTCTTTTCCATTATTGTGATAAGCGAAAATGTAAACGTCTTTTGCGATTGGAGGTCGTCAGTTAAAACTAATGGAACTGTAGGTCATATAAGGCTGACCGCACACCGAACTAAAGACACAAGTCTGTGGATGTGCTTTAACCCTTTCAGCACGACAAAATATATTTTGAATAATATTTATTTATTTATATATAGTACACACAGCAGTACATATATCACACATAACATAGTATAATTATAACTTATCTAATATATGTACCAATTAGGTGTCACAGTATTCACCAATATAAAAAGAAGAAGAGAAATTAGAAATATACTCGTATTATTGTTAAAACAAAAAAAAAAAAACAAAAACTAACAAATTTACAAAATAAAAATATGACTTCTAAAAAATATTTTTTTCTCTTTTTTAATAGAACTAATAAGGAAACATAAAAATTGCACAAATTTGGTACTTTAAAAAACCGAAAACAAAACACTTGTTAAATAAATAAATTATAAGTTACTCATACTCGTATATTGATGGTTTGAAATGTTCGAGAACAATTTTTCTGAATACATTGTAACGGTCATTAAATATGTCTATATCATTATTGGCACTGCAGAGACTACTGTGTTGCACATTCGGGATGTTGACGAATGTGAACCTACATTAGTTTTTGAGGGAGGACAGCACAGGATCTTGGTTATAGGACGACGTGGAATATTATAGGTTACTGTCATGGAAATGTAGAAATATTGAAAGGTTTATGTATTATATTATTGATATAACTTTCATAAAAACCCCCTCCGCATATTAGTACGTTGTCGTCTTCTAATGTACTGGCACACCATCGTGCGTTTGGTAATACCCCGTTTTTTTTTTTTTAAATCATTTTTCTTTACCAGTCCTAATAATTCAATAGAGGTAAGAATTATTTACTAAGTACTCGTAGCTAGAAAAGTGCACGAATTACTTGTGTCGAGACCATTTTAGAGCGGTTAAACCGAATTTGGCGACGACGCAGACAGTTAGTTTTTATTTTTTGGAATACGCACGCTTGGTATTTTACGTGCTGAAAGGGTTAATAGTGACAAAGTTTTTTTACCCGACTACGCTTTTAACAATCCCTGTATGTATGTATGTGGTATCTGTGGCTGATAGGTAGGAATAAATACATATTTTGTTCCGTGTTATTGTATGTTATTGTTTTGTTTATGTGTTTGTAATTATTGTCTTGGTTTTGTAAATTCTCTTAGTTTTATACACTTGTATTTTATTTTATATATGTTTTTGATTGATTTCTTAATCTGTTTTCACAGTGGATTTATATTCTTGTGTAAAATTTGTGAAGCCATTCATGGCCTTATGTATTGTGTAAAATGTGATAATATTGTATTTTCGGTTATGCTGTTGGAGTTCTAAATAAATAAATAAATGTACTTCTCACGTTAATCGATTCGTCTTCAACACGCGAGTGTCACTGAAGATATAACATTAATCAAATTTTATTAAGGCGTCAACGAATAGGTATTTTAAAATTGTGTTAAGGTTTCTCTTGTTATTTTTCATTTCAAGTAACCATTTAGGATCTATAACGATTGAAAGTTGGTTAGCAACCACCATCATTTAAAATTTAAATGTAAGTCTACATCTATCTACATTTATAAATTTAATATAAAAAAAGTAACAATATATCATCACGACATGGTCAGAAGAAGAGAAAGGTCAAAAGCCAACTTTACTATTGACCCAAAATAAGTAATTAATTATAATCGCATAATAAGTAATGTGGATTAATCTATAAATATTTAATGTCCAAAATATAAATGATTTCGTTGTAGTATATTGCCGCTAAGAGTTGCGCGTGGTCGACTTGCGGCGCGGTTCATCGTCGACTTGTAGATTTACTGCGCATGCGTGTTGATGCTCTCGCTCTCACCGCCGCAAGCGATGCGAGACGCCAGGAGTAGACTTTTGAGACGCAACACGGCTACATGGCCGACGACAGCACGCGCGCGCGCCAATCTTAACATTTAATTTAATTTTGTATTTTGGTTGTTATTGTGAAGTTGTGAAACTCATTAAATAGTTTGGTATTGAACTTTATCGACTATCATTCATCCCTTAGCAAGCTCTACCATATCGTTAATAAAAACGAAAATCAGTGTGATTTTAGGTACTTACTCTGGTAAAATAAAGATTTTAATGAAACAAAATACATTTTTTTTACAATGCGAGCTTACCTTGCGCGACAGTATCGCTGAGAATAAATTCGCAAGGCGAATACCTACTACGTATTTCTTCAGTTTCTCGTTTTTACGCGACTGCGCGATGTTATGTAGGTTGTGTTTATTACTTTAGTGTGCGGCCAGCCTAACAAAACATTAGAAGTAAAAGCCATTCGTCACAGTAACGAAATGTATTGTTTAAATGACAACATGTTATTAACAGTGGCATAACGTTAACGTTAAAACATGTTTAATAATTGTCACACAAAATATTCTTGACGAAATTTTAAGAATACCTAGAATACACAGATGCGAGCAAATACCTCAAGGACAAATTTACCTATCTCTTCTCACTTCATGACAGATCTCTTCGTTTGTCACTCTAGCTTTCAGTCTAGTTCATTCGCAGTAGTGGCCGCAAATCTCTGGAACTGTTTACCTGTTGAAATTCGCCAAGCACCCAGCAAACCGATGTTTAAAAAGCTAGTGCACTCTCATTACCTAAAGAGCTCCTCACAACGCATATATTGTATGTAGTATGTAGTAGCATACTCGTATATAGTGTGTAGTATATGTATTATTGTTAAATGAATTATTATGGGCTGTATTCGGGAAGTTATGCCACATCCTGTTATCAAACATACCACAGTGTTAGAAATGCGTTCTCCAGTATTGTCGCACGGAGCAGAAACGTAGACACTGACAGTGGGTCTGGTCAACAAGTTTAAGGTCGCTCAGCGAGTTATGGAGAGAGCTATGCTCGATATTTCTCTGATGGATAGAGTCCGCAACGTAGACATCCGTCAGAAAACCAAAGTTACCGACATAGCCTTCAAAATTAGTAAGTTTGGCAATGGGCCGGACACGTCTGTCGCAGAACCGATGACCGATGGAGTAGACGAGTTCTGGAGTGGAGACCACGTACAGGGAAACGCAAAGTGGGAAGACCCCCCGCCAGATGGACGGATGACCTGAAAAAGGTCGCTGAAATGGCGAGCCTTGGGGGAGGCCTACATCCAGCAGTGGAGAGGCATAGGCTGATGATGATGATATATATTTTTTATTGTGTACATATTTGTATGTATGTGGAGAAACATCCATCGAGCGCTTGGTAGTCTAGGGGAAAGTCGATGGCAAGAGGTTGCGTGATAGGTCTGAGATGGACCGATCAGGTGAAGGTTGCAATGGATCATCGACTACATGAGTGCACTAGGAAAGCTGCGGTCCGAGAGCGGCTTGTTATGCGTGCCACTAGCACTCAAATGGCGACCACGACCGCTCTGCCAAGAGTGTAGCGACTAAGAAAAAGAAATAAGATTGAATGAATTTATTTGCTAACGTTTCTTATGATCGTTTGCACCTAGCCTCATGACTGTAATGTTCTGTATTATCCCAAAGGTTGGCTGCTAGAGAATGTCTAGCGGCTTTAAGCCCGCCCTTTGTACAGAGGCGTAAGCGGCCCGAGCCATGTTACGCCCTGTTATGAATTCCAGCTTGCCGCTTAGGTTGAAGGTCCGAATCTACAAGATGTTCACCCGTTCCCTACTCACCTATGCTGTGCCAGCCTGGCACCACCTTCTGGCCAAGACTAATAGGGACAAGATCCAAAGTCAGCAGAACATATCGCGCAGAGTGGTCTCCCGAGCACCTTGGTTCGTGCGTAATTCCGTCATAGCTCGAGATCTGGAGATGCCTACTATTGAGGAATTTGTCGTCGGCCTGACTAGACGTATGTTCTATCGGGCCGACAACGGACACTTTAAGCATCTTCAGAATATCGCTCCGTCTTGCGCTTCCTAGAGAAGTGCTCTTGGAGGAGAACGTAAGTAGTTGAACCTAGACCCCCTGGGTTCGTGAGCCACACGGAGGCTGTTATACCAGTAACGGCGCCCAGCACCAAAAGTGCATGAATTACCCGCGGGTGGTCACCCGCTAAGATCTTGCCGGGGAAAACGGGGGAATGTCCCCATCCCCAACCCAGGCCCATTAGCCATCCGGGCCTGGACGACCCCACTGTCTGTCTGTCCTTTGTACATAGTGCAATAAAGTTTTAAATAAATAAACAAACATTGAACACATACCTTTTAAACTTTCGCAAAAAAAAAGATATTTAAACGGGTCTTTTGACTAAATAAACGCTGTAATAATGGCGTGCAAAAATTGTATAAAATTACCGGTGTATTAATTTTAAGTCAATGCTTGTGGCACTATTAAAATTTACTGTCTTTACAGAACGTTACAGTAATTAATATTTTATGAGACTAGCCTTTTTGTTATCTTAATAATACGTCGTCATTTTTAGGTGCACTTCCGATGCAAACGACTTACTACAAGCGTCAATGTGTCGCTGCATTCTATTTTTAATATTTACAAAATATAAAATAAAATAAATATTAATACTAAGGATAGGGATATAAGTCCTGTCCGCGTGGAATGGTGGCAAGAACGCTGGCTGCATTTCCCCGCTGAATTGCAATACTGATTCTTTGAGCGAAGAAAGAGCCAGCCCTCTTGTCACCGGAGGAGACGACAAGACGCGGTGTTATGTCTTTTAAAAACTTTTTTGCACTTGGACTCCATGGCCCAGAGTTTCTACAGGAATCGGCATAAAAATGAAATCTTTTAATATACTTACATACTTGCGCCGCTTGCCGGACTCCGCATTTTCCGCCGCGCCCCCGCGTTATGCGCTGTCCTCCTGAGATGCGACGCGGCGAGGGTGTCCCACAGCAGAGCACGTCCTCGTTCCCAAGGGACCGACGTCATATCATCGGGTATCTTGCCATCATCTCCAGCAGTCTCCAGAAGAGCATATTTTTTCTTCAATTGAATCGCAATATGCACATGTTTAGGTTTAAAACAATGATATTTCCCCGTCGTGACCACGAAATGAAACTAATGAGAAAATACAAATGTGGGATGTCACTTCATTAGATGTCAGATTGTGCAATATAATAACGCTTTTAGGGTGCTGTTGGGACTCCCGAGATTCTGTAGTGCCTCCGGGATGTTTGCTGAGATGCGCACGGATGGCTTCCCCGCCATCATGCGTAAGAAAGTGTCATCCCTGATGGCGCCGGTATGCGGGAGTCCCAATAGCATCATGAGGGTGGTTGCGGGCAGTGTGGGGGGGGCTATTGCGCAACACTGGACTGCAGTACTGGTGGGAAGTTAGGTTAAGTTTATTTATAGATAGTTATAATTAATTATATAATAAAAAATATAGTGTAAAGTAATATTAATTATGTTAAATATAAGAATATGGATTTTTATCTGAAATAAAAATATTTGAATTGAATGAACTTTTATACGAAGTAATATACAAACAATATAAAAAAATTACAATATTAAATAAACTATATTAAAACAAAATCTAAATTTAATCTAAAAAATAATAATAATACATAGAAAATAAAAATTAAATACTTACAAAAAAAATTGCTCTTCCAAATCGCTGTCTTGTGGCATGGTGCCCAATACACTAGCAGCATTTCCCCTTTGAATTAATATACTTAATTTTTGGGAGAAAAAACTGCCAGCCCTATTGTCAACAGAGACGTCAATGAGCCTTGGAACAATTTCTTTATAAAAGGCATTAAGTTCCGATCCCACGGGCCAATCGTTTCTACAGCAAACGTCGAAAAAAAATAACTATAGTTTCATATTTTTGACGCTTGCTGATCTGAGCTTGTTCCGGTGCAACACCAGCTCTAACAGAAGTTCCTTGAAGGGGCTAGGGAATCTGAACAGGTAAAATCCCATACCAGGGATTGACCCAATCTCCAACGAACTAATGTCATTCCGTCTGGACGCTTGCCATCGTCTCGACTCAGACCGGTTGGGATCGAGACAACTGCAAGCGTCCTACGAATGAGGTCGTTAATGGCGCTGTGAAGGAAAAAGCGACCCGCACTCGATATAATTCATTAACTTTTAAGAACAAACTGGACAAGTGGCTAGTGACAATATAAATAGGCTATGGTGATGCTCCGATGCATGCTCCGATGGTTCGGGCATGTTGAAAGGATGACTGAAGAGAGATTGACGAACCAGATATATAATGCGAAAGTTGTGGGTGAAAGAGGTCCTGGCAGACCAAGACTCACTTATCACGATCAAATAAATAAAACAATAGCTGACGGTGCAATAAAAAGCCATCGAAACAAAACGGCATGTATGAAGAGGTTGATGAATGTCGAAGAAGCGAAAGAGGTATGTCGAGATCGTGACAAATGGCGCTCAATTGTCTCTGCCTACCCCGCAAGGGACCTGGCGTGAAGATATGTATGTATGTATGTATGGTGATAACTGTCAACTACATAAACTTAAAACCAGTGCTTTATATATGCATATCAGCAATGCGCTGCTTCAATCAATAATAATATCCCAGTAATGGTGATTTTTCTAGATTATTTCCTGATCCACAACTTCATCTAATCTTTTTTTTTTATATGATAAATAGAAATGATCAGGGATGAGTTTATAACTCAGCTTTATGCAGTGGAAGTTGGTGCGAGAGGAATTCCAGCAAAATCTTTGAGTCCCAAAATTACCTGTTCATACAGGCCAAACCAAGGCCAAAAACATTAGGATAAATAGAAATTGTGAAAAGGAAAGGTGAATTTTATTCAGCTTTTGCTTGTGTTGTTCCTCTTGACCCTTTTTCTTAAGTGATGTTAAAGTAAAAAAAAACGATGCGGATATTCACAAAGACTTCTCACAGTAAGTAATGGATGGAGTCCTTCGCGCCATTTTGCGTGGACATGTCAAGTGCAAGTTTTTGTTTTGTAAATTAATTTACTGTGGATATTAATGGTCAAAAGTGGTGTTGTTTTGTTTAATAATGTGCTGCAATGTGAATAATTATGGAAAACGATAAATTGGACTTTAAATATGGGGCACAAGTTGCAGTTTATTTTTTGCGGTTTTCCCGCGCTGTGGACTCCCATATTTTACCCGACGTGTTTGGGCTAAATGCCGCGAGTGACTCCAAGTAAAACATCAAATTCTGCAGCATCTGGAATTTGATGATCCCCAACTCGGTTATGAACTCTGTTATGAACATATATTATGCAAATAAATTACGTGTTTAGGACTGATGTATTCTGTACAATGTCCTTTAAAGACAATTAAAAAAAAAAAAGTAAGTAATGGATTCTTTATTGTAGCTAATTTGCTTAAAAAGCGATGTGGATTAGTTTTAGGTTTTTTATTTTCTTAAAATTAATATAATTATTTGTGTTCACCTTTAGCTAAACTAAAAATAACTAAATTATTGTGTCCCGATCAGTAATTGAACCCGGCACCTCCGAATCTAAATCCACGAACTTAACCACCACGGAGGCTATGGTAAGTGGCGAGCGAGGTTCATGAATGTTAGCAACTGGAATGACATCAGTCCCTAACACTATGCCGGCTTGACTGGGCATGACGGCAATTTGAGCCTGATCCCGAAACGTGTGGATACACTTTCCTAGGTTTATCGACACGAACGGTGGATACTTCCCCGCCCCGGCAGACTGGGAAAATTACCACCATCAGTCCGCCTACCACCTATTTGTTGTTCTCGTTGAAATTATGTGCCATTTGCAATGATGTCAAATGCCAATTTTTACTTTTAATGAGAACTAATATTCCGTGGTCAGCGGTTAAGTCTGTGGATTTATAAGCGTGGTTTCTGACCACCCCGAAAGGTGATGATACTTTACTAATATTATAAGCTTGTCATGACAAATACATACAATGCAGTTGTTTTCTTTTATTCCTGGCCAAGGTAATATTTTACGAATTTTGTATCGTACAAAGAATGCACTATTGTTCACAGTGAGAAATATTCTGGTGGCGGGTATAATTTTAATTGCTTCTACTCTGTTGCTATCTTCTCTGTCCTTTCTCTTCGAATAAATAAATAAATAAATGGTGATATTTATATAAAAAACACCGCTTGAAACAAGACTCTGTTACATCCCAACTTGTTATTATGAGACAAGATTAAATGGTCATTGGCAAATGTGCGCAGTCTTTATTTTGTCGGGTTACCATGCAAGCTCGTCGGTGTCTCTAGCGTACCAAATTCGAGGAACATCACAAAAATTTTTTTGTTTCTCGACTAGGAATCGAACCCTGTACCACCGCGTCTAAATTCACGGTCTTAACCGCTAGACTACGAAGGCAGTGGTGTATAAAAGCTACATGAAACAGCAACGTTGTCATGACATACATAGTTGTCACAACATGCTAGCATCCATAACAATAGCGGTGTCCTTTGTTCTTTGCCGCCCTGTTTTCTCTGCGTCTTGTGTCGACTTAAATGAGTCCTACATATATATACTGTGTAGAGACATACGATTTTGTATGCTCACTCATTAGACTAATATGTTATTCTATTGATAAAATAACATATATTAACAACAATAACATTCGAAGGGCTCTTGTCACCGCTTGAGTATCGCTAGAACCCTCTGGCATTGACAGGAGCGAAGGCAAGAGACCCAACGGAATGACTGTTGGGCCGTGGAAACTTGGCAGTTCTCTGGTGTGGGATGCGACATGTGTAGACACATAAGCCCCATCTCACATCCAGGCGACCTCGTAAAGCGCGGGAAGTGCGAAGGTTTCGTCTGAGAACCTCAAGCTGCGCCCTTTGGGGTCGAGACTATAGGCCCATGGAGACACTGGCCAAGGAGTTATCCAAACGGCTGACGGAAAAGTCTGGAGAAAAGAAAGCTGGCAATTATTTCTGCGTATTGGCCCCGCTATACAGAGGAGAAATGTTGGGGAAAGGTTAATAATAGCTTGGCAAAAATAATTGCCAGCCTTGTCTCCAGATTTCTCCGTTAGTCCTTTGATTGGTCGTATGTCCCCATGGTTCAATCGTCTCGACCCCGTTCTCGTCGGACCCGATTTTACTAATATCAACTTGTGGAATCGTTAAAAAATGGCATCAGATCCTCGCTAACCCATCTATTTATTTATTTATTTATTCATTCATTTCCACAGCACATTACAGAACATAAAGGTTAGTATATAATTGAGTTTATACATTGGCCAAATTAGGAAACATACTTTATTACTGATACTTAGGTGTCAAAGGAAAGGAGAAAAAACAAGAAATACAACCAAACCATATAGAAATTCAATTAAACAAAAAACAATAACACAAATAAAATTACAGATATCCAATATTGAATTAAATTAAATAAAAAAAAATTAAAGATTAAATTAAAAAGATTTCTAAATTAAATAATTCTTGGCTGCCCTAACTACAGGAAAGTGTACCCTAACAGTGAGTGAGATGTGATGTAGCCCTATAGAATTGACAGCAGCACCGCGGACAGCATTAACAACCGGGATCTGCATCTGAAGTACAGATTAATACTAATACTTTTATATATATTTGTCTATTTTCTTTATTCAGGAGACATACAGATCCCATCCCAACCGTCTGCATGTTTCAATTATCATCATCATAATTTATTTATCTTATATGGCACCGATCCAGAGTACAGATCCCGATCGCCAACAAAGCCAATGCGGCGCTACCGATTCCACAGGGGCGTAGTGTAGGATGTGTGTGAGTGGTGTGGTGTTCATCAGCACAATATTATTTGTTTATTTATTTCGATAAACCACAGCTTAACAAAGAGTACAACTTTAACATATTATATAATAAGTAAAGCCAACAATTGGTTTATACAATTGGATATGGAATATAAAGGCAAAATAAAAACCTACCCATGCAAATGAGAATAAAAATATAAAAAAAACTAGTTAAATATAAAACTTAAAATAAGAATAACTAAAATTAACAAAAATAAAATAAATAAAGTTTTGCTAAACTATGTACATACAAGTAAAAGAAATAAATAAAAAATTATAAAAACATTTAAAAATATAAAATAAATAAGCAATAAAAAAATATATAAAATCATGCTAAACTACATATAAGTAAAAAGAAATAAAAACTATTGACTTAAAGTTATAGATAAGGATATTAACTAAAGTGGATTCAGAACAAACCTACCAAGAACAAATATGCATACCAAAGAGAATTAAATCTTGCGTATAATAAATCAATTCATCATCAGTCCACCAAAATGCATCCGCGAGTACAACAATCAATACTACAAACCACCCGTACCTATAATATATATATTATAGATACTTATAAAGGTATGACATTAATAAATATATAATATACGTGCATAATAAAATATAAAGAATAGGCATAGGTGTCAATTTAATAGTGAAAGATTATACTGGACTTCTGACAATGTATTAAATACTTAACACATATAACATATATATATATATATATATAATTTTCTTATATTGTAGCTACTTTATCCTTAATTTGCTTCCTGAAAACGGGCTTGCTGTAAGCAAACAGATCGATTTGACTAAAATGTTTATTATATGTTCTGGCTAAACGGGTAAATGTTGAGTTTTGTCCATAATTCGTTCGGTGGAAGGTTACTTGAAGTAATGAAGAATATCTAGTGTGTCGCTTTGGTGCACAATAGCCCACAGTACTCACCATCGACGGACAATCAACTCGACTCTTGACTATATCATATAGAAGCATCATATCCTGTAGAATTCGTCTTTGTTCTAATTTTAGTAATTTGTGTTTTGTACAGCTTTCGTCGTATGTTTTAAAGTTTCTTCTTAATTGGTAATTTAGATAGTTTACAAATTTTAACTGTATATGTTCTATTTGATCCTTATACATTATATATTGAGGTGACCAGATACTGCTTGCGTATTCCAAAACGCTTCTCACATAGGCATAATAAATTGATTTAATACAAGTGGTGTTGGAGAAGGACTTGCATACCCTTTTTAAAAAACCTAAACTTTTATAGGCCTTATCTACAATTTTTTCTATATGGTCATCAAATAGTAGTTTACTGTCAAGATAGACACCCAGGTCTCGAATTAGGCTGGTACGTTCGAGCGGAATATTGTTTATTGAATATGTGAATAGTATGGGAGTTCTCTTTCGAGAAAAAGTGATGATTTGACATTTGTTTATATTTACACTGATATTATTTTTAATGTAGTATGCGCTGAGCTTCTCTAGATCGGCCTGCATATCTTTGCAGTCATCTGACGAATTAATGGCAGAATATATTTTTTTGTCGTCAGCGTACATTAGGCATTTGGTATTTGCGAAACATTGATATATGTCATATAAATAGGCGTTATATAATAAGGGACCCAGGTGGGAACCCTGAGGTACTCCTGATGGGATATTAGTAAAATCAGAACGGTATCCACCTATAACAACAGCTTGTGAACGATTTGACAGGTATGATTTTATCCATCTATATAAGTCTCCTTGAATGCCGAGGGTGTAAAGTTTATGTAACAAGATAACGTGATCCACTCGATCAAAGGCCTTCTCGAAGTCAGTGTAAATTACGTCTACTTGCTTCCCTCTCTCCATTTGACAAAGAGTAAAGGAAATCAATTGTGACAAGTTTGTGACTGTAGATCGACCCTTAAGGAACCCGTGCTGATGTTCGTCTATTTCATGTGAAATTGTTGGGTATATAATGTTATAAACTATTTTCTCTACTATTTTACTGAGCACATTTAGTATAGATATAGGTCTATAATTTTCCACTTTTGACTTAGATCCTTTTTTGTGAAGTGGAACTATAAACGCTTCTTTCCAAACAGCTGGAAAGGTTCCTTCCTTAATAGAACGGTTAATAAGAATGGTCAGTGGTCTCGCCAATTGGTCTGCACATTCACGGATATAGTATGGATGGAGCTTGTCGCTTCCGGCTCCTTTGTTAATGTTTACTCCACGCAAGGCTACAAGAACATCAGAAGCTTCAACAGTAGCGGTGTGAACATAACCGTTGTCTCCCTGACGTGGAGATGGGAGATTCAAATCGATTAATGTTTTGAAACGTGATGTTAAAAATACGCTTTCGAAAAATTTGTTAAACCCATTAGCTATATCTTCTCCTTTAGAAAGAATGTTGTCCTGATAGCTTAGCTTACATGGATATCCAGAACCACCTCTTTTTGATTTAAGATAAGACCATAACATTTTAGGATTGCTTACAATGGATTCCTGAGCATTCACAGTAAATTTATTGTAGCATTCTTTTTCTACACGGTGAAATCTGGAGCGAAGAAAAGAAAATTCATCATAATCTCGTGGATTATGATATTTTTTCCATTTTTTGTGTAATTTCATTTTTTCTTTTAGTATTTTTATAAGTGATTTGCTATACCAGATAGGATAGCGTCTCGAATTGGTTGATATTTTACTTTTAGGTATGTGTTCATCTATACTTTTATAAATTGTATCGTAAAATATTTTGGTTGCATTATCCACCGTGTCAGTAGCTTGAATTGGGCTCCAGTCTATTTCTGCCAAAAATGTTTTAATTTTTTTGTAATCACCTTTAATAAAATTTATTTTCGTGACGTAATTTTCTTTGAGATAATTTAAAGCTAGATCAGTGGTATTAATTATTAAGGAAGGGTGAGCCTTGTCTTCCTGTGTCAAGGCGTGATCACATCTGTTAACTTCTAAAGGAAAGTTAGAATAAACGAGATCTAGTATATTGCCATAGGCGTTTTCGAAAGTGTTGTATTGTGTTAGGTTGTGTTGAGCAGTTTCATTTAATAGATTTCGACCTGCGAGCTGCGCTTCTACTGAACCCCGTTTTTTAATCGTAGGACCACTTTTAGTCCAATTAACAAAATATAGATTAAAGTCCCCCAAAAGCAGAGTGTAATGGCTGGGATCAATTTGTCTAATTGATTTTATAACGTTTTCAATGTCTTTTGGTTGATTAGGAATGGTACCTGGAATATAAACCACCCCAACACACAAATCTTGTTTCAAGGAACGAATGTGTTCTTTTGAAATCTTTATCCAGATGATCTCGGTAAGTGGCTCGGACAGACAGGGGCTAGTGCATAAGTTGAAACAGTGTTGAGCTCCAAGTTCACGTTTCGCGCAAATCATGACTCCACCACCAGTCTTCTTACCCGTAGATTTAGGATTTCTGTCGTTTCTGAATACTTCGTAGCGTGAGTCACATACTTCGGCATCATAAATACCTTCGCATAGCCAGGTTTCGGTCAAAACGATCAAGTCATAGTCACATGATTGAATACTTCTGAAAAAATCGGAACATTTTGTTCTTAGGCCCCTAACGTTTTGATAATATATTTGTAAATTAGATGTCATATGTACTCGATTTTTTGTAATAAAAAAATAATAATAAAGAATAAAATATATTCTTTATTGGCGAAATATAAAATTAAAGTTAAAAAAAACGTTAAAGGGCCAATATTGCAATTAAAATACACATTAAACGACCGACATTTCTCAGAGTTACGACTCAAATAATAAATTATGTGACTTTCATTAAATGGTGATAAAAAGGTATTCGTAGTTATGATCGAGTCATGAATATTGTGTTTATTTTTAGTTTTTCGAAATAATGACCTGTATACTATTTTATTGCATTCAGATACTATCCCAATGACTTTATAATGCTCAACTTTCAAATATTTCCAATAACCATAGTCGAGTATTTGTATTAAATTAGAGGAGAAGAAAAATATGTATACAAACCAGTAAATGAATTCAGTTTGAAATAGATTTTTGTTGTAACAAATTGTTTTATTCTCATTTGTATATTGCCTTTTCATTATATTAAATGTTTTATAAAATGTATTTTTTAATAATAATAAATGTATAGTAAATGATGAATGAAAAATCCAATGATAAATTAATGTATGTATATATTTTTTAATTACTAGCTGCCTTATATGTTTTTGAAAGTTAAAAAATATTCTATCTTCGTCATTGAGATATTTAATGTCAGTATATTTAATATATATTAATAACAACATACAATTCATTTCAGTGTAAAGTGAATTTGATGATGATAAATAATACTTTAAAAATATGTAGTAAATTGAAATAAGGACAAATAAGTTGTATAAAATGTTTATAAGGTGGTAAGTAATGTTATAAATTTTATTTTTAATTCGTTTATGCGAGATCATAAAATGGTTTAGTTTAAAAAAATAATATAGGATAAAGTAGTTAACAAGGTATTTATTTTTAAAGACGGTATTAAATTGAGTGTAAAATAAATATAATAATCCTAAATAGTAACTTAGACAATAGAGGTAGGTTAAACTTTGGGGTGGTATATTATTTGTTGTGATTGTGAGACAATAAATGTATACTGTGTAAATGGTATTAGTGTTTTTATTTTTTGTTTGTTTATATGAAAGTGCACAATGATTAAGTTTAGCAAAATGAAATAGACAAAAGCAAAAATAATTAAAAAGGTATGCATATTTATTTGCTAAGGTAATTTTTTTATATAATAAAAAAATTAAGAGAAAGTTACTTATCTTTAAAAATAAAAAGTAAGATAGTATTAATCTATTTATAAAGAAAAGGTGCAAAATTAGTCCTAAACCAGTTTTTCCAAATCTTTGTTTGTTCTTACAAAAATTGGAGGAGAATTGTCGTTTTTTCGAACTATTATCTGGCAGTTTTTTACCCATACGAATTGATACAACTTCAGTTTAGCCATTTCCTTTGTGGTCCTAAGCAGTTCCTTGTTCGATCCAGTAAGATGCTCGTTTACATATATGCGTCTAGTATCGCCGAGAATGCTTATATCTTTGCTGGTGATACCCCTTGCTTTGCGCAGGCCAGATAATATGGAGTCTTTCAGCAGCTTTGTTTTTAATTTTGCGATAATCGTCCTGGGTCTACCTGAAATGTATTGGCGAGGCTTAACTCTGTTCACGTGTAGAATCTCTGATGGTGAAAGAAAAACTCCGGCATGGTTGGCGATCTTAATTAGGATATCGGGCAATTCTTCATTTTTTAGTTCAGGAACCCCTGCAATATCTAGATTAAGAAAACGATCCCGCTGTTGTTGAATGTTGATATCGTTGCGCAAAATTTGCAGTTCATCTCTAAGATCAGCTGTTTCGGCTGTAGTTTTTATTTGCTGATCCTGTAATATAGATATGTCTTGGTTGACCTTAGTAACGTCCTGTTGTATTTTTGCTATTTCGCTATGAATATCCTGCGAAATCCTTGATACTTCTGTTTCTATTATAAATTTTAAGTTGTCATTGACATGGGAAATACTCTCGCTTAATTCCGTTTTCCAGGTATTCATCTTGTGGGTAATGTTCTCGGTAAACTTTTCCATCAGGTCATTAAACGATGTAATCTCATCTGGGCGAGGTTTTCTCCTTCGCAGTGTGTTGGGCTCGCTTACCTCTTCATTGCTCGTTTTCGATAGATCGGGATCCGAGTAATTCTTGCTTTTAGCTGAACGTAACAGGCTCATTTTAATTTATTAGAGATATGTAAATTATTTAATTATTATATTTTTTTTTTTTTTTTTTGAGTTTTTGCAACTATCAAGTGACAATCGCAGAATATTATTATTTTTTTAAACCTAGCAACACTACAATGATTGTCACTGAAAAGTTATTTTTCTAAGCTGGTAACACTGCACGAGCCTGTCACGAATGATTTATATTTCTAATCTAGCAACACAACGAACGCTTGTCCATGAGATATTATTATTTTTAAACTAGTAACACCACAAAGGCCTGCGTCTATGAAGTATAGGTTAGAAATAAGAAATACAATAAAATAAAATGGCGGCGGTAGCCGGCAGAACACTTTTTCTTCGCGAATTAACAGAGTTATTGTGTATTAAATAGCGTGAGTTAGGTGTAATATTACACGATGATATATGAATAGCACTTATTGGGCTTTTTAGCACCTAAATCACTGTTTTTCACTATTTTCTTCTACTTATTTCACAGAGCACACGTAAGTTAAAGTTTTTCAAAAAAAACATCAAGGATCATATCTATCTAGTTACTTTATTGTTGTCTTTGCAGCTAAGTCACGAATTGCAGTGACTTTGGCTGTATTTTTTGAGGTAATCTGGTCATCTGGTCAGGATGGCGAATGTAGATTCTCCAGAAATATGTTTTGGACGGCCCTTTTACAATAGTGGTGGTTAAAGAACGCGTGCTGTAGCACTTCATTTGCGTCATAATTGTACAATGTTAGTTGAAAACCAAAACACGCCATAACTTCTTGAGTAAAGCAAAACATACGGCGAAACGTGGCTGTAATACTAGTTTCATAAACAGGCCAAACCGTGCTTCATTTTGTAATATAAACTAATTGACTTATACAAGTTTGACTCGGCATTGCCCATGTAATATTTTGGTCAGTTAAATTTTCTTAAAATTTTACATTTATCTGGGAGCACTAATATAAAAAAAACATATTCGTTGACTTTCATTTTATTAAACTTGTGACCGATATCTACAGTTGGGGATAGACAATAGGGTAATCTTCAATGAAAATGCACAATCACGACTTTTTCTTGCTTGTATTTTTAGACCAATGTCAAAATGTAAATATATCAAATATATGTCATATAAAAGTCAAAATAATATCATAATTAAAAAGTACAAAAACGTGTGGCAAAGGATGCCAAATCGTCGGCCACAAAACTTTTTAAACTTTCGTGCACATTCATAATAGTTTTTTATAATTTTAATAGCCGAGAGGGTCAAGAAACATATAGCAGCTGTAAAAAACTGCCAATTAAACAAGTCAGCAATAGCAGAACACCTAATGGATAGTGGCACAAACCATTGGATTGAGCTGCATGACCCAAATATACTTTCCACCGATCGTTACTATTACCCTAGAATAGTACGTGAAGCGATCGAAATAAAGAAACACAAAAATTTCAATCGAGAGAGGGGTTATAAGCTATCTTCATCGTGAAATTCAGTAATCAATAGGTTTCGACACCGAGAAATCGCCCGGTGTCGCCAAGGATATTGTCAGTGTCGTATGTCGTGATTTCTAAAAACTTTTAAAAGTGATAAGTGGGCAGGTTTACATCTACCGCCCAGTATGTACGAAACTACACCGCATAGCTCCAGTCGACCCGTGACCACGGCCAATGCAACTTGGCTGAAACGTCGGGAGAAATATGTCTCTAAGATAAATCGCGTAAAGACCCGTTAAAATTATAAAAAACTTTTATTTTAGACAATATGGCGTCTGGTTGTCGCCTCACTGATATTTGATTAATTTCATATCTTCAGTGACACTCGCATGATTAAGATGAATCGATTATTGTAAGAATCATTAAAGACAACCCACGCGTTTGGTGTCCGGTCTGCCACAAAATAACAAACATACATAAATAGGCTGATAAACGCAGAACCCTTCACTGGGGCGAATGGCAGTGACAAGATCTGCTATGAATAAGCTGAAGGAAATATAGAGGAACCGAACGGTACCAAAGGCACTAAAATCCAGCTGGTTAGAGTGTTCTCTAATTTGCCCGGTTATGTGTATAGGTCAATATATAAACTGCACAATTTTGATGGACGCACGCTTGCTATGAAATTTGCGCAATGGTTTATATGAATACCTATTTGTACTACTGGGAATCGTGATCCAATTGTAATTTTACAAATAATTTTCTAAGAAAACAATGATCAAATCAAAATTTTAGAATGTGATGATGATGCCACCTAAATGTTTATTTTCTGACCAATATTTTACACACACATACGTAACGACGAAATACAGATAAGGGTAGGAAACAAAGCATAGGCACAAAAATAAGGAAAGGCATGCTGCTATGATTCGGGCATGTTGAAAGGATAACCAAAGAAAGATTGACGAACTATATCTATAATGCGAAAGTTGGGTAAAGGGTCCTGACAGACCAATGATTAACACCTCGTTCCGAGACACGATAATGCACAAACTGTTTTGCCAAACGTCACAAATGACTTCAATGATCATTCTTCGCGTTTCGACTGCTCGTTCTAAGCGCTATCAGTTGTTTGTCATAACGTCGCGCGCCATTTTTAAGTTTATTTAAAATTCGGTTTTCTGTTAAATCATTTGACATTGTAATTCGTTTATACTATTTGTATATTACTTCTAAAACAAATCTATAATTATTAATAGTAAACGTTACATATATAAAGATGAATAAACCGAGAGATGTGTGTTTGTTAGTATTCGTACTAAAAAGTGGCGCGCATCAGCGCTGATTTGTGGGGCATACCGACTGAGGGTACCTAGCGCTCTTATTACATATAAAGTTACTCAGTCGTTGCTCTTGAGACTCCTGCGCGAGCCCTATCTGCGCTTGACTGTCTTCGAATACAGAAATAAAGCCAAGTCAAACCATTTACCGCTCAACGGTTAATCGACTTCTCCCAGCATAAACGAGACGCTAATCCTGGAAGAGTGGAGCTGCCTAGCCATCACATAGGCTTTCTATGTTGAGTTTATGGAGAAGATCCAATCGGCGATTAGCATTGCGTATAAGCAAAGTCAAAGTCAAAATATCTTTATTCACGTAAACCTATTAAGGCATTTATGGAACGTCATTAATTTAATTATTTTAAATGAACTCCTGTTAGCAGAAGACCAGCAGCTTAGCAGATTCCAGTGACCTGTTAATGTTTAATCTGACTGAGAAAGGAATCTGCAAGGAAAACTCAGCTATATCAGATTAACAAAAAAAACATATACAGAACTGCACCACAACGATCAATTAATAACCTTTTAAATTTAGTTATCAGTACCTATGAGATCTTGGAGCGGTGTTGGCTCGGTTGTAAGAACACGTACCTTATATCCTACATCCTACAAACCCACCTGGCATGTACAAATAAAGAAATACACTTTTCTTACGTACATTTGTCATAGATTTACAACACCACCGTTTCCGTGCCTCGGAGAGCACGTTAAGCCGTCAGTCCCGGTTCCATTAATGCCAACTTGTGGAATCGTTAATAAATTGTCATAAAAAATTGACATCATATCCTCGCCAAGCCGTCTGGCCAGCGTGGCGAGTGTAGGCCAAATTCTCCAGTTCTGGAAGGCCCATCTCCAGCAGTGGAGGTCTAGGACGCTGTGTTCCAGAGGCTGTAATGAATGAATAAAAAGACCTATGAGATTACAATACCTGGTACAGCAGTAACCCACCAGGCAAGTCAGAATTATATTAGAAGCATTTGACATTGTGGATTTCTACGTGCTAACTAAGGTTTACATACATTCAATGACTGTTAGGCGGTACGAAGTTCGCCGGATCAGCTAGTATTTATAAAAAAATAACAACTCTTGAAACAAGACTTACCTAAATGGCCCAATCCTAACATTAAGTCAAAAACAACATATTCTACGCTACGCTATATGAATTTAGCTGCTTTGTTTGGCTAATTGTTGGCTACCAAACGAGCACATTTGTAAAGCATTTCAGTCTTTACAGCAATTATGTTAATAATAATGTTTTGGAAGCTTTTCGTAAAGAGTATAAATTTTAATATGCAAATCTGTTTTTTATTCGTTTCATTTTAATGTTGTGTGGGTACAGGTACCGCTGTAAAAAAAGCGCTGGATAGCTGTGGACGACGTGTGTTTTTTTTTTTTTTTTTTTTTTTTTTTTTTTAATACTAGCACGACATGTGACTTTGCGGCTACCTGCTGGTAAGTGGCGCGCGAGGTCCATGAATGTTAGCAACTAGAATCAGACACTTATAACTGACATCAGTCCCTAACACTATGCCGGCTTGACTGGACATGACGGCAATTCGAGCCTGATCCCGAAACGTGTGAATACACTTTACTGGGATTATCGGCACGAATGGTGGATACTTCCCCGCCCCGGCAGACTGGACAAATTAGTCTGCCTACCACCTATTGAAAATTTACGTATACTTTTAAATTATATATATAACTTTAAAACGCAAGTATGTAAGTATATTAAAAGATTACATATTTGTTTGTTGTAGAAACTCTGGGCCCATGGAGTCCAAGCGCAAAAAAGTTTTTAAAAGACATAACACCGCGTCTTGTCGTCTCCTCCGGTGACAAGAGGGCTGGCTCTTTCTTCGCCCAGAGAATCAGTATTGCAATTGAGCGGGGAAATGCAGCCAGCGTTCTTGCCACCATTCCACGCGGACGGGACTTATATCCTCATCCTTAATATTAATTTTATTTTATATGTTGTAAATATTTTAAACATAATAAATACTAATATGAATAAATATACTAATATACTACAAGTCAATTGGAATACAGTCTGTATACAGTGGTATTGATCGTCACATGTTTCTGTGTCAATTAAGGCGCTGTCTATACCGATGCTAGCGAAACTTGGAACATTGCAAGCTCGACTTTGATCAATACAATATTGTTGAATGTAGGTATTATTGAATTGTATTATGTACTCGGGGTAAACTTAAATGGCTACCCATTAGTACCCATCCATCCGTAAGTGAATAGACTTTGCCTACTATTCAGCATCTTATCGAACCGGACACACCACAATAACTGAAAGATTTACACGTTGGGAATGACATTTAATATCATTTACGTGGCGAACGAGTGCCTTCACTTCGTAGCCACGACTCAGACTTAGCTGTTAAGGCACGCAGGGCCAACAGTGAAGGAGTTTTTAGGGTTTTAGTCCGTAGGCGCCTTAGGGTCTCTTTGTGAGGCCTCACGGTGATTCGGGCATGCGACCTCCCGGGGGGGGGCCCTTCAGGCTGGGTTCGTATTGTCAGGCGATTTTGCGATCACCGACTTAAAAAAAAACATTAAATATAACAACAATAATTTAATAGATAGATAGGAAGAAGACAAATTTCTAAGCATTCCATGGATTCACCGTGCGGGTGTCGGGTCCATCGTGTATGGGTAAGAGATGAGAAGAATGGTGTCTCGGGCTTGCGACCGACAATAGGCTGGTTTAAGAAAAGGAGGCCTTCTTTTTTTTTCTATTGCGCAATAATACGCTCACCATCCACCATTCTACTTCTCTCCCTACCCAACCAAATACTGTATGATTTCGTTAATGCCGTCTTGGAAGCTCGTGGACCTGCTTAGGCCCAATTCTTTCAGTAAGTGATGCAAAGATTTTGCTGGAACTCCTCTCGCACCAACTTCCACTGCGTAAAGCTGAGTCTTGAACCCGTTCCTGATCATTTCTTCTGTGAGATCATAATATTTATTCGACTTCATGTTGTGGTCTTTTGGAATTAAGTTTAATTAGATGAAAGTGAAGTTAACACATAAAATTATAATTTTCTTGCATTTTTAATACTTTATTGCACTAAAGATGTACATAAGCTGGCTTAATGGCCAGGAGAGTGCACAATCGTCCGAAAACGTATCGTTTAAGATCGATTACGTCTGTCAGATATGTCAAAATTTTGGGCATTCCGCCTAGCTTTTGACATTTATGACAGACGCAAATTATTATTTTTCTGATAACTGTCACCAGCTGGCCTATCAAGTTTTCGGCTTGACGTTGATTTTTGGGACAGCCTGTATATTTCATGGCAGAAAAATCTATGGTATGGGTGCTCGATGTTCCGACCACTGAGCGACGCAAACTTTGGGAAGCCCTATCCAAAGTCTATACATGTTAGGTCAATTGTTCGACTTTTGTTATCACCTATAACTTACACCTTACTGGCTTAGTGTGTCACATAAATACGCCTAAATATCCCAATTCAAACGAAATATGAGAACTTTTCTTGTTTGACAGCAGTTTAAGTCATGAGCGGAGCGACTAGAGGAAGCGGGTATTATTTACAGCCATGATATATATGCCAATTAAAATTCAAATACTCTATAGGACCAAGTGAGGTTATATAGATAGATACTAGACTAAGGTTTGGTACACAATTAAGGTGACTGTATTTGTAAAATAAAATAATCAAAAAAAAAAACTAAAAAAAAAAAATCTAAAAAAAAAACCACGAACTTAACTGCTATACCCACGGAGGCTAATATTATGCGATTATAGATAGAGTAGAAAATTTCAATAAAAATGGTTGCTAACCAACTTTAACGCGTTATAAATCCTAAATTGTCACTCGAATTAAAAAGGGATAAAAGAAACGTTAACATTATTATCAAATACCTTTTTGATGTTACCTTACTCGATATAGTTCGTAGACTTTAATTTTTTTCTTTCTCACAATATGGCGTCTCGTTGTCGCCTTACTGAAATTTGATTAATGTCATATCTTTAGTGACACTGGCGTGATTAAGACGAATCGATAGACGTGCGAATCATCTAAATCGGCACACGAGTTTGGTCTCCAGTGTACCATAAAGGAACAAACACACATTGGTCTCCATTGTCACCGGAGGAGACGACAAGACGCGGTGTTATGTCTTTTAAAAACTTTTTTTGAGCTTGGACTCATGTTAAATTATTTTTTACTAAGCACGACCTGTTACAATACGCTTACCTGATGGTAAACGGTACGCGAGTTTCAAGATATATACATGACCCTTATTTGCCTCGCGCCATAGAAGTAGGAACGCGTCATTTATTACTTTATGCCTCGCGCAGTCGGGTAAAAAAATACATTGGAGCTGAAATCGAACCTGACACCTTCGCGTCTAAATATATAACTTCTGCTAGGCTACGTAGACAATAAATTTATTGACATACAAATAGATTATTCAAAGCCTCCCTATTTCGCCTCCCCTTATTCGACTCCGACACCCACAAAGCGACCTGTTGCTTGTGTAACTTGAAGGTTGTCTATAAAAAGTATTACAGCCGTATCCCTTGCGAGGTGATCAGAAACCACGTGGAAGAATGTTTTACCCTAACAGGTAACTAAACTTGCTGCTTGATGTGTCTTGGTCCGTGTTTCGGTAGAAGAAGAACGCGGAGATTTTAAACTCGCCTTTTTATTCAACTTCTAAATAGCTCCCAACAATGTTAATAAGTTATATGTATATAAGAGAAGACAAATTTCTAAGCATTCCATGGATTCACCGTGCGGGTGCCGGGTCCATCGTGTGTGGGTAAGAGATGAGAAGAATGGTGTCTCGGGCTTGCGACCGACAATAGGCTGGTTTACCATCCACCATTCTACTTCTCTCCCTACCCAACCAAATACTGTATGATTTCGTTAATGCCGTCTTGGAAGCTCGTTCCATAAATGTATTGACAGCAGACCTGCATAGGCCCAATTCTTTCAGTAAGTGATGCAATGATTTTGCTTGAACTCCTCTTGCACCAACTTCCACTGCGTAAAGCTGAGTCTTGAACCCGTTCCTGATCATTTCTTCAGTGAGATCATAATATTTATTCGACTTCATGTTGTGGTCTTTTGGAATATTTGATTTCCACGGAATGGTAAGTTTTAATTAATATAATAAATTATATGTATATTATTATTATTGATATAACAGTATATATATAAAGGTATATTATGTAAGTATTTATAATTAGGTTGTTGAATTTATCCTACTATTAATATTTTTATGTAAATATCACTATGGCAAGCTTACAATATTAGTTTACCTTGAAAGTAAAAATTGGCATTTGACATCATTGCTAATGGCACATACTTACAACGAGAACCAATAGATGGTAGGCGAACTGATGGTGGTAAATTGCCCAGTCTGTTGGGTCGGAGAAGTATCCACCGTTCGCGCTGATAAACCCAGTAAAATGTGTCCACACGTTTCCGGGTCAGGCTCAAATTGCCGTCATGCTGCCATAGTGTTAGGGACTGATGTCAGTCATGTTAACGTTTTAGCCATGTTCTAGTCTGATCATCATTACAGCCCCTAGAACACAGCGTCCTAGACCCCCACTGCTGGAGATGGGCCTTCCAGAACATATATCTGGAGAATTTGGCCTACACTCGCCACGCTGGCCAGAGCTTGGCTTGGCTTGGCGAGGATAGTAGAATAGAGGTCTGATACATCTAACTAATAACAGGAGGCAGTACCAAGACAACTCTTATCCCGGACTGACTTTACAAATCCACTTCGCTTGCTAATATACGAACACTGCTATACTCGTATGTATAGTATAATTTTGCTCCTGCCTCTCATTCATTCATTTTGTTTTAGATAAATAATCATTAACCTATTGGTTTTCACTTTTTTTTTTACTTCTGCTTGTCACAGTTCAATTGCACTGTTAATTTAAATCTAATTACTATATTTTACTCTTATTTCTGTTTTAATTGTATTGTCTAAATAATATAAAATCTCTTTGGCTTGTGTTCCACTATTGCTACTTTGTTTATATGTTTAATATAATAAGCTGTGTTTTTTTTTATAAATAATGAAATGAGTGTTTGATTAAAAAAAAAATCGTTGTCAAAGTTTCGTTTAAAGCTAATTAAAAAACAATAACGAATTGGCACCCACTTTAACTTAGTACGATACTCAGATATAAATAAATAAATATTTCCAGACAGGTCACACAGCGCCATCTAATTTCCGTGGTAAGCTACGAGGCTTGTGTTACAGAAACTAGATGGTTGATAAACTACATATTATACTTTTTTTTTGTTCTAAATATATACATATTATACATATAAGCACCCAGACCGAGACAAATTATACAATGTAAAACTTGCCCCCGGTGGGAATCGAACCCACGACCTCCCGAGTTCACGGCAACGTTTGTTACCACTAGACCACGGAGGCGATCATATTGTAGATATGTGATCATATTTGCGTAAACAATATATGAACCGTATACAAGCATTAAGTAACCTGTCCATAATCACAAGGCAACGCCGGGCCAAATATCTAGTATTATTATAAAACGCTGACGTCACAATTATGTCCAGTAATGAAAAGGAAACAGTTGATTCTAGGAGCTAAGAGCTTTTTGTTTCGCCACACGTGTCGCCCACCCCACTATGCCGCCCTTTCCACTGTGCCGCCCGCCCTAACTAGGCCGAAACCTACCTGTTGCTCGGTCCGTAACTGTCCAAATTTTCTTCACTTAAACTCTTTGGTCCTTGTCATAAGCGATAGCGAATAGCGTTTTATTTATAATTGTATTTTACAATTTGCTTGTCCCTTCGATCAAGATAGATAAATGGTCTCATACGAAATGGCCGCGAAAAACTGGCACTTGTATTTATTTATTTATTTGTGTTGACCATCGATGTATATACATAAGCCTATTCAATACAAAACGCACTCTTAAAAACGTACCGCTTGCTTTGTGTACCTACCAACTTTGGGGGGCAATTTTCAAGCAAGGATAATGCCACATGCTTTATTCATCGGAAATTATATCACAATGCACACAAAAAAAATTGTTTTACTCGATATAAATATTAATATTAGGCGCTCTCGACGCTTGCTATCTCGCGACTGTTGGTGCAGCTACATGACTTCGATTGGTTTTACGGGAACGTTTTTATATCAGTGAGGGCCTATCTATATACATCGATGGTGTAGACACATTAGCCCCATCTCACATCCAGGCAACCTCGTCCAGCGCAGGGAGTGCAGCGGTTTCAACTGAGAACCTCAAGCTGCGCAAATACGCCAACCTCAGTACAGGTTACGAGTTTGAGCCGTTTGGGGTCGATACGATGGGACCATGGGGACCCTCAGCCAAGCGCCTGGCCAAGGAGTTTTCCAAATGGCTGACGGAGAAATCTGGAGATAGGAAGGCTGGCAATTATTTCTGCCAGCGTATTAGCCTTGCTATACAGAGTGGAAATTAAATGTTGCCCGTCTTCTTGGCACTATCTCTGATGGGACATGGGATGAGACATTTTAATGCAAATGGTTTTTTTCCGGGTAGTCCAATCAAGGCAAATTGTCCGTTGTCAATTGCCTTGCTTTGCTTAGGCAAGTTGAATTTCCAAGTCGAATACGTCTAAAATACCAAGTCTGACAAAATTATGAGTGACTGATGACTGTTTTTTTTTTTGTTGTGTTCTGTTCTCCCGATGGATGCTGATTGAGATGATAGGGAAGGCAAAGGGTCTAGCCTATACAGCCAAGTCTGAAGTAATATATTTCTTTCATTTAATGAGGTTGTCATCGAATTTCAGATGTAGCATAATTTATCCCAAAAACACGTCGGATATAATAAAGGAGTTACAAGTGCGGGAAAACCGCAAAAAATAAACTGCAAAAGTCCAATTTATTGTTTTCCATAATTATTCACATTACAGGTCATATTGTTTGACTAATTAACAAATGTGCACCACTGTGCTCTGCTTTTGAAGTGTACAAATATTATAAATCAAATCATTTATTCACCCTTAAATATATGTGTAACACGTGGTGGCGAGTGAAGGCCAAATTCTTCAGATATATGTTCTGGAAGGCCCATCTCCAGCAGTTGAGGTCTAGGACGCTGTGTTCTAGAGGCTGTAATAAATGAATGAATAAATGAAAGAAAAATTACAATATTTACAATATTATCTTAATCGGAGAAATATAAATTAAATATTATAGCAAAGTTTCGTGGGGACTATAAAATAAATCCCCTACAATGTTCTTCTTATTGTAGTCAATAATAATATACCTTAATTAATGTAGGAATGTAAGTCATCAACATATACATTTTATTATTTACATCAAAGTTTATTTTACAACACTAACAAAACATCCTACATTCTTCAAGATTAGGCAAGTCGCTCACTGCGAAGTCCACTTTGTGGTGGCGCAGTGTCGTGGTCGAGGCGCGCTAACTCCAAAGCGCGGCTACAACCGAAACGACATGAATATTTACTTATATATATTTACTTTACGTCGACAGATGTAATATCAGCATATGACAAATGCGGATTCCGTTTGATGTTTGTTGTCGATTTTTTTAAATTTATTATTAAAAGACTGGTCCATAAATTCAAGGTCGCTCAGCGAGCCATGGAGAGAGCTATGCTTGGTGTATCTCTGATGGATAGAATTCGAAACGTTGATATTCGTCAAAGAACGAAAGTTATTGACATAGCTTTTAAAATTAGCAAGCTGAAGTGGCAATGGGCCGGACACAAAAATTTTCAAGAGTGTGGCGATCCTAAATGCTAGAACTATCTAAAACAGAATATGTCGATTATAATTCAACGAGGAAATGCAGCGAGCGTTTTAGGTACCCTTCCTGGTGGTAAGCCCTTAGTTTATTTTGTAGAATAATTTTAATTTCATAGGTATTTTTAGTTTAGTTTTATTTATAATTAGTTTTTAATCTATTTTATTTTAATATTTTTGTACCTACTTCGAATAAATATATTCATCATCATCATCATCATCAGCCTGTGTCTCTCCACTGCTGGATATAGGCCTCCCCCAAGGCTCGCCACTGCACGCGGTCTTTTGCAACCCTCATCCAACCCCCACCAGCGACCCTCCTCAGGTCATCCGTCCATCTGGCGGGGGGTCGTCCCACTCTGCGTCGTCCCGTACACCACTCCAGAACCCGTTTTCCCCATCGGTCGTCGGTTCTGCGGCAGATGTGTCCGGCCCATTGCCACTTCAGCTTGCTAATTTTGAATGCTATGTCAGTAACTTTGGTTCTCTGACGAATTTCAACGTTTCGAATTCTATCCATCAGAGAAATACCAAGCATAGCTCTCTCCATAGCTCGCTGAGCGACCTTGAATTTGTGAACCAGACCCACTGTCAGTGTCCACGTCTCTGCTCCGTACGACATTACCGGGAGGACGCACTGGTTGAAGACTTTTGTCTTCAAACACTGTGGTATGGACGATGAGAAGATATTCCTGAATGCCGCCCATCCTAGCTGAATGCGTCTGTCGGCTTCTTTGCTGAAGTTTGTATATTATAAATATATTACATGAATTAAAATTATAAATTACTATAAGTATAACATATTCAACCAGATTGTTAAAGCAACAACAGAAAAGGCATTAGATGAGCGCACTGTCAGTCACGTAATGCCAAAGAAAACGAACAGAAAAAGTTGCTTGTGCGCCCGCGCCTCGACGACACCTCGACTCTTGAGTATTTGAGCGATAACCCTAAGAACCTAACGTCTTTTACGAGTATGTCTTGCAAAGGAATAATTAAGCTTTAGACATCAGCAGTAGGTTTTATAGACCACTTTATTGATTTCAAAGTCAAAGTCAATATATCTTTATTCTTAGCCAGGCCACGCAGCGTCTTCACACCCTACGTGTTAAGCCTGGTTAGGCGGGATAATATTGCGAATTAGGGGTCGTATATGAAATGAAAGCAACTTACCCAGATCTCCACAATCCGCGTTCCACTAATACTCACATGTGTGTCAGTGTAGAATGATGTGGAGTGTTTATTGTCTGTTTTGTGTGTGTTCTGAGTAATCGTTAATATTTTGGGAGAGCACTGTGGTAATTTTAAACTTAAGAAAAAATTATAGTTGCAAGGCGGTTAGGACAGAAAAATTAAATTATGCGGTACGGTGACGAGGTCACACGAAAGAAATAAATTATGTCCACTAGGACGAAAAATAATTGTGCGCGCTGCTGCGTGTGGCCGCCCGGTATTTATACCAATAGACGTACACGCCACGCCGCGGTAAGTAGTGAAACTAGAGCTTCAACTAGCGGCGTGTCTATAGCCCCCGCCTTGAAGGAATAATCCTTCAAAACAAGGAACAAACAAAGAAAAATAATAAAAAAAATAGATATAAGAATATATGCATGCGGAAAATAAAACTAAGAAAACCAAAAATAAAACAAATAACAAAAATAAAAAAAAATAAAAAAAAGGAAGGAAAATAATATATGTCTATTGCGTTGGCAACGGACATAAGCGAACCACGGGTCTTTTATAAAAACCCTTTGATGTTTTGACCGTGGCCACCCGGACTATTCCATCCCGACCAGGATGGACCTCTGAAATGACACCAAGTTCCCATTGTAAGGGAGAAATCTTACCATCTTGTTTAATTACAACAATAGTTCCAAGTTTGACATTGTCGGATGAAACATTCCATTTTTGACGAGTCTGTAAGGTGCTAAGATACTCTAAGGACCATCTGTCCCAAAACGACTGCACAAGCTTATCGAGTAACTGATAACGTTCTAATAAATGCGACGGAGTATCTTCGACTGGCGGCGATGGTAAATACTTCAGTGGGGTAAGTGTTAGGAAATGAGACGGAGTGAGAGCTAACGGTTCCCCGGGATCTTGGCTTAAATTTACACAAAGCGGACGAGAATTTATAATATTCTCTATTTGACACAAAACTGTAGTCATTTCCTCATAAGTAAGGATTTGATTACCTACAACGCGGAATAAATGAGAATTGACATTTTTAATCATAGGTTCCCAAGCGCCGAAATGTGGAGCGATGGGAGGGATGAATTGCCAGTCTATTTTATACTCAGACAATTCATGTGATAAACTATTTTTATAATCAGAAGTAGAAATAAATTTATTATGAGGGAGACGTTTTAAAAATCTATAAATGTATACAACAATCCTAAGCAGCTTGCCCCACGAAGAATATTTAAGTGCGATTTTATATAAAAAATCTTCTTCTACGCAATCCAGAAGATTAGTAGAAGTAAGCGCGATAGTTTTTATTTCCGGGATATTATCAGAATTATCGACTTTAAACTTTTGGACAGGCCACTGATATACGTCCATGTCCATCCAAGGCGGACCAACAAACCACAGTGGATGTGTAACAAACTGCGAAGGTAACAATCCGCGGGAGAGGCAATCTGCCGGATTGGAGATACCGGATATGTGATAAAAATATTTTGAATCTAATAAGTTTTGTATTTTGCTTATTCGATTCGCTACGAAAGTTTGAAAGCGGTGCGGAGAGGAATTAATCCAGTGAAGAGTAACAGTTGAATCTGAAAAGGCATATATATTTTCGATATTGATACGAGGAGAATAATTACTTAAAACAGCACGAATTAATTTCGCGAGTAATAACGCGGCACATAGTTCGAGTCTCGCGAGAGATATAGTTTTTACAGGAACGACCTTTGACCTTGAACATAACAACGTCGTGGTACAGTCGCCGTCGGTGTTGGCGTGCAGGTATACGACTGCGCCGTACGCCTGTTCACTTGCGTCGCCGAAACCAACTATAGAAACTCGACTATTTTTAAAAACATTTAAATGGCGGGGAAACCTGAGCTGATCCAAAAGTGACAACTCAGATTGAAATCTTGACCATGTGTTGATCACGTGATCAGGCGGCGTATCGTCCCAGTCAAGCTTTAGAGACCAAAGTTGTTTGATAAGAAGCTTGGCGAAAACGATAACAGGGCCAACGAGGCCGAGAATATCCCATAAACGGGCAATAGTGGATAGCATATTTCTCTTTGTACAAGAGCGCGGAGAGAGAGAGATAGTAAAGAAAAATACATCACTAGCGGGGAGCCATTGCATACCTAAAACTTTAAGAGAATCATCATTGTCAAGATTGACCGGGTCCGTAAGACGATATGACTCCGGCAAACACGACAACAACTCGCGACAGTTGGTTGCCCACTTGACCATCTCGAAACCACCGGCGGAAAACATATTAATAATTTGTTCGGCGGCTTCCGTAGCTTCCTGGACCTCCATGAAGCTGCTGGCCAAGTCATCCAAATATAAATCACGTAAAGCGAGCTCGGACGCTAAGGGATACTTAGTTTGCTCCTGCTTAGCAAGCTCATGAACTGTACGAATGGCTAGATAAGGACTGACACAAAGTCCGAAAAAGACGCGGCTAAAAGAAAAATATTTAAGCGGTTCATTTTTGTTAAAACGGTAAATTATTTGTTGAAACGAGCGATCCTGTTCACGTACAATAATCTGGAGATACATTTGACGTATGTCGGCGGTGATGGCAATTTTAAAAAGACGTAGGTTTAATAAGATATTAAATAAATCGTTTTGAAGAGGTGGGCCAGTATGTAAAATATCGTTCAAAGAAACTTTAGAATCCGTCGCACAGCTGGCGTCAAGAACGACCCTCAGCTTTGAGGTCAGTTTGTCCTCTCGTAGTACACCATGATGAGGTATGGTATAACCCTCAGTACAATTTTTGGGTTCCGATATTTCACATAAAAAACCCTGGTTTATATAATCGAGAATAACCTCGTCGTATTGACGTTTGAATGCGGGATATTTAGTAAATTTGCGTTCTAGATTATAAAAACGTTTAGTTGCAATTTTAAGCGAATCGCCGAGGCGAGCGGGTTCTAAATTAAATGGTAAACTAACAATAAATCTCCCAGAGGGATCGCGGGACGTCGAAGAAGTATAATATTGTTCACATTGTTTATCTTGGTCGGATAAAATAGGCTCGTCATTAACATCTTCTAACTTAAAGAACTTGCTTAGATCATCGTGAATGGAATCTGTGGTAGAAAAATAAGAAAGAGTACAGTCAGATTCCGAGGATATTTCTGCTTCGCCCATAATCACGTAACCAAGAGTGGTAGAAAACGCTGAAGGCATATGCGGAGGACCGGTAATTTTTACCGGTAACAATAAGTCAACAAATAACTTTGCGCCGATCAATATATCGATACAGTCTGGTTGGCCAAACTCCTCGTCGGCAAGAGATAAGCCTCGTAAATAATCGATAGAATTTAAGTTAATTTTACAAGTCGGTAACTTATCGGTAATCTTGTCCAACACTAACGTCTCGATATCGTAAGATTGATCGGGATAAACACGAGATGAAAAATTAATAAAAACCTTACCTTTTGTACTGCTACAGTTATCACCCAATCCTTTGATAATTGTTTTACGATTGAGTTGATTTACACTTAAACCAAGTTTACGACAACACTCACTTGTTATGAAATGGTTTTGAGAACCAGGATCAATGATACACCGACACATTTTTAAGTTTCCGTAACGATCTAAAACATTCACTCGCGCCGTACCTAACAAAACACTACGAGAAACTAATCTTTTGTTTATGTCATTCGCGAAGTTAGCCGACATCAGCGATACGTTGCCAGCTGAACCATCGGAAGTGTGAGCGGGAGGTGTGTTTTGCTCAGGCCGTGCGGCGGTCGAGAACGAGACGAGAGAACTTTTTGCAGTTTGAGCGCATGAGGGTAGTCGTGAATTTGTATCTGGATTAGTCATATTTGGGTACTTTGTTTGATGCAAATGTAATAAACTATGATGTTTGTAATTACAGTACCTACAAGTTTTTGCACTTTTACAATTACTCCACCTATGTTTTTGGCTGAGGCAATTGGTACAAAATTGTTGTTCTTTTATGAAATGAAGACGTTCGTTAGGAGAAAAATCGAGAAATTTAGGACAATTATAAATGTACTCATGAGAATCTTTACACAATAAACAGTTTTCAGAATGGGTATTTAAATAAGAATGAGCGATTTTAGGAGAAACATATTTAGGTTTTTCGTCTATTTTTACAGTAGGTTTAGAAGTGCCGGGATTTATACGTTGCATGATTTTAGCCTGCCCTTTTACGAAATTTATAAAAGTATCGTAGCTAGGTATGTCCACATCTCGGACGGACATTTCGAAAGCCTTTGAAGTATCCTTATCCAAACGTTTTAAAGCAAGATATATGAAAATGTAATCAGATAATTTCTCAATATTTAAATCTTTTAGCGCGGCTATCGACGCGGCGAATTTATCAATGAAAGTTTCGATCATTGCTGCGCCGGCTGGATTGGGCAAAGGTTTTAGGTCAAAAATCTGGTCGAGAAAAGTAGTAGCTAAAAAACGCTTGTCTTCGTATTTGGATAATAATAACTTCCAAATCGTTTCGTAATTTTCAGAGGTGGGGGAAATGCCAGAAAAAACAAGTTGCGCTTTACCTTTTAACTTGCCGAGTAAATAATACAGTTTCTCAGATTTACTAAGTTTTGGATTACAGTGAATTGTATTTTTAAACGTTTCGTAAAAAATACCCCACTGAGTTGGATTACCAAAAAACTCTGGAATATCAATCGGCGGCAATCTAGGCTTTGAAGATTCAAAGCAGACTGTGTCGGGGTCTGATGAAACCTGTGTTAATTTATTTTTGATACGACGTACTCGACAATACAGGTCTTCGAAAGCACTCCATCCCGAAAAATTTGGTGAATAATCGGGATCCAGCAGTGTGTTGGTATCGTTTATATCTCGAAGACATTGCATGTAATCTTTGCGAATGTCATCGATAGTTTCGGAGCATGATAAAAACTCCTCGCGGCGTTCACTAGTATTAAGCGATGAAGAACTATCAAATATATTTTGTAAACGAGAAAAATAAGCTTCACGACACTTGTGCAGCATGGAAAGCTGAGAACCTAGAGACTTAACACCTTTAGACATAGTAAAATATGAAAATAGCCTACAAATAAAAAAGAATAAATATAAAAATGCTTAAATTAACAAAATGATAGAAAATTAATAAATTGCGGTGGCGACACAAAAAATAAATAAATTATGTAGGTACAAAAAAAAAACGCGGGTTTAATAGTTAAATTTACCACATGCATAAATCACAAAATTTTAGGAAAATGCGGGGTTACACGTAAACGTGTGATAAAAACGAAGAAATTTCTAGAAAATGAGGAGTTCAATCCTCACAGGAGGCACCAAAACTATAGCCAGGCCACGCAGCGTCTTCACACCCTACGTGTTAAGCCTGGTTAGGCGGGATAATATTGCGAATTAGGGGTCGTATATGAAATGAAAGCAACTTACCCAGATCTCCACAATCCGCGTTCCACTAATACTCACATGTGTGTCAGTGTAGAATGATGTGGAGTGTTTATTGTCTGTTTTGTGTGTGTTCTGAGTAATCGTTAATATTTTGGGAGAGCACTGTGGTAATTTTAAACTTAAGAAAAAATTATAGTTGCAAGGCGGTTAGGACAGAAAAATTAAATTATGCGGTACGGTGACGAGGTCACACGAAAGAAATAAATTATGTCCACTAGGACGAAAAATAATTGTGCGCGCTGCTGCGTGTGGCCGCCCGGTATTTATACCAATAGACGTACACGCCACGCCGCGGTAAGTAGTGAAACTAGAGCTTCAACTAGCGGCGTGTCTAATTCTCGTAAACCTTTCATTCATTTATTACAGCCCCTAGAACACAGCGTCCTAGACCTCCACTGCTGGAGATGGGCCTTCCAGAACATATATCTGGAGAATTTGGCCTACACTCGCCACGCTGGCCAGACGGCTTGGCGAGGATATGATGTAATTTTTATTGACAATTTATTAGCGATTCCACAAGTTGGTATTAGTGGAACCGGGACCGACGGCTTAACGTGCTCTCCGAGGCACGGGAACGGTGGTGTTGTAAGTCTATGACAAATGTACGTAAGATAAGTGTATTTCTCATTGGTACATGCCGGGGGAGTTTGAACCGACCTTTGTAGGATATAAGGAACGCGTTCTTACAACCGAGCCACCACCGCGCCTTAACACCGCACGTAAACCTTTACAGGCATTTAATTTTGTGACACATCATTAAATAAATTAATTAGAAAGATTCTACTTCTAAGAGTAAGTTGTTAGCAGAAGACCAGCAGATTACAGTGATTCTGCAGTTAATAATTAATCTGACTGAGAAAGGAAACGGCAAGATTTACAAAATAAACCAAATACCGAATTACACAACAATAAAAAACCTTTCAAATTAACCTACAATAGTCCTACCAGGTATGTTATGCATCGCTACGACATGTGACATCGCGCTCACCTGAATGTAAGCGGTTCGCGAGATCCAAGAATACTGGTGCCAACCACTGATGATCGATTTAATCATTACGCTTTTTCACACTTCTTCGACAAGAAAAGAAGAACAAAACGGGCGTAAAAATTTTGACTCGGACGTACCAGGTTCGATTCCTGGTCGAGACATAATAATATTTATAAATTTAAATAGGTAAATATTAGAAAAAATATTTACAAAATATACAATACAATTAATATTAATACTAAGGACAGGGATATAAGTCCCATCCGCGTGGAATGGTGGCAAGAACGCTGGCTGCATTTCCCCGCTGAATTGCAATACTGATTCTTTGGGCGAAGAAAGAGAAAGCCCTCTTGTCACCGGAGGAGACGACAAGACGCGGTGTTATGTCTTTTAAAAACTTTTTTGCACTTGGACTCACTCCATGGGCCCAGAGTTTCTACAGCAAACGGCATAAATATGTAATCTTTTAATATACTTACATATTTGCGCCGCTTGCTAGACTCCGCATTTTCCGCCGCGGCTCCCGCTTTATACGCTGTCCCCCTGAGATGCGACGCGGCCAGGGTGTCGACGCACGTGGCGTCCCACACCAGAGCACGTCCCCGTTCCCAGGGGACCAACGTCATACCATCGGGTCTCTTGCCATCGTCTCGGATAACTCCAACAGGCTTTAGAAGAACTGGAACCTCGATGGTGGCTAGAGCCCTTTTAATGGTAAATTATTTTATTAACTTTTTTTTTAAAATTTATAATTAACTGACGATACCCAATTCTTTCAGTAAGTTGTGCAAAGATTTTGCTGGAATTCCACCAACTTTCTCTGCGTATAGCTGAGTCTTGAATCCGTTCCTGACTTGATGTTCGAACGCAATCTATTCGTAGAAGGCGTAAAATCTCTTAAAAGCTAATAATATTTTTTTCACGATTATTACATAATATAAACGACATTTTCTTTCGTATCTTGTCATCCTCCATCACGGAAGCTTAGGGGGTTCTTCAAAGCTTTTACCAGAATTCTATTTACGGAAATAAAATCCAAAACTGACATCCATATTAATATTAATAACTGTGGTCTAGCTTTGGATACGAAGGCTCAGGGTTCAATTCCTTTTCGGAACACATTTTTTATAAATTGTGATATTTATCTAGAGTTTGATACGTTAGAGACATCGACGAACTTGCCATTTGTTAAGATCGGCCTACAATAAAGTCGGCTAAATGTGAATCCGCTTCATTAAAGGCACGATTTCTGAACACTCCGGAAGGGAAACGGTCGTGATGATACTTTACTTTTTTAAAGGACAAAGGCGGGTTTCTTAGAACACCTATAACTCGAAAACGGCTGGACCGATTTTCATGGTTTTCAATTTGTTGGATTTGTCTTCATCCCAAATAGCAGAATAACTATTAATAACATTGGAAAATTATCGACAAAATAAAATAAAAGAAAAAGTATTTTCCCATATAATTTTTTTTTGTTCACTTCTGATGGATGATGAATGAGGTGATAGAAAAGGCAAAGGGTCGAGCCCAAACAGCCAAGTCTGACGTAATAGATCTTTCATTTTTATGAGTTAATGAGGTCATCATCAAATTCCAGATGCTGCAGAATTTGATGCTTTTCTTGGAGTCACTCGCGGCATTATAGCCCAAACACGTCGGGTAAAATATGGGAGTCCACAGCGCGGGAAAACCGCAAAAAATAACTGCAACTTGTGCCCCATATTCAAAGTACAATTTATCGTTTTCCATAACTATTAACATTATTAAACAAAACGACACCACTTTTAACCAACAATAAATTAATTTTCAAAACAAAAACTTGCACTTGACATGTCCACGCAAAATGGCGCGAAGAGCTCCTTTTTCCCATACAAAATGTTCGTGAGTTTCGTACCTGTCAAACAATGTTGGTTGTCAAATATTTATGCGTGCGTTCAAAAATTTATATCAAGCTCAAAAAAAAAAAGAACAAATCACAAATAACCAAATGATTAACTAACCAAAAAAAAACTGTCAATTCGATTGGCCTCATTATTATATAAAATCTTATTATTATATTTATAAATTTAGTCATACTGTAGCGATTATTATCGACAATGACCAAGGATGAACGTTTTCGGCTGCAAACGACATCCTTTGCCTCACACCATTTTTAAGAATACAACTGTCAGATGGATTAGCTTTTTTTTCTCGCGGCAACAGCTGCATCGAACTAGCCTAGCTTAAGCTTTTTTAACAATTACTACTTTAATTATAAATCAGTATATTTTTCACATTTCTCTTCTGCGAGATATTGTCACCCCCTGAGCTTGTTGTTCTATGTCTGGACTTTAGAGCTGGGAAGAAGATAACCCCGCTGCCCAGGATCCCCGTGACGTCTCGTTGTCCGCTTGGGATCGGCAGCGCTCTCCGGGGGAAGGTACCCCTACATACGGTCAAGGGATGCATAAAGAGTGATAGGGCTAAGTTTTGGCTTACGACCCTCCCTTTATATAATTGTAGATTCTCTTGCTCTGTTAACTTCATCTTACTTAATATATTAACTTCATTTGCTTAAATTCCTTTGTTTTATTTTAATGTCCCGCTTAACGTGACAATACTTATTACATTGTCACGTTAAGCGGGACATTCAAATAAAACTAGGAATTTAAGCAAGGAAGTTAATATATTAAGTAAGATGAAGTTAACAAAACAAGAGAATCTACAATTATATAAAGGGAGGGTCGTAAGCCAAAACTTAGCCCTATCACTCTTTATGCATCCGTTGACCGTACGTAGGGGTACCTTCCCTCGGAGAGCCAGAAGATGGGGACCCGGAGAGCGCTGCCGATCCCAAGCGGACAACGAGGCGTCACGGGGATCCTGGGCAGCGGGGTTATCTTCTCAAGCTGGGCCCCAGCTTTATAGTCCTACTGGAAAAACCCTGGAACGCACGGGGAGCACACGTTACGTTCCATCTCTAGATCCACCACCACTCCAGTCCACACCAAGACAAGATACCATGTAGTTGGTGAGACCGCAGCGGTGGTGCACAAATAAAAATGAATCTACTGCACGTGGTCATGAAGTGACCCGTACTATTTTTAATTCAATACTTACCCAAGCTACGGGGGCGACAATATCCAGTAGGTTTATAAGGGTGTTTAATTATTAAGAAATATTTAATTCTAGTAAGTAAAACTATTATAAATTAAAAAAGCAGCACATTGCTCGCAGTTGGTTTTAAAAAAGTGGAGTGTGTCAAAATTTACACTGACAGGTGACGTCTTAAATAAACGCAAGGCAAAGGATGTCGATTGCAGCCAACAATATTTATTCCTTGGCCGCATGTAATACGATCGTTACATTACCCCGCTCGCCACTTGAGGATTTTAACCCTAAGGGTAAAATCCTTAACTATGAAATATAAAAAAATAATAAAAAAAAACTAAGAAAAGAAATTGACTAAGTAAACTAAGAAAAAAAATACTAAGAAAACTAAGAAAAAAAAATCTACTCGTACAAAATTAAAATTATTACAAAAAAAATATAACTAACATTACCAACAACACACATATTCGTCCATTCATCATATTCATACTTCAATCTACATAATCATTCATGCTTCAGCATTCAATTTTCGGCTAATAGCGGGATATACCAAGCAAACTATTAGTCGACACATCTTTCATACAATAAGGCACTTGTTATAAATAAACTAGTGTCTTAAAAAGCTGGCAATATTAAGCCATAAGATTAAGGAATAATATTAAGTTGACAATTAAGAAAAAAATTAAAAAGAATTGACTGCAAAGCAGAAATTTTAGAGAATTAAAATAAAAAAATTAAAGTAAAAAAAAATATTAAATGAACAAAAAAAAAACAATGACAGTCACTATATGGCTAAAATATCACAGATGTTAAACCGGCATTTATGCCAGATTAATAAAAAAAATAAAGAATTATAACAGTTAATTAAGAAAATATATCTTTTTTTAAATATCACATTTATTATTTAAATCTAACCTAACTATTATTCTATGTGCCTATTGCCTACAAAGTTTAGCCAATCATGACTACAGGGCAAGATTGTTTGGGAGCAATGGTAACGATTGTCATCACACACAAGCAACGGAGAAACATTGTCCGCTGCCTTCAACAAACCTTCCCCAACACCATCTAAGTACCCCACACTGTCACATATATCCATGGATGTCAGTCCATGAATAGCCACTTTACAAATTGATTCAACTTTTAAAATTAAAGAAAACATTATTACAATAAAAAAAAAGGGAAAAGAAAAAGAAAATTACTAAATATTGAACAGTTTGGGTAAATATTGAATAAGATGAACAAAAAAACTAAATGAAATTTTATGATAATGACTGATATAAAAAAATGAATATATTGTGCAATAAAAATAATTTTGTTTTAATTAAGTAAAATTTTAAATAATATGGCAACCAGAATGCCTAGGAATTGTTTAAATTAAGTAATATGGCAACCAGAAGGCCTAGAATGAATTATTAAGTAGATGAAGAAAATATTTTTGTTACACAAGATAAAAAAAAAATGCTAAGCACATGCTTCAAAAAGAGAAAAAAAAAACAAGTCATTATTTTTTTTACAAATTTAAGTTATTGATACAAAGAGTAGGCAATTATTAACAATAGGCAATACAATTTATGTAGAAATAACAGTTAAATAGGCTAGAAATAAGAAAGTTAATAAAAATTACAGCGCAGGTACTTTGAAGAAGTTAAAAAAAACTGATTTTACACAAACCTGCAAACACGCATGCAATAATCACACAACTACTAGCTACGCAAGGCCAAAGAATGCAATAAAGTTAAGCGAAGATGACTAAAAAACACTGTTGGGCGCCAGATGTCACGTTATGCGGGACATTCAAATAAAACTAGGAATTTAAGCAAGGAAGTTAATATATTAAGTAAGATGAAGTTAACAAAACAAGAGAATCTACAATTATATAAAGGGAGGGTCGTAAGCCAAAACTTAGCCCTATCACTCTTTATGCATCCGTTGACCGTACGTAGGGGTACCTTCCCTCGGAGAGCCAGAAGATGGGGACCCGGAGAGCGCTGCCGATCCCAAGCGGACAACGAGGCGTCACGGGGATCCTGGGCAGCGGGGTTATCTTCTCAAGCTGGGCCCCAGCTTTATAGTCCTACTGGAAAAACCCTGGAACGCACGGGGAGCACACGTTACGTTCCATCTCTAGATCCACCACCACTCCAGTCCACACCAAGACAAGATACCATGTAGTTGGTGAGACCGCAGCGGTGGTGCACAAATAAAAATGAATCTACTGCACGTGGTCATGAAGTGACCCGTACTATTTTTAATTCAATACTTACCCAAGCTACGGGGGCGACAATATCCAGTAGGTTTATAAGGGTGTTTAATTATTAAGAAATATTTAATTCTAGTAAGTAAAACTATTATAAATTAAAAAAGCAGCACATTGCTCGCAGTTGGTTTTAAAAAAGTGGAGTGTGTCAAAATTTACACTGACAGGTGACGTCTTAAATAAACGCAAGGCAAAGGATGTCGATTGCAGCCAACAATATTTATTCCTTGGCCGCATGTAATACGATCGTTACAACATAAGTTCGACCATATTTCTTCTTTGCTTACTATTCAGGACACACCGCAATACCTGAAAGACAGCTTTACTTTTCTAGGCTCAATCCATGATCGAACTCTTCGCTCTTCTTCTAACTCCACCCTTTCCATCCCTTCCCATCACACGTCTTTTGTCTCTAATTCGTTTGCTGTTGTAGCTGCAAATCTTTGAAATGACCTTGAGCTCCAAATCGAGTCATCTTCAAAAATATGGTTTACAAACACTTTCTTTCTAACTAGATTGTCCCAAATTTATGTCTCTTTTTCATTTCCTCACTATCCTCAATTGCAGCAACATCATATTTCACTTCCCTCATCATGTAAGTAGTTTTATTTTATATTACTGTTTATTTATGATGTAATTTATGTTTATATATATGTTCGCGCTGATCGCGGTAATTCGACCAAGTTTGGATGGTTAGGCGTTATTGTGATTCGTCGGTGCATAAACAGACGTCCTGATTTGTTACCCCTATACCCTTGTCCTGTCTTTTTCTCGCCGCTTCCTTTGTATATTACCCATCCCGCTCACTAGTCCAAAGGCCGGCGCTTGCGCACTGAAGAGAGGCAGTACCTATATAACTGGCCGCGCCGCATGGTGGTCGTAATCGTCGAATCGAAATATAGTCGTCGTGGTCGCGCAGTCGTTGTCCTACAGTCGTCATAGAAGACGCTGAAGAAATCGCCGCGATGGTTGTTTTCGCCCGCATTCGTCAAAACCCGCAAAATCAGTGTAAGAACAATTTATAAGTGCTGGTGCCGAGGACATCAGGTCAGTTCCTTTACCAGTTTCTTTTCTAGTTTGTTTATTGCAGCGATTATCATAGTATCGTCTATGTATTTTGAAGATTATCGCAAACCTTGCACCTAGATACAGTCCACTAAACCCGCGCCACCATATATGTATATATTTTTATATTGCGTATTTATGTATTTGTATATGTATTAGTATGTAATATTGTTATGTATGTGTTAATGCTGTTAAGAATAACTTAATTAATGATTGCACCTACCATCTATACTGTCTAAATGTCCTAAAGGTTTGGCTGTCAGAGAATGCCTAGCGGCATTAAGTCCGCCTTTGTACATTATAATCAATAATTTTGATTTGTTTCTTTAAAGCTCTTGCTTTGACATTTCTTTTTAGTTTACATACATACATATCTTCACGCCAGATCCCTTACGGGGTAGGCAGAGACAATTGAGCGCCACTTGACACGATCACGACGTACCTCTTTCGCTTCATCGACATTCATCAACCTCTTCATACATGCCCTTTTGTTACGAAGGCTTTTTAATTCTCCTTCAGCTAGTGTTTTATTTATTTGATCGTGATACGTGTGTCTTGGTCTGCCAGGGCCTCTTTTACCCACAACTTTAGCATTATATACCTGGTTCGTCAATCTTTCTTCGCTCATCCTTTCAACATTTTACATTTCAACTTTTTAGTTTAATATTAAATAAAATAAAATAAATAAAATCAGTTTTTATATGTCACAAAAATATAAAATATAGTTAAAAAAATAAAACAAAAAGGGTCTATGGTTCAGAAAATGGTGTTGGAAGCAGGTTCCAACAACCTCTGTTATTATACTATATATTATAGCCGACATTTAAATTTCATTCATTAAAAAAATTCATTAAAAATAAAATTAAAAAAAAAAAAAAAAAAACCAAGAAAAAAAATACAGAAACAAAAAAATAATTAAAAAACAGAAACCTGTACATATATGTATAGGTTTGAAGTAGGTTTTAGTTTTTATATATAACAGCATATATAAAAGAAACAATCTATGGCCATTGTACTTCAAATCCAAGTTTATTGTTGTGTCACCAGAGTGAAAACCGTATACATTTATTTTGTATTCTGTTTTACAAATAAAAGGGTTTTATGCCGGAAGCGAGGGAATTCAATCATCGTGGTTTGTCACGGAGTGCTTCTGTTTGTGACCTATATATACTATAAGCAGAAACATTCAATATGTTTGTTACATACAAAACGAAACTACATTGTGTGGTGCTGCCATAGGAACTGCTAGACACACACTTGTAGGGTGCGTTACTTTTCTAGAAAAGGGCTATTACTCACGCCGACATGACAAAGTCCTTGGTGTTATCCGTGAAGCAGTAAGTCTTTCTATTGCAAGAACCAGAAAGGCACTGACTACAAATAAAACTTTGACCACATTTGTAAAGGAAGGACAAAGCACGAAAACAAAATGCAAGCCCACCTCGTTCATTGGCGCCGCATCAGACTGGAAAATTCTCATGGATACATTTGAACATCATTATAGGATCCCAGATGAACTAGCTGTTTTAGCATATAGGGCAGACATCTTAGTGTTTTCTCGGAACTTGAAAAAAGTTATCCTTATTGAACGTCGTTCCGTGGGAATTAAATATTCCAAAAGACCATAACATGACGTCGAATAAATATTATGATCTCACAGAAGAAATGATCAGGAACGGGTTCAATTAACGGGTGCTTTACGCAGTGGAAGTTGGTGTGAAAGTTACGCAGTGGAAGTTGGTGCGAGTTCCAGCAAAATCTTTGCATCACTTACTGAAAGAATTAGGCCTAAGCAGGTCTGCCGTCAATACATTTATGGAACGAGCTTCCAAGACGGCATTAACGGAATCATACAGTATTTAGTTGGGTAGGGAGAGAAGTAGAATGGTGGATGGTTAGCGTATTATCGCGCAATAAAATAAAAAAGGGAGGCCTCCTTTTCTTAAACCAGCTTATTGTCGGTCGCAAGCTATTGTCTGTGTGCATGTATATATGTTCCCTATGCATTTCAAAACTACTTGACCGATCGGGATGAAACTTTGGGAATATGTTGTGTGAACATCAGGGAAGGTTTCTGAAAACTCTGAAAAAAAGAAGTACTATTCTGTTGTCCGATAGGTGGCGCACATCAGCGTTGATTTGTTGGGCATACCGACCGAGGGTACCGAGCGGGAGCCTAAACGTGACTGGTATTATAGAATAAATTACAAATAACCAAAAGTTTTAATTAAAAAAAATATCAACAACCGTCAAATTTATTTATTTATTTAATACTTTATTGTACAAAGACAAAGGAGGGCTTTAATGCCGCAAGACATTTTATCATAGCCAACCATTGGGAAAACTTTAAACCATTTACTGGAAAGTAGGTGCTGAAATATTAAATATAAATATTAAAAGTATTTAATAACTAGCCACATATACATATAATAAACTAAATACTAATACATAAACCTACACATACATACATAATAATATACTTACAAATTATGTTCCACAAATTTGTCGCTACAACGACAAATGAGTTTAAAATGAAACTAGAGTTATGCGAAGGGATCGAAAGAAGAGAGTTGTGAGAGGATCGAAGAGATTTATCATGAAGAGAGATAGGCAAAGCTGTTCTTGAGGTATTTCGGTGTCGCAGGTTCATTCAGAACAGAAAATAGTAAGTCGTTTGGTCCCACTTTTACGACGCGATTTGTCTGTGTTTTGTTTTGAAAATTGTTTAGTGTGAGTATTATTATTATTAATAATGACATTCATTGCTGTCAGGTGGTACGAAGTTCCCCTGGTTAGCTAGTAATATTATAAAACGTAAAAATCCGTACCTATGTTATTAAAAAGATAGCAGAATCTAATCTTATGAATGAGCGGTCGGCAAAATCCAAATAAGCCAATTTTCTCGGAACACTCATAATTTACAGCGTCTAGACTCGCTTGGAGCGTGCCGTGTTTTACTACTTTAGACTGAAAACCAAAGACATAATATTAGCTCCTTACATATGAAATTTACGTTTTGTCGAACTGGCTTCGGATCTTAAATATCTGGCGTTTGACTAGGAATTTCAAATTCCAATTTATTTCAAATTTAGGCTTGTGTATTTGTGTTTTAAATTTAGTGATTCATTTGTTTTCTTGCCATTATTTTTTCCTTTGACATCGATCTGTTCACAATTATTAATTTAAAATATCGCGTTATTTTATTTATTTGTTATATGTCTTTGTAAACACAAAGACATAAATCAAAATAAATAACTCATTATCTATAATAAATCTTACAAAATTTCAATGCAAGAAACCTTTAACAAAGTTTTATCACTAACATACGATAGTACTGAAGAATTACTTAAAATAACAATTAAACTATTAATACCTATTCTTTCCTAAACCCTAAATCCAATAATAAATCAAAAATAAGAAATGAACACCAAATAGAAAAATAAATTATAATGGTAAAAACAAGCAAACTATTCAAGCACAAATACATAATACATAAAATAAGATTAAACACAATCACAGGATAAACAAAATAAATAAGCAAATATAAATAAATATACAAATAAGATATATATTTTTTTATTTTTATTTTATTTTATTTTGACAGCAAACAGTCATTTACATAATATTACAAACATAATTACCACTAACAAGACCTTGAGTGTCGAGAATTTACACAAAATACAATAAACGAAAACAAAAACAAGCACAGCAGATTAATAATTAAGCAAAATAAAATTATTAACATCAAAATTGAATTAAGATAGTAAGTTACGAGTATATCATAGCAGAAACAATATTACTAATACTACATATATAAACAGCTACTCATTAGAAATGTTATATTATTTTAATTTGGAGAACATATGTAGTTTAAGGTCGCTTTTAAATTTATTAACACTAGAGTTAAATAAGTCAAGATGAGACAATTCCTTATTGTAGTAATCGAGAGAGCGACAAAAGTATCTATTAGCTGTATACCTAGTAGATGAATTAGAAATAACAAATAAGTTGTTGCTGCGAGTGCTACGTGTGGGGACACGTAATGATATATTTTGTAAGAGTGTAGAAGATATAACAATCACATACCAGTGTTGCAAAACTAGGATCAAGAAACCTTCTCTGATCAATCCGGTTTGTGTGCATTGACAGAATTATCTAGTGCAGAAATCAGTGCACTTACTAACAGTTCTGTTCGCCTGTCCTAGCTCAATGTATTATAAATAAATTGTGTAATTTCCTAGTTTGTAATTTTTGGTGTCAATAAAATATATACATTTTTTTATATTATTTACAAATATGAGTTCCACCGTAGCACCAACGCTGCAGAAACAGAGCAAAGGATTAATGATGTGTATAGGAAAGCTATTGTAAAAGAAAATACGGTACGTTTTTGGTTCCAACATTTTCGTTCTGGTATTTTTAACCTACATAACAATGCCCATGGACGACCGGAGACCGTAGTTGACGATGAAGAATTAAAGGTGATCGTGGAAGAAGATTATTTGTAAACCACGACAAAGATAGCGGCAAGCTTCGATGTAAGTGACAAAACAATTTTGATTCACTTGAAACAAATGGAAAAAGTGAAACAGCTTGAGAAATGGATACCGCATTAATTGAGTGAAGCATACCAACAAACACGCATTAAGTGCCGCGTTACATTACTCAACCGTCACAATAACGTGGGCATTTTAAATCGTATTTACATCACAAGTAACATGTGATAAAAAATGGACGATAATTCCTGTACGATAATCTGAAACGCTCATCACAGTGGTTGAACTCAGGAGAACCGTATAAATCCTGTCCCAAGCGAAAATTTACTCTGAAAAAGGTACTGGTGAATATTTGGTGAACCAGTTCTGGTGTCATTCACTATAGCTTCTTAAGATCTGGCCAGACGATTACGGCAGATCTGTATTTTCAACAATTGAAAACCATAAGGAAAAAGCCCCAAGCGATCGATGGTTCAGTTAGATGACTAACCAACTTAACATCCCTGTGCACCAGCAGTCGTATTCCAAGCTCTTGCGTATTTAGATCTAGATGAGTCTCCGCAAGCCCTCCGCACTTCAAGAGCACCATGTCATCTGCATAACTGATGCTGTTAACACAAGCTTAGCCCACATGGCACCCAAACATGATGCTGCTGAAGGGGAAGGGCGAGGTTTTTCCACCTTGTTGTGCCCCACATGACAGTCGAAATTTATCCGATGATACTCCACACCAGCAAACAACATTAATCTGCTTGGTGTACCAGCCAGCTATCAAATTAATACAATCAGTCGGCACTCTCACATCTAACATTTTTTTTCCACAGCATGCTGTAGTTGATTATGTCGAATGCGCGACTTAAGTCGAGAAAATAATGAAACCAAACGATACAAAACAAAACGAAAATAAAAGAAACGAAATGAAATTAAATATTTTATTTGTCAGAAACATGGTAGGTACAGGGATGTAAATTGTTATATGTAGTTATTTCACATGCTTCGCTATTTCTAGCATACAAATATTTATTTAGTCACATGACTTTGTCGAGCTTAGTGTCTAGGTTTATTTGTCGAATAAAAACATTGATTAACCAGAATTTGTTTGACTCTTAAACAGTTTTAGTGGCAGCTCCCTTATAGTATATAAGTCCCGTATAGTAGGATACAGTGGACTGTCCAATACAGTGTCACTTTATTAAGATTCACTATAACCGACAAATTGACACGTGTACAAATAAGTATAAATGAGGCACTAACATAAAATTTTAGTTTACTAACTTTAATGTAAGCCATTGTTACTAACATAGTGATAGGTATACTAACAAAAATGGATTGTAATTATCTATTAAATTGAATATTATTATTATTACAGCAACTGGACGCTTTTTTTTTATTTTTTCGCTATATTGGGTATTTTTGCGCGCTGGAATAATTATTCTACTAGGATAATGCGTTTTAAATTTGCAATTATCCCCAAGAGTTTTACATAATACTTTAAGGACCAGAAGACAAATTTCTAAGCATTCCATGGATTCACCGTGCGGGTGCCGGGTCCATTGTGTGTGGGTAAGAGATGAGAAGAATGGTGTTAAGGGCTTGCGACCGACAATAGGCTGGTTTAAGAAAAGGAGGCCTCCCTTTTTTATTTTATTGCGCGATAATACGCTCGCCATCCACCATTCTACTCCTCTCCCTACCCAACCAAATACTGTATGATTCCGTTAATGCCGTCTTGGAAGCTCGTTCCATAAATGTATTGACGGCAGACCTGCTTAGGCCCAATTATTTTAGTAAGTGATGCAAAGATTTTGCTGGAACTTCCTTCTCCTTCCTCTTCCTTCTCGCACCAACTTCCACTGCGTAAAGCTGAGTCTTGAACCCGTTCCTGATCATTTCTTCTGTGAGATCATAATATTATTTGATCTGTCCGTATTATATACGTCTGTGTTGAGAACATTTTACATTTAACTTTCATAACAAACTGATGCGCTCACTTCAAAGTTTCCAAAACTTCAGCAATTACGCATATTTTTAGCAAATTCATATCTTTCAATACTATAAGAGATAATGTTTTAAGAGGCTTAAACGCATTTGCATCTCTTGCTCGCACAATAAAACAGTTTTAAAATATTATTTAAGTCAGAGTATTTTATTTATTTATTTATTTAAATTCTTTAATGCACTTAAAAATAGTACAGAGGCGAGCTATAATGCCAGTAGGCATTCTTTACCAGCTAACCTTGGGGATCGAGTAAGGTGATAGTACAGTATGAAAAAAATAAGAAATTTTAATGATACAGTTAATAAGTTACTTAACTAATTCTAATATACTACACATTATACCTAAACACATAAACATACATAAACCATACATACAATTATACATACAAGTACATCATATACATTATAACTTAAATAAATACACGGTTATTTAAATAGTGTTTCATTCTGTTTCTCCAGGAACGATGTGGTTATTAAACGTTTAAAGACGCTGACAGACGGTGCACGTCTAATAGCCAAGTGCTAATCATCACGACCGTTTCACTACTTTCGGTGTGGTCAGCAGAAACCACGCTTATTTAGCAGATTCACATTTAGCCAACTTTACTATAGGCCAATCATGACAAGTGGCAAGCTCGTCGATGTCTCCAGCGTACCAAACTCGAGAAATATCACAAATAAATTAAATATTAATTAAATGTATTTATTTATATTAATAAATATCATATCATCTCACACCTCCGATTTGCGGATGACATAGTCATTATGGCCAGTTCACTCAAGGATCTTAGCGGAATGCTGAACGGCTTAAACGTAGCATCCCAGCGGGTTGGTCTCGGAATGAACTTAGACAAGACGAAAGTCATGTTCAATGATCATGTCAAGCCGAGGCCAATCTGCATAGGAAACGACACTCTCGAAGTTGTGCAAAATTACGTATACCTCGGGCAGACTATCCAATTAGGAGCAGCCAACTTCAGCAAAGAAGCCGACAGACGCATTCAGCTAGGATGGGCGGCATTCGGGAAACTCCGGCACATCCTCTCATCGTCTATACCACAATGTTTAAAAACTAAGGTCTTTAACCAGTGCGTCCTCCCGGTAATGTCGTACGGAGCAGAGACGTGGACACTAACAGTGGGTCTGGTCCATAAATTCAAGGTCGCTCAGCGAGCCATGGAAAGAGCTATGCGTTAAGTGGCGAGCCTTAGGGGAGGCCTACATCCAGCAGTGGAGAGATACAGGCTGATGATGATGATGATGATGAAATATTTTTGCGTCCCGACCAGGAATCGAACTCAGTACCTCCGAGTCTATATCCACGGACTTAACCACTAGACCACGGAGGCAGTTAAACTAAAAATTGCGGACCCTTAATAACTTTTGAACAATGTCCTTGATCTGTCAACAACACAGATGTCTTGTTTCGCTAAAATTAATGAAAAAAGAAAGAAAACGCCGAATAATTAAGTTACGAGTTGTCAAATTAATTATTAAAATATGCAGACGTCTGCCGTGGACGTCGCTGGGGGAGAAACTTCGCCATCGACGATCAGCCGAGTGATTTTTTATGTAGATACGTGTAAAGATAAGATAATATAAAAATTCTTTATTTGCATAAATGTTAGTCTAATTTACAGGTCTTATAGTAAACTAACTTAACGTAACAACATTTGCCAAGTAAATTGGCGAGCAAATATATCAAACATTAATATAAATAAAATATTAAATAAAATATGTCCATATACTTACATCTAGGTATTCATACAATATTGTCAGCTTAAATTTTAGGTAGGTATTACAATTGACAAATTATTTTTTTAAATTATAAAACATCTTTTCTTTTAACCAAATTATTAATTGATTTTTAAAATCATTTTTTCCCAACAATTTTAATTTGTTAGGTAATTTATTATTTAGTATACGAAATACACATAATTAGGCAATTTTAAAGTTTTGCTGTTTTTTTGTAAAGTTTTGCTGTAAGCTTGTGACCCTACCTACTTCCTTACGTCACGCTGAAACATACACTTATTAGATTGTAATTAAACTACATTACCTTCAACTGTAGCAATGGGCTGGACACTGGACGGGGCGCTGGACGAGGTTGCCTGGATGTAAGATAGGGCTAATGTGTCTACACATTTCGCATTCCAGCGCAGTCCTGCGTCGCAGACCTGCCAAGTTTCCACGGCCCAACGGTCGTGCCGAGCCGGCAATGCTGATGGGTCGTCTCTGGAGGACATTATGAATTTATAGATAGTTGAATTTTTATTAGGTTTAGTTAATATGTATTTAATTTTATGTAGTTATTATTATTTTAATAAATACATAATAGTTAAGCCAAGTTAATTTGCCAACTCTTTAGGCCAGCGTGGCGATTGTAGACCAAATTCTCCAGAAAATTCTGGAAGGCCCATCTCCAAACAGTGGCGGTCTACGACTCTGTGTTCTAGGGGCTTACGATAGCTGAGCTAACTCCCTCAGTGGTCTAGCGGATATGCCGTCGGGTCTCTTGCCATCACTCCGCGCAATCCCTGATAATTCTAGGATAGCGGGCACTCCAAAAGTGACAAGAGCACTACGAATAATGATGTCGTTGAGAGCCGCGTGACGAGGAATGCGGTCAGCACTTCTAGCACAAGAAAGCCCGTGGTGTCCGAGATGGTCCACTGGTTCCCCACACCGACATTCTGTGGGTGGACAGTAAACATTGACTTTCCTCAAAATTTAAATACTTTAATAAACATCCTGGCTGATTTGATCAAATTAAGTCAGGATAATCTATGAGTATGCGGTTTGGTCGGATCAGTACTGGATAATTCTAACATAGGCAAAATTCTTACTAACAATTTATGAACTTCATGTGCGAATTAAAAAAATAATAATATTGTTATTATTATTCAATAAACGCAATGCTATGTAATGCCAAAAAAGACCCGCGCCTCGACTGTACATGTGTAAGCAACAATGCAACAACTGCAGCCCACCAGTGGAACAAACTGCCACTGGCTATTAGACACGCACCGTCAGTCCACGTCTTCAAAAGCTTGGTTACTGCATTATTTTTAGACAAACAAGCATCGGGCTCACAATAAATATTGGCCAAATATATAAATAACAATAATAATAAATATTTCCAGACAGGTCACACAGCGCCATCTAGTTTCCGTGGTAAGCTACGAGGCTTGTGTTACGGAAACTAGATGGTTGATAAACTACATATTATACTTTTTTTTTTTGTAAATATGTACATATTATACGTATAAACACCCAGACCGTGACAAATTATGCAATGTACAACTTGCCCCCGGTGGGAATCGAACCCACGACCTCCCGAGTTCAAAATATACTTTTATAATATGTATTTATTAGGATTTAGTGTATGTATTTCTTAGTATGTAGTATATTGTTTGTTATTTTATTATTTTTTATATCAGCAACTCTCTTTATCTCATACTCTCCCAAAGGTTAGATGTTAGAAAATGACTTGTAGGCATTAATCCTTGCCTTTGTACATTTTTTTCGTGCATTAAAGAATTTAATAATAATAATAACAACACACGTTGCGCCTCTGCATCCACTCCGCACTTGCCTAATGAAAATTTTTTTCTGTTGTTTCAGGTGTTAAGAAATCAACCATGAAAATCGATAAACACGTCTGAAAGTGTAATAAAAATGTGTGCAGTGGTAGTGCCAAAGTGTCAAGTGCCAATACAAATGTAGTGCCTAAATTAGGGTTGGTATCATAAAGGTGTTTAACTATTTTGGGATAATAAGTTAAATTAATCAAAAATGTCGTCATGATCGTAGAACAGTGACGGATCTGCTATATTTAAAATTTTCATGACGGCCATTCAAAGTTAAATAACTGTTATTTTGTCACTTCTTTTTTAAGTTAATACTAGTCTCATAATAAGTGCAAATCTTCTAGATTTCATTTTGGAGCCCTTTCTAACATTTGCACTATAAATAACAGACCACAAACAATATAAAACTATACTTATATAAAATCAGATTTTTTTAAATCCAACACTGTTCTACGATCATAACGATGTGATCTAAATAAAATAAAAAAATAAAAAAAAAATCCATTTATTGTCACATAACATTATTACACAGTTTTACAGTTTCGAACAATATGTGACAAAAGGAATCAGGTGTCAGCTGTTGTCGTGCAGCAGCACAAGTACTTACACCTGCACGACGCTGTTTTTCAACCTGTTCCTGTTCTCACGTAGTAATATATATATTTTTTTAATTACAGGGTAGACACTTATAAATTAATAGATACACAATTATACTAAAAAGCTAGGTATACATGCATGGCAGAGTAGATGAATGAGGCTCGCTTCGTCAGGAATATCAACATTGTTGCAGGCCCTTTAATTATACATTTTCTAGGGCTAATAATTAAAATTAAATAAGATACAAGCTAAGTAATAAAAACTAATAATCGTATAAAAATAGCATTAAGAAAAACAATTAAACAAATATATTATATGAATATATAAATAAATCAACATTAAATAATATATATACATATACACATACATACACACATATACATATATATACACATACATACACATATATACACATACCCATACATAAATATAACATTATCTACACTTCTCTTCAAATACGAGTTTCAAAGAACCAAATAATAGTAATTTATTAGCACGAAATGTGACCTTATGCCCTAATAAAATATAGTATGTGGCGCGCATGGTCCATGTTAGCAACTGGAATCAGACATTCATAACTGACATCAGTCCCTAACACTATCCCTTTCAGCACGACAAAAAATATTTTAGATATTTAAAGGTATAAAATTGTGAAAAAAATCTCCACTAGCGAATTCCACTAAGCCCCCTCCGCATATTAGTGCGATGTTGTTTTCTAATGTAACTCGTAATATAATGGCAATAAAAATCACTATTGTATGTTTTTTTCTTAAAAAGAACTAGGACTAAGGATTAGCCTAGCAATTTAATAAAGATAATCGCTAGGTAACTAGATGAGTGACGATCTATCGAGGCTGTTTCGGAGCGGCTAAACAGAATTTGGCGAGCGATGCGCCTGGTATTGTCCGTGCTGAAAGGGCTATGACGGCAATTCGAGCCTGATCCCGAAACGTGTGGATACACAATACAGGGTATATCGGCACGAACGGTGGATACTTCCCCGCCCCGGAAGACTGGGCAAATTACCACCATCAGTCCCCCTACCTACCACCTACAATTTTTTTCAAGTCTGCATGTACTTTTGGGAAATGTAGACTATCTATTTTCTAGAAAATAATATTGCGGACATTTTGGAGATTTACTCGTAGATTAGGATACGAACAAATATTATGATCGCACAGAGGAGCGGGTTCGAGACCCAGCTTTACATAGTGGAAGTTGGTGCAAAAGGAATTCCAGTAAAATCTTTGCACCTCTTACTTTTTTTTTTATTTAATTTTATTTTTTTAATACTAGCATGACATGTGACCTTGCTCCCACCTGATGGTAAGTGGCGTACAAGGTCCATGAATGTTAGCAACTAGAATCAGAGACACATGACTGACATTAGTCCCTAACACTATGTCGGCTTGACTGGGTATGACGGCAATTCATTACCTAACCTGGGCCTAAGCAGGTCTACGGTTAATACATTCATAGAACGAGCTTCCAAGACGGCATTAACAGAATCATACAGTATTTGGTTGGGTAGGGAGAGAAGCAAAATGGTGGGTGGTTGCGCAATGAAATAAAAGAGAAGGTCTCCTTTGTATACCAGCCTATTGTCGGTTGCAATTCTTCTCGTCTCTTTTTCCATGTCATGCGAATAATAATAATAAAAATGCTTGCACAAAAACTAAAATAACTTAAAATTATCGTGAACAGGCGATAAATGCCGTGAGGCATTATCCACCAGCTAACCTTTGGGAGTTTTGAACACATGACAGGCAGAGTGCCAAGTAAATATTAAATAAACAATACATTCTAATACTACATATGAATAAATAAAATAAAATAAAAAATCGTTTATTGTCACATAATAACATCACACAGTCTTATAATCCTGAACAAATGTGACAAAAGGAATCAGGTGTCAGCTGTTGTCGTGCATTAGTACCTGCACGACGCTGTTTTCCAACCAAGACTAACAAAACTATACAAAAAAGCTAGGTAAACATTGTAGTGCATGGCAGAGTAGATGAATGAGGCTCGCTTCGTTAAAAATATTATAATTGTTACACGCCATTTAATTATGTATTTTCTAGGGCTAATAATTAAACTAAAAGTAAAGTAAAGTATCATCACGACCGTTTCCCTGCCTGCTGAACTGCCTCCATAGTCTAGCGGTTAAGTCCGTGGAAGTAGACTCGGACCTCCGAGTCTAATAACCCGGTACCTACCGGGTTCGATTCCTGGTCGGGACAAAAAATATTAATTAAATGTATATAAATACACATTTAATTGATATTTAATTTATTTGTGATATTTCTCGAGTTTGGTACGCTGGAGACATCGACGAGCTTGCCACTTGTCATGATTGGCCTATAGTAAAGTTGGCTAAATGTGAATCTGCTTATTTATAAGCGTCGTTTCTGACCACCCCGAAAGGGAAACGGTCGTGATGATACTAATTAAACTAAATAATAAAAAAACCAAAAAAAAAAAAAAAACTAATGAACGTATAAATTAACATTAATAATAAACATATTAACATACAATACATGTTATACATATAATAATACATATTATGGAATGCTTAAAAAAATATTTTCTCATATATTAGTTTCAGTAAAATAGAGGAAAATTGTTACAAATACTTATATACAATGCATTTTTTTTATCTAAAATTAAATATATAAACGTGAAAATATGTCCAAAATGTCCTAAATTATATTTCCTAAAAAGTTGATTTCTGTAAAGTACACTCAGACCTGAAATGAAAATATTGAATAACTCATTTAAGTTACCAAAATAGTTAAACAAATGGTACCAACTTCTCCAAGCACGTAGAGACGATGGGGTGTACACCAAGCATGCTTCTGGATCACAAGAACCGCCATCGAGACAGCTCTGGATCCCAAGAGGCTGCCTTGGCGAAGACAAACGTCACTCAAGTCCAGAACAAAGCGGTCCAGGCTGCCAGAGCTCCGAGAGCCTCTCTCGAATCTGACGGCTTCAGCATACAACTGTCAAGCAAGAAGGACAGCTATGTGTCACAAATGGGGAACACCTTTGCAACACAACTTCACATCAAACGAATATCAGGTATTTATTTATCACTTGATGCTTTTTCCTTTGCAAGCTAGCCATTATAGTATAATAATAATATATTTATATTAACTACATATGTTAATATTATTAAATTTTAATGCTTTATTCGAAGTAGGTACTTAGATACAAAAATATTAAAATAAAATTGATTAAAAAACTAATAATACCTATGAAATTAAAGCTATTCTACAAAATAACGGCAAACGTAATAAGTACATAGAGTTGGCAAATCGTTACTGTTTTGTGCCGTTTGCCGTAGCGACGATGGGCCCTTGGTCTGAGGACGCTAAATCGTTAATACGCGACATAAGCGTTGCCATCCGAGCGTCAACAGGTGATCCTTTGAGTAGGGAATATCTTATTCAGAGGATCAGTGTTGCCATCCAACGAGGCAACGTCGCCGGAGTCCTCGGAACATTGGGTTCATCTTCTCCTGGATTCGATGACATGTAGATTATAATCAAGATATTTGTAAGTATTTAGTTTTTATATTAATTAGGTTTATCTTTTAGTTTATTTAATTTAAGGTTTTGTTTAGTTTATTTTTAATTTTATTGTTTAGGTAGCTTTTAATTTATATTTATTTACGAACGCAACCCTGGTATTGAAAAAAAATAGATTAAATATAAAATTAAAATAAAACGTAGACAAGTTCTGGACTGGACACCTCGTACTGGATAGATGAGGGTAGCAGAAGATCGTGTGAACTGGCAAGCTTTGGGAGAGGCCATGGAGAGACACAGGCTGATGATAATGATGATGATGAACGATCTAATATAAGTTGATTTAAAAGGCAATAATAGGAAGAAATGGAGGAAGAACTAAACAATATTCCTGAATATCGTAGTCATTAAAATTTGTCGGCAACAACAACATAAACGAATCACTAATTTCTTAAACTTTTAACTGTTGACTTAATACGAAACAGGCATAGATCAGACTCCGCAACGTAATCATCAACTGCTTCATGCAGTATCATTTCATCTTGTATCATTTCTGGACATTGGTTTCCAACACCGATGTATATAGATAGGCCCTCACTGATATAAAAACGTTCCCGTAAAACCAATCGATGTCATGTAGCTGCACCAACAGTCGCGAGATAGCAAGCGTCGAGAGCGCCTAATATTAATATTTATATCGAGTAAAACTAGTCTTTTTGTATGCATTGTGATATAATTTCCGATGAATAAAGCATCCTTGCTTGAGAATTGCCCCCCAAAGTTGGTAGGTACACAAGCGGCACGTTTTTAAGAGTGCGTTTTGTATTGAATAGGCTTATGGTTTCCAACGAGAAAAGAAGAAAGAAATAAAAATTTATTTGCTTTAGAATTTGTGTAACAATGGTAATTACAAAATATTTTTTCAACAAATTCTACCAAAGTGTGTACAAATTTTATCAAAATATATTTAAACAATAATACACAAACCAAAAAAAAAATAATAATAAAAAAAACCAATACAATAAAATTTACATAATATGATTATGTTTTAAACATAGAAGGAGAAATATCCAAATTTGTTGAATTGTGTTGAACAACTGCATTATTTTTATTATTAAATTCTTTATTGCACAAAATAAGTGTACAAAGGCGAAGATTAATGCTTACAAGGATGGGATTTTAAGTTGGTTGTTATGTGAAGAACGAAGTGGAAGGTTGTGAGTATCACACATGTATTCACAACGGGATTTAAGATATGCAGGCGCATGAGGTTGTTCAGGATACCATACAGAGACACGAGGAGATGGGTAGATCTTCGAAAGCGGATATTAAGCCATTTTAACTGATTACGAAAATGAGAGATATGATCATATTTACGCAAGCCGTATACATAGCATTCGTGTTTTGGTTCAACATATTTATGTGAGTCAGCATTTTCCTACTCAAAACAAACAAAAAATAAACACCGATTCGCTTGACACACGCTCATACATTGGATTCTTCATGCCGCCGAACATCAAGACGCACACCGATTCTTTGGGAGGTCACGACCTTCAGCAATGAGGAAACACGACGCAAGGAGGTGTGACGCAGTTTCAAAAAGTGATATGTGGGTAGGGTTACATCTACCGCCCATTATAGACGAAGACTACACGGCGTAGCTACAGTCCACACTTAATCACCCTTTGCGAGATATTTAAATACAACGACAATAATTTAAGTAATAGAAGTTAAGTATATTAAGTTAAATCAGTAAGCTTCTACTATTAAACAGGGAGGGTCGTAACCCTAAACTTGGGCCTATCTCTTTTTAATGCATCCGTTGATCGAACGTAGGCCTGACTGAAGACGGGGACCCGGAGAGGGCTGCTGATCCCAAGCGGACATCAAGGCGTCACGGGAATATGGGCTGCGGGGTTTTCTTCTCAAACTGAGTCCCAGCTCAAAAGTCCAGACTTGAACTTTTACTGGAAAAACCACAACCTCAGGGGGCGACAATATCCAGAAGGTCGTATTAAGAGTTCAAGACAACCCAAAATAAAAAACTAATCTACGTTGAAATTAAACTAGTATTAATGAAATAAGCAGCGCTGCTCGCAGTACGCTTTTTTATACGCATCAGTCTTAAACCCGGACTTTATACATAATATTATACATAATCGAATTGGGATAATCAAAGATCCAAGTGTTGCAAAGTGTCGCGTCAATATCGCCCAAACACGTCAGGTATATGGGAGTTGACAGCGCGGGTAAAACGCAAAAAATAAACTGCAACTTCTGCCCTATATATAGAGTCAAATTTATAGTTTTCCATAATTATTACATTGTAGCACATTATTAAACAAAATAACAACACTTTTGACTATTAATATCCACAGTAAAGTAATTTGATTGACTCGATGGTTCCTTAAAATATGTGCAAGACAAAGGATTTGTAGCCAACAATATTTATTCCATGGCCGCATCCAATACAATCGGTTACACCTTGACCAACACGTCAGAAGAAGTAGTTATGGAGAGTCCTTCGCGCCATTTTCCGCGGAGATGTCAAGTGCAAGTTATTGTTTTGTAAATTAGTTTACTGTGGATATTGTTGGTCAAAAGTGGTGTTGTTTTGTTTAATAATGTGCTACAATGTGATTAGTTATGGAAAACGATAAATTGAACTTTCAATATGGGGCACAAGTTGCAGTTTATTTTATGCGGTTTTCCCGCGCTGTGAACTCCCATATTTTACCCGACGTGTTTGAGCTATAATGCCGCGACTGACTCCAAGAAAAGCATCAAATTCTGCAGCATCTGGAATTTGATGATGACCTCATTAACTCATAAAAAAGAAAGATATATTACGTCAGACTTGGCTGTATGGGCTAGACCCTTTGCCTTCCCTATCACCTCATTAATCATCCATCGGGAGAAAAGAACAAACAAAAGAAGTAGTTATGTCTCTAAGGTAAAAACTATTAAGAATGTGCGCGAAAGTTAAGTTTAATGATGTCGCTGTAATATTAAACGTCCTTTTCTTATGTTAGTCAATGTTGAACAATATTATTATTAGACGCGTTCGAAGCGCAGACTTCAAACGGATCTAATTCTGTGAAGCTGTTCAGAGGCAAGCATTTCAATTATCCTTGTTATCTTTTAGTGTACACCTCGTTAGAAGTAGGTGCAATTTTAATTTACAGGTGAAAAGCTATGAGCTGCTAATTTCCTTTATTCATTTTTAATATAACCCATAACTGCCTCCTTAGTCTAGCGGTTAAGTCTGTAGATGTGGACGTGGAGGTAACGAGTTAGATTCTGGTAGTATAACGTAGGAATCTGCCACTGTACTTTTAATACCTTTATTTGAATTGACAAGCAGCACACCCCCCGACCGCTGCGATACATCACTTTGGTGCAGTGGCTGGGACGTTAACTAAAGTCCAATACTTTTAACTTTGAAATCATCAGAGACAATCAAAACCTAGATAAAACTTCAACCCAGCTTCAACATACTTGGAGTCGAAATAACTACATTGAGAGCATAACCAAAACAGCGTCTAAAAAACTAGGGATACTGAACAAGCTGAAGCGGTTTTACCCGCCTGCACTACGAATTATGCTGTATAAAGCACAGATAGGGTCATGCATGAAATACTGTTCTCATCTCTGGGATGGCTCCGCTAAGTATCTTACAGATACAGAGGCGGGCAATTCGGATAGTGGACGACACCACAGTGTCTAAAACTCTCGAATCACTGCAGTTTCGCCGTGACGTTGCCTCTCTGAGCGTGTTCTACAAGCTATACCACGGCGAGTGTTCTGAGGAGCTCCATAACCTTATCCCTTCTTCTCTATTCCGCAACCGCACCACACGCACAGGCCAAAATATGCATCCACATACCATACCCACTATCCCTACGCGTACTCATAAATTTAGAGACTCTTACATCCTGGACTTACACTCTTATAACCTGGAGTCCTTCAAGCGAAGTGTAAAAAAGCATCTTGTTAGGCCGGCATAGTGGTAGAGACTGATGTCGATCGTGGTGACCGGCGTCAGTTGCTCCCATTCTTGGACCTAGCGTACTGCTTAGCATCAGGTGGACGCGATGTCACATGTCGTGTTTAGTACGAAAAAATCATTGTTGGATCAGATTTGACCGATGAAACACGTAATAGCAACTTACCTAATCTTATTCTATTTATTAATTAATTAACAATTGTTTTTTTTTTCTTGACTATGACTTATATTATTTATCATAATATTATTTATTTATTCTATTATCAATTTGTTAAACATATATGTAAACTGTACATTTAGTGCTCCTTCCGATTTAGTAAATGGTACTGTACATCTCTGCGACCCGTGACTTACCCAATATAAGGCATCAGCTGAAAAACAGCGCTGCAGCCTCGGCTGTAGCATATGCTGAGCTGACCACCTATTTATCGCCACACCTGTATGTATGTTTCGGTATACAGAATAGGCTTACATTTATTCCTTGCATATTTATTTTTTTGTAATCATTGTAATTGTTGCGATAAATAAAGTATTTTTTTTCTTTTTTTCTTTCTAATCGCAGGAAATAAACCGCTTAGTATAAGGTTTACATGAAAAAAGCAAAGTTGATTTTGTCAAGAAAGCAATGAATTTCCCACCCAATAACCTATTTTGTTTGTTGTGTCCTTAATTTGTATTCACATTTATGCTCCCGTTTCTATGAATATTGTAACCGCTTGCTTTGTAACAATCATGATTTATTTATACGCTGAATAAATTACCCTCGCACACATTAAAGTCACCAAATTGAACGTATATTATGTTATGTACTTTAGTTTTTTTTAAAATGGAAATTTGCAAAATCATCAATGATGCGAACCACGGCCTGAAGGTCCCAACCCGAGTTGTAGTTCGCATGCCCGACTCACCGTCACGCAACTGTCACGATACCAAACTATTAGTTTTTTTTTAAATTGTACTTTTATTATTTAAGGCCGCGTTCGTTTTAAGAAATGTTAGCATGAAAATACCACTTTTTTAGCACAAGTCGTTCGTTTAATGAAAATTCTAACATTTGATGCTAATTTAGGAGGGTTATTGATGTTACTTTTTGACAGATGTCATTTAACATAAGAAATGGTTTATTTACATTGTTGTATACTTTATAGTTTATATTATATTTGTTTAAAATGTATTTTAAACGATTTTATGTAATAAATTCAAAGAACATAATGCATTGTCAATTGCATTGTTATTATTTGTTACTTGTCATCCTTGTCAAAAAGTAGCCTCACCGCTCGTTTTTTTTTAAGAAATGTTAGACATTGTTAAAAAAAGTGGTATTTCTTAAAAAAACGACATTTTAATGAAGTTGCTACGAAATGTCGGAAATGCTATAAAACGAACGCGGCCTAAGTAGCTTTTAATTTATATTCAATTTATATTAACTTCAAATAAAAAATATAATATTGATTATTTAAATTCCTGTTCTCCTGTTCCAAAAGTGCGGGCAGATTTTCCCGCCACGATAACGATACTATTAAAAGGGCTCTAGCCACCATCGAGGTTCCAGCTCTTCTAGAGCCTGTTGGAGTTATTCGCGATGATGGCAAGAGACCCGATGGTACGACGATGGTCCCCTGGGAACGAGGACGTGCTCTGGTGTGGGACGCCTCGCCGCGTCGCATCTCAGGGGACAGCGCATAAAGCGGGAGCCGCGGCGGAAAATGCGGAGTCCAGCAAGCGGCGCAAGTATGTAAGTATATTAAAAGATTACATATTTGTGCCGTTTGCTGTTGAAACTCTGGGCCCATGGAGTCCAAGCGCAAAAAAGTTTTTAAAAGACTTGTCGTCTCCTCCGGTGACAAAAGGGCTGGCTATTTCTTCGCTCAAAGAATCAGTATTGTAATTCAGCGGGGAAATGCAGCCAGCGTTCTCGCCACCATTCCCCGCCGATGGGACTTATATCTCTATTCTTAGTATTATTATTTATTTTATTTTATATTTGGTAAATATTGTTAATTTTAAAAATTAAAAATAATTGTTTTTTTGTGTACTCCCGATGGATGATGAATGAGGTGAAAGGTAAAGCAAAGAGTCTATACAGTCATACAGCCAAGTCTGACATAATATATATTTTTTATGAGTTTAAACACATCGGGTATAATATAGAAGTTCACAGCACGGGAAAACAGCAAAAAAAAAACTGCAACTTGTGCCTCACATACAAAGTCGTATTCCATAATTATTTACATTATTAAACAAAACATCACCACTTTTGACTAACAATATCCACAGTAAATTAATTTACAAAACAAAAACTTTTCCGCGCAAAATGTCGCGAAAAACTCTGTTTTTTTTTTTTTATTCTACGCTTTCTAAGACAAAGATCGTCTAAGCGTTAGATGCTGTGTTGCCAAGCCCTAAATCCTCGATTCATCGAAATCGTAATGGATTAATTGGATTTTGCCTACCCATTTCCGAATTTCCGGATTTTATTACTAACATAATGTAAAAGGTATTTCGTTCATGCTTATAACCATCGATGTATATACATAAGCCTATTCAATACAAAACGCACTCTTAGAAACGTGCCGCTTGCTTTGTGTACCTACCAACTTTGGGGGGCAATTCTCAAGCAAGGATAATTCCACATGCTTTATTCATCGGAAATTATATCACAATGCAAACAAAAAGACTAGTTTTACTCGATATAAATATTAATGTTAGGCGCTCTCGACGCTTGCTATCTCGCGACTGTTGGTGCAGCTACATGACTTCGATTGGTTTTACGGGAACGTTTTTATATCAGTGAAGGCCTATCTATATACATCGATGCTTATAACCAATACGCACCTGTGTTACACATTTTTTTTTATTATATAGAAATATGTAGGTACATACGAGTGGGTAGATACTTGCTTCAATTCAATTTTAAAGGTTTATAAAAGGAAGGAAGACTAAATAATTAGGCGTAGCCAACTTCAGCAAAGGCGCGGTGGTGGCTCGGTTGTAAGAACGCTTCCTTATCCTAGAAAGGTCGGTTCAAACCCCCCCGGCATGTACCAATGAGAAATACACTTTTCTTACGTACATTTGTCATAGATTTAAAACACCACCGTTCCCGTGCATAGGAGAGCCATTTAAGCCGTCGGTCCCAATTCCACTAATACCAACTTGTGGAATCGTTAATAAATTGTCAATAAAAATTGACATCAGATCCTCGCCAACCAGTCTGCCCAGCGTGACGAGTGCAGGCCAAATTCTCCAGATATATGTTTTGGAAGGCTCATTTCCCACAGTGGAGGTCTAGCTGAATCTGCTATAGCTGAGTTTTCCTTGCAGATTCCTTTCTGAGTCAGATTAAACATTAACATGTCACTGGAATTTGCTAAGCTGCTAGTCTTTTGATAACAGCTTACTCCTTGGACCACTTCGCTGCTTAGTCTTCCACTAAGAGGAGTAGAATCATTCTAAATAATTTAAATTATGACTTGTTACAAATGCCTGTAATAGGTTTACATGAATAAAGATATTTTGACTTTGACTACGACACTGTGTTTATTTATTTTATTTATTTCAAAACTTTAATGCACAAAGTACAAAAGGCGGACTTAATGCCCGTAGACATTCTCTGACAGCCAAACCTTTGGGACTAATTAGAACAACTGTAGGTGCAAGGAAAGTATAAGTGACACATCAATTAGATATAAATACTTAGATAATAAACTTACTTATATATAATCTACTTATAAATATACTAAATACTAATACATACACAATAATAAACATACATATAAAACTTACAAATTTTGTTGGGAGTTATTTAGAAAATGTGAGTAGACCAGCTTTTTAAATGATGATCTGGTAGATGCCTGCCTTATGGTAATAGGTAGATTGTTCCACAGATTTGTAGCAACAACCGCAAAGGAATTCGAAACAAATCCGGAATGATGAGATGGAACGGAAAGAAGTGAGTTGTGAGAAGATCGGAGAGATTTATCATGAAAAGAAGAGAGATAGGCGAATTTGTCCTTGAGGTATTTCGGTGTCGCAGGCTCATTTAAAACAGAGTAAAGGAGACAGAGGACTCTAAGATTCCTGCGACAGCGAATTGGCAGCCACTTCAACCTAGCACGATACTCGGAGATGTGATCATATTTACGTAAGCAATAGATGAACCGGATACATGCATTTAGTAAACGGTCCATTTTGTTGAGCAACATCTCCGACATATCAATGCTGCACACGTCACCATAGTCGAGGAGAGGAAGAAGAAGGCTTTGGACAAGGGTTATTTTATTATGTTCTAGGGGCTGTAATAATGATGATGATGAATCTTCAGCAAAGAAGTTGATAAACGCATTTAGCTAGGATGGCCAGCATTCTGGAAGTTATGCTACATCTTCTTATCGGACATACCACAGTGTTAGAAGACAAAAATTTTCAACCAGTGCCTTCTACCAGTATTGTCGTACGGAGCAGAGACGAGGACACTGACAGTCACTGTTTATTTACTAGCACGGCATGTGATCCTGCGCCCATCTGATGGTAAGTGGCGCGCAAGTTCCATGAATGTTAGCAACTGGTATCAGACACTCATGACTAACATCAGTCCCTAACACTATCCCGGCTTCACTAAGCAATTCGAGCCTGATTTAAACGTCGGTTTACACAAGGTTTATCTGCATAAACGCTTGATACTTCCCCGCCCCGACAGACTGGGCAAATTACTACTACCAGTCCGCCTATCACCTATTTGTTGTTCTCGTATGTGCCATTTGCAATGATGTCAAATGCCAATTTTTACTGTCAAGGAAAACTAATATTGTAAGTTTCATCATTTCATTATTACAGCCCCTAGAACACAGCCTCCTAGACATCCACTACTGGAGATGAGCCTTCCAGAACATATATCTGGAGAATTTGGCCTACACTCGTCACGCTGGCCAGACGGCTCGGCGAGGATATGATGTCAATTTATTAACGATTCCACAAGTTGGTATTAGTGAAACCGGGACCGACGGCTTAACGTGCTCTTCGAGGTGGTGTTGTAAATCTATGACAAATGTACGTAAGAAAAGTGTAATTCTCATTGGTACATGCCGGGGGGGTTTGAACCGACCTTTGTAGGATTTAAGGAACGCGTTCTTACAACCGAGCCACCACCGCGCGCGCCTTTGATTGTAAGCTTGTCATGTGATATTTATATAAAAAAAACCACTTGTTTATAAATAATTTGGTTGATTAAAAGCATTATAAGGTCTAAATACTGCTATAATAAATAATTACTTAGCTATTTATATTAAAGGTAAAATCAATGTTATTTGCGGGTAGTATTCGAAATCGACTTTTAAGAAGAAAATATCTCCTTGATTTGGGTTTTTCCATAGAACTTAGAAGAAGACTAGAAATGGCGCGACTTAAATTTGTACTGCCAATGCTTTTATATTTAAAATCAAATTTTGTTCATTGCATAAAAACATCTTAACCTAATATGTTACAACAGTAATAATTCAATATTAACATTTTTATATATTATATATAGGCTTTGTGATAATGTCTTACTGAGCCTCAGCATGCAATGTAGGTATGACTTGATGTCAGCACCATATATGAGCACATTAAAGAGTACTTATGTCAGAGAATTTATTTATTTATTTATTTTATTTAAAAACTTAATTGCACTATGTACAAAGGCGGACTTAATGCCGTTAGACATTCTCTGACAGCCAAACCTTTAGGACATTTAGACAGTATCAATGGTAAGTAGGTGCAATATTATTAAATGACAATTTGTAAGATATATGTAGGTATATGTAGACATAACAACAAATACATACTAATAATACTTAATAATTACATTCTAATACATAAACAAGTACATATATAAATTATTCATTATGGATTATATATATATATATATATATATATAATATAATAACAGTACACAGAATAAAACCAGTCATGTGAAGAAGTGGCTAAAGAAAAAGGTTACAAAGGAAGAAGACACCGCAGCTGCAAAGGTGTGGAATAAACGGAAGAGGTAAATAAAAGAAGAAAAAAAAAATGTAAAGATAAGTTTTAAGTTAAAAGATAGTATTTGTACACCTTACTCTTGAATATTGCACGATTAGGAGCTTGTCTAATATCTTGGGGTAATTCATTCCACAAATTTGCAGCGACGACAGCAAACGATTTAGAGACGAAAGAGGTGTGGTGAGAGGGAATGGAAAGAACAGAGTTAGAAGAGGAACGAAGGGTTTTTACATGATGCGAGCTCAGATAATTAAATATTTTTTTAAGATACTCAGGAGTATCTGGTTCGTTAAGAAGACTGTATAACAAGCACAAAACCCTGCTATTTCTCCGTTTGCGAATAGGCAGCCATTTAAGCTGATCTCGTGAAGACGTAATGTGGTCATATTTCCGCAAACTAAAGATGAACCTAATACATGCGTTGTGTAATCTTTCTAATTTATTAAGATACTCCTGTGAAAGGTCGACACAACATACGTCGCCGTAGTCGAGTATCGGCAGAAGAAGGGACTGTACCAGTGTAATTTTAGCTTTTATCGGCAAAAAGTTTTTTAATTTGTTGAGAGAGTGCAGTGAAGAAAATATTTTACGACTGATATTAGTGATTTGCGCTCCCCATGAGAGATGAGAATCCAGGTAAATACCGAGATTCCTAACCTCCCCGGAGAATGGTATAGGCACGTTGTCAAACCTAACAGGGTCGATTTCATTCATGTTTACTTTTGATAAGAGTCGGGAACTCCCGATGATTATAGACTGACACTTGTTCGGGTTGACAACGACACCGTACCGCGCAGACCAAGAATATATACTACTAAGATCGGAATTTAGCCAAGCTATTGCACTATTGAGAGTGTCGACATCCGTCTGCACATAGAGCTGCAAGTCATCGGCGTACAGGTGGTAGTGGCAGTGAAGAGAGGAGGTGATTTTACTAATAAATAGCGAGAAAAGTAAAGGAGATAAAATGCCACCTTGTGGTACGCCCGTACTCAAATCACACCAGTCCGAAAACGTTTGATCAATGCGGACCCGCTGTTGACGACCATGCAGATACTCAGAAAACCATGACAAGGCTTCTGCCGACATCTTTAGACGAGACAAAATGGCGATGAGCAAATCAGGATCAACTGTGTTAAAGGCGTTGGTGAAATCGATCAGTACAAGTACTGTGACTTTGGTTTCATCCATGCCGTTTCTGATATCTTCAGTTACTTTTAGTAAAGCTGAAGTTGTGCTATGACCGGGGCGGAATCCTGACTGAAAGGGATTGAGGAGTTGGTTAATATTCAGAAAGTCCGATATTTGTGTATGTACGGCAGACTCTAATACTTTTGAAAGAAATGGTAATATGGAGATTGGACGGAAATGGCTTGGTAACGTAGGGGAGGATATTTTAGGAATTGGAATAATGAAGGCATTGCGCCATAAAGTTGGAAATTGGCCTGTTGTGAGGGATACATTTATGATGCGAGTTATTGTGGGTAGGAGAATATCAATAATTGTAACGATCATAACACGACTGATTTTATCACATCCTATTGCTTTAGAAGTTATGGATTTAATCGTCTTAAAAATAAAATCGCCAGAAACCTCGGTAAGAGCAAATTGTGTATTATTAAGGGTCGACATTTCCGCTATTTCAACTAAAGTTTTTGATTTAACTACAACGTCCAGCGTCGGTGCTGATGAGAAATGAGCATTGAGCTGATCAGGTGTTACAGTACCAAGACTAGCCGAGCACTGTGAACGACCCAATCCCAGAGATTTAAGAAATTTCCATGTATCGGATTGAGATTTGTTTAAGATATTATCACAAAAATGGCGGCGTTTAGCCGTTCTACACACCTGATTGCAACGATTTCTTGCAACCCTATATGCAGCCCAGGATTCCTCACTTCGTTTTCTACGGTATTTACGATAGGCACAGTCACGCCTCTTCATAGCCATGCGGACTTCATCACTTATCCAAGCTGCCGGAGCACGCTTGATTTTTGTTGGAAGTATGGGTGCGTGCTTGTCATACAGTCTAAGTACCTCACGATTAAACAGTTCAACCATACAATTTATATTGTTGAGATTATCGATACTACTCCAATCTATTCGACTTGCATCATCACGCAATTTATCTATATTAATGCTACTGAAATGCCGCATAGGTATTTATAGGCGGGCGGTATTTTGGAGGTTTACACTTGTAGGATGCATAGATGAGGTCGTGGTGGGAAAATGCGGGAGCTATCAACTGACCATGACAGGAGACAATATTAGGACGGGTAGTAAACATCAAGTCAAGGAGAGTGTCAGACGAAGCAATGTGATAAGTAGGGCCAGTTGGTAAAATAGATAGGTTTACGGAATAGATCAGGTTTAACAGTTTAGAGGATCTGGACTTATAGGGTTCATTAGTATTAAGAATACAGGTATTGAAGTCACCCATTACGATAATATGAATATACTGAGGCACGATCTCATCCAGCACTCTCTCTAGCTTCAAAAAGTAATTTATTGACGGCGGGCAGTAAACAACTCCAACAAGTATGCTGGCACCAGAAAAGCTGACATCAATAAAAAGATATTCGCAAGACGCAGAGTACAGTGAAGGCGAGCAGCTGACAATTTTGTATGAAAGTCCAGCACGGAGATATATTGCCACTCCACCTCCACCGCGGCCCGTGCGGTCATTGCGAATAACGTCAAAACTATGTAATGTCAAAACTTAAATCTAAATAGCTATCATTCATTTATCATTACAGCCCCTAGAACACAGCGTCCTAGACCTCCACTGCTGGAGATGGGCCTTCCAGAACATATATCTGGAGAATTTGGCCTACACTCGCCACGCTGGCCAGACGGCTTGGCGAGAAATAGCTATACAATATCAATATTTATTTATAGTTTTTTTTTAAGAATTCATTTGTAGAATATAAACAAAACTCGCACAACCAGACGTAAATTACTTTTTTAAAAATTTATTGTGTTATTTCTTAAATACAGACGTACAATATTTAAATATATTTATTAAATTTAAAAATAAAATAATTAAAGAAACTAATTATAACTAATTGGTGCGGTGGTGGCTCGGTTGTAAGAACGCGTTCCTTAAATCCTACAAAGGTCGGTTCAAACCAACCCGGCATTTACCATTGAGAAATACACTTTTCTTACGTACATTTGTCATAGATTTACAACACCACCGTTCCCGTGCCTCGGAGAGCACGTTAATGCTTAGGTCCCGGTTCGACTAATACCAACTTGTGGAATCGTTAATAAATTGTCATAACAAATTGACATCATATCCTCATCAAGTATATATATATATATATAAATGTACAAATGTATTATTTAAAGTATTAAAATGAATATAGTATGTTATCCTTAATTATAGACATATGCCATCACGGACTTTACTGTAGACCTATATAAGATACACAATTCCACCATACATTATTTTGTTATATCTTAAAGTTCAGGCACCGTTTTCGTTGAAAGCTCCCTAAGATATACATAAAAATATAACAAATTATATACTATAACTTTTCTCGAGAACCACTCTATCCATTGGTGAAAACAGCATGAAAATCGGTGCAGTAGTTTTTGAGTTTATCGCGAATAGACAGAAAGACAGACGCGGCAGAGGACTTGGTTTTATAATATCTAGTGAAGCGAAGATATTTATACTTTTTTATTATTTATACTAGGATGCCCTGAATTGCGTGATATCGACGTTAATAGAATCATGAGATATAGGTACTCTAATGTAATACGGTCACAGTATTTTTTAAAGCCATTTCTAGTATATTTTATGCTCTGTGGTATTCAGGTACAAAAGGATAATGAAGATTCGGAGCCAATCGAAGCCCTAATGAGCAACATTTCTGTTGCCGACCCAACCTTTTCTATTTATTTGTTACCTGTTGTTTGACCCGGCTTTGCTCATTCTCAACTAGTGTGAGACACCGAAATAACTCATTTCGGGGTGGCCAGAAACCACGCTATAGGCCAATCATGATAGTCTTCAGCGTACCAAACTCGAGAAATATCACAAATAAATTAAATAATAATTAAATGTATTTATTTATTTATTTTTATTTATAAACTTTATTGCACAAAGTACAAAGGCGGACTTAATGCCCGAAGACATTCTCTGACAGCCAAACCTTGGGGACAAATTTGATCAAATGTAGGTGCAATCATAAAGATAATAAGAGAAATAAACAATTACTTACAATATATATGGAATAAATATTATAATATCGATACACTAAATACTAATACATAAAATACATATTATTATACATAAACATACATATATACTACTTACTAACACTGTGTGGAGCATTTAGAAAGTGTGAAAACACCAGTTTTTTAATAATGTTCTGGTAGTTGCTTGCCGTATGTTAACAGGTAAATTATTCCACAAATTAGTAGCAACAACTACAAAAGAGTTAGACACAAATGAAGAATGATGAGAAGGGACAGATAGAAGAGAGTTGTTAGCAGAGCGAATTTACATTTATAAATATTTTGGTTTGTCTCGACCAGGAATCGAACCCGGTACCTCCGAGTCTAAATCCACGGTCTTAACCGCTAGACCACGGAGACATGCTAGTAATTTATTTATTATTTAAGATACACTAACAGGTTACAATTAATACATATCAAGCACTTATTTACAATAATTTATAAGGTCGGAATTGCAACCCAAGGGCAGTGTACACGGCATGCTACACATAGCTACTTGGATGATGAGAGTCAACTGTGTTTTTCAGTTTTAAAATTTTAGGTTTCATCCTTTTTCATCATTATCAATATATTAATACTATATATACGAGAATAAATATATTATTATTAATGTCAATTTATGTTGAAAGTTATATCATAGGTTATATATATATTAGTATAAGTCAAAAAAGACAATATAAGAATAGTAAAAAGTCAATTTACGTTAGTTTACAATCAATAACACTTGCCTCTCAAATAACATTTGGGTTGAAAATGTCTAGATTTACAGCATCGCTGGAAAGGTCATTAAATAGTCGACACATACGGATAATGCGCGGATAATAGCGCGGTGGTGGCTCGGTTGCAAGAACGGTTAAATCCTACAAAGGTCCCGGTCGGTTCAAACCCACCCGACATGTACCAATGAAAAACACACCTTTCTTACGTACAATTGTCATAGATTTACAACACCACTGTTCCCGTGCCTCGGAGAGCACGTTAAGCCGTCCGTCCCTGTTCCACTAATAGCAACTTGTGGAATCGTTAATAAATTGTCATTAAAAATTTACATCATATCCTCGCAAAGTCGTAGTCCGTCGTAGTCCATCCACTAGCTTCCAGTGGCTGCGGTCCTCGGCGCAGTGGATGGCCTGGTATACTGGGATGTTTAGGTGGTCAGTCACCTGACTAGACCATGTCTATCCATAGTTTAAACTATTTTTTTAAATAATCCAACATTATCAAACTTCACTTTGTTTTATACGAGGATAAAAATCATGAGTTGAGTTAGAGCCATAAAGTTAGCGAAATGTACACTATAAAGTTTTCTGCAGGCGTCAAAGACATATTTATTTTGGCTTGTCCTTGAAGCTATTTCGCCAACACGATATTGTATATTCCAAAGGTAAATCATATGCTCTGATTCAACCGTCTATTCCCCGCAAACCCTGGTTTTTTAGATACAAGAGTGCCAATAAAGATGTCACCTCGTCCATATTTTATTTTATTTTTATTTATTCAGGAAACATACAGATCTTAAATCATAATTACAACAATTCTAAAAGTTACACAATCCAGCAAAGTTTCCACTTAAATATCAAACATAGATTTTGCAAAAAAATATTATAATAATAGGGATAAGCTTAAAAACAATACATATATAACAAACACAACTAAATAATATACATATAAGTATATAGTAAAATAATGGAAAATGAGAAAAAAATAAATAGTAATCAAAAAGAAATTAATTAAAAGTTCTACAAGCATAATCTATTATTAATTTCTTTTTTTAACCTAGCAACACTAACACTGAACAAATCAATATCACTGAAATTTTCATTGTAATTTAGGCATGATCTTAGCACATAGGAGTTTTTCAAGTATTTTGTTCCAGCAAATCTGATAGCAAATAACAGTTTGGATCTATTCCTCTTCCTACTACAATTCAAGTTTATTTTACTTAATAAATACGGCGAGCTAATCTTACAATTTATTATCTTATACAAGAAATGGATGTCTCTTACAATACGTCTATTTTTGAGAGAGGTGAAAGGGGGTTTGTTGTAACACAGTATTCTATATTTAAGATGTTTGATGAATCTGTTTTGAATAGTCTCAATATGTCCAACGTAGACCATATACATAGGGTTCCAAACCACTGAGGCGAATTCGAGGTGACTCCTGACAAAGGCGTTATAAAGAATTTCAAGCGTATGCACGTTCTTAAAAACCTTACCAATGCGGAGTATAAATCCCAACATACGGTAAGCCTTATCTTTCGCATGTGTTATATGCGATTCAAAAGTTAGTTTACTATCCAAAATGACGCCCAGATCACGAATTTGACTGACACGTGCTAGTTCCTGGCCATATAAAGAGTATGATGCTAAGATAGGATTCGGTTTTCTTGTAAAGGTTATGACTTTACATTTAGCAATATTAAGAAACAAAAGATTTTTATCACAATAAGAACACAAACTGTCCAGATCTTGCTGTAAAGATATGCAGTCATTGAGACCACTAACTACTTTAAGTATCTTCTTGTTTCTTATGTAATATAATACGTCATTAATGAAAATATTAAACAGCAAGGGCCCCAAGTGGGATCCCTGAGGGACTCCGGACGTAACAGGAAGAAAACTAGACGTATAACCAGCAACAGCAACAGCTTGACTACGGTTAGATAGGTAAGAATCTACCCATCTCAGGAGAGTGCCATGTATACCGACAAGTTCCAATTTCTTGACAAGATGAGGGTGTGAAATTTTATCAAATGCCTTGGAATAGTCGGTATAGATGACATCCACCTGGAAACCCTCATTCATGGCGTTCAGGATAGTGTCTGTAAACTCACAAAGATTGGTGTCGACGGACTTACCAGTAACAAATCCATGCTGATTATCAATAATGTATGGTCTTATTAAAGGAAAAATTATATCATGGACAATCTTTTCAAAAAGTTTAGGTACCACTGATAGCTTTGAAATAGGGCGGTAGTTAGTGACCTCGTGACGTTTACCACTCTTAAAAACAGGAGTTATAAATGATTTTTTCCATATATGTGGAAAAACACCACTGGACAGAGATGTGTTAAATAAAATTGATAACGGGGTAGCCAATTCCCTAGCACAGTTAAAGATAAATGCAGGATGCAGATCGTCGGGTCCGACGCCTTTAGACGGGTCAACACCTTTCAGATAATTGAATATGGTATCACAGTCCAAAGATATATTAGAGATACAAAGGTTTGTTTGATTGTGTCCATAATTGGGTTCCAAAGTTAAAACTGACTTAGGTTCATAAACAGACATAAAATAGTTACTAAATAAATTACAAATTTCATTACCAGTGGATGCTCTGACGTCATTTAAATACATGTTACAGGGAAGACCATTGGAAGAATGTTTGCTCTTAACAAAAGACCAAAAGTGTTTAGAATTGGTTTTTATTTTATTTTCGGATAATGTTACGAAGGACTCATAGCATGATGATTGAACAGCCTTTTGACGTTCACGTAATAGTGAAAAAGTTTTATAGTCACTGTATCTAGAATAAGTCTTCCATCTCTTATGATATTTAAGTTTTTCTCTTATTATTTTCTTAAGAGGCGCACTGTACCAAGAAGGGTACCTCGCTATTGACGTAATTACCTTAGATGGTACCAAACGATTAATTAAGTTATTGATTATGTTATAAAAATATGTAGTAGACGTGTTCACGTCCGGCGACGCAAGAGCATCCCTCCAACATATCTTGGATAAGGCCTCGCGTATGGGAGTGTAATCGGCCTGAGCAAAAAGTTTCACTATTCTCGGTGGACAGGTCAGGCATGGTAATAGCTGTATTGAAATATTTATTTCAAGAGCCGGGTGATGTTGATCTTCTGAAACTAGGGCTTGGACACATCTAGAAACCTCGCATGAGTAGTTAGACATTATCAGGTCGAGAGTACGCGAGTTACCATTTAAAATGTTATTAAATTGGCATAATCCCGAGAAAGACAAAAAGGTATTAAGCTGTGTAACAAAAGGACTGTTATTGTCGTTTAAAATCAATGAGAATTGATTATCAGAAACGACCGACCATTTAGCATCATTAATGTTAAAATCACCCATTAATAAGAAAATATCATCTGGGTGACTTAAAACTTGCTCCGAAATAAAATCAAAAAAATTAGTGATTGACGTAAGATGTTCGGAGCATTGTAAAAAATAAGCACAATAAATTCTGGCATTAATCTTACGTTTACCGTCCAACAATTCCACTATCACAGCACAGACCTCGGTGTGCGGCAAGCTTAACGGCGCTGGGAGCGGGGCGGCGCGGGACGGCAGGCGCCGATCTACGGCTAGCAGGGCTCCTCCCCCGCGCGACACCCCTCGCTCCGCGTACGGTCGGTCTGCCCGCCACACTACATACCGAGAGTCGAACAGTTCCTCGTCAAACAAACCCGGTAAAAGCCAGGTTTCAGTGATTCCTATAATGTTATAATAATTGTTTAAAACGTTACAAAAAAAGTCGTGTGTTTTGGTGCGTAAACCACGCACATTTTGATAATAAAGGCTTACTGGCATGATTTGAAAATAATCAATGGATATTTATATAAGACAATATTATAAGAATAATAAATAGAAAAATTAAGAGACAGTAATCCAAACTTATAAGCGCTATGAATTATTAATACCTTGGTTATTAGTGCAATAAATTTTAAATTTAACATTATTTGGAATATAGTTAAAATAAAATTAGTTAATGTGAAGAGAAATATGTTTTGATGAATTGCAAAGGAGACATCCACTTCCAGTACACAACTATACTTCAAGCCAGCTATATATCTATATAATCCTATAAGAAACTTACATAATTTGATAATGACAACAAAATATTCAAACAATTGTATACATGAGTATTTTTTGTGAAGTTCTGAAAAAAATACATTATATTCACATTCAATAGTGTTTTTACAATATGAATAGAAAATAAAAAAAGCCTTGCCTACAACCAGTCCACAATCAATACAAACCATATAAATATAACTACAAACTATAATAAAAAAGATTGGAACAAATAAATAATGTATCAGTGATATGTGAGTAATTTCAGGGTTTACAGTGTGCAATAAAATTAATAATAATAAAGTTTTAAATAGATTAATTGAAAATAAAAATATTACACCTATACAGAGAACTTTTTTAAATGCTGTTTGGAATTTATGACAAAGACTGGAGAGGTTGGGTTGCGCCTCACATGAATGGTACAGTTCTTGATCCATACAAACTGATAATTAAGTTGACCCGCTAGATCTTTGGTTTCACGCAGCAGCTGTTTGCTCATAATAGTCAGGTGATCGTTTGCATAAACTCGGTTTGAGCAGCCAGTAAATCCAATATCCTTTGCCATAAGGGGTTGATTGCGGCGAAACGCATCGGCAAAACTGTCCTTTCTGTTTCTAGACACAAACTTTATGACTATGGGTTTAGGCTTGCCTTGCTTGGTATCTCGAGGTGACACCCTGGTAACAAAATCTATATCCGAACTGATTAGGTCAAATTGACAATATGCCGACACTTGTTTAACTAAATCACATAAGTTTTCACCCCTTCGTTCAGGAATTCCTATCAGTTCAATATTGGATCTTCGAGACCATTGATCCCTGCGCTCACCGGCAACTTCTAATGACTGAATTTTACATTTCAATATATCCACTTCAGATTTTAGGTTCTCCACCTGCTTTATCCTGGCGTCGAAGGTATCGACCCTTTCGATCATGTCATCAAACTTGCTGTTAGTAAATTGCATAGACTCACGAAGGGACAAGAGATCCTGGCGAAATAATTTGAGATCATCTGGAATCGAAGACAGTTTTGATAGTTGGTTTTCAATCTTCCCTAGGGCCAACACGAAATCTGCTGGGTTGTTTGACGACGAAGTAGGAAGACCAAGGTCGGCAGTAAGAGGGTCTGCAACGTCTGGGGTTATCGACGAGATGGGCGCAATCCTGCAAGAGTCGCAGCGCCAATTAATATGCAGAATATTTTATATTTTAAATGCTTAATATGCAGATTAAGACTGGGTCATGCTTGTACACCAGCTCACCTGGCAAAGATTGGTGTTCGTGACTCTCCTCTTTGCGATTGTGGCACGGAGGAGGGTACTATTCATCATTTATTTTTTAATTGTCCTAACATCCAATTTCCTTTATACAGTATTCTCCCTCGCAACTTTCCTCTCCCTATTAATTCCACTTTCATCTTAACATGTTCTAACTCTAATATCATCGATCTTTTCTGCAAATTTTTAACTCGCAATAATATAAGGTTTTAGTTTAGGTAATAACATGCTTTCATTAGTAGACTAACCGTTAGCAATTGTGTGATGTGTGTGTGTTTATTTTGCTTTTTTCAGATTGCACTACTAAATCGGCGCGCTGTTCTGGATTTACTTCCTCCACACCGCGCCTAATCACTCGACATTGGCAGAATTGTTGTATATACGACATCTGACGCCATTAAATAAAAGAAGAAGAAGAAGAAGAAGATATTGTATATTAATAATAATAAACTTTGATAAACAAAGAAAATAAAACAGCATATTTAATAGACATAGCCGTACCTAACACTCATAACCTAGTAACTACACGTACAGAAGAAAATACTAAATACAGAGACCTTGCAATACAGCTTAAATTAAAAGAGAAAAAGTAACAACTGTACCCATATTAGTATCTACGACCGGAGTAATACCCAAAACATTACATGACAGCCTCAAAACTATCAACGTAGACCAGCACACATACAGATTGCAAAAAGCTACAATCCTTAATACTTGCCGTCTAGTCAGAAAGTTTGGAGATATAGAAGCATGATGCTCACTTGGCCGAGGCCCGTGAACATTATTTGGTTAACCGGTTAAATACCGAGATTCTTTAAGAATACACATTACATAATAATAATAATAATTTATTAACCAAAGTAAAGAGTTAAACCTAAAAAACCTAAGTACAAATAAATATGGGGTTCTCTGGTCTCTATTTAAAGTTAACTTGCGTCATAGAGACCAGTGAATTCCCTACAATTTGTGATAATAATATAATAATAATAATTTATTTATTAAGCGAGACGTGGATATGTCAGAATATGCATGAGAGTAGGGTTAAATACGAAAAATGGTAGGTATAAAAGAAAGCATAGGCACAAAAATAAGGAAAAGCATGCTACGATGATTCGGGCATGTTGAAAGGATGAGCGAAGAAAGATTGACGAACCAGGTATATAATGCGAAAGTTGTGGGTAAAAGAGGCCCTGGCAGACCAAGACACACGTATCACGATCAAATAAATAAAACACTAGCTGAAGGAGAATTAAAAAGCCTTCGTAACAAAAGGGCATGTATGAAAAGGTTGATGAATGTCGATGAAGCGAAAGAGGTATGTCGTGATCGTGTCAAGTGGCGCTCAATTGCCTCTGCCTACCCCGTAAGGGATCTGGCGTGAAGATATGTATGTATGTATGTATTTATTTTCATGTCATATTTACAAATTTACAGGTCTTAAAGTAAACTAAAGAGTAGGTACATTTGCCAAGTTTGGCGAGCAAATATTTTATACACGTGTGTTCTATAGGAGCATAGATACATCAAAACATTTATAAACAAACTTAATAATTAAAACTAATAGTTCGTATATCTATCAAACAAATGTAACTGCAAATATAAAATAATACACCAAATGCAGGTAGTTTGAAAAAAAGATAAAGCTATTCACTAACACTCGCCAAACGAAGTCACAAAGTAACGGGTGTTAATTGATGGAACAACTCTGCAAATTGTTATTTATTATCTTTAGGAGCCTAAAGCAACACTGTGATTCATAAAATTTTCATTTTGATTATTTGATACCTATTAATATTAAATCAATATAAAATAAAAATGGCTGAAATAGTTGGCTGTTGTTAGCAAGGAACAGTCTGCTAATAAGGGCATAGTGCCTGAGAATAACAAACTTAATTCCATAGCTGGGCATTAACTCGTTAATCCGTTAATCGTTAATTAACGAAGTTAACATTTTGATTAACGGGTTAACTTTTAAGTTAACTTTTAAAAATGTTAACGGACACGTTAACTTCCGTTAATATGCAGAAGTCCGTTAATCGTTAATCCAATGCCACTATTTATTGCACGTCACCACGGTGTGGCGCGAAAAACCGGTTCAGACAAGCATGAAACGACAAGTGCCGGGCGCGGCGGCGCGTGAGACAAAAACAAAACTAGATATATTTTGCCGGCGCGTGCGAGTAAGAAAACTGCGAAGTACTAGCGCCAGTGCTTAGAGTGACGAGTGTTGTGTTTGTTGTTATTATAAATTACTGTCAGTGATAATTTGCGTGTTAATAAATAAGAGTGCAGTGTAATTAGTTAGATAGAAAAGTGTAATTAAAACTATATCATGGAATAAAAATGCAATTTTAGACATATTAACGGATTAACGATTAACGTTAACTTCCGTTAATTCTTCCGAAATGTAACGCTTTAACGTTTAACGAAGCTAACTTTGTTTGTAGCGGATTAACGAAGTTAACTGTTTGATTAACGGTGCCCAGCTATGCTTAATTCTAATAGTGGATAGCAGCTGTAAAGGGGCATTGTCTTATTTACCTACACTAAAATAAAGCTAAATATTAAATGTATAATTGTATTATATAATTAATTGTATAATAAAAATGCAGCTGTAAATGATTATGTCAATCCTATAATATACCTAAATCTAATAAGACTACTACGAAAGCATTTAATTATTGCAGCTGTATAGAGTTGTTGTCAAAATTAATATTAATACCTAATCGTAATTTATGTCTCTTTTTCATTGCAACATCATATTTCACTTCCCTCATCATTGTAAGTAGTTTTATTTTATATTATTGTTTATTTATAATTAATGTTTATATATATGTATATATTGCGTATTTGTATATGTATTAGTATGTAATATTGTTATGTTTGTATTAATACTGTTAAGAATAACTTAATGATTGCACCGCACCTACCATCTATATAATAAAAAAAAGGGAGGCCTCCTTTTTTTAAACCAGCCTATTGTCGGTCGCAAGCCCGAGACACCATTCTTCTCATCTCTTACCCACATACGATGGACCCGGCACCCGCACGGTGAATACATGGAATGCTTAGAAATTTGTCTTCTCTAATACGTGAATTTGCTGTTTGACGATCTTTTTCGCGCCATTGTTGCCGCGGGAGCGAATATTGCGCGCTCACAAATCGCCCGATGACGTCACAGCGCGGTAAAAACCGTTTCACCTTGTTCAGTATCCCCAGTGTTTTGGACGCTGTTTTGATGTTGCTCTCAAGGTGGTTTCGGTGTGGTTGAAATCTGTATTTAATGTATGTCTTTGGTGTACACGATAAAGTTAACTTGCTGAGAGTTAATCGAAAGAAGTTTTATTTGAAGAGGTCGATTGCGGACGGAAAAGCATAAAAAAATGTTTTAATCTTTTTTATGAATTTTTAACAAATCAACCTACGGAAGTAGTGTTCATTACTGTTCGCGCCTGATCCAGAACCTTCTAGCTAACTATAGGCCCGGACCAAACGTGAATAAAGGCGTCAGTGGACTGTATTTGAATTTTTATAATAGCAAAACGTCTGGTAACGAGCAATCCGGACACAGAGGTATGATATCGGAAACAGAATAGGATGGTTCACTTATATAAGGAAAGTATGCCACGTAGCTTTTCACAGCTTCAATCACCTATCCTGGTCAGGATATTCGCCAAACTCAATCACTTCACGATTATTAGTTCTTTCGTTAGCACAGCTGTCCGCAGCAGGACATAACGGCGCGAATTCCAGAATCACGGGATCACTTCTCACTGGGTCAAGGCGCGACGTGCGACTGACGTTTCAAGCAATAAAGCTTATAAAGAAAACTATTTTCTGCGATTCCACAAGTGGGTACTTCTCGTTGCGAATTAAATTAACATATATTCAAATATTGTAAATTTAAAGTAACGTAGCGCCATCTAGTGGTAACATACTTGGTTATTGGAAATGGAGGGAATTTCGGATTGATCATAATTAACCGATTCAACTATTACAAATATAAGTTAAATATGCCTACACTCGCAACGCTGGCCAGACGGGTTGACGAGGATCTGATGTCAATTTTTAATGACAATTTATTAACGATTCCACAAGTTGGTATTAGTGAAGCCGGGACCGACGGTTTAACGTGCTCTCTGAGGCACGTGAATGGTGGTGTTGTAAATCTATGACAAATGTACGTAAGAAAAGTGTATTTCTCATTTGTACATGCCGGGCATTTGAACCGACCCTCCTTGCTTACTCTTTGGATCACTTTACTGGTTAGTCTTTCACTAGGAGGAGTAGAATCATGCAAAATAATTAAAAATAAAATCTATGGCATAGCATTTTTTATCAACTTATGCAATTATAATTATTTATTTATTTTATTTATGCTGTTTTTTTTTTCGTTAATATTAATTCAAGTTTTTACATTAATGTTCAACTAGTCGCGGGCTCGAACTCACTCGTGGACGCGGCCAAAAAGTAAGCTGTCTCACCTAGCATTGTGTCTAAAAGAGATAGAATCAGTTATGAGCAGTTAGCAGCTAGTCTACACGCATACGTCTAGTCGCACGCACACAAACACCGTGCCGACGTCAGCCGAACTGAAACGTCGCGACGTTAGACGATGCTGTGCCGGTCGGAGTGGGGGGTGTTAGGTTTATTTTCGTTATGGTTCTTGATTTGGTCGCTGCGCTCAAAGCTCGCGATAAAAGCTATGCAATAGCTAAAAATATTTTGTGTTATTTTCACTTAATTAAATTAAATAAATACTAACATGATAATGATCTGTGTCAAGATGTGGAAATTGGGTGTCATTTTGTTTTTCTGAGAAAATGTATGTATACATTTTCAAAGATCAAAGAGTATGGATTGGAGCTATTCATTTGTGTGTGTGTATCTAATATACACATGTGTGTGTAGGTTCAAGGAAATGTTGTAGTCGTATGTGGATCTCTCATTAGCAAGTTTGAACCCGTCATACTACAAACTACAGTAATATTCCTATACGCTAGCTTGTTAATGAGCTTCTCCTATTTGAAAAGCTCTAGTTGAAAATCTGTATCAAACTTTATTGGATAACTGCCATTAATTATTTGACAGGCTCCGTCTTTAATATATTTTTAAAAATCTAATTTCTCAAAAAACAAAATTTAATCTCCTTATTTTTATTATAAATTGGTAATTTATTACACTAAAATTGTACATAGGCGGGCTTAATGGCCAGACATTTACTAACAACCAACCTTTATTATTATAAACTACATACTAATAATACATATAAGAATAAATAAATACATGAATACATACATATAACTATAAAATACTAAAACACACTAATAAACAGTAAATGATAAATCTTTAAAATAAAAATTAACACAAAAATAAAATGTAATAATAATTTAAAAAACACTGTTTTGCTTGTTTAGAAAGTAGGTAAAAGTTTAAAAATATGAACAGAAGCCTGTCTGATCGTCAGTGGGAGCCTGTCTGATCGTCAGTGGGAGCCTGTTCTATTGGCGAGCGGATGACACAGTGAACAAATCTGAATATCTGCTGGAACTATGAGACGGGATTATGAGTTGATTATTCTGAGAAGAAAACTCCTTACCTTGACATATTTAAATAATTTCATATCGCACACCTAGATCTAAACAGCACTAACTCAAAAAATTGCCTCCGTGGTCTAGCGGTTAATTCCGTAGATTTAGACTCGGGGGTACCGGGTTCGATTACTGGTCGGAATACAAAACAAATTAAATTAAATTAATGTTTCATATATTTGCGATATTTTTCGAGTTTGGTACGCTGGAGACATCGACGAGCTTGCCACTTGTCATGATTGGCCGGCAGTAAAGTTGGCTGAATGTGAATCCGCTTCTTTATAAGCGTGGCTTCTAATCATCCCGAAAGACCACTTTTACTTTTTTATACTTAACTAACTCAAAAAAACACTTCTTCGAAAAAGGCGAAAGTGTTTACTGTACGCGCACCTAAAATAGTTTTAAATCTCTTTTATTGGTCTATGGGATATGGTATATAAACACCTAAACAGATACTGACACCATCGAATTCCTTATTCAATCTATCCCATAGACCAATAAAAGAGATTTAAAAATATTTTAGGTCCGCCTCAAACGAATTGGAGATAAAATAAAAGCATAGATATATACAGAAAACTTCTGCGCACACAGAGATACAGTAAACACTTTATATATTTTATATACTTTATATATATATATAATATTCGCCGCAACAATCTGTTGACTCAATAAATAAATATTTTGTCAATGTAGGTAGCACCTTGGCACAGGAGATCATTTTAAACCACAATATAAATCACAATACTGCTAAACGTCTGTCAAATTCTTTAGTTCTTCTCAATACAGACGCAGAGGAGGTCGAAAGGCTGATAGTGGACATGAAAAACTCATCATCAGAGGGATGGGACCAAATTTCCAGCTCATTTATTAAGGATCATGCTACTTTCCTTGTCGCCCCATTGACATATATTTTTAACTGCTGCATTGACAAGGGCATTTTTCCAACGGGTTTAAAAAGATCGGTAATAATTCCAATTTACAAGGGTGAGGATCGTCACAGTATCACTAATTATAGACCAATTTCGATTTCGCCATCATTTTCTAAAATTCTTGAAAGAATTATTTACAATCGATTGATTAAATACATTGAAAGATTTAACATACTATCTGAAAATCAATTCGGATTTCGTTCTGGTAAATCAACAGCGGATGCGGTCCATGAGCTGACAAATTATGTCGCAGTAAACCTTGACAAAGGCAGGAAATGTCTAGGCATCTATTTGGATCTTGCAAAAGCCTTCGATACGGTCTCCATTCCAATTCTTCTGGAAAAGTTGGAGGCAATAGGTGTGCGTGATTTGTCACTGTCACTGTTTCATGATTACCTCTCCGATAGGTCTCAATGTGTTCGGATAGGAAGTGCAATTAGTTCCAACCAACCTGTATCCTTCGGCGTCCCTCAAGGCAGTATATTAGGCCCTCTGCTATTTCTAATCTACATAAATGATCTCTGTCTTCTACAACCTCTAAATGGCAAAATCATCTCATATGCTGATGACACGGCTCTTCTTTTTTCTGCTAATACTTACAAAGAGGTTTTCGCTGCGGCACAAACAGGTTTAAATATGGTCACTAAATGGTTGAAAAATAATGTACTTACCCTAAATGCAAGTAAAACTAATTACACAATCTATACAATTCGTGGTTTTCCCTTACCCGAATATGTTGAGACCTTATTGGTACATAAAAGTAACTGCGTTGTTTCTGAAACATGTGGTTGTAGTGTCTTGGAACAAACAAATACAGTTAAGTATCTAGGCGTTACATTAGATAACAATCTAAGTTTCAAACAACATGTACAGTCTTTGACAGCTAGAGTAAGAAAATTAATGTATTTGTTTAAAAATCTAAGACATATAACGGCACCAACGATACTAAAAACCGTATACCTCTCTTTATGTCAATCTATTCTGTCCTATTGCATTACTTCCTGGGGCGGGATGCCTAAAACTAATCTTATATGTCTTGAAAGAGCACAAAGAGCAGTTTTGAAAGTTTGTACATTTAGTCCGTATAGGCATCCAACTGCTCTCCTATATGAAAGATGTGGTGTGTTAACTGTTAGACAGTTATTTATCCTTAACGTTATTATTAAGCAACATTGTATGCTCATCTTTAGTCCTGAAGTTTTTAGTAAACGAAGGAATGATCTTGTGTGTGGAAGCTCTCAAGCTTTTCGAAAAGTTTTTACTAGCAGATTTTTCTGTTTTCTGGGTCCATATTTATATAATAAAATTAATAAAGAGATAGCTATATATCAATGCACTAAAGTGATATGTAGAAAGAATGTCACACAATGGCTACAGTCTCTTGACTATAATATAACTGAGGAATTACTGTCAATAGTAAAGTAGGAATGCGATAATAACAAAGTATGTAAAGTTTACACACCCTCTTACACACACTCACACACTTACATTATAAACAAAAAGAGGATCTCAACCACACAATTTTTAATTTTTAATTTGTTTTTCTTTTTGTGTACATTTTCTTTCTTTTAATATGTTGTAATTAAAAGTAATAATATATTTAAAAGGGTGTCTGGGCGTTGACTGCCGACGGACAGACCTATACATATAGGCTTAGTTCGGCTGCAAATGTCTGTTTTTCTGTGCATGCATAATGAAATATGTTATTGTTTTCATATCTTGTACCTTTTTACTGAATAAAGATATTATTATTATTATTATTATATAAACACTGATGTATGGAAGCGAGACGTGGATATGTCAGAATACGCATGAGAGTAGGGTTAATGCAGTAGAAATGAGGTCGTTGCGTCGCATATGCGGCGTCACTTTAGCGGACCGCATACGTAACGTCGAAATACGGAAAATTGTGGGTATAAAAGAAAGCATAGGGACAAAAATAAGGAAAGGCATGCTACGATGGTTCGGGCATGTTGAAAGGATGAGCGATGAAAGATTGACGAATATAATGCGAAAGTTGTGGGTGAAAGAGGCCCTGGCAGACCGAGACTCACATATCACGATCAAATAAATAAAACACTGGCTGAAGGTACATTAAAAAGCTTTCGTAACAAAAGGGCATGTATGAAGAGGATGATGAATGTCGACGAAGCGAAAGAGGTAAGTCGTGATCGTGTCAAGTGGCGCTCAATTGTCTCTGCCTACCCCGCAAGGGATCTGGCGTGAAGATATGTATGTATGTATTCCAATGGTTAGCTATGATAAAATGTCTTGTGGCATTAAAGTCCGCCTTTGTATTTGTGCAATAAAGTATTAAATAAATAAACGATCAGGTGGAAGCAAGGTATAATGTCGAGCTTAATATATATAAAATATATCTCTGAATTTTGATCTTCTTTCGTCTTGTCGTTGTTTGTCTTTTCTAATAGATATAAAAGTAAATAATACAGTCAGATGATAAAACGCAGTAAGGAAAATATTTATTAACGTAATAATGGAGACATCGACGAGCTTGCCACTCGTCATGATTGGCCTATAGTAAAGTTGGCTAAATGTGAATCCGCATATTTATAAAAGAGGTTTCTGACCGCCCCGAAAGGGAAACGGTCGTGATGATACTTTATTTTTACTTTACCATAAATAAATCATATGTTAGTTTTAGTACATACATATGCTCACGCCAGATCCCTTGCGGGATATCAGAGACAATTGAGCGCCAGCTGACACGATCACGACATACCTCTTTCGCTTCGTCAACATTCATCAACCCCTTTTGTTACGGAGGCTTTTTAATGCACCTTCGGCAAATGTTTTATTTATTTGATCGTGATATGTGAGTCTAGGTCTGCCAGGGCCACAACTCGCTCATCCTTTCAACATGCCCGAACCATCGTAGCATGCCTTTTCTTATTTTTGTCCCTATGCTATCTTTTATACCTACCCATTTCCATATTTCGGTGTTACGTATACGGTCCGCTAAAGTGACGCCGCATATCCGACGCAACGACCTCATTTCTACTGCATTAACTACTCTAATGTATATTCTGACATATCCACTTCTCGCTTCGATACATCAGTGTTGGTACCAACATGGCATTGTGTATGGTGAGCCGAGCTTTGTCACTGACATTTCGACTGCCGATCAGTGATGCCAGGGCACCGTTAACACTATTTCCTGCCTTCACTCTTCCTTCCACATTCCTATCATACTTCCTATCCGCAGTGAAAATACTGCCTAGATATATAATTCCATTTACTTATTCTAGAGTTTCATTGTTCTTCTTTCCAACACTAGTGCCTTGGTTTTTCTCGCATTCAAATGTTAAATTGATTTTAGTAATTTATTAATATAAATAAAATTAAACTTAAATAAAAACACTGGCCGCATTTCCTTGCTGATTCTCAGAACGAGAAAAGCACCGGTCCTCTAGTTACCAGAGCAGAAAATTAGACGAGGGGTTGAACTCCTCGGGCCTAGAGTCTTTACAGCAAACGATACGAACACGTGGTCTTTGGTTATACTTGTAGATACGTATTTGCGCCGCGTGTCAGACTTTGCGCTTTCGGCTGCGGCTCTCGCTTTTTGCGCTATTCCCTTAAGGTGTGACAAAGGCACATTATCGACACAAGTGTCAACCCACAGTAAGGCCCGTCCCCTCTTCCAGGGGATCAGCGTCATACAATCAGGTCTCTTGCCATCATTAACAAGCCGTCGCCACTTCTCTCGATTTTCCAGGCGCACTTATGTAGGGGGTGATACATTGCTGCTTTAACCTGGTCAGTCCACCTTATAGGAGACCTACCACGCATCCTCTTGCTATTAACTTTTCCCTGAACTACCAGGTAGGCGCTCAATGAATGTATCTCCAAGCCACGATACATGACCGAAGAAAGGTTCTCACTTCATTGTACGTTTAAGGCTGTGTCTTATTTCCAGTTCCTCCAGGATGGTTGTTGAGCCTATAGTAAAGCTAGCTAAATGCGAATCCGCTTCTTTGATAGTTAACCCGGCCAGTCGTCCTGTCAGAAGAGTTTTTGAAATGTTGTTGATTGTACTGCTGGCAGGACTTAAATTTGTATGAACCTGAACCATGTTCTTCTAGCAGTACACTGTCACGGGCAGGACATTGGTGCATGAAGAGGATCAAAACATTTTACTTCTTTATTTCTTTTTAGATTGGTATTCCAAATTGAAAGTATGTAAAATAGTTTCTACCAGTCTCTTTTGAACACATAGGTACCACTTCTTGTCTCCACATTTCACACAATAGTAGCTTGCTCTTTTTTATTTATATTCGCAAATAAAATATATGTAGTTAGTTTGCTTAATCCTAAAATGATTGTAAGAAGTTGAAACAAGTATCGTTCAAAAGAGTATGGAATTCCCCTTCCATATTGGTTTAAAACCGAGTCCTGCTGGTGGCAGCACTTTACGTCCTATAATCGATAAAAATATAAACGTACTTCCGACATGTCAAAAAGTCCTGCCGGCAGAGGTGCCTATTGCAGGTGAATATTTTTAAATTTAATAGCGTGTTTAACTTTTTAAATTTCATGGTTTATACTGCGTTTTGCCATTAAACGTCAGCATGGTCCATCCCCGAGGTAAAAGCGTCTTTTTTTGTGTACTTAAACTCGTTACGGCTAAATTGTTATTTGCTCTCGGCCAACTTTTGATTACGTTCGTTTCTTGTTTCTATTCGATTTTAATGATACGTTTCGCCATTCATCTTTTAACCCAATTTGTTCAGAAAAAAATATATACAATAGCCTATCATTCATTTCATTCGACCGTCTCATCATTTGTTTCGAATTCTTTCGTCGTTGTAGCATCAATTTTTTTATAAAAAAAATTATACTAGCACGATCTTGCGTCTCCTAATGGTAAGTGACGCTCGAGATCCATGAAACCCAACACTATGCCGGCTTGACTGGGCATGACGCCGATTCGACCCTGATCCCGAAACGCGTACACTTTACTGTGTTTATCGGCACGAACGGTGGATACTTTCCCGCCCCCGCATGGCATATTATCACCATCAGCCCGCCTATTTTTTTTTTGTTTATTATTTTTTTGTATATAGTCTATAAAATAAATTAGTTAATTAAACACATAAAGCTTGTCTGATCGAAAGTTTCGGCGATATATCTTTGTTATCATCGATGACGCAAAAGCCTAACTCTGATAGTATACGCATTCCCTAACCTGTCAAATTGCACTAAGTACCTAATAAATTATTACATATATTATTTTATTTATTACAAAACTTTATTGCACAAAGTACAAAAGTTGGACTTAATGACCGTAGACAATTTCTGACAGTTAAATTTGAACAACTGTAGGTGCAATGAAATAAACTATCATCACGACCGTTTCTCTTTCGGGGTGGTCAGAAACCACGCTTGTAAAGAAGCGGATTTATATTTAGCCAACTTTACTATAGGCCAATCATGACGATTGGCAAGCTTGTCGATGTCTCCAGCGTTCCAAACTCGAGAAATATCACAAATAAATTAAATTTATTTATTTAATTTAATTAATATTATTGTGTCCCGACCAGGAATCAAACGCGGTACCTCTTGCGCCCACCTGATGGTGAGTGGTGCGTTAAGTCCATGAATATAATCAACTGGAATCAGACACTCATGACTGACATCAGTCCCTAACACTTGCCGGCTTGACTGGGCATGACGGCAATTCGAGCCTGATCCCGAAACGTGTGGATACACTTTACTGGGTTTATCGGCACGAACGGTGGATACTTCCCCGCCCCGGCAGACTGGGCATATTACCACCATCTGTCCGCCTACCACCTACGTAAAAGTAAAAGAAAACACAAAGTACTCGTAGGTAATATGTATGTATACATACATACATACTATACAACAAATGTGGCCACTAAAACTATAGCCGCGTGTATCCCTAGCATTAATTCGATAAGGTACACGCGTTGTCTGTCGCATAGAAGCATGCCGAATGACATAAGTCAATTTGCATTTCGTCACAACCAATCTCAGCGAGATAACTGCGTGTATAAAACACAATTTGCGTGGACGTTTTGCTGTCTGCCACGTTTATGGACATATATTAGTAAATAAATAAAATAATATATTTGTCAGTAACATAATAGGTACCTACAGGAATGAACATTGTTATTTGTAATTATATCACGTGCTTCGTATTTCTAGCATACATTTTTTTTTATCACTTTACTTTGTCGAGTTTAGTGTCTATGTTTTGACTCTTAATTTAAACAGTTTTTTTTTATTATACTGGGGACTTATTAAATATTTTTGTTGCCAAAATATGTTCGTCGGTTCTGCGGCTCATTACCACTTCAGCTTGCTAATTTTAAAAGCTGTCTCAGTAAATTTTGTCCTCTGCCGAATATCAACGTTTTAAATTCTATCCATCAGAGAAATACCAAGAATAGCTCTCTTCATAGCTTGCTGAGCGATCTTTATGTATAATTTATGGACCAAGCCCACTGTCAGTGTCACGTCTCTGCTTCGTACGATATTACCGGAAGGACTTTCGTCTTCAAACATTGTGGTTTGGACGAAGAGATGATGTGCCGGAGTTTCCCAAATGCCGCCCATTACAGCTGAATGTTGTCAGCTTCTTTGCTGAAGTTATTTGCGCCTAATGGGTAATCACTAACTTTTTATCACGATAGATGGCGCATGATAGATGGTACCTAATATAACTGTCAGTTGCATATAAAACTTGTATTTTTATTACGAAATTTATTATTTTCTAGATATTACGCCGAAGTGAGCAGCTTTTAAGTGTACAAATCGAGATTTCCAAGCGAAATTAAATATATGGTGATCTCAAAATTGCCGTTCTATTAATCTCTTTTTTCTTTTTAAAGACGATGTGCGCTTTCTTTGTTCGTATTTTAATGTAGACGTTACCTACATAAGATACATTTTTCTGTTATAAAAATAAAAAAAACTAAAAAAAAAATAAAAAATGGTACGACATAGGTGTAAACATGCCGCTAGCGACATCTACAAAAAGCTTTGCCTGATATACCCCATTGGATAGTCTGTCCAAAGTAGACCAACTTCCAGAGTAGCGTTTGCTTAGGTCGATCTGCGTGGGAAACGCTGATTATTAAATATGACTTATGATAAAAAATATATTTGTACTCGTCCGTTTAATTACGTCCATGGGCACGCTTGTACACAATAGTTTATCAGTATCAGTCTACCGCGCGAGTCGGAGAGCTCTCCAAGTGTCGTATAAAATAGTTATAACCAAAAAACTACGGTGATGTTTCGTTTGAATATTTATTTATATATTCAAAGTAGGGTACAGAAAATATCAGCTTCTACAATCTTGTCGGTATCGGTAGCCTCAACAATTGTACACAACATTAAAATTGTACAAAAAATAAGTAGTAAAAATGGATACAATTTAAATAGAATTAATTTAGTTTTAATGTTTTTTTTTTTAAATACGTGACCTCAGATTTAGTCCCAAGAAGACGTGCAACATTTCCCCTCTATATAGCGAAGCTAATTCGTTTGCATAAACAATTACCAGCCTACCTGTCTTCAGCACTTTTACCAATACGTTAGCCAGGAGCTTTGCTGGGGTTGACCAAGGACGCATTCGTAACCTGAACCGAGGTTAGCATATAGCGCAATAAAGTTCTCAGCATAAACCGCCGCACGATCCACGCCTGACTAGGTCGCCTGGATGTGAGATGGGGCTAATGTGTCTACACATGTCGCATTCCACACCAGAGAACTGCCATGAAGACTGGCAACATTTACCTACTTTAGGTTTAATACATTGGTATGAATAATTGCCAGCTTTCCAGTCTCCAGACTTTTCTGTCAGCCTCTTTGGCCAGGCGTTTGGCTGAGGGTCCCAATATTGATTAATTAAGGAAGTAATCTTCTTCTTTAAGGTATAGTAAAAGTAACCTTCTAACAGAGGTTGCGATCGCTTTCCGTAATTATAGACAGGGCTTGGGGTAACCATTAAAGGTTAAAGTACACGAGCCGAGCGGCGGGGCCGTGATTACGACTCCGTGATTGGTAGCAGGTGTCGAGCGTAGTATTGTCTAGCATCCAAGACGGACGAGTATGAAGAGGGACCAGAATTCTCAGTAGTGGTAAACATTCCTCCAATATTTTCATCTGAACAAATCTTTGAATTACGTCGTTCCCCAGCTAACGATTTTGTAGCTTGTAGACGTTCTCTCAGCCTAGCTGAGTTAAGAGCGTACCAGCGGGCGTTTAATTTAACGATTACATTTCATTCTGAACCAAGGATAACCATTGCGAAATGTTTCTAGGTAAACAAATCAAAAGATAATGATTATTATTACTTTATTATTATTATTATTCTCTTGTCAAATCCCGATTGTCATGTTATAAATATGACATAGTGGGTCTATTATATATATTTTTTTAAACACTTGCACGACATGTGACCTTGCTCCCACCTGATGGTAAGTGGCGCGCAAGGTCCATTAATGATAGCAACTGGAATCAGAAACTCATGACTGACTTCAGTCCCTAACATTATGCCGGCTTGCCTGTGCATGACGGCAATACGAGTCTGATTCCAAAACGTGTGGATACACTTTACTAGGATTATCGGTACGAACGGTAGATACTTACCTCCCCGCCCGGGCAGACTGGGCAAATTACCACCATCAGTCCGTCAGTCCTAAATATGTACTTGCTCCTTCAATACGGCGTGGTTTCTGACCATCCCGCCAGTTATTACGTTCGTGATGACAATTATTATTGCTTTCTTATTGTCATATTAAATTTAATTTTGCATATTTGCAAAAATACTACATGTGTTGAAACGTGCCAGTGAAATTGTGTGGCGATAAAGCGAAAATTCGTTGCGTTTCAAATTTATAACCTCACGTGTATTTATTGCGCGTATAATAAAATTGTGTTATACTTTTTTGTTTAAATCAGTGATCAGTGACAATTAAATAACATATTCAGTAGTACTTTAATAATAGACAGAATGAGGTGTTTTTCAAGTATTTTAGTGTTTTTAATTATTTATACCAACCTAATAGTGAAAAATAATAAAAGTAAAGATTATCGTAGGTGTGTAAGATGAATAAATATTATATCATGAAGGTGGATTCGGATGAATGTGAAGGTAAGAACTTTAATTTATACATATTTTTTTATTTTTATTTAATGTTTAAGGACAACTTACAGCTAGATACATAAAATATATATAGAGTACATATGGGTAGGGTATGGCTATTGACAAGTTGCCACCGATAGGTAAAATTACATAATTAGGTGGTGCTCGCTGCAATAACAACACAAGTAAAATTAACCTAAACTTAAAACTAAGAACAATAAACTACATAACATAGAACAAAAAAAATAATAATTAAAAACAATTATACATAGATACCTAATAAAAACAATAAAATGGAAAATGAAATAAACTAAACAATAAATTTACAATATATGTAAATATAATACTATTGATGAGAACCACTGGCGAAACGTTTTGTAAGAATGCGTCGTGTAGCTGTCGGAGATAATATAAATGGATCCAAGTCGTTGCAATAATCATTAACATAACTGCATGTCCTGCTTATGAACGAATTCTGTTGGTAGTTAGTTTTGGAGAATGGGACAAGAAATAATCTCCGTTCTCTGGACGACTTCGTAACCTGCAGCTTACAGAGATTTAGAAGACTGGGGCAGTCAATCCTGGAGGTAACTATCGAGAACAGGTATGACACGTCTGTGATAGTGCGACGTTCGGAGAGAGGCAAAAGGTGATGCCGTTTACATTTGTCTTCGTAACTTAGGTAGTTCTGACGAGAAAAATCTGTCGTCCTTTATTTATAAAACTAAAATTACTGACTGTTCCTTCTATCTATATACTTGAATGCTGTTTATTTGTAAAAAGCCACCCGGAACTTTTTAAAACTCTTGGGGATAATTGCAACTTTAAAACGCGTTATCCTAGTAGAATAATTATTCCAGCTCATAAAAGTACTCAATATAGCCGAAATTGTTATGCAATGGCGACAAAGATATTTAATAAGCTTCCAGTTACTATAAGGGAGCTGCCACTAAAACTGTTCAAATTAAGAGAAAAACAAATGCTGGTTAATAAATGTTTTTATTCGACAAAAGAATACCTAGACACTAAGCTCGACAAAGTCATGTGACTAAATAAATATTTGTATGCTAGAAATAGCGAATCATGTGATATAATTACATATAATAATTTACATCCCTGTACCTACCATGTTTCTGACAAATAAATTATTTCATTTCATTTCAAAAAAAATATTAGATACATTAAGGTAAATGTACGCTGGATCACCTTACCTTTTGCGATATATTCGCTGGATTTATTTATTTACTTAATTAAGCAAGTCAACAATATGTTTACGAGAAAACCTTATACAATATACAATCTAGAAGGTATCTTATTAGTTTTTTTATACTGAGCACGACATGTGACACCGCTCTCACCTGATGGTAAGCGGTACGCGAGGTTCAAGAATGGGAGCAACTGACGCCAGCTTCAGACGACCGACATCAGTCCCTACCACTATGCCGGCCTATAAAGATGCTCTTTCACACTTCGTTTGAAGGACTCCAGGTTATAGGAGTGGGAAAACACACTGGCCTGGAGAGCATTCCACATCTTCAGCGTGCGACAGATGTAAGAGTCTCCAAATTTGTATGTACGCGTAGGGATATTGGCTACAGTATGTGGATGCATATTTTGGCCTGTGCGAGTGGTTCGGTTGAGTTTAGTAAACATGTTACTTACAGATCAGCATTGCATTCAACAGGTAGGTTACATCGTTTATCAAAACACAAAAACTAAGTTGTACAATTTAAAAAAATATAGGCATGACCAAAAAACTACAAAAAACAACAAAAATGAATATATAGATGCAAACAATATAATCTAAACAAAAATAATTGAATTAAATGAACAAATCAACACAGCGACACCACAGTCATCATCTTACCTTTGGCAAAATATTCGCTGCATCACCTTACCTTTAGTAAAATGAACTCTGGGTGGTGTTACTTTATACAAAATATACTTACATCTCATACCTTTGAAAAATATACATGTTATATTTTGCAAAATATTCGCTGGATCCCCTTACCTTTTGCGAAATATGCGCTGGTTCACCTTCATTCATTCATTCATCACCTTACCTTTTGCGAAACATTTCCTGGATCACATTATCCTTTGCGAAATATTCGCTGGATCACCTTACCCTATACAAAATATTCGCTGGACCACCTTACCTTTTGTAAAATCAACGCTATATCACCATATCTTTTAAAAAATATACGCTGGATCACGTTATAATTTGCGAAATATTCGCTGGATCACCTTACCTTTTGCAAAATATTCGCTGGATCACCTTACCTTTTGCGAAAGATTCGCTGTATGCAAAATATATTACCTGGATTACCTTAACCTTTACCTAATTATCGCATTGTAATATAGATATATTTACTGATGTTTCCTTGCCTGGGCAGACATATATATGTATCATAACTATTACGCTTCGTTGTCGTAATTCTTTCATTTTTCTTACTGCATGAATAATGCATGCCCTTTTAGTACGAACTAATACGTACTATACTAAATACACATCTTCACCGATCAGTTATCCAAAAGAAAAAAATCAAAACCTTTTTATATAATAATAACATACGCTAACAAAAGCAGCTAAGATGGGTTGTCTAACGAAATATGTTTCCAACTTTCAATCTTTCGTCACACAATTTAAGTCAAATGCGCGAATACTGTAATATTTCTTTGATACAAACCACGTGGAAATAGGCAACCATGCGTGTGAATCGTTACATTGGTTCCAATTCACCGTATCGTATTGCCCTAGGTTAGGGTTGTCAACTATACGCAGATACACAAAAAAAATATTACGACTGTAGCCCACCAATAGAAGCCACGCTTTTTCATGAATCAGATTCTGGTGTATTAGGATCACATTGTTCTAATCCTAATATTGAATATATTACTTTACTGATATTAGGTTATCATACCTATTACTTATTAATAGAAAAATAGTCTTTGTCAAACTAAATGCAGCAAAGGCAACAACGCATAATAGGAGAGCTTTCAACGTGGCATTATGGCGCGACCCTTGTAGGTATTATGTTCCTTGGCGCGGCCGGACGTATGGCAACGTCGCGTCGCGTAACCTATTATTGTTTCTTATTAAAATAAATAATAGGTTTCCTATTAACTCAAAAACCAAGTTATTTAACTGCTGATATTATTAACCTGTTACCTGTGTAACCTAATACAACATTTTAAAATAACATAATACGATTGATGCCTCCTTGTACCTATTACTAATTAATATATTAGTCACACCACTATATCATTGTGTCCCGACCAGAGATCGAACCGGGTACCTCTGAGTCTAAATCCATGGACTTAACCGCTAGACCACGAATAATTGTTTAGTTCAGAATTGATAAATCTTTGAAAATATTGTACTGTGTTAAGCTCTCTTAGGATTTGTAGATTTTATTGTTATTGCAATCAGATCGTTTGCATCTTACATTAAGACATTCTCAGAATTTATTGATGATGATACTCGTGCTTTGGCAAATAAATTTCTTGGAACTGTTGATTTATGCATTAACAGGAATTTACAATTTTAACAACTCTATTGTTGTTGTACACTTTAAAGCAAAGATAACGGGTCACTAACAAAAAAATCCTAGAATCCGTGACCTTGCGTTTTACGGCGACATATACGCGGAGACACTACGTTTGATTTCTAGTGGTGGGGGTGATGACACATCGTTATCATCACAGCCACTAGAACACAGTCATAGACCTCTACTACTGGAAATGGGCCTTTCAGAACCTACCCTGCAGCTACAGCGTGGGTTGGCGAGGGTCTGATGCCAATTATTATTGACAATTAAATAAATTAAATAGAGAAATAAACAACTTTATTCAGTATAGTTTCAAGATATTGATTAACGATTCCAAAAGTTGGTATTAGTGTAACTGGGACGACGAGGCACGTTGTAAATCTATGACAAATGTACGTAAGAAAAGTGTATTTCTCATTGATGTCATGTCAGGGTTCGAACCTATCTTTTTAGGATGCAAAGAAAAGCGTTCTTACAATAGATCCACAACCACAAAAGTGTAATATTTTTGGATTCTGACATAACATCAATGAGAAATACACTTTTCTTACGTACATTTGTCATAGATTTACAACGTGCCTCGTCGTCCCAGTTACACTAATACCAACTATATATATATATTCAGAAATTACTCGGTAAGGTGAAAAAATATATAGATTTATTGGATAGTCAAGAATTGGGGCCGTTCCGAGCAGCAGATGACAAAGTCAGAATGTTATGAATAAATACAACAGAACAATTAACATTATTTAAAAAAAAATGAAATAAGACATCGTGCATAAGATAGCAAGCTATGCGCAATGTCCAATAGGAGCAACTGACGCCAGCCACTAACGACAGACATCAGTTTCTATCACCATGCCGGCCTAACAAGATGCTTTTTCACACTTCGCTTATGTTACATATGATTTGTATTAGGCGACTACTGTCATCTTTCATATCTCAGGCTCGATATCTTTAATGTTTTATTTACAATCATAAATAACAGCTTTAATGATTCCAGCAGCCCTATTCTGTTACTGAGTCGCAAACGTTAGATTGTCAAAATAGTGAATTCTGTTATTTACTACCACTTTTAGCCCAAGTTTCTCCCATTATAGCCGACCTTACGTCAAAATAGCGTTTGCCACTATTTCAAAGGTCAGGGATGCAACTTCAAAATCATTGGGAAAATGTGAATTAAATACTATTTTACAACATTTATATTAATTAAACTAAGATTATATATTAACATTAAACACAAGTTATCTTGGTTAGGAGTCAGGGACCATCTTAAAATTGCCTATTTTTGTGGTTTGCATTCAATCAAAAATGTTTGTATGCTTAAAATGTAAAATTCAAGGAATATTTTATATATTGTTTACTCAACTTTGTATATAGGTACCGATAAGAAAGCTCAATAAACGTTATTATTATTATTAAACATAGTTTTATAACACACATTAGGTAATAAATAAAACATATGGCAAATACTAAAAGAAATATATAATAGTTTTTTTTAAATGAACGCATCGTAACGTTATTTTGCTGTCATCTGTAGTGGAAACCTTTACACGAGAATACCAATTTTAATAGAGTTTTACACTGACAGTCCCGTTATTTAAGGGATTCCACTATATAATGTTGGCGCTTAAGTAACAGAATAGGGCTACAGGTTATAGAAATGCCAGACTTTCTAGCAGATCATTTCAGACCTCCACTTATCCATTCCGTCAAACGGGTTCAAGGGAGCCTCGAAATTGGTATTCTTAGTTATAACCCTCGAAAGACACACTCATAATGTTGCCATTTTAAAGGCCATTTCCAGTAATATAATATATTTTATGGCAATATTGAAGACTATGTCTCTAGCACTTTCGACATCCCTAAGTCTACCTTTTTCATATTATGAATATTCATGTATCACGAAACATATTTATAGTTTTGGAACACAATATGATTTGAAATAAGATGGACTATTTATTTAATTTGAAAATGTTAATAATGTGTTATTTAATTAAAATTCAGTAATTTTACTAAAAAATATTAAGTAAATTAGAAATATAAGTTTAAATAATATAACGATTAGTCGACAATAACATAAATACCCTTCAACGAGGTTTGAAGGTCGCGATGTACCTTGAGTTTGACAGTTCCATTTCTGGAAATGAAATTAAATATTTATTTGTGATTGTAGGCTTAAACAAATATTACAAATAAAAGTTGAAGTATATATTTTTTCCCCTGCAACATCTACCTTTAGAGGCGTACAAATATTAATTTAAGTCCACTAAGTAATTATTCATAAACTCGTTCACTCGTTCGTCGCGTGGTTTATATTAGTGGAACCGGGTCCGACGGCTTAACGTGCTCTCCGAGGCACGGGAAACAGTGGTGTTGTAAATAAAGGACACATGTACTTAAGAAAAAAAACACAAAAAAACTAAATTATTAATTAAATTATATTATATTAAATTATAGTACATTTAATATAAATTAAAAGCTACCTAAATAATAAAATTAAAAATAAACTAAACTATAAATAAAAAATGTCCTCTAGAGACGTCCCATCCGAGATAGTCCCAAGGAGACTGGCAACATTTCCCCTCTGTATAGCTAAGCTAATACGTTGGCAGAAATAATTGCCAGCCTTCCTGTCTCCAGACCTTTCTGTCAGCCGCTTTGACAACTCCTTGGCCAAACGCCTCGCTGACGGTCCCCATGGGCCCATCGTCTCGACCCCAAACGGCGCAAATTCGTAACCGATACCAAGGTTAGCGTATTTGCGCAATTTGAGGTTCTCCGCAGAAAAAGCCGCACTTCCCGCGCCTGACGAGGTCGCCTGTATGTGAGATGGAGCTAATGTATCTACACACGTCGCATCCCACACCAGAGACCTGCCAAGTTTCCACGGCCCAACAGTCATTCCGTCGGGTCTCTTGCCATCGCTCCGCACAATCCCAGATGGTTCTAATATTGCGGGTACTCCAGCAGTGACAAGAGCCCTTCGGATGATGTCGTTGAGAGCCGCGTGACGAGGAATGCGGCCAGCACTTCTAGCACAAGAAAGCCCGTGGTGTCCGAGATGATCGACTGGTTCTCCGCATCGACACTGGTGCGGGTGGACAGTCCGGGCTCCGAGACGAAGGCACACCGCCATGGTCAGTGTATTTCGATCAAGGAGTTAAATTAAAAACTAAAATTTTAAAACGTTGAATGGCAATGCTGATCCTTTGGGCCAAATATTGCCCAGCCCATTTATCCCCCGAGGTATTGATGAGCTGTTGACAACGCCTTGAAAATTTCATGTGCACTTGGTCCCCAAGGCCCGATAGTTTCAACTACAAACAGCGCAAAAACACATCCCGCAATAAGCTGAGTGTATTTCCGCCATTTAAGTTTCTCTGGTTGTAATGCAGCAGCGCCTGGGTCCTTAGAGGTCAAGGACAAGTAGGAAGGCGCCAGAGTTTCCACACAGGTGGCCAACCCACACTAAAGACAAACCTATATATCCTCAATGGAACCAGTGTCATTCGGGCTGCTTGCCATCGTCGCGGGCCTAACCACTGGGTTCTAATATGGCTGGCAAACCCACAGATATGAAATTTATTCTTAAGAAAAGTGAATTTAATTTAAAAGTGTAACTCTTTCGTAGTAGTTGCTACTAATTTATGGAACGATCTTCCTGTCATCATACGGCAAGCAACTACCAGGTCATCTTTTAAAAAACTGATGTATTCACACTTCTTAAATAGCTCCTGACAGCGTTAGTAAGTAGTATATATGTATGTTTATGTATAATAATGTGTATTTTTAGTATTAGTATATTGATATTATGATATATATGAAGATATATTATGTAAGTAAATATTTATCCTATTAAATTAACTTTTATAATTATAGTATTATTATTATTTCTATAATTGCACCTATAATTGTTCTGTCAGAGAATGTTATCGGGCATTAAGTCCGCCTTTGTACTTTGTGCAATAAAGTTTTTTTAAATAAATATTTCTCATTAGTACATGCCAGCGTTCAATCCGACCGCTTTAGGATTTTTTTATTTTCAAGGAAAGCGTTCTTACAACCGAGCCACCACCGTCTAATATTGCTCGCAAGTGTATAAAACGCGATTCTAGATATTATAGTAAATACAAACAATAATTATGATAAACTATTGTAAATGCAATTAAACATAATAAAGTGTAATTAAAACTCATAGAAAGTAGGTTAGCCTGGCTGGTGCTAGCTAAATATTTACTGGTGTTTTTATTGAAATGATTATTTAGATGTTAAGACGGACACACCCACACCAGTGTCGGTGTGGAGAGCCCGTGACATCTCGGACACCATGGGCTTTCTTGCGCTAGAAGTGCTGGCCGCATTCCTCGTCACGCTGCTTTGAACGACATCATTCGAAGGGCTTTTGTCACTGCTGGAGTACCCGCGATCCTAGAACCCTCGGGGATTGCGCGGAGCGATGGCAAAAGACCCGACAGCATGACTATTGGGCCGTGGATACCTGGCAGGTCCCTGGTGTGGAATGCGACTTGTGTAGACACATTAGCCCCACCACACATCCAGGCGACCTCGTCAAGCGCGGGAAGTGCGGCGGTTTCTGCTGAGAACCTCAAGCTGCGCAAATACGCCAACCTCAGTTCTCAGTACAGGTTACGAATTTGCGCCGTTTGGGGTCGAGACGATGGGCCCATGGGGACACTCAGCTAAGCGTCTGGCCAAGGAGTTGTCCAAACGGCTAACGGAGAAGTCTGGAGACAGAAAGGCTGGCAATTATTTCTGCCAACGTATTAGCTTAGCTATACAGAGGGGAAATGTTGCCAGTCTTCTTGGGACTATCACTGAGGGGTCGTCTCTAGAGGACATTTTTTACTTATAGTTTATTTTTTATTAGGTTTAGTTTATATTTATTTTAATTTTTACTTTTAAGTAGTTTTAATTGATATTGTAATTATTTTATACTGTTTGTATATTACTTCAATATACGATGTTAAGACATGTTACAATATTTAGAGATATCGGCGAGTATATCAGGGCAGTCCAGACGACCTGCGAGTAACGAGTGCAGAAACAGCATGTCGGCGAGTTCACGTTTAATGGCAAAATACGGTAATAAATAAATAATAAATACATGTCGCTAATAAAATTAACTTACATTAACTACTAGTACATAATGCGTAGTCTAAAAGTACTGTTATCAGATCCAGTTATATTATTGATTTTTTCGTCTACTTTCGCGTTTGATAGATAATACCGTATTCACTATCCCTTCGCGTACCTATAAATTTGGTGACTCATACATCTGTCGCACAATAAAGATGTGGAATGCTCTTCCAGCCTCTGTGTTTCCACTTTCCTATAACCTGGAGTCCTTCAAGCGAAGTGTGAAAAGGCATCTAGTCAAGCCGGCATAGTGTTAGGGACTGATGTCGGATATAAGGGTCTGATTCCAGTTGCTAACATTCATGGACCCTGCGCGCCACTTACCATCAGGTGGGCGCAGGGTCACATGTCGTGCTAGTATATAAAAAAAAAAAAAAAAAAAAAACACTGGCAATAGCATACCTATACTGCTGTATGTTTAGGCAAATACATAAACATAATAAATAAATATGTATAACTGGTTCAGAAATGTTTTTACGCGACCAAGGACTACCTAAACTGCGACAAGATCATATAAGAGCAAAATAGGCTTTTTATTGTTTAATATTATTATTATTATTAATATTATTTGGGTTATTTTGTGTTCTATTTCATTATTATTTTTTTTTGTGTTATTTCTTGACTTATATACATTGCATTGATGGTATTTAGGGCTGGAAGGGATCCGGCTATGGTGCCAGAAGTAAAATTAAATGGTTCAGTGGTTCAGGTTGTAGAAAAATTTAAATATCTAGGACACGTGATGCACCCGACCTAAAAGATGACATGGACATCGAGAGGGAGAGGAGAGCTCTGGCCGTCCGGTGTAACATGCTCGCGCGTAGGTTTGGCAAGTGTAGTAAAGATGTCAAGCTGACGCTGTTTAAAACATACTGTCAATGTATGTACACTTGCCAACTATGGGTCAGTTACCATAGGAAATTATACAGTGCCATGAGGGTACAGTACAAGGATGCGTTCCGTATCCTCATGCGCCGAGGTACTGCAGTGCATCGGGCATGTTCGCTGAGGCAAGGGTACCAGGCTTCTGCGCGGTGCTCCAAAACCGTGTCACGTCTTTCTGGGTGCGGCTACGCTCTTCAACAAATCGCATTCTGAGAGCGGTTTGCGACGGGATCCCCAGTAAAATACACTCACATTGGCTGTCTGTTCAGCAGAGCCCGAACAGTAAATGAACTTTAGTCAATGTTTGGCAAATATTTTTTTTTGTTTTTTTTTTTATGTATTTTTATATTTTATAATTGTAATACTTTCACTGTTAATTTTATTTGATATGGGTGTATACCTGAAATAAAATTTCATTTTTTTCATATTTTTTTTATTATTATTTTTTGTGTAATATTTATGTTAGATAGAAGTGTAGTTTTTAAACTCAAAGTTTGTATGCCAGAAATGGCGAAATGTATCAAGCCAAAACTTACCAAACACCTGTATTTTGATACTATATTTCATACAAAAAATATTTATTCGATGTAATATACAAACAATATCAAATAAACTTAATTAAAACAAAATCTAAATTTAACCTAAAAAATAATAATAATAATAATACATAGAAAATAAAAATACATACTCACAAAAAAAATAGCTCCTCCAAATCGCTGTCTTGTGAGATCTGGAGATGCCTACTATTGAGGAATTTGTCGTCGGCCTGACTAGACATATGTTCTATCGGGCCGACAACGGACACTTCAAGCATCTTTAGAATATCGCTCCGTCTTGCGCTCGGCCCACCAACGGGAGACCGCTTCCTAGAGAAGTGCTCTTGGAGGAGAGCTGAAGAGGGTGGTTACCCGCTGAGATCCTGCCGGGGAAAACGGGGGAATGTCCCCATCCCCAACCCAGGCCCATTAGCCATCCGGGCCTGGACGACCCCACTGTCTGTCTGTCTGCTGTCTTGTGGGATGGTGCCCAATACACTAGCAGCACTTCCCCTTTGAATTAGGATACTTAATTTTAGGGAGAAATAACTGCCAGCCCTATTGTCACCAGAGACGTCAATGAGCCTTGGAACAATTTCTTTATAAAAGGCTTTAAGTTCCGATCCCCACGGGCCCATCGTTTCTACAGCAAACGTCGAAAAAAAGTAACTATTGCAAATAGTTTCATATTTTCGACGCTTGCTGATCTGCGCTTTTCATACAAATAAATATTTTCATTTCATTTAATTTCATAAAACCCGACTGCGTAAAAAACAACTTTAATTAAAACTGTAAACAAATACATATAAACTTTTATTCAAAGTAATATACAAACAATATAAAAGAATTACAATATAATAATTAACCTAAAAAAATAAACTAAATCTAAATAACAAATTAAATATAATAAAAAATATATATACATACCTTATAATATAAAAATTTCCTCCAGGCCATTGTCCAGTGGCATGGTGCCCAAAACACTGGCAGCATTTCCTCGTTGAATTTCAATACTAATCTTTTCAGCGAGGAAGCTGCCAGCCCGTGGGTCACCAGAGACGTCGACTAGTTTTTTAGATATTTCTTTAAATAAAGTTTTTGCCTCGAGGCCCCACGGTCCCATGGTTTCAACGGCAAAGGCCACAAATATATAATCATTGCAAATGTTTATATATTTGCGGCGCTTGACGTTTTGAGCTTGTTCTGCCGCCGCACCAGCTCTGACAGTAGTTCCTTGAAGATGGGAAGTTGCTAGCGTGTCTATACATGTGACGTCCCACACTAGTGATTTTCCCAAACTTCAAGGAACTAAGGTCATACCGTCAGGTCTCTTGCCATCATCCCTAAATAAGCCCGTGGGTTCTAAAGTGGCTGGAATAGAGATGGAGTACTTGATGCTTTTCTTGGAGTCACTCGCGGAACCATCCACTGCTCAAACACGTCGGGTAAAATATGGGAGTTGACATATAAACTAAAAAGAAATAGCATTGACATAATTTCATATATTATATTACATAGCGATTTTAACAGTCGGGACCCATTGTTGGGAAGATTATGTCTCTATTTTTAATAGGTCCCGTCTGTTAAAGCCACTATGTAATAAAATATATAAAATTGTTTTAATGGTGTAGTTAAGTGGCATCTGGTTGTCATCTTACTGAAATTTGACTTGGCATATCTTCAGTGACACTGATTTTTTTAGTTTTCTTCTCCCGATGGATGATGAATGAGGTTATAGGGAAGGCAAAGGGTCTAGCCCATACAGCCAAGTCTGACGTAATTTATCTTTCTTTTTCACGAGTTAATGAGGTCATCATCAAATTCCAGATGCTGCAGAATTTGATGCTTTTCTTGGAGTCACTCGCGGAACCATCCACTGCTCAAACACGTCGGGTAAAATATGGGATTTGACAACGCGGGAAAACCGCAAAAAAAAAACTGCAACTTGTCTCCCATATTTAAAGTCCAATTTATCGTTTTCCATAATTATTCACATTGTAGCACATTATTAAACAAAACAACACCACTTTTGACCAATAATAACCACAGTAAATTAATTTACAAAACAAAAACTTGCACTTGACATGCCCACGCAACATGGCGCAAAAAACTCCTCTCAGTGACACTGACTTCATTACAGCCCCTAGAACACAGCGTCCTAGACCTCCACTGCTGGAGACGGGCCTTCCAGAACATAAGTCTGGAGAATTTTGGCCTACACTCGCCACGCTGGCCAGACGGCTTGGCTGACTTAAGATTAATCAATTACAACACGCGTTTGTTCTCCAGTGTATGTATGTATATATTTATTACTAGTTTATGTATTATATAGTTTAGAATGGTTTATGTACGAGTATGTACCTGGTTTATTATTTATTTACTATTATATAAGCATAGTATATAATATGTATAAATTATTATTATTATTATATAAATACATAATAAATTTATTTAACATTAACACCTCCTCTTGTGTCTCAAAGTTGTTTTTCTTGTTGTCCTTTAGGTTAATTGTTTAAAATGTACTTGAGTTAGGGTGTTGGCATAACAACAGCGTTAGTAGTGCATCACATTACATGTAATGCGCAGCTGACTGATGCTGAGCCAAGACCCTTGCCACATCATGTTAATTTAACTTTTTTTTTTTTTTTCTGATTGCAATACTTATTGATGTGGCAATAAACGTTTGTTTGTTTGTTTGTGTGCCACAAAGGAACAAACATACATACATAGGCTGATAAACCTCCTTTTTGCGTCGTGTTTCCTCATTGATAAGGGTCGTGACCTCCCGATGAATTGGTGTGCGTCTTGATGATAGCACGCCACCCGTTCCTGTCTTCGGCGGCATGCACAGCATCATGGACGCTAGTCTTGGTTGTGGAATTGGTTGGCTGATAAACACATAACCCTACAAATAATTTATTTATTTATTTATCTTTAAGGAAAACTTACAACTTCTAACAAATGATTACTTATATAAAAAACTAGATGCCAATTACAAGTTTCCACAAATATCTTATACAACTAAATAACTTACAAATAGAAGAAACATATAAATAATAATTTTAAACCACAATAATTTAGAAAAATAAAAATAATATAATATAAATAATATATGTGTGTTATACTGTAAAAAATGCTCTAGACATCGCCCGACCGACTAATTTAGGCGATGTACAGAACATGTCAATATCCATGACCTCAGCTAGGCGGTTGAGTTCTTTTGATGCTCTCGCTAAAAATGAGTTTTGACGGTAGTTTGTGCGGGCATATGGCACTACCAAAGGTCTATAAGCCCTTTGAGACCGGCTAGGTATACCAAATCCGAGTAATCCTAGGAGTTCACTGGAATCTATTTTCGATTGCGCAATTTTAAAGAGGTAAGTAATGTCCGCTATGCTTCTACGTAGCTCCAAAGGGAGTATGTGATGTCTTCTACATCTACTGACATAGTCAGGGTCAAACCTTTTGCATCTAAAGGAAAGATGACGCATAAAACGGCGTTGAATTGATTAAATCCTAGCTATATATACTGAGTACCTCGGGTTCCAGATCTGAGAGCCATATTCCAATATGCTTCTTACATAAGCACAATAAAGGATTTTTGACACCTTAACATATTTGAGCTTCAAAGAGCATACATACATAACAAATCAGATTTTCGAAGTAATATACATTTATACATTTTATTAACTCTTGAGGATTTTATTGTAATGGTGACACCTTGGCAGTATTCCAAATAACTTCGGTCTTCAGCAATGACATGTTGCTATTTTGAATGACCGTAAACATTCCTATGCGATATTTTTTACACACAATTACAGATGTAAAATGTATAATACAGAACATGCGATCCTAGAACCCTTTGGATTGTGCAGAGCGATGGCAAGAGACCCGACGGCATGACTGTTGATAAAACTTGGCAGGTCCCTGGTGTGGGATGCGACATGTGTAGACACATTAGCTCTGTGAGGCACGACAACGGTAGAGTTGTAAATCTATGATAATTGTTCGTAAGAAAAGTGTATTTCTCATTGGTACATACCGGGGGTTCGAACCAACCTTAGTAGAAAAGTGTTGTTACAACCTAGCAACCACCGCTAGAAGTTTACTTTCTTTAAATAACATGTCATATTAAATTTTTGAATTATTGAATAGGGTACGGTGGTGGCTCGGTCGTAAGAACGCGTTCCTTAAATCCTACAAAGGTCGGTTCAAACCCACCCGGCATGTACCAATGAGAAATACACTTTTCTTACATACATAATATAAGTAAGACGGATTGCCTTGAATTCTTACGAACCAGTGGGTGCGCGTAGAAGAGTCTTCTCACACCCCCCGCAGGGGGGAGTGGGGAATCTGTCAAGGTATTTGCCTTCTAACAGAGGTTGCGTGGTGGGTGCGCGCCAAGCGCGCACCTCCTTTTATACTTCCCCTACACTAGCGCCCTCTTCCCAACGGCTACGCCGCGCGTATTTATATGTTAACTATCGATGATCTTGGCTAATATTGCTTGTCGCTTTGTGAGCGACAACATACATTTGTCTTAGATTTACAACACCATCGTTCCCGTGCCTCGGAGAGCACGTTAAGCCGTCGGTCTCGGTTCCACTAATACCAACTTGTGGAATCGTTAATAATTTGTCATTAAAAAATGACATCATATCCACGCCAAGCCGTCTGGCCAGCGTGGCGAGTGTATGCCAAATTCTCCAGATATATATTCTGGAAGGCCAATTTCCAGCAGTGGAGGTCTAGAACGCTGTGTTGGGTTGGGCTGTAATAATAATGAACGATGATTGAAATTTTCCACTATTAACTTTTATTAATAATATTTTAATAATTATTATATATAGAATATAATTTTAGCTTATACAAAATTAGAAGTAGAAGAATATTATGTTGGTTTAATGTAGGAAAAAAAAAACATTCCATTGGTATTATTTTAAAATGTCACACAAGCGCAATGGCTATCGGACTTGAGTGGTGGTCCCGACTCTATGCGATGACTGCCTGTCCTAAGGAGAAATGCAATTTTGATCTTTTTATCTGACTGCGCGACTCAAAGTAGAGTTATGTGTTTATCAGCCTATATATATGTATCAGCCTTCTTCTTCTTACGGTGCCATCTCCTATCGGAGGTCGGCTATCATTAAGGCGATTTTGATTTTGTTGGCCGCTGTCCGGAACAAGGATCTGGTATGTGCTCATCCCGAACCACTCCCTGAGGTTCTTGAGCCAGGAAGTGCGTCTACTCCCCAGTCTTCTGGAGCCTTGTATCTTGCCTTGCATGACGAGCTGCAGCAAGCTATACTTTTTATTGCGCATGATGTGTCCCAAGTACTCAAACTTCCTTCGCTTTACCATTTTCAGTAGTTCAATTCCTTTGTATCAGCCTATATGCATGTATGTTTGTCACTTTGTGGCACAGTGGAGACTAAACAAAATTATCACGTCAATCGATTCTTCTTTATTACGCGAGTGTCACCGAATGTCATTTATGAATTTTGACCTTGCCTTCACTTATGTAGGTCAATGATGACTTGTGTCCATTTATAACACCCAAGTTCAATAACACTGCAATTTTAAAAACATTACAAACACATGCTCAATTATGTTTTGTTTGTCTGTAGATGCATCGGCACTATTGGCTGATCGCCAGCAAGGTTAATCTTAAAAATCGCTTTTTCCGTCTAAGCATTATTATTTTTATTCAATAATGATCTCATTGGTAGGACGCTTGCAGTCTCGATTCCATCTATTTTAGAAGCAACAGGTCTGAGTCGAGACGATTATAAGCGTCCAGACGAAATGACATTAGTAGGATATTGGGCCAATCCCTGGCGTGGGTTTACCTGCTGGGATTCCCTAGCCCCTTACCACCTTTAGGCACTTCTGCCAGAGTTGCAGCAGAACAAGCCAGATCAGCAAGCATCTAAAATATGAAACGATTTGCAATAGTTACTTATTTGACGTTTGCTGTAAAAACGATTGGCCTGTGGGAATCAGAACTGAAAGCGTTCCATAAATAAATTGTTGCAAGGCTCATTGACATCTCTGGTGAAAATAGGGCTGGCAGTATTACTCAAACAAAATAAGCATCTTAATTCAGAGGGGAATTGCTACCAGTGTATTGGGCCATGTGCACAGCGATTAAATAAATAAATATTTCCAGACAGGTCATACAGCGCCATCTAGTTTCCGTGGTAAGCTACGAGGCTTGTGTTACGGAAACTAGATGGTTAATAAACTACATATTATACTTTTTTTTTGTAAATATATACATATTATACATATAAACACCCAGACCGAGACAAATTATACAATGTACAACTTGCCCCCGGTGGGAATCGAACCCACTACCTCCCGAGTTCACGGCAACGTTTGTTACCACTAGACCACGGAGGCGGTCAACGATTTGGAGGAGCTTTTTTTGTAAGTATTTAATTTTTGATTTTTTTTTAACTTCAATTAAGTTTATTTAATATTTATTATTATTATTTATTATAAAACCTTATTTTAGTATTTTATTGGACTTTAGAGTAAAATTAGATATCAGCTGCGACGATATCCATATTATACATATTAAAGAGTCAGACGTCTGATCGACATTGAACTAACCAAAACAATTTAATCACCGTTTATTATTGTAAATTATTTGTTTATCTCACTCCAAAATGGTCTTCGAACGGCGTAAATAACTGAATTGCAGTACTAATTCTTTGAGCGAAGAAAGAGCCAGCCATCTTGCCAACGGAGGAGACGACAAGACGCGGTGTTATGTCTTTTAAAAACTTTTTTGCGCTTGGACTCCATGGACCCAGAGTTTCTACAGCAAACGGCACAAATATGTAATATTTTAATATTCATACATACTTGCGCCGCTTGCTGGACTCCGCTTTTTCCGCCACGGCTCCCGCTTTATGCGCTGTCCCCATGAGATGCGACGCGGCAAGGGTGTCGAGGCACGTATCATCATATCATATCATTTCTTATCTTACCATAGGTTCGTATAATATGTAAAATTGTTAGCAAGATTGATACTGCTGGATGACACCCAGCGACTACATTAAATTCCATGCAACTTTCTCACATAATATTATTGACTGACCCTGTAGTTTTTACACATATAATTGTTGCTGTACTGTTATTTGCTAAATTAATATATTTTAAGATGTAAGTTTTTAGTTTAATTAATATTTTATTATTTTTTTAAATCATTGTACCTTATTTTCTTCGAATAATATGTTTCATTCCAGTGTATTGTGTTGTCCAATAAAGGTTTTTTTCATTTCATTTCAATTTTTCATTAAAGACGGACACAACTTTACTATAAGAAGAAGACAAATTTCTAGACATTCCATGGATTCACCGTGCGGATGCCGGGTCCATCGTGTGTGGGTAAGAGATGAGAAGAATGGTGTCTCAGGCTTGCGACCGACAATAGACTGGTTTAAGAAAAGGAGGCCTCCCTTTTTTATTTTATTGCGCGATAATACGCTCACCATCCACCATTCTATTTCTCTCCCTACCCAACCAAATACTGTATGATTTCGTTAATGCCGTCTTGGAAGCTCGTTCCATAAATGTGTCTCCTCCAGACCTGCATAGGCCCAATTCTTTCAGTAAGTGATGCAAAGATTTTGCTGGAACTCCTCTCGCACCAACTTCCACTGCCTAAAGCTGAGTCTTGAACTTGTTCCTGATCATTTCTTCTGTGAAATCATAATATTTATTCGACTTCATGTTGTGGTCTTTTGGTATATTTGATTCCCACGGAACGGTAAGTTCAATAAGGATTACTTTTTTCAAGTTCCGAGAAAACACTAAGTTGTCTGGCCTATAGGCTGATACAGCTAGTTCATCTGGGATCCTATAATATTCACCGTACATGACGTAATTTTAGCTTAGGACAATATATCTATGCGTAGTTATAAAAATGACCTAGATTAGGGTGTTAATCTTTTTATTAGTAAACATTTACTTCGCTTAATAAATATAAATTTGTATAGTCTTTTAATAACACCAAGTTCCTAAAATACAAATTGCGTCATAATCATATTTTTAGGTAATTATTTTTATCTCGAACTAAGAACAGACATCATATATACGATATACATACAAACGGCCAGCTGCAGGAAGGATGAATAAAATAATCTCTGACCAATATTTTGATATACGTCACGTGATTGGTAGGCTTGTCAGTTTGGTTATTTCATCCAATGACGTGCTAGTAACAACTTAGACTTAGCTGCAGGGCCAACAGGGAAAGAGAGACGGTTTATAGGATTTTAGTCCGTAGGCGCCTTGAGGTCTCCTTTGAGGCCTCACGGTGAGTCGTACAACTGTAAGTAATATTGTATGTATGTATGTATTATTATTTATTTGAATTTAGTATTATTATATATATTTATGTTTTATATTAGTATTAGATTTAGATTTAGTAGAATTTTAATTATCTATTTTTCTGTTTAAATATTTGCACCTACCTCCCACATACCATGTTCGTAATGTCCCTAAGGTTGACCGAGTAAGAATGTCTAGCGGCATTAGGTCCGCCTTTGTACTCGTACATAGTGCAAAAAGTTTTAAATAAATAAATAATATTGCTATTTCTCCGTTATTATTTATTGAATTTTCCAAATATTAAGTACGTTTTATAACGCACAAATTAGAGCATGATTTAGCCAAGTTTCGTTAAATTATTTTATTTGAAAGTAAATGAAATTAAGGTATTTTATTAAAGGTGGTAATTGATACCCCGGGTAATCATACCCGACTTTATGTTATATGTATTAATCGAATGTTTGTGTACCGGTCTATTGATAAATATATTTAAACCTCCTCTGTTTGTGACAGAAAAATATCATGTCCACGTAGTATTTGTACTAAAATGCGATCAAAGCAATGAAGGATAGAATCCGAAGTAATTATGTCTGAAAGCAAAATATTTTATCTAGGGAAATCAACATAGCACCCAGAACCATGTCGCGTATGACAGATGGCTGAGGACTTGCAGCTTATGATTTGTCATTACTTAACCGATAATTTAAAAATGTGACTGTAAACCAACATTTATATATGAAAGCGAGACGTGGATATGTCAGAATACGCAAGAGAATAGAGTTAATGCAGGTCGTTGCGTCGAATATGCGGCGTCATTTTGGCGGACCGCATACGTAATGACGAAATACGCAAAAGGGTGGATATGAATGGTTCGGGCATGTTGAAATTGCGGTAACTTCTAAATTACCCTTAATGTTACTTTTTTCCAATTTTGTTATTAGTCATTAGTTACCTTTAATAAATAAATAGAATGAGTGGCGAAAGATTGACGAACCAGATATATAATTAGATAAAAAGGGCCCTGGCAGATCAAGACTCATAGACGATCAAATAAATGAAACAATTGTTTCTGAAGGTACATTAACAAGTCTTCGAAACAAAAGGGCATGTATGAAGCAGTTGATGAATGTCGACGAAGCAAAAGAGGCATGTCGTGATAATGTCAAGTGGCAGTTAATTATCTCTGTCTAGATATGTATGTGTGGACCCTGCGCGAAACTGAAATAAAACGGATTAATGCTCTAGAAATGTGGTGTTGGCGGAGAATGTTAGACATATCGTGGACGGAGTTCCGAACCAACAAATCCATCCTGGAGGAACTGGAGATAGGACAGCGCCTTTCCTCAATCGTACAATCACGCATTCTCACTTTCTTTTGACACGTGTTGCGGCGTGGAGATACATCCATTGAGCGCCTTGTAGTTCAGGGAAAAGTTGATGGCAAGAGATTGCGTGGTAGGTCTCCGATGAGATGGGCTGACCAGGTTGAAGCAGCAATGGATCACCCCCTACATGAGTGCTCCAGGAAAGCTGCAGTTCGAGACGAGTGGCGACAGCTTGTTAAGCGTGCCACTGACACTCAAGTGACGACCACGACCACTCTGCCAAGAGTGTAGCGACTAAGAAGAAGAAGATATGTATGTATGAGAGCGCTGGCTAACAATCAAACTCTGGTATTGGCCGATTGGTGATGGTGTCGCAGTGATCGCGTTTGCAACATAAAAAAATGCGTAGATAGTTTATATGTACTATACAGACTACACCTAGAAGTCCTTCCGATGTTATTCTTATCAATTTATCAGTAAGTTACGTCAGATCGCTCGATAAGGCCGGCTTGAAGGAAACATCTTAGTTTTTTGTGGATACTAGAGGGAATTGAATGTTTCTGTTAAAAAACTATAGTTATCCGTTATCAGGTGTTGTGATTGGTGATAATGGTGTTTTAGTTTTTATAGTTAGTATTTTGTAAATGATGGCTCATTTGTATAGACCCTTAAAATCGAGACGAGGTATGTTTGTTTTTAAACTGTCTTTTTTTGCGTCAATAAGATACTGAATTAGAAAAAATATTGTCGCCAAATCCATTGCGGGGTGGGCAGAGACAATTGAGCACCACTTGTCACGATCACGACGTACCTCTTTCACTTCTTCGACGTTCATCAACCTCTTCACACATGCCCTTTTATTTCGATGGCTTTATAATGCACCTTCAGCTATTGTTTTATTTATTTGATCGTGATAGGCGAGTTTGTGGTTTGTCAATCTTCGCCACCTATTCTTTTCTTGAGGGAACCTATTTGACACCTGGAAGGAAAGGTTGAAAGGATGAGCCATTGAGGAAGAAAGAAAGAGTGATGCCTCACTTGTTTATAATTCCTGTCCTCCTTAGTCGATACCCTACTGATGGAGATCGTGACCTTGTCACAATCGCAGCCCATCTACCAGCCGTCTCCAAGGGATTCAGTTTTTGGCGTAGTAGATGGCCTGGTGTACAGGGATGTTCAGGTGGTCAGTCACCTGACTTGACCATCGCTTGGGGCTTCTTCCTCTTGATCTTTTACCTGCCTACCTACCTTGTCCATAATTAGAAGTTTTTCTTGATTATCGTATCCTCTTCCAAATAAATAATTTTATTTCATTTCATTTCTTCTTGCAATGTGGCTAAAGTTTTTCAGAATTCAGGCAAAGCAGACGATAGAGAGTCTTTGCTCCCTGATAAGCTTTCTTCGAGCACAGAAATGATAGTACGTCGTGCGGTCTAATCGATTCTGAACAAACGACGACGCCAGCACCACATCTCAAACTCATCAATCCTAGCTCTATTGTTTATTATTAAGGATGATTAAATATCTTCATCGATCAGTTAAAAATCAATCAATTTAGATTTTTAAATAGTATAGGATAATATTTTGACAGCAATTATTTTACAACATAAATATTTACAGCATCATATATTTTAAAGATACTTTTTTTTTCTAAGCGTATTGTTGCTCTCAACGTAATGGCGGCCATACACACTAAGGTCCACCGAAGGAGTCTGCTGTGCAGTTTTCTAAACCTGCACAGCAAACTCCTTCTGCAAAAATCAGTTATTTCGAGTGACGCCGTACGGTGTACCTGAGCTTGTGTGCAAGTACTTCGGTCATACTCGTATGTACAGATCGCGTTAGTTTTTTTCTAGTGTCTGTCAATTCTGAGATAGTTATTACAATCATCAGGTTCGAATTTTAATTCATTCAATAAGTTAACATGACTATATTTTTTCCTTTTCAATAACCAACCACTATTTTGATTTTTTTTTCACTGTTTTTATATATTATTTTTTAAAATCTAAAGCAAGGCCTAACAATGCCAACGTGTCATCGTCCTCAATCGATGCCATCGCAAAAATAACTAAAGACCGCTCCGGTACGCCGAAACGTGTATACCCCACACGCTTTCGAGCGAACGTCTAATTGACCTGCATAGGCAAACCTGCACAGTTAGACCGTAGTTTGTATGGCTTACAGACAGAGCTGGCATTGGTTGCTATTTTAATACAAAATGTATCGCGAAAATGATTTATAATTTTGGAACGAAATATGATTTCAATGAGTTTAACAATTTGTTTTGTTTAAAAAATTTAATTAAATATGGTAAAATTTAAATTTTATGCAAGTCGACTTATTGAAAAGGAAAAAATATAGTCATGTTAACTTATTAAATGAATTAAAATTCGAACCTGATGATTTTAAAAACTATCTCAGAATTGACAGACACTAGAAAAAAACTGACGCGATCTGCACAGATGACCGAAGTACTTACACACACGCTCAGGTATACCATACGGCGTCACTCGAAATAATTGATTTTTGCTGGAGGAGTCTGCCTGTGCAGGTTCAGAAAACTGCACAGGCAGACTCCTTCGGTCGACCTTAGTGTGTATGGCCGCCATTACGTTGAGAGCAACAACACCTTATTCTTATTTCTGTTTTGTACGGATAAGATATTCTTGGAAATATCAAGAATACATTTTACGAATTGATGTCAATATTATTCGACATTTGTGAAACTAACCAAGCGCAGCGGATTCCGATGAAACGCAAATTTAATTTACTTTATCAGATCTCTCCTCCACAATCTTTACTTCGCTTCACTATTTTCTTTTGGATTTAAAATTTATTCCTAGATCCGTATATTTAGACGTTTATTTTATTTTAAATTCTTTATTGCACCAAAAACCATTGTCAAAAACTTCAAGAAAGTAAACACTTACAAAAAAAAACGTGCAATTTGATTAATCCTAAAAAGTGTGTTTTTCAAAGTTTCAACCTAATTTCACAAACTCGGCTTACAGTAAAAGTGTTTTCCTTTGTGAAATATTATAATTTTCATACGAAGACACAGTGAAATTCATCTAAATTGAAGTGTAAAATTTGGAAGGCAGAAGCATAGACAATATTTGTGCATAGACTACACAGCGTTCTGACATTGTTGACATTTGTGGGGTTGCCAGAATAAAAGTTTTTTTTTTTTTTTTTTTAATTTATTCATAAAACTGGACTAATTAAAAAGTAAAAAATAAAATAATAATAATTCAGATTATAATAAAACTCGTTTCATAAATAAATAAAAATCCACAATGAGGTGCAACGGTTGTTTCGACGAAATCGTGGATAGGAAAACTTTAAGCGGCCAAATGCGAGAAAAATCTCAACATCCTGCGCTGCCTAGCAGGTGTCTGGTGGGGAGCGCACCCTTACTCTCTCAGACTATTATACAACGCCATAATAAGAAGTGTCTTGGACTATGGATCCTTCCTGATGGATCCAGCTAACAAAGCTGGACTCAGAAAACTTGACCGTATTCAGTCCAAGGCACTTCGAATTATCACAGGGGCCATGAGGTCGAGTCCGGTCAACGCTCTGCAGGTGGAGTGTGACGACCCCCCCCTACCCTGCCGAAGACAATACCTGGCAGACAGATATCTTTTCCGCTTGTCCAATTTTTCCCAACATTCTCTTATTCCCATATTAGACCAACTTTCAATCTTCACTTCCTCTTCTCAATACTGGATTCACAAACACGCCCCTCGTCTGGTTAACAGCCTCCTCAAATTAAAAGATTTTGACACAAAAATTGCCCGTTTTTCAAACCTGCCTATCTTTTCTCACCCATACGAGATAATCACCCACTCTCCGGAGGTCATTCTGAATTTTGGTATTGAAAAAGACGACCCTTATGCCAATTTTAAATTCCATTCGATCATGAATTCAAAATGGGTGGGGTGGAACTGCATTTTTACTGACGCGTCAAAATTCTCCCAGAACGGCTGTGTTGGGGTGGGCATGTACCATGGCGACTACAACATAGTCAGGAAAATTAAGTACCCCCCTGAAACAACGGTTTTTACAGGGGAATTTATCGGTATCCTAGAAGGAATTAAATACGCCCTCACATTTAAGTTGCCCAAAACAATTATATTCTCCGACTCCCTTAGCTCCCTCCAATCTATATTAGCCAATCCCTTCTCTAAAAGCTCCTATAATCCTCTCCTATTCGACACAAAGGAACAGCTTCATAAATGCTCCCTAGAAGGTTTGTCGGTGGTACTAGCCTGGATCCCCAGTCACTGCGGCATCCAAGGCAATGAAAAAGTGGACCAGGTAGCTAAGGAAGCAGTAGAATGTGGGGACATTTTTCCGTACCATCTATACCCCCATGATTTAATATTACAACCCAAATGTTATCTCTACGAATCTTGGTCTGATCAATGGCCAAAAAGCACCAAAAAAAGGGGCTGGTACTACTCTCAGATTCAGCCCTCAATTCCTAGCAAACCATGGTTCTCAAAAATAAGGTTAAGTAAAAAAGATACATCTACCATTTGCCGCCTAAGACTGGGCCATTACTGCTCTCCTGCATTCCTTGCAAAACTTAGGATTAGAGACACATCAATTTGCGAGTGTGGGCTGGATGAGGGAGATGCCAACCACATATTCTTCGCATGTCCCCTCTACAACCGCTCAGCTCTATTATCCTCCCTTTACAAAATTGTACCGTTTCCTACGTCTATTGCCTCACTCCTCTCCTCTCTCAATCCTACTATATATATCATTATCACTAATTTCCTCAATATAAACAACATTAAACTTTAATAAAATAATAATAATAATATTAAATAGATATAATTAATGACAAATAAATGAAATTTTGTGTCATAGCAGCGTCCTCCGGATGGTTGCTACCTGCCCCGGTTCCAGTCCGCAGAATTGTAACCCCCTCTTTCTTACCATGCAGACTGAAAATGTATTTTTTTTTCATTATGCATGAGGGAGGGAGGAGCGGTTGAAGTCAGCTAGACAAATATTGATGCTAGGGTGGGAGCTTCGGCTCGGGTGCAGTGCTGTGGCCCTGGCTACAAGAATCTCTATACTTGCAATGTAATCACACCCTAAATGTATGTGTTGTCTATATGTTGTCCCAAGTACTGACAAATCAATGTATTGTGTTGTGACGTATCATACTAACCACTCCATTTTCTGTTTTAGTGTTTGTGATTCATCGTGTCCAATCAAACCCTTAACCAGTACCTATACGCAATTTATTAATCAATACAAACGTGATGTTGGCACAAATGCCTTAGTGGCGATTGCCATTACTAGTCTTACTAGTTTAAAAAAGAAGAAGAAGAAGAACGCCTGCGGTACTTCATTTTGTATGACGTGCCTTCACATTAGTCCGAAGAAGGCTAAATCCTTCAGTAGGGAACGACTTGCTGCTATTAGATGTCCCTCCTGCACAAATGTTACTAAGCGCAAAGGACCACGGAGTGAAGACACTCCAATTCGTCACAAGAATCCCTCATCACTGGATGATGCCATGGATATGTCCTTCGAACGGGCACAGGAGAGCATGTTGTCCTACAACATTACTAATACGCCTGTTCTTTGTCAATCTCCTGTGAGACTATCATCAATCCGCCAACTTTAAGTGCCGTCCCAGTTACTATAGATCAAATCAGCCTACTTCTCGACCAAAAGCTTGCTCTCACAGCTCCTTTTGTGACCAGCTTGCGTAATGCTTTGAAGAAGGATGTAAAGGAGATGGTATCGGCCGACAAGCAAACACAACATCGACATTTTTGACAGAAGACTTTCGACACTGAAGTCGAGTTTGAAGGATTTAATCTAACACCTGCTTTTTTTTTTTTTTTTTTAACTGATCTTCATTGATTTTACTTTTGGTCTCTTTTCTTTGTTATTTTTTGAAATAGTTTAATTCTCTTTCTTTTATTTGTAACACTTATTTACTTATAACTAAAAAAAAAAAAAAAACACGTTATACGTGATTGTTTATAATACATGGCTGATATTGTGTACACATGCTTTGAGTTTTAGCAATGTCTATACACTATATCCATTATTTTTAGAAACTGTAATGCTAAAATTTGTTTTGTGTGCCTACTTAAAAAAAAAAAAAAAAAAAAAAAAAAAAAAAAAAAAAAAAAAAAAAAAAAACTAAAAAAAAGGTAAAAAGGGGAGTTTAATGCCTGTTAGGTATTATCTGACAACTAACTTTTAAGGTATTACCACGAACGTTTCCCTTTCGAGGTGGTCAGAAACCACGCTTATAAATAAGCGGATTCACATTTAGCCAACTTTACTATAGGCCAATCATGACAAGTGGTAAGCTCGTCTCTGTCTCCAGCGTACCAAACTCGAGAAATATCACAAATAAATTAAATATTAATTAATCGTTATTTTACTTTTTTTAAACCTTTGAGGTGGTGAGAGATTATGGGCAGGGTGCAACTATCTAATAGTCAAATTTATATATACACTACATACCAAGCAATTACATAAACTACGTGGAGGTATTATGAACATATACTACTATATATATACATATACAAATAAACATACATAAAAATATTGTGTGCTAAATATTTAATGTGTACTAGATGCAGTGTACAGTACAGACTATTCAGCTAGGCGTTGCAAACTTCAGCAAAGAAGCCGACAGACGCATTCAGCTAGGATGGGCGGCATTCGGGAAACTTCGACATATCTTCTCATCGTCCATACCACAGTGACAAAAGTCTTCAACCAGTGCGTCCTCCCCGTAATGTCGTACGGAGCAGAGACGTGGACACTGACAGTGAGTCTGGTTCACAAATTCAAGGTCGCTCAGCGAGCTATGAAGAGAGCTATGCTTGGTATTTCTCTGATGGATAGAATTCGAAACGTTGAAATTCGTCAGAGAACCAAAGTTACTGACATAGCATTCAAAATTAGCAAGCTGAAGTGGCAATGGGCCGGACACATCTGCCGCAGAACCGACGACCGATGGGGCAAACGGATTCTGGAGTGGGACGACCCAGAGTGGGACGACCCCCCGCCAGATTGACGGATGACCTAAGGAGGGTCGCTGGTGGGGGTTGGATGGGGGTTGCAAAAGACCGCGTGCAGTGGCGAGCCTTGGGAGAGGCCTATTTCCAGCAGTGGAGAGACACAGGCTGATGATGATGATGATGAGATGCAGTGTGCTCCTGCTTATCAAAAAACAAGTTAGGGATTGATGTCAGTCATGATTGTCTGATTCCAGTTGCTAACATTCATGGATCTTGAGCGCTAGCCCCATCGGGTGGGCGTAAGGTCACAAGTCGTACTAGTATTAAAAAAGAAATTATTCGATGAAACAATTAATTAAACAAAAAATACAAAAAAGGAAAAATAACTTACATAAAAAAAACTACAAATCATGTGAGTGAGTGTATGAGTGTAAGTGAGTATGCAGGGGTGCGTGTTAGTGAGTAAGTGTGTTGGTGAGTGAGTGTGTAAGTGAGTATTTTTGAATTGTAATAGAAGACTTCGTTTTGGTACAACCCAGTCTAAGTGTATTTCTCATTGGTACATTATACCCAAAAATATACCACATGGTCTTACTTCTGACGTAATAATTGAAGTATTTATTATCAAGGTGCTATCACTAATGTTATTGTAAAAGGAACAGCTGAAATTAATTAGGTGACGTCGAAAATCATTGTCTTATCTTTTTTAGACATTAAACATTCATTCATCGTGTGCTTTAATAATCAATGATCACCATCGAATCATCTACTTATGACAGCTCTAACTGTAGCTCTTTTTTTACATTTCATTACACATCATTTACATTTAATCATCTTTAATCATCATCGGAGCCCCTGGACCACAGAGTCTAATATTAGAATATTTAGAAGTAATATTCTATTCTATACAAAATGAACCGAAATATAGTGGTCTAGTGGTAACAAACGTTGCCGTGAACTCGGGAGGTCGTGGGTTCGATTCCCACCGGGGGCAAGTTCTACATTGTATAATTTGTCTCGGTCTGGGTGTTTATGTGTATAATATGTATATATTTACAAAAAAAAAAAAGTACAATATGTAGTTTATCAACCATCTACGAGTAGTATCCGTAACACAAACGGAAATTAGATGGCGCTGTGTGACCTGTCTGGAAATATTTATTTATTATTATTATTATTATATATAATATTCAAATTCACCAAAAATCCAACGACTATGGAAAGAGCCGCTCTACAAACTGGTACAGAAAGATATTTTATCTGCCAGTAACATGAAAGAGCGGGCGGGCTCGACTTATGCCCGTTTCCACTAGAAAATCGCGTCTTGGGTTGCAGGCTTTTCCCTCAGCATCGGTTGACGAAATACACTGACATAGGGGCTGTCCACGCGCACCAGTGTCGATGCGGAGAACCAGTCGATCATCTCGGACACCACGGGCTTTCTTGTGCTAGAAGTGCTGGCCGCATTTCTCGTCATGCGGCTTTCAATTCATCCGAAGGGCTTTTGTCACTGCTGGTGTATCCGCAATCTTAGAACCCTCTGGGATTGTGAGGAGCGATGGCAAGAGACCCGACGAAATAACTGTTGGGCCGTAAAAACTTGTCAGGTCTCTGGTGTGGGATGCGACGTGTGTTAGATTACCTCCATCTTACATCCAGGCAACCGAACCTCAAGTTGCGCAAATACGCCAACCTTGGCACCGGTTACGAATTTTCCCCGTTTGGGGGCGAGACGATGAGCCCATGGCGACCCTCTGCAAAGCGACTGACAGGAAGGCAGGCAATTATTTCTGCTAATGCATTATCTTCGCTATACAGGGGGAAAATGCTGCCAGTCTTCTTGGGACTATCTCGAATGGGACGTCTCTAGAGATCACTTTTTATTTATAGTTTAGTTTATTTTTTTATTATTTAGGTAGCTTTTAATTCACCACTCACACACATCCTGGACTACACCTCTATGGAATTGGTAGCGCTGCTTTGGTTCTGTTGCGAGTGTTGGCGGTCGGTTGGGACTCATGTGTCGCCAGCTTTAAGAATTATTATATTATTGTATTCTTTTTTATTATTATTCAGAATCTTTATGTTTTATTTTCTTTCATTCTAGGTAAGTTTCGTCCTCTCCAAAAGCAAAACTCCTCAAAATTATCACCGCTGTTTTCCCATTTATTATGTAAGTATATTTCTGTTGATTTAATAAAAAAAAAACGGAAGATTCTTCGTGGAATTTTGCACAGAGTGTATTTTAATTGAAAACTTAACAATTAAATAATCTTTCTTTTCTCACTTTCTTTGTACACTTGGACACGTGTCTCGGCGTGGAGATAAATCCATTGAGCGCCTTGTAGTTCAGGGAAAAGTCGATGGCAAGAGGATGTGTGGTAAGTCTCCGAAGAAATGGACTGACCAGGTTAAAGCAGCAATGGATCACCTACCATGAGTGCGCTAGGAAGACTGCAGTTCGAGACGAGTGGCGACGGCTTGTTAAGCGTGCCACTGACACTCAAGTGACGACCACGACCACTCTGCCAAGAGTCTAGCGACTAACAAGAAGAAGATCATTACATAGCCTTGGCGCATTTGCATTTAAATTGGTTTAGTAGTTTAGGCGTGATTGCGTAACACACAGACAGAGTTAGTTAATTTCACATTTACAATATTGTAATAAGAATTTAGTATTTTAGTAATTTTATATTTCCAATAGATTAAACCCGTTAAACGAAGTTATTTAAATAGTTTATTGCATGACCAGAGAACCAACAAGATTTATTTTTAAATTTATTCAAATGCATACAAAACCATTCCCTACCATTGACTTATATTTATGAATTGGGCTTTATCCTAATCGCTACATTCTTGGTCCGTCATTGAGGTGTTAGTGTCAAAGTCAAAATATATTTATTCATTTGTGACAAGTCATTATTATTATTTTTATTTTTTTTTATTTAGGGATAACTATTGACAATATCCAACAACAAATAGAACTAAACGTTAGCAACAGAGTGTCATTTATAAGTTTTCACAAATAGTAATATATTAACAATGTAAAAAAAAAAAAACAAAAAAGCCTATGCGATGACAAAGATTAAAAAACATACTGAAACATACAAAGTAACATACTCGTATAAACACTACACAACGTACTACTAATGAATACTTGCATCCACAAACAAATACAATTAAACAATAATAAGTAGTTGAGTATTAATCAAAATCATAAATCAGTAAAAAAAACGATTGCTAGCACATGCCTCACCATCTTAATACTTGAAAAGAAAATATCGGTGTCATACTTAATTATAAGCTCATTGAATGTGTTGCATGCTCTGATTAGGTATAAATTACGTCTGTATAGGGTGCTGGACGCTGGAATACGGAACGTGGGTTTAAACCTAGAAATGCGCGCAGGGACTGCAAGCCTTATTTTGGCCAGTAATTCAGGACAATCAATTTGATTATTTAGTATTTTAAATAGAAATGTTATATAGCGACGATGGTTTAGAGGTAATAGATGGAAGTGACGACAGGAAGCAGCATAATCAGCGAATCTAGTTTTAGCTAGAAAAATATTTAAATGATTCTATTCATGTCAGTGAAAACTAAGCAGCGAAGTGGTCCAAAGAGTAAGCTGTTAGCAGAAGACTAGCAGCTTAGCAGATTCCAGTGACCTGTTAATGTCATTGCCCAGTCAACCCGGGACAGTGTTAGAGACTAATGTCAGTCATGAGTGTCTGATTCCAGTTGCTAACAAATGGGAGCAAGGTCACATATCAAGCTAATATAAAAATTCTATTTTGTTTAGTCTGGTCGAGTCGAGTCGAGACCACACCTGACCTGACCTAACCTGACGTGACTTTACGTGACTGGTCTGGTCTGGTCTTCTTTTCTGGTCTAGTCTAGTCCGTCATATCATCTATACCATATTTTTAAATTAAAATCTGCCATAAACTAGTTGTTGCTTACAACTAACCTAAAAATAATTCGTGAATGTAAAGAGACCATGTCAGCTTTTACCATAAATTAAATTACCCATGTCAAGTTAATAACTAATTCGTGTGGCTACGTGCTGACGCAAATAAATAAATATACTATTTTTAGATTGTAAGTTGTTATTATCTAAAAATAGTATATTTAATTATTTATTGTAAAGGAAATAAATGATCTATTTGACTAGACTAGACTTGACTTGTCTGGTCTGGTCTGACTCGATCTGACCTGACCTGACCTGACGTGACGTGACTTGAATAGTTGTAAGCACGAATGAAACTGACAGCTTTCTATCGATTTTCATTGGAATATTACGAAGTGTAAAAAAGCGTGATAGGCCAGTATTTATTTTGTTGAGTAGTTGTCACATGTTGAGTATTAAAAAATAAATAGCCCGGTTCATACATCTAGGTCATTGACTCCGCTTTCTCTGAAGCTCGCCTCGTTTCCTTTGTAAATGTTTAGCGAATAAAATGCAAAAATCACAGCTGACTTGTAGACTTCTGGAATAAAGATGTGACTAGACTTTGATATTAAACAGTACAAAACATTTATTATAAGTATTAGTAAAGCTTCATTAAAATCTGTGAGTTGTATGCTTTTGGCATCTTACAATAGAGCTGACATGGACATTATGATGTCCAAACCCCTGATAAAAATAATAATTTAAAAAAAGGTGTTCTTCGCGCCATTTTGCGTGGACATGTCAAGTGCAAGTTTTTGTTTTGTAAATTAATTTGCTGTGGATATTATTAGTCAAAAGTGGTGTTGTTTTGTTTAATAATGTGCTACAATGTGAATAATTATGGAAAATGATAAATTGGACTTTAAATATGAGGCACAAGTTTCAGTTAATTTTTTGCGGTTTCCCGCGCTGTCAACTCCCATATTTTACCCGACGTGTTTAAGCTATGGTGCCGCGAGTGACTCCAAGAAAAGCATCAAATTCTGCAGCATCTGCAATTTGATGATGACCTCATTAACTCATGAAAAAGAAAGATATATTACGTCAGACTTGGCTGTATGGGCTAGACCCTTTGCCTTCCCTATCACCTCATTCATCATCCATCGGGAGAAAAGAACAAAAAAAAAACTAGGTGGCATTTTGAAAATATAGTTACGAGTACCTACGCCTTTTATAAACAGATTCGAGTATCCGTAATAAATATAAATGAAGATTGGCACTGTGTGTTGTTATTTAGTAAGTTATTTATTTTAAGCGGTGTTATTTTTATATAAATATAACTATGGCAAGCTAGTTCTCCTTAAAAGTAAAAATTGGCATTTGACATCATTGAATTTGGCACATACTTTTAACGAAAACAACAAAAAGGTGGTAGGCGGACTGATGGTGGAAATTTACCCAGTCTGCCGGGGCGAGGATGTATCCACTGTTTGTGCATATAAAGCGTAAGAAAGCCCATGGTTTCCAAGATGTTCAGACGAATTCTCCACAGCGACACTGGTGCGGGTGGACAATCCAGGCTCCGAGACGAAGGCACACCTCCATGGTCAGTGTATTTCGATTAAGCAGTGTGCCAATCGATGCTGAGGAAAAAGCCTGCAACCAGATACCCACGGCCATGAGGCAGTCCCGCTGTTGTATGTTACTTGAAGGCAAAATATCTTCCAGTACCAGTTTTCACAGCGGCTCGTCCCACAGTCGTTGAAATTTTGCTAAATTTTAAACCGAAATTTTGGGGCATGCTGCTGACCGAACATCTCGGGGATCTTCCAAGTACCTACCAATAATACAATATTCACCACAAGTACCTACTGTTAATCCATAAAGTTGTTTGTAGGATTATAATCAGGGCAGCTATGTCTGTCGTATGTCAATTTTAACGAACATAACTTTCCCTTATACAGGCAGTGTCAGAATGCGTGCGAGCGTAGGAGCTAGGGCTGTCAGCAGAATTTATAATAACAATAAATAATATATAATAAATATTTATAAAAACTTTATTGCAAAGTACAAAGTACTGCCCGAAGACACTCTCTGACAGCCAAACCTTGGAAACAAAATTAACCAAATATAGATGCAATCATGAAGATAATAACAATAAAATATATTTCTTACACCATATAATATATACGAGGTTTTTTCCAATCCTCAAAGCATATTAAAAAAAAAAATTTTGTGATTTTATTCAGTTCCTCCTTGGTGGCTGCGGCACAATTACTGAGTTGTTTTTGGCTAAGAACGATGTGTAGGCAGGGGCGTTATCATGGTGCAAAAGCCAATCTTTGTTCTTCCTTCCGTGCGTTTCTGGCGGATTCATTCATTCATTCATTACAGCACCTAGAACACAGCCGCGTCCTAGACCTCCACTGCTGGAGATGGGCCTTCCAGAACTGGAGAATTTGGCCTACACTCGCCACTGACCAGCCGAGTTGGAAAATTATAAATATTTATTAAAATAATAATAACTACATCAATTACATATAAACTAAACCTAATAAAAACATCAACCTAATAAAAACATCAATAATAACTACATCAATTACATATAAACTAAACCTAATAAAAACATCAATAATAACTACATCAATTACATATAAACTAAACCTAATAAAAACATCAATAATAACTACATCAATTACATATAAACTAAACCTAATAAAAAATAAACTATCTATAAATATATAATGTCCTCCAGAGACGACCCAACAGAGATAGTCCCAATAGTCCAAACTATAATAATAAAAGTAAAGTATTATCACCACCGTTTCCCTTCCTCTCCTCACACGGGAACGGTGGTGTTGTAAATCTATGACAAATGTACGTAAGAAAAGTGTATTTCTCATTGGTACATGTCGGGTGGGTTTGAACCAACCTTTGTAGGATTTAATATACGCGTTCTTACAATCGAGCCACCACTGCGCGGATTGATTCTGGCGGATTGCTTCCCGCATAACTTGCAGGTAATATTCTTTATTGACCGTACTACCCTGTGGCAAGAACTCATGATGTACGACCCCCTGCAATCGAAGAAAACTGTGAGCTCGGTCTTCCGGCACGCTCATCGTTCAGATCTTCTCAGCATTCTGATAACATTTTGTACCACTGATAAACGTTGCTTTTGCCCAATGTAGCTTCACCATATGCCACAGTCAACATTCGAAATGCGTCCGCCCACGTGATTTTGTGAATAGGCAAAAATCGAAGACTAACCAAAACATATCCAATCAAAACAGTTGTCAAAAATTAACTAAACATTCAAAATGGTCGACCTTATCAGTATAAGTAAGGGATATAAGTACCAACATAACGCAACAAAAAAATCAAATACCCGCGAAAATTCTAAATTCATGATACTTTTTAAGCAGACCTCGTAATTACAGCATACGAGTATGTAATAAAAAAATACTAATACATACACATTATTATACATAAACCTATATACTACTTACTAACACTGTGTGGAGCCATTTAGAAAGTGTGAATAGATTTGGTATATTCTGGTAGTTGCTTGCCGTATGTTGACAGATAGATTATTCCACAAATGTGAGAAGAGTCAAGGGATTTGTCATGAAAAGAAGAGAGATAGGCGAAATTGTTCTTGAGGTATTTCGGTGTCGCAGGCTCATATAAGACAAAAAAAAGTAGACTCAAAGATTTCTGCGACAACGAATAGACAGCCTTTACGACATGTGATCATATTAACATATTTGTCAGTCAGCTAACTGTCAATTTTAGCCGAGCATAGCCGAGCTTTATTCGAAAAACGTATATTTTTTTCCAACTTCAGTATGTGTTGTATGGTTTAAATATAAACCTCCGCCGCACCATCGTAGAACCAGTTGCGCCTAGTTTACATTCTCGGGAATAACTTCAACAACAGATCCTCTCATATATCACAGTGTCTGAAGACAATTAGACTCTTCAACTAGTGCAAGGAACATTTGAACCCGTGGGTCCTCCCCGTAATGTCGTACGAAGCAGAAACGTGGACACTGGTCCACAAATTCAAGGTCGCTCAGCGGGATATGTATATCTCTCATGGATAGAATTTCATACGTTGAGAATTCGTCAGAGAACCACAGTTACTGACATCTGCCGCAGAACCGACGACCGATGGGGCTGACGGGCCACGTATGTCCTAAAGAAAGTCGCTGGCGAGGGTTGGATGAGGGATGCAAAAGACAGCGTGCAGTAGCGAGTCTTGGGGGATGCCTATATCCAGCAGTGGATAGACAGGCTGATGATGAAGTTCGATAACGACCCATCACTAATAGTTAATGTAATGTCAAATTCATCTTTTGTGTTAGACGGTTTATGAATGAGCAATTCTAGTTGGTCAGCGTGTTGAACATCATAAATCATTGCACATGAGTAGGCTTGCCAAATGAACTCTTAGCATGGCTTAGCACGTTATATTATTTATTATTTTTACTTAATTTTAAAACTAAGGTAGTTTTCATGAGTGTAAAACGGACTCTTGACACAATTGATGTTAGAGCTCTTCTGGAACCCTCTGGAATAGACCGCAATAATGGCAAGAAACCTGATGGTATGACGCCGATCCTCTATGAGCAGGGGCGAGCCTTAGTGCGAGATGCCACATGTGTCTATACTTGGGCTTTGTCACACTCAGGGGTACAGCGCAAAAAGCAGGAGCCCAAGCTGAAAGCGCAGAGTCTCGCAAGCGGCGCAAATACGTATGTATAATCAAAGACTACTTCGTCGGATTGCTGTAGAAACTCTAGGCTCGCGGAGTTACTCCTATCTGCTTCGGTGACAAGACGGCTGGTTCTTTTCTCGCTCAGAGAATCAACATAGCGATTGAGCGAGGAAATGCGGTCAGCGTTCTTGCCACTATACGGCGCGGTCACGATTTATATTTACATTAGGTTTCGTGAGCACCTGATGATTTTTTAAAACCTTTACTGATAATTTAGGGTTTCTGGACTATTGTCCTTTTAACAAGGAGCGATTGAATTAAAGGATCAACTTAATAACGGGTTAAACCGTGCTTGCTTATTTGAACTTATTTCAACCGGACATCACATCGTCCCCAATGAATGAATATCAAATCTATATTAATGTTTCAATCATTTTTTTTTATTCAATCAAATCAATGACTTTGATTTATTTAATCTAACTTTATTGTTATTTTTTTTAATCGATTAAATTTTCTATTGCTATACTTTACGACACGTGATCTCGTATTTATCTGACAAATAGTTTTATTAATAATGAAATGAGAGAGAACCTAAATATAATAGGTTTTATTAAAGTTAAAATTGTACAATGAATGACACGAGACATTGATGACATTTAGTATTGAATATTATGACATTCTTCCTCGCTAAGATTGATCATAATCTTCGAGGTAGCGTGGGGCAGTCCTTATTCGTCCAGATCTTCGAGGCATAGGTGTAGGAGATTCAAATGGCACAGGTTCCAAAACAGGAGGTGATTCTGTCTGTTGAGCTACCAAGAGCTTCCGAATCTCCTAGATCAGGTGATTGGGCTGGTAATTCTTGATCTTGAGAATCATAGTGTTCCTGATCTACATCACCTGTCGGAGCAAGATATTTAATTTATTTGAACAACTAAAAAGTATTTGTTCGAAGGAACATTACAAACAATATTAATTATGTTTTTTTATTTTTTTATTACTATATTAATATATATATATATATATTTCAAGGGTCGCCAACAGTGCCAACAGCTCCCATGCATTAGTATCTAAGGCTAAATCAAAAGTCTGATACTGCACCTATTATAGGCGACCACCACATGCTATAACACATATAATGTTTGTAATGCCTTCGTCTCGTCTCGGAGCCCGGACTGTTCACCCACACAAATGTCGGTGTGCGGAACCAGTGGAACATATCGGACACCACAGGCTTTCTTGTGCTAGACATCATCCGTAGGGTTGTTGTCACTGCTGGAGTACCCGCTATCCTAGAACCCTCTGGGCAAGATACCGAATCGATCCAGGTACTTTCGCGTATAAATCCACGGGGTTAACCGCTAGACCACGGTTATAAAGAAGCGGATTGACATTTAGTCAACTTTACTATAGGCCTATCATGACAAGTAGCAAGCTTGTCGATGTAATGAGCGTACCAAAATCGAGAAAATAAAATGTCTTGAATAGGAATCAAACGGTACCTTCGCGTCTAAATCCACGGAGGTAACCACAGAGGCAGTTAACTTAACTAGTATAAAAAATAAATAAAAATCTGAGATAGACAAAAAAAACTCGATCTAATAATAGTATATGTTTCTGCAGTATGTGTAAAGCTTTGCAGATATTACGTCGCAAGAGAACAACCGGTTATCGACCAGCTGGGTATAATTAATCAAGATGCATTATCAGTCCACATGGTCCTAAATACCTTTTCTCATTCATACGATTGCCGACTAAACGGGTCGGCGACCGTGCAAGCTCTTTCACACTTACACGGTTTAAGCACGGTCTCATTCCTGTTTTAACAAGTCCCAATTGTCTTATCCCTATGGTAGGAAGCACTTCTACTATACTATTTCCATTTCTTTATTTTCTCGATGACAGTTCCTGTAGAATGTTACTGCGCATATTACACAAAAATAAACTTTTAAATGCGAGGTATAAAAAATACGACAACTGCCTAATTTTGTTCCTTTATCCCATATAATATTAATTCAAGACAAATTGAGTCCATATATGCAGTTTTTTTTTTTTTAATTAAGACAAATAACCAACATTTTAATAAAGTTACATTCTATGGCAATATGAATAGTTATGTTATGATTAAAATATCTATATTGTATCGATATTGTATATAAATTTGTGATGTCATTCACAGTTTTAACTGAAGGTTTAGACTGCATATGTAATGCAATGTTTGGTGTATATTAGGGAAAACATAGATTTAAATCACATTAGAGCCATGAGAAGTACCTCACGACAAAAAGAATCGTTAGCTGTTCCAAAAACACAGATTGAGTAAGTTTTCCAAAAGTTTCATCTGTAACTGTGTGAAACTGTATAATAATCTGGAAAAAGAAATGAAATGCCTAGAACATAATGACTTCAAGAAAAAAATTAAAACTGTATTAATAAAAAAAGCTTATTACACTGTAGATGAAGCGCTAAGGGATGATGACATAGGATAGTGTATATATCAGTGACAGATACTAATAAAATTATGACATAAAGATTGGACATATTCGCATAATTTATTATATTATAACTATTTTTAATTTAATTAAATTGACAAATTTATTATTACTCTTAATGATTAGTATTATTTAGTTAAGTACATTGACATATTTTTAAAAATTATTTATTAGGTACTTTAAAATTATTGACAAGGCCTCTTTACAGCTGCTACAATAATTAGTAATAATTAGTAATATTTAGTTAAGTTAATTGACATATTTTTAAAAATTATTTATTAGGTACTTTAAAATTATTGACAAGGCCTCTTTACAGCTGCTACAATAATTAATAATAATTAGTAATATTTAGTTAAGTTAATTGACATATTTTTAATCATTTATTTATTAGGTACCTATAAGTTATTGACAAAGCCTCTTTACAGCCGCAATAAATCTATTTATTTAAGTGTTTTTTGTAAATGCTTAAACCTCCAGTTCTGTTACTTGTCATGTACCTATCTATAGTGATAAATGTGCAATATATATATATATATATATTGAAAATTAAGAGTATGACTTAACCGAATTCCGGTAGGAATGTATGGTGTTAAAACTAAACTAAAAATATTAATAATCTGAACATTTTTATACAATATTGATCCTTTTTTATCATCTTTTATGTATAGCGATATTTTAATGTATTGATTCTTTATCACTATTATATGTCACCATGCCTATTGTAATAAGTATAGCTGTTGTAAAATAAGTAGGTATAGGTAGGTACTCGGCAATGAAACGAAATAATTATAACGACAGGTAATTTTTATTTATTTTAATCAAAATCTGATGAATCGTCATTGTCACTCGATGAGTTCTCCCCAACATTTATTATAAGTTCCTGTTCTTCTAAATTATCAAATGCCACATGAATTTCCCAATCCGACATTATAGTGTTTAGAGTTCTTCTCACAATATTTTCCCAGTTTTCGGTAGTTACTACCGCACATGCATTTTTTAATAAATCTAACATTTTGTTTGCCGTAAAAGGGGGATGGGTATTGTTTCTAGCGGCGTGTCCTTTGATTTGTGCCCATATTAGTTCTATAGCATTGTTCTGGCAATGTACGGCGGAAGTCAAAGAACCCAATGACCACATTCGGCAGCTATTTCGTCAATAACATATCTTTTAGAGAGGCTTTTTTTCGATTTTAAAATATTCACTAATTGTACTTTTAATAAAGTATATATTATATATATAATCGATATCATTACTTATTTGGCCACATCACTACAACTATCAAATTAGATCTGTCATCGAGAAAATAAAGAAATGGAAATAGTATAGTGAAATCAACACATGTCAGAGAGTTCTTCGCGCCATTTTGCGTGGACATGTCAAGTGCAAGTTATTGTTTTGTAAATTAATTTTCTGTGGATATTATTGGTCAAAAGTGGTGTTGTTTTGTTTAATAATGTGCTACAATGTGAATAATTATGGAAAACGATAAATTTGACTTTAAATATGGGGCACAAGTTGCAGTTTATTTTTTGCGGTTTTCCCGCGCTGTGAAATCCCATATTTTACTCGACGTGTTTGAGCTGTGGTGCCGCGAGTGACTCCAAGAAAAGCATCAAATTCTGCAGCATCTGGAATTTGATGATGACCTCATTAACTCATGAAAAAGAATTATTGAAAAAGAAAGATATATTACGTCAGACTTGGCTGTATGGGCTAGACCCTTTGCCTTCCCTGTCACCTCATTCATCATACATCGGGAGAAAAGAACAAAAAAAAAAAAATCAACATATGTCAATCTGAGGTAAATCGCTTAAATACTCAGTATAACGTCTGCATGCACAGGCGTTGACGACGCTGCGTTACACCGGTTAATTATAAAATCTATACAAGTCATTAGGGTATATCGTCAGCTATTTGCCACCTAAGGACTTTCAATATACATATCTTTATTTAATAAAATATTATATATTGCACCTATTTACGTCAAATTTGCTTTATATCTTTTTGTTTGTATTTACAATAGTATTTATTCGAAGATTTATTAGCTTATAATTTATTTAACAAGTGTTTTCTTTTCGTTTTTTTTAAGGTACCAAATTTGTGCAATTTTTATGTTTCTAGTTCTATTAAAAAAGAGAAAATGTATAATTTTATTTTAGAAGTCATATTTTTATTTTGTAAATTTGATAGTTTTTGTTAATTTTTTTGTTTTTGTTTTAACAGTAATAAGTTTTTAATTTCTTCTTCTTTTTATATTGGTGAATGATGTGACACCTAATTGGTACATATATTAGATAAGTTATAATTATACTATGTTATGTGTGTGATAATATATGTACTGCTGCGTGTACTAAATAAATAAATAAATAGGATTATATAAATAATTCAAAATTTGCTTGCTTTATGTGACAATATTTGTTTATTTTTTCTACTTTTATGTATTTGTTTTTGCGATGGCTAAATTTATATTTTCATATATCCTTTAAAATACATTTTTGGTGGTTTGTTTACATTTTGTCTCAGGCTTGGAAGAATACAATATAGCTTATATATTACTACTTTACACGGCACGGTCACCGTATGCATGTGATAAGGCATTAAGGCTGCCATGTAAAAAGTGTGTTTATTCTTAAATGCTTTGCTTAGCCGAATGTTATTAGTGGATTCTGTTATTCCATTAAGACCATTGGAACCAAAAAACTGAAGATGTGGAATGCTCTCCCATCCAGCGTGTTTCCTCATTCCATAGGCCAGCATAATGGTAGGGACAGATTTCGGAGCGACGGAGCATCTGTCCAGCCTTACGTGAAGTCACATGTCGTGTACAGTAAACCAAAAAATATATAAATGTTGTAATCTATGCATTACGAATAATACAAACTATTACTTCACACTTATTTGTAAGCTAAATAGGTACAACTTTAGTGGACACGTTTGGTTGTGTAGGTATACACGCTATACCAGGTCATAGACCTCCATTTATATGTACTGGCCAAACTCGGCCTAAACCTGGATTTCATGAAATTGTCAACATTTGTCCACTTTGAAGCAAGGCTAATACGTTGGCAGAAATTGCCAGCCTTTCTGTCTCCAGATTTCACCGTCAACTCTTTGGGCTTGTCTGAACCCATGGTACTTCACGACCCCAAACGGCGTAAGCTGTACCCGAGACACTCGCCACGCCTGCCGCGCTGGCCAGACAGATTGGCGAGGGAATGAAACAATACTTGTATGTACATTTGTACACAAAGATGTACGTTTTATTTATATATATATAGCGTGTTATATATTTGTATATGTATTAGTATGTAACATTGTTATGGGGGGGGGGGGGGGGTATCCGGTTGGAATTTCCTGATTTACAAAAAAAAGCACCTACCTATAAGCATATATGTACTAGGTTTGGTTTAATAAAATAAAAAAATACTACAAATCCTAAGTAAAAAATGTACTCTAGAGACGATCCTTCAGGGATAGTCCCAAGGAGACTGTAAAGCGAGGCTAATACGTTGGCAAAAATAATTGCCAGCTTTCCAGACTTTTCCGTTAGCCGTGCCGGCGCAGATTGAGGTTCTCAGCAGAAACCGCCACACTTCCCGCGCTTAACAAGGTCGCCTGGATGTGTGATGGGGCTAATGTGTCTACACGTGTCGCATCCCACACCAGGGACCTGCCACCTCAGTTATTACGTTTTAAAATAAATCAATACATTCGGGGACAAGTTTATCTACAACCAAATTTTAATTAACCCTTAGACCGGTCCCTGTGTTATTCCATGCAGTGCACAAATGTCATTTGGTGTCACCTTGAAAAGATGTGTCACGTACTCGATAGTGTCCGTCTTGTTACTTTCAACTTGACGAGAATTTTAATTTCCATTACTTATTATGTATTCTATCATCGCTGATCTATAACGTAACTTCACCAGCAGTCATATTCCATTACTTAAGCGCAAATGTTCGGTTTTCAGTGGGTTATGTTATTTATTTATTATAAACTGTAGATATTGCACAAAGTACAAAGGCGGACCTAATGCCGCTAGACATTCTATACTGGTCAAACCTTTGGGACAACTAAAGCAGTTACGATAAGATAAGGCAGGTGCTATCAAAACTAATAGAAAAATATTAGACTTCAATATATACTAGTGAATAAATACTTATTTACATACTAATACATACACAAATACATATAAATAAAACTACATACATACGTTCTATCAATATACATGAATATAATATACCTACTATATGATGATTATAATGAGAGAAATAAATATAGCAGAGACTGTCACTTTAAATAAATAAATACATAAAAATCATTAATTTCAGACATTTGTCCATGGTGTTAGTAACAATCCAATGACTTAAAACTATGTTACAATACAAATTAATAAATATTAGACCCATGTTCACTGCTTGGCAAATGTCTGGCATGTGCCACTTCGGGCAAGTGTCGTATAATTGCCAGACATCAGCCAAGCAACACCCATGGATCCCTGCAATAATACAAATTTAACTATGTGCGACAGTGGGCTTTAATCCTCTGTTGCACATAGCGGGAGTCAACCCTATCAGCAATAACATTCAGAAGACTGTCGGTACTGAAGCGCAATCTGCAGAGCATCGCTTGATACCTCTTCCGTAGGATGGCATGGAAACCATCCACATAAGCATCAGTAAACATGCCCGATGCACTGCAGAAGCGCGGCAGCCCCAACAGCACCTTGAATATTGTTATACTGGACTCGCAGGACGCTGAATGATTTTTGATTTTGAGTGTAGCGAGCCCATAGGGTGCATGTGTACAATGATGTGCGGTAAGCTCTGAATAGTGTAATTTTGACTTGTGCTGTACATCTTTTAAACCTATTTTTTATTTTATTTTAAATACTTTTTTCATTCATTCATTACAGCCCTAGAACAAAGCGTCCTAGACCTCCACTGCTGGAGATGGGCCTTCCATAACTGGAGAATTTGGCCTACACTCGCCACGCTGGCCAGACGGCTTGGCGAGGATTAAATACTTTATTGCACTAAAATTGTACATAGGCGGGCTTGATGGCCAAGCATTTTCTAACAACCAACCTTTGATCATATTTGCTCTTACAGCCAGCGCCTTCGTTCCCTCTCCAGATCAGCATCGTTATGAAGATCTTCCAGTGAACAGATGTCCCAAATATTTAAACGATGTAACTCGTACTTTAAGATAGTTGCGAATCATAGCCTAGCCAACGTCTAAATACCATTTTTCTTTACCATTATTTAATTCCTATGTTCGAAGCTTGCTTTTTTTACCGAATTTTGTAGGAAAACTATAATCAAAAACGCCAAACGAAATAAAGCGCTTAAAGCAACAAGTCGAACATATGGAAAGTCACCCATGGGGTTGCAAATTCAAAATATTTAGGAAAATTTATTTAAATATGCCGGGGCTTATGTGGGCCATTTGGTTCAAAGGACAGTGTCAAACAACTCGACCACGTGTGTGTGAATTCCTTAATAGAAAGTGCAGACTAACAGCAGCAAAGTAGAACATTACAAAAGCCACTGCAGCGATCGAGCTCCGTCAATGTGACATACTTTCTTATCTCACACTGATAACACTATGGACAAATTACCACGTCTCTGTAGGTACAAAAATAACCAACAATGTTTACCTTTATTGTTTATTTACTTATTAGCCGGGTTCGATTTCAGATAAGCTCACAATGCCGTTAAACTAACTGATGTCATTACTATCACGAACTGTTATTTTGACAGTTAATTGTTTGGAATTTGGCCCACTAAGGGCGTAATCGCGTTTTCCATACAAAAAAGATGTTCTAAAGTTGAATGAAAAAAATGAAGCGATCATAATCGCAACTTCTAAAGTTCAACCAAATTAAGACCAAATAGAAACTAAAATAGTGCGCGTAATCGCCCCGCTGACCTGTCGCTTTAAGCGCTTTTTGACTATATTTCGTTTTAAAAGTCGTTCGACTTGGCGTTTGTCTATGGTTTTTTACACACAATTCAGTAAAAAAAGCGGGCGTTCCACAGGGTGGAATTCTTTCTCCATTACTCTTCTCATTATTTATTAATGGTATCACTTCATCTCTTCACTGTCACTACCATGTTTACGCTGATGACTTGCAACTTCATGTGCAGATAGACATCGATACACTTAATAGTGCTATAGCTTGGCTCAATTCAGATCTTGGTAGTATTTGTCTTGGTCAACACAGTTTGGATAATATAATAATAATGACTCCATCATCATTCATTCATTCATTCAATCTCTCCAATGCTGGATTTAGGTCTCCCCCAAACCTAGTGGCCTTATTAAGCTCTTCCGTCCATCAAACGGGGGGTCTCGTCGCGCTCTGCGTCGCGTCGTCCCGGACGTGGTCTCCACTCTAGAACTCGTTTGCCCCATCGGTCGTCTGTTCTGCGGCAGTTGTGTTCAGTTGTCACTTCAGCTTGCTAATTTTGAATGCTATGTCAGTGTCAAACCAAACCAAATACATGTATAAAAAGTAAAGTATCATCACGACCGTATCTCTTGCGGGAAGACCAGAAACCACCTCTTTGTAAGAAGAGAGTTCACATTTAGCCAACTTTAATACAGGCCCATCATGATAAATGGCAAGCTCGTCGTAATCTCTAGCGACGACAAATCGTACTTTTTTTGTTTTCTCTTTATAGACAGAATCAAGGGCCCAAGCGTAACCAATCCACATGCCTGATTTACTGTGGGGCCTCATAAAAAGACCTCAAAGCGCCTACAGACTAAATTCCTATACGGTCTCACTTCACTGTTGGCCCTATATGCCTTTACACCTAAGTCTGAGTTGTGGCTACAAGTGAAGGCATTATTATTATTATTAAATACTTTATTGCACTTCACTTAAAAGTATGTACAAAGGCGAACTTCGGCTTTTTCTACCAGCTAACCTTTGGGAGAGTGAGACAGTATAAATATATGGGGTGCAATTCTAACCAATAAACTACATAAATAGTATGTATACATAGACTACATAAATACTGATCAATATATACGTACATTCGTTGCTGTTCGGTCATGCCGTCGCGAGTCTCTTGCCATCGCTCTGGTACTCCAGCAGGGCAAAAGCCCTACGCATGATGTCGTCCCACAGTCGTTCAAATTGTGCTAAATTTCGATCCGAAATACTGCAGCATGAGGATGGGTTTGTGAGCTCGACAGTACCTATTAATTATTATTACCGCGTATTATTAGGCGCACTTATGAGTACTTGTAAAAGGCACTTGAGTACGCTCAGCTGATAGTGAAGCATACACGTGTAGCTAGGTTATCTGTTATCAATGCAAATCGATTCTACCAGAGCCCCATCGGAAGCTTGTAAGGATATCGAGCGAAGACTCTAGCTAGCTAAATGTTAAGTGTTTCAATAGTTTTAAGGAACTGTGTGAATACAAATGTTGGCATAATGTCAACAAATAAATTATGAATTAAGAAAATAAATATTAAACAAAATAAACTACATACTAACAAAACTAAAATTGGCGTAGTGTGTCGAAGACATTTGATGTTTTCCCCCGTTAAATGTCTGACCCTTTAAACATAATATTCTCAAATCAAAGGGTCACCCGTCGCCAAACCGAATTTTTCCCAAGCTCACAAGAGAACGCCAGCGCCTCCTCGGACCACGGACCTATCGTTTCAACATTTCATTTTATATTTAAATGTATTGAATTTTATATCATGAGAAGACAAATTTCTAAGCATTCCATGGATTCACTGTGCGGGTGCTATCATGTGTGAGATGAGAAAAATGATGCCTCGGGATTGCGACCGACAATAGGCTGGTTTGAAAAAAAGGCCTTTTTTTATTTTATTGCGCGATAATACGCTAACCATCCACCATTCCACTCCTCTCCCTATTCCAACCAAATACTGTATGATTCAGTTAATGCCGTCTTCTTTCAGTAAGTGGTGCAAAGATTTTACTGGAACTCCTCTCGCACCAACTTCCACTTTTTCTCCGGGCGAATTACCACCATCAGTCCGTCTACCACCTATTTATTGTTCACGTTGAAAGTATCTGCCATTTGCAATGTTGTCAAATGCCTTTTTTTACTTTCAAGGAAAACTAATATTGTAAGTTTGTCATGGTGATTTTTATATCAAAATAACGCCGCCTATGGCGTTATAGCCTATCTATTTACTAGGGTTTGAAGTGCAATAAAATACATACATACATATCTTCACGCCAGATCCCTTGCGGTGTAGGCAGAGATAATTGAGCGCCATTTGACCCGATCACAACATACCTGTTTTGCTTCGTCGAAATTTATTAACCTCTTCATACATGCCCTTTGGTTACGAAGACTTTTTTATGCACCTTCAGTCACTGTTTTATTTATTTGATCGTGATATGTGAGTCTCGGTCTGCCAGGGCCTCTTTCACCCACAACTTTCGCATTATATACGTTCGTCAATCTTTCTTCGCTCATCCTTTCAACATGCCTGAACCATAGTAGCATGCCTTTTCTTAAAGTATTTAAATAAATAACGAAAACGTTTAATAACTTTAGCTTGGCAAGAGAAGGCTGAATTCTCCAGGAAGGCTCAATTTCAGCAGTGAAGATCTAGGACTCTGTGTTCTAGGAGCTGTGATGATAAACAAGGACGGGATCTTTTGCAATCCTCATCTAACCCCCACCAGAACTTCTTTAGATCATTAGAAATCGAATATTAACTGTAAATGCACATTACAATGAATCGTGATACTGGTATTAGGTTTCGAGACGACATTGGTCAGGTCTGGTAAATTTAGGGATGACACTTGGTGAGTTTTTAATTTATTTTTAGTGCCAGTTACTGTTGCCCCAAAAAAGCAAGACGAAGACCAAGAGCAATGCGACCGATATGTTAGCAACACCAAGACACTAAGCCTAGTCTCGCAAGACTCTTGTTCAGACATTTGTTTTCTAATTTAGCTAAAAATGTTCAGATTTTATTGATTTTATTGGGTTATGATTTAAAGGATTAAACATACATACATAGCCTGATAAACGCATAACTCTTTCTTGCATCGTGGAGAAAAAAAAAATAAAAAAATATTTAGTTAGGCAATCCATCATCTCCGCTGTTGTTAGCGTATCTTATTATATTAAAAGTGCATTTCTTTCGAATATCCCTTCAGTGAAGTTCGCTCTTCTACTAGAGTCGGGACCACCACTCAAGTCTGATAGCCGTGGCGATAGTGTCGCATTTTAGTACCAGTTTTATACTTAACCTTTCGTATTTCATCATTATTTATGCGGTCCATCAAAGTTACGCCGCATAACCGACGCAACGGCCTCACTTCTACCGTATTAACTCTACTCTCATGCGTATTCTGACATATACACGTCTCGCTTTCATACATAAGTGTGCATACCGAGTTGAGTTTTGTCATCAGTGATCCTAGGGCACCGTTAACAATATTTCCCGAGTTCACTCTTCTTTCAACATCCCTATCATACTTTCCACCCGCAGTGAAAACACTGCCCAGATAAATTTCATTTACTTGTTCTAGAGTTTCATCATCAATCTTTATCGTCACGGTTGTCATTCTTCTTCTTTCAAACAATATATAATATAATTGATTATTTTTTTCTTTATGGCAACCCTATATTGGATGAGATAACTTCGAGCCTTGTACTTATTTTATATTGTAAAGTTGTAATCGTATTTTGAACCGGTCTAAAGTATCCAGTTTATTTTTCTAATAAATAAAATCTAAGGAGTAGATACTTTGATCACACATACTCAACATTTGAGTACGTAAAAGTGTATACCATCATCACAACACCTAGACCTCCACTATTGGAGATAGTAACTCTCGTTTCAAGTGGTGTTATTATATAAATATCACCATGGCAAGTTTACAATATTAGTTCTCCTTGAAAGTAAAAATGGGCATTTGACATCATTGCAAATGGCACATATTTCTATGAAAACAATAAATAGATGGTGGTCTACCGGGGCGGGGAAGTATCCACCATTCGTGCCGATAAACCCAGTTAAGTGTGTTTTACATGTTTCGGGATCAGGCTCGAATTGCCGTTATGCCCAGTCAAGGCGACATAGTGTGAGGGTGATGTTAGTCATGAGTGTCTGATTTCAAGTACTGTTCCGATGTAATCGATTTTTTTTTTGTTCTGACAAAGTTGTACGTATTGATGAATAAAACCAACAGTGACAGCAACAAAACATACATTGATTTTTACTTACAACTAAGACACAAAACAGATACTGCACCAATTACAGGCAACCACCAAATGCTATTACAGTATCCATTAATTCGGCCTTTGAGTAGCCAAAATAAAAACACAATACAATTACAACAATAACTAAGTAAATGTAAGCAAAAATTACAACACAATACAACATGATGCAACCACAATCAAGCAACACAATTCCAAAGATCAAATTTGGTTAAACAGCAGGTCAATTTACAGTCCTAGCCAGGATCCGCTCCAGTGACAATACATTGCGTTAAGCCGTTAATGTCAGATTTTTATGAGCAATTAGTTGATTCCTACTCCATCCACTCCATCCTCAGGCCGGGTCTGAGCATCAGAATAGTTCTGGAATGCAAGAGCCCGCTGATTCTCCGGTAGTTGATGTTTTAGCTTAACACAGGTAGAAAAGGAAGGACTCACCAGGATTGGCAGCTCGCCGGTTTTCGAATATATTAAGTTTCGGTAGAAGAAGAACCTGTCGTTTGGTCTTCTCAGACCCCCCCGCAGGGGGGAGTGGGGAATCTGTGTCAAGGTATTTGCCTTCTTACAGAGGTTGCGTTCGCTTTCCGTAACTACGGACAGGGTATGGAGTGACCATTAAACCGCGTTTACGACTCTGTGATTGGTAGCAGGTGTCGAGCGTAACATTGTCTGGCGTCCGGTATTTTTATTGTCAAAAAATATATTCGTTTATTAAGTGTTGATATGTCGATTCGCCGTTTGTTGCCTAGAGGCAGATTAATTATAAATTCAAGATTAACTTCGAATTAGCGTTTGGCATACCCGTCCGTCCCTATTCTATCACAATACTCCCATTAAATTAAAATCGATAAACTTCTCCTTGTCGTTAATAACTTCCACAACTTTTGCCAACTTTTAATACAATTTCTTGGGTACCTATTTATTTAATTCCTTATTCAATACAATTCATATATTCACCTTAAGATACATTAAGGGTGAGTTGCACCAAAATGAAACTTAAATTTACGACTTTTGTTTATAGCGCGTGATTTTGTATGCTCTTACGTTATTTTATTTATTTAAAATCTTTATTGTAATTTACAATCGGCGAACATAATGCCGTAAGGCATTCTCTGACCGCTGACTTGGGACAAATGAGATTTCTTTGTTAGATCGAGGATAGTGAAAATGATATTTAGAAAATATTTTTATTCCAATAAATATCATAAAAGTAAGCAATTCATATATAAACATACATATACTTAAATACTATATACATAACATTAATACATACACATATACATAACATATATATACGTTAGACTAATTAATGATTCTATTGATAGAAACAAACAACTTTTCCTAACAAACCATAACTAAGATGATTAACCATAACTAAGAAATCGTGTCCACGCCGCCAGGGTCGTATAACCTTTAATGGTTACCCCATGCCCTGTAAGTAGGTAAATATAAAACAAAAAAGAATGACACAGACTCCCCACTCCCCCCTGCGAGTGTGTGAGAAGACCAGTCAGCAGCGGTTCGTCTTTGCAACGCTCACCACTAGATTAATGTGCGTCAGTAAAACTAGGTCTAGTTTGCTGATTCCGCGTATAATATCCTCGTACCGTATCTTCTCCTTTTGTTTACCTTGACCGCCTCCGTGGTCTAGTGGTAACAAACGTTGCCGTGAACTCGGGAGGTCGTGGGTTCGATTCCCACCGGGGGCAAGTTGTACATTGTATAATTTGTCTCGGTCTGGGTGTTTATATGTACAATATGTATATATTTACAAAAAAAAAGTATAAATTAAATTAAATATATTTTATTTCAGGCATTTAAAAACCCATAATTAATTTAAACAATAATTAAATAACAATAATTATAATATGTAGTTTATCAACTATTTAGTTTCCGTAACACAAGCCTCGTAGCTTACCACGGAAAGTAGATGGCGCTGTGTGACCTGTCTGGAAATATTTATTTATTATTTATTTGTTTAACTATAAGTTCGGAAGTTGTACCACACATCTATATGCAGTAGGTAGCTAATCTCGGAGTGTCGATCTTGATTTAGATACTTGAAAAGGCTTTATAAGACGTCGACGAAAGAAATAAATTAAGATAAAGAACACTTGGTGTGACGTAATGAGAAAGAGTGTACTTTATTGGCGAAAGGGGTCTATCCTGTAACTTTATATGTATACTCGTCGCATAAAGTCTGGCTAATTAATATATAATACATTATTGCCATAAGCAAGTGTATTGTTACTTAATATAAGATCGTGGCTGTAAAGAGGCCGTGTCAACTAAATATAAATTCGTGGCTGTAAAAGGGCCGAGTCAGCTTACAATCTAACAATAATAATAAATATCAAATCTTAATACTAGTTCGTGGCTGTATACGGGCCGTGTCACCTTACAATGTAAATAATAATAATGACCGCCTCCGTGGTATAGTGGTAACAAACGTTGCCGTGAACTCGGGAGGTCGTGGGTTCGATTCCCACCGGGGGCAAGTTGTACATTGTATAATTTGTCTCAGTCTGGGGCTAATATGTATATATTTACAAAAAAATAATAATATATAATATGTAGTTTATCAACCATCTAGTTTCCGTAACACCAGCCTCGTAGCTTACCACGGAAATTAGATGGCGCTGTGTGACCTGTCTTGAAATATTTATTTTATTTAAGTTGGTATTAGTGGAATCGGGACCGACTGCTTAACGTGCTCTCCAAAGCATACTTAAACTTACTAAATACTATAAAATAAATGTAACATCATGACCGTATCCAAGGATATCTCCGAACTCTCCACTTTGCACAACTTACTGAAAGAATTGGGCCTAAGCAAGTCTGCCGTCAATACATTTATGGAAAGAGATTCCAAGACGGCATTAACTGAATCATACAGTATTTGGTTAGGACAGGAAGTGGAGTGGAATGGTGGATGGTAAGCGTATTATCGCGCAATATATATACAATATCTTCCGTGAGTGAGTAAATCTATGACAAATGTACGTAAGAAAAGTGTATTTCTCGTTGGTCCATGCCGGGGCAGTTTGAGCGACCTTTGTAGAATATTATGGAAAGCGTTCTTACAACCGAGGCACCACCGCGCGAAGTAAGTGAGGTGATGTATGTATGTGTGAGGTAAAGTACATTAAAAACCCGGTCCTTGCATTTAAGGCAAAGTAAAAAAATACATTAAGAAATAACGTCTTGGGAATAAAATTTTATGTGTTTTATACAAAGGAAGGCACTCACTCTGTCTTCTTGACTAATGAACTATTTCATTTTATACAAATTATTCAACATTAAAAATAATTTATACCGTATGTAATTGTCAAAAATATCAATATTTATTTAAGCTTCAGGTGTCATTTTTATTTATTTATTATTTATTTAACACTTTAATGTACAAAGACAAAGGCGGGCTTTAATGCCGCGAGACATTCTATCATAGCCAACCATTGGGACAACTTTAAACACTTAAATGAAAAAATAGGTGTACACATATTAAAATAGAAATTATGAATTATATTTTATAACTACATATAAATTTATACATAAATAATAATACATAAATAATAATTATATATACATAGATAATATACTAATAATATACTTACAACCGTTGAGATAAGAAATAAGAATAAACCATTCTCTTGAATGCAAATCTAGTAGATGCTTGTCTTATATTTTGTGGTAGATTATTTCACAGATTTGTGGCAACAACAATGAATTTCAATGAATTTGAAACAAAACTAGAATTATGGGGTCATTAGTAGAACTACTACCTACTTGTTTTTTTTTTTTTATTTAAAATATAATTATCCGAAAAACAAATCTCTACTGCATGGTAAATCGCGTCTGAAAATCGCGATATCTATAAATACCTAAAGGCAAGGGAGTGTTATTATTAATTGTTATTGGCCCACATCCGAGAGACGAAATAAAAAGATAAATAATTTAGAGATCATTGACCTCACGCTACCTACTCAATTAGGCTCAGTATGAGTGGCGATATTTTTAGGATAACTTCTCTGCACCGTAACTTAAGATTTTATTACTGAATAATTATAATAAAAACAACGTTGTTCTTTATTTTTATTCTAGATTATAATATAAAAATATTAGCTGTTTAATAAATTCCACGCAGTATAGCTTTATTCTTATATTATATCCTCGCCAACTCGTCTGGCCAGCGTGGCGAGTGTAGGCCAAATTCTCCAGATATATGTTCTGGAAGGCTCATCTCCAACAGTGGAGGTCTAGGGGCTGTAATGATGATAATGATAGCTTTATTTGTATTTTAGTACAAGTAAAAACGTTTTGAAGTGTAGTTCTATTGTCATCCAAAGAACTGTATCTAAAAGAGGAAAGTAAAAATGTTTCCCCTTACATTTTCATGCTAAATGAAGCAGCAGGCTTACTCTAATAAACGTAAGAACTGCGAAACAGTAGCTTTTCTCCACAAAGCACGGAATCCACGCGCCGCCCGCTACAGGGGAGTGGGCAGCGCGCGGTTATTCTGTGCTCTGTGCTTTTCTCTTACCACTTTGTGCTTGGTCTTATTTTCAAGACAAAAGTAGTGTAAAAAAGTGTGTGTAAAAGGAGTATATCGCCTTGCTTTGAATCAACAATTTTGACTATGACTTATATTATTAGTTTATTTATCATAATATTATTTATTTATTCTATTCCCATTTGTTAAACATATATGTAAACTGTACATTTAGTGTTCCTTCCGATCTACTACATCTCTGCGACCCGTGACTCACCCAACATAAGGCATCAGCTGAAAATCAGCGCTGCAGCCTCGGCTGTAGCATATGCTGAGCTGACCACCTATTTATCGCCACACCTGTATGTATGTTTCGGTATATAGAATAGGCTTACATTTATACATTTAGATTTATTCCTTGCATTTTTTTTCTTTCTATTATGCTGCGCCAGCTTGGCATCACCTTCTGGCCAAAACCAACAGGGACAAGATCCAAAATCAGCAAACATATCGCTATCCAGAGCGCCGTGTTTCGTGCGAAATTCTTTAATTGCAAGAGATCTGGAGATGCCTACTATCGAGGCATTTGTTGTCGGCCTAGCTAAACGTATGTTTTACCGGGCTGACAACGGATCCTACAAGCATCTTCAGGATATCGCTCCTACTTTCGCACTGCCCCCGGAGCGGAGGCCACTTTCTAGAGAGGCGCTCTTGGAGAAGAACTAAAGTAGACAAATCTAGGAAACAAGATTCGTGAGTCACGCGGGTGGTGTTGTAGTAGTAGAAATGAGTGTTGAATAACCGGCGGGTAGTAAGCCGCCGAGATCGTGCCGGAGAAAACGGGAGATTATCCCATCCTCAACCCAGGCCAATTGAACATCCGGGCCTGGATGATTCCGCTGTCTGTCTGTCTGACTCAAAGTAGGGTTATGTGTTAATCAGTCTATGTATGTATGTTCGTTTGTTCCTTTGTGGCACATTGGAGACCAAACGCGTGGTCTGATTTTGATGATTCTCACGTTAATCGATTAGTTTTAATCACGCTAGTTTCACTGAAGATATTTCATTGATAAAATTTCAGTAAGGCAACAACCAGACGCCATATTGTACAATTAAAAATAAAAAAAATATAAAATAAAATCTGCTTACAGTTTCGACCTACCCTGAGACAGCCGCACTCGCCAGAGATTGACCTCTTCGGGTCCGCGGGTCTTAAGGGAAGCCAGTCCGCCGATTACAAGCTGGTTTAAGTTGGTGGCGCAGTTGAGACGAATCCGTATTCGTATAGATTACCATGAACCCAATACTTACAATGAAAATACTTACAATGATTGAAATAGTTTCATATATTATGATTAACTGAAAATCAGCGCTGTGACTCTTAAAGCGTCGCAGCTCAATGCTGATTCCCTATTTGTCACCACACACTTTTGATTTTAAATTTACTTTTTTTGTTAATGTAACAAATAAAATATTTTTCTTTCTTTCTTTCTATATTTTATTATATAGTGGCTTTATCAGTCGGAACACATTAAAAGCCGATACCGACTCAAATCTTTTCAACTCGTTCCGACTGTTAAAGTCTTGAGTCTGACTCAATTGAACAAAGACCTCTTTCGCTTCTTCGACACTCATCAACCTCTTCATACATGCCCTTTGGTTTTGATGGCTTTTTAATGCACCTTCAGCTATTGTTTTATTTATTTGATCGTGATAGGTAAGTCTTGGTCTGCCAGGACCTCTTTTACCCACAACTTTCGCATTATACATCTGGTTCGTCAATCTCTCTTCATTCATTCTTTCAACATGTCCGCCTCCATCGGAGCATGCCTTTCCTTATTTTTGTCCCTATGCTTTCTATAGTGTAGGTATTTTTTAAAGTATTTCGTCATTACGTATGCGGTCCGTCAAAGTGACGCCGCATATCCGACTCACGACCTCATTTATTTATTTTATAATTTTTTTTTTTTTTTTTTTTTTTTTATTTTTTTTTTTTTTATTTTTTTTTATTTTTTTTATTGGAAAACAGACAGTACTTAATAACTAATTACAAAATCAAGTATATATCTACAGACCATTAATATGTTTTCACATATAGGAAACTATGAAAGAAAGCTAAAATTTAGATATCTAATAAAGAAAGAAAATAATAAGGAAATAAAATAAGTATGAATAACAGTTTAAGTAGTTTCGGAAACACTCAAAGAAACTCTGTCAAACCAATGTTTTGACAGAGTATTCTTAAAAGTAGCTGTAGTTCAATTAAATAGATCCAACTCGGAAAAGTCAACCAGTTTATTAAATTCATTAGCTGCACGGCAGCAAAACGAATTACCTCTATACCTAGATGCACTAGTTGGTACTGATAAGCATGTTGGCTTTCTTAAGGGTTTAACTGGAGCACACAAATTAATTCTAGATAGAAGCTGCGGAGAATCAATCTTAGTTTGAGCTATATTTACTAGAAATAGTATGTCTGCTATCTTACGTCTCTCAAACAGCGGCAGAATATGATGTCTTTTACACCTTGCTTCGTAGTTGCTATCGTATCGCTTACACATTATACTGCATTAACTCTACTCTCATGCGTATTCTGATATATCCACGTCTGTTAAAGTCACTATTTAATATTCGTAAAATATATAAAATTAATTCAATGATGCATTTAAGCGGTTATGATACTTTTTGACGACGGAACCCATGGGCTTGTATTTTTATTTTGTTTGTTTTATTTCTATTCAGTTTTATGCAATCGGGCTTTTTCTCTATTCCGCAACCGAACCACACCCACGGCCCAAAATATGCACCCCCATACCGAAGCCACTATCCCTACGCGTACATATAAATTTAGAGACTCATACATCTGTCGTACGCTGAAGATGTGGAATGCTCTTCCCCAGTTTGTTTCCTCGTTCCTATCAACTGGAGTACTTCAATCGAAGTGTGGAAATGTATCTGGATAAAAAAGAAGGGACGAGAAATTGTCCAACAGTTTTGTATTTGCCAGGTTAAGAGTGGTTTTCTATTTTTCCGCAAAAAATACCTCTGCATTTTTACTCGTAACAATTTTTATTGCGACGCAAAACCAATTCAGATTGTTTTAAACGAAAAATTCAAAGTGTATATTTTATTTTTTGACGTCCTGTTTTTATTACTGATGGAAGAGGAAAGACAATAAAGTGGGATGAGTAGGTACTTGTAAAATAGTGAAATTACTTATTTATTATTTGGAAAATTTACAGCCATTGCAATTAAATATACAATATAAGTAGGATTCTATAAGCCAATTACAAATCACACATATAGATGTATCTGTAGCCAACACTATGCCGGATTGACTGGGCATGACGGCAATTCAAGCCTGATCCCGCAACGTGTGGATACACTTTTATCGGCACGAACGGTTGGTACTTCCCGGCAGACTGGGCAAATTACCATTATCAGTCCACATACCACCTATTTGTTGTTCTCGTTTGCAATAATGTCAAATGCCAATTTTTTTTTTCAATTAGAACTAATATTGTAAGCTTGCCATGGTGATATTTAATAAAATAAAAACCGCTTGAAACAATACTTACCTAAAATATGTACATTTACGGAACGTGCTTCCAAAACGAATCATTAATGGAATCATCCAGCAAACCGCTATTTAAAAATCTGGTTTACTTTCATTACCTAAAGAGCTCCTCACAACGTATATAAGTATGTATTATATGTAGTATATAGTAGCCAATATGGTGTGTAGTATATGTATTATTGTGTACATATTTGTATGTATGTATGTGTATTTATTTTAATATCTATGGTATGTAAGATTAAAAAAAAATATTTGGCAACGTATCTTACAATCGTTTGCACCTAGCCTCATGACTGTAATGTTCTGTATTGTCCCAAAGTTTGGCTGCCCTTTGTACATAGTGCAATAAAGAATTAAATAAATAAATAAATCATACAGTATTTGGTTGGTTAGGGAGAGGAGCAAATTGGTGGATGGTGAACGTCTTGTAAAGCAGACTATAGTCGCAAGCCCGACACATGTGTTCCTCTCTCTTTCCCACATACAATGGAGCCTGCACTGTTTTAGTTTAAGAAATAAAGAAAGAAAGAAATAAAAATATTTATTTGCTCACAACAGCTAATACAATAATAGAAACGTAAAAAATATATATATAAAATTACCAACAAATAAACAAAAAATAGACAAGATAAATACATAAAAAATAAATGACTGAGCTGCTGCGACAAACAGGCACTCAGGTCAGCATAGGCTACAACATTTCTGCTGCAGCGCTGATGCGACAGTTTGTCTAAATTTTTCTTTTAACCATTATCGACACATGTAAAAAACTACAATGTAATAACCAAAAAAGTAAGAACTGTCAACATAATATAACTACATATTTTATAATAACATACATAAATTATTTATATAATAAATATAATTTTAAAAACAATAATAAAACAGTAAAAAACTAAACTATAAGATACATATATACATACCCGCACATACATAAGTTATTCCAAATCTTCGCAGTTTGGTCATATCAATCTAAATAGTTGGACACAAAACATCAACGCTTTGAAGCCTCGAGCGATTGTGTTAAACGAGTTACTCACCGCCTTTCTACAAATCCATTACGACTAATTATAATGAGAGACAACTTTCAAATGTCATTATCCAATCGTCGCCGCTCGTAACCCAAAAGCGATCTAGTTTCATAGTCTTGTTTATAAGGAGACAGCACCTTATTTAATTGAATTTAATGCATTCCGCAACCGAACCACACGCACAGGACAAAATATGCACCCACATACCGTAGTCACCATCCCTTTGCGTACCTATAAATTTGGACATCTGTCGCACAATAAAAATGTGGAATGCTCTTCAAGCCTCTGTGTTTCCACTTTCCTATAACATGGAGTCCTTCAAGCGAAGTGTGAAAAGGCATCTAGTCAAGCCGGCATAGTGTTAGGGACTGATGTCGGATATAAGTGTCCGATTCCAGTTGCTAACATTTATGGAACATGCGCGCCACTTACGATCAGGAGTTCTAGTATAAAAAATAAAAAAAACTATTTTAACTGGTTTTGGAGAGAAAACTTGCTTTTTAATAATAATAATAATATTATCAACTAATATTTTTTAAAATCCAACAAAGTCGCGGTTACAACCAACACCACCATTCACGTGCCTCAAATAGCTCGTTAAGCCGTCGGTCCCGGTTTCACTAATACCAACTTGTGGAATCGTTAATAAATTGCCCTGAGACCAGGAGATGCCTACAATTGTGGAGTTTGTCGTCTCGGGCCGACAGGGACACTTCAAGCATCTCCAGAATATCGCCACGTCTTGCGCACGGCCCCCCACTTCCTAGTGAATTGCGCCTGGAAGAGACCTGAAGTAGTCGAAGTTAGACCCCCTGGGTTCGTGAGCCACACGGACGCTTTTATACCAGTGACGGTGCCCAGCACCAAAAGTACATAAATCACCAACGGGTTATTATTTTTATTTATTTATTTAAAAACTTTATTGCACTATGTACAAAGGGCGGGCTTAATGCCGCTAGGCATTCTCTAGCAGCCAACCTTTAGGACAATACAGAGAATTTTGATTAAGAGGTAAATATGAAACTTAATTATTATAGAAAAATAAAATAAAAACTTATTCTATGATATCATAATACATATTAATATATATACAAATATCTACACAATAATACATATACTACACACTATACATATTTACACATAAATATACTACATACAATATATCTTACATACGCTGTTGGGAGCTGTTTAAGTAATGTGAATATACCATTTTCTTAAAGAGTGATCTATTGCCGCTCGTCGACGTTTCCAGCGCACCAAACTCGAGAAATATCACAAATAAATTAAATATTATTTAAATGTATTTATTTACATTAATAAATATTTTTGTGTCCCGACCAGGAATCGAACCCGGTACCTGCGAGTCTAAATCCACGGACTTAACCGCTAAGCCACGGAGGCAGTTCTTATACTGTCAGAATCACTACACGCTCTAACACTTTTTGTTGTATACTATCACGACACGTGACCTTGCGCCCACTTCATAGAATCAGACGCTCATGACTGTCATTACATTAGTTTAACGGTATAACGATTCAAAAATTTATCAGTTAACCATTTTATATTAAAATATCCATTATAGTTTTTAAACTGCGGTCGTAATGATACAACTAGAGGTAGGATCGCTTGGCCTACTTATAGCCTATCCCCGCCATCGCGTAACAGCCTCGAATAGACCTAGTCAGTTGAATTTAAAGGCTTGACAGAATCGTGCGCGCGCGCAACTTCGCAATATAAATGTGTTACACTTGTTTACATTCGATTTTAACCAATTTTTAATACAAAGTGCTTCAGTAAATACTGCTAACTGCATACAAATGTATATGTGTAAAGAATTTGTGTATTTTAAAGATGAAATTTTTGGCTAAAACTTGGTCAGCTGTTTTGACCGTATTAACAACTATCCAGCGATGTTATTTGGCATTAATCAACTCGTTGTTAACGGTGAGTCGTTGCTGTCATTTTGTGTCAAAAATATAAATTAAATTCAATCAGAAAATCAAATTAAATTCGATCAGACGCGATTTAGCTGACCTGACTTTTCTAATTAAGATTGCCAGAGGTATCATTGACTGTCCAGAATTGTTATATATGATTGGTCTTAGGATCAGTCCGTTGCTTGCGTACTTCAGACCTACTATGCGTACCTCATGCTATGAGCAGATTATAGGCAGAATAGTTATATACCTAGAGAAGTATCGTTGTTTAATTTACTAAGTCACAATTTAGACATTGACTTATTTTGTGATAGTATTATATATATATATATATATATATATATATATATATATATATATATATTATAATATATATATATATATTATATATATATATATATATATATATATATATATATATTATAATATATATATATATATATTATATATTATATATATATATATTAGCAAAATAATTTCTAATTTTGTAACTTTAAATGTATAAATAATAATTTTTAGTTTAGTTTTTATTACTTTCGGTTTTTCTTGTTATAACTTGTATTTTTGTTATGTGTGGTAACTTTTAATTAGCTTGTAGTCATTAACATAGTCTTTTATTTATTGTATTAGCTGTAAGTTACCCAAATAAAATAAAATAAAAGCGGTATTAGAATATACATATTTTTGTTTTACTAAATAATAAAAAAGCATATTGTAAAGCCGGCATAGTGTTAGAGGTCTAATGTTAAAATGACAATAATTATAATATAATAACAAAAGCTGGTGTGGTTTTACAAGTCTGTTGTGTTGGAACATCTTTTGTGCTGTTATTTGACCGCCTCCGTGGTCTAGGGGTAACAGGGGGGCAAGTTGTACATTGTATAATTTGTCTCGGTCTGGGTGTTTATATGTATAATATGTATATATTTACAAAAAAAAAGTATAATATGTAGTTTATCAACCATCTAGTTTCTGTAACACAAGCCTCGTTGCTTACCACGGAAATTAGATGGCGCTGTGTGTCCTGTCTGAAAATATTTATTTATTTATTATTTATGTTGCTTTTTTATTATCATACCTTTTCTTTGGAGCTGGTTATCTGAGGCTATGACTATTAGTCAATATGTATATGAAAATATTAGTCATTATATAGGTCTACAGAAAAGACCACAGTCTATCTCTTAAGAATAAAATACTATATCCATTTTAATACTTTAAATACTTTAAAACAAGATTAAGAGCATAAAATTAGTTTAAAGACAATCACAGGATAAACAAAATAAATAAGCAAATATAAGTAACTTAATATAGATAAATACACAAATAAGATATGACAACCACATTCGAGTGTTGCAAAACTAGGATCAAGAAACTACACCTTCCCTGATCAATCTGGTTTCTGTGCATGACAGAATTATCTAGTGCAGAAATCAGTTCTGTTAGCCTGTCCTAGCTCAATGTATTAAAAATAAATAAATGATATAATTTCCTAGTTTGTAATTTATGTATATAGGATGTAAAAAATTGGTGTCAATAAATATTTTTTATTATTTATTTTTATTTTACTTTAAAAATGGGCATTTACAAATCGGTAATTATTATTAATCCTTATCATTTTAATAACGTTAGTTGGCTTGAGCATTTCATGAAGAACATATTTTTGACACAAAATAACCGCAATGACTTACCATTAATAACATTAAGTTAAATCTAGTTATATGCTTATATAATCGCGGCCGTTTCAAAGTGTTGTGTATTTGTGTTTACCTACAAGTGTTTACGTAAAAAAATGTGCTAAACAAAATGTAAGTATATATGTGTTGTGATGTGTAAAAATGATAGCCGGTGAGGAAGCGAGCATTGAGCTTGTGACACGCTGGTTGTACAAGGACAATGATGAAGATGAACTATCAGGTACTTATTTATACTAAAATTTAACTACATTAAGTCTTGTTTCAAGCGGTGTTATTTCAATATAAATATCACCATGGCTTACAATATTAGTTCTCCTTTGACATGATTGCAAATGGCAAATACTTTTAACGTTCGTGCAGATAAACCTAGTAAGGTGTTTCCACGCGTTACGGAATCAGGCTCGAATTGCAGTCATGCCCAGTTATGCCAGCATAGTGTTAAGGACTGACGTAAGTCATGGGTGTCTGATTTTAGTTGCTAACATTCATGGACCTCTCGCTACTTACCAGTCACATGTCGTCATATATTTAAAAATAAAAAAATGTCATAGATTTCCATTGTTGGATATGGGCCTTTCAACATTTATTTCTGAGGATTTGGCCTACACTTAGTGTTGCCCAAAGCAAGAACAAGACTGGACAGTTAAAGTCAACTGGACACAATTTTTTTTTTAATGATAATTCTCGAGTTTGTTACGCTAGAGACATCGACGAGCTTGCCACTTGTCATGATTGGCCTATAGTTCATTCATTTCATTACAGCCCCTAGAACACAGCGTCCAAGACCTTCACTGCTGGAGATGGGCCTATAACATATATATGGAGAATTTGGCTACACTCGCCACGCTGGCCAGATGGCTTTTGCGAGGATATGATGTCAATTTTTTTTTTGACAATTTATTACCGATTCCACAAGGTGGTATTAATGGAACCGGGACCGACGGCTTAACGTGCTCTCCGAGGCACGGGGACGGTGGTGTTGTAAATCTATGACAAATGTACGTTAGAAAAGTGTATTTCTCATTGGTACATGCCGGGATTTGAACCGACCTTTGTAGGATTTAAGGAACGCGTTCTTACAACCGAGCCACCACCGCTCGTAAATTAATATTGCTCGTAATATTGGCCTATAGTAAAGTTGGCTAAATGTGAATCTGCTTCTTTAGCGTGGTTTCTGACCACCCCGGAAGGGAAACGGTCGTGATGATACTATACTGCCTTTTTAGGCTTTCGTCAATTTTCGGATAGCTAAAGTTACTATTATTTATTTGTTTATTTAAAAACTTTATTGCACTATGTACAAGAGGCGGGCTTAATGCCGCTAGGCATTCTCTAGCAACCAACCTTTGGGACAATGAAACGATTTGTGTTGTGAGGTAGGTGCAACCATTAAATAGATTAAATGGTAATTCAAATTAAATCTAAGTATTATATCTATATAGACAAATACATACTAATATGTAAACAATACTACATTTACTACATACTATATATATATATATATATATATATATATATATATATACATTATACACTACATATAATACCTACTTACACTGTGAGGAACTGTTTCAATAATGTGAGTATATCATCTCACGAGTACACACGATTTAAATTTTTAATAAACGATTATTTTACATGAATGGATAGTAACGTATACAATTACTCGTAGAGCACTAAGTCAATGACCTGAAACTTCTAGGAACGACTTGAAATAGAATTACGAGTGACCTTGATATATGACCGGGCATTCTCTGTCTTTATGAAGTTATGTCTCTTGATCAGCTGCAATAGCTACCCTAGAAACAATACGGGGTAACTTTGGATTTTTTATTTTATTAACTCGTCGTGTGACCTTGCGTCCGCCTGATGGTAAGTGTCGCGCAAGGTCAATGAATGTAAGCAATGGGGTGTATCAGGCAAAGCTTTTTGTAGATGTCGCTAGCGGCAATGGTACCTTGTTTATTTATTTAAAACTTTATTGCACTATGTACAAAGGGCGGGCTTAATGCCGCTAGGCATACCTGTAGCAGCCAACCTTTGGGACATGAGGCTAGGTGCAAACGATTGTAAGAAACGTTGCCTAATAAATTCATTTAATCATACATACACTAGATATTAAAATAAATACACATACATACAAATATGTACACAATAATACATATACTACACACTATATTGGCTACTATATACTACATACAATACATACTTATATACGTTGTGAGGAGCACCTATGACAAATCATTTTTTAAATTTATTTGTAGTGTTACATTTTTATAACAGAAAAATGAATTTTAACTTAACGTTACCTACCTTAAAAGACGAATTAAGTAAGCGAACACCGTCTTTAAAATAATAAGGTTGAATTAATAGAACGGCAATTTTGAGATCACCATATCTTTGCTTTCGTTTGGAAATCTCGATTTGTACACTTAAAAGCTGCTCACTTCTGCATAATATCCAGAAAATAATAAATTTCGTAATAAAAATACAAGTTTTCTATGCAACTGACAGTTATATTAGGTACCATCTATCATGCGCCATCTATCGTGATAAAAAGTTAGTGACACACCCCATTGGATTACTGGGTTTATCGGCACAAACGGTGGATACTTCCCTGCCCCGACAGACTAGGCGAATTACCACTATCAGTCCGCCTACCACCTATTTGTTGTTCTCGTTGAAAATATGTGCCATTTGCAAGTACGATCACATTTCGCCATTCCGTGACAAACTAAAGTGGTTGCCTATACGCCATCGCAGGAACCGTAGGATTCTCTGCATGTTGTACTCAGTATTAAATGAGCCTAATACACCGGAATATTTAAAAGAGAAATTTAATTTCCTTGGTGCCACTCATGACAGAACTTTACGTTCTTCTTCTAACTCCACGCTCTCCTTCCCCACACATCACACCGCATTCGTTTCCAAGTCGTTTGCGGTGGTGGCTGTGCATCTTTGGAACCAGTTACCGGTGGACATCCGTCAAGCTCCAAATAGAACACTATTTAAGAAACTGGTCTATGCGCACTATTTAAATTTACCATAAGCTTAATACAGTCTCTGCTATAATTATTTCTCTCATTATAGTCATCATATAGTAGGTATATTATATTTATGTATATTCATAGAACGTATGTATGTAGTTTTATTTGTATTTATTTGTGTATGTATTAGTATGTAAATAAGTATTTATTCACTAGTATATACTGAAGTCTAATATTTTTCTATTAGTTTTGATAGCACCTGCCTTATCTCGTTGTAACTGCTTTAGTTGTCCCAAAGGTTTGACCAGTATAGAATGTCTAGCGGCATTAGGTCCGCCTTTGTACTTTGTGCAATAAAGTTTATAATAAATAAATAAATAAATAAATAAAGTAAATATTTCCAGACAGGTCACACAGCGCCATCTAATTTCCGTGGTAAGCTACGAGGCTTGTGTTACGGAAACTAGATGGTTGATAAACTACATATAATACTTTTTTTTTTGTAAATATATACATATAAACACCCAGACCGAGACAAATTATACAATGTACAACTTGCCCCCGGTGGGAATCGAACTCACGACCTCTCGAGTTCACGGCAACGTTTGTTACCACTAGACCAGGGAGGCGGTCAATAAAATAGATGTTAAATGCCAAATATGATCTTACGTTAGATTAATATGTTATTCTATTGATAGAAACAAACAAAGCGGTGGTGGCTCGGTTGTAAGAATGTTTTCCTTAACAATCTTAAAAGGTGGGTTGAACCCCGGCATGTGCCAATGAGAAATACATTTTTTTTACGTTTGACACAAATTTACAACACCACCGCTCCCGTGCCTCGGAAAGCACGTTAAGCCGTTCGGTCCACTAATACCAACTTGTGGAATGTGGGGTGCACTTGGGGGTGGTCAGAAACCACGCTTACAAATAAGCGGATTCACATTTAGCCAATTTTACTATACGCCAATCATGACAAGTGGCAAGCTCGTCGATGTCTCCAGCGTACCAAACTCGAGAAATATCACAAATAAATTAAATATTAATTAAATGTATTTATTTACATTAATAAATATTGTGTCACGACCAGAAATATATAAGTGGGTATATACAATACATATATAAATTACTATATAAACTACATATACAACATACATACATATAAGTACTACACTACAATACAACATCTTTGGACGATACAGGACTTTATTGGGATTTCAAAAGGTGAGTGTAAACCAGCTTTTTCAAGATGTCTCTGTTTGGGGCTTGGCGGATATTAAGGGGCAAGCTGTTCCTATGTTTATATATATAGATAATGATTAAATATGCCCGGTCATATTAAACAGGTCTATCAAGGATATAAACTAATTTGTTTCCTAAATCTTAATTATTTAAAAGGCTTTTTAAGATTAAGCCTGTGGAACTGGTGTTGGGAAATATTTTTTAATTTGTCAAGGAAATTACCCCTAATTTCCATTTCAAGAAAAGCTAGGTTAATTTAAGTACAGTCGGAAGCAATGAAAATGGGACACAGGACACGACGGAAAGCCTTACTCGCGCTTTTGCAGAGACGTGTCAAAAGCAAGTTTTTATTTATTTATTTAATTGTATTGTTATTTTAAACTTTGAAACTGGCAACTATAAACTAGATTTCGACAATATTTTGTTATTTATTCATTTACTTAATTATGCCTGTTTACAGTACCTATTATCATAACTGACATTTTTATTATATATATTATTTATATGTCTGTTTACAGCAGCTATAATTTTAAAAAGCGTAATTATTTATTATTATCGGGACCAATAAAACCCGAGACCAGCTCTAATCTTCCCAATCCATATCCCGACTGTTAAAATCGCTATGTAATATAATATACATATAAAATTATTTCAATGGTGTAGTTAAGCGGTTATTAAACTATTTGGTTTTTATTTATTTCTTTTCTGTTTATTTTTACGCAGTCGGGTTTTTTTTATTTTAAATTATGTTTTTGACGTTGGACAAAAGAATCCAAATACCAAGCCACAACAATTGCAAAACATTGTGTGCAATATTCAGCAGTGAAGAGTTTCAGGCTGATGATAATGATTTTAAATTAGTTTTTCCTTGTCCACAGGCAGCTCCTGCAGTTCCCCAGGGGGTCGCGGAGGTCGTCGACCTTCCCTGGCGCATACTCCTGAAGACGAACCTTTGGTAGATGTTGCTGTAAGTACATTTAAATTTTGTTTTTTTAGTATATAACTTATTTGCCAGACGCTCTACTTTAAAATTAAATATATTTTATAAAAACAGATTGTATAAAAATAAAAACTAATATGTATATATATATATATATATTTTATAAGTTAATACTATCTAAATTGTTTAAAAAGATCGGGGCATTGAGAGAGCTATCTCGCTAACGTTTATATGCCTTCGTAAAATGTTAACATTTTTTTTTTTACTATTTTTTATTATTTACATTTGATAAAGGCACAATTCCATTGCTCACGGACACGCCACGCATCTTGACTAAGCTCTGATTTATTATGATTAGTTAGGGACTGATGTCAGTAAGATTGTCTAATTGTAGTTGCTAATGGACCTTGCGCGCCACTTACAGGTGGTCGCAAAAAAAAACCTACTATACTACCCTGCTGGCACTCGTGGTAATTAAAAGTGATTTTATGACCACACAGAAATTGCAGTATAGAGGTATCAAAAAAACAGGTAGTACCATAAAAGTCTAACGTCACGTCGAAATTGGGACTGAATCGAGTTTCTGTTAATTGATTCAGCCTTTGCTCAAGACAAGTGACTCTTTTAATGTGAACGGAGCATGCAATTGTCGAATGATATATAGACGTATAGAATTATTTAAACACCAGTCTAACAATATATTATTTTAAAATATAGTTATTTATTTACATATATATTTAATATTTACATTTTTTATTTAAATTTAAAGTTATTTATTTAGTACACACAGCAGTACCTACATATATTATCACACACATAACATAGTATAATTATAACTTATCTAATATATGTACCAATTAGGTGTTAAGTTATAAAGAGCAAGAGAACCATAAGTAAGTTGATAATGAAAAACAAATCACTTAATCACATGTGACCCTGATGGTAAGTGGCGTGCAAGTAGCAACTGGAATCAGACATTCAGTCTGACTTCAGTCCCTAACACTATGTCGGCTTGACTTAGCATGAAGGCAATTCGAGCCTGATCCCGAAATGTGTAGATACACTATACTGGGTTTATCGGCAAGAACGGTGGATACTTCCCCGCACTGGCAGACTGGGTAAATTACCATTGTCAGCCTACCACCTATTTTACATAAAATAGAAAACAAACTACTTTAACAAATGTATCATCACGACGGTATCCTTTAGGGTGGTCAGAAACCACGCTTTTACAGAAGCACATTTAAACAACTTTACTATAGGCCGATCATTACCAGTGGCAAGCTCGTCGATGTCTCTAACGTGCCAGACTCGTGAAAAATCACAAATAAATGAAATATATAATTGTGTCTTAACCAGGAATCAAGAATAGAGTACTAATTGAGACTAGAGTACTAATATAGACTAGAGTAGTAATGTCAGCTAAATGGGAATCCACTTCTTTAAAAGCGTGGTTTCTGACCACCATGAAAGGTATACGGTCGTAATAATCCATTATCATTATCATCACAGCCCATAGAACACAGAAGAAAATGGGTCTTCTAGAAATTTGTGGAGAATTCGGCCCGCACTCGCCACGCTGGTCAGACGAGAGTCTGATGTCAATTAAAATAACAATTTATTACTATTCTACAAGTTAGTATTAGTGTATTATAATGCCATGTGACTATAATGCCAACTGAGTATATTGCTGACTACTTAATTATACTGCCTCCGTGGTCTAGCGGTTAAGTCCGTGGATTAAGACTTGGAGGTACCGGGTTCGATTTCTGGCCGGGACACAAAAATATTTATTAATATAAATAAATACATTTAATTAATATTTAATTTATTTGTGATATTTCTTTTCCACTTGTCATGATTGGCCTATAGTAAAGTTGGCTTAATGTGAATCCGCTTATAAGCGTGGTTTCTGACCACACCGAAAGGGAAACGGTCGTGATGATACTTTACTTTATTATACGGGCGCAGCTGGGACAAACCGCTAGTACCTACTTATATATGTCCACGGTAAGCAATGAATTTGTCCATTGAATCCGAATTATAATTGACTTATAATAGGTAGAGGTACGTCCTCATTTGAGAACATAAAGTACTCGATTATTCAAGACATTGCAACTTTTATGAGTTAATTGTAGGACTGCTTTTTTACCCTAATTGGCTGAAGTAGAGTTGTTGCGTTATGGGTTTTTGTTGAGTAAAGTGAGAAGGCGTTATTGTACAGTCGAGGAGAGGCGTTGTCTGATACTCAATTCCTCCAGTAGAAATTTGTTGGTCCGGAACTCTGTCCATGATCTATATCTCTGCGGTATACAGAAAAATAGGAAATACAAGTGATCTAACCAGTCGGTTTTAGTGGCATTGAATTATTAATTACACATATAATAACTTTCTTTTGTATCTGCAATCACGGCGGCATAGATTGATAAAGGCCATTGATTGTCATTCCTTCAATTCTTATCACTTATCACTAATGATTTCAAGAAACAAGAAATAGTGACATTACTGACGATCGATCGGACAGTCTGTGTTTAAACTCCGTGTATGTCTAATAAGGACTGAAAAGATTTTGAGGTTATAAATTCGTTTTCGCGGTTATATTTTCTCTATAGTGTTACAAAAACTAATATTTAGTTGGTTGTTGGTGTAAAAGTGTGTAAAAGTGTTGAGCTTTAAGTACTTCGTGAATGTTCGTGTGTCTTCGGAAAACTTCGGCGTAACTGTTAATAAAATATTATACTTATTCCCAATTAAATAAAAAAAAAATAGGTCTTTTATAAATGCATAATATATCTAATACATTTAGTTAAAGGCATATAGAAAATCAGAAAATCAAGGTGAAAATATCTTTATTTACCTATGTAAACTTATTTTAGGTATTTGTGACAGATTATTATTTAAATTATTTTAAATGAATCTCTTCTTAGCAGCAAAGTGGTACAAAGAGTAAGCCTATTAACAAAAATACAGCAGATTAGCAGGATTTTTTAAAAATGAAAAAGGTTTTTTATAATATTGCATTTATTATTACATAAAAATGTACTTTACAAAATAGTGTTATAAAAAATACCCAATCGTTCAAAGCTTAAAAAATTGTCTCAACCAAAGAAGATGGGGCAATTTCCTGTTTTACACATCCGTAGTATGCAGGTCGGCACGTCAAATACGACCATAACTAAATAATTTTAAGACTATAGCCTATAGTGGCGTTTTCTGCGTAGAACCTTAAACTGCGCAAATACGCCAACCTTGGTACCGGTTACGAATTTGCGCCTTTTGGGGTCGAGATGATGGGCCCATGGGGTCCGTCAGCTAGGCGCTTGGCCAAGGAGTTGTCAAAGCGGCTGACAGAAAGGTCTGAAGACAGGAAGGCTGGCAATTATTTACATAGCCTCGCTATACAGAGGGGAAATGTTGCCAGTCTCCTTGGGACTATCTCGGATGGGACGTCTCTAGAGGACATATTTTATTTATTATTATTATTAGCCTGGCGGTTAAGACGGCGGGTGGACCGCGGCTACGTTGACCGGTTCAAATCTCCCCGGATATTGACTTTATTTTTAATTTTAATTTTTAATTTATTTTATAATTGTGTTTAATCTTTGACATTTATATGATTTAATGTGTTTTTTTTTTATTCCATTCGTCATTTATTTATAATTTTTAATGTTATTTTTAAATTGCATAATGTCATACTTAAAAAAACTTGGGTTTTGTATGAGCTCTAGTTACAATAATAATTCAGTCTCAGCCACTGGCCACAGCTTAATTTGTAATGCGGGGTAGGCAGTAGAATGAGCCGGAGCGGCGATGGGGTCCGCAACCCATCACGCATGGCCTAAAAAGCGCGGATTGAGAGCAGATGAGTGCCGTTTTGGCACCTGGAATGTCCGAGGGGGGATGAATGATAAGATGAATGAACTCCTAGATACGATGAATGAAATGAAGTTGGATGTAATTGGCGTGACCGAGACCAAGCGGAGGGGTAGTGAGATGCAGGACTTGCCGGGAGGGGGGATCGCGCTCTGGTCGGGAGTGGGAGATAGCGATCGCGGTAGTCAGGGGGTGGGTATCTTACTATCCGGTCGCTTGGCCGACAGTATGTACGAGTACTGCCTGGAAAGCCCAAGAATACTCTGGGTTCGTCTTAAAATAGGCCTTAAAAAGTTATTTGTGGTCGTGGTGTACGCACCTGTTAGCTCAGCACCACAGCTGGAACTAGAGAATTTTTGGAACCAGGTCAGGACAGTTCTAGATTTGGCAGTTGGGAACGAAAATATAATATTATGTGGCGACTTGAATGGATGGGTGGGGACACGTCGTGCAGATTACGAAACGGTCCTAGGTGATTTTGGAGATAGGAGAGTAAATGATGCAGGTAAACTTATTCTTGACGTGTGTTTAGAAAAGAATATTTTTGTGTCCAACACAATGTTTGCTCACAAAGATATTCACATGTATACAAGAACGATGAATAGTGAAAAGAGTATGATTGATTTAATAATAGTTGATAAAAGACTGCGAACACAGACTCTGGATACCAGGGCGTATCGTGGGCCAGAATTGGGAACAGACCACTACCTAGTAATCACTAGGATTAGTGGCCTGTTCACAAAATGGCGCCACTGGCGATCAGGTGGCAATCTGTCAGCAGTAGAGAGAATAAAGAGTGAAAAGTTACAAGATGATAGTGTGAAAGAGGAGTATATGAAATGCGTCAAAGATAAACTTATCAACTTGAAAGATGTGAGCAAAGACGTAGAAGAGTGTTGGAAGTACCTAAAAAATGGTATAGTAGAATCGGCAAGAGAAGTATGTGGAGTAGCAAAAAAGCGTGCAACCAAGGGTGACGCGTGGTGGGATCAAGAGGTCAAAGATTCGGTAGAAAGAAAGAAGAAAGCTTGGATAGATTACGTTGCTTCGCTGAATATGAATGAAAGTATAAAAAGAGAAAAAAAAAGAGTTGTACCATCGCTGCAAGAATGAGACTAAATCTTTGGTTAAGGAGAAGCGTGAAAGATGTAAGGAAATAGGTGAAAATAGGATGACGAGCAACTTTAAGGAGAACTCCAAACTTTTCTGGAGGGAAGTTCGGAAGGCCAAAGGTTGCTTGTCATCTTATCGAATGAACAGAGTGAAATCAAAAAGCGGTAACATTCTTGCAAACACAAATGAGGTGTTGCAGCGATGGTTTGAATATTTTAGCGAGATGTATGCTAGTGGTACTCCTAACGACGTCACGACGGGTACTTTACCTCCAGAGCTATCCACAACTATAACGTCCACTTTTAAGGAGGAAATAAGTGTGCAAGAATTGCAATCGGCAATTAGAAGCCTGAAATGTGGCAAAGCAGCGGGAAAAGATCGAGTGCTCGCTGAAATGATCAAATACGGAGGTATACCGGTCTGGAATGCTTTCCACCTACTGTGCAACCTTTGCTGGCAGGAGGGAAGAGTACCGGAGGACTGTCGACAATCATAGTTTTTTTAAATAATTTTAACGGGTCTTTACGCGATTTACCTTAGAGACATATTTCTCCCGACGTTTCAGCCAAGTTGCATTGGCCGTGGTCACGGGTCGACTGAAGCTATGCGGTGTAGTCTCGTACATACTGGGCGGCAGATGTAAACCTACCCGTAAAGACCCGTTAAAATTATTTAAAAAAACTATTATGAATATGCGCGAAAGTTTAAAAATGTCGACAATCAGTCATCGTTCCTTTATACAAAGGTAAGGGATCTAGATTGGACTGTGCCAACTACCGAGCCATTAGTTTGATCAGTTTGGCGAGCAAGATGTATGGCAAGATTCTCACGAAACGCTTGCAAGAGAAGACTGAAGGTCTTTTATGGGAGGCACAAGGAGGCTTTAGACCTGGAAGAGGATGCACTGACCAAGTCTTTTCGCTCCGCAATATCACAGAGAAGTTTTTGGCCTTAAACCAGAAGGTTTTCTGTGCTTTTGTGGATTTGGAAAAGGCTTTTGATAGAGTTGTAAGAAAGAAGCTTTGGGACATATTGCCGGAGTATGGAGTGAATGACAAACTGCTACAAGCTATACAGTCCCTGTACAAGGGCTGCAAAGCTTGTGTGCGGGTGGAGGGAGGTATGTCGCCTTGCTTTGAATCCCAAATGGGCGTCAAACAGGGTTGTGTGCTTTCTCCTAGATTATTTACTCTATATCTCGACAAATGCCTAAAAAGAGTGAGAGAGAGTGACTGTGGGATAAAGATGAGTGATCTAGTGGTGAACTGCCTGCTTTATGCAGATGATGCTGTTCTTATGGCATCGTCCGAACAACAACTGCAATCACTAGTCACAAGAATGAAGGAGGGATGTGCAGAAAAAGGACTCCGTTTGAATGCGAGAAAAACCAAGGTACTAGTGTTTGAAAGAAGAAGGATGACAACCGTGACGATAAAGATTAATGATGAAACTCTAGAACAAGTAAATGAAATTATATATCTGGGCAGTGTTTTCACTGCGGATGGGAAGTACGATAGGGACGTTGAAAAAAGAGTGAACGCGGGAAATAGTGTTAACGGTGCCCTGGGGTCACTGATCGGCAGTCGAAATGTCAGTGACAAAGCTCGGCTCGCCATACACAATGCCATGTTGGTACCAACACTGATGTATGGAAGCGAGACGTGGATACGTCAGAATACGCATGAGAGTAGGGTTAATGCAGTAGAAATGCGGTCGTTGCGGCGGATATGTGGCGTCACTTTGGCGGACCGCATACGTAATGTCGAAATACGGAAAAGGGTTGGTATGAAGGAAAGCATAGGGACAAAAATAAGGAAAGGCATGCTACGATGGTTCGGGCATGTTGAAAGGATGAGCGATGAAAGATTGACGAACCAGATATATAATGCGAAAGTTGTAGGTAAAAGAGGCCCTGGCAGACCGAGACTCACATATCACGATCAAATAAATAAAACACTGACTGAAGGTGCATTAAAAAGTCTTCGTAACCAAAGGGCATGTATGAAGAGGTTAATGAATGTCGACGAAGCGAAAAAAGTATGTCGTGATCGTGTCAAATGGCGCTCAATTGACTCTGCCTACCCCGCAAGGGATCTGGCGTGAAGATATGTATGTATGTATGTTTAGTTTATTTTTAATTTTATTATTTAGGTAGCTTTCAATTTATTAATTTATATCTTCGAATAAATTTCATTCTTATTGCAGACTATAGTCGTAGTTTTAGGTGCGGTGACGGCTCGGTTTTAAAAACGCTTTTTTAAATCTTTTTTCTTCCTAATTCTTTCACTTTTCTTAATACTTAATCCTTCAAAGGTCGGTTCAAACCCCCTGGCATGTACCAATATGAAATACATTAATTACATACATTAATAGATTTACAGCAACACCGTCGTATCCGGTTCCACTAATATCAAATGAGTGTATGCCAAATTCCCCAGATATATGTTCTGGAAGGCCCATCTCCAACATTGGAGGTCAAGAAGTGGTGTTCTAGGGGCTGTATTTTTTTTTGGCTTCTTGTCCCATCTTGTTAATATTATTTTTTGCCGGATACAAAGATTTTGCATGAAAACCTGTAAAAGGAAACTATAGCCAAGTACCAAAGTGCTACGCAATATTGTGTTCCGCAATAAATACAATCAATTAAGATTTAATTGACATTATCATGCTGATCAAAAGACAACAGTACTAGAACAGATGTTTATCAATAATAGAGCATAGTTTAAAATAAACGAGGACAAAATAATTTTATACATAATTCAACGAATTTAAAATAATCAGTTGCTTATCTATTCGAAGTCAACAATTAAACAATCCTTCATGTTAAGAACGTCCCCCTCGCTCGACAAACAATACAGGATTTTAAAGATTATTCAAGTCTCAGTGTAGTCTACTAACTCTCTAGGGAATAAAATTATGGATATTTTAGAAATACATATATATTTATTTATTTAATCAAGCAAGTCAACAACATGTTTACAAAATCTTATACAATATACAATCTAGAAGGTATCTTAATAGTTTAGTAAACATGTTACTTACAGACCAGCATTGCCTTAAAAAGGTAGGTAACATCGTTTACCAAAACACAAAAACTAAGTAGTACAATTTAAAAATATAGGCATGACAAAAACAGTAAGCTACAGAAAACAACAAAAATGAATATCGCAAGTACTTACAAATGGAAACAGTATAACCTAAACAAAAATAATTGAATTATATGTATATAATGAGAATCAGTAGAAATTATCAGCTTTACGCAGTGGAAGTTTCAGCGAAAGGAGTTCCAACAAAATCTTACTTAGACATAAAAATATTAAAATAAAATATTAATAAGTAAATAAAAATATTTACAAAATGTTGAAGTAATATACAAACAGTATAAAATAATTGCAATATAAATTAAAAGTACTTAAAAGTAAAAATTAAAATAAATATAAACTAAACCTAATAAAAAATAAACTATAAGTAAAAAATGTCCTCTAGAGACGACCCTTCAGTGATAGTCCCAAGAAGACTGGCAACATTTCTCCTCTGTATAGCGAGGCAGAAATAATTGCCAGCCTTCCTGTCTTCAGACCTTTCTTCGATATTTATTTTTAAACCTTTAGCAAGGTTGGCGTATTTGCGCAGCTTGAAGTTCTCAGCAGTAACCGCCGTACTCTCCGCGCTGGACGAGGTTGCGTGGATGTGAGATGGGGCAAATGTGTCTACACATGTCCAGGGCCCAACGTTTATGCCGACGGGTCTCTTGCCATCGCTCCGCGCAATCCTAGAGGGTTCTAGGATAGCGGGTACAGCAGTGACAAGAGCCCTACGAATGATGTCGTTGAGAGACGCGTGACGAGGAATGTGGCCGGCACTTCTAGCATAAAAAAAACTTACATACATAGTTCGGTCAAGGAGTGTCCTAACCGATACTAAAGGAAAAGCCTGCAACCAAAGACCTGACTCCCTAGTGGAGACGGCCATGAGACAAGTCCGCTCTTTCAGGCTACTAGAAGATAAAATATCATACAGAACCAACTGTATTGTTTACACTTAGATTCTGTAATGTACATTTTCATGAAAAATAAATAAATTCCATATTTGTCACGTCACAATTTTAGTAGTAATTATAACTGATTTACTGGTTTCTAATCGATAGCAACGGATAAATTTATTTATCGCAATACAACGCCTCTTTATCGCCAATACAAATGGATAATGAATTGCCAAGTACTTCCTGAATAAGTTTTCATGAATCACAACAAATATATTAAAGGTTATTGTTTATTTCCGATGGTCAAGTAGTTCATTTTCCCTATTTTATAGTTAATACAATAATCCGTGAGACAAGCTTGACACTTATGCTATGTTCGACTCTTAAAATTCGCCAAGCACCCAGCAAACCCCTGTTTAAAAAGCTGGTGTACTCTCATTCTAAAGAGCTCCTTACGTAGTATATCAATACGAGTTTATATTGTATGTAGTATATATGAGCTAATATTGTGTGTAGTATATGTATTATTGTGTGAATATTTATATGTATGTGTATTATATATAAAATTAAATTTATTATTTTTTATTTATTCGAAGGAAATAGGTTAATGATTTTAAAAAATAATAAAATATTAATTCAACTAAAAACTTACATCTTAAAACATAAATTACTATAAATAAAAATAAACCTAATTAATAAATAAAAATATAACTAAAAACTAAAATGAAGAAAAAAATTAAATATTAAATTAAATAAAAATTATTATTATAAATAAAAAAATTGCTCCAAATCGCTGCCAATGGGCAAAGTGCCAAGGATGCTGGCAGCATTGCCACGTTGAATGGCAATACTGATTCTTTGGCCCAAATATTGCCCAGCCCTTTTGTCTCCCGAGGTGTAGACGAGCTGTTTTGACAACGCCTTGAAAAAAATTTAAATTAATTTATTTTGCAAACATTTCTTACAATCGTTTGCACCTAGCCTCATGACTGTAATATTCTGTATTATCCCAAAGGTTGGCTGCTAGAGAATGTCTAGCAGCATTAAGCCCACCCTTTGTACATAGTGCAATAAAGTTTTAAATAAAGAAATATACTATTGTGTATTCAAAATATAAATATGTGGAAAAATAAAAAGGACATCGAAGAATCAGCGATGGATTCATCAAGCGACGAAATTCAAGAGAATAAAAAAGATAAGAAACCAAATTGTTGGGCTAGATTGAAAAGCTTTTTCGAAGACACCGGTTTTGATTTAGACTACGAATACAATGATACAAGAACTGGGTTGGAGGAACAAGAAAATAAGGAACACAAGAATAAAGGCTTAGATAGGAAGCTATCGTATTTCTCAAATAACTCCCTAAGCTTAGACGATGAAATTCCTGAAGTCACAAATTTCTACGATCAATTTATAAGTCCCAGTGATAATGATAGTGACTGGAAGAGGTCTTCGAAGTCACGGAATAGAGTCTCGGTGAGGCCGAGTATGTATCTCTCGAATATAATCGAAGAATCGAGTATTGGCGATGAATTCGTATTCGAAGCTGAAGAGGTAAGTTGATATTTTAACAATTTTAGGCCAATATTTTTTTTTAGAACTGCAAAATCTATATATTTCACAAAAAAGGAGGGAAAAACATCATCCTAACCGTATCCCTTGCAGGGTAGAAAACCACTGTTATAAGAAGATAAAGGATTCCCATGTAGCCAACTTTACTATAGGTCAGACAGAGTGGGGTCGTCCAGGCCCGGATGGCTAATGTGCCTGGGTGGGGACAGTCCCCCGTTTTTCCCGACAGGATCTCATCGGGTAACCACCCGCTGATAATTCATGCACTTTTGGTGCTGGGCGCTGTTACTGGTATAACAGCGCCCGTGTGGCTCACGAACCCAGAGGGTCTAGGTTCGACTGCTTCAGCTCTCCTCCAAAAGCACTTCTCTAGGAAGTGGTCTCCCGTTGGGGGGCCGAGCGCAAGACGGAGCGATATTCTGCAGATGCTTGAAGTGTCCGTTGTCGGCCCGATAGAACATACGTCTAGTCAGGCCGACGACAAATTCCTCAATAGTAGGTCCATCATGGTAAGAACTGTAAGAAGCAAGATAGTCAATGTTTCTAGCGTACCAAACTCAAGAACTATCATGTATAAATTAAATGGATGATTGTTTTTTTTTAATCAATCCAAGTAGGTACCTCCCGAAGAAGACAAATTTGGAAGCATTCCACAGATTCACCGTGCGAGTGCCGGATCCATTGTGTGTGGGTAAGAGATGAAAAGAATAGTGTCTCGGGCTTGCGACCGTAAAGTTTTATTTTATTGCGGAACAAGACGCTCACCATCCACGATTCTACTCCTCTCTCTACCCAAACAAATATGTATATTTCCGTTAATGCCATCTTGGAAGCACTTTCCATAAATGTATTGATGGCAGTATCTCACAGTAAGTGGTGCAAAGATTTTGCTGGAACTCCTCTCGCACCAACTTCCACTGCGTTAAGTTCTGATCATTTCTTCTGTGACATCATAATATTTATTAAGTTATTTAATTAGGATCACCAACAGAGTACACATTCAATACAATTCTATCAATAGAAGCAAACATACAAGATAATAGTTTTGACAGATACTCGTTGTCCGACTAAATCTAACATTTACTTACGAAAATAAACTAACACGAGGTTCTCTTGTCGAAGAAGAACGTACTCGTATTTTACACTTTGGTAGCACGCAGCTTGAAAGAACAAAATAATCAATTTGAAAAGTGCACGTCGAATATGACGATAACCGTCATACATACTAATTAATTCTGTAGCTATTGGTATGATTTTAATACTCATATAGTTTAATTGCTTTCTCTGTCTTATTATTTCTTTAAAAGCTTATTCCCATGAAATTGTACTTTGACTTATTTCGAGCTTAGCATCAATGTTATTTATTTATTGTTGTTGTGTAATTCTGTATTTGTTTCATTTGTAAATCTGCTATAGCTGAGTTTTCCTTGCAGATTCCTTTCTCAGTCAGATTAAACATTAACAGGTCACTGGAATTTGCTAAGCTGTTAGTCTTCTGCTAACAGCTTACTCCTTGGACCACTTCGCTGCTTAGTCTTCCACTAACAGGAGTAGAATCATTCAAAATAATTTAAGTAATGACTTGTCACAAATGCCTGTAATAGGTTAACGTGAATAAAGATATTTTTGACTTTTGATGTCAATTTCTTTAATTGCAATTGTTAGACGTCCGTTGACAAATGGGCACTTCGACTTTGTAGACTTACCTATTGGTTTGTGGCAAGTGTGCTTGCTATTATTTGTTAATTATGTTTTCTGATTTGAATTACAATTGTATGTATTTATCATGTATTCTAATTATATTATGTTTTTTCTTCTTGTTGTTCCAGTATTTTTTTATTATCTTTTGAACAGTTTATCTTCCTTGCTTTCTTTTGTATGTGTCTGTGAATTGTAATTTTTTCTTATACATATATTTAAGCTGTAAGTTTAAATTTATTTTTGATTAAGCCTGAGACATGTCAAGGTCGCTCATAACATTAGTCGCCAAATTCTTACTTATCGAACACAAGCAGACGAAATCAGAGCTATCAATCAGCAATCACGCGTCACAGATAAATTAAATTAATACTACACAAATAATCGGCCTAAATCTTGATGTGACTTGTGTCTCTACGAGCATTTGTCCAGGCTTTGCCGCGCGAAAAGGCAGCTAAATTGAAACGCAATGAATATTCAAATCTTTCTAGTTAATATATGATCCTTTTTTTCGCAATAGACACTAGGTCATTGGTGTTAAGAATTATAACTTTTTATTGAGAAACTGGGGAAAAAATGGTTGAAGTATCTGGGAAATAGTCGGTCTAAAAAAGATTTCTATAGCATTGCAACTACTTAGAGAAAGACTTTTAATCATGATATTTTAAATGGTAGAGATCTTAAAGATTTTTTAAATGTTAAAACAATATTTACAAAATATAAAATAACAATAATATTACCCACGGATACGGATATAAGTCCCGTCCGCGTGAAATAGTAGCAAGAACGCTGGCTGAATTTCCCCGCTGAATCGCAATACTGATTCTTTGAGCAAAGAAAGAGCCAGCCCTCTTGTCATTGTAGGAGACGACAAGACGTGGTGTCATGTCTTTTAAAAACTTTTAGGCAGTTCGACTTTCTACAGCAAACGGCATATATAAGTAATCTTTTAGTATGGATACATACTTGCGCCGCTTGCCGAACTCCGCATTTTCCGCCGCGGCCCCCGCTTTATGCGCTGTCCCCCTGATGTGCGACGCAGATAAGATTGTTTCATCTGTTATAAAAACGGGCACAGACTTGCTTTTTTTTTATAAAGACGGTGAATCGATAAATCATTAATGATACGCCCCTGCCTGAAGGGCCAACGCGGGTTAACCCCCTAAGGATACCCCAAGGCCCCTACGGACTAAAACCCTATAAACCGTCTCTCTCTCACTGTTGTCCCTGCGTGCCTTAACAGCTAAGTCTGAGTCGTGGCTACGGAGTGAAGGCACTCGTTCGCCGCGTCATGCAAGCATGCGAAGCAAAAAGTCTACTCGACGGCAGCAGACCCAACCTGAGGGGTAGGGGTCTGCGGTGGAGCCATCGAGGGGGAAATGGGGGACGAAGAAAGCGGCGGCTGGATCGGCGACTGGAACGGTGGTGGTGGTAGGGTCGGGGGGTTCTTAGGTTGGTGGCCAGATGACTTGGAGATGGGCTCGATGCTGAGGTCGTGATGGAGGTTAGAGACTTGCCTCGGTCGACATGTTCACACAAAGCTGCAGCAGTTACAAAACCAATATCACTAAAGTACTCATTAATGATCGGCAAAATTGTTAATTAAATTATTGATGCAAATGCTATACCTATTATTTTCGTAATTAATGTGATTATAATTAGGTTAATATTTTTGTATTAAAACCATCTAACTACTTTGTTCAACTAGGCATTGCAAACTTCAGCAAAGAAGCCGACAGACGCATTCAGCTAGGATGAGCGGCATTCGGGAAACTTCGACATATCCTCTCATCGTCCATACCACAGTGTTTGAAGACAAAAGTCTTCAACCAGTCCGTCCTCTCCGTAATGTCGCACGGAGCAGAGACGTGGACACTGACAGTGGGTCTGGTTCACAAATTCAAGGTGGCTCAGCGAGCTATGGAGAGAGCTATGCTTGGTATTTCTCTAATGGATAGAATTTGAAACGTTAAAATTCGTCGGAGAACCAAAGTTACTGACGCATATAGCATTCAAAATTAGCAAGCTGAAGTGGCAATGGGCCGGACACATCTGCCGCAAAACCGACGACCGATGGGGCAAACGGGTTCTGGAGTGGTGACCACGTACGGGACGACGCAGAGTGGGACGACCCCCCGCCAGATGGACGGATGACCTAAGAAGGGTCGCTGGTGGGGGTTGGATGAGGGTTGCAAAAGACTGCGTGCAGTGGCGAGCCTTGGGGGAGGCCTATATCCAGCATTGGAGAGACACAAGCTGATGATGAACTACTTTAAAGGAAGTAATTCAAATGTAGCTAATGTGTGTTTGGTTTTTTTTTTACCTATTTGTATGTACCTATCATTCTATCTTTGTCTCCAAACAAATAAATATTTAACAATTAACACATGTACTTATATATTTACATTTTTATTACCATTTTTTAGTATTTTTTTTTTTTTTTAGTCTAGCAAACCTGACAAGTTTATTTGTCTATGATTTCAATAATAGTTTTGTTTGTTAGCTGTTATTTTTACCCAGAGACATTAACAATTTATAAATATATTAAAAACAGGGCTAAAACGAAACGGTATTAGAATTAAAGCTTCCAGAATACTATAACCGACAAATTATACACTAATTAGTGTACTGAACTGGCCTTGCTTTGATTCTCATACGGTTAGGCTAGCCCCGTCATATATTTATTGTCTCTGGTTGAAACGTTATGTGAAATTAATAGCCGTTAGTGTTCAATTAGGTGATCACATTCCGATTAGAATTTCACTATAATTCACTGGTGCGACCAGCTATCATCTAACAAATTAACATCTCTAGTGTGAATTCATACCGGCATCAGTTATGCGTGCTGAGTTCCGACAGAGATACATACATACACATACATACATATCTTCACGCCAAATCCCTTGCGGGGTAGGCAGAGACAATTGAGCGCCACTTGTCACGATCAAGATCTTTCGCTTCTTCGATATTCATCAAACCTTCTTACAAACTAAAATTACAACTGACGAAATGGCTACTGGACAATAGATTTTATAGTGTAAAAGAGTATCTTGAGTGCAAAACAGGTTAATTAATATATATTTTGTTTTAATGTAGTTGTGATTATGATATTTATTTATTTATTTATTTAAAACTTTATTGCACGTTATACAAGGGGCAGACTTAATGCCGCTAGACATTATCTGACAGCCAACCTTAGGGACAATGGGGACCATTTCAAATGTAAGGTAGGTGCAAATATTTATAATAATAATAAATAAATCTATATATATGAAAATACAATGATATTACTAAATACATACTAATAACTATGATATATTAAATACTAATAATACATATACTACATATGATACCATTAAATAACTTATGAACCATTTAAATAATACGATGATACCATTTTTTTAATCATTTTTCGGTTGGATGCTTATTATGTAATGATGATATTGGTATGTAAGTAAAGATTTGCAGGTAGAACACACGTGAGTAGACCTGACTAAAGTTTTGTGACCACTGTACTGTATTTATTGCACATAAACGATATTTTATTTCATTTCATTTCATTTCATTTCATTTCATTTCATTTCATTTCATTTCATTTCATTTCATTTCATTTCATTTCATTTCATTTCATTTCATTTCATTTCATTTCATTTCATTTCATTTCATTTCATTTCATTTCATTTCATTTCATTTCATGCCCGTTTGTTTCGATGGCTTTTTAATGCACCAGAGATATGCGTGGAATACTGTTCTCAACTTTGGAATGGACCCGCTAAGTATCTTAAAGATGCTCTCAATATTCTGCAGAGATAGGAATATTCTGCAGAGATGGGTTATACTGATAGTGGATGTTGGGAAACTAGCTGAGTCCTATCCATTTTCCTTTATCCAATCCAAACAAAATCATTTTATAACAGCTAACCTTTGGGAGTGTGGTAGAGGATTGCGGGGTTTATTCTTCTTATTCTTATTCTTTACGTACCGCCATACATTCCCACCGGAATTCGGCCAAGTCTAAGGTTACAAACACAAGTACAACACATTTGTCCTGCCTGGAGAGTGCTATAAGGCAAGGAACAGAACTGCAGGTTAAAGCAGTGTCAAAGGAAAACTAATAAAAGCAAAATAAAAACAAAAAGAAACATTAATATTTAAATAAAACAAAATTATATGGCTGTAAAATGGCCTTGTCAAAAAATAATAATAATAATTATAATATATATATAATTATTATTATTTTTTTTTGACAAGGCCATTTTACAGCCGTATAATTTTGTTTTATTTAAATATTAATGTTTCTTTTTGTTGTTTGTACAGCTGTTTTAATTATTTTAGTAATTAGTATATATATATATAGCAGCAGCAGCTGTAAAGAGGCCTTGTCAATATCCTATACTAAGGTTAAAAAATAAATAATAATAAATTATTAATTTAGCAGCTGCAAATGAGCTTTGTCATATATTTCAATTTTATTATTATAATATGTCACATTTAAATAATGACTGCTGTAAATGGGCATGTCAAATATTATTTCTAGGTACATAATATATGTAGTTTGTATTATGCTATGTTAACATCCTTTAACGCTTCGTCAACCGTGTAATAAGCTTTTTGCATCAAGACTGATTTAATTTTATTTTTGAATTCCTTATCATCTAGGCTTTTAATTTCAATTCCTAAGTTATTAAATAGTTTAACGCAATTACAGATAAAGCTTTTGCTAAACTTGCTTAATCTGTGTTTAGGAACAGCTAAGGATTCTTTTTGTCTTGATGCACTTCTCACGGGTCTAATGTGATATAGGTCCATGTTTTTCCTGATATACACCAAACAATGCATTACATAAGTGCTAGCCATGGTAAGAATTTTTAATTCCTTAAAGGCTTCCCTGCAAGTGTCTCTTGCTTTAATTCCTGCTGAATATTCGGTTAGCTTCGGCAGCTGTCCCCCACACCAAAAGTCCATATGACATGATGCTGTGGAAATAGGCATGATATACGGATTTAGCTGCCTCTGCTCCGGAATATTCATTCATTCTAAACTTCAACATTATGGTTTAGAAGGCAAAGATCTAAATCTTTTAATATATTTACATACTTATATAATTTATGGAACGGCATTTACGGAATCATACAGTATTTGGTTGGGTAGGGAGAGAAGTAGAATGGTGGATGGTGAGCGTATTATCGCGCAATAAAATAAAAAAGGAGGCCTCCTTTTCTTAAACCAGCCTATTGTCGACCATTCTTCTCATCTCTTACCCACACACGATGGACCCGGCACCCGCACGGTGAATCCATGGAATGCTTAGAAATTTGTCTTCTATCGAGTTTAGTAAGCTATAGACATCGACGAGATTGCCACAATTGTCATGATGGGATAAGTTTGCTAAATGTGAATCAACTTCTTTATAAGCGTGGTGTCTTGACCACCCCCAAAGGTATACGGTCGTGATGACACTTTAGTTTGTACTGGAAAATGTATTGAAATATTCCATACCACACAAGTAACAAAAGGCTTGCAATGGCCAATAATTTGATGCTGAAGCCACGCTATAGAATTCTATGCGATTGTACTTTTGCGTCGAACAATCAAATTTGACTTTTCATAAAACCCCTGAACCTTTTGTTAGGATTGCTGTAAATTTAATGTAAATCACAATTGTAAAGTTAATTATTCCTATTAATTTAATGCTTTTGCATCTCTCTCACTCGCTTATACAAGTCAGAGTGTTTTTTTTTTAATTTAAAATTAAAGTGGCTTAATATCCGTTTTCGCAGATCCTTACATATTCTTGCTTTCTTGTACGGCATTTTAAATAATCCTAATATACCCTCCTACTTGAGCGATCGTTTCGAATATCTGTGCGACTCTCATACTCGTCCTCTTCGTTCTTCACACAACAACCAACTTTCAATCCCTCCTCGCTCTTCTAGCAGATATTCAGATTCTCTCACCGTGTCTGCAGCTCGTCAATGGAACAGGCTGCCATTAACTATCTGACAGGCACAATCTCTAAATATATTCAAAAAACTTCAATTTTCTCACCTTCTTGAAAAACAAAATTTAACTTAATCTCCTCACCTTGGCATATATTATTTTATTAGTATTATATAATATGTATTTTATTAGTATTACATAATATGTATTTTATTGTATTTATTATTCGTATTTATTACATAAGTTCATTATGATCCTATTTATCCCATAGTTTATTAATTATTTTATTATTATTTTTCTCTTATTTTTATTTTTTATATATATCATTATATTTTTCTGACTCTGCACCCATAATATTCATTCTATCACTCTCCCAAAGGTTAGCTGGTAGAGAATACCTTTATGGTATTAAGCTCGCCTATGTACATCTTTTTATATTTTATATTTTGTGTGCAATAAAGGTTTTTTTTTTTTTTTTTTATTTTTTTTATACTAGCACGAGATATGACCTTGCGCCCACCTGATGATAAGTGGCATGCGAGGTCCATGAATGTTAGCAACTATAATCAGAGACTCATGACTGACATCAGTCCCTAACACTATGTCGGCTTGACTGGGAATGACGGTAATTCGAGCCTGATCCCGAAACGTGTAGATACACTTTACTGGGTTTATCGGCAAGAACGGTGGATACTATCCCGCCCCGACAGACTGGGGAAATTACTACCATCACTCCGCCTACCACCTATTAAAAGTAGTCTATTATGTAGTAGTCTATTAACTGTCAAACCGTAGACTTACAACTGACATGACACTATTGTATAATATTTGTCGAGGCCTACTCAGTTGTCCAAACCTGACAGAAGGTATTTATTATAATGCCCCCTCGAGACAGACTCGCTCCTGCGATCTCTTCTATGTCTGCCGCGTGCGTACAATATCTGGCATGCGCGCACCTGTACGTCGGATGTGCGACACGTACAACAGGCGTGTATCGGACGTGGATATATTCAGTAACTCCCGCGCCGCCTTCAAAGCCAAAATCAAGAAGCTGCTACTTTTGGTTTGGCTCGCAAAGTGTGGGCAGTTTGCTTCGGAGTTCGCCTAATAGTTTTAATGCATTCAAATACAATGCAGTTGTTGTCTTTATACCTGGCCAAGGTGATATTTTCCGAATTTTGTATCGCACAAAGAGTGCACTATTGTTCACAGTGAGAAATATTCTGGTGGCGGGTATAATTTTAATTGCTTCTACTCTGTTGCTATCTTTATGTTCTTATGTTGCCTGTCTCTGTCCTTTCTCTTCGAATAAATAAATAAACTTACTAAGAAATACAATTACGGATATCTGACGACGCAAGTCGTTTTTAGGTTCGGCTATCTTTTGAAGTTCTCAACCGTACATTTGTTGAAGTCAAATAATGTATATTTAATTAGACTAAACCTTTGTGAATTGCTAATTCGTTTCTCTCCGACTCGAATAAGTTTGTGTATTTATGAAGCAAATCAGCGAAAACAATGTTTTTTTTAAAATTAGAATTAGAAAAATGAATATTTTGTGTAGGTAATTGATTGATCGTCAATATATACTCGTATAATTATAGCTCAGTTGACCATTAGGAAAAAGTTCCTCTATTTGATCATAGATGGCGCTATTACGGTTGCACACACTTATAATTTTTAAAAGGGCTGTCGGCGTCTTTCTAGATATCGAGAAGGCATTTGACAGAGTCTGGCACAACGGTCTGTTGTACAAACTTCTTGACACGTCCCTCCCAGCAATGGTAGTAAGAATCCTGGCGTCGTTGCTGGAGGGGCGACGATTTCACGTCGCTGTGGAGGATCTCGTCTGTGTGGAAAAGCCCATTCTGGCTGGGGTCCCACAGAGCAGCTGCTTATCTCTAGTACTTCACGCGCTGTACACCAATGACATCCTAACCCTCCCTGAAGTCCTGGAGAAGGACAGGGACGAGGATGTCATGCTGGCACTGTTTGCGGATGACAATGCCTAATTCAGCTCTTCTTCAAGCCAATATGAGGCAGATAAAATCCAGGACCTCCTGGATCCTCTCCTTGCGAGGTTGGACAAGTTGCGTATGTCCATCAATGTCGGAAAAACTACCGTATTGATGACATCTATATGCCGGCTTCCTTCACCTCTGCAGCTTTGGGGGCTCGAGTTGACTCCGACCGTCAAGCATCTGGTCTGTATTATTAATATGACGTTAACAATGGGCAAAATGGCGCCACGTATTATCAGGCGTAGGCAGCCCGAGCCATGTTACGTCCCGTTATGAATTCCAGCTTGCCGCTCAGTTTGAAGGTCTAGATCTACAAGATGTTCATTCGTTCCCGTCTCACCTATTCCTGGCACCACCTTCTGATGAACAAGATCCAAAGTCACCAAAACATAATATAGCTGACAATGGTCTCCCGAGCAGTTCGTGTGAAATATAAAATATAAATTGTTAACAAGTAAATTTTTAAAATAGATTTTTGTTCGAACACTCTGAAACTATTCATTTTTCATAGTGCACGTGTTTTGTTTTATTAAAAACTTTTTGTTGTTAGGTAACGTCTGGCTTTTAGCAATATTAAATTTATACCAACTACATATAATATACTATACCGTGTACTAAATCAAAATGAAAACTTTGTACAGCTCTCATAACGAGTTTTGAGGGCTCCACTTCTGCCGAGCTCTCAAAACTCGTTGTTGTTAATAAAACACTAAATAGGCATGCTACGATGGTTCGGGCATGTTGAAAGGATGAGCGATGAAAGATTGACGAACCAGATATATGATGCGAAAGTTGTGGGTGAAAGAGGCCCTGGCAGACCGAGACTCACATATCACGATCAAATAAATAAAACACTGACTGAAGTTGCATTAAAAAGTCTTCGTAACCAAAGAGCATGTATGAAGAGGTTAATGAATGTCGACGAAGCGAAAGAGGTATGTCGTGATCGTGTCAAATGGCGCTTAATTGTCATTGCCTACCCCGCAAGGGATCTGGCGTGAAGATATGTATGTATGTACTATTATTTTACATATACATACATAATAATATACTTACAAATGTTGTTGGGAATGGAAATGCGAATAGACCATTTTTTTAAATAGCGATCTGGTAGTTACTTGCCTGATGTTAGGAGGCAAATTGTTCCACAAATGAGAAATCCCATTTTTCTTAGAGAAATGGGCACAATAAAATGTTCTCGTGTAATAATAATTTCTTTTTTATTTCATAGTTAATATATTGTGATTTCATAATCTGTAATTGGTTTTATTTCTTTTACCCTAGCATAACGACAATTGACAAAATCTTTTTTATTCCGCCAATTTGAAATTCAGTGTTTTATCTGTAATAATAATAATAAAAGTTTATTTCAGAATAAATTCCATATGTGTTAGTAACAATTTTTAAAGCAATCTTATAATATCTAGTGTTAGTAAAAAAAAAAAAAAAAAATTATAATACAATTTTTTTTTTTTTTTTTCTTCCTTTCTGGGGCCCAGGTCACCTGCTGACATGCAGGCGTATCCAGTGTCCCAAGAACGGAGAGTCCCACCTAATAATAAAGAACCTAATCGTATAAATAGTGCTTTGTAACTATTTCATACATAAATCTTAATCAATTGACTATTTAATTAAATAATATTATAATGCTGGGGTAAAAGAGATGTTGTAATTAAATTTAAAAAAAACACAATTACCTAATTGTTATGATTATTCAATTGTATTTTGTTGAGGCAGGCTGAAAAAAAGTTGGGGCCTGGTTTTGGGCAATCTCTTTTGTCGCTACGACGATAAACGAGTTAATAAAACTAGAATTATGAGAAGGGATCGAGAGAAGAAAGAGTTGTGAGAGGAACGAAGAGGATTGACCGCCTCCGTGGTCTAGTGGTAACAAACGTTGCCGTGAACTCGGGAGGTCGTGGGTTCGATTCCCACCGGGGGCAAGTTGTACATTGTATAATGTGTCTCGGTCTGGGTGTTTATATGTATAATATGTATATACTTACAAAAAAAAAAAAGTATAATATGTAGTTTATCAACCATCTAGTTTCCGTAACACAAGCCTCGTAGCTTACCACGGAAATTAGATGGCGCTGTGTGACCTGTCTGGAAATATTTATATATTTATTTATCATGGAACGAAGAGAGATAGGCAAAGCTATTCTTGAGGTATTTCGGTGTCGCAGGTTCATTCATTTATGAAAATAGATAAATATTGGTAAGGTTGTCAAAGATGAAAAAATTGCCGCTATTTTTACAGTGGTATTAAATACAGTCCTTCGCCAGGCAAGGCTATTGTGTTTGTCCCTCTTCCATTGCTACCAAGTGTAGTTTGGCGTCTTTTATTCTCGTAGACGGTACATTAAACTTGTCAGATGCATTCTCTGTGCAGCTTCAGACAGGCTATCATCAATAACAGTCAGCGTCCAGCTATAGAGAAGATTGTTTAAAATAATTTATTTAAATACTTTATTGCACAAAAACTTACATAAGTGTACATAGGCGAGTTTAATGCCAGTTAGGCATTTTTTGTAATATATTATTTCCGATTAAAAAAAATAAAAAAATTAGGCAAATATATATTTTACAAGATTTTTAAATTAATACATATACTACATATGAGCCAACTACATATACTACACACTATAAAATAACTTATATTATACTTAATACATACACAAATATATATTATGCCTAATACCTATAATTATCTGCCTGCCTCAGTAGCAGTTGCCTTAACTGCCTCCGTGGGCTAGCGGTTAAGTCCGTGGATTTAGACTCGGAGGTACCGGGTTCGATTCAATTCAATTCAATTCAAAATATTTATTTCCATATGATTCACATGTAACACTCGGATATTGTCAATTATTTACAATATTATTAAAATAATAAATAAAAAGATTAAATTAAATTATGGATAGACCGAAATAAGTAAGTGACATTGCTGCCATAAGCAAGTACTGTAGCTTAACCTAAATTCGAGGCATTATAGCCGTGTCAACTTATAATCTAAATAATTATAATTTAATGTCAAATTATATAAAAAAAAATAAAAAAAAATCGTGGCTGTATAAAGGCTGTGTCAACTTATAATCTAAAATAATAATAATATAATGTCTAATTATAATGAAATTTAATTAATTTCGTGGCTGTCCAGTGGCCGAGTCAAATTAAAATCGTAATAATATGAAATTCCTGGTCGGGACACAAATATACTAATTAATGTATATAAATACACATTTAATTGTATACAAATTGTATACAAATTGTATACAAAGCATTGATCAATTTAACTGTTCCAAATGTATATTGTATAGTTTTTTTAAAACAATAAAGTTTATTATTATTATTATAATTAATATTTAATTTATTTGTGATATTTCTCGAGTTTGGTACGGCTGGAGACATCGACGAGCTTGTCACTTGTCATGATTGGCCTATAGTAAAGTTGGCTAAATGTGAATCCCCTTATTTATAAGCGTCGTTTCTGACCACTCCGAAAGGGAAACGGTCGTGATGATACTTTACTTTACCTATAATTATATATCTATTTTTTTTAAATATCGTGGTTTAAACGCCACATATCATCGCAGCATTTAGTACACATTGAGCGAAACAAATGTTTTTTTTTATATCAGCACAAAAGGTGATGGTAAGTGCCTGATCCCGAAACGTGTGGATACACTTTACTGTGTTTATCGGCACAATCGATGGATACTTTCCCGCTTCGGCAGACTGGGCAAAACTTTTTCTAGATGTCGCTAGCGGCACTGGTACCTTGTTTACACCTTTTTTAAATTTATTTGTAGTTTTTAATTTTTATAACAGTAAAATGTATTTAACTTAACGTTACTTAACTTAAAAGACGAATTTAGTAAGCAAACACCGTCTTTAAAAAAAAAGGTTGAATTAACAGAACGGCAATTTCGAGATCACCATATCTTTGCCTTCGCTTGGAAATCTCGATTTGTACACTTAAAAGCTGCTCACTTCTGCAAAAATACAACATTTCTATGCAACTGACAGTTATATTAGGTACCGTCTATCATGCGCCATCTGTCGTGATAAAAAGTTAGTGAGTTTTTTTTTTAAATATCACCGCTTGAAAAAAGACTTACCTCGTAATTGTATTGTTTTTTTTTTTATTAATAAAAGGCTCAATTAATAGATACTGTCTATGCATGTGGTGGTTGCCTGTAATTGGTGCAGCATCTAGTTTCTGTCTTAGTTGTAAGTGAAAATCCACGTATGTATTGTTACTGGCACTGATGGCGATCCTAATAAATAAATACAAAAACTGAGCTATGCTACTGCCTCTTTAGCAAAAATAATAAACACATCGCTTAAGCAATCAAGATGGGACGGAATCGCCCGTATTTTTCATTAAATCCTTCATAAGTACGTGTTTGTATGCATGGCTGTCTGTCCAAATATAAGGGGCATCGTGACCCACCCTTCATTATAAAAAGTATTATTACGACCGTAACTCTCGCCTGAGCGAGTTCTACACATGGGCGTCGCCAAGGGGGGGGCAGGTAGGTGCAACTGCCCTCCCTAGATTTAAAAAAAAATCCAAACGCCAAGAACTTAGTGTACAAGTTTTAAAATTTTATGGTAATAAGCTTGTGGAGCTTTACACATTGGACTTTGTACTATTTTTATTTATTTATTTAAAACTTTATCGCACTATGTACAAGGGGCGGGCTTAATTCCGCTAGGTATTATTGGCGAATTTCTCCCGGCAAATTGTTCCAAAGATTCGCGGCCACCACTGCGAAAGAGTTTTACTTGAAGCTAGAGTGATGAGATGGGATAGATAAAACAGAATTGTGGGCCGAGCGAAGTGACCTGTTATGAAGTGACGAGAGATAGGCAAACTTGTCCTTGAGGTATTTCGGTGTCGCAGGCTCATGAAGAATAAAGAAGAGCAAGCTAAGGATTCTGAGAATTTTATTGCAATAGCTGTAGGTAGATATTTTTGTAGTAAGTACTCGCCAAAAACCTTACCGGGTGTTCAGAAACCACGCTTTTAAAGAAGCGGTATTACAGTCAGCCAACTTTAAGTGGCACGCTCGTCAATCTTTCTAGCGTACCAAACTCAAGAAATATCACAAATGAATTATTGTGTCCCGAACATGATTTTATCCCGGTTGAAATCCACGAAACTGCTGGACTATGGAGGTAGTTCAATTATATAACATGATAAGTAGCCAAACGGTATGCGAATTAAAGTTAGGTTAATCGTATCAGAAATAATTAATTAGTCTATGACAGTGCATTGCCGGTTATGGTCGTGTTATCAAGTGCACAATTTGAAAATTGATTTTGTTATTTAACTGACAAATTGCCGACTTGTATGCTACACTTTTGTATGTCTTCGACAGGAAAAGAAGAAAAAAGTAGATAACGTAAAAATAATGCAACAAACATTTTCTATGAAAATGACAACCAATGCCTGCTCTATTATATATTTCATTTCTCTTGCATAACAATTAAGTAAAGCTCGTACTTTTTCTTCCTCCATATTGTCACTTAGCAAGCAATACCGCTCAAGTAAATTTGACTCATTTATTAGAGGATTGAAACAATGATTTTAAAATTAAATTTAGGAGTCTAAATAGTGATATAGATACAATATTTATGTATTATAGATATGTATTATTATGATAGTGGTGTTATTTTTATATAAATATCATCACGGCAAGCTTACAATATTGGTTCTCCTTGAAACAAAAAAATGGCATTTAACATCATTGCAAGTGGCACATACTTTTAACGAGAACAACAAATAGGTGGTAGGCAGACTGATGGTGGTAACTTACAGTCTGTAGGGGCGGAGAAGTATCCACCGTTCGTGCCGATAAATCCAGTAAAGTGTATCCATTTCGGGACCTGGCTGAAATTACCGTCATGCTCAGTCAATTCGGTATAGTGTTAGATACTGATGTTAGCCATTAGTGGATTAGTAGATTTAAAAAAAAACTTATTACTAATTTGGTCATTAGAATACTTAAATTTATTCAGTTGTTACTGTTTGTAAAATAATACAAATCGTTTTGCGTGATATTGTTTGATAAGCGACGATATATCGACCCCTCCCGGCCACTGGCTGACGACGCCCTTGATGACGCACTGATGCTTTCAATATCAAGCAGAGGTATAAAATCGGAATAACCCGGTAATTCTAGAGGCAGTCTTTAATTATGTCCTGTCCAAACGAGAGCTTGAAGATACGTTACGTGACAGCCTCTGAATAATTATCCCGGCCAATGACGTCATCAAACAAAGCTAAACTTTATATGTGTGAGTGAGGTTGTCTGCTATGAAATGAAATGAAATGAAACGAAACGAAATAATATATCGTTTATTTGCAATAAATACAGTACAGTGGTCACCAAACTTTAGTCTGGTTTAAAAATTCGTCAGTCCCTATTGTCTGCTGCTAAAAACGTAGGGATACTGATGCGGATCTTCGATCGCTCAATTAAAGAGTATTTAGCGGAAATTTTCAATTACTTCAGTAAAAAAAGTCAGAGAGAAATATCGTGTGACCGCTCGGTGCGCGGATTGATTCAACTCTCGTGGGCGCCGCTCGGAGCGCTGACCAACAATCCAACGGTGGTATTAGCCGAGCGGCAATAATGTCGCTGTGATCGCGACTATAGGTATATTCTCATGCGAGACTTGCGCTCTAGAGCCAAGAGTCAAGACTAGAGTTAGTCTTGGTATTATTGGTCTAGCTAACATATCAGTGATCTTGCTCTTAGTGGCACACTAGTCCCATGGACTTAACAACGGAGGTAGTTTTAATTTTAACAGGATTTTTATTTTTTCTAAAAAGTAAAGTAAAGTATCATCACGACTTTCGGGGTGGTCAGAAACCACTCTTATAAAGAAGCGAATTTACATTTAGCCAACTTTACCTTGGGCCAATCATGACAAGTGGCAAGCTCGTCGATGTCTCCAGCGTAACAAACTCGAGAAATATCACAAGTAAATTAATTGTTATTTAATATTTAATTAATTTTATGCTTTTTATAACCTGTCAGAATTTATTGACATGCCTTTGACGGAAAATTCGTTTAAATAGTTGTATAGTTTTGTGGTCTTATGCCTTCTACTGTATTGTGTTCCTTATGCTCATTTGTCTACGAGGCATGGTGTTAATAACATTATTGTTATTTTAAAATTTGTTAACTGACATATAATTGTTGTGTCTCGACCAGGAATCGAACCCGGTACCTCCAATTTAATTCCATGGACTTTACTGCTAGACCACGGAGGCAGTTAAATAATTTTCTATCCACAATTTTCGCACAAATTGCCGGTGACTTCATTAATAGTTGTCGACAAAACCTAATTACGCCGAACTAATTATTTCTGTTCCCTCGTGTATATAAGTTGAAGGATGTAGTTTATAGTTTAGAAATATTTACCACTTACTAGTGTATTCAACTTTTAAAGCGTATAGATTTATTTAATTTAATTTTAACCTGAGACAGGGAGTCTTGAAGGACAAATTTAAAAAAAAATGATATTGAATTTTGATTTAATTTATGTTTGATTTCAAATGTTTTTTGATTTATTTAATTACTTCCTTATTTTGTTTTAGTTTAATTATATTTACATTGTTATATTGACCGCCTCCGTGGTCTAGTGGTAACAAACGTTGCCGTGAACTCGGGAGGTCGTGGGTTCGATTCCCCTCGGGGGCAAGTTGTACATTGTATAATTTGTCTCGGTCTGGGTGTTTATATGTATAATATGTATATATTTACAAAAAAAAAAGAAAAAAAAAGTATAATATGTAGTTTATCAACCATCTAGTTTCCGTAACACAAGCCTCGTAGCTTACCATGGAAATTAGATGGCGCTGTGTGACCTGTCTGGAAATATTTATTATATTATGATATATTCGAATCTAAATCCACGGACTTAAACGCATAGACCACGGGGCAGTTACATTTGAGGGGATTAACATTAAATAAATATTATTGTGTCCCGACCAGGAATCGAACCCGTACTTCGAGTCTAAATCCACGGACTTAACCGCATAGACCCCGTGGTCTATGCAGTATACGGGGGCAGTAACATTTGATAAACTACATTAGGAGCACATCGTTCTGCATGCCCCTATCTGGTTTACCAATCACAGACAAAGCTCGTTCTTTGAAGGTTATGCAACTATTTCAATTGTAACTGTTCGTAACTTAATTTGTTTAATACGAAGCCAACGTTTGCTCGCAGCTACTTGACCAGTGGATTTCGTCATTTACGTCAGATATTGCGTCATAATTACAAAATATTATTCAATTCTCAACTCTATAAGCTCTCGACCTCGACGGCGTCCGTGCAAATATGAACTTTAATAGCGTGATATATTTATAGTTAACGGATTCCATTATATAACGTTTACGCCTAAATAACAGAATAGGGCTGCTGATTGTTCTGCACTACCCATACGCCTTAGCTGTGTACCCTTATTTATTTTATTTTAAATTCTTTATAAGAGGTACCGAACCAATCTAGGTTTACACTCGCCAGTGGCACGACTGTCAAATTTGCACAACAAAATTTCTCATTGTGACCACTCGGGTCATATTTCATGACGATCTTCAGTCTTTTAAGCGTAAGGTACTGGCGGCTCTTCAAGCCGCTAAGCATCCAGTTTGCTGACGAGTCACTGGCCACAGAATTGTTGCTTAGTCATTGTTAGTTGTGTTCGGATAGGGTTAGGGTGTTATTGTTAATTTAAGATTTATTTTTTATTTTTCTTTTAGTTTTAGGTCTTGTTAGGTAAACTTAATTAAATTTTATATAATTTCTTTTTTTTTTCAATAACTTTAATGTATTTTGAAAGACGTTATGATTAATGCATGCGGTAATGGTCTGTAATAAAAAGGGCAATAACCATGTGTTAGTTTTAGTAATATTATAAATATGATTGTACCTTTTGTTGACTGTTCCTTGAATAAATAAATAAAAAAATAAAAAATTGCACCAAAACACAAAATTAGGTACATAGGTGAGTTTAATGCCTGTTAGGCATTCTCTGACAACTAACCTTCTAAACTTATGCATCCGATTTATTTTCGGCTTGCGTAAGTATGACCATATCTCCCATTTTCGTACGCAGTTAAATTGGCTCAATATCCGCTTTCGCAGATCAGCTCATCTTCTTCACTTTTTATACAATATTATTTATAACCCTATAGCTCCATCATATCTTAAAACACACTTTGAATTTCTTTGTGATTCGCACGACCGCCCTCTTCGTTCTTCTCATAACAACCAACTTAAAATTCCATCCCACATTTCCAGCAGATATTTAGATTCATTTACTGTATCGGCTGCTCGTCAGTGGAACAAGCTTCCACTGACCATCAGACAAGCTCCTTCAATTCACATCTTTAAAAAACAACTTAATACTTTATTTTTAAACAAGCAAAACAGTATATCTTAAATTTAAATATTTCTTCTTAATAATATTATATTATCTTCATATATATCTACTATATATTAATAAGTATTTAAGTAGTCTATGTATAGATACTATTTATGTAGTTATTCAAATTTAAAATAAGGTTAAAATTGCACCCCACATATTATACTGTCTCACTCTAACCTTTGTTAGCTGGTAGAAAAAGCCGAAATGGCTTTAAGGTCGCCTTTGTACATACTTTTAAGTTAAAGTGCAATAAAGTATTTTAATAATAATAATAACCTTTGTTCTTTGTTGTTATGTGGTTTTTGTAAGTATTCTTTATTTTATTTCAACCTTTGTTTTATGTTTCTGCTCCGTACGGCAATACTGGAAGATCGCATTGGTTGAAAACTTTCGTTTTCAAACACTGTGGTATGTTTGATAACAGGATGTGGCGTAACTTCCCGAATGCAGCCCATTCTAGTTGAATACGCCTGTCAGCTTCCTTGCTGAAGTTGGCCAAGCCTAGTTGGATAGTCTGGCCAAGGTAGACGTATTTTTGCACAACTTCGAGAGAGGCGTTGCCCACGCAATTTGGTCTCGGTATGGCATGATCGTTGAACATGACTTTTGTCTTGTCCAAGTTCATTCCGAGACCAACTCGCTGGGATGCCACTTCTATTTTCTCACCTTCTTGAAAAACAAAATTTAACTTAATCTCCTCACCTTGGCATATATTATTTTATTAGTATTTTATTGTATTTATTATTCGTATTTATTACATAAGTATATTAGTTTATTAATTATTTTATTATTATTTTTCTCTTATTTTTATTTTTTATATATATCATTTTATTTTTCTGACTCTGCACCCATAATATTCATTCTATCACTCTCCCAAAGGTTAGCTGGTAGAGAATACCTTTATGGTATTAAGCTTGCCTATGTATATCTTTTTATATTTTATATTTTGTGTGCAATAAAGGATTTTATTATTATTATTAGGCCGGAGGGATGCCGAAGCGTAAACCCACTTAAGCTATGTTTCTAAGTAGGTAATCGATATACATATACAATGAAAAAAGCTACAGTCGGTCGTTGAAAAAGCAATCATAATTTATTATTATAAATAGGAAATGGTATACTCGCACAACCGTGACACTACGCTGCGCGCCCGTGCTCGGTTCCAATCAGACGTTATTTCCGTTGCTCGCAACTGAACATCATAAAATATTTACATATACCAAAACAACATGTATTATCATTATAGATGAACTAGCTGTATCAGCCTATAGGCCAGACATCTTAGTGTTTTCTCGGAACTTGAAAAAAGTTATCCTTATTGAACTTACCGATCCGTGGGAATCAAATATTCCAAAAGACCACAACATAAAGTCGAATAAATATTGAACTACCACAGAAGAAATGATCAGGAAGGGTTCAAGGCGCAGCTTTACGCAGTGGAAGTTGGTGCGAGAGGAGTTCCAGCTAAATCTTTGCATCACTTACTGAAAGAATTGGGCCTAAGCAGGTCTGCCGTCAATACATTTATGGAACGAGCTTCCAAGACGGCATTAACGGAATCCTACAGTATTTGGTTGGGTAGGGAGAGGAGTAGAATGGTGGATGGTGAGCGTATTATCGCGCAATAAAATAAAAAAGGGAGGCCTCCTTTTCTTAAACCAGCCTATTGTCGGTCTCAAGCCCGAGGCAGATGGACCCGGCACCCGCACAGTGAATCCATGGAATGCTTAGAAATGTGTCTTCTCTAAGGTGAGTTGGGGTAAGTGGGACATTTAAATACAAGGGATAAACTTTAAATGATGACCACTCATTGTTACTTGTAATTATCATGTAAATGAAATGGGTCTTACACGGGCTTAGTTGTCAAAACAGCGCATATTCTCCAGACACCAATCTTTAAAATGCTTGTAATTTATTAAAGAACAAATATTTTATATTATAATATAGAACATAAATAAAGAGCTACGTATATTTTATTTTAATTATAAAAAAAATATAACAAAATATAAAAATAATTTAAAAATAAAAATAATATTAATACTAAGGATATAAGTCCCGTCGGCCTGGAATGGTGGCAAGAACGCTGGTTGCATTTTCCCGCTGAATTGCAATACTGATTCTTTGGGCGAAGAAAGATCAGAAAGGCCTCTGTCATAGGAGACGACAAGACGCGGTGTTATGTCTTTTAAAAACTTTTTTGCACTTGGGCTCCATGAGCCCAGAGTTTCTACAGCAAACGGCATAAATATAATATTTTAATATACTTACATATTTACGCCGCTTGCTGGACTCCGCATTTTCTGCCGCGGCTCCCGCTTTATGCGCTGTCCCACTGAGATGCGACGCGGCGAGGGTGTCGACGCACGTGGCGTCTTTAAATAAATTTAAATCTTTTTTTTTTAATTATTCAGTAGTAAAATCTTAAGTTACAGTGCTGAGAAGTTTTCTTAAAAATATCGCCACTCATACTGAGCCTAATCAAGTAGGTAGTGAGAAGTCGACGATCGCGCGAACGTTGAGTTATGTCATTGTTTCTCTCTCTATTTCGTCTTTCGGCTGTGAGTGAGATCAATTAATACTTGTAATAACAGTTGTTTTTAGGATAATGATATTTATCAAAATATACCTTTAAATATACTTAGCACGACATGTGACACCGCGCCCACCTGATGGTAAGCGGTACGCGAGGTCCAAGAATGGGAGCAACTGACGCCAGCCTCAGACGACCGACATCAGTCCCTACCACTATGCCGGCCTATAAAGATGCTCTTTCACACTTCGTTTGAAGGACTCCAGGTTACAGGAGTGGGGAACACACTGGCTGGGAGAGCATTCCACATCTTCAGCGTGCGACAGATGTAAGAGTCTCCAAATTTGTATGTACGCGTAGGGATAGTGGCTACGGTATGTGGATGCATATTTTGGCCTGTGCGAGTGGTTCGGTTGCGGAATAGAGAAGAAGGGATAAGGTTGTGGAGCTCTTCAGAACATTCACCGTAGTATAGCTTGTAGAACACGCTCAAGGAGGCCACATCTCGGTTTTAGTGATACCACTGAGTTTTAGACACTGTAGTATCGTCCACTATTCGAATAGCCCGCCTCTGTAGGACATTGAAAGCATCTGTAAGGTACTTAGCGGAACCATCCCAGAGGTGAGAACAGTCTTCCACGCATGACCTTATTTGTACTTTCAAAAAGTGAGCTATTAAAAACATTTGAAGAATAAAATAAAATCGATAGATTTAAAACTATTACTCATATGCCGGCTAATCAACTTAGTTCGCTGTAATAAGCTACTGGCGCGTAATAAATAGAGAATAATCAAATTAAAGTTGCATTTTCTTCTACCACATGATATGGCAAGGGATTCCGCATTTTCCCTTGAGATTCCGCAAGATCTTCCCTGTAATGCGGCCCCATTCCGCAAGAAATAACCAGTTTACGCGTCATCTTTTCCCTCCAGTAAATTTCCTGTTCGCCTGTGTTATGAATTATTTTCTATTATCATTAACGTTTCATTTATAACCTGTTTCGTACTACGAGTATATCACTTAGCTTTTTTGAGCACCGAAATGTGGGAGTATAGGGTCTAGCAATTGGAAAAAAAACAGAGATTTTCTTTGTGACCTGGCCACGATAGCTAAGGCTGGGCATTATTAGCAATTAGTCTCATTGAGACCGTTTTGGACTAATAATGAAGCCATCCTATCTCCTCCAGGAAGGCCGGGAGACCCGTAACGTTCCTGCAGACCTCCGGAAGAGTCCTCGCATATCTGGAGAAACTTCCGTCTGGGTGTAGCCATACTGGAGTACTCAATAAATAGATGCGCGGCCGTCTCCTCCTCTGCCATGCTCTATACAGTGGGCTATCTGTAATTCTTTGTTCCTCTTCTAACTCTGTTGTTTGATTGGCCTAAAGTAAAGTTGGCTAAATGTGAATCCGCTTATTTATAAGCGTGGTTTCTGATCACCCCGAAAGGGAAACGGTCGTAATGATACTTATTATATAGTCAAGAGTACAAACAGTATCTTAAAGGACTCCAGGTTATCGAAGTGGGAAAACACACTGGCTGGGAGAGCATTCCATATCTTCAGCGTGCGACAGATGTAAGAGTCTCCAAATTTATGAGTACGCGTAAGGATAGTGGGCATTCACATACGAATGCATATTGTGGCCTGTGCGTGTGGTTCGGTTGCGGAATAGAGAAGAAGGGATAAGGTTATGGAGCTCCTCAGAACACTCATCGTGGTATAGCTTGTAGAACACGCAAAGTCACGACGAAACTGCAGTGATTCGAGAATTTGAGACACTGTGGCGTCGTCCACTATCCGAATCGCCCGCCTCTGCAGGACATTGAGAGCATCTACAAGATACTTAGCGGAGCCATCCCAGAGGTGAAAACAGTATTCCACGCATGACCTTATCTATCTTATGTAATTGTCAAATAAAATGCAACCGTTACCGTCTTTGGAAAACCCTGCATACACACAAATGAATACACGACACGAAACCGGCAGCCGCATAAACAAATTAAAAAAAAAACTATAAGAAAAATCATGGGTGCAGACATTAGTAGTAGTTCCCAAAGAGTAACAAATCGTTTGGAGTCTCAACTGTCACAATTGTTCGATAGCTGTTAGCAGTTAACTATGTAATTGGCCCTAAGCTAATGATCTTATCCGAAATCCCACACGACGTATTTCGTTTATCGAAATAGAATATTAGAGTAACCTTCGAGCGTAATGCGAGAGAGTAATATTCAATGATATTTAAATTAACTAGATGGCGCATCAGCGAGCGAGAAGGGTTCCTAAAAATAAAAATTCATTACGCATGAAACTTGTTTTGTAATATAAATTTGGCTTTAATCAACAGTGATAACACAAGCGTACAGGATCATACACTATAATTAAAAACCTTATTATTTAATGATTGTATTAATATAATAGTATGTTTTATGTATTAATGTTTATGTAAATATTTAAGAAATCAGGTGTGATCTGTTGTGTAGCAGTTACACCTGCACGACGCTCTTTTTCAATCTGTTCCTGTTCTCACGTAGTAATATATTTTAATTTTTAATTACAAGGACACTTATAAATTAAAATAAACAATTCTTTCATCATTATAGACCTCTAACAGCAACCGTGTTTTGTAGATTTAGTTTACTTAATGCGGTATCCGTGGTAGAAAGATCTTTGGCAATATTACCAAAATTCCCCAACTTAGCGTTTTCACTGGAGCGATCCCCTTTCCTGGTCCCTAGAGAAATAATCTTCACGCTTGCCATATTCTTTACTTCATTTTACCCTTAGCCTGAGATCTATGAAGCGGTCTTATATGCTTTTCTCATAAGACCTCATACAACGTTGAAAGGCGATGCTATTTTTAGGATAGGAATTTTTAGCATGCAAATTTTGACATTAACATTGTATTGTAATAAATTGTCAAGAACAATATTAAATATAAACTATTTATTTATATCACAATAAAATGCATTTATTCGAAAAAAATATTTACAAAATATAAAATAAAATTAATATTAATACTAAGGATAGGGATATAAGTCACGTCCGCGTGGAATGGTGGCAAGAACGCTGGCTGCATTTCCCCGCTGAATTGCAATACTGATTCTTTGGGCGAAGAAAGAGCCAGCCCTCTTGTCACCAGAGGAGACGACAAGACGCGGTGTTATGTCTTTTAAAAACTTTTTTGCACTTGGACTCCATGGGCCCAGAGTTTCTACAGCAAACGGCATAAATATGTAATCTTTTAATATACTTACATATAAACTATATACAAATAAATATTGTAAATAAATATCTATTGACATAAACATATTGTATGCCCATAATATGGGCAGATTGCATCATCATGACATGTACATACAACTGTAATTAGAATAAGCAATCTATACAGTAAAGAATTTTGAATTTTGAATTTGAATTACGTGTGGTTTGCTTCGGCGTCATCTAGTATCATCATTAGACACATCACAGCCACTAGAACCTCCTAGTAGGGGTGTGTAGTTCCCAAACGAACTAGTTCCATAGAGCGCTCCCACAGAGGAACTGCCGGGACTAGTTCCAAATTTGATAGAGTTCCTCCTCCTTAGTTCGTTCCATTCCATCTAGAGTCTAGACCGACTTGTTATAGCGATAGAGCGGGAACGGTGAACGAGAACGACGAACGGGAGTGATGCTTGTCACTTGTCGCGCATATCTCGAATCTCGAGGTATATCTAAAAATGCTGATAGCCGATTCAGAGCCGATTTTGATTAAGAATAATACTACATTATAAATTTTCTTCATCATCATCGCAGATCAGAGTCCAAGACCTCCACTGTTGAAGATGGGCCTTCCAGAAATTGGCCAGACGGATTGGCGAGGGTCTGTAGTCATATTTTTAGTGATAATTTATTAACGATTCCACAAGTTGATATTAGTTGAACCGGGACCGACGGCTTAACGTGCTCTACGAGGAACAGGAACGATGGTGTTGTAAATCTATGACAAAGAAGAAAAGTGCATTTCGTATTGTCTTTCTTTCTTTCTTTCTCTGATGGTTCGGGCATGTTGAAAGGATGAATGAAAGAGATTGACGAACCAGATATATAATGCGAAAGTCGTGGGTAAAAGAGGCCCTGCAGACCGAGACTCACATATCACGATCAAATAAATAAAACAATAGCTTAAGGTGCATTAAAAACCATCGAAACAAAAGGGCACGTATAAAGAGGTTGATAAATGTCGAAGAAGCGAAAGAGGTATGTGACCGTGACAAGTGGCGCTTAGTTTTCTTGCCTACCCCGCAAGGGATTTGGCGTGAAGATATAATAATAATAATAAATATATATGTATGTTTATTTCCTAGAAAGTTAATAGAGTACATTTCCCAAAAGTACAATCAGATTTGAATAACCTCAAAAAAAATTGTATTGTGCGAGCGAGAGGTTAAGCGCTCTTAATAATAATAATAATAAAACTTTATTTTATAATAAATTCCATATGTGTTAGTAACAATTTTTAAAGAAATCTTATAATATCTAGTGTTAGTAAAAAAAACAAAATTATATTACAAGTAATTTTTATTCTTCCTTTTCTGGGGCCCAGGTCACCTGCTGACATGCAGGCGTATCCAGTGCCCCAAGAACGGAGAGTCCCAGCTATCAGCCCACACGGCCAGGATGCTGCTGGGGCTGCCTCTCACGCGGGCGAGGATTGAGGCACAGCGCTTCCTCATAATAGCATGGAATCCATCCACCCGCGCCTGTGCTAGCATCCCAGAGGCACAGCAACGACGGGGCAGCCCCATCAGCACCCTGAATGCGTTATTGTACTGGACACGAAGGGCGCTGTATGCCTTCTGCGTATAATTGACCCACAGGCTGCATTGTGTGTGTGTGAGACAATACCTATCTACAGCAGCTATAATGTTAAGCGTTATTCTGTATTTATAATTTTGTTATTTTATTGTTTCTCTTTTCAAATGATGGTTATCATGTACTGCTGCAGATTCACCAATATGTACTATAAAATTATATCGTTTTATATCAATATTGTAAAAATTGACGTATAAAAGTGCAGAATACATATCTTTTTGTCCTATGCCTACTTGCAAAATAAACGAATGAATGATGTATAGTAGGTTTGGCAAAAGGCTCTAAAGAGAGTGACTTTTACCTCCCCCGCACAACGAGCAAACCTGCGTGCCAACATATTGCATCTAACAGCCAGCGCCCTGCGTTAATAATAATAATAACTATAGATATTTATTTAAATCAAAGTAGTTTACTATTTTGCCAGACACTTCGCACGAGTTCCTTATCATGTTTAAATTATCTAAACACTAATAAAAACAAAGATACGATTAATAAACGGTAAATTAAGTCAATACGCCAGTACGATATGCGTACGCGTCACTTCCATTCTATTATTATTTATTTATATTTGCTATTTAAGGTGTAACAGGTTACAATTAATACATATCTAGCACCTATTTACAATAATTTATAAGGTCGCAATTGTAACCAAGGAACTTAATACAAGAAGAAGCGTAACTCCATACAAGAAACGTTTTCTAGTTTTAGTAGCGCTACTACGGGTTCCCACCGAACTAGAATTGGCGGCAAATTTTGAAATTCTTTATTTGTTTTTTTTTTGTTAATTAAAGCCTCCTTAATAATTGATCAATTTATTAATTTCAATAGTTAATTAACTACTTACTTGTCACCACATCTTCAAGGTTTTCGGTCAGCGCTTTTTGTGGTCCACTACTCCATTACTCCAGGTTATAGGAAAGTGGAAACACAGAGGCTGGAAGAGCATTCCACATCTTGATTGTGCGACAGATGTACGGGTCTCCAAATTTATACGTACGCGAAGGGATGGTGACTACGGTATATGGGTGCAACATTTATGGGTTTATAGTTTATTTTTTCTTATATATTATCAATTCATAATTGTATATATACTTACGGATTGCTGAAAAATTACTTTGGATTTACAAACTACTTAAATAATAAAAATAAACTTAAAAATAAAAAAAATAAAAAAACTGTCCCCTAGAGACGTCTGAGATAGTCCAAAGAAGACTGGCAACTCTTTCCTCTGTATAGCGAGGCTAATACGCTGGCAGAAATAATTGCCAGCGCTCCTGTCTTCTTTTTTATTTAATTAAGCAAGTCAACAACATGTTTACAAAATCTTATACAATATACAATCTAGAAGGTATCTTAATAGTTTAGTAAACATGTTACTTACAGACCAGCATTGCATTCAAAAGGTAGGTAACATCGTTTACTAAAACACAAAAACTAAATAGTACAATTTAAAAATATAGGCATGACAAAAACAGTAAGCTACAGAAAACAACAAAAATGAATATCGCAAGTACTTACAAATGGAAACAGTATAACCTAAACAAAAATAATTAAATTATATGAACAAATCAAGACAGCGACACCACAGTCACCAGCAGTGCACAATAACAACAAAAAAACAAAACTTAGACCGAGAGTCGGCGACCCAAAATCACCTTTCGTGCAAGCTCTCAGCCAAAACCGCATCACTAAGCGACAACTATCAATCCTAAGCCTCAGTTAACTCCCAAACACCGCCCGGCAAGATAGCAGGAGACCTTTCTCCTGAAGCCTGACAACCTATCGTTAAATATGTCAATTGTCCTGTCCGCAAGGAAAACCTCGTTGTACAACCGAGTCATCCGTCGTAGTGCCGAGTTTCTGCCAAGGTTAGAACGAGAAAATGGCACATGAAATATCGACCTTGTGTGCAGTCTAGAGTTTGTCTTTGGGACTGAAAGTGATATCATTGACAAACATTCCATGGAGTCCAGGCGACCGTTAATAAGTTTGTACAGCACAATAAGATCTGACACCTTTCGCCTCAAATCCAGACTATCCATTTTAAAAAAAGTTAGCCTTTCCGGATAATTGCTTTTGGGTGAACACATTTTATCCTTATGAACCAAAAACCTTGTAAATTTGCGTTGTACTCCCTCTAGACGGCCGATATGGTTTTGGTATACCGGGTTCCAGATTACGGAGGCGTACTCAAGATTACTCCTAACAAGTGAACAAAATAAAAGTTTTAAAGCTGATATAGAAGTAAAATGTTTGCAAACTCGCTTAACAAAACCACACATCTTCGACGCTTTAGCGACAACCCCATCAATGTGATCAACAAAAGACAACCTTGAATCCACTAGAACGCCAAGATCGCGCATAGGACTGGCATAAGCAAGCGCAACTCCACCAATGGAATAATTAGATGGTATTATATTAATTTTGTTCTTTGTGAAAGTGACGTAGAAGCATTTCAAGGGATTCAAAATCATTCCATTACTGACGCACCAAGAATGAACTGAATCAAGATCCTCCTGTAAAAGGTCGACATCCTGTGAATCTACAATAAGTCTAAAGAGTTTCAAGTCATCTGCAAAAAGTGAACAGTGACTATAATGTACTACATCGATTATATCATTAATGAATATATTAAATAAAGTAGGACCCAGAACTGATCCCTGGGGTACGCCTGATAAAGCCGTGAATTTTCGGGAAGATGTGAAGCCACCAGTTACTACCTTTTGCGACCTTCCAGTGAGATATGATTTAAACCAGTGAAGGAGTGATCCGCATACGCCATATCTGGATAGCTTCATTAGAAGCAAATTATGGTCTACCTTATCAAAAGCGCTGGAAAAATCGGTGTAAATTGTATCCGCCTGACCGCGTGTATCCATTATCTCTGAAATAAAACTAGTATAGGATAGTAAATTACTGGTCGTCGATCTATTTTGCAGGAATCTTATCTTTCCGTCAGTCGCTTTGAAACACCTTTAGGCTCTTGGCTGAGGCTTCCCATGGTCCCCCATCGTCTCGACGACAAATTTTATTATTTTATTTATTACTCGCTGCGCCCGCGTCCTCGTGGAATAGTGACTTTCGGCAGCGTTTTAATTTTTTTAGGATAATTATTTTGCAAATAAAACACATACTTACATACATTAAAATAAGCTATATAAAAATGACGTGTTTTTCATACAAACTTTCATTCCCTATTTTATTAACCCCTTACCGTCCTTTTTTCACCTTTCTCAGGCTTTAGACTATCTCTGTACCAAATTTCATTTGAACTAGTTCAGCTATAGTTTAGGCGTGACACACAGACAGAGTTACTTTCGCATTTATAATATTAGTAATGATTTTATGGTTTATTATAATTTTGTTTAACGCACGTTATACACACGCAATGTATATTTTTGCAGAACAGATCGCCCCCTCCATCGTCTGTACCTCCAGCGCTGCTCTACGCACCCAAAGAACCTTTAGAAGTAAGTAAAATAATAATAATAATAAATATTTACAGACAGGTCACACAGCGCCATCTAGTTTCCGTGGTAAGGTACGAGGCTTGTGTTACGGAAACTAGATGGTTGATAAACTACATAATATACTTTTTTTTTGTAAATATATACATATTATACATATAACATATACATATAACATATATTATACAACTCTTTCTTCTGTAAGGGCCTGTATTTTTTTCTCTTTTTATACTAGCACGACATGTGACCCTGCGCAGACCTGATGGTAAGTGGCGCGATAGGTCCATGAATGTTAACTACTGGAATCAGACACTCATGACTGACATCAGTCCCTAACACTATTACAGCATGACGGCAGTTCGAGCCTGATCCCGAAACGTGTAGATACACTTTACTGGGTTTATCGGCACGAACGGTGGACACTTCCCCGCCCCGGTAGACTGGGCAAATTACCACCATCAGTCCGCCTGCCACCTATTTGTTGTTCTCATTGAAAGTATGTGCCATTTGCAATGATGTCAAATGCCAATTTTTACTTTCAGGGAGAACTAATATTGTAAGCTTGCCATATTGGTATAAAAATAACACCGCTTGAAACAAGACTTACTAAAAGATAGCTTCGATTAATATACAAAATAAATAGTATAATATTACAGGTTGGTCAGAAACTTGCTCTCAAAAAAGCGAAAGAAGCTAATTACCATTTAGCCAACTTTACTTGAGGCCCATCAGGACAAGTGGCAAGCTCGTCGATGGCTCAACAAAAAATACAAATAAATTGTTATGCTCCGACCAGGAATCGAAAGCGGTACCTCAGCGTCTAAATCCCCGTACTAACTGCTAGACCATGGAAGCCAGTTCGATAAAAATACTTTTTGCTACTTTTATTTATTATTTCAACAATGACCGATTTATTTCTTGTTTGAATTTCAAATTAGGATTTTTTTAATTTTAAAGTAAGTAGGTATTCTGACACCTACACTACCACTGCAACTGTTTTTATCTTAAAATATACACGCGTATATTTGTGTATCTTCAAACCTTGTCACCAGTTACTATGCGTGTTCCCCGAGCGCGGTTCGCGTGTCTGTACAGCGGCTTGCAGCGCTGCAGCCATAATAGGCGGCGACGCACGTCAGGTGCGCTCAGCGCGGGAAGCGCTGGACGGGCTGAGGCGGGAAATCGAGCAGAGAACCCCGCATGTCATCGTACTCGACGCGAGACAACCGCATGTGTTGGATGCTTTACAGTTAGCGAGGTAGGTATTTTTATTTTTGTTTGATATAACGTTAATAATTTTAAAGGTGACTCGAGAATTGACTCATTGTACATTTTCATATAATTGGACGATAGGTGGTTAGCAAAACTTCTAACTTACAACACATTTTTAAAAACAAATCATTACTGAGAAATGTATGGAGCTAATGTCAACCTTATGGTTAATGTTTTTAAGATTATAATTGTGTGCAACTATAATAGCGCCATCTATGATCGACTAGATTAACTGTTTTGTTAAGTAAAGTTAAACTTAGCAATAATTGGAGCCAATGTCAATCATTTTATTAGTGTATTTATGGCTATAATTGTGTGCATCTATAATATAGCGCCAACGATGGCGATGACGCATGATCGAGTAGCGAGTTTCTTAATGACAACTTATAGAATGTTCCGAATGTAAAATAAACGTGCATTTTGTGGAATTTGAGCCTAAATTAAAGGTCACTCACGCACACACTTATAGTATTCCTCTACAACTAACTACTTTGGTATTTGGTATTAGTGGAACCGGGACCGACGGTTTAATGTGCTCTCCGAGGCACGGGCACGGTGGTGCTGTAAATCTATGACAAATGTACGTAAGAAAAGTGTATTTCTCATAGGTACATGCCGTGTTGGTTTGAACCGGCCTTTTTAGGATAAGGTACGCGTTCTCGCCATCGCGCCATACATATATTATAGGTATAGCTTCGATATAGGAATAGTAATATATCCAAAAGTATTTTTTTGAGCTCGCAAACAATTAACTGCGCGAAAATTTAAAAATATTTTGTTTTTTGTTACTATACGATACATGCTTATATAAAAGTTACACAATACATTTAATTTTTATTTTTTTACTAAGGTTGTACTTATATTTCGCTTGTTGACAACAATGGTATTGAATGAAATTGAACCAATTGATTGAAATAATATGTGAATGACTATTATGTTATGTTCAAACCACAGACATAGAGTGAACCGAAATTTATCAAATGCTTGTGCTAACTTTCGACTCCATGATCCGAATCGCCCGCCTCTACAAGACATTCAGAGCACCTGAAGGGTACTTAGCGGTACTATCCCATAGGCGAGAATAATATTCCGGTGGGAAAAACCGTTTCAGATTGTTTAGTATACCCAGTTATTTAGACTCTGTTTTTTTTATATTTTAGGGCAACTTACAGCTAGATACATAAAATATATAAACAGAACATATGGGTAGTGTATGGCTATTGACAAGTTGCCACCGATAGCTAAAATGTGGTAAAAAAAAGGTGGTGCTCGCTGAAATAACAGCACATATCCTAAAGTAAAATTAACCTAAACCTAAAACTAAGAACAATAAACTACATAACATAGAACAAACAAAAAACCAAAATAATAATAAATAAACAATTATACATAGATATAGTCGCGATCACAGCGACATTATTGCCGCTCGGCTAATACCTCCGTGGGATCGGTGGGCAGCGCTCCGAGCGGCGCCCACGAGAGTGGAATCAATCCGCACACCGAGCGGTCACACGTTTTTTTCTCTCACAATTTTCATAGCCTTTTTACTCAAGTAATTAATTGAATTTCTACTTCTACAATAAACCATATACAGTCCGCTAAACAATCTTTAATTGAGCCATCGAAGACCCGCAGCAGTATCCCTACTTACCAGCACAGAATAAATAATAAAAATTAAAATTTTGGTGATGCTCTCAATGTACTTTCGGTGGTTAAATCTTTGCCAGTCAGTATCTATGACGTAAAACACAATTTACAACATCCTAACATTGTTATGGTAAATTGTATCGTAGCAGGCAACTTCTGACGTAACTCGATTTACTAGTAGACAGCAATATAATGACGTCACACCGAGGTTTTCAGTGGTCTAGTAAATTCCGTCCTTGCTACTAAGTTAATAATAAAAAGATTTATTTATCTAGGAAAATAAGTAGGTATTTATTTGTTTTAAAAAAATATTGCACAAAGTACAAAGGCGGACTTAGGCCCGTAGACATTCTCTGACAGCCAAACCTATTGTAAGCCATACACACAACGGTCTACCGGAGAGGTTACCTGTGCAACAGCCCTATTCCGTTACTTAAGCGCAAACGTTATTAAATGGAATCCGTTAACTATATATATCACGCTATTAAAGTTCAAATTTGCACGGACGCCGTCGAATTCGAGCGCGTATAGAGTTGAGAATAGAACAATATTTTGTAAATATGACGCAATCTCTGACGTAAAGAACGAAATCCAAATAACGTTTGCGACTAGACGTCGCGTCGATAGCTGATAGCGGTGTACCGAAGCAGTCTTCAGTTATTTTTGCGATGGCATGGATTGAGACAATGACGTGCTGGCACTGGTGTGTCTTGCTTTAGTTTAAAAGAAAATATATATATATACTTAAACAGTCAAAAGAAAACGAAAAAAGTATTGCAAGCATTGGTTATTGAAAAGAAAAAAATATAACCTATTGAATGAATTAAAATTCGAACCTGATGATTTTGAAAACTATCTCAGAATGGACAGACACTAGAAAAAAACTGACGCGACCTGCACAAGTGACCAGAGTACTTACACACACGCTCCAAATAATTGATTTTAAATCTTGCGCCGGTCGCATGCCCAATGCAATGTGGCCACGCCATTTGGTCTGTCAGCAGGCCCGTTAATCGATTGCTGTCAAATGTCGAACTAATGCCCCATTTTAAAAATAAATTATTTTTGTTTATTAAAATCAGCTGACAATATAATGTCTCAATTGAGTTGTTTACCTACAACTTTTGCGTTCTGACCTTAATTTGATGTTATTATAGTTGATGAAGTTAGGGATGTCCGATCCGGGTGCTTTGTATCGATATTAGTGATCGCAATGGATCGTATAACTGTATCGATTATATTGATTAGATACGATTTCGTGCATGTATATTGATTCACCAACTGATCCAATGCTATTTAATAATTCATTTATGATATTGAGCCGGTCGCTTGCCCAATGCAATGTATGTGGCCATGACAATTGGTCTGTCAGCAGGCCCGTTAATCGATCGTTGTCAAATGTCGAACTAATGCCCCATTTTAAAAATATAATATTTTTGTTTATTAAAATCAGCTGACAATATAATGTCTCAATTGAGTTGTTTACCTACCTTTTGCGTTCTGACCTTAATTTGATGTTATTATAGTTGATGAAGTTAGGGATGTCCGATCCGGGTGCTTTGTATCGATATTAGTGATCGCAATGGATCGTATAACTGTATCGATTATATTGATTAGATACGATTTCGTGCATGTATATTGATTCACCAACTGATCCAATGCTATTTAATAATTCATTTATGATATTGAGCCGGTCGCTTGCCCAATGCAATGTATGTGGCCATGACAATTGGTCTGTCAGCAGGCCCGTTAATCGATCGTTGTCAAATGTCGAACTAATGCCCCATTTTAAAAATATAATATTTTTGTTTATTAAAATCAGCTGACAATATAATGTCTCAATTGAGTTGTTTACCTACAACTTTTGCGTTCTGACCTTAATTTGATGTTATTATAGTTGATGAAGTTAGGGATGTCCGATCCGGGTGCTTTGTATCGATATTAGTGATCGCAATGGATCGTATAACTGTATCGATTATATTGATTAGATACGATTTCGTGCATGTATATTGATTCACCAACTGATCCAATGCTATTTAATAATTTATTTATGATATTGAGCCGGTCGCTTGCCCAATGCAATGTATGTGGCCATGACAATTGGTCTGTCAGCAGGCCCGTTAATCGATTGCTGTCAAATGTCGAACTAATGCCCCATTTTAAAAATATAATATTTTTGTTTATTAAAATCAGCTGACAATATAATGTCTCAATTGAGTTGTTTACCTACAACTTTTGCGTTCTGACCTTAATTTGATGTTATTATAGTTGATGAAGTTAGGAATGTCCGATCCGGGTGCTTTGTATCGATATTAGTGATCGCAATGGATCGTATAACTGTATCGATTATATTGATTAGATACGATTTCGTGCATGTATATTGATTCACCAACTGATCCAATGCTATTTATTTATTTAAAACTCTTTTGCGCCGTAATACTTAATTAATATTAGTTTGATGTTTTATTGAGAATAAACAATGAAAAGTACAATGATTTAAATAAAAATAAATATTAGGCTAATAAAAATTACTGCCTCCGTCGTCTAGCGGTTAAGTCCGTGAATTTAGACTCGGAGCTACCGGGTTCGATTTCTGGTCGCGACACAAAAATATTAATGTAAATAAATACATTTAATTAATATTTAATTTATTTGTGATATTTCTCAAGTACCTCCAAGTTTAAATCCACGGAACTAATCGCTAGACCTCCGAGGCAGTAGGTATAGGTAAGATTTAGGTATACTAAAATAAAATTATTCGAAAACGAGCTCTCCCAATTCCAAATACCTATTTTATTCCTTAGGAACAAAAAATATTTCAAAATTACGTACACGACGCAATTAAAATTTATTGAAAAAATAACCCCAAAAATTAAATACAAAAATGCAGCATACAGGAATATGAAGAAAACGAGACTGCGGACAAGTCTTATTTTGGTCCTGATAGTGATGTTTCGATATCCATAATACACACATAAGTATCGGACATCTCTAGACGAAATCGACTAACAACAGCTCTATGATTGCTTATTGACAAATTATAGTGGCTTCAGTTTTATATGGACTCGAAATGTTAACATATCACAGCTTCGATTAAATATACAACTACTACTTGCAAAAGGGACTTACTATTTATTTGTGGTACCTGCCCTTAAATATAAGACAAGCATCAAATAGAGCTCAATTTAAAAATATGATCTATTTGCATTTCTTAAATGGCTCCTAACAAGGTACCTCTTTAGTGTATGTATATATATTGTACATTTATTTATTTATTTAAATACTTTATTGCACTTAAAAACCGAGTACATAGGCGAGCTATAACGCCATAAGGCATTCTTCACCAGCTAACCTTGAGGATCATGTAAGGTGATGGGCAGGATAAAGAAAAATATTAAAATAGCTTAAATTAGTAAATAAACATAATTACGCATTTATTAAATATACATATACATACACAATATAAAAAAAACAACACACATACGAGTACATACTATATAATACATACATACATAAACATACACTATAAATAAATAGATATATATATATAAATAAAAAGTCAAACAACTAATTCGAGAGACATACATTCTGTTTCTCAAGAAATAATGTGGTTAGAAGGTTTTTAAATACGTTAACGGACGGTGCACGCCTTATAGCCAGGGGTAGCTTGTTCCACTGACGGGCGGCAGCAACAGCATACATATGTATGTTTATGTATAATATACAACTACTACTTGCAAAAGGGACCTACTATTTATTTGTGGTACAACCTGCCCTTAAATATAAGACAAGCATCAAATCGAGCTCAATTTAAAAATATGGTCTATTTGCATTTCTTAAATGGCTCCTAACAAGGTACCTATTTAGTGTATGTGTATATATTGTACATATTATTATTCTTTGTATTATTTTAAGACATAATTATGTATATATATATTGTATTGTATGTATTAGTGTGTGTATGTATGTATGTGTTTATAATTTATATATTGTTTATTGCTTACGATGTGATCGTTTAGTTATTTTATTTATTTATTAACGTACAAAAAACAGTTAACAGACAAAACATTTGACAAAATACAGTGATATAAATAAGTAGTAAGTTTGCCAACTTAATATTTGTACACAGCATGCAGTAAACAATATTAAGAATAAAATACAGAAAAACATTAATATCTAAATTTAAACATATAAATAACAATTTGGCATACATATCTTATATATAACTAAAATTATATATATTTATATAAACCCAAAAACAATAATAATATAGTAGTAATAATAAGTATTCTTAATAAAATTAAATCAAACAATAAAATCAGCATATTTATTGGTTTAGTTTATGTACGTGGTGTTTAAACATTGAATAGGTACAGTTAAAGATATCTATTTCACTCTGGGTTAAACATAAATAATAATATATTAAATTTTTACTTGCACCTTCAGTTCACTGTATATGCTTTCTGTCCCTAAGGTTGGCTGTCAGAGAATGTCTAGCGGCATTAAGCCCGCCCCTTGTAAGTATATAGTGCAATAAAGTTTTAAATAAATAAAAAATATTTGGTCTAGCTTTGATTCTCATACCGTTTCGTTTCTTGCAGTCTTGTTATATTTAATGTCTCTGTTGCCGACCCTTTTTAAAAACTTGCTAATAAATTATTATTTAAATTTTAATTAAAAGAACGTTAAAATTTCTGTAAAGGTTAGTTTAGACTACAAAAAGAAAAGAACTCGTTAAGAGGGTCTCGTTTATGTCATTTCAAACAAAAAAATGCCGATTAGCATCTAGTTCTCATATGAACAGCAAGCACATGTTCGATTGAGGTTTAGATCACGGAAGCGAGTTTTCCATGATTATTTGTCAAATTCGAACACTGGAATGCTTTAAGAAACGATCACGTCTGAACAAGCACGAACGCAATAGGCGGACTGATGCTGGTAATTTGCCCAGCCTGCCGGTGCGGGGAAGTATCCACCGTTAGTGCCGATAAACCCAGTAAATTCATGCAATGAAATCAAATAAAATAACGCTGCTGTAAAACTAACAGGGAAAAACTGTACAGGGTACATTAGTTTTTAATGTATTTATGCACATATGCAACGTAATTTAATTTTTAATGGAAACTGAACCTAAATTGAAAAGGAAAATATGACATGAATAAACTAGAACATTAAATACTCACAAATTAAAAACATAATTCATATAAAATAAAATAAAACATTTATTCATTCACCTGTTTAGATTACTGTAAATGACTTTATTCTTCTGTATTAACGTTTTAGCCATGTTCTACTCTGATACATCTAACTAATCACCGGAGGCAGTATCAAGACAACTCTTATCCCGGTCTGACTTAGCAAATCCACTTCGCTTGCTAATATACGAATACTGCTATACTCGTATATATAGTATAATTTTGCTTCTGCCTCTCATTCATTTACTTTGTTTTAGGTAAATAATCATTAACCTATTGGTTTTCACTTATTTGTTATTTTTCTTTTACTTCTGCTAGTCACAGTTCAATTGCACTATTAATTTAAATCTAATTACTATATTTTACTCTCATTTCTGTTTTAATTGTATTGTCTAAATAATATAAAATCTCTTTGGCTTGTGTTCTGCTATTTTGTTTTATTGCTACTTTGTTTTTATGTTTAATATAATAAGCTGTGATTTTTGAAAAATAAATAAACAGGCATTGTCACACTATAAGCTAAGATAGACACAAATACGATAACAAAATAAAATATGATTGAAGATTATAGATTTAGGGCCGATAACTGAATCGTTCCCTAGTGGCATTTAGTCACTTAAATAGAGAAATTTGTATGGGAACGTGGCTATTTAAGTGAACGAACGCCAGTGAGGCGCTGTGGTGGCTCGGTTGTAAGTTGCGTACCTTAAATCCTACAAAGATCGGTTCAAACCCACCCGGCATGTACCAATGAGGAATACACTTTTCTTACGTACTGCAGTCATAGATTTACAACACCACCGTTCCCGTGCCTCGGAGAGCAAAAAATGAACGCCACTAAGGAAGGATTCAGTTACCGGCCCTTAGTCCGCCTTTGTACTAACTAGCTGACCGGACAGACTTCGTTCTGTTAAAAGTTAATCATCATTACAGCCCCTAGAACACAGCGTCCCAGACCTCCACTGCTGATATGAGATGGGCCTTCCAGAACATATATCTGGAGAATTTGGCTTACACTCGCCACGCTGGCCAGACGGCTTGGCGAGGATATGATGTAAATTTTTAATGACAATTTATTAACGATTCCACAAGTTAGTATTAGTGGAACCGGGACCGACGGCTTAACGTGCTCTCCGGGAACGGTGGTTTTGTAAATCTATAACAAATGTACGTAAGAAAAGTGTATTTCTCATTGGTACATGCCGGGGGGGTTTGAACCGACCTTTGTAGGATTTAAGAAACGCGTTCTTAAAACCGAGCCACCACCGTGCCTAAAAGTTAATAGTAAAAATTAAATAAAAATAACGTATTCCTGAGTGATCACGTTATTTAATTCTCAACAATAAACGACGGAGGATTAGAGTTCCTCCTGTCAACTGTAATTTTGAACAAATAAACGTTTTTGTATTTTTTGTACATAATTAAGTATTTAAATAAATAAATTTAGATAAGCGTTCGCTCGTTTGGTCTAAACCCACCTTAAAGTGTGCGATCTTATTTCAATTAAACTTTCCAAAATACCTAATATTAAAACGAAGCCTTTTAAAATAACTTTGCCATTCATTTTTAAAACCGTTCCTCATCTATATTAAGTAACACGTAAATTATTATCACCACATTAGTGGCCTAGCGGTTAATTTTAGATACGAATGAAATAAAAAAATTAAAAAAACATTTGTCACCAAACCATACATATAGCATAATACAAATTTAAAAAATAATATGGTACATCATATATTGCCGTCAAGAGTTGCACGTGGTCGACTTCCGGCGCGGTACATCGTCGACTTCTGTTACTTAAGTTAAGCGTCCACTTGTCGGTATCGTACGCATCGCACGCAACGGATCGTAGTATTCTTTGTGTAGAAACGCATATAAGTGTGTTCACCTGTACGCATAGCACATCGGCAATGCCGACACCGTTGCTCCGAGAGGCAACTATTGCGATGCGTGCGATGACGTCATACGGAATGCCGATCAGTGAACGCACTCCGCGCGCTCGCTCTGCACCGTCGGCCATTTGCATTTGGCGTTTGTCGTGTCAACACGCGTTATTTTTGCAGCATGGACGCGTCAAGACTAATCGCAATTGTGCAAGAGTACAATTCCTCTTCTGCTAACAAACAAGCTACAACGACAAACTGGCATCGTCAATCTGTATGCTGGTACTCACTGTCGGTAATCCGTACGCAGTGTGAAAAATTTATCCGTTTGATGCGATGCGTACGATACCGACATGTGGACGCTTAGCTTTAAGCGCCAACGTTATATAGTGGAATCCATTAAATAACGGAACTGTCAGTTTAAAACGCAATTAAAATTGGTATTCTCGTGTAAAGGTTTTCACTACAGACGACAGTAAAATAACCTTACGATGCGTTCATTTAAAAAAAAACGATTATATATTTCTTTTAGTATTTGCCATATTTTTATTTATTACCTAATGTGTGTTATAAAACTATGATAATGTAAATATATACTTAATCTTAGTTTAAGTATTATAAATACTTAATAACTAACTTTAATATAAATTCGCGGCGGACTATTTAAGTATTTAATTCACGTTTTTTTCGCCCAATGATTTTGAAGTTGCAACCCCATGGATGACCTTTGAAATAGTGGAACACGCTATTTTGACGTAAGGTCGGCTATGATCGGAAAAACTCGGCCTTAAAATGGTAGTAAATAACATAATTCACTATTTTGACAATCTAACGTTCGCGTTAAGTAATGGAATACTGCAGGACGCAATAATTTATTTGTGGCATTTCTCGAGTTTGGTACGCTAGAGACATCGACAAACTTGCCACTTATGATAGGCATATAGTAAAGTTGACTAAATGTGAATCCGGTTTTTTATTAGCGTGGTTTCTGACCACCCCAAAAGAGATACGGTCGTGATGATGATACTTTAAAATTCTTTGTTATTTTCCTAAATGAGCCAGCGCTGGTTTGTCGGAATGTACTGTAGGTATTTACGTACTAAGGTAAATAATTGACTTCTGCCAACTCTTTAGAAATACAATAAGCCTTTCAATTATACCAACAATACATTTTTATCATGAAGAGGTTGGCTATTGTGAAGAAATTCAATTAAATTAATTATTATTAAATCGTTCATTTCTACTGATAATGTCAGTAGGTTTTAATCTCTTTGAAATTCAAATAGGAAGTATATTTTTTTGTTTTGTTTGTGTCCTCTTCTCCCGATGGATGATGAATGAGGTGATAGGGAAGGCAAAGGGTCTAGCCCATACAGCCAAGTCTGACGGAATATTCCTTTGTTTTTATGAGTTAATAAAGTTATCATCGACTTCCAGATGTTGTAAAATTCGATGCTTTTATTGGAGTCACTCGCGGCACACACACGTCGGGTATAATATGGGAGTTCATATTTAAAGTACAATTTATTGTTTTCCATAATTATTCACATTATTAATCAAAACAACACCACTTTTGACTAACAATATCCACAGAAAAGTAATTTACAAAACAAAAACTTGCACTTGATATAATTTTAATTTAATTTATCCGAATTAATAACCCGAACATAAATGATCAATTGTTTTATAGGAAATTTTGAGGGATACCATACTTTTGTTTTTTTTTAATTTGCCGAGTTTTTTTGCTATCTACTTCCATTAGCCAGACTCTACTATAATAGTTGTTGCATATGAATCAATAGTCTCGCAAGACTCTTGCACATATTTTTTTTTTTCAAATTTTGCTAATGTTTACTTTTTTTGGAGTTACTCGTAGGTTTTTGTTTTTATTAATTTTAATTGCGTCGTGTCCGTAATTTTTAATATTTTTTTGTTCCTAACGAAAAAAAATATCGTTTAGGTATTTTGAACTTAGGAGAGCTCGTTTACAAATAATTTTGTTTTAGTATACCTAATGCCTCCGAGGTCTAGCGGTTAATTCCGTAGATTTGGACTTGGGAGGTACAGGGTTTGATTCCTGGTCGAGACACAATAAATTATTTAATTTATTTGTGATGTTTCTCAAGTTTGGTACCCTAAAGACATCGCGGAGAGAGATTTCCTTAGTACAATTGGAAAATAAAATATATATTGAATCAGAGTAAGAGTCTTGGCGCGGTGGTGGCTCGGTTGTAAGAACGCGTTCCTTAAATCCTACAAAGGTCGGTTCAAACCCACCCGACATGAACCAATGAGAAATACACTTTTCACGTATATTTGTCATAGATTTACAACACCACCGTCCCCGTGCCTCGGAGAGCACATTAAGCCGTCGGTCCCGGTTCCACCAACGCCAACTTGTGGAATCGTTAATAAATTGTCAATAATAATTGACATCATATCCTCGCCAAGCCGTCTGGCCAGCGTGGCGAGTGTGGGCCAAATTCTCCAGTTCTGGAAGGCCCATCTCCAGCAGTGGATGTCTAGAACGCGTTCTAGGGGCTGTAATGAAGAGTCTTGCAGAAGTCTTGCGGAAGACCAATGCCAAGATTAGGTAGTTCTCGACAGTTGAGTAAGTTTGACGCACTCGCCATTGACCCTGTTAGGTTTGATAACGTCCCGATTCCATACTGTAGCGAGGTGAAGAATTTTGGTGTGTACCTGGATCCTAATCAAAACTGGACTGCTCACGTGACTAATACCAGTCGTAAACTATTTGCTTCTCTGCACTCTCTCAATAAACTAAAGAATTTTCTGCCGTTACAAGCTAAAATAACCCTTGCTCAAAGCCTTCTCCTTCCTCTCCTCGACTATGGTGACGTGTGTAGCGTCGATAGCTCAATAAATTGGATCGGATGCTCAACTCGTGTATTCGTTTTATCTACTGTTTGCGTAAATACGATCACATTTCCGAGTATCGAGCCAGGTTGAAGTGGTTGCCAATTCGTAGTCGCAGAAATCTTAGAATACTTTGTTTATTATTTTCTGTACTTAATGAGCCTGCGACACCGAAATACCTCAAGAACAAATTCGCCTATCTTTCTTCTCTACACGACAGGTCGTTGCGGTCATCGCATAACGCATAATCTTTCTATTCCTTTCCATCATTCTAGCTTTATGTCCAACTCTTTTGCAGTTGTTGCCGCAAACTTGTGGAACAACCTGCCTGTAGATGTCCGACAAGCGCCAAACAGATCGTTATTTAAAAGAATGGTTTTTACACGTTTCCTAAATAGCTCCATTACATAGATATATAAGTATATGATATTGTATTATATAAATATATATGTATTATTATTTATATGTACCTATTATTCTATTTATATATGAGTATAATGATAGTATGTAGTCTATTTAGTGTATACCTACTGATTAATATATAGTTTTGCATATAGTATATTAGATTTAGTATTTAAGTTTGATTTATTTTGTATTTTTTTCCAAAAATCTTAATGCTCCTATTATATTTTGCACCTGCCTCACATAACAAATGCTCTAAATTGTCCCTAAGGTTGACTAGTAAGAATGCCTAGCGGCATTAAGTCCGCCTGTGTACCTAGTGCATAAAGTTTTGAAATAAATAAATAAAAATTAGCAGTGCAAGACCAAGACTACCAATTCTGATGCAGGAACAAGACCAAGCCTGGCTAAGTCTTGGTCTTGCTTTGGGCAACACTACTAACGCCTATCAAAGATGACAGTAGTCTTCTAGTACAAATTATATGTAACAATAGTAACAGGAGTCTTTCGCGCCATTTTGCGCGGAGATGTCAAGTGCAAGTTATTGTTTTGTAAATTAATTTACTGTGGATATTATTGGTCAAAAGTGGTGTTACTTTGTTTAATAATGTGCTACAATGTGAATAATTATGGAAAACCATAAATTGGACTTTAAATATGGGGCACAAGTTGAAGTTTATTTTTTGCGGTTTTCCCGCGCTGTGGACTCCCATATTTTACCCGACGTGTTTGGGCTATAATGCTGCGAGTGACTCCAAAAAAGCATCTTATTCTGCAGCATCTGGAATTTGATGATCCCCAACTCTTATGAACTCTGTTATGAACATATATTATGCAAATAAATTACGTGTTTAGGACTGATGTATTCTGTACAATGTCCTTTAAAGACAATTAAAAAAAAAAAAAAAACAATAGTAATATATATATATCAGGTGCATACATAAATGGTTAGAGAATATAAAGTGGAGTGGAAAATTGTTTTAATTGAATAGTCCACTCGAGTGTGTACTGAGAACCGTACAGAAGACTCACTTAGGGGAAATTGGATGGAATAATGTTGCTACCTTTACCTGGCAAATAGACAAGTAAATTGTTGCGATAAACTACATAAATTTTACTAATGATATGTCAAGTTAAGTTTTTTGTTTTGTAAATTACTTTATTTATTTATTTATTATATAAGGTAGACTAACAGGTTACAATTAATACATATCAAGCACTTATTTACAATAATTTATGAGTTCGGAATTGTAACCCAAGGGCAGTGTAAACGGCACACTAATAAATATTAATATTTCCAGACAGGTCACACAGCGCCATCTAGTTTCCGTGGTAAGCTACGAGGCTTGTGTTACGGAAACTAGATGGTTGATAAACTACATATTATATATATATATACCGCCTCCGTGGTCTAGTGGTAACAAACGTTGCCGTGAACTCGGTGAGGTCGTGGGTTCGATTCCCACCGGGGGCAAGTTGTACATTGTATAACAACGTTTGTTACCACTAGACCACGGAGGCGGTCAACTTGGATGATTAGAGTCAACTGTGTTTTTCAGTTTTAAAATTTTAGGATAAATCCATTTTCATCATTATCAATAATTAATACGATATATACGAGAATAAAATTATTATTATTATTGTCAATTTATGTTGAAAGTTATATCATAGGTGGTCTAGTGGTAACAAACGTTGCCGTGAACTCGGGAGGTCGTGGGTTCGATTCCCACCGGGGGAAAGTTGTACATTGTATAATTTGTCTCGGTCTGGGTGTTTATATGTCTAATATGTATATATTTACAAAAAAAAAAGTATAATATGTAGTTTATCAACCATCTATATATGGGAAGATTCTGACAAGAAAGTCGCCTACAGCACCAGTCATAGCCGTGAAATCAGAGGCCGATCTTATGAACATTCACTAATTAATTTAAGTTATACTTTGTTTATTCTTTTGTACCCATTTTTTGCTTTATTACTCTCACTGGACTCATTTTTGTTATGTGCGCAATTTGTTTGCTCGTGTTGCTTGTTCTACATCGCTCACTATTTATCAATTTATACTAAGATTCATATTAATATTATATTAAATATAACTACTTATTTATGCTCACGTTTATTTGCATCCAAGCTTACTTATCATAGCTGTAGCCACCTGTTACTCATTCTCATTAATGTACTTATTTTCATTAGTATTTGGTTCGTTAGGATTCCATATGATGCTTTCAACATTCTTTTAAATAAAATGGCACTTTTTTGTATAGTGCCCCTAATTTTCTTACCTAGTTATGGCATCACTTAGCATTTATTATCAAAATACCCGAGGACTGCGCAGTAAGACGAATACATTTAAACGCAATGTTTATCTTAATAACTATGATATTGTAGCCATAACCGAAACATGGTTGTTGGATGGAGTGCATAATGAGGAACTTTTCGATGATAGATATCTAGTTTGGAGGCGCGATAGAAATTATGCACTTACAAATCAGACACGAGGAGGTGGCGTACTTCTGGCAGTTAATCGAGATGTCGGAGTAGTCCGTCAACGACTAGACTGGTGTTCGTCTGCTGAGGACCTCTGGCTCACGATCGATGTTAAGACGATAAAGTCGAAATCTAAATGTAAACTTCACTAATCTAATTTAATATGCATTCTCTATCTATGTAACCAAAACGATGGTAATTCATTTTCCACCCAGCTTACAAATTTTGCTGGAAAACTTTTTGACATTGTTAGTCTGTGTCCAAATGACAAATTTGTAATTTTGGGAGATTTTAATCTTCCAAATGTCAACTGGTCACCGGACACGAATTATCTAATACCTTCAGATATCTCAGGGGATGCTCAGACTAGCTTTTTCGATACGGTGACACAGTGCAATCTTAATCAGTTTAATTGGTGTCAGAACGTAAATAGTAGGATTTTAGACCTGGTGTTTTCCAATGACACGGTACACGTCAGAGCTTGTGATGATCCTGTAGTTTCTGAGGATTTACATCATAAATCTTTGATCGTGGATATACCCTGGGATAAAAATGAGATTTTAAACTCCCAACCGACGACCAAATACTTCTTTGTCAAGGGTGACTATATATCCATTATTTCGGATATGAATAAAGTAGATTGGGCTGATAGTTTGTGTAGGGGTTCAATTGAAGATGCCTTAAGCTTCTTTTACAACAAATTGTATGAATTACGTGATAAGTATATACCTAATAAAATTATAAAACATAACAGGCATCCTCCCTGGTTTAGTCCTGCGCTTATAAAGGTTTTGAAAGAAAAGGCAAAATATTTAAAGAAATATAAAATTTATGGAAACCTTGCTGACTACCAGACCTTTTCTTTACTCAGAAGTAGGGCAAAAACTGTTGAACGCAATTGTTACAAAGAGTTTATAACTCGCACCGAGGCATCTATTACAGTCAATCCGAAAGCATTTTGGTCGTACATTAAATCTAGAAAGACAGGCGGAAATGTGTTCCCTTCCAAAATGACTCTCGGAGGTGTCTCGGCTGAGTCGGGGGAATCGATCTGTAACCTTTTCTCTTCTTACTTTTATTCAACGTTTCTCGCACCTAATAGCTCTTCTTATACTAGCGTACCACCTTCATATGGATTTTTTAGCTCTTCGTCCTCCTATATTAGTGATATCGAAATAAATCCTTCCGAGGTCCTAAAACACCTTCAAAGCTTGGATTTAAACAAAACAGCAGGGCCTGATTTGATACCTTCCATTTTTATTGTTAACTGTTCTAAAAGTTTAGTGATACCTCTGTCGTTACTATTTGGTCGCTCTTTGGAAGAAGGTCTTATACCTAATATCTGGAAATCGGCATTTATAACTCCAATTTTTAAAAAAGGTAACAAAATTTCAATCGATAACTATAGGCCGATCTCCAAATTATGTATATTCGCGAAAGTGTTTGAGAAATTAGTGTATCTGCAGGTTTACTCAGCGTTGACCAGTACCATTATATCTGAACAACATGGCTTCATCAAGGGGCGTTCCACGGTATCTAACATGTTATTGTCAAACGATTATATAACACGAAACATGGATTCCGGAATTCAAGTTGATGTAATTTTTACTGACTACAGTAAAGCATTTGATCGCATAGACCATGTCATTTTGTTACACAAATTACAGGCAGCTGGAATTCACGGCAACTTACTTAGATGGTTCTCATCATATATCAATAACAGATCACAGGTTGTAGCTATAAACGGCTTTACATCTAGGTCGATGATTGTTCCCTCAGGTGTTCCGCAAGGATCTATTCTGGGCCCATTGCTGTTTATACTATTTATCAATGATATAAGCTTATGTTTTCATCATTCCCGCTTTCTACTATTCGCCGATGATATGAAAATTTTCAAATGTATATGCTCTGATGAAGACGCCAACTTATTACAAGATGACTTAATAAGATTTGAACGGTATTGTGCGTTAAATCATTTGGATCTTAATGTGTCTAAATGCTTTTGTATCCCATTCACTAGAAAAACAAATATAATATCATCAAACTATATTATTAAAGGCCAAACTCTGGCTATTGTTGATAAGGTGAAGGACTTGGGTGTGATCTTAGATACGAAATTGTTGTTTTCTGTGCATATTGACGACATTGTCAATAGAGCCTCTAAAGCGCTCGGTTTTATTATTAGGTCCTGCAGTGACTTTACGAATATTAAATCGATTAAAATTCTGTATTGCTCTTACGTGCGTAGCATCCTCGAGTATGCATCTCAATTATGGAATCCCAAGTATGCTGTATATATTGCACGCATCGAATCAATACAAAGAAGATTTTTGAGATACCTACAATATAAAACTAAAACTTATGATTTAAGCTATGATCAGCGATGCAAAAGACATCATTTGCTGCCACTAGAGACGCGTCGCTATATTGCAGACATAACTTACCTGGTTGGCGTTGCGCGTGGAATTGTGGATTCGCCTGAGTTAATAAATTTGATATCCTTAAAAATACCTTCACTTAAGCTCAGGCAGCGTCCACTCTTACATGTTCCTCGCTGCAACACCAATTACAGACGTAACGCGTTCTTCAACAGAGCAAGTGAGTTCTTCAACGACCTGAGCATTGATGTTGATATGTTTAATGACAGTACCATATCTATTAGACGCGCAATAACAAATGAGCACTTCAGGTAGGGAAGACGTGTGTTCAGCTTATCCGTATAGCGTAATATTGGTTTATTTAGCATTGTAAGTTTGATTTTTTGTTGTCTACATTTTTCAATTTCTTTTAGTTTTTATTTTTATGTAATTGTGTCTACCTATATGTGAAAACTTGTTATTAGCTTAATTGTGTTTAATCTTTAATTTTATATATGTATAGTAGCTGTAAGTTTTCCTAACATAAATAAATAAATAAAATAAATCTAGTTTACGTAACACAAGCCTCGTAGCTTACCACGGAAACTAGATGGCGCTGTGTCTGGAAATAAATATATATATATATATATATAAGAATAGTAAAAAGTCACTTTACGTTAGTTTACAATAAATAACACTTGCCTCTTAAATAGACTAACATTTGGGTTGAAAATGTCTAGATTCACAGTATCGCTGGAAAGGTTATATTATTGGTCACCTTATATTATATTATTAAAAACCATGTTTCTGACAAATTAATAAAAAATATTTCATTTCGACTTTAATATTTAAATTCGAGTTTCGAGAGATCTGACAGCTAAAATATTGACCATCTTCTGCAGCTCTGGAAGTAATTAATATAACTTCAAGACTGTAATTAAACGCTTTGATGCTACATCTTGAGAATTCCTAGACATTTTTTCCTTAGATGGAGTAATTAAGAAATACTGTGTGGAATTTGTTAAAGAACAAATATTTTGATATTATAATCTAGAATAAAAATAAAGAACAACGTATTTATTAGTTATTATTATTCAGTAATAAAAAATTAAGTTACGGTGCAGAGAAGTTATCCTAAAAATATCGCCACTCATACAGAGCCTAATCAAGTAGGTAGTGAGAGGTCGACGATCGCGCGAACGTTGACGTTGTATTTCTTTCTCTCTCTAATTTCGTCTTTCGGCTGTGGGCGAGATAAATTAATAATATTATATATTTATAACGAATATTAGGTATTTATCACGATGGAGGTTTTTGCGTTTTGTCGACTTTCGGGTTGCACATAGGCATGTAGTCTACCTAAATTCTGACTTGCCAGGTGGGTTACTGCTGTACCAGGTATTGTATTTTCATAGGTACTGTTAACTAAATTTAAAAGGTTAATAATTGATCGTTGTGGTGCAGTTCTGTATATGTTTTATTTTGTAAATCTGATATAGCTGAGTTTTCCTTGCACATTCCTTTCTCAGTCAGATTAAACATTAACAGGTCACTGGAATTTGCTAAGCTGCTGGTCTTCTGCTAACAGCTTACTTATTGGACCACTTTGCTGCTTAGTCTTCTCTTATTCTACTAGCAGGAGTAGAATCATTCAAAATAATTAAATTAATGACGTTTCATAAATGCCTGTAATAGGTTTACGTGAATAAAGATATTTTGACTTTGACTTTGACTTTGGATATTGCGATTTTCAGACGCGGCCTTATTCACAATGCAGTAGTTATTTGTTTTTCGGATAGGTAATGATTTTTTATTAAAAAAAAAGTGAACTTTTTTATTTCAAATAGAGGTTTTACTAACGATACCTGAAACCTAAAAAAATTTTTTGCTGTTTTGATATTTACTCACTGTATAGATCTGAACCCAACGTCAACCGTCCTGTATATAGGCTGGGGCCATTACCTTTTTGAGATGAAAAAATTAGTAGCAGGCAACAGCTGGCTGAAATATATAGTTGAGGTCATAAACAATGAAAAAAAAAACTTTCGAACTTGAGATTAAGGGAAGTAGTGAAATGGGGTGCTATTTAATATTTAAAAAATCGGTTTTTCGTCATTTTCTCGTAAACTTTGAGGTTATGTCGAAAAATATATATATTAAAAGTTTTAGATTTTTTTATTATCTACAACTTTTGTATGAAATACTTTTCTCTAGGAGGTCTCGTTCCGCCACGAATAACGAAAAACGGTTTTCATCCCTTAAATAGCACCCCATTTCACTACTTCCCTTAATCTCAAGTTCGAAAGTTTTTTTTTTCATTGTTTATGACCTTAACTACATATTCCAGCCGGCCGTTGCCTGTTACTAATTTTTTTTTTAGCTATAAAAATCCGTAACGGCCCCAGCCTAATATTCCTGTAAGGCTAGAAAGATTATTGATAATTAATTTTAGCGAACTATTTCTATTTGTTTTGAAATAATCTTTATCCAAGTATTATGTAAGCGTAGCGTAATATATTGTACTCGTTAATTTATGTGTGAAATTGTTGCTCATCCTCCAAGTTTATGTTTCATAAAACAATCAAAATAATTAACTATTCAAGATGAGCCGAAGCCTGTAATTATTTCACTACCTCACATTTCTCCAAAGGGCGGGTTTTCTCGCAACTAAATATTGTTAATTAGTAAGAATATTACACTCAATTTGACTTATATGCAAATACCCGGGCAGCACGGAAAAACATCTTTTTTTTGCAAGCGATTTCGCAACGAGTGACAAAAATCAAATTGTGTCTTTAACTACCAAGGGTTTTATAGTGGAATTACAATATATTTTTCTGTTATTCAGCAGCCCAATTCTACAAATTTTGTGTCGATTAAACTTAGTTTTTTTCCTCGCCAAACCGTCTGGCCAGCGTGGCGAGTGTAGGCCAAATTCTCCAGATATATGTTATCGTGCCTCTGAGAGCACGTTAAGCCGTTGGTCCCGGTTCCACTAATACCAACTTGTGGAATCCCAAAATTGTGTAATACCAAATTGTCGTTATAAATTTACATCATATCCTCGCCAAGCCGTCTGGCCAGCGTGGCGAGTGTAAGCCAAATTCTCCAGATATATGCTCCAGGAGATCTAGGCACTGTGTTCTAGAGGCTGTAATAAAACTTAAGTTACGTTCTTTTCCGATCCCACATTAGTTATTGTCCCCGTACGGTATTTGCTGTAAAGATTTTGCTGAAACTCCTCTCGCACCAACTTCCACTGCGTAAAGCTGAATCATCATAATATTTATTCGACTGCATGTTATGGACTTTTTGATTCCCACGGAACATGCATTTGCATTTTACTTAAAAGTATGTACAAAGGCAAACTAATAAAGTAATAAAATACTAATATTGTCATTCTTTTGAGATACTAATAATATACGAAAAATGACTTTAGTGGAGATAATATTACAAAAGACAATTTTGACAGTGACATTTTGCTCGTAAATCGTTCGTGAATGTCGGTGTCAAGTAACTACACTGATGACGTCAAAACCCTACACGAACGTTACAAAAACGAACGCAGCTCTGGATATTTTAAAAACATATTTGTTTTATACAATAAACAAAAATAAAACTATAAGTACCTAGCCATGGCGGACTGAACCTAACAGCAATACAATAGTTAGGCTTTTGTTCGTATTCACAACTAGATAGATATTATTTATTTTATTATTAAATAATTATTCTTATAATTAATAGATTATTATTAATTCGTAGATGTTAAAAAGGCTGTGTCAGCTTAAAATGCCCGGGATATATTTAGTCAAGTACACGGTCGCGAAACATGAACTGTAGCCAGGGAGCCATTTAATTTCCACTCATGTTAAATTACCTGCTGGTAAAATATGGACACAGAAACTTGCACTCGTATTCTAATAAGTTTCCTCAACTGCTCCTTGACTCAACCATTCCTTCCAGCTGTCAAACGGGTTCCCTCAAGGTATTTTTTCTTTCATTTATTTAGACAACAATCAGTCAACATACACAAACAATATCACAGTACATACTAAAATTAAAAACTAATAAATAATATGAAACACTAAGGGGCCCCCTTTGAAGGCTTTGCCGGCACGTGACAAGTTTGAACATCTGTATAATAAATTAATAACAATAAGAAGACATTGAGAGCCAAAAATATTTTATACATAATAGAAGTTAAACACAAATACTATGGAAAGGAAAACAAAAATGGATATAAAAATAAAAACAAGGATAGAGTAATACCGCAAAAACGATATAAAAGATACTTAAATTAACAGATGCTATAATAGATTTATAAATACATACTTATAATACTAATTACGGATACAACAAACTACCAACCATCAACAGTAATTTTTGTATAAACTAGAGTTGGTAAACTCTCTTGAAAGGCATAAATGTTACCAAGGCCGCGTTCGTTTTAAGAAATGTTAGCATGAAAATACCACTTTTTTAGCACAAGTCGTTCGTTTAATGAAAATTCTAACATTTGATGCTAATTTCGTATATCAGTACCGTGTTGAAAGGAGGGTTATTGATGTTACTTTTTGACAGATGTCATTTAACATAAGAAATGGTTTGTTTACATTGTTGTATACTTTATAGTTTATATTATGTTTGTTTAAAATGTATTTTAAACGATTCTATGTAATAAATTCAAAGACCATAATACATTGTCAATTGATTTGTTATTATTTGTTACTTGTCATACTTGTCAAAAAGTAGCATCAACGCTCGTTTTTTTTTAAGAAATGTTAGCATTATAGCGTGGCATATTTATAATACAATATAATACAAATTTTAATAATGATGTTTTAGTGTTATAGTAATGATAAATGATAATGATGAAGTAGATAATAATAATAAATAAATAAATATTTTCAGACAGGTCACACAGCGCCATCTAGTTTCCGTGGTAAGCTACGAGGCTTGTGTTACGTAAACTAGATGGTTGATAAACTACATATTATACTTTTTTTTTGTAAATATATACATATTATACATATAAACACCCAGACCGAGACAAATTATACAATGTACAACTTGCCCCCGGTGGGAATCGAACCCACGACCTCCCGAGTTCACGGCAACGTTTGTTACCACTAAACCACGGAGGCGGTATATAACTATCAATAATTGATTGAGTTGATTGCCCTTTAAGGTGAAGTAATTAATATATTATTTTCTACTTTAATATATAATATATTATATTATTTTCTACTTTAATATATAATATATTATATTATATAATATAATATATTTATATAATATATTATAATATATTTTTATTCATATAAGCGATCATGTAAAGTCGCTCTTAGACGTATCTAGTTTAGTGTTTTTCTTTCAAGCCAGTCATTTAACAAGAAAATATTTTCTTATAATTCCATTGTACCCATATCAGAGCCTTCAGAATTTTATTCTCACACCAATAATGAACCCTGAAATCCTTTTGTGCACAAGAGGGCCGGATAATACACTCATAGCTTAGGCCCGTCACACATTTCACAGCCCCTAGAACACAGCTTACAGAACATTATATATGACACGCAATGATACACACCAGTGTTGCCAGATCCAATTTTTGAAATACAGGATGTGTACCAATAAAAATCCGGGAGATGTATGGCGACATTATAAAAACATTATGATGTTTACTTCTCTGGGTGTGCTACCGGCTATTGGTGAGTGCTAGGAAGAGCTCTATAACCTAATCCCTTCCTCTTCATTCCGAAACTTACCTACCAAGTCACCATCCCTTCGCGTACGTTTAAATTTGGGGACTCATACATCTGTCGCACAATAAAGATGTGAAATGCTCTTCCAGCCTCCACCACTTTCCTATAACGTCCTTCAAGCGAAGTGTGAAAAAGCATCTAGTCCAGCCGGTATAAAGTTCGGGACTGATGTCAGTCATGAGTGTCTGATTACAGTTGTTAACATTCATGGACCTTGTGCGCCACTTATAATCAAGTGCAAAGGCACATGTCGTGCTAAAAATGTAAATGTTTTATTGTATTTTTTTTTTAACTTTTTGAACTATGTACAAAGGCGGATCTAATGCCGCTAGACATTCTTACTCGGTCAACCTTAGGGACATTACGAACATGGTATGTGGGAGGTAGGTTCAAATATTTAAACAGGAAAATAGATAATTAAAATTCTACTAAATCTAATACTAATATAAAACATAAATATATATAATAATACTAAATTCAGATAATAATACATACATACAATATTACTTACAGTTGTTAGGAACTATTCAATTTATCTAACATTTAATTCACTTCGAAATTCTAGGGGCTGTAATGATGATGTAATGAAGAGACATAAGTTTAATCTGACTGCCCTATGCATAAATGTTTTTCTAAACCAGAATTCAAAGGATCCCATTTTTATATCTATTATAGGGAAAAATAAAACAAATTAATAAAACTACGTGGTGGTTAGAAATCACGCATTTTGAAGAAGCGGATTCACATTTAGCCAATTTTGTTATATGCCATCATAAGAGGCAATTTGGTCGATGTCTCTAAAAAATATCACAAATAAATTATTGTGTCTCAACCAGGGGCCTAATCCTGGCGCTTTCGACTTGCGTGTCTTCTTCTTCTTCTTTTTTAATACTAGTAAAACTAGTAATGGCAATCGCCACTAAGGCATTTGTGCCAACATCACGTTTGTATAGATTCATTTAAAAAAGTAACTATCTTGTGACATTGTTTCGACTTTTAGCTTGGTGCGATGAATCACAATCACTAAAACAGAAAACGGTTTGGTTAGTATGATACGTCACAACACAGCACAATAGGTTATTACAAGTGGGGACAAATAACATGTAACATATATTCATAGTATAAGCAACCTATTGAACTACGCGCGTTTTGTCCTCTAGGGTTACAGTCCCATACGGCATAATTCTGGCGCTATCGACTGGCGTGTCATAGAAAACTGTCAGTTTCATTCGAGCAAATCGAGCGGAAATGCATGTCGAAGGCGCGAGAATCGGGGCCCAGGAATCCAACCCGGTACCTCTCCGTCTAAATTCATCAAAAATTGCAACATTGTTATTAATTGATTTGAGTGTTGCATATATGTAACTAGGTGACCCGGCGAACTTCGTACCGCCTGACAGTCAATAAATGTATCCTCAGTCGGTACGCCACCTATCGGACAACAGTAGTACTATGTCAGAAACCTTCGCCGATGTTCACACAACATATTCCCAAAGTTTCATCCCGATCGGTCAAGTAGTTTTGAAATGCATAGGGAACATAAATTCACACAGACATTCATTTATATATATATATATATATATAACTGTTAATGTTTCTTGCAATAATCACTAACAATATTTGCGGTACAACTTTTGCCCCCCCCCGTTTGCGTTCTCGTAGCTTGACAAAACTATATTTTTCTTAAATGAGCCAGCGTTCTTTTATTTGGCTGAACGTGTGTGGCGGGCTCAGCTGTAGCTCTTATATGTGAAGTTGCTGGCTGAAGACCTCTGCGTAAAAGATTGCTTACTATGGGAGATATTAAGGGAAAAAAGGGTCGTGACAATGCAAAGTTTTATACACATCAACACATAGATAAAGTAGAATCGTGTCTTTTTATTTTTTTGTTCTCTTCTCTCGATGGATGATGAACGAGATGATAGGGAAGGCAAAGGGTCTAGCCCATACAGCCAAGTCTGACGTAATATATCTTTCTTTTTAATGAGTTAATGAGGTCATCATCAAATTCCAGATGCTGCAGAATTTGATGCTTTTCTTGGAGTCACTCGCGGAACCATCCACTGCTCAAACACGTCGGGTAAAATATGGGAGTTGACAGCGCGGGAAATCCCCAAAAAATAAACTGCAACTTGTGCCCCATACTTAAAGTCCAATTTATTCGTTTTCCATAATTATTCACATTGTAGCACATTATTAAACAAAACAACACCACTTTTGACCAATAATATCCACAGTAAATTAATTTACAAAACAAAAACTTGCACTTGACATGTCCACGCAAAATGGCGCGAAGAACCTCTATTTTTTGTTCTCTTCTCTCTATGGATGATGAATGAGATGATAGGGAAGGCAAAGGGTCTAGCCTATACAGCCAAGTCTGACGTAACATGCCTTTCTTTTTATGGGTTAATAAGGTTATTATCAAATTCCAGATGTTGCAGAATCTTATGCTTATCTAGTATACCCGCGGCATTATAGCCCAAACACGTCGGATATATGGGAGTTAACATCGCGAGAAACCCGCAAAAAATGTACCCCATATTCTTTTTCCAAATTATCATTATTAAACAAAACAATACCACTTTTGACTAACAATATCCACCAGTAATTTACAAAACAAAAACTGCACTTGACATGCGAAATGGCGCGAATAACTCCTTAATTTTTCAAGGGAATTTATTTGTATATTTCACCAATATAACAATCGTTATATTTTGGTATGTCAGTTAACAAATTTTAAAATGCTATTAATACCATGCGTCGTAGACAAAGGAGCATTAGGAACACAATACAGTAGATACAGAAGAAAGAGATAGACTTAAATTTATGGTAGGTTGTTCGCGCGGGGAGAGTGGTTCGCCCCGCGCAACTTTTTTATGTACCTACTATAAATATTTATTATTTAATATTAAACTTCGAGAATAATTGTCTCCGCCAACAAACTGTGGTTACAGTTTGGCGGGCTATTTAATAAGTTATATGTATTGGAAAGTAAATAAATGATTGAATTTTTTTTTTTTTTTTAGAAGGCATAATATCACAAAACTGTACAACTATTTTAATGAATTAACCGTCAAAGGCATGTCAATAAATTCTGACAGTTTATAAAAAAGCATTATTTTGGAAAAAGAGTTTTAATTTTGTTTTAAATTCACTTGGTTGTAGCCTAGTTATAATCTCAGGTAGTTTATTGCATAATGTAATTTTCAACGGCAAACCTTGCTTAAACGTTTTTCTCAACCTGGTTTGCTTATATAGATTTCATTTTTGTTTCTTAGGTCATACTTAGTCAAACTAGAGATTTTTGGAAGTTCATTAGCTTTCGCATGAACCTCCTGTAAGCAACTATATATATACAGATACGTGACTGTCATAATCTTGGCATCAACAAAATAATTTTGTACTGTGGTTCTGGCTTTTCAAGGCGTTGTCAAAACAGCTCATCAACACCTTGGGAGACAAAAGGGCTGGACAATATTTGGGCCAAAGGATCAGCATTGCCATTCAACGTGGCAATGCTGCCAGTGTCCTTGGCACTTTGCCCATTGGCAGCGATTTGGAGCAAATATTTTATTTATAATATTATTTTTATTTTAGTTTTTAGTTGTACTTTTATTTATTAAGTAGGTTTATTTTTTATTAATAATAATTTATGTTTTAAAAGTAAGTATTTAGTTTTTTTTTTTTTAATCATTGTACTCTGCTTTTAAATTAAACAATATTCTAATTGATCTCTTTGATTGTATAACACTTTTTGAATATCTGCAGCGTTACCCCATATGATTATAACGTAGGCAATTATATAGTGAACAAAGGCGTAGTATGCTGTTTTTAAGGTGACAAAATACTTACATATTGGACCACTTTGCTGCTTAGTCTTCTACTAGCAGAAGTAGAATCATTCAAAATAATTCAATTAATGACGTTTCATAAATGCCTGTAATAGGTTTACGTGAATAAAGATATTTTTGACTTTGAATGCCTCCGTGGTCAAGTTGTAACAAACGTTGCTGTGAACTCGGGAGGTCGTTTCACGTTTTTCACGCTTTCGCCGGTCTGTCCATCTTCTCTCTTTACTTTATCAATCGTTCGATTCCCACCGGGGGCAAGTTGTACATTGTATAATTTGTCTCGGTCTGGGTGTTTAGGTATATGTATAATATGTATATATTTACAAAAAAAGAATAATATGTAGTTTATCAACCATCTAGTTTCTGTAACACAAGCCTCGTAGCTTACCACGGAAACTAGATGGCGCTGTGTGACCTGTCTGGAAAAAAATATATATATAAATCATTATATCTCGCCAAACCATTAAAGTTTATTGGCCACTAAGGTCGCTCGTTAGTACCAATTCATGTTTTTAGTGTTTCAGAGGTAACTATTACAATTTTTTTTTTACTGCTGTCAATCATGATTGTCTGATTCCAGTTGCCAACATTTATGAACCTCGCGCGACACTTACCAAGGTGGGCATTCACATGACGTGCTAGTATAAAAAATAATTTCATTTTCTCAGTGTACTAGCAGATATTCAGATTTCTTCATTGTGTCTGCAGCCCGCCAGTGGAACAAACTAAACTACCACTGGCCATTAGACGGGCACCATCTGTCATTGTTTTTAAACAATTAGTCACTAACTTGTTTCTTGATAAGCAGGAGCACACTGCATCCAGTACACATTGAATATTTGGTACGCAATATGTTTATGTATATATATATATATATATATATATACACCCAGACCGTATATATATATATATATATACGGTCTGGGTGTTTATATGTATAATATGTATATATTTACAAAAAAAAAAGTATAATATGTAGTTTATCAACCATCTAGTTTCTGTAACACAAACCACGGAAATTAGATGGCGCTGTGTGACCTAATTTCCGTGGTTTGTGTTACAGAAACTGGATGGTTATTGCTTGCTTGTAGTGTATTTATAAATTAGACTAATATTATTAGATTGTTGCACCCTGCCCATAATCTCTCACCATCCCAAAGGTTAGTTGTCAGAGAATACCTAACAGGCATTAAACTCGCCTATGTACCTAATTTTAAGTTTTGGTGCAATAAAGAATTTAAAATTAAAATAAATAAATACTCGGGACATAATGCTAATTTGCATACAAAGACAATTTAAATTGTCCTTAATTACAATTAATGTCATTAGTAGAGATGTCGCGTCACAAATAATGTATTGTCACCTAATGAAGATTAATCGAACTCATTAAGCCGTGTTGTTTTTCTTATAGAAAACCCTTATGTTAAAGCCAGCAAGTCCAATAGACTACTTACTTAGGCCGCGTTCGTTTTAAGAAATGTTAGCATGAAAATACCACTTTTTTAGCACAAGTCGTTCGTTTAATGAACAATTGATGCTAATTTCGTATGTCAGTACCGTGTTGAAAGGAGGGTTATTGATGTTACTTTTTGACAGATGTCATTAACATATAAAATGGTTTGTTTATACTTTATAGTTTATATTATATTTGTTTAAAACGAGATTGGGTCCTTCGCGCCTTTTTGCGTGGACATGTCAACTGCAAGTTTTTGTTTTGTAAATTAATTTACTGTGAATATTGTTGGTCAAAAGTTATGTTGTTTTGTTTAATAATGTTCTACAATGTGAATAGTTATGGAAAACGATAAATTGTACTTTGAATATGGGGCACAAGTTGCAGTTTATTTTATGCGGTTTTCTCGCGCTGTGAACTCCCATATTTTACCCGATGTGTTTGAGCTATAATGCTGCGAGTGACTGCAAGAAAAGCATCAAATTCTTCGGCATCTGGAATTTGATGATGACCTCATTAACTCATAAAAATTAAAGATATATTACGTCAGACTTGGCTGTGGGTTGATGGGCTAGACCCTTTGCCTTCCCTATCACCTCATTCATCATCCATCGGAAGAAGAGTACAATAAAGAAAAAAAAACTATTTTAAAATCCTTAGGCGAGCTATAACGCCGTAAGGCATTCTTCACCAGCTAAGCTTGGAGATATAAAATATAAAAATAACTTAAATTACTAAAATAAACATAATTACGAAATGATGGCAAGAGACCTGATGGTATGACGCTAATCCCCTGGGAGCGTGGACGGGCTTTAGTGTGGGATGCCACTTGTGTCGACACTTTGGCTTTTGGGAAACAGCGCTAAAAGCGGGAAACGCAGCTGAAAGCGCTGGTTCTTTCCTCGCCCAGAGAATCAGCATAATTTTCAGCGAGAAATAGCAGACAGCGTTCTTGCCACCATGCCGCGCGGATACGATTTATATTTAAATTAGTTTTTTTTTTTGTTGCTGTTTTAATTTATTTTTAATTTTGTTTTGTAATAAAATATTAAAAATTAATAATATGATATTATATCACGCATTTATGACACTCAAAAATACATATACGTACATAATATAAAACACAATACACATACATCCCATATAATACATACATAAACATACACTATAATTAAATAGATATATATAAAATGCCAAACAACTTCGTTAATTCCAGAGACATACAATCTGTTTCTCAAGAAATAATGTGGTTAGAAGGTTTTTAAATACGATGACGTGCGCGCCTTAAACTCAGGGGAAGCTTGTTCCACTGACGAGCAGCAGCAATAGTGAAGGAATCTGAATATCTGCTAGAGGAATGGAAAGGAATCTTTAGCCGATTGTTGTGAGAGGAGCAAAGGTACAGTTGTTCGTATCAGAGAGAAATTTAAAGCGTGATTTAAGGTACAAATAAATAATAAATAAATATTTCCAGACAGGCACACAGCGGCATCTAATTTCCGTGGTAAGCTACAAGGCTTGTGTTACGGAAACTAGATGGTTGATAAACTACATATTATACTTTTTTTTTTAATATATACATATTATACATATAAACACCCAGACCGAGACAAATTATACAATGTAGAACTTGCCCCCGGTGGGAATCGAACGATTGAGAACGTTATAAAGTAAAGAGAGAAGATGGATAGACCGGCGAAAGCGTGAAAAACGTGACTTACCGTAGTTTCTGTACCCACACTTCAGTGGTTTCATGACAGTAAGAAATAAGAGCGTATGGTAACAAATAATAATTCGTGTTGATTAATCGTTTTTCCGTACAAAATGATTCGAATGCGATTTCTGACATTTCTAATACTCAAACATCAGTCAGTCCGGTAGAGACATTCGATCCTTATAAGAATATAAGGATTACTTATAAGTGAATATAACAGCAGAAACTGCCACATAATGTGCATAAAATTCCAAGAGAGATACGAGAGTTACCTATAAAACGTTTTACTATTGAGTTAAAGAAAATTCTAATTGACAAACGTGTCTAGCCCATTGTAAATTTTTAAAGCTATGTCAGTAACTTTGGTTCTCTGACGAATATTGTAAAGTCGTCAGTCCCTATTCTGTGGTCTTCGATGGCTCAATTAAAGAGTGTTTAGCGGACTGTATATGGTTTATTGCGGAAGTAGAAATTCCAATTAATTACTTGAGTAAAAGGCTATGAAAATTGTATATATATATATATATATATATATATAATTAACAACTGTTTTTACTCAATAAAATTTTTTTTTGTAGGTATGCAAATTTTGACATTAACATTGTATTCCAATAAATTGACAAGAACAATATTAAATATAAACTATATACAAATAAATATATATGTATGCCCATAATATGTGCAGATTGCATCATAATGACATGTACATACAACTGTATTCAGAATAAGCAATCTATACAATAAAGAATTTTGAATTTGAAACAGGATCGATTGGCATCAAAAAAGTTTTTGTGTAAAGTTAAAATTCTGAACGTACTTCTTCTTTCCAAAATCTGTGAATGCAGAACAAAATATATCAAAAAGTCATGGAAGGTGTTCTGTACCTGTACCTATTCTGTTACATAGTCGCAAACGTTATTTGTGGATTCCGTTATTTCCGTCAGAGATTGCGTCATAATTACAAAATATTATTCAATTGTCAACTATAACGTTCGACCTCGATGGCGTCCGTTCAAATATGAACTTTAATGGGGTGTATCATTAACTTTTTATCACGATATATGGCGCATGATAGATGGTACCTTATATAACTGTCAGTTGCATAGAAAACTTGTATTTTTATTACGAAATTTATTATTTTCTGGATATTATTTCGAATCGAGATTTCCAAGCGAAATCAAAGATATGGTGATCTCAAAATTGCCGTTCTATTAATTCAACCTTTTTTCTTTTTAAAGACGGTGTTCGCTTTCTTAATTCGTATTTTAAGGTAGGTAACGTTAATTTAAAATACATTTTTCTGTTCTAAAAATAAAAAAATACAAAAATATTTAAAAAATGATGCGTCAAATGTGTAAACAAGGTACCAGTGCTGCTAGCGACATCTACAAAAAGCTTTGCCTGATACACCCCATTGCGTGATATATATGTAGTATAGTTAACGGATTCCATTATATAACGTTTGCGCTTAAGTAACAGATAGGGCTGCTGAGCACGTTTTCCAGTAACCATAACGGTTAAGGTCCCAGCCCCTACTGTCCAGTCTCAAAAATCCATCCTGTATATATATGAAAATGAGACCTTAATTTCTCTATCTCGATCGTTTGTTCATCCCCAGAGAGCTCATTGAAAACCGCAAATCGTGCCAAACCAAGCCAAGCCAACCTTTCAGATTCCAAGAATGTCCTTTAATTAACAGTAATAATGTCACCGCGAATTTACTACAGGATTATTATTCATACTATTTAATACCTGCGAGCGTTGTCTCTCTGTCTGTCTGTTAATTCGCCGACACATTCATACTGCTGGACCAATTTAAATAATCGTATTATCTGACTAGTTGAACAAATGAGAACTTTTTTTATGAGTTCGGCTGCATTTACATATTTCAATAGACGCTGATTTTATAGAAAAGGTATTCTAGGAAATTTAAATGCACTATATACGTCAGTTAAGAAGCCGACAGACGCATTCAGCTAGGATGGGCGGCATTCGGGAAACATCCTCTCATCGTCCATACCACAATGTCTGAAGGCAAAAGTCTACAACCAATGCGTTCTCCCCGTAATATCTTATTGAGCAGAGACGTAAGATTGCTCAGCGAGCTATGGAGAAAGCTATGCTTGGTATATCCTAAAGGATAAAATTCGAAATGTTGATATTTAGTCGCGATCACAGTGACATTATTGCCGCTCGGCCAATACCACCGTGGGATCGGCGGCCAGCGCTCCGAGCGGCGCCCACGAGAATGGAATCAATCCGCGCACCGAGCGGTCACACGTTTTTTCTCTCACAATTTTCATAGCCTTTTTACTCAAGTAATTAATTGAATTTCTACTTCTACAATAAACCATATACAGTCCGCTAAACAATCTTTAATTGAGCCATCGAAGACCCGCAGCAGTATCCCTACGTGGTTACCAGCACAGAATAGGGACTGACGACTTTACAATATTCGTCAGAGAACCAAAGTTACTGACATAGCTTTCAAAATTTACAATGGGCTAGACACGTTTGTCTCAGAACCGGTGAACAATGGAGTAGACGAACTCTGGAATGGAGACCACTTACTGGAAAACGTAGAGTGGGATCATCCCCATTAGATGGACCGATGACCTGACGAAGATCACTGGTGGGGTATGGATGGGTGGCAGGAGAGTGAGGCCTCCTAAGGAGACCCCAAGGCGCCTACGCACTAAAGCCTTATAAACAGTCTCTCTTTCACTGTTGGCCCTGCGTGCCTTAACAGCTAAGACTGAGTCGTGGCTACGGGGTGAAGGCACTCGTTCGTGAACATGTCGACCGAGGCAAGTCTGTCGTCGTGGACGCGACACATTCTGGCGATTCTAGCCCGTGATCTAGTCCTTCTTGTAGGGGTACAAAACAATATCATTTGTAAAATGTCCGTACAATTAAAACCACACATACCCATATATACGAACTGTAATTTTAAAATGGCAGCGCGATAGTGGCTCAGTTGTAAGAAAGCGATCCTAAAATCCTACAAAGGTCGGTTCAAACCCCCCCGACATGTACCAATGAGAAACACACTTTTTTTACGTACATTTGTCATACATTTACAGAAAAAAAAAAAAGAAGAAATGATCAGGAACGGGTTCAAGACTCAGCTTTACGCAGTGGAAGTTGGTGCAAGAGGAGTTCCAGCAAAATCTTTGCATCACTTACTGAAAGAATTGGGCCTAAGCAGGTCTGCCGTCAATACATTTATGGAACGAGCTTCCAAGACGGCATTAACGGAATCATACAGTATTTGGTTGGGTAGGGAGAGAAGTAGAATGGTGGATGGTGAGCGTATTATCGCGCAATAGAAAAAAAAGGAGGCCTCCTTTTCTTAAACCTGCCAATTGTCGGTCGCAAGCCCGAGACACCATTCTTCTCATCTCTTACCCACACACGATGGACCCGGCACCCGCACGGTGAATCCATGGAATGCTTAGAAATTTGTCTTCTTCTCTACCACCGTTTCCGTGCCTCGGAGAGCACGTTAAACCGTCGGTCCCGGTTTCACTAATACCAACTTGTGGAATAGTTAATAAATTATCATAATAAATTGACATAATATACTCGCCAAACCGTCTGGCCAGCGTGGCGAGTGTACGCCAAATTCTCCAGATATATGTTCTGGAAGGCCCATCTCCAGCAGTGGAGATCTAGGACGCTTTGTTCTAGGGGCTGTAATGATGAATGATGATAAAGTATAAAGATTAAGTCAACTACAACTCTTGCAGAATTATAATATTAGTATGAATAAATATAGATAGAAACTAGACCGAGATTGTAGCAAAAATTTATTTGTCAATTGTGTCTTGTTTCAGAGCTATAAGGGGCACCAAGTTCTGCCAACATTTCATCTTGATAGCGGTCGTAAAGAAAAGGTAAGTGCCAATTACACAAAATAATAATAAACAACACAGGCACAAGTAATGCGCGATGGAGTTGTAATATAAGGGTATTTACCCTACCCTAGTTTTAGTGATATAAAATAAAGTGTCGTGTAAATAGTGAGAATTACTTGAGCATTTTTTGAAAGAATACAAACGCTAAAATATAGGCTCTTTATAAAATATCTTTTTCGCAATCTTTGGATTTCATTATCCGTCTATATAGCTGGGTCATGGTTTGTGATTATCTGCTCCCTGCGTGGACAAATGGCGTATGTCCATCAATGTCGGCAAAACTGCCGCATTGATGACATCCAGATGCCGGCTGCCTCCACCACTGCAGCTTCGGGGACAGAATATCGATTGGACCCCGACCGTAAAATACTTGGGCTGCATCATTAACAGTACGTTAACAATGGGTGAAATGGCCTGCCACGCCGGTCCGAGCCATGTTACTTCCTGTAATGAATTCCAGCTTGCCGCTCAGGTTGAAGGTGATGCCGAGTTGAAGATGTTCATACGTTCCCGTCTTACTTACGCTGCCCAGCCTGGCATTACCTTCTGGCGAAGACCAATAGGGACAGGATCCAAAGTTAGCAGAACATATCGCTCAGAGTGGTCTCCCGAGCGCCGTGGTTCGTGCGTAATTCCGTCATAACTCGAGATCTGGAAATGCCTACTATTGAGAAGTTTGTCGTCGGCCTGACTAGATGCATGTTCTATCGGGCCGACAACGGACACTTCAAACATCTCCAGAATCTCTGTCTTGCGCTCGCCCCGCTAAATGCTCCTGAAGGAGAGCTGAAATAGTCGAACTTAGACTCCCTGGGTTCGTGAGCCACACGGCTGGTTTGACAGGACAGGTTTGGTTTGTCGGACCTATTAGCCATCCGGGCCTGGACGACTCCACTGGCTGGTTTGTGATTGATGCTTGTCTTAGGAGTTTTAAGTGCATTTACCGTAAAGAACTGATGGCCAATCACAATTTCTATGTATCCAGCTAGTGTCGTGCTAATATCTTCTTTATCGTTATTGGATTTAAGTGCCATATTTTTGTCTGTGAAGTTACCGCCACTCCTCTCTGTTTTCTCACCAGTTTCTTCAAAATAATAATAATAATAATAATAAATATTTCCAGACAGGTCACACAGCGCCATCTAGTTTCCGTGGTAAGCTACGAGGCTTGTGTTACGGAAACTAGATGGTTGATAAACTACATATTATACTTTTTTTTTTGTAAATATATACATATTATACATATAAACACCCAGACCGAGACAAATTATACAATGTACAACTTGCCCCCGGTGGGAATCGAACCCACGACCTCCCGAGTTCACGGCTACGTTTGTTACCACTAGACCACGGAGGCGGTCAAATACAAATAATATTTATTGTTAACTTGATCTCTCTGTACGAAATTGCTACATTACTAGCTGTAATTCTTTTACTTGTTTTATCTTATGTGTCAATCATAAACTTTTGACAAATTATTGATCGGAGCTTCTTTTCTGTACTACTTTAAAAGTTGTTTATCCTTATACACACTGTCTACTTCAGAGACATATAGATACGTTTATTTAATAGACCCTGCTGATTTGTGTGTAACACATCATTATTATTATTATTTTTATTATAACATGTTTTTTTCGATGTAAATTACATACATACATACATATCTTCACGCCAGATCCCTTGCGGGGTAGGCAGAGACAATTGAGCGCCATTTGACACGATCACGACATACTTCTTTCGCTTCGTCGACATTCATTAACCTCTTCATACATGCCCTTTGGTTACGAAGACTCTTTAATGCACCTTCAGTCAGTGTTTTATGTATTTGATCGTGATATGTGAGTTTCGGTCTGCCAGGGCCTCTTTTACCCACAACTTTCGCATTATATATCTGGTTCGTCAATCTTTCATCGCTCATCCGTTTAACATGCCCGAACCATCGTAGCATGCCTTTCCTTATTTTTGTCCCTATGCTTTCCTTCATACCAACCCTTTTCCGTATTTCGACGTTACGTATGCGGTCCGCCAAAGTAACGCCACATATCCGCCGCAACGACCGCATTTCTACTGCATTAACCCTACTCTCATGCGTATTCTGACGTATCCACGTCTCACTTCCATACATCAGTGTTGGTACCAACATGGCATTGTGTATGGCGAGCCGAGCTTTGTCACTGATATTTCGACTGCCGATCAGTGACCCCAGGGCACCGTTAACACTATTTCCCGCGTTCACTCTTCTTTCTCACTTGGAGGTACCGGATTAGGTTATTTAATATAAATAATAATATTTATTTAACAAATTATTAACTTAAATTAATATTTAATTGTGATATTTCCCGAGTTTGGTATGCTGAAGACATCGACGAGTTTGTTACTTGTCATGATTGGCCTATAGTAAAGTTTGCTAAATGTGAATAACCGTGGTTTCTGACCACCCCGGTCGTGATGATACTTTTAATTTAACTAGTTATATGTACTTCTCGTTGGTCTCGACTCTATTTTATTTCTACTTAGTACCTATGTCTTTGGCATCGTTTCAAACTTTTATTTATTCCAAGTTTTTCCATGAAAAATACCCACTTCCTAATATTGGAAACAACTTCAACATAAAAACTAACAACTTACTTTTACGGCATTCATCGAGCACTGAGACAAAATTTTTTTTTTTTTGGTTCTCTTCTCCCGATGGATGATGAATGAGATGATAGGGAAGGCAAAGGGTCTAGCCCATACAGCCAAGTCTGACGTAATATATCTTTCTTTTTAATGAGTTAATGAGGTCATCATCAAATTCCAGTTGCTACAGAATTTGATGCTTTTCTTGGAGTCACTCGCGGAACCATCCACTGCTCAAACACGTCGGGTAAAATATGGGAGTTGACAGCGCGGGAAAACCGCAAAAAATAAACTCCAACTTGTGCCCCATATTTAAAGTCCAATTTATCGTTTTCCATAATTATTCACATTGTAGCACATTATTAAACAAAACAACACCACTTTTGACCAATAATATCCACAGCAAATTAATTTACAAAACAAAAACTTGCACTTGACATGTCCACGCAAAATGGCGCGAAGAACTCTCGCACTGAGACAAAATGTAAACAACCTTCCAAAAGGTATTTTAAAGTGTACCAATTTTGGAAATAGCCATCGCAAATAAATATGTTCATTTTATTTTATTTATTTATTCATTGGTTTTACAAAATCACAGCATTAAATTAATACAAATTTGAACATAGGAATTTTGTTATACATTAGCCGGAATGAGTTTTATTTTATAGACAGCAATTAAATTAAAATTGAGCCGAACCTAACATCAAATTAAATTAAATTAAAACTAATCTAATATTAAAATAATGTTAAATTAAAAATAAAATAAAAATATATCAAAACTAAAACAAATTGTCAGTAGCGAGTGCAACTAAATTTATACCGTAAGTAAACAAAAAAAAAAAAAAAAAACATAGTATAAACGACAAAGCCGTCTGGTGAGCGTGGCGAGTGTAGGCCAAATTCTCCAGATATATGTTATGGAAGGCCCATCTCCAGCAGTGGAGGTCTAGGACGCTGTGTTCCAGGGGCTGTAATGATGATGATGATAAACACAAATATAGTCGTAGGTCCGTAAACCATCACCAACAAATTTCTGAAAGGCCCACCTCCCAACTGTAGAGGTCTAGGACTGTGCTTTAATAGCTGTCTTGTTGGTTAACGTTTTAAATAACATATTTTGAACTGTATTCACGGATTTTTGGAAAAAAAAATACAGTCAGCAAGAAAATAGTAGACACCCAAAATTTTTTTTTTGCCAATCGATTCTGTAATCTTATAAAGATTAATAGTCTCTACTGTAGCCCTATTTTTTTTTTGTATCTAACCTACCGATCACCAAGCATTATTATTATTGCATATTATATAATAAAATAAAAATATTAATCATAATATAAAATAATAATAATTATGTGCGAGATCTAGGAATGGGAGCAACTGAAGTCAGCCACTACCTACCACCATTTTTATGCCGGCTTATAAAAATGCACAATGTCATTTTCCATGAATTTGCCTCCGTGGTCTAGCGGTTAAGTCCGTGGATTTAGACGCTGAGGTACCTAGTTCGATTCCTGGACGAGATACCATGAATGATTTAATTTATATAAGCTCGACGAGCTTGCCACTTGTCATGATAGGCCTATAGTAAAGTTGGCTAAATGCGAATCCGCTTCTTTAAAAGCGTGGTTTCTGACCACCCCGAAAGGGATATAGTCGTGATGATGCTTTAATTAACCGGGTCAGCATTATGGTAGAAAACTTCGCACTGCTGTTGCTTAGGAAATAAATCAATGTTGTTTACTCTGACCTTGGATCATCCCGGTTATGGCCTTCAGTTTATGGGATTGGGGAAGTTTATTTCACGAGATCATACCAACATCTTTAGCGTGGGATAGAGAGTCTCCAAATATATATGTACGCGGATAGCTACGGTATTATACCGTATTATGATCTGTGCAGTTAAGGAATGAAAAAGGAGTGAGGGTTTTAAAGCTCTTAAGGACACTCACCGAGTCACAACGTAGCTGCAGCGACAAATCACCTGCCACCACCCCAGAGGTGAGAACAGTATGCCACGCATGATCTTATTTGTGATTTTAGAGGAGTACACCGTATCATACTGTTATATAACGGCTTGTCTAAGCCTCACTCATTTGAAGACTAATTGTCATATTTTGGTTGCTAGGAGATTTTATGTTATTGTTGATTAAAATACATCGCTAACTAAAAACTAACATGGTTTTATTATTTATTATTAATTTAATCATGCAACAGTTTTCTGGCGACGAGGATACTTTTAAATAACGAAAAATGTCGTTCGGAAAATTTCAGTTTGAAATTTTCAACCCTAACAATGAAGATTGGGACTACTACATACAACGTTTCAACATAGAACTAAATCTTCATGAAATTGATGGTGTAACAACAGGCACCGAGAACAAACGAGAACAACTACTGTTATCACGTGTCGGACCAGCAGCTTTTAAGGTACTTGTCGACTATTATCGTCCAACACCAGTAACATCAAAAACATTTGATGAACTTGTCTCAGTACTCAACACTTACTATGGCAAGAAAACATACGTACTCTCTGAGAGAGTAGTGTTCGGTACAAGATACCGCATCGAAAACGAAACAACCTCACAATTTTCTTTACAACTGCGAAGTCTCGCTGGATATTGTGAATTTGGAAACAATTTAGACGAACGAATTCGAGATCAGTTTGTGATCGGCATTAACAATACCAAATGGCAACAGGAACTTATTAAGGAACACCCATCAAACTGCCAAACTTGCAGATGTCGTTGCAACAGCAAATAAACTTGAACAAGCAGAAATACAAAGCCAACGCATTTTACAACAAAACAACACAATAATAACAAACGAACAACATGAAAATATGGTTAACAAGATAAGGACTAAACAATGGTCAACAAACAAACATTTAAATCGGAACACTCGAAAATGTATTTTCTGTGGGGGAGATTATCATAGCAACATTCAAGACTGCCCTGCGAAAGGTAAACGATGTGGATCTTGTGAACAAACAGACCCGACTAACGCAACAATCCAATCTCAAAACACTCAACAATTTGAACCTCAACCTTCAACGTCTTACGCATTACCACAACCTTTAAACATTCAACAGTACGAGCCTCAACCATCAACGTCCAACGCAACAATTGATCCTGAAATCCCTCAACTGTTTGAACCTGAAGCATCAACGTCCACGGCACCAAACGCACCTCGCCCATCTAATCGTAAACGTAAGCCACCTGCGCGTTTCGGTTTTTAGCTATCCTTTTCGGGGGAATAAATGTTATATAACGGCTTGTCTAAGCCTCACTCATTTGAAGACTAATTGTCATATTTTGGTTGCTAGGAGATTTTATGTTATTGTTGATTAAAATACATCGCTAACTAAAAACTAACATGGTTTTATTATTTATTATTAATTTAATCATGCAACACATACCATGACCGTGCTATGAACGTATGAAGCACGGAAGGCAATACGATACGGCTTGCTTTGCCAACTGAAACGAATCGACGGCGTTTAATGCCCGTATGATGCCGGTATGGTCTCCGTATGCAACCCGTATGTTGCCCACCCGTAATTTGTATGACGTAAAATTGATAGGAAGCCGTTTCATTCTCTCATGTGTATCGGTAATGCCTGGACGTCTGGGGAGTGCAATCAAGTTTTAAAATAATAAAATAGGTATGGCTATTAAAAGATTAACTGTTAGACAACTGGCAATGATTGCCATAATATTGGATGAGGAAGAAGAAGTGAACCAAAAAACCACTCGACGCTACTGGATTCACGATACTCTAAAAGAACGAAAACCTGAAGGAGAATATTGGACGTTGTACAGGCACTTAGTTCATTCATTAGTTCTTCGCATCCACCGTTATTAGATATTAGTGCTCCCAGATAAATGTAAGATCGGACCACATCGCACTTTGCTATCCTTGTAATTTCTGGCCAGTTATTGTTGGCTCGGTCTACGATCATCACTTTCGTTTTGCTGCGGTTGATTTTAAGGCCGACCTTAAGACTGACTGGTCTCCATTTTTTGCAACAGCTCTTGTTGCAAACAATGTGGTGTCGTCCGCATATCGCAAATTCGAGATCTTTAAGCCTCCGATTGTAATTCCGTCTGTCCAGTTTTCAAGGGTAATTCTCATTATAAGTTCCGTGTAGATATTGAACAGAAGCGGAGAAATAATGCATCCTTGTCGAACTCCAGCATCGGGGTGAAAGTGGCTTGATAAATCCTCATCGGTTCTCACTGATGCTGTTCCATCTTCGTAGAGCCGTCTCAGCAAGTGCACTAGATGCTTAGGCGTACCCATCTCCAACAGAGTCTTCCAGAGCATTGGCCATTTGACAGAATCAAACGCCTTCGAGAAGTCAACAAAGCAAATATAGGTCGGCTTGTTGAACTCCCTGGCTTTCTCGATTATTTGGAATGTCTAAATACCAATTTAATATGTTGCTGCAAAAATTGAAATTGAAAATTGAATGACATTTTCAGAAGAAACACCAACTTCGGCACCGTATCGGCACCGGCTAAATATTCTCGCCGACAATTATTAACGCTCCGTGCATGACACGCGACGGTACGGGTCGGTGACAGAACGGTCTAGTAGACGTAGGGTCATGCTTTTAAATACAAAGAATATTTTTTTGCCTGACACGTTCCTATTACGGTCATGGTATGATACGGTGTAGTGGGCAGACTCCTTAAAGCAAAAAAAAACAGTTTAGTGATGCTGTCAATGTAGTTTCGGTGGTTGAGATCTGAGAGTATTTCAACCCCAAGTATGTTAAAGCTGTAGTTCCAGCATGGTGTTCTGAAGAGTAGGAAGAGGAGAGTGTGGAGATTTATTGCCTTATTGGCTTTAACTGTACTAGGTTTTGGGCACCCCAGACAAAAGGATTTTCTATAAAGGATCAAATAGCGGCGTCTCGAATTATTAATAAGAAATACTCTCTCATTATTTTCTCACACAATAACAATAAATAATAATTAATGGAAAAGGGAAAAACCCGCCCAATTGTTCCACAACTTTCTTTCCCTTATTGTTGGCGAAATAAAATTAACTCAGAAATGGGCTCATTTTGGTTGCTAATAACTTGTCAGTTTCTTTATATTTTGTGACAACCGATGAGAATTATTGGGTTTTTACAAAATAACCTAACAATAACAAAGAAAATAAAAAAATCGACCGTTTTCCTATCGGGTTGGTCAAAACCAAGCGGATTTACATTTAGCTAACTTTATTTATTTTATTTTTATTTAAAAACTTTATTGCACTATGTACAAAGGGCGGACTTAATGCCGCTAGGCATTCTCTAGCAGCCAACCTTTGGGGCAATGCAGAGAATTTTGATTAAGAGGTAGGTGCAAAGGGCTCAAATATGAAACTTAATTAAAAAGGAAAAATAAAATAAACTTATTCTATGATATCATAATACATATTAATATACATACAAATATGTACACAATAATACATATACTACACACTTACTACTAACTTTACTATAAGCCAATCATGGCAAGTAGCAAGCTCGTCGATTTCTCAAGCGTACCAGTATAAAAAAGTAAAGTATCATCACGACCGTTTCCCTTTCGGTGTGTTCAGAAACCACGCTTATAAATAAACGGATTCACATTTAGCCAACTTTACTATAGGCCAATCATGACAAGTGGCAAGCTCGTCAAAGTCTCCAGCAGCGTACCAAACTCGAGAAATACCACAAATAAATTAAATATTAATTAAATGTGTTTATTTACATTAATCACAGCAAGTTGGTATGAGTGAAACCGGGAACGGCTTAACGTGCTTTCCGAGGCACAAATTAACGTAAAAAAAATATTTTTCATTGGTATATGTCAGGGTTCGAACCAGAAACCTTTTTTTTTCATTTTTCTTACAAACGAGCCACTACTGCTCCACAAAAAATGGATCTAGTCAAAATTAACTTTACCCAATGTTGTAGCTTTGATTGTAACATTATATACGATAATAATAAGTCCGTGCAAGTACTAATGCCTGAAACATGTTATGAACATCAAACACGTTGGTCATAGACGTATAACGTTTTTAACGGAAGGGTCTGTTATAGGCTTGTGTAGTTCGCGAACGAACTAGTTCCATAGAGGCAAATGTAAATAAAATGTAATATTATGTTAAAAAACCATTAAATATTTATTAGTTGGGTCAAAAAGATTTTTGTAAAAATATTTTTGTTTCACCGCGAGCCCTAAATACCTACACTAGAAATAGGTTTATAATTCGCTCTCTTACATTGTATAATGACCATTTTTCTGAAATAGATATATTTAATACCTCACCAGCCACCTTTAAGAGACTTATCCAAAATAAAATTAAAACTATAACTGTTTAACTTACTACCTATTGTTATTACTATATTATACCTTGTTGTTAATCTTTCTTTTAAATATTGTCTTCATAATTAACTGCTTACAATTTGTTTAACTATTGGCCCTAAAGGTCTTCTTTTATGTTTTCTTTTCAAATTATATAACTTCATTTGTAATGACTATTTGTGCCATAATAAAATAAAATAAAATAAAAAAGAAGCTTATAATAAAGCATACAGTTATGAGAATCAGAGCTAGGACAATCCTCTCAGAGTTAATTAGTCGATCAAAGTGCATTGCCGATTATGGTTAGCTTCAATATGATTTATTAAATTGATTTTATCTACTCTCATATCGTAAAATGCGAATTACAAACTTCAAAACGAATTTATATTGACATACTTTATAAACATACTCCTGAAATTTTACATTATAACACTTTTTCTCTAACAAAATAATGTTTTAATTAATTTTAAAAATAGAATCATACATATTATATAACACTTTTTTTTTAAGGCAAAGGTTCCATTACAAAAAAGTTTTGATTCCTTTTTTTACTTGTCTATGGCAGCGCCCGCCATAGCGCCAAAACCTAGCTTATGACCATAAGCTACAACAACACTTTAAACACACACTCGTGTTTAATACCCCTTATTGTGCAACAGTTTCATAAACTACTATTTATTGTTTCTGTAATGTAGTCTATTAACTGTCTAGGAAGTAAAATTACGAACATATATATTTTCATTTTCATGTATCTAATTTTAGACAGAGAATAATAGCAAAAAAAACTAAAACAAATCTGTGATTAATAAATCTCTAAAACATCCGTAATTTTATTTCCTAGAAAATTCTCATACTACTTTTCACAACAGTACACCCAGACTTGAATAATGTTTAAAAATTGCTGTATTGTGCGAGCGTTCAAATTCAAATTATTTATTGTTTATTAATTATCCGTAGGAACCTTGTTTCTGGGAACACTTGGATTTGTCAAAGTTTACCATTTTTTTATATGCAATGTAATTAATACAATGATAGCCGGATACGAGAAAGCAAGGAACAGTCGTACATTGATTATATAAACTAAGGTTGGATGCAGCTGTAAAGGGGCGTTGTACTTATCAACATTGTCTTATGTCAAATAATAATAATGATGTATAATAATTATTCAATAATTTTTATGTCAAATATAATTATAGCAGCTGTAAATGGGCGTTGTCACTTATGAACTAAAATTAAAACTAAGCCTAATTATTATTATATTGTCAATTAGGATTTAATAAATTTTATTCGAAGTTAATTATAGTACATTAAATATAAATTAAAAGCTACCTAAATAATAAAATTAAAAATAAACTAAACTATAAATAGAAATGTCCTCTAGAGACGTCCCATCCGAGATAGTCCCAAGGAGACTGGCAACATTTCCCCTCTGTATTGTCAATTTATATATATATATATATATACTAAATAATATAAAATATATATCTTATTATTTTTGTATAATAAAACATAGTATATTGTCTAACATTAACATGTATAAAAATAAAATATTTTATTAATAAAAAAAACTAATACAAAATAGCTTAAAAATAGCAGCATATATAACTAATGAATAATAAAAATTAATAAAGGAAGGGGGCAGGCTGATGCTTTAACTAATAATGGCCCTGAGCTCCAAATCATGGGATCTGTGCTATGGAGACCCAGTTAAACCCTCTTCTTGTACTAAAACTACAATGTTTTTTTATACTAGCACGACATGTGACCTTGACCCCACCTGGTGGTAAGTGGCACGCAAGGCTCATGAATGTTAGTAACTAGAATCAGACACTCATGATTGACATCGGTCTCTAACACTTGACTGGCCATGACGGCAATTCCAGCCTGATCCCGAAACGTGTGGATTCACTTTACTGTGTTTATCGGCACGAACATGGATACTTCTCTGCCCCGACAGACGGCGCAAATAAATAAATAAATAAATAAATAAATATTTCCAGACAGGTCACACAGCGCCATCTAGTTTCCGTGGTAAGCTACGAGGCTTGTGTTACGGAAACTAGATGGTTGATAAACTACATATTATACTTTTTTTTTTTTTTGTAAATATATACATATTATACATATAAACACCCAGACCGAGACAAATTATACAATGTACAACTTGCCCCCGGTGGGAATCGAACCCACGACCTCCCGAGTTCACGGCAACGTTTGTTACCACTAGACCACGGAGGCGGCAACCACCATCAGTCCGCCTACCACCTATTTGTTGTTCTTGTATTTATTTATTTATTTATTAGGGTCGCCAACAGTGACAGCAACAAAAGATACATCGATTTTTACTTACAACTAAGACAGAATACAGATGCTGCACCAATTACAGGCAAACACCACATGCTATTACAGTATCCATTAATTGGGCCTTTGAGTAGCGAAAACAAAAACACAATACAATTACAGCAACAACTAAGTAAATCTAAGCAAAAACAAAAACAAAAGAACATGATACAATCAAGCAACACAATTCCAAGGATCAAAATTGGTTAAACAGCAGTTCAGTTTACAGTCCCAGCCAGGATCCGCTGCAGTGACAATACATTGTGCTTAAAAACATGCAAAGAATTAGCAAATATGTCTAGATGTCACATGCCAATTATTATATTATGGTAATATTTATAAAATAATAAGATTAAAAAATAAAAACAACGAATTTATAAAAATAAAAATATATACCTATTTAATTTAATATTTTCCTCACACTGGCCAGTCTGTCTATAATATGTCTATGACGTCGATCTAAACTTTCCCTCGAAGTTGGCTAATAGAACAAGTTTCAATTCTTCGCTATTCGATACAAAGGTTTAATTAGTGAAAATTTTAAGGTCTGGACTTTGGAGTTTAGAAGAGTTCCATAACCTCATAACCCCTTCTGCCCTATTCCGCAGTTGAACCACACGCGCAGGCCAAAAAATGCTCCTCATTACTAAGGGTCATGACCTCCTGAATATTGGTGTGCATCTTGATCATAGCACGCCACCTGTTACTGTCTTCGGCGGCATGCATAGCACCATGGAAGATAGCGAATTTGGTCCGACCAGCGAACCGCGCTTCGCCCTCTTGGTCCCTTTCCTTCCACCTTGCCAGTAACAAAAAGTTTTACCAGATTATCTCGTCCTTTTCTGGCAATGTGTCCGAAGTACTGGAGTGTCAGACGGAGACATATGGTGAATAGTCTAGTCGATATGTCTAGATGTTTTAAAATCGACACGTTAAGCTAGCTTCCCACGGTTCGTGATATCGCGGACGGACGCGGACCAGCTCGTAAGGAACCGTGGAACACCGTGGGAAGGGTCTCGTCCGTAGTAGCACAGACACGTCTGTGGCGGTGCGCCGGTATCCGTCGCAAGGCGGTAACTTCAAAGGTGCGCGCGTGCGGTGCGATATTATGATAAGTTGTTCCGAATCATTCCCCATGGTAGGATCACAGGACAGGGACTATTTAATGTTATTCGTTAATTTTCTACCGTGATCAAAACAGAAAATAAAATTAGATATTTAGGTACACTTACCTTAAACGACTTTTGTTGTATGCTGATCTTTTTACTGTTTTTTTTTACTTTTACAAGATCGCATAATTTGGTAATTGTTAATTAATACCACAGCCGCAGCTGCAGCGACGATACGTTATCTTTCAATTTGCATTTTGAAATGAAGCTATCAAAAGATCTACACAGACCGACACGCACCGTTGGAAGAGCTCTGTCTGTGTGCGTTGCCGTCCGTGGCCGTCGGCTGTGCGCGATGATCCGCAGAATCACGGACCGTGGAAAGCTAGCTTTAGTCTGATGCTCAGTCTTCGAGATCCTTAGCATTTCTCTCCAACACCACATCTCAAGAGCATCGATACGCTTTCGGCGCTCTTTATGGTACATGTCTAAGCGCCATATAGGAACATGGAGAATACCAGTGATCTAACTAGCCTGGATTTCGTTTTTATGGAAATCGTCCTATCCGTCTATATTTTGTATAGTTGAGACATGACGTTCTTGGCCATGATGCGTCTTCTAATTTCAGCCTTGCACGATCCATTGTTGCTGATGTTAAAACCCAGTTAGCAGTTACTGTTTCCAGGTTTATTGCACCGGTGTTTCACACCACTGTTTCCCGTGCCTCGGAGAGTACGTTAAGCCGGATACGTTAATAAATTGTCATTAAAAATGACTGCCTCCGTGGTCTAAATTTAGACTCGGAGGTACCAGGTTCGATTTCTGGTGAAGACACAGTAATATTTATTAATTTAAATAATTAATATTAATTTATTTGTGATATTTCTCGAGTTTGGTACGCTGGAGTCATCGACGAGCTTGCCACTTGTCATGATTGGTTTATAGTAAAGTTGGCTCAATGTGAATCCTCTTCTTTATAAGCGTGGTTTCTGACCACTCCGGAAGGGAAACGGTCGTGATGATACTACACTGGAGGTCTAGGACTCTGTGTTCTAGGGGCTGTAATGAATAATTGTGTCTCAGTGCCTCCGCGTATAAATCCACGGACATAACCGCTGGACCACGCATTCATACATTATGAATTGACCTAAAAGCATTCACTCAAGCCAGCATAGTGTTAGGGACTGATGTCACTCATGAGTGTCAGATTCCAGTTGCTAACATTCATGGACCTTGCCCGCCGGTTACCATCAGGTGGGCGTATAGGCTACTATACAAAAAAAACACCAACAATAAACATACAAAGTATAAAGTACATTTACACATCCGCTAGACATATTTGTTACTTAAAATCATCATCATCACGACCGTTTCCCTTTCGGGGTGGTCAGAAATCACGCTTATAAAGAAACAGATTCACATTTAGCCAATTTTACCATAAGCCAATCATGACAAGGGGCAAGCTCGTCGATGTCTCCAGGCGTACCAAACTCGAGAATTAAATATTAATTAAATTTATTTATTTATATTATAAAATATTATTGTGTCCCGACTAGGAATCGAACCCGGTACTTCCAAGTCTAGTATCACAGACGTAACTGCTAGACCACGAAGGCAATTTCTATAAAATAAATAACTCTTAGGCCTTGCCTATAATTCTGTATTTAACATGATTTTAGTTATGATACGAGTTAGCGGTGTTGTAATCGTAAACACTGTTATATGCCTAAAAATATTTTTTAAAAACACTTTTCTAAGAGTATAAAAATATTAAATTGACCTTGTACGAGCACTTGTATATAAAACCTAATAAAAGCCAAGAAAGACTAGAACCGTATTATTTGAAAGCACGTGATTTCCGACTACCCCTCAAAGGATTCCGGTCGTGATGATACTTCAGTGATAGCTTCTGAAAGTGTAGGTATACAAGGGGTGTATTCTCGGTGTATTTAATATTAATAAACCCGTCTTTATAAAATGGTTTTTTTTTTTTTTTAAATAAATATACAGGGTGTTTGGAAGGGAGCTGTACATACGCCTAGGGTAGAAACTAGGGATAGTCTGCTACCTACCCCCGCCCAATATATTGACCTTGGCCTCAAGGTTTTTTTTAAATTTATTTTTATTTTTTATTTGACTTTTTTGTGAATTTTTTACTAAAACTACCTGTAGCTCAAAATCTATCCATGGGACCGGTCTGCTAATGGTCTTGTTTTAATCGTTAGAGTCTTAGGGTATTGAGTCTACGACGATTGCGTGAACGTTGACTGACGTAATTCTTACTCTCTTTATTTCGTCTCTCGGCTGTGGGCGAGAACAATAATAATAACACTGAAATGAATAATTGGAAATTAAAAATGTTATTATATAATATTACTCGTAAATCAACATTCTCGGGGTGGAAATACGCTCAGACCTTAGCCGCCGGAACTACATTGAGAGCATCACCAAAACAGCGTCAAAAAAGCTCGGAATACTGAACAAGGTGAATCGGTTGTTTCCGCCTTCAATTAGATTGTTGCTGTACAAAGCACATATCAGATCATGTATAGAATTCTCACCTTTGGGATGGTTCCGCCAAGTACCTCACAGATGCTCTTAATGTCCTACAGAGGCGAGCTGTTCGAATTGTGGATGATGCCACTATATCTGGAACTCTCGAATCCCTGCAGCTTCGCCGAGATGTGGCTTCTCTGAGAGCGTTCTACCGGCTATACTATGGTGAGTGCTCCGAAGAACTCTATAACCTACATTCCGCAACCGAACCACACGCACAGCTCAGAATATGTACCCACATACCGTAGACACTATCCCTTCGCGTACCTATAAATTTGGTGACTCATACATCTGTCGCACAATAAAGATGTGGAATGCTCTTCCAGCCTCTGTGTTTCCACTTTCCTATAACCTGGAGTCCTTCAAGCGAAGTGTGAAAAGGCATCTAGTCAAGCCGGCATAGTGTTAGGGACTGATGTCGGACATAAGGGTCTGATTCCAGTTGCTAACATTCATGGACCCTGCGCGCCACTTACCATCAGGTGGGCGCAGGGTCACATGTCGTGCTAGTATATAAAAAAAAAAAAAAAAAACTATAATCGCTAAATTAAAAAAAAAAATCAATCATTTATTTATCCAATACATATTACTTATTAAATAGCCCGCCAAACTGTAACCACAGTTTGTTGGCGGAGACAATTACTCTCGCAGCTTAATAATAAATATTTATAGTAGGTACATAAAGGAATATGCGCGGGCGCGAACCACTCTCCCCCCGCGCGAACAACCCGTCCGTTGCCGTTAGCCATCGTTATAAAATGTAGAGACTGCTGTCCCAGGATTGAATGTAAGAACGCGTTTCTTAAATTCTACAAAGGTCGGTTCAAACCAATAAATTTGGGGACTCATAGATCTGTCGCACGATAAATATGTGGAATGCTCTTCCAGCCTCTGTGTTATTTGCTGTCGTCCGTAGTGGAAACTTTTATACAAAACTACCAACTGACTATTTTCTTTATTTTAATAACGTTATAATAACGTTTGCTTTTAAGTAACAGAATAGGGTTGCTGGAGGGTCTAACGGGATTATCCCATCGCCCGGGGTTCTCACTAACTCAATATTGACAATCCCTCCTCTCACAAATTTACATTGAAACTGCCGGTTGACATACGTGCTTTTTCATATATCGAAAATTTTCAACTAAAACTGACGCACGTTCTAATTGGAGGCGCGGTCATTTTGGACGCCTGTCGCGGATGATGCGGGGTGAATAATATTATGGTGATAAAAGTGGACTGTATATGCGGGGTTGGCACACTGCTGGAAAAGAAGGTGATTAGCTCTGAGCCGGTGCGGAGCGGAAATGAAAAACAGCTCAAAGGGAAACGCACGTACCTTTAACCAAACGGTGTGGCGGGTGTCTCTCATTGAAAGACGACAGCTCCTTAAGGCGTCAGCGTAGTCTCGAAGGCCGGCGGATGCAGGTGAGTGCGATGCGCGGAACGATCAAAGAATGACACGTGCGCGCGGCGGGAATGTCAAATTCACGCTGGCCAGTAAGGCCTTTGCGGGTCCCTGTGCGTAGGGCGAGGAAAAAAGGGAATAGGATGCAAGCGTGCCAATAAATATATAGGGATAATAATTTTACACAGATGGCGCCACCACTAATCAATCATGCCTCATCTCAACTTTAAAAAATAAATAGGCTCGAATAGGCATGCACGATTTGTTTTATTGTTTTTTTTTTATTATACCTACACTTTATCATCACAGCCCATCACAAAGTCCTAGACCTCCACTAACAGAACATTAACAGGTCACTGGAACCTGCTAAGCTGCTAGTCTTCTAATAACAGTCTGCCGGAGCGGGGAAGTATCCACCGTTACATACATACATACATATCTTCACGCCAGATCCCTTGCGGGGTAGGCAGAGACAATTGAGCGCCATTTGACACGATCACGACATACTTCTTTCGCTTCGTCGACATTCATTAACCTCTTCATACATGCCCTTTGGTTACGAAGACTTTTTAATGCACCTTCAGTCAGTGTTTTATTTATTTGATCGTGATATGTGAGTCTCGGTCTGCCAGGGCCTCTTTTACCCACAACTTTCGCATTATATATCTGGTTCGTCAATCTTTCATCGCTCATCCTTTCAACATGCCCGAACCATCGTAGCATGCCTTTCCTTATTTTTGTCCCTATGCTTTCCTTCATACCAACCCTTTTCCGTATTTCGACGTTACGTATGCGGTCCGCCAAAGTGACGCCACATATCCGCCGCAACGACCGCATTTCTACTGCATTAACCCTACTCTCATGCGTATTCTGACGTATCCACGTCTCGCTTCCATACATCAGTGTTGGTACCAACATGGCATTGTGTATGGCGAGCCGAGCTTTGTCACTGACATTTCGACTGCCGATCAGTGACCCCAGGGCACCGTTAACACTATTTCCCGCGTTCACTCTTCTTTCAACGTCCCTATCGTACTTCCCATCCGCAGTGAAAACACTGCCCAGATATATAATTTCATTTACTTGTTCTAGAGTTTCATCATCAATCTTTATCGTCACGGTTGTCATCCTTCTTCTTTCAAACACTAGTACCTTGGTTTTTCTCGCATTCAAACGGAGTCCTTTTTCTGCACATCCCTCCTTCATTCTTGTGACTAGTGATTGCAGTTGTTGTTCGGACGATGCCATAAGAACAGCATCATCTGCATATCCACCGTTCGTGCCGATAAACCCAGGAAAGTGTATCCACACGTTTCGGGATCAGACTCGAATAGCCGTCATGCCCAGAGAAGGCGGCATAGTGTTAAGGACTGATGTCAGTCAGAAGTGTCTGATTCCAGTTGTAAACTTTCATGGACCTTGCGCGCCACTTACCACAGGTGGGCGCAAGTATATATAAAAAAAAACAGCTTACCCTTTGGACCACTTCGCTGCTTAGTCTTCCACCAACAGGAGTCAGGAGTAAAATCATTTAAAATATTTAAATAATGACGTGTCTCAAATGCCTGTAATAGGTTTACATAATAAAAAAATCGCGTGGTAGTTCAAACCCCCCCGGCATGTACCAATGAGAAATATACTTTTCTTACGTACGTTTGTCATAGATTTACAACACCACCGTTCCCGTGTGAGGAGAGCACGTTAAGCCGTCGGTCCCGGTTCCACTAATGCCAACTTGTGGAATCGTTACTAAAAAATTGACATCATATCTCGCCAAGCTGTCTGGCTAACATGGCGAGTATAGGCCAAATTCTCCAGCCCATCTCCAGCAGTGGAGGTCTAGTACGTTGTGTTCTAGGGGCTGTAATGAATGAATAAATAAAAAAAAGTAAAAAAATATATTTGAGATGAGTATTCTAGAACTGTCTGGAGAATTTAGCCTATACTCGCCACGCTGATGCTGGCAGACGGGTTGACTAGGGTCTAATGTATTTTTTATGACAATTTATTAACCTTTTTTTTTTAAACTTTCGCGCATATCATAATAGTTTTTATAATTTTAACGGGTCTTTACGCGATTTACCTTAGAGACATATTTAATTTATTAACGATTCCACAATTTGGTATTAGTAGTCACGGAACGGTGGTGTTGTAAATCTATGACAAAAGTACAAAATTTCAACAATAATAAAACAAAATGATATCTTAGCTCGAAATAATCTGATCTCTATTTACTTGTATTTTTATTTTATTTATTTGGAATAACAAACAATTGTACAATAAGGATACAATACAAATATAGATTACATAGTACAGGTAATTATACAATTAACACCGTTATCCACAGATAGGATATATAATTATAGAATGCACAAAGTTATATATATATATATATATTTTTTATAAAGAGATAACTATTAGTATTCTATTAGACAAAATTTTGACATTCAAAACAGAATAAAAATTGTGAAAAAAAAAAATAAAAAAAAAAATGTGAAAAAATAATAATAATAAAATAATTTTGACGGGGCATACTTACAAGTCACCCCACTAAGTAATAATGTCGCATGATACTTAATTTTAACTTTCAATCTGACTCCTCAGGAAAGTTCAGAGACAATGGGCTCTAAAGTTGTAAATTGCATAAGAGCCGAGTATTAAAAGCTGCGTTCTTGTTTATATATAATTATATATAAATTTTAATAGCGTCGTGTCCGTAATTTTGATTTTTTTTTGTCCCAAAGGAAAAAAATAACGTTTAGGTATTTGTAACTTGGGAGACATGTAGAATTCTTTTTTGCACACTCGTACGATCGCAGCTGGAGTATGCGTCCTCTATATGGGACCCATATTACAACGTATACAAAGACAAAATTGAGATGGTGCAGAAGAAATTCCTCAGAGGTCTCCATCGTAGATTCGGATCCGAACACCTATCCTACGAAAAACTGTGCACACACTACAGACTGATGTCGCTTACTGACCGAAGACTTGTGACTGACATGACAGTGTTGCATGGCATTTGTCGTGGTCTATTTAGTTGCCAGACTTTGACTGAAAGTATATGTTACAGTGCCCCCTCGAGGCAGACTCGTTCCAGGGACCTTTTCTATATCACCCGCACACGCACAGTCGCCGGTCTCCGCGCACCAGTACGCCGAATGTGCGAGACGTACAACAGTCAATTATTAGACGTCGATATATTTAGCAATTCTCGCGCCGCATTTAAGGCCAAAATAAAGAAGCTGTTGTTGTCGGTTTAGCTCGCTGGGTGGGATTTGCTTCGGAGTTCATTGATAGTTCCATAAATTCGAACACTGCAATTGTATTATCCATTATACCTGGCCAAGGTATACATATGTAGTACTAACGTATCTTAAAATATAAATGGTGCACTATTGTCCACAGTGCGAAATATTTTGGTGGCGGGTATAATTCTAATGGCTCCTAATGTATCGTTTCTTAATTGTTCTTATCCTGCCTGTCTCTGTTCTTTCTCTTCGAATAAATAAACCATCTAGTTTCCGTAACACAAGCCTCGTAGCTTACCACGGAAACTAGATGGCGCTGTGTGACCTGTCTGGAAATATTTATTTATAAAGTATTTAAATAAATAAATCATTAGTAATTATCCTACAAAGATAAATTTTTAATTTTCAAACTGAAATATTTTTCATGGCATTAACGGAGAGGGTGGACGAATATTTAGTATTTCTGACTGCGCCACATAATTCATTCGGCCGCGGGCATCAAAAAAGTTATTATTTATCGTCGCATATAAAAGTCTTGATGCCGTAGACATATATTTAATAGACCAACCAACATTCATCATCATTACAGTCCCTAAGACACGAGCTAGACCTCCACTGGCCTATACTCGCCATGCTGTTGGCCAGACGGCTTGGCGAGGATATAATGTCATTTTATTATGACAATTTATTATTTTTGCTCAAGTTGCCTGCTGTTAGGTCCGTGGATTTAGACTCGGAGGTACCGGGTTCGATTCCTGGTCGGAACACACAAATATTTATTAATGTAAACAAATACATTCATTTCATATTTAATTTATTTGTGATATTTCTCGAGTTTGGTACGCTGGAGACATCGACGAGCTTGCCACTTGTCATGATCGGCCTATAGTAAAGTTGGCTTTTGAATCCACTTATTTATAAGCGTGGTTTTTGACCACTCTGAAAGGGAAACGGTCGTGATGATACTGATACTTCCTCAAGTTGGTATTAGTGGAACCGGGACCGACGGCTTAGCGTGCTCTCGGAGGCCCGGAAACGGTGGTGTTGTAAATCTATAACAAATGTACTTACTTGTGTTTCCCATTGGTGCCGGGGGGGTTTGAACCGACCTTTGTAGAATTTAAGGAACGCGTTCTTACAGTCAATCCTGGACAGCAGTCTCTACATTTTATAACTTAGCGATTTAAGTTGACCATTGACGAGCCTTTTAACAGACCTCAGTCACTTTTCAAAATTTGTTTACGATTGTCAAAACGTATGTTTTTTAAATGACGTCACGGCCTTGGATTACGTCTACATCGTGAAGACGTCAGCACGTAATCTTGTTGAAAATGGCATCGCGAACTGTGAATCCAATAATGGGGTGTATCAGGCAAAGCTTTTTGTTGATGTCGCTAGCGGCAATGGTACCTTGTTTTACACCTATATCGCATAATTTTTCAAATGTTTTTTTATTTTTGTAACAGAAAAATGTATTTTAAATTAAATTAACGTTACCTACCTTAAAAGACGAATTAAGAAAGCGCACACCGTCTTTAAGCAGAAAAAACGTTTTATTAATAGAACCGCAATTTTGAGATCACCAATCTTTGATTTCGCTTAGAAATTTCGATTTGTACACTTACAAGCTGCTCACTTCGGCATAATATCCAGAAAATAATAAATTTCGTAATAAAAATACAAGATTTCTATGCAACTGACAGTTATATTAGGTACCATCTATCATGCGCCATCTATCGTGATAAAAAGTTAGTGATACACCCCATTGATCAACAGTCTGCTAAATAATTGGACGCACATCTATTCGAATAGTGTTTGATTAAAACGGGCGTCTGTTTGTATTTTATTGTAATTTATCTGTCAAATTAGCGATTTTCGCAAACGACGAAATTTGACAGCCTGCAAAGTAATCGAATATTATCGATACAGTTTTACCGTGTGAGCCAGCTGTCATTAAAAAAAAAAAAAAAAAAATGCGTTTATTCGGAATAGTATCCATAGGGGTTAGTAACATAGTGTTTGCTTATTCTATATTAGTAAAAAGAGGACATTTACTTTTTATATTTGCCTTGCCCTCCTGAGGCACTGGGCACATACATGTGAGTATGCACCCAGTGCCCCATGATAGGACAATCTGGCTTCTCACTAACTGCCCTCAAGATAATGTTACCGCTCCCTCGTACTCTGTGCAACAACGACGCGACTCGTTTCCGCAATACTGAGTAGAAATCATCTGTGTGCGCGCACGCAAACATCGCTGATGCACTGCACCAACGAGGGAGCCCCATCATCATCCTGAAGGCGTTATTATATTGTACTCGAAGAGCGTTGTAGGCCCTCTGCGTATAATTGACCTATGATATAATGAAGTATTTGCTTATAGTGTTGTAAAGGAATTAATATGTGTCTAATATGTCTAATAATTAATACACATATTAGAGCATATTAACTAATATGGAGCTGCCTGAGTTTTTAATGACATAAGTTCTCATATTAAAATATTACAGTTCTTTGGAACTAATGATATTGTCCATTTTATTTTTAATTTTGTAAGTGGCAACATTTTCTATGACTTACCGACCGGAACCGCTACAATAGCGATCTGTTGTGATTGTCGGCCCTGTATTCTAAAACGTTTTCTAACCAGCTCCCCAACTCAAAACTTCCAGCTGCAACTGGGTTCCCTCGTAGGATCCTTATGGAATATTGCATTATCGTATTCTAAATATTTTGACAGAATTACTACACGCTCTAACACATTTGACATCCATAAGTCTGTCTCTTTCATATTTAGAATATTCATGTGTCACGATAAACGATACAATTTAAACTGCAAGCTTAACTTATTAGTGTAGCGTGCCTGTATGATATACATCCAGGATTAACACAAAACAAAGACCACGTCCCCTGTACACCTATAAAACCATTTTTATACGCCAAACCATTGACCCAATCAATAGGCCGGGTCTTTTATTCAAAATAACATACATTACCTGTTTTCACACATTTTATGAAGTCGCATTGAATCTGCTTTACTAAATTATTTTTTGTTTGTTTTATGGTTGTGTGTTCATTTTAAATATGTATTATTGTTTTTTCTGTTTTTACTTTGTAGTAGTTATTTCATCATCATCAGCCTGTGTCTCTCCACTGCTGGATATTGGCCTCCCCCAAGGCTCGCCACTGCATGCAGTTTTTTGCAACCCTCATCCAACCCCCACCAGCGACCCTCCTTAGGTCATCCGTCCATCTGGCGGGGGGTCGTCCCACTCTGCGTCGTCCCGTACGTGGTCTCCACTCCAGAACCCGTTTGCCCCATCGGTCATCGGTTCTGCGGCAGATGTGTCCGGCCCATTGCCATTTCAGCTTGCTAATTTTGAATGCTATGTCAGTAACTTTGGTTCTGTGACGAATTTCAACGTTTCGAATTCTATACATCAGAGAAATACCAAGCATAGCTCTCTCCATAGCTCGCTGAACGACCTTGAATTTGTGAACCAGATCCACTGTCAGTGTCCACGTCTCTGCTCCGTACGACATTACGGGGAGGACGCACTGGTTAAAGAGTAGAGTGTAGTTATTTATAATATGTAATATATGTATCATATATTAGGTTACGTCAATTTATAACTTTATTTTTTTTATTGTTTTTGCACCTACTCCTAGATAAATTTTTAATCTCTCTCTTGTCCCAAAGGTCGACCGTCAGAGAGTGCCTCATAAAGCTTCGCCTTTTGTACATGTGTGTAATTTTTTTTTTTTTAAATAAAATTATTTTTATTTTATTTTATTTTTTGCTAAATTGTTAATCTGCTGTGCTTGTTTGTGTTTTCGTTTATTGTATTTTGTGTGAATTCTTGACACTCAAGGTCTTGTTAATGGTAATTATGTTTGTAATATTATGTAAATGATTGTTTGCTGTCAAAATAAAATAAAATAAAATGAGTGCACCAAAAAACTGCGGTCCGAGAGGAGTGCCACTAGCACTCAAATCACCAAGAGTGTAGAGACCAAGAAGAACTAAGAAAGCAAAATTAGGAAAAAAAATAATGTGCAAGATTCTTACAAGACTCTAGCTTTTGGTCTTGTTAACATATTGGTGGTATTGTATTGCAAAAAAACAAAAATAAGACCATGAGCAAAATGGGGCAACACTACAAGTTCTATGGAATGACCCTTCTTTCTTGCTCTTATATTCCTTGTTGATGTAGATGTACCGGTCATTACATACACGTGTATTGTGCTAAATGTATACAATCGTTATAATTTTCCACCATTAATTTCCCGCATTACGTTGCTTGTTTATTTCCATAGGAATGCTCGAAAAATACTTTTCTGGCATGCATTTATTACATTTCGTGTTTACTAGCAGCCGAATTGTCGTTCTTATATTAATATTTAGGTATATTTATTCCATATTAGAGGTGGTAGGCAGACTGATGGTGGTAATTTGCACAGTCTGCCGGTACGGGGAAGTATCCACCGTTCGTGCCGATAAACCCAGTAAAGTGTATCCATACGTTTCGAGATCAGGCTCGAATTGCCGTTATGTCCAGTCACGCCGGCTTAGTATTAGGGACTGATGTCAGTCATGAGTGTCTAATTTCAGTTACTGACATTTATGGACCTCGTGCGCCACTTAACATCAGGAGGGCGCAAGGTCACATTTCGTGCTAGTATAAAAAAAAAAAAAAAAAAAACAGTAACAAAGGCTACTTTTGAACTTATTCGTTCCAAAAAACGTGTGTAACCTTGGTAAGAAAGCTTGTATTACGATATCTGAGTGGTGAAAATTAAATTCTTACTTAAAATTATTCTTTTCAACTAAGTCACAAAGTTCCCGAATGTACCGGGACTTTTTTTTTTATTATTATACACTAGCACGACATGTGACCCTGCGTCCACCTGATGGTAAGTGGCGCGCAGGGTCCATGAATGTTAGCAACTGGAATCAGACCCTTATGTCCGACATAAGTCCCTAACACTATGCCGGCTTGACTAGATGCCTTTTCACACTTCGCTTGAAGGACTCCAGGTTATAGGAAAGTGGAAACACAGAGGCTGGAAGAGCATTCCACATCTTTATTGTGCGACAGATGTATGAGTCACCAAATTTATAGGTACGCGAAGGGATAGTGACTACGGTATGTGGGTGCATATTCTGACCTGTGCGTGTGGTTCGGTTGCGGAATGGAGAGGACCTGACCTAGTGCCACTGTAATAGTTTCTAGATTGTTCTAGAATAAATGTTTTCAATTAGTAACCGACTGCAATCTATTGCAAGCAGAAACCAATCGCAAGTCGTAAATGTCAAAAGTTTTATTTAATATTACAGATAGCATCTCTCTCTTATTATTTCCTGTATCAGATAACTTGATTCTCATTGCCACAGACATGATATTATAGGACTGGCCTAAGCTTTTGGTAAGCGAGCGGTATATATAAATACACATTTCTTAACTACAGTTGTCATTTATTTACAACAACACTTTTCCCCTACCTCAGAGAGCACGTTAAGCCGTCGCGCGTCGGTCCCGGTTTCACCAATATCAACTTGTGAAAACGTTAATAAATTGTCATTAAAAATGACATCAGAACCTCGCCAAACCGTCTGGCTAGGCGTGTGTAGGCCAAATTCTCCAGAATTTACTATTTAACAGTGGAAGTCTAGGACTCTGTGTAGTGATGATGATGAAACTTTTAAATTATTTACGTAACTTTTTCTAGGGCCAACGTGAATTTTCCAGTTCGATGGTATTCAATGCCGCCCAATAGGCGGCAGGTTCTCTGATAATTTTATCATCATTTATTTATTTTCATCATTTATTCAAGGTCTTTTATTACAGCTAACTTTGGGATTTCGGGGTGCAATAAATAAAATTAATATCATTCTGTCATAATGTCGTCTAAAGTTGTCAGTCAGAAAGGAGGTCAAAGTCCGTCCAAAGAGTTTGCAAAAAGCCGCAACACCTAATTGCATAATTAAAAATAAATAGTTATGACTCGGAGGTACCGGGTTCGATTCCTGTTCGGAACAGAAAAATATTTATTAATATAAATAATTGAATTTATTTGTGATATTTCTCGAGTTTGGTACGCTGGAGACATCGACAAGCTTGCCACTTGTCATGATTGGCCTTTAGTAAAGTTAGCTAAATGTAAATCCGCTTCTTTATAAGCGTGGTTTCTGCCCACCCTGAAACGGAAAACGGTCGTGATGATGATACAAGTTATTTAATTAGCGAGTTAAAGTTTACAAATGTATATATGTCTTTGTGTAACCACATTTTATATCTAACTTGAACTTGGCTAATAATTCCCATTTCCAACCGCTAAGTCTCTTCGTAGCTTTTAGATTGAAAAATAATACCCATCAGTTCTGTTTATGTTTCACCTCAACGACTTTATTGAAAGTTTTCACTTTTCCTCCCCATTTCTAGATGATAAATAGCTATAAGTGAACTGCAAATCTAACCAGCAGCAGCAGAAATATATATGGCCTTGTGGTCGCATGTCGTTAGTGGATGATAGCCTATGTCCGTCCCTGGTTTCCAAGAAATATTTCTGTAAAATACCATCAAAATAGACCGGGTTTAGTAAAAGGCATGATTGATGGACAAATAGGCATCCATACAAGCAAGCTTCCAAGACGGCATTAACGGAATCATAGAGTATTTGTTTTTATAATTTTAACGGATCTTTACTAGATTTACCTTAGCTGTAGATGCCAATGACAACTGGCTCCAGAAGACCGGGGAGAAGACGCACTTCCTGGCTCAAGAACCTCAGGGAGTGGTTCGGGATGAGCACCAGATCCTTGTTCCGGACAGCGGCCAACAAAATCAAAATTGCCTTAATGATAGCCGACCTCCGATAGGAGATGGCACCGTAAGAAGAAGAAGAAGTTGATGCCAGTTGTTAGTGGCTGGCGTCCGTCCAATTCTTGGACCTCGCGTACCGCTTACCTTATTCGGTGGGGTCGAAGTCACGTGTCGTGTCATTTAAAAAAAAATGTACATATCAAAAGTGTTATTAAGACAGCCAGTAATCGCACCCGATCTTTTTGGATTTAAGAAAAGCGTTCTTACAACTGAACTAAAACCGCTAAAAATGTTTCCTCCTCCTCCTTAGTCGGTACCCCACTGATGAGGATCGTGACTCCGTCGCAGACGCAGCTCATCCACCAGCCGTCTCCAACGGTTTCGGTCCTCGGCGTAGTGGATGGCCTGGTGTACAGGGATGTTCAGGTGGTCAGTCACCTGACTGGACCATCGCTTGGAGCTTCATCTTGTTCTTTTACCGTCTACCTTGCCTGTGATTAGAAGTTTTTCTAGATTATCGTCTTCTCTTCTTGCAATGTGGCCAAAGTATTGCAGAATTCGGGCAAAGCAGACGGTAGAGAGTCTTTGCTCCCTGGTCAGCTTAAGCTCTTCGAGCACAGAAATGTTAGTACGCCGTGCGGTCCAACGGATTCTGAGCAAACGACGCCAGCACCACATCTCAAACGCATCAATCCTCGCTCTATCCGCGGCTTTTATGGTCCATGTCTCCGAACCGTACAGAAATATGGAGAAGACAAGTGTTCTCACGATGTGAATTTTTGTCTTTCTGGATATGTTGCTGTCACCCCATATTCTGTTAAGTTGGGTCATCGCAGTTTTGGACATTCCAATTCGTGTAAAATGTTTAATCCACTAGAAAAATATACAAGAAGACATTTATCGTCGACATAAAACCTTTTGGACATCTCGCTGGAAACGTCTTTCTAGCATTTGACGATGTGTCATAAAATTTAGTTTTATGTCATCTTGAAAATTTTACGACTATGTCATTGAAGGGCGGAAGTGACGCCTTCACTTACCACTTCCTTTAATAGATCGCTTTTACCCATAGACTTATACAGATACTTATGCTTGCACACTAAAACGTCGAGACAAGGAACCGAACGGTATGAAAATCACAACTAGATCAATCGGTACAGAATTAGTTACTGTATTTTTTTTTCACATTATTATTACCTTAAACTTGTTCCCGCATTGGTAAAAATCGAGAGTTGCCATTTATATTTTTTTCTACTTATTTAATAATATTTCGTCATGATCGTAGAACAGTGACGGATCTGCTATATTTAAAATTTTCATGGCGGCCATTCAACTGTCATTTCGACTGTTTTTTTGTCACTTTTTAAGTCTCATAATAAGTGCAAACCACAGACCACAAACAATATAAAACTATATATAAATATATATGCAAAATTATGGGTATTTTTTTAAATCCGACACTGTTCTACGATCATGACGATTTATTACTTTTTAAACAGTTTTTTTATTTTAAATAATTATTTAAAATAAAGTATTTTTATTAAAATTACTGAGATTGCTTTGTAGTTTTATACTTTAATAATTTAGTATAACAATTAATAGTTATTTTAAAATATTATTCAAACTCAAATTTGTTTAGACACAGGTTAATATTATAAACAACAGGTATAGGTTATAAATGTGCACCAGTGCTCTGTCCATAGGGCGTACAAATATTAGTAATTGTGGATAGCATTTATTTTTTATACATACACGTAAACAAAATTGAGATACAATAAAAAAATATAAATGACAATATTATTCATGTCTAAAATTTAATATTAATTGTAATAATAAAAGTCATTGATTGTGTAGTATGTCTTGTCAATTAGTATATATTTAAGTCTTCTCTTCATTTCTCCTAACTCTAGCTCCTGAAGTCTCAACGGTATTTTATTATATATTTTTTTTGAATGCGAGAAAAACCAAGGTACTAGTGTTTGAAAGAAGAAGAATGACAAACGTGACGATAAAGATTGATGATGAAACTCTAGAACAAGTAAATGAAATTATATATCTGGGCAGTGTTTTCACTGCGGATGGGAAGTATGATAGGGATGTTGAAAGAAGAGTGAACGCGGGAAATAGTGTTAACGGTGCCCTGGGGTCACTAATGGCCAGCCGAAATGTCAGTGACAAAGCTCGACTCGCCATACACAATGCCATGCTGGTACCAACACTTATGTATGGAAGCGAAACGTGGATATGTCAGAATACGCATGAGAGTAGAGTTAATGCAGTAGAAATGAGGTCTTTGCGTCGGATATGCGGCGTCGCTTTGACGGACCGCATACGTAATGACGAAATACGCAAAAGGGTAGGTATTAAAGAAAGCATAGGGACAAAAATAAGGAAAGGTATGCTCCGATGGTTCGGACATGTTGAAAGAATGAGTGAAGAGAGATTGACGAACCAGATATATAATGCGAAAGTTGTGGGTAAAAGAGGCCCTGGCAGACCAAGACTTACCTATCACGATCAAATAAATAAAACAATAGCTGAAGGTGCATTAAAAAGCCACCAAAATAAAAGGGCATGTATGAAGAGGTTGATGAATGTCGAAGAAGCGAAAGAGGTATGTCGTGATCGTGTCAAGTGGCGCTCAATTGTCTCTGCCTACCCCGCAAGGGATTTGGCGTGAAGATATGTATGTATGTATGTATTTTTTTATGTTTGGCAACACTGAAATTTGTCATACCCTATGTTCGATTTGTCACTGTAAGCGCTTTTTTTTCATTTATTTCGCTGATTGACAGGCGCGTAGGCGTTCCGGTAGCTTTTCCAAGCGAATCATGCTCAGAGCGCTTAGAATGAATATGATACTGACAGTCGTTCCGAATCAAATATCTCGATTTGTATGCTCAGAGCGTGATTTCAATCCGGTTTTTTTTTTTTACAGACATTTTTTTATTTACTTCCTATTTAAATGTTCATTATAGATTTGTTTTAGAAGTAATATACTAACAGTACAAACGAATTACAATATTAAATAATTTAAAAGAAAACCTAATATTGAATAAATTTGAAAATGGCGCGCGACATAATGACTAACAACTGACAGCGCTCAGAGCGATCTACCTCGATATCGTGAGCAGTCTACGCAATATCAGCGCGACGAATGATGTCATTTTTTTTTTATATATTTTTTATATTTCCAGACAGGTTACACAGCGCCATCTAGTTTCCGTGGTAAGCGTAGCTTGTGTTACGGAAACTAGATGGTTGATAAACTACATATTATACTTTTTTTTTTTTTTGTAAATATATACATATTATACATATAAACACCCAGACCGAGACAAATTATACAATGTACAACTTGCCCCCGGTGGGAATCGAACCCACGACCTCCCGAGTTCACGGCAACGTTTGTTACCACTAGACCACGGAGGCCACGGAGGCGATTTGTGACGTCACAGGTTATATTAATTATTATATTTAATTTGTTAATTATTTTTTAAAGAGAAAAAAGACGAAATTTCGTTCGAGTAGCGTTGAAAAGCTGTGAAGGCTTTACTTCGCTTTATGCAAGTCAAACGACTTTTTTTTGGCATAAAGCATCCACGCTTTGAGGTAACATTTTTCCAAGTCAAACACAGCCATAGATTTACAGCACCATCGTACCCCGTGCCTCGTAAGCAATCGTCAATAAATTAACAAACCCTTTTGGCCATTAAAATTCTCTAGTTTTGGAAAGCCAATAGTATTATACAAGGTGTCTCAAAAGAAATTTTATATTTAATGGATCGTTTAAAAAAAAAGTAAGCCGCATATAAAAAAAAATGTTTATTAATTATTAAAATACACTCTTTGGGGATTTATTTCTTATATTCAAGTGGCGAAAACCTCGAATACTGCAGAATTTTCTACGCGCTACAGTCGCCGAATCACCGTTTTTGTAAAACTCTCGCACACACAACGCGCGGTCTGCTCCCGAGAAACGCTCCATAGCGACTGAATTCCCAAGAGCCAGGCTACCGATTGACATAACCCCCGCGCCCCTCGGATACGTTGCGTTCACGCAGTAAGCTAAATAAATATAAAATTTCTTTTGAGACACCCTGTGTGTACATTTATAGATATAGGTGCATGACACAATCTAGAGGAGTACACTTTAACTTAATTGATTTGTTTATATTTAACAAACATATTTCATGATAAATACTATCTTTAGGTATTTGTAATTTTCTCTTAGGTTTAACATCGATATACTTGTATGTAAATAGACTAACTGATATAATAACGTTCCCACGAAACTAATCTAAATCGCGAAAGTCTATTAGTTCGATTTACACTGCATACTATTACTAATTTTTTTGTACTTTGTATATATTTATTTAAAGTAATACAATTTTTAATTTTATTTTTATTACTAATATTATTATTTATTTAGTATGTAAATTGACACAGCTTCCTTACAGCCACAAATTAAGTTCTTATTATTATTATAAATAATATTATGACATTTAAATTATTATGAATTTAATTTTAATTTGACTCGGCCACTGTACAGCCACGAAATTAATTTAAGTCAATTTGATTTTATTATAATTAATCATTATATTATAATTATTTTAGATTATAAGTTGACACGGCCTCTATACAGCCACGAAATTGTTATTGTATTATTTTTTTTTTTTTATTAAGTTTACTAGTTAGTTTAATAAGTTCACACGGCCTTTATAAAGCCACAAATTTAGGTTAAGCTGCAGTACCTGTTTATGGTTTATTTCGGCCCATCCAAAATTTAATTTTTAATTAATTTAAATAATATTGTATTTTATTTGAAAAAATTGACAATATCCGAGTGTTACCTGTGAATCAAATGGAATTAAATAATTTGAATTTGAATAATACCAATAAAATTATTTATTGCATAAAAAATATAAATAAAAAAACTACATAGGAGAGCATAATCGTAATACCATGAAGGTATTTTCTACCAGCTAACCTTTGGGAGAGTGACAGAAGAATATTATAGATGCAGAATAAGAAAAATTAACACAAAAAGATCAAAATATAATAACTAAAATTAATAAAATTATACGTACGTAGGTAAGTATATGGTTTAAATAAATAAATAATATAGGCATTTATGAAACGTCATTAATTTAATTATTTTGAATGATTATACTCCTACTAGTAGAAGACTAAACAGTAAAGTGGCCCAATAAGTAGCAGTTAGCAGAAGTTAGAAGAAGACCAGCAGCTTAATAGATTCTAGTTACCTGTTAATGTTTAATCTGACTGAGAAAGGAATCTGCAAGGAAAACTCAGCTATATCAGATTTACAAAATAAAACATATACAGAACTACACCACAACGATCAAAATTTAGTTATGAGTACCCATGAGATTACATCAGTACCCCACCAGGCACGTCAGAATTAAGATAAACTACATGCGCCTGTGCAACCCGAAAGTCGACAAAACCTTTGCTAATTTAAAAACAATAAATTGAATGTGTTTGGCAGAGGTCCCAGACCCCCACAACAGCACCCGATCCCGGACATAACGCCTGTGTCAACCATCTCCCCGCTCAACCAGTCTCTTAGGGTGCGGACCGGGACCCGACACACGTTCCATCACTGTAAACATATATACTTCCAAAATACTGTGTATAAATAATATAAAATCAAAATCAAAATCATTTTTTTTATTTCCATAGATTATCTTGTAACAACTTGGACATTGTCAACACTAAAATAATAAAAATAATAAAAAACATACAAAATATATAAACAAACATAAGTTAGGTAATCATGGTTGGACCGTAACGGGTAAACAATCCAGATTTATGTGTGTTATAATAGCATTATTATCATAAGCAGGGTAATTGTAACTTAATAACTACTTAATATAAGATCGTGGCTGTAAATAGGCCGTGTCAACTAAATATAAATTCGTGGCTGTAAAAGGGCCGAGTCAGCTTACAATCTAACAATAATAATAAATATCAAATCTTAATACTAGTTCGTGGCTGTATACGGGCCGTGTCACCTTACAATGTAAATAATAATAATATGTCAATTAAACATATATTCGTAGCTGTAAAAGTGCCGTGTCATCTTATACATATGTTTTAGCGCAGAGTCGGGCAAATACGTATCTATAATCAAAGACTACGTGTTTGTGCCGTTTGCTGTAGAGACTTTAGGCCCGTAGGTCCAAGCTAAAAACATTTTTAAAAAACATCACCTCTCGTCTAATTGTCCAATCTGGTGACAAGAGGGCTGGTTCTTTCCTCGCCCAGAGAATCAGCATAGCGATACAGCGAGAAAATGCGGCCAGCGTTCTTGCAACCATGTCGCGCAAATACGATTTATATTTAAAGTGGGTTTTTTTTTTGTTTTAGTTTTTTTAATAATACTTGACTGGGCATGACGGCAATTGGTGCATGATCCCGAAACGTGTGGATACACTTTACAGGGTTTATCGGCACGAACGGTGGATACTTCCCCGCCCCGGCAGACTGGACAAATTACCAAAGCAATGATGTCATATGACAATTTTTACTTTCAGGGAGATCTAATATTGTGTAAGCTTGCCATGGTGATATTTATAAAAAATAACATAGCTTACTTAGTTGGTGCGGGCATATGGTATACTTGTTATACATATTTATCCAAAATTGTGACACAGCAATACTATTTGAGCTCATTTTTACATCTACAAAACCCCAAACCGAATCATCCCAAATTTAATGAACCATCCCTTAATAGCCAAATCGTAAAGGGATCCCTGAAGCCTGCTTGTAACGTACCAAATATATTATAGTAAAAGATACGTAAAAATGCCTCCGCGGTAAAGTCCGTGGATTTAGACTCGGAGGTACCGAATTCGATTCCTGGTTGGGACACAAAAATATTTATGAATGTAAATAAATTTATTTAATTTATTTGTGATATTTTTCGAGTTTGGTACGCTGCTGAAGACATCGACGAGCTTGCCACTTGTCATGATTGGCCTATAGTAAAGTTGGCTAAATGTGAATCCGCTTATTTACAAGCGTATTCACATCCGAAAGGAAAACCGTCGTGATGATGATACTTTATATATAAAAGAGCGACCTTTAGCGAAAGAAATCATAAAAATTAATAGTAAGAGAGATACATAAAAATAAATATATAGTTTTTATAATTTTAACGGGTCTTTACGCGATTTACCTTAGAGACATATTTCTCCCGACGTTTCAGCCAAGTTGCATTGGCCGTGGTCACGGGTCGACCCGTTGAAATTATAAAAACTATTATGAATATGCGCGAAAGTTTAAAATAATTTATATCGGCATAACCAAGACCGAATACTCCGAAAATACATAGTAAACCCCCAGATCATCTACGAGTATAGGTACCATAAGACATTTTATTACTATAAAAGTAAAAGAGATTTTTATAGTATTGTCAACCAATCGAGTTATGAGTTTACGACTGTGTCCATTGCATTCATCCATTATTTATTATTATTATTATTATTAATTAACTTTAGGCCGACATAGTGGTACAGTGTATTGGCATTATGTCTGTAAGCTTGCTCCAAAAAAGTTCTGACGGCACACGTGCTCAGACCTAACCCTTTCAGTATGTGAAAGTATAGTGAAGCATCAAAATAACCTAACCCTTTCAGTATGCGAAAGTATAGTGAAGCATCAAAATAACCTAACCCTTTCAGTATGTGAAAGTATAGTGAAGCATCAAAATAACCTAACCCTTTCAGTATGCGAAAGTATAGTGAAGCATCAAAATAACCTAACCCTTTCAGTATGCGAAAGTATAGTGAAGCATCAAAATAACCTAACCCTTTCAGTATGTGAAAGTATAGTGAAGCATCAAAATAACCTAACCTACCTAACCTAAATTTATGTGTGTTATAATAGCGTTATTATCATAAGCAGGGTAATTGTAACTTAATAACTACTTAATATAAGATCGTGGCTGTAAATAGGCCGTGTCAACTAAATATAAATTCGTGGCTGTAGAAGGGCCGAGTCAGCTTACAATCTAACAATAATAATAAATATCAAATCTCTAGTTCGTGGCTGTATACGGGCCGTGTCACCTTACAATGTAAATAATAATATGTCAATACCAACAACAACAATCGAGTTATGAGTTTACGACTGTGTCCATTGCATACATCCATTATTTATTATTATTATTATTAATTAACAGCACTTTAGGCCGACATAGTGGTACAGTGTATTGGCATTATGTCTGTAAGCTTGCTCCAAAAAAGTTCTGACGGCATACGTGCTCAGACTAACCCTTTCAGTATGTGAAAGTATAGTGAAGCATCAAAATAACCTAACCCTTTCAGTATCCGAAAGTATAGTGAAGCATCAAAATAACCCAACCCTTTCAGTATGTGAAAGTATAGTGAAGCATCAAAATAACCTAACCCTTTCAGTATGTGAAAGTATAGTGAAGCATCAAAATAACCTAACCCTTTCAGTATGCGAAAGTATAGTGAAGCATCAAAATCTTAAATAGGTGGTAGGCAGACTGATGGCGGTAATTTGCTCAGTCTGCTGGGGCGGGGAAATATCAGCTATTGTTTTATTTATCTGATCGTGATAGGTAAGTCTCGGTCTGCCAGGGCCTCTTTTACCCACAACTTTCACATTATATATCTGGTTCACTCATGCTTTCGACATGCCCGAACCATCGAAGCATGCCTTTCCTTAATTTTGTCCCTATGCTGTCTTTCATACCTTTTTGCGTTTTTTATCATTACGTATGCGGTCCGTAAGTTACGCCGCATATACGACGAAACGACCTCATTTCTACTGCTCAACTCTACTCTCATGCGTATTCTGACATATCCACACATCGCTCTCCATACATAAGTGTTGGTACCAGCATGGCATTGTGTATGGCGAGTTAACACTATTAATTAAAAAAAAAAAGTATAAAAATAACCCCAATACCCGCTCTATCTTATTTAATCTTTTGGTTTGATTTGCAACCCTTATCAAACCTGTCTACTTAAGAAATCTAAATCATTTCTCCGCCTCCATACAAAATCACATTAATACTGTATTATATACCTTTTAGGATAATAAAAAAAGAGCGACCTCAATTGAATTTAAGGTCAATATTCATAAAGGCGCGGTGGTGGCTCGGTTGTAAGAACGCGTTCTTTAAATCCAATAAAGGTCGGTTCAAACCCCCCCGTCATGTACCAATGAGAAATACACTTTTCTTACGTACATTTGTCATAGATTTACAACACCACCGTTCCCGTGCCTCGGAGATATAATGTCAATTTTTTAAGACAATTTATTAACGATTCCACAAGTTGTTATTAGTGAAACCGGAACCGACGGCTTAACGTTGCCGGTGGTGTTGTAAATCTATGACTGCAGGACGTAAGAAAAGTGTATTTCTCATTGGTACATGCCGACCTTTGTAGGATTTAAGGAACGCGTTCTTAAAACCGAGCCACCACTGCATGTGGCGTAACTTCCCGCCAAATCTTTGAAAATATTGGATTGTGCGAGCGAAAGGTATAGCAATGTTTTAAACCCACTTAAGCATGACGATATTACCTATTAGTTAGTTGAATAGTTTAGAATTTGATATCAGTCGTCCGCAGTTAAACAGTTTAGTTAAGTTTTAATTGGCCTGACCGCAAATGTTGCCTCCATAACGTGATCGACATAAGGGATACTCGTAGTTCAAGAGACTATCATAGTTCATATTTCCAATATCTATTATTATTATTATCTGTGTATTACTATCTTTAACAATCGGGTCCTATTGTTGGGAAGATTTGAGTTTGTCTCGGTTTTTAATGGGTCCTGACGACTGTTGAAATCGCTATGTAATAAAATAAATAAAATTTAATCGGGTGTTTTTTTTTTAAATTTACCTTTTTAGTCATCACCTCGGAAGGGATACCGTCCTGATGCTTTATTAAAGGTAGGTAGGTGAATATTGGACTTACATTGAAATTTAAATGGTAATGGTATAAGTTTTGTTGATTGGTTTTTAAGGCTCGCTTTGAAGCAAGACAATTTTTTTTTTACTTTTTAGTTTAAGATAGGTTCTTATTAATTTAAAAATATTTATATTTTAAATTTTGTAGTGTATTTTTTAATTTATTATTCTACACATATATATATGTCTATATATATATATATATATATATATATATATATATTTATCGTTAAGAATAAATACTATTCTTCTTAGTCGCTACACTCTTGGCAGAGTGGTCGTGGTCGCCATTTGAGTGCTAGTGGCACGCTTAACAAGCCGTCGCCAATCCTCTCGGACCACAGCTTTCCTGGTGCACTCATGTAGGGGATGATCCATTGCGATCTTCACCTAATCAGTCCATCTCATCGGAGACCTACCACGCGTCCGCTTGCCATCGACTTTCCCCTGGACTACCAGGCGCTCAATGGATGTTTCTCCACACCGTGACATGTGTCCTAAGAAAGTAATAATGCGTAAATGTACAGTCGAGAAAAGGCGTTGTCTGATCCCCAGTTCCTCCAGTATGGATTTGTTGGTTCGGAACTCTGTCCATGATATGCCCAGCATTCTCCGCCAATACCACATCTCTAGAGCATTAATTCGTTTTTTTTCTGTTTCACGTAAGATCCACGTCTCCGGAGCATACAGAAAAATAGGGAGCACAAGAGCTCTAACCAGCCGGATTTTAGTGGCTTTGGTAATGTTTCGGTTCCTCCATATCTTCTTCAGCTTGTCCAATACAGATCTTGTAACTGCCATTCGACGCTTGATTTCATCCTCGCATCCACCGTTATTAGATATTAGTGCTCCCAGATAAATGTAAGACTGGACCAAATCGCACTTTGCTATCATTGTAATTTCTGGCTAGTTACTGTTGGCTCGGACGATCATCACTTTTGTTTTGCTGCGGGTGATTTTAAGGCCGAACTTAAGACTAACGTTCTCCATATTTTGACCCAGCTCTTCCATATGACTAATACTGGTTGCAAACACGCCTAGCCGTCTGGCCAGTGTGGCGAGTGTAGGCCGAATTCTCTAGATGTATATATTCTGGAAGACCCATCTCCAGCAGTGATGGGACGCTGTGTAGTAGGGGCTGTAATGATGAATGTTGATGATAAAAAAAAAACAGTGGACTGATTACCTCTTCCTTTTTTGAAGTCGGTTAAGAAATACCTATAAATATATTTACATGTCCTTGGTCATGCCTTTTCATGTAACGCCCAATTACCCAATTCTTACATTCGCCCCTTTCTTTTACGTCTGGCTGGCGTGGAATCCCTGTACATTCGCTTTTAAATCGACCGTGAAACCGGCGAATCTTTGGCTGCCATTTTGTCTAAGTCACGGACCACTGATTTGACAGATATCTGTTCTTTGTTTTTTATATGATCACAGCCGCTAGAACACAGTGTCCAGAACTCCACTGTTGGAGATGGGCATTTTTTTCTGGAGAATATGGCCTACTGTCGCCACTCTGTCCAGACGACAGGAAGGCTGCGATTTCTGCCAACGTGTTAGCCTCGCTATACAGAGGGGAAATGTTGCCAATCTTCTTGTGACTATCACTGAAGGGTCGTCTCTAGAAGTCATTTTTTACTTACAGTTTATTTTTTATTAAGTTTAGTTTATATATTTAAATCCACAGACTTAACCACGGAGGCATTAATTAAATATTTATTGAATTCTCTATCAGGAATCCAACCCGGCCCCTTCACATTTAAATCTACAAATCAAATCAAATTATTTATTTCTTTAGGTTATCTTGGATATTGTCAGCACTAAAATAATATAAAACAAAAACATAAAAAAATATAAACAAACATAAGTTAGGTAATCATGGTTGGACCGTAACAGGTAATAATCCAGATTTATGTGTGTTATGATAGCATTATTGTCATAAGCAAGGTAATTGTAACTTAATAAGTACTTAATATAAGATCGTGGCTGTAAATAGGCCGTGTCAACTAAATATAAATTCGTGGCTGTAAAAGGGCCGAGTCAGCTTACAATCTAACAATAATAATAAATATCAAATCTTAATACTAGTTCGTGGCTGTATACGGGCCGTGTCACCTTACAATGTAAATAATAATAATATGTCAATTAAACATATATTCGTAGCTGTAAAAGTGCCGTGTCATCTTATATTCTAAATACCATTAACAACAATTTATATTCGTGGCTTTACAGAGGCCGAGTCAACTAAATATAAATTCGTGTCTGAAAAAAGGCCGTGTCAACTTATAGACATAAAATAAAAATCATAATAATAACTATAAAAAAGAAAATAGTTATTTAAATTAGAACATGAATTAAGATTTTAAGCCAAGTACTTCTATGCAATAGTATCTTTCATTGCATCTTTAAGCTCATAATAACTTTTTTTTATTAAAATGCTTTTAAGTTAAGTTTTAAATTTCTCAAAATCTAAATTTGTTATATCTGATGATACAATATCTACTGCTAAACTAGAGAGGCAAAAAGTGTTTTTAAAAAACATTTATTTTTATCTAAAGATTTATTTCTATGAAAAGGATCCTCTCGTCTCCAATTATCTCAGCGTGGGAGCATTATTTACGCCATATTGTGATGAAAAAACAAATTATTTGAATTGGAATTACAAAATAAATCCACCATTACGTTGTTTTGATGGTGTACCTAATTGTACTGGGAATTTAGATTATAATAATAAATGGATTTTTCCAAAGTTAGGTTAATAAGAGTTGGTGAGAGGTAAATGGGCCCAATAAAATGTTGGTAATAATGATTTCTTTTTTATTTGATACTTAATATATTGTGATTTCATAATATAATAAGCGGGTGCAGCAGAAAAAAATGATAGTTTAAATTATTTATTACTATATAAAAAACACATTAATTACAACAATATAGTACTTATAAATAAATAATTGTCTTACATAAACAAATAAATATATAACTAAATATAAAATACATACATATACGCATATATAATAAGTGAGTTATGGCGACTTATTCTGCTTGTGAAATAAGCATAGCTGGGCATTAACTCGTTAATCCGTTAATCGTCGCCTTGCTTTGAATCCCAAATGGGCGTCAAACAGGGTTGTGTGCTTTCTCCTAGATTATTCACTCTATATCTCGACAAATGCCTAAAAAGAGTGAGAGAGAGTGACTGTGGGATAAAGATGAGTGATCTAGTGGTGAACTGCCTGCTTTATGCAGATGATGCTGTTCTTATGGCATCGTCCGAACAACAACTGCAATCACTAGTCACAAGAATGAAGGAGGGATGTGCAGAAAAAGGACTCCGTTTGAATGCGAGAAAAACCAAGGTACTAGTGTTTGAAAGAAGAAGGATGACAACCGTGACGATAAAGATTGATGATGAAACTCTAGAACAAGTAAATGAAATTATATATCTGGGCAGTGTTTTCACTGCGGATGGGAAGTACGATAGGGACGTTGAAAGAAGAGTGAACGCGGGAAATAGTGTTAACGGTGCCCTGGGGTCACTGATCGGCAGTCGAAATGTCAGTGACAAAGCTCGGCTCGCCATACACAATGCCATGTTGGTACCAACACTGATGTATGGAAGCGAGACGTGGATACGTCAGAATACGCATGAGAGTAGGGTTAATGCAGTAGAAATGCGGTCGTTGCGGCGGATATGTGGCGTCACTTTGGCGGACCGCATACGTAACGTCGAAATACGGAAAAGGGTTGGTATGAAGGAAAGCATAGGGACAAAAATAAGGAAAGGCATGCTACGATGGTTCGGGCATGTTGAAAGGATGAGCGATGAAAGATTGACGAACCAGATATATAATGCGAAAGTTGTGGGTAAAAGAGGCCCTGGCAGACCGAGACTCACATATCACGATCAAATAAATAAAACACTGACTGAAGGTGCATTAAAAAGTCTTCGTAACCAAAGGGCATGTATGAAGAGGTTAATGAATGTCGACGAAGCGAAAGAAGTATGTCGTGATCGTGTCAAATGGCGCTCAATTGTCTCTGCCTACCCCGCAAGGGATCTGGCGTGAAGATATGTATGTATGTATGTATGTTAATTAACGAAGTTAACATTTTGATTAACGGGTTAACTTTTAAGTTAATTTTTAAAAATGTTAACGGACACGTTAAGTTCCGTTAATATGCAGAAGTCCGTTAATCGTTAATCCAATGCCACTATTTACCGCACGGCACCGCGGTGTGGCGCGAAAAACAGGTTCAGACAAGTATGAAACGACAAGTGCCGGGCGCCGCGGCGCGTGAGACAAAAACAAAACTAGATATATTTTGCCGGCGCGTGCGAGTAAGAAAACTGCGAAGTACTAGCGCCAGTGCTTAGAGTCGAGTGTTGTGTTTGTTGTTATTATAAATTACTGTCAGTGATAATTTGCGTGTTAATAAAGAAGAGTGCAGTGTAATTAGTTAGATAGAAAAGTGTACTGTGCAGTGTAGTAATTAAAACTATATCATGGAAGACATGGAATCGGATTTCAGCGGTCCTGATGAGAATCCTTGGCCACATTTGACTGAGTATGTGGAATTTGTATCCAGATCGGGCCAGCAAATACTCTTTGCTTGTAAGCGTTGCTTGCCGAAAGACACCAAAATAAAAGTTCATGTATCAAGCCTCAATAATTTGAAACAACATGTAAGAAGGGTACATGAGTCACAATACGTACAGTTTGAAGAGATTGTTAAGGCGGGCTCTAACCGAGGCAAGACAAAAAAGAGAACTCATTCTGACATTATTATATATTTGTTAACTTCCAGAACCTAAACCAACAGCTTTAATAAGTTCACTAACGCAACGATATAAAAATGCAATTTTACACATATTAACGGATTAACGATTAACATTAACTTCCGTTAATTCTTCCGAAATGTAACGCTTTAACGTTTAACGAAGCTAACTTTTTTTGTAGCGGATTAACGATTAACGAAGTTAACTATTTGATTAACGGTGCCCAGCTATGGAAATAAGTATGTGTATGCTTATCTTTAAATAAATAATATAGGTAAAAGTACAAAAAGATTATTGTTAATCCAAAACTTACGGCTCAATATATACTACATACTACAATAGGACAACGTATATAATCACTTCGTTCCGATACGCGATAACCGAAGCACGCTTAAAGGTGTTCCGATACGCGCTTAAACTGTTTTGCCAAGCTGTGTGACGTCACAAAAGACATCATTTCTCGCGCTTAGACTGCTCTCGATACCGAGGTAGATCGCTCTGAGCGCTGTCAGTGTTTCGTCATAATGTCGCGCGCCATTTTCAAGTTTATTTAAATTAAGTTTTCTTTTAAATTATTTAATATTGTAATTCGTTTATACAGTTTGTATATTACTTCTAAAACAAATCTATAATTAATATTTAAGTAGGAAGTGAATACAAAATGTCTGTAACACGGCAAGTTAGGTTAAAAGACCAAAATAAGTTAATAATATTAAACTTTACACATATAAAGATGAATAAACCAAGAGATGTATATTTGTTATATTGTAATTCGTTTATACTGTTTCTATATTACTTCTTAAACAAATCTATAATTAATATTTAAGTAGGAAGTGAAAAAAAAATGTCTGTAACACGGCAAGTTATTTTAAATTACCAAAATACTTTACAAATATAAAGATGAATAAACCGAAAGATGTATATTTGTTAGTATTCATACTTAAAGATGTGGAATCCGCAATTTATCTTCCATGCATTTAAAAAAAAACTAATATTTAATGAATGAAAATGTGATTTAGACCGTTCCGAATTGATATCACGCTCTGAGCATCCAAATCGCGATATTTGATTCGGGACGACGACGGTCAGTGTCATAATCGTTCTAAGCGCTCTGAGCGCGATTCGGAATGAGGAGAATGTAACACAGTGCATACACCTATCGAATGCCTTGAAGTCTATTTAAGCTATATTAATCCTTCACAAAAGGCACTACAAGACCGGAAATTCCCTGCCATCTGGCTGCACTGGTTCCTATAGGTAACTAATACCATTATGGACGTATATAGTGGACCGTCAATAATAAATAATAATAATAATAAAAACGTTTATTGTCTAAAATACTTAAGCTAAAATACATATACACAGTAAGCAAACACATATTGTTTTGACGTTACTACAGAAGCGAGATATGTTTTTATTGACACATTAATTTAGCTCTTGTAATTAAACATTGCAATGCCCTCCGCACTAATAGATTATTTTTATAACCTATTGTACGACGGATAGGCGAGACTCACTGCAAGCGCCCTCGCCGCAGCAAATGAATGAATGACGTTGAATATAAAAAATGGTCAAGCCGTGCCTCGTGGTCTCGGCACACATGCATCAATATTATTTGTATCTAATAAGGCTGCGAGTGAATTCGTTCCCGCCTTTTGCATTTCGCCTTCTTATAATTGTGTCTGTCTTAGCTTATAGTGTGACAATGCCTATCTACAGCAGCTATAATGTTAAGCGTTATTCTGTATTTATAATTTTGTTATTTTATTGTTTCTCTTTCCAAATGATGGTTATCATGTACTGCTCCAGATTCACCAATATGTACTATAAAATTATATCGTTTTATATCAATATTGTAAAAATTGACGTGTAAAAGTGCTGAATACATATCTTTTTGTCCTATGCCTACTTGCAAAATAAACGAATTGAATTGAATTGCACACTCATCTCAAGTCAAAGTTTTTTGTTTTGTATATTAATTTACTCCTGATATTGTTAGTCAGAAGTGGTTGTATTTTAATATAACGCGTTGACGTTTGTTTAATAATTGACTTCATTATTTTTTTATTCACAGTGAGAATTTTTTATTTAAAAACTTTATTGCACAAAGTACAAAGGCGGACTTAATGCCGTAGACATTCTCTGACAGCCAAACCTTAGGGACAAATTTGTACAAATATAGATGCAATAATCGTAATAGTAAAATATACAATTATAGAATGACTTAACATATATTATATAAGAAGACAAATTTCTAAGCATACCATGGATTCACCGTGTCCATCGTGTGTGGGTAAGAGATGAGAAGAATGGTGTCTCGGGCTTGCGACCGACAATAGGCTGGTTTAAGAAAAGGAGGCCTCCCTTTTTTATTTTATTGCGCGATAATACGCTCACCATCCACCATTCTACTTCTCTCCCTACTCAACCAAATACTGTATGATTCCGTTAATGCCGTCTTGGAAGCTCGTTCCATAAATGTTTTGACGGCAGACCTGCTGGAACTCCTCTCGCAACAACTTCCACTGCGTAAAGCTGAGTCTTGAACCCGTTCCTGATCATTTCTTATGTGAGATCATAATATTTATTCGACTTCATGTTGTGTGTGGTCTTTTGGAATATTTGATTCCCACGGAACGATAAGTTCAATAAGGATAACTTTTTTCATGTTCCGAGAAAACACTATAGCTTTATATATGTATTATAATATCAATATACTAAATACTAATGTATACACAATATTATACATAAACATATGTAAATACAACTTACTAACGTTGTTTGGAGCTATTCATAAGGTTTGAATGGACATTTTTTAGCTGCCTCCGTGGTCTAGCGGTTACGTCCGTGGATTTACACTCGGAGGTACCGGGTTCGATTCCTGGTCGGGATACAAAAATATTTATTAATGTAAATAAATACGTTTAATTAATAGGTATTTAAGAATTGGGCCTAAGCAGGTCTGCCGTCAATACATTTATGGAACGAGCTTCCAAGACGGCATTAACGGAATCATACAGTATTTGGTTGGGTAGGGAGAGAAGTAGAATGGTGGATGGTGAGCGTATTATCGCGCAAAAGAAAAAAAAAGGATGCCTCCTTTTCTTAAACCAGCCAATTGTCGGTCGCAAGCCCGAGACACCATTCTTCTCATCTCTTACCCACACACGATGGACCCGGCACCCGCACGGTGAATCCATGGAATGCTTAGAAATTTGTCTTCTCTCTATTTGTGATATTTTCCGAGTTTGGTACGCTGGAGACATCGACGAGCTTGCCACTTGTCATGATTGGCCTATAGTGAAGTTGGCTAAATGTGAATCCGCTTATTTATAAGCGTGGTTTCTGACTACCCCGATCGTGATGATACTTTACAATGGGTATAATTTTAATTGCTTCTACTCTATTGCTTTATTGTTCTTATGTTGCCTGTCTCTGTCCTTTCTCTTCGAATATATAAATAAGAAAATTAAATTTGGTGAGTCCCATAACTTTCCTAATTTTTTTTAGTTGTGAGAAAAAAAAAATTTTTTTCTTCCCTTAGTTTTTTTTTTATTTGACTTTAACTCGTGTATGTCTATGCCTGAAGCAGTTTCTATAGGAAACTAATACGTGTGCGTCATCCATTACACTCACACTACCCCTCCTCTATAAATTACTGCCATTTCACATGTCGTCGTCAAACTAGATCAGCTAACCTAATACAAAACACAGTATCGTCCTATATATATATAGTATCGTTTTATAGCATTTCGAACATCTCGTAGCAACTTCATAAACCAGCGCGAAATGTCGTTTTTGTTAAGAAATACCACTTTTTTTTAACAATGCTAACATTTCTTAAATAAAACGAGCGGTGAGGCTACTTTTTGACAAGTTCATGTTTTATCATAATGGCATCCAACACACATGATATTATTATGGTCTTTGAATGTATTAAATAAAATCGTTTAAAATACCTTTTTAACAAATTAATAAAAAACTATAAAGTATATAAAAATGGTAAACAAACCATTTTATATGTTAATGACATCTGTCAAAAAGTAACATCAATAACCCTCCTTTCAACACGGTACTGACATACGAAATTAGCATCAAAAGTTAGAATTTTCATTAAACGAACGACTTGTGCTAAAAAAGTGGTATTTTCATGCTAACATTTCTTAAAACCAACGCGGCCGAGCGTACGTCAAAATTACGAAATAAAATTAATAAACACATGAAGTCGATGCATGTCCTAATGTTTCGGTTCCAAATACACCAAAAATTTTACGACTATGGGACGAGCTACTATGCGACTATGCTCTGCAAACTGGTCATGGAAGGTATTTTATCTTCCAGTAACATGAAAGAGCGGGCTTGTCACATGGCCGTCTCCACTAGTTGCTTTTTGTTCAGCATCGTTTGTGACACTCCTTGAACGAATTACATTGACCATGGCAGTGTGCCTTCGTCTCGGAGACCGACATCATCCGCAGGGCTCTTGTCACTGCCCTAGAGTACCAGAAATCCTAGAACCCTCTGCGATTGCGCGGAGCAATGGCAAGAGACCCGACGGCATGACCATGCCGTGGAAACTTGGCAGGTCCGTAATGTGGGATGCGACATGTGTAGACACATCACACATACCTGGCGACCTCTGTTTCTGCTGAGAACCTCAAGCTGCGCGAATACGCCAAACTCGGTACGACGATGGGCCCATGAGGACACTCAGCCAGCGTCTGGGTGGACAGAGGGAAAATGCTACCAGTCTTCTTGGGACTATCCCTGAAGGGTCGTCTCTAGAGGACATTTTTTACTTTTTATTAGGTTTAGTTTATATTTATTTTAATTTTAACTTTTAAATAGTTTTAACTTTTAAAAAGTTTAAACTTTTATTATGTAATACAATGAATATATTATTCACTTAAGGATGTTATGTAGTTAGATTTAAATCTTGACAAATTCTCGTTTATTGCAATAATTTCGATGAATGCACGCACTTTTTATGCAAGGCGAACCGACAAGCGATTTTTTCTATAGCTATTATCGCGGGCTTTGAGCGCGGCGACCGAATCAAGAAATTCCGTAACGAAATAAACCTAACACCCCCCACTCCGACCGGCACCGCGGTGCGGCGTTGAAAGCCGTGCATCGTCTAACGTCTCGTTTCAGTTCGGCAGACTTCGGCACGGTGTTTGTGTGCGTGCGACTAGACGTTTGCGTGTAGACTAGCTGCTAACTGCTCATAACTGATTCTATCTCTTTTAGACACAATGCTAGGTGAGACAGCGTGCTTTTTGGCTGCGTAAAAAAAATACTGCATAAATAAAATAAATAAATAATTATAATTGCATAAGTTGATAAAAAATGCTATCCAATAGCTTTTCCGCGGCAGTGCCCGAGTGCCACACGTATGTTTTTTGTTTTGCGCGTTTAGAAATTAGAATGCTTTTGTGGATAGGAAAAATATCAGGATTTTTGTGACAATCCAAAAGTGCAGATACTGAGTTTTGTAATAAGCCAACTGAGATAGTGCTCCTGGCTATTAATTTAGTTGCTCATCTGAACTTTGTGAGATATTGAAATTATTTAGTCATTGGTAAACCCTTTATATTTATTACCTACTTCATAATGTACGATATAAAAAAAAGATTTTTCCCAAATACTTAATTACACAACTGCCTCCGTGGTCTAGCGGTTAAGTTAAGTTAAGTCCGTGGATTTAGACTCGGGAGGTTCGTGGTGGAGAGTGAGAGATGGCCCTTCCAGAATATATATCTGGAGAATTTGGCCTACACTCGCAACGCTGGCTAGACGGGTTGGCGAGGATCTATTAATTTAATAATAATATATTTAATTTAAAAGATAATTACAATACTATTTTGTGTAAGTAAGTGAAGCTTAATAAAGTAACACTGTATTGGGCAGTCCACTTCATCCGATATGACCTTAAGCATATTGTTGGTGCTGCCTCTAATTCTATTGACTAGAGATGCATTGCGTTTACGCATGATAGCAGAAAAACTATCAACACGATTATCTGCAAACATTCCGGACGCACTGCAAAAACGTGGCAGCCCCAACAATACCCTGAAACCATTATTATACTGGACTCGTAGGGCGCTGTTTGCTCGCTGCGTATAGTTGACGCACAGACTGCAGGAGTAAAAGGATTGGCGATATAAAGTTTAATGAACGTCGGCTTAACGTGCTCTCCGAGGCACGGGAAAGGTGGTGTTGTGAATCTACGTTCTTTGGACATGTCCATAGCCTCTGCTATCCCTCTCACTTTAATTCGCGATCGTCTAGCACCATTTCGTGAACCTTACCGATGTTGTCGTCAATAGTTGCAGTTTTTGGACGTCCCGAACGTTCATCGTATCCCAAGCTCTTACGGCCACGTTTAAATTCAGCTGTCCAAAATTTCACTGTGTTACATGATGGTGCAGAGTGGGGACTCTAGGGTACACAGAGTCCAACTCATCTTTGATTTGCGTAGGCGTATTACCTTTCAAAAACAAATATTTTATGACAGCTCGATACTTGATTTTTTTCCATTTTCACCAAAAAAAATACTCACATCGACTCACTCAAACGACTGTCAAATAACAACTGAAGATGAAGATGCACAACTACATTCCCTGACTTTTATTGACGAGTGCTGCCATCTTTACGTTGAGGTCGGAAACTTTTCAGACCACCCTCGTATACCAAGAAGACCAAGGCCAAGATTGGGCAACACTACAAGTAGTTGTCAAAGCGGCTGACGGAAAGGTCTGAAGACTGGAAGGCTGGCAATCATATCTGCCAACGTTAATATTAATAATGCCTCGCTATACAGAGGGGAAACGTTGCAAGTCTTCTTGGGACTATCTCTGATAGGACGTGTCTTGAGGTCATTGTTTATTTATAGATATAGTTTATTATTTAATTAGTTTTAGTTTATAGGCCAATAATCTAGTTAATAGTTTTTAATGTATATTTAATTATTTATTAATTAATTCAATAAAACCTAAAATTTAACTCGGCTTTGCCTGTGTAAACGACGACACGAAATTAATTTAGTAGCGCATTATTTTGATTCATTTCAGCCCCTAGAACACAGCGTCCTAGACCTCCACTGTTGGAGATGGGCCTTCCAGAACATATTTTTGGAGAATTTGGCCTACACTCGCCACGCTGGCCAGACGGCTTTGCGAGGATATGATGTCAATTTTTAATGACAATTTATTAACGATTCCACAAGTTGGTATTAGTGGAACCGGGGCCGACGGCTTAACGTGCTCTCCGAGGCACGGGAACGGTGGTGTTGTAAATCTAAGACAAATGTACGTAAGAAAATTATTTTGATTATTAAAATGGATCCTTAAGAGATAGGCATATACCATCGCGGACTTAGACCTATATTTTTCTAAAACCTCCAACAAATATCGTTAATGTATACAAAAACTTAACAAATGATACACTAAAACCTTCCCCGATAATCACTCTATCCATTGGTAAAAATAACATGAAAATCGATTCAGTAGTTTTTAAGTTTATCGCGAACAGACAGACAGACGCAGCGGCGGACTTTGTTTTTGTGATAATAATTAAGTGTTTTAATTGTTTCAGTGCATACCTGAAAGATGATCATGCCGTACTACATTACATGGAAGCTGGCTTCAATAGAGTAAGTTTTTTATCATCACAGCCCCAGAGTCCTTGACCTCCACAGTTTGAGATAAGCCTTCCAGCTGCAACGTTATATAATGGAATCCGTTAACGATATATATATCACGCTATTAAAGTTTATATTTGCACGGCCGCTGTCAAGGTCGAGCGCTTATATATAGTATAAGGAATCAGGGAGGTGAAGAATAAGAGACGACTGTATTACTCAAATTACTATTTTAATTATGATCTTTACAAAATACGGTACAAGTTTAATGTAGAATTCGTAGCCGAGGAAAAGAGGTCGCACCTTTTTTTTTTTTTTTTTTTTATAGACGGTGAATCAATAAATCATCAATGATACGCCCCCTGCCTGAAGGGCCAACGCGGGTGGGGGTCGCATGCCCGACTCATCCGTGAAGCTTCCTAGTGAAGCCCCAGGGCGCCTACGGACTAAAATCCTATAAACCGTCTCTATCTCACTGTTGGCCCTGTGTGCCTTTACAGCTAAGTCTGAGTCGTGGCTACGGAGTGAAGGCACTCGTTCGCCGCGTAAGGTCGCACCGTTTTTTTTTTTTTTTTTTTTTTTTTTATAGACGGTGAATCAATATATCATCAATGATACGCCCCCTGCCTGAAGGGCCAACGCGGGTGGGGGTCGCATGCCCGACTCATCCGTAAAGCTTCCTAGTGAAGCCCCAGGGCGCCTACGGACTAAAATCCTATAAACCGTCTCTATCTCACTGTTGCCCTGTGTGCCTTTACAGCTAAGTCTGAGTCGTGGCTACGGAGTGAAGGCACTCGTTCGCCGCGTGTCGCACCGTTTTTTTTTTTTTTTTTTTTTATAGACGGTGAATCAATAAATCATCAATGATACGCCCCCTGCCTGAAGGGCCAACGCGGGTGGGGGTCGCATGCCCGACTCATCCGTGAAGCTTCCTAGTGAAGCCCCAGGGCGCCTACGGACTAAAATCCTATAAACCGTCTCTATTTCACTGTTGGCCCTGTGTGCCTTTACAGCTAAGTCTGAGTCGTGGCTACGGAGTGAAGGCACTCGTTCGCCGCGTAGTGTCGCACCGTTTAATACAACGTCTTTTATAGATTTTTTAAACCCCACTACTCAATGTTCGCTGGTTGGCCGGCTGTCAGCCAATCAGCGATGACACTAGGTAAAACATCGTTTGTATTTTCTTATTTTAGTGTTTGTTAGAAAATAACAACATTTAACAAGTACTGGATATTAGAAATTACTTATTTTAAAGTATCTGTCAATTTGTGGAATAATTGTTTAGCTAAATTACTCTTCAATGTTCTAAAATCTTAGAATCATACGCTTTGCTAACAACATCGTTACATTAAAATTTATTACTTCAAGCCGCATTCCAATGAATCTTATCAGATAAATATTCGCATTACTACTTGCTTTAGTACTTTTGATCACCATAAGTCTGTCTCTTTCTTGGACAGAATATTTATCTAACAACATTTCTTAAAATTTAGAACGCGATCTTAGTAACCTATAAATGGCAATAAAATATTCTATATAAATTTATAACATTTAACAAGCATGGTTACGAAAATAATACTTTTTTTATAATAACCTAACCTAACCTTTATTAATACATACATTAACTATCAAATTCTAACAATAGCTTATAGCTTTTTATATTTGTGTTGCATTAGCTTCTAGAATGACAATGCCTCTTTACAGCAGCTATAATTATAAGTGTAGTTTTGTGTGGAATTATTATTGTGTGTATAAATCACGTAGGTTTTTTTTTTTTAATGTTATTTTATGTTTGTATTGTAACGCATTGCTCTATATTTAAGTAAGGTTGTGTAGTTTCATGGCGTTCTACCTGGTAGAATGCTGTGAAATTATGTAGCCTAATATTATAGTATACTTATTGTAAATTTGACATGTAAAAAGTGCAAAGTACATCTTTTTTGCCCTATGCCTAATTACAGAAAATAAACGAATTGAATTGAATTACTGAATGGAGATGGCAAGAGACCCGACGGAATGACTGTTGGGCCGTGGAAACTTGGCAGGTCTCTGGTGTGGGATGGTGTAGACACATTAGCTCCATCTCACATCCAGGCGACCTCGTCAGGCGTGGGGAGAGAGGCGTTTTCTGCGGAGAACCTCAAATTGTGCAAATATGCCAATCTTGGTACCGGTTACGAATTTGCGCCGTTTGGGGTCGAGACGATGGGCTCATGGGGACCGTCGGCGAGGCGGTTGGCCAAGGAGTTGTCAAAGCGGCTGACAGAAAGGTCTGGAGACAGGAAGGCTGGCAATTATTTCTGCCAACGTATTAGCCTCGCTATACAGAGGGGAAATGTTGCCAATCTCCTTGGGACTATCTCGGATGGGACGTCTCTAGAGGACATTTTTTAATTCAAATTCATATATTTATTTATAACAATAGGTATTTTATAGGATGTTACAATGGTTATAAATTGGGTACACTATGTTTAGCCCATGGGCGTATAAAGATTAAATAATTAAGTATAGTAGACATGTAAACTAAAGAGAGGTATATGAATTAAATTTAATTGAAATGACAAATAGGATTAATTAATTAATGTCAAGGAAAGAAATTAATGTTGTTCATTCAATCTTCTAGAAAATCTTGCACAGAGTAGTAGCATTTGTCAATTAGCATTTTCGTCAGTGTTTTTTTAAATCGTTGTATAGGTAGTAACTTAATGTCATCATTTATTTTATTGTGGATTTTTGGAGCCATACAGAATACACTTTTTTGCATGAGTGTTGTTTTTGATATAGGAATTACGAGTTTATAGTTTAGTTTATTTTTAATTTTATTATTTAGGTAGGTTTTAATTTATATTAATTAACTTCAAATAAATACTTAATCTTTATATTTAAAAAAAAAAACTGAATAATAAAAATAAAAAATACGTAAGTAGTTCTTTATATTTATTTTCGATTATTATATAAAAATATTTGCTTTGCTTACGTCATCATCATCATCATCAGCCTGTGTCTCTCCACTGCTGGATGTAGGCCTCCCCCAAGGCTCGCCACTTCACACGATCTTCTGCCACCCTCATCCAACCCCCACCAGCGACCTTCCTCAGGTCATCTGTCCATCTGGCGGGGGTCGTCCCACTCTGCGTCTTCCAGTACGTGGTCTCCACTCCAGAACCCGTCTACTCCATCGTTCATCGGTTCTGCGGCATATGTGTCCAGCCCATTGCCACTTCAGCTTGCTAATTTTAAAAGCTATATAGGTAACTTTGGTTCTTTGACGGATGTCAACGTTTCTGACTTTTAGTGAAATCCCGAGCATAGCTCTCTCCATAGCTCGTTGAGCGACCTTGAACTTGTGGACCAGACCTACCGTCAGTGTCCACGTTTCTTCACCATATGACATTACTGGAAGAACGCACTGGTTGGAAACTTTTGTCTTCAGACACTGTGGTATGTTCGATAGGAAGTGTGACGTAGCTTCCCGAATGCTGCCCATCGTAGCTGAATGCGTCTATCGGCTTCTTTGCTGAAGTTGGCTACTTCTAATTGTATGGTCTGTCCAAGGTAGACGTATTTTTGCACAACCTCGAGAGTAGCGTTTCCCACGCAGATTGGTCTCGCTATAACACGCTCGTTGAACATGACTTTTGTCTTGTCCAAGTTCATACCGAGACCAACGTGCTGGGATGCCAGGGATCCTCCAGCGAGCTAGCCATTATGACTATGTCATCTGCGAATCGGAGGTGCGAGATGTATCAACTCTTAATTATTATTATGTTTTATACCTATTCGCTAATGTTTAGTCACCATGTCATTATTATATAATTGCATACACTTTAGACCGCTAGAAATGATTATGGTATACCGCCGCTATCATTGTCATGTCGGCAGTCATAAATATCTGATAAATAAACGCGGGAAAACCACAAACGCTAAAACGTCATACACTGGGAATTTACAATCGATATATTTGTATAAAACGCCTCCGTGGTCTAGCGGTTAAGTCCGTGGATTTAAACTCGGAGGTACCGGGTTCGAATCCTGGTCGGGACACAAAAATATTTATTAACGTAAATAAATACATTTAATTAATATTTAAATTATTTGTGATATTTCTCGAGTTTGGTACGCTGGAGACATCGACGAGCTTGCCACTTGTCATGATTGGCCAATAGTAAATGTGTATCCGCTTATTTATAAGCGTGGTTTCTGACCACCCCGAAAGGGAAACGGTCGTGATGATATACTACTTTTTTTACATAGACCGCCTATTCGTATTAACGCCCTGGCTAGAGCCGCTGTGGCGAGGGTGTGATGTATTTTATATGTAAATAATATAATAATATATATATATATATATATAACAAATTTTAAAATAATAATAATAATGCTATTAATACCATGCGTCGTAGACAAGTGAGCATTAGGAACACAATACAGTAGAAGGCATAAGACCACAAAACTATACAACTATTTAAACGAATTTTCCGTCAAAGGCATGTCAATAAATTCCGACAGGTTATAAAAAGTATTATTTTGGAAAAAGAGTTTCAATTTTGTTTACAATTATATCAATTTATTTGGAGTAAAGTACAAAGTTTAAAAATAAAATAAATTAAGAACTAAATTATAAAAACTAAAAATTATTAAATAAAATTACGACTATTCGATGGGCGTAGTGTGCCGGGGACACTCGCTGCGTTCCCCCGTTGAACAGCGAGGCTGACCCTTTGAACAAGATATTCTCTACTCAAAGGGTCACCCGTCGCCAAGTGGAGTTTCTTACCAAGCTCGCGGGAGAACACAAGAGCCTCCTCGGACCACGGGCCCATCGTTTCAACTGCAAATGGAATGAAATGGTGATTGATTATGATCTCCGCGTACTTGTTGCGTTTAAGGCGTGCGGCTGATTCTGCAGCGGCACCAGGTTTCTTATGGCTGGATGTCACATGTGACTGACAGAGTGTGTCAACACATGTGGCATCCCAAACCAGTGCGCGGCCTCTAGTATATGGAATTAATGACATCCCGTCCGGACGCCTACCATCATTTCTAACTATCCCCGATGGTTCGAGGATGCAGGGGATGTTAGCAGTTGTATTTTGTTTTAAATTCTTAAGTTCTAGATTGCATTCCAAAAGCAGTATGCAGAGCATGCTTATTGTGATTTAGCTATAACATTGTCATTTCAATTAAATTATTTAATTTTAGTGAAATATGTCAAAAAGGAAAATGTTCATTAAAATTAGTTAGTCAAAGAAAAAAGTATTTTTAATATTGACAATTACACGCGGTATATAAAAAAATAAAATCCAGTCCAAACAGAACAAATACTAACAATAAAACTGCTCATCAACACCTCGGGAGACAAGAGGGCTTAGCATTATTTGGGCCAAAGGATCAGCATTGACATTCAACGTGGCAATGCTGCCAGTATCCTTGGCACTTTGCCCATTGGCAGCGATTTTTTATTTATAATAATTTTATTTTGTTTTTTCTTTATTTTAGTTTTTAGTTGTATTTTTATTAATAGTAATTCATGTTTTAAAATGTAAGTTTTTAGTTTAATTAATATTTTTTTTAAAATCATTGTACCTTACTTCCTTCAAATAAAATTAATTTAAATAAATAAATAAAATAAATATTTCCAGAAAGGTCACACAGCGCCATCTAGTTTCCGTGGTAAGCTACGAGGCTTGTGTTACGGAAACTAGATGGTTGATAAACTACATAAGTATTATTCTTTCTTTTTTTTTGTAAATATATACATTATATACATATAAACATCCAGACCGAGACAAATTATACAATGTACAACTTGCCCCCGGTGGGAATTGAACCCACGACCTCCCGAGTTCACGGCAATGTTTGTTACCACTAGACCACGGAGGCGGTCGTAATAATATTAGTGCGAGTACGTAAAAATTCGAACGCTGCACGTTGAATAAAAGTACCTAACTAATGTTTTGTGACGACTGTTCTCTTTTAATTGCAAACAATATTTCATGTCATAAGTTAATTTCTAATTTTTTTTTTTAACAAATAATGTTTTTATTCGAAGTAAGATTTACAAATACAAACAATAAATATAAATTAAAAGCTACCTAAATAATAAAATTAAAAATAAACTAAACAAAACCTTAAATAAAATTTTTAACTCTTGTTTTCAGGTAATGGTTGAGACTGCCGGCCAGACAGCATGGTGTGCGGAATTGTACCAGGCGCGTGCGGCGGCTGAGACTGCGCGGGCGCAGATCGGAGCCGTCGCAGCTCTGGTAGCAGCGTCCGATAGATCCAGAGACCTCATAGCTATAACTGATGACCAACAAAAAATACTTGTATGTATTTAAAACTACATTAATTTTAAAATTGACTTCATTTTTAAAAATTAAACACAGATTTCAAAATACTTGTAAAATGTTGGTTTGTGCGAGCGAGAGGGAAGATGATGAAGGAGATGTGTTCTTTTTTTTTTTTTTTTTTATACTAGAACGACATGTGACCCTGCGCCCACCTGATGGTAAGTGGCGTGCAGGGTCCATGAATGTTAGCAACTGGAATCAGACCCTTATGTCCGACTTCAGTCCCTTACACTATGCTGGCTTGATGATCAGTAGATTTATTCTACAATACATATACAAATACATTTAATGTTTTATTCGAAGTAATATACAAACAATATAAAAGAATTACAATATTAAATAAACTATATTAAAACAAAATCTAAATTTAACCCTAAAAATAATAATAATAATAATACATAGAAAATAAAAATACATACTTACAAAAATAATAGCTCCTCCAAATCTCTGTCTTGCGGCATGGTGCCCAATACACTAGCAGCATTTCCCCTTTGAATTAGGATACTTAATTTTTTGGAGAAAAAACTGCCAGCCCTATCGTCACCAGAGACCTCAATGAGCCTTGGAACAATTTCTTTATAAAAGGCTTTAAGTTCCGATCCCCACGGGCCCATAGTTTCTACAGCAAACGTCGAAAAAAGTAACTATTGCAAATAGTTTCATATTTTCGACGCTTGCTGATCTGCGCTTGTTCCGCGGCAACACCAGCTCTAACAGAAGTTCCTTGTAGGTGGGAAGGGACTAGGGAATCCCAACAGGTAAAATCCTATACCAGGGATTGACCCAATCTCCAAGGAACTAATGTCATTCCGTCTGGACGCTTGCCATCGTCTCGACTCAGACCGGTTGGTTCTAAAATAGATGGGATCGAGACAACTGCAAGCGTCCTACAAATGAGAGGTGGCTAAATGTGAATTCGCTTATTTATAATAGTGGTTTCTGACCAACCGTGATGATCGTATAAATATGATCTGTCTCCTGGGCTAATCAGAATAACTAGAGCGTGATGCAGAAGACACTTGTAGTAACTTCTTGAATAAATATAGTCGATTTATTTTACGTTATAATTCTAGATGGCAAACAGCTCATGGTGCAGGTACCTCGGATGGCGAGCTGACGAAGGTCCAAGACTCCTGACTGACGCCGTGGGAGCTGATGCAGTGAGACTGGCAGCGAGCGGACATCGAACCTGGGACTCTTCCATCACGCTGAAAAGACGAGGAGCTCCTGACCCTCTGCTGTTACCCTGTAGGGGAGCAGCTATCACCATAACTAAGTATGTATTAAGAAAACAAAGTCATGCGAGCCATCGCTTTGCCCCACGCGGACTGTTAGAATACAGTTACGAGCGCAGACAACGGGTGATTGTGATTACTGTGGCTTTTCCGCACTTAGTCTCCATTGGACCATTGCGTGTGACCTTTACTCCTTTAGCGGAGCCATCCGATCTCCTCCAGGAAGGCCAGGAGACCCGTTACGTTCCTGCAGACCTCCGGAAGAGTCCTCGCAGTCTGGAGGATCCTTAGTCTAGGTTCAGCCACACTGTCGCACTCCATGAGCACATGCGCGGCCGTCTCCTCCTCCGCCATGCATCCTCTACACAGTGGGCTATCTGTAATGTTCAGAATATGGAGATGTTTGTTAAAGGCACAGTGTCCCGTCAAGACCCACACCACTATTCGAAGCCTGGCTTTGTCAAGGCCCAGGAGATGTTGTGTGAGGCGCCTGTCGCAGACAACGGGTATTGATTATTCAAAATTCAAGATTTAGTATTAAAACGACAGACGCATTTAGCTAAGATCATCTATACCACAATGTGTGAAGACAACCAGTGCATCCTCCCGGTAATGCCGTACGAATCAGAGACGTGGATACTAACAGTGTGTCTATTCCATAGATAGCTCAGCGAGCTGTTTGGTATTGCTCTGATGAATAGAATTCGAAACGTTGATATTCGTCTGAGAACAAATGTTACTGACTTTTAAAATTAGCAAGCTGAGCTGGCAATGGGTCGGACACATTTGCCGCAGAACTGACGAATGATGGGGCAAACAGGATGCACAGAAGATCGCTGGTGGTAAATGCCTATATCCAGCAGTGAAGACATACAGGCTGGTAATTAAGGTGATGCTGTTTTAAACATTCTGTGGTATTAATTACCGGGAGCGACTCAAGCTCCTCATTCCGAATCGTGCTCAGAGCGCTTAGAACGTATATGACACTGACCATCGTTCCGAATCAAATATCGCGATTTGGATGCTCAGAGCGTGATATCAATTCGCAACTAATTCTAAACTAAGTCTAAATCACATTTTCATTCATAATGTGTTAGTTTTTTTTTTAATATATGGAAGATAAATTGCGGATTCCACATCTTTGAGTATGAATACTAACAAATATACATCTCTCGGTTTATTTACCTTTATATGTGTAAAGTTTAATATTATTAACTTATTTTGGTACCTAATTTAAAATAACTTGCCGTGTTACAGACATTTTTTTTTACTTCCTACTTAAATATTAATTATAGATTTGTTTAAGAAGTAATATAGAAACAGTATAAACGAATTACAATATTAAATAATTTAAAAGAAATCCTAATATTAAATTAACTTAAAAATGGCGCGGGACATTATGACAAACAACTGACAGCGCTCAGAGCGATCTCCCTCGATATCGTGAGCAGTCTAAGCGCGAGAAATGATCTCATTTGTGACGTCACATAGCTTTGGCAAAACAGTTTAAGCGCGTCTCGGAACACCTTAAGCGTGCTTAGGTTACTATTATCGCGTCTCGGAACGAAGAAGGTTTGCGCCTCCTGTCGTGTTAAGTTAATAATAATACTATATTTATTTAGTAAAGTTACAATATATGAAAACAATAACATATTTCATTATTCATTATGGTACAGAAAAACAGACATTTGCAGCCGAACTAAGCCTATATGTATAGGTCTGTCCGTCGGCAGTCAAGGCCCAGACACCCTTTTAAATATATTATAACTTTTCATTACAAAATAAAAAAGAAACAAAATCTACACAAAAAGAAAAATTAAATAAAAATTGTGTGGTTGAGATCCTCTTTTTGTGTATGATGTAAGTGTGTGTGTAAATTTTTCATACTTTGTTATTATCGCATTCCTATTGTACTATTTACAGTAATTCCTTTATTATATTATAGTCAAAGCCATTGCGTGACATTCTTTCTACATATCACTTTAGTGCATTAATATATAGCTACCACTTTATTGATTTTATTATATAAATATGGACCCAGAAAACAGAAATTGGCAACCATTTAAGTTTGGATCGATATTCGGAAATATGGTCAAACTTGCGTAAACAGAAAATGAACCTAATACACGTATTCAAGAGACGATCCATCCTATTCAGTTGATCCTCTGTCATGTTTACACAGCACACATCTCCGTAGTAGGCAAAAGTAGACTCTGAGCAAGCGCGATTTTTGCCTTCACTGGCAAGAAATGTTTAAGTTATGAAGTGAGGCAAAAACCTTACGCTTAGTGTTTGTGTGTAGTGTACTGCTGTGTAGTCCATGCAAGATTGGAATGGATATGCACACCTAAATTTTTAACATTGCTTCTAAATGGAATGGAAGCGTTATCAAATCGAACAGGCACCAAGTCTGTAAGAACAATTTTAGACATAAGTCTAGAGCTCCCTATCACTTTATACAAGATGTTGAAACTTGAAGGTTAACGGTCCTGTTATTTTTTTCAGATGCACATCCCATATAGTCCTAGTATGCGATACTAGTATAATAGGTGAGGTGGGCGTGGGTCGTGGGTCCCTGCACGACATCATCCGGCGCGGCTCTCTGGACGTGCGGTCCGTGGCATCCGACGGACTACGACGGACAAGTCTTGCCAAGTTACAAGGACTGCCTCTAGAAGCTCCTATCACAAAGGTACGAAGTTAAAATGACTAGCTTTAGAAGTTATTACTAAGATACAAAGTTACAGAAACTAGGTTTAGAAGTACCTATTACTAAGGTATTAAGTTACAGTGACTAAGTTTAGGATCTGTTATTATTATGGTACAAAGTTACAGTGACTAAGTTTAGGATCTCTTATTATAATGGTAACAAGTTACAGGGACAGGTTTATGAGCTTCTATTACTAAGGTACAAAGTTGCAATCACTAGGTCTAGTAGTACCTATTACTAAGGTATTAAGATACAGTGACTAAGTTTAGGATCTCTTATTATTAAGGTACAAAGTTACAGTGACTAAGTTTGATATCTCTTTTACAAAGGTAACAAGTTACAGGGACATGTTTATGAGCCTCTATTACTAAGGTACGAAGTTGCAATGACTAAGTCTAGTACTACCTATTACTTAGGTATTAAGATACAATGACTAAGTTTAGGATCTCTTATTATTAAGGTACAAAGGACTGTTTTATTTTTAATAACAATAATATATAATTAATAAATAAACATCCTTAATAGTATTAAAAAAAAACAACATGGTTGGCCTTACTATTGTCATTATTCTAAGGTTTGGCCACACATACAGTATTGCAGTATGTGCCGAGAAAGGAATTTCGTTTTAGAGGACACAAAATAAAGATAATTTATAGAAATAAAAAAGGCCATTTTGCTCGGACATGTCAAGTGCAAAATTTTGTTTTGTAAATGAATCTGTACATTGTTGGTCAAAAGTGGTGTTGTTTTGTTATGAATGTGCTACAATGTGAATAATTATGGAAAATGATAAATTGGACTTGGAGCACAAGTTGCAGTTTATTATTTGCGGTTTTCCCGCGCTGCGAACTCCCATATTTTACCCGACGTGTTTGGGCTATAATGCCGCTAGTAACTCCAAGAAAAGCATTAAATTGTGCAACATCTGGAATTTGATGATAACCTCATTAACTCATAAAAAAGAAAGGCTTGGCTTAGCTACCCATAGGCTAATATTATATATGTATGGAATATAATACAACAAAAAATAAACAAAAAAACACACTTTTTGACTTGTCATTTTAAGCATTATTATTTCACTTTATTTCGACTTGGCGTTTGTCTATGGTTTTCATACAAAATTAGGTAAAAAATCAAGCTTTGCTTTATTTGCCTTCAAGTCGAACACATCATTAATGGAACTTGTTCAGTTGATTGATCTTGCGCCGTTTTTGCAAGTCTAGATTCAACTATTGTATTCTTAATAATAAATTTTGTATTGTAAATTTTTTCGTATATTTCAGGTGATATCCCTCCTCTCAGCTGCCACAGAAGGCGCGCCTCCATCCACCGTGGCTTGCGTGGAGCGAGCCGTGGACATGCTGCGAACTTCAGAACTCTACCTACCGCAAATGAGAGACGAGTCCAAGCTACGAACTGAAGACCCCATCGCCACCGACTTGATCGGAGCTTTGTTATCTGTAAGTATCCTAAATATTTTTAAACTTAAGCCCATAGTTTTTACCTGTACAAAGAAAAAGATCTTTAAGCGATTTACCTATACCGTATTCATCGATCCTTTAGACAAAATGTAAACGATTTAATTTTAAAGGTTCTCAATTTTGGAAACAGCAATATAGGTAGCTAATAATATTTTGTAGAATAAACACAAAAAATAAAATATTATAAAAGCAAATTTAATTTATTTATTATAATGCATTTAATTTTGTTATAATGCAAAATTTATTGGTAATAAAACTTTAGAATGCATTTTAATATTGTACATATAAAAATGTACCGCTGTGTAAACTTTGACTTTGACTTGGCTTTGGTCTTCTAGGTAACTTGTGCTATTTACTCCAAAAAATAATTGTTAAATCCTTTTTGAATATTTTTTAATTTTTTTCTATGAAAAAAAGCTAATCTGGACCAAGCAGTGTCTGTACATTTTCTTGGCTTGATAAAGTTGGGAATCTTTGTTTACATTTTATATCAGAGCGCGATGAATGCTGTATAGAAAATATTTCTTCTCACGTTTCGGTCAAGTTGCATCGAATGCGAATTGTAGTTAAAGTCAATTTTGTTAACCCAATGAAGGTAGTCGCATATTTGCCACGGCGCCGGCCGTCTGCAATCCAGTTAAGTCTTGTACATCATCCCGCTCGGTCGTTCGGTTCGAATACCGCTAGACTACTTTTTGATGTGAGAACCCGTTTGTTTGTTGTACGACAGATATGTCTGGCCCGTTGCCACTTTTTCTTGTTAACTTTTAAAAGCTGTCTGTTTTTTAGTTCTGTAATGAATAACAACATCGAATTGTATTCATTAGAGAAATACCGAGAATAGAATTCTCCATAGCTGACTGAATGACATTGTTATTACTGTTCGTCAGTTCTACGACAGATGTGTCAAGCATTATGTGTCCGACCCATTGCCACTTCAGCTTATAAATTTTAAATGCTGTGTCAGTAACTTTCGTTCTCTGGCGAATAACAACGTTTTAAATACTATCCCTGAGAGAAATATTAATAATAACTTTCTTCATAGCTCGCTGAATAACATTGTATTTACCATTCTTCGGTTCTACGAATGAGTTCGGTCCATTGCCACTTCAGCTTGCTAATTTTAAAAGCTATGTCTGTAACTTTGATTCTTTGACGAACAACAACGTTTTAAATATTAAACATAACTTTCTCCATAGCTCGCTGAATGACCTTTTATTTCCCCTTCAGCGGGTCTACAACAGATGTTTCTGTCTGACCTACTACCACTTCAGCTTGCCAATTTTGATAACAACGCCAGCATGAGTTTGTATTTGTAGAGACCCAAAGTTGATGGGGTAATAAACCGTGACGTAAAAAGTAACCGCCTCCGTGGTCTAGTGGTAACAAACGTTGCCGTGAACTCGGGAAGTCGTGGGTTCGATTCCCACCGGGGGCATGTTCTACATTGTATAATTTGTCTCGGTCTGGGTGTTTATATCTATAATACAAAAAAAAAAGGTATAATATTTATCAACCATCTAGTTTCCGTAACACAAGCCTCGTAGCTTACCACGGAAATTAGATGGCGCTGTGTGACCTGTCTGGAAAAAAAAAAAAAAAAAAAAAAACTCTTTATTAGACTTTACCTAATTTAATATAAAAATATATGTAGTGAATTAATTCCCTAACCTGTGTTTTGTTATGATTATAATTATTTTAATTTAAAAAATCTAATATGATTCTTGTAAATATGGGTGTTGTTTTTGCTTTTAGTGTTTTTAATTTATGTGCAGAATCCTTTTTAAAATTAGTTATAATTAAAAAATAACCTTCGCAAACCAAATTACTGTTTTTACGTACAATCATGCAAATTAACTCTGTGTCATATAAGATATTTTTTTTATTTGGAAAGACAACAGCTTATTTTAAATTGACAATGTAAAATAAATGTAGTAATCATAATCTAAAATATTAATAATAATATTGTACAAAATACTTTCTTGACAGTACTTTACCTATTTTTGATACTTCTTGATATTCACTTTATCTGATTATATTGCTGGATATTGTATACTTCTAAACTGATTTGAATATTTAATTTTCTTTGTTTTGTTATTTAGTTATTTTCCTTATTTAAAAAATGTACTCTCTCAATGTTATATTCAGGTTGAATGGAAACTGGCTCCTGTCGCACCGGCCAAAAACCTAACTCAGGTGTCAGTGCCACATTTGTTTTGTAATGTACATCTTTTATGTCAATAAAAATTATTATTATTTTTATTAACAACTTTACATATTATCTATTCCATACAATAAGTCGCAAAATTGTATTAGTTCATGTTCGCATCTGAAAGGTCGATTCGTATTCCAATGTTGGTACGAGTCCGTGGCAAGCGGAATGTTTTAAGTTTTCAGCCAAAATAAAATGTATATTACATTTCAGTAGTGCCAACAAAACAAATTGATGGTAATTTTTTTTTGGTTGGTATCTATTAAGGCTACCTCAGCTTAGCTACAATTAGGAGTTTGGCGGGACCTCCTGCAAGGACATGTCAAGTCTGAGTCTTCTGTTTTGTAAATTACTTAACTGTGGATATTATTAGCCAAAAGTTTTTTTTTTTATTTAATAATGTGCTACAATGTCAATAATTATGCAAAATAATAAATTCAACTCTCTATATGGGGCAGAAGTTGCAGTTTAATTTTTGCGGTTTTCCCGCGTTTTAAACTGACGTGTTTGGGCGATATTGACGCCATAAATTACTCCATAAAAAGCATGAAATTCTGCAACTACAATGTCCTTTAAATAAACTTTGAAAAGCTAAGCGTTTTTTATTCTTTAAAAAGTTTTAGTATCTAGATATTGAACCTTCTAATTCATCGGAAGAATTAAAAATAGGTACCAACTAATAAAAAAATATTATTTCATTCTAATATATAGAACTGTCAAATTGGGCCTTCCAAAAAATATATTTTATGGTGATGCAATATTTTTTATGACTGTGCGTAGGTAATTTACAAATTAAACTAACATAATTTTATTTATTTATGATCCGGTACGTCGTGGTAGCGAGACCAACTGGGCCCCAACCTGTTTTATATGGTAGGAAATTTGCCATGCATCGTCTTGTTATATTTCTGTGTATTTGCATCACTTTAAGACTTCTTCTTAGACTCTTTGTTAGCATATGCAACTATTATTTCATCCGCCAACCTATTGGAAAACTGTATCACACACAGTTGCCGAGAGGCTGGTTACAGTAAAACAATGTTTAATGAGGATGGGAATGCACTGTATTATTAATTTATGTAAGTACTCGCATAGTTTTATTGTGTCAAAAATAGGGAAACAGCTTTCTGGAGCCCAGAATTTCTTTTCCAGAAGGCAGTGCTCACTAACTGAAATTATTTGATTATGATCCAATAAACGTTATTTTATTTTTATTATCTTAATTCGTTTAACAAAATAATAAGTAACAACTCTCAAATCTTATTTATTTAGTTTGGATATATGACTCTTCAAACCACAAAACACTTGATTAAAGTTGGTTGGGCGTTGGTTGGATAAAAGTCCTTGAGTTATTTTTTTGGAAGATTGTTTAACGTCCCATGGATACAAGTCATTTGGAGACATTATAAAAAATAAAAAAAATATTTTTTTTTATTTATTTATTTAAAACTTTATTGCACTATGTACAAGAGGCGGGCTTAATGCCGCTAGGCATTCTCTAGCAGCCAACCTTTGGGACAATACAGAGCATTAACGTTGAAAGGTAGGTGCAACTGGCTATATGAAACATTTACATAATAAATTAAATCGTTCTTATATATACAATATATATATAACTACAAATACACATACATTCAAATATTAAATAAAAATACATATACTACAAACTATATACATACATAGATATACACTACATACAACATTTACTTACATACGCTATAAGGAGCTCTTTAAGAAATGAGAGTAAACCATCTTTTTAAATAGTGTTTTGTTGGGAGCTTGGCGAATTTCAACTGGCAAGTCGTTCCACAAATTTGCTGCCACTATAGTCCTAGCTAAGAATAAGATTAATAAATCGCATGTATTGGCAAGATTTAGAGTTCTTTTTTTTGAAAATAAAATTAAATAGTTATTTTTAACTAATTATAAAAGTGAAATTAAATATTCTAACATAATATTGTTTGTTTATGCTCCTGTACGGCGTGATAGCGAGACCAACTGGGCCCCAACCTGTTTTATATGGTAGGAAGTTTGCCATCGTGTTGATATCATCTTTCTGTGTCTTTGCATCGCTTTAGGACTTCTTCTTAGATTCTTTGTTAGCATATGCAACTACTATATCTCATTCGCAAACCAATTGGAAAAATCGACATATATATATTTGAATTTATTTATTTAATTGTAGCGACTATCGAAATATAGCGACTTCTATATTTAAATAATAACAACTTCGTGTTATCCAGAAAACCAGGCTAACGCGCGCGCTATTGGTTATTCGTACAATAATGTGATTGGCCGGTTTGCCTGACTCAGGCATGGCTAGTGTTGCCATCTCAAAAAATAAAAAAATCGACATACTTAAATTATTATATGTATGTTTGACTTGTCGCTTTAAGCGCTATTTTTTCTTTATTTCGCTTTGAAAGTCTTTCGACTTGGCGTTTGTCTATGGCTTTCATACAAAAGCAAGTCCAATATGTATCATAGAATATGTATTTTGCTACAGCAATGCGTCAGACGAGAATTGCACACTAGTCGCTGTCAAACATCATTTTGGTAAAACAAAAAGCTGGCAGTCTATGTAATACATATATACATATTGTATGTATACATTGCTGTATGTATAAAATTATGTTGGATGGCGACACTACAATTCTCGTCTAACGCATTGTCGAGCAAGACTGCTGGATTTTCGAAATTTTTGATATGGCAACACTAGCCGCTCCTGAGTGAGGCGAACCGGCCAATCACATTCTTGTAATTTATGTCAATATAAAACGGAAAACATTGGGCGTTGGTTGGATAAAAGTCCTTGAGCCGGCTCAAACTTTCCTTATAACGTTATTTTTTTGGAAGATTGTTTAACGTCCCATGGACGGTTATGGATAAAAAGGACCGTTTTTACATTAAGGCGTAAACTCGACACTCGGATTTGGACACACTTCTATCCGTTGGGAAACGCGGTATATATGTATATTTGTTTTTGTCAATTTGACATATACTCGCCGTAAGCAATGTTGTTTGTAGGCAAAATTTGGCACTCGTTTAATCCTAAATAGCGCTTCTTCGTAGTATTTTTCTTTCTGTAAGGTATACCCTCGTGTAATTCATCACGACTTTGTTCACTTACGTGGCCCGTTACCATACAATTTCCTATACGAAGCCACTTGAGTGAGCGATGATTTACCGGCGTAGTGAGATTATTCATGATGTTATTAGTTGGTTAGTCCTTAAAATTATAATAGAATAGATTATGTGTCTAGAAATAGTGACAACGATTTCGTAGGTGTTAGATTTTGTTTAAACCCCTAAGTAGTATGTTTAATACTTTAGTTAGGTATAAGGTTTGGTAATTTAATTCTTCCATACTTTAAGAGATTTATATCGGTAACCGGCAACTTAAGACGGTTTAACGATTCTGCAACTCTCTCGCAAGGTTTTTCAAGTAGATTTTGCGAAATGTGGTACATTAACTTACTAGGGTATAAACCTATTAAAATAAGTCCAAAATGTCCGTAATTTTATTTCCTAAAATGTTAATAGACTACATTACTCAAACTCGGATTTGAATAATCTTTAAAAATGCTGTAATGTGCGAGCGAGATAGACATTTATTTTCTAAGAAATTAAATTACGGACATTTGGGCCGCGTTCATGATCAGGAACGGGTTCAAGACTCAGCTTTACGCAGTGGAAGTTGGTGCGAGAGGAGTTCCAGCAAAATGTTTGCATCACTTACTGAAAGAATTGGGCCTAAGCATATTATGGAACGAGCTTCCAAGACGGAATCATACAGTATTTGGTTGGGTAGGGAGAGAAGTAGAATGAGGTGAGCGTATTATCGCGCAATAGAAAAAAAGGAGGCCTCCTTTTCTTAAACCAGCCTATTGTTGGTCGCAAGCCCGAGACACCATTCTTCTCATCTCTTACCCACACACGATGGACCCGGCACCCGCGCGGTGAATCCATGGAATGCTTAGAAATTTGTCTTCTTATAGCATTTCCAACATCTCGTAGCAACTTCATAAACCAGCGCGAAATGTCGTTTTTGTTAAGAAATACCACTTTTTTTTATATGCTAACATTTCTTAAAGAAAACGAGCTCATGTTTTATCATACCATGGCAAGCAACACACATGATATTATTATGGCCTTTGAATTTATTGCATAAAATCGAACTGCCTTCGTGGTCTAGCGGTTAAGTCCGTGGATTTAGACTCGGAGATACCGGGTTCGATTCCTGGCCGGAACACAAAAATATTTATTAATGTAAATAAATACATTTAATTAATATTAAATTTATTTGTGATATTTCTCGAGTTTGGTACGCTGGAGACATCGACGAGCTTGCCACTTGTCATGATTGGCCTATAGTAAAGTTTGGCTACATGTGAATCCGCTTTATAAGCGTGGTTTCTGACCACACCGAAAGGGATCGTGATGATACTTTACTTTTTTAAAATCGTTTAAAAAACCTTTTTAACAAATATAATAGAAAACTATAAAAATGATAAACAAACCATTTTATATGTTAATGACATCTGTCAAAAAGTAACATCAATAACCCTCCTTTCAACACGGTACTGACATACGAAATTAGCATCAAATGTTAGAATTTTCATTAAACGAACGACTTGTGCTAAAAAAGTGGTATTTTCATGCTAACATTTCTTAAAACGAACGCGGCCTTGGACAAATTTTTCATTTTCATATACCTAATTTTAGACAGACAAAAATTGCAAAAGCATACTCCTACAAACATATCTTCACGCCAGGTCCCTTGCGGAGTTGTCAGAGACAATTGAGCGCCATCTCTTTCACTTCTTCGACATTTATCAACCTCTTTATACATACCCTTTTGTTTCAATAGCTTTTTAATGCACCTTCAGCTATTGTTTTTCTTCTTTTACCCACAACTTTCGCATTATATTCCTGGTTCGTCAATCTCTATGCAGTCATCCTTTCAACATTCCTGATCTCGTATATATTTTACTAAAATATATGAAGACAAATTTCTAAGCATTCCCATGGATTCACCGTGCGGGTGCCGGGTCCATCGTCCAATTATCTCCAAAATGTCCGTAATTTTATTTTCTAGAAAGTTGGTAGACTACTTTTCTCAAAAGTACAGTCGTGCTTGAATAACCTTTAAAATTGTTGTATTGTGCGAGCGGAGAGATAAACGCAGACTGAAGAATTGAATTACTAGACCTGAATAAATGTATAGAATGCTTTAAAAGTATTATTAATTAGAATCCTAGTAAATTATTATTATTTATTTATTGTTTTAATTAATTTCCTCTAGCTTTATTGTATTTAATAATTCCTTCCATAATTACTAACAGCATTTTCAGAGACAGCATATTACACATAAGCTGTTTTGTAAATAATACTAAACCACATCTTTTTAATTACTAACTTTATATTTAAGACTATAAGTACATATTTTATTTTTTTCTAGTGAAAGGACAACACAATTTTTTTGGTAAACCAGGGGCAGCAGTTCTCGAATTCTGTAAGAGATGAGAGTTATAGTGGGTACCTATCTAACGCTTTTGCCCTCCGTCACTGACGTTATCAGCGCCATCTATCTTCTATTGTTGTTACTATATAGATATCGACTTTCTGATCCATGTAGCAAATAAATAACATTTCTAAGAGGACCTTTAGCAATACTCAGCTCAGAGTGGTCTACCGAGCGCCGTGGTTCATGCGTAATATTGAGGAGTTTGTCGTCGTCCTGACTAGGCGTATTTCTATCAGACTGACAGCGAACATTTCAAGTATCTCCAGAATGTCGTTCCGTCTTTGCGGAGGGCCCCCTAACGGGAGACAACTTCCTATAGAGAAGTGCTCCTGCAGGAGAGCTCAAGTAATCGAACCTAGACCTCCTGGGTTAGTGAGCCACACGGCAAAATTATGCCAGCAACAGCGCACAGCACCAAAAGTGTATGAATTTCGCGGGTGGTTGCCCGGACACACAACAACAGGGGAATTCTCCTCATCCCCAACCCAGGCCTAGTCTGTCTGAGACAGGCCCATTAGGATCCGGTCCTTGGCGACCCCACTGTCCGTCTGTAACGGGCCCATTGGTATCCAGGCTTGGACGACCCCACTGTCAGTGTAAACAGGCCCATTATACATTCGGGCCTAAACGACCCCAGTGTATTTAACATAAGGCATCAGCTGAAAATCAGCGCTGCAGCCTCGGCTGTAGGATATGCTGAGCTGACCACCTATTTATCACCACACCTGTATCTATGTTGCGGTATATAGAATAGGCTTATATTTCTACATTTAGATTTATTCCTTGCATATTTATTTTTATGTAACCATTGTAATTGTTGCAATAAATAAAGTATTTTCTTTCTTTCTTTATGTCTTTAACGGGCACATTAGCATCTGTGCCTAGACGATCCCACTGTCTGTCTGTTACAGGCCCATTAGCATCCATGCCTGTCTGAACATAGTTTATTTATTTTATACATGCTGCTATTAAAACATCTTTAGATATATTTAGATGCACATTTATTATACCGATTTAAATTTGTTGCAAGTAGACAGCTGTTTAAGAATTTCCCCCTGGTTCATTAAAAACATTTGTAATACAAGTCACAAAGTTGCACCACTCAGTTTAAGAAAAACAAATAGATTAAGATTATTGACGGATAAAGAATCTATATTGTTGTTGTTAATAATTTTGTACTTATAGAATGTCGATGTATTTTTCAGCAAGGACCCACAAACATCTTGTCGTCACGGCGAAGCAGTAACGACTCCACCGTGGTGCGAACGCAACCAAACAGACAAAATATTAAACATAAGGTGAGACCATTATTTCATATTCTACTGATAATCGGATGTATGAATTTTAACCAAACCTATAGACGACATAACTCTGAAGAGTGTAGGAAGTCAATAAAAGAACTTAATTATCAATTCACATTATTTGCGGTGCAATAAAATCTTTAGTTATGCTATTAATGCATCAATTATCTGCTCCATGCGCCCCATATTTTTCAATCTCGAAGACAAATTTCTTAGCATTCCATGGATTCACCGTGCGGGTGCCAGGTCCATCGTGTGTGGAGAAGAATGGTGTCTCGGGCTTGCGACCGACAATAGGCTGGTTTAAGAAAAGGAGGCCTCCCCCCTTTTTTATTTTATTGCGCGATTATACGCTCACCATCCACCATTCTACTTCTCTCGCTACCCAACCAAATACTGTATGATTCCGTTAATGCCGTCTTGGAAGCTCGTTCCATAAATGTATCTCCTGCGGACCTGCTTAGGCCCAATTCTTTCAGTAAGTGATGCAAAGATTTTGCTGGAACTCCTCTCGCACCAACTTCCACTGCGTAAAGCTAAGTTTAATAGCTCTCAAAGTATTAATTTTATAATTTACAAAAAAAATATTACTAGTACCAACACTTATGTATGGAAGCGAAACGTGGATATGTCAGAATACGCATGAGAGTAGAGTTAATGCAGTAGAGATGAGGTCGTTGCGTCGGATATGCGGCGTCACTTTGACGGACCGCATACGCAATGACGAAATACAAAAATATTAAAGAAAGCATAGTGACAAAAATAAGGAAAGGCATGCTCCGATGGTTCGGACATGTTGAAAGGATGAGTGAAGAGAGATTGACGAAGTCGTGGGTAAAAGAGGCCCTGGCAGACCAAGACTTACCTATCACGATCAAATAAATAAAACAATAGCTGAAGGTGCATTAAAAAGCCATCAAAACAAACAGGCATATATGAAAAGGTTGATGAATGTCGAAGAAGCTAAAGAGGTGATCGTGATAAGTGGCGCTCAATTGTCTCTGCCTACCCCGCAAGGGATTTGGCTTGAAGATATGTTTATTTTATTATTAACTTATTTCTTGTACTTTTACTAATATTTTAACCTTTTTAGACGTCAGGTCAGCTGCGAGAAATCCTCGACACGGCTTTGCACTGGGACTTTGAAATATTTAGACTTGAAGACCTGACCCGATTTCGACCTCTAGTCCACCTTGGAATGGTGCTTATGTCTAACAAATTTGACATTTGTTCCACGTTGGAATGCGACGAGAAAACCTTCCTAAATTGGCTGACTGTTATCGAAATGAACTATCATGCGGTGAACACGTATCACAATTCGACACATGCAGCAGACGTTATGCAGGTAAAATTGTTTTACGCTAAATTATTCTATGTTTATTGTATAGTACTTAACTGTTAAGAAAAGCTTTCCTACAACCGAGCCACCGTTATATCCGAGCGACCACCGCTCTTACAATCGAGTCATTAGCGCTCTTACATCCGAGCCACTAGCGCTCTTACATCCGAGCCACTAGCGCTCTTACATCCGAGCCACTAGCGCTCTTACATCTGAGCCACTAGCGCTCTTACATCCGAGCCACTAGCGCTCTTACATCCGACCCACTAGTGCTCTTACACCGAGTCACCACCGCTCTTACAATCGAGTCATTAGCGCTCTTACATCCGAGCCACTAGCGCTCTTACATCCGAGCCACTAGCGCTCTTACATCCGAGCCACTAGCGCTCTTACATCCGAGCCACTAGCGCTCTTACATCCGAGCCACTAGCGCTCTTACATCCGAGCCACTAGCGCTCTTACATCCGAGCCACTAGCGCTCTTACATCCGAGCCACTAGCGCTCTTACATCCGACCCACTAGCGCTCTTACATCCGACCCACTAGCGCTCTTACACCGAGTCACCACCGCTCTTACAATCGAGTCATTAGCGCTCTTACATCCGAGCCACTAGCGCTCTTACATCCGAGCCACTAGCGCTCTTACATCCGAGCCACTAGCGCTCTTACATCCGAGCCACTAGCGCTCTTACATCCGAGCCACTAGCGCTCTTACATCCGAGCCACTAGCGCTCTTACATCCGACCCACTAGCGCTCTTACACCGAGTCACCACCGCTCTTACAATCGAGTCATTAGCGCTCTTACATCCGAGCCACTAGCGCTCTTACATCCGAGCCACTAGCGCTCTTACATCCGAGCCACTAGCGCTCTTACATCCGACCCACTAGCGCTCTTACACCGAGTCACCACCGCTCTTACAATCGAGCCAATAGAACTCTTACATCCGAGCCACTAGCGCTCTTACAACTGAGTCACCACCGCTCTTACAATCGAACCACCACCGCTCTTACAACCGAGCCACCACCGCTCTTACAACCGAGCCACCACCGCTCTTACAATCGAACCACCACCGCTCTCACAACTGAGCCACCACCGCCCGCTCTTTTAACCGAGCTATCACCGCTCTTACCTTAAAGCCACCACCGCTCTTACAACAGAGCCACCACCGCTCTTACAACCAAGCCACCACCGCTCTTACAACCAAGCTACCACCGATTTTACTTCTGAGCCACCTCCGCTCTTACTTCCGAGCCACCACCGCTCTTACTTCTGAGCCACCACCGCTGTTACAACCGAGCCACCACTGCTCTTGTGCAACTATAGCACAGAACGGGTTATGTTAATGAATTTGTTATGAGCCCTTACCGCTGAGCCACCTCCGCTCTTGCCTCCGAGCCACCTCCGCTCTTGCCTCCGAGCCACCACCGCTCTTACTTCTGAGCCACCACCGCTCTTACCGCTGAGCCACCTGCGCTCTTACCTCCGAGCCACCACCGCTGTTACAACCGAGCCACCACTGCTCTTGTGCAACTATAGCACAGAACGGGTTATGTTAATGAATTTGTTATATTCACCAACAATACCCTTATTCTTACTAAATACCAAGATTAAATTGAAAATACTAAAATTGATTTTTTTCATTTTAGTTTTTCAATCTCTTTGGTATAACATTGATTGGTATTTACCACAGGCTGTAGCATATTTCCTGGAGAAGGACCGTCTTAAATCGCTCATCGAGCCCCTGGAAGCGGCCGCTGCGCTCATTTCCGCCGCAGCACATGACATCGACCACCCGGGCCTCTCCTCCGCCTTCCTCTGCAACTCGAGACACAACCTCGCGATACTGTACAACGACATATGTGTACTGGAGAGCCACCATTCTGCACTCACCTTCAAACTGACGTTGAGTAAGTTGCATCACTTATTATTATACAGCATGGGATTAACTGCCTCCGTGGTCTAGCGGTTAAGTCCGTGGATTTAGACTCGGAGGTACCGGGTTCGATTCGTGGCCCAGACACAAAAATATTTATTAATGTAAATAAATACATTTAATTATTATTAAATTTATTTGTGATATTTCTTGAGTTTGGTACGCTGGAGACATCGACGAGCTTGCCACTTGTCATGATTGGCCTATAGTAAAGTTGGCTAAATGTGAATCCGCTTATTTATAAGCGTGGTTTCTGACCACCCCTAAATAATACATACTTTTATGTATACCTTATTCCACTTTCAGATGACGACCGTGTTAATATATTCAAGAATCTCGATCGTGAAACCTACAAGACTCTCCGCCACAACATCATAGACATGATCCTGGCCACAGAAATGACCAAACATTTTGAACATCTGGCTAAATTCGTCAACGTCTTCTATGCCAAGGGCACCGGCAGTAAGGAAGACGGCATGCATACTGATGTAAGTTTTTTAATGAATTATTAAATAATCGGGAATTATATTTTACTATGATAGAAAATTTTATTTTTATTAATTTTATTTTATTTAGGATAAAAAACACAACAATATTCACAATTTTTTATTTATAAGCGACCAAAAATAATAAAATATATAGAAAAAGCAAAAAGTAAGTACCTACCTAAAATTAAAAATATATAGAAAAAAAAAATGTTTGACAATGCATTTAACAATTGCCCTTAGTGTGTCAGATCTAAAGTATTCAATTATGTTTGGATTTCTATAAAATATTACATATTTTGTTATTACTGGAATGAATTTTATCTTTGTCAGGGACAGTACGAGCCAACATTTAAATATTATATTATATTATATTATATTATATTATATTATATTATATTATATTATATTATATTATATTATATTATATTATATTATATTATATTATATTATATTATATTATATTATATTATATTATATTATATTATACTGCCTCCGTGGTCTAGCGGTTAAGTCCGTGGATTTAGACTCGGAGGTACCGGGTTCGATTCCTGGTCGGAACACAAAAATATTAATTAATGTATATATATTATAATACATTTAATTTATTTGTGATATTTCTCGAGTTTGGTACGCTGGAGACATCGACGAGCTTGCCACTTGTCATGATTATTATATGCAATTATATACAATTTTTTTATGATTACACAAGTTGGTATAACTTGTGTAATCATAAAAAAATTGTCGTAAAAAGTCTGGTCAGGCGTGGCGAGGTCACATTCTCCAGAAATATCTAGAAGATTCATCTCCCACAGTGGAAGTCTAGAACTCTGCGTCCTAGGGGCTGATAACAACTCTAATGTATTACTTTGTAGGAGCCCCTATCCCTGGACCCGGCAGCGCTGGCTCAGCCGGAGAACGTGGTGCTTGTCAAAAGGATGATGATCAAGTGTGCTGATGTCTCCAATGCTTCAAGACCGCAGAAATTTGCCTTCGAATGGGCTAGAAGGTAACACTACGTCATTTATTTAACTACTATACACAGAATATTGACCAAACACGTCGGGAATATGGGAGGGAGTTCACAGCGCAGGAAAACCGCAAAAGAAATAACTGCGACTTGTTTACTGCCCCATATTTAAAGTCCAATTTATAGTTTTCCATAATAATTTACATTGTAGCACAGTTGTAAACAACACAACACTACTTTTGACCAACAATATCCACAGTAAATTAATTTACAAAACCAAAACTTGCATTTGACATGTCCGCGCAAAATGGCGCGAAGGACTCCTGTTTTTTTTTTTGGTTCTCTTCCGATGGATGATGAATGAGGTGATAGGGAAGGCAAAGGGTCTAGCCCATACAGCCAAGTCTGACGTAATATATCTTTCTTTTTTATGAGCTAATGAGGTCATCATCAAATTCCAGATGCTGCAGAATTTGATGCTTTTCTTGGAGTCACTCGCGGAACCATCCTCTGCTCAAACACGTCGGGTAAAATATGGGAGTTGACAGCGCGGGAAAACCGCAAAAAATAAACTGCAACTTGTGCCCCATATTTAAAGTCCAATTTATCGTTTTCCATAATTATTCACATTGTAGCACATTATTAAACAAAACAACACCACTGACTGTCATAATAAGATTGTCAAAATAATCTGTCAATGTCGTAATATATTTGGAAACTTTATTAATAATGTTATCAATACTAGGAAGAGGGTAAGCATCAAGTTCTGTGAATCTATTTATGGTAAGTGAGTAGTCTATTACCATACGTTTCTTGTGGTTACTATTTTTGGTTACTAATACTTGAGCTCTCCACGAAGAGTTGCTAGGTTTTATAATATTATCATTTAGTAGTTTAGTAATTTCAGATTGTATAAATTGTTCATCATCTTCAGTATGACGGCGCGATTTAATAGAAATCGGCTTAATGTTAGGTGATAAATTGGAAAATATTGTTACCGGAGGTACTTCAGATAGCATGACATTGCAGATTCGAAGAGGCTCTTCATCTCCGCCGAACTCCATCTCTATACTCGAATGAACCTTGAGAATGTCATGTCCGATGATTATATCGGCACATAGATTATTGACTATAAGTAAATTGACTTGTCTATATATGTGATTCCCAAGCGTGATAGTAGCGGTGCAGGAACCATCGACATAGGATACGTGATTGAGAGAAGCAAGGGAAATGGTTTGCCGACAATACTTTTTCTTGAGATGCATAAGTTGAAAGAGATTATTGTTAATGAAACTGACCGAGCTACCGGTATCGATTAGACTCTAATCATTAGAGCATCGGCTTTGGTGTTATTTATGATGACGGGAACAGTTGCTTTTTGAAGGCTTGAAGGAGAGGCAGCTAACAATCCAGCTGAAATAAACAATAATTAACCGTATTTTGGTTATATCTGTATTTTATTACACTGACCAATAATATCCACAGTAAATTAATTTACAATACAAAAACTTGCACTTGACATGTCCACGCAAAATGGCGCGAAGAACTCCCCTGTTTTTTTTCTTAACAATCAGGCATTGATTACAAGTCGTTCAGCCGTTCAAAATTATAAATTTTACTAATAGTGTTTTTTATTTGTTTTCAGAATAGCAGAGGAATACTTCCTGCAGACGGACGAGGAGAAGGCCAAGGAGTTGCCTGTGGTGATGCCTATGTTCGACCGCGCGAGCTGCTCCATACCGCGCTCGCAGATAGGATTCATAGACTTCATCATCATGGATATGATGGAGGCTTGGGCGGGTAAAATTATTTAATTACTTATTTATACAGATATATTTAATAATAATTGTTTAATTGTATACTGAATTAACGAAGTTGTTTGACATTTTATTTATATATCTAGCTAAAAAGTAAAAAATAATTAAATGTTTATAACATTAAGATATAAAAAAATAACTAAAATATAAAAAAATACCCACTTACAAAACCTAATTTAAATATAAATCGTATCCGCTCGGCGTGGTGGCAAGAACGCTGGCCGCATTTCCTCGCTGAATCGTTGCTGATTCTCTGGGCGAGGAAAGAACTTGTCCCCAGAGCAGATAGACGTGGGGTGATGTTTTTAAAAAATGTTTTAGTGCTTGGACCCCACGGGCCTAAAGTCTCTACAGCAAACGGCACCAACACGTAGTCTTTGATTATAGATACGTATTTGCGCCGCTTGCCATACTCTGCGCTTTCGGCTGCGGCTCCTGCTTTTAGCGCTGTTCCCCTAAGGTGTTGCCACAAGCCAAAATGTCGACACAAGTGGCATCCCACGCTAAGGCCCGTCCCCGCTCCCAGGGGATCAGCGTCATACCATGAGGTCCCTTGCCATCATGGCGGAATAATCCAGTGGGTTCTAAAATAGTTGGAACCTCAATGGTGGCAAGAGCCCGTTTTATGGTTTCATTTAGGGAGCCATGACGTGAAAAGTCAGCGCTTTTTATACAAGAAAGCTCGTGGACTCCAAAGTGGTCTACTTCCATACCACACCGACACTTGTGCTCTTTTTTAATTATATTATTATTAATATTTTATGTTTTTTATGTTTTTTTTTTTTGTTAAATAAATAATGATCTTTGACTAACATATCTTTAATAAATATTGTATTTATTCCAGCCTTTATCGACATGCCTGAACTAGTAGCCCATGCCCGAAATAATCACATCCGTTGGAAGGAATTAGACGAAGCGGGAGTCACAACTATAGCAGACGTCAAACGAGCACAAAGGCAAAACGCTATACAACCACCACCTAATACTACCACAGAAGAAGAATGAATAAAAATAAAATAAATAAGAAGTTAAACATATTTTCTTGTTAGGTTGATGGTCTGGTTACCAAAGCCTGTATAAATTTAAAAAAAAAAACTATTTCGCCGCCATGATTTTTAGTCTATAGCTAGTTTTGTTTTAAAAGCGCAGATGTTTAATTTTGCGTGATAAACTTTGCGTTTTGGTAATTAATTTATTATATCGCTTCGGTTGTAGCGACATTTTGGCTGCGATAATGTATATTTATTGTAATTACTAATTATATTTATAAAAATGTGCCACATTAATACCACCTATCGAATATGTTCATTCATTTAGAAATCTAGCTACCGCATACCTGTGTACACAAATCGATGACCGAATATAGCCTGCGACCGATTACGGCCAACCGCATACTGTTATATAATAGTCGGTGACCGAATTGGTGAAATATTATCCACATTCATTTTAACCGTTTAACGATTTTGAATTCCTCTCGCTCGCACAATCCAATATTTGTTCTAAGTCTTGCTTCAAGCGGTGTTTTTTTTTTTTATAAATATCACCATGGCAAGCTTACAATATTAGTTCTCCTTGAAAGTAAAAATTGGCACTTGACATCATTGCAAATGGCACATACTTTCAACGAGAACAGCTAGGTGGTAGGCGGACTGATGGTGGTAAGTCCAGTCTGCCGGGGCGGGGAAGTATAATAAATAAAAATAAAATAAAATAAACGTTTAGTTTTCATAGTACTTTTTTACATTTTACGAAGGCCCCTAAACTTAGCGTGATTGCCTGTGTCTCAGGGTGCCCCGCTCTTTTTATACGAATTGTGTCAGTGTTGTGTGGAATAATAAATAGATAGATAAATATAATATATTTAGATACATCGACCGTTCGTGCCGATAAGCCCAGTAAAGTGTATCCACGTTTGGTTTCGTCATTCCCAGTCAAAGCGGCATAGTGTTAGGGACTGATGTCCGTCATGAGTGTCTGATTCCAGTTGCTAACATTCATGGATATCGCATCACTTACGTTTAGGTATTTACTTACTGGGAAGTAAATTTTCGGCCATTTTCGAGATATCTTTATCATATATTTGTTTTAGTAACAAGACGCGGTGGTGGCTCGGTTGTAAGAACGCGTTCCTTAAATCCTACAAAGGTCGGTTCAAACCCCCCCCCCCCCCCCCCCCCGGCATATACCAATGAGTAATACACTTTTCTTAAGTACATTTGTCATAGATTTACAACACCACCGTTCCCGTGTGAGGAGATGAGGAGAGCACGTTAAGCCGTCGGTTTCGGTTCCACTAATACCAACTAGTGGAATCGTTAATAAATTGTCATAAACAATTGACATCATATCCTTGCCAAGCCGTCTGGCCAGCGTGGCGAGTGTAGGCCAAATTCTCCAGATATATATTCTGGAAGGCCCATCTCCAGCAGTGGAGGTCTGGGACGCTGTGTTCTAGGGGCTGTAATGATAATGAATATATAAATAGAGGAGAGTCGTTATAAATGTTGTTGCTGTTATTATCTGTCTAAAATTATTACATTTAAATTTATTTAATTTGTGATATTTTTCGAGTTTGGTACACTAGAGACATCGACGAGCTTGCCAAAAAAACGTGGTTTCTGACCACCCCGGAAGGGATATGGTCGTGATGATACTTTACCACTTTTACCAAGTTAATAGACTGCATTTCTCAAAATTACACATTGAATAATATTAAAAAAAAATGTATTGTCCAAGCGAGAGGACGTTAAACACTTTCACTAAAGGTGATTAAAAAAGTTTAAAAAAATACCCAAATGCATTTTTAAATTGTTATATTTGTGCTTTTTGCATGTTTTATGAATGTTTAATCATGAAAAATTGTTATTGTATGGTACGTGTAGTTGAGTAAGATAGTTTATATAAATCACTTTTTAATACGGCGTTTTAAATTATTGACATGGTTTTTAATAAGTCTTGTGTAAAATTCTGAGTAAAATTATAATTCGTGTATGTAGCTAAAATGTTATTTAATTATATAATTATTAATTTATATAATAATAATATTTACTAAATATATCTAAATAGTTTTAAGCTATAAAAATTAAATATGCGACATGAAAAGTGTCGCCATTTTCTGTCGAAAACATAAATATCTAATCCAAATATAATACACCAATCTCTTGTTAATTTTGAAATATAACTATTAAATATGTATTATATCGTACAATAAAGGTCTATGACATAATATTTAATGAGTGCCTATATATTTATTGCACACGTATTTATTATATAACAAAAACAGACTTTGATATTATCTATACTGCGTGAAATTTATTAAAGAGCAAATATATTAATATTATAATCTAGAATAAAAATATTTTTTTATTTTAATTATTCAGTAATAAAATCTTAAGTTACGGTGCAGAGAAGTTTTCCTAAAAATATCGCAACTCATACTGACCCTAATCAAGTAGGTAGCGAAAGGTTGACGATCGCGCGAACGTTGACTTACGTAATTCTTTCTCTTTCTATTTCGTCTCTCGACTGTGGGCGAGATCAATTTTAATAATAACACTCGCCAGTCTTTAGGTATTTACCGCGATTTTCAGACGCAGCCTTATTCACCATGCAGTAGTGTTTTGTTTTTCAGATAATGATTTTTATCTTTAAAAAAAAAAGTGTCATTTTTTAGTTCAAATAGAGGTTCTACCAATGACACCTGAAGCCTAAAATTTTTTTGCTCTTTAGACAATTAAACGCAGTATATTTGATAATTTAAAGTTATATTACAAAAAATACTTATTAAATACGATATAAAAAACCTTATTTTACATATTTTAATAGATATAATTGGGAATAAGGTTTGGATTGCGTTAATAATTTTGGATTTTTTGGAGAAATTAAAAATAGGCTAACAACTTTATAAAATATATATATACTATTCATATCTATTAACTGTAACTAATAAAAAGGTGCTTGTCTTCGGATAACAGGGCAGAATAATAACTGCTAAATTTAACATCCGAAATGCGTTTATTCCGCTATATAATATTGGACGGGCGAATTTCGATCGTATTTCGAGAAAATCTAGCACAACACCTTTTTCATATATTGTATCTTTCGTATTTATATTTAATTATATTACTAAATAAATATATATATACATATATAGGTTTTATCGTAGTTTTCTGATGATTATATTGATGTAACACGCTTATATATTCCACAAGTGTGGTAAAATTTGGGTCTTTATTGAAAATGTTTCAAAGTCTGAATTGGCATTATCCGCCTAAACGGCAAAGTCCGACAATACGCTTATTTTCAGTGGTTGGCACAGAACTAAGAATAAACTAGACGTGTAATGCTAGCCATATATGTAAATAAAAATAATAATGAATGACGTCATTGATAAAAGAAATGACATTGCAAAAAATACGTTACAATTTTAGATATTCAAAAAAGAAAGACAAACTATCAAAATAAATAAACTATAAATATTCACACATTATTTGTTGATGCTGGCTAGTGTTGCCCAATCTTAGTATTACCCTATTCAAGACCCGTAAGACGTTCCTTCGTTCCTAAGTAACCTACGCACGCTTAAAGGTGTTCCGAGACGCGCTTAAACTGTTTTGCCAAAGCTATGTGACGTCACAAATGATATCATTTCTCGCGCTTAGACTTCTCACGATATCGAGGTTGATCGCTCTGAGCGCTGTCAGTTGTTTGTCATTATGTCGCGCGCCATTTTCAAGTTAATATTAGGTTTTCTTTTAAATTATTTAATATTGTAATTCGTTTATACTATTTCTGCTCTGAGCGCGATTCGGAATGAGGGTGTTATCTCAACGACTCCTTCACTTAAAATTTCCTTCCAGCTGTCAGACGAAAATGAAGTTTCTATAAAAGTTACGACTAAAGTTAAAAATAGAGCCGAACCGACTGTTTTATTTTAAAGGTCAGCCGTAACCTGGTACATTGACATCATATTCTCGCCAAGCCGTCTGGCCAGCTTAGCGAGTATAGGTCAAATTCTCCAGATATAGGTTCTGGAAGGCTCATCTCCAGCAGTGGAGGTCTAGAACGCTGTGTTCTAGAGGCTGTAATGAAGTAATAAATTTAGACGATTAAACATAAAAATGGCGTCGAATGTACCAGCTTACGGCTGACCTTCAAAAAAAATGAAACAATCGGCTCTATTTTCAACTTTAATCGTAACAGTTACAGACTTCATTTTCGTTTGACAACTGGAAGGGAATTTTGAGTGGAGTAGTCGTTGCGGAAATGTCTTAGAATATGGGTGTTAGAGAGCAAGCAAATATGTCCACGTCCATATATATTTATTCAAAGTGCTTAGTCGTTTTTAATGACCGTGATTTGGTGCACTAATCAAAGCTGTAACTAAAGGCAAATCAATAAAAATGCTTGGTTTATTTCAAGACGTGAATTAATATATTTATTCTATACATTTTTTGAACACATACAAACGAAAGTTTTCAACCAATGCGTTCTTCCAGTGCTGACGTACGGAGCAGAAACGTGGACACTGACAGTGGGTCTGGTCGACAAGTTTAAGGTCGCTCAACGAGCTATGGAGAGAGCTATGCTCGGTATTTCTCTGATGGATAGAGTCCGAAACGTAGAAATCCGTCAGAAAACTAAAGTTACCGATTCAAAATTTGTAAGTTGAAGTGGCAATGGGCCGGACACGTCTGTCGCAGAACCGATGACTGATGGAGTAAACGAGTTCTGGAATGGAGACCATGTACAGGAAAACGCAGAGTGGGAAGACCCCCCGCCAGATGGACGGATTACCTGATAAAGGTCGCTGGCGGGGGCTGGATAAGGTTGGCAAAAGATCGTGTGAAATGGCGAGGCTTGGGGGAGGCCTACATCCAGTTAAGTAGTGGAGAGACATAGGCTGATAATGATGATGATACATTTTTTTATTTTTAGCTATTCTGTCGTTATGTATTTGGCAGTTGGTAATTTTATAAAAAACAAGCTGACCCGGCGAACTTCGTACCGCCTGACAGTCAATGAATGTACCCTCGGTCGGTATGCCACACAAATCAGCGCTGATGCGCGCCACCTATCGGACAACAGTAGTACTATGTCGGAAAACTTCGCCTTTGTAGTTTGCTAAGTTTGCAAAAAATGCATAGGGAACAAAAATACACATTGATTTTTATATATATAGATGTTTATCCCTTTTTTCATAGGTCGTCCGATCAAACATATTGCTTTTTCGAACTATTAAAAATATAAAATATTTATATTGTTGTCTGATGTTTTGAGCGAACTAAACCGACTTTATTTAAACCGGCTCGCACAAATATATATCTAAAATGTCAGTAATTTTGCGAAGCAAATGCTATTTTTGTTAGGAGGCCAACACCTCGTTACAAATTCCCGTCTTCCCCCGGAAGGGGGGGGGGGGGGGGTCTGAGATGACTAGTTACGGTAAGTAGGATTCTATCATAAAAAAAAATGCGATCCAAAGATATGCGGGATTTAATACCTATATAGTATACGTAGGTTCTATTACCTTGTTTGACTTGAAAGCACAGTAACGCGTTCAACGCAATTTTATAGACATTTGCTTATATTGTATAAAAACCAGAGTAACTTACAGTGACAAGTTGAATAAAGGCCCGTGTGCAGAATAACATCAAGGCGACATATACGAGTGGCTTTAGTTCCGCAGCGACCATGATGGCTAGAAAATAAATCTTGAGCGTGTATGGCCGGTTTAAAATATATATATATATATATTATAAGAACTGTTTGTAAGTAAGTGTTTAATAGTTATATATACACTGTATTTTATATTTATGTTACTATTAAAGCCCGAACTATGGTGAATCTTAAGGTTTTCTAGGTTATTATAACGTACATGAGTCGAATATGGTCACGTTAAGGTTTGGTCTCATCTCTTTATGACTTAGGAATTAATATTATTAATTTTCTGTTAGGTATATTATCTACCTGTCGTCGTACAAATACTCCACAAATAAAAATCTTTTTTTTTTAAATGGCGCCCGAATTGGATCTGCTGTTGTTCTTAAAAGTACCGTGTCCCTTTCGGGGTGGTCAGAAGCCATAAGCGATAAATAAGTGGATTCACATTAAGCCAACCTTACTATAGGCCAATCATGACAAGTGGCAAGCTCGTCGATGTCTCCAGTGTAGCGTTGCAATGACGCCAGACCAGAAATATCACAAATAAATAAAATATTAATTAAATGTATTTATTTACAATAATAAATATTTCTGTGTCCCGACCAGGAATCGAACCCGGTACCTCCGAGTCTACATCCACGGACTTAACCGCTAGACCACGGAAGCAGTTGTTACTGTCTTCAGATATCTCCGCCAGCCGTTTGAACAACTCTTTGTCAACTTAAAGCTTAAAAAACTAAAAAAAAAAAAAATACATGCCTAAATATAGTTTAGTGATATTCAGTGGGTACTTTAAACCAAATGATGTTCAAATCACATTTTGGACTTTATCCACTTCATGTGGACAAACTCAACATGGGTTATATAGAAAATCTTAGGAGTCACCATGTTTCGAGCTTTTACAGTAACACTTATACACAATTATATCGTCTAAAATGGCGCTGGTATTTAATATTAATCTTGTATTCGTGTATTAAATGTGTACGCTTTCTTGTGCTCAATGTGAGTTACGGTCTAAGTAGAAACTTATTAAGGGAAGGTAATTTTGATCTTTCACTTAAGTGACTTCGCATGTAAATGATATGTTACAGTTTCAATATGTTAAAGTCAAAGTCAAAATATCTTTAGTCACGTAAACTTTAAGGCATTTATGAAACGTCATAATTCAATTATGTTGAATGATTCCACTTCTACTAGTGGAAGACTAAGCTAAGAGTAAGGTGTTAGCAGAAGACCAGCAGCTCAGCAGATTCCAGTACCTGTTAATGTTTAATCTGACCTAGAAAGGAAATCTCAGCTATATCAGATTTGCATAATAAAACATATAGAACTACACCACAACGATCAAATAATAACCTTTTAAATTTAGCTATGAGTCCCTATGAGATTACAATACCTGCTATAGCGGTACCCTACCAGGCACGTTAGAATTAAGATAGACAACTGTGCAACCCGAAATCCGACAAAACGCGTATGAAGCAACGCCCTATTAATAATATTATGCTAATAGATACCATGTATAAGCCTTTAGATATAGAACCTAATTTGTCACCTTTTGTCTGTTAAGAAGCGGTTGACATCATATTTTTCATTCATTAATTACAGCCCGTAGAACACTCCCAAACCTCCACTGTTAGAGATAAGCCTTCCAGAACATATATCTGGAGTTTTTATAATTTTAACGGGTCTTTACGCCATTTACCTTAGAGACATATTTCTCCCGACTTGTCGTGATTTCTAAAAACTTTTAAAAGTGATAAGGGGGTAGGTTTACATCTACCGCCCAGTATGTACGAGACTACATCGCATAGCTCCAGTCGACCCGTGACCACGGCCAATGCAACTTGGCTGAAACGTCGGGAGAAATATGTCTCTAAGGTAAATAGCGTAAAGTTACTACAACCCGTTAAAATTATAAAAACTATTATGAATGTGCGCGAAAGTTTAAAGAGTTATATATATCTCTAGAATTGGCATATATAAATTCTTATATACATACATACATATATAGAATAGATAAATTCTAAATGGCACAAAAAACAAAAGCATTCAAATGAACATAGGCGAGCTTAAGCATTTTCTAACAGCTAAACTTTGGGAGAGTGAGAATGACACTTTTTGATTATATAAATTGTCTTTTTTATAACAAGCTAAGTTTAGTCAATATAATTGCGTGAATAACATGGTATTTGATTAGACTTTAAATATTTATCCATTTACAGTCCATTATTGCCCACAATAACCATTTACATTGGACCACATGGAACAATTTTTGGCATTGTCCTTTGTATGGGTAACTAGCCACTTAAGTGAACGAAATCGTGTAGAATTACCGACCCTTAAGTCTTTTGTATATTATTTCCATTATAACAGAAATGTATTAGATAAACCTACGATCAAGGATTCCACCACAAATTTGTAATTCGACATAACAAATTAAATTGATCAAAAAATTTGTTACCAAAAAATAGGCTGATGGTTGGTGTTACCAGGGCCTTATTAAATAAAAAAAAGTGTTCCTAGTTATCTATACTAAATTATTATTCAACAAATAATACATACATACATATCTTCACGCCAGATCGCTTGCGGGGTAGGCAGAGACAATTGAGCGCCACTTGACACGATCACGACATACCTCTTTCGCTTAGTTGACATTCATCACCCTCTTCAATGCACTTCAGCCAGTGTTTTATTTATTTCATCGTGATGTGAGTCTTGGTCTGCCAGGGCCTCTTTTACCCACAACTTTCGCATTTATCTGGTTCGTCAATCTTTCTTCGCTCATCCTTTTAACATGCCCGAACCATCGTAGCATGCCTTTCCTTATTTTTGTCCCTATGCTTTCTTTTATACCTACCCTTAAAATAATACTATACGTAAATACGAAATAGGATTTTTTTTATTTTATATTTTAGCTTAGCAGAAGAATAGGGTCTTGGAGTTGCGACCTACTGTTTTCCAAAGGAATTTAATCTTTATATTGCGCAACAAGATATCTATCGCTATCCGTCATTCTTCTGCTCTCCCTATCCAACCAAATTCTATATGTTTCCGTTAAAGCCGTCTTTAAAGCTCATTCCATAATGTCAATTTGAAATAAAACGGACGTGTCAAAACATAGGTATTTATTACCTAGCATAATAAAGTAAAGTATCATCACGACCGTTTCCCTTTCAGGGTGGTCAGAAACCACGCTTATACATAAGCGGATTCACATTAAGCCAACTTTACTATAGGTCAATCATGACAAGTGGCAAGCTCGTCGATGTCTCCAGCGTACCAAACTCTGGAAATATCACAAATAAATTAAATAAAAATTAAATGTATTTATTTACATTAATAAATATTTTTGTGTCCCGACCAGGAATCGAACCCGGTACCTCCGAATATAAATCGGACTTAACCGCTAGACCACGGAGGCAGTCCACCTAGCATAATGGAGCGTCTTATAACCCAAAATGGATGGAATTGGAGAAAAATGATGGCGGTTAAAATGTGAAAATAATGTTTATAAACCAAATGTAAATGCGATAGATAGCATTAAAGTAAATGTACTCAAAAAATATTTTAAAAAAAAATGACATCCGAGACCAAAGGATGGTTTGCGCGTACAGATTGTTTTTTATATAATCAATAAATTGTAGAAGCAACCGGAAAATTCTTATTTTTGTGTAGAGATGCTATAAAAAATGTCATCCGTTTCTGCTGGACGGTTGTTAAGTAATTGGTTATCGGTTTATTATCTTTACTTGCGTTATTCAAAAACTGATGACGTTTTTTATACATGTTTTCAGATGGTCCACGTATTAATGTCTTTTTATATAACATTTAACCCCATTTTTCAAAACCTTTTAATATATTTATTATATATATAATGGAATCCCTTAACTAAATATATATCACGCTATTAAAGTTGATATTCGCACGTCCGCTGTCAAGGTCGAGCGCTTATAGAGTTGAGATTTGATTTTTTTTTTTTGGTTTATTCTCCCGATGGATGATGAATGAGATGATAGGGAAGGCAAAGGGTCTAGCCCATACAGCCACTTGTTCATGAGTTAATGAGGTCATCATCAAATTCCAGATGCTGCAGAATTTGATGCTTTTCTTAGAGTCACTCGCGGAACCATCCACTGCTCAAACACGTCGGGTAAAATATGGGAGTTGACAGCGCGGGAAAACCGCAAAAAATAAACTGCAACTTGTGCCCCATATTTAAAGTCCAATTTATCATTTTCCATAATTATTCACATTGTAGCACATTATTAAACAAAACAACACCATTTTTGACCAATAATATCCACAGTAAATTAATTTACAAAACAAAAACTTGCACTGACATGTCCACGCAAAATGGCGCGAAGAACTCTCCAGTTGAGAATTGAATGAGGCGGAGTTATCGTCTAAGATCGATTACGTCTGTCATAAATGTCAAAAGCTAGGCGGAATGCTCAAGACTTTGACTTCAAGGCCTATTTATTTAACCCGTCTTTCCCTAACTTTGACACTGGCAAATTGTAACAAATGCCATATTATAAAAAAAAAAAAAAAGACTGATATTTCTGACAGACGTAATAATTATGCACTCCACCTCACCCGGCCGATCTGTTTCCAAATTGCTTTAGAAACTTAAATATCAAGAGTCATCCGGTTGAAATGGGGTGTATCAGGCAAAGCTTTTTTATAGATGTCGCTAGCAGCACTGGTACCTTGTTTACACCTATGTCTGTCATTTTTTAAATGTTAATGTAGTTTTTTATTTTTATAACAGAAATATGAATTTTAACTTAACGTTACCTATCTTAAAATACGAATTAAGAAAGCAAACACCGTCTTTAAAAAGAAAAAAGGTTTAATTAATAGAACGGCAATTTTGAGATCACCATATCTTTGATTTCGCTTGGAAATCTATATTTGTACACTTAAAAGCTGCTCACTTCGGTAATATATCCAGAAAATAATACATTTCGTAATAAAAATATAAGTTTTCTATGCAACTAACAGTTCTATTAGGTACCATCTATCATGCGCCATCTATCGTGATAAAAAGTTAGTGATACACCCCATTACGAACCATTGCTAACTATAGGGGTTTAGAAAGATAGTTTAGTATAGAAAACTTACACAAACTATCTACACATGTGTGTGAATGCTATAGTCTACGATGCTTATAAAACTAAATTTTAACGTTTGTATGCGTAAACAGTCTACAAACAGACCTATTTGAGGCATTCGCATTTTATACGGCATCATATAATTACAGTTTGAGTGTTTCTACTGTAAAAATACCTTCCACGTTTTGGTCTATAAATCCAAGTCCAAACATAATTTTTTTTTACTAATATTTTAATATAATCGTCCCCTAATGTACCTATTACTATAAATATCCCGTTTAAATTGTATTCCAATGTCTTCTGCTCAATTTTCTTTAGAAGTTTTTTTTTTAAATTGGTGTTTACTATTTATTGTAAATGACGATGGGAGATTATGTGTGAACCCCGTCCCGACCTTCAACAGATTTAAAACAATTCATTCGAGGCTTCTAGAATTCCAAAGTAAATTAATTTAAATTAAAATCAACCTAAATAATTAAATTAAAAATAAACTAAACTATAAATAAAAAATGTTCTCTAGAGACGTCCCATCCGAGATAGTCCCAAGGAGACTGGCAACATTTCCCCTCTGCGAGGCAGAAAATACGTTAGCAGAAATAATTGCCAGCCTTGCTGTCTCCAGACTTTTCCGTCAGCCGCTTTGAAGCTTCTTCTTCTATTTACCATGGCGAATGTCTTTAAATATATGGGGTACACCCGGAAAGTGTGCATAACTTTTTTGTACTGATAATAATGAAAACACTCATACAAAGTGTATATATATCAGACATATAAAAAATGCATAATTAAAAATACATTGTTCGTTAAACTCAATTTGAAAAAAAAAATTTGGAGTATCAGAGAATAAATTATTTCTGCCAACGTATTAGCCTCGCTATACAGAGGGGAAATGTTGCCAGTCTCCTTGGGACTATCTCGGATGGGACATCTTCAGAGGACATTTTTTATTTATAGTTTAGTTTATTTTTAATTTTATTATTTAGGTGGCTTTTAATTTATATTTAATTTATATTAATTAACTTCATTGCCTGAAAGAGAATAAATATAGTTATGTAGTCAATAGTTATATTGTTAACAGTTTTAGTGGATAATGTATTTTTATCGGGAAAATTTGGGATCTCAGTCGGAATACGACAGCACCCAAAGTGTCAATCAAATATTGTATTAAATAAGTGACATTTTCATATCCATTAATATGGAACTTTATTATTTAGTGTCAAATGGTACTGAAGCTAATTGAGAGAGCACGATAAATTATTTTCCGATAAATTACGATGGAAAACATTATGCACTACATCTGTTCATCTTTATTGCTCAGTAAAAATGTTGACTCCATGGACCAATAGTTAAGTCCCTGGATTTGGGACGAAGGTACTGGGTTCGCGATTGCTGGTCGGATTCCAGATATTTCTCGAGCTTGGTCCGCTAGCTACATCGAGCTTGCCACTTGATATGATTGGCCTATTGTAAAGTTGGCTAAATGTGAATCAGCTTCTTCGCGGTTTACGACCACACTGGAAAGTATACGGTCGTTATTTATTTATTTATTTAGAAGAAATGACAGACATTAATTAAGGTTGATAGTACACAGTATAAATATGATTAAATTAAATAAGCTTAACCTAATTCCATTTACATTTCTTACTAAGATCTAATACAGAAAAATATAGAATAAATTATTAAAAAAAAAAAAAAGAACGGAAGAATAACATAGAGTAAAAGGAAGAAAGGAATATAATTATTGGCAAAAATGTAAACATTACGGTGTGATGAGGTTTACCCGCTTAATTAGATACACGCACATCGGATTACTCGAATTAAAAAAAAAAAAAAAAAAATTTTTTCTATTGCTCTCAGCGATTGCGTCAATCAGGCAAGATTTAAAAACTACGATGCGGGGACGTAAAATAAATACCTTGACCTTGTTCTATTCTAAATAATTGATTTGCTCAACCAACTCGGGACAGTTATATCTGCCCAAACATATACTTCGTTATGATGCGATACTTTTCTTTTAATATGTAATAATTGAATACTGGCAAAATAAGTAATGAAATACCACAAAATCCGGGACAACCTTACATATTTTAAAAGTGCAAAAAATATATATTGCACCTACGTTTCGAATGACATGTGTCTTAAATCTGTTGGAGGGTGGGAACGTTTCATCCCATTGTCCTTAAATTATTGAACAAAATTTTCCGAATATTGATTGTTTGATTGAAGGGATCAGTTTCAGAAGTCACTTATATACTTCTTTTTTTTTTCATATAAAGACTTTAAGCCAAATGAGAGTGACAATTTTTCTTAGAGAAATGGGCCCAATAAAATGTTCTCGTGTCATAATGATTTATTTTTTATTTGATAGTTTTCATAATCTGTAATTAATTTTATTTATTTTACCCTAATTGACAAAAACTTTTTTTACGTTAATAATTACATAGTTTCGATCCCGCCGATTTGAAATCCAGTGTTTTATCTATAATAAAGTACCTGGTCATAATAAAGAACCTAATCGTATAAATAGTGCTTTGTAACTATTTCATACAAAATTTTTAACCAATTGACTATTTAATTAAATTATATTTTAATGATGGTGTAAAAGAGATTATGTAATTAAATTTAAAAAAACACAATTAATCGTTATGATTATTGAATTGGATTTAGTTGTGGCACGCTGCAAAAAAGTTGGGGCCTGGTTTTGGGCAATTTTTTTTTTTTTTTTAAGTACAATTTTTATAATTATGATTAACCCTTTCAGGACCAAAAGAGTATGAAAACTCATTTATTTATGTTAGTCATGTAAAATGAGTCATGGGGTATCAAATGTGCAATGTATTTCTATCGGGAAAACTCCGGTCTCAATCCGAATACGACGGCACCCGAAGTGTCAATCAATTATTGTATTAAATAAGTGACATTGTCATTTCCATTAATATGGTACTATATTATTTAGTCAATTGTCAAAATGAAAAATGTTATTGTACTTACTGTATTTATTGTACTAAAGCTAATGGGGTGTATCAGGCAAAGGTTGTTGTAGATGTCGCTATCGGCAATGGTACCTTGTTTACACCTATGACGCATTTTTGTTACACAACGTTAAAAGACGAATTAAGAACACCGTCTTTAAAAAGAAAAAAAAGGTTCAATTACCAGTACAGCAATTTTGAGATCACCATATCTTTGATTTCGCTTGGAAATCTCGATGTGTACACTTAAAAGCTGCTCACTTCGGCATAATATCCAGAACATAAGAAATTTCTTAATAAAATTTAAAGTTTTCTATGCAACTGACAGTTCAGACAGACAGTGGGGTCGTCTAGGCCCGGATGCCTAATGGTCGTGGGTTGGGGATGGGGACAGTCCCCCGTTTTCCCCGGCAGGATCTCAGCGGGTAACCACCCGTCGGTAATTCATGCACGTTTAGTGCTGGGCGCCGTTACTAGTATAACAGCGCCCGTGTGGCTCACGAACCCAGGGGGCTAAGTTCGACTGCTTCAGCTCTCCTCCAGGAGTACTTCTCTAGGAAGACGGAGCGATGTTCTGGAGATGCTTGAAGTGTCCGTTGTCGGCCCGAGAGAACATACGTCTAGTCAGGCCAACGACAAACTCCAATAGTAGGCATCTAAATTTCTCGAGTTAAGACGGAATTACGCACGAACCATGGCGCTCGGGAAACCACTCTGAGCGATAGGTTCTGCTGACTTTGGATCTTGTCCTTGTTGGTCTTGGCCAGAAGGTGGTGCCAGGCTGGCGCAGCATAGGTGAGAAACTGACAGTTATATTAGGTACCATCTATCATGCGCCATCTACCGTGATAAAAAGTTAGTGATACACCCCATTGAGAGAGCACGATAAATTCAATAGCGCGTCATTTATTACCCTATGATAAATACGAACGAATATTTTTTATCGGAAAGATAGAGAAACCATGGTAAACCAATATTCACTAAATCTGTACACTATACACTAAACTATAATTTGTTAAATTAAAAGTTTTTCAATTCACTCTGAAACTGGTCCCATCAAATGCCTGAATTTAAATAAAATATAATAATATTTATTATTTTAAATATGTATATCCAATCCGCATATCTTAATAATAAGAATTTTAACTGATTGACCGTTTTAGTTTAGTATGTAAGATCGAGAGGCTGGCCCTCTACAATTTAAGTATTTGAAAAATGTGTTTTTAAAATATTATTGTTGTGAATTATGTATATGATTGCTTTCTTCTCCACTAATTTCACCTTATAATATAACTGGTATTATACAAAAAAAAAACTACACATATGGTATTCACCCCCTCTCTACGCATACCTATAAATTTGAGGACTCATCCATCTATCAGACGATAAAGATTTGGACTCATACATCTAATAGACGATAAAGATGTGGACTCATACATCTGTTGGACGATAAAGATGTGGACTAATACATCTGTCGGACGATAAAGATGTGGACTCATACATCTGTCGGACAATAAATTTAGGCACTCATACATCTGTCGGACGATAAACATACACACCCACAAACCGTATTCACCGTCCCTAGCGTACGTATAAATTTGGGGACTTATACATTTGTCGGACGATAAAGATAAGGACTCATACATCTGTTGGACGATAAAGATGTGGTCTCTACATCTGTCGAACGATAAATTTGGGGATTCATACATCTGTCGGACAAAAACATGAAGACTTATACATCTTTTTGACGATAAACATGTGGACTCATATGTCGGACAATAAATATCTCAAATTCGCGTACCGCTTACCATCAGGTGGACACGATGTAACATGTCGTCGACATTCCCAGTTTCCTTCTGCAGAATCACAGCAGGCAATTGAACTTGTTAGCTCCATCTAGCATGCACAAACTATAATGTTAAAAAATCGTACATTTGTGCTGCCAAAATGTTATAGATATAGTTCATAATGTACGAGTATTTCCACCGGGAAAATTCGGGTCTCGAATCGGAATACGATGGCAAACTAAGTGTCAATCAATTATTGTATTAAATGAGTGACATTTTCATATCGATTAATATGGAACTTTATTATTTAGAGTCTAATTTAAAAAATCATTATGCACTACATCTATTCCGTCTCACCTCGTGGCGCTGGCTAAAAGCTGGCTTCATATTCTCGATTCGATAACGTAAGGATCATAATCCTTGAGGGGTTTAGGTTCGACTTCAACTCTCCTCCAGAAGCACTTCTCTACTGTTCTCTACTCTATCTAGTGGTCTCCTGTTGGGGGGCCGTGCGCAAGTCACAGCGATATTCTGAAGATGGTTGTGTCGTCCCGATAGAACATATGTCAGATCAATATGTCTTTCAAATAAAAGAAATTTCATTTTTTTTTATATTTCAAGATTTAAAGAACATTTGTTTCGTATAAAACCAGTTAATATTATTTAAAGGTGCAATCTTCCACAAGTATAGCGGTCGGTTGCAGACAGAATGATTAAAATAATCTATGATTAAAGCTTGTCACTTTGGTTATTTCAGCCAATAATGTATATATACATAAACTTGTTAAAAGATAATCTAGCTTTCTGCAACCGGCCGTAACTATACTTTTATAAACATTTCTTGTTTGTAAGTTCTGCGTATGACACAACTTATTATATGAATTCTAATGCAATTGACTGGACTTGCCAAAAGGGCTGTATGGGTCGTTATTCCCTTGCCTACTCAATAAAACAAAAGTTACCGCCAAAATTTTATAAACACAAAAAAAAATTTGGAAATGCGGCTATTTGGGTGAAGAAATGACACTAAGGAAGGATAATTTCATTCATTACAGCCCCTAGAACACAGCATCGTAGACCTCCCATGTTGGAGATGGGTCTTTAAGAACATATGTATTGGCCTACACTCGCCACGCTCTGGCCAGACGGGTTGGCGAGGATCTCATGTCTCTTTTTTATTACAATTTATTGACGAAGTGGTGTGTTGTAAATCTATGACAAATGAACTTAAGAAAAGTGTATTTCTCATTGGTACATGACGGTGTTAAAACCCACCTCAACCGAGCCACCACCGCACCTTACGTACATTTGTCATAAATTTACAACACCGTTCCCGTGCCTCGGAGAATTAAGTCCCGGTTCCACTAATACCAACTTGTGATATCGTTAATAAATTGTCATTAAAAAAAATAATCGGACTCGCCAACCCGTCTGGCCAGCCGTGGCGAGTGTAGGCCTAATTCTCCAGATATATGTTCTGGAAGGCCCATCTCCAACAGTAGAGGTCTAGGACGCTGTCTGTAATGATAATGTAATGATGACTCTTTAATTTACCCGATACTTGATTACACCACGTTGCATTTCAATTGCATTAGAATTTATTATTAAAACTAATTTTAAAAGTTAACATTTTACTAAAACCTACTTTTCCATAAATATGTTAAAATAATACGAATGAAAAATTGTTAAGTGTTGTAAATAAAAAACATAATTCCAAAACGTCTTGTATTTATTTAAAACCCACGCCATAATCAAAATGGCGATTACTACCTACTTACAGATAATTTTATTTGAAGTTAATTAATATATGTACATATAATATAAATTAAAAGCTACCTACATGATAAAATTAAAAATAAACTAAACTATCCGACTTATGCTTTATAAAGCACAAATAAGATCATGCGTGGAATATTGTTCTCACCTCTGGGATGGTTCCGCTAAGTACCTTACAGATGCTCTCAATGTCCTACAGAGGCGGGCTATTCGAATAGTGGACGATACTAGTGTCTAAAACTCTCGAATCGCTGCCGAGATGTGGCTTCCCTGAGCGTGTTCTACAAGCTATACTACGGTGAATGTTCTGAAGAGCTCCACAACCTTATCTCTTCTTCTCTATTCCGCAACCGAACCACTCGCACAGGCCAAAATATGCATCCACATACCATCTTACATCGTCACGTTCGACTTGTGCTTTTTTTTTTACTTTAATTTGCCTTGAAAGTTTGAGTAGCGTTTTCATTTGTGGCGGCACATAGAACGGTAAATTCATCACAAGGGTCCCGGATTTGATGACGATGTGGTGGGGGTACCATACGGGACCGACCCACTATTATGTGGGCTAAGTTGAACGACCTGGGAAGTAGTGGGGATACCACACTGGTCTGACCTACTACTTCCCAATCCTAGTTTAATAGTAAGATATATTTATTCGAAGTAGATACAAAAATATTAAAATAAAATAGATTTTTAAACTAAACTTCGGGAAACTCCGGCACATCCTCTCATCGTCTATACCATAATGTTTGACGACGAAGGTCTTTAACCAGTGCGTCCTCCCGGTAATGTCGTACGGAGCAGAGACGTGGACACTAACAGTGGGTCTGGTCCATAAATTCAAGGTCGCTCAGCGAGCCATGGAGAGAGCTATGCTTGGTGTATCTCTGATGGATAGAATTCGAAACGTTGATATTCGTCAGAGAACGAAAGTTACTGACATAGCTTTTAAAATTAGCAAGCTGAAGTGGCTATGGGCCGGACACATCTGCCGCAGAACCGACGATCGATGGGGCAAACGGGTTCTAGAGTGGAGACCACGTACGGGAAGACGCAGAGTGGGACGACCCCCCGCCAGATGGACAGATGACCTAAAGAAGGTCGCTGGTGGGGGTTGGATGAGGGTAGCGAAAGATCGCGTTAAGTGGCGAGCCTTAGGGGAGGCCTACATCCAGCAGTGGAGAGATACAGGCTGATGATGAAAAAACTATTTATAAATAAAACTAAACTAAAAATACCTATTCTACAAAATAAACTAAGGGCTTACCACCAGGGAGGGTACCTAAAACGCTCGCCGCATTTCCTCGTTGAATTATAATCGACATATTCTGTTTTAGGTAATTATGGCATTTGGGATCGCCACACTCTTGGAAAATTCGTCTACCCAGCTCTTTTATGAATTTGTGGGTATCAAGAGAATATACCACCATTGTTTCAACCCCAAATGCCACAAAGTTATAATTATGTTTTTGACATTAAATATTTATTAACTACCGAATAAGCAGTTTTACTCTTGAGAACTCCCAAACTGGTGACCCTTGTGGTGTAGGTACCGTTCGCCGCCACAAATTGAATTTAAGCAAAATTCATTAAAAAAACGCACTTTGCTTTGCTTTCAAATCGAACACGATCTTTGTATTATTAAGTGACGTCACTCACGCAGACTAATGTGTTTAAGGTAACGTTCTAAAAATGTGTTGACTTTGGACTTGATAAATAAAACTTCATTAGTAAAATATTACATTTTATTATAAACAATAATTAAAAAACATATCCTAACATACAATGGGGTGTATCACTAACTTTTTATCACGATAGATGGCGCATGATAGATAGGTACCTAATATAACTGTAAGTTGCATAGAAATCTTGTATTTTTATTACGAAATTTATTATTTTTTGGATATTATGCCGAAATCGAGATTTCCAAGTGAAATCAAAAATATGGTGATCTCAAAATTTCGCTTTTTTTAATTCGTCTTCTAAGGTAGGAAACGTCAAGTTAAAATATTATTTTTTTGTTATAAAAATAAAAAACAACAAAAACATTTTAACAAATGATGCGTCATAGGTGTAAACAAGGAACCATTGCCGCTAGCGACATCTGCAAAAAGCTTTGCCTGATACACCCCATACCAACACGAATTATAATATATATATAAAATAAATGCAAATTACTATAACTTCCCCTTAATCCTGACGGAAGTGGAACAATTGTTTTTATCGCTTTTGTATCTCCTCGCTCGCACAATCCAATATTTTAAAGATTTTTCAAGTCTGACTGTACTTTTGAGCAAGCCTTGGAAATAAAGTTACGGCCATTGTGAGCAATATTAAAAAAAAAAAAAAAAAAAAACATTTTTTAAACCAGCCTTTTGTCGCAAGCCCGAGACACTATTCTTCTCATCTCTTACCCACACACTTCTTCATATACCTAAATTGATAATTCGTAATTTCCCCTAGAACAGTTCTAGACCTCCCCTGTTGGAGATGAGCCTTCCAGAACATATATCTGGAGAATTTGGCCTTCACTCGCCACGCTGGTTGACGAGAATCTGATTCAAGATTCTTTCAATTTATTAACTATTCTACACGTTGGTAATAGTGGATCCGGGACCCACGGCTTAATGTGCCCTCCACACACGGGAACAGTGGTGTTGTAAATCTATGACAAATGTACGTAGGAAAAGTGTATTTCTCATTGGTACATACCGGGTGGATTTGTAGGATATTATTATGTGTGTGTATGTGTTAAATAGGTTGTATTTAGTACATCTGTGTCCGTGACGAACTATGGCCTATCTATAGGTTGTAGCGGACGCCGAGCTGATCGCCTTTTTGTCGCTATACATGTACTGGTAGGCTAAGTATTTTGCGCATAATCTTTTTACTATTTTTTTATTATGGCTTGGCGACAAATAGATATATTTCTTTCTTTACAACCGATCCACCACCTCTATTTTACTAAAAGAAATTAATTTCAACATTACTCAAAAATACACCAAGCTTTGAGAAAACTTTAAAAATATTAGAATTGTGCCAAAAGCGTAAACCCATTTAAAAGTACATTTATTAAAATAAAACGAAGTTTTAATTGTAGACAACAATAATATATGACAATTAAAGTAAGCGTCTATATGACAGTCCATTGCTGGTTATGGTCGGGTTTGACGTCCAAATTGTGTTGGTTCACAAATAAGTAAAAAAAAATATACCGCGTGTGATTGTCAAAAGAGCAAATATTTTTTTAAGTTTCAGGTATCATGGGTAAAACCTGTATTTAAAATAAAATATATATTATATAATGGTGGGGACACAAAAATATTTATAAATATTTATTTATGAATTAATATTTAATTTATTTGTGATATTTCTCGAGTTTGGTACGCTGGAGACATCGACGAGCTTGCCACTTGTCATGATAGTAAAGTTGGCTAAATGTGAATCCATTTATAAGCGTGGTTTCTGACCACCCCGAAAGGGAAACGGTCGTGATGATACTTTTTTAAAAGATAAAAATAATTATCCAAAAAATAAAACACCATGGTGAATGAAACCGCGCCTGAAAATCTATCTCACAGCCAAAAGACGAAATAGAGAGAAAAATTATTACGTATGTCGATATTCGGTCTGGGTGTTTATATGTATAATATATATTTACAAAAAAAATATATTTAATATGTAGTTTATCAACCATCTAGTTTCCGTAACACAAGCCTCGTAGCTTACCACGGAAACTAGATGGCGCTGTGTGACCTGTCTGGAAATATTTATTATTCGCGCGATCGTCGACCTCTCTGCTACCTACTTGATTAGGCTCAGTATGAAGTAAAGTATCATCACGACCGTTTCCCTTTTGGCCAGAAAAGTATAAATAAGCGGATTCACATTTAGCCAACTTTACTATAGGCCAATCATGACAAGTGGCAAGCTCGTCGATGTCTCCAGCGTACCAAACTCGATAAAAATCACAAATAAATTAAATATTATTTAAATGTATATTTTTAAAAGATTAAAACATTATCCTAAAAAAAACTACTGCATGGTGAATAAGGCCGCGTCTGAAAATCGCGATATCCATCGTGATAAATACCTAAAGGCGATCGTCGACCTCTCATTACCTACTTGATTAGGCTTTGTATGAGTTGCGATATTTTTAGGATAACTTCTCGTCACCGTAACTTAAGATTTTATTACTGAATAATTAAAATAAAAAATACCTAATTCTTTATTTTTATTCTAGATTATAATATGAAAATATTTGCTCTTTAATAAATTCCACGCAGTATATTTCAGGAGAACTAACGACGAACGAGAATATGAAAAAAATAAGTATGGAAATATTAATGGGTAATAATAATTATAGGTTATTGCAAATTATCTGCAACAAATAAAGTGTGTTAGATGTGTTTCTTACTTGGTAAAATATATAAATTGAAGCTATAAAATTTTATTGCCAAATATTTCGCCTCTCTTTGGAGCGGCGTCATCAGTGACAGTGACTGAAGGTCTTTGTCATAAATTTTGAAAAAATAATTTTATTTCTTTTAGCAATGGTAAAGGTAATGCACTTTACAGTTTTGTATTTATTTTTTAGAAAAATATCATCACCAAGCGACACTGATGACGCCGCTCCAAAGAGAGGCGAAATATTTGGCAATAAAATTTTATAGCTTCAATTTATATATTTTACCAAGTAAGGTTATTGCAAATTGATTTTTCAGTAATATAAGTGTTAATATTTGAATTATTATTGTGTAGTATTAATCAAAACTAGTTTTACTTAAATAAATTGAACATTTTCCAAAATCTCAAGCCGGAAGCACTTCAACTGTTATTATTTGCATGAAATTGTAGGAAATAGGAAATAGTACATGCAACAATTTAAATAACAATAATAATGTTAAAAAATAAGTTTTTTTTATACCGCGTGTAATTGTCAAAAGAGCAAATATATTTTTTAGGTTACAGGTGTTATGGGTAAAACTTATATTTAAAATAAAAAAAAAATCACTCTTTTTATTAAAAAAAAAAAAAAACAACAGTACTGCATGGTAAAAAGGCCGCCTCTGACAATCGCCATAAACATTGTGATCGCCCACAGCCGAGACGAAATAGACAGTGAGCAAGTAGACCTGCAAAACCATCAGCAGGCACGTGTCTATACTGATGGCAGCAAGATTGGGGGCGGAGTCGGAGCGGCGTTATCCGTATGGAATAATGTCGCCTAGATGAAATCCCTCAAGCTATTATGCCATCGTATTGTACGGTCTACCAGGCGGAACTCCTGGCCATATGCGAAGCCACGAGGATGTTTCTGGATAGTGTTTGGGAAAGCTGTGGCATATACAGCGACTCGCGGTCCGCCTTGCAGTCTGTTGTCAACAATGGCACATCCCACCCCTTGGCAGTGGAAGCGCGTTCAAACCTTACGTAAGTCAACGTTTGCGCGATCGACGACCTCTCCGCTACCTACTTGATTAGGGTCAGTATGAGTGTCGATATTTTTAGGACAACTTCTCTGCAACGTAACTTACGATTTGATGACTGAATAATAAAAATAAAAATTACGTACTTCTTTGTTTTCATTCTAGATTATAATATTAATACATTTGGTCTTTAATAAATTCCACGCAATATATAACCCTGCTAAATTGTTTTAACAAATTCAATAGTTCTTCCTTTCACCAACCAAACATGCTCAAATGTATTTTATATACCATTATCACACCCTCTAGAACAACAACTCCATCTATCCTAAAATTCCACTGCTGGAGATTGACTTCCAGAACAAGTTTATGGAGGACTTGTGATATTATTTTTGCAAAACGAATTGTTTAATAGAACATATTTGAGCACATTTTAGTTAAAAATATAAATGTATGAAAAAAAATAAAGGATGTGTTCCAGGAGCTGTGATTATGTATGAAATAAATCGAACCCGCTACCTCTGCTTATATTTACCGTAACAAAAAAAACACTCGAGCATACTTTTAAACGAGTTACATAAATATATATTTTTTTGTTTACTATTTAATTCTCTATATAGAGGATCTTAAAATTAAATATACTTGCAGTATATAAAATAATAATAATAAAAAACTCGTTTTTTTTTTTTTTTTTTTTTTATATTTTGGTAAATAAGCCAGCAGCAAATTAAAACATATTTAATATTCTATAAATAAAAGTAAAAATGGGATATAATTTAAAAATAAAACTATAATTTTAACATTGACTTTCTCTTTTTACGCATCGTAACGTTATTTTGCTGTCATCTGTAATGGAAACCTTTATACGAGAATACCACATTTAATACACTGCCCCAGCAGCAACCTGGCCGTGTGGGCTGATAGGTGGGACTCTCCGTTCTTGGGGCACTGGATACGCCTGCATGTCAGCAGGTGACCTGGGCCCCAAAAAAGGAAATAAAAAAAAAAAAAAAATATTTTAAATTTGTATTTTTACTAACACTAGATATTATAAGATTTCTTTAAAATAGTATAGAATTTATTTTGAAATAAAGTTTTATTATTGTTATTATTATAATAGAGTTTTACACTGACAGTTCCGTTATTTAAGGGATTCCACTATATAACGTTGACGCTTAAGTAACAGAAAATATAAATATATCTAACGTTCTATCTTTTAAATATTAACATGTATAGATTATAAAATTTACTAATTAACAATTTAAACAATTAACTAAAAACAAAATGGAGAACGTTTAATGTTAAGGCATTTATTATTTAAATTCTTAATTCTGTTACAATCCAAAAAAACATGTTTGCAGTTCGAATCCCGACATGTACCAATGAGAGCACGTTAAGCCTTCGGTCCCGGTTCCACCAATACCAACCTGTGGGTTGGCGAGTGTAGGCCAAATTCTCCAGAAGGCCCATCTCCAACAGGGTTGCCATAACTTCCAGGAACCAATACAAGACGATGGCAACACCAAGTTCTGGGGGCTGTAATGATAAATAATGACTATATAATATATATATATATATATGTATACAGCTTAGCTTTAATAAAAGATATACTATATGGCTAAGGATTTTCCTTGGCACTGGTCGTGGACATATTGAGTGAATCTTTTAAGGAATTTTGGATATTCCCTTTTGTAAACCGCTCTTAGAACTCCCGCCGGCGCCCATCCTCCTGGATTAACTGAAAAAAAAAAAAAAATGTTTAGTATAAACGAAACTCGGGAGGTCGTGGTTTCGATTCCCACCGGGGGCAAGTTGTACATTGTATAATTTGTCTCGGTCTGGGTGTTTACATGTATAATATGTATATATTTACAAAAAAAAATATAATATGTAGTTTATCAACCATCTAGTTTCCGTAACACTAGCCTCGTAGCTTACCACGGAAACAAGATGGCGCTGTGTGACCTGTCTGGAAATATTTATTTATTATTATTATTTATTTAAATGGCTGACATTTTTTTAATAGCATCTCTACACAAAAGCAAGAATTGTAATTGTAGAACCTTGTAGGAGTTCTTACTATTACAAATTTTTTTCTCTTTTGTAATGGGGTGTTTTTTGTAGATGTCGCTAGCGGCAATGGCAATGTTGCCTAAAGCAAGATCAAAACGTCCACTGAAGCTTCTCGTACACTCGGAAGGTGGTCACAGTACCTGATGGGTACTTCTATGACCACAAGAAGATGAAGAGACGGAAGCTTTAGATTAATTAATTTTATTATTCTTAAGTTAATGATATTTTTATATGTATTTTTGACAAGTTGTCTTTTAATATGCACATTGACAAAATAACACAACGCGGTTTTAAAAGCCTTGGTTTCATAAACAGAGTCACCAAACCGTTTAAAAATACCTTAACTTTAATAATATTGCTAAATATTTGATTTAAAAATAGTGATTACTTTAATACTTCCGCCTTTCCGATGAGTTGCTAAATATTTGTTTTAAAAATAGTGATTACTTTAATACTTCCGCCTTTCTGATAAGTTGCTAAATATTTGTTTTAAAAATAGTGATTACTTTAATACTTCCGCCTTTCCGATAAGTTGCTAAATATTTGTTTTAAAAATAGTGATTACTTTAATACTTCCGCCTTTCTGATAAGTTGCTAAATATTTGTTTTAAAAATAGTGATTACTTTAATACTTCCGCCTTTCTGATAAGTTGCTAAATATTTGTTTTAAAAATAGTGATTACTTTAATACTTCCGCCTTTCTGATAAGTTGCTAAATATTTGTTTTAAAAATAGTGATTACTTTAATACTTCCGCCTTTCCGATGAGTTGCTAAATATTTGTTTTAAAAATAGTGATTACTTTAATACTTCCGCCTTTCTGATAAGTTGCTAAATATTTGTTTTAAAAATAGTGATTACTTTAATACTTCCGCCTTTCTGATAAGTTGCTAAATATTTGTTTTAAAAATAGTGATTACTTTAATACTTCCGCCTTTCCGATGAGTTGCTAAATATTTGTTTTGAAAATAGTGATTACTTTAATACTTCCGCCTTTCCGATAAGTTGCTAAATATTTGTTTTAAAAATAGTGATTACTTTAATACTTCCGCCTTTCTGATAAGTTGCTAAATATTTGTTTTAAAAATAGTGATTACTTTAATACTTCCGCCTTTCTGATAAGTTGCTAAATATTTGTTTTAAAAATAGTGATTACTTTAATACTTCCGCCTTTCCGATGAGTTGCTAAATATTTGTTTTAAAAATAGTGATTACTTTAATACTTCCGCCTTTCTGATAAGTTGCTAAATATTTGTTTTAAAAATAGTGATTACTTTAATACTTCCGCCTTTCTGATAAGTTGCTAAATATTTGTTTTAAAAATAGTGATTACTTTAATACTTCCGCCTTTCTGATAAGTTGCTAAATATTTGTTTTAAAAATAGTGATTACTTTAATACTTCCGCCTTTCCGATGAGTTGCTAAATATTTGTTTTGAAAATAGTGATTACTTTAATACTTCCGCCTTTCCGATAAGTTGCTAAATATTTGTTTTAAAAATAGTGATTACTTTAATACTTCCGCCTTTCCGATGAGTTGCTAAATATTTGTTTTGAAAATAGTGATTACTTTAATGCTTTTAAAAGCCTTGGTTTCATAAACAGAGTCACCAAACCGTTTAAAAATACCTTAACTTTAATAATATTGCTAAATATTTGATTTAAAAATAGTGATTACTTTAATACTTCCGCCTTTCTGATGAGTTGCTAAATATTTGTTTTAAAAATAGTGATTACTTTAATACTTCCGCCTTTCCGATGAGTTGCTAAATATTTGTTTTAAAAATAGTGATTACTTTAATACTTCCGCCTTTCCGATGAGTTGCTAAATATTTGTTTTAAAAATAGTGATTACTTTAATACTTCCGCCTTTCTGATGAGTTGCTAAATATTTGTTTTAAAAATAGTGATTACTTTAATACTTCCGCCTTTCTGATGAGTTGCTAAATATTTGTTTTAAAAATAGTGATTACTTTAATACTTCCGCCTTTCCGATGAGTTGCTAAATATTTGTTTTAAAAATAGTGATTACTTTAATACTTCCGCCTTTCTGATGAGTTGCTAAATATTTGTTTTAAAAATAGTGATTACTTTAATACTTCCGCCTTTCTGATGAGTTGCTAAATATTTGTTTTAAAAATAGTGATTACTTTAATACTTCCGCCTTTCCGATGAGTTGCTAAATATTTGTTTTAAAAATAGTGATTACTTTAATACTTCCGCCTTTCCGATGAGTTGCTAAATATTTGTTTTAAAAATAGTGATTACTTTAATACTTCCGCCTTTCCGATGAGTTGCTAAATATTTGTTTTAAAAATAGTGATTACTTTAATACTTCCGCCTTTCCGATGAGTTGCTAAATATTTGTTTTAAAAATAGTGATTACTTTAATACTTCCGCCTTTCTGATGAGTTGCTAAATATTTGTTTTAAAAATAGTGATTACTTTAATACTTCCGCCTTTCTGATGAGTTGCTAAATATTTGTTTTAAAAATAGTGATTACTTTAATACTTCCGCCTTTCTGATGAGTTGCTAAATATTTGTTTTAAAAATAGTGATTACTTTAATACTTCCGCCTTTCCGATGAGTTGCTAAATATTTGTTTTAAAAATAGTGATTACTTTAATACTTCCGCCTTTCCGATGAGTTGCTAAATATTTGTTTTAAAAATAGTGATTACTTTAATACTTCCGCCTTTCCGATGAGTTGCTAAATATTTGTTTTAAAAATAGTGATTACTTTAATACTTCCGCCTTTCCGATGAGTTGCTAAATATTTGTTTTAAAAATAGTGATTACTTTAATGCTTCCGCCTTCCCGATCCGTTGCTAAATATTTTTTTTAAATAGTGATTACTTTAATGCTTCCGCCTTCCCGATCCGTTGCTAAATATTTTTTTTAATAGTGATTACTTTAATGCTTCCGCCTTCCCGATCCGTTGCTAAATATATTTTTTTAAATAGTGATTACTTTAATGCTTCCGCCTTCCCGATCCGTTGCTAAATATTTTTTTTAAATAGTGATTACTTTAATGCTTCCGCCTTCCCGATCCGTTGCTAAATATTTTTTTTAATAGTGATTACTTTAATGCTTCCGCCTTCCCGATCCGTTGCTAAATATATTTTTTTAAATAGTGATTACTTTAATGCTTCCGCCTTCCCGATCCGTTGCTAAATATTTTTTTTAAATAGTGATTACTTTAATGCTTCCGCCTTCCCGATCCGTTGCTAAATATATTTTTTTAAATAGTGATTACTTTAATGCTTCCGCCTTCCCGATCCGTTGCTAAATATTTTTTTTAAATAGTGATTACTTTAATGCTTCCGCCTTCCCGATCCGTTGCTAAATATTTTTTTTAATAGTGATTACTTTAATGCTTCCGCCTTCCCGATCCGTTGCTAAATATATTTTTTTAAATAGTGATTACTTTAATGCTTCCGCCTTCCCGATCCGTTGCTAAATATATTTTTTTAAATAGTGATTACTTTAATGCTTCCGCCTTCCCGATCCGTTGCTAAATATTTTTTTTAAATAGTGATTACTTTAATGCTTCCGCCTGCCCGATCCGTTGCTAAATATTTTTTTTAAATAGTGATTACTTTAATGCTTCCGCCTTCCCGATCCGTTGCTAAATATTTTTTTTAAATAGTGATTACTTTAATGCTTCCGCCTTCCCGATCCGTTGCTAAATATTTTTTTTAAATAGTGATTACTTTAATGCTTCCGCCTTCCCGATCCGTTGCTAAATATTTTTTTTAAATAGTGATTACTTTAATGCTTCCGCCTTCCCGATCCGTTGCTAAATATTTTTTTTAAATAGTGATTACTTTAATGCTTCCGCCTGCCCGATCCGTTGCTAAATATATATTTTTTAAATAGTGATTACTTTAATGCTTCCGCCTTCCCGATCCGTTGCTAAATATTTTTTTTAAATAGTGATTACTTTAATGCTTCCGCCTTCCCGATCCGTTGCTAAATATTTTTTTTAAATAGTGATTACTTTAATGCTTCCGCCTGCCCGATCCGTTGCTAAATATATATTTTTTAAATAGTGATTACTTTAATGCTTCCGCCTTCCCGATCCGTTGCTAAATATTTTTTTTAAATAGTGATTACTTTAATGCTTCCGCCTTCCCGATCCGTTGCTAAATATTTTTTTTAAATAGTGATTACTTTAATGCTTCCGCCTTCCCGATCCGTTGCTAAATATTTTTTTTAAATAGTGATTACTTTAATGCTTCCGCCTTCCCGATCCGTTGCTAAATATTTTTTTTAAATAGTGATTACTTTAATGCTTCCGCCTTCCCGATCCGTTGCTAAATATATATTTTTTAAATAGTTATTACTTTATTGCTTTCGCCTTTCCATTTGGTTACAACACAAAAAAGTTTCCAAATTGCCCCAGGACCTTAAATACCTAGCGTCATCCGGTTGCTTTTTCCAGACTGAAATTACGCTCCATTGCCTTACCTAATAGAAGTTTTGCTAGTGGAAATTAAGGTTAAATATTTTGTATGATGTGCTCTTGATAGAGAACTTCGTTGTTCGAGTCATGATTTAACTAAGCCTAAACTTACCCGTGGAACAGTAAGCTATGCTGGTGGTGATGTTGTCCCTGGTGGGAGCTTGGTCTCGAGGCCACGAACTGCGACAAGCTAAACACACTGTCACAAATAGGCGAATACATGCGCCCGTGTTGGCCTGAAAAGTTATTCGGTAAAAAGGTTAACCTCATTAAGTGACATACTGTCAAAAATATATTCATCACAGCTTCCACTATTGGAGATTGGCCTTCCAGAACTTTTTGAAGAATTTGGCCAGACGGGTTGGCGAGGGTCTGCTGTCAACTTTTAATGACAATTTATTAACGATTCTACAAGTACGTAAGAAAAGACAATGTTCTGTAAGCTGCAATAGAATGTTCTAAAGACTGTAATAGAATGTTCCGAAGGCTGTAATATAATGTTCCGAAAGCTGTAATACAATGTTCTATAAGCTGTTATAGTATGTTTTAAAGACTGTTATAGAATGTTCCCAAGACTGTAATACAATGTTCTGAAGGCTGTAATACAATGTTCTGTATACTGTTATAGTATGTTCTAAAGACTGTAAAAGAATATTCTGAAAGCTGTAATAGAATGTTCCGAAGGTAAACTGTTATAGTATGTTCTAAAGACTGTAATATAATGTTCTGAAGGCTGTAATACAATGTTCCGCAGGCTGTAATACAATGTTCTGTAAACTATTATAGTATGTTCTAAAGACTGTAATAGAATGTTCTAAAGACTGTAATAGAATGTTCTAAAGACTGTAATAGAATGTTCCAAAGACTGTAATACAATGTTCTGAAGGCTGTAATACAATGTTCCGTAGGCTGTAATACAATGTTCTGTAAACTATTATAGTATGTTCTAAAGACTGTAATAGAATGTTTCGAAGGCGGTAATATAATGTTCCGAAGGCTGTAATGAAATGTTCTGTAAGGCACGTCTTAACTCTGTATTCTAGGGACTGTATTAAGGCTTTTGTAATAATGTTGGTCTTTTTTGTATAATAACTTACTGGGTAATCAGGATGGTTGGTACTGTGGTTGGTGACGGCAAAGGTGTTGCCTTCTGCCCCCCTGACATGTGACCAGAAGAGCGCGTCCCGTTGTGAGGCTGGCCACACTCTCTTGAAGGTCTGGTGAAACACTATAGCGTCTGAAGACATCTCTTCCACTATCGTCATCTGTTCCAGTGTTGCTAGAATGAAAATATTTTTTTTACTGAATTTGGCTTAAAGTTAATGAAAACGCTACTCGAACCACTTTCAAAGCGAAACTTGAAGGTACGTGACGTCATCCGGCAAATTTAAAAAAAAAAACTATTTTTAAAAGTAGATTTTAAAACGAGCGAGCGAACCCATTAAAAATACATTTTTTTTTCCAGGAATCCATAAAATCCGTAAGAAATTTTCAAGTAGCCTATTACTAACCATCGGGTGGGCGCCAACCCGTCTGGCCAGTGTGGCGAGTGTAGGCCAAATTCTCCAGAATTATCTGAAAGGCCCATCTCCAACAGTGCAGTTCTAGAACTTTGCGACGACTTTACCAGTATCCCAACCCACCCTTTATAATAAAAAAGTAAAGTATGATCACGACCGCACCCCTTTCGGGGTGGTCAGAGATTACGTATTTTTTTTTTTTTAAGAAGCGGACTCACATTTACCCAACTTTACTAAAGGCCTATCATGACAACTCGCAACTCGAGAAATATCACAAATAAAATAAAATTGTGTCCCGACCAGGAATCGAACCCGGTACCTCAGGCAGGCTTTAAAATGAACTAGCTGACCCGGCAAACTTCGTACCGCCGAGGGTACGGTCGGTATGCCCCACAAATTAGCGCTGATGCGCGCCACCTATCGGACAACAATAGTACTATGCCAGAAACCTTCGCCGATGTTCACACAACATATTCCCAAAGTTTCATCCCGATCGGTCAAGTAGTTTTGAAATGCTTAGGGAACATACATACACACAGACATTCATTTATATATATATATATATAGATACATTTTTTTTACAAAAAATAATTGTTTACTCTTTAGGAATTGTGTTAGTTTTTGAATGAAGACAAAATGGCGGATACTTACTCTCCCACTCGTACCGGTATCGCGGGTTGAAGAAATAGTGACATAGCTCCCTGGCAGAGACGCCGCGTACTTTGTGCATTGCTTTTAAAGGATCCATCACCATGCCATCTACTTCCATTTCTCTGTCAACACAAAGCCATACTAATATTATAAATAAGAAAGAAGTTTTGTTAAATATGGGAGTTCACAGCGCGGGAAACCCGCAAAAAATAAACTACAACTTGTGTCCTATATTTAAAGTCCAATTTATCGTTTTCCATAATTATTCACATTGTATTGTATTTTATTTACAAAACAAAAACTTGCACTTGATATGTTTTTTTCTGTTGAGGTGATAGGGAAGGCAAAGAGTCTAGCCCATACAGCCAAGTCTGACGTAATAAATCTTTCTTTTTATGAGTTAATGAGGTTAGAATCAAATTCCAGGTGTTGCAGAATTTGATGCTTTTCTTGGGGTCACTCGCGGCATTATAGCCCAAACACGTCGGGTTTAATTTATTCGGAGTTCACAGCGCGGGGAAACAGCAAAAATAAACTGTAACTTGTGCCCCATATACTCGTATATCGTCTAATTTATCGTTTTCCATAATTATTCACATTATTAAACACAACAACACCACTTTTGACTAACAATATCCACAGTAAATTTATTTACAAAACAAAAACTTGCACGAGACATGTCCACGCAAAATGGCTCGAAGAACTTCACTCTCTTTTTTTGTTTGGCCGAGGCCAAAGCAATCAGTCCATCACCCATACGAAAAAAAAATTCTTAACAATAACTTTATTTTACAATTAAAAATAATTTCTCATTTAATGATTTAACAACATTTTTAGTAATTTTAAATAGTATTTCTTATATTCTCACCTTCTGTACATTTTCATGTCGCCTTCTTCGGCGAATAACTGCCAGCCTTTATCACCCCCAACACCTTCGAACGCAGCAGAAATCTGTTCTGTTGATATCCGATCAATCTAAAAACAAAAATATCTTTAATAGTCTTTCGTTTTTAAGAAGTAGTGTTACTCAAAGCTTGACCAAGCCATGGGCTTGCATCAGATCAGCAGGTCTCGGTCTCAGTCTTGGTCTTATTAATAACCAGCTCTTTTACCCGGCTTTGTCTGTGTAAATGGCGACACGAAATTAATTCTTCATGAAGTGCTCAAGCCAACTAACGTATTTTGTCGCCAACTCGTCTGACCACCGTGGCGAGTATAGGCCATTCATTCATTACAGCCCCTAGAACACAACACAGCGTTCTAGACCTCCACTGTTGGGGATGGGCCTTCCAGAACATATATCTGGAGACTTTGGCCTACACTCGAAACGCTAGCCAGACGGCTAGGCCATATTCACCAGAAATTTCTGGAAGGTCCATCTATAACTGAGGAGAGGACTCTGTGTTCTAGTTCGAAGATAATTTGGAACTCTTACAAGATATTTTCAAGTATTTAAGATTAGGTACCTCTGGCCATAGGGTGTGCACAGTGATCCTGTTGTCTATGCTGGGGGGTGGCAAGTCGACTTGGTCTCTAGTATGCACTGTAGGTGGAATAACTCTGGCACAACGTTGTTCTTCCATCTTGTCGAAGCCGGTCTCCACTGCATCATAGAACTCATCGTCAGGCAGTCGGGAATGTGGGCCTTCCTGGAACAAATCAAATGAAATCATTTATTTCCTTAAGTTAGTACACAACACTTGGATATTGTCAATACATATATTTTTATACAATACAAGCTTGGCTGGACCGAATCTAACAGCAATACAATTTAAAATAAATAAATCATTGTTGCCATAAGCGAGGATTTTGTACTTATTTATAACTAGATACTTAAAATTTAATTCGTGGCTGTAAAAAGGCCGTGTTAGCTTATAATCTAATAACATTTATGTCCTTAAATATAAATTCGTGGCTGTAAAATGGCCGTGTCAGCTTACAATCTAGTAATAATAATATTTATGTCCTTAAATATAAATTCGTGGCTGTAAAATGGCCGTGTCAGCTTACAATCTAGTAATAATAATATTTATGTCCATAAATAATGGCCGTGTCAGCTTACAATCTAGTAATAATAATATTTATGTCCTTAAATATAAATTCGTGGCTGTAAAATGGCCGTGTCAGCTTACAATCTAGTAATAATAATATTTATGTCCATAAATATAGATTCGTGGCTGTAAAATGGCCGTGTCAGCTTACAATCTAGTAATAATAATATTTATGTCCATAAAAATAGATTCGTGGCTGTAAAATGGCCGTGTCAGCTTACAATCTAGTAATAATAATATTTATGTCCATAAATATAGATTCGTGGCTGTAAAATGGCCGTATCAGCTTACAATCTAGTAATAATAATATTTATGTCCATAAATAAAAATTCGTGGCTGTAAAAGGGCCGTGTCAGCTTATAAACTAAAACAATAATTATAATTTATTACACAGAAGTGTATTTAAAAGACAAGTATATTCACACTTTTTAAAGATGCAATAAATTGTAATGTAGTTGTATAATATAAATATTAGTTTCTGTTTATGTATATACGTTTAAGTAGTTTATGTATGTATTGTATATGTATTATTTATGTAGTATATGTATTATTATTATGTAGTTTAAGTATTAAAGTGATGTATTTATTTATTTAATAATAAGTCATTCATCATCATCATTACAGCCTCTAGAACACAGCGTCCTAGACCTCCACTGCTGGAGACGGGCCTTCCAGAACATACGAGTATATCTGGAGAATTTGGCCTACACTCGCCACGCTGGCCAGACGGCTTGGCGAGGAAATGATGTCAATTTTTAATGACAATTTATTAACGATTCCACAAGTTGGTATTGGTGGAACCGGGACCGACGGCTTAACGTGCTCTCCGAGGCACGGGTACGGTGGTGTTGTAAATCTATGACAAATAATGTCAATTGCCAGCGTGGCGAGTGTAGGCCAAATTCTCCAGATATATGTTCTGGAAGGCCCATCTCCAGCAGTGGAGGTCTAGGACGCTGTGTTCCAGGGGTTGTAATAAACAAATAGTCACGATTAAAGTTAAAAATAGAGCAACAGTTTATTTTGAAGGTCAGTCTTAACCTGTTACATTAGACGCCATCAATTACAGTGACTTAATTTTCGTTTGACAGCTGGAAAGAAATGTTGGGTGGAGGAGGCGTTGAGAAAATCCATCCGCTATCCATCATAAAACTAACTATTTAAACAGTTATATATACCGTGCGTTTACCAGCTTTAAGTATCCCCTAGCTTGGATGCTGGACCTGGAGAATGATATATGCGACACAAAACCAAAAGTAACCACACTTCAAAAACTATTTCTAAAGGCCGCGAACACACAACAAAAACTTTTTTAAAAAGACGCAATTTAATTGCTTATATCAGTTATGGTATTTCGTTTCAAGGTGTTTTTAATTTAAAATGGATCCTTTTTTTTAGTTTAGATAGATACATGTTCATTGGCGACAATACAAATTGTATTCAAGGCAGTAAAGCGATATTAGTAGAACCGACACCACATACTAGATGTATGCGGCATGCTTTGATGCTGCGGCATCAAAATCAGTCACTCGCCCACTGTTGTGAACGTGCAGCTAAAATAATAAAAAAATGAGCCGTGGTGGCTCGGTTGTTCGAACCACCGTTGACCCACTTTTATAAACCAGGTTAATATATTAACTAGATTACCTGTGTTGAAACAAATAAATGATTTGATTTGATTGACCCGTCGTCGGTACCAGTGCCACTAATACCAACTTGTAAAAAAAAATACATCAGACCCTCGCCAACCCGTCTGGCCAGCGTAGTGAGTGTAGGCCTCGTCTTTTTCGTGAAATTTTTGGAAGGCCCATCACATTGGAGGTCTTTTGACTTCTTCTTTCCACGAGAAATCTTTACGTTCTTCTTACAATTCTTTCTTTCTGACCCCTCAAATCTTTTTGGACTTGTCTCCAACTGCTTCGTGGTAGCTGCCACAAATAACAATGGCGAGCGCGCTTCGAGTTTGGTACGCTGGAGACATCGACGAGCTTGCCATTTGTCATAGTAAAGTTGGCTAAATGTGAATCCGCTTATTTATAAGCGTGGTTTTCGACCAAAACGGTCGTGATGATACTTTACTATGATACAAGTAATACAAGCTCATAATACGAAAAAGTATTTTCTAGGGAAATTGCGTTTAAAGATTCCGGATTCTTACATTTTAGCTTATTTTTCGAATAAAATGCTTATTATTTGAATCGTAAATGCGAAATTCGTGTTCTTAAAAATTAAAAACTAGTTCGCGTTAGGTGACATATTTTTTTATAAAACGTCCGCTCTATCTTATATTTTATTTCTAAGAAAAATGGGTAATAATGCGATATCCAACCTAGGAAAAATAGAACAATACCTTCATGTGACAGTTGACATTTCCATCAAAATGACCTCCATTACTAAACCCCATAGTAAAGGTATCGTATGTAAAAGCCAGTTTAACCTCGTAACCTAATTCGGTTGTCACATTTAGGTTGCCAAACCCTTTATTATACTTGGTCTAGCTTAAAAAGTCTTGCAAAAAAAGCAAGACCAAGACTGGACAACACTATCCTTGGCCCGCATCAGACTAAAAAAATCGCATAGATACATTTAAACATCATTATAGGATCCCAGATAAACTTAGCTGTATTTGCCAGACTAGACATCTTAGTGTTTTCTTGAAACTTAAAAAAAGTCTTACCGTTTCCGTGGGAATCAAAAGACCACAACATGATCTCAGAAAATAAATGATCAGCTGTACGCATTGGAAGTTAGTGCGAGAGAAATTTAATTGGAAAAGAATTGAACCTATCTGTCGTAAATACATTTATGGAACTAGCTTCATATATGATGCGAAAGTTGTGGGTAAAAGAGGCCCTGGCAGACCAAGACTCACCTATCACGATCAGATAAATAAAACAATAGCTGAAGGTGCATTAAAAAGCCATCGAAACAAAAGGGCGTGTAACCTCTTCGGTTGATGAATGTTGAAAAAGCGAAAGAGTTATGTCGTGATCGTGACAAGTGGCGCTTAATTGTCTCTGCCTACCCCGCAAGGGATTATATACGACATACCTACGTATTTGGTTGGATAGGGAGAGGAGCAGAATGGTGGATGGTGAGCGTCTGATTGCGCAATAAAATAAAAAAGGTGGTTTACTAAGGAAACCAATACAAAACAAACCAATTCTATTGTCGGTCGCACACACGATGGACCCGGCACCCGCACGGTGAATCCATGGATTGATTAGAAATTCGTCTATGTCTATGCGATATTATACGTTTACGACTGCTCATTTTCCGTTAAATTTACAAATTAGTCACTGTCGCTCACACTGATTACAGCTTCGCGACTAATCTGTCTTTTTTTAGGAAATGTGAATTTTAACAGCGATTGTATACCGTCATTATGCTGTTGTGGGCGGACATTGATAAATCAATTTATTTTTAGTCGATGTACTACGATTTTAATTGAATATATCGCACCCATTATAATTGCTAAGGGCTCAAGATGGAATTATCTACCTGAATATATCTTAAAATAACTGAAAAAATGTTCATAGCTATTTATAATGTAGTTATCAAAGAACATACATACATACAAACAGTTATCAGGCACATCTTCTCATCGTCTATACCACAATGTTTAAAGACGAAGGTCTTTAACCAGTTCGTCCTCCCGGTAATGTCGTACGGAGCAGAGACGTGGACACTAACAGTGGGTGTGGTCCATGAATTCAAGGTCGCTCAGCGAGCCATGGAAAGAGCTATGCTTGGTATATCTCAAATGGATAGAATTCGAAACGTTGATATTCGTCAGAGAACGAAAGTTACTGACATCGCTTTTAAAATTAGCAAGCTGAAGTGGCAATGGGCCGGACACATCTGCCGCAGAACCACAGATATAGATCTAACTAGATTACGCGAGTCCCTGCATTTGTATGAAAACCAAGCGTGCCACTTTTGTTGTACCTACTGTGACGTCACAAGAGCATTTTAGTGATGTGAATCTCCAGTCCGCGCGAAACCGATATAAAATAGTTCCGACGTTGACAACATATACTGTTTATTGTGTAATATTAGAGATTTTTAAATTTTAGAGAAGGGTTCCGGTGCATCGAGCCGTCGACCACAATGTCAATCTACTAACTTCATCGTTAGTTGACGTTTTCAGTACATCAATAGTCGGTATTGCTTTTGTAGTCAGTCGTCGAAACTTTTTTGTTTCCTTAAAACTGCCCTCAATAAAAAGAACAGAACAAATTCGACTATGTTTTGTGGGAAACCAATTTTCATGCCCCGTCGCTTCAATCCATTTCATTTTAACGTTAGGGTCACTTGGAAACCTGTAATTATAATTAATAATATTCTGAATTAAATCACTAACAGAAACTAATTGCAATAAAAAATATATTATGTGTCACAAAATATCCCAACGCGAACATTATCATTCCTCTGTTTCCAAAATCGATTTTCGAATCAAGCAAGTGTACAACACTATTTGCTTCATTTGACAGAAAAATGATAATAGTGACCCTACCAAGAAGCTTCGCGACGAATGAAAGTATCGATAGTTCCATTTTTATTGCGTGTTTTAGTAAACAGGCTCTACAACTTTGCAACTTTAAAAGCGGCAATGTATTATGAACATGCGGTGCACACTTAGTTACGTAGTTTTCTTAGTAAAACCCACAACAAACATAACGTGCATAAAATAATTGATTCTAAAATAAATGAGACACAATTTAATTACAAAATTACTTGCCGATGAAAGGAAACGTTTCCATTATTCCGTCCAACTTTTCTTGTAGAGTTTTTACAGCTCAATACCGCACAGTGAGGCATTTTTTAGATTTAGATTGACGTCGGTTACCGACAACGCGGACCGCAGACTAAATGAAACCGCATCGAAAGAGGTGCATTGCACTTCCTTTTGGCACGCGAAGTACATACACTCGAGTCATCTAGTTAGATCTATATCTGTGCGCAGAACCGACGAACGATGGGGCAAACGGTTTCTAGAGTCAAGACGCAGAGTGGGACGACCCCCCGCCAGATGGACAGATGACCTAAAGAAGGTAGCTGATGGGGGTTGGATGAGGGTAGTGAAAGATCGCGTTAAGTGGCGAGCCTTTGGGGGAGGCCTACATCCAGCAGTGGAGAGATACAGGCTGATGATGATGATGATAATATCAAAGAACAAATCTCCAGAAATTCACATTTACAATTTAAATAATAAGCATTTTATTCGAATAATAAGCTAAAATGTTAGAATCCAGAATCTTTAAACACAATTTCCCCAAAAAATAAGTTTTCGTATTGTATTACTAATGGTGCGATATAACATAGGTACCTATTTATTTATTTATTATTTATTTAAAAACTTAATTGCACCATTCTCTGACAGCCAAACCTTTAGGACATTTAGACAGTATAGTATGCCAAGTTGAAGTGGTTGCCAATGGGGTGTATCAGGCAAAGCTTTTTGTAGATGTCGCCAGCGGCAATGGTACCTTATTTTACACCTATATCGCATCATTTACTAAATGTTTTTGTGGTTTTAATTTTTATAACATAATAATGTATTTTAAATTAACGTTACCTATCTTAAAAGACGAATTAAGAAACACCGTCTTTAAAAACAAAAAAAGGTTTTATTAATAGAACGGCAATTTTAAGATCACCATATCTTTGATTTCGCTTAGAAATCTCGATTTGTACACTTAAAAGCTGCTCACTTTGGCATAATATCCAGAAAATAATAAATATCGTAATAAAAATACAAGTTTTCTATGCAACTGACAGCTATATTAGGTACCATCTATCATGCGCCATCTATCGTGATAAAAAGTTAGTGATACACCCCATTCGTCGTCGCAGAAATCTAAAGAGTCATCTGTCTCCTTTTCTCTGTTTTAGGCGAGCCTGCGATATTGAAATACCTTTGATATAGTATATATTATTAATATATATCTATGTATATATTATTATTTATGTATATATTTATATGTAGTTATAAAATATGACTCATAATTTCTATTTTAATATGTGTACACCTACTTTTCAGTTAAGTGTTCAAAGTTGTCCGGTTGGCTATGATATGATGTCTCGTGGCATTAAAGCATAAATAATATATTTATATTAATTAAACTAAGATTATATATTTACATTAAACATAGTTTTATAACGCAAATTAGGTAATAAATCAAAAATATGGCAAATTCTAAAAGAATATATAATAGTTTTTTTTTTAATTGAACGCATCGTAACGTTATTTTCCTGTCATCTGTAGTGGAAACCTTTATACGAGAATACCAATTTTAATAGCGTTTTACACTGACAGTTCCGTTATTTAAGGGATTCCACTATATAACGTTGGCGCTTAAGTAACAGAATAGGGCTCATCGATGTATAGCGTACCAAATCCGCGAATATTTTTTTTTATCTTTTTTTTTTTTTTTTCAGAAATCAAACCCAATGGGGTGTATCACTAACTATTTATTACGGTCGATGGCGCATGATAGATGGTAATAGAACTGTCAGTTGCATAGAAAACTTGTATTTTTATTACGAAATTTGTTATTTTCTGGATATATTACCGAAGTTAGCAGCTTTTAAGTGTACAAATCGAGATTTCCAAGCAAAATCAAAGTTATGGTGATCTCAAAATTGCCGTTCTATTAATTAAACCTTTTTTGTTTTTAAAGGCGGTTTTTCCTTTCCTAATTAGTCTTTTAAAGTAAGTAACGTTAAGTTAAAATTCATTTTTCTGTTATAAAAATAAAAAAACTACAAAAACATTTTAAAATGATCCGTCATAGGTGTAAACAAGGTACCAGTGCCGCTAGCGTCATCTACAAAAAACTTTGCCTGATACACCCCATTCCACTATGGACTTAACAGCAAGAGGAGGCCGTAATATGACTTAATATAGCCTATGAGGCAACGCATCTTGCTTACTAGTAATAATTCTCAGTGAATTAGCATCGACCGTGTAACGAGGAAATCCAGATCGTACATTCCTCACCTCACACCAACCTAAATGGGTTCTTTGTAGGCAATTAAACATGCTAATTTAAGAACACGTATAGTTTTTTAATTACTATAAACGATTAATGAACTGAATAATGGTATAACGTCTGTCAACAAATCAAATAAAAAAAACGTTACGAAATCTATATATCGACCGCCTCCGTGGTCTAGTGGTAACAAACGTTGCCGTGAACTCGGGAGGTCGTGGGTTCGATTCCCACCGGGGGCAAGTTGTACATTGTATAATTTGTCTCGGTCTGGGTGTTTATATGTATAACATATCTCATGCCCATCACACGGATTATGTAGATGTTAAGTTATGTATATCTTTATTACTAGTTTATGTATCTACTTGGTTTATTATTTATTTACTATTATATAAGCATAGTATATATGTATAAATTATTATTATTATAAAAAATATAAATTATGTATGAAAGCGAAACGTGGATATGTCAGAATACGCATGAGAGTAGAGTTAATGCAGTAGAAATGAGGTCTTTGCGTCGGATATGCGGCGTCACTTTGACGGACCGCATACTTAATGACGAAATACGCAAAAGGGTAGGTATTAAAGAAAGCATAGGGACAAAAATAAGGAAAGGTATGCTCCGATGGTTCGGACATGTTGAAAGAATGAGTGAAGAGAGATTGACGAACCAGATATATAATGCGAAAGTTGTGGGTAAAAGAGGCCCTGGCAGACCAAGACTTACCTATCACGATCAAATAAATAAAACAATAGCTGAAGGTGCATTAAAAAGCCACCAAAATAAAAGGGCATGTATGAAGAGGTTGATGAATGTCGAAGAAGCGAAAGAGGTATGTCGTGATCGTGTCAAGTGGCGCTCAATTGTCTCTGCCTACCCCGCAAGGGATTTGGCGTGAAGATATGTAAATTTATTTAACATTAACACCTCCTCTTGTGTCTCAAAGTTGTTTTTCTTGTTGTCCTTTTAGTTAGTTGTTTGAAATGTACGTGAGTTGGGGTGTTGGCATAACAACAGCGTTAGTAGTGCATCACATGACATGTAATGCGCAGCTGACTGAAGCTGAGCCAAGACCCTTGCCACATCATGCTGATTTGAATTCTAAATTGTTGTTATTTTCACTAATTGTAATGCTTATTGATGTGGCAATAAACGTTTGTTTGTTTGTTTGAATATGTATATACACACATCAAAAGTGTCTAGGGATCAACATATATTTTTGCAATAACTTTTCTCCTGATTGATATTCATTAAAATTTTCTTTAAGGATTGATCAAATAAAATGTTTTCGTTTGTCTACAGTAACGATAAACCAAGTCACCTTTGCATTAGTAAAAAAAATTGCCATTTTCCTAATAAAGGGATTTTTGACATTTGAACCACTAACATTAAAGTTCGAAAAAAAGACTGAAATAACAGTTTTTTTTTTAATTTTATTGGGTAACTTAAACAATTAATAATCCGTTTTTCTACCGCGAACACTAACAACACAAGAACATCGGTTTGGCATACTCAAAATGAGTTCATCCAAATCACGCTGTGGAATGGCCGCCCATGTTCGTTGCAACAACAAAAAAAGGTCTTCTTGCGAAGAATATCCCATGCATGCTCAATCGGGTTCAAGTCTGGCGACTGAGCAGGCCAGGGCAGGACATTGATGTTAGCTGCGGCGAGAGTCTGTCTTACAACTCTTGCGGTGTGCGGTCGTGCATTATCATGCATTAACTGAAATAAGGGACCGATATGCACTTGTAGAGGAACGATGACGTCTGATACAACCGTCTCAGCATAAATTTGAGCGTTGAGGTTGCCTCTGATCCAAATCAACTCAGTTCTTCCGCCGATCGAAATACCCGCCCATACCATGATGGTTCCACCACTATAAGGATGGACTTCCTGGCAGGATTTTAATCGCTGTTGGCGTCCAGGGGTTCTACAGTGTCGTATACGTCTTGTATCCGGCCTCATACCAAAACGAGACTCATCAGAAAAGCACACGAAACGCCATTGTTCTTCTGTCCAATTTCTGTGTTCAAGAGCCCATTGATATCGAGTCCTACGATTGTGCATTGCTATAGGTGGTACCCGTAGCGGTCTTCGGGAATGAAGGTTCACTTCATGCAAGCGGTTTCTGACTGTTTGGTCGCTAATTAAGTTCCCTGAAGAGCGATGAAGGCTCACGGCTAACATCATGGCGGTTATTGTTGGAGTTCTTCGAGCTGTGATTTGAATGTATCGGTCTTGTCTCCGTGTGGTGCAGCGATACCGTCCTCCATGGCGCTCAGCCACGGTACCAGTGGTTCGGTAACGTGTCCAAAGTCGACTGATAACACTCTGACTTGTATTCAGAGCTAAAGCCACAGTACGTTGCCGGGAACCAGCTTCTATCATTCCCACGGCTCTGATCATTTCTTCCCTGCTTAAATGACGTCGCCGCTCCATAATAACGTTGGTTTTAATCAGTAGTAGGGAAACAGTAGCACTAATAATGTCTTCAATGCGTCTTATGTTTTTATAGGGAAAATATTGACAGCTGATTTTCATCTTTTACTCGAATTTGATTGACAGTTCCTGTTTTAAATTATGAAATGCACCAAAAAGGATCCATATAAATTTATAAAATCATAAATTTATTACAAAGCCACATCTCAATCACAAGAAATCCGCATAAACATGCTTGATCCCTAGACTTTTTTGATGTGTGTATTTACAAAAAAAAGTATAATATGTAGTTTATCAACCATCTAGTTTCCGTAACACAAGCCTCGTAGCTTACCACGGAAACTAGATGGCGCTGTGTGAAAAAAAAAATGTAAATCACGAATCGAAAGTACCTGTGGTTCCAGACCTGAGGAAGCATATTCAAATTGACTATTTAATTTCGTAACATGCGCTATTGCTATAGGTTTCAAATATAATTTTAAAAAAAAATAGCATGCAAAAATAATGAACTTTAATTAAAAAACATTATTATAATGATCCCTAAATTTAACTAATTATTAATAATAAAATAAGAAATACAAGTTTAAAAGTATCATCACGACCGTTTCCCTTTCGGGGTGGTCAGAAACCACGCTTATAAAGGAACGGATTCACATTTAGCCAACTTTACTGTAGGCCAATCATGACAAGTGGCAAGCTCGTCGATGTCTCCAGCGTACCAAACCCGAGAAATATCACAAATAAATTAAATTTTAATTAAATGTATTTATTTATATTAACAAATATTTTTGTGTCCCGATCAGGAATCGAACCCGGTACCTCCGAGTCTAAATCCACGTACTTAACCGCTAGACCACGGAGGCAGTTTAAATAATATAAATTTTAGCCGAAAATAAATTGAAGACGCTTTAAGGATGTTCCAAGGTACGTCGTAATTCCTCGCCGTCCGTTTGACAGCTGGAAGGTATAAATGAGTGCAGGATCCGTTGAGGTGTAAAAATACGGGCAAAAAAAAAGTATTTTACAACTCTTAAAATAGAACTACATTGTCATGAAAAAGCTATTAAGGGGATTGTAGTTCCTATGACGTGTTCTTGGGGAGCGGCATGACGTTACAAGGGTAACTGTCGCTTCAAGGTGGGTCACCCCTCCCTACAACATTATAATTCACAGTTTTAACGTATCTGGTTATTTGTTTTGTTGTTGCTCTCAAAATGGTAGCTTTTATTCAAACGTGTTTAGATAATTCTCCTGTTCAAAACAGTAATGGAACATTTCAAAATATACCGTTTTATATAATGAAAAAAAAAATAAAGTCCTATTTATTTATTTATATAGTACACACAGCAGTACATATATTATCACACACATAACATAGTATAATTATAACTTATCTAATATATGTACCAATTAGGTGTCACAGCATTCATCAATACAAAAAGAAGAAATTAGAAACTTATTACTGTTAAAACAAAAAAATAAATTTAACAAAAACTAACAAATTTACAAAAATATAACATAAAAATATGACTTCTAAAATAAAATTATACATATTTTTATAATAGAACTATAAAGGAACAATAAAAATTGCATTTTGGTACCTTAAAAATCGAAAACAAAACACTTGTTAAATATATTATAAGCTACTCAAATATTGATGGTTTGAAATGTTCGAGAACATTTTTTCAGAATACATTGTAACGGTCATGAAATATGTCTATATCATTATTGGCACTGCAGAGAAAAAGAGAAAAAGTTCTGTTACTGATTTAGAAATATTTTACAAACTGATATCATTCTGCATACTTAACAAAAAATACGTAATTTCGGATATGTTTCGGTATAGAATTGGACCGAAAATTATGCTAACTAATTAAATCATCACAGTTAGAGGTTGTTGTCCCGCAAAATGGGATCTCTCAATCCCGATCCACCTATAAACCAGGTTTTAACTATAGCTAAGATTTAGATAGATATAGTCATAGTAAAAAGTAAAGACCGTATCCCTTTCGGGGTGGTCAGAAACCACGCTTATAAATAAGCGCGATTCACATTTAGCCAACTTTACTATAGGCCAATCATGACAAGTGGCAAGCTCGTCGATGTCTCCAGCGTACCAAACTAGAGAAATATCACAAATAAATTAAATATATATTTTTTTAATGTATTTATTTACATTAATAAATATTTTTGTGTCCCGACCAGGAATCAAACCCGGTTGTATAAAGAATTAAGATTTATTGTATTAAAAAAATATATATAAAATAAAATTAATACGTGCTGGCTGAAGTTCCCGCTGAAGCTGCCTACTTGGTCTTGGGTTCGATTAATATAAGGGTTACAATAATATATGATAATTTAAATAAATTAATTAAATTTATTTATTATATTGCTCTAGTTTGGTACGCTAGACATCGACGAGCTTGCCACTTGTCATGATTGGCTTATAGTAAAGTTGGCTAAATGCGTTGAATCCGCTTTTTTATAAGCGTGGTTTCTGACCACCCCGGAAGAGAAACGGTCGTGATGACACTTTGGATTGTAGTTCCGGAGGAAACAAATCAAAAACCATGAAAATCGGTCCAGCCGTTCTCGAGTTATAAGTATTCTAACAAACCCAACTTTTTTAAATATATTAAGATTTGAACTAATACATTGTTTGAGTCTAGCACATGAATAAGTAATAAAACTTTGTGCAAATATTTTCGCTAAACTGTTATCAGTTGTGCATACATTTTCGTCAAAGAGCTATGACATAACTTTGAATGGGGTGTATCACTAACTTTTTATCACGATAGATGGAGCATGATAGTTGGTACCTTATATAACTGTCAGTTGCATAGAAAACTTAGAAATTTTTATTACGAAAAATATTATTTTCTGGATATTATGTCGAAGTGAGCAGCTTTTAAGTGTACAAATCGAGATTTCAAAGCGAAATCAAAGATATGGTGATCTCGAAATTGCCGTTCTATCAATTCAATCTTTTTTCTTTTTAAAGACGGTGTTCGCTTTCTTAATTCGTATTTTAAGGTAGGTAACGTTAATTTAAAAAAAAAAATCTGTTATAAAAATAAAAAACTACAAAAACATTTAAAAAATGATGCGTCAAAAGGTGTAAACAAGGTACCAGTGCCGCTAGCGACATCTACAAAAAACTTTGCCTGATACACCTCATTAAATTTAACTCTATGTATATTAATATTATCTGTGGTTAGAACGCCGACCTATACTATATAATAGGTGGTAGGAGACTGATAATGGTAAATTGCCCAGTCTGTCGGGTCTAGGAAGTATCCACCTTGGCTTTTTTTTATACTAGCACGACATGTGACCTTGCGCCCACCTGATGTTAAGTGATGCGCGAGGTCCATGAATATTAGCAACTGGAATCAGACTCATGACTGACATCAGTTCCTAACACTATACCGGCTTGACTGGGCATGACAGCAATTAGAGCCTGATCCCGAAACGTGTGGATACACTTTACTGGGTTTATCGGCACGAACGGTGGATAGTTCCCCGCGCCGGCAGACTGGGCAAATTACCACCATCAGTCCGCCTACCACCTCGATAAACCCAGTAAAGTGTATCCACGCGTTTTGGGATCAGGTTCAAATTGCCGTCATGCCAATCAAGCTGCATAGTGTTGTATTAATGGACCTTGTGTTACCATCAGGTGAAAAAGCAAGCCTAAATAAGAGGCTCTTGCCCCGGGCGGCTGTCACCCACGACGCTACGCCCCGCCGCTGCATTTAGGGATCGCAATCCCGCGAGATTGCCGTACTCGATTGTTTAATCCCGCGGGATTTCGCTTACCAAATATAATTTCGAAAGATCATATATATATATATATAGACTTGTTTTAGATTTTATAATTAACACATAACAAAACAGAAGCGTCTTGACTTAATTTTGTTTTTCACATAATTTTGATACGGATTATTTAATCCATTTTTTTGGAATAGGCAAAAATCGAAAACGAACCAAAACACGTCCAATCATAAGAGCTGTCAAAAGTTTTAACTAAGCATTTAAAATGGCTGACCTTATCAGTATAAGTAAGGGATATGAGTACCAACATAATGCAACACAAAAAAAAAACAAATACACGTAGCCGTCGAAAATTCAAAATTCGCAATACTTTTTAAATACATACATACATATCTTCACGCCAAATCCCTTGCGGAGTAGGCAGAGACAATTGAGCGCCACTTGACACGATCACGACATACCTCTTTCGCTTCTTCGACATTCATCAACCTCTTCATACATGCCCTTTTATTTTGATGGCTTTTTAATGCACCTTCAGCTATTGTTTTATTTATTTGATCGTGATAGGTAAGTCTTGGTCTGCCAGGGCCTCTTTTACCCACAACTTTCGCATTATATATCTGGTTCGTCAATCTCTCTTCACTCATTCTTTCAACATGTCCGAACAATCGGAGCATACCTTTCCTTATTTTTGTCCCTATGCTTTCTTTAATACCTACCCTTTTGAATAGATCTCGTATATAAAAAAGTAAAGTATCATCACGACCGTTTCCCTTTCGGGGTGGTCAGAAACCACGCTTATAAATAAGCGGATTCACATTTAGCCAACTTTACTATAGGCCAATCATGACAAGTGGCAAGCTCGTCGATGTCTCCAGCGTACCAAACTCGAGAAATATCACAAATAAATTAAATATTAATTAAATGTCATCATTCATCATTACAGCCCCTAGAACACAGCGTCCTAGACCTCCACTGCTGGAGATGGGCTTTCCAGAACATATATCTGGAGAATTTGGCCTACAGCTTGGCGAGGATATGATGTCAATTTATAATGACAATTTATTAACGGTTCCACAAAATGGTATTAGTGGAACCGGGACCGACGGCTTAACGTGCTCTCCTCACACGGGAACGATGGTGTTGTAAATCCAAGACAAAATGTACTTGAGAAAAGTGTATTTCTCATTGGTACATGCCGGGTGGGTTTGAACCGACCTTTGTATGATTTAAGGAACGCGTTCTTACAACCGTGCCACCACCGCGCCATGTATTTACTTACATTAATAAATATTTCTGTGTCCCGATCAGGAATTGAACCCGATACCTCCGACTCTAAATCCACGGACTTAACCGCTACACCACGGACCTTAAACTTTGTTAAATAAAATCAAAGTTATTTTTCAAAGGACATCAATTACAGTACGTTGTTTTGATTTACAAAATCAATACTATTATTGTAACCTTGAGACCATTACAGACACGAACTATAGTACAATATGGAAAACAAACACCGTTCAGTCAATAATCATAGAACAAAAGTTTTTCATAATTATAGGGCACTAGTTTGACTAAAACGAATTAATGCTCTAGAGATGTGGTGTTGGCGGAGAATGCTGGGCATATCATGGACGGAGTTCCGAACAAACAAATCCATACTGGAGGAACTGGGGATCAGAAAGCGCCTTTCCTCGACTGTACAATTACGCATTCTCACTTTCTTCGGACACGTGTCACGGCGTGGAGAAACATCAATCGAGCGCTTGGTAGTCCAGGGGAAAGTCGATGGCAAGAGGATGCGTGGTAGGTCTCCGATGAGATGGACCGATCAGGTGAAGGTTGCAATGGATCATCCCCTACATGAGTGCACTAGGAAAGCCGAGGTCCGAGAGGAGTGGCGACGGCTTGTTAAGCGTGCCACTAGCACTCCAATGGCGACCACGACCACTCTGCCAAGAGTGTAGCGACTAAGAAGAAGAAGATTAACTAGACTTTGCAGTGTAATTTAAAGCTTTCAGGCGTCAATATTGTGTTTAGATGTTATTATTATTAAATACTTTATTGCACTTTAATTAAAAGTACGTACAAAGGCGAACTTAAAGCCATTTCGGCTTTTTCTACCAGCTAACCTTAGGGAGAGTGAGACAGTATAAATATGTGGGGTGCAATTTTAACCAATAAACTGCATAAATAGTATGTATGCATAGACTACATAAATATTTATCAATATATACTTATTATAGTAGATATACATAAATGATGATAATATATTAATAGGAAGTAGAAATTTGTGGAGTTAAAATATATTATAATTGTGATGTGGTCTAGTGGTAACAAACGTTGCCGTGAACTTGGGAGGTCGTGGGTTTGATTCCCACCGGGGGCAAGTTCTACATTGTATAATTTGTCTCGGTCTGGGTGTTTATATGTATAATATGTATATATTTACAAAAAAAAAAGTATAATATGTAGTTTATCAACCATCTAGTTTCCGTAACACAAGCCTCGTAGCTTACCACGGAAATTAGATGGCGCTGTGTGACCTGTCTGGAAATATTAATTTATTAGATCCCTCAATCCCGCAAAATCGATTATGAAGCTGACGTCATCTCTGCCGGCGGCGTAACGCAACGAACACAAAGTTCTAAGACTTACACTGTTGGAGTTGGGCCTTCCAAAAAAATCTCGAGAATTTGGTCTACACTCGTCACGCTACCGAACTTGGCCAGACGGGTTGGCGACAGTCTTATGTAAATTTTAATGTAAATTTATTAACGATTCCATAAGTTGGTTTGGGTGGAACCGGGACTGACAGCTCAACGTGCTCTCCAAGGTGTTTGTGAATGTATGACAAACGTACGTAATAAAAGTGTATTTCTCATTGGTAATTGCCGGGGGGGTTCGTAGGATTTTAACGTAAGCGTTCTTACAATCGAAACACCATATAGGTGGTAGGCGGATTGATGGTGGTAATTTTCCCAGTCTGCCGGGGTGGGGAAGTATCCACCGGTCTTGCCCGTCTCTTAACCCGGTAAAGTGTATCCACACGTTTCGGGATCAGGCTCAAATTGCCGTCATCCCCAGTCAAGTTGGCATAGTGTTAGGGACTGATATCATCTCTGATTTTTATTTCATGGACTTCGCATGCCACTTACCATCAGGTGGGGGCAAGGTCACATGTCGACCTAGTATTAAAAAAAAAAAAAAAAAAAAAAAAAAAAAAAAAAACAACATTGCTACTTATCGATCGGTTAACTGTATGAAACCCCTTTAAAAAACATCTACATTACGATACCTCATTAAACCATATCGTAGTCATAATAATTATAGCAAACAATGATACTCCATTAGAATGCAATGACCCCAACGGTCAAAACAATTTCACGTCTTTTAAACTGTGGACAATTTATTAATTAGAATAATGTAGTGGCATTTGCATAGAATAGTCATTAAGACAATAGTCATTGTCATATAGAAGTAGGTCATACAGTTTAGGTATCAATTAGTTAATGAAGTTTGCTTCTAAGCAGCTACTAAGGGCAGCTAGTTCAATTATCCGTTTATTTTTTCCAATTATTTAGACATAGAGGTACTAGGTTTGATTCCTGGTCGGTAGTGTTGCCCAATTGCAAAAAAGCAAGACTCTAGCTCAGACATTTTTTCATAATATTGCTTAAAAAGTCTATATATATATATTTTTTTTCAATTTGTATATTTCAATTTCTTATAGTAGATAACTTAAAATCATTCCTCGCGCTTAGACTGCTCGCGATATCGAGGCAGATCGCTCGGAGCGATGTCACTTGTTTGTCATTATATCGCGCGCCATTTTCAAGTTTATTTTAGATTATTATAGTTTTCTTTTAGATTATTTAATATTGTAATTCGTTTATACTGTTTCTATATTACTTCTTAAACAAATCTTTAATTAATATTTAAGTAGGATGTCAAAAAAAATGTCTGTAACACGGCAAGTTATTTTAAAAGACCAATATAAGTTAATAATATAAAACTTTACACATATAATGATGAATAAACCGAGAGATGTTATGTTTGTTAGTATTCATACTCAAAGATATGGAATCCGCAATTTACGTTCATACATTTAAAAAAAAACTCATGTTATGAATGAAAATGTGATTTAGACCGTTCCGAATTGATATCACGCTCTGAGCATCCAAATCGTGATATTTGATTCGGTACGACTGTCAGTATCACATTCTTTCTAAGCGCTCTGAGCATGATTCGGAACGAGAGGCTTATCACATTCGTCGCATTAAGAGCGTTTAATGCTCACGACCGTTTCCCTTTTGGGGTGGTCAGAAACCACGCTTTTAAATAAGCGGATTCGCATTTAGCCAACTTTACTATAGGCCAATCATGACAAGTGGCAAGCTTTTCGATGTCTCCAGCGTTACAAACTCGAGAAATATCACAAATAAATAAAATATGAATTTAATGTATTTATTTACATTAATAAATATTTTTGTGTCCCGACCAGGAATCGAACCCGGTACCTCCGAATCTAAATCCACGGACTTAACCACTAGACCACGGAGGCAGGCTCGTACAAAACACCTATCTTAAGGCAGTGTCATACCTCGAAATTGTCTAAAAATTAAATCTTTCAAAGTCGATACCCTTTAAAATAACAATCCAAATTTAAAAAAAAAATGACAGCTACATCAAATTATACAAAAATATTGGAAGAATAAATAAAAATAATATATAAATAACAGTTTTAATAATAAATAAACTAAAACAAAAAAAACCTACTTGCAAAACCTAATTTAAATAAAAATCGTATCCGCGCGACATGGTGGCAAGAACGCTGAATCGCTATGCTGATTCTCTGGGCGAAGAAAGAACCAATCCTCTTGTCCCCAGAGCAGACAATGGGGTGTATCAGGCAAAGCTTTTTGTAGATGTCGCTAGCGGCAATGGTACCTTATTTTTCACCTATATCGCTTTTTTAATGTTTTTTATATGTTTATAACAAAAATGCGAGAAAAACCAAGGTACTAGTGTTTGAAAGAAGAAGGATGACAACCGTGACGATAAAGATTGATGATGAAACTCTAGAACAAGTAAATGAAATTATATATCTAGGCAGTGTTTTCACTGCGGATGGGAAGTACGATAGGGACGTTGAAAGAAGAGTGAACGCGGGAAATAGTGTTAACGGTGCCCTGGGGTCACTGATCGGCAGTCGAAATGTCAGTGACAAAGCTCGGCTCGCCATACACAATGCCATGTTGGTACCAACACTGATGTATGGAAGCGAGACGTGGATACGTCAGAATACACATGAGAGTAGGGTTAATGCAGTAGAAATGCGGTCGTTGCGGCGGATATGTGGCGTCACTTTGGCGGACCGCATACGTAACGTCGAAATACGGAAAAGGGTTGGTATGAAGGAAAGCATAGGGACAAAAATAAGGAAAGGCATGCTACGATGGTTCGGGCATGTTGAAAGGATGAGCGATGAAAGATTGACGAACCAGATATATAATGCGAAAGTTGTGGGTAAAAGAGGCCCTGGCAGACCGAGACTCACATATCACGATCAAATAAATAAAACACTGACTGAAGGTGCATTAAAAAGTCTTCGTAACCAAAGGGCATGTATGAAGAGGTTAATGAATGTTGACGAAGCGAAAGAAGTATGTCGTGATCGTGTCAAATGGCGCTCAATTTTCTCTGCCTACCCCGCAAGGGATCTGGCGTGAAGATATGTATGTATGTATGTATAACAGAAAAATGTATTTTAAATTAACGTTACCTACCTTAAAAGACGAATTAATAAGCGAGCGTCTTTAAAAACAAAGAAAAGGTTTTATTAATAGAACGGCAATTTTAAGATCACCATATCTTTGATTTCGCTTAGAAATCTCGATTTGTACACTTAAAAGCTGCTCACTTTGAAGTAATATCCAGAAAATAATAAATTTCGTAATAAAAATACATTTTTTCTATGCAACTGACAGTTATATTGGGTACCATCTATCATGCGCCATCTATCGTGATAGAAAGTTATTAGACTAGGAGTGATGTTTTTTAAAATGTTTTAGCGCTTGGACCCTAAATAAAATAAGTTTAAAATATTCTATTTAAAACCACTCAAAATAATTAGGAACTGTCTGGCTATCATTGTGTTTTAATGGCTAAGACACTTAGGCCGAGACGTATAAGAGAATGACTCATGCTGTATAATGATTGCATTGTACAGTTTAGTTTCGATGGTCACGTGATCAGCAGGCTTACCGTTTTTGCAAGGATATTATTTATAAGTTTGCATTTTATATTTTATTTTATATTATCAGACAAAACCATACAGCACTTAACATTATTATTGGCAGAATGGTAACAATTTGCGTTTAGGGGTTCACACAAGTAGCATGCATTTGGTTTTTGTACAAATATGTAGCGAAAATAAAGAGAAACGCACTGCCGACAGACAACCCAATACCATAAATACATACACTTTAACCCATATAAGCTTGGGCCGTCCGCCAGCAACACGCCCCTCCCCACCACACCACAGAACTATGTGTATACATATTTGTATCCTAGATTTAGTCGACAACAGATAGTAACTACAGTCATAACCGATATGACTGTTGTTGTGCTACCGGGTTCCTATGAGAGTGCATCAGCGATCATCTAGACCCTTTCAGCTGTTCTCAGTAGGAAGCTGCCGCACTAACACGGGTAAACGATCGCCAATATACCGACTGGTTGACACATTCAATAACAAATTTCACTTTATAGACATCATTGCCTCGACTGCCGGTGCTTTTAGGAAGTCTATTTTGGATATACTAAAACCATAATGTGTTATTGATACTTATCATTATTGTAGTATACTTATTTTTGTCATCTTCTTTACTCATATCTTTCTTTTGTTACTAATGGGGTGTGTCACTAACTTTTTATCACGATAGATGGCGCATGATAGATGGTACCTAATATAACTGTCAGTTGCATAGAAAACTTGTATTTTTATTACGAAATGTATTATTTTCTGGATATTATGCAGAAGTGAGCAACTATTAAGTGTACAAATCGAGATTTCCAAGCGAAAGCAAAAATATGGTGATCTCAAAATTTCCGTTCTACGAGGGGCGTTCAAAATATTCTCGGTATTGATACGTTACAACCTCTTTTATATATATATTTGTTACTGGCCGCTAAGATTCATCCATTGACATTAAAAAAAAGTAAAATTGGAACCGAGATGTTCTTTTGTTTTTCTGCAATTGCCGAACAAACATGAACACCATGAGCGAATTAACAATTTTAACGAAATTAGAGCACCGATCCGTCATAAAATTCTTGACAAAACAGGGTAAAAATCAAAAAACCATAAAAGAGGAAATGGATTGTGTTTACCGTGAGTCTGCTCCTTCTTTATCTACTATTCAAAAATGGTCAAGCGAATTTAAGCGTGGAAGAGAGAGTATTGAAGATGACCCTAGACCTGGCCGGCCTGTAGTGGCTACCTCACAAGAAAATATTGATAAAGTGGAAAAACTTATATTGGAAGACGGCCGAGTGAAGGTAAAATCTATAGCTCAAGTAACCAATCTCTCTATTGGTACCGTACATGACATTATACATGACCATCTTAATATGTCAAAAGTAAGTGCAAGATGGGTTCCGCGAATGCTGACGCTTCTTCAAAAGGATATGCGTGTGGCTTGCTGTTCAGATTTTATCGACCTGTGTGGTGAAAATCCCGATGAGGTGCTGCAAAAAATAGTTACTGGAGATGAAACCTGGGTTCATCATTATGACCCAGAGAGCAAACAGGAGTCCATGCAGTGGCACATTAAGGGTTCAGCTCATCCCAAGAAGTTCAAGGTAATCCCGTCAGCTGGCAAGGTCATGGCCACAATATTTTGGGATTGTGAAGGAGTTTTGCTTATCGATTATAAAGAAAAAGGTGTAAATATGACAGGGCAGTACTACGCTAACGTTATACGTCAATTAAGAGATACCGAGAATATTTTGAACGCCCCTCGTATTAATTCAACCTTTTTTTATTTCAAAGACGGTGTTCGCTTACTTAATTCGTCTTTTAAGGTAGGTAATGTTAAGTTAAAATACATTTTTCTGTTATAAAAATGTGTAACTACAAATAAATTTAAAAAATGATCAATCATAGGTGGAAACAAGGTACCAGTGCCGCTAGCGACATCTACAAAAAGCTTTGCCTGATATTATTTCACTTCACTATCTGACGTTACCTATTTATATAATCTGTGGTTTACGTCGTTGGTAACATACTTAACAATTTGTTTATTTAAATGTTATTATATATATGTGTGTTACTGTATGTAAACCTAAATAAAAAAATAAAAAAAATAGTAGAATACATTAGACATATCCGCAATATTAACCCAATCACAAGTTATCATTGCTCAATTTACCAATAATATAATTTTATATAAAGGTGTGTTTTTTGTTTTTTTATCCTCTCTTATCCTTTTTTTTGACCGCCTCCGTGGTCTAGTGGTAACAAACGTTGCCGTGAACTCGGGAGGTCGTGGGTTCGATTCCCACCGGGGGAAAGTTGTACATTGTATAATTTGTCTCGGTCTGGTTTATATGTATAATATGTATATATTGACAAAAAAAAAACAATAAAAGTATAATATGTAGTTTATCAACCATCTAGTTTCCGTAACACAAGCCTCGTAGCTTACCACGGAAATTAGATGGCGCTGTGTGACCTGTCTGGAAATATTTATTTATTTATTTTCATTTAATAATATTTTTACATCATCATATCTCATTGGTAACAATTTATGTTTTTATTATTTTAGGGGTTACTATTACAATTTTATTTATATATTTATATTACATACAGGTCAACGAAAAACTTACTTAGGTATTTTTTTACAACTGCCTTAGTCAACTCAGGTTTCTCTGCCAACCAGAATTTAGGAATCATGTATTGTGATGTTCTCTCTCCATAGTAGTTAACAGCTGTAGGTTTCAACAATCTACCCCGAGCTATAGACCTAGTGGTTTGCTTTATGCCACTAGACAGAGATCAAATATAATATAAATAGGCCAAATATGGCCACATACCGTAGGCACTATCCCTACGCGTACATAAAAATTTGAATATGGGGCACAAGTTGCAGTTTATTTTTTCCCGCGCTGCAAATTTTACCCGACGTGACTCCAAGAAAAGCATCAATTCTGCTAAATCTGGAATTCGATGATGAGATGAATAAGAAAGATATATTACGTCAGGCTTGGCAGTATGGGCTGGACCCTTTGCCTTCCCTATCACCTCATTCATCATCCATCTCGGGAGAAGAGAACACAACAATAAAAATATATCTTTTATACTGATTACGTAATGATTATAGAATTAAATTTCTCTTGGCCGTAATAAAGACAATACAGCCCGGCCATTTCCTCGTTCTATTTAAATTACGAACGCGGTGAACAGAAAATTATAATTTAATTAGATTGCAAATATCGTTTTACGTTAGCGGAAATACTTATCATCTATTTATACTAGCACTGCATGTGACCTTGCGCCCACCTGATGGTAAGTGGATATGATGAATATATCTCCAAAATATCCGTAATTTTATTATTATTGTTTATATTCTCAAAAGTAAACTCAAGACTTTAAAAACCTTTCAAAATATGGGATTGTGCTTGCGTTAAACGCTGTTAAGCTTTCTGTTACTTAAGCGAAAACGTTATATAATGGAATCCGTTAACTATATATAAATCACAATATTGAAGGTAATATTTGCACGGACGCTGTCAAGGTCGAGCGCTTATAGAGTTGAGAATTGAATAATATTTTGTAATTATGACGCAAGCTTTGACGTAAATAACGAAATCCACTAATAACATCTGCGAATAAGGCTGCAGAGGAGAATATTATTAAATTCTCAACTCTATAAGCGCTCGACCTTGACAGCGGCCGTGCAAATATCAACTTTAATAGCGTAATTCTTTTATAAAAGGGAGGTGTTACATATGATTTACTAGAAGACTACTGTCATCTGCATTGACCGCCTCCGTGGTCTAGTGGTAACAAACGTTGCCGTGAACTCGGGAGGTCGTGGTTTCGATTACCACCGGGGGCAAGTTGTACATTGTATAATCTGTCTCGGTCTGGGTGTTTATATGTATAATATGTATGTATATATTTACAAAAAAAAAGTATAATAAGTAGTTTATCAACCATCTAGTTTACGTAACACAAGCCTCGTAGCTTACCACGGAAACTAGATGGCGCTGTGTGACCTGTCTGGAAATATTTATTTATTTATCTTTGATAGACGTCAGTTATGAAAATAGACTCATTATAAAATAATTAATGTTTTATTTAGTTACAAACTGTCAGACCATGATTGTGTTATCTCGTTTACTGTAGGTAACTAATATTAGTTACAGAGTATTATAAATTGACTTAACCAAGTGTTCCAGACGGGTCCATACGGTGATAAATGAAATGAAATGAAAAAGTTAACGGATTCCATTATATAACGTTTGCGACTAAGTAACAGAATAGAGCCGCAGATATGGATGTTCCATTTACAAAATAGCAAAATATTGGGAACAAAACTGGTTCAACATGTTTGACCTTTACATAATAAATACTATAATAAAGTATGTACTATGTAATTAGATGGCTTGTTTTATTAACCCAGATCGGTGACCGAGTTTCGAGTCGTACGATACATAGAACAGTCATTGCAAGATTGATGTACAACATTGGCCTGCGAGATTCTGAAACATAACATATATAACCCCTTCCTCTCCATTCCGCAACCGAACCACCCGCACAGGTCAGAATATGCACCCACATCCCTTCGCGTACCTATAAATTTGGTGACTCATACATCTGTCGCACAATAAAGATGTGGAATGCACTTCCAGCCTCTGTGTTTCCACTTTCCTATAACCTGGAGTCCTTCAAGCGATGTGTGAAAAGGCATCAAGCCAAGCCGGCATAGTGTTAGGGACTGATGTCGGACATAAGTCTGATTCCAGTTTGCGCGTGATGCACATGACGTGCTAGTATTAAAAAAAATAAAAAAAAAAACTCGGATCCCGCTTTAAAACATAGCGCAATTTTTTCCAAAAGTTATCGCCATAGGTAAGATTTAGATATAGTCAAGTGAAAAATGCGCGGTGGTGGCTGGGTTGTAAGAACGCTTTCCTTAATATCCTACAAAGGTCGGTTCAAGCCATCGATGTATAACCACTGATATAAAAACGTTCCCGTAAAACCAATCGAAGTCATGTAGCTGCACCAACAGTCGCGAGATAGCAAGCGTCGAGAGCGCCTAATATTAATATTTATATCGAGTAAAACTAGTCTTTTTGTATGCATTGTGATATAATTTCCGATGAATAAAGCATGTGACATTATCCTTGATTCAGAATTGCCCCCCAAAGTTGGTAGGTACACAAAGCAAGCGGCACGTTTTTAAGAGTGCGTTTTGTATTGAATAGGCTTATCTATATACATCGATGGTTCAAACCCCCCCGGCATGTACCACAATGAGAAATACACTTTTCTTACGTACTGCCGTCATAGATTTACGGACTGACTACAAATAAAACTTTGACCACATTTGTAAAGGAAGGGCAAAGCACGAAAACTAAATGCAAGCCCAAATCAAATATTCCAAAAGACCACAACATGAAGTCAAATAAATATTATGGTATCATAACGAACGAGCTTCCAAGACGGCATTAACGGAATCATACAGTATTTGGTTGGGTAGGGAGAGAAGTAGAATGGTGGATGGTGAGCGTATTATCGCGCAATAGAAAAAAAGGAGGCCTCCTCTTCTTAAACCAGCCAATTGTCGGTCGCAAGCCCGAGACACCATTCTTCTCATCTCTTACCCACACACGATGGACCCGGCACCCGCACGGTGAATCCATGGAATGCTTAGAAATTAGTGTCCTCTCACCACCGTTCCCGTGAGGAGGAGAGCACGTTAAGCCGTCGGTCCCGGTTCCACTAATACCAACTTATGAAATCGTTAATAAATTGTCATTAAAAAAAAAAATTGACATCATATCCTCGCCAAGACGTCTGGCTAGTGTAGGCCAAATTCTCCAGATATATGTTCTGGAAGGCCCATCTCCAGCAGTGGAGGTCTAGGACGCTGTGATCTAGGGGCTGTAATGAATGTATTATAATAAAGTTAGCATTGAACCTTTATAACCCATATCTGTGTATAAACAAATAAATGATATAAAATTTAACTATACACTAATAACTATTCTATTCCACTGTTATCAGCTGTTAGTGAATAATGAATGTCCGTGTTGATACCTAATAGTTAATGTTACAAACGAAATTAAACCGCAACACGTAAATCGTTACACAAGAATCACGCGCGTGCATCACAAATAAATCGCTTACATAATTTAAAACAGAGCACAAGTGCAATTTCTTATACAGGTCTTGAACGAAAACAACTAACACGTTAATTTTAAATGCTAATAGGTAACCTAAAAAACAATGGTTTTGGTGCATAATATGTTTTATCTACTCTCATATCGTAAAATGCAAATTACAAACTTCAAAACAAATTTATATTGACATACTTTATAAACATTTTCTCTAACAAAATAATGTTATATTTCATTTTAAAAATAGAATCATACATATTATCTAGCGGTTAAGTCCGTGGATTTAGACTCAGAGGTACCGGGTACGATTCCTGGTCGGGACACAAAAATATTTATTAATGTAAATGAATACATTTAATTAATATTTAATTTATTTCTACTAATTCTCGAGTTTGGTACGCTGGAGACATCGACGAGCTTCCCACTTGTCATGATTGGCCTATAGTAAAGTTGGCTAAATGTGAATCCGCTTATGTATAAGCGTGGTTTCTGACTACCCCGAAAGGGAAACGGTCGTGATGATACTTTTACTTTTTACTTTACATTTGTCATAGTTTTACAACACCACCGTTCCCGTGCCTCGGAGAGCACGTTAAGCCGTCGGTCTCGGTTCCACTAATACCAACTTGAGGAATCGTTAATGAATTGTCATAAAAAAATTACATCATATCCTTACCAAGCCGTCTGGCCAGCGTGGCGAGTGTAGGCTAAATTCTCCAGATATATGTTCTGGAAGGCCCATCTCCAGCAGTGGAGGTCTAGGACGCTGTGTTCTAGGGGCTGTAATGAAGACCATACAAAATTCTGTATGACGTTTAACTGAATAGGTAACCAAAATATTAACCATACACAATAATGTATATGGAAGCGAGTCGTGAATATGCCACAAAAGTATGAGAGTTGAAAAGAGGTCGTTACGTCGGATATGCGGCGTCAATATGACGTCTGAGAGTCTACGAAACATAATTACCCCTCATTCCGAATCGCGCTCAGAGCGCTTAGAATGAATATGACACTGACCGTCGTTCCGAATCAAATATCGCGATTTGGATGCTCAGAGCGTGATATCAATTCGGAATGGTCTAAATCACAATTTCATTCATAAAATGTTAGTTTTTTTTTTAAATGTATGGAAGATAAATTGCGGATTCCACATCTTTGAGTATGAATACTAACAAATATACATCTCTCGGTTTATTCATCTTTATATGTGTAAAGTTTAATATTATTAACTTATTTTGGTCTTTTAAAATAACTTGCCGTGTTACAGACATTTTTTTTTTCACTTCATACTTTAAATATTAATTATAGATTTGTTTTAGAAGTAATATACAAACAGTATAAACGAATTACAATATTAAATAATTTAAAAGAAAACTTATAATAATTAAACTTGAAAATGGCGCGGGACATTATGACAAAAAACTGACAGCGCTCAGAGCGATCTACCTCGATATCGTGAGCAGTCTAGGCGTGAGAAATGATGTCATTTGTGACGTCACACAGCTTTGGCAAAACAGTTTAAGCGCGTATCGGAACACCTTTAAGCGTGCTTAGATTACTATTATCGCGTATCGGAACGAAAGGTATAATACTGTGACCTATAAATAGAAGTATCATCACGACCGTTTCCCTTTCGGGGTGGTCAGAAATCACGCTTATAAAGAAGCGGATTCACATTTAGCCAACTTTACTATAGGCCAATCATGACCGCTAGACCACGGAGGATACTACCCTATGTACATTATATATTGTTTTATTTTCTGTGCAATAAAGAATTTATCTATCTATCTCTGGTTATCATTAGTATTCTTAGAATAAATTATAACTCCTTATCATACAATACTATCTTATTAATGTTTTATTGTCTTTCTTATCTAAGTATTTGGGTAGACATTATTCTTAATATAAGTTTGATGGGGTCCAGGCCCTTTGTAGGATGACTCGTGGTACCCTGGCTGGTATAGTGTGTGAAAAATGGACTGTATATTTGGTTTGATGCGTTTATTTCTAAAGGTGCGTGGTGGTACAGCGAATGCCCGACAATGACTCGACGCGTCGACGGCACAAAAATACACTAAAACTTGAAAACTATTAGCCGACCGCGAAGAGTCTTCTCTCCGTAGTCGGTTAACTGATTTATTTATTTATTTAAAACTTTATTGCACAATAATACATATACTACACACTATATTGGCATACACTACATACAATACATACTTATATACGTTGTGAGGAGCTCTTTAGGTAATGAAAGTAAACCAGCTTTTTAAACAGCGGTTTGCTGGGTGCTTGGCGAATTTCAACAGGTCAACTGTTCCAGAGATTTGCGGCCACTACTGCGAATGAGTTAGACTGAAAGCTAGAGTGATGAGAAGGGATAGATAGAACAGAATTGTGACGAACGAAGAGATCTGTTATAAATTGAGGAGAGATAGGTAAATTTGTCCTTGAGATATTTCGGTGTGGCAGGCTCATTTAGTATAGAATAGAGTAGGCAGAGGATTCTACGATTCCTGCGACAACGAATTGGTAGCCACCCTAACTTAGCACGATACTCAGAGATGTGATCATATTTTCGTAAACAAAATATGAACCGGATACATGTATTTTGTAGCCGCTCCATCTTGTTAAGCAACACCTCAACAGATATTAGGACATTAACAACGTTTTTAGTATACCATGTGACTTTGGTCTTACGTTAGACTAATATGGTATTCTATTGATAGAAACAAACAACTTTTCCTAAAAAACCAAATGTCAGAAATGACAAAAAAGTTTGGCTTAAATATAAATCCCCAAAATATTCCTGAAGAAGGAATTCTGGCCGCTCGGTGTGCAAATACATTCGTGGATTTGCTTCCCGCAGCACCAACGATGTTCCTGGGCACCGCGCAACACCTACTCCCTCTGCACTACCCCCAGCAGGGACGCCGGCACCGTCCACTGAAGCTTCTAGTACTCCTCAGAAGGTGGTCACAGTACCTGATGGGTACTTCTATGACCACAAGAAGATGAAGATACGGAAGCTTTAGATTAATTAATTTTAATGTTATTTTTATATGTATTTTAGTTGTAAGGTATTTATCTATGGGCCATCTGTTGCCTGATAATAAACAAATTATTATTATTATTATTATTAAAATAGCCAATTTGTATAGAGAAGGCAAAAAAATATGACTTGTTAAAAAAAGTTGTTTGTTTCTATCAATAGAATCACATATTAATCTAACCTAAGACCATATAATACATACATAGGCGCAGTTTTGGCTCGATTGTAAGAACGCGTTCCTTAAATCCTACAAAGTTCGGCTCAAACCCTCCCGGCATGTACCAATGAGAAATACACTTTTATTACGTATATTTGTCATAGATTTACAACACCACCGTTCCCGTGCCTCGGAGAGCACGTTAAGCCGTCGGTCCCGGTTCCACTAATACCAACTTGTGGAATCCTTAATGAATTGTCATAAAAAATGACATCATATTCTCGCCAAGCCGTCTGGCCAGCGTGGCGAGTGTAGGCTAAATTCTCCAGATATATGTTCTGGAAGGCCCATCTCCAGCAGTGGAGGTCTAGGACGCTGTGTTCTAGGGGCTGTAATGAAGACCATACAAAATCCTGTATGACGTTTAACTGAATAGGTAATCAAAATATTACACAATAATGTATATGGAAGCGAGACGTGAATATGCCACAAAAGTATGAGAGTTGAAAAGAGGTCGTTACGTCGGATATGCGGCGTCAATATGACGTCTGAGAATCTACAAAACATAATTACATGTATACGTAATGTAATATATATCGGAAAAGCGAAAGAGTTATTCTTTGACCGTGACAAATGTCTCTGCCTACCCCGCAAGGGAGCTGGCGTAAAGAAATTCGTAATATGAGAGTAGACCGCCAGTTCAGGTAAGACCACTTTTCCAACGCGCCCATATCGGAATGACCTAGAAAGCGTACTTTCGACACTATGGATTAAATGTACTTGTATTTACTTATAAATTTTTAAAGAGTTGCAGGTTTGAGCCCCGGCATGTACTAGTGAGAAATACACTTTTCTTATGCAGATCCGTACTAATGTTAAATTGTAAACGCTTTATCTGTGTGCATGTATGTTTCGCCTTCATGCCTATTATTACTGAACCGATTTCAATAAAATTTTGTCCTAGGCTATATGGCTACTGCCTAATAGTGTCTATACTACAAGAAATTTATTTATTAATTAGAGAAAAAATTACAGCTAGATAACAATATAGATAGATAGGTAAAAAAATAATATGAGCCAATTAAAAGTTTTCGCCTATAACAAATATAATATTTATAAAATAAAAAATAATAAAGAAAAAAAATATCCTAAAAGACAGGAAACAGGAAAGCTGGCAATTATTTCTGCCAACGTAATAGCCTCGCTATACAGAGGGGATATGTTGCCAACATCCTTGGGACAATCCCTGAAGGGTCGTCTCTAGAGGACATTTTTTACTTAATTTTTTTTTTTTTCCTTTGAATAAATGGACATAATAATCCTAAAAATATACAGAAGCCGGTGGGTTAAAGAATTGAGAAGAAAGAAGACATCGTACTTTTAAAGGCTTCATAGCAAAAATATTATTGTCAATATTGTCATCACTAATCATCTCATTGATACAACTAAATATTTTTTTTATTCTAGCACGACATGTGACCTTGCGCCCTCCTGATGTTAAGTGGCGCGCGAGGTTCATGAATGTTAGCAACTGGAATTAGACACTCATGACTGACATCAGTCCCTAACACTATGCCGGCTTGACTGGGCATGATGGCAATTCGAGCCTGATCCCAAAACGTGTGGATACACTTTACTGGGTTTAGCTCTAATAATAAAATAATTTTGTAAGTAACACATTAGCCATCTATGGCTTTACTGTAAATAATTATGAAATATGAAAGAAAGCATTGCGACAAAAATAAGGAAAGGCATGCTCCGATGGTTCGCATGTTGAAAGGAGAGATTGACGAACCAGATATATAATGCGAAAGTTGTGGGTAAAAGAGGCCCTGGCAGACCAAGACTTACCTATCACGATCAAATAAATAAAAAATAGCTCAAGGTGCATTAAAAAGCTATCGAAACAAAAGGGCATGTATGAATAGGTTGATGAATGTTGAAGAAGCAAAATAGATATGTTGTGATCGTGACAAGTGGCACTCAACTGTCTCTGCCTACCCAGCAAGGGATTTGGCGTGAAGATATGTATGTATGTATGTATTTACATTAATAAATATTTTTGTGTCCCAACCAGGAATCGAACCCGGTACCTCCAAGTCTAAATCCACGGCCTTAACCGCTAGACCTAGACTATGGAGGCAGTTGTCTGTATGTCGTGATCGTGTCAAATGGCACTCAATTGTCTCTGCCTACCCCGCAAGGGATCTGGCGTGAAGATATGAATGTATATTAAGTTGGTTTAGTTTAATAATAATTTCTGCTTCTATTTATTTACAGTTATTATTATTGTTGTTGTCAGTCCATAAAGCTGACACATTTTAGTGGTTAGTCTCCGCTTCTTTTCATTGCTAATTGCTGTATAAAGTTGCGAATAACTGTTGATTTTGGGCCTTTTTAACCCTTTCAGACCTGGTGTCTACAATTGAGGGCACAAAGTTTTAAAAAAATACTGAAATACTGAAGTATAATCTAATAATCACTTTTAACCATTATTTTGTCATCTTTCAGACAATTTTGAAGCGTAAAATAAGTTGTTTACTTTTAACATATATATTTTTTTAGCAATAGTAATGTAATGTTATAAATATATGTCGATTATTAATTTATTTATTTTTCTTCAATGAAAACTTACAGCTTCTAACAAATGATTACTTATATAAAAAACTAGATGCCAATTACAAGTCTTATACAACTTAAAAACTAATAAATAGAAGAAACATATAAATGATAATATTAAACCACATTAATTTAGTAAAATAAAAATAATTAGGCAACTAAATCTATAAATCAGATATTGTAAAAAATGCTCTAGACATCGCCCGACCATCTAATTAAAAAAAAAAAATACTGTGAAGACCATGTTGAATGTATTGTTTACACTATTTAAATATTTTATATATCGTATAATATGAGTTTTTGTTGTCTCTATGAGTTTTGAAATTTGAAGTAAATAGGTGCAATATATATTTTAATAAATAAAGATAATGTTGCAAATCCTTAGGTGGCCAATAGCTGACGATTTACCCCACAGTCTTGATAAATCTATGAAACTGTATTTAAAAAACAAACCTGCTTTCTAGGCGCTTTCTTAAACAGTTTAAACTTCATATTGATTAATTTAACACACAGATAATAATTTAACTTCACAAAAACTTTTTTTTTTCACAATATTTACACACGGTGATTCAGAATTGGCACGAAAACGATAACAAAACTAAATCGACGTAGACGTCCGTCGCGCGCTGTGGTCGCGAACGCACTGGCGAGTTTAGAATTTACACCGGTTCTGTATTACAGTTTACATTGCGTGTTATTAATAAACGAAGTACAAATTTGTTTTTATAATAACAGGCAATGTATCAAAAATAGTGAATACAGTGAATTTTTCAGTGATCACTGGTCAAGAAACATTAATTCTCTCGATAGCAGTTCTGTTATTCGGTCTGTTTGAATCGAACCCAGGTAGCTGGATGACGCAGAACACGGACGGAAAATCCACAGGCTTAACTGCACCACGGAGGCAGTAAATATTCTGACATATATTTTAACCATTCAAAAATTATGCAGTGGAAATTAATGCGAGAGGAATTGCAGTAAAACCTTTGTACCACTTACTGAAAGAATTGGGCCTAAGTAGGTGTGCTGGATACGATTTATCAAATGAGCTTCCAAAACGGCATTAACGGAATTTATTTTCATTTATTTATTTATTCGAAGAGAAAGGACAGACAACAGTAACAGTATTTACATTCTAGCTGAATTCCGCCTATCCCAGCTGAATTTAGCAGCTCCTAGCTGAATACAGAAGTCTAGCTAAAAGTTCGAGAGTGGCATTTCCCACGCAGTGTCGCTTTGGCTTTACATAGCCATTGATAATACTAATATTATAAATGTGAAAGTGTAGCGACAAAAATTGATAGTGACTAAGGATGAACGTTTTTGTGTGCAATCGACATCCTTTGCCTCGCACCATATTTTTAAAAGAAAGCAACGAGAGTACTTCGCGCCATTTTGCGTGGACAAAGTTTTTGTTTTGTAAATTAATTTACTGTGGATATTATTGGTCAAGTGGTGTTGTTTTGTTTAATAATGTGCTACAATGTGAATAATTATGGAAAACGATAAATTGGACTTTAAATATGGGGGCATGGGGCACAAGTTGCAGTATATTTTTTGCAGTTTTCCCGCGCGTCAACTCCCATTTTTTACCCGACGTGTTTGACCTATAATGCCGCGAGTGACTCCAAGAAAAGCATGAAATTCTGAAGCATCTGGAATTTGATGATGACCTTATTAACTCATAAAAATGAAAGATATATCAGACTTGGCTTTATGGGTTAGACCCTTTGCCTTCCCTATCACCTCATTCATCATCCATCGGGAGAAGAATACACAACAAATAAAACAACTGTCAGATTCATCACTTGCCTTTTCGCTACAAGAGTTACTTTGCACCGGTTTGATTGTATTTAAATAATTCAGCTTGCTAATAAAATAGGAGTATAGATTCATTTGATTCATCTGCCAGATATTGTTCACCCACCAGCTTGGACAAGTAATACTTAGAAAATTGTACGCGGTCACTTCATGACCACTTGCAGTAACTTTATTTTATGCACCACCTCTGCAGTCTCACCAGCTATCCGGTATCTTTTTTTTTTTTTGACCTTTTTGATTTTGGACCTTCCACCCACCTGATGGTAAGTGTCGCGCATGGTCTATGAATGTTAGCAACTGGAATCAGACACTATGTCCGACATCAGTCCCTAACACTATGCCGGCTTGACTAGATCTAATCTTGTCTTAGTGTAGACTGGAGTGGTGGTGAATTTGGAGATGGAACGTAATGCGTGTTCCCCGTGCGTTCCAGGGTTCTATGTCTGGACTTTAGAGCTGGGTCCCAGCTTGATAAGATAACCCCGCTGCCCAGGATCCTCGCGACGCCTTTTTTTTTCGCTTTGGATCGGAAGTCTCCATCTTCAGGGAAGGTTCCCTACGTTCGGTCAACGGATGCATAAAGAGTGATAGGGTTAAGTTTTGGCGACCCTCCCCTGTTTAATATTAGAATCTTTTCTTCTTTTTCTTACGATGCCATCTCCTATCGGAGGTCGGCTATCATTAAGGCGATTTTGATTTTGTTGGCCGCTGTTCGGAACAAAGATCTGGTGCTCATTCCGAACCACTCCCTGAGGTTCTTGAGCCAGGAAGTGCGTCTTCTCCCCGGTCTTCTGGAGCCTTGTATCTTGCCTTGCATGACCAGCTGCAGCAAGCAGCTGTTGTAGAATCTTTTGCTTTGTATTAACTTCATTTTTTACTTCATTATAATTAATATCTTAATTTAAATTCTTGTAGCTTTGTTATCTAGTACAATATCTACTATAATAGATATAAATATAAAGATCTCATTTACCTGCACAAAATTACACACTTGTCATTGGTTCAATCCTCTACTTTGCTGTCTTCCCTCAGATTTAGTACTTGGCGTAATCCCCGACAAAAGAACCGGACATTTATTATTGGTACCCATAAAATCAACAGCTCTTATAACCCTATTATCCGTTAGTGTCGACTATTTAATGACCTTCCCAGGGATACTATGAATCTAGGCATTTTCAACCCAAATGTTAGTTTATTTAAGAAGCAAGTGTTATTGATTGTAAACTAACGTCAAGTGACTTTTTACTATTCTTATATTGACTTTTTTGACGTTACTAATATACATATTAATAATAATAAATATTTCCAGACAGGTCACACAGCGCCATCTAGTTTCAGTACATAAGTAGTATACATTGTAATAATAATTACTAATGTACATAAACTATAGTAATGTACATTATAGTAATATACATTAGTATTAGGACCCAAATTAATATTTGTACGCCTCTTAAGGTATATTGTTGCAGGTAAAAATATATTGTTCATCTTGATTTGTAACCAATCAAAAATAAATATTTCATTTCATTTTATTTCATATAACCTATGATATAACTTTTAACATAAATTGACATTAATAATAATATATTTATTCTCGTATATATAGTATTAATCAATTGATAATGATGAAAATAGATGAAACCTAAAATTTTAAAACTTAAAAACACATTTATTTCTAATCATCCAAGTAGCTATGTGTAGCATGCCGTGTACACTGCCTTTGGGTTGCAATTCCGACCTTATAAATTATTGTAAATAAGTGCTTGATATGTATTAATGGGGTGTATCAGGCAAAGCTTTTTGTAGATGTCGCTAGCGGCAATGGTACCTTGTTTTACACCTATATCACATCATTTTAAAATGATTTTTTAGTTTATTATTTTTATAACAGAAAAAATGTATTTTAATATAACGTTACCTACCTTAAAAGACGAATTAAGTTACACTTAAAAGCTGCTCACTTCGGAATAATATCCAGAAAATAATAAATTTCGTAATAAAAATACAAGTTTTCTATGCAACTGACAGTTCTATTAGGTACCATCTATCATGCGCCATCTATCGTGATAAAAAGTTAGTGATACACCCTATTGTAACCTGTTAGTGTACCTTAAAATAATAAATAAATAGTAGTAATTTTAGGGATAACTTTATATGTATAAAAATAAATAAATCAATATTTCCAGACACGTCACACAGCGCCATCTAGTGGTAAGTTACGAGGCTTCTGTTACGGAAACTAGATGGTTGATAAACTACATATTATATATATATATTGTAAATATATACATATTATACATATAAACATCCAGACCGAGACAAATTATACAATGTACAACTTGCCCCCGGTGGGAATCGAACCCACGACTTCCCGAGTTCACGGCAACGTTTGTTACCACTAGACCACGGAGGCGGCCATGGCCAAATCGTTTTGCTCATCTTTTTAAAGTCTGCTCAGATAAATCATAACATGCGAAAAAATAATAAAAACTAATAACTTACCTCATGATCAGGCCCAGGCTTGGCAGCCAGGCGAGCTTCTGTCAGTTGATTTTTCAAGGTCCTGGTCAAAGTACAAATACAGTGTAAACTTGTTGTCGTTAAATGGAGATGGAATCATTGTATGGAAGACAAGCTAAACCAACCAAAGTCAATTGATTTTGACGCTTTAGGGAGTTTGTCGTCAAATCGAGTGACGTTACATGGGGTTCACACTGTATTAATTTACCATTATAATAGTTTTTTTATAATTTTAACGGGTCTTTATGCGATTTACCTTAGAGACATATTTCTCCCGACGTTTCAGCCAAGTTGCATTGGCCGTGGTGCGATGTAGTCTCGTACATACTGGGCGGTAGATGTAAACCTACATACTTATCACTTTTAAAAGTTTAATCGAGAGGGGGGTTATAAGCTATCTTCATCGTGGAATCCAGTAATCAATAGGTTTCGACGACGGGAAAAATCGCCCGGTGTCGCCAAGGATATTGTAAGTGTCGTGTGTCGTGATTTCTAAAAACTTTTAAAAGTGATAAGTGGGTAGGTTTACATCTACCGCCCAGTATGTACGAGACTACACCGCATAGCTCCAGTTGACCCGTAACCACGGCCAATGCAACTTGGCTGAAACGTCGGGAGAAATATGTCTCGAAGGTAAATCGCGTAAAGACCCGTTAAAATTATAAAAAAATTATTATAAATGTGCGCGAAAGTTTAATTTACCATTATTTTGGACAAAATAAATGTAGATACATGCTGCTATAATTACATAAGGTCATACAGAAGACTGAAGGTCCAGTACAACAATGCCTTCAAAATTCTGTTTTAGCTCCTTCACGTCTACCGGGATTGGACCCAGTGATCAGATTCCGCCTAATATATTTTCAGGACATCCATGTATTCATGAGTACTGTTCTATGTTAAAAAAGCAATGTTTCACCATTTTGTTTTGTATAGATTAGTAACTAGAGTCTGGCAAACGAAACGAAAGTAATAATAATAAATAATAATAATAAATAAATAATAACAACTGTTTTCGTAGTGTAACAAAAAACAATTGTTAATAAGCGGGAAAGTATCCACCGTTCGTGCTAATAAACCGAGTAAAGTGTATCGGGATCAGGCTCGAATTGCCGCCATGCCCAGTTAAGCCGGGATAGTGTTAAGGACAGATGTCAGTCATGAGTGTCTGATTCCAGTTGCTAACATTCATGGACCTTGCGTGGCGAAAGATCGTGTTAAGTGGCGAACCTTGGGGGAGGCCGACATCCAGCAGTAGAGAGGCTGATGATGATGATAAAGATTTTTATAGGAAATGGAATGGAAGAATGGTTTTTTTTTTTTTTTTTTTTTTTTTTTTTTTTATACGGAGCACGACATGTGACACCGCGCCCACCTGATGGTAAGCGGTACGCGAGGTCCAAGAATGGGAGCAACTGACGCCAGCCTCGGACGACCGACATCAGTCCCTACCACTATGCCGGCCTATAAAGATGCTTTTTCACACTTCGTTTGAAGGACTCCAGGTTATAGGAGTGGGGAAATACACTGGCTGGGAGAGCATTCCACATCTTCAGCGTGCGACAGATGTAAGAGTCTCCAAATTTGTATGTACGCGTAGGGATAGTGGCTACGGTATGTGGATGCATATTTTGGCCTGTGCGAGTGGTTCGGTTGCGGAATAGAGAAGAAGGGATAAGGTTGTGGAGCTCTTCGGAACATTCACCGTAGTATAGCTTGTAGAACACGCTCAGGGAGGCCACATCTCGGCGAAGCTGCAGCGATTCGAGAGTTTTGGACACTGTAGTATCGTCCACTATTCGAATAGCCCGCCTCTGTAGGACATTGAGAGCATCTGTAAGGTACTTAGCGGATCCATCCCAGAGGTGAGAACAGTATTCCACGCATGACCTTATTTGCGCTTTATAAAGCATAAGCCGGAGTGAGGGCGGAAAAAAACGTTTTACCTTGTTCAGTATCCCTAGTTTTTTGGACGCTGTTTTGGTGATGCTCTCAATGTAGTTTCGGTGGTTGAGATCTGAGCGTATTTCCACCCCAAGTATGTTGAAGCTGGGTTGTAGTTCCAGCACGGTGTTCTGAAGAGTAGGAAGAGGAGAGTATGGAGACTTCTTCGCCGTCAACGCGCATGCCTGGGTCTTATTGGCATTAAACTGTACTAGGTTTTGGGCACCCCACACAGAAATTTTGCGTAGGGTGTCGTCCAGTTCTGCCGTCAGGGAACGTCGCATCTCCTCTACTTGGTCGTTTCCCAAAGCTCGTGGACTCAGGTACCGCCCATGTGCCGTGCTGTCGTCTGCATAGCAATGAATGTTACCCAGGGACAACATGTCATTGATATGCAGAAGAAACAAAGTCGGGGATAATACGGAGCCCTGTGGCACACCAGCGTTCACTGACATGAGCCCAGACGCATTACCATCCACCAGGACACGAATGCTACGCTCATGTAGGAAGCCGGTGATCCAGCTCACCAGCTTTGGGGGTAGACCATATGCCGGCAACTTGGAAAGCAATGCCTTGTGCCAAACCCTGTCAAAGGCCTTAGAGATGTCCAGACTAACCGCCAAAGATTCCCCATATTTGTCCATTGCCTCACCCCAGACGTGGTAGACGAATGCTAGAAGATCACCCGTTGACCGCTTTGGACGAAAGCCGTATTGGCGGTCATGAATTACGGAGTGATCCTCCAGATAAGCAATAAGTTGGGCATTGATGATTCGTTCCATCACTTTGCAGAGTACTGAGGTTACGGCAATGGGGCGGTAGTTGGTAGGGTCTGAACGGTCTCCTTTCTTCGGGACGGGCTGCACGTTGGCTACTTTCCAGGTTTCCGGCACAACACCAGTGGAGTACGACTGACGATATAGGCGCGTGAGGACTGGAGTCAACTCAGGTGCACACCTCTTAAGTACGATAGCTGGGATACCATCAGGACCATTGGCTTTCCGAACATCGAGCGATCGGAGCACTGCCCGCACATCACGCTGCCTAATGCGTATTTCACACATTGAAGTGCCACAATTTGGCAGTGTGGGGGGCTGAGCATTCCCGTCGTCGAGTCGGGAGTTGACCGCAAAGAGTTTGCCCAAATAGTCGGCTTTCTCTTTAGGGGTGTGGGCCAATGATCCATCCGGATATCGCAGAGGTGGCAAAGAGGAGCGACAGAAGTTAGACTCAACAGATTTGGCCAGCTGCCAGAAACTGCGACTTCCAGCAGGTCGCGCGGTTAAGTCGCGGCCAATCTGAGAGACGCGCTGGGATTCTGCCCTGGCAAACACCTTCCGGCAGGCTTTGGAAGCCTTGTTGTAAGCTGACTTTAAGGAGCACGTGTCGGCGTCGGATCGAGATCGACCCCTTACCCACGCCCGGTAGGCAGCATTTTTTGCTGCAACTGCCGAGGCGCAGTAGTTATTGTACCAAGGTCTGCTTCTGCCGCTACTGCGGACTCTGGAGAATGAAATATAATATTCCATTCCCAGAAGTATCTCATCTGCAACGGCAGCCGCAGACCTTGATGGATCGTGATCCCTAAAGCAGCGCTGCTTCCATGGGATGGATGCGTAGTACTCACGCAGTCCATCCCAGTCTGCTGACGAGTAGTGCCACACGATACGCTCGACAGCCTTCCGAGGGGGAGGCGGAGCGCGTGGCACTGTTGTAGCTACCAGGCAGTGGTCAGAGCCTCCAAGTGGGGCTAAAACCGACACCTTGTACCCGGTAGCATGACTCGTCAGGAGTAGGTCCAGCAAGGAAGGTGTATGTACGACTATATCTGGTACTCTGGTGTTCTGAGTCACCAGTTGAGTCAGACCGTATGTCAGAGCAAAGTCGTGGGCGGTTTTTCCCGCATGGTCAGTTTTGGGAGATCCCAGCCATTGTGCATGGTGAGCATTAAAATCTCCTAAAAACACCAATTCCGCGGTTGGAAACCGCTCCTGCGCGTCGTCTGTCGCTCGACTCAGATAGTCAAAGAGCTGAGTTGTCTCGAAGTCTCCTCTATGGGACCGGTAGAGGCACACGTAGATTCGAGACTGATGCCCCAAATCTACGTGCACCCATAAGACCGATAAGGAAGAGTCCTCCATGTGACGAAGGCGGCGACAGCAGACATCATCGCGGACATATAGGCATACCCCAGCTTTCGCGAGGAATGACTCCTCCAGGGAGTATCCGGGGTAATGCAGATATGATGTGTCCGCGGGCTTTCGTATCTGTGTCTCCGTCAGAAAAAGCATTGCCGGGTGCGTCGTCTCCAGATGGTGGTGGATGGCGTTGAGGTTGGCGTTTAGGCCACGAATATTCGTGAAGTCCACGCCAAACTCAACGGTGGGGGTGTGCACCGCTGCAAAACGCTTTTTCTTTGTTTGTTCTGTCATCATGTAGGGGCGAGTTTTGGGATAGAAAAAGAATGAAAAAAAAAGGGGAAGAAAAAGAATGGAAGTGTGGAAAGGCAGTGTCGACGCAGTAAGCATGGAAGCCAACTGAAGCCCACCTTACCTTGGGCTGTTTAGAGAGAGATATTGGCTGATCTGTCGTACGGAAGGGCCCCCGAACCCCCCCGTGAGCGCTTGCCGGGACCCCACAATCCGGTCACCAACCGGCACGTCAAGCGCTCCCGAGATTATGCGCAGCATGATAGGGCAGCCAGCCGATGATGGTTGTCATCGGTGGGCCCCTGTACTATACCGCGGGCGACCAGCGGGACAGTCGTTTCTCCGGGTCTTCCTAACCGACGGGTCACCCCATCTCTCTCAAACAAAGGCTTAGTAGCCGACTGTTCACCCCAACACCACTGCGTCGACACCCCCTGCATGCCGGCAATTCGAGACTGAACGCTAAAAGTCTGAAAGCTAACTAAGTTAACAGTCACTTGACGACGTTTTGCATCTCGAACGGTGGATACCTCCCCGTCCAGCAGGCTGGGCAAGTTACCACCATCAGTCTGCCTACCACCTATTTGCTGTGCTCATTGAGAGTAAACTGCCATTTGCAATTAAAACAATGCCAGTATTTTACTCCCAATGAGAACTAATGTTGTAAGCTTGCCATGGTGATATTTATATAAAAATAACACCGTTTGAAACAAGACTTACTCCAAATAAGGTATCAAATTTAACCTTGAGACTAACACTCGTCGTTAAGTAAGGCGTTATGGTTAAGCTTTATTGGCCTCACTTATTGCGCATACTTCGTACAATATACCGCCTCCGTGGTCTAGTGGTAACAAACGTTGCCGTGAACTCGGGAGGTCGTGGGTTCGATTCCCACCAGGGGCAAGTTGTATAATTTGTCTCGGTCTGGGTGTTTATATGTATAATATGTATATATTTTTACAAAAAAAAAAGTATAATATGTAGTTTATCAACCATCTTGTTTCCGTAACACAAGCCTCGTAGCTTACCACGGAAACTAGATGGCGCTGTGTGACCTGTCTGGAAATATTTATTTATTATTTATGCGTTATTATTCTATGCACAAATACTTACATATAAAGTTCTTCAGCCTGTCTTGCTTGCCTTTCTCGCCTTCTGAGCAATTCTGCACATTGTTGTAAAGTGGCCATAGTGGCACTACACGTAGCCTTAAACGAGGCACTAGTGGCCCTCACATCGCCAGACATCGTGGCCAAAGCATTACCTGATGAAAAAAGTTTTTTTAAGTCCTTCAATCCGGACTTTTTGATATTTTTTCTAATCCGGTTCGAAGGACCATTTGCAGAAAAATCATATAATATAAAAATACGCTAATTTAAAAATTAATTTTTATACCATGTACAAATTAAAAGATCATTTCTTCCAAGTATCATTATAATCGGTTTAGTAATATAGGCGTGAAAGTGAATTAAACAGACAGACGGATATATGGCAGGTCACATGTCGTGGTCAGAATTTCATCAATTTCAGATCAGTACCTAATACAGACGTTGGTTATCATATATGGTATATCTATCACTATTCCTAGTTCCCCTCCCCGCCTACGTCTAACTCCTTTACTGCCAGTTGGCAGCAGTCGCTCAACCGCCGCGCTTGGACATGTCCGCAAACCCACCACGCTCCGCAGTTAAAAACGCTAAATCACCTAAAATCACGCTGCGAATTCTCCAAGTGCAGTGCTCATATAATTACCACGCTAAAACTAATATAATCACTCTGAAATTAGTGAAGAAATCATATAGTGAACCAGCTAAAGGACGCCAGAAGGTAGCCTCGACCCTCGCATCTACTGGTTAGTGGGTTTCCTATCCTAAGCTTACTATTCTCCACCATTTCTGGTCCTTCTAAACCACATCGTTACTCGTAAAAAAAAGTAAAGTATCATCACGACCGTTTCCCTTTCGGGGTGGTCAGAAACCACGCTTATAATTAAGCGGATTCACATTTAGCCAACTTTACTATAGGCCAATCATGACAAGTGGCAAGCTCGTCGATGTCTCCAGCGTACCAATCTCGAGAAATAACACAAATAAATTAAATATTAATTAAATGTATTTATTTACATTATTAAATATTTTGGTGTCCCGACCAGGCATCGAATCCGGTACCTCCGAGTCTAAATCCACGGATTTAACTGCTAGACCACGAAGGCAGTTATCCTATAGTTTATTTATTATTTATTTTTTTCGCTTATTTTTATTATTATTCTATATATTCATTCTGTCACTCTCCCAAAGGTTAGCTGGTAGAGAATACCTTCATGGTATTATGCTCGCCTATGTACTTTTTTATACTTTATATTTTGTGTGCAATAAAGGATTTTATTATTATTATTTAATAATTGGTATGTCTGGCAAAATAACGGTCATAAAAAGGAAAATATTTTCCAATAATAATTTGAAATTATTTATAGGTTGGTATGTATGATTGATGTGTTTGTTATAGTAAGCAAGAATGGGTAAATATTTGCTTTTAAAATATCGCCTGCATCTTGTAATCTCGGCTAAATTTAAGGACAAGGTTTTCATACATTTGCTATTTATACATCTTTGCATCACTCACTGAAAGAATTGGGCGTAAGCAGGTCTGCCGTCAATACATTTATGGAACGAACTTCCAAGACGGCATTAACGGAAGCATACAGTATTTGGTTGGGGAGGGAGAGGAGTAGAATGGTGGATGGTGAGCGTATTATCGCGCAATAAAATAAAAAAGGAAGGCCTCTTTTCTTAAACCAGCCTATTGTCGGTCGCAAGCCCGAGACACCATTCTTTTCATCTCTTTATTCACATACGATGGACCCGGCACCCGCACAGTGAATCCATGGAATGCTTAGAAATTTGTCTTCTCTTCCTAAGAAGTTTAAAGTAAAACAAAAAATAAAACCGCGCAAAAAAAAAATGAAATAATTAATTGAAAAAAAAAAAAGGTCCAAATTTTATACTTTTTGTCAACGTTTTCATCACTTTATGACATCCTGAATGGGGTTGGTCTTCAATTAACATTTCTCTATCTATATCTCCGCACGTTGCTCTCGACAATCGGCTATCACATTTTCGGAAATGGAAAAGCTTGTTTTACTAAAAAAATTAGCACGGACGAACCGCATAGGCGACAAAACTTTGCACACTAACTCAGAGGATATGTCCCTAACGGACACCTGGTCGAGCGATGGGTTCCCCACTATCCCTTCCATTTATTTATATATTTATCGCCATAGGATCCTATCGGAACACTCGGTTAGGGTGATACAGTATGGCAAGGAACAGTCCCAATTTCCATTATTGTTACTTTAGCGCAAACGTTATATAATGGAATCCGTTAAATATATCACGCTTTTAAAGTTGATATTTGCACGGCTGCTATAAAGGTTAAGCGCTTATAGAGTTGAGAATTGAATAATATTTTTTGTAATTATGACGCAACTTCTGACGTAAATGACGAAATCCACTAATAACGTTTGCGACAAAGTAACAGATATAATAGGAATAGGGCTGCAGGCCACTGTAATCTTACGTAACTTGAAGCTTTTAGTTTAAGTAAGTTTTATTTAATTTTATCTTTATATTGTTTCTTAATTCTGTTAATTATTGAGGTTTAAATTTTGCTAACTCACCCCAATCAATGTACAAATTTTATTTATTTATTTTATTTTATTAGGAAAACTTATGGTTACAGAATTTTAATTAGACATAAATATAAACACTTAAACCACTAAAAAGTTTCCACAGATAGAAACAACAGACACGGCACTAAAGTATTTTTACTAACTCATCCCAATCAATGTACAAATTTTACTAACTCACCCCAATCAATGTACAAATTTTGCTAACTCACCCTAATCAATGTACAAATTTTACTAACTCACCCCAATCAATGTACAAATTTTACTAACTCACCCCAATCAATGTACAAATTTTGCTAACTCACCCTAATGAATGTACAAATTTTGCTAACTCACCCCAATCAATGTACAAATTTTACTAACTCACCCCAATCAATGTACAAATTTTACTAACTCATCCCAATCAATGTACAAATTTTACTAACTCACCCCAATCAATGTACAAATTTTGCTAACTCACCCCAATCAATGTACAAATTTATATGTTCTTGGTGAATACTTATTGAACTTTAGCCATAATCTCCGTTTGTATTCCAAATGTTAAATAAAACACCCAGCCTGAGGACGGAGTAGGAATTAAATAGTTCATAGATAAAACTTACCATCTACAAGTTTGACGGCATCTATGGCATCAGCACTGGTGTCTGTCATTTGTGGGTAGGAAGAAATATAGTTGTCAAAATATTCCTGTAGTTGGAGGGCCTGTTTTGACAAGATCTCGTGGTAGGTGTCCAATTCGGAAATCTTCTCCGTCAGTCTTCTTGCAAGACGACCTGCGACAAATTTAAGGTGTTAAGAGGTAACACATGAGCTAATTAGTGTTAAAAATTCAATATACAAAAGGGGCAGTGATCCTAAAAATGTCGTTTCGAACCCCACAATGTCGTGGCTTGGTATCATCCTACCCTTTTGATTCCTTCCACAACCATTATTTAAATACTCACTATTTAACACGGAATGCAACTGAAAATCACGTGGTGTATGTGTACGCCCTCTGGTGTGAGTCAACATGAGTTCGATTTTCGTCGCCCTTGCAAGTGACAATACTTTTAATAGACAATTTAAGCGATAATGCAAACATTGAGCTATGGTTTGGTGTAAAAATTAGTGTAGTAGTTTGTAAAAAAAAAGTTAAGTATCATCACACCGTTTTCCCTTTCGGGGTGGTCACAAACCACGCTTATAAATAAGCAGATTCACATTCAGCCAACTTTACTATAGGCCAATCATCATTCATCATTACAGCCCCTAGAACACAGCGTCCCAGACCTCCACTGCTGGAGATGGCCCTTCCAGAATATATATCTGGAGAATTTGGCCTACACTCGCCACGCTGGCCAGACGGCTTGGCAAGGATATGATGTCAATTGTTTATGACAATTTATTAACGATTCCACTAGTTGGTATTAGTGGAACCGGGACCGACGGCTTAACGTGCTCTCCGAGGCACGGGAACGGTGGTGTTGTAAATCTATGACAAATGTACTTAAGAAAAGTGTATTTCTCATTGGTACATGCCGGGGGGGTTTGAACCGACCTTTGTAGGATTTAAGGAACGCGTTCTTACAACCGAGCCACCACCGCAATCCAATACCAGCCAATCATGACAAGTGGCAATATCACAAATAAATTAAATATTAATTAAACGCATTTATTTACATTAATAAATATTTTTGTGTCCCGACCAGTAATCGAACGCGGTAGCTCTGAGTCTAAATCCACGGACTTAACCGCTAGACCACGGAGGCAGTTGTCATTTCCTAGTATTGGTGTTTTCTCCCAGCTGAGTTTAGCAGGTTTAAGTATACCCTAGTTTGGATGCTGGACCTGGAGAAGGATATACGCGACACAAATAGTTCATAATAAGTAATAGGCAGACTGGTGGTGGTAATTTCCCCAGTCTGCCGGGACGGGGAAGTATCCACCGTTCGTGCCGATAAACCCAGTAAAGTGTATCCACACGTTTCGGGATCAGGCTCGAATTGCCGTCATGTCCAGTCAAGCATAGTCTTAGGAACTAATGTCAGTCATGAGTGTCTGATTCCAGTTATTAACATTCATGGACCTTGCGCGCCACTTGACATCAGGTGGGAGCAAGGTGACAGGAAGTGCTAGTAAAAAAAAAAATATATTACTCCCGAGTCACCACGGCCATCTTGGTTCCTTTCCCTGGATTCACTCGACGACTGACAAGTCTAGCTTAGGTTTTCATAAGACTAATAATAATAATAATTACCTTGTGATCCTGTAGATTGTAGCGATGTAACAGATCCATGTCTACGCAATCCCCCTCCATTACAACTGCTGTCTGAACTTGTGCCGTAACCAGATTCTACCTAAAACGACAAAATAATATTAAAATATCTTTATTATTATTAATCTCTGTCAACCTTTTTTAAAAAAAAAAAAAAATTGTGGAGGGAAGATCCAAAAATAAAAATGGTAGGTACAAGTATACTCAATAAAAAAAATAAGTTGTGCAATCCCCCTCCATTACAACTGCTGTCTGAACTTGTGCCGTAACCAGATTCTACCTAAAACGACAAAATAATATTAAAAACTAATCTCTGTCAACCTTTTTTAAAAAAAAAAAAAAATTGTGGAGGGAAGATCCAAAAATAAAAATGGTAGGTACAAGTATACTCAATAAAAAAAATAAGTTGTGAAAAAAAATAAGTTGTGAAACTTATTTCTTAGGCCAATCATGACAATTGGCAAGCGATGTCTCTTGCGTACCAAACTCGAGAATTATCAGAAATAAATTAAATATTCATTAAATTTATTTATTTAAATAAATTCATGTTATTGTGTCCCAACCAGGGATCGAACCCGCTACCTCAGATTCTAAATCCACGGACTAAACCGCTAGACCACGGAGGCAGTTAGTGGAGTTTGTCTTTAAGGTAAATCGCGTAAAGACCCTTTTAAATAAAATAAAAACATTTGTCATGGAGAATATTTATAATTTAGTAACGCAATGTAGCACATTGCAGTAAGAGTACCTATCGCCCAAACTGTACAACCGAATTAACACAAAAACAAAAATTACCCATCTAAATCAAAAAGAACTAAAAATTTTACTTAAGAACTACTTATCTGACCTTGACTATGACAGTACAGAAGAGATGATGACATGACAATATGTTAATTCACTTATAAATTAAAAAGATACACAATTATTACTTCAAAAAAAGTATCATCACAACCGTTTACCTTTCGGGGTGGTCAGAAACCACGCTTATGAATAAGCGGATTCACATTTAGCCAACTTTACTATAGACCAATCATGACAAGTGGCAAGCTCGTCGATGTCTCCAGCGTACCAAACTCGAGAAATATCACAAATAAATTAAATATTAATTAAATGTATTTTTATTTACATTAATAAATATTTTTGTGTCCCGACCAGGAATCGGACCCGGTACCTCCAAGTCTAAATCCACGGACTTGACCGCTAGACCACGGAGGCAGTTCACTAGGCAAAGTCATGACAAGTGGCAAGCTCGTCGATGTCTCCAGCGTACCAAACTCGAGAAATATCACAAATAAATTAAATATTAATTAAATGTATTTTTTTTATTTACATTAATAAATATTTTTGTGTCCCGACCAGAAATCGAACCCGGTACCTCCAAGTCTAAATCCACGGACTTGACCGCTAGACCACGGAGGCAGTTCACTAGGCAAAGTCATGACAAGTGGCAAGCTCGTCGATGTCTCCAGCGTACCAAACTCGAGAAATATCACAAATAAATTAAATATTAATTAAATGTATTTTTTTTATTTACATTAATAAATATTTTTGTGTCCCGACCAGAAATCGAACCCGGTACCTCCAAGTCTAAATCCACGGACTTGACCGCTAGACCACGGAGGCAGTTCACTAGGCAAAGTCATGACAAGTGGCAAGCTCGTCGATGTCTCCAGCGTACCAAACTCGAGAAATATCACAAATAAATTAAATATTAATTAAATGTATTTTTTTTATTTACATTAATAAATATTTTTGTGTCCCGACCAGAAATCGAACCCGGTACCTCCAAGTCTAAATCCACGGACTTGACCGCTAGACCACGGAGGCAGTTCACTAGGCAAAGTCATGACAAGTGGCAAGCTCGTCGATGTCTCCAGCGTACCAAACTCGAGAAATATCACAAATAAATTAAATATTATTTAAATGTATTTTTATTTACATTAATAAATATTTTTGGTCCGACCAGGAATCGAACCCGGTACCTCCAAGTCTAAATCCACGGACTTGACCGCTAGACCACGGAGGCAGTTCACTAGGCAAAATTATAAATCCCAAACACACAAGCTTACTTTCCCTCTCCTCCCTTCCCCACTCCATCCCCTACACACACACACACCACACACATATACAGACATCACACCCACACTCACATAGTATAGTTCACATGCTAAATGAGATTGCCCATTTTTCTTAGGGAAATGGGCCCAATAAAATGTTTCGTGCCATAAAGATTTATTTTTTATTTGATATATATTGATAATATATTGTGATTTAATAATCTGTAATTTATTTTTCTTCATTTTACCCTAGCATAACGACAATTGACCAAACTTTTTTTACGTTGTTAATTATATAGATTCGTTCTCGTTGATTTAATTAGAGAATTATGAACACTTTGAAATCTTGTGTTTTATCTATAATAAAGTACCTAATCGTATAAATAGTGTTTTGTAACTATTTCATACATAAATTTTAACCAATTGACTATTTAATTAAATCATATTTTAATGCTGGGGTAAATGTAGTAATTAAATTTAAAAAAAAAACACAATTAATTGTTATGATTATTGAATTGTATTTAGTTGAGGCACGCTGAAAACAAAAGTTATACAGCTTAACTCATGCAGGAGACAGGGTTCACCATAACGAATCAATATTATTTAGTGCTAATAAACTATTTGTATCAATAAACTTTTTAAACTTTCGCGCACACTCATAATAGATTTTTATAATTTTTAACGGGTCTTTACGCGATTTACCTTAGAGACATATTTCTCCCGACGTTTCAGCCAAGTTGCATTGGCCGTGGTCACGGGTCGACTGAAGCTATGCGGTGTAGTCTCGTACATACTGGGCGGTAGATGTAAACCTACCCACTTATCACTTTTAAAAGTTTTTAGAAATCACGACACACGACACTTACAATATTTGTATCATGTATAACGTTTGCATCAAAAGAGATTGCCCAAAACCAGGCCCCATTTTTTTGCAGCGTGTCTCAACTAAATATAATTCAATAATCATAACAAAAGGCAATGGGTCGGACACATATGCCGCAGAACCGACGCGACGATCGATGGGGCAAACGGGTTCTAGAGTTGAGACCACGTACGAGAAGACGCAGAGTGGGACGACCCCCCGCCAGATGGACAGATTACCTAAAGAAGGTGGCGAGCCTTAGGGGAGGCCTACATCCAGCAGTGGAGAGATACAGGCTGATGATGATGAATCATAACAATTAATTGTGTTTTTTTTAATTTAATTACAACATCTATTTTACCCCAGCATTAAAATATAATTCAATTAAATAGTCAATTGGTTAAATTATAGATAACAACTGGATTTTAAATTGTTCATAATTCTCAAATTATATCGGCGGAATCGATACTATATAATTATGAACGTAAAAAAAGTTTTTGTCATTTATCATTATGCTAGGATAAAATAAATAAAATAAATAACTGATTAAGAAAACACAATATATTAAGTATCAAATAAAAAAGAAATCATTATGACACGAGAACGTTTTATTGGGCCCATTTCTCTAAGAAAAATTGGCATTTATATCTCATTTAAGATAGTAACTGAATCAGGCCATATCCTAGATTACTATTGTCTTATCTAATCATACTGTTATATTGCAATTTTTGTATTAACTACACTTCGGGTTATTCATTTCAATCATTCCTTAAGAGGCCTTAACGGTTGTGTTTTCCTCTCGCTCGCACAATGCAACATATTCAAACACACATTTTAGACATATTTTCACTTTCATATACGTAATTTATACAGAGAAAAATAGCACAAACATTTATAACGACTAACACAAATCTATGATTAACTAGCTGACCCGGCGGACTTCGTACCGCCTGACAGTCAATGATTGTCATTATTAATAATAATAATACTCACACAAAACAATTTTTAAAATAAATGACAAGACTATTTCGCGACGTAAAGGTGAAATCAATCGAAGAGAAGAAGACAAATTTCTAAGCATTCCATGGATTCACCGTGCGGGTGCCGGGTCCATCGTGTGTGGGTAGGAGATGAGAAGAATGGTGTCTCGGGCTTGCGACCGACAATAGGCTGGTTTAAGAAAAGGAGGCCTCCTTTTTTTTATTTTATTGCGCTATAATACGCTCACCATCCACCATTCTACTTCTCTCCCTACCCAACCAAATACTGTATGATTCCGTTAATGCCGTCTTGGAAGCTCGTTCCATAAATGTATTGACGGCAGACCTGCTTAGGCCCAATTCTTTCAGTAAGTGATGCAAAGATTTTGCTGGAACTCCTCTTGCACCAACTTCCACTGCGTAAAGCTGAGTCTTGAACCCGTTCCTGATCATTTCTTCTGTGAGATCATAATATTTATTCGACTTCATGTTATAGTTCTTTTTTTTAAATGAATTTATTTGGTTAATACTAGCTGACCCAGCGAACTTCGTACCGCCTAACAGTCCTTGAATAGAAGGCCTATGTGATGACTGGACAGCTCCACCCTTCCAGGATTAGCGTCTCGGTTATGCTGAGAGCGATCGATTAACCGTTGAGCGGTAAATGGTTTGACTTGGCTTTATTTCTGTATTCGACGACGGTCAAGCGCAGGAGTCTCAAGAGCGACGAGTGAGTAACTATATATAATAGTTTTAGGCTCCCGCTCGGTACCTTCGGTCGGTATCCCCCACAAATCAGTGCTGAGGCCACCTATCGGACAACAGTAGTACTATGACCGCCTCCGTGGTCTAGTGGTAACAAACGTTGTCGAGAACACGGGAGGTCGTGGGTTCGATTCCCACCGGGGGCAAGTTGTACATTGTATAATTTGTCTCGGTCTGGGTGTTTATATGTATGATATGCATATATTTACAAAAAAAAAAAGTATAATATGTAGTTTATCAACCATCTAGTTTCCGTAACACAAGCCTCGTAGCTTACCACGGAAACTAGATGGCGCTGTGTGACCTGTCTGGCAATATTTATAAATATTTATTTTTATGTCAGAAACCTTCACACAACATATTCCCAAAGTTTCATCCCGATTGGTCAAGTAGTTTTGAAATGCTTAGGGAACATACATACACACAGAAATTCATCTTTATATATATAGAACAAATATCTCTAAAATGTAAGTAATTTAAAACTAGAAAGTTAAAAGAACCGCTGTCACATTCCAGCATGATTGTTATTAATTTTTTGGCCAAACACGAAACGAGAGTTCACGAAATGAGAGCTCAGCCAGTGACTTTATACTGATTTAAAAACTTAAAAATCAGCTTCGGAGTACGCTGAAGCTTACAACAAGTGTATGGAAAATTGGATTAAGTTTTGGAATGATTGTATTGGCTTAAAAGGAGTCTATTTTGAAGGCGATAAAGATGTATTATTATTATTATTGATTAATAGTCTTGCAGCGCATTGCTGATATGCCTATATCAAGCACTGGTATTAAGTTCATAAAATAGTCAGTTATCACCATAGTCTTTGTCTATTGTCACTAGCCACACTTGTCCAGTTTGTTTTTAAAAGTGTTTACAGTTGGGGACTTCAATATGTCTTCTAGTATTTTGTTCCACATATTTACAACTCTGTTATTCACAAAGTGATATTTCACATTTGTATTGCTGGGTTTTCTCATTAATTTCATACTGTGATCAAGACGGGGAAATATCATTGTGTTAATCCTAAACATTTTGGCTAGGTAAGGGCAGTTATACCTGCCTGTTAGAATTTTAAATGTCTCAATTAGATCTTTATAATATTTTACTTGTATTAAAAATTGTTTTTTTTTTTGGACAGTCCGGGTCTAATTTGATCAGATTGTTGATCAACATACTTAAGGATAATTACTATGGTATAGGAAGGTTAAATTATGTCTACTTACTTTAAATGACTCTAAAACATCAATCCATTGTTGCTTCTCCTCAGGGTTGGAAGCCCGTAAATACCAAACACAGTCACTCACGGAAACATCAAATCTGCAATCATCAAACTCGTGAGGCTGAAAAAAAATAAATTATCATTATTTAAATTTATTTAATTTTTTTATTACAAAAAGCATATACTTGCAGATGTAGAATAGCTATGCTGTGTATTTTTTAACTCATTCATTGCCCAAGCTCAGCGGTAAAATAACTCGCGCTGCGACACCGTCTATCGTTTTACCCCTCATTCCGAATCATGCTCAGAACGCTTAGAATGAATATGATACTGACAGTCGTTCCGAATCAAATATCACGATTTGGATGCTCAGAGCGTGAGATCAATTCGGAACGGTCTAAATCACATTTTTATTCATAACATAATAAAAATTTTAATTATATATATATTTTTTTTAAAAGTAAAGTAAGGAATCATCACGACCATTTTCCTTTGGGATGGTCAGAAACCAACTTTACTAAGCTCATTGATGTCTCCAGCGTACCAAACTCACATAATACAATATCACAAATTAAATATGAATTAAATTATTATTATAATATAAATAATATTGTGTTCCGACCAGGAATCAAACCCTGTACCTTCGAGACTAAATCCATGGACTTAACGGCTAGACCACAGTGACAGTTAACTTTGGTTTAAGAACCTCATTGAAAGTAACATTGCATGTTTATAATTGCTTTGTTTCCGACAAGTCATTGAATACTTACTGATGCATACAATTACTTAAACTAAGGTCAAGTGATGCAAAAAATATCTATTATGTTTGGGCTTTATCGATCATGAAATAATAGGATATTGAATTTCCGTGGGCTATGTATAATCGAGATTCGTTTTTTTGTGGCATTATGTTGGTCCTCATGTTCCTCTTTTATGCTTAGAAAATTGGTAATTTCAAATGTATTTGAAAGTTAATTTTTAACAGCTATTTTGCTTTAAATTTATTTTTGTTGTATTATAGTTTATTTAATTTAAGGTTTTATTTAATATAAATATTTTAAAAAATAAAAATTTAACATATATAATTCAGAACTTGATACACATTTCCATAATAGCTGCAACAAAACTTAAGCTTTATTTTATATATACATATATATATATATGTGATGCATAATTGCCCATGTAATTTAGTAGTGCCTCCTCCATATCACCCTGTTTGGTTTCAGGTGTAGCTGCATTTTATTGTCTTGGGAATGAGCAACTTGCCTTTCAGTTACATATAAACCAGACTGTAGTCGGTCTCTAGCCCGAGACACTGTTCTTCTATTCTCTTCCCCACACATAATGGATAGACTAAAAATCTAGTCTTGAAAGTTACAACCAAATACAGCTACTGGTTTTCAACTTAAAGACACCAAAATTTCTGTTCATTTAAATCTAAGTTCTTTCTAATAAACCCAATAATCATAAATTATAATTATTGAAGATACTTGAATTTTATGATAAGATTAAACTTTTTGTGCTCTAACCTTGACTTTAGCCTTTTTCAAACATAAGGCACCACGGCATCCAAGGTTGCTTTCCAGCTCGCTTTTATAATAGGACAAAGTGGAGTCCTTTAAAACTATAAAACGATCTTGCCACCCATGTATATAGTTGGTCCATTTACTTAAATACCCCCTCAGTTCAGGAGCAACGGGTTCCTCTATGTCCGAAGTATCGCTAGGTGATCCGTTCTCGTCAGTCATGTTTTCTTCGATAAAATTTTCAACAATATCACCATTAAACAGTTTAAAACAAAATTAAATTGAAATAAAAATAATCAAAATAAAGTAGAAATCGAGAACTCGTTTGACCGAAAAATTGTTACTACACAAAAAAAAGATACGTCATTGTTTAATTAAAAATTTGTTCCAATCACAGACCAAGTGCCAATTAAAATTATTTAATTAGTTGTATATTATTTATAAATTAGACTATTAAAATTAAAAGATATGCATTTGTTTATATTTTAATCTTTTTATTATTAATAAATATAAGATCTCGTGGTACTTTTTGCGTCACAAGAATTTACTGGCAACCCCGTCAATATTCGGAAAAGACAACAATTTCGATTTAACAATCTACGGCTTTTGATTGGTTTAAAATAGTGTCCCGCCAAAATTGATGCAAAAGAACCAATAGGACTCCATCTTTCTCAAAACAAGGCGGCAATATCCGTTCAAAATGGCGGACAATACTGTGTCTATTTGTGTTCCATCGGAAAAACCTATAAAAGTCGTCAAATGGAAAGTAAAACAAGGTGCTTTTGTCTCCCACGGACAGATATTATTTTTATACAACGATTCATCAGGCGAGAGTGTGGAAATAAAGAAATTTAAGGCTGTACGCGCTGGCACTATAGCCTCCATCAAGGTTAAGGAAGGGGACATCGCTGAGCCCGGGTATGTGATGTTATTTATATTGTGATTAATAATATTTCTATAATATATAAATAACATGGTGTTCATTCCTATGTAAAAAAATTTCGTATCGAAATAACAACAATAGCGCCTCGTGATTTTTTCAAGGTCGCGGCTGTCAGATGCTAAATTACGCGGCAAAATCAATTTTCATATGGATGCATTTTGTTAACAAACCAAAAACATATTCTATGCTTCGGAAGCTCATTCCATAAATGTATTGATGGTAGATCTGGTTAGGTACAATTCTTTCAGTAAGTGATACAATCATTTTGCTGGAACTCCTCTCTTACCAACATCCACTGCATGAAGCTGAGTCTTGAACCTGTTTCTGATCACTTCTGTGAGATCAGTAATTTTTTTTTTTTTTTGTCTATTAAAAAAAATATACTAATTCTGTTCTATTTAGCGAGAATAAGGTTAAAAAGTGACACCACTTAAAAAAAGAGTTGGTGGTGCTGGTTTATGATGTTTGTTTGTGATGGACAATGGAATGCAGAGAAAAAAAGATTACGGTCAAAGCATAATTGCCAAATTATCGCGCAATAGAACAAAAAAGGAGGCCTCCTTTTCTTAAACCAGCCTATTGTCGGTCGCAAGCCCAAAACACCATTCTTCTCATCTCTTACCCACACACGATGGACCCGGCACCCGCACGGTGAATCCATGGAATGCTTAGAAATTTGTCTTCTTCATTCTGTTTATGTTATTGTATAAGTTTTATTAATTTTAAAGCTATATGAAGTCAAAAAATACAACAAGTCCAAAGTTTTTTTTAAAATTTTCAGATCGTGTGTGGCTGATTTATCACAATGTCGTCATCCAACAGTTATGAAGGAAATGTGTGCAGAATGTGGAGCAGATCTGCGGGCAGAGCTAAACAAGAAGCAGGATAATGCTATAGTGCCAATGGTGCACTCAGTACCAGAACTTAAGGTAATTTACCCTATATAAATAGTTATAAACTATAGTAGTTGACCATATTTTATCGGAAAAGTTCATATTTGCCAATTGAGACACATGGAAATAAATGCATAATAAAATGCACTATATCTGTATCTACCTTTTTACTGACAAATATATTATTATTATTGATTAATAGGCGAGCAGCGCATTGCTGATATGCCTATATCAAGCACTGGTGTAAAGTTCATAAAATAGTCAGTTATCACCATAGTCGTCACAATTATCACTAGCCACTTGTCCAGTTTGTTTTTAAAAGTGTTTACAGTTGAGGACTTTAATATGTCTTCTGGTATTTTGTTCCACATATTTACAACTCTGTTATTCATAAAGTCATATTTCACATTTGTATTGCTGGATTTTCTCATCAATTTCATTCCGTGATCACAACGGGGAAATATCATTGTGGTCAACTTGACTGTGGCTAGGTGGGGGCAGTTATACCTTCCTGTTAGAATTTCATTTTAATAAAATATTTGTGTCGATATTCAGGTTTCCGAAGAGTTAGCCCAGAAACTTGGCAAAGAAGATGCAGACAGACTTCTGAAGGACAGAAAACTAGTTTTACTAGTAGATTTAGATCAAACATTAGTCCATACAACTAATGACAATATTCCTAATAATATGAAGGTAAGATAAAAATAAATAAAGAGGTAGTGGCTAGGTTGTAAAAACTTCAAAAATAAAAAGGTCATTTCAAACCCCGACTTGTACTAATGAATAATACACATTTATCATAGATTTACAAAATAATATATATATATGATAAAATTTATTTATTTATTTAAAACTTTATTGCACATAAATATACAAAGGCGTGACATAATTAATATATAATGATATATCAATTAAAATTAAATATAATAAAAATATACATCTATAGAATATTATTTATTGATTATAATAAATATTTAATAATGAAATTACATACAAATTCATACACACATACATATATAAACTACATAAATAAGTTATACTATTTATATACTACATAAACTTAAATTAGGTACTACATACTATATGATAACCGATGATGTAAGATAATAATAAGCAACAATCAATGAAAAAAATATGAACTCAAAAAGTGTCTGTAAACTAATCTTTTAAATATAGCTGTTTGGAACATCTTTAACCTCCGTCGGTAAGTCATTCCAAAGCCTTGCAGCCACAACTGCAAACGACTTGGACATAAAAGTGGAGTGGTGAGAGGGGACAGCAAAAGTAGTATTAAAGGAAAAAAAATATATAAGGAAACAATAGACCTGCTCCCAATCCATGGAAAGCATAGAAATATGTCTTCAGCCACCATTCCTGTGCCTTGAGAGCATGTTAAGCCATCGGTCCCAATTCCACTAATACCAATTTGTGGAATCTTTTTAATTGTCATTACTATTGATATCAGATCTTCAAACTTTCCAGGTATACCCAGACTTTGTATTGTCTTATATGTTATTTTATTGATAGAAACAAACAACTTTTTCTATGTCTAGAATAATAAATATAGTATAATAAACGCTATTTAAGTAAATTAATATTTATATTATTATAATTTTTTGTAAACTATTGCGCTATCTATAAGAGGCGGGCCTAATGCCGCTAGGCATCCTCTAGCAGCCAACCTTTGGCACAACACGGAGCATTTGAGTTAAAAGGTAGGTGCAACTGGCAATAGGAAACATTTACAAAATAAATTAAATTGTTCTTATATATACAACAATACATATAACTACAAATACATTTGAATATTAAATACATATACTACACACTATATACATATATATATATATACTACATACAACATTTACTTGGGAAGTTATGCCACATCCTGTTATCAAACATACCACAGTGCTTGAAAACGACTGACAGCGTTTAAGGTCGCTCAGCAATCTATGGAGAGAGCTATGCTCGGTATTTCTCTGATGGATAGAGTCCGAAACGTAGACATCCGTCAGAAAACCAAAGTTACCAACATAGCCTTCAAAATTAGTAAGTTAAAGTGGCAATGGGACGGACACGTGTCGGAGAACTACTGACCGATGGAGTAGACTAGTTCTGGAGTGGAGACCACGTACAGAAAAACGCAAAGTGGGAAGACCCCCCACCAGATGGACGGATGACCTGAAAAAGGTCGCTGGTGGGGGCTGGATGAGGGTGCCAAAAGATCGTGTGAAGTGGCGAGCCTTGGTGAAGGCCTATATCCAGCAGTGGAAAGACATAAGCTGATGATGATGATGACAACATTTACTTACATATGCTATGAGGAGCTCTTTATCAAATGAGAGTAAATCTTTTTAAATAGTAAAATTAATATTGTCCTATAAATTCCAGGATGTCCACCATTTCTTCCTGCAAGGTGGAGGAGCTCCGGGCCGTTGGTGCCATACCCGGCTCCGACCCCGAACCCAAGCCTTTCTCCAATCTGCTGCACAACACTTTGAGCTCCACGTGTGCACATTTGGAGCCAGGCAGTATGCACATGCTGTAGCAGAAATATTAGACCCAGAAAAGAAGTACTTCTCACATAGAATACTGTCAAGAGATGAATGCTTCGATCCCAGAACTAAATCTGCTAATTTGAAGTAAGTAATACAAAAATCTTCACATCACAGTCCTTGGGATGGCCGAAATGGCCAAGCCCATGTGGCGTGCGACAACTATTTGGGTTGATGCAAATTTAATTTTGCGGTTAATTTTTAAATATATAAAAACTCAACTGCCTCCGTGCTAGCGGTTAAGTCCGTGGATTTAGACTTGTGTACCTCCAAGGGTGGTCAGAAACCACAGATAAGCAAATTCACATTTGGCCAACTTTACTATAGGCCAGTCATGACAAGTGGCAAGCTCGTCGATGTCTCCAGCGTACCCAAACTTGAGAAATATCACAAATATGTATTTATTTACATTAATAAATATTTTTGCGTCCCGACCAGGATTCGAACCCGGTACCTCCGTGTCTAAATCCACAGACTTAACCGCTAGACCACGGAGGCAGTTTGTAGAATTTTAAGGAAAGTATTCTTACAACCGAGCTACAAAATAAAACTCTATCCCTTGGTGAAAACAACATGAAAATCGAGGCAGTAGTTTTTGATTTTATCACTAACAGACAGACAGACGCCGTGGAGGACTTTGTTTTTTATGGAATTTATGGAACGACCTTCCAAGACGGCATTAACGGAATCATACAGTATTTGGTTGGGGAGGGAGAGAAGTAGAATGGTCGATGGTGAGCGTATTATCGCACAATAAAATAAAAAAGGGGGTCTCCTTTTCTTAAATCATCCTATTGTCTGTCGCAAGCCAGAGACACCATTCTTCTCATCTCTTACCCACAAACGATGGACCCGGCACCCGCACGGTGAATCCATGGAATGCTTAGAAATTTGTCTTCTCATCTCATATGTAGTAAAGTATGGATAATTAATTAACTATACAATAATTTTTCAGGGCCTTGTTTCCTTGTGGCGACAACATGGTGTGCATCATAGATGACAGGGAAGATGTATGGAGACACGCCACGAATCTCATACACGTCAGACCTTATAATTTTTTCCAATCAACTGGAGATATTAATGCACCACCCGGTGGTAAGTTAATATAAATCTTATTATACTAGTGTAGGTACTGTCAATAGGGAATATTCATGTAATGTAAAAAAAACTAGTTTTGATCCGCCTCCGTGGTCTAGTGGTAACAAACGTTGCTGTGAACTCGGGAGGTCGTGGGTTCGATTCCCACCGGGGGCAAGTTGTACATTGTATAATTTCTCTCGATCTGGGTGTTTATTTGTATAATATGCATATATTTACAAAAAAAAACGTATAATATGTAGTTTATCAACCATCTAGTTTCCGTAACACAAGCCTCGTAGCTTACCACGGAAACTAGATGGCGCTGAGTGAACTGTCTGGAAAAAAAATGAAGGCAGAGAAGTTTTCCTAAAAATATCGCCTCTCATACTAAGCCTAATAAATCAAAAAATCAGAGGTATACAATCACACAAACGTTGGCTTACGTAATTCTTTCTCCGTCTATTCCAAAAGACCACAACATGAAGTCGAATAAATATTATGATCTCACAGAAGAAATAATCAAGAACGGGTTCAAGACTCAGCTTTACGCAGTGGAAGTTGGTGCGAGAGGAGTTCCAGCAAAATCTTTGCATCACTTACTGAAAGAATTTGGCCTAAGCAGGTCTGTAGGAGAGATACATTAACAAAATAAACTGTATAATTATTAACTTAAAAAAATATATTTACATTTTTGACAATTCTCGTTATGCTACAGTAAAATAAATTGTGGCACGAGATCATTATTTTGGTCACTTTTCTCTACGAAAAATGGGCATTTTAATTTGTAATAAAAACATTGCATAATACATTTCCAAAACTAGATTTTTTTACGTTACATATGAAAATATAATGCTTAATATTGGATTAAGATACGAACAATACATTAAAGTATTTGTTTGTTCCACTAACAATCCATACACTAAATAGTCCTTATGAAGACTTTCTCTTACTCAAGCTTTGAGAGATAGACAGATACGAGGGCAACATTACTTGGTCAGGAATCTCGCAGACTTCACATTTTCTAACAGCTAATAGTTTATTAAAGAGCTGACTCATCATTTTTCATCATTACAGCCCCTAGAACCCAGCGTCCTAGACCTCCACTGCTGGAGATGGGCCTTTCAGAACATATATCTGGAGAATTTTGGCCTACACTCGCAACGCTGGCCAGACGGCTTGGCGAGGATATTATGTCAATCTTGACTGACAATTTATTAACGATTCGACAAGATGGTATTAGTGGAACCGGGACCGACGGCTTAACGTGCTCTCCGAGGCACGGGAACGGTGGTGTTGTAAATCAATGACAAATGTACGTAAGGAAAGTGTATTTCTCATTGGTACATGCCGGGGGAGTTTGAACACGTACCTTTGTAGGATTTAACGATCTTATAACTGAGCCACCACCGCGCCAAGAGCTGACTGATCTCGAATAATTTAAAAATAAATAAAAAAAGTGTCAGTATCACCATCACAGCCCCTTGTGGGATCCACCCAAGTAGAGGAGTTGCGCCGATCCCTGATGGCAGCACCCTTCGCAAAACATCTGGGTGCCCAAAAACCTAGTCCAGTTTAATGTCTGTAAGACAGGCATGCGCTTTGACGGCCAAGCAGTCTCCTTGCTTTCTCCCGTGCTGGAACTTCAACCCAGCTTCAAAGTACTTGGAGTCGAAATACGCTCAGCGACAGAAACTACATTGAGAGCATCACTAAAAACAGCGCCAAAAAAACTCGGGATACTGAACAAGGTTTTCCCACCTGCACTTATACTGTATAAAGCACAGATAAGGTAATTCGTGGAATACTGTTCTCACCTCTGGGATGGTTCCGCTAAGTACGTAAGATGCTCTCATTGTCCTGCAGAGGCGGACGATTCGGAAAGTGGACGACACTACAGTGTCAAAAACTCGAATCTCTGCAGCTTCGCGTTGCCTCTCTGAGCGTGTTACAAGCTATACCACGGTGAGTGTTCTGAGGAGATCCATAACCTTATCCCTTCTTCTCTATTCCGGAACCAAACCACATGCACAGACCAAAATATGCATCCCAATACCGTAGCCACGATCCCTCGCGTACTCATAAATTTGGAGACTCTTACATTGTCGCACGCTGAAAATGTGGAATGCACTCCAAACCAAGCCAGTGTGTTTTCCCAATCCTATAACCTGGAGCTCTTCAAGCAAAGTGTGAAAAAGCTTGTTAGGCCGGCATAGTGGTAGAGACTGATGTCTGTCGTTAGAGACTGGCGTCGACATCGCTGTTCCCGTGTCTCGGAGAGCACATTAAGCCGTCGGTCCCAGTTCCAGTAATAGCAACTTTTGAAATTGATAATAAATTATCTTTAAAATAAATACAAATTTTAATAGGCAGGGGAAAGTATCCACTATTCGTGCTGATAAACCCTGTAATGTGTATCCACACGTTTCGGGATCACACTCAAATTGCCGTCATGCGCAGTCAAGCTGGCAGTAGTAGGGACTGATGTCAGTCATGTGTGTCTGATTCCAGTTACTAACATTCATGGACCTCGCGTTCCATTTAACATCAGGAATGCGCAAGGTCACATGTCGTGCTAGTATAAATATATATATATATATACATTAAGAGCCAACCCATCTTGCCTGCGGCTTGGGAAAATTGACCAGAAGTTTCTGCAAGGTCCATCTCTATCAGTGTGGAGCTCAAGGACTGTGTTTATTTATTTATTTTTATTTAAAAACTAGGTACCGGGTTCGATTCCTGGTCGGGACACAAAAATATTAATTAATATATATAAATACATTTAATTAATATGTAATTTATTTGTGATATTTCTCGAGTTTGGTACGCTGGAGACATCGACGAGCTTGCCACTTGTTATGATTGGCCTATAGTAAAGTTGGCTAAATGTGAATCCGCTTATTTATAAGCGTGGTTTCTGACCACCCCGAAAGGGAAACGGTTGTGATGATGATGATACTATTTAAAAACTTTTTTGCACTATGTACAAAGGCGGACTTAATGCCGCCAGGCATTCTCTGACAGTCAAACCTTTAGGACATTTAGACAGTATAGATGGTAGGTGCAATATTAACTAAGTCTATATATATATTAATATATACATACCAATATTTACTTACTATTACATAACACGTACATAAATAAATTATATATATATATGCTATATACACATAATAAATATACAAATAAACCACTTAAACGATAATGGGTTTATAAATGTACCATTGTCCTAAAAGTATATAAATTTTAATAATATTGTTTGTACATAGAAATTAATCATTTTTTATTATTAAAAATTTCAGCTGACGAAAAATCAAAGATGATAAGTGGAAAAAATGGTGCTCAACAAGCTCCAGTAATTCATCAAATGCCAACATTAGACCCGGATCCAGAAGGAAATAGTCAAAATTCCGAGGATACTCAAACAAAAACTGAGGAGAAACCTGCACCTTCAGAAGGTGGAAATGGGAAAATAACTAAGAAAGAGACTAATAATGGTGAAAATAGTGATTTAGTGAATAAGTTACCGGAACAGAAATGGGTGGAGACGGCAGATGGACAGATTGATGTTGAAGATCCTGATGATTATTTAGTTTATCTAGAAGATATACTAAAAAGGATACACAAGTAAGTTTTAAAAAGTATAAAGTAAAGTATCATCACGACCGTTTCCCTTTCAGGGTGGTCAGAATCCACACTTATAAATAAGCGGATTCACATTTAGCCAACTTTACTGCCGGCCAATCATGACAAGTGGCAAGCTCGTCGATGAATGAAGTCTCTCAATTCAAATTCAATGAAGTTTGTATATAACATACTTTTATCATTTAACTCTGTAACTGTAAGTATTACTTTTAGTCATAGTTCTCATTATTTTTAAGTTTTTAAGTATTGTTAATATTATTATTTAAATTTCTTAAACATATAATGTATCATAATTGAATGTAGTTTGACATGTTGTGGTCACCTGTTACTGGGGTACCATTCACTAATGTTTTTTTTTACTGTTTGCTTCTATTGATAGAATTGGATTCAATGTGTACTCTGTTGGTGATCCTAATTAAATAAATAAATAAATAAATGTCTCCAGCGTACCAAACTCGAGAAATATCACAAATAAATTAAATGTATTTATTTACATTAATAAATATTTTTGTGTCCCGTCCAGGAATCGAACCCGGTACCTCAGAGTCTAAATCCACGGACTTAACCTTTAGACCACGGACTTATTATATACTACATACACAAATATAATAATGCCAAAATATCTATATAATCATCTTGATGAGGTTAACTCCTGTTTATTATACTTCTCAACTTATGTATTCGCTATGTATTTGGCCTACGTAAGTATGATCATGTCTCACATTTACGTATTCAACTAAAGTGGCTGAATATCCGTTTTCGTAGATCTGTACACATCCTCTCCTTTCTTTATGGTATTCTAAACAATCCGAAAACACCCCATTACCTGTGTGATCGTTTCCAATTTCTTCGCGACTCCCACACACGTTCTCTTCGTTCCTCGCACAACAATCAACTTGCGATTCCTCTGCACTCTTCAAGCAGATATTCAGAATCTGTTTCTGCAGCTCATGAATGGAACAAACTTCCATTGTCAATCAGACTGGCACCGTCGTTGAACATATTTAGGCATCTACTAACTTCTTATTTTCTTAAAAAGAAAAATGAGATATAATTTCTAAACTTAACATGGATTGTAATTTATGTAAGTATTGTATATAAGTATATTTATATTTATGTATTATGTGTATGTATTTATAATGTGTATATTTAAGTATATGTTTATTGCTATTATTAGTTATTATACATTTTTCCTTTTAACTCTGCATCCCACAATATCTTTTGTCGTTCTCCCAAAGGTTGTTAGAGAATACCTTGAAGGTATTAAGCTCGCCTATGTACCATATTTTATTTTAGATATTTATTGTGCAATAAAGATTTTTTTACTTTACTTTATTTGGAAATAATGTCAGTACTAGACTTTTAAAAGCATTGGCAGATGGTGCTTGTCTAATAGTAAGCAGTAGCGTGTAATTACGAGGGGCGTTCAAAATATTCTCGGTATTGATACGTTACAACCTCTTTTATATATATATTTGTTACTGGCCGCTAAGATTCATCCATTGACATTAAAAAAAAGTAAAATTGGAACCGAGATGTTCTTTTGTTTTTCTGCAATTGCCGAACAAACATGAACACCATGAGCGAATTAACAATTTTAACGAAATTAGAGCACCGATCCGTCATAAAATTCTTGACAAAACAGGGTAAAAATCAAAAAACCATAAAAGAGGAAATGGATTGTGTTTACCGTGAGTCTGCTCCTTCTTTATCTACTATTCAAAAATGGTCAAGCGAATTTAAGCGTGGAAGGGAGAGTATTGAAGATGACCCTAGACCTGGCCGGCCTGTAGTGGCTACCTCACAAGAAAATATTGATAAAGTGGAAAAACTTATATTGGAAGACGGCCGAGTGAAGGTAAAATCTATAGCTCAAGTAACCAATCTCTCTATTGGTACCGTACATGACATTATACATGACCATCTTAATATGTCAAAAGTAAGTGCAAGATGGGTTCCGCGAATGCTGACGCTTCTTCAAAAGGATATGCGTGTGGCTTGCTGTTCAGATTTTATCGACCTGTGTGGTGAAAATCCCGATGAGGTGCTGCAAAAAATAGTTACTGGAGATGAAACCTGGGTTCATCATTATGACCCAGAGAGCAAACAGGAGTCCATGCAGTGGCACATTAAGGGTTCAGCTCATCCCAAGAAGTTCAAGGTAATCCCGTCAGCTGGCAAGGTCATGGCCACAATATTTTGGGATTGTGAAGGAGTTTTGCTTATCGATTATAAAGAAAAAGGTGTAAATATCACAGGGCAGTACTACGCTAACGTTATACGTCAATTAAGAGATGCGATCAAAGAAAAGAGGCGAGGAAAGTTAACCAAAGGTGTTCTGCTTCTGCATGACAACGCCCCTGTCCATACTGCTCATATTGCCAAGGCAGCTATTGTTGAATGTGGGTTTGAAACTGTTACTCATCCACCCTATAGTCCGGACTTAGCCCCAAGCGACTTCTTTTTGTTTCCCAATCTTATAAAGGATCTGCGTGGAAATAAATTTTCTGACGATGAAGCGTTGAAGACGGCCGTGGAGGAGCATTTTTACACCAAAGATAAAAAATATTTTTATGAGGGATTAAAAAAAATAATTGATCGATCTTATAAGTGTATGAACATAGGGGGGGAGTATATTGAAAAATAAAAATATCAAACTTTTCGTACTTGTTTGTTTTTATCCACATACCGAGAATATTTTGAACGCCCCTCGTACATATATAGTAGGATTGAGAGAGAGGAGTGAAACAATAGAAGTAGAGAAGGGTACAATTTTGTAGAAGGAGGATAGTATAGTAAAGCAGTTGTAGGGGGGACATGAGAAGAATATGTGGTTGCACGAATAGTCGACACCCTTTCTACAACCCTAATTAAGGCCGCGTTCGTTTTATAGCATTTCCAACACTTCGTAGCAACTTCATAAACCAGCGTGAAATGTCATTTTTGTTAAGAAATACCACTTCTTTTAACAATGCTAACATTTCTTTAAAAAAAAACGAGCGGTGAGGCTACTTTTTGACAAGTAACAAATAATAACAAATCAATTGACAATGTATTATGGTCTTTGAATTTTCAGATCAGAAATTTTCTGAGTCAACAACGAGGGCATAGTGATGTCTATGGGGTGAAGTAACTTCCCTGGTTCCGACCCATGGGGCTTTGTCCCCTCCCTCTTCTCCATGCGGACGGATAAAGTAGATTTTTCACTATGCATGAGGGATGGAGTGGGGGACACAGTCCGGTGGGACTGGCGCCGGGGAGGGAGGTTCGACCCCGTATACAGGACTGTGGCTCCCGTGTCAAAACACACTGCTGTGCTCTCTATGTTGCTTACATGTTATTTGTGTATTGTCCTTATGTGTAATAACCTAACGTGTTGTGTTGTTAAGTACCATACTAACCAAACCTTTTTTGTTCTAGCGTTTGTGATTCACATTTTCCAGTTAAAATAAACTATTAAAATAATTCTGACTATTAATCTAACAAACGTGATGTTGGCACAAATGCCTTAGTGGCGATTGCCATTACTAGTTTACTAGTTTTTAAAAAAAGACGAAGAATTTATTATATAAAATCGTTTAAAATACATTTTAAACAAATATAATAAAAAGTACAGTATTCCCAAATTAATAATGCACATACAGATCTTCGCTAATTGTCGTATTCCCGGAAACACCCGAATCATTGAATCGTAAGAGCCCTAAACAATGCACTTGCATTTTGCACCTTGTTCCAAAGAAATAGAAGTCAATATCATGAGTACACAATCGAAAACAATTCAGGCAGTCGTTTTTTTGTTTTTGTTTTTTTGGCGGTGACTGCACGTGTTCTCTGTGTGGAATTATATAGAGCTGCTATTACACACACACCCTTCTTGGTTTTGTTTTCAAATGTGAATTTAATTTCAACTTTAATTATCTTATTTAAATAGTTTATTTGACAATTGCTTGTCTGTCTGACACAGGCAGAGATTTTATATTTAAAGGAGGTCACTACAGTACTATAAAATTTTCGAAGTAAATCAATCCAACAAAGATTGTAGCATATTCTCAATCGTGTGGTTTTCCTCGCTATTTACTTACATGGAATTATCGAATCAAATTTTGTTACTGATAAATCAATATTTATCTCTTTTAGCACAAAACACATAATTCTGCTAAATTATGCATGAAGAAAATGCACTTAACCACTCTATATACATATCGTCTTCCAACGCTCCGGGAATACGACCGTTGCCGAACAGTGACGAAGATTTCTATGCGCATTATCACTTTGGGAGAACTGTATACAACAATGTAAACAAACAATTTCTTATGTTAAATGACATCTGTCAAAAAGTAACATCAATAACCCTCCTTTCAACACGGTACTGACATACGAAATTAGCATCAAATGTTAGAATTTTCATTAAACGAACGACTTGTGCTAAAAAATGTGGTATTTTCATGCTAACGTTTCTTAAAACGAACGTGGCCATAGTAGGATTGAGAGAGGAGAGGAGTGAAGCAATAGAAGTAGAGAAAGGTACAATTTTGTAGAAGGAGGATAGTATAGTAGAGCAGTTGTAGAGGGCACATAGTAGAATTTGTGGTTGCATGAATGGTTGACATCCTTTCTACAACCCTAATTAAATAATTAATTTATTACAGACATTTCTACGAGCTTTACGACGCTACATCTAACCAACTGCCAGATTTGAAGACAATAATACCCGAAGTAAAGTGCAAGGTGTTGGCTGGGCTTAGTCTTGTGTTTAGTGGATTAGTGCCGACACATCAGAGGTTGGAGACTTCCAGAGCATATCTGGTGGCCAAGAGTTTAGGGGCTCAGGTCACGCAGGACTTCACACAGGAATCTACTCATCTTGTCGCTGTTAGACCAGGTAATATTATATTTCTTTTGTCTCACCTTTGAAGTTGTAGCCGTCAGAATCAGTTACCCGTAAATATCTGTTAGTCCCCGAGCCGAGCTATATTTAAGAAACTTGTATATGCACACTGCCTCGACATCGGACGGACTCCCACCGTCACATAATGAACTCCAGTTTGCCGCTCAGGTTGAAGGTGCAGATCTACAAGATGTTTATCCATTCCCGACTTACTTATGCTGCGCCAGCTTGGCATCACCTTCTGGCCAAAACCAACAGGGACAAGAGTCCAAAGTCAGCAGAACATATCGCTCAGCATGGTATCCAGAGCGAAATTCTGTAATTGCGAGAGATCTGGAGATGCCTACTATCGAGGCATTTGTTGTCGGCCTAGCTAAACGTAAGTTTTCATCATCAGCCTGTGTCTCTCCACTGCTGGATGTAGGCCTCCCCCAAGGCTCGCCACTTAACGCGATCTTTCGCTACCCTCATCCAACCCCCACCAGCGACCTTCTTTAGGTCATCTGTCCATCTGGCGTCTTTCCGTACGTACATTTGTTTCTGGTGTTGATTTCTACAACAGACATGTCATGATAAACTTAATTTGTTTCTGGTGTTGATTTCTACAACAGACATGTCATGGCAAACTTAATTTGTTTCTGGTGTTGATTTCTACAACAGACGTGTCATGGCAAACTTATTTTTTTTCTGGTGTTGATTTCTACAACAGACATGTCATGGTAAACTTAATTTGTTTCTGGTGTTGATTTCTACAACAGACATGTCATGGCTAACTTAATTTGTTTCTGGTGTTGATTTCTACAACAGACGTGTCATGGCAAACTTAATTTGTTTCTGGTGTTGATTTCTACAACAGACGTGTCATGGTAAACTTAATTTGTTTCTGGTGTTGATTTCTACAACAGACGTGTCATGGTAAACTTAATTTGTTTCTGGTGTTGATTTCTACAACAGACGTGTCATGGTAAACTTAATTTGTTTCTGGTGTTGATGATAATACTTGTATCTGATATGGATAAAGATAGTATTACATTTACTTATGTATATTATTATTGTTTTTTTTTTATTACTTTTAAAATAGCTTTTTTTCTCTCTCTAAGGTTATCTGTCTCTAACTTTCAATCAATGTCGGTGTTGCGTTGATATATTCCATATAAAATATACTTAATAATGTTAAATTGCTTAACAGGTACTGCAAAAGTGAATGCCGGTCGTCGAGTGAATCCAGGGAAAGGAACCAAGATAGCCGTGGTGACTCCGGAATGGCTCTGGAGTTGTGCAGAAAGATGGGAAAGAGTAGACGAACGATTATTCCCTTTACTGAGAGGAGGACAGGTAAATATGATTATCACAGCTTCTAGAACAGAGCCTCCATGAATGTGAGGGTTGCCATCTGTTACTATAAGGGAGCTGCCACTAAAACTGTTCAAATTAAGATTCAAACAAATGCTGGTTAATAAATGTTTTTATTCGACAAAAGAATACCTAGACACTAAGCTCGACAAAGTCATGTGACTAAATAAATATTTGTATTCTAGAAATAGCGAAGCATGTGATATAATTACATATAATAATTTACATACCTGTACCTACCATGTTTCTGACAAATAAATCATTTCATTTCAAGACCGAACCAACATAGCCATGATATGCTGAAAGAGCTGTACCCTCGTTACTTACTCTTTTTAGTTTCTTTAATGCAACTACTATCTTTCTGACAAATTATTTCATTTCTAATAATAAATATTTATTTATTTATTAAAAACTTTATTGCACAAAGTACAAAGGCGGACTTAATGCCCGTAGACATTTTCTGACAGACAAACCTTAGGGACAAATTAGAACATAGGTGCAATGAAATAAATATTAATAGTAGGATAAATTCAACATAATTATATATACTTACATAATATACTTCAATATATACTGTAATATCAATATACTAAATACTAATACATACACTTATTAACATTGTTGGGAGCTATTTAGAAAGTGTAGATAGACGAGTTTTTTGAACGAAGATCTGGTAGACGCTTGCCTTATGTTTACAGGGAGATTGTTCCATAAATTTGTGGCAACAACTGTAAAATAATTTGAAACAAATGAACAGAAAGAAGTGAGTTGTGAGAAGAACGAAGGGATTTGTCGTGAAACGAAGAAAGATAGGCAAATTTATCGTTGAGGTATTTTGGTGTCGCAGGCTCGTTTAGAACAGAAAAAAGGAGACAGAGAACTCTTAGATTTCTGCGACAACGAATTGGCAGCCACTTCAACTTAGCACGATATTCGGAGATGTGATCGTATTTGTATTTAGTAACCGGTCCATTTTGTTGAGCAACATCTCTGACAGATCAATGCTGCAAACATCAATATTTTATTTTTTTATTTTATTATATACAGGATTACAAACAATTGTACAGAGAGAGAATACACAATAAATTGGTTTTACAAACAATATTAATATCTGCACAACCAGCTTCAGTAATCCAAATGTTAAAAGAAGTAAATGTAACCCATGAGTTGTTTTAAAACCATAATAATATTAAAAAACAAAAGCAACCCGTTTGGTACAGTAATATAACTACTAGATATATACCATTTTAATTATTTCTTTCTTCCAAAGTTAACATTTGCAAGACCTGGTTTCTGTAAGAGACAGGCGACAATGCAAAGAGATCGACACAATGAAACAGATCATTATAGGATTGTAGAATTCGCCTTAGTGGCATACGTTTACCTGCGTTAGTTCGGCAATATTTAACTGCAAATAGACGGTGGGGGTATAGTTCACGAATACGTACGGAGCTACTGGGAATGAGGTAACTGATTAGATTTACTATTTGTCGGCAATCAAACTTATTATGACATATTTTATACAAAGTCATGGCATCAATCAAATATCTACGCGATTTTAAGGTGGTCAGTGAATATTTTACTAAGGATCGCTTGTAAGAGGATCGCGACCGACAGCATCTATAGCTCACAGTTCTGAGAAATTTTCTTTGAACGGACTCAATCTGGTTGCTATACTTATCATAGTATGGATTCCATATAGTTGAAGCATAATCCAGATGGGGTCTGACCAACATTTTAAATAAATGTATGTATGTCGCTGCATGCTTAAAACCAATACATGACCGCAGTACAAATCCATGCATTTGGAAGGCTTTTTTAGTAATATTATCAATGTGAGCATCCAGCGTGAGTCTGTTATCAAATATGACACCAAGATCACGGATCCACTCCACCTTATATAATATTATATGTAATAACGTTTTTTTTAAGTTAAAAATTGTTTTGTTTCAGATATCAGCTCGTCGTCCTCCCGCGCACTGCAGCAGTCCCCCGCCGCTCCCTCCCGCGCCGCTCCCAGTACTTAGGAAGAGGACTCCTTCGGGAAGGTTCCAGGACACACTCAACCCCCTACTCACGTTCTCCAGTGATGACATTGCCGACATGGGGAGAGAGGTCAGTCTCTAATTAATTAATTAATCTTTAATTTGCAATTCCAAATGGCTGCCGGATGACGTCACGCTCACGTTATAGTCCTCTCATTCCGAATCGTGCTCAGAGCGCTTAAAACGAATATGACACTGACCGGCGTCGTTCCGTATCAAATATCACGATCAGAGCATGATATCAATTCGGAACGGTCTAAATTACATTTTCATTCATAAAATATTAGTTTTTTTTTTTTTTTGAAAGAAGAAGGATGACAACCGTGACGATAAAGATTGATGATGAAACTCTAGAACAAGTAAATGAAATTATATATCTGGGCAGTGTTTTCACTGCGGATGGGAAGTACGATAGGGACGTTGAAAGAAGAGTGAACGCGGGAAATAGTGTTAACGGTGCCCTGGGGTCACTGATCGGCAGTCGAAATGTCAGTGACAAAGCTCGGCTCGCCATACACAATGCCATGTTGGTACCAACACTGATGTATGGAAGCGAGACGTGGATACGTCAGAATACGCATGAGAGTAGGGTTAATGCAGTAGAAATGCGGTCGTTGCGGCGGATATGTGGCGTCACTTTGGCGGACCGCATACGTAACGTCGAAATACGGAAAAGGGTTGGTATGAAGGAAAGCATAGGGACAAAAATAAGGAAAGGCATGCTACGATGGTTCGGGCATGTTGAAAGGATGAGCGATGAAAGATTGACGAACCAGATATATAATGCGAAAGTTGTGGGTAAAAGAGGCCCTGGTAGACCGAGACTCACATATCACGATCAAATAAATAAAACACTGACTGAAGGTGCATTAAAAAGTCTTCGTAACCAAAGGGCATGTATGAAGAGGTTAATGAATGTCGACGAAGCGAAAGAAGTATGTCGTGATCGTGTCAAATGGCGCTCAATTGTCTCTGCCTACCCCGCAAGGGATCTGGCGTGAAGATATGTATGTATGTTTTTTTTTAAATATACATCTCTCGGTTTATTCATCTTTATATGTGTAAAGTTTAATATTATTAACTTATTTTGGTCTTTAAAAATAACTTGCCGTGTTACAGACATATTTTTTTCACTTCCTACTTAAATATTAATTATAGATTTGTTTTAGAAGTAATATACAAACAGTATAAACGAATTACAATATTTAATAATTTAAAAGAAAACCTAATATTAAATTAACTTGAAAATGGCGCGCGATATAATGACAAATAACTGACAGCGCTCAGAGCTATCTACCTCGATATCGTGAACAGTCTAAGCGCGAGAAATGATGTCATTTGTGACGTCACATAGCTTTGGCAAAACAGTTTAAGCGCGTATCGGAACAGCTTTAAGCGTGCTTAGGTTACTATTATCGTGTCTCGGAACGAGGCGAGTATTGCCATGTTTGACTTGAAAGCAAAGTAAAGCTCGCTTATTCAAGTTAAACATGGGGTATGTATGGCGTGTTCGATTTGACGCTGTAAGGACTTTATTTTTCTTTGAACGTCGTTCGAGTAGCGTTTTCGCGTCTGCGACTGCGCGTTTTTTTATACTAGCACGAAATGTGACCCTGCGCCCACCTGATGGTAAGTGGCGCGCAGGGTCCATGAATGTTAGCAACTGGAATCAGACACTTATGTCTGACATCAGTCCCTAACACTATGCCGGCTTGACTAGATGCCTTTTCACACTTCGCTTGAAGGACTCCAGGTTATAGGAAAGTGGAAACAGAGGCTGGAAGAGCATTCCACATCTTTATTGTGCGACAGATGTATGAGTCACCAAATTTATTACAATAGGTATGCGAAGGGATGGTGACTACGGTATGTGGGTGCATATTCTGACCTGTGCGTGTGGTTCGGTTGCGGAATGGAGAGGAAGGAATTAGATTATAGAGCTCTTCGGAGCACTCACCATAGTATAAAAATAAAAGTCGACGAATATAATGAGTGTATCGTCGAGTTGAAAATCTTGTTGAGGCTTCTCTTATCATTTCTTTCCAGGTAGAAGATATATTCAATGAATCGGATGAGAGTTCTTCTGATTCAGAACCAGGTGGTATCGACCTGGAGGATGAGGAAAGTAGACTGATGCCCGGAGATCAGGAAGACAGCTCACAGGACAGAATACCTACAACACTCTTCGGGGACTCAGATGATAGTGCTACTTGTAAGAAAACTGTTCAATATTCATCATCATTATCATCACAGCACCTAGATCATGGCGTCCTGGACCTTCACTGTTGGAGATTTTCTACTAAAACTAGTTTCCATTACGTAGAGAATAGGTTAGAGTTTGACAGCCATGCAGTTACGATTAAATATGTAAATTTAAATGCTAAATTGTACTTGTTCTTATTAAAGACAATTTTTTTTTATAAGCGGTCTTAATTTCAATCAATCCACCACTCAACTAATATTTACCAATAATGTCTAAAACCATCACCTACAAGAAACTAACCGAAACTCATCAAAACCATCATCAACAAGATATCGACCAAAACTGCCTAAAACCAATATCAACAATATATCGACCAAAATTGTCTAAAACCATCATCAACAAGACAACGACCAAAACTGCCAAAAACCATTATCAACAAGACAACGACCAAAACTGCCTAAAACCATCATCAACAAAATATCGTTAAAACTGCCTAAAACCAATATCAACAATTTATCGTCAAAAATTGTCTAAAACTATCATCAACAAGATATCAACCAAAACTGCTTAAAACTATCATCAACAAGATATCGACTAAAACTATCATCAACAAGATATCGACCAAAACTGCCTAAAACCATCATCTACAAGAAATCAACCAAAACTGCCTAAAACCATCATCAACAAGACAACGACCAAAAAACTGCCTAAAACCAATATCAACAAGATATCGACCAAAATGCCTAAAACCAATATCAACAATATATCGACCAAATTTGTCTAAAACCATCATCAACAAGATATCGACCAAAACTGCCTAAAACTATCATCAACAAAATATCGTTAAAACTGCCTAAAACCAATATCAACAATTTATCGTCAAAAATTGTCTAAAACTATCATCAACAAGATATCGACCAAAACTGCTTAAAACTATCATCAACAAGATATCGACTAAAACTATCATCAACAAGATATCGACCAAAACTGCCTAAAACCATCATCTACAAGAAATCAACCAAAACTGCCTAAAACCATCATCAACAAGACAACGACCAAAAAACTGCCTAAAACCATTATCAACAAGATATCGACCAAAACTGCCTAAAACCAATATCAACAAGATATCGACCAAAACTGCCTAAAACCATTATCAACAAGATATCGACTAAAACTGCCCAAAACCAGCTAAGATATTGACTTTTAACTTTCTAAAAATACCAAAGAATAATTGAAGAACTACCTAAATCATCAACAATAAATTAAACAATACTAAAGCCTAAACCCATCACTAACAAGAAATTAGGGGATCTGTCATATAAAGCCGTTATTCATCTTGTTAACAAAACATACAAAAAACATTATTCAACTAATTTCATTTTATTTCAGGTGATAGCTCGATAAGGCCACGGAAGAGGGCGCGAAGAGCTTCAGCCTCCGACGAGGAACCTCCCGATGATGACAACTCGTGGAATCTTCTCGGAGCCGCTCTCGAGAGGGAATTCTTAGCACAAGACTGAAGGCAGCTGCACTATGTGCGTAAAACAAACTTAATAAACAATAAATCGGACCTCTTTAATTTAATTTGGTGTTTTATTTCCACATTTTACCTTAAAAACCTATAAAAATCATTTAATAAAATCACTATAGGATGCAGTAGGATTTTGCTTTGGTTTACAAATAGTGCATACTGTTACGCAATTTGCATTCTATAACTAGTAGTATCATATATCACAGGAAATAATCTATTGGACTATCCAAAGGAGCACGAAGAACTTCAGTCTTCGTTCAGGAACCTAGACACAAGACAGGCAGCTGCACTATTGCTGTATGTAAGGCAAAGCAACACTTTTTACCAAATCATGCTTTTAAATTGTATGAAAACCATAGAGCAAGGTAAAGTTGAACCACTTTCAAAGCGAAAAGAAGCACTTAAAACGACAAGGTTTCACTGACAATATGCCGACATGCGTGCTTATAATAAAGCCAACTTACCTCACAATCCCTCGAAAATCCCATCCCATTACACCAGTCCAGACCCAAAAAGATCTTGGTATCACAGTAACTGCCAATCAATGGGCTGAACATATAGATGGCATTGTAAAGCGAGCCAACTCAGTCCTTTATGCAATTAAGAGATCCTTCCAGCAAGTCAACCCCAACACTTTTATAAAATTATATAAAACATACATAAGACCATTGTTGGAATATGGTTTTCAAGTATGGAATCCATACTTCATAAAAGACATAGAAATTCTTGAGGCGTACAAAGGCGAGCAACTAAACTTCCACACTGCTTGAGGAAGAAGTCCTATGACCAGAGACTTAGATACCTAAAGCTGACAAGTCTCAGAGATCGCAGAATGAGGGGAGATATAATTGAGACATTTAAAATTCTAACAGGAAGGTATAACTGCCCTCACCTAGCCAAAAAATGACTATTTTATGAACTTTACACCAGTGCTTGATATAGGCATATCAGCAATGCGCTGCGAGCCTATTAATCAATAATAATAATAAAGTCAGGCGTGTTAGAAGCAGATAGCCAGACAGATTTATGCTGCTGTGAAAACCAGGAAATATTCCCAATGTGAATAGGCTCAACATGCTATATTACTCGGACTGATTGCAGGATAAAGAATAAAGGAACAAAAAGAAAGAAGTTTGGAAATTGAATAATTTTAATGTCAAAACTCAACCTTAGCAGTGAGGTAAATAAATAAAATAACTATGTTAAATTATATTATTTATTCCAACCTATTAAATTTACTAAATACTATATTACTTAATTAAAACCTAATTAAATAGCATATGGATCATCCTTATCAAAGACATGGAATTTGGTATATGTTGGTTTGGAGGTGAAATCTTTCTTGCCATCTTGCCAACCTCGTGGAGGAGCTTGATCATACTTAAATGAAGAATCTAACTTTCCATAAATCTCCGTTTCCTTATCAATATCCTCCCTATATCTCTCTTTGGCCACTTTCTTGCCAGTGACAGGATCGGTGACATCTCCAAAGGGATAGACCACTTCTTTTACCTCGTGGGTAATAAGTTTGGTTAGTTTTTCTGGTAAAGCCTGTATTAGCACTATGTCACCAGTTTTGCATTTGGTCTCTGGATCGCTGCAGTAATAATATTCGTCATTTCTAAAGTACTGAAAGAAATAAATATATATTCAAAACTCGGCTTTGCGCAGTGGAAGTTGGTGCAAAAACTTAGCACCACATTACTGAAAGAACTCGGCCTAAGCAGATCCAATGTCAATACATTTATGAAACAAGCTTCCAAGACTACATTACTATTTGGCTAGGTAGAGAAAAAGCCAAGAATGGTTAGTGTCATTGTGTCAAAAAAGGAGACCCTTAACCCCCCGGCCTACAGCTATCACAAGACCGAGACACAGTTTTTATCCTTTTCTACAAATGATGGACTTGGCACTTGCATGGTGAATAAATTGCTAAGAAAATTGTTTTCTCTCACCACCGATGCCGCTCAGAGAGCACGTTAGGCCGCCGGCCCCGGTTCCACAAATACCAACTTTTCAGCTGGACGTCTAGGACTTTGTATTCTAGGCGCTATAATTATGATTTATTGGTTTTGAAACTTGAATACGTACCATAAGTATATTTTCGTCCAATTCTAACCTCTTAACTTTAATTTTAGTAACATTCTGTTTTACTGTAGGAACACATTGTCCGAGCAGAAGCAAGTTCTTTGCAACATCGGCTACCTTTCGAGCCATTATAATATTGTATATTTAACAAATAGTAGTCGTAAAATAAAGAATATTTGTTTCGCAACTTTATTATGATTTTATAGATTAAGTTCTATAATTAAAATATTCTATCTGTAAAACCTACTCGATCTAGCACTGTTGATATCTATAAGTCTGTTTCTTTCTTCGGATAAATAATAATTTTAAAATTGAAACCCAATATTAATATTTTTTAAAATTTTTAGGCATAGGCTACATTTGACAATTTACTTTTATATCCTTGTTTAACGTCTCTTGAAATTTTTACCACTGTTTACTATGTACCCACTCATGCGGCTATTTCTTCAACAGCAGATGTGTTGGAGAAAGCATTTTAAGCATAGGTAGTCAGAAAAATGGGCATTCTACTACAGAGATCGTGTTCAGGTACTGCTCGAAGCGAGCTTTTTAAACGTTTCCAATCGCTATTTAAAAAAAAAACGGGTTTTGAGCAGCACCTGAACACAGAACAAGAAACATAATACAAGACAGAGAGTGGTAAATAAAAATGCACAAATTATACAAAAGTAATTTAGTTAGGCATCAAAATAAATGCACCATGGGAAAACCCTAAAGCTTTATCACCTATAAATAAAATATCCATACCTATATCCAACAATCACCAATAATAAAAAATCTACCTAAATACTACATTTTAAACATAATTAGGTACCTACTTACAAAGAGTATACCTACTATAATTTGTCTTCATTGCTTTCTATCACATCATTATCCCAAAATACTTTTAGTCATAAGTAAGCGATCAAACATGTTTGGCAAACTTTACGTATTTGTATACGTTTGAATGTGTACGGCAGATATTGTCAAACAGATCTAGTTCGTTCTTTAGCACAGACGTTGTTGTATAGTACTACACCAAGGAGGAGCATAATGGGGTTTATCACGATGATGGCGCATGATAGATGGTACCTAATAGAACTGTCAGTTGCATAGAAATCTTGTATTGTTATTACAAAATGTATTATTTACTGGATATTACGCCGAAGTAAGCAGCTTTTAAGTGTACAAATCGAGATTGCTAGGCAAAATCAAAGATATGGTAATCTCTTCTTTTAAGGTAGGTAACGTTGTTAAAATAAATTTTTCAATTTTAAAAATAGAAAACTACAAAAACATTAAAATAATTATGCGTCTTAGATGTAAACAAGGTACCATTGCCGCTAGCGACATCTACAAAAAGCTTTGCCTGATACACCTCATTAAACTAAAGTACTGTCTTGGCGGTGGTGGCTCGGTTGTATTAACAATAGGAGTTTAATTTTCGTTCGAACCCCCTCATGTACCAATGAGAAATACACTTTTTTTACGTCCTGGTTGTGGAATCGTTAAAAAATTGTTATTCAAACTTGACATCAGACCCTCCCCAACTCGTCTGGCCAGCGTGGTGTGTGTAGGCCAAATTATCCAGAAATTTCTGGAAAGCCAATCTCGAACAGAGGAGGTCCAGATCTCTGTGTTCTAGGGGCTGTAATGATGATTGTCTTGGCATCACGAAGGACGCTACTCATAGTGACAGCAGCATAGAGAAAAGCGGAAAACAATTTTTTTCAATACAATTCATACCCGTTTAGCGGAACATGCAGATGTTGTGGAAAATAAAATCAAAAGACATGGATACAGCAACGCGAAAAAATATGGAAGAAGTATAAAAAATATAATACTAGTTTTAGGCGCGAAAATAACTAAGTCAAAATATACAGAAATTAGTTTGATGACTGGTTTGATCAAAACGTTAAGTTTGACAAACATGTTTGAACGTTTACAGGCCGCTAAGACTGGATTGAACCAAAACGACCTACAAAATAATTGACACCATTATTAACTTTAGTCGTTACAATAGGTTATCAAACAAACAGGGAATTCATTATCCTAAAGTACCAAATCTCTCAATATATTAAAGACAACTTTAAAAATATGCAATTGCATCACACTCTAAGAGTAGGACATTACAAAATCATGCGTTATAAGGCGATTAGAAAAGATTCTTTTTTGAGACTATATCCTGGACTATTGTTATTCTATTGATAGAAACAAACAACCTTTCCTAGATTCTCCATACATTTATATTTAAGTTTGTAAGGAGAAACCACAATTAATTGTCACTTCCAACATATGGTTTTTGATGATTTATGAAAAAGTTGATGCTAGGGTGGGGGCTTCGGCTCGGGTGGCAGTGCTGTGGCTCTGGCTACAGGAATCTCTGTACTTACAATGTAATCACACCCTAAATGTATGTGTTGTCTATATGTTGTCCCAAGTACTAACAAATCAATGTATTTGTGACGTATCATACTAACCACTCCATTTTCTGTTTTAGTGTTTGTGATTCATCATATCCAATAAAACCCTTAACCAGTACCTATACGCAATTTATTAATCAATACAAACGTGATGTTGGCACAAATGCCTTAGTGGCGATTGCCATTACTAGTTTAAAAAAAGAAGAAGAAGAAAAAGTTGTTTGTTTCTATCAATAGAATAACATATTAGTCTAGAGTAAGGGTATACAAAGTCACCCGGTATAGTTAGAGACCAAGGTTAGCTTAAGGTACATAATCCACTATGTGTTGTGCAGCACTTGGTCCAACTACCATATATAGATGGTCAATGTCCTTTGTATACAGTAATAGTTGTGGATTACTTAACCACTACGTAGTTTAGAGTCACAAATCTTGTCCACAATAGTATAGAGTGCTGCAAGAGAAGAGACAGCTCCTAAAAATCCAACTGAGCTCGGACTCAACTTAGTAAGCCCGAGAGCAGTCAAAGGAATGAAGAGATCGCAAGAATCCTTCACAGTATCAAAGAAAATATCTTTATGAGATCTAACGATCCAGTACAAATGCTTAAAAGCAATGTTTAAGCAAAAATTTGTATTGTCAATTTGGTTCAACAACACAGAAGGCCGTAAAAAAGTCGTTTTATTTATGTTTAGCACTTGCAGTATTTCGTAGAAGTCTTTGGCTAAGTTTGCTATAATTGAGACAAGCCAGAATTTGTTTGCTGTCTTTGTCCATTTATGCATGTCGGTTTTCAGGAACCCGCTTCTGGTGAGGAATGCTACGTGATCCGCATATAGATAAAGGGCATGAGAAAGTTTGCTTAATGTTAAGGTCAGTCGTAGCCAAGGATCATCGTGGTGCAAACTACTCAATGCTGTATAACACACGTCCACACATCTTCCTAATCGTAAAACTGAAATATAACGAAAGTCACACATGAACTTACAAGTCAGAAAACCATACTGCCCTCCGCAAGCTATAATGCCATTCTTCTACATATTTGTAAGAGTGATTTTGCCTTTTTAATATTATTTAATTATATTTATATATCGTGTGACTTTGAGCTTTTCTTTTATAAACCAGCCTATTCTTCTCATCTCTTACCCACACACAATGGACCCTGACCCACATGGTGAATCAATAGAATGATTAGAAATTTATCTTCTTTCTTCCCCATCGTTCCTGTACCTCAGAAAGTATGTTAACCTGTTAGTTCCATTCCACAAAATATGTAGTATTGACTAACTTTTTTGTGTTTTAAGGAACAAAACAACTCTACTACTAACTAATAATGTACAATACATACTTTTCCTGAATGTAGCAAATGTATATTCAAGTGTCCGGAACCTGTCAACTGAATATTTATTAGCATCTCTGAGTTCCAGCTGGTGCCATATCAATTTGCTTGTGTACTGCACTAATCTATGAAAGCAGTATCAAAGGTTAAAAATTATAAATAGTTAAATTATTAATACTTACATGACAAACAGTAATTTAAGCAATTCTTAAACGCTAGCTAAATATACCAAGGAGATATAAGGTATAAGAAAGTTGAAGTTACTATTGTATAATATTTAAAAAAAAACAAGAATTAATAAGTATGCAGTTAAAGTACAAACCTGGCCAATTTATCCCTTCCATTACTTTGATTGTTGATTTTTAATATTATATCCATTTTTATTAATTTGTGCCTAGAAAAAAAGATATACACAGACCAAATAGCTAATGATATATACAAAATTTCAATTTATTGCAGAAAGGAAAATAATTGTTTGCAAATTTTGATTAGACATCATAGACAATTTTTGTTCGCGTTACAGTGTACTTTGTTTATGCATTGCATCTTATTCTCAAACTAAATACGTAATATACATTACTAATAAACTTCCTTCTTGAAAACCTTGAATAATTGAATAATCAAAAATGAGCTATTTAATTTTCGCTGTAAGCCCTTTTATTTACTTTATTTCGCTTTCTCCGGGTTTTCATTTGACTTGTCGCTTTAAGCACGTTTTTTCTCTTTAAAGGTCGTTCCATTTTGGCGTTTGTCTATGGTTTTCATACAAAATTGATAAAATGATCTTTGCTTTCAAGTCGAACATAGCATGAGCGATAATCTATTCCATTGCCAGCCCATTGCCCGACCGACGCCATTTTGTGTGACCGTACTAATCGCTTTGGTAACTTTAGTGAGAGAGTTCGCTTGTTTAATCGGTTTTATTGTGTTAATTTGTCGTATTGTTCGGCCAATATCGCGTAATCTTGGACTAGTTTTAGTGTGAGTGAAAATAAAACGTTTTTGTTTCGTGGTAAGGCTTAAGTTTTGTGCTAGATAAATACTAACAATCATGAGTCAACAAACAAAAAGATTTCAAGTGACGTGTAATTTGTGTATTTCAGATAGTGGTGCATCATTCTGAGCTTTCATGATTGGATTACCGCGTAGCGATAGAGATAGAGATCGAATAACGGTGAAAATACGTAACATGAAGAGAAGTTCGTCCAGGGACAGTATTCCGCGGTCAAAGCGCAATCGTAGCATCGGAAGGTATGATGACAGCTCGGACGAGCGGGTGACACCCGAGCGGGTGCGGCGCCGGGTCCGCTCGCCCAGCCCGCGTGCCCGGTATCTCTCGCCCCACAGAGAAGACTACCCACGCAGAGAGGCGAGAGAGGAATCAGTTAGACCATACTACAAAGTCTTATGTGTAAGTGCCCTACATCCCAAAGCCTCTGACGAAATCATAAAGGACACTCTGTATAGAGAATACAAGAAATTCGGAGATTTTAGCATCAAGATTTCACATGAACTTGATGAGAGAGTTGCCTATATTTACTTCAGAAGTGTAGAAGATGCTAGAGATGCTAAACATGCCAAGCCGAGGATCATACTTTATGATAAAGTGGCTATTGTAGATCCTGTTTATGAACCTTCAAGAAATGAATACCGAAGCCGGGGTAGGAGCATGTCTCCTCCTGATTATGAGCGTCCCTACGCATATGCATGGTCTCCGGTTGGTGATAGGCGTAGGCCTCCTCCGGATGGTTACGGTATGCCCCCTGCAGTCCCCCATCACCGTGATTTCCGTCCTCCCATGCATGACTACCCCATGGCCGGCCCACATGGTCACCCTATGCACCACCGCCCCCCAATGCATCACCCCCCACACCCCCATTATATGCCCCGTCCCTACATGCCTCGTCCCCACCACCAACCTTTTGACAAAAATGATAGTAAGAAAGATAAATTTCCTAATTATTTGCATCATGTGCAGCCAGAAGATGACCCATTGGCTACAAGAACTTTGTTTGCTGGAAACTTGGAGATCAACATTTCAGATGAAGAGCTCCGTCGTATCTTTGGCAGATATGGCATTGTTGAGGACATTGACATAAAGAGACCACAACCCGGTACGGGCAATGCTTTTGCATTTGTTAGGTATCAAACTTTAGATATGGCACATAGAGCTAAAGTTGAGTTATCAGGACAATATATTGGCAAATTCCAATGTAAAATAGGATATGGTAAGGCTACACCTACTACCCGTGTCTGGGTTGGAGGTCTCGGTCCTTGGACATCAGTGGCTCAGCTAGAACGGGAGTTTGACAGATTTGGAGCCATTAAGAAAATTGAATATACCAAGGAAGACAATCATGCGTTTATTCTGTATGATTCTATTGATGCGGCTCAAGCTGCTGTTAAAGAAATGAGAGGCTTTTCTTTGGGTGGTCCAGATCGGCGTCTCCGAATAGACTTTGCAGACGCCGGGAATGGAGGTCAGTTTAGGCCTAAAACTTATCCTCCAACTGGAGAAGATGGGAGACCGGTGGAAGGGTTTGAAGGTTATGAGGCGGCCTGGGATGAGGGCTATCCCTATGGCCAAGGTTACCGTGGCAGAGGGGGGCGAGGTCGCGGACGTGGAACGTTCAGGGGAGCGTACCACGGAGGCCCAGATTATCGTGACGAGGAATGGCGGCGCAACCCTACTGATGGAGAATATGAGCCTCGCGTCCGCCATTCTAGTTCCCGTGAACCTGGATTAGGTCGATCGCGATCTCGAACACCTCGAAGACGATCTCCCGACAGCGACTCTGATGGCTCGCCACGTCGCAGTGCTGGAAAACTCTCCTCCGCAAGAACCCTTCCAGAAGTGGTTCGCAAATGTTCTACTATGTGGAATGGTGCTCTCATCTTGAAAAACTCCTTGTTTCCCGCAAAATTCAATTTAACAGATGGAGACTCTGAAATTGTGGACAGCCTAATGAAGGATGAGGATGGCAAAAATCAGTTGAGAATCACCCAAAGACTGAGATTGGACCAGCCAAAGCTGGACGATGTCCAGAAGCGTATTGTCACATCCAGTTCTCATGCTATATTCTTGGGCGTCGCCGGCTCCACTACGTCTGTCACAAACGAAGATTCAAGTATCCAAACAAGGCCAATGAGGAATCTTGTCTCTTACTTAAAACAAAAAGAAGCAGCAGGTGTAATTTCTCTTCTTAATAAAGAGACTGAGGCGACTGGGGTTCTTTATTCTTTCCCTCCTTGTGAATTCTCTACTGAATTGCTAAAACGAACCTGCCACAACCTGACAGAGGAGAGTCTTAAAGAAGACCACCTTGTCATAGTAGTGGTGAGGGGTGGGTCAGCGTAACTATGTGGTGTATATAGCATCATTATATAACCACTTATGTTTAGTTTAAGAATTATATTTACATTATTTTATTTTTACTAGTGATTGTGTAAGTGAGATAGTGAGGTGTTTAAATACAAATATGTAATGTGACATAGTGTCAACAGTTTTGTTCTAAAGAAATTAAGCAAATATTTTAAGACTAAACTGCATAATACAATAATAAATCAAAATTGTGAAGTGGAATTGTTTTGATCCAAGTTGTGAATCGTGTTAGTTATGGTGTAAACTGCATAGGTGTGTGGTGTGGTGTCCGTGAACCTTGTAATAGATTTATTCGACAATAAACAAGTTGTTTTTTTAATCCTTGTGAGTTAAAGTGTGAAGTTGTGATTATGAAATGTAGGAAATGTTTAAAACTTTGTGCACATTTTACAAGTTAATAAGTTTATGTGAAAAGTGTGATGTGAAGCCCAGTGATAAGTTTATCACAGTTACAATATTATATATTTAAAAAAAATAAAAAATAAAGTGCAACCCAGTCAGTATTATTTGAAATAATGAGTGATATGTGCACATTAAAGTGAAATCAGTGATTAGTTTTTTACAATTCTTACAGAATAATAAGTTCAAAAGTGTAAACAGATAGTTCAATTTAAATTTAAAAAAAAAACAAATTTGATACAAATAGTGATGTACGTAATAGTTAACTGTGAATTTGTGGTGACTATTTCAAGTTTTAAAACTATATTAATATAGACGCATCTCTACTTATCAAAATTATTTCTTACCTTACTATTTTTTATTTTATTTAACAATTTATAGACGTCTTCATACTGGATTAATAGTCGTATCTAAACATGATCTTGTGCTTCCAAATGGTATATAGAAAAAAAAACCATCACTTTTGCATTTGGAAGCACAAGCTCATCATTTGATCCTTTGTTTAATCCGGCCCTAAGTCACTTTATAAGCGTCTAAGAGATGTTATAGGCGCCTTCGACCCATTTTCTTACGACCAATAAAATTTGAAATCAATGTACCTAACCCTGACATACGAAGTCAATTAAGACCGTCCGCGTCGGCGCAAAAATTGTCTCATACAAACTCGGAATTATATGCGACTCGCGTGTTAGGCCACTTCGCGCTGATGGCCTCAATTTTTACATAGGTGGTAATGCTGGTGGTAGTAGGTACGTGTGTAACTGCGCAATTATCAGTCATTTAACAAATTATAGCGATTATATTTCATACATTAAGTAAATAACCTCAGTCAGGCGTCTGATATCTCGAACTTTATCTGTTATCTCGAACGTCCATTATTATTTATTTTGTTTTGCTAAGCGCCCTGTAAACGATCAAACAAGTTTGACAAACTACGTTTTTGTCTTGCACGGACGTTGTAAAGTAATGGAGGGAGCATAATTAAACTAAAGTATTGTTTTCGCCGTGGTGGCTCCCCCTCCTCATTCCAAATCGCGCTCAGAGCGCTTAGAACGAAATGACACTGACCGTCGTTCCGAATAAAATATCGCGATTTGGATGCTCAGAGTGTGATATCAATTCGGAACGGTCTAAATCACATTTTCATTCATACGTTTTTTTTTTTTTTAAATATATGGAAGATAAATTGCGGATTCCACATCTTTGAGTATGAATACTAACAAATATACATCTCTCGGTTTATTCATCTTTATATATGTAAAGTTTAATATTATTAAATTATTTTGGTCTGAATCGCGCTCAAAGCGCTTAGAACGAATATGACACTCACCGTCGTCGTTCCGAATCAAATATCGCGATTTGGATGCTCAGAGCGTGATTTCAATTCGGAACGGTCTAAATCACATTTTCATTCATATAATGTTTTTTTTTTTTTTAATAAATGGAAGATAAATTGCGGATTCCACATCTTTGAGTATGAATACTAACAAATATACATCTCTCGGTTTATTCATCTTTATATGTGTAAAGTTTAATATTATTAAATTATTTTGGTCTTTTAAAATAACTTGCCGTGTTACAGACATTTTTTTTTCACTTCCTACTTAAATAATAATTATAGATTTGTTTTAGAAGTAATATACAAACAGTATAAACGAATTATAATATTAAATAATTAAAAAAAAAAAATGGCGCCTCGATATCGTGAGCAGTCTAAGCGCGAGAAATGATGTCATTTGTGACGTCACACAGCTTTGGCAAAACAGTTTAAAAGCGCGTATCGGAACGAAATCTGTTGTAAGAACGCTTTCAATAAAATCCTGAAAAGGTTGGTTCGAACCCCGGCGTGTACCAATGAGAAATACACTTTTCCTACGTAATGTAAATAATTATCATTCATATCGGTATACATATATGCCGATATTGTGGAAAGTAAAACTGTTAAGAACCGCAACAATAAAACAAAACTAATTTAATGAAGAGATTTCGCCAAAACATTACGGAGGAAGAAGTTAAAAAATAATTAATATTCTTCGTACATTTTTAATATACTGTAAGATAATATTTAGACAGACAGACAGTGGGGTCGTCCAGGCCCGGATGCGTAATGGGCGTGGGTTGGGGATGGGGACAGTCCCCCGTTTTCCCCGGCAGGATCTCAGCGGGTAACCACCCGCCGGTAATTCATGCACGTTTAGTGCTGGGCGCCGTTATACAGCGCCCGTGTGGCTCACGAACCCAGGGGGCTAAGTTCGACTGCTTCAGCTCTCCTCCAGGAGTACTTCTCTAGGAAGTGGTCTCCCGTTGGGGGGCCGTGCACAAGACGGAGCGATGTTCTGGAGATGCTTGAAGTGTCCGTTGTCGGCCCGAGAGAACATACGTCTAGTCAGGCCAACGACAAACTCCTCAATAGTAGGCATCTCCAAATCTCGAGCTAAGACGGAATTACGCACGAACCATGGCGCTCGGGAAACCACTCTGAGCGATATGTTCTGCTGACTTTGGATCTTGTCCCTGTTGGTCTTGGCCAGAAGGTGGTGCCAGGCTGGCGCAGCATAGGTGAGACGAGAACGGATGAACATCTTGTAGATCCGGACCTTCAACCTGAGCGGCAAGCTGGAATTCATAACAGGACGTAACATGGCTCGGGCCGCCTTTGCCTGATTGACGGCGTGGCAGGCCATTTCACCCATTGTCAACGTCCTGTTAATAATGCAGCCCAGGTATTTGACGGTCGGAGTCCACTCGATGTTAATATTTAGAATTGTACAAAAGACAACTTGCGTCGTGTGTTAAATTAGAACTAAGATGTGAGGTTGTTGGCCTTTTGGCCTGGTAGTGTAACCGAGTTTGGTAAGATGGCGCTGGAGAACACAAAAAGGGGTTCACACAGGTGGGCGTCAGAAAAAGAGGCGGGATTATTATGGTGGTGATCGCATGATCGTATCGTAACGGAAAGTTAATTTAAAAATACTTAACAAGGTTACAAATGCGAAAAATTGTTTGATGGTTGGTTTGATCGTTTACGCCACTGTTTGATAAAAATGAGAAGTTTTACAAAAAACACATTTGTCACGTCTCGGAACGGTTTTAAGCGTGCTTAAGTTACTATTATCGCGGGGTATGAAGCCAATATAGCATATTTAAAAAAACTTGTTGCTACATGATTTAAAAATTGCTATAACCAAACGCAGTTAGACTCAGTGCGAGTTTTGCATTTTAGAAGAAGGTGAACTTAAGTTTATTAAACGTTAACCTGCTTTTACAGCGTGATTACTGACTACACTGCAAGATGTATAGTATATGCCTAAAATATTACGCATTGCACGTAATAGACAGAAGTGATTTTTTTCTTAAATTGCATTTAATATTACGGGGATTGTTCCTACTAAACAGCGTCTGTACTGTGTGGATCACGATTTCAGACTCTCAACGTCAGGGTGAAATTTAGATCTTTACATCATGCCCAAAATCTAATCTAAATCAGTTCAGTAATATTGGCGTGAAGGCGACATAAAAAGTTATATGTAAGCAGGGTCATGTCGTGGTCGGATGACGTTAACTGTGTCAGTCTCGGGGTTCCAATTGGGTGTATCAGGCAAAGCTTTTTGTAGATGTCGCTAGAGGCACTGGTACCTTGTTTACAGCTATGACGGATCATTTCTTAAATGTTTTTGTGTTTTTTTATTTTTATAACAAAAAGAATAATTTTAACATTACGTTATTTACCTTAAAAGACGAATTAGGAAAGCGAACACCGTCTTTAAAAAGAAAAAAGGTTTAATTAATAGAACGGCAATTTTGAGATCATCATATTTTTGATTTCGCTTGGAAATCTCGATTTGTACACTTAAAAGCTGCTCACGTCGGCAATATAACCAGAAAATAATAAATTTCGTAATAAAAATACAAGTTTTATATGCAGCTGACAGTTAAATTGGGTACCGTCTATCATGCGCCATCTATCGTGATAAAAAGTTAGTGATACACCCCATTCTGACAAAATTCATTAAAAAACGGTTAAATAACATAAACGAGAGCGAGACAAACCGTCTTTCACATTATTTTTTTATTTTAATAAAATTTATATATTTTTAATAAAATATTTGATTTTAATTTTTTACGTCCAAAATGATAATATCTACCTAATCTTTTATTGTCACAATAAATCAATTTTCTAAGGAAGGGTGGCAAGCCTGATGATGTATTTGAGGTAAGTACTAAATAAGTACCTATTATATAGGTGCTAATTACTAGTTAAGTACCTTTTAATGTTTTTTTATTATTCTATATTGTCCATTTACAATGAAATAAAGTTATTTATTGATCATCTATAAATTGTTTTATTGCTCCAAGGACCTACCTAAATAGACCTAATAATAATGAGTTACTGTAATCTGCTAGGTACCTACATTAGGTAGGTATCTTATTGATTAACGACCGGTTGCAGAAAGGTGATTATAATAAATCCATGATAATCGTTTTTTTTCATGCCATTCGGCTAAAGACGTGGTATGCACGTTAGACATGTCAAAAGATAATCAGCCTTTCTGCAACCGGCCGTGTAAGAATACTACAAGTTTTTGGTTATTAGGCACGTAGTGGGGTGTATCAGGCAAAGCTTTTTGTAGATGTCGCTAACGGCAATGGTACCTTGTTTTAAACAGTTTTTTTATTTTTATACAGAAAAATGTATTTTAACTTAACGTTACCTACCTTAAAAGAAGAATTAAGAAAGCGCACACCGTCTTTAAGAAGAAATGTTTTATTAAGAACGGCAATTTTGAGATCACCATATCTTTGATTTCGCTTAGAAATCTCGATTTGTACACTTAAAAGCTGCTCACATCGGCATAATATCCAGAAAATAATTAATTTCGCAATAAAAATACAAGTTTACTATGCAACTGTCACTTATATTAGGTACCATCTATGATGCGCCATCTATCTAAAAGTTTAGTGATACACCCCGGTCTGAGAGTTTGCTTACAAAAACAGTTTGAATGATGAATTTTGAACTTTACCAAAATATTTATATGAAAACCATAAAGCAACGCCAAGTCGAACGAACGACTTTCAAAACGAAGAAAAGCGACAAGTCTAATACGGTGAGAAACCATTTTTTTTACTAAATAAAAATGCTACTCGAACGCCTTACAAAGCGAAATAAAGTAAAAGAAAACCATCGAGTCGAACATGGCTGTAGGTAGGTACATTATTGGTCAGATTTACACTGTGTTTGACTTGTCACTTTATTTCGCTTTGAAAATCGTTCAAATTCGGTAAAAAAAAAGCGTTAAACGCTTTGCATTGCTTTCAAGTCGAACATAGCATTACAACACCCACCACCCCACTAATACTACCTACTTGTGAAATCGTTAATAAATTGTCATTAAAATTGACGTCAGATACTCGCAGCTATTTGGTTAAATTAGTCTCAATTAGGTACGTTCTTCAATTAAATTGTCAAAGAACTAACTGAGTCATTAAAATTATTCTAATCAACAAATCATATTACACCATAGAGGTGCTTTAAAAGAGGAATATATTAGTTGACATTCTTTCATATTTTTTATTATTTTAATTATGACATTTAGGTTACTTTGATAACAAACATAAGTTTTTTATATATATTTTTTTAGTTTTTAAGTGACAATGCCCTTTTACAGCTGCTTATCTTACATAGTGTAATATTTATTAATATATTTTGTGACATTTACTGACATCTAATTTAATAACGTAGGTTTAAGTAGTATAGTAACTGACTTTTACAGCAGCATCTATATTTAGGGAGTGTAAAATTTACATAGTCTTAATTTGGTAATGACGATGGCTGTTCTTTGCACTAATGGTCGATCTTTTGCTATCCTTCCATGATATGTAAACTGTTGATTGTATAACTGACAAAACCAAGTGTACGTCATGTATCTTATGGTGAATAAATGAATTGAATTGAACGTGGTGTTCGTGTAGTAGTTTAGCAAAATTGGATATTTTATTTTTATGCTGAACACGACGTAGGTAAGCTGTAACGAGGTCCAAGAATGGGAACAACTGACGCCAGTAACTAACGACCGGCATCAGCCTCTACCACTATGCCGGCCCAACAAGACTTCGCTTGAAGGACTCCAGCGACTATTCTGTTACTTAATCGCAAACGTTATATAATGGAATCCTTTAACTACCTATATACATATAACATTAGTCATTACCAAATTTTTTGTTTCATTTGCCATCCTTTTACGATCGAACACATTTATTTTTCATTAGTTGAAATTTTTGCTTAAAGTGCCCTAGTTGCGGAAATTAATTAATAACTTTAAAACTAAAAGTGATAATTACACTTTTAGCATATCGTTAGAAAGGGCATGGACTGAGGATGTTTTAAAAAAATCAGAAGAACTCCAACCCTGTTAGTTTTTTTTAAACCCCATAGAAAATTGCCCTTAAAATTATTTCTTTACCTTACTACGGTACTTCAGGCCCCATAACTTTTCTTCTCCACAATTTTCTGGTGTAAAATATTTTTTTGCAGGACCCTAAGACTCTAACGATTAAAAGAAGACCATTAGCAGACCGGTCCCATGGATAGATTTTGAGCTACAGGTAGTTTTAGTAAAAAAATCACAAAAAAGTCAAATAAAAATTAATTTAAAAAAAACCTTGAGGCTAAGGTCAATATATTGGGCGGGGGTAGGTAGCAGACTATCCCTAGTTTCTACCCTAGGCGTATGTACAGCTCCCTTCCAAACACCCTGTATATCACGCTATTATAGTTGATATTTGCACTACAACTATAAGGTCGAACGCTTATAGAGTTGAGAATTAAATATTTTGTAATTAAGACTCAATCTCTGACGCAAAATTCATTAATAACGTTTGCGACTAACAGATTAGGGCCGCAGGTTATAGGAGTGGGGAAACACTGGCTGGTATAATATATAATAGCATTCCACATCTTCAATGGGCGACAGATGTAAGTCTCCAAATTTATGCGTAGGATGCATATTTTGGCCTGTTCATGTGGTTCGATTGCGGGATAGAGAAGAAGGAATAAGGTTATGGAGCTCCTCGGAACGCTCACCGTGGTATAGTGTTTTGTGCTTGCCAACCCGTCTCGCTAGCCGTAGCAAGTGTAGGCGAAATTTTCCTGAAATATTTTTTCTTCTAAAGCAGTGTACAGCTAGAAGCTACAGGGTGCGCCAGAGAAACTTACTTATTTGAAAAAACTCCCGAGCGGTGAGTTGGGTGGGTAGAGGGGTGAGGGGGGCGCTATTGGAGGGGGAAGTCCCCAAGTTTGTTTCTTCCTCCAGTCAGTTGCCATCATGCTCTGGCCTAGAGAACAGCGGGCATACGCCGTCGAGAGCTTCTTTTCTAACGGTCGCTCACTTGTTGCTACGCAACGAGCCTTCCGCGCTCGCTTTAAAATTCTTCTTTTTTTCTTCCAAGCCTCGAAGAAATAAACGCTAAGGATGTGTGGTTTCAGCAAGATGGAGCCAAAGCACACAGCACGAGGCTCAATGAATTTGTTGCGACAACATTTCCCCGACCGGCTTATCTCTCTCAGAGGCGATCTCACATGGCCGGCTCGCTCTCCAGATTTGGCTCCATGCGATTTCTTTTTATGGGGTTATTTGATTTTATGAGATTATGGGGTTTATGTCGATCGGCCACGGACAATAGCTCAACTCAAAAACAACATTCGCGACGCCATTGCCAACATAGCGATTGATATGCTGCAAAGAGTGGACATTAACTTCAGAAATCGACTTAATCAGTGTATGCGCAATGGGGGTCGCCATTTAACTGAAGTCATTTTCAAGTCTGTTTAAAAAAAAAATTGGGATATTGTATTCTAAAATAAAATAAAAATTAAAACAATAACTGAAGTACTTTTGTTTTTAATGACCTTTCAAATAAGTAAGTTTCTCTGGCGCACCCTGTATAATGATGAATCAGCTAACAAAGTGACCAGCGGCCCTATTTTGTTACTTAGCCGCAAACGTTATATAATGGAATCCGTTAACTACATATATCACGCTATTAAAGTTGATATTGGCACGGCCGCTGTCAAGGTCAAGCGCTTATAGAGTTGAGAATTGAATAATATTTTGTAATTATGACGCAATCTCTGATGTAAATAACGAACTCCACTAATAACGTTTGCGACTAAGTATAATAGGGCTACAGTATCTAAACCAACAGTCACCTGCAATGAGCTGCAACGCCCTCCATTTTGTTGTCGTTTCGGATGTAGACGCGTTTGGATGTATTTGAGATAGCCGCGTCCATACTTGCTGTTCGACTTCAAAGAAAAGCTTGATTTTTTCACCAAATTTTTGTATGAAATCCATAGAGAAACTCCCAAGTTGTTTTAATACAAAATCCATTAAAAAATTGGTTGCCTGTAAAGTCGGTATACGGGCGAAAGTTTTACGTGACAACGACTTTGAGTGGTAAAATAATTTTAATGTGAATATTCATTCGTATAGTAGGAAGAAGGATGAAATAATAGTAACAATTTAAAACATTTATTTATACAAAGAATTATATTTAAAACATTAATTTATACAAAGAATCTCGCACTGAATTTCATATTAACAAAATTTTATTTTTACCTTTACACATACATACGTATTTATATACAAATATACATACAATAACTTGCAATACATTTGCGTACAATGAAACAGCGTTTACTACAACTTAACTTGTTCCTATCTGAGTGATTTTGTTGAGGATAGGGCGATGATAGGAGAAATATGAAATGAAAGGAAGTGTTTCTGCTGTAATGTGCCTAGAAAATGTCAAGTCAATGGTTGTTCCTTTTAACGTAGTAGACTTAGACATATCTGATACGCAATCAAGATTAAACGTATCTTTAATGAATTTGAGAAACTTGTCATCAGACTTCACGCTTTGGTTGAAGTCATGTTGCGATGGACGAAACTACCTTCACATTATCACTACACAATCGTTTTACAATTAACTGGCAACGTTTAAACTTGTATGCAGGCGCCTAAGCGAAATAGAAGCGCAAGACATGAACCGGTGTGTATGCCTATCTCTCTCGCTCTGTCTCTCGCTCTTAGGCGGGCTAACTGTGCTCGAGTGGAAGGGACGCGTGCCTTTCACTTTTTATGTCTGTCTCTCTCGCTCTTAGGCGGGCTAACCATGCCCGAGTGGAAGGGACGCGTGCCTCTCACTCGCTCTCATTGTGAGCGCATAACGTGAGCGGAGCGTAACGCAGTTTCTTGAAGTGTCACCCGGCAAACCAATTTATAAGACGTTGTCACGTCAAAATGCAAGATTTTATTATTCTAGAAGGGATAAGTAAGTACTTTCGTGATGTTACCTTATTTACTTGGATCTGGATTTGGAGAGGTTAAGGGAGACTGCAAGTTTAATGTAGGTAGCTAGGTATCAAATTAAAAAAAAAATAGACACTAAACCATAATTAATATTTATAATAGAATCAATAAAATTACATAATTAATTAGTAGATACTAAATCTAAACAGTGTTCATAATTATAACAGATCTAATTATTTTGACTAATTAGGAATACATAATAAATTTTATATTATAGTAACAATATATCCATTCCTAAAGAAATTAAACGTAGTTACGCTAAAAGAATTCAATCCACATTAAATTTATTTGTAATAATAAGCATATATACTCATATACATATATATGTAGATACAGATATAGCCACAAGAAATTGAGTTGAGTTTTAATATAAAACTAAACTATAAATAACTGCCTCCGTGGTCTAGCGGTTAAGTCCGTAAATTTAGACTCGGAGGTACCAGGTTTGATTCCTGGTCGGGAGACAAAAATATTTATTAATGTAAATAAACACATTTAATTAATATTTAATGTATTTGTGATATTTCTCGAGTTTGGTACGCTGGAGACATCGACGAGCTTGCCACTTGTCATGATTGGCTTATAGTAAAGTAGGCTAAATGTGAATCCGCTTATTTATAAGCGTTTCTGACCACCCCGAAAGGAACGCGGTCGTGATGATACGGTTTCGATATAAGATATATCATCCTAAGGACCTGATTAAAATTCATAATTAAATTTCTAAAATTGGATCCTTTTCGCGTAACTGCGTCCAATTATCCTAACATTATGCAATTTTTTTTTATTCAAATACAGTGATGAATATTATGACATACAGTATATAGCTATTTGTTTTACAAACACGTACGAGGGGCGTTCAAAATATTCTCGGTATGTGGATAAAAACAAACAAGTACGAAAAGTTTGATATTTTTATTTTTCAATATACTCCCCCCCTATGTTCATACACTTATAAGATCGATCAATTATTTTTTTTAATCCCTCATAAAAATATTTTTTATCTTTGGTGTAAAAATGCTCCTCCACGGCCGTCTTCAACGCTTCATCGTCAGAAAATTTATTTCCACGCAGATCCTTTTTAAGATTGGGAAACAAAAAGAAGTCGCTTGGGGCTAAGTCCGGACTATAGGGTGGATGAGTAACAGTTTCAAACCCACATTCAACAATAGCTGCCTTGGCAATATGAGCAGTATGGACAGGGGCGTTGTCATGCAGAAGCAGAACACCTTTGGTTAACTTTCCTCGCCTCTTTTCTTTGATCGCATCTCTTAATTGACGTATAACGTTAGCGTAGTACTGCCCTGTGATATTTACACCTTTTTCTTTATAATCGATAAGCAAAACTCCTTCACAATCCCAAAATATTGTGGCCATGACCTTGCCAGCTGACGGGATTACCTTGAACTTCTTGGGATGAGCTGAACCCTTAATGTGCCACTGCATGGACTCCTGTTTGCTCTCTGGGTCATAATGATGAACCCAGGTTTCATCTCCAGTAACTATTTTTTGCAGCACCTCATCGGGATTTTCACCACACAGGTCGATAAAATCTGAACAGCAAGCCACACGCATATCCTTTTGAAGAAGCGTCAGCATTCGCGGAACCCATCTTGCACTTACTTTTGACATATTAAGATGGTCATGTATAATGTCATGTACGGTACCAATAGAGAGATTGGTTACTTGAGCTATAGATTTTACCTTCACTCGGCCGTCTTCCAATATAAGTTTTTCCACTTTATCAATATTTTCTTGTGAGGTAGCCACTACAGGCCGGCCAGGTCTAGGGTCATCTTCAATACTCTCCCTTCCACGCTTAAATTCGCTTGACCATTTTTGAATAGTAGATAAAGAAGGAGCAGACTCACGGTAAACACAATCCATTTCCTCTTTTATGGTTTTTTGATTTTTACCCTGTTTTGTCAAGAATTTTATGACGGATCGGTGCTCTAATTTCGTTAAAATTGTTAATTCGCTCATGGTGTTCATATTTGTTCGGCAATTGCAGAAAAACAAAAGAACATCTCGGTTCCAATTTTACTTTTTTTTAATGTCAATGGATGAATCTTAGCGGCCAGTAACAAATATATATATAAAAGAGGTTGTAACGTATCAATACCGAGAATATTTTGAACGCCCCTCGTAGATTTTGTTTCTGAAACAAATGTATCTCAGAATACAATTCTTAAGAGGATTTTGCATCCGTCTCGCTCCAATATTTTAAAAGATTTTCCAGTCTGAGTGAACTTTTGAGAAATGCAGTCTATCAACTTTTTCGGAAATTACATTACTGACATATTTTATATACCTACCTAATTTTAGACAGAGAAAAACAGCAAAAACAACGATTTTTCTCTATTCCCTAATAAAGGTGTCAGAATGTTTTTTTTTTGTTTTTGATATTAAATAAGAGACATCAGAATTAATTATAATACGGTTTTATTACGGCCCCTAGAACACAGCTTCTAGACCTCCACTGCTGGGCCTTCCAGAACATATATCTGGAGAATTTGGACTACACTCGCCACGCTGCTGGCCAGACGGCTTGGCGAGGATATTATTAACGATTCCACAAGTTGGTATTAGTGGAACCGGGACCGACGGCTTAACGTGCTCTCCGAGACACGGGAACGGTGGTGTTGTTAATCTACGACAAATGTACGTAAGAAAAGTGCATTTCTCATTGGTACATGCCGGGTGGGTTTGAACCGACCTTTGTAGAATTCAAGGAACGCGTTCTTACAACCGAGCCACCACCGAGCCACCACCGCGCCACCTACTAATACCTACGGTTTATTTAATACTAAATAAAAGATTATTTATTAATTTTATTTGTGAAATCCAACCATTTGCAAACGGCTACAATGGGGTGTATCACTAACTTTTTATCACGATAGATGGCGCATGATAGTTGGTACCTTATATAACTGTCAGTTGCATAGAAAACTTCTATTTTTATTACGATTTTTTTATTTTCTGGATATTATGTCGAAGTGAGCAGCTTTTAATTGTACAAATCGAGATTTCCAAGCGAAATCAAAGCTATGATGATCTCAAAATTGCCGTTCTATTAATTCAACCTTTTTTCTTTTTAAAGACGGTGTTCGCTTTCTTAATTCGTATTTTAAGGTAGGTAACGTTAATTTAAAATATATTTTTCTGTTATAAAAATAAAAAACTACAAAAACGTTTAAAAAATGATGCCTCTAAAGTTGTAAACAAGGTACCAGTGCCGCTAGCGACATCTACAAAAAGCTTTGCCTAATACACCCCATCGCAACACATTTTTCTAGCAAGATGGATCCAGTTAACATGACTTGTTAGCTGCTGTTCACGAATTAACATTAACTTGCCACCAAGGAGCCCAGCAGTCGTAGATATTCCACTTAAGCGCAAACGTTAAATTGTCAAAATTGGGAATTCTGTTATTTGCCACTTTTAGCCAGAGTTTTTTCGATCATAGCCAACCTTACGTCAAAATAGCGTTTTCAACTATTTTAGAGGTCAGCCATGAGGGTTGCAACTTAAAAAAATCATTGGGAAAACGTGAATTAAATACTAAAATTGTCCGCAGCGAATTTATAATAAATTTAACAACATTTATATTAATTAAACTAAGATTATATATTTACACATCAGGTAATAAATCAAAAATATGGCAAATACTAAAAGAAATATATAGTTTTTTTTTAAATGAACGCATCGTAACGTTATAATGCTCGCGTCTGTAGTGGAAACCTTTATACGAGAATACCAATTTTAATAGCGTTTTACACTGACAGCTCCGTTATTTAAGGGATTCCACTATATAACGTTGGCGCTTAGTAACAGAACTGTGTACCGAAAGAGTAGAATCTACAACCACTTACCACCCAATTTAGATGCTATAAAAAGCACAGACGAAATTAAAGCTATTCCTAGGTCGATGCTCCAGCGTGTGATTGACAATTTTAGTTCTAGGTTAAAGGAAAGTTTTAAAGCAAAAATAAAAGGTAAAAATGTTTTGTTTTTTACAAACTGATCTTTTATTTCGTATCAAATAAAACTAATTGGAATTAATTCTGATGTCTTTTATTTAAATATCAAAAACGAAAATTATTTTAGAAATACATACATATCCTCACGCCAGATCTCTTGCGGGGTAGGCAGAGACAATTGAGCGCCACTTGACACGATCACGACATACCTCTTTCGCTTCTGCGACATCAACCTATTCATACATGCCCTTTTATTTTGATGGCTTTTTAATGCACCTTCGGCTATTGTTTTATTTATTTGATCGTGATAGGTAAGTCTTGGTCTGCCAGGGCCTTTTTTACCCACAACTTCTGTATATGTTTTATTTTGTAAATCTGATATAGCTGAGTTTTCCTTGCCGATTCCTTTCTCAGTCAGATTAAACATTAACAGGTCACTGGAATCTGCTACGCTGCTGGTCTTCTGCTAACAGCTTACTTATTGGACCACTTTGCTGCTTAGTCTTCTACTAGCAGGAGTAGAATCATTCAAAATAATTAAATTAATGACGTTTCATAAATGCCTGTAATAGGTTTACGTGAATAAAGATATTTTGACTTTGACAACTTTCGCATTATATATCTGGTTCGTCAATCTGTCTTCACTCATTCTTTCAATATGTCCGAACCATATATTAGAGATATCCTTTACATGATTAATTAAACAAAATGTCTGTAATTTTATTTCGAAAAAGTTTATACATTTCTGAAAAGAACACTCACGAGAAGGGTGCAAGCTCTTGATGGGGTGTATCACTAACTTTTTATCACAATAGATGGCGCATGATAGATGGTACCTAATATAACTGTGAGTTGCATAAAATTTTGTATTTTTATTAAGTACGAAATTATTATTTTCTGGATATATTTCCGAGCAGCTAATATATATCGTCATGATCTTAGAACAGTGACGGATCTGCTATATTTAAAATTTTCATGGCGGCCATTCAACTGTCATTTCGACTGTTTTCTTGTCACTTTTTAAGTCTCATAATAAGTGCAAACCTTCTAGATTTCATTTTGGAACCCTTTCTAATATTTGCACTATATATATATATACAGACCACAAACAATATAAAACTATATATAAATATATATGCAAAATTATTTTTTAAATCCGACACTGTTCTACGATCATGACGATATTTATGTTACTTATATGTATCTTATTTCATTTATATAAATACTATATTTTATCTATTCAATATAAAAAATAAAAATATTATTATCATTGCTTAAAGTTCATTCAATATCTATTTATTCCATCATAGTATCTTAGGTGTATAAATACATATATCGGATCATACTTATTCCGCACTCAATGAATACTGCTTCCCGGAACACAGGTACTCTTCGTTCGGATTGCAGGGTTTTACAAATACTGGAGGATAGTTTACGTCACTCTATGATCTGCGTTAAATATTTGTTTTATACCTAGTTACTTATAAAATGTAAACTTGAACTCTTTGACTACGCATAAAGTTATTTTTATTTATTTTATAGCTTTTAAGTGTACAAATCGAGATTTCCAAGCGAAGGAGGATTGGTGATCTCAAAATTGCCGTTCTATTAATCAAGCTTTTTTCTTTTTAAAGACGGTGTTCGCTTTCTTAATTATTTGTTTAAGGTAGGTAACGTTCAGTTAAAATTCATTGTTCTGTTATAAAAATGAAAAAAACTACAAAAATATTTTTAAAAATTAAGCGTCATAGGGTACCATTGCCGCTAGCGACATCTACAAAAAGCTTTGCCTGATACACCCCATCATTTCGAAAACTTTTTAATTTGTCATTAGCCTAACATAGGCAAGTAATTTATGAAAATTATTTTAGTTTATTTTTCATACTAAATTAATTCAGTTTTTTTACTGAATAAGACATGTGACATCTCTCGCAATGGGAGCAACTGACGCCAGCCACTAACGACCGTCATCAATCTCCAGTATGCCGGTTTTTTGACACTTAGCTTGAAGGACAGCCGCAAACGTTATATAATGGAATCCGTTAACTATATACCACGCTATTAAAGTTGATATTTGCACGGCCGCTGTCAAGGTCAAGCGCTTATAGAGTTGAGAATTGAATAATATTTTGTAATTATGACGCAATACCCTGTTGTAAATAACAAAATCCACTAATAACGTTTGCGACTGTAACGGAATAGGGCTGCAGGTTATCACCCTGTCTGGGAGGGTATTTCACATGTTCAGCGTGAGACAGATGTTAGTCTCCAAGTTTATGAGTACGCGTAGGGATAGTGGCTACGGTATCATCTTCACAGCCCCTGGAACACAAAGTCCTAAAACTCCACTGTTGGAGATGGGTCTTTCAGAAAATTTTCGGGAATTTGGCCTACACTTGCCATTCTGGCCAGACGTGTTGGCGAGGTATATGGAAACATATTTGACCGCCTCCGTGGTCTAGCGGTAACAAACGTTGCCGTGAACTCGGGAGGTCGTGGGATCGATTCCCACCGGGGGCAAGTTGTACATTGTATAATTTGTCTCAGTCTGGGTGTTTATATGTATAATATGTGTATATTTACAAAAAATAAGTTTAATATGTAGTTTATCAACCATCTAGTTTCCGTAACACAAGCCTCGTAGCTTACCATGGAAACTAGATGGCGCTATGTGACCTGTCTGGAAATATTTATTATTTATTATTATTATTTATATTTTGGCTTGTGCGTGTGGTTTGGTGTGTGGAATAGAGAAGAAGGAATAAGGTTATGATAGATAAATTGTTTATTGCACAGAAAATAAAACATTTTACAGTACATAGGCGAGCTTAATATCTAAAACATTATCTAACAGCTAACCTTTAGGAGAAGTGAGCAGGAATTGTGGGTCATGCACCCACCACTAATATTTGATAATGAGTTTTATTGAGAAAACTACTTATAAGATATATATATATATATATATATAGATAAGTATATATATATATATATATATATATATAAGTACATATATATATATATATATATGTACTTATATATATATATATCTTATAAGTAGTTTTCTCAATAAAACTCATTATCAAATATCTAGCTATGGACGAGTAGAACACGCTCAGAGAGGCAACGTCTTGGCAAAGCAAGATTTTTTGGTCACAAGCTAAAGCTCCTCTCTCCGCACGGTTAATTCATAGATCTAATTCATTTATTTAAAACAATTTCATATATTCTAGTGAAAAGCGAGAAGTTACTTAATTTAGTATGAGAGATAAACTATTTACATTTGTCACAATTTGAAACATCACAGGTGACTACTGGGAGTTATAACTACTTGGGTTTAATTTTTTTTTTAGATGCCAACTATTATGTATGTAAGCTTATACAAGTATATAATATAGGTGTTGTACCAACGGCTAACGGAAAAGTCTGGAGACAGTAAAGCTTGCAATTATTTCTGCCAACGTATTAGCCTCGCTATACAGAGGGGAAATGTTACCAGTGTTCTTGGGACTATCCCTGAATGGTCTTCTCTAGATGACATTTTTTACATATAGTTTATTATTTTTATTTTTTACTTTTAAGTAGTTTTAATCATAAATAACTAGATATATATATATTTCATTCATTACACCCCCTATAACACAGCGTCCTAGACCTCCACTGCTGGAGATGGGCCTTTCAGATCATATATCTGGAGAATTTGGCCTACACTCGCCACGCTGGCCAGACGGCTTGGCGAGGATATGATGTCATTTTTTTATGACAATTTATTAACGATTCCACAAGTTGGTAAGTATTAGTGGAACCGGGACCGACGGCTTAACGTGCTCCCGAGGCACGGGAACGGTGGTGTTGTTAATCTATGACAGATGTACGTAAGAAAAGTGCATTTCTCATTGGTACATGCCGGGTGGGTTTGAACCGACCTTTGTAGGATTCAAGGAACGCGTTCTTACAACCGAGCCACCATCGCGCCATATATATATATATTAGATATATATATACTAATACATAATTTTATACTAGTATAAACTTACATACCGTCATGATCGTAGAACAATGTCGGATTTAAAAAAATACCCATAATTTTGCATATATATTTATATATTGTTTGTGGTCTGTATATATATATATAGTGCAAATATTAGAAAGGGTTCCAAAATGAAATCTAGAAGGTTTGCACTTATTATGAGACTTAAAAAGTGACAAAAAAACAGTCGAAATGACAGTTGAATGGCCGTTATGAAAATTTTAAATATAGCAGATCCGTCACTGTTCTACGATCATGACGATACAGATGCAAACTTAAATAAAAAATTGATTATAATAAAACATACGTGGTCTATTCATAAAAGATCGTAGTGGCAATCACAGCGACATTATTGCCGCTCGGCTAATACCACGCTTGGATCATCAGCGCTCCGAGCGACGCCCACACGAGAATTGAATCAATCCGCGCACCGGGCGATATTTTTCTCACATTTTTTCACAGTTAATTTACTCAAATGATTAATTAAAAATCCTTACTTCTGCAATAAACCCATACATTCCAGTAAACACTCTTTAATTGAGCCATCGAAGACGCGCAGCAGTATCCCTACGTGGTAGGCACCATATATGTAGTATTCTGTCACTTAGACGCAAACGTTATTAGTGAATTTCGTTATTTACAAATACAAATCGTTTATTAACACAAAATAATGTTGTTTCGTCATGGTGAACCCTGTCTCCTGCATGAGCTGTGCTGTATAACAGGAGACAGTGTCTTCCAATAATGATTATACAAAAAAAGAATGGAAAAAGAGGTTACACAAATAGCAAGTAAAGAATTGTATGTGTGTGTGTGTGTGTGTTTGTGTGTTTGTGTGTGTTTAAAAAGGTGGGGAAGGGTGGAGAAGCAAGAGGGAGTGTAAGATTGTTGATTATACTCGTATATTTGTATTTGCCTTTAGTTCACTAGTTTAGATTTTGGTCATGTCATCATCTCTTCGGTACTGTCATAATCGAGGTTAGATATTTATTTATTTATTTTATTTATTTAAAAACTTTATTGCACAATAGTACAAAAGGCGAAGCTTAATGCCGTTAGGCATTCTCTGACAGTCGACCTTTGGGACAAGAGAGAGATCAAAAAATAATCTAGGAGTAGGTGCAAAAATAATTACATAAAGAGAATAAGTTAACTTGACGTAACCTAATATATAATACATATATGAAATACATATTATAAATATATATATATACTGATAAACATACACATTATTACATACATAATATGATAAATATATAAATAACTACTACACAGTAAAAACAATAACACATTTAAAATGAACTACACATAACCATAAAACAAACAAAAAAGAAAATAGTAAAGATTCAATGCGACTTCATAAGATGTGTGAAAACTAGTTTTCTAAAGGTGGCTTTGCTCGGTGCTTGTCGGATAGCAACAGGTAGGCTGTTCCACAGGGATGATGCTGTGACTACGAAGGATTTGGATACAAAGTTAGAATTATGGGAAGGAATAGAAAGGACGGAGTTATGTGTAGAGATAAGATAAAGATAAGATTAAGATAGGTAACTTTTAAGTGATATTTTTAGTTCGTTTAGATTTAGGTGAGTAATTTTATTTATTGAGTTGAAACGGTTGTACAGCTTAGGGGATAGGTACTCGTACTGTTTCTGCGCATATGTATTTACGTCAGAGGTTGCGTCATAATTACAAAATATTATTCAATTCTCAACTGTATAAGCGCGTGACAGCAGACGTGCAAATATCAACTTTAATAGCGTGATATATATAGTTAACGGATTCCATTAAATAACGTTTGCGCTTAAGTAATAAAATAGAGCTGCTTTACAATCGCGAATCTTGAATTACCGCGGGCTATTTTTTTTTATACTGAGCACGACTTGTGTCATCGAGCCCACCTGATGATACACCAGCAACTGACAAACGACATCAGTCCCTATCGTCTTAGACCAAAGCAACAAAATTTTAGGTAGGTACAAAATGTTCTCAAGAGAGCCGAGCAGGGGGTGGAAGCTTGTGGCAAATTTCAGTTCAGATAGAAAGTGGCGCTGTATGTACTAAATTTAATGTCTGTGGTTTGAACATAATAGATTTGTCATTCATTCATTCTATCATTTGATTCAATTCATTCAAATTGTCAGCCATTGTTGTCAATTTCTGTTGCCTGTTCTAGTATCGTATGGTAAACTAACAAAATACAATATTATAAAATTTTCGCGCGCAGTTAATTGGCGAGTTGCTTTAAATATCCTACCATCCACCTGGCTACGCTAGTTTTCGGGGAGTTACTATACTCTCTGGGGACGAGCACGTCAACAACGGACGAAAACATTGATGCAGTGAATAAGAAAATCATATTGGCCAATCGCCGTTAGAGAAGTAGGACCTAAACATATCGATTGGCTGTGGCTATCGCCTGAAACGCCCGGATTTCTGGAAAAATGAAGGCTTTTGCACTACGATAACGCCCCTGCTCACACTTTGTTGCTTGTGCGCGAAGTTTGGCCAAAAATAGCACTCTAATAAATAAATATAAATATTATAAATAAATATTTCCAGACAGGTGACACAGCGCCATCTAGTTCCGTGGTAAGCAAGGCTTGTGTTACGGAAACTAGACGGTTGATAAACTACATTTATACTTTTTTTTTTGTAAATATATACATATTATACATATAAACACCCAGACCGAGACAAATTATACAATGCACAACTAGCCCCCGGTGGTAATCGAACCCACGACCTCCTGAGTCCACGGCAACGTTTGTTACCACGGAGGCGGTCATAATTTCGCAGCCACCGTATAGCCCATTTTAAAAGGTGGTAGGCGGACTAATGTTGGTAATTTTTCCAGTCTGCCGTGGCGAGGATGTACTCGTACCTTTCGTGCCGATAAACCCAGTAAAGTGTTTTGGGATCAGGCTCGAATTGCCGTCATGCCCAGTTACGCCGGTCAGTCATGAGTGTCTGATTCCAGGTGGGCGCAAGGTCATATGTCGTGCTAGTATAAAAAAAAACTTGCTCCTTTGTGACTTTTTCCTGTTCCCAAAATTGAAAAGACTATAATAATAAAAGGAAGACACTACGCCATTATTACGGTACTAAAGCCGTCATCAAGGAGCTGAACTAGTGTTTCCCAATCTTGGTCTTTTGCAAGACCAACAGCAAGACCACCGTTATGTTAGCATGACCAATACAAAGACAAACCCTGGTCTGGGTCTTGTGCTAGAGACCAAGACAGACAGTGGCGTCGTCCAGGCCCGGATGTCTAATAAACTGGTCTAAGGGCCTGAGTTGGGGATATTCCCCGGCAGGATCTCAGCAAGTAATCACCCGCTGGTAATTCGTGCACCTTTAGTGCTGGGCACCGTTACTGGCATAACAGCGCCCGTATGGCTCAAGAGCCCAGGGGATCTGGGTTCGGCTACTTCAATCCTCCTCCAGGAGCACTTCTCTAGGAAGTGATCTCCCGTTGGGGGGCCAAACGCAAGACGGAGCGATATTCTGGAGATGCTTGAAGTGTCCGTTGTCGGCCCGATAGAACATACGTCTAGTCAGGCCAACGACAAACTCTTCAATAGTAGGCATCTCCAGATCTCGGGCTATGACGGAATTACGCACGAACCATGTCGCTCGGGAGACCACTCTGAGCGATATGTTCTGCTGACTTTGGATCTTGTCCCTATTAGTCTTGGCCAGAAGGTGGTGCCAGGCTGGCGCAGCGTAGGTAAGACGGGAACGGATGAACATCTTGTAGATCCGGACCTTCAACCTAAGCGGCAATCTGGAATTCATAACAGGATGTAACATGGCTCGGGCCGCCTTTGCCTGATTGACGGCATGGCAGGCCATTTCACCCATTGTTAACGTCCTGTTCCTTTCTTACCTCCATCGCCTCACTCCTTTCCTCTCTTAATCCTAATGTTTACATCATTATTACCAAATTCCTTAATTCAAACAGTATTAACCTCTAAATAAACAACCGGAGGCATAGCATTGTGTATGGGACGGATGTGGACCGTCATGGTTCCGATCAACGGGACCATGCCCACTTTCTCTACTCCATGCAGGTTGAGAAAGTGATTTCTTCAATATGCATGGGGGACGGGAGAGGGGACATGACCCAGTGAGATGGGCGCTGGGGCGGGGGCTCTGTCCCCGTATACAGTGCTGTGGCCCCGCGTGCTGAAATGTGTATAATTAATTAAGATATAATGTGAAGGTCATGTATGTAATGTCCACACTATTAATAACTCACTGTGTTGTGTAATATGTCCCTTGTGTTGTATTGTGACGTATCATTCCCACTAAACTACTAACCAATCCCCCCTTTTCTTTTGTTTTAGTGTTTGTGATTCACCGCGACCAGTGTCGTGTGACATATTATAATAATAAAATTGAAATATATTCTTGACAAAGCTCATTTGCAGCTGCTAAATTAATAATTTATTAATATTTATATTTTAACCTTAGTATAGGATATTGACAAGGCCTCTTTACAGCTGCTTTAATTATTTTTACTTTACTTTATATATATATATGTGTATATATATATATAATTATTATTATTTTTTTATTTTTTTTGACAAGGCCATTTTACAGCCGTATAATTTTGTTTTATTTTAATATTAATGTTTCTTTTTGTTTTTATTTTGCTTTTATTATTTTTCCTTTGACACTGCTTTAACCTGCAGTTCTGTTCCTTGCCTTATAGCACTCTCCAGGCAGGACAAATGTGTTGTACTTGTGTTTGTAACCTTAGACTTAGCCGAATTCCGGTGGGAATGTATGGCGGTACGTAAAGAATAAGAATAAGAATAAGTAGATAAAATAAAATATATATATATATATATACCTATATAGAAATCAAATCACATAAATAATTCATACAAACGTGATGTTGGCACAAATGCCTTAGTGGCGATTGCCATTACTAGCCAACTAGGCTAGTTTAAAAAAAGAAGAAGAAGAAGAACGTCCTGTTAATGATGCAGCCCAGGTATTTAACGGTCGGAGTCCACTCGATGTTCTGTCCCCGAAGCTGCAGTGGTGGAGGCAGTCGGCATCTGGATGTCATCAATGCGGCAGTTTTGCCGACATTGATGGACATACGCCATTTATCCAACCACGCATGCAAGACCAAAACCGGCAAATTCTTGGTCTTGGTCTTGATTTGGGCAACACTAAGCTGAACATGATCACAAAAAATAATAATTTGGAGTTCTTCGAGTATTGGAACAATCATTGGCATAAATGTATTAAATACGAGGGCAATTACTTTGAAGGAGATAAAATAGATAAAGAAATTCTTAAAATAAAAAACACTTAATTACCGATAATTTTTGAACAGACCACAATACCAACCTGTGTGGATATTTGTATGTACAGTATAGCATTTGATATGAAACAACAGAAATAAGAGTGAGAAATGCTGTTGATTACGGTGTTGTATAGCGTTATCTTTGTCTATCGCTGACTTCGTATTGTGCGACAGAGACACTACAAAACCGTATATAGCCGAGTTTATCCGAGCTGTCCCATATCAAATGCTGAGTACTACATAGTGTATTCATGTCTTTTTTAAAGTAATAAATGCTATTTAAATTATGAAAATATTAATTATAAACAAAATCTGAATAATTCTTTGATTAAAATAAAAGGAGAAGATACGGTACGCGCTATATTGTTCACTATAAAATGGGGAACTATATATTCTACCTATTCCTATATATAAGGCCGCGTTCGTTTTAACAAATGTAAGCATGACAATAGCACTTGTTTTAGCACAAGTCGTTCGTTTAATGAAAATTTGAACATTTGATGTAATTTCGCATGTCAGTACCGTGTTGAATGGTTGTTGATGTTACTTTTTGACAGATGTCATTTAACATAAGACATGGTTTGTTTACATTGTTGTATACTTTATAGTTTATATTATATTTGTTTAAAATGTTATTTAAACGATTTTATGGAATAAATTCGAAGACCATAATACATTGTCATACTTATCAAAAAGTAGCCTCACCGCACGTTTTTTTAAAGAAATTTTAGCATTGTTAAAAAAAGTGTAATTTCTTAACAAAAACGACATTTCACGCTGATTTATGAAGTTGCTACGAAATGTTGGAAATGCCATAAAACGAACGCGGCCTAAGCTATACATATAATAGGTATGTATAGCACTTTCAAGTATTCTACCATCCACCTGGCTACGCTAGTGTTCGCGTGAATTCCACTTTTATCACGACAGTTGCCACTCTTTTCCCAATTATTTACTCTTTGATTAGCTTGCTGCTGATTAAAGTTAGTTAGTTAGACGAAGTATGCTAGTTCCCTTCGTACCGTATCTTCTCCTTTTATTTTCATCTAAGAGGTTTTTACTTATTTCATCAGCAATCTGCTATAGAACAATTTTGACAGCTACAAGTGATCTATTAATGATGATGATGAAGGGGCTGTAATCGTAAGGTTTAAAGTTGAAAATGGCGTCGGATGTTTATTTTGAAGGTTAGCTATCAAATGGTACAATCAATGCCATTTTAAACTTCAATAGTTACATTTGCAGGGTACAACCCAGCCAACTGTCATCGTCATAATTACACATCATTTATATAACGTTAAACAAATTTTACACTTCATGCAGGATTCATGAATACGCGCAATAGTCATTTCCGTATCTTGAATTCAATGTAATATAGAAATACAAAATTTGAACCAATTAGATTATAAGTTGACACGACTATTATACAGCCACACAAATTATTTAAATAAAAAAAAAAAAAAACATCACGACCGTTTCCCTTTCGGAGTGGTCGCAAAGCACATTCACATCATAGGCCAATCATGACAAGTGGCAAGCTCGTCGATGTCTCCAGTCCAGCGTACCAAACTCGAGAAATATCACAAATAAATTAAATATTAATTAAATGTATTTATTTACATTAATAAATATTTTTTTTGTGTCCCGACCAGGAATCGAACCCGGTACCTACTAGTCTAAATCCACGGACTTAACCGCTAGACCCCGGAGGCAGCATTTTAATTTAAATACTATATACATAGAATTTTGACATTATAGTATTAGTAGCTTTCAGCACGATAAAAATATTATGGATATTGAAAGGTTTGATATCAAGGTTCTTGTAGTATAAAATATCTCATAAAAATTGTGACAAAAATCCTCCCCTAGCATATTGGTGCGTTGTCGTTTTCGAACATTAATTGTTCAATAATAATAATATTGTTTTTTTTTTTTTACATCTTCTTTTGTATTGCAATCTGTCTAGTCAAGACATTCGGCAATATGTATGTAATGCTATAGGTCTTGCACGGTTTGCTTCCATTGATGCAACCGTATTGATACATTAATGCACTGCAAGTCATTGTCATTGGAAATTAAATAATCAATTCATGATAATAAAATAATAAATGTAAATAAATAATTGTTAATAAAATATAATTACGAAGCATCTACATAGATGAGTGCACAAACTATCAAGGCCATTTCGAAGCGGCGAAACAGAATTTGAAGATCGTTAGTTTTTTAACTGCTAACGGTAGAATGCCGCTGAAATGATATATAATATTTAATACACAGTATTCTGGAAAAAAAAGATTTATTGTTTTTGATTTTAGCTGCCTCTGTGGTCTAGCAGTTAAATCAATGGATTTAACGGAGTTACTGGGTTTAATTTCTGGTCGAATTACGGTAATTGAAAAAAAAAAAACTGATATTTCTCTAGTTTGGTACGCTGTCCACTTTGTCTGTTTCTGACCACCTCCGGAAGGTTGTGATACTCAAACCATCTTTATTTTACTCCAATTTCGTTATATCACAGTCATAATCTTCGGTTCTGACTCCGGATTAAACCTTGTGAGATTGAGAGAAAGATATGTCTATTGCGTGAAACTTACCACTGATAAATTTCGCTCAAATTGCTGATGAGATAGGTAAGTCTATAGCTAAATCTCTCTATGAGAGTAAAAAGTCTTTTAAGCTTTGAGGCAGAGGCAAATATTTGACAGTTTTGTAGCTTACGGACTGAAGAATCGTATCCCGACATACATTTTGAAGAGTTTTTACTGAAAACAAACAAGAGTATTATTATTATTGATTAATAGGCTCACATTGCTGATATGCCTATATCTGGTGCCAAGTTTATAAAATAGTCAGTTATCACCATAACTTTTTGTCTATGTCTATTGTCACTAGCCAATGGGGTGTTTCACTAACTTTTTATCACGATAGATGGCGCATGGATTTTATGCCGAAGTGAGCAACTTTTAAGTATACAAATCAAGATTTCCAAGCAAAATCAAAGATATGGTAATCTTAAAATTGCCATTCTATTAATTCAACCTTTTTTTCTTTTAAAAGATGGTGTTCGCTTTTTTAATTCGCCTTTTAAGGTAGGTAAGGTTAATTTAAAATATATTTATTTGTTATAAAAATAAAAAAAAAACACAAAACCATTTTAAATATGATGCGTCATAGGTGTAAGCCGCTAGCGTCATCTACAAAAAGCTTTGCCTGATACACCCCATCGAGGAGTTTAATGTCTTTTGGTACTTTGTTCCACATAATTACAACTCTGTTATACTAGGACATACACAATTATAAAATAAATACACCAAGGATCATAGCTGCTGTAATGGGGCATTGTCATACTATAATCTAAAACATTAATAAAATGCCACATAAATTATAGCTGCTGTAAAAAGGCATTGTCATACTATGGCTAAAACAAAAACAGTTTAAGGTGTCACTTAAATTATAGCTGCTATAAAGAGGCATTGTCATACTATAAACTAAGACATACAGAATAACATAAATTAAGACCAAGTACGCTTGTCATCAAAATACTCGCTGACGGTATAATTACCCTTTAAAAAAAGTTTTTCCTTAACAAATGATTTAAATAGATTTATTGGTAGGGTTCTCCTCGCCAAGCCGTCTGGCCAGCGTGGCGAGTGTAGGCCAAATTCTCCAGATATACATATGTTCTGGAAGGCCCATCTCCAGCAGTGGAGGTCTAGGACGCTGTAATGATGATGATGATAATTGGTAGGGTTCAAATGTTGGATATCACATTATGAATAACCTTGTGAGTGGAAATGGTTACTAATGAAATGAAATGGGAAATGGTTTGAAATACTACCGGTTATTTTCAATACAGCAACTCCTGAGCAGCTCTAGTAAGGAAGCATAGATAAGTATTTGGTTGGGTAAGAAGAGGAGCAGAATGGTGGACGGTGAGCATTTTGATTCTGATTCTTGGAATTCACACACTTTTTACTATACATATTATTCTCATTCATCAACACTGATCACAAAGTCCTAGACATCAACTGCTGGGCTCTATAGATGGGTCTTCCTGAACATATTTTGGGAGAATTTGGCCATCACTTGCCACACTTGCCAACTTGGTTGACGAAGGTCCCATTTTTTTTTTAACAAATCCATGAGTTGGTATTAGTGGAACTGCTACCAACAGCTTAACATGCTCACTAAGGAACAGGACCAAATGATGTGGACTATTGTCAAACCACTGTAAGATATTTCGAAAAATACATACCTCCATAAAGTTGGACAATACGAACTTGCTTTGTTGTTCCATAAACATCAATAACAGCATGTAGAGGCCCACATTTGTATGGGATAGCCTTGCAACACGGCCCCTGATCTTCACCATTTATAATAAAATGCATTTCTGCCATTTCTTGCTCATGGCTACCCCCGGAGAGCAAATCAAGATACGTACGTTGGCATGGAACATACATAATTCCAATTCTACTACCTGCATCCATTGGTAAAATTCCTTGTGATGTACCACCTGTGCTTAACTGTGGTTTTAAAGTCTTTTTTGAAACAATACCACGACTTGTCCGAATTGATGGACTTTCTCCTAAAATTGAGCACCTATGAGGCTCAAAAGCTTTACGCACACAAACTCCCTGATTAACCAAATCTATAAGCACATTATTCTGTGATTTTGATATAGGAAAAATCCACGACATACCAGTGTTGGCAAGATCTGGGAGAGCGTATTGGGGTAAGCCTTTATCTCCTAGCGCGGCTGTTTGAGGATCCATTAATGTTAAACCTAATCGCATATGACCACTCCATCCTCGCTCGGTTTTTTCGATTTCAACTAAAAAAATCTCGCCAGGCAAAAGCGGTTTCTCGCTGAATGTCAAACCATGAGCAAAGCTTGTTTTTCTGTACGCAACGGTGTTATCTTCGAATAGAATAATATTGGAGCCATGGTAGTGGTGGAATCGGGACAACATTGTGAAACAAACACTAAACTCTTAGATAAAAACCCAATAGTAATAAGCTACGCAGGGCACTTTCATTTCAGTTGTAAATAGCAAAAACCACTGCGCACTACTAACATCACAAACTTTCTCACGTTTTATTAAACTTTTTTTGCCAACACTTTAACTCTCGCAAACATACACGAAGAAAAACGAAAAGCATAAAAAAAAAACAAAATGTCACTGCATAAATCTGTCAGTGATCAGTCGAACACATTCCGGTGACAGCGGTGTTAGCATTATACCTAGTAGCCACATCATAAACTATCACAAATTACTTTAGCAACGTAATGGCCAAGCTACCCAGAAAGGTCGTTGCTAATACTAGTAATGCTAATTGAACCATTTATAGTAAGGTACCAGCGGTATTAGCATATAGTGGCCCATAAAAACTATCACACCAACTAATTTTTAAATCGTTATGACCGGGTAGCTTGGTTCGGTGGAAGATGCACCGTTACATGGTTGTCAATACTTATTTTGATTGGTAACAGAACCATTTATAGTAAATTACGTATTAAACATTCGCGTTTTGAAAAGGATCTGATCAGGATCTGAAAAGACCATCTGAATTATACAAACATCTACTTATAAGCAAATATCAAATTCTAACCAGCTCCTAGGATAATACAATTTCATTCCTTCCAAAAGACCCTCTGGTCTCAGAGATGGAACCGAGACTTAGTAGTCTTTCTTCAAGAAATTCCTGACAGGTGCCCAGATTGACAAAGGTGGCATTGGCTGGAAGAAAAAAGAAAGTGACAAAGAGGTTCTAAAATCCTTCCTCAGGAAAGATGAAGAGCATGAATACAGAGTGCACGCGATGACTCTAGAAGTTAAAAATGACTGGCTAACTTTGGGCGATTTTTGCATCCCTCCAGCCCTGAAGTGGCGCACACTAATGTACGATTGGTCTCCGGGGTTGCTAAAATTCTACCTAAACTAAACCAGAGTAATCTGGTAAGGTGGGGAAAAGCTACGGAAAAGAACTGTACATTGTGTGGCGCTGCCATAGGAACTGCTAGACACACACTTGTAGGGTGCGTTACTCTTCTAGAAAAGGGCTATTACTCACGCCGACATGACAAAGTCCTTGGTGTTATCCGTGAAGCAGTAAGTCTTTCTATTGCAAGAGCCAGAAAGGGACTGACTACAAATAAAACTTTGACCACATTTCTAAAGGAAGGGCAAAGCATGAAAACTAAATGCAAGCCCACCCCGATCCTTGGCGCCGCATCAGACTGGAAAATTCTCATGGATACATTTGAACACCATTATAGGATCCCAGATGAACTAGCTGTATTAGCCTATAGGCCAGTCATCTGAGTGTTTTCTCGGAACTTGAAAAAGTTATCCTTATTGAACTTACCGTTCCGTGGGAATCAAATATTCCAAAAGACCACAACATGAAGTCGAATAAATATTATGATCTCACAGAAGAAATGATCAGGTTCAAGACTCAGCTTTACGCAGTGGAAGTTGGTGCGAGAGGAGTTCCAGCAAAATCTTTGCATCACTTACTGAAAGAATTGGGCCTAAGCAGGTCTGCCGAGCTTCCAAGACGGCATTAACGGAATCATACAGTATTTGGTTGGGTAGGGAGAGTAGTAGAATGGTGGATGGTGAGCATATCGCACAATAAAATAAAAAAGGAGGCCTCTTTTTCTTAAACCAGGCTATTGTCGGTCGCAAGCCCGAGACACCATTCTTCTCATCTCTTACTCACACACGATGGACCCGGCACCCGCACTGTGAATCCATGGAATGCTTAGAAATCTGTCTTCTTCTTAGCACGGTAGGTCCCGAAACATAAACACAATGTAGTTTCGTTACATGCGATATAAAAAGAAGTAGTAAAAAAATAATATTTATATAATTATTAGTACGCACATATTATAGTAAAAGAAACGTAAAAAGTATTAGTATTAATAACATCTTATAATAGTTATTGTATTGAATGTTTGATGGTAATATTATATAACCGTTTCAATGACAATACGTGGAATACACAACTCACGTGCATAAAACGGAACAATGAGAATAGATCTGTGATGGTTGCCGGCACAGCGATTATTCGGAATTTTCGTAATTTCCGTTGTATTGCTCGATGTGCCTCTGTATCATTTATAAATAGAAGTGCAATTCATTCTTATCGCTATTCAACAAATATAACAAGAGCCTATAACACCATAATATTTTCGCCTAAATCTCAATATAGAGGATTCACCAACAGGTATGTGTATATAAATAAGATAAAATTTCGTTAGTATTGTGTTTGTTGTACTTAACCATGTATTATTACTGTTTATTATCTATAGAGTCTGTTATTTTCCACGTTCCATTGCACTACATTGGATGAAATCTTTTAATATAGGTTAGGTTAGATGTCTTGTAAACTTTTTCTAGATTTTTATGTATCAGCTTGAGTTGAGTAGGCCTAGCATACACTAGTGACTAATCGTTTCGACAAGTTTTGAGTCCTGGCATAATTCTGTACCAATGAGAAATACTCAGATGCGTATGTTAAGGCTGTGACTCTACAATGTACCAACGCAAGCTATCTGCGTAAATAACCTATGAAATTTGTAAATAATTTTCCACATTTTTTTACTTTACCCGGGTTCTATTCTTCATCCGGACACAAAAATATTTATTAATGTAAATAAATACATTTAATGAATATTAATTTATTTGTGATATTTCTCGAGTTTGGTACGCTGGAGTCATTGACGAGCTTGCCACTTGTCATGATTGGCCTGTAGTAAAGTAGGCTAAATGTGAATCTGCTTATTTATAAGTGTGGTTTCTGACCACCCCGAAAGGGAAACTGTTGTGATGATACTTTACTTTACTTTTATCTTGTACTATAATCAGAGTCCTGGAAACACTCAGTAACAGCAGAGTGCAGAGTGATGGCAAGAGACCCGACGGAATGTCTGTTGGGCCGTGGAAACTTGGCAGGTCTCTGGCATGGTATACCACGTGTTTAGACACATTATCTCACATCCAGGCGACCTCATCATGCGCAGGGAGATCGGCGTTTTCTGCGGAGAACCTTAAATTGTTCAAATACGCCAACCTTGGTACCGGTTACGAATTTGCACTGTTTGGGGTCGAGATGATAGGTCCATGGAGACCTTCAGTGAGGCGCTTGGCCAAGGAGTTGTCAGAAAGGTCTGGTGATAGGAAGGCGGTCAATTATTTCTGCCAACGTATTAGCCTCGCTATACAGAGGGGAAATGTTGCCAGTCTCCTTGGGATAGTCCATATCGGATGGGACGTCTCTAGAGGACGTTTTTTATTTACGAGTATATATAATAATAGAATATAACAGCAATAAAAATAAGAAACAAGTTTAGGTAACCAGTTTATTATTTATCTAAACAATTTCCAACTCTGTACATTTTAAAAAGAAAAATACTTGTTTTGTCACTTAATCTGGGTGATAGGCAGATATGATATCATCTTTATCAGATTTCTAGTTGTTTGACTCAGCTTTGCCGATATTAATTATTAAGAGTGCCTGGCAAAAAATATTCCCAAAGCTGTCACAATAGTCAAATGTCCTCTCTAGGTCTTTTTTGAAAAGTAAAGTACAGTATCATCACAACCATTTCCCTTTCGGGGTGGTCACAAACCATGCTTATCAAGAAGCGGATTCACATTTAGCCAACTTTACTATAGGCATAACAAGTGGCAAGCTCGTCGATGTTTGTAGCGTACCAGGAATCGAACCCGGTACCTCCGAGTCTAAATCCACGAACTTATTCGCTAGACCAGTTTTTTTATTTTTTATTTTTTTTTATTTTTTTTAATTCCTTTTATTTTTAATTAATACTTTTTTATATCTTTTACTTTTATTACTGTTCCACTAAATTTAAATGTTGGCTATGGTATAATAACGGAGGTTGTTGGAACCCTGCTTCTAACACCATTTTCTAAACCCTTTTGTCATATAACATTGTTTTATTTTTATTTTGATTTATGTGGTGGTCAAACAATGATGTGAGTCCAAAAAATATTTAGTATTAGGCTCTTTACAATCATCACAGCACCTGGAACACTGAGTTTTAGTCCTTTCAGAAATTTCTTTAGAATGGAGTTTTTTAGATTTATTAATTTAAGGGCTGGCACATATGGTTTCCGGCCCCAGGCTGCAGAAACATCAGGCGTGGCAAGTGTAGGCCAAATTCAGAGGCCAGTCACCAACAGTGGAGGTCTAGGATTTTGTGATGATGACAACACCTCTTTACTTTTTTTTTGTGTTCTCTTCTCCTGATGAATGAGGTGATAGGGAAGGCAAAGGGTCTAGCCCATACAGCCAAGTCTGACGTAATATATATTTCTTTTTTATGAATTAATGAGGTTATCATCAAATTCCAGACGGTGCAGAATTTGATGCTTTTCTTTCTACGTAGGGTATAAATATGGGAGTCCACAGCGCGGGAAAGCCGCAAAAAATTAACTGCAACTTGTGCCCCATATTCAAAGTCCAATTTATCGTTTTCCATATCTATTCACATTGTAAAACATTATTAAACAAAACAACACCACTTTTTACCAACAATATTCACAGTAAATTAATTTACAAAACAAAAACTTGCACTTGACATTTTCGCGAAAAATGGCGCGAAGGACCTCCACACCTGTGTCTGATTCCAGTTGCTAATAACTATCAGGTGGGCGCAAGGTCACATGAAGTAATAGTATTAAAAAAAAACATATATATACTTACTCTAATGTTACCATGGATATGTTGCGTCAAATATAAGGTACGGCATATTATTGTGGGGTAATGCAGTGGAAATAAATAGAATCTTTATTGGACAAAAACAATGCATTCGTGCTATTTGTAACACACCTCCTATGACTTCCTGTCGTCCTTTATTTATAAAACTAAAATTACTGACTGTTCCTTCTATCTATATACTTGAATGCTGTTTATTTGTAAAAAGCCACCCGGAACTTTTTAAAACTCTTGGGGATAATTGCAATTTTAAAACGAGTTATCCTAGTAGAATAATTATTCCAGCTCATAAAAGTACTCAATATAGCCGAAATTGTTATGCAATGGCGACAAAGATATTTAATAAGCTTCCAGTTTATAAGGGAGCTGCCACTAAAACTGTTCAAATTAAGAGTCAAACAAATGCTGGTTAATAAATGTTTTTATTCGACAAAAGAATACCTAGACACTAAGCTCGACAAAGTCATGTGACTAAATAAATATTTGTATGCTAGAAATAGCGAATCATGTGATATAATTACATATAATAATTTACATCCCTGTACCTACCATGTTTCTGACAAATAAATTATTTCATTTCATTTCATATAATTTATTTATTTTTATTATAATACGGACAGACAAAGCTCTTTTCACTTTTGTAATATTAGTATGGCTATTTTTTGTGTTTATCTTTTATCTAATTCTTCTGTCTAATGAATCAGCAATAGTTTAGGCAATTATATTTATAATGATAAGATGTAGAGATATTTTTTTTAATACTATTTGGTTTTTATTAGTGTATTACTCGAACTAGAGCTTAGACTTCACTTTTCGCAGTTATAAAAGGTAAATAAAATAAAAACATTATTTAATATATTTGTGATATTTCTCGAGTTTGGTACGCTAGAGACATCGACGAGCTTGCCACTTGTTGGCCTATACTAAAGTTGGCTATGTGTGAATCCGCTTATTTATAAGGTGGTTTCTGACTGCCCACCTGACGGTAAGTGGCGCGCGAGGTACCTAGCACTATGCCGGGTTGACTGAGCATGACGGCAATTCGAACCTGATCCCGAAACGTGTGGATACACTTTACTGGGTTTATCGGCACGAACGGTAGATACTTCCCCGCCCTGACAGATTGGGGAAATTACTACCATCAGTTCACCTACCTAGGTGGTAATTATATTTGACCACCCAGGAATAGATAAAAGGCGTAAGGTGTGACCTTGCGTCTAGGGTTCTCAATCGTGGTCTTGGTCTTGTGCAAGAGTCTCGCAAGACTCTTGCACATATATTTTTTCCAAATGTTGCTAGTGTTTACTTTTTTTGGGGTTAGGTTTTGATTTTCAATAAATATTAATTGCGTCATGTCCGTTATTAATATTTTTTTGTTCTTAAGGAAAAAAAATAACGTTTAGGTATTTGGAACTTGGGAGAGCTTGTTTGCAAATAATTTTATTTTAGTATACCTAAATCGCGTGGTGGCTCGGTTGTAAGAACGCGTTCCTTAAATCCTACAAAGGTCGGTTCAAACCCACCCGGCATGTACCAATGAGAAATACACTTTTCTTAAGTACATTTGTCAAAGAATTACAACACCACCGTTCCCGTGCCTCGGAAAGCACGTTAAGCCGTTGGTCCCGGTTCCACTAATACCAACTTGTGGAATCGTTAATAAATTGTCATAAAAATTTACATCAAATCCTCGCCAAGCCGTCTGGTCAGCGTGGCAAGTGTAGGCTAAATTCTCCAGATATATGTTCTGGAAGGCCCACTTCAGCAGTGGAGGTCTAGGATGCTGTGTTCTAGGGGTACTGATGATACCTAAATCCTACCTATAGCGGTTAATTCCGTGGATTCGGACTTGGAGGTACAGGATTTGATTCCTGGTCTGGACACAATAAATTATTTTATTTAATTGTGATATTTCTCAAGTGTAGTTTCCTAAAGACATCGCGTAGAGAGATTTCCTTAGTACAATTGGAAAATAAAATTTATATTGAGTCAGAGTAAGAGTCTTGCGAGACTCTTGAGCAAGACCAAGACCAAGATTAGTAGTGCAAAACCAAGCCCGAGACCAAGACCACCTATTCTGATGCAAGACCAAGCCCGAGACCAAGACCACCTATTCTGATGGAAGACCAAGCCCGAGACCAAGATCACCTATTCTGATGGAAGACCAAGCCCGAGACCAAGACCACCTATTCTGATGGAAGACCAAGCCCGAGACCAAGACCACCTATTCTGATGGAAGACCAAGCCCGAGACCAAGACCACCTATTCTGATGGAAGACCAAGCCCGAGACCAAGACCACCTATTCTGATGGAAGACCAAGCCCGAGACCAAGACCACCTATTCTGATGGAAGACCAAGCCCGAGACCAAGACCACCTATTCTGATGGAAGACCAAGCCCGAGACCAAGACCACCTATTCTGATGGAAGACCAAGCCCGAGACCAAGACCACCTATTCTGATGGAAGACCAAGCCCGAGACCAAGACCACCTATTCTGATGGAAGACCAAGCCCGAGACCAAGACCACCTATTCTGATGGAAGACCAAGCCCGAGACCAAGACCACCTATTCTGATGGAAGACCAAGCCCGAGACCAAGACCACCTATTCTGATGGAAGACCAAGACCACCTATTCTGATGGAAGACCAAGCCCGAGACCAAGACCACCTATTCTGATGCAAGACCAAGCCCGAGACCAAGACCACCTGTTCTGATGGAAGACCAAGCCCGAGACCAAGACCACCTATTCTGATGCAAGACCAAGCCCGAGACCAAGACCACCTATTCTGATGGAAGACCAAGCCCGAGACCAAGACCACCTATTCTGATGGAAGACCAAGCCCGAGACCAAGACCACCTATTCTGATGGAAGACCAAGCCCGAGACCAAGACCACCTATTCTGATGCAAGACCAAGCCCGAGACCAAGACCACCTGTTCTGATGGAAGACCAAGCCCGAGACCAAGACCACCTATTCTGATGCAAGACCAAGCCCGAGACCAAGACCACCTATTCTGATGGAAGACCAAGCCCGAGACCAAGACCACCTATTCTGATGCAAGACCAAGCCCGAGACCAAGACCACCTATTCTGATGGAAGACCAAGCCCGAGACCAAGACCACCTATTCTGATGGAAGACCAAGCCCGAGACCAAGACCACCTATTCTGATGGAAGACCAAGCCCGAGACCAAGACCACCTATTCTGATGCAAGACCAAGCCCGAGACCAAGACCACCTATTCTGATGGAAGACCAAGCCCGAGACCAAGACCACCTATTCTGATGGAAGACCAAGCCCGAGACCAAGACCACCTATTCTGATGCAAGACCAAGCCCGAGACCAAGACCACCTATTCTGATGGAAGACCAAGCCCGAGACCAAGACCACCTATTCTGATGGAAGACCAAGCCCGAGACCAAGACCACCTATTCTGATGCAAGACCAAGCCCGAGACCAAGACCACCTATTCTGATGGAAGACCAAGCCCGAGACCAAGACCACCTATTCTGATGCAAGACCAAGACCAAGTCTTGCTTTGGGCAACACTACTTGCGTCGTGCTAGTATATATATATATATATATATATATTTATAATAATAATTTTTTATTTCCCATAAAATCCTATGTACATGTTTTTCTATTGGAGACCCACACTAGGAAGGCCGGTATTGTGGGGTCTCAATTACACTAAATCTATAATTTGCATAACTTCAAATTAAATTAAAAATTTAATTCTAAATACAATAATTAAAAAAATAAAAAAACATTGAAGAAATTAATGAATGGTTAATAAATACACTATATATATATAATATAAATATATAATATAAAGAATAACTATAGTAAATAAATAAATAATTAGTCCTATAAATTAAATCCCAAGAATGGCGCCGTCTAGCCAAGGGAATGTTCGCACGGGCAGAGAGGTCAAATTTCCCACTCGTGAGAGATCTGGCCCCTCTGCACGCTAGACCTCCCGAGGTTCCACGACGCATGGCGCGCGATTTGATAGCCTGATCACGTTGACATTCCGCGGCCTCCGCCGCGCCCGCTCGTAATAAATTTAACCTATAGGAGAGAAAGAGGAGACAAATTTCTAAGCATTCCATAGATTCACCGTGCGGGTGCCCGGGTCCATCGTGTGTGGGTAAGAGATGAGAAGAATGGTGTCTCGGGCTTGCGACCGACAATAGGTTGGTTTAAGAAAAGGAGGCCTCCTTTTTTTCTATTGCGCGATAATACGCTCACCATCTACCATTCTACTTCTCTCCCTACCCAACCAAATACTGTATGATTCCGTTAATGCCATCTTGGAAGCTCGTTCCATAAATGTATTGACGGCAGACCTGCTTAGGCCCAATTTTTTCAGTAAGTTATGCAAAGATTTTGCTGGAACTCCTCTTGCACCAACTTCCACTGCGTAAAGCTGAGTCTTGAACCCGTTCCTGATCATTTCTTCTGTGAGATCATAATATTTATTCGACTTCATGTTGTGGTCTTTTGGAATATTTGATTCCCACGGAACGGTAAGTTCAATAAGGATAACTTTTTCAAGTTCCGAGAAAACACTAAGATGTCTGGCCTATAGGATACAGCTAGTTCATCTGGGATCCTATAATGGTGTTCAAATGTATCCATGAGAATTTTCCAATCTGATGCGGCGCCAAGGATCGAGGTGGGCTTGCATTTAGTTTTCGTGCTTTGCCCTTCCTTTACAAATGTGGTCAAAGTTTTATTTGTAGTCAGTCCCTTTCTGGCTCTTGCAATAGAAAGACTTACTGCTTCACGGATAACACCTAGGACTTTGTTCCAAAGGTTCCCACGCCCTGTCCGTAGTTACGTGCAGCGAATGCTATTTTTGTTAGGAGGCCAACACCTCGTTACAAATTCCCGTCTTCCCCCGGTAAATTATGAAAGACGGTAGGTATGCACTTGATGAAAGATTATATAAGTATTAGATTTATTTTGTGATGTCAAATATTATATATATTACATATATTATATTATATATGATGTATAATAATTATTTAAAAAAACATGCTTTTAAAGAGGCATATTCTCATTTATCAAACTTTACTAGGCCCATCATGACAAGTGGCAAGCTCGTCGATAACTCTGGCGTACCAAACTCGAGAAATATCACAAATTAATTAAATATATCAGAAGTCACAAAAACCTTTTTATATAATTTAAAAAAGCATCCATTTAACATGTAGCAATTGAGCTTTGAACAAGGTTTCACTATGTCTTGTGCGTGCGACCATAGACTGGTTGGACATAGAAAGAAGGCCTCCTTTATATATTATTGTGCAACAAGATGCTCACTATCCACCTTTCTGCTCCTCTCCCTAGCCAACCGAATACCTGTATGAGTTTGTTAAGCTCTTTCAGTAAGAGGCGCAAAGATTTACTGGAATTCCTCTCTCAATTTAGACTTGGAGGTACCGGGTTCGATTCCTGGTCGGGACACAAAAATATTTATTAATGTAAATAAAAATACATTTAAATAATATTTAATTTATTTGTGATATTTCCCGAGTTTGGTACGCTGGAGACATCGACGAGCTTGCCACTTGTCATGGTTGGCCTATAGTAAAGTTGGCTAAATGTGAATCCACTTATAAGCGTGGTTTCTGACCACCCCGAAAGGGAAACGGTCGTGATGATACTTTACTTTAATTAAATATTGTTTGTGTCCCGACCAGGAGTCAAACGAAAATCTAAATCCAATTAACCTCTAGACCACGGAGGCAATACTTACATAATAAATAATCAATCTTTGAGTGGGCAGATAACCTGATTCATGTTTTCCAAATACGGCATCAGTGTTGTTTTGGCCATCATGGCGAAATTACATATTATTTTTTTTGCGACATGTTTATTTACTTGTATTTTTTGTTTTAGCCAAACCAGAGAAATGGCAGCCCTTAGCCCTTTAGACCCGTCTTCGTATTCGAGGCCCGGTAAGTAACAAAACATTAACAAAAAAATAAATAAATAAGAAAAAAAAATAGATCTACATTAAATTAAGTTAATAATATTTAAAAAATTCGGACAAGCAACGATGTGGCGTAAATAGTGGTCCAATGTAAGACGGCAGATATTCACCTATCACGTGTTTTTTTTAACCTATAGGTTTTGGAACTATATTTTTTTTAAAAACATTAGTAAAAAATCGACAAATATTTTATGAATGCTCTACCAGCCAGTGTGCTTCAAAATTCCTATAACCTGGAGTCCTTGAAAAGAAGTGTAAAAAAGCATCCGACATAGTGGCAAGGACTAATGTCGGTCGTCATTTTTATACCTCGCGTATCGCTTACCATCAGGTGGGGGCGTAGTTACATGTGCTCAGTTTAAGGGGATATTATCGTGATGATACTTTATTTTTTAAACTTTACAGAACTGGCCATTTTGAAGCATGTATCTCTAAAATTGAGAGTACAGTTTGAAGAAAAAACGTTGACAGGTTCAGCAGTCCTGACTTTTGACGTCTTAAAGGATATAGACGAACTGGTATGTAATATATTTATTTATTCATCATCTTCGCAGATACCTCTGGAGAGCCTACACTCACATTTTTCTATAAAACTAGCTGTTTTACCCGGCTTTGCCCGTGTAAACATATCTGAATATCGCGCTAAGTTGAAGTGGCTACCAATTCGTTGTCGCAGAAATCTTAAGAGTTCTCTGTCTCCTGTTCTCGGTTTTGAATGAGCCTGCAACACCGAAATACCTTAAGGACAATTTCGCCTATCTCTCTTCTTTCCATGACAAATCTCTTCGCTCTTCTTACAACTCCCTTCTATCTGTTCCCTCACATCACACTGCATTTGTCTCCAACTCTCCACACATCCAACGATCTTCCTGTCATCATACGGCAAGCAACTACCAGGTCATCTTTTAAAAAACTGGTGTATTCACACTTCTTAAAAAGCTCCTGACAGCGTTAGTAAGTAGTATATATGTATGTTTATGTATAATAATGTGTATTATTAGTATGTAGTATATTGATATTATGGTATATATCAATCCTATTAAATTAACCTTCATAATTATAGTATTACTATTATTTCTATGATTGCACCTATAATTGTTCAAATTTGTCCCTAAGGTTTGGCTGTCAGAGAATGTCTTCGGGCATTAAGTCCGCCTTTGTACTTTGTGCAATAAAGCTTTTAAATAAATGAATAAACAATGGTAGCCTGTTCCATTGACCATACATTATTTTGTTATATCTTAAACGATTGAGGCAGCGATTTCGTTGCAAGCTTCCAGACCTTCCTCCAGAACTACTCTAGATTACAAATTAATTATTTTACTAATCATGATAGCGAATGAATAACAGCAAAGAACAGCCTTCGTCGTTACCAGATAAGTACTACCTACTGAAGATGCTGCGTAAAAGGGCGTTGTCATGGTAATAATAATATAGTATAGTTATGTCAATGTTCATCATCAAATGTTCCTCCATATATACACACATACACATACATATATATATATATATATATATATATATACATACATATAACGCCTCCGTGGTCTAGCTGTTAAGTCCATGGATTTAGACTCGGAGGTACCGGGTTCGATTCCTGGTCGGGACACAAAAATATTTATTAATGTAAATAAATACATTTAATTAATATTTAAATTATTTGTGATATTTCTCGAGTTTGGTACGCCTGGAGACATCGACGAGCTTGCCACTTGTCATGATTGGCCTATAGTAAAGTTGGCTAAATGTGAATCCGCTTATTTATAAGTGTGGTTTCTGATCACCCCGAAAGGGAAACGGTCGTGATGATACTTTACTTTTTTACACATACATATATATAAGGAAATTTATCCAGCATTAGGCTTAACTGACTGTTATTCCTTGCCAACAACAGCTCAATCCAGCCAATATTCTTCTTTTGCTGTTGACCTAGATTTTTTTATTTTATTACATTATTTTTACGTAAAAAAATGTAACCGAGACAAATCCAAGTGTTCCATATAGACGATTTTTTTTTATTACTGCCTCTGGAACACAGCGTCCTAGACCTCCACTGTTGGAGATGGGCCTTCCAGAACATATATCTGGAGAATTTGGCCAACACTAGCCACGCTGGCCAGACTGGTTGGCGATGATCTGATGTCCATTTTTAATGACAATTACCGATTCCACAAGTCGGTATTAGTGTACAATTATAAAATAAATACACCAAGGATCATAGCTGGTGTAATGAGGCATTGTCATACTACAAGCTAAGACGAAAACAATTATGAGGATGTCACTAAGATTATAGCTGCTGTAAAGAGGCATCGTCATACTATAGCTAAAATAAAAACAGTTTAAGGTGTCACTTAAATTATAGCTGCTGTAAAGAGGCATTGTCTGTCATACTATAAACTAAGACATACAAATAACATTTGAAATAAATTAAGACCAACCACGCTTGTCATCAAAATACTGATGGTATAATAACTCTTTAAAAACATGATATTTTTCTTTATTATTTTTATCTTTTGAATAAATTAAAAAATTTTGATTTATTAACTTTTTTGATAAATTTCGCTGTGGCATCTGCTATTTAAGGAGCACAGTTTTAAATGGTTATTATATATATATATATAAATCTCATACACACCCTCTCACACACACTCACACATATATCACGAACACATAGAGAGGACAAACATCATTTATTGTTGTAACATTATAACACGGAAGAGCACCGATATCCCGCACTACAGGGCTACCTCGAACACATCACCCTATATTGTTCACCTATTTTACATCTGTAAACTTTTTGTGACAATAAATGATTTTATTATTATTATTTATTATTATTATCTAGTTTGCCAACAATGTAAGAGTTTCCGAAGTGTTTAAAGTGATTTTTATCTTTTAAACATCAAAAACACTTCATAGATAGTTATGTTGTATAGAAATATATGATAAAATCATCAGCCAATGACATTTTCAAGTAATTTATCTATTGCTCAAATGGTTTTTTTTTTAGTTAAATTGTTCTTATTATATAGCATTTTTAAGGCGCAGTGGTGGCTCGGTTGTAAGAACGCGTACCTTAAATCCTACAAAGGTCAATTTAAACCCCCCCGGCATGTACCAATGAGAAATACACTTTTCTTACGAACATTTGTCATAGATTTACAACACCACCGTTCCCGTGTGAGGAAAGCACGTTAAGCCGTTGGTCCCGGTTCCTCTAATGCCAACTTGTGGAATCGTTAATAAATTGTTATAAATAATTGACATCATATCCTCGCCAAGCTGTCTGGCCAGCGCGGCGAGTGTAGGCCAAATTCTCCAGTTCTGGAAGGCCCATCTCCAGCAGTGGATGTCTACGACGCTGTGTTCTAGGGGCTGTAATGAAAAAAAAATGAAATATAGCTTTTCACTATCCCTACTTAATAAATACAATATTCATTGCTTCGTCTTTTGGCCTTTACAATTATTTATATCTAGTAAAAAAAAGTAAAGTATCATCACGACCGTTTCCCTTTCGGGGTGGTCAGAAGCCACGCTTATAAATAAGCGGATTCACATTTAGCCAACTTTACTATAGGCCAATCATGACAAGTGGCAAGATCTCCAGCGTCTTCGTTCAAATAGTCATTTATTTTTGGACGATAATTTTAAGACGTTGGGAAGCGTCATAAGTTTTATTTTCTCGTACGATAGCTATGTTCGACTTGAAAGCAAAGCAAAGCATTTAAACGCATTTTTACCGAATTTTGCTTAAAATGTATGAAAACCATAGAACAACGCCAAGTCGAACCATTCAGATAAAGTGAAATAAAGCGCTTAAAGCGTCATGTCATGTCAATGAAATGCATTTTTTATTCTTTAATTAATTATTTTTTAATTATTGAACTTGTTCAAGTTCAGAGCAAAGCGCACTTTTTTTGCTAAACGATTTTTATTTATGCTTTGAATTCATGAAAACGCTACTTCAACGCTTGTCAACGAAAAAATGTAATAACACTTTTGAAAAAAAACCGCGCTTAGAGCTCCAAGCTGAACACACCATTCTCTTTGTCTATTGTACAATGACAGTAGTTTTTTTTTCTAGCTATTAGACGTAGGCAATCAGTCCATAGAGTCTGTCGAGTTTGCCGATGGGACGCCACTGAAGTTTGCAATCACCGATTTGGTGGATAACTTTGGATCCAAGTTATCTGTTAAATTACCCTCAACCAGTGCCGCGGGAACTAAGTGAGTAGATTTTTTTATACTACAAATTATTATTTTCTAGATCTCTACTTGTCAAGATGAGCTTTCTAGAAGATTTTCTAGATTTTATTATATATAGGTTGTTATAGGCGAAAACTTTTTTATTTTGTACAGGGTGCGCCAAAGAAACTTACTTATTTGAAACGTCATTAAAAACAAAAGTACTTCAGTTATTGTTTTAATTTTTATTTTATTTTAGAATACAATATCCCATATTTTTTTTAAACAGACTTGAAAATGATATCAGTTAAATGGCGACCCCCATTGCGCATACACTGATTAAGTCGATTTCTGAAGTTAGTGTCCACTCTTTGCGGCATATCAATCGCTATGTTGGCAATGGCGTCGCGAATGTTGTTTTTGAGGTGAGCTATTGTCCGTGGCCGATCGACATAAACCAGGGATTTCAAATAACCCCATAAAAAGAGATCGCATGGAGCCAAATCTGGAGAGCAAGCCGGCCATATGAGATCGCCTCTGAGAGAGATAAGCCGGTCGGGGAAATGTTGTCGCAACAAATTCATTGAGCCTCGTGCTGTGGCTCCATCTTGCTGAAACCACACATCCTTAGCATTTATTTCTTTGAGGCTTGGAAGAAAAAAAGAAGAATTTTAAAGCGAGCGCGGAAGGCTCGTTGCGTAGCAACAAGTGAGCGACGACCGTTAGAAAAGAAGCTCTCGACGGCGTATGCCCGCTGTTCTCTCGGCCAGAGCATGATGGCAACTGACTAGAGGAAGAAACAAACTTGGAGAGTTCCCCCTCCAATAGCGCCCCCCCTCACCCCTCTACCCACCCAACTCACCGTTCGGGAGTTTTTTCAAATAAGTAAGTTTCTCTGGCGCACCCTGTATCTATCTAGGTATATTGTTATCAAGCTATTAATAAATAAATTAAATTAAAAACAAATTACAATTACACTAATGAATGTTACTGACTGATTCGACATAACGAGCCGTCACCTTACGACTGATATTTATTTATTTATTTATATAGTACACACAGCAGTACATATATTATCATACACATAACATAGTATAATTATAACTTATCTAATATATGTACCAATTAGGTGTCACAGCATTCATCAATACAAAAAGAAGAAGAAATTAGAAACTTAATACTGTTAAAAAAAACATACAACATAAAAATATGACTTCTGAAATAAAATTATACATTTTTTCTTTTTTCCTTCTCCTTGCGTCGTTCTCCTCACTGCTGAGGTTCGTGACCCCCTCCACGGATCACTTTGTCCCGGACGATGTTGCGCCATCCGGGTCTGTTCACGGCTGCATGTAGGGCATCGTGTATCTGGGTATTTAGTGAGGTGCGGATCTGGTCAGACCAACGTATGGGATTCGGCCACGTGGTTTTTTGCCTTCGACTTTCCCTGTGATAACAAGCCTTTCCAGGTTACCAGGTGTTTTGCGGGCTATATGGCCAAAATACTCAAGGACTTTTTTTTTCTTTTTTAATAGAACTATAAAGGAAACATTAAAATTGTTGTTTTTTTTTTGCATATTTGTTGCTTTGGATTTAAAAATATCAATGTCCAACTCGTCTGCAAGATTTTTATTAAAAAACACGGTTACACGCTTTCAATAATAACTATTCTGCCTATACGTAGTCCTAGCGTGTTGGACAAGCATGAGGGAAGGACAGCGGTGATTAACACCCGTATTCCTAAACAATTCCTTCCAGTTGTCAAACGGAGGTACGCCTCAGCACGTCACTATACTCTAGGAATAGAACTGTCAAACTCAAGATTAGGGTTGCCCAATCTTGGTCTTGCTCCTCGTTCCGAATCATGCTCAGAGGGCTTAGAATGAATATGATACTGACAGTCGTTCCGAATCAAATATCGCGATTTGGATGCTCAGAGCGTGATATCAATTCGGAACGGTCTAAATCACATTTTCATTCATAAAATGTTAGTTTTTTTTTTAAATGCATGGAAGATAAATTGCGGATTCCACATCTTTGATGAATATCTTTTATGAATACTAACAAATATACATACGGTTTATTCATCTTTATATGTGTAAAGTTTAATATTACTAACTTATTTTGGTAATTTAAAATAACTTGCCGTGTTACAGACATTTTTTTTTCACTTCCTACTTAAATATTAATTATATATTTGTTTTAGAAGTAACATACAAACAGTATAAACGAATTACAATATTAAATAATTTAAAAGAAAACCTAATATTAAATAAACTTGAAAATGGCGCGCGACATAATGACAAAAAACTGACAGCGCTCAGAGCGATCTACCTCGATATCGTGAGCAGTCTAAGCGCGAGAAATGATATCGTTTGTGACGTCACACAGCTTTGGCAAAACAGTTTTTGCACGTCTCGGAACACCTTTAAGCGTGCTTAGGTTACTATTATCGTGTCTCGGAACGAGCCGTTGGTCTTGCAGTATTTGCAGTCAAATTAGTGACGTCATTCGTTGTAAAACCCGCGTCCTTGTCTTTGGTTATACGTCGTATTCAAAAACACAAAGCGCTTGGAAAAACTACCTGAACGACTGTAAGAGCGAAAAAAAGCTTTGACAGCTGGAAGAAATAATTTAGAGGAGGTGAAAACGTCCAACAATTCGTACCCAATCGATTCAGCAACCCAGGACAATAAACTGTACCTTTGGCTATATTTTTGAGCCACTTTTACAGCCACGAATTTGAATTTAAGTTTACTTGACATTCTAATTTTAAACTTTTTAAACTTTCGCGCATATTCATAATAGTTTTTATAATTTTAACGGGTCTTTACGCGATTTACCTTAGAGACATATTGAGCTGCATGACCCAAAGATACTTTCCACCGATCGTCACTATTATCCTAGAATAGTACGTGAAGCGATCAAAATAAAGAAACACAAAAATTTCAATCGAGAGGGGGGCTATAAGCTATCTTCATCGTGGAATCCAGTAATCAATAGGTTTCGACGCCGGGAAAAATCGCCCGGTGTCGCTAAGGATATTGTAAGTGTCGTGATTTCTAAAAACTTTTAAAAGTGATAAGTGGGTAGGTTTACATCTACCGCCCAGTATGTACGAGACTACACCGCATAGCTCCAGTCGACCCGTGACCACGGCCAATGCTGGCTGAAACGTCGGGAGAAATATGTCTCTAAGGTAAATCGCGTAAAGACCCGTTAAAATTATAAAAATTCTAATTTTATTTAGATTGTAAGGTGACACAGTCATTTTACAGCCACGAATATTAATTAACATTAATGCTATTAGAATATAAGATGACACGGCCCATTTACAGCTATAAATTTATGTTTAATTGACATATATATCATTATTATTATTTAGATTATAAGATAACACATCTTTTTTTAATTATTATTATTTTTTGTTTTATAAATTTATAAATTATCTGACATATGTATATAATTTCTATACATCATAATTATTAAGTATTTAGAATGTAAACTGACACGGCCTCTTTACAGCCACAATCTTATTTAAGTAGTTTCTAAGTTAGTTAGTTTTACTTGCTTGTAGCAATAATGTTGTGCCTAACATACATAAATATGGATTATAGCCTGTTTAAGGTCCAACCATTATTACCACTTTGATTAGTACATATGTTTTGATAATTGTATTAATTTTATTAGTTCTGACTGTATCCAAGTTGTTTTGAGAGAACCAATGGAAATAAATTATTTTGATTTTTGATTTTGATTTAGCAAGTAAGCAACTTACAGTGTAAGAAGATTAACCAAAGTCCTAAGTCCACTCATTAATTGTCATTTCAGGTTAGATATAAAAATAACTTATACAACCTCCCCATCTGCTTCGGCCCTGCAATGGTTGGACCCTCCGCAGACCTCCAGCAAAGTGCATCCCTATCTCTTCAGCCAGTGTCAGGTAACCTTTAGAATAATAACGCATAGAACCAAAGTTTAATAATAATAATAAAATCCTTTATTGCACACAAAATATAAAATAAAAAAATATGTGCATAGGCAAGCATAATAAATCAATATATTAAAAAAAAAATATTCCAGACAGGTCACACAGCGCCATCTAGTTTCCGTGGTAAGCTACGAGGCTTGTGTTACGGAAACTAGATGGTTGATAAACTACATATTATACTTTTTTTTTTGTACATATATATATATTATACATATAAACACCCAGACCGAGACAAATTATACAATGTACAACTTGCCCCCGGTGGGAATCGAACCCAATTATACCATGAAGGTATTCTCTACCAGCTAACCTTTGGGAGAGTTACAGAATTAATATTATGGGTGCAGAGTCAGAAAAATAAAATGCTTTATTTAAAAAAAAAAAAAAAACTATAAGATTAGATAAAATGTAAATAGGATCATATAATATATGCCAAGGTGAGGACATACAAATAAACTGTCAATTTTGAGGCTTAAAATAGACATACATACATATTGACCGCCTCCGTGGTCTAGTGGTAACAAACGTTGCCGTGAACTCGGGAGGTCGTGGGTTCAATTGGTGGTCAAAGTGGTCGTGGCGAGTGTAGGCCAAATTCTCCAGATATATGTTCTGGAAGGCCCATCTCCAACAGTGGAAGTCCAGGACGCTGCGTTCTAGGGGCTGTATTGATAAAATGAATGATGAAACTAAACTTTTTTTCATCTTTTTAGCCAATCCACGCACGTTCTATCCTCCCTTGCCAAGATTCCCCGTTCGTTAAATTTACATATAATGCCGAAATAGTGGCCCCCGAAGAGTTTACTGTCCTGATGAGCGCTTTAAGGGATGATAAGGCCGAAAGAACCACCGAAGGAATGAAAACCACCTTCAACCAACCCATCCCTATACCGGCTTATTTGCTAGCTATAGCAGTCGGCGTTTTGGAATCTAGAAGACTTGGACCCAGGTAAGATTAAATTTAATGAACTTCAAATGTTAAATAAGCTTTGTGCGAATCAATGTTGTTTTATAAATTGATATTTTACATCTATTATTGCACCTACTTACCATGGTTTCTGACCACCCCGAAAGGGAAACGGTCGTGATGATACTTTTTTTTTTACTTACCATGAAAACTATCCTAAAGTTAGTCCTAAAGGTTTGGCTGTCAGAGAATGCCTAGCGGCATTAAGTCCGCCTTTGTACATAGTGCAATTAAGTTTTTAACAAATAAATGTTTATTTGTTCATCTTTCACGCCTATATAAATAATAATAATAAATAATAAATATATATTTCCAGACAGGTCACACAGCGCCATCTAGTTTTCGTGGTAAGCTAGGCTAAGAGGCTTGTGTTACGGAAACTACTTGATAAACTACATATTATACATATAAACACCCAGACCGAGACAAATTATACAATGTACAACTTGCCCCCGGTGGGAATCGAACCTACGACCTCCCGAGTTCACAGCAACGTTTGTTACCACTAGACCACGGAGGCGGCTGTACCTTCCGATATAATTAAATTTTTAATGACACCAGTTTAAAAAAAATAATAATTTATTTATTGAAATAAATTAAAACGTAAAATTAATCTTTTACGTGGGTGCAATGCATTTGGGTGCAATGCATGTGGGTACCATCCATCTTAATAAGATCTTTTATACTTTATATTTAGTTATCTAAACAAACAATAATTTCATAGTTACAGCCTTGTGTAGTGAATTTAATTTAATATCTATGAAATAACAGTGACCTATTTACTAACCAAAAAGATGTCTTTAAAAGTAGTCGACATCCAAACACTATTGCCTATACTAAGACACCAAAAAGCAGAGTTTTCGATAATAACTCTTATGTTATGTGCATTCGTATTTATAACAAGTTACCAGAGGTTCTCAAACAATTACCCAATAATCAGTTTAAATCTAGAATCAAGAAGCTATTGACAGAGTGTTGCTTTTATTCGTTAAGCGAGTTTTATTCATACTTTAGAAATTGTAATATATTGTATTAATCAACTGACCAAAATCTCGCATACGAGTATTATCTTATGCGAAATTTCTTAAATTTATGACATTTTATTGATTACATAAATTATTTTCATTGTATAAATTAGTTATTAATTAAGTTAGTATAAATTTGTGTGCCAGAAATGGCGGAGTATGTGAGCTATTCAAAAACTATGTACCTATTTACCATATTCCATACAAATAAATATTATTTCATTTCATTTCATAAAAAGAGAAGATTATAAGGCTTTTTTGTCCTAGACCTCCACTGCTGGAGATGGGCCTTCCAGAACATATATCTGGAGAATTTGGCCTACACTCGCCACGCTGGCCAGACGGCTTGGTGAGGATGTGATGTCAATTTTTAATGACAATTTATTAACGATTCCACAAGTTTGTATTAGTGAAACCGGGACCGACGGCTTAACGTGCTCTCCGAGGCACGGGAACGGTGGTGTTGTAAATCTATGACTGCAGTACGTAAGAAAAGTGTATTTCTCATTGGTACATGCCGGGGGGTTTGAACCGACCTTTGTAGGACTAAAGGAACGCGTTCTTACAACAGAGCCACCACCGCGTCGTTTTTTGTATAAACACATTATTTTGTAGGTCAATAGTATGGTCGGAAAAGGAAGAGATAGAAAGAAGTGCGTGGGAGTTTGCTGAAACCGAGAACTACCTTCAGGCTGCCGAAAAACTATGTGGTCCTTATGAATGGACCCAGTATAACCTATTATTACTACCCCCTTCCTTCCCTTACGGAGGAATGGAAAACCCTTGTCTCACTTTTGTCACACCTACCCTCCTTGTAAGTAATCATTTGGTTGTTTAAATTAGTCACTAATATGCCAATTACATTGTTCCATAAACACTCCTAAAAATAGTCAAACATATATTACGATCTTACAGAAGAAATGATAGGAACAGATTCAAGACTGCTTTATGCAGTGGAAGTTAGTGCGAGAGGATTCCAGCAAAATATTTGCAACACTTGCAAAAAGTATTAGGACTGATCTTCGTAATGGAACCAGCTTATTAGGACATTAACGGAATCATACAGTATTTGGTTGGGTAGGGAGAGGAGCAGAATGGTGGATGGTCTTTTTGTACAATAAGAATAAAGAGGCCTCTTTTGTAAACCAACCTATATTCGGTCCCAAGCCCGAGATGAATGGTGTCATCTCTCTCTTTCCCACACAAGATGGACCCGGCACCATCACGATTAATCCATGGAATGCTTAAAAATATGCCATCTATAAATAAAATTAGTTTTTTATGGAAATAATGCTAATCTCTTAACTTAAACTTGTTCGTCATAGTAATCGAAGTTCTGCCGTTTAGTATTGACTACAATATCTACTATTTAATATATCTCAAACGGGATTGCTATAAGTTAAAAAAATATTCACAGTAGATCTAGATTTATCTAAAAATTCACCATTTAAAATATGCTTTTCGAGGATAATAAATAAATTATCCGGATCGAAGGATCATTTTACAAATACCCTCTTTTAAAAAAAAAATGTTTTCTGTTATAGTCTTTTCATGCATTTTAAAATTTATCAATATAATATTGTTCATTAGATTTACTATTAATATTTAAGTTAAGTCTGTGGATTTAGATGTCGGATGAGAAGTACCGGGTTTGAATCCTGGTCGAGACACAATAATTTATTTGTAATATTTCTTAAGTTTGGTACACTAGCTACATCAACGAGCTTGCCACTTGTCATAATTTCATTAGTTTTACAGCATATTATTGTAATTTAAATATTTTTTTCAAACTACCTTCAATGGTTTTTTATTTATTTTTTTAGGCCGGAGACAGAAGCCAAGCTGATGTATTAGTGCATGAAATAATGCACAGTTGGACAGGAAATTTGGTCACGAATCGTAATTTTGAGCATTTCTGGCTAAATGAAGGATTTACGGTGTTTTTGGAACGTAAAGTAGCCGCTTCTCTTATAGTCAAATCTGAAGGATCTAGAAAGTCTAGAGATTTTGAAAGTTTATTAGGACTTCAAGAACTCAAGGAAACGGTAAGTTTTACAATTTTAATCCATGGCAATATATACATATTAATATGTATGTCTATTTGTACAGCTTTTGCGTCTATATTGTATCATTATCTGACCACGATATAATAAAAAATAATAATTAAAAATATATATATATTTGTTAGTTTCAATGGGTTAGTAACAGACAAACTTGTAAAACTATGTTGGTACTAACCTAATTTACACAATTTGTTTACTGTGCCCCCCTCTCGCTTGCACATCCCAACACAAAAGATTCCTCAAACCCAAGAGCACCCCCAAAGTGGCAATGGGCCGGACAACTGTTGTAGTAGACAGGTCCAGACGCAGAGTGCGACGACCCCTTGCTAGATAATAATAAATATTTCCAGACAGGGCACACAGCGCCATCTAATTTCCGTGATGAGCTACGAGACTTGTGTTACGGAAACTAGATATTATACTTTTTTTTTTGTAAATATATACATATAAATAAACACCCAGACCGAGACAAATTATACAATACTTGCCCCCGGTGGGAATCGAACCCACGACCTCCCGAGTTCACGGCAACCTTTGTTACCACTAGACCACGGAGGCGATCAAAGGCGGAGGATGGATGGATGACCTCAAAAGGTTGCTGGTGGAGGTTGGATGAGCGTTGGGGAAGGCCTATTACCAGCAGTGGACAGACACAGGCATATAATGAATAAAAAATATTGCATCCAAATATAAATAATAATTAAATAGGTGAATTGATGGTAGTTTCGGAGCCGGAAAGGTATTCACCAACAGTAGCTGATAAACTCTTAAAGTCAAATATTGATTTCAATCACAGCGAAATAGAGAGGAAAGAATTACGTAAGTCAACGTTCGCGCGATCGTTGACCTCTCGCTACCTACTTGATTAGTCTCAGTATGAGTTGCGATATTTTTAGGATAACTTCTCTGCACTGTAACTTAAGATTTTATTACTGAATAATAAAAATAAAAAATACGTGGTTCTTTATTTTTATTCTAGATTATAACATTAAAATATTTGCTCTTTAATACATTATACGCAGTATATATATAGTTTATATATGGGGTAAAATTCCACAGATTAACGACCACCTTGGGGCATCGAACCCTCTCACTCGTCTGGTCGTGGACTTGAAGGGGGTACATCCGGACGATGCTTTCTCCCGCGTACCGTACGAAAAGGGATCGCTATTTCTTAGATATCTCGAAGATTTAGTTGGAGGGGCTGGTAAGTTAATAAATTATTTTTAAACGTACTTAAAAAGTTAGCTTGCTTGCCACCGTAGACGATTAGATCCGTGGATTTAGATTCCTGGTCGGGACACAATATATTATTTGTGATATTTCTCGAGTTTAATACGCTAGAGACATCGACGAGTCATTTGTCACGATGGGTCTATGGTAAAGTAGTATGTTAAAGCTCGACCATACACAATGACATGCTGGTACCAACACTGATGTATAGAAGCGAGACTTGGATATGTCAGAATACGTATGAGAGTAGAGTTAATGCAGTAAAAAAGCCTATAAAAAAAAATTTAAAAAAAAGCATAGGGATAAAAATAAGGAAAGGCATGCTCCAATGGTTCGGGCATGTCGAAAGGATGAGTAAAAATGGGTAAAAGAGACTCACCTATAATAATAATAATAAAATTATTTATTGCACATAATTGACAAATGTAGTGTACATCGGTGAATTTAATGCCGAAGAATTTGACCTATCACGATCATAAAAGAAACCTATGGCTGAAGGTGCATTAAAAAGCCATCGAATCAAACGGGCATGTATGAAAAGGTTGATGTAGAAGAAGCGAAAGAGGTATGTCGTGATCGTGTCAAGTGGCGCTCAATTGTCTCTGCCTACCCCGCAAGGGATCTGGTGCGAAGATATGTATGTATGTAAATTATTGTGTACCGACCAGAAATCGAACCTGGTGCCCCCCAGATGTTTGGTCTAGTAAAGTGGGATGCTCGTAACTCGTATAACCTCCCTTCGTTGAAGTCACTTTATAGGTTTATCCACTGCTCTTGGTGAATTAGTTGAGTACCATCAATCCACCTACCATCCACCAAATTTTAGGTTTACGAAGAACTAGGTGAAAAGAATCCGCTAACCAAATTGGTGGTGGATTTGGTAGGAGTCCATCCTGATGATGCGTTTTCGTCTGTCCCCTATGAGAAGGGGTCGTTGTTTTTAAGGTTTTTAGAGGACTTGCTCGGAGGACCAAGTAAGTTTAATTGTCAAAAAATATTTTATAAAAAAAAAACCGACTTCAAAACTAAACCTATACTAAACGAAACTAAAAAGTAAAAAATACCAACTTCAAAACTAAACCTATACTAAACGAAACTTAAAAGTAATAAAACCGACTTCAATACTAAACCTATACTAAACGAAACTAAAAAGTAAAAAAACCGACTTCAATACTAAACCTATACTAAACGAAACTTAAAAGTAATAAAACCGACTTCAATACTAAACCTATACTAAACGAAACTAAAAAGTAATAAAACCGACTTCAATACTAAACCTATACTAAACGAAACTTAAAAGTAATAAAACCGACTTCAATACTAAACCTATACTAAACGAAACTAAAAAGTAATAAAACCGACTTCAATACTAAACCTATACTAAACGAAACTAAAAAGTAATAAAACCGACTTCAATACTAAACCTATACTAAACGAAACTAAAAAGTAATAAAACCGACTTCAATACTAAACCTATACTAAACGAAACTTAAAAGTAATAAAACCGACTTCAATACTAAACCTATACTAAACGAAACTTAAAAGTAATAAAACCGACTTCAATACTAAACCTATACTAAACGAAACTTAAAAGTAATAAAACCGACTTCAATACTAAACCTATACTAAACGAAACTTAAAAGTAATAAAACCGACTTCAATACTAAACCTATACTAAACGAAACTTAAAAGTAATAAAACCGACTTCAATACTAAACCTATACTAAACGAAACTTAAAAGTAATAAAACCGACTTCAATACTAAACCTATACTAAACGAAACTTAAAAGTAATAAAACCGACTTCAATACTAAACCTATACTAAACGAAACTAAAAAGTAATAAATTATATTTTAATTACTTATGTATCTATTTAGTATTTATAAACAATTATTTTTGCAGTCGGTGCCAGCCAAAGAAAAATAACCTTAATAGATAGCTACTCAAATAATATATTATTTATTTCTCTGATGGATAAAGTCCGAAACGAGGAAATCTGTCGGAAAACCAAAATTAACCATATAGCCTTCAAAATTAGTAAGCTGAAGTGGCAATGGGCTGGACATGTCTGTCGTAGAACCGATGAACGATGGAGTAGACGGGTTCTAAACTGGAGACCACGTACGGGAAGACGCAGAGTGGGTCGGCCCCCCGCTAGATGGACGGATGACCTTAGGAAGGTCGCTGGTGGGGGTTGGATGAGGGTGGCAGAAGATCGTGTGAAGTGGCGAGCCTTGGGGGAGGCCTATATCCAGCAGTGGAGAGACACAGGCTGATGATGATGAAATAATATATATTTGCAAATCCTAACAAAATCTTATAATTGCAACATTAAAACACGACCATCAACGTCGTCTACCTTCACGCGTCTGGCCGCGTTCGGATAGTTCATTCAGGCACATCACCCCGCTATCGTCTTACTCCGGCTACCCTACAGAATTAAACTGTCCTTCTTGGCTGGCACTGACTCCAAAAATAACTGTTTATACATATTATCATGACAAAGATGGCTTGTGGTAAATAACCACTCAAAGCTCTAGTTTATTCCTTCGATCAGACTAACAGAAACGACTCACAAACTCTCTTTCGATAATAGTAACCTAAGCACGCCTAAAGGTGTTCCGAGACGCGCTTAAACTGTTTTGCCAAAGCTATGTGACGTCACAAATGACATTACTCCTCGCGCTTAGACTGCTCACGATATCGAGGTAGATATCGCTGAGCGCTGTCAGTTTTTTGTCAAATGTCGCGCGCCATTTTTAAGTTTATTTAATAATAGGTTTTCTTTTAAATTATTTAATATTGTAATTCGTTTATACTGTTTGTATATTACTTCTAAAACAAATCTATAATTAATATTTAAGTAGGAAGTGAAAAAAAATATGTCTGTAACACGGCAAGTTATTTAAAAAAACTAAAATAAGTTAATAATATTATACTTTACACATATAAAGATGAATAAACCGAGAGATGTATATTTGTTAGTATTCATACTCAAAGATGTCGAATCCGCAATTTATCTTCCATACATTTAAATAAAAAACTAATATTTTATGAATGAAACTGTGATTTAGACCGTTTAGACCTAATTGATATCACGCTCTGAGCATCCAAATCGAGATATTTGATTCGGAACGACACGGCGACTCGACGGTCAGTGTCATATTCGTTCTAAGCGCTTTGAGCACGATTCGGAATGAGGGGTTTAATTACAATAAACACTTGAACCAATCGCAACTCATAATTTAAATTTAGAACGCGCCACAGATAAGGAAGAGTTTTGTCTGTGGTCGATCTTTTTTTATTGGCAAAGAAACCGCAAGCTGAACCCATGCTTCGTAGTGCTGTCTAATATAGGTGAAGATGAAACGTCACTGCGATATATACATATATATTTAGGAAGTTAATAATAACTTAAGACACGAAAACAAATTAATACCATTTATGGTGCATAAATTATTAATTTAATTTACAGGTGTGTTCGATGATTTCATCCGTTCATATTTGACCAATTTCAAGAACAAATCTTTAGATACGGACGAATTCAAGGCCTACTTGTTGAACTATTTTAAAGGAAATACAGACCTTGAGAATTTGGACTGGAATTCTTGGCTTTATACCAGTGGAATGCCGCCTACAATACCAGAGTAAGTAAAAACTTGGCACTTGTAAACAAGAAATCCACAAAAGGACGTGATGAATGTTTACCCATTTTCAACATACTTGTAAAATACAAGTACGTAAATAATTATTCAATTTTTATAATAATTATTTTTAAGCATTGGCTGTAATGCCGTATTCGTCGGTGCCTCCCTTGAAGAAAAAAAATCCAATTCATTGGCCGTATGGGCTAGACCCTTTGCCTTCCCTATCACCTTATTCATCATCCATCGGGAGAAAAATCCTCCCACCCTTTTGCACGGACATGTCAAGTCGCAAGTTTTTTGTTTTGTAAATTAGTTTACTGTGGATATTGTTAATCAAAAGTGGTGTTATTTTGTTTAATAATGTGCTACAATGTGAATAATTATGGAATACAATAAATTTGTCACTAATATGGGGGCACATACACAGACTGCATCCGTGGTCTAGCGGTTAAGTCTGTGGATTTAGACTCTGAGATACCGGGTTCGATTCAATAATATTTATTAATTTAAATAAACAAATTTGATTAATTATTATTTTTTGTGTCACGTTCAGGAATCGAACCCGGTACCTCCGAGTCTAAATCCATGGACTCAACCGCTAGACCACGGAGGCAATTAGTTCGGGAACAGTGGTGTTGTAAATCTATGACAAATTAACGTAATAAAAGTATATGTAGAATTGCTACCCTTTTTATATTTTAAGTAATTTTTTTATTTTTTATTTTTCAGTTACGACACGACATTATCAAAAAGGTGCACCGAATTGGCTACATTTGTCCTAACAGCGGATTCGGGTTTCAGATTCGACGACATCAAACGCTTTAGTCCGCATCAAACAATCCATTTTCTACAACAACTCATAGACGGAAAACCGTTACCTGTGGAAAAATTAAAAACAGTATCCGAAGCGTACAAATTCAACGATAGCAAAAATACAGAAATTCAATATCGATACCTCCGATTGTGTATTAAAAGTCGAGACGATACGAAACTCGATGAAGTATTCGAATTCATCAATAGACAAGGCAGAATGAAGTATGTGCGGCCTATTTATAGAGATTTGTATGGATGGGAAGATGTTAGACAGGCGGCCATTGATAATTTCATTAAAAATGAACCTTACATGATGCATGTATCAGCCTATACTCTACGGAAAGACTTGCATCTTAGTGAATAAGCATTTATTCGTATAAGTAATATATATATTAATTATTACTATTTTATATTAATCTTTTAATGGCCTTTTATGTTTCCATATCGACTAATCGCTTTATTTTTAACTGAATTTCGCATTAAATTTAATAGAATCGCTATTCGAAAGCCTTCCAAAGCGAAGTTCAGTTAATGAAAATCGCTTACAGTTACTTAAGTCGAACATAGCTCTTGTAATAAATAAACATTTCGACTGGTTCGATATTTATATATAAAAATAAAAAAACTGAGTCACATGACAATATTTTATAATTAATGACATTGTATTATTTACTCGCACAAACATTATAGGCAATAAATAGTGGAAAAAAACGGGAGATTTTACTAAATAAAATTCATCATCCAATCATTACAGCTAATAGTGTCCTAGCCTAGACCTCCACTGCTCACATTGGGCTCACCAGAGCATATTTCAGGATTGAGTGACGTCTCGATATGCTGGACAGGCGGATTAGCGAGTGGATGTTTTCAAAATTATTGTACAATATTTTTTCACCAGTGATTAATTTAAGTAATAAATACTATTTATACGCTCTAATCCTTTTGTATGTTTGAGAAACTGAATTTAATAAATTTATATTGTTATTTTTGAATGTTTGGTTTTATTTTAATTAAGTTTAGCCAAGGTCATTAATCCAAAATGCAACACCCTCCTATAAAACAATAGACTACGTTGCGAAGCTATAGACAGTATTGACTGAGCAATGCCTGCACAAAATATCTCCACTCTAGCCACGTGTTGTGGTGCTGCTCAAAGCGCGCATTAATTTTACTGATTTTCTGGTTTGATGACAATGAAAACCAGTGCTTCTATAAATCGCTGCTAAAAAAAGCGCGCCTTAAGCAGCAAGTCGAACCCGTTAGAAAGAAATAAAGTTGCCGTGGGGCCCTGAAAAAGCTACTCGAGCGCCAAAAAGCTAAGTCGAACACAGCTATAAAAAGCCAATCTGTGAACTCCACACTGGCCTAGTACGACTATAATCAAGGAAACAATAGTTTTGGTAATAAGATTTTAATAGACGTTAGACATACTTTTTTCTTTTAGGATGATTTTTTTCTAAGCCTCAAGAAAAAAACAAAGTGTCAAATGCACAACATAACCTAAAAAACATAACAAAATCCATTTTTCTACCTTTTTCTAAATATATAAACTATGTCAGCTGCAAAAAGAGTGCAGGTTTGTATACCTTACGTACTAATATACAATTTAAATAAACTGTTTTGCTTTAATAATGATAAAATTGAAATTTTCCAGCAATGGGCTACATTTGCTAGAACCTGGCACATATTTGATTGCAAATGGCAAGATCCTTATGAATCTGCTAACATAATTAAGAAGTATTTAACTGGATTGCATAAGCCGATCTTCCATCCTATGAACGACTGCGGAGATGTGGTTGTATGTATTAATAGCAGAGATATTGCTTTGAGAGGCAAAGAATGGCGAGAAAGGGCATATTTCCACCATACAGGATACCACGGCGGTGCTTCGTGGACCTTAGCTTGGGAATTACACAATAAGGATCCTACTATGGTAAGAAAAATTGTAAATGACAGCGGGGCTTTCTTATTCACTTTAAAATATTGGTTTTTAACTAGTCTCGTGTAGTTTGCAAAGGCACTAGTACCATAGAGCGCTGCCACAACGGAACTACTGAAACTAGTTCCTACTTTGACCAATCTTCTATTTTATTTTCACAAGTCCGTCTAGGTATTAGCGAGTGAACAAACTCACATTATCTCTCACTCAACAGTACACAGAGTAACAGGAGAAACAGTACAGTACTTGTTAGTTAAGTTCGAAAGTCTAAACTGTAATTAAACTCATTATTATAAAAATTCCAATATCCTTATTTGCTTGAATTGAGCACTTCCTTTCTCTGGTTCGAGATAGGAGCTTGCGGCTAAGGAACTAAAAGAGTGACCTAGTTCATCAAGGAGCGACAAACTAAACTGAGCGCTCCTGGTCAGGAACCACTACAAACTGATGATGCTGACCTATTGACAGTTTTACTTCGAATATCAATAGTCGACTTAAGAAATCAGTCACAAAATGTATACTACTGGGGACTTTTTTTTTATACTGTCAATATAATGTGCCATCTTGCCCACCTGATATTAATAAGGGTCGAACAATTAGAGGAACTGACACTAGGCCGGCCTAACAAGATTATTTTTGACATTTCGCTCCAGAATATAGGAAATGAAAACCGAACTGGCTGGAAAAGCATTCAACATGCAACAGTGTATCATGCATAGGGATAGTGGCTACGGTATGTGGATGCATATTGTGGCCTGTGCTTGTAATTTGGTTGTGGAATAGAGAAGTAGGGATGAGGTTTTGTAGAGCTCTACAGTCTTTAAAATACTAACCAATATAGCTTGTAGAACAAAGCTGTAGTAATTTAAAAGCTTCAGACACTGTTGTCCACTATCCAAATAAACTAAGCAGCTTAAGTTTGAGAAATCATCATCAATTGACTAATGTTGCTCTTGGTCACAACATATAAGTAATTTAACAACTAAAATAAATAGATTTGTCTACGCTTTGTGGCGGTTAACTAAAGTAGCTAACGAAAAAACCGCCCTTCAGGAATACCATGGATATGTTGCGTCAAGTATAAGGTACGGCATATTATTGTGGGGCAATGCTGTGGAAATAAATAGAATCTTTATTGGACAAAAACAATGCATTCGTGCTATTTGTAACACACCTCCTATGACTTCCTGTCGTCCTTTATTTATAAAACTATAGTGACTGTTCCTTCTATCTATATATACTTAATAGCTGTTTATTTGTAAAAAGCCAGCTCATAAAAGTACTCAATATAGCCGAAATTGTTATGCAATTGTAACAAAGATATTTAATAAGCTTCCAGTTACTATAAGGGAGCTGCCACTAAAACTGTTCAAATTAAGAGTCAAACAAATGCTGGCAACAAATACCTAGACACTAAGCTCGACAAAGTCATGTGACTAAATAAATAGCGAAGCATGTGATATAATTACATATAATAATTTACATCCCTGTACCTACCATGTTTCTGACAAATAAATTATTTCGTTTCATTTCAATAAAAAAAAATATTTTTTCAGATTGTCAAAAAAGCAGTATACAGAGCTATGAAAGGAAACCTGCAGCGTCGCCACACTATGGAACGGTTGTTCATATATCCCGGAGAAAACGTGCCGGAAGATATTAAACGAAATATAACCAACCAAATTAGACAACTTAGAATAGTACCCACGAGACTGGACCAAATTCCAGAAGATGAGGTTAAGAATTTCCCCAAAATTATGGAATATCCTGAAAATTATGTGCTGAAATAACTTTATTCTTGTTAATTTTTGTTAAGTAAATAGTTCTATAGTTCGTGGTTGTTTTATTTTTCATTATGACCATATTCCATGCAAATAATCAGAAACCACGCTTTCAAAAAAAAATCTTTACCATAGGCCTATCATGACAAGTGGCAAACTCGTTGATGTCTTTAGCGTACCAGACTTGAGATATATAAAATTAAATAAATTATTGTGTCCCAACCCGGAATCGAACCCGGTACCTCCGCGTCTATAGGCTAGGCCACAGGTAGATTTTTATTGACACTAAGCCTGTTTGTCCACCGGGAAGTCTTCTTCTTCTTCTTTTTTTGAAACTAGTAAGCTAACTAGTAATGGCAATCGCCACTAAGGCATTTGTGCCAACTTCACGTTTGTCTGTTTTATTAAAATAGATTTTATGCAGGTATATTATGTGAGTTACATACATTAACTGGACACGGTGAATCACAAACACTAGAACAAAAGGGAAAGGGTATTTGTTAGTAGGTAAGATACGTCACAACAAAACACAAAGAGTTATTTATACTAGGGACAGTACGCAAAACATTATTGCAGTGGCTTACACGCGACTAAGCAGACTGAGCCTCATCCCTGTCCACGAGGACAAAGCTCCAGCCCGGCGCCAATCTCACGGGGCCATGTCCGCTCGATCATTCCTCATGCATAGTGAAAAAACTATTTTCTCAGTCTGCATAGAGGAGACAGAGGGGACACGACCCCGTGGCACGGATCCAAGGTGGTCTGCCTCCTCCTCGTGAACAGCGATAAGCGCCCAATTGTTAATTTAGAGGTTGATATTGTTTAAGTTGAGAAATTTGGTAAGAGTGGCAAAAATATTGGGATTAAGAGAGGAGAGGAGTGAGGCGATAGATGTAGGAAGGGGTGCCATTTTGTACAGAGAGGATAATAGGGTAGTGCGGAGAAGAAAATGTGGTTTACATCTCCCTCATCCAGCCCACTCTCGTAAATTGACGAGTCCCTGATCCTGAGTTTGGCAAGAAATGAAGTGGAACAGCAATGGCCTAATCTTAGGCGGCAGATGGTGGAGTTGTCTTTTTTATTTAACTTAATTTTGGAGAACCAGGGTAAAAAATTTGGTAATGACTAATGTTTTTCATTTGCCATCCTTTTACGATCGAACACATTTAATTTTCATTAGTTGAAATTTTTGCTTAAAGTGCCCTAGTTGCGGAAATAAATTAATAACTTTAAAACTAAAAGTGATAATTACACTTTTAGCATATCGTTAGAAAGGGCATGGACTGAGGATGTTTTAAAAAAATCAGAAGAACTCCAACCCTGTTAGTTTTTTTTAAACCCCATAGAAAGTTGCCCTTAAAATTATTTCTTTACCTTACTACGGTACTTCAGGCCCCATAACTTTTCTTCTCCACAATTTTCTGGTGTAAAATATTTTTTTGCAGGACCCTAAGACTCTAACGATTAAAACAAGACCATTAGCAGACCGGTCCCATGGATAGATTTTGAGCTACAGGTAGTTTTAGTAAAAAAATCACAAAAAAGTCAAATAAAAAATAAAAATAAATTTAAAAAAAACCTTGAGGCCAAGGTCAATATATTGGGCGGGGGTAGGTAGCAGACTATCCCTAGTTTCTACCCTAGGCGTATGTACAGCTCCCTTCCAAACACCCTGTATATCGTTATGGATCCTAAATGGTCACTCTAAATAAAAAATGATAAGACAATCATTAACATGATTTTGAAATACCTATTCGACGATACCCTACGCAATATAGTTCGACATTATTTTTAAAAATTTTCACCTTATGGCGTCTTAACAAGAACTTGATTAATGTCATATCTTCAGTGACACTCGCGGGATGAAGACGAATCGATTGACGTAAGAATCATCAAAATCTGCCAACGCGTTTGGTACCACAAAGGAACAAACATACATAGAAACATACATACATACATAGGTTGATAAACATATTACCCTTCTTTGCGTCGCGCAGTCAGGTTAAAAGCGGGTTTCGAGCAGACCTGAACTAATGGGGATTATTTGGGATGGGGATTAAAATATTAGGTTAGGTTATTACCGTTGCATAAAACAAAAATATACAAAAACAATAAAATATAATACTAATAAAAAAATGCTTTATTGCACAAAAACTAAAATAACTTAAAATTAATGTGCACAGGCGAGCTTTATGCCGTGAGGCATTATCCACCAGCTAACCTTTAGGAGTTTTGAAAACATGTACATTGATCCAATATTTGCTTATCTCAACAATGGATTAGGGAATTTAACAATTCTTGGAGGGTTCATTTCAGGTTGTTCGGCAACTTGGACTTGTTCTACGATCCTGTGAAATTCCTCAACAATATCTAATGGCGATCCTACAATGATCACTTGCTTGTGAAACTGTACTGGCACATCGACTGGGTTGTTTATAATATGAACAAAGTCATAATGCGCAAAATTATCAGTAAATACTGGAGCTTCATCTACAACATTTACTACGTTTGGGTCAAAATCAATTATGTTTAAATCTTTGCCAACCTGCTCAAATTCTTGAGGCTTTTCTTGATTGAAATGATTCTCCAATCGTTCCAAAATGTTATTTTTGACATTACGAAGCACCTCTTGAAGATTTTCATTATTAAAAGCTGCATCATCTACGACATTAACTATGTTAGGATCAAAATCAATGACGTTTAAATCTTCGCCAATCTTAGACACTTCAGGATGATCTACTACTTGTACTTTTTCGCTTAATTCAGGTACCTCGTCCGCTTCTTTGACGACAACAACGTTCTTGTTCGAAAGATGTTCTCTAATTTCTTGAATGTTAATGTTCTTAAGTCTATTCATGACCTCAGCTTGAAGATTGCGTAGCAATTCTTTTACTTGTTCATTATTAGAAAGTTCTGATACTTCATTAACAATGGTGTTGGGATCGAAGTCTATAATGTTTCGGTCTTCAGCTATCTCTGGAGCGTATGGAGAATCTGCTGCTACATTTTCATCAAATTCCGCTTCTGGAACTTCAGGTTCTTTTACAACAACAACATCTTCAACTTCTGCGTTTTCTTCTGAGGCTTTCTTAGCGTTAAGTGCTTCTAGAATTTTGCTTTTAAGACCATCAAGCATGTCTCTATTTAGAAGACGGACTTTTTGTAATTCTGCAGGTTGTTCTACATTATCAGCTACGTTTACTTCAGGTTCTTTAACGACTTGAGCATCTTCCAAATACGGAGCGACTAATGGATCAACTCTTTCGAACTGTTCTTCAGTTCCATCTACCACTTTAATATGATCGGAAATTACATCAATGGGGTTTACTACAGGTACAATAGGTTCAGGTAAATCTATTGAAACGTCGGTAGGTACAACTCCAGCATTAGCAAGCGCTATTGCTGATAGCACGCCAATTATAAGCAGCTTCATGGTTTCCTGTGGAAATTAAAATTTTGTTTACCAAAATAAGCAATTGCAAAACTGAATAAAAGGAAGGTTACAGTCATTTCATGCCTTTAATCGCAAATGAGGAACGAATTAAGTACAGGTATTGAATACTTACATTTACTGTTGCAGTTCTTCAAAATTAAATAAACATTTAATATATATAAACAAAACAATTGTATTCACTATACAAAATCAAATGTTGCTGATATATTAATCACAAATCTTTTATATGTACTTTTAAGATAGTACTATCTCTACTGTAACCTAAATTTTATCATTGTTTTATCTTTAAATAATTAGGGATTAAAAATAATAATAACGATCAAGTCTAGGTTTATGTGCAGCCGGCAAATTAAGCCACGTCAGTCCTTAATTTCATTCGTCATTGTCTATTTTGGGTAAAAGAGGACCACGGCTATAAAATTATACCGCGCGTAATTGTCGAAAGAGCAAATATTGTTTTTAGGCTTTAGGTATCATCAGTAGATCCTCTATTTGAAATAAAAAATTACACTTTTTTTTAGGATAAAATCATTATCTGAAAAACAAAACACTACTGCATGGTAAATAAGCCTAAAGGCTGGGAAGTGTTATAATTATGGAAAACGATAAAGTGGACTTAAGTGGACTCATTAACTCTAAAATATATTTTAAGTCAGACTTGGCTGACGTATGGGCTAGACCCTTTGCCTTTTCTATCACAACGGGAGAAGAGAGAATATTTTGATTTCATAACTCACAGGGGCCGAAAATGTACAATGATTGACTTTTTCTGAGAAAGTGATGAATCATTTCAGATTATTTTATCGATGAGTGGTTTTTCCGTTTCCTGATTGTGAAATCAGTGTTTTTATTTTTAAATAGTATTTCTACAAACATAATTTATTATAACAATAAATTACCTATCTATATATATTTGACATTGAATTCTATTGGACCAATTATTATTTATGATTTATAATAGATGTATAAAATTTAGCATGCCGTCACTGGCGAAACATGTAAGTTGTCTATAATAACCGAGACCATACTCGAATCTGTAACCATGTGTTTTTTTACCAAATAAAATATTTCATTTCATCCCCTTTAATTTAACGTTGGGTTAGGTTAGTAATTTGAATCAATATTCATTTTACCACAGCACCTAAAACAGAGCGTTCTAGACCTCCACTGTCGGAGATGGGTCCTCGAGAACTGGCCAGACGGGTTGGCGAGGATCTAATGTAATTTTTTAATGACAATTTATTAACGATTCCACAAGTAGGTATCAGTGGAACCGGGACCGTCGGCTTAACGTGCTCTCCGAAGCACGGGAACGGTGGTGTTGTAAATCTATGACAAATGTACATAATTACTTTTTTCAAAATTTATGACAAAGACCTTCAGTCACTGTCACTGATGACGCCGCTCCAAAGAGAGGCGAAATATTTGGCAAAAAATATTTTAAGCTTCAATTTATATATTTTACCAAGTAAGAAACAAATGTACATAAGAAAGTTTGATTTCTCATTGGTACATGCCGGGGGGGTTTGAACCAACCTTTGTAGGATTTTAAGGGAAGCGTTCTTACAACCGAGCCACCACCACGCCTTTTGAATATCTTTACAAAATGTACAGTTTAGGTAGGTTAGTAATTTAATTAATTTAGTACCAAAGGTGGATAGGACTGAGTAAATTTTAAATATGGCGGCGGATAGAACATCAGTGGTCAAGCAGGGCTACTTGTGACCCCTGGTTCCGAATCAAGCTCAGAGCGCTTAGAATGAATATGGTACTAATTTTTAGATAGTAGTATAGTCATAGATAAAAAAAAATATAAAAAAGAGTCTTCATTTTAATAATTTTGTGTTGTTTTTTTTAAAATAATTTTTGATTTATTTAATGTTTAATTTAATCATTAATTTTATTGTCTCTATCAATTTAAATTCAATATCAGTGTTAGGTTTACTATTAATAGGTTGCATTAATTTCATGTTTATGTATAATGTTATTTGTTAATTTTAAGAATGTAAACGAATTTAAAAAAAAATAAAAAAAAATTGAGTTTAAATACTAACAAACATAACATCTCTCGCTTTATTCATCTTTATATGTGTAAAGTTTAATATTATTAACTTATTTTGGTCTTTTAAAATAACTTGCCGTGTTACAGACATTTTTTTTTCACTTCCTACTTAAATATTAATTATAGATTTTGTTTAGAAGTATATACAAAGAGTATAAACGAATTACAATATTAAATAATTTTAAAGAAAATCTAATATCAAATAAACTTGAAAATAGCGCGCGACATAATGACAAAAAACTGACAGCGCTCAGAGCGATCTACCTCGATATCTTGGGCAGTCTAAGCGCGAGGAATAATGTCATTTGTGACGTCACATAGCTTTGGCAAAACAGTTTATACACGTCTCGGAACACCTTTAAGCGTGCTTAGGTTACTATTATCGTGTCTCGGAACGAAGTGAGTAATGTTGATGCAGCTTCTTTGCGTTGCGATGCGTTCAACTTGGGCAGTGTTTGACTTGGCTTTTTTTTTACTGGATTTCGTTTTGACAAGCGTCCCATTGAGGGGGGGGGGAGTTGTATTGTCACAGATTTACGTTCCCGCGTCAGGATAGCACGTTAAGCCATCGAAAAAAGTCACCTATTAGTGTCCGTGTTCGGCTTGAAAACAAAGCAAAAAACGCGCTTTTCTTACTGAATTTTGCCTAAACCAATGAAAACGCTACCACAGACTATAAAGATAACGCTACTCGAATGACTTTTAAAGTAAATTTATTTATTTCATTATTGAGATCCAACAGCGCGTTTCAACTTTAATAAATTAAGTACTTACAAATTAACAATTTTAGGCCACTAACAGGATTCCACATATAATATTAAAAACTGTGATAAGTGATACAAAATAAAAGAAGTAAAAATTCAAAAGTTAAAAATACATATTTAAGAATTTAAGATGTAAAATTGATTGCATAAAATTTGAAAAAATAAAAACTAAATCCTAAATTTCAGTTGAACAGATATAATAATGTAATGTATTAATTACTCCTACACATATATATATATATATATATTTAATTATGGTGCATGCATGTTTGTGTAAGTATGAGAGTGAGTGCATGTGTTTGTTTAAATGAGTGTGTGTGTGTGTGTTTTAGTATGTTTATTTATTTAATGTTTAATAAAGCGATTAAAGATGATGAAGTTTCGCTAGCGTACGGAAGACTATGGGGTGGCCCCGTTAGGCTGCAGTTTGTCTCAGCGGGCAACAACCCGCCGGTTTCTATTTTTACCCTGGCCTAAGGTTGGCCAAGGAAGGGACTATGAAAGGTGTGGCCCCTTTTGAGCGGTGTCTATATGGTAACAACGGCACGGGCTACGCCTCGGTCCTCAGGATCTCCCGGGGCAGGCGGCGGCCTTCCGGTGGCCGTGCGTGGAGAGGTGCGATTCCCCGTAGTTCCCCAGTACGCGCTGTCATTAGTGTACAGCGCTAAGACGACATCCTTTGTCCCCCTCCTAAGGTGTCCGGCGAGGGTAGGGATGTCGTCAGTGAAGGTGGCGTGGAGCGATTAAAGCGACATCCGAACATGGCGTAAAGAGTATGAGCAGCGAGACGGGCGGGAAATTCCCGCATATCGACAAATAAATTCATTGATTGTTAGTTTTTGTTTTAGCGTTTGTGATTCACCGTTCCCAGTTAAAATTAACTATTAAAATAATTTGTCTCTTAATCTAAAAAAACGCGATGTCGGCACAAATGCCTTAGTGGCGATTGCCATTACTAGTTTTTTTTAAAAAGAAGAATGTGGGTATTCGGGTGATCTCTTTGTTAAAATTTTGACCAATGAAATTGCGCCTTTACACTTATTGCCAGCCTTAGGATATTTAATTTTTTTAGATAACAAAATAAAACAAATTATTTTTATAATATTATGCATTTATTTTTTAAACAATAAAAACTAAACAAGAATACATATCGATACACAAATATATAGACGATTTTTAAATTCAGTTCCAAACATCGCCTAAATTATAATATTTTTAAATAGGTAGTAATTTATTTGCTAAATTGAGAAGATAATTTCCACACTAATTACACAAATTCTACGAGTGGTTCCAGCGCATTAGCAATAAATAGTCGATTTCTTTAAAAACCAACTCAGAATCTTTTAACAAAGGATGTACTAAATTGCAATTGCTAGCTAGCAATGCCAGGCTAGCATGGGTTTTCTTGAATCTTGTCTTGACGAGACAAGGATCATAATACTCTCAAATCTAGTTTATATCGCAAAAACCTGTCAAAATCAGGAGCCACTAGGAGATCATTATCTCGCAATGACAATATTTTTTGGCCATAGACAAGTAATTACTTTTATTTGTTCCTTTGCCTGCCAATGGGGTGTACCAAGCAAAGCTTTTTGTAGATGTCGCTAGCGGCAATGGTATACCTTGTTTACACCTATGATGCATCATTTTTTAAATGTTTTTGTAGTTTTTTGTTTTTATAACAGAAGAATGTAATTTAACTTTACGCTATATACCTTTAAAGACGAATTAAGATAGTGAACACCGTCGTTTATAAGAAAAAAGGCTGAATTAATAGAACAGCAATTTTGAGATCGCCATATCTTTGATTTCGCTTGGAAATCTCGATTTGTACACTTAAAATCTGCTTACTTCGGCATAATATCCGTATATTTTTGGCAATATAAAAAATAATTAATGAAATGCAATGACGCTACCTAAATAAATACACTCGGGAGCAATGTAACCGGGTCACTGAATTGTTTTTATTACAGCTCCTTGGAACACAGCGTCCTAAACTTCTGTTAAAGATGGGCCTTCCAGAACATGTATCTGGAGAATTTTGCCATGATGGCCAGACAGGTTGGCGAGGATCTGATGTATTTTTTTAAATGCAATAAATTAATTATAAACAATAAGAGAACAGTGCCTACTAGATGTACCTACATCCAAAAAGCGTTACATAGCTCCTATCTTGTAATTGGCCCCAGAGCCATAAATAAGTATGTCCAAGATCTAGGACGTGACAAGATAGAAACATTATTACATAGACAACTCTTTACTAGGTTCAATAAATGGCTCAGTCAGAGGGATTACACGGAAACTGAAAACCTTCTAGCTGTCGTTAGGTAGTCTGGCCTCTTCACCGATCCACGCTGATATAGACACACATACACACACAACTTAATATACACTCACACCTACATACCCACACAGAACAATTTTGGTGGGTATTAGTTTGTGCTGTTTTGTTTGATAATAATTGATTGTTTAATAATAAAATAAATTGTATTTTCTGTCGACCGGATAAAACAAAATGGTATGCTACGACCTGCGGCACGGTTGCTACCAGTGCAGGTCATTGAGCATATAAAAATGTAATAGATTTAAGTTAATTGGATCAATAAACGATTTTTATTTAATTTATTTATTATTTAAATGACAATTTATTAACGATTGCAAGTTTTTGTTAAGTAAATTAATTTACTGTGGATATTGTTAGTAAAAAGTGGTGTTGTTTTGTTTAATAATGTGCTACAATGAATATTTATGGAAAACGATAAATTGGACTTTGAATATGGGGCATAAGTTGCACTGATCGTCTTTTGACACTGTTAACGTCCAATCACGTGGTGTATATCAAAATATATATCATAGATTTATTTAAACATCCTTTCTGCAACTGGCTATAAGATCGTCTATCTATGTTTTTGTAAGCGTTATCTATCACAATTGCACATTCGTGTTTTTGATACAGGGGCCTAATTCTGGCGCTTGCGACTGGCGTGTCGGTTCGAAATATTGGAATGAAAAGCGACAGATCTGCATAGAAAACTGTCAGTTTCATTCGAGCAAATCGACCGGACGTGTATCTCGAATAATCGGGACGCGGACAGACGAATTAATTAGTATTATGGCGCGATGGTGGCTCGGTTGTAAGAACGCTTTTCTTAAATCCTACAAAGGTCGGTTCAAACCCCCTCGGCATGTACCAATGAGAAATAATAATAATCATCTAGTTTCCGTGGTAAGCTACGAGGCTTGTGTTATGGAAACTAGATGGTTGATAAACTACATATACTTTTTTTTTTGTAGTATATATAAACACCCAGACCGGAACAAATTATACAATGTACAACTTGCCCCCGGTGGGAATCGAACCCACGACCTCCCGAGTTCACGGCTACGTTTGTTACCACTAGACCACGGAGGCGGTCAATACACTTTTCTTACGTACATTTGTCTCAGATTTACAACACGTGTCTCGGAGAGCACGATAAGCCGTCGGTCCCGGTTCCACTAATATAAACTTGTGGAATCGTTAATACATTGTCATTAAAAAATACATTTGATCCTTGTAGTGTGGGCCAAATTTTCTAGAATATGTTCTGGAAGGCCAATCTCCAACAGTGCAGACAACAGCTGTAATGAATAACACCAGTGTTCCGACCCGATACATATTCAAACGGCGTTACACTGTGTTAGTTTACGAACGCGGCTCTGACGCAACAAACAGATATAAACGTTCGATATTTATTGGTCCCTTCAGAGACTTGTTAGTGACCCGTTTTCATTGCTTCAAAGTGTACAATTATTAACCATAAAAACAGTTATAGATTATTCAATAATTTAATATATATATAATCATGACGTAGCTTTTATCAACTAATCTTCTTAGATTATGACTAATTTTATAAACATATTCGTAAAATTGGACGCAGTTACGCAAAAAGGAACCAATTCACAATTTTTCAAAAATTTAATAGGCGATTCCATTGTGACCTATAGGTGACATAGGGTATTATACATAGCTGGGCACCGTTAATCAAATAGTTAACTTCGTTAATCGTTAATCCGCTACAAAAAAAGTTAGCTTCGTTAAACGTTAAAGCGTTACATTTCGGAAGAATTAACGGAAGTTAAAGTTAATCGTTAATCCGTTAATATGTGTAAAATTGCATTTTTATATTGTTGCGTAAGTGAACTTATAAAACTTATAGTGGTTTAGGTTCTGGAAGTTAACAGGTTAATATATAATATTGTCAGAATGAGTTCTCTTTTGTATGCCTCGGTTAGAGCCCGCCTTAACAATCTCTTCAAACTGTACGTATTGTGACTCATGTACCACCCTTCTTACATGTTGTTTCAAATTATTCAGGCTTGATAATGAACTTTTATTTTGGTGTCTTTCGGCAAGCAACGCTTACAAGAAAAAAGTATTTGCTGGCCCGATCTGGATACAAATTCCACATACTCAGTCAAATGTGGCCAAGGATTCTCATCAGGCCCGCTGATTCCATATCTTCCATGATATAGTTTTAATTACTACACTGCACAGTACACTTTTCTATCTAACTAATTACACTGCACTCTTGTTTATTAACACGCAAATTATCACTGACAGTAATTTATAATAACAACAAACACAACACTCGTCACTCTAAGCACTGGCGCTAGTACTTCGCAGTTTTCTTACTCGCACGCGCCGGCAAAATATATCTAGTTTTGTTTTTGTCTCACGCGCCGCCCGGCACTTGTCGTTTCATACGTCTGAACCTGTTTTTCGCGCCACACCGCGGTGCCGTGCGGTAAATAGTGGCATTGGATTAACGGACTTCTGAATATTAACGGAAGTTAACGTGTCCGTTAACATTTCTAAAAGTTAATCAAAATAACTTCGTTAATTAACGATTAACGAATTAACAAGTTAATGCCCAGCTATGGTATTATAGAGTATCATCATACGACTGTATCCCTTACGATTACGTTCACATTTAACCAACTTTACTATACGCCCAAACGCGTACCAAACTCGAGAAATATTACAAATAAATAAATTATTGTGTCCCGACCAGTAGCCCTGTTCTGTTAGTTAGTCGCAAATGTTATTAGTGGATTAAGTTATTTATGTCAGAGATTGCGTCATATTACAAAATATTACTCAAAGCGCGGTGGTGGCTCGGTTTAAACCCACCCAGCATGTACCAATGAGAAATACACTTTTCTTAAGTACATTTGTCATAGATTTACAACACCACTGTTCCCGTGCCTCGTAGAGCACGTTAAGCCCCAGTTCCACTAATACCAACTTGTGGAATCATTAATAAATTGTCATAAAAAATGACTTCATATCCTCGCCAAGCCGTCGAGCCAGCGGCCAAATTCTCCAGATATACGTTCTGGAAGGCCCATCTCCAGCAGTGGAGGTCTTGGACGCTGTGTTCTATGGGCTGTAATGATAATAAAATAAGCGTCGAAATCAATTGACTTTGGTTGGTTTACCTTGTCTTCCAATTCTGATTTTTCTTCTCTCCATTTAACGACAACTCTCTATAACACCATAAAATGCACAGTCTCTTCAGTGTCGTTATATATTTACAATGTATGTATATATAGGTGTTTTATAAGAGCTTAGAAACTTTGCCAACCTTATCCAACTCACACCAGCAACATTCTTCAGGTCATCCGTCCATCTGGCGGGAAGTCGTCCCACTCTGCGTCTTCCCGGTCTCTACTCTAGAACCTGTTTCTCTAGCCCCATTTGTCGGTTTTGCGGTAGCTATGCCCGACCTACTGCCACTTCAGTTAATTTTAAAAGCTATGTCACTGCCTCCGTGGTCTAGCGGTTAAGTCCGTGGATTTAGACTCGGAGGTCATCATCATCATCAGCCTGTGTCTTTCCACTGCTGGATGTAGGCCTCCCCCAAGGCTCGCCACTTCACACGATCTTCTGCCACCCTCATCCATCCCCCACCAGCGACCTTCCTCAGGTCATCTGGCGGGGGGTCGTTCCACTCTGCGTCTTCCAGTACGTGGTCTCCACTCCAGAACCCGTCTACTCCATCGTTCATCGGTTCTGCGGCATATGTGTCCAGCCCATTGCCACTTCAGCTTGCTAATTTTAAAGCTATATCGGTAACTTTGGTTCTTTGACGGATGTCATTGTTTCGGACTTTATGTTTTAGTGAAATCCCGAGCATAGCTCTCTCCACAGCTTGCTGAGCGACCTTGAACTTGTGGACCAGACCTACCGTCAGTGTCCACGTTTCTGCACCATACTACATTACTGGAAGATACCGGGTACCGGGTTCGATTCCTGGTCGGGACACAAAAATATTTATACATGTAATTAACATTTAATTTATTTGTGATATTTCTCGAGTTTGGTACGCTGGAGACATCGACCAGCTTGTCACTTGTCATGATTGGCCTATAGTAAAGTTGGCTAAATGTGAATTCGCTTATTTATAATCTGACCAACCCGAAAGGGAAACGGTCGTGATGATGATGATACTATGTCACTTTCGTTCAGAACATCCTTTGAATGCAATTTAGCCCAAATCCCTATACAAGATGAATTAGATATTGTTTGCTATCGCTGGAATTATTTTTGACACAAAAAAAATATATCTGCATTTCACCCTTAATTTTAAATTGTTCCATTAAAAATACTATTAAATTAAAACTTACTATATTAAAAATGTAATAAGGGATTGGAATGTTATCTACCACTTATACCGCGTGCAATTGTCAAAAGAGCTAATATTTTTTTTACTATATTATATATTCTGTTATTTAACCGCAAACGTTATTAGTGAATATCATTATTTAAGTCAGAGGTTGCGTCATAATGGGGTGTATCAGGCAAAGCTTTTTGTAGATGTCGCTAGCGGCGATGGTACATACATACATATCTTCACGCCAAATCCCTTGCGGGGTAGGCAGAGACAATTGAGCGCCACTTGTCACGGTCACGACATACCTCTTTCGCTTCTTCGACATTCATCAACCTCTTCATACATGCCCTTTTGTTTCGATGGCTTTTCAACGCACCTTCAGCTATTGTTTTATTAATTTGGTCGTAATATGTGAGTCTAGGTCTGCCATGGCCTCTTTTACCCACGACTTTCGCATTATATATCTGGTTCGTCAATCTCTCTTCATTCATCCTTTCAACATGCCCGAACCATCGTAGCATGCCTTTCCTTATTTTTGTCCCTATGCTTTTTGTATTTCGTCAAATGTTTTTGTAGTTTTTTAGTTTTAAAACAGAAAAAAATATTTTAAATTAACGTTACCTACTTTAAAATACGATTTAAGAAAGCTCACACCGTTTTTAAAATTTTATAAATTAATAATAATTCCTAATATTTAAATTTAATTTTATATTTATTCTTAATTGACACGGCCCATTTACAGCCACGAATTTAAATTTAAATTTATTTACTTGACATAGAATGTTTTATTTAGATTGTAAGGTGACACGGCCATTTTACAGCCACGAATATTAATTAACATTAATGCTATTAGAATATAAGATGACACGGCCCATTTACAGCTATGAATTTATGTTAAATTGACATATCATTATTATTATTTAGATTATAAGATGACTTTTTTTGCTTTTTTTTTGTTTTATACATTTATAAATTATCTGACATTATGTATATAATTTCTATACATCATAATTATTAAGTATTTAGAATGTAAACTGACACGGCCTCTTTACAGCCACAATCTTATTTAAGTGGTTTCTAAGTTAGTTAGTTTTACTTGCTTGTAGCAATAATGTTGTGCATAACATACATAAATATGGATTATTACCACTTTGATTAGTACATATGTTTTAATAATTGTATTGATTTAATTAGTTCTGACTGTATCCAAGTTGTTTTGAGATAGCCAATGGAAATAAATTATTTTGATTTAATTTTTTTATTAATACAACGACAGTTTTGAGATCGCGATATCTTTGATTTCGCTTAGAAATCTCGATTTGTACACTAAAAAGCTGCTCACTTCGGCATAATATTCAGAAAATAATAAATTTCCTAATAAAAATACAAGTTTTTTATACAATTGACAGTTACATTAGGTACCATCTATCATGCGCCATCTATCGTGATAAAAAGTTAGTGATACACCCCATTATAAAATATTCGATTCTCAACTCTATAAGCGCTCGACTTTGACAGCGGCCGTGAAAATATTAACTTTAATAGCCTGATATATATAAAGTTAACGGATTCCATTATATAACGTTTGCGCTTAAGTAACAGAATAGGACTACAGGTGTCATTAGTAGATCCTATATTTGAAATAAAAGAGGTCACTATTTTAATAATTGTTTTTAACAATCATCCGAAAAACAAAACACTAATGTGTTCCATCAATTAACAGCAGTTGCTTGGTGACTTCGTTTGGCGAGTGTTATTGAATTGCTTTATCTTTTTTTTAGACTACCTGCATTTTATGTTTTATTTTATATTCGCAGTTGCATTTGTTTGATAGTTATACGTACTAATGGTTTTAATTATTAAGTTTGTTTATAGATATTTTGATGTAACTATTTTCACAAATTGTAGGGAATCAACTGGTCTCCATAACGCAAGTTAACTTTTTATGGAGGCCAGGGAACCCCATATTTACAGTATATTTATTTGTACTTAGATTTAAGGTTTTTTGTATATTGTACTCTTTATTTTGGTTAATAAAAATCATTATTATTATTATTATTAATGCATGGTGAAAAAATACCTAAAGGCTGAGGAGTGTTATTATTAATTGATCTCGCCCACAGCCGAGAGACGAAATAGAGAGGGAAAGAATATACATAAGTCAACGTTCGCGCGATCGTCGACCTCTCGCTACCTACTTGATTAGGATCAGTATGAGTGGCGATATTTTTAGGACAACTTCTCTGAACCGTAACTTGAGATTTTTGATACTGAATAATAAAAATAAAAAATACGTGGTTCTTTATTTTTATTCTAGATTATAATTTAAAAATATTTGCTCTTTAATAAATTGCACACAGTATTTAAACAAAATAATATAAATTTAAATAATTCAAATACACAATTCACATTTACAACAAAATGTTAATTTAATCATCATTCTGGGAATCGGAATAAAACATTTTTTTAATACACTAAGTTGTTTCATATTTTTAAACTAAAAAATACAAATTAATAAAAAAATAAAGCGTATACATTATTATAAATTTAGGCGTAAATAAAACTTAGAATTATAAACAATATAAATTAAAAATTAAACATTGTACAGATATGCCGTACTAAAACGACACAGCATGTTATTGTTGTCTTTTTTTAATATATGCTAATCCATTTACGCACTAATTATAAACTAAACATTACCACATTAAAATTTTGGTATGTTAGTAAGGATAGGGTAATCATGCTCAACTTCAGCACGGGGTCACCTCGCGAAGTGTGCAGACACATTACTGACTTCACTCTATCGTACAGAGTTATTTAGCATGTTATAAAAATATGTACTTATATCACAATAAATATATTTGATTTGACTCCGGATGCAGATCCCGGTTGCTGGTGCCGTCCGCAATGCTGCTGTCAATTCTACAAGGCTACATCACATCTCACTGACTCTTAGGGTACACTTTTCTGTAGGTAGGGCAGCCAAGAATTATTTAATTTAATATTAAAAATATTTAATTATATTTGTTTTCATTTTGTTTTGTTAAATCTTTTAGTTGTATTTCTTCTGTTTTTTTTCATTTCTTTGACACCTAAGTATCAGTAATAAAGTATGTTTCCTAATTTGGCCAATGTATAAACTCAATTATATACTAACCTTTATATTCTGTAATGAGCTCTGGAAATGAATGAATAAATAAATAATAGGTAAGCTGCCCTTAAGTGCATTCATTCCTAGACAAAAGAAACGGCATAACTACATGATACTATGGTTTCTACACCACTGAAAGAATTTGGGCCTAAGCAGGTCTACCGTCAATACATTTATGGAAAGAGCTTCTAAGACGGCATTAACGTCTTGTTGCGAAATAAAGTAAAGGAGGCTTTTTCAACCCAGCTTTTTGTCGGTCGGAAGCCTGAAGCACAATTCTTCTCCTTTCTTACTACAAACGAGGGACCCGACAACTGCACGGTGAATCCATGGAATGCTTAGAAATTTGTCCTCTATTTGGAAATGGAGAAGTTAATTCTAAGCGGGTTATTGTATAATAAAATGGAAGAATTTAAATATGTTTATATATTGAGCACGACATGTAACATCGGGCGCACCAGGTGGTAACTTAGTTATGACAACCGACATTAGTCCCTACCATTATGCCGGCCTATTAAGATGCTTTTTCACATTTCGTTCGTTCAAAGGACTCCAGGTTTTTAGGAATAGGGAAACACACTGGCTCTCCGCATTGCACATCTTCAACATGAGTATCTGTGAGAGTAGGGATAATGGCTACGGTAAAGGGTTTTTTTAATTTTTTTTTTATACTAGCACGACATATGACCTAATGGAAAGTGGCGCGCAAGGTTCATAAATGTTAGCAACTAAAATCTGACACTCGTGACTGACATCAGTCCCTAACACTATGCCTGGCCATGACGGAAATTCGAGCATGATCCCGAAACGTGTGGATACACTTTACTGGGTTTATCGGCACGAACGGTGGATACTTCCCCGCCCCGGCAGACTGGATAAATTACCACCATCAGTCCGCTTACCACCTATATACAGTACTAATTCCTACAATGACATCTGAAACACAAACAATTTCAGATGTCAAAGCTGAACTGTTTTTGTCACTACGAGGGGCGTTCAAAATATTCTCGGTATGTGGATAAAAACAAACAAGTACGAAAAGTTTGATATTTTTATTTTTCAATATACTCCCCCCCTATGTTCATACACTTATAAGATCGATCAATTATTTTTTTTAATCCCTCATAAAAATATTTTTTATCTTTGGTGTAAAAATGCTCCTCCACGGCCGTCTTCAACGCTTCATCGTCAGAAAATTTATTTCCACGCAGATCCTTTTTAAGATTGGGAAACAAAAAGAAGTCGCTTGGGGCTAAGTCCGGACTATAGGGTGGATGAGTAACAGTTTCAAACCCACATTCAACAATAGCTGCCTTGGCAATATGAGCAGTATGGACAGGGGCGTTGTCATGCAGAAGCAGAACACCTTTGGTTAACTTTCCTCGCCTCTTTTCTTTGATCGCATCTCTTAATTGACGTATAACGTTAGCGTAGTACTGCCCTGTGATATTTACACCTTTTTCTTTATAATCGATAAGCAAAACTCCTTCACAATCCCAAAATATTGTGGCCATGACCTTGCCAGCTGACGGGATTACCTTGAACTTCTTGGGATGAGCTGAACCCTTAATGTGCCACTGCATGGACTCCTGTTTGCTCTCTGGGTCATAATGATGAACCCAGGTTTCATCTCCAGTAACTATTTTTTGCAGCACGTCATCGGGATTTTCACCACACAGGTCGATAAAATCTGAACAGCAAGCCACACGCATATCCTTTTGAAGAAGCGTCAGCATTCGCGGAACCCATCTTGCACTTACTTTTGACATATTAAGATGGTCATGTATAATGTCATGTACGGTACCAATAGAGAGATTGGTTACTTGAGCTATAGATTTTACCTTCACTCGGCCGTCTTCCAATATAAGTTTTTCCACTTTATCAATATTTTTTTGTGAGGTAGCCACTACAGGCCGGCCAGGTCTAGGGTCATCTTCAATACTCTCCCTTCCACGCTTAAATTCGCTTGACCATTTTTGAATAGTAGATAAAGAAGGAGCAGACTCACGGTAAACACAATCCATTTCCTCTTTTATGGTTTTTTGATTTTTACCCTGTTTTGTCAAGAATTTTATGACGGATCGGTGCTCTAATTTCGTTAAAATTGTTAATTCGCTCATGGTGTTCATGTTTGTTCGGCAATTGCAGAAAAACAAAAGAACATCTCGGTTCCAATTTTACTTTTTTTTAATGTCAATGGATGAATCTTAGCGGCCAGTAACAAATATATATATAAAAGAGGTTGTAACGTATCAATACCGAGAATATTTTGAACGCCCCTCGTATGTACGATTTATTACATGCCCTAACCTATGTAACAACTATGTGATGTATATTTATTTCTGCAATAAAGTTTATTATTATTTGTTGTTCTCGTTGAAAGTATGTGCCATTTGCAATGATGTCAAATGCCAATTTTTTACTGTCAAGGAGAACTTATTGTAAGCTTGCTATAGTGATATTTATATAAAATTGCAAACAAAGCATGAAACAAGACTCACTTCACCTTACCAACATTTCGTTAGCTTTATTGTTTTTGTAGGTATAGAAAAACGGTGCCATTTTAGAACGACATATCTGTACCTATATATTTATAATATTTACTGCTATATAAATTTACATTTCAAGATATAAAAAAAAAACTCCAGCTGTTTTACAATTGGCCAATAATACTTAACATTTCACTCTTGGAAGCCAATTTTAAATACAAATATAATCTTTAAAAAGTTTTTTTTATACAAAAATATATTTACGATGACATTTTTTATTTATTTTTATATTATTTAAACAGCAAATTTTATATATATTTTTTAGGTTCATTTTTCATAGCAAATTATTTATTACCTGTAAGCAGGTCTGCCGTCAATACATTTATGGAACGAGCTTCCAAGATGGCATAACGGAATCATATAGTAATTTGTTGGAGGAGCAGAATAGTAGATGGTGAGGTCTTCTTTGTAGACCAGCCTATGGTCGATCGCAAGTCCGAGACACCATTCTTCTTATCTCTTTTTCCCACACATGATGGACCCGGCATCTGCATGTTGAATCCATGGAATGCTTAGTTGTCTTCTTTCCAAACAAAAAATATCGTCTGTCTAAGGCTGAGTTGCACCAAAATAACAATTAAAGTTAGAAATGGCGTTGAAAGTATCAGTTTTATTTTAAAGGTCAGCTGATGCAATCGACGCCATTTTTTAGATTTAAACTCTTCTGGTACAACCCAGCCTAAATCATTGCCGGAATATCTCCGAAATCACGTGTTTTGGTATGCAGAATAGTATGTACAGCATTTGCGTAGTATAAATCGCTACAAATATTTATGACTTTATATAAATTGAATTAAGTACGTATTATTATTATTATTATATTTGCTTATTATTATTATTACTTAAACTTTTTAATTAATGTGTATACCTACTAACATAGTTCTAAGTTAAAATGTTGCTAACAATTATGGAATTAATTTCGAAATAAATAATTTATTATTATTCTTATTATAGTATGTGTATGTGTATGGACAGTAATGGACAATATCTCCACCTCCAACAGACTACAAACACGTGTCATTCGAGGCGTCTAGTAGTATTTATTTCCTATGGCGACTTTCTTCATGTATGTCGGGTAGACGTAGAAAAAAATAATTTACTATGATAAAGAACCAACTTAAGCACAATATTTTATAGGTACTTAAATGTAACAAATTTAATCATAAGTCATATTTAGAACTAAAAAAACTAGTTTCATTTTTGCCAGAATTACACATTGGAATTATTTAGTTTCTGATAAAATGGTTTTACAAACGTACACACTATCTATAATGAACTAGCTGTATTAGCCTATAAGCCAGACATCTTAGTGTTTTCTCGGAAATTGAAAAAAGTTATCCTTATTAAACTTACCGTGTTCCGTGGGAATCAAATATTCCAAAAGACCACAACGTGAAGTCGAATAAATATTATGATCTCACAAAAGAAATGATCAGAAACGGATTCAAGACTCAGCTTTACGCAGTGGAAGTTGGTGCGAGAGGAGTTCCAGCAAAATCTTTGCATCACTTACTGAAAGAATTGGGCCTAAGCAGGTCTGCCGTCAATACATTTATTGAACGAGCTGCCAAGACGGCATTAACGGAATCATACAGTATTTGATTGGAATTGGAGTGGAATGGTGAATGGTGAGGGTATTATCGCACAATAAAATAAAAGAGGGAGGCCTCCTTTTCTTAAACCAGCCTATTGTCGGTCGCAAGCCCGAGACACCATTCTTCTCATCTCTTACCCACACACGATGGACCCGGCACCCGCACGGTGAATCCATGGAATGCTTAGAATTTTGTCTTCTGGGTGGATTTGAAGAACAAGACGAATCAAAAATCTAATATCCACCCCGGTGGTTATTTTTTTGTTATATTTACATATTATTATTCCAGGAAGGTGGATTGTTGGAATAATTTATTTATTATTGTGACGTTAACTTAGCAATATATTTGTTACTGTAAATACCCGCACTATGCTTAGTCCTAATGTTTACTACTAGCGCCATCTTGTGGTATAATTTGGTACTAATTTGCAATAACAATGTTTTACTCATGCAGGGCATAGAAAAGTGTTAGAGAAATTAACAAAATTAATATTTGGAGTATGTTCTCGTATTTTTTAATGTTGCCAAAAAAAAAACTTATCCTACTGGATATTTAAGATGGTAACATTTATGTCTTTCGAAGTTTACAAGAAGAAGAATACCTTGAGGAAACAGCTGACAGTTGCAAAAAATGGTTGAGTGGAGAAACTGTAGGAAAAAAGGAAACGTCTGAGAATTGATTCTAACATGGCTTCTCCACTCAACCAATCCTTCCAGCTGTCAAAACTCTACAAATCTCTAAAGGCATCAATGTTACCATTTTAAATATTCCGAAAATATTTTTTTTTTGCTTCTGACAACATTTAAGATAACATTACCGTATTCTTTCTCGTAGTTTTTTTATATTATAAATATTTAAGTGTAACGAAAATGATTTAAAATCACCTAATTTGATTCGAACGAGTTTTGTTTGAAATGTGTTCTTTAACTAAGTAATTTAATTTAACTAATTACTAGTAAGTAAATGAGAATTACAAATTTAAATATTAGCTGAAAATAATATAAACATGCTTACAAGGTACGTCGCGATGTACCTTAAGTTTTTTTTTTTTAAGATCATTTAAAGGACATTGTACACATAATATTAGTTCATAACCAAAATCATCAAATTTCAAGTGTTGCAGAATTTGATGCTTATTATGAAGTAATTCGCGTCAATATCGCCCAAACACGTCGGGTAAGGTAAGTAAGTAGTAAGTACAGAGCGGGTAAACTGCAACTATTGCCCCATGTAAAGACAAATTTATCGTTTTCCATAATTAGTCACATTATTAAACAAAATAACAACACTTTTAATTAACAATATCCATAGTAAACTAATTTACAAAACAAAAAACTTGGACTTAACATGTTCGTGCGAAATGGCGCCAAGAACCTTTGGTAGATCTATTCCTGGAGCGTAGTGACGTGCTGACGGAATAATTGAGTATATATTATTGAGAATAATGATTCGGAATTAATTAATAAGGAATTAATTAATTCGGGCATTAACAGTAACAACACTGATGGAACATTCTTGGCAATAAAACTCAAAATTTGACAGTTCTAAAATTGACCTATCATATGACTTTAAAATAAAAAAAAAAAACATTTTTTTTATTTTATAACGAAATACGGTTGGCTATTGTAATATTATTTATATGCTGTGCTTATGGACATCATTTTATCGCCTTCGCTTCAGGCAAAAATGAATCCCAGTAACGAATTGTCTGTAAAAAAAAAAAAAAAAAATTATTTTTGATTCAATATTGTTTGCGCCTGATCCAGAACTTTCCAGCTAACTATGCTTATGCCAAAGGCCCAGACCAAACGCGAACAAATGCCGTCAAGTGGACTGTATTTGTTTTTTTTATAATAGTACACAGAGGTACGATATCGGAAACAGAATAGGATGGGTCACTTATATAACCGCCTCCGTGGTCTAGTGGTAACAAACGTTGCCGTGAACTCGGGAGGTCGTGGGTTCGATTCCCACCAGGGGCAAGTTGTACATTGTATAATTTGTCTCGGTCTGGGTGTTTATATGTATAATATGTATATATTTACAAAAAAAAAGAAAGTATAATATGTAGTTTATTAACCATCTAGTTTCCGTAACACAAGCCTCGTAGCTTACCACGGAAACTAGATGGCGCTGTGTGACCTGTCTGGAAATATTTATTATTATTATAAGGAAAGTATGCCACGTATCTTTTCACAGCTTCACTATTACCTATGCTGGCCAGGATATTTGCCAAACTGAATCACTTTACGATTGTTAGTTATTCGTTATCAAAGCTATCCGCGGAGATCACAACGGCGCGTTTTCCAGAATTCCAGAAGCTGGATCACGGTAGATCACAGACTTCTAACTGGGTCGGGGCGAGACGTGCGACTGACGTTTTAAGCAATGAAGCTTATAAAGAAAACAAATTTCTGCAAGTCCACAAGTGGGTACTTCTCGTTGCGAATTAAAATGGATAAACATTCAAATATTGCAAATTCGAAGTAACGTGGCGCCATCTAGTAGTGGCATGCTTGGGTTATTGGAAATGGAGGATTGATCATAATCAACCGATTCAACTATTACATATATAAATTAAATATTGGCGTAAACAAATATATTACAACACAAAGTCAGATAAGCCAACAAGAACATATTTCTGGAAGAAATATCTATCTAGAACATCCTAGCTCGACGAAAGTCAATAACGAATTTCTAAGAAATTATTACTAATAGTGACAATTTGCAAGATGTGGTGTGGAAAAGTGGAAGAAAAAATATTTGCATTTTTTGCTATTATATTTGTAAAAAAAATGCCTTTGAATTAGACTTTCGATTTTTTTGTTAAATTTGACTTTATACTGTTGGTAGTAACTGAAAAGAGTGTTCGCAGTGGATTTAGGTATAATAAACAATAGGACTTTGACTTTAATTATAAACTTTCATTTTTTTTACTTTATCCTTGTTTTATAATCATCAATCTACCCTGTGACGAGTACCCTTGGTAGATTAACTAAGGAACATAATCTGACATTGACTTTCATTTTTGTTTTTTTATTTCTTTACTTTAGCTTTGTTTTACATTCACCGATGTGACGATTACCTTTGGTAGATTCCCACGAAACAATCTGACTTTGACTTTCAGATCTGACTTTCGTTTTTTTTTCTTACCTGCGCCTGGTGCTTTACATGTTCCTCGATGTACCTGATGATCGTGTTCTTAAGTTCCCCGACGCGTTCCTCTTCCCATCTTTCAACTTCCTTCTTGATGACGCGGGAAATTTGATCGAATTCTTGCTGACCGCGCTCTACTTTCGATTCCCACTGAAGAAAAAAAATAAAACGATTATTTTTATTATTACTCTCGTAAATTACACACAATAGTTAAAATGGAGTGTCTATACATCAAGATTTACAGATTTGTTGCTTTGAGAAGGTTACAGGAGTCAAAAAAGTCGAAAGTCCGTGACCATTGACGAGCCTTTCAACAGACCAAATACACGTGGCCACATTCTAAATTTTTTTCATAATTGTCGAAAATTGTTTATTGTTTTTAAAATGGCCTTGGATTACATCTACGTCAATTTTAATTTTATTCTCAGTTGCTCCAAGTTTTTTTTTGCCACGGAACCCTAATTGATATACATTCCCTAGAGGAACCCAGCTAGCCTAGCTAATTCGATACAAAAAAATATTACCTTGTTTGTATATTTTCATGTTTGATTTGAAAATAAAGAGCAAATATACATAAAATATACAATTACCTATATGTATTTTTTTCATTCATTACAGCCCCTAGAACACAGCGTCCTAGATCTCCACTGCTGGAGATGGGCCTTCCAGAACATATATCTGGAGAATTTGGCCTACACTCGCCACGCTGGCCAGACGGCTTAGCGAGGAAATGATGTAAAATTCTAATGACAATTTATTAACGATTCCACAAGTTGGTATTAGTGAAACCGGGACCGACGGCTAAGTAGAGTATACCAAAATAATTCATATAGCATGGCAATAAAAGTCTACAATCACATTCCGGAAAATATTAAAAAGCTTCCAATTCGACGGTTTAAAAAATACTCCGAAAGTGGTTAAATGAACAGTGTTATTACTCCGTAAATGACTTCTTAAATGATAGAAAAGAAAATTATGTACCTGACTATTAATTACGCAATACAATTGACATCTAGAATAATTATTTAATGAATTATATTTGACATTGAAACCAATAATTATTATTTATGATTTAAAAGACTGTGCCAATGTTTCTAAATTTGTAATTTAATTTTTATGATAGTTGTATAAATTTTTGCATGCCGTCACTGGCGAAACATGTGAGTTGTCTATAAAACTGAGACCATACTCGAATCTGTAACCATGTGTTTTTTAGCCTATATGTATAATAAACATTTATTAAATAATAAAATACAATGTAACTAGGTAAGTACCTACGAGTACCTAGATGTTTATATGAAGTTAATAAGAATGTTTTTTTTTTCACGTATTTTCTTAAACTAGCACTAAAATTGGGCCTAATGTCTGACAGATGAATGAAAAGATCTGGAGCTGCTTTTTTTCGACGAATGTTTTCCTAATTTTTTGACGGAACGCGGAACCCTTGTGGCTCTTCCCCCAGGGTTCCGCGGACCACCTTTCGGGAATCACTGTTCTAGGGGGTATGATGAATGAAAAATGATGGTTTATAAAAATACTCGCTCTGTCGACCTCTCGGTTGAGCTCCCGATTCTCTCTTTTTCTTTACAAAACAAAAACCCATCGACTATGTCATTGTTGTATTAATGACAATACTATTATTCAAATAACACTCCGTAACCTACAATCAATGAAGATGTTTTTTTTTTTTTTTTTTTTTTATACTAGCACGACATGTGACCTTGCTCCCACCTGATGGTAAGTAGGGAGCGATATTTATAAATGTTAGCAACTGCAATCAGACACTCATGAGTGACATCAGTCCCTAACATCATTCCGGCTTGACTGGACATGACGGCAATTCGAGCCTGATCCTGAAATGTGTGGATACACTTTACTGGGTTTATCGGCACGAACGGTGGATACTTCTCGGCCCCGGCAGACTGGGGAAATTACCATCAGTCTGCCTACCACCTATTAAAAATGTACCAATGAGACGGCATGTAGGATTGATAATTACACTTTTCCCAAGTACATTTGTCATAGATTTGACCGCCTCCGTGGTCTAGTGGTAACAAGCGTTGCCGTGAACTCGGAAGGTCGTGGGTTCGATTCCCACCGGGGGCAAGTTGTACATTGTTAATTTGTCTCGGTCTGGGTGTTTATATGTATAATATGTATATATTTACAAAAAAAAAAGTATAATATGTAGTTTATCAACCATCTAGTTTCTGTAACACAAGCCTCGTTGCTTACCACGGAAACTAGATGGCGCTGTGTGACCTGTCTGGAAATATTTATTATTATTATTATTTATCCTCATTATCAATATATACTTATTATAGTAAATATGCATACTATATGAAGAAACTACTGTTAAATATGTGTATAACTAATAAAAAAAAGTTACCTCAATAATTTCTTGTGAAGCTTGTTCTATTTTCTCCGGCCGGTTGGCGAGTTCTGCCTTGGCTTTATTCTCCCTTCTCTTCGTTAGCTGCATTTGTGCATGTTGCCAGTTTTGGAATACCTACAATTCAATTCGTTAATTTTGCAAGTAGGCATAGGACAAAAAGATATGTATTCTGCACTTTTACACGTCAATTTTTACAATATTGATATAAAACGATATAATTTTATAGTACATATTGGTGAATCTGGAGCAGTACATGATAACCATCATTTGAAAAGAGAAACAATAAAATAACAAAATTATAAATACATAATAACGCTTAACATTATAGCAGCAGATGTTCAGATTCTTATACAGTATCAGCTGCTCGCCAGTGGAACCGACTCCCTCTTCATATTCGTAAAGCACCATCACTGATATGTTATAAAAATTTGCTCACTAAACACTTTCACAAAAAGCAAGACGAGTCTACATAACTTGACTAAATCGGTATATTATTGTATGTATATATACCGGTTCCTTTACGAAAAATTCCCGGTTCTCAAAAACAGAAGCGGACTCGGAAACCCTAATTATTACTTACATATACATATCTGTGGTGTCAAGGAAAAAGGGGATAAGGAAAAAGGGGATAAGTACAAAACTTGAACTTTTCACTAGAGGCAAATAAAAAAAACAACTCATTTTTATAATTAGAAATTTGTAATTTACGTAATGTCAATTTCATTAGTCGTATACTTGAGGTACGAGTGGACTCATCTCACTATGCATAACTGAATTATTGGCGGTAAAAGTGCGATACTGAAATAACTCGATTGAACTCTTTTCACTTATTTATACATTTTAATGTTACGACTAGCCCCTTTATGTACGTAGGGGTGTAAAAGTAAACTGTACAGTTTATAGACTCCTTATTGCATTGACGCATATGAATGTTTTGAACCAATAGGTGCAAAAATCTATTTTTTAAATTTTTCGACTCATCTCCTTTTCCCTTGACACCACAGATATACAGACATCGCACCCACACTCACATACAAAATTTGAAACCTTTTTCATTCCATTTTTCTTCTAAATTGTATGTTCATAGACACTGGTTCCTGTTATACAGCTCAGCTCATGCAGGAGACAGGGTACATATATTATATAATAATATCATATGAAAAGATAATAAGGAAATATTACCTTAACCCGTTCATGTAGTACATCTTTAATGGAGCCTATGAGACCGAGGTAGTCTTTAACATGTTCTGTTAATATGTAGAAATCTGTGTTGGACTGATCAATTCGTAACTGTTCAATCTGTAAAGAAAAAATATTAATTAAATTTCAAATTATCTGTATAATTACCATTTTCTTGCTGTCTGTACATATTTTCAGCAATCTGTGAATGCAGTTCAGATTATCTCAATCAGTTATGGATGGTCTTCTAGATCTTCTGGTTCTTCTTGGCTGTTTACCTTGAGCTCTAAATAATTGATTTGTGTTCTAGCGGTTCTAATGGAATGTTTTAGGACCTGTAAAAATGATCTTCTCTCGTAATGTATTCACTTACCTTCTCGTGCAGGTCAGCTATATGTGATGTGGCCTTCTTCTGTAATGTGTTTACCCAGCCTGGGTGTTTATCTTGTGTTCTAGTTAATGTAATAGAATGTTTTAGGACCTGTAATTATGATCTTCTCTTGTAATGTATTCACTTACCTTCTCGTGCAGGTCAGCTATATGTGATGTGGCCTTCTTCTGTAATGTGTTTACCCAGCCTGGGTGTTTATCTTGTGTTCTAGTTAATGTAATAGAATGTTTTAGGACCTGTAATTATGATCTTCTCTCGTAATGTATTCACTTACCTTCTCGTGCAGGTTAGCTATATGTGATGTGGCCTTCTTCTGTAATGTGTTTACCCAGCCTGGGTGTTTATCTTGTGTTCTAGTTAATGTAATAGAATGTTTTAGGACCTGTAATTATGATCTTCTCTTGTAATGTATTCACTTACCTTCTCGTGCAGGTCAGCTATATGTGATGTGGCCTTCTTCTGTAATGTGTTTACTCGGCCTGGGTGTTTATCTTGAGTTCTAGTTAATGTAATGTGTTCTAGCGGTTGTATTAGAATGTTTTAGGACCTGTAATTATGATCTTCTCTTGTAATGTATTCACTTACCTTCTCGTGCAGGTTAGCTATATGTGATGTGGCCTTCTTCTGTAATGTGTTTACCCAGCCTGGGTGTTTATCTTGTGTTCTAGTTAATGTAATAGAATGTTTTAGGACCTGTAATTATGATCTTCTCTTGTAATGTATTCACTTACCTTCTCGTGCAGGTTAGCTATATGTGATGTGGCCTTCTTCTGTAATGTGTTTACCCAGCCTGGGTGTTTATCTTGTGTTCTAGTTAATGTAATAGAATGTTTTAGGACCTGTAATTATGATCTTCTCTTGTAATGTATTTACTTACCTTCTCGTGCAGGTTAGCTATATGTGATGTGGCCTTCTTCTGTAATGTGTTTACCCAGCCTGGGTGTTTATCTTGTGTTCTAGTTAATGTAATAGAATGTTTTAGGACCTGTAATTATGATCTTCTCTTGTAATGTATTCACTTACCTTCTCGTGCAGGTCAGCTATATGTGATGTGGCCTTCTTCTGTAATGTGTTTACTCGGCCTGGGTGTTTATCTTGAGTTCTAGTTAATGTAATGTGTTCTAGCGGTTGTAATAGAATGTTTTAGGACCTGTAAATATCTTCATAATAAATTCTTTCATAATGTATTTTCTTACCTTCTCATGCATGTCAGCTATATGTAATGCAGTCTTCTTGTTTAATGTGTTCACTGGGCCTGTGTGTTTACCTTGAGTTGTAGGGAATTAAATGTGTAATGTGTTCTAGCGGTTGTCATCACCAGTCTGTGTCTCTCCACTGCTGGATGTAGGCCTACCCCAAGGCTCGCCACTGCACGCGGTCTTTTGCAATCCTCATCTAACCCCCACCGAAACGTTAATATTCGTCAGAGAATAAATGTAACTGACATAGCATTCAAAGTTAGCAATTGGTCCATCTATCGGGCGGTTGTCGCACTCTGCATCATCTCGTCCTCTAGAACACTGCCACTTCAGCTAGCAAATTTTGAACGAGTATGTTAGTAACTTAGCATATCTCTCTCTATAGCTCCCTTAGCGACCTTTAATTTGTGAATTGCGGTTGTAATAGAATGTATTAGGACCTATGATTATGATCTTCTCTCGTAATGTATTTAGTTACCTTTTCGTGCAGGTCAGCTAGATGTGATGCGGCCCGGGAGAGCGGGGCGTGCGGGTCTGCTCCAGAGAGCGCAGCACTGGCTCGGGCCGCGTCATGAGTTCTTGCTGCTAATTCTCTCCTCTCAGCAGTTAGACATTCCCCGGCTCCACACAGTCGACGGAGACAAGCTTCCAGTGATTCAATACGGGATTGGCGCTCTTCGAACCACTGAAACGAATTTATTGTGTTTTTATTTTAATAATTTACAGCTAAAGAATACATTTAACGGGTTTATCGTTTTTTTATACCTCTTGCTCGCACAATCCAGTATATAAAAGAAAACATGACTGACTCCCGTATCATCATCAGTATCATTATGACCATATCCCTTGCGGGGTGGTCAGAAACCACGCTTATATAGAAGCGGATTCACATTTAGCCAACTTTACTACAGGCCAATCATGACAAGTGGCAAGCTCGTCGATGTCTCCAGCGTACCAAACTCGAGAAATATCACAAATGAATTAAATTTATTTATTTAAATTAATAAATATTATCGTGACTTAACCGCTAGACCATGGAGGCAGTTATCCTTATTGAACTAACCGTTCCGTGAGAATCAAATATACCAAAAGACCACAACATGAAGTTGAATAAATATTATGATCTCACAGAAGAAATGATCAGGAACGGGTTTAAGACTCAGGTTTACGCAGTGGATTTTGGTGCGAGAGAAGTTCCAGCAAAATCTTTGCACCACTTACTGAAAGAATTAGGCCTAAGCAGGTCTGCCAATGAGGAGTATTTTAAAATACTTACAGGATCAGATTCATCCATTTTGTATGTGATTTTATTAACAGTTTCGCCGACTTTATTGAACAATCTTAGTACTCCTGCGCCGCTCAAAGCAGATGTACTAGTAGCTTTTGGTAATTCTGCTTCTGTAAATAAAAAAAATTTGCTTTTAGAGTTTATTAATTGGACGTAGTAATAAAAAGGAATTTGACTGACTTGATTCTTGCTACTGACTGACCAGATTCGCTATATGTTTCAGACCAGATTCTAGCTATATGTTGACTGACAAATTCTAGATTGTTATACCTCGTTAGATAGCTTATGATACGTAGATATTTTAAACTACATCTGCCGAACAACTGCCATAATATTTTTTTTAGATATCCCTTAGAGAAAATAAAACTTGCTAATTATTTTTGTAATTTCTTAACTTTCACTTGTCTACTACGGCCTATTCAATTAACTTATGCACTATTTTAATGATTGACGTCCTAAAGCATCTTATTACACATGTAAAAATGCAATAATAATAATAATAAGGCACACAAAATAAACAAAATTAATTTTAGTAGCCCAAAAATCGACAATTATAATAAAAAAATTAAAAGTCGAAAATCTCGAAAAGGGTTAAATTTAGGGTAGGGTGTTTCATAGAGAAATAAGTCAGAACTGATGGGTACTCCACGCCCTGAACGGATCTAGCACGACTTTTTCTGTAACCCTGTATATTGCAGACCGGATTCTCGCTATATGTTGACTGCCTAGATTCTTGATTTAAATTTGACTAACCAGATTCATGCTATACTCGTATGTCGATTGACCAGATTCTAGTTAGTTGTAGACTTACCAGATTCTAGGAACATCCTGAAGTCGGGGTCGACACATAGCACAGGATGTTGTCCTACTCGGTTCAGAAATCGTTCGAGAGCTGCCCGTCTTCTTTCCACAAATTCCGAGTGAACTCCACCGTTTGGTCCGCTCGCACTCTCTACTGATGGCGTAGAGGTCATTTTAAGTTTTGTTGTTCCTGAAAAATATATTCAATTCAATATCATTTATTTCCTTTACCCATATAAAATACAATTTACAATAAAAAAAATATATGTATGTATTAATTTACATACATATATTTTTTTAGGCTTATAAAACTACTTAACATATACTGACGCACCCAACATAATCTTAACCGAATGATCCACAGATGCTGGAATAGCATTCAACATCTTTATGCGACAGATGTATGAGTCCCTAAAAGAGTTTGCACAAAACCAGGCCCCAACTATTAATTGTGTTTATTTTAATTTAATTACAACACCTGTTTTACCCCAGCATTAAAATATTATTTAATTAAATAGTCAATTGGTTATTTTTTTGTATGAAATAGTTACAAAGCACTATTTATATGATTAGCTTCTTTATTATGATCAGGTACTTTATTATAGATAAAACACTAGATTTCAAATCGGCGGGATCGAAACTATGTAATTATTAAGGTAAAAAAAAGTTTTTGTCAATTGTCGTTATGCTAGGGTAAAATAATTTAAAATAATTACAGATTATGAAAACACAATATATTAAAATATCAAATAAAAAAAAAAAATCATCATAGCACGAGAATATTTGATTGGACCCATTTCTCTAAGAAAAATGGGTATTATCATTCAGCTTATGTGTTTTTTTAAACAGCCGATCCGTTAAAATCCAAGGACTTACCCACAGATTATATAGACATGACTTACCAACAATGCTTTTCTCTGGTGCAGGAGGTATAATTCTTCCAGACCTTAGGAATTTCTCAGTCAATTTTTCATGAAGGCCTAGGAAATCGCTAAAACGTCTTAGCACGGCGAATTCGTGTTTTGTGAATATTGGCATGTTAGTTTTGGTTAAAACCCTATAGGCTACGTAGGAGCTCATTCCTTCACCAATTTTTTGAGGCTCAGTTACTGATATGATTATGTTATTCGCGCGTTCTGTTGCAATCTGAAATGGTTAGATGAATTGGTTAGTACACAAAGCTTTAAAGCCCCCTGTAAATGATCAAACATGTTTAACAAACTTGTGTTGTCAAACAATTAGTGTGCGGCCTTGTTTGACAAACAATCTGAACTTATGCTATTATCGTTAAAACAACCTGCATGCCTAAAATTGAATAAATGAATGTTCTTAAAAAAACATATTTTTTTTAAAGTTCGTTGTGTAGGCCGCACGATCTGTCTACTCCTACCCTCAACTTATAAAAAAATTGAGTATAGCATAAGGCGTGTGCAATTGGTCTGGTTACTTACTGTACAGAACTACTCTGCGGTAATGACCGTTTTCATTACTACATATATGTCCCCTATATGACCAGGGCAAACTTATTTTTTGACAATGATAGAGGTCTTTTCTATAATCTACATGTTTGCAGAGGTAGAATTATTAAATATACCACCGAGTCTAAATCCATGGACTTAGTCGCTAGAACACGGAGGCAGTCATAAGAAACATTATACAGTCACGGGTATCAACAGCATCACACCCAAACATTATTAAGTCAGACCTGAGAGGATCTCTGCAGGTTGAAATGAAAGAGTGTCCCGGGTCTTGGCGTCAGGTTCAGAAGAAAATGAGGAAGAAACCAATGGGTTCCCCTTCAATACAATATATCGAAGGCAATTGAAGGATAGTATGTTTCTATATACATTAATCAACGGTAAAGTCGACGCACCCCACCTACTGTCCCGTGTTCGTGTCTCTGTGCCGACCAGGCTGCCAAGGGTTGGCAAATATGATCTATTCATTCTACGACAATCTAAATCCAATTTGGGTTACCACTCATCACTAAACCGTACATGTCGTCAATACAACATATTTTCACGAAAAAATAATGACAGTCTAGACATATTTGCTAATTCTTTGCATGTTTTTAAGCACAATGTATTGTCACTGCAGCGGATCCTGGCTGGGACTGTAAACTGAACTGCTGTTTAACCAATTTTGATCCTTGGAATTGTGTTGCTTGATTGTGGTTGTATCATGTTCTTTTGTTTTTGTTTTTGCTTAGATTTACTTAGTTGTTGCTGTAATTGTATTGTGTTTTTATTTTGGCTACTCAAAGGCCCAATTAATAGATACTGTAATAGCATGTGGTGGTTGCCTGTAATTGGTGCAGCATCTGTTTTCTGTCTTAGTTGTAAGTAAAAATCGATGTATCTTTTGTTGCTGTCACTGTTGGCGACCCTAATAAATAAATAAATAAATACTGACATAATATTTAACATTATTGACATTTATTTAATTTCATATTATTACGATTTTAATTTGACTCGGCCACTGTACAGACACGAAATTAATAAATTTCATTATAATTAGACATTATATTATTATTATTTTAGATTATAAGTTGACACGGCCTTTATACAGCCACGAAATTAATTTAAATTTATTATAATTATACATTATGTTATAATTATTTAGTTTATAAGTTGACACGGCTATAATGCCTCGAATTTAGGTTAAGCTACAGTACTTGCTTATGGCAGCAATGTCACTTCCTTATTTCGGTCTATCCATAATTTAATTTAATCTTTTTATTTATTATTTTAATAATATTGTAAAAAATTGACAATATCCGAGTGTTACATGTGAACCATATGGAAATAAATATTTTGAATTTGAATTTGAATACATATAGCAATATCAAACAAAAAGGTGGCCTATTGTCTAAAAAAAAAAAAACTGTAACTTTGAATATATTATAACAAACTTGTTTAAATACAGTTGTTAGTACAACTGATCATTGTAATACACAATATACCAATTGGTAATTAAATATGTGGCTTTATTTGTCTTGATTCATGCTACGTACAAATGTTTTTTTTTTAATTTTTATACTAGAATATTTGAACTTGCACCCACCTGTAGATAAGTGGCACGCAAGGTCCATGAATATTAGCAGTCCCTAACGCTATGCCGGCTTGACTGGCATGACGGCAATTCGAATCTGATCCCGAAATATGACTAATGGTAGTAATTTGCCCAGTCTGCAAAGGCGGGGAAGTATCCATCATTTGTGCTGATAGAGCCAGTAAAGTGTTTCGCACGTTTCGGTATCAGGCTCGAATTGCAGCTATGGCGGCATAGTGTTAGGGATTGATGTTAATCACGAATCATAGCAACTTGCGCGCCACTTATAATTAGATAGTGCAAGGCCAAATGTCATGCTAGTATAAAAAAAGAGTACACTGGCTGCATTCCCATGTTGCACTGATATAGACTTGTTTTATTTTAATTAATATTAAACTATCTCCAGAAACTTCTACCAATTTTTTTCTCAAAAAAAAAAAGTATTCTAAACATCCTTGACCTAATGTTTCTATTGCGAAAGGAAGGAATATACAGTGTAAACTCCATATAACAACACTGAAGGGACTGTGGATTTTATGGCTTTATAGAGAGTTGTTGTTAAATGGAGAGAAGAAAAATCAGAATTGGAAGACAAGCTAAACTAACCAAAGCCAATTGATTTCGACACTTTAATAATAATAATAATAAATTGTTTATTATCAGGCAACAGATAGCCCATATATAAATACCTTACAACTAAAATACAGATAAAAATAACATTAACTTAAGAATAATAGAAGACAAATGGTGCGGGTGCCGGGTCCATCGTGTGTGGGTAAGAGATGAGAAGAATGGTGTCTCGGGCTTGCGACCGACAATAGGCTGGTTTATTAATTAATCTAAAGCTTCCGTATCTTCATCTTCTTGTGGTCATAGAAGTACCCATCAGGTACTGTGACCACCTTCTGAGTGTACGAGAAGCTTCAGTGGACGGTGCCAGCGTCCCAGCTGGAGGTGGTGCAGAGGGAGTTTGTCGTTAAATCAAGTGAGTGTGGAGTTTACACTGTATATAAGACTTCAATGTTTATTGTGTTTTAATTTAGCTAGTATTCGGCGGCAGAGCCTGGACAAAGGCTTGCAGAGTCAATATGTGTTGTAGCGGACGCCGAGCTGATCGCCTTTTTGACGCTATACATGTTATTATTATTATTGATTAATAGGCTCGCAGCGCATTGCTGATATGCCTATATCAAACACTAGTGTAAAGTTTATTAAATTGACAGTTATCACCATAGTCTATTTTGATTGTCACTTGCCACTTGTCCAGTTTGTTTTAAAAAGTGTTTACAGTTGAGGACTTTAATATGTCTTCTGGTATTTTGTTCCAGATATTTACAACTCTGTTATTCATGAAGTGATATCCTATATTTGTATTGCTGGGTTTTCTCATTAGCTTCATTCCGTGGTCATGACGGTCATGTGCTGGTAGGCTAAGTATTTTTCTCAAATTCTTTATCCAATTTTTTTAATGTTTAGTTTTTTAATTTGTATTTTTCTATATGTATGGTTTGGTGACAAATAAATAAATTTGCTTCTTTCTTTCTTTGTAGCTAAAGTATTGACACAAGTCGCATCCCAGACCAATGACATGCTATTAGACAATTCTGAATTCTAAATGAACGTCATACCATCTGGACATTTTCCATCATTTCTAGTTAGACATTAAAATTTTATAAGCTTAGGCGAAAATATGTTCTGCTGCAGCCGTATTCCATTACTTTAGCCGTAAACATTATTAGTAGATTTCATTATTTACGTCAGAGCTTGCGTCAAAATCACAAAATATTATTCAATTCTTAACTCTATTATAAGTGCTTGGGCTACCTTGACAATATCACAGCCCCTAGAACACAGAGTCCTGGACCTCTACTGTTGGAGATGGGCCTTTCAGAAATTTCTGGAGAATTTGGCGTTCACTCATTACACTGGCCAGACTGGTTGGCAAGGGTCTGATGTAACTTTTCGAGTGACAATTTATTAACAATTCCATAAGTTGGTATTAGTGGAACAACTCCAACGGCCAAGCCGAAGATAAGAACTATGACTCTGTAATGATTATTGTGATAGTAATGACATAAGTTAATTTTATTATTAAATCAAAGATCTATTACCTCTTCCATGATGGGACTAGTGACAGCTCCATAGTTGGGTCCCGGGCCATCATTAAGGTTCAGTTTGTCCAACCCATCCTGGGTCCCATTTACATCCGGATCCAAACTAACTTCCTGTAACAAAAAATATTTATTCCTAATTTAAAACTAAATCTCTGAGAACTTATAAGGCAAATTTGGAATGCAAATTATTATTATTATTGATTAATAGGCGAGCAGTGCATTGCTGATATGCCTATATCAAGCTCTGGTGTAAAGTTTACAAAATTGACAGTTAACACCATAGTCTATTTTGATTCTCACTAGCCACTACTACTTACAACCTCTTTTAGGCAAGCTGTACTTTAATTTCACACAAGTGTGCTAGTATACACATTGGTACTATAGAAGGCTGGCCATTATTTTTACAACATATTAGCCTCGCTATACAGAGTGGAAATGTTGCCAGTCTCCTTGTCACTATCTCTGATAGGAAAACTCTAGATGACATTTTTTTTTGTATTTTTTTTTTTATTAGGATAAGTATATGTATTTATATTTATATTAAAACTTAAAATACCCATGATATTAAAACTATTCTACAAAATAAACTAACGGCTTACCACCTAAAACATGCACTTTTATTTTTATTTATAATTAGTTTTAATTTAATTTTTGTATCTTACTTCGATTTTTTATTAATTTTATTTAATTTGTTTGTAATTATTATTTAATTAAATAAAAAGCAAAGAAGAATGTTAGGCAATAGTGTATTTAAACCAGCCTATAATCCGTTGAGTTAGACTAATCAGGTCAAGGCTACAATGGATCATCCCCTACATAAGTGCACTAAGCAAACTGTAGTGGACTAGGAGTGGCAATGACTTCTTAAATGCTCCACTAATGCTGAAATGACGACCACAATCACTCTGTCTAGAGTCTAACAACTAAGACTTTATCTTAATGATTATCCTTACCACAACACTATCAGATGATGAATCATTTTTAAATATACTTATGCTTTTTGTGAAGGATTTAAACATTTTAGAGTGGTCTTAGTAGATGTCTAGCGAAAACTAAAGTCTAACTTGAAATACCCGAATCGGTTGAGGGCATACGCGCATAAATAATTAGCAATAATTAACAAAGAATACATTTTGCACTAATTATGATTGTTTAGCATACTTTTAACAGTTAAATAAACCATTTAATACTTCGTACTGCTACACTCATCGTATAGTAGTCGAAATTAAGGGGCGTTTCTACTTAGCCGGGCCGCCACAAATATTAATAACAAAATAAAAATTACCTGAACCGCAGAGGCAAAGAGATCTTCATCGTCCCCGTTGGAATTATTAATGTCCACAGTGCTAAACGGAGGCGTATCAGTTCTATCCGACATTGTTAACCAAATAAAATAATAATACACTCGCCGCTATAAGCGATAATAGAATTAAAAGTTCTAATCAATTGTTCAGAAAACAGATAACTTGGGTTAGCTTGGATTGAGATCTACTAATAAAAATATGAATCCTGTCAGAATTACTACTTGTTTTACCAGTTTTGATAACGATAAGTCTGTCTCTTTCTTAGTAAAAAAATCATCAATCTGGAAGATTTATTATAATTTTAGAACGCTATTTTGACAGCGGATTTGTGTGACGTACGCAACAAGTGTTACTCCAATTAATATTTATTGGAAAGAATAAAAAGTTCAAACACTTTAATGTTTGTTTTGAGTTTATTATCATTTGTAATTTTATTTCTACTATAGAAAACAATTATTTTGTTATTTGAAATTATGAATTTGAGTAATAATCGCCTAACTATTGCATAAATTATTTTTTTTTTTTTTTTTGGTTCTCTTCTCCCGATGGATGATGAATGAGATGATAGGGAAGGCAAAGGGTCTAGCCCATACAGCCAAGTCTGACGTAATATATCTTTCTTTTTCATGAATTAATGAGGTCATCATCAAATTCCAGATGCTGTAGAAGTTGATGCTTTTCTTGGAGTCACTCGCGGAACCATCCACTGCTCAAACACGTCGGGTAAAATATGGGAGTTGACAGCGCGGGAAAACCGCAAAAAATAAACTGCAACTTGTGCCCCATATTTAAAGTCCAATTTATCGTTTTCCATAATTATTCACATTGTAGCACATTATTAAACAAAACAACACCACTCTTGACCAATAATAACCACAGTAAACTAATTTACAAAACAAAAACTTGCACTTGACATAGCCGCGCAAAATGGCGCGAGAGACTCCTTGCATAAATTAAAATTTATTAAAGATTGGATTTAAAAATAAATTAGTGTCATGGCAACATTAACTCTTCAAATGTCATTTGTATTGGAGTGATTTTTTGCGTTTAAATTTATTTGTTTTCGTTTTTACCAACAACAAAACTTCGGTAATTAAGAGCTAAAACTATTCAAATTTATTACATACATGTGACTTATTTTTTAGTTTATAAATACATGCATTTTGTTACTGTTATATGCATTTCGTAATGCTACGTGGAGTTTATTCTTTTTGTAGGTAAAATGACTTCAGAGAGAAAGAATAAAATTCCGGATGCTCCCGCGACAGCTGCTTCTGGAAATCTATTATCTAGCGTAGCTCCACCGACAGAACTGCCCAATTTTGTCACTGCCGTTGGTGGAAATGTGCAAGGACAATCAGCTAATGCTGCCCAAGTAAGTGTCAAATAGGTATACAGACTCACCATACAGTTGGAAATTTCGAACGCAGCAAATCCATACAAATTCGAACAGAAATATAGTGTAAATGTATCACACATTCCAGGTCAATGATTTTGAATGAATATGCAGCAAATATTCAGAATCGAATCTATATTCCAAAACAGTTTTCTAGATTGGAATTTCGACTGTGAGCTGCAGGCCTTAATCAATACCTTCCTCCTTGCATTGCTGTGACCTCCCAATAAATTGGTGTGCGCCACCCGTTTCTGTCTTCGGTGGCATGCACAGCATCATGGGTGCTAGTGGAGTGGATTTCGTTGCACTACTGCGCTGAGCCTCATCCATTTTCATTTATTGATAAGGCTTATTTTGCGATCCAATCAGCGCGAGGTGTTAAGCGGTATCAGGGTGTTGAAACGTAATTTGTCATAACCAATAGTTTTAATGCTAAAATTGTAATTGTTTTAAGCTTTGTACAAAAGAAAAAAAAAGTAGAAATAGTTGCAATATAATGACTTATTTTTGGACATAATATGTATTTCTGTTACTTTCATTTCATTAAGCATAAGTTAACCAAATGTGTGTTTACAGATACCACAAATGTTAACCAATCCCGAAACTACACAGCAACATACTTTACCAGTTGCTCCACAATCTCCCGATAAATTTAGGTAAAGTACCTATAAAATAAGGTTCTTAATATCCAAAAGGTTTATTCATTATCATCATAACAGCCTCTAGAACACAGAGTCCTAGACCTCCACTGTTGGACCAGAACGTATTTCTGAGTAATTGCTGGTCAGACAATTTGGCGATAGTCAGATGACTATTATTATGACTATTACAATTTATTAACAATTTCACAAGTTGGTATTAGTGTAACTGGGACCATTGGCTTAACATGCTCTCTGAGACATGGGAACGGTGGTAGTGGTGGAAAAGTTTATTTCTCATTGATACATGCCATGGTTCGAAGTTTGAACTACAATCTTTTTTCAAAAAAAAACCTAACAACCGTACGTAATGCCAACTTTTACTTTTAAAGAGAACTAATATTGTAAGCATGCCATGGGGACAATTATATAAAACTTATATAAGCTTATATTGTTGTCGGATGGGCTCATGCTTACATATCTCAAAAGTGACAGTTATATGTAAAACTCATGGTAACAGAGCAGTTTTCCGTATAAACAAATCAATTACAATTTTCTGCACTCAAAATTGAAATCACCTATATAATACTGTTAATTTCCACTGACAATTTTACTGCCTTCATGGTCTAGCGGTGAAGTCTATGGATTTAGACTCGGAGTTACCGGTTTCGATTCCTAATTGGATTAAAGTAATATTTAATAATTTAAAAATAAATAAATTTGGTTATTATTTAATTTATTTGTGATATTATATGTGACATCAACAAGCTTGCCACTTGTTATGATTAGGCCATAAGTAAAGTTGGCCAAATGTGAATCCGCTTCTTTATAATTGTGGTTTCAGACCCCGCAAGGGATACCGTTGTAATGATACTTTGCAATTTAACTCACATGTGATTGACAATTTTTTCAGTCCTGTAATACCATTAAGTAAGGGCGAACCAACTTTGCCCATACGTTCCCCAGAAGGGTCTCACACTACCACACGGTCTCCTATCTCACTACCTGAGTCTACACCAGATAGGGAAGTCATAGGTAAGGATTTTCTAGTCTATGGGAATGGTCACTGTAGTCATTGTTTAACTTTGAACTTGCCGTAACGTTATTTGACAATAGTATCTCGCCATTTACCCCTGGTTAGTCCTATTTTGTTCTTGAATCAGACTGGCACTTTCATTAAACATATTTAGCCATCTATTACTTTCTTAAAAAGCAAAATATAATTTCTAAACTTAACATGGATTATTATTTATGTAAGTATTATATATATATATATATATACAGTGTAAACTCTTTATAACAACACTAAAGGGACTGCATTTTATGGCGTTATATAGAGTTGTCGTTAAATGGAGATGGAATCATTGTATGGAAGACAAGCTAAACCAACCAAACCCAATTGATTTCGACGCTTTAGGGAGTTTGTCGTTAAATCGAGTGTCGTTAGATGGAGTTTAATAAAAAATAATAAATAAATATTTCCAGACAAGTCACACAGCGCCATCTAGTTTCCGTGGTAAGCTACGAGGCTTGTGTTACGGAAACTAGATGGTTGATAAACTACATATTATCCTTTTTTTTTGTAAATATATACATATTATACATTTAAACACCCAGACCGAGACAAATTATACAATGTACAACTTGCCCCCGGTGGGAATGGAACCCACGACCTCCCGGGTTCACGGCAACGTTTGTTACTACTAGACCACGGAGGCAGTCAGTTTACACTGTATATATTCATATTCATAATATGATTTATGTATAATGTGTATGTATGTATCATATATTTATTGCTATTAGTTATTATACATTTTTCCTTTTAACTCTGCATCCCACAATATCTTTTGTTGTTCTTCCAAAGGTTAGCTGTTAGAGAATACCTTTAAGGTATTAAGCTTGCTTATGTACTTTATATTATTTTAGATATTTATTGTGCAATAAAGATTTTAACTTCACTAACCAGGGTTAAATGGCGAGATAATGTGTTCAAACAATGTTGATGCAAGTAAGGGTCAGGGAAGTCATTGGTAAGTTAAACGCCTTAATATAAGGTATATTATGATGATATTACGAAGAATCCTACAAAAGAAGGTTTGTAATATAAACTGTACCTGCAAAGGTCATTGTCTGTTTTTCCGCATGCCCTGGAAACATACTATAGTGTAGTATAATATACCTACTGCTGTTGCAGCCGAATTTCACCAAAACTAAGTCTGTATTTGTAAAGATTAAAAATAAAAATACTGTTTTATTTTGAAGTTCATCTGGTAATAATGACTCTATATTTAACTTAAATAGTTAGAATTACAATAACTTCTTTTGTCACAACCCAGCCCAAAATTATCTTATTGACCTTAAAGTTGGCAGACATATGTTAGCCTTTGTAGTTTTTTAAAAAAAGGTTAGATTTATTTATTTTTCTAAGCACAGCTTATTAAACATATAAACAAGCCAAAGAGATTTTATATTATTTAGATAATTGCCTCCGTGGTCTAGCGGTTTAAGTCCGTGGATTTAGACTTGGACGTACCGGATTCAATTCCCGGTCGCGACACAAAAAATAATTATTAATGTAAATAAAAATACGTTTAATTAATATTTAATTTATTTGTGGTATTTCTCGAGTTTGGTACGCTGGAGACATCGACGAGCTTGACACTTGTCATGATTGGCCTATAGTAAAGTTGACTAAATGTGAATCTGCTTATTTATAAGTGTGGTTTCTGACCACTCCGAAAGGGAAACGGTCGTGATGATGATACTGATCGATAAACAGAAATAACAATAAAATATAGTAATTCCATTTAAATTAATAGTGACTAGCAATAATAAAGGAAAAATAATAATAAATAAGCGAAGACCAATAGGTTAATAAATAAAGGGAATAAGAGTCAGGACCAAGTATAAAAATTTACATTACAGGTTCTAGAATATATCGTCTAGACCTCCACTGTTGAAGATGGGTCTTCAATCCCAGAGGGGTTGGCGAGGATCTGGTGTCAATTTTTAATGATTCCACAAGTTGGTATTAGTGGAACCGGGACCGACGACATAACCAATTGACATATTCCGAGGCACGGGAACGGTGATGTTGTATATCTATGATAAATGAACATAAGAAAAGTGTATTTCTCGTTAGTACATGCCAGGGTTGTTTGAACCAAACTTAGTAGGATTTTAAGGAAAGCATTCTTACAACCCTGCCACCACTGCTCTAATTTATTAAAATTATAATAATATACTACCATAGTATTAATATATTAGCCAGCGAAGTGAACTTGCACTTTAGTCAGTAATAAGAGTTGACTTGTTACTGCCTACGTTAATCAGTAAGATGCACCAAAATTGATGACGGCTAAAATAGACAAGTATATAAATTTGTAAAACTACTTTGCAGGGGACCCAATGCCAGGCAGTGGTCTTATAACTTGGATGAAAGGGGCCGTGTCCTCTGGTGGTATATTTGCCAGAGTGGCTGAAAAGGCCAAAAGTTCTGTGGATTCCATGATCACCACTCTAGACCCACAAATGAAGGATTACCTTAGTAAGTTACTCTTGTAGAAAAAAAACATTTTTAATATATAGTATAGGTGTTCAAAATGTTCAATCATCATGACAGCTCTAGTACTAAATGTATACATACATACATACATATCTTCACGCCAGGTCCCTTGCGGGGTAGGCAGAGACAATTGAGCGCCATTTGTCACGATCTCGACATACCTCTTTCGCTTCTTCGACATTCATCAACCTCTTCATACATGCCCTTTTGTTTCGATGGCTTTTTATTGCACCGGCAGCTATTGTTTTATTTATTTGATCGTGATAAGTGAGTCTTGGTCTGCCAGGGCCTCTTTCACCCACAACTTTCGCATTATATATCTGGTTCGTCAATCTCTCTTCAGTCATCCTTTCAACATGCCCGAACCATCGGAGCATGCCTTTCCTTATTTTTGTCCCTATGCTTTCTTTCATACCCACCTTTTTGCGTATTTCGTCATTACGTATGCGGTCCGTTAAAGTAACACCGCATATCCGACGCAACGACCTCATTTCCACTGCATTAACTCTACTCTCATGCGTGCTCTGACATATCCACGTCTCACTTCCATACATAAGTGTTGGTACCAGCATGGCATTGTGTATGGCGAGTCGGGCTTTGTCACTGACATTTCGACTGGCGATCAGTGACCCCAGGGCACTGTTAACACTATTTCCCGCGTTCACTCTTCTTTCAACATCCCTATCATACTTCCCATCCGCAGTGAAAACACTGCCCAGATATATAATTTCATTTACTTGTTCTAGAGTTTCATCATCAATCTTTATCGTCACGGTTGTCGTCCTTCTTCTTTCAAACACTAGCACCTTGGTTTTTCTCGCATTCAAACGGAGTCCTTTTTCTGCACATCCCTCTTTCATTTCCGTGACTAGTGATTGCAGTTGTTGTTCGGACGATGCCATTAGAACAGCATCATCTGCATAAAGCAGGCAGTTCATCACTAGATCACTCATCTTTATCCCACAGTCACTCTCTCTCACTCTTTTTAGGCATTTGTCGAGATATAGAGTGAATAATCTGGCCGAAAGCACACAGCCCTGTTTGACGCCCATTTGGGATTCAAAGCAAGGCGACATACCTTCTTCCACCCGCACACAAGCTTTACAGCCCTTGTACAGGGATTGTATAGCCTGTAGCAGTTTGTCCTCCACTCCATACTCCGGCAATATGTCCCAAAGCTTCTTTCTTACAACTCTATCAAAAGCCTTCTCCAAATCCACAAAAGCACAGAAAACCTTCTGGTTTAAGGCCAAAAACTTCTCTGTGATATTGCGGAGCGAGAAGACTTGATCAATACATCCTCTTCCAGGTCTAAAGCCTCCTTGTGCCTCCCATAAAAGATCTTCAGTCTTCTCTTGCAGTCGTTTCGTGAGAATCTTGCCATACATCTTGCTCGCCAAACTGATCAAACTAATCGCTCGGTAGTTGGCACAGTCCAATCTAGATCCTTTACCTTTGTATAAAGGAACGATGACTGATTGCTGCCAGTCCTCCGGTACTCTTCCCTCCTGCCAGCAAAGGTTGCACAGCAGATTACTAAATGTATGATAGTCGTAAACAAAAATTACTGTCTGTGTCGAAAACTTTCATTAGGTAGTCAAATGCCTGCTGACCATAGACAACTGACATTCTTCTTCAACCTCTTTTGTTTTTAAACTAGTAATGGCAATTTCCACTAAGGCATTTGTGCCAACATCACGTTTGTAATAAAATATATATATATTTGTAAGTCAAATTTAAAACAAACAAAACAAAAGGAAAGGGATTCTGGTTAGTAGCTATGATACGTCATAACACGACACTACATTGAGTTATTATTAGTGGGGACAGAACACACAGCAAATTTATTGTGATATAGTGAAGTACATTTCAGCACCAGCGGCCAAAGCCTCCCCCATGGAAACTTTGCCCCCAGCTAAGCTCCAAAATCACTGGGCCATGTCCCTTCTCTCAACCCACATGCATTATGATAAATCTACTTTATCAGTCTGCATGGAAGAGAGAAAGAGCGGAGAGAATAGAGGTGGGAAAGGGGACAAATTTGTATAGGGAGGATAATAAGAGTGGATCTGTCATACAGCAGGCAGGAGAAGACTATATAGTTAACATCTCCCTCGTCAAGTACACATTCGCATATAGATGAATTATAAAATTTTGATTCGGAGTTTAGCTAGGAATGTGGGGGATGTAGTTTGTTAACCAGGACGGACGCGACGGCTTAATGTGCTCTCCGAGGCACGGGAACTTGTATGATACTTAAGAAAAGTGTATTTCTCATTGGTACATGCGGGGGTTCGAACCCACCTCTTTAGGATGTAAAAGTATACCAGAGACTGGCATTATGAAAGCTTGATTTTCCGACCACTGTGGCCAGCTAGTATTTCTTAATTTGTTTTTAGATAATGCAGATGAAGTGTATGTGGTGGTAGCATCAGATAAGGAAATTAAAGTTGGTCCTGTCAGAGATGGATTTCAAGCTGTTTTCGGAAAAGTTAATGTTATGTAAGTATAGTATCATCACAATTCAAAGATTTAATGAAGGTGACTTAAATGCTGTGAATCGACATACTTACCCAAGCAATATCACAAATAAAATAAATTATTGTATCCCAACCAGGAATCAACCCTGGTACATCTGAGTCTAAATGAAATTGATGAGAAAATTCAGCAATACAAATGTGAAATATCACTTTATGAATAACAGAGTTGTAAATATGTGGAACAAAATACCAGTACCATATTGAAGTCCCCAACTGTAAACACTTTTAAAAACAAACTGGACAAGTGGCTAGTGACAATTGACATATACTATGGTGATAACTGACTATTTTATGAACTTTACACCAGTGCTTGATATAGGCATATCAGCAATGCGCTGCGAGCCTATTAATCAATAATAATAATAAATCCACGGACTTAACCGCCAGACTACGGAGCCAGAGACCAACTTCATGCGGTTGACCATGAAGAGAGGAGACAAATTTCTAAGCATTCCATGGATTCACCGTGCGGGTGCCGGGTCCATCGTGTGTGGGTAAGAGATTAGAAGAATGGTGTCTCGGGCTTGCGACCGACAATAGGCTGATTTAAGAAAAGGAGGCCTCCTTTTTTATTTTTTTATTGCGCGATAATACGCTCACCATCCACCATTCTACTTCTCTCCCTACCCAACCAAATACTGTATGATTCCGTTAATGCCGTCTTGGAAGAAACATAATACCATTAAATTGATGTAAATTGTTGTATAATTTTAGTGGTTACGCAGCCCAAAGTGACGCAGTACAACCAGTGGGTTACGCATCAGCTTACGCAGCAGCTAAACAACGGATCGCACACATACGAGCAAATCATGCAGATATTACCAATAATACACCTATCGTAGCTGTCGAAAACTATGTTTATGAAGCTTTTAATGACAAGTAAGGGTTTGGATTACTTAAATCATGACCAAAAATGGATTTACTCTCCTCTGTTTGAATGCGAGAAAAACCAAGGTGTTTGAAATAAGAAGGATGACAACCATGACATAGCTCGACTCGCCATACACAATGCCATGTTGGTACCAAGGAAGAAGACAAATTTCAAAGCATTCCATGGATTCACCGTGCGGGTGCCGGGTCCATCGTGTGTGGGTAAGAGATGAGAAGAATGGTGTCTCGGGTTTGAGACCGACAATAGGCTGGTTTTAAAAAAAAGGAGACCTCCCTTTTTTATTTTATTGTGCGATTATACAATTTATTAACGATTCCACGAGTTGGTGTTGATGGAACCGGGACCGACAACTTAACATGCTCTCCGAGGCAGGGGAACAGTGGTGCTGTAAATGGTGACGTAAGAAAAGTGTATTTCTCATTGGTACATGCCGGAGGGGTTTAAACCGACCTTTGTAGGATTTAAGGAACGCGTTCTTATATAAGCAAAATATTCACACTTTTCAGCAACGATAATTAATATTATTTGTTCCTCCTTAGATGGTACGACTTGAGCCTATTGGTTTTATCTCGTCCGTCACTGGGAATCGAACTGCAGCTCCCCTCTCAGGGCACGCCGGTCCCCCCCGCCGTGTTGCCCGACATACAACCTTTGGACACCACCATTGGAAACATCATGGCTACCAATCTCAAGGTTAGTACAGGCTCACTAAGTGTGGAAAGTTAGCTAGCTAGGATGGGTTTGATAGCTAGCTAGGATAGGTATGATAGCTAGCTAGGATTACACAGGTACTCTTCGTTTGGATTGCAGGATTTTACTAATACTGGAGGATAGTTTACGTCACTCTATGATCTGCGTTAAATATTTGTTTTATAAATTATACCTACTTACAGTTCTCCCAAAGTGATAATGCGCATAGAAATCTTCGTCACTGTTCGGCAACGGTCGTATTCCCCGAGCGTCGGAAGACGATATGTATATAGAGTGGTTAAGTGCATTTTCTTCATGCATAATTTAGTAGAATTATGTGTTTTGTGCTAAAAGAGATAAATATTGATTTATCAGTAACAAAATTTGATTCGATAATTCCATGTAAGTAAATAGCGAGGAAAACCACACGATTGAGAATATGCTACAATCTTTGTTGGATTGATTTACTTCGAAAATTTTATAGTACTGTAGTGACCTCCTTTAAATATAAAATCTCTGCCTGTGTCAGACAGACAAGCAATTGTCAAATAAAAAGTTGGAAATTAAATTCACCTTTGAAAACAAAACCAAGAAGGGTGTGTAATAGCAGCTCTATATAATTTCACACAGAGAGAACACGTGCAGTCACCGCCAAAAAACAAAAACAAAAAAACACTGCCCGAATTGTTTTCGATTGTGTACACATGATATTGACTTCTATTTCTTTCGAACAAGGTGCAAAATGCAAGTGCAATGTTTAGGCTCTTACGATTCAATGATTCGTGTGTTTCCGGGAATACGACAATTAACGAAGATCTGTATGTGCATTATTAATTTGGGAATACTGTACTTGTTATTATACCTAGACCGCCTCCGTGGTCTAGTGGTAACAAACGTTGCCGTGAACTCGGGAGGTCGTGGGTTCGATTCCCACCGGGGGCAAGTTGTACATTGTATAATTTGTCTCGGTCTGGGTGTTTATATGTATAATATGTATATATTTACAAAAAAAAAAAGTATAATATGTAGTTTATCAACCATCTAGTTTCCGTAACATAAGCCTTGTAGTTTACCACGGATACTAAATGGCGCTGTGTGACCTGTCTGGAAATATTTATTTTATTTATTTACTTATAAAATCTAAACTTGAACTTTTTGACTTCGAATAAAGTTAGTTTATTTTATTATTTATAGGATTAGTATGATAGCTAGCTAGGATAGGTATGATAGGTAGCTAGGATAGGAATCATAGCTAGCTAGGATAGGGATGATAGCTAGCTAAGGTAGTTAGCTAGGATAGGTAAGATAGTTAGCTAGAATAGGTATGAAAGCTAGGATAGGTAAGATAGTTAGCTAGAATAGGTATGATAGCTAGGATAGGTAAGATAGTTAGCTAGGATAGGTATGATGACTAGCTTGGATAGGAAAGATAGCTAGGTATGATAGCTAGGCAAGATAGTTAGGTAGGATATGTAAGATAGTTAGCTAGGATAGGTATGATGACTAGCTTGGATAGGAAAGATAGCTAGGTATGATAGCTAGGCAAGATAGGTAGGATATGTAAGATACCTAGGATAGGTATGAAAGCTAGGATAGGTAAGGTAGTTAGCTAGAATAGGTACGATAGCTAGGATAGGTAAGATAGTTAGCTAGGATAGGTATGATGACTAGCTTGGATAGGAAAGATAGTTAGGTAGGATATGTAAGATAGTTAGCTAGGATAGGTATGATGACTAGCTTGGATAGGTAAGACAGCTAAAATTCCAGCCAGAAATGGACAAAAGTTTTATATGAAAAGTATTTCATTCATATATTTTAATAATTCTGATAATCTGATTTGCCTATAGGTCCATCACACACAATGGCAAGAAGCTTTGACGGGGGTGTCCAGGAGAGAAATCATTTGCTTAGCGGCGAAGTCTATCGCCGGCAGTTATAAGAAATTGTTGGAAATATCTTCTGCAGTGAGCTAGGTGAGGTTTTTTATTATTTAATCCTTAACAGAGCACAAACTTTATTCATTTGATATTTAAAAAAATAACTCCCAACTCCCGCTTTCCAGTTCCAGGAGCCACTTGTCCAGATCACTACATACTTCTTTCGCTTCTTCAACATTCATCCACCTCTTCATACTTCAGCTATTGTTTTATTTATGCCAATCTAAAATGGGCTGAACATATAGATGGGATTGTAAAGCGAGCCAACTAAGTTTTTTATACAATTAAGAGATCCTTCCAGCACCCCAACACGTTTATAAAATTATATAAAACATACTTCAGACCATTATTGGAATATGGCTTTCAAGTATGGAAAGAAAGATATAGAAATTCTTGAAAGAGTACAGAGGCGGGCAACTAAATTCCCACATTGCTTGAGGAAGAAGTCATATGAACAGAGGCTTAAATATTTGATGCCTACAAGTCTCAGGGATCGCAGAATGAGGGGAGATATAATTGAGACATTTAAAATTCTAACAGGAAGGTTTAACACAATTATATTTCCCCATCATGACCGCAGAATGAAGCTAATGAGAAAATCCAGCAATGCAAATATAGGATATCACTTCATGATTAACAGAGTTGTAAATATGTGGAACAAAATACCGGAAGACATATTAAAGTCCTCAACTGTAAACAATTTTAAAACAAACTGGACAAGTGGCTAGTGACAATCGAAATAGACTATGGTGATAACTGACAATTTAATAAACTTTACACCAGTGCATGATATAGGCATATATAGGCTGCGAGCCTATTAATCTCAATAACAATAATTTATCTGATCACAAATTTCGCAGTATATACCCTTTCTTAACATTCCAGAACCATCGAAGCATGCCTTACCTTATTCTTGTCCCTATGCTTTCTTTCATACCTCTATGCGTAGTTTATCATTACGTACGCGGCCAGCGTAGCTAGTGTAGGTCAGATTCTCCAGATATATGTTCTGGAAGGCCCATCTCCAACCATGATGAAGAAATTTACACGAAATTTATCTATTTTACGTTTTAAAAAAACTCCTAAACTCCTAGTGTTAGACACTGATGTCAGTCATGAGTGTCCGATTCCAGTTGCTAACATTTATGGACCTCGTGCAGTATTAAAAATAAAACATTAATACACATGTTTTTTTTCTCTTTTCAGAATTCCTGCTGGCTACTACAGTAGAATTAAAACACAGAATTTATTTGTACATATAACTATATTTATACATACCTAATTAATATTATAATAATAAAACAAATAAATAATTATATCGTCGGTTAAATGGAAAAAAATAATTATACAATAAAAAGTAAAAAGAAGAAAACAACTACACAATTATACAATAAAAAGTGAAAAGAAGAAAACAACTACACAATTATACAATAAAAAGTGAAAAGAAGAAAACAACTACACAATTATACAATAAAAAGTGAAAAGAAGAAAACAACTACACAATTATACAATAAAAACTAAAAAGAAGAAAACAACTACACAATTATACAATAAAAACTAAAAAGAAGAAAACAACTACACAATTATACAATAAAAACTAAAAAGAAGAAAACAACTACACACTTATACAATAAAAAGTGAAAAGAAGAAAACAACTACACAATTATACAATAAAAAGTGAAAAGAAGAAAACAACTACACAATTATACAATAAAAAGTGAAAAGAAGAAAACAACTACACAATTATACAATAAAAACTAAAAAGAAGAAAACAACTACACAATTATACAATAAAAACTAAAAAGAAGAAAACAACTACACAATTATACAATAAAAACTAAAAAGAAGAAAACAACTACACACTTATACAATAAAAACCCAAAAAGATGAAAACACCTACACAATTATACAATAAAAACCCAAAAAGAAGAAAACAACTACACAATTATACAATAAAAACCCAAAAAGAAGAAAACAACTACACAATTATACAATAAAAACCCAAAAAGAAGAAAACAACTACACAATTATACAATAAAAACTTTTAAAGAAAAAAAACCACTACACAATTATACAAAAAAGTTAAAAAGAAGAAAACAACTACACAATTATACAATAAAAATTTTAAAAGAAGAAAACAACTATACAATTATACAAAAAAGTTAAAAAGAAGAAAACAACTACACAATTATACAATAAAAACTTTAAAAAAAGAAAACAACTACACAATTATACAATAAAATCTTTAAAAGAAGAAAACAACTACACAATTATACAATAAAAACTTTAAAAGAAGAAAACAACTACACAATTATACAATAAAAACTTTTAAAGAAAAAAAAACCACTACACAATTATACAAAAAAGTTAAAAAGAAGAAAACAACTACACAATTATACAAAAAAGTTAAAAAGAAGAAAACAACTACACAATTATACAATAAAAACTTTAAAAGAAGAAAACAACTACACAATTATACAATAAAAACTTTAAAAGAAGAAAACAACTACACAATTATACAATAAAAACTAAAAAGAAGAAAACAACTACACAATTATACAATAAAAACTAAAAAGAAGAAACAAATACACAATTTTAAAAAATTACATTTATTGATTTTTCCCTTTTAACCGACTTTATTAGTATTAAAACATTTTAAAGTTTTTTATTTCTTAATCTTCAATTTCTTATACGGAGGTAATTCAAATTCAAATTCAAATTAATTTATTCATCAAAATGGTTAGTAAGTACCAAGTAAACAATTAATTTCTTTCAGCACGGACATAGACTACAAAAAATTACAAAATTCTTTATGTGTATTTGTGTGCCTATTTTAAATAAAACACCAGACTGGTTGAGAGATTTAGGAAATAAGCAATTCAAACAACAAATAAAACTAATGCTGACGCGTAAAGCTTATTATACTGTTAACGAGGCATTAGAAGACGATGACATATTTATGGTATGAATTATTATTGACATGTAAAAAGAAAATAAAATAAAAACATTTTGTAATATATCATTTTTTTTTACAGTAATATATATTTGCTTAATTTTACGTGACATAATATATATTTTATATTTTTACATACCTATTTATTTTAATTTATTACTTTTTTTTTTTTATAATTAAATTTAACTTTGTACTCTTGTTATGACGACGCCACTTTACAGCAGATTTTTCAATACCTAGGTAGTAGAATTTTTGATTATTTGTTTTTAATAATAATTTTAGTTTTAAATTTTGACTTAATTTTAACGGGTCTTTACACTTACTTTAGGTAAATCGCACCTTAGAGACATATTTCTCCCGACGTTTCAGCCAAGTTGCATTGGCCGTGGTCACGGGTCGACTGGAGCTATGCGGTGTAGTCTCGTACATACTGGGCGGTAGATGTAAACCTACCCACTTATCACTTTAAAACTTTTTAGAAATCACGACACACGACACTTACAATATCCTTGGCGACACAGGGCGATTTTTCCCGGCGTCGAAACCTATTGATTACTGGATTCCACGATGAAGATAGCTTATAACCCCCCTCTCGATTGAAATTTTTGTGTTTCTTTATTTCTATCGCTTCACGTACTATTCTAGGGTAATAGTGACGATCGGTGGAAAGTATCTTTGGGTCATGCAGCTCAATCCAATGGTTTGTGCCACTATCCATTAGGTGTTCTGCTATTGCGGACTTGTTTAATTGGCAGTTTTTTACAGCTGCTATATGTTTCTTGACCCTCTCGGCTATTGTGCGCTTAGTTTACTTAGTTATAAAGAGGAATAGTTATAAAGAATTTGTTTGAGTTGCGACACATCTTCCTATCAAACATACCAGTGTTTAAAGACAAAAGTTTTCAACCAGTGTGTTCTTCCAGTAATGTCGTATGGAGCAGAGACGTGGACGCTGACGGTGGGTCTGATACATAAATTCAAGGTCGCTCAGCGAGCTATGGAGAGAGCTATGCTCGGGATTTCTCTGAAGGATAAAGTCAGAAACGTTGACATCCGTCAAAGAACCAAAGTTACCGACATAGCTTTTAAAATTAGCAAGCTGAAGTGGCAATGGGCTGGACACGTCTGTCGCAGAAGCGATGAACGATGGAGTAAACGGGTCCTGCAGTGGAGACCACGTACTGGAAGACGCAGTGTGGGACGACCCCCCGCCAGATGGACAGATGACCTGAGAAAGGTCGCTGGTGGGGGATGGATGAGGGTGGCAGAAGATCGTGTAAAATGGCGAGCCTTGGGGGAGGCCTATATCCAGCAGTGGAGAGATACAGGCTGATGATGATGACATTCATTCCAAAATTCCTACCACCAAGCCTGGTAGAATCGTCTATGGATCGCGAGTAGTTTCGTGATCTACCACTAGAGGCGCCCAAGTTGGCGCCAGTACAAAATCTACGCTCGGCCCGTGCGGTTCGAAAATCACCGCGATTTTAGTGTGAAAGCTCCCAAGCCGGGTTGGGCTCTAAATCGTGCCTAAAACAGTTCCGAGAAAGTGAAGTGTGAGACGAAAGCGTGCCCGCAGTGAAAACCTGGCCTTTTTCCCGTGGTATGTCCTTTTTTCTTGTCCACTTGTTGGTTCTAGCAGATCCTTGCCATTTGCTTTAGTGACTCATTTTTTAGACAAAGTAGCAGAGTAGACCGCCTGACCGATGGCTGGACCCGTGTTACCCAGTACGGACCAATACTATAGGCCAATCATAACAAGTGGCAAGCTCGTCGATGTCTCCAGCGTACCAAACTCGAGAAATATCACATATAAATTAAATATTAATTAATATTTTCGTGTCCCGACCAGGAGTCGAACCCATTACCTCCAAATCTAAATCCACGGACTTACCGCTAGACCAAATTCCCTCGTTATTGTGACGGTTGAGTTGTTGCACAATGTGCTTCACTCAATTCATGCGGTACCCAATACTCAGGCTTTTTCACTTTTTCAATTTGTTTCAAGTGAATGAAAATGCACGGTGGAGGCTCGGTTGTAAGATCACGTGCCTTAAATCCTACAAAGGTCGGTTCGAACTCCCCCGGCATGTACCAATGAGAAATACACTTTTACAACGCCACCGTTCCCGTGCCTCGGAGAGCACGTTAAGCCGTCGGTCCCGGTTACACTAATGCCAACTTGTGGAATCGTTCATATCCTTGCCAAGCCGTCTGGCCAGCGTGGCGAGTGTAGGCCAAATTCTCCAGTTCTGGAAGGCCCATCTCCAGCAGTGGAGGTCTAGGACGCTGTGTTGTAGGGGCTGTAATGAAAAAAATATATATGAAAATTGTTTTGTCACTTACATCGAAGCCTGTCAATAACTCTGACGTGGTTTGTGATGTATCTGCTTCCACGATCACCTTTAACTCTTCATTGCCAACTAAGTCTCCGGTCTTCCACGAAGTTTGTTTTGTAGGTCAAAATTACCAGAACGAAAACTTACCGTATTATCTTTTAGCTTCCCTATACACATCATTAATCCTTCCAGCTGTTTCCGCAGCGTTGGTGCCTGTTGGTCTAATGGCTAATCTAATGGCGTGATAACAAAATGAATCACTCAATTCAAAACACAAATCTGAATTTGAAATAAATTTAAATTTAGAATTCCTAGCCAACGTCAGATATTTGAGATCAAAGTGAGGTCTGAAAATGAATCGTCTCAAATCGTTTACGTCTGTCAGAAATCTTGGGCATTTCGTCTAGCTTTTGACATTTCTAAAAGGCGTAATCGATCTTAGACGATTCGTTTTCGGACGATTGTGCACTCCGCGTCACCCCGTAGTTCGACTAAACGTCAATTTCATACGTAAGGAGCTAATATTATCTATCTAAGGTATTTATGATACTATTCTTAAATTGGGCGATAGGTAAATAAAATGTTGATAAAATGATTTTATCAAAGAATTTTATAAATGGTGTTTAAAATCTTTAGGGAATTTTCTTTTATAAAATGTTCATAAGATCGTGTTTAACGCTTTTGCAACCCTCTCGCTTGCACAATACATATTGTCACATGTTGACGAGGTTGTCATTAGTCATGATTGGCCTAAAGTAAAGTTGACTAAATGTGATTTTTTTTTTATTTTTTATTTTATCCATTTTGGAAAACCAACAGTTGATAATATTATAGTAAATATTATACAGTAAATTCACTAAGAACTATTAAAGGTTTTCACATATAAATTTAAAGTTAAGTAATAAAAAGCAAGAGAACCATAAGTAAGTTGATAATGAAAAAACAAATCACTCATTAGGGATTGCTGCCGATGATCGATTCAACGTAATGAAGCGTTATTAGACGTCTAATATATGTTGCTTTGGAGTTAAACATGTCTATGTCCAAATCTTCCGCAAGAATATTATAGTTGTTACATGTTCTTAATAAATAACTGTTCTATCTATACCTGGTACTAGCATATGGTACGAACAAGAGTGGGGGACATCGAAGATTAAACTTAGGTATTCGTAAACCCAAACAAGCCAGCAACTGAGGACTATCGACTGTACCATTTGCTACATTTATTAAATATGCAACATCAGTGATATTGCGTCGAACTTCCAATGGAAGAAGATGTAAGTTGTGACACATAGTATCGTATGGGCGATTAGGTAGCTTAAATTTATATCTGAGATGATGAATGAATCTTTTTTGGATATTCTCAAGTCTCAATATATAGACCTGATAACAGGGATTCCATATTTGTGAACAATATTCCAGATGACTACGGGCATAAGCGCAGTACAAAACTTTTAACGTCTTCATACACTTAAAGGGCTTACATGACCTCATTATAAATCCGAGGGCCCTACTAGCTTTTGCAACAATATTATCGATGTGTAGGTCAAAAAGAAGTTTATTATCATGTATTACACCAAGATCTTTTATTTGGCTGACTCTTGACAGTTGCGTATTTTTCAGAGTGTAATTACCTTCAATGATATTAGACTTACGGGTAAATGACATTAGATAACATTTGGTGACATTAAGTTCCAATTTGTTACGAACACAGTACTCCTCTAGTCTAGCTAGGTCCTCCTGGAGAAGACTCACCTCGGACACATTCTCAATCGTTCTATAAACCTTCATGTCGTCTGCAAACAAGGTGTAATTGCTATGTTTGAAACAGTATCTGACATCAGAAATGAAGATTACAAACAGTAGAGGTCCGAGAATAGATCCCTGGGGAACTCCCGAAGGGATACTCATCCAGGAGGAAGTAAAACCATTTAGGACAACAGCCTGAGATCTATTTGCAACATAAGAAGAAAACCATCGATACAGGTCTCCATGTATACCAGCTGCGTATAACTTCATAAGAAGGATTTTATGATCGATACGGTCAAAAGCTTTGCTGTAGTCTGTATAGACTACATCAACCTGGCGTCTTTGGGACATGTTACTTGAGATATACTCGTTAAATAAGATGAGGTTGGAGGCTGTAGATCTACCCTTTAAGAACCCGTGCTGGTTAGTGTCGAAATTAGGTTTAAGAGCAGCAATCAGTTGCAAGAATACAATTCTCTCCAGGACCTTAGCAATCAAACATAACTTTGAAATTGGCCTAAAGTTAGACACGTCGCCTTAAGGACCCTTCTTATGTACTGGAGTAATAAAAGCTGATTTCCAAACTCTGGGCATTGCACCTTCATCAAAACACCTCCGAAATAATATAGTTATAGGAATTGACAGTTGAAAAGCACATTCAACAAGAAATATTGCGGGGATGGTATCAGGGCCGGCCGACTTATTTTTGTCCATTTTTCTCAGCAGCACACAGACAGACTCGGGATCAACTTCAATGCATCCTATATCCAATACTCCTGACTTATCAGCCGTATATATAAGGGAATCAGATAAAGGTTCATTATTGTCAACTGTGACCGGTGAATCCGCTTATTTATGAACGTGGTTTCTGGCCATCCCGGAAGGAAAACGGTCGTAATGATACTTTTTACTTTTAAATAAATAAAATAAAATTATATAAAGATCGCCTCCGTGGTCTAGTGGTAACAAACGTTGCCGTGAACTCGGAAGGTCGTGGGTTCGATTCCCACCGGGGGCAAGTTGTACATTGTATAATTTGTCTCGGTCTGGGTGTTTATATGTATAATATGTATATATTTACAAATAATAAAAAAAAGTATAATATGTAGTTTATCAACCATCTAGTTTCCGTAACACAAGCCTCGTAGCTTACCACGGAAACTAGATGGCGCTGTGTGACTTGTCTGAAAAAAAAAAAAAACTCGAATATGGTACGCTGGAGACATCGACGAGCTTGCCACTTGTCATGATTGGCCTAAAGTAAAGTTGACTAAATGTGAATCCGCTTATTTATAAACGTGGTTTCTGACCATCCTGGAGGGAAAACGGTCGTAATGATACTTTTAAATAAACAAAATTTAATTTATTTGTAATATTTCTCGAGTTTGGTACGCTGGAGACATCGACGAGCTTGCCGCTTGTCATGATTGGCCTATAGTAAAGTTGGCTAAATGTGAATCCGCTTCTTTATTGGCGTGCTTTCTGATCACCCCGGAAAGGAAACGGTCGTGATGTTACTCTACTTTATTATACTTTAATTATGTAAAGATATGTAATTCATGTTATTGTTTACAATTCAATAACGTATTTATTGTTTTATAATGAATTCTAAAATAAGTTATCAGCCGTAAATTTACAATCTTTGTACAATAAAATAATTTGGTATATAAGGCTTGGACGTGAAGACAATGTATAGTTTGTTAATTTATCAGGTAAGTCACCATAGTCACTATATTACTTATTACTAGGTACTGTAACCTGCCTTTGCAGTCACAGGATTATCCAACGCCTGCGGTTGGATGTAGTTGCTTTTATTTGTTACGGAGAGGATTCTACGGAATTCCTTTTTATTAAAAAATGCATAAAGTAAAATACTGTCACTATCGACCTCCCTACAGTCTTTCGCGCCATTTTGCGCGGAGATGTCAAGTGCAAGTTATTGTTTTGTAAATTAATTTACTGTGGATATTATTGGTCAAAAGTGGTGTTATTTTGTTTAATAATGTGCTACAATGTGAATAATTATGAAAAACCATAAATTGGACTTTAAATATGGGGCATAAGTTGAAGTTAATTTTTTGCGGTTTTCCCGCGCTGTGGACTCCCATATTTTACCCGACGTGTTTGGGCTATAATGCCGCGAGTGACTCCAAAAAAGCATCAAATTCTGCAGCATCTGGAATTTGATGATGCCCAACTCGGTTATGAACTCTGTTATGAACATATATTATGCAAATAAATTACGTGTTTAGGACTGATGTATTCTGTACAATGTACTTTAAAGACAATTAAAAAAAAAAAAATCGACCTCCCTTTTTTTACAAAATTCTCTCTTTTTTTACAAAACACTAACTTCTAAGTTCTTCGCGCCATTTTGTGACTTCCAAGAAATACCATCTGGAATTTGATGATAACCTCATTAACTCAAAAAAGAGAAATATAAAAAAACGTGCACTTGACATGATTGTTTCACTATTTATTTATGCAATGGAATCTAGTCCTTAAGCCGTTTTAGCAAATGTTTAAAAAGAAAACACTAAATGGGAAGGCAAAGGATCTGCAGACCTTAAGTCTAATTTTCGTTCATTAACTTGTACCTACATTTTAATAATAATGCTATTGCTATTTCCTTGCAGCAAACATGAAATTCCTCGTAGCTTTCTTGGCCCTAACGGCGGTGGCCCTAGGCTTGCCCACTAAAACTATGTGGACCCTTCACGACCTATCAGCAGCCCTGCAGGACCCCAACACGGACCCTGCGGCCGTTCCTTACCTCGAGGCAGCTCTTAATACCATGATGGAATCTATCATGGCTGGAGAAAATATTGTAAGATTTTTTTTCATTTCACATATGTTAAACTATTAAAAGGGTTTACCGCTTTTGCCTCCCTCTCACTCGCACATTACAACATTGTTAAAGATTATTCAAGTCAATTATTTTTACTTTCATATATGTACCTAATTTTAGACAGAAATAATAGCAAAAATATGTAAAACTCTTTTACTAAAATAAATCTATGTGAAGAAGTATCATCACGACCGTTTTCCTTCCGGAGTGCTCAGAAACCACTTTTATGAATAAGCGGATTCACATTTAGCCAACTTTACTATAGGCCATGACAAGTGGCAAGTTCGTCGATGCCTCCAGCGTACCAAACTCGAGAAATGTCACAAATAAATTAAATATTAATTAAATTGATTTATTTAAATTATTAAATATTATTGTATCCCGACCAGGAATCGAACCGAGTCTAAATCTACTGACTTAACCGCTAGACCACGGAGGCAGTTCACAAATCTATGGTATATCACTAAAATATCCTTCATTTTATTTCTTAGAAAATTAATAGACGATATTTTTCAATTGTACACTCAGACTTGAATAATAATCTTTTAATATGTTGTATTGTGCAAGCGAGAGGTATGCAAAAGCATTAAGCCATCTTAAATCAAGCTGCTAATTTGCTTTCTTTAAAATAGTTTAGCTACGTCACACCTGGTGGCGCTTACTAAAATCCATACCTATTTCATGTTCTCGATAAAATTTCGATTTGATAACGAAGTATTTACGTGCTAGATGGATTTTTTGTACATTACGCGCTGTTTTAACGAAGCATGTAATTATTAATTTGGAATTATCGCCTCGCCTTTATTTATTTGATCGTAATATGTGAGTCTCGGTCTGCCAGGGCCTCTTTCACCCACAACTTTCGCATTATATATCTGGTTCGTCAATCTTTCTTCGCTCATCCTCTCAAGATGCCCGAACCATCGTAGCATGCCTTTCCTTATTTTTGTCCCTATGCTTTCTTTTATACCAACTCTTTTCCGTATTTTGTGTATTGTCAATGAGTAAACCATTTGCAAGAAGAATTTTAAGGAGGCCTTCGCGCTGTTTTGCACGGACATTGACATGTGCAAGTTTTGTTTTGCAATTTACTTAACTGTGGATATTGTTAGTCAAAAGTGGTGTTGTTTTGTTTAATAAAGTGCTACAATGTTAAATTGAAAAAATATTAAATCGTATCATTGTTGTCTTTGTTTCCAGGAAGCTATCAGCGTCACTATTCCATCCCCTGTCATCATTGTCCCCACTCCAACTGTTCCATCTGTCCCCACTCCCCCAGCTGTAGCCAATCCCTCTTCTCCAACTACATCTCCTCTGGTGCAGATCATCGTCAACGTCAACAAGCCACAGGAAGTAAGTATTATCTATTATTAACCAGGTGTTTAACGGTATAGACTAGATTTTAAACGCGGAGACAGACATTACAACACACAATAATTTATTTGTGATATTTCTCGAGTTTGGTACGCTAGAGATATTGACGACTTTGCCACTTGTCATGATGGGACTATAGTAAAGCTGGTTAAATGTGAATTCGCTTCTATTAAAGCGTGTCTGATCATCAGGGATACGGTCGTGATAATACTTTACTTTGACCTGGTGTTGTAGAATGTAGTGGATAACGAAAAACCTTCAGGTGGCCATAGTGTCACATATCATATTTAGTTTTCGACGCCATATTTACATGGGTTGCAATGGACATCTCTGCCAGATTTCATAAAAGAACGATTATGTAATAGAGGCGTAGCTGCAGGGCCAACAGTGAAAGAGAGACGGTTTATAGGGTGTTAGTCCGTAGACGCCTTGGGGTCTCCTTAGGAGGCCTCACGGTGATTCGGACATGCGACCTCCCGCGGTGGCCCTTCAGGCTGGGGTCGTATCGTCAGGCGATTTTGCGATTCCAGTCTTTAAAAAAAAGTAAAATCAGTCACGTCATTCTCTGTGAAACCTGCGTTCTTGTCTTTCGTTATTCGACGTCATCAAAAACATAAAGCGCTTGTCAATCAAAATAAAGTTGAAAAACAAAATCGCTTACAGTGACAAGTCAAACAGAGGGAAGATGTACCCTCGTTCCGAGACACGATAATAGTAACCTAAGCACGCTTAAAGGTGTTCCGAGACGTGTATAAACTGATTTGCCAAAGCTATGTGACGTCACAAATGACATTATTCCTCGCGCTTAGACTGCTCACGATATCGCTCTGAGCGCTGTCAGTTTTTTGTCATTATCATTACTATTTTGCGATTCACCGTCTATAAAAAATAAAAAAAAAGTTAGGTATATCGCCGCAGGGTCACATGTTGTGGTTAGATGATAACGTCATAAAGCCTTTGTCCGTCTCAGGGGAACATATATCTGCAAATTTTCATTAAAATTAGTCGAGTAATAACGACGTGAAACGTGAAAGACGGAGCTTTTTTTCACATTTATTATATACTTTGACCGCCTCCGTGGTCTAGTGGTAACAAACTTTGCCGTTTCACGAACTCGGGAGGTCGTGGGTTCGATTCCCACCGGGGGCAAGTTGTACATTGTATAATTTGTCTTGGACTGGGTGTTTATATGTATCATCATCATCAGCCTGTATCTCTCCACTGCTGGATATAGGCCTCCCCCAAGGCTTGCCATTTTACACGATCTTCTGCCACCCTCATCCATCCCCCACCAGCGACCTTTCTCAGGTCATCTGTCCATCTGGCGGGGGGTCGTCCCACACTGCGTCTTCCAGTACGTGGTCTCCACTGCAGGACCCGTTTACTCCATCGTTCATCGCTTCTGCGACAGACGTGTCCAGCCCATTGCCACTTCAGCTTGCTAATTTTGAAAGCTATGTCGGTAACTTTGGTTCTTTGACGGATGTCAACGTTTCTGACTTTATCCTTCAGAGAAATCCCGAGCATAGCTCTCTCCATAGCTCGCTGAGCGACCTTGAATTTATGTATCAGACCCACCGTCAGCGTCCACGTCTCTGCTCCATACGACATTACTGGAAGAACACACTGGTTGAAAACTTTTGTCTTTAAACACTGTGGTATGTTTGATAGGAAGATGTGTCGTAACTTCCCGAATGCTGCCCATCCTAGCTGAATGCGTCTGACGGCTTTATATGTATAATATGTATATATTTAAAAAAAAAAGTATAATATGTAGTTTATCAACCATCTAGTTTCCGTAACACAAGCCTTACCACGGAAACTAGATGGCGCTGTGTGACCTGTCTGGAAATATTTATTTTATTATTTAAGTATGGAATTTTGTTACTGTAATTATGCAGTTTGACGAGCTTGTTGGCCTCATTTTTCTGGAGAATTTGGCCTACACATGCGATACGCTGGCCAGACGGATTGGCGAGGGTCTAATTGTGGTTGTCAATTTTAATGACAATTTATTAACTAGTTTAATAATGGACACTTAACGTGTTCTCCAAGGCACGAGAATGGTGGTGTTGTGTCAAATGTACATAACAAAATTGTATTAACATTTTTTTTACAATAATTAAATTTGATTCTAGGCCAACCCTGCCCCAACCCCCGAGCAACCAATCTACAACCCACAACCAGTGACTCCAGAAATCCCAGACAACGTGATTGTCGTTGACCAACTTCCAGAACCAGTCCATGTAGTGGAACAACCAGAAAACCCAATCGACGTCATTGCAATTAGCCCACCAGATGTACCAGAAAACCCAATCGATGTCATTGCTATAAGCCCAGACGACTTCAACCCAGCTGACTTTATGCACCCAGTTCCAGTTATCCCAGCTCTTTAAATTAATATTTAAAAAGTTTTAGATATTTGAATTTTCTGCAACTAAATATATTTTTAATAATTTACGATTTGTGTTTATTTTTTTCTTTCACACTTCTCCCGATTGATGATGAATGAGGTAATGGGGTGTATCACTAACTTTTTATCACGATAGATGGCGCATGATAGATGGTACCTAATATAACTGTCAGTTGCATAGAAAACTTGTATTTTTATTACGAAATTTATTATTTTCTGGATATTATGCCGAAGTGAGCAGCTTTTAAGTGTACAAATCGAGATTTCTAAGGGAAATCAAAGATTGGTGATCTCAAAATTGCCGTTCTATTAATAAAACCTTTTTTCTTTTTAAAGACGGTGTGCGCTTTCTTAATTCGTCTTTTAAGATAGGTAACGTTAATTTAAAATACATTTTTCTGTTATAAAAATATAAAACTACAAAAAAAAATAAAAAATGATGCGACATAGGTGTAAAACAAGTTGCCGCTAGTGACATCTACAAAAAGCTTTGCCTGATACACCCCATAGGGAAGGCATACAGCCAAGTCCGACGAAATATATCTTTCTTTCTTATGAGGAATTCCGCAACATGCTTTTCTTGGAGTGACTTGCGGCATTACATTATTCACAGCACGGAAAAACCTCAAAATATAAACTGTAACTTGTGCCCCATATGTTAAGTCCAATTTATCGATTTCGATAATTAATCACATAGCACATTCATTGCATCGTATTAAACAAAACCACAACACTTGTGACTAACAATATCCACAGTAAATCAATTTACTAAAAAAAAACTTGCACTTGACATATCCGTGCAAAATGGCGCGAAGGACACTTATTTTTTTCTTGTTCCCGATGCCTAATAAATGAGATTATATGGAATCGTTCCCTCGCTTTTGCACGGACATGTGAGGTGCAAGTTTTTTTGTCTTGTAAGTACTTTTACTGTGGATATTGTTAATCAAAAGTGGCGCTATTTTCTTTAATAATGTTTTGGGCGATATTGCTGCGAATAACTCCAAGCAACAAATTTTATACCAATGGGGTGTATCAGGCAAAGCTTTTAGTAGATGTCGCTAGCGGCACTGGTACCTTGTTTCCACCTATGATTGATCATTTTTTAAATTTATTTGTAGTTTTACATTTTTATAACAGAAAAATGTATTATAACTACCTTAAAAGACGAATTAAGTAAGCGAACACCGTCTTTGAAATAAAAAAAGGTTGAATTAATAGAACGGCAATTTTTAGATCACCATATTTTTGCTTTCGCTTGGAAATCTCGATTTGTACACTTAAAAGTTGCTCACTTCTGCATAATATCCAGAAAATAATACATTTCGTAATAAAAATACAAGTTTTCTATGCAACTGACAGTTATATTAGGTACCATCTATCATGCGCCATCTATCGTGATAAAAAGTTAGTGACACACCCCATAGGAATTTGATGATTCCCCCCTAACTTAGTTATTAAAATTAGATTAATAAAACAGTTATGAATAAATATCGTGTTTAGGACTGATGTATTCTGTACAATGTCCTTTATATAACTTTAAAAAAAAAAGTGTTGATAGGTAAGGCAGAGGGTCTAGCCCATACAGCCATGCCTGCCGAAATATATTAGTTCTTTTTTTAAGAGTTAATAAGGTTATCAAATTCTAGATAAGTAAAGTATCATCCCACCGTATTCCTCTCGGGGTGGTCAGAAACCACGGTTTTTTAAAGAAGTGGATTCGCTTTTAGCCAACTTTACTTTATCATGAAAAGTGACAAGTTCGGCGATGTCTCTAGCGTACCAAGCTCAAGCTCGAAAAATAACACAAATTAATTATTGTGTCCCGACCGGGAATCGAGCCCGGTACTTCCACGTCTAGATCCACGGAGTTAACCGCTAGACCACGGAAGCAGTCTTCTAATAATATAGAATTGGGAAATTCCTTAGAATAATGACGGAAACAAATAAATTGATTTTTATTTGATTTTTACTGAGCACAACAAATGACGTAACATCGCGTAATCGCGATGGTAAACTCGGTACCTGAGGTCCAACACTGACGTCCCTACCATTCCATACCTATCAAGATGCTTCTTCATGCGACAGATGTAACATGTGCGCATAGCGATATTGGCTATGGGAGGAGGGGTGCGTGTTTTGGCCTGTGCGTGTGGTTCGGTTGAGTAATAGACAAGAAGAGATAAGGTTGAGCTCTTCTGAACACTCACCGTAGTATAGCTAGTAAAACAGCTAGGCAGGTCACCTCTTCTCGAAGCTGCAGCGTTTTTTAGAAACAGTAGTATCGTCCACTATCCGAATCGCCCGTCTCTCCAGGATATTGAGGGCATCAATAAGGTACTTGGCGAAATCATCTGAGAGGTAAGAACAGTATACCACGCGTGCTTTTTTATTTTAAAGACGCAAAGTCGCAAAATCGCCTGACGATACGACCCCAGCCTGAAGGGACCACCGCGGGATGTCGCATACGTAATAAGGAAACCTCAAGGCGCCCACAGACTTTGTTGGCCCTGCATGCAAAGTCTACTCGATGGCAGCAGACCCAACCTAAGGGATAGAGGTTTGCGGTGGAGCCATCGAGTGGGGGACGAAGACAGAGGCAGCTGGATCGGCGGAAGAAGGTTATTCCACGCATGACCTCATCTGTGCTTGCTTTATATAGCATAATGCGCATCTAAGACATGTGCCCTGCAAAGGAACTCCGTGGATATGTAAATAATGACGTAATAGTTTTTAAATCGTTTGAAGTAAAGATAAAAAATCAGGCGACCATAACATAATAAATAAAATTAAGTGGTAGTCTTTAAAATCGTTATCTAATCAAATCTTCCTAATAAAGTTTATATGACTATTTGGTTGCCATAATAGACAAAAAAATAGGTACGAAGCGAGATTGATATAGTGCGCTTTCGATCAAAAATACATCTAGATGATGTATCGTGTTTGACTTGAGAAAAAGTTTTCCCAAAGCGTGGACGCTTTAAGCCAATCCTAACACAGTCGTTCGACTTGCATAAAGCAATGCTTAGCGAAGTAAATCGTTTACAGCGTTTTAACGTTAGTCGAAGAATATTTCGTCTTTCTTCTCTTTGTAATTTACAAGATTATTAAATAATATAACCTAACATAAGCTATTTGTACAATTAAAAAACAAAAGAAATCACGGCGATGGTAATAGAAAAACCCAAAAAAATATACAAAAATAAGACAAAGCACGACGATGGTAATATAAAATAGATAAATAAAAAGAAAATAGAAAGAAATACTGCAAAATTTGACAATACTTTTCCATGGACAACTTGCTTTATTTGCCCTACCCGAAAATAATCATTAAATATAAAATAAGCATTCGAAGTAAAATCAGTTTACGCGGCGAACGAGTGCCTTCACTCCGTAGCCACGACTCAGGCTTAGCTGTTAAGGCACACAGGGCCAACAGTGAAGGAGAGACGGTTTATAGGGTTTTAGTCCTTAAGCGCCTTGGTGTCTCCTTAGGAGGCCTCACGGTGATTCGGGCATGCGACCTCCCGCGGTGGCCCTTCAGGCTGGGGTCGTATCGTCAGGCGATTTTGCGATTCCCGTCTTTAAAAAAAAAGTAAAATCAGTCACGTCATTCTCTGTGTAACCCGCGTTCTTGTCTTTGGTTATGCGACCTCATAAAAAACACAAAGCGCTTGGAAAAGCTACCCGAACTTCTGTCAAATCAAAATAAAGTTGGAGAAAAAGGCTTACAGTGACAAGTCAAACACAGGGAAGATGTAATAGGTACGTTTGATATGGACACGGCCCATCTTAGACGCTAGCTTTTTTTTTTAAAATAAATTTGCCATGACAGGCGTTCTAGTAGGTTTTCCAAACGCTTTGAGTTTTTGCTTTTATTACGTCACCGATTTTACTGCGTTTTTTTTTGTTTTTTTTTTTGTTTAGGTAGTGCATCAAGGATTATTGTTCGTTGTCGAAAATGTAGATATTTTTTTCATTCTATCGTTTTTTCCTATAGTTAATTTAATAAAATATCAGAATTTATTAATTATATTTATTATCATGTAAAACTAAAACGTCTCCGTGACAACGAATAAACGTTTAAACTAATCAAACTATAAACTAAATCTATGAATGAAACCGATAATAACGCGCCTATGTGGGATAGCTACGAGTATTTCGGTTTTGAAGCGCGTTCTCTTTGTCACACAATACGAGTTGTATTTCTCATTATTGTTCCCGATGTGCTATATCAAATTGACACCTAGAATAATCCGAAGGGTGCATAAAAGCTAGAATTGCCTTTAATAGTTTTTCGTAAAGATAACATTATTGCTATACTTGCTTACGGCCCGAGAAACAAGATATCGTTATTATTAATTTATGGCCCAATTTATTACTGGTTACTAAAATCCAGTGGATTATTTCCTTATCTTCAAATGTTATTGTTAACGATAAATTAAATATGCTTGTCTACTCGTATTGTACTGTAAACCATCGATCGAATCACAAGTAAGTTATCCATTTCTGCTATCTAACTTTGAATAGACCATTTATGTCTTCAACTCGCGTCCCGGTAAAAATATAATCATAAGACAAAGACAGCGGTTTTTTAGAAAATACCACTAAATAAAATAAAATAAAATCAGTTTTTATTTGTCACAAAAATAGTTAATAAAAATGTAATAGTCATACGCGAAAATATCGCCCAAACATGTCGGGTATATGGGAGTACACAGCGCGGAAAAACCAGAAAAAGTTAATTGCAACTTGTGCCCCATATTTAGTGTCCAAGTAATGGTTTTCCATAATTATTCACATTTTAGCAAACTATTAAACAAAACAACACCACTTTTGACTAACAATATCCACAGTAACTTAATTTATTGAACAAGAACTGTGCATGAAATGTCCGTGAAAGATGACGCGAAGGACTTCTCCAATGTTGTCTTTTTCAAGCGAGGCAAATGTTTTCTGAAATATTTATGAATTTTAAATAAAAAATCAATAAATTTGAAAGTGTCGATATTTACGACCACCGTTATGCACCAACTAATTCTGTACATATTGGTCTAGATTTAATTCTTAGCCTCCTTGCCTCATCCAATACATTTACGGCCAGTTACAGAAAGGATGATTAAAATAATCTATTATCAATATTTTGATATACGCCAAGTGATTGGTAGCTAGCTTGTCACTTTGGTTAATTTAGCCAATGACGTGGCTCATAGGCGTACGTTAAACATGTCAAAAGATTATCAGCCTTTCTGCAACTGGCCGTTAATGTTTTTGGAATTAACATAACAAATTAAATTTCAGCGATACCAACATGAAGTTGCTACTAATAGCTCTCTTCGTTGGGTTGGTGTCAGCAACAACTGACGTGAGAGACGAACCAGTTGAGGTCATAGTCAATGGTCTATCAGAGGGAGAAGCTTTGGAAATTGAAGAAATATTGCAAGTAAAAGTAAAAGAGCATTTTAATGGCCATATTATTGCAAACGATCCCTTATTCCCATTCACAGCTGAAGGCCTAGATGCAGCAGTCCCACAGCCAGAAGAAATCCAAGCTCCAATAGTCATAGTTCCAGAAGGCGTTGGTTTAGCTCCTGAAATTGCAAAACCAGAACTTATAGCCCCACCAGGACCTGTAATTGTTGTACCAGCTCCTGAAAAACCAGAAATTATCCCTGAGCAACCGGAATTCACCCCTGAACAACCTCCTAGACCAGTACAGCCTGAAATCAAGCCTGAACAACCGGAAATCGCCCCTGAACAACCAGAGATAGTTCATCCTTTGCCAGAACAAGCACCCAATGGCGAGATCTTCAATGATGGAATTGTTCAAGTAAAATTGAATGCTGAAAATCCTGGCATGCTAACCACCTTCCAATCCTGGTTTAGCATGGTTGTCAACTATTTCCAAGGCGAACAAACTACACACCAAATTGTATGATTTTTTTTAGTTCAAGTTTACAATATTTAAATCAAAGGTGAAGAGTGAATAATTCTTCAGTAAAGAGTTCATGAAGCGGTTCTTGCGTTCCGAACTTAGAGAGCGTCTTTTGAGTCCTAAGTTGAAGATGGCCTTCGATTTAAATAAAATATATTTGTGTAGGTATATGTTTCTGTTATTATCGACAATGCCTGTGTTTAACAAGCAAGTACAGCCACAAATTATATATGTATATAAATTATAAAAAAAAGGATTTTTATTACGTTCTATTCTCCCGATGGATGATGAATGAGGTTATAGGGAACGCAAAGAGTCTAGCCTATACAGCCAAGTCTGCGTAACATATCTTTCTTTATTGTCAAATTCCAGATGTCACAGATTTTTTTAATTTTGTGTTACACGTAATACTCGTATAATATGGGAGTTCACAGCGCGGGAAAACCGCAAAAAATAAACTGCAACTTGTGCTCCATATTTAAAGTCCTATTTATATTTTGCAAACAAACACCACTTTTGGACAAAATCCACAGTAAAGTAATTTACAAAACAAAAACATGCACTTGACATGTCCATGCAAAATGGCGCGAAGGACTCGTAAAAGATTTTTAATTTTGAAGCCAAATATTTTTTTTTTTTTTTAAAGAACATTGTACAGAATACATCAGCCCTAAACACTATTTATTTGCACAATATATGTTCATAACAGAGTTCATAACCGAGTTGGGGATCATCAAATTCCAGATGCTGCAGAATTTGATGCTTTACTTGGAGTCACTCGCGGCATTATTGCCCAAACACGTCGGGTAAAATATGGGAGTCCACAGCGCGGGAAAACCGCATAAAATAAACTGCAACTTGTGCCCCATATTTAAAGTCCAATTTATCGTTTTCCATAATTATTCACATTGTAGCACATTATTAAACAAAACAACACCACTTTTGACCAATAATATCCACAGCAAATTAATTTACAAAACAAAAACTTGCACTTGACATGTTCACGCAAAATGGCGCGAAGAACTCCTGGAGCCCAATAATATTATTGCTCGTCTTTTTTTTTAAAATATGTAGTTACATAGGTAGTGGATACAAGTCCTTCAGCCGCCTGTGTTATTGTTAATGCAACCATTTAGTTTTAAAGTTTTTAAACAAATGCAACAAGATATTTACATACCTACGAAGTTTTGGAATTGAGATGGTTTTTAGAGCCGGTTTGATGGTCGTTGTTGGCAGGTCCCCAGGGAAGTTTTCGTGAAATACCTACAAGTTGCCTCGGTTAGGTCGTTAGCAAGACTTGGCTGAGATCTATAGAGCTTGCTTAGAGTTAAAAATTAAGACTTCTGGCTAATACTTTTCAACTTAACTTTAACTTGGTAAATAAGAACAGCTAGTCTCGGTCTTGCTTTTGCACTCTTAATCGTGGTCTTGGAATTGGACTTGTGCAAGAGTCTTACAAAAACAAGAGCTAATAACTCAAAATATATATTTGCTTCTAATTGTAGTAAAGAAACCTTGTGTCTATCTACAAAGTACTATATCGAGAACTACTGGTCTCAATTACTTAAAATTATCCAAAAATATACCTACCTCGCCAAGCCGTCTGGCCAGCGTGGCGGGTGTAGGCCAAATTCTCCAGTTCCGGAAGGTCCATCTCCAGCAGTGGAGGTCTAGGACGCTGTGTTTTAGAGGCTGTAATTAATGAAAAAAAATCCAAAAATATATGCATAGGTTTAATCTGACTACAAGGAAAACTCAGCTTAATCAGATGTTCAAAATAATACATACTCGTATACAGAAGTAAACAACGACGATCTATAAATAACGTTTTAAATTTAGCTATGAGTACCTATGAGATTACAATACCTGGTACAGCGGTACCTTATCAAGCACGTCAAAATTAAGAGACTACTTGCCTGCGTGCAACCCGAAAGCCTTTGCTAATTTAAGAACAATAAATTTAACGTGTTCGGCCTCTGTCCCAGGCCCCAACAGCATCTGATTACGGACGTGACGCACGTGCCAGACATCCCCCCCGCTCAACCAGGCCCTTAGGGTGCGGACTGGGACCCGAGTCGGGTCACCCGACACACCACTGCAATGACCTTTTTATTTAATTTTAAATACTTTATTGCACTAAAATAAATTGTACATAGGACGACTTCAGCGTGGGATTGAGGGATTTTTGCAGGGGTACAATCCCTAACTGCGAAGATACAGGTATTTTTCCGAATAAAAAATAGTGTATGCTCACTACTGTCAAGACCGAGGTTCGTAATTTTCCATGTTCCTCCTTTTGTTTTAACTTAGTCTTAATCAGACTGTGATTTATCATTAGTAGGTATAGTATTGTGTATATATTATATTGTATTGTTAATATTGTATTTATGTAGGTTATATGTATGTAATTATTAATAAGTATGTATATGTTATCTGCATTAAAACTCTTTAAGTTTATTTAGTATTGCACCTACCTTATGTACTTACTGCTCTCGTTGTCTCGAAGGTTTGACCGTCATAGAATGTCTAGCGGCATTAGGTCCGCCTTTGTACTTTGTGCAATGGGGTGTATCAGGCAAAGCTTTTTGTAGATGTCGCTAGCGGCACTGGTACCTTGTTTACACCTATGACGTATCATTTTTTAAATTTATTTGTAGTTTTACATTTTTATACCAAAATAATGTATTATAACTTAACGTTACCTACCTTAAAAGACGAATTAAGTAAGCAAACACCGCCTTTAAAATAAAAAAAAGGTTGAATTAATAGAACGGCAATTTTGAGATCCTTATATCTTTGCGTTCGCTTGGAAATCTCGATTTGTACACTTAAAAGCTACTCACTTCTGCATAATATCCAGAAAATAATAAATTTCGTAATAAAAATACAAGTTTTCTATGCAACTGACAGTTATATTAGGTACCATCTATCATGCGCCACCTATCGTGATAAAAAGTTAGTGATACACCCCATTAAGTTTAAATAAATAAATACATATGCCCATTCTATCATTTTTCATTCAAACATCGAATAACGCTTACGCATGGGCGTTCTACACAAATGCTTAAGTATGCTCTATAGATATTAGCCCAAGTCGACAAAACTAGCACCAAGTAAAATTAACATGAACCCCAACTACACGAGCGGCGACATGCATATAAGAATTCCTTAGGAAGTTAAGAATTAAACTGGTAGCTTTGCGTACACGCAAACGTATCTTATGCATCCTGTGGTGTGACCTTTTTTTATTAGACGGTCGTATTAATTTATAATATTTATTTATTTAAATCTTAATTGCACAAAGTACAAAGGCGGACTTAATGCCGCTAGGCATTAAGTACAAGGGCGGACTTAATGCCGCTAGGCATTCTATGACAGTCAAACCTTCGGGACAACAAGAGCAATTAAACAATGAAAGGTAGGTGCAATTACAGGCTTAATTAGACAATATAATGACATATATAAATTAATACATACTTACATACAAATAAATAATATTTACATATCTACATACTAATACTACATGCAAACACATAATAAAATAAAATGTAATACTACCTATAACCATATCAAATACAAGTATAATTATCAGCAACGCCAGAAATAAACTAAGTTTATTATGACTTCATGTAGTGTGCATTTACAAGTTTTTTAAAGATAGCCCTGCTCGGGGCCTGCCGGATTTTTATAGGCAACTGATTCCAGAGGTTTACGGCTACAACTGCAAAGGACTTTGAGACAAAAGAAGAATGGTGAGTGGGAATGGACAGAGTAGAATTAGAGGAAGAACGGAGAGTTTTGTCATGGGTAGCGCCAAGATAAGTGAAGCACTCTTTTAAGTAATTTAGCGGGCTCATTAAGTATTGAGTATAACATGCAGATTACTCTGCGATATAATAATGTAACAGCTAATAAAAACGCCGAATAATCCCGATATATATTAGAAAAATCCACTTATTTTGTACATTACTTTTAAGTTTTTTGTGTAATAGAGAGGTTATAAATAAATAACTGCCTCCGTGGTCAGACAGCGGAGTCATCCAGGCCCGGATGTTCAATGGGCCTGGGTTGGGGATGGGATAATCTTCCGTTTTCCCCGGCAGGATCTCGGTGGCTAAGTTTGGTGCTGGGCGCTGTTCCTATTACAACACCGGCCTTGGTCTAGCGGTTAAGTCCGTGGATTTAGACTCGGAGGTACCGGATTCGATTCCTGGTCAGGACACAAAAATATTTATTAGTGTAAATAAATACATTTAATTAATATTTAATTTATTTGTGATATTTCTCGAGTTTGGTACGCTGGAGACATCGACGATCTTGCCACTTGTCATGATTGGCCTATAGTAAAGTTGGCTAAATGTGAATCCGCTTATTTATAAGAGTGGTTTCTGAACACCCCGAAAGTTAAACGGTCGTAATGATACTTTACTACATTACTATAAATGAATAAATATTTTGACCAGTTGCAAAAAATGCAATTGCCAATTCTTAATTGAGAGTGAACTGCGATCCCTGAACGAGGCTGTGCGCCTGGATGGCGGATCAATATGGGTACAGGTTTATATAATAATAATAATAATGATAAAATAATATGATTATAACAGGTAAACTAAAAACATACATCTAATAATAATAATAGGGTGTATCACTAACTTTTTATCACGATAGATATCATAGATGGTACCTAAATATTGCGGTCTCATAATTGTTCTATTAATTAAACCTTTTTTCATTTTAAATACGGTGTTTGCTTTCCTAATTCGTCGTTTAAGGTAGGTAACGTTAAGTTAAAATTCATTTTTCTGCTACAAAAATAAAAAACTACAAAAACATTTAAAAAATAATCCGTCATAGGTGTAAGGTGCCAGTGCCGCTACCGACATCTACAAAAAGCTTTGCCTGATACACCCCATTTATATTAAGAAATATTACAATTAGAACTTTTTTTTTATTGTGACTGATTGGGTTGATTATGTACCTAACTCTACTCTGCGTGGAATTTGTTAAAGAGCATTTTTTTAATAATATAATCTAGAATGAAATTAAAGAACTATGTATTTTTTATTTTAATTATTCAGTAATAAAATCTTAAGTTACGACGCAGAGAAGTTATCCTAAAAATATCGCAACTCATACCGACCCTAATCAAGTAGGGTAGCGAAAGGTCGACGATCGCGCGAACGTTGACTTATGTAATTTTTTCTCTCTCTATTTCATCTTTCGGCTGTGAGCGAGATATATATATATATATATATATATATATTTTTAATACGGAGCACGACATGTGACACCGCGCCCACGTGATGGTAAGCGGTACGCGAGGTCCAAGAATGGGAGCAACTGACGCCAGCCTCAGACGACCGACATCAGTCCCTACCACTATGCCGGCCTATAAAGATGCTTTTTCACACTTCGTTTGAAGGACTCCAGGTTATAGGAGTGGGGAAACACACTGACTGGGAGAGCATTCCACATCTTCAGCGTGCGACAGATGTAAGTCTCCAAATTTGTATGTAGCGTAGGGATAGTGGCGACAGTATGTGGATGCATATTTTGGCCTGTGCGAGTGGTTCGGTTGCGGAATAGAGAAGAAGGGATAAGGTTGTAGAGCTCTTCAGATTCACCGTAGTATAGCTTGTAGAACACGCTCAGGGAGGCCACATCTCGGCGAAGCTGCAGCGATTCGAGAGTTTTGGACACTGTAGTATCGTCCACTATTCGAATAGCCCGCCTCTAGGACATTGAGAGCATCTGTAAGGTACTTAGCGGAACCATCCCAGAGGTGAGAACAGTATTCCACGCATGACCTTATTTGCGCTTTATAAAGCATAAGCCGGAGTGAGGGCGGAAAAAAACGTTTTACCTTGTTCAGTATCCCTAGTTTTATTAATTAATAATGTTTTGTTTATCGGACAATAAGCGCAACTTGTCACGGTCACGACATACCTCTTTCGCTTCTTCGACATTCATCTACCTCTTCACACATGCCCTTTTGTTTCGATGGCTTTTTAATGCACCTTCAGCTTATGTTTTATTTAACTATTCGTAATGTGTAAGTATTGGTCTATCAGGGCCTCTTTTAACCTTTGACATTAAATTATAATTATTTAGATTGTAAGTTGACACGGCCTTTATACAGCCACGAAATTATTTTGTTATTTTTTTTTTTTTTATTTGACATTAAATTATAATTATTTAGATTGTTAGTTGACACGGCCTTTATACAGCCACGAAATTATTTTGTTTATTTTTTATTTGACATTAAATTATAATTATTTAGATTGTTAGTTGACACGGCCTTTATACAGCCACGAAATTATTTTGTTTATTTTTTATTTGACATTAAATTATAATTATTTAGATTGTTAGTTGACACGGCCTTTATACAGCCACGAAATTATTTTGTTTTTTTTTTTTTAAATTTGTCATTAAATTATAATTATTTAGATTGTAAGTTGACACGGCCTTTATACAGCCACGAAATTAATTTAAATTTATTATAATTATACATTATGTTATAATTATTTAGATTATAAGTTGACACGGCTATAATGCCTCGAATTTAGGTTAAGCTACAGTACTTGCTTATGGCAGCAATGTCACTTACTTATTTCGGTCTATCCATAATTTAATTTAATCTTTTTATTTATTATTTTAATAATATTGTAAAAAATTTACAATATCCGAGTGTTACATATGAACCATATGGAAATAAATATTTTGAATTTGAACAACTTTCTCATTATATATCTGGTTCGTCAATCTCTCTTCATTCATCCTTTCAACATGCCCGAACCATCAGACCATGCCTTTTCCAATTTTTGTCCCTATGATTTTTACTTTTTTTTTATTATTTTAAAAAGACGTTGAAAAAATATTTGTTCTTTTGACGAGTACGGGTGTATATTATTAGTCAATGTACCAAAAAAGTCGACACATCCCACAACTAATCCCAACCTATTTATAAAGCCGGGTCAACCAGCTTTATCTAATAAAAATCTACTATTCAAGAGAACAATCTACATCTTCACTAAGAAAAATACGCTCAAACATAATATTTTCGTTTTAAGAGTTCATTCATGAATTATCCATAATAAGTGTGCGTAGTTTTTTTTTTAATATTCTAAGAATGCTACTTAGCATGTTAACCTTTACCTTGTGTGCGATGAACTGATATGATACAAGTCATAAATAGAATTAGGTATATATAAGTAAGTATATTGCATCAGTTCCCGTTTATTCTAATTACGATAATATAATGATAAACCATTTCAGACCAGCAGCCCTATTCCGTTACCTAGTGGCTTATTAGTAGACAAGTCAAACACAGGGACTGTTTTAGTGATGGATCGAATGCGGATTATGCGGAATACGAACTTCGGCCGAACATTCGATACAGGACTGCAAATTCTTTTTTCGACATAATAACAGGACACAAATATTTTATTTCTAAATCTAATTTTTACTTGAGTAATAATTAAGTAAAAACTAGCATGTCGAACTAGTTCTGCATGCCCCTATCAGCCAGTTTCTCGAACGTATTTTTGGTACTTAATTATTACTTAAGTAAAAATAATCCTGGTAATTTTTACTTGAGTAATAATTAAGTAAAAACTAGCATGTCGAACTAGTTCTGCATGCCCCTATCAGCCAGTTTCTCGAACGTATTTTTGGTACTTAATTATTACTTAAGTAAAAATAAACCTGGTAATTTTTACTTGAGTAATAATTAAGTAAAAACTAGCATGTCGAACTAGTTCTGCATGCCCCTATCAGCCAGTTTCTCGAACGTATTTTTGGTACTTAATTATTACTTAAGTAAAATAATCCTGGTAATTTTTACTTGAGTAATAATTAATTAAAAACTAGCATGTCAAACTAGTTCTGCATGCCCCTATCAGCCAGTTTCTCGAACGTATTTTTGGTACTTAATTATTACTTAAGTAAAAATAATCCTGGTAATTTTTACTTGAGTAATAATTAATTAAAAACTAGCATGTCAAACTAGTTCTGCATGCCCCTATCAGCCAGTTTCTCGAACGTATTTTTGGTACTAATTATTCATCATCATCATCAGCCTGTGTCTCTCCACTGCTGGATATAGGCCTCCCCCAAGGCTCGCCACTGCACGCGGTCTTTTGCAATCCTCATCCAACCCCCACCAGCGACCCTCCTTAGGTCATCCGTCCATCTGGCGGGGGGTCGTCCCACTCTGCGTCGTCCCGTACGTGGTCTCCACTCCAGAACCCGTTTCCCCCTATCGGTCGTCGGCTCTGCGGCAGATGTGTCCGGCCCATTGCCACTTCAGCTTGCTAATTTTGAATGCTATGTCAGTAACTTTGGTTCTCTGACGAATTTCAACGTTTCGAATTCTATCCATCAGAGAAATACCAAGCATAGCTCTCTCCATAGCTCGCTGAGCGACCATGAATTTGTGAACCAGACCCACTGTCAGTGTCCACGTCTTTGCTCCGTACGACATTACGGAGAGGACGCACTGGTTGAAGACTTTTGTCTTCAAACACTGTGGTATGGACGATGAGAAGATATGTCGAAGTTTCCCGAATGCCGCCCATCCTAGCTGAATGCGTATTATTACTTAAGTAAAAATAAACCTGCAAATTTTTACTTGAGTAATAATTAAGTAAAAACTAGCATGTCAAACTAGTTCTGCATGCCCCTATCAGCCAGTTTCTCGAACATATTAATGGTACTTAGTTTTTAGACCAATTTTACCTAAGAGTTCGGGAGAATCCACCTGCCCACTTAAGATGTTAATAAGATATGTAACGTCTGCAAATTCCTACTGAATTATGGATAATGTGTTTGGATATTGTTGCTTACCACTTAATTAGCTTATATGTATTAATTAGTACCTAACTGGCTATCAATAATTTATGGGTTATAATAATGACGGAAGTCTGCAAATGCGATAATACTGATAAACTATTAAAATGAACTGGGTAATTAGTGTCATTCATAACAAGTATCATTACATTCATCATCATCAGCCTCTCCACTGCTGGATATACCCCGCGTTCGTTTTATAGCAGTTCCAACATCTCGTAGCAACTTCATAAACCAGCGCGAAATGTTGTTTTTGTTAAGAAATACCACTAATTTTAAACAGTTCTAACATTTCTTAAATAAAACGAGCGGCGAGGCTACTTTTTGACAAGTATTTTCGTTCATGTTTTATCATACCATGGCATCCAACACCATGTGTTTTATTATATCATTATGGTCTTTGAATTTATTACATAAAATCGTTTGAAATACCTTTTTAACAAATATAATAGAAAACTATAAAGTATATAAAAATGGTAAACAAACCATTTTATATGTTAATGACATCTGTCAAAAAGGAACATCAATAACCCTCTTTTCAACACGGTACTGACATACGAAATTAGCATCAAATGTTAGAATTTTTATTAAACGAACGACTTGTGCTAAAAAAAGTGGTATTTTCATGCTAACATTTCTTAAAACGAACGCGGCGTTGGTCATCCATCCATCTAGCGGGGATCGTACCACTGCGTCTTCTAGTACATGGTCTCCCCTCGATGTGACGTCTTCCCGAATACCGCCCATTCTAGCCGAATGCGTCTCCCGGCTTCTTTGCTCACGGTAAAACTGTATCGATATTCGATAATTACCTCGTTAAATAGTTTGCGTAAATCGTTAATTTGACAGGCAAATTCGATATGATTCCGACATTTTGACTAAAGGATGCCATTCTCAACAAGATTATGAAGTCGTCGTCACAATCAATAAACTAAATGGACGTAAACATAATCCAAGGCTGTGACGTCGTTTAGGGTTAATAAATAGAAAATAAAACAATTCATAAATTCTTACTCAAAATATAATGTCAAAAAAACAACGAAATATTGCGCAATCAAATTTTACAATTTTTTTGTACACGAAATAAAATATGTATAAACAGTCAATTTAATTAAAAAATATAATAACAGCACCTTCAGATAAGAGGGTTTATGCATTTGACCGCCTCCGTGGTCTAGTGGTAACAAACGTTGCCATGAACTCGGGAGGTCGTGGGTTTGATTCCCACCGGGGGCAAGTTGTACATTGTATAATTTGTCTCGGTCTGGGTGTTTATATGTATAATATGTATATATTTACAAAAAAAAAAGTATAATATGTAGTTTATCAACCATCTAGTTTCCGTAACACAAGCCTCGTAGCTTACCACGGAAATTAGATGGCGCTGTGTGACCTGTCTGGAAATATTTATTATTATTATAATGAGGGGCTTATGCATCCCTCTCGCTCGCACAATCCAATATTTTCAAAGATTTTTCAAGTCTGTACTTTTGAGAAATAACTGTCGAATAAAATTACGGATACTTTGTATATCCTACCATTAGACTAATTGTGATTTTATTGATAAAAACAAACAAATGAGAATGCCCATTTTTCTTAGAGAAATGGGCCCAATAAAATGTTCTCGTGTCATAATGATTTCGTTTTATTTCATAGTTAATATATTGTGATTTCATAATCTGTAATTGGTTTTATTTCTTTTACCCTAGCATAACGACAATTGTCAAAAACTTTTTTTAAGTTTTTATCCCGCCAATTTATAATCCAGTGTTTTATCTGTAATAAATTACCTGATCACAATAAAGAACCTAAGAGTCCTTCGCGCCATTTTGCGCGGAGATGTCAAGTGCAAGTTGTTGTTTTGTAAATTAATTTACTGTGGATATTGTTGGTCAAAAGTGGTGCTGTTTTGTTTAATAATGTGCTACAATGTTAATAATTATGGAAAACGATAAATTGGACTTTAAATATGGGGCACAAGTTGCAGTTTATTTTTTGCGGTTTTCCCGCGCTGTCAACTCCCATATTTTACCCGACGTGTTTGAGCTACGGTGCCGCGAGTGACTCCAAGAAAAGCATCAAATTCTGCAGCATCTGGAATTTGATGATGACCACATTAAAATCATAAAAAAAGAAAGATATATTACGTCAGACTTGGCTATATGGGCTAGACCCTTCCTTCCCTATCATCTCATTCATTATCCATCATCGGGAGAAGAGAACAAAAAAAATATATATAAAACAAACACAATAAAATAATATGATTATTGAATAATATTTTGTTGAGGCACACTCCAACAAAATTGGGGCCTGGTTTTGGGCAATCTTTTTTCCCTAATATGTCGAAAATGACTATTTTTTTTGCCATGGATAAATTGGCTATTTTTTTAAATTAACAATTTGTATAAAGAAGCTATTTTTTTTTCGTCATTCTTTCTTAAAGTTGTTTGTTTCTATCAATTAAATAACATGGTCATGGTCAGGCAAAGCTTTTTTATAGATGTCGCTAGCGGCACTGGTACCTTGTTTACACCTATGTCGGATCATTTTTTAAATGTTTTTGTAGTTTTTATTTTTATAACAGAAATACAAATTTTAACTTAACGTTACCTACCTTAAAAGACGAATTAGGAAAGCGAACACCGTCTTTAAAAAGAAAAAAGGTTTAATTAATAGAACGGCCATTTTGAGATCACCATATCTTTGATTTCGCTTGGAAATCTATATTTGTACACTTAAAAGCTGCTGACTTCGGTAATATATCCAGAAAATAATAAATTTCGTAATAAAAAAACAAGTTTTCTATGCAACTGACAGTTCTATTAGGTACCATCTATCATGCGCCATCTATCGTGATAAAAAGTTAGTGATACACCCCATTCATACGGTACTTGTTAGTAAAATAGTTGTTTTTGCTATTATTCTCTGTCCAAAATTAGGTATGTAAAAGTGAAGATATGACAAAAAGACTACGTTTGTCAAATGTACCCTATGTTCGACTTTTCGCTGTTACGAGCTTTATTTCGCTTTCTTTACTTGCGTTTTCATTAAATTTAAGCAAATAAAAGCAAGCTTTGCTTTCAAACCGAACACGGTATCAGAATTGAAAAATAAAAATATTGGATTGTGCGAGTGAGAGGGATGCAAAAGCGATGAACCCCTTTTAAGCGGTTTTTTTACCAGAAAATTATAATGGATATAATAACTATACATCATTTATCTATCCTCGAAGCAAAATGTAAACAGACCACTAAAAAGGTATTTTAAAGGTTCTCAATAATGCCTACGGATATAGGCAGCTTCCCCTCCCTGGGTTTAGTTAAGGTATCTAATATCTACCGCAATATAACTTTCAAAAATCATGCGGCGCCACCCTTCTATCTAAGCAAGCAAAAATGCCGCGTCGGCTGCTGGCGCTCACTGTAGGTACATAGAAAATTTGATAACGCTATAAGTACCTAGGCGATTTTTTCACAGAAGACGTCATAAACCGTTTCCTGAAAACCCTCGAAAGTTACTTAAAATAGATAATATGATTAAAGAATTTATATAAAAACGCATTTTAATTTAATTTTTTTGGCTAATAAAAAAAATCCCCCCCTCCCCCCGGCCCAGAATCGGGGTAATAATAATAATAATAATCTTTATTGCACAGTGTTTACAAACGTATTTGTACAAGGGCGAGATTAATGCCGTAGGTAACAGCTAACCTTTGTGTTGGCGATAAGAGAGCTACCGTGGTGCAGGAAATAGGAAAAATTACAAAATAGATAGTATATACAACAACAATTCATAAATATAAATTAATACTTATATAATAATTACTATGTCAGAGCGTAATTGAAACATTTTGTTTTTTTAAGAGCTGGGTACGCCAATGGATATAGGTAAAAATAATATTTTGTAGAATAATATACATATATACGTATACCGTAATAGCAAATTTTAAATTATGTATAATGCAATTTTTAATTTAATTAACTAAATTAATGTTGCCAACTATAAAATACCTAAAATAAAAATGTTTCTATACATAAGAATGCATTTTAATACTGTTAAATAAAGGTGTACCGCTGTGTAACCTTTTCACATGGAAATAAATTGTTTTTTATTTAGAAGTGGGTATATCTTTTACCTACTTTTGACCACAATCTTCTTGTAGACGTGAGTACGATTCTCTCCTTATTTCCTTGTTAAAATGGGTGTTGTTTTGTTTTGTGAGTTATTTCTTATAAAAAGTGCCTGACATTTTATTTGTTTGTTAAAGTTTGAGAATCACTGGTTTCATTGTTTACATTTTGTCTCAGGACTCGACGAATGCCGTATAAGTCACACGGATATAAGTTAATATTTTCCTTGCTTACCAATTTTCTAGAACTTTAAGCAGCCCATCAGTGTGCTAATTTTCAAGAAATAGAGACAACGTTAGGTAAAACGCATTAAGTGATATTTTGACAAACAACTAGGTTTTTCTATTATACCGTGTGACTTTTCATTAAAATGTTAGGAAGGTATAACGCTCGTGCTTTCCTATTGTAAGATTCCGACAGCTTATAACTCACGGCACCGCGCGACCCCACAGACAAACCTGTAGAGACGGAAGGGTTCTTAGAGATTTACTTTCTAGGAAATAATCATATGCCTAATTTTAGACTGAGAAGAATAGCAAAAACATTTATAACGATTTTACTAAAATAAATCTATGATTAATATATCTGTAAACCGAATAGTTTTTTTTTTAAATCATCCGGTTCGGGAGCTAGGGGATAAATTTTTCAAAAATCAAATGATTCACTTTTATTCGATATCAAAATCGGCCACAAGACTCCTATTTGAGGAAAAAAATATTTTATTAAAATAATCATATCTAAGTCTAAAATGAGAACAGAGAAAGTCACACGGTATATATTACAATGTGATCTCTATTTTTTGAATTTTGCTGCCTTTCCTGACACCTCTAGTAACGATGTCACACATGAATAAAAAATATATAAGCGTGGTTTCTGACTACCTCGAAAGGGAAACGGTCGTGATGATACTTCACTTTACTTTTTATGAATAAAAAAAAGTTTGGAAGGAGTCCTTCGCGCCATTTTGCACGGACATGTCAAGTGCAAGTTTTTGTTTTGTAATTTATTTTTTATGGTCAAATGTGTTTTTTTGTTAAAAAAAAAAAAAAGTTTTTTTAAAACGATAAATTTGACTTAATATTGGGCACAATTTGCAGTTTATTTTTGTGTTTTTCCCGCGCTGTCAACTCCCATATTTTACCCGAAGTGTTTGGGCTATAAAGCTGCGAGTCACTCGCGGCTGAAGTTCAATTTATCATTTTCCATAACTAATCACAATGTAGCACATTATTAAACAAAACAACACCACTTTTACCAATAATATCTGATACGTCTTTGGCTATTAGAAACGTATTGTCATATTTGATGTATGTCAACAATTAATGAAAGTAAATAATTATGTCTGATACTAATATAAAATGTATTTTATTAAATATGTAAGTATTAGATATATTAATATCCACAGTAAATTCATTCACAAAACAAATCTTGCACTTGACATCTCGCGCAAAATGGCGCATAGGACCTTTTTTTTTTTCGTTATAGTTTCTTGAGCCGATCATGTGTTTTATAACAAAAAAGTTATGCATTAGAATTTGTATTTCCACTTTGAGAAATATTAGTAATTTATAGAAATCATTGTAATAATTATTTCCTTTACGTAAATATTGGTGGTATGAATTTAATAACATAAAATTAATCTAAATTAAACTAAAATAACATCCATCACCGGACACCGTACATACACTAGAATAAATACAATAATTATCTAAAGTCAAGATCGAAAATCAAAATTATCTAAAATCAAGTTTGGAAATGGCTAATGCCGATTTTAATAACAATTCCACAAGTTGGTATTTGTGGAACCAGCAGCCCTATTCTGCTACTGAGTCGCAAACGTTATATATAGTTAACGGATTCCATTATATAAGATTTGCACTTAAGTAACAGTATAGGGCTGCAGGACCAATGGTGTTGTGTCATGTATGTAAGAAAACTGTACTTCTCATTGGTACATGCAAGAGTTTGATCTGCAAACTTTATTTTACTAGCACGACATGTGACACCTTGCTCCCATCTGATGGTAAGTGGTGCGCAAGGTCCATGAATTTTAGCAACGGGAATCAGACACTCATGACTGACATCAGTCCCTAACACTATGCCGGTTTGACTGGGCATGATGGCAATTCGAGGCTGATCCCGAAACGGATATACTTTACTGGGTTTATTGGCACAAATAGTGGATACGTACCCGCCCTGGCAACTGGCAAATTACCACCATCAGTCCGCCTACCACCTATTTGCTTTTGCTCTTACAATACCTTATAAATAACAGAGTTGTAAATATGTGGAACAAGCTGCCTCTGATTTAAAGAAGGAGGTGATGGGCTGATTCCAGAGCAAAAAAAAAATAAAATGCAACAATTATCAATGAGTCTGTCACTTGTCATGATCCTATAATAAATTTAGCTAAATGTGAACCATCTTCTTACAAAAGCATGGTTTCTCACCACTCCGAAAGGGATAGGGATGATACTTTATTTTTTTAAGTTACCAAAAGACATTAAAGTCCCCAATTGTTAACAGTTTTAAAAATAAACTGGACCATGTTCAGTATATATGTATATGGTGCAAATCAATGATTTTGATTTCCGAGCTTGACTTATATACAAATAGACATATCAAGCTTTCCGTTGATATGTCCTTCTTCTTTGGTCATCAATATTAACAAGATAGTATGTTTGCGGAAATAGAATATCTATGGAAGCCGATGGTTGGTACGGTGCTGAGTGATAATTATGAGTTCGTACTGACATGTATTCTGAGAATGTAGCGGGTGGGACACTCTCCCGTAGCTGTAGTCTTGAAACTCCCTCTTGCAATGAAGCTGTTAACCTTTCCAACTCAGACCCGACACTTGCATCGTCGCAAATATTTATAGAATACATTGTAGAAGCCAAACCAGAACCGTAGGAAAACAGCCCAAATTTTTTCCCAACCAGCTGATCGGGAGATTTGCTTACCATATACGATACTAATCCACCATATAACGAAGCTGTATACATATTTCCAATTTGTTGAGCTAAATTTAAAGATGGCTCGGTTTTTTCTTCAAATAAACTCTTGCTGTAGGTCATAAATGCTTTTTCTACATCCCGATCGAAGTATGTGTCTTCTAGTTTATAGTTATTAAACTGGGAAAGACCTGGAAACTGTTGTTCTCGTTCTTCCAAAGTCGCTGATAGGAAATCATTGAAACAAAGCCGTGCTAATGATTTTTGCACTAGCTTACAGTACGGAGAGTGAAAAAGCATTCCATCCAAACTAAGTAACCCCTTAAATGTAGGTTCGACCCGTCTCATTTTTTTGCAAAACAATTGATAACAGTTATCCAATGCACTAAGATAGCATTTAATAGACAATTTTCCATCTACATATGGGAATTCTGATGATAAATCTGGCTTGTAGAAATCATAAGCATGTTGCATGTAGGACGCACGGACTCCTTTATCAAACACCAGAGGAGCATGTGGCCCTATAAGCATAGCTACTGCTCCTGCTCCTCCGGTAGGACGCGCTGGACCTTCTCCGTAAACAGCTATATCCCCTGCGACAACTATAGCTTTCCTGCCATCCCACGAAGATGATTCCACCCAATTTATAGCGTTGAACAAAGCTGCTGTACCTCCATAGCAAGCATTAGTTGTGTCTATTCCTTCTATATCCGTAGCTCCTTCCTTAGCAAATAAAGTCATTAAAAATGTCTTTACACTTTTGCTTTTATCAATTATTGTTTCTGTACCAACTTCAAGTCGTCCGATATCATGAAGATTAATTTCATTCTTCTCCAAAAGTCGGTGAACAACTGTATAGCACAAGGAGTTGATATCTTCTCTATCAGTGCAAAACCCCATTTTCCTCTGACCTAGACCAATTGTGTATTTTCCTTCAGCCACACCATCATATTTCTCCAGCTCCACTTGGTCTACGTATTGCGAAGGGAAATACACTTCCATGGCAAGAATGCCCACGTTTTCGACTCTTCCTCTCATGTTTAAATTAATAAATTAACACACGCAATGGTGAATAGTTTAGGTTTGCGGACGTTGCGCGCCCGACTGCCGACAAAAACCGACTAACTGGAATTTAGACTAGCGAGTAGCGGCTTCAACTCGCCTACTAAGCGACGTCATCAATACACCTGCAAAGAGCACATATGACCTACTAACAAGTCAACTTTCTTTCATCACTTATTCGGCCGAAGATAACTGTACTTACGTCAGAAAGACGCTCTCGTCCGTAATATCAAAATCAGAAGTAATATTTACAAACTGGAATAGCTTCTCCAAAGGTATTTGACCCAGAATTTAGGTAAAAACTGGATTTTTAGCCGGGTTTCTCGAATTTGTAAACTTCAAAGTGTCACAGGTCTAGATTGTGTTAGAGATGGTCGTTACAAACCATAAATAGTTATAATAACTATGTATTGGTGCAATAACTACAATACGGTATTGGGCATTTCAATAACTATGTATCTATGTAGAAACTATTTATCGGCGATACCACGTATTCGTCGCGTCACTCGCACAGTCAGAAATATGTTTCGGAAGAAACTATTTATCGGCGATACCATGCAATACGATATATTCGTTACACCGCTCGCTCGCACCGAGTCGGGATCGGGCGTATCGACATCGCCGAAATAATCCGAGCGCGCACGACGAATGACGAATCAGTTCACCTTAGATTTTAAACGAACTAACTCCTATGCAATAGGTGCGATTATCGCAAAACATTATAAAATGGAGATTGTTTATATTTTTTGTCTTTTTTTGTTTTTAGTTGTGTGAATGTTTTGAATTTGTTGTTATTTGTCCACGCTCCGAAATTAAGACATTGTTATTTCTAACAGTAAAATTGTTTATTATTGTATTTTTTTATGAATACATATAGTGTAAATAGTATAGGTACTTATTTTCTAATAATGTCTCGTGTAAATAGAAGTGTGCTGTGGGATATTTTTCAAAAAGTTAACACTGAGGACAAAAAGGCAAAGTATAACTATACTACCGGTATTTTGAATACCGGCCGTACTTAGATATACCGCAATCGAGTCAGGTATCACAAATACATAGTTATTAAAATAAATAGTTTTAAAACCCGGTATTGATCTTCAAACCAATAAATAGTTTCGGTATAATGAAAACGCATACCGACCCACCTCTAGATTGTGTTCCAAAATTAAACATTCTCCTCTTGACAGATAAATAGTCATCTTCAGAATGAGACGGGCTTATCCGTATCACAAGGGCTAGAGCGAATAATAATTTTAACAAGGTAATAAAAAATATTTTAAATATTATTTGACATCCTCGAAATATTTAAATTGGTTGTTCATTGCGTATTTTTCAAAGCTCAGAAATTAGTTCGTGTACTCAAAATATCATTGTACAACAAACTTATCAAACTTTATATATACATGTGACCTAAATACATTTTTTAACGTATTGCAAAGCGTCAAAACTTGACTGTCAATGTCAGTTTTATGGATATTTTTTAATTCTTCCGGCACTGACTTCTTAGACCATCATCCTAAAGTGTTTTTTTTATTATTATTCAATTTATGCATCACAATTTCGTAATGCACGTCGCGCGTTGCGTCGCGCTGCCCCGCGTCGGTGCACATTGGCCGTATTCAAGTTACCAACGCAGATCGCAGAACAGTTTCAGATGTGGACATCGACCACAGACTGTAGACAGTCTAGGAAAGCTCTTCCGAGCCCTGACTGGAGCCTCACGCGACGCCTCTTGAGCCTTAACAGAGCTAAGTTTCGCACAATGGTAAGGGTGATAACGGGACACTGTGCCTTTAATAAACACGTATTTACTCTAAACATTACAGATGCCCCACTGTGTAGAGGATGCATGGTAGAGGAGGAGACGGCCGCGCATGTTCTCATGGAGTGCTGCATGCTGTGCCTAGACTGAAGTTCTCCAGACTGCGGGAACTCTTCCAGAGGTTTGCAGGAACGTGACGGGTCTCCTGTCCTTCACAGTAAAGGTCACGTACAAAGATCTCATAAAGACTAAATGCGAAGAAGCAACGGTCATCACAATCACAAAGTCTCGCATGCTGAAAATGTGAAATTTTCCTTCAAGTGAAGTGTAAAAAAGCTTCCTTTAAGGCCGGCATAGATTCCATGACACTACGATGTAAAAACTGCCGTGACTAATTAGCTATTTCTTCTTGCACACTATCATGCTGAAAACCTGCTTCTAAACTATAAAAAACAACATACACACGCACTCACACACACACTAAACACATTTTAACCTTCTGTATTTATATAATTTGTATTATTAAGTATTTAAATAAATAGTTAATATTTTTTTTAATTGCAAGCGCCTAATGTTTTTGTAATATTGTTCGTAACCGCAACTGCAGAGATACAGGCGTCCTAAAGTTCAGGCCACTGATTGAAACTTTTCTATAACTTTTTGAAAGTAAAGATTATTTGATTTGATTTGATTTTGATAGTGGTAGAGACTGATGTCGGTCGTCAGTTGCTCCTATTCTTGAACCTTTTAAAATTAGTAGGACAAAACAATTGAAGACTGAAAATTAAAAGCCATCTTTGTCATAATATTATATTTTATTTTATTATTTTTTAAAAGTCAGAAATAAACCTTTTCACAGTTAATTACATAGTGATTTGTATATAGATAACTATAAATATGAAGGAATATAATTAAATTAACTTAAAGAGTAAAAAAATAATTTAAAAAAAGCTAATTTAAAAATATAAAAGATAATTAAAAAAAAAAAAAATAGGGAAAAAAATATCCCTTCAGGGATAGTCCCAAGGCTAGCAACATTTGCCTTTCCTATTTCTGTATAGCAAGGCTACGTTGGCAGAAATAATTGCCAGCTTTCCTGTCCAAAGACTTTTCCGTTGGCCGTTTGGACAACTCCTTGGCCAAACGCTTAGCTGAGTGTCCCCATGGGCCCATCGTCTCGATCCCAAACGTCGCAATTTCGTAAACCTGTACTGAGGTTGGCGTATTTGCGCAGCTTGAGGTTCTCAGCAGAAACCGCCGCACTCCCCGCGCTTGACGAGGTCGCCTGGATGTGTGATGGGGCTAATGTGTCTACACATGTTGCATCCCACACCAGGGACCTGCCAAGTTTCCACGGCCATTTGGATGATGTCGTTGAAAACAGCGTGACGAGGAATGCGGCCAGCACTTTTAGGGCAAGAAAGCCCAAGGTGTCCGAGATGTTCCACAGCTCAGCCACACTAGTGTCGGTGTGGAGAGGACGGTCCGGAAGACAAAGGAACACCGCCATGGTCAGTGTATTTCGATCAAGGAGTGTGCCAACCGATGCTGAGGGAAAAGCCTGCAACCAGAGACCCGACTCCCTAGTGGAAACGGCCATGAGGCGAGCCCGCTCTCTCGTGCTACTGGAAGATAAAATATCGTCCAGTACCAGTTCTTAAGTAATATTTTTAGTTATTTTTGATTTAGATGGGATTCGGTTGTACAGTTTGGGCGATAGGCACTCGTACTACCTAATATATCGATACCTGCGTATTGACGCCGCTTCAGAGACTGCGCTTTCGGCTTCAGCCCCCGTTTTTTGTTACAGCCCCTAGAACACAGCGTTCTAGACCTCCACTGTTGGGAATGGGCCTTCCAGAACATATATCTAGAAATTTTTGTCTACACTTGCCACGCTGGTCAGACGGATTGGCAAAGGTATGATTTAATTTAATAATGACAACAGCCTCTAAAACGCCTAAAACTCCACTGTTAGAGATAGGCCTTCGAGGAAATTCTGGAGAATTTGGCCTATACTCGTCACGCTGGACAGAGGGGGATTCCACAATATTTTATTGTTTGGTATAAGTGGAACCGGGATCGACGGCTTAACGTACTCTCCGAGGCACGGGAACGGTGGTGTTGACAAATGTTGTAATGACAAATGTACGTAAGAAAAGTCTATTTTTCGTTGGTACATGCCGGGGTTCGAACCGAACAATGTAGGCTTTTTTTACAAAAGCGTTTTTACAACCGAGCTACCACTGCTCCAATTACAATTATTAACGATTAATTCCAGAATAGCTGAAACCTCAATATTGGCAAGAGCTTGTTTAATGGTGTCATAAAACTTTTTTTTATATTATAGTTACATATGTATGTTCAAAGAAACATGACAAATTATTAATATTAGTGTAAACTATTTAATAAAAAAAGAATACAACTATAGTATATATCTGTAGTGTCAAGGAAAAAGAAGATGAGTTGAAAAGTTAAAAAAATAGATTTTTGCACCTATTAGTTCAAAACATTCATATGCGTCAATGCAATAAGGAGATGAGTCTATAAACTGTACAGTTTATTGTACACCCCTAAGTGTACATAAAGGGGCTAGTCGTAATATTAAAATGTATAAGTAAGTAAAAAGAGTTCGATCGAGTTATTTCAGTATCGCGCTTTTACCGCCAATAATTCAGTTATGCATAGTGAGATGCGTCCACTCGTACCTAAAGTATACGACTAATGAAATTGAACATTACGTAAATTACAATTTTCTAATTATAAAAATGAGTTGTTTTCTTAATTTGCCTCTAGTGAAAAGTTCAAGTTTTGTACTTGTGTTTAGCTGACCAAACATGCCTTGTATTTTCGTTTCTAGGCCGCAGCCATCATAATTGTTGAGAGAGCAAATCGTACAACAAATATATTTCAATGTAGTAAAGATTAATGTATCTGTGAGCTGTCGGTGTAAGTGAAAATTTAGTATTTAAGAATGTGTACATTAAAGAATAAACCAAATTGCAACATTACATTGTTTGTCTCATTTCCTACACGTTGCCCAAGACACCTTTGCGTGCTACCTCTTCTAGGTACGATCTTGTGAGCCTGCTCGATCGAACGTGTATCCACCACCTTGAATCCCTGCCCAACCTCTGTTAGGATCCATCACGTTGGTCAAGACACCTAGCCGCCTGCCTCCTCTAGGCACAGTCGCGTGAGCCTGCGCGCCTGGACGTGAATACTATCTTCCCCATTCCCTCGCTGCCTTAGAGTATTACACCGGCAGTGAGACTCCCATCTTTACACTACCACTATAATTTATATATTGTTAGGTTTATATATTTCGCTCAGAGCTTGGACTTAGGTGTTAGGCCCTCTGCATTTAGCGTCCACGCTCTGACACCGCAGATATATATGTTCATTTATGTCATCATCATCAGCCTGTGTCTCTCCACTGCTGGATATAGGCCTCCCCCAAGGCTCGCCACTTTACACGATCTCCTGCCACCCTCATCCAACCCCCACCAGCGACCTTCCTCAGGTCATCCGTTCATCTAGCGGGGGGTCGACCCACTCTGCGTCTTCCCGTACGTGGTCTCCACTCCAGAACTCGTCTACTCCATCGTTCATTGGTTCTACAACAGACATGTCCCGCCCATTGCCACTTCAGCTTACTAATTTTGAAGGCTATATCAGTAACTTTGGTTCTCCAACGGATTTCCTCGTTTCGGACTTTATCCATCAGAGAAATACCGAGCATAGCTCTCCATAGCCCGCTGAGCGACCTTAAATTTGTGGACCAGACCCAATGTTAGTGTCCACGTTTCTGCTCCGTACGACATTCATTTATGTAAATGTAACAAACACATTTCGTACAAAATGTGACGAAGGTGGTTTTTGAAAAGAACTGTTCAATTGTTCTCCTACAATACTAATATTGAGGTAAAAGGCTAACGTATGTTTTAGTTCAAGCCCGAATTTACCTAATTCCCCATAGAGAATCACAAATAAGGCTCGCGGCTGCACGCACACGCGTTCGTTGGTCACGCAACTCAAAAACACGCCAAATTATACCTGCAACGTACGAACATATTTTACTATACATGGCAACCCATGGCGTCCGAGATATTCAACGGGCTCTCCACACCGATTTTTTTTTAAATTGTTTTCTAAGGACATTGTACAGAATACATCAGTCCTAAACACGTAATTTATTTGCATAATATATGTTCATAACAGAGTTCATAACCGAGTTGGGGATCATCAAATTCCAGATGCTACAGAATTTGATGCTTTACTTGGAGTCACTCGCGGCATTATAGCCCAAACACGTAGGGTAAAATATGGGAGTCAACAGCGCGGGAAAACCGCAAAAAATAAACTGCAACTTGTGCCCTATATTTAACGTCCAATTTATCGTTTTCCATAATTATTCACATTGCAGCACATTATTAAACAAAACAACACCACTTTTGACCAATAATATCCACAGCAAATTAATTTACAAAACAAAAACTTGCACTTGACATGTCCACGCAAAATAGCGCGAAGAACTACACCGACATTTTTTTTTTATACTAGCACGACATGTGACCACACGTTATAATATTATTATTGTTTTTTTTTTATAAATTTTAAATTATCTGACAAGTGTATATAATTTTTGTACATCATAATTATTAAGCATTTAGAATGTAAACTGACGCGGCCTCTTTACAGCCACGATCTTATTTAAGTAGTTTCTAAGTTAGTTAGTTTTACTTGCTTGTAGCAATAATGTTGTGCATAACATACATGAATATGGATTATTGCCTGTTTACGGTCCAACCATTATTACCACTTTGATTAGTAGGTACATATGTTTTAATAATTGTATAGATTTTATGAATTCTGACTGTATCCAAGTTGTTTTAAGAGAACCAATGGAAATCAACTATTTTGATTTGATTTGATATGGTAAGTGGCGCACGAGGTCCATGAATATTATTAGTAACTGAAACCAGACGCTTATGACTGATATCAGTCCCTAACACTATGCCGGATTGGCTGGACATGACGGCAATTCGAGCCTGATCCCGAAACGTGTGGATATACTTTACTGAGTTTATCGGCACGAACGGTGGATACTTTCCCGCCCCGGCAGACTCGGCAAATTACCACCACCAGTCCGCCTACCACCTATTAAATAAGATTACTGTTATGTTTCTGTTATGATTAATACTGATTTTGGTTCCGAAAGATTCACTATTTAACTTCTTAAACTCCATTGTATTGAACTTGTTTGTTTTAGGTTCCTAAGATCTCAGATTACCAACTTCAGCCTGTCGTTGTCATATAATATTCAACTAGCGAATATTTGAGAGAGATATCGATTTGGCCAAATTCTTATTATTTAACGCTACCAATGCAAAGGAATCCTTTAACGATCTGAGACTGTCGAAATCTTGTATTACGTTCTTTGCTCAATATCAAGCGCTATTAATATTGTCGTAATTATAATATTGTTCGGTTTTGTTCGGCTGTTTTCGGATTAATTATTATTATTTCGTATTAATTATTCATACGACCAAGCATTGACTTTTAAAGATGTTGCTCAACAAGATGGACCGGTTACTTAACGCTTGTATTTTTTAAAATGTTATTTATTTATTGAAGGATAACTGCTTCCGTGGTCAAGCGGTAAAGTCCGTGGATTTAGACCGGGTTCGATTCCTGGTCAGGACACAATTATATATATTTTTTTATTTGTAATAATTCGGGGTGGTCAGAAACCACGCTTATAAATAAGCGGATTCACATCCTTTAATCTAAATAAATACATATTAATAATAATTTAGTTTTTTTATGTGTCCCGACCAGTTATCGAACCCGGTACCTCCGAGTCTAAATCTGCGGACAATAAAATAAATAACAAATTAATGTTTAGATTGAAAATTGCTACCTTACAGTACCTATAGCCGTGCAGAATCGTGCGCTATTTGACCGCATTATGGAGCGCGATGTTTTTTATTATAATTTTACCGAGTGGAATAGGAATCAATAGGATCCGTTAAACGCGCGGGCGGCCGCCACGAATGCAAGCCTACGACAATTACTTCACCGCCTCTGTAAACGCGAATTTAGGACACGCCGTTGACATAATAAATACGGACAAGCCAATTTATTTATTTATTTTTAATTCTTTATTGCACCAAAACTTACAATTAGGTACATAGGCGAATTTAATGCCTGTCTCTGACAACTAACCTTTGGGATGGTGAGAGATTATGGGCAGGATGCAACAATCCTTTTAATTTTTCAATATTTTTTATTATTATTATGTAATGTGTAGTCTTAAAGAATCTCGGTATTTAACCGGTTAATCTAATAATGTTCACGGGCCTCGGCCAAGTGAGTATCATGCTTCTTTAACTCCAAACTTTCTAACTATACGGCAAGTATTGAGGATTGTAGCTTTTTGCAATTGTCTGTATGTGTGCTGGTCTACGTTAATAGTTTTAAGGCTGTCATGTAATGTTTTGGGTATTACTCCGGTCGTGGATACTAATATGGGTACAGTTGTTACTTTTTCTAATTTGAGTTGGGATTTAAGCTCTATTGCAAGGTCTCTGTATTTAGTATTTTTTTCTGTATGTGTAGTTATTAGGTTATGAGTGTTAGGTACGGCTAATATGTTTATTATTATTTTTTTTTTTTATTGCTTTTGCATAAATTAACAGCTTAAAGTTTTATCAAAATTATTATTATTATTTTAAATTGTAAATATTATATATAAAGATTAAGGGTTTTAATTTTTTCATTTATACTTCACGAATGATATAATACGTTAATTGTGAAACTCAGGTGAAATAAATAACTGTAGAATAATAGGGTAGCTAGTGCAGCTGGAGCCCAAGACACAAGACGAAAATTCCTGGTTTGGGCTCCAACGTGCAATACAATTGGAAATATGTAGCATCAATTTTGTTCATATCATGTAATTTATTATTATTATTATTATCTAATAATATTAGTCTAATTTATAAATACACTACATACCAAGCAATTACATAAACTACATGCAAGTATTACCAATCGATACAACGTTCTAGAAACGACAACAACGGCTAACGCAAAGTATGTGTTTTTGTACTTTCTCACCCAAAACACTCTAGGAAGCGCAAAAAAGAGCCAAGTTTTTTTAAAGTGAGAACTTTATTACGCGCGCTTGGTTAGAGACCTATTTCGTTCAGCGTACGTCCGTACATACAAAAAAAATCGTACAGTCGAATTCTTCCTTTTTGACTTCAATAAACATTAACAAATTGACATCAGACCTTCGCCAAGAGAATTACAGAAATTTCTGGACGGTCCATCTCTAATAGTGAAGGTCTAGGGGTTCTGATGATAAACATCATTCATAATAATAAAATTCTTTATTGCACACAAAATTTACAATATAAAGTGTTGTGCATAGGCGAGAATAATACCATAAAGGTATTCTGTACCAGCTAACCTTTGGGAGAGTGAGAGATTAATATTATGGGTGCAGAGTGTGAAAATGGAATTAATTTGCAAGACAATGACAACGACTTAAATGGCTATCATGGAAAAAGTTTACCGTCCTTTAAGTTCTTGATATCGAGTGCCAGAAGTGTGCATAAAAGACCAACCAGTTGGGTAGGTTCGTACGAACATGCGTCGATACCGCACGGGGTGTCGTCCCGCGCCCTGCCCAGGCCAGTTCGTCGCGCGCCCTCTGACGGCCGCCCGCCTGCGACCGCCGCGATGTGCGATCCATCACGCCGGCCGTAACCAACCGCGTGCGATTTTTCCGAACAATCTACTTAAAATGTACCACAGTGCATTAACCTATACGTAAGTATTATTTTACAATACAATTTATATATAGATAGGTAGACTATTAACTCATTAAAAACTGGTAAATTCCTAGGTTAATGTGGAATCGATTAAGTTTCTTTCAGGGTTTTGCGTCACGGTTCAATCGATAGTTATAATTTTTATGCCTAATACTGGTTTGATTCCTAATCCTAACTGTGGTTTTCTGTCACAAAAAATACATTTGTGGCGTTTCTCAGGCGTGTAAACCACTTAGTTTTTTCTATCTTTCAGCCTAAAATGTATCTCAGTGCATTTACGTATACGTAAGTAATATGTTACAATACACATTTTATAGGTGTATGTAGGTTATTAGGCCATTAAAAACAGTTCACTTTCAGGGTTTTGCGTTACGGATCAATCATTACTTATAAGTTTTTTTTCTTTGAATTTACAAAAATATACCTCAGTGCTTTAACCGTAAATATTTTTTATAATATTATTATATAATATATTTTTTATGATATAGATAGGTTATTAGCTGTTAAAAATTGTTTTTTTTTGTATCTTAGACCCTAAAACACAGAGTCTAGACCTTCACTGTTGGAGATGGTTCTTTTATAGATTTCTGGAGAATTTAGCCTACACTCGCCACGCAGATGGGTTGGCGAGGGGAAAACTGTTAACCTTAAGGGATTTTTCATCACGATGCAATCGAAAGTTAAAATTTTTATAATAATAGTTTGATTCCTAATCCAAACTATGTTATTGTGTCACAAAAAATAACATTTGTGGCTTTTCTCAGTCGCTAAAACCGTTTGCATTTTTACCTAAAATGCACCTCAATGCATTAAACTATACAGTTATGTACCGATGATACACTTATAAAACAAATAATAAATTCTAATGTGAAACATAGTGACTTTAACAGAAGAATATTTCAGCCGGTCATTAAGTATGGTGGCTAACCAACTTTAAATTGTTATTATAGCTCCTAAACAGTCATTCAAAATGAAAAATGATAACACACCTCACATGATTTTCGAATACCTATTTGACGATACCCCACTTAGTAAAGTTCGTCGACTTTTTTTTTTTTTCCACTTGTCTCTGCTTGTCGCTTTATTGAAATTTGATTAATGTCATATCATCAGTATTTTGTACCATCATAATCATTACAGTCTGTTGGAGATGGGCCTTCCATATAACATATAACATATCTGGAGAATTTGGCCGGGTTGGCGAGGATCTGATGTCAATTATTAATGACAATGTATTAACGATTCAACAAGTTTGTATTTATCATCATAACGTATGAATCATCATAATCGGCCTACGAGTTTGTTCTCCAGAGTGCCACAAAGGAACAAACATACATCGCCTTGTTACAATAAATAAGACACCAAAAAGCAGAGTTTTCGAAAATAACTCTTACGTTATGTGCATTCGTATTTATAACAAGTTACCAGAGGTTCTCAAACAATTACCCAATAATCAGTTTAAATCTAGAATCAAGAAGCTATTGATAGAGTATTGCTTTTATTTGTTAAGCGAGTTTTATTCACACAAATTTAGAAATTGTATTAATTTGTATGAATCAACTGACCACAATCTCACATACAAGTATTATCTTATGCGAGATTTCATAAATTCATGACATTTTATTCATTACATAAATTATTTTTATTGTATAAACTTTGTATAAATTAGTAATTAATTAAGTGAGCTATTTAAAACTATATATTATATTACCATATTCCATACAAATAAATATTATTTCATTTCATTTACAAACCAACTAAGCAACCATTATTGTAAATGCAACATCATTTTGAACAAATGCGTATTGAATCCTTAAATTGAATATATTATTATTATTATTATAACCCTTCTTTGCGTTGCGTAGTTAGGTAAAAAACTTAAAACTTATTTATATTTCTCAGCGTTAGTCCGACTAAATTGTTAATCAATATTAATTAAACATAACGTCTGTGAACCGGAATGATCAAATTTATGCTCAGAGAAGCTTCTCAATTGATCAGTAGGGTATAGTGATGATTTGGTCGGTGATATTAGCTTTCAAGAAGTGTCTAAGCCATATCTTTTTGGAAATGGTATAAAAACATCGGCCCAGGTAATCCAAGATACGATTATTGAGAAGGTGGTTAAGCCTCTGAACAATACCATGTTCCATAACCAATTCTTAGTCCTTTCAGCAAGACACAACACGGGGTCATAAAGCTTGATATACATAAGAGTGGCTTCTAGTCTTTAGATCTTAATCCATTTGTTTATGAATTGTGGCATGCTCTAAACACCATGATAATTTGGAGTCTATAAAATATTCCGTCTCCACTAGGGAGTCAGGTCTCTAGTAACATCGGTTGGGACACTCCTTGATCGAAATACATTGACCAAGGAGCGTTTATCTCGGAGCCCGGACCGTTTACCCACACATGTGTCAGTGTGGGGACCAGTGGAAAATCTCGGACACCACGGGCTTTCTTGTGCTTGAAGTGCCGGGCGCTTTCTCCGTCACGCTCTCAACGACATCATCCTTAGGGCTCTTGTCACAGCTGGAGTATCTGCTATCGAATCCTCTGTGATTGGCGGTTATTCACCATCTCACATCTAGGCAACCTCGTCCAGTGTGGGGAGTGCGGCGTTTTCTGCTGAGAACCTCAAGCTGCGCAAATACGCCAAGTACAGGTTACGAGTTTGGGGTCAAGACGATGGGACCATGGGGACCCTCAACCAAGCGTCTGGCCAAGGAGTTATCCAAATGGCTGACGGAGAAATCTGGAGATAGGAAGGCTAGCAATTATTTCTACAGTCTTCTTGGGACTATCTCCGATGGGACGTCTCTTGAGAATATTTTTTATTTATTGTTAATTTTTTTATAAGGTTTTGTTTATAGTTATTTAAGTAGTTAGTAATTATTATTTTATTTTATTTATTTATTTATTATAAACTTTATTGCACAAAGTACAAAGGCCTAATGCCGCTAGACATTCTATACTAGTCAAACCTTTGGGACAACTAAAGCAGTTACGACAAGATAAGGCAGGTGCTATCAAAACTAATAGAAAAATATTAGACTTCAATATATACTAGTGAATAAATACTTATTTACATACTAATACATACACAAATACATATAAATAAAACTACATACATACGTTCTATGAATATACATATAATATAACATATAATATATATTTTTATTTATTATTTTATTTATTTAATTATTATTTGTAAACACTAATATTTTTAATTGTAATTTATAACCTAGAATAATAGGCTAACTTCCATAACACAAGTAGCTTGGTGTGGAGTTAGAAAGACTACTTTAATACACCCTTTGTACAACTAACAAATAGCCTTAAGTACTGTATTAACAAAGTATATCACTATCAAATTGTTGTTGTACTTATGCAATAAAAAAAAATATTATTATTATGCAATAAAAATATTATTATTATATTATTATTATACATAAATATAATATACCTACTTGATGACTATAATGAGAGAAATAAATATAGCAGAGAGTGTATTAAGCTTATGGTAAATTTAAATAGTGCGCATAGACCAGTTTCTTAAATAGTGTTCTATTTGGAGCTTGACGGATGTCCACCGGTAACTGGTTCCAAAGATGCACAGCCACATTTTATATTTTGTAAATATAATTTTTAGAATAAATTTCTTTAACAGTCATAAGATTGGCAGTGACGAATATTCCCATGGAGAAAGTGCGTGTTTCTATCGATAACTGGCCACAGCGTATAAAGGAGTGTACGATATTGAGGCCAAAGGAGCAAATTTTGAATGAGCTTTAAATTTTAAAATTCATCGTCATCATCAGCATGGTCTCTCCACTGCTGGATATAGGCCTCCTCCAAGGCTCGCCACTTCACACGATCTCCTGCCACCCTCATCCAACCCCCACCAGCGACCTTTCTTAGGTCATGCGTCCATCTAGCGGGGGGTCGACCTTTACGTGGTCTCCACTCTAGAACTCGTCCAGCCCATTGCCATTTCAGCTTACTATATACTTACTATAAAATTTTAAAATTGCTATTGTGGAAATGTATATAAAAAAACTCCCACTGCAGTAATAAATGTTTAAATATATACCGCCTCCGTGGTCTAGTGGTAATAAACGTTGCCGTGAACTGGGGAGGTCGTGGGTTCGATTCCCACCGGGGGCAAGTTGTACATTGTATAATTTGTCTCGGTCTGGGTGTTTATATGTATAATATGTATATATTAACAAAAAAAAAGTATTGTATGTAGTTTATCAACCATCTACAGTTTCCGTGACACAAGTCTCGTAGCTTACCACGGAAACTAGATGGCGCTGTGTGACCTGTCTGGAAATATTTATTATTATTATTATATATATTGAAATAAATGTTAATGGCCTGTGGTCTAGCGGTTAAGTCCGTGGATTTAGAGTCGGATGTACCGAGTTCGATTCCTGGTCGGGACACAATAATATTTAATAATTTAAATTAATAAATTTTATTAATTCATTTTTAATTTATTTGTGATAATTCTCGAGTTTGGTACGCTGGAGACATCGACGAGCTTACCACTTGTCATGATTGGCCTATAGTAAAGTTGGCTAAATGTGAATCCGCTTCTTTATAAGCGTTGTTCGCGCCGATCGCCAATAATTAAAAGTAATTCGACCAATTTTGGATGGTTAGGCGTTATTGTGATTTATCGGTGCATAAACAGACGTCCTAATTTGTTACCCCTACACCTTTGTCCTGTCTCTTTCTCTCCGCTTCCTTTCTACATTACCCATCCCGCTCACGCAGTGCTTGCGCACCTAAAAAGAAGAAATATATGACTGACCGCGGTGTGTGCCACGGCAGTCGTTGTCGCGCAGTCGTTGTTCTCGAGACGTCATAGAAGACGACGAAGAAATCGCCGCGATCGTTGCTATTATACTCGCATTCGAAAAACCCCGCAAAATTAGTGATATTTTCAAGTGCTGGTGCCGAGGACATCAGTTGAGTTCCTTTACCAGTTTCCTCTCTTGTTTGTTGATTGCACCAATTGTCACAGTATCGTCTGTGAATTCTTAGTTGGCGATTACCGCAACCCGGTTTTTTTATACAGTCCGCTAAACCCGCGCTATCACAAGTTGGTCCTTCGAGCCGGATTGGTTCGTTTCGTTTTTAAATTAAAATTAGTAAAATCGCCAAAATGTCGTCAGATGCGAAATCAGAACTGAAGTTAAGAAAAGTAAACGCAAAATTGTCGGCACATTTTAGCCAAATACAATCATGTTATGATTGTATCACTCGTGACCACCGAAAGGGAAACGGTCGTGATGATTTATTTATTTATTTATTTAATACTTTATTGCACAAAGACAAAGGCGGGCTTTAATGCCGCAAGACATTTTATCATAGCCAACCATTGGGATAACTTTAAACACTTTACTGAAAAGTAGATGCAAAAATAAAGGATAATAAAAAAATATTATTTACTAACTAACTAGATGTATAAATATATAATATACTACGTACTAATACATACTTATATACCCGTATAAACCTACATACATACATAATAATATACTAGCTTTATTGCGATAGGAAATGCGAATAGACCATTTTTTTAAATAGCGATCTGGTGGTTACCTGCCTGATGCTAAGAGGCAAATTGTTACACAAATTAGTGGCGACAACGACAAACGAGTTTGAAATGAAACTAGAATTATGCGAAGGGATAGAAAGAAGAGAGTTATGAGAGGAGCGTAAAGATCTATCGTGGAACGAAGAAAGATAGGCAAAATCATCCTTGAGGTATTTCGGCGTCGCAGGTTCATTAAGAACAGAAAAAAGTAAGCAGAGTACTCTAAGATTCCTGCGACACCGAATCGGTAGCCACTTTAACTTAGCTCGATACTCAGAGATATCATACTTACGTAAACAATAGATGAACCGGATACATGCGTTAAGTAACCGGTCCATCTTTTAAGCAATACCTCTGAGATATAATAATAATAATAATAATAAATTTATTCGAAGTAAAAAAGAACATAACATGCATTTTATGGCGCTCTGAATCCCGAGTAAGATGTTTTATAAAAAACACCTGTGTTACGGGATTCAGGGTCTTCCTGAGGTACAATATTACAAAATTTATTAAACAAATAATACGAGTATACATAGAATTTAAGCATGCAAATGCTGCACAAGTCACCATAGTCAAGGATAGGAAGATACTTTACTTTTAATAATGGCAAGACTAGGTATTAATATTTAAATTATAATCTAATTGAAATCATGCTTGCCATCGTATTTAGGTTAATATTCTCTCTGAGCATAATCGTTTGGTATTCTATTAATGTTTGGAATATGATTACTGAGTATTTTAATAAGGAATTTTACAAATTTCTCACAAATGAAACCAATTTACCTGAATAAACAACAATACCCATACATGAATTTACCTGAATTAAATTTGCAACGTCTTTACATCAAAAAAATGTAGAAGTCTATTTCAAACGGTGTGATTTTTATATAAGTAAATAATTAAAATAACTTTTTTCGAGGTCAAAAGTTCAAGTTTACATTTTATAAGTAAGTAGGTATAAAACAAATATTTAACGCAGATCATAGAGTGACGTAAACTATCCTCCAGTATTTGTAAAACCCTGCAACCCGACGAAGAGTACCTGTGTTAAGACGAGGTATATTTCGGAAATTTCTCTTGTCCGGCATTCTAAAGACATCGACAAGCTTTCAACATAACTACGATTAATGAGATAACTAGTGGTTTTATTTCGCCAATATTTCTCGTTTATCTCCGACTTCCTTTCAAACAAAACGGAGAAAAAGGAAATGTTTGATTGCTTCCGCTCAAGAAAAATGCTTACGTGTACTATATTTTGTTTTGATATAATTTATGATGTGACTTGTGTCGATATTTTAGCTGCAATACATATTGACTCTACAATAATAAACACACTATTTAAATTCACCCATTAGCTATTATGTATATTCATAAAAACGTATGTATGTAGTTTTATTTGTATGTATGTGAATAAGTAATTATTTATAAGTCTAATGTTTTCTGTTAGTTTTGATAGCACCTGCCTTATCTATAGAATGTCTAGCGGCCTTTGTACTTTGTGCAATAAAGTTTATACTTAATAATTACATAGGAAATTATATATATATATATATTTCATTGTTTCGCAAACATTGGGTCCTTGGTGTTTGGAATGAAAACTGTTTATTAAGAAACTGTTTTTTTTTATTAGGTTTAGTTTATAGTTATTATATTATCTTTTTTATAACAATTTAATTATTATTATATATGTATATATAAACGAGTATATATAGGCAGGATATATATATATATATATATATATATATATATGAGCTGAGATCCTGTCGGGGAAAACAGGGATTTGTCCCCATCCCCAAACCAGGCCCATTAGCCATCCGGGCCCGGACGACACCACTGACTGACTATCTCTTAAAAATAACATACCATATCCATTTTAATACTTAAAAAATGGGCAATTATAAAGCGGGAATTGGAAAGCTATTTACACATATATAGTATTAATTCTTATCATTTTAAATATGTTAGTAGGAGTTATAGCAAAATCAAAATAATGCGCAACGAAATAAATTTCGTTTCGCCGTTTACACGGGCTAACAGCTAGTGTTTTATATAATTGAAACACATGGAGATCGGATTCTCTTTCTCCCCTTTCATTCTATATCTTCCGATCTTCCCCCCACAATTTCATTAAAGGCGAACGCGAACTGAATAACATCTCTCATATCAAAGAAAGCTTATTCTTTCGGATTTTCAAATATTAAATCGTATAGAAGAATAGGGGAAAGCCGGGCAAGAAGGGATTATCATTCATCATTATTACAGACCCTATAACCGTCTCCGTGGTCTAGCGTTTAGGTCCGTGAATTTAGACTCGGAGGTACCGGGATCGATTCGTAGTCGGGACACAATAATATTTATTAAATTAAATTAATAAATTCAATTAATATTTAAATTATTTGTGATATTTCTCGAGTTTGGTACGTTAGAGACATCGACGAGCTTGCCACTTGTAATGATTGGCCTAATGGTAAAGTTGGCTAAATATGAATCCACTTCTTTATAAGCGTGGTTTCTGACTATAATTTAATTTATAATTATAATCAGGAATCAAACCCGGTACCTCCGAGTCTAAATCCACGGACTTAACCGCTAGACCACGGAGGCAGCAAAATATTAATTATTTATAAGACTTGCTGTTAACTGATATTTAAAATAAACTATGAAATCCTATGTTTTATTGAGGTTTAATGTTTAACTATACCATCTTGCCCGGTCTTCCCCTACTTCCTAATAATGAAAAATATGTTTGCTTCCAAAAAACGCCGAACTTTTTTAGTAAAATGCAATTCAAATAATTTAACAAACTAATAAACAAATTTGCTAAAACAATATATTATAACAGAACAATCGATTTTTTTTATAAACTCTTTATTGCACAATATAACTTTAAAAATATGTAATAATGTTCATATAATAAAATAAAAAAAATGAAAAAACACGACAGCCAAAAATAAAATACTTTAATCAAGAAAACGAAATAAATAATAACTAAAAAGAAAAATTCACAAAAAAGGTTTGATAACTGCACCATAATATGAACTTGTGGAAACGTTAATAAATGACATCAGGCCCTCGCCAACCCGTCTGGTCAGCGTGGCGTGTGTAGGCCAAATTCCAGAATTTTCTGGAAGACCTTTCTTCAACAGTGGAGGTCAAATTCAAATTCAAAATTCAAAATCGTTTATTGCACAGAATACAGGTAGATATAGGATAATACAATTTTACAGTTCAGCTGTATCCTACCATAATGGTATGCAAATAGTAGTACATGTCAATTACAACTAAAATTATACACACATCAAAAGTGTCTAGGGATCAACATATATTTTTGCAATAACTTTTCTCCTGATTGATATTCATTAAAATTTTCTTTAAGGATTGATCAAATAAAATGTTTTCGTTTGTCTACAGTAACGATAAACCAAGTCACCTTTGCATTAGTAAAAAAAATTGCCATTTTCCTAATAAAGGGATTTTTGACATTTGAACCACTAACATTAAAGTTCGAAAAAAAGACTGAAATAACAGTTTTTTTTTTAATTTTATTGGGTAACTTAAACAATTAATAATCCGTGTTTCTACCGCGAACACTAACAACACAAGAACATCGGTTTGGCATACTCAAAATGAGTTCATCCAAATCACGCTGTGGAATGGCCGCCCATGTTCGTTGCAACAACAAAAAAAGGTCTTCTTGCGACTGGATACCCTCCATATTCGGCAGAGCTCTTCTCTGAAGAATATCCTATGCATGCTCAATCGGGTTCAAGTCTGGCGACTGAGCAGGCCAGGGCAGGACATTGATGTTAGCTGCGGCGAGAGTCTGTCTTACAACTCTTGCGGTGTGCGTTCGTGCATTATCATGCATTAACTGAAATAAGGGACCGATATGCACTTGTAGAGGAACGATGACGTCTGATACAACCGTCTCAGCATAAATTTGAGCGTTGAGGTTGCCTCTGATCCAAATCAACTCAGTTCTTCCGCCGATCGAAATACCCGCCCATACCATGATGGTTCCACCACTATAAGGATGGACTTCCTGGCAGGATTTTAATCGCTGTTGGCGTCCAGGGGTTCTCCAGTGTCGTATACGTCTTGTATCCGGCCTCATACCAAAACGAGACTCATCAGAAAAGCACACGAAACGCCATTGTTCTTCTGTCCAATTTCTGTGTTCAAGAGCCCATTGATATCGAGTCCTACGATTGTGCATTGCTATAGGTGGTACCCGTAGCGGTCTTCGGGAATGAAGGTTCACTTCATGCAAGCGGTTTCTGACTGTTTGGTCGCTAATTAAGTTCCCTGAAGAGCGATGAAGGCTCACGGCTAACATCATGGCGGTTATTGTTGGAGTTCTTCGAGCTGTGATTTGAATGTATCGGTCTTGTCTCCGTGTGGTGCAGCGATACCGTCCTCCATGGCGCTCAGCCACGGTACCAGTGGTTCGGTAACGTGTCCAAAGTCGACTGATAACACTCTGACTTGTATTCAGAGCTAAAGCCACAGTACGTTGCCGGGAACCAGCTTCTATCATTCCCACGGCTCTGATCATTTCTTCCCTGCTTAAATGACGTCGCCGCTCCATAATAACGTTGGTTTTAATCAGTAGTAGGGAAACAGTAGCACTAATAATGTCTTCAATGCGTCTTATGTTTTTATAGGGAAAATATTGACAGCTGATTTTCATCTTTTACTCGAATTTGATTGACAGTTCCTGTTTTAAATTATGAAATGCACCAAAAAGGATCCATATAAATTTATAAAATCATAAATTTATTACAAAGCCACATCTCAATCACAAGAAATCCGCATAAACATGCTTGATCCCTAGACTTTTTTGATGTGTGTATTTGTCAACACTTATAATGTAAAAATTCTTGGATACTATAAAAACATTGTTCTTTTAACCATTTATTTAACAGCTTCTTAAATTTAATTATTGATGTCAATTGTTTTCATTCTATAGGCAAACCGTTAAATATTTTAATACACATTTGGTGACTATTTTTAGAAACAATGGTAAGTTTTGTAGCAGGTTTCCATAAATTGTATCTATATTGAGTCTGAACATTTGTTCGCCCGTCCTCGTTAACAGACCGAAAAAGACTCGGGTAGTTTTTAATAAACATACAATACAGACACGGCAATGTTAGAATATTATAGTCACGAAAGTATGATCTACAGGAGTCGCGCTGTCCGAGATTGGACTCTTGTGTTCTAGGGGCTGTGATAATAATGATTAAACGTCTATATTTAAAAAAATAAAAAAAACTTCATAACACAGTGTCCTAGACCTCCACTGCTGGAGATGGGCCAGACGGCTTGGCGATATGATGTCATTTTTTTATGACATTTTATTAACGACTCCACAAGTTGGCATTACCGGCATGGACCGACAGCTTAACGTGCTCTCCGAGGTACGGGAACGGTGGTGAAGAAGACAAATTTCTAAGCATTCCATGGATTCACCGTGCGGGTGCCGGGTCCATCGTGTGTGGGTAAGAGATGAGAAGAATGGTGTCTCGGGCTTGCGACCGACAATTGGCTGGTTTAAGAAAAGGAGGCCTCCTTTTTTTTCTATTGCGCGATAATACGCTCACCATCCACCATTCTACTTCTCTCCCTACCCAACCAAATACTGTATGATTCCATTAATGCCGTCTTGGAAGCTCGTTCCATAAATGTATTGACGGCAGACCTGCTTAGGCCCAATTCTTTCAGTAAGTGATGCAAAGATTTTGCTGGAACTCCTCTTGCACCAACTTCCATTGCGTAAAGCTGAGTCTTGAACCCGTTCCTGATCATTTCTTCTGTGAGATCATAATATTTATTCGACTTCATGTTGTGGTCTTTTGGAATATTTGATTCCCACGGAACGGTAAGTTCAATAAGGATAACTTTTTCCAAGTTCCGAGAAAACACTAAGATGTCTGGCCTATAGGCTGAAATCTATAACAAATGTACGTAAGAAAAGTGTATTTCTCATCGGTAGGATTGAAAGTACGCGTTCTTACAACGTGCCAGCACCGCGCCTTAAAAAAAAAAAACTTCATATTATTTATTTATTTATTTATTTAAATCTTTATTGCACAAAGACAAAGGCGGGCTTATAATGCCGCTAGACATTCTATCCTAGCCAACCATTGGGACAACTTGAGTATTATATTGAAAGGTAGGTGCAAAATTGTATTAAATTCTACGGTTTAACTATATACTAATAAATATAGTAATACTAATACATATATATAAAAATACATATACTACATATACCCATACATATTATTACATACACTACATATTATATATCAATGACAACAATATACTAAATTCTAATAAATAAGTTATAGTAACTACATACACATACATAGATAATACTTACTTTTTTTGTGATAGAAAGTGTGAATAGACCATTTTTTTAAATAGAGATCTGGTGGTTACTTGCCTTATGCTAAGTATATAATATTATTGTTAAATAAAAAAATAACCAGAATACCTCTGCTGTGACAATTTGTAAAACATTTTTTTTGTATTAATTCTACTTAAGCCGTCCTTTTTAATGGCCATTGAATAAGGAAAAGGCCGTTTAAAAAGCAACAGTCCAATCAAAGTAAATCCTATCAATTTTATGCAAGAGAGGATATTTTTCTATAGGCAGTGTTTTCCGGTGTTTAAACTAGGGCGGTGTTGGGCGGGCGGCCACTCGATCGAATCATTCATGCTTATGCATTGGCAAATTTTATTATATTAATAAGTATTATAAATATTTGCACCTACCTTACATTTACACATCTTCACGCCAGATCCCTTGCAGGGTAGGCAGAGACAATTGAGCGCCACTTGACACGATCACGACATACCTCTTTCGCTTCATCGACGTTCATCAACCTCTTCATACATGCCCTTTTGTTACGAAGGCTTTTTAATGCACCTTCAGCCAGTGTTTTATTTATTTGATCGTGATATGTAAGTCCCGGTCTGCCAGGGCCTCTTTCACCCACAACTTTCGCATTATATATCTGGTTCGTCAATCTTTCTTTGCTCATTCTTTCAACATGCCCGAACCATCGTAGCATGCCTTTTCTTATTTTTGTCCCTATGCTTTCTTTTATACCAACCCTTTTCCGTATTTCGACGTTACGTATGCGGTCCGCCAATGTGACGCCGCATATCCGGCGCAGCGACCTCATTTCTACGGCATTAACCCTACTGTCATGCGTATTCTGACGTATCCACGACTCGCTTCCATACATCAGTGGCAATGTGTATGGCGAGCCGAGCTTTGTCACTGACATTTCGACTGCCGATCAGTGACCCCAGGGCACCGTTAACACTATTTCCCGCGTTCACTCTTCTTTCAACGTCCCTATCGTACTTCCCATCCGCAGTGAAAACACTGCCCAGATATATAATTTCATTTACTTGTTCTACATTTGAAATGGTCCCCATTGTCCCTAAGGTTGGCTGTCAGATAATGTCTAGCGGCATTAAGTCCGCCCCTTGTATAACGTGCAATAAAGTTTCAAATAAATAAATAAGTACTATCCGCCACATTCTTCCAGCAGATGTTCAGATTCTTATACAGTATCAGCTGCTCGCCAGTGGAACCGACTCCCTCTTTACATTCGTAAAGCACCATCTATCATTAGTTTCAAAAATTTGCTTACAAAACACTTTCACAAAAAGCAAGACGAATCTACATAACTTTACAGTCCGTATATTATTGTATGTATTATTTGTACATTTATATATCCATATATATATATATATGTATATATTATTTATTTATTATATAGTAGAAGACAAATTTCTAAGCATTCCATGGATTCACCGTGCGGGTGCCGGGTCCATCGTGTGTGGGTAAGAGATGAGAAGAATGGTGTCTCGGGCTTGCGACCGACAATTGGCTGGTTTAAGAAAAGGAGGCCTCCTTTTTTTTCTATTGCGCGATAATACGCTCACCATCCACCATTCTACTTCTCTCCCTACCCAACCAAATACTGTATGATTCCGTTAATGCCGTCTTGGAAGCTCGTATTATGTGTTATTCATGTATATATCGGTAGATAAGTACCATGGCTTTATTATTTATATATATATATATATTTCTTTTAGTTATAAGTTGTTTTCTCAATAAAACTCTTTGTCAAACATTAGTGGTCATGCACCCACAATCCCTGGTCACAACTCCCAAAGGTTTAGCTGTTAGATAATGTTTTTAGACATTAAGCTCGCCTATGTACTGTAAAATGTATTATTTTCTGTGCAATAAAGAATTTATCTATCTATCTATCTACTATATGTTTGTAATTAATGTGTTTTTTATATAGTAATAAATAATTACAACTATCATTTTTCTGTGGTATAAAAGAATTACAATATAAAAGCTACCTAAATAATCAAATTAAAAATAAACTAAACTATAAATAAAAAATGTCCTCTAGAGACGTCCCATCCGAGATAGTCCCAAGGAGACTGGCAACATTTCCCCTCTGTATAGCGAGGCTAATACGTTGGCAGAAATAATTGCCAGCCTTCCTGTCTCCAGACCTTTCTGTCAGCCGCTTTGACAACTCCTTAGCACAAACTCGTAACCGGAACCAAGGTTGGCATATTTGCGCAATTTGAGGTTCTCCGCAGAAATAGCCGCTGTTCCCGCACGTGACGAGGTCGCCTGGATGTGAGATGGAGCTAATGTGTCTACACACGTCGCATCCCACACCAGAGATCTGCCAAGTTTCCACGGCCCAACAGTCATTCCGTCGGGTCTCTTGCCATCGCTCCGCACAATCCCAGATGGTTCTAAGATTGCGGGTACACCACCAGTGGTGCAGTTCTGTATATGTTTTATTTTGTAAATCTGATATAGCTGAGTTTTCCTTGCAGATTCCTTTCTCAGTCAGATTTAACATTAACAGGTCACTGGAATCTGCTAAGCTGGTCTTCTGCTAACAGCTTACTTATTGGACCACTTTGCTGCTTATTCTTCTACTAGCAGGAGTAAAATCATTCAAAATAATTAAATTAATGACGTTTCATTAATGCCTGTAATAGGTTTACCTGAATAAAGATATTTTGACTTTGAATTTTGATTTTGACTTTGATTTTAAAATAAATCACAATTCCAAAAAACTATTTTGTTAAAATCAATAAAAATTAGGAACAGTCTGGGCAAGGTTCTAACCAATAAGTCTTGGTAGTGGTCTTGCTTACATATGGTGGATTGTGTATAATATCAGGTATTATATAGTATAAAAAAAAAGTATAATTATGCATTATATTTTCATCACTGTTTATTAGTTTATTGTGTGTAAAGGTATGTATCTCTTAGTTATATATTTTTTCGTACATTTATATATATGAAGTATATATTATTTAAGTACCTATGTAATGAGCATCTTGAGTAGGTTCGACAACGCAAATTACACTGTTTGCTTTATGTGTCAGTTTACTAGATTTAACATCAAGTTTGGATAGGTCTACTTCACTACTGATTGTGTTTCGTTGGTTTTGTGTCTTCAGGAATTATACAACCATATTTTTGATATTATTTGTATTTTTTTTTATTATTATTGTTTTTCTCGATGGAATTAATGGTTTTACTAGCTTGTTCTCCTAATTGTATTGGTGGTGGCTTTGTATTTGAATTGTATGATTTTAACACGTTTTGTCTGCTGTGTTTACTACTAACTCAATGCTATCAGTGAAAATTTGTAAGGCTTTAAGTTACTATATTTCTATTGTATTATTGTAGAGGCTGTAAATTTTCCTAAAAATAAATAAATAAATAAGTAATAGTATATTATTTATTTTAATGTAATATTATTTTTATTTTAATGCGCCCCGCGTACCTCTACCACACTCCCAAAGGTTGTAATAAAATGCTTTTAAGGCATGAGTTCGCCCTTGTACATTGCTTTTAAGTTTTTTGTGCAATAAAGAGTTTACAAATAAATAAAACACAATATTGACGCATATCAGTCGCTGAGGAGATAGAATATCTATAGATAGAGCTAATAATAAATAACACAACTATAAAAGCAAAATCAGAAATAAATCTACATAACACCGGTCACCTATTTTCCTAAAGGTATGAAATTTATGAAAGATACTATTTACAAAAAAATATTTCTGTCCCACTGAGTGAAAAGGTCACAGGTCGCACTGGCTGAGGGCGACTCCACGTCTTACGACCCTCATCATAGCTGGACCAATTAATATACCGCCTGATTTTGTAAGCTCCTACTTTAGACTACAAAAAATAAAAAAAAATACTTTTATGGACATTATGGCAAGGATATTAGCATTGCCGCGTTGAATAACAATGCTGATACTTTAGACCAAATACTGCCCAGCCCTCTTGTCTCCTGAGTACAAGGATTAGCGAAAAAAAAAACTAGAAATCTAAAACTGAATCATTACATTTTGAATAAAATATATCATAGTCTGGAACCAACCGGTTTAACAAAAAAAAAAACTACTGTATTCTGTCGGATGAAACTAAAAGAAAGTACTCATTTTTAATAAATAATATTCACAGCTTATACTGCCGTTTTTTCAAAAAATACGTTTATTTACTTCCTGTTAAACCTACTGCAGTTTTATTACCTGTTACGACACGATCGCGATATACCTCTTTCACTTCGTCGATATTCGTCAACCTCTTCATACATGCCCTTTTGTTATGCACCTTCGGCCAGTGTTTTATTTATTTGATCGTAATATGTAAGTCTCGGTCTGCCAGGGTCAATCTTTCTTTGCTAATCCTTTCAAGATGCTTGAAACATCGTAGCATGTCTTTCCTTATTTTTGTCCCTATGCTTTCTTCTATACTTACTCTTTTCCGTATTATGTTACGTATGTGGTCCGCCAAAGTGACGCCGCAATATCAATAATTTTATTTATTTTATTATTAAAAATGCGCCGCAGACAATATTTATTTTACATTGACCTTAGAAATAGTTGGAACATCTTTTTTGACGTAAATAACAGAATCCACTATTTTGACAATGTAATTTATGCGCTTAAGTAAGCTTCGACATGCATGTCCGCTCGATTTGCTCGAATGAAACTGACAGTTTTATATGGAGATCTGTCGCTTTTTATTCGAATATTTCGAAACGACACGCAAGTCGAAAGCGCCAGAATTAGGCCCCCGAATTAGTTATTAGACTGCTTTAAAATGAATAAAAATAAGCAATTAAAGCTTATAAATAAAGTTGGTCCCGCTACGGCAACGATCGCGACCTCTTGTATTCACTACTTTAATAGTATACGGTGGGTAGTCTCTTTGTATTTTATTGTCGGACTCGGAATGGAACCCAAATCCGGCAGGTGTAATGAGGTGTGTTTTTATATCGCTTGTTTTCTCAGCTTAATTGATAACTTACGATAACATTTACGAGTATAATCTACAATTCTACATCATCAGACTGTGGTCAGAAGCGGATCAATATTTAGTCAACTTTACTATAGGCCCATTTTGATAAGTAGTATGATGAAAAATGGACTGTATACTTGGTTTGATGCGTTTATTTCTGAGAAGGTGTGTGTACTTCGAATGCCAAACAATGACTCGACGGTAATATATATATACATACTAAAATAAATTTATTAGGAATATAATTAAAACTACTTGAAGAGTAAACATTAAATATAAACTAAACCTAATAAAAAATAAACTATAAGTACAAAATGTCCTCTAGAGATTGTCCCAAGGAGGCTGGCAACATTTCCCCTCTGTATAGCAATGCTAATACGTTCGCAGAAATAATTGCCAGCTTGCCTGTTTCTAGACTTTTCGGTTAGCCGTTTGGACAACTCCTTGGCCAGACGCTTGGCTGAGTGTCCCCATGGGGCCATCGTTTCTACCCCAAACGGCGCAAATTCGTATCCTGTGTACTGTGTATTTACGCAGCTTGAGGTTCTCAGCAGAAACCGCCGCACTCCCCGAGCTTGACGAGGGCGCCTGGATGTGTGATCTACACATGTCACATCCCACACCAGAACCTGTCATGTTTCCACGGCCCAACGGTCATGCCGTCGGGTCTCTTGCTATCGCTCCGCGCAACCTCAGAGGTTTCCAGGATCGTGGGTACTCCAGCAGTGACAAAAGCCCAGGTTGAATGGAAACTAGCTCCTATCTTTCGGCTAAGAACCTTCCCCCAGGAGCCAGTTCTATATTTGTTTTGTAATGTACATCTTTTATGTCAATAAATATATTATTTTTGTGTCCTGACCAGAAATCAAACCCGGTACCTCCGCGTCTAAATCCACGGTCTTAGCCTCTAGACCACGGAGATCGTTAAAAGAGTAAATATATACATTAAAAGCTTGCACACAATAAAATACTAATAACGCCTAACATGTCGGTCATAAATTAAAAAACAATAAATCACAATGTCCAATACATGTAATTTACAACAACATTAACAGAAAAATGCTATAAAATTACTATAAATATACTCTTGGAAGTTATTTGTACCAAAATCAATAAAGTCGAAAATGATTTTGTTATTTTAAGATAACTTTTTTTAAGCGCAAACTTTGCGAGTTAGCGCCGTTTGGGGTCGAGACGATCGGACCATGACCAAGGAAGGAGTTGTCCAAACGGCTGACACAAAAATCTATTATTTTAGCCTCGCTATACAGAGGGGAAATGTTGCCAGTCTTCTTGGGGCGTATCTCTGATGGAACTCGAGGTAATTTTTTTAAAAGTAGTTTGTAATTATTATTTTATATTTGTTGATTTAAAAAAAAAATCAAAAAACAAACCATTATAATCTAAATTAACTTAAAAATCATAAAACGTAGAAATAAATATTATTATCATCATTATTATCATCAAAATACCGAACCTTAACACAAATATTCATTCATTCCTTACAGCCCCTAGAACACAGCGTCCTAGACCTCGACTGCTGGAGATGGGCCTTTCAGAACATATATCTGGAGAATTTGGCCTATACTTGCCACGCTGGGCATACGGGTTGACGATTTTCTGATTTCGTTTATTTAATGAAAATATTAACGTTTCCACAAGGGCCCTGAGGCACGGGAACGGTGACGTTGTAAGAAAAGTGTATTTCTCATTGGTACATGCCGGGGGGTTTGAACCAACCTTCGTAAATAAAGCGTTCTTACAACCAAACCACCACAGCAAACCCAAATATACGACTATAAAATAAATAAAAATATATATATAAAAATAGATAATTAGAACCAAAATTTAATTTACAGTAAGGCTTTAGCTATTTGATATTCTAAAAGAGTTAAAAAAGAAAAAGTTAGGTATCATCACGACCGTTTCCCTTTCGAGGTGGTCAGAAACCACGCTTATAAAGAAGCGGATTCACATTTAGCCAAGTTTACTATAGGTCAATCATGACAAGTGGCGAGCTCGTCGATGTCTCCAGCGTACCAAACTCGAGAAATATCACAAATAAATTAAATATTAATTAAATGTAATTATTTATATTAATAAATATTTTTGTGTCCCGACCAGGAATCGAACTCCAAGACCGAACAAGTCTAAATCCACGGACTTAACCGCTAGACCACGGAGGCAAGGAGGTTAGTTAAAGAGTTATTTATAAGAAATGAATTATTACATTTGACGAAAACAAAATGGCCGACCGCATTCGTTCTGCTTATTATTATTACGCAATGTTTGTTTGTTAACCTTCATATAAACTGGCTACATGGTTTCTTTGAGTACAATCTTTTGATCGTGAAAGCTATGATGTACGACCTCGCGGCAAAGAACCTATTTATGAAGAAAGAGGTTTGAGATTCGTAAAAGAGTAGAGAAAAAATCATGTAGTTACTTAATGGTGCGGGTTTGAAATGGATCGAAGCTGGTTGCGGTGATCTTAAATTAAATACATAGAAAATAGTATAGTCAAAGAATTTAATTCCCTACCCATTTCGTTGAAATGTCTAATTCGCAATGCATTAAGGTCGAATATTTAACGAAATTGACAAAGTTATGTCGTGCTCTAGCTAGCTTTTATAGTATTGAACGTTAGTTGGATAGGAAATTAAATTCCTTGACTGTACAAATTATTTATAACAGATAAAATAATTATTTAAAATCTCTGGCTAACAGGTTACTCTTTGGACCACTAACAGGAGTAGAATCATTCAAAATTAATTAAATTATGATGTGTCACAAATGCCTGTAATAGGTTTTCGTGAATAAAGATATTGTGTCTTTGACAAGTAGAGTCGCGTTTTAAAATGTTTACCACCCCAAGCTTATACTTTATGAACATTTACCTTAGAATAAAAACACATTTACATATGGCATTTGTTTTTTTTTTTTCATCCTCCGATGGATATTGAATGAGGGGATAGGGAAGGCAAAGGGTCTAAGCCGATACAGCCAAGTCTGACGTAATATATCTTTCTTACTTGTGAGTTAATAAGTTTATCATTAAATTCCAGATTCTGCAGAATTTGATGGTGTTCTTGGCATTATGGCCCAAACTCGAATATGGGAGTTCACAGCGCGGGAAAACTACAACTTGTGCCCCATATATAAAGTCAAAATTATCGTATTCACATTTGAGCACATTATTAAACAAAACAACACCACTTTAGACTAACAATATCCACAGAAAAGTAATTTTCAAAACAAAAACTTGCACTTGACATGTGACATAATGGCGCGAAGAACTCCTTTTTTTTTTGTGTTCACTTTTTTTGATAGATGATGAATGAATAGGCAAGGCAAAGGGGCTAGGCCGATACAGCCAAGTCTGACGTAAAATATTTTACTCTTTTATGAGTTAATGAGGTCATCATCAAATTCCAAGTGCTGCAGAATTTGATGCTTTTTTTGGAGCCACTCGCGGCATAATAGCCCAAAAGCGTCGGGTGCTGTATAAGCTGCATTATTGTGATATTTTGAGACATCGATGATTATCATGATGGGCCTATAGTAAATTTGGCTAAATGTGAATCCGTTTGTTTATAATCTATATAATTTTTATCTCCTGTCTATTCCCTCGCATAATTCTAGTTTCGTTTTAAACTCGCTTGTAGTTTTTGCCACAAACCTGTGGAACAATTTGCCTCTTAGCATAAGACAAGTAACCACCAGATCTCTATTTAAAAAAATGGTCTATTCACACTATCCTAACACAACAAAAGTAAGTATATGTATGGGTATATGTAGTATATAAGAAGACAAATTTCTAAGCATTCCATGGATTCACCGTGCGGGTGCCGGGTCCATCGTGTGTGGGTAGGAGATGAGAAGAATGGTGTCTCGGGCTTGCGACCGACAATTGGCTGGTTTAAGAAAAGGAGGCCTCCTTTTTTTTCTATTGCGCGATAATACGCTCACCATCCACCATTCTACTTCTCTCCCTACCCAACCAAATACTGTATGATTCCGTTAATGCCGTCTTGGAAGCTCGTTCCATAAATGTATTGACGGCAGACCTGCTTAGGCCCAATTCTTTCAGTAAGTGATGCAAAGATTTTGCTGGAACTCCTCTTGCACCAACTTCCACTGCGTAAAGCTGAGTCTTGAACCCGTTCCTGATCATTTCTTCTGTGAGATCATAATATTTATTCGACTTCATGTTGTGGTCTTTTGGAATATTTGGTTCCCACGGAACGGTAAGTTCAATAAGGATAACTTTTTTCAAGTATAATAATATAGTTAATCCGTAGAATTTAATACAATTTTGCACCTACCTTTCACTAAAATTCTCAAGTTGATTTAAATAAATAATATAATAATTTAAATAAACACTCATAGATGATATGTTTATTACGATTTCAATACAAAAATGCTGTGAAAAGTATACCTCTAGAGGATCGCAAACGTAAAATATATTTTATTTTACCTATAAACAATGATAGCACATACAAACAACAGACATACGGCGCAGTTTTGGAATTGTGCCAACTGCAGAGAGATAATCAATTTTGAAATATCAGCAGTATCTGATGTTCAACATGTGAACTTACGGATATTTTATGAGTTAGGTATTTTATATACAATACCACTATTCGGGTTCGATTCCTGGTCGGGACACAAAAATATTTATTAGTGAAAATGTATTTATTTACATAATATTTAATTTATTTGTGATATTTCTCGAGTTTGGTACGCTGGAGACATCGACGAGCTTGCCACTTGTCATAATTGGCTTATAGTAAAGCTTCTTTATAAGCGTGGTTTCTGACCACCCCGAAAGGGAAACGGTCATGATAATAATTTACTTAAAAGTAAACCACTAACAAGGTCAAATCTATCTATATAAATAAAGTCTAAAGTCTGTGTGTATGTTCCCTATTCATTTTAAAACTACTTGACCGATCGGGATGAAACTGAAATATGTTATGTGAACATCGGCGAAGGTTTCTGACGTTGACGTTGACGTTATTGTCTGCTAGGTGGCGCGCATCGTCGCTGATTTGTGGGGCATACCGACCGAGGGTACCGAGCGGGAGCCTAAAACTATTTAACGCTCTTATTAAACCATATATGTATATAGTTACTCAGTCGTTGCTCTTGAGACTCCTGTGCGAGCCCACTCTGCGCTTGACTGTCGTCGAATACAAAAATAAAGCCAAGTCAAACCATTTACCGCTCAACGGTCAATCGACCTCCCCTAGCATAACCGAGACGCTAATCCTGGAAGCGTAGAGCTGCCCAGCCATCACATAGGCCTTCTATGTAGAGGTTATTGAAAAGATCCAATCGGCGATTAGCATTGCGTATAAGCATTTGACATTGTGCCGCTAGACTTCGGAGGCAGTTATATCTAGCAGGCATTTATCCCGTTCTGCGTCGTCCAGTACGTGGTCTCCACTCTAGAACCTGTCTGCTAGGTATCTTTTTAATTTAGTGTCGTCCTGTTTTGTTATTGTTTTCGATGTTACAGGTATTTTCTGTTATTGTATTGCGGTTTATTTCTTGAATAATTTAATCTATTACTTTGTAGTTGTTGTAAACAAATTTGCACACAATTGAAGTATTGTATTTTACAAGCAAAATAAACGTTCATTTCATTTGCCCCATCGGTTGTCGGTTCAGCTTGCTAAGGCAGTAACTTCTTTGATGAATAAATTTTTTTCGAATCAACCATCAGAGAAATACCAAATATAGCTCTCACCATAGCGACCTTGAATTTGTGGACCAGTCCTGCTGTCAGTGTCCACGTCTCTGATTGGCACATTAGGGGAAGGATGCACTGGTGGCACTTTGTGGATGCGCCGAAGTTTCCCGAATGCCGCCCATCCTAGCTGAATGAGTCTTTGTTGTTTAGCAGCGCTTAGCTGAATAGTCTATCCAAGGTAAGTAGGTTCATTCCAAAACCAACCTGCTGGGAAGCTACATTTTTGGCATCTTAAAACACTTATCAAATGCCCAAACCTATAAAGTATGGGGCAACGTATTTTAAACGTTGTTCAATTATTCAGCGACTATTTCAACAGGGATGTTAGCAGACAGTCTTAAATGTCAAGGGTAAGGGTGACAATTGTGAAGCGACAACAGCCTTATGACTATTTAATATATTTCCATCAAAAGAAACAAAAAACGTTTATTTCTAATAAAATCCTATGTACCTATATGTTTTTCTATTGGAGACCCACACTTCTTAGTGTGGTTTCTGACCAACCCGAAAGGGAAACGGTCGTGATGACTTTACTTTTTTTTAACTTCTAAACATGTTCTAATTAATTCATAACAGTGTTATGAATTTAGAATGTTATGAATAAATTACGTTTTATTGTGGCGCTGGCTTATAGTTTTTAAGAAAAATTACCACCTTTAGAATTATGGTCGTGACGATACTTTCGCTTACGAGTACAAGAAATCAATTAGATAAGTACTGTTTGAAATTGACTTACAAATATAAGAAAGGAAACCATTAAATAACAAAATAATTAGACATTCATTCGCAATTTTTTTTTCGGATTCGATACTACAGACTAACTGTTTTAAAACGGCACAAGTTGCGTTACTTTTGTTATAATAACAATAATAATATATTCAATTTAATAGTAGAGACGATGGGCCCTTGGTCTGAGGACGCTAAATCTTTAATACGGGACATAAGCGTTGCCATCCGAGCGTCAACAGGTGATCCTCTGAGTAGGGAATATCTTATTCAGAGGATCAGTGTTGCCATCCAACGAGGCAACGTCGCCGGAGTCCTCGGAACATTGGGTTCATCTTCTCCTGGATTCGATGACATGTAGATTATAATCAAGATATTTGTAAGTATTTGGTTTTTATATTAATTAGGTTTATCTTTTAGTTTATTTAATTTAAGGTTTTGTTTAGTTTATTTTTAATTTTATTACTTTAATTATATTCAATCAAAAAAACTATTATGAATGTGCGCGAAAGTTTGAAAAGATTAAAATTTAATAGATAATTACAATCCATTTTTGTTAGATACCTATCACTATGTTAGTAACAATGGCTTACATTAAAGTTAGTAAACTAAAATTTTATGTTAGTGCATTATTTATACTTATTTGTACACGTTTCAATTAGTGTGAATCTTAGTTAGTAAAGTGACACTGTATTGGACAGTCCACTTTATTCGATATGAATTTAAGCAAATTGTTGGTGCTGCCTCTAATTCTATTGACTAGAGATGCAGTGCGTGTGAGATCATCATTTAGCCAACTTTACTATATGCCCATCATGACAAGTGTCACAAATAAATTAAATAATGTAATTTGAAATCCCTTCTTTGATACACCCTGCCTCGCAATCTGTGAGGGTGGTTGCGTATAGCTCTAGCATGCAGGGTTAGCGTGTCACTGACCATACACATTGAAGCGATGGTGCTTTTGAACGGTAGATCTATATTAGGATAACAAATCTCTTTTGATCCTCCGAGGCTTACCTTTCGGATCGGGATCACAAAATCCGGAAAATTGCCTTTCGGACTCAACATCGCTTATAGCATGACTTTTGGGCCCTTTTTGTGTATTTATTTATTTATTACTATTATTTAACATTTGTAAACTTAAGTCATTGTATTGATAAAGAGCTGTAGTGGTCAAGTTATAAGAGTCTGTTAATATCAAGAACACCGGTTTACAACTATTAAAAAAAGAAAATCTTTATTAGGAAACTTTTACACGATTATTTATTTCTTCTCTGTTTTCTTTATTATTTGGTAAAGTAGATTAATTATATTTTCTTTTCATTGTTTTTCCAAGTCATCATCATCATCAAGTCCGTGGATTTAGACTCGGAGGTACCGGGTTCGGTTCCTGGTCGGAACACAATAAATTATTAAATTTATTTATGACACTTGTCATAATGGGCTTATAGTAAAGTTGGTTAAATGTGAATCTGCTTCATTTAAAAGGAAGGTCGTGATGATAATTTACTTTTTCTATACTACATTAAACACTAAATTAATCGAATAAACTTATTACGTAAAAAAAAAATAGCTCCACCAAGCTCCTGTAGCATAGTGGAAATCTTGCAACATTTCCCCACTGAATTAAAATACCTACTTAATTTTTATAATCCTGTATTTCTGTAATGTAATAATATTCGTTTTTTAAATTAATCATTAATAGTTAGTTTACGTTTTAATGATCGTCGGTTGATACTGAGTATAGTTTACCCTCGTCAGCCTGGTTAGATCGACAGGGGCCATCGTGTCAATAGAAGAGGGTCCGGCAAGGGTTGTTGACATACTGTCAGTGTGTGTTAGGTTATGTGGCTAAATAGCTTTTGTTGTAATAAACTTCCACGAGTATTACATAATTTTTTTCTTTGAACTTTCATCCTTATTTGGTTATAAAATATTTATTCTGCATTTTATAACAGCTAAGACTTAAGACTTGCCTATCACGATCAAATTGACAACCTCCGTGGTCTAGTGGTAACAAACGTTGCCGTGAACTCGGGAGGTCGTGGGTGCGATTCCCACCGGGGGCAAGTTGTACATTGTATAATTTGTCTCGGTCTGGGTGTTTATATGTATAATATGTATATATTTACAAAAAAAAAGTATAATATGTAGTTTATCAACAATTTAGTTTCCGTAACACAAGCCTCGTAGCTTACCACGGAAATTAGATGGCGCTGTGTGACATGTCTGGAAATAAAAAAAAATAAAAAAAAAACAATAGCTGAAGATGCATTAAAAAGCCATCGAAACAAGAGGGCATGTATGAAGAGGTTGATGAATGTCGAAGAAGCGAAAGAGGTATGTCGTGATCGTGACAATTGTCTCTGCCTACCCAGCAAGGGATTTGGCGTGAAGATATTAATGTATGTATGTATAACAGCTAACCTTTGTAAAGGATTTCGAAGTATATGTATCTGGGGCAGTACCACACCAAGTCGAGCAAAAAAGGGGGACGGCCGTTCTATTATTTTTTCAAATATTTTCGATTCCCCTATAACGTCGTTCTGGATAAAACTAGAAGCCTGAATTTTCAGTAACCAAGCAGGTATTGTGTATACACGGTGGATTTTAAATTTCACCAATCCTCACAACTCAGTTGTTGTTGGCATATGTTGGGAATATGTAGATGGATGAAAAGAACTCTTCGGAACTTTAGGTATACATTTAAAGTATAATCAGATACGATACAATGAAACAAAAATGGTTGACAACTGACTCATAACAAAACGCCTGTTTTCTACAAGCGGCAAAAGGCAGTATTGTATATATTAGAAGAAGACAAATTTCTAAGCATTCCATGGATTCACCGTGCGGGAGCCGGGTCCATCGTGTGTGGGTAAGAGATGAGAAGAATGGTGTCTCGGGCTTGCGACCGACAATAGGCTCGTTTAAGAAAACTAGGCCTTCCTTTTTTATTTTATTGCGCGATAATACGCTCACCATCCACCATTCTACTCCTCTCCCTACACAACCAAATACTGTATGATTCCGTTAATGCCGTCTTTGAGTAAGTGATGCAAAGATTTCGCTGGAACTCCTCTCGCACCAACTTCCACTGCGTAAAGCTGAGTCTTGAACCCGTTCCTGATCATTTCTTCTGTGAGATCATAATATTTATTCGACTTCATGTTGTTGTCTTTTGGAATATTTAATTCCCACGGAACGGTAAGTTCAATAAGGATAACTTTTTTCAAGTTCCGAGAAAACACTAAGATGTCTGGCCTATAGGCTGATACAGCTAGTTCATCTGGGATCCTATAATGATGTTCAAATGTATCCATGAGAATTTTCCAGTCTGATGCGGCGCCAAGGATCGAGGTGGGCTTGCATTTAGTTTTCGTGCTTTGCCCTTCCTTTACAAATGTGGTCAAAGTTTTATTTGTAGTCAGTCCCTATCTGGCTCTTGTAATATACTAGGATGAATGACGTACAAAAATAATTAAACATTATTGTACATAACTCTTTGAAATATGTAGTTTTGCATCATTAGCGTGTATGTACTTTCTTCTGGATTCCATATAACGGAATTAAACTCTAGAGAACTACGGACATACGAATTGTACAACAGAGTAGTGTATTAGGGTCAGAGAAATCTCGTGCTTGACTATTTTTGTTTCACGTAGCGTCCACGTCTCTGCAGCATACAGGAAAATAGGGAATACCAGAGCTCTGACCAGCCGGTTTTTAATAATAATAATATAATTATTTATTACACACAAAATATAACATATAAAATAATATACATAGGCGAGCATAATACCGTATGGTATTCTCTACCAGCTAACCTTTGGGAGAGTGAGAAATTATTATAATGAGTACGAAATAAGAATAATAATAATAGTTAAAATCAATCGTAAATATACCATAGTAAGTATAAATAACAAACCAATATATAAATATGTCATACGATATAATAAATACTTAAATTAAATAAATACTAATATAATAATTATCTATGTCAAGATGTGGAAATTAGATGTCATTTTGTTTTTTTGAGAAAGTATTATGTTTTAGTAATAATAATGTTTTTTTTTTAAATTTGGATTGAATTTAATTTCAACACCAACTTATTAAACTATTCCAAACGGTCACAAATCTTGGTCTATTTTGAGGCAATAAGGAAATAATCAATCTTGGATCATTCAATAGATATGACCTTATCTGTCAATGAAAGGTCCAGGGTCGGAATTGAAGAGTCCCTTCACTATCTTATACTAAATTAATTCAAACAGTGATTGATTATTTGATGACAATTTTCGAAGTATTAACAGAATGCTTCTCAATTTGTTTAATTTATATAAGTTATGGGACAAAATTAAAAGAAATATATTGTATCATTACAGCCTCTTGAATACGAAGTTCCAGACTTCCACTGCTTACGGCATTATAAGCTCGCTTATGTACTCATTTATTGTGCACGACGGAATAACAATAGTAGGCATATTTTCTATATAGCTTTGTCATAGAGCATAATTATTATTATTTCGCAGTCACAATTACTTCGGACTACTATGTCAGCGGGTGGTACGCCCGAATAGTAGTAATAATAATAATTATATAGTTTGTTTCTGCCTAGTATTGATTATTATTATTAATATTAATGCAGTATGGCAGAATGCTTTGACTTTGCATCTTTCATAGTTTTTTGTATATAATAGTTTTAGTTCACAGAAGCCGTATCATAGTTTTATAGTATAGTTTTAATGGCTTATTTAGTAATTAATACAAGTTTAATAGTTTGGCGAAGTTTGGCACCTGGTAATAGCCCAGCATACTATAGGACCGCTCCGTAATTATAGCATTTACGGAGCCGTCATCGTGTGACTGGGGCCCAGGATCATTCACTGAGGTGATATAGATGCCAATATTTCGCCTTCAAGTTAATTCTTATGTCATATTTATTAGTGTCCTAATTAACTTACTCGTAAACTCTTGTAAATATATAGATAAATATATCCCATAGTAGATGCAAAGTCAAAGTATAGAATAGTATAGTATAGATGACAAATAGTAATAGGGTAGGTAGGCAATAGTGTAGGTAGGATAGATTATAGTGATAGTTATAGTATAGATATAGGATAGATTATAGTATAGAGTATAGTTAGTTTATAGTATAGATATAGTTTGTACAGATATAGAATTAATATAGGACTATGACATTTCTATAGCCGATGTATAGTTTAACATCATCATGTCATAGTCCTATAATACATAGTTATAGTCTTTATTTATACTAAGTTAATTTGTACATATAGTAACTTAGTAAGAAATCATTTGTAAATAGAATAGGATTTTATAAATAAAGATTATCTTCCGGCGGCTTACCGCTGGCGGAGGGGGTCGAGCTAGCGCTGTTTGCTGACGACGCCGCGTACTTCACAGACTCTAGGGTCTTGAGCTACGCGGTGACGAAGATGCAGCGCTGTCTCGATCTCCTCCCCGAGTGGCTCTCCCGTTGGAGGTTGTCGGTGAACGCCAGGAAGACTCAGGCTACGTTCCTTGAGACTGGACTGAGAAGGCTGAAACCCGACCGTCCGCTTCTGTTGAACGGCGAGAGTCTATCGTGGACTAATCCAGTAAAATACCTGGGCGTCACGATAGACAAACGCATCAACATGCGCGCCCACGTGACCGCCACTGTGAACATGGCGCGGGTGGCGAGAGCCAAACTTCGCCCAGTGTTTGCATCCAGTTTGCCGCTTCACACGAAGCTACTCATTTTTAAAGCCTATATCCGCAGCCGACTCACGTACGCCGCGCCGGCCTGGTACGCTCTCACCTCAGCTACGCTGAGAGCACGTTTACAAGCGCAACAAAACCTAACGCTTCGTACCATTGTCGGCGCCTCGCGGTACGTGAGGAACGATGTAATCCATAGGGATATGCGGATGGAAACACTGGACGAATTCGTGCGTCGTCTGGCGGCTGGCATGTTCGCGCGCGCAGAGGCGACAGATTTCCCACTTGTGAGAAACCTGGCCCCTCTGCACGCCCGTCCGCCGGACGCCAGACAATGCTACGCTCGTCACCTGCTGCCAATCACGGAGTCGTAATCGCGGCTCCGCCGCCTGGCTCGTATACTTCAACCTTTAATGGTTACCCCATGCCCTGTCCGTAGTTACGGAAAGCGAACGCAACCTCTGTTAGAAGGCAAATACCTTGACACAGATTCCCCACTCCCCCCTGCGGGGGGTGTGAGAAGACTCTTCTACTAAAATAGTCTCAAGATAGTCACCAAAACAGTCTCAAGTCTCGAGTCACAAGTCACTACCGAACAATAGAACAGAGTGAATAGTCAGAGACGAACACGCCAATAGAGAACAACCAAGCCTGCTGCGGGAATTATAGAAGCCTGCGCCGAAGCTCTGCCTCAAGCTGAACATGTCGTTTGATTGAAGATCGTCGCTTCCTGCCGCCCGGATAATAGGTGCATCGGGATCGTTCGTCTGTCGACTCGACCTCCTGTTCTCGAGGTTTATGTGGCTGACTTTCGTCGGTCACGTATCCTCGTTAACGGGGGTCGTATACGTCAGCCCGGTCCCGCACACTTATTTTGGTTTTGTACAATAAATCAATCATTATTATTATTATCAATGCTGCCATTATTCGTAGAATTGTCCCTTTGTTAATAATTGTTAATTTTCCCATTTTTTAGTTTTTAAGTTCCCTATAATTATTTTCATTCATTCATTATTATGTATTAGTATTCAATATATTATGTACTAGTATTTAGTATATTGATATTATAGTATATATAACAATATAATATGTAAGTTTATAATTAAGCTGTTAATTTTTCTTCCTAATTTATTAATATTTCTTTCATTGCACCTATAATAGTTCAAATTTGTCCCCAAGGTTTGGCTGTCAGAAAATGTCTACGGGCATTAAGTCCGCCTTTATCTTCGTGCAATAAAGTTTTAAATAAATAAATAAATATTCATTACAGCCCCTAGAACAAGCGTCCTAGACCTCCACTGCTGGAGATGGACCTTCCAGAACTGGAGAATTTGGCCTTCGCCATTCCACACTTTACGATTACACAAGTTGACATTAGTGGAACCGGGACCGACGGCTTAACGTGCTCTCCAAGGCACGGGAACGGTGGTGTTGTAAATCTATAACAAATGTACGTAAGAAAAGTGTATTTCTCATTGGAACATGCCGGGTAGGTTTGAATCGACCTTTGAAGGATTTAAGGAACGCGTTCTTACAACCGAGCCACCAGCTATCCTATAATTATATTGGTTTGCAAATATTTTATTTTATCGAATAAATAAAACACTCAAAAGCGGTTAACATTTGCGTCTAAATAAACAGAATATGGCTTTAGAACAACGGTTTAATATTGGGTAAACTGGAGGCGTGCAAGTAGAACATTAATCAAGTGCCCACTGCCAAGTGGCAGCTTAACCATTATGTCTGCTCTGACGTCATAATTGAACAGTTTAAACTTCTCTTTGTTTTCTTGTTATTGTAATCGATACTCTGATTAATTGTAATCATTAGGTAGTCTGGCCTCTTCGCGGACCCACGCTGATATTGACACAGAAACACAACACAACTACGACTAATATATTTTTATAGTTGGTGCTCCTCTTATCAACATCATCAACAAATCGGATACATAACTTTAGAAGGCGATCCAGATATATTTATATTATTATTGAACAACAGCACAAACACTTCTACCTAAATTGTTCTAAGTCAAAGTCAAATTCTACAATAATAAGAAGTGGTAGGCGGACTGATAGTGGTTATTTGCCCAGTCTGCCGTGGCGGGGAAGTATCCACCGTTCGTGCCGATAAACCCACTTAAGTGTATCCACGTTTCGGGATCAGGCTCGAGTTGCCGTTATTTATTTATTTATTATGTTTGGAAAACTTACAGCTATTTTACACTACAAGGCTAGTATAAAAATAAAAAACTACTCATGAAGTACCGAAAAGTTAAAAGTACAAAATAAAAAAATCCGCCCAATCCGTCTAATAATTAAGCTGCTAGCAGAAGACTAATTAAATTTTGGGTATCCTTCATCGCGCCTTGAAGTTGATTGACAGACTACGCCGTAGCTCGTAGCAAAACGTAGCTGAAATTCGTCAAGTCTCGTAGTCGCAGTTACTACTTAACCATACAAAGTTGGACAACTTTTACGATAGTAAAACATTTAAGCAAAAGTGTTTTATGTTTTAAAAACTTCTTTATTAGCTAATAACTGTTTTTATAGTTACACAGTTTATTTTAATTTTGTGCAAAAAATTAAAAAGCAATTACGTACATGTTATTTTATAACGATGTTACTCAATTTTATTTTATTTATTTATTTATTAAGACTCAAACAACATTAATTATTAAGATTATTACACAGTTTGAAAACTTATCTAGTACATAAACTTTTTACAGTTGAGCACAGCATTTGTCAACTTGTATTTTTCTATAATGAAGCACAAATAATAAAAAAAGCAAAAAAAATTAAGCTAATAAACTTAACTATATATGAATTTAAAATTTAAATTAAATACTAATATATATACATATATTTTAACATTTTGGACTTTCCAGACATATTGCAATGCTAACCTATTTATTTGAATTGAATATTATTTTAGTTTCTCCTGTGAGATTTCGGAAATGGTTGCAAGACTTTGTGTTTGAAAGTATCTTTAGAATCGTGAAATATATCCAGATCACACTTGCGCCAGATAACATTAAATGATTTGATTAATCTATAATTAAAAAAATAATTATTTTACTAATAAATATATAAATGTAAGAAGACATTGAAGCATCGGTTAGCACACTTTTTTATTTATTTATTTATAAACTCTTAATTGCACAAAAAACTTTAAAATAATGTACAACGGCGAACTTAATGCATTTCGGCATTTTATAACAGCTAAGCTTTGGGAGTGTGGTAGAGGATTTGCGGTGTGCATTATTATATATATACAATTTACATAAAATACTTATATATATATACAAATACGAAACTAGGTAAGTATATAGTACTGATTAAACTTTTTAAACTTTCGCGCATATTCATAATAGTTTTTTTAAATAATTTTAACGGGTCTTTACGCGATTTACCTTAGGTAGGTACCTTACCGTGGGTAGGTTTACATCTGCCGCCCAGTATGTACGAGACTACACCGCATAGCTTCAGTCGACCCGTGACCACGGCCAATGCAACTTGGCTGAAACGTCGGGAGAAATATGTCTCTAAGGTAAATCGCGTAAAGACCCGTTAAAATTATTTAAAAAAACTATATAGTACTGTTTTCACACAATAAAAATAGTATGATAGATATAGGTAGTAAGAAGATCTATGTTGTTTGTTTAGAAAGTGAGCAATAAGTAGATTTTTACATATATTAATAGACGGCTCCTGTCTGATAACCAGAGGAAGTTTGTTCCACTCCCGAGCAGCGGAAACTGTAAAAGAATCTGAATATCTTCTGGAAGAATGGGTAGGGATTTTGAGCTGATTATTATTAGCAGTGCAAAGCTGAAGATTATGACTGTCTCCAAGGAACTGGAAACGAGTCTTAAGGTATAAAGGAGTTTGGGGATTGTAATGAATGACGTAAAGTGAAGTCAAAAGATGTGCAGAAGCGGAAGCGGATATTGAGCCACTTTAATTGAATACGATATTGGGATAATATATAGATATTGATTGAAATACACTGACCATTGCGGTTTGCCTTCGTTACAGAGCCCGGACTGTGAAGCAGCTAGCTAGAAGTGCTGGCCACATTCCTCGTCACGCGGCTCTCAACGACATCATCCGAAGGGCTCTTGTCACTGCTGGTGTACCTGCAATCTTAGAACCCTCTGGGATTGTGCGGAGCGATGGTAAGAGACCCGACAGAATTACAGTTGGGCCGTGGAAACTTGGCAGGTCTCTGGTGTGGGATGCGACGTGTGTAGACACTTTAGCTCTATCTCACATCCAGGCGACCTCGTTAGGCGTTTTCTGCTGAGAACCTCAAGTTACGCAAATACGACAACCTTGGTACTGGTTACGAATTTGCGCCGTTTGGGGTCGAGACAATGGTTTTATTAGAATCTTCAGCAAGGCGCCTGGCCAAGGAGTTATCAAAGCGCCTGACGGAAAGGTCTGCAGACAGGAAGGCTGGTAGTTATTTATGTCAACGTATCAGCCTCGCTATACAGAGGGGAAATGCTGCCAGTCTCCTTAGGACTATCGCTACCCTAGTATTCTACAATTATGTATTTACCCATAAAAAAAAGATGATGTCTCAGGCTTGCGACCGAATATAGGCTGGTTTACAAAGGAAGCCTTCTTTTTTTTATTGAACGCTTTTCATCCATCATTCTGCTCCTCTCCCTACCCAACCAAATACTTTTGCCTATCTCTCATCTTTCCACGAAAAATGTCTTCGCTCCTCTCACAACTCACTTCTTTTAGTCCCGTCTCATCATTCCGGATTTCTTTCAAATTCATTTGTCGTTGTCGCCACAAATTTATGGAATGATCTTCCTGTAAACATAAGACAAGCAACTACCAGATCTTCGTTTAAAAAACTCGTATAACTACGTACTACCTGAAAAGCTTCTCACAATATTAGTAAGTGTATATATGTATGTTTATGTATAGTATTATGTATATTAGTATTTAGTATATTGATATTATAGTATATATAACAATATAATATGTATGTGTATAATTAAGCTGTTAATTTTTCTTCCAAATTTTTAAATATTTCTTTCATTGCACCTATAATAGCTCAAATTTGTACCCAAGGTTTGGCTGTCAGAAAATTCAATGGGCATTAATTTTTTTTTTTTTAATTTTCATTTATTTAGGCAACAAACAGTCAACATACGCAAACAATATCACAGATAAACAAAATTGTCACTCTGCAAGATACTAAAATTGAAAACTAATAAATAATATGAACCACTAAGGGGCCCCTTTAAAGGCTTTGCCGGCACGTGACAAGTTTGAACATCTGTGTACTAAATTAATAACAATAAGAAGACATTGAGAGCCAAAAATATTTTATACATAATAGAAGTTAAACACAAATACTATGGAAAGGAAAAAAAAAAACTGGATATAAAAATAAAAACAAGGATAGAGTAATAACGCAAACATGATTTAAAAGATACTTAAATTAACACATGCTATAATAGATTTATAAATACATACTTATAATACTAATTACGGATACAACAAACTACCAACCATCAACAGCAACCCTTGTATAAACTTGAATTAGAAATAAGTGATTTTACTATTTATCAACAATGAGATTGTAGTATTAAGTCCGCCTTTGTAAGTCGTGCAATAAAGTTTTAAATAAATCGAGAAGACCAACTTTTAAGCATTCCAAGAATTCGCCGTCCCGGTCCATCGTGTGTGGGAAAGAGAAAGGAGAAAAATACGACAGACTATAGGCTGGTTTACTAGTTAACGTGTAAATCTTTTAATCCAAAGTTGTCGGATGTGGAAATAATATGTAGATTAGTTACCGGCTCGCTGATCATGAGCTGTTTCCATAAATTTCAAAGTACTCCATTTGCTAGTTTACGAGCTTAATATGAAAACCGTGGACATGTAGGTAAATAGTAAAAAAAAATTTTTGTTTTTTTTTTTTTTTTATTAACTGCCTCCGTGGTCTAGCGGTTATGTCCGTTGATTTTAGACTCGGAGGTACCGGGTTCGATTCCTGGTCAGGACACAAAAATATTTATTAATGTAAATAAAAACATTTAATTAATAGGTATTTCATTTATTTCTGATATTTCTCGAGTTTGGTAGGCTGGAGACATTTTAGACTCGGAGGTACCGGGTTCGATTCCTGGTCGGGACACAAAAATATTTATTAATGTAAATAAATACATTTAATTAATAGGTATTTCATTTATTTCTGATATTTCTCGAGTTTGGTACGCTGGAGACATCGACGAGCTTGCCACTTGTCATGATTGGCCGGCAGTAAAGTTGGCTAAATGTGAATCCGCGTGAATAAGCGTGGTTTCTGACCACCCCGAAAGGGAAACGGTTGTGATAATACTTCACTTTACTATATTTTTTATTCTATTTTTCCTACAGTAGTTTAAAATAGGAATGTGTTAGTGCGGAGGGGATTTCAATGTTTAAGCATATTCGTGAGCAAAAATGATACTTTTTTTTTGTAATCCTATTTTAATTTTGTTTGTTTCTTGATATTTGTTTTGTCTGTTCTGGATTTTATTTTTTATATATTTATGATTGTTATATTATTTTTATCTTTAATTAAATGACATTATTATTTCTATTTTAAAATTTCATTGCTTTTTTTATTTTTTCATTTTTTATTATTATTATTTTCCTTTTGACATATTTCACTGAAATTAAATAATTTAATTGAAATGACTATGTCATGGCTAAATCACAATAAGCATGCTGTGTACACTACTTTTGGATTGCAATCTAGAACTTAAGAAATTGCTGGAAAATGTGAACTGATTGTGATCTGTTTGTGTAGTAAATAAATAAATAAATCCGCCATTTGCAATTGGAATTAGATAGTTATGTGTGGCATGGCATACGGTGGATGGAACGCCCCGGCAGATTACCACCATCAGTCCGGTGGTAGCCGGCTACCACCTATTAGATATCTAATTAAAAGTAAAGTATCATCACGACCGTTTCCCTTCCGGGGTGGTCAGAAACCACGCTTATGAATAAGCGGATTCACTTTCGCGACATATTTTCTACTTTTTGTATAAGGATTTTTTGATGTTAAAACATTTTATTTACGTGACAAACATACATATATACAGACAGACAAAAATATTTATGATATTCTTTAATTCATCCCTAAGTATTGGTAAATAAAATAATTTATGCGTAAATAAATAAATAAATGTGCTCTTAGTGACGTCCCATCGGAGATAGTCCCAAGAAGACTGACAATACTTCCCTGGCATATATAATAAATGAATAAAATAAATATAAATAAATATTTTCAGACAGGTCACACAGCGCCATCAAATTTCCGTGGTAAGCTACGAGGCTTGTGTTACGGAAACTAGATGGTTGATAAACTACATATTATACTTTTTTTTTGTAAATATATACATATTATATATATAAACACCCAGGCCGAGACAATTATACAATGTACAACTTGCCCCCGGTGGGAATCGAACCCACGACCTCCCGAGTTCACGGCAACGTTTGTTACCACTAGACCACGAAGGCGGTCATAATATTGCAAGGTAAAAATAATTGCCTGTCTTTTTGTCTCTACATGTCTCCGTCAGCCGTTTCGACAACTCCTCGTCTCTACCACAATCGGAAAAAACTCGTTTTAAACATTATCAAAGTTTGGAATTAGCAAACCCATTGACGGTATAGTGATAGGGACATGTCAGTTGTCAATGGCCGGTCCTTTAAAATACACGTCTCAATTTACGAGGTTTTATACATAAAAGTCACTTTGCGCGATTATAATTTGCCACCTTCCTTATTTTATACTTTATAGCTGGAAGCTAGTTTCAGAATTTTAAATTTTAATGCACTATAGAATTTTTACGGTGTTATTATTCACTTATATAATGTAAAGCAGAAAGTATTTCTATTGCAAGAGCCAGAAAGGGAAAGTAACTGCCTCCGTGGTCTAGCGGTTCGATTCCTGGTCGGGACACAAAAATATTTATTAATGTATATAAATACATTTAATTAATATTTAATTTATTTGTGATATTTCTCGAGTTTGGTACGCTGGAGACATCGACGAGCTTGCCACTTGTCATGATTGGCCTATAGTAAAGTTCTCTAAATGTGAATCCGCTTCTATATATGCGTGGTTTCTGACCGTTTAAAACGTTATTGTGACGTGTGTTCGGCTAAGATCGGCATAACTCGGGCGGGAAAGTGACAGAAAATAACAAAATTCAATATTTTGATCTAACGTTTAGATGTATATTACAGATAGAGATATATTCATCATATAATTGTTTTAGTTTGCTAAGCTGCTGGTCTTCTGCTAACAGCTTACTTATTGGACCACTTTGCTGCTTAGTTTTCCACTAGCAGGAGTAGAATCATTCAAAAGAATTAAATTAATGACGTTTCATAAAATAGCATACCATGCTATTTAAGTGATTCCATTATATAACGTTTGACATTAAGTAACAGAATGGCTGCAAGTCAGTAACTACAATACGCAACACTAGATGGGCCATTTTTTTGACCTGGGAGGCGAGGTTCTGCAGAGTGTCGTCCTTCTGGTACCTCGGCCATGTCTCGGTCAACGAGGATTTGAAGAACGACCTCGATCTGGAAAGGGAAAGGAGAGTGTTGGCGATCCGCTGCAATATCCTTGCCCGCAGGTTTGCTCGTTGTAAGGGTGACCCTGTTTAAGCCATTCTGTCAAAATCTTTACACATGCAGCCTGTGGGTCAATTACACAACAACCTACAACGCTTTCCGATTGATGATGGGGCAGCGATATTTGCGTACACCGATGATTTCAGTGTTGCAGAAACGAGTCGCTTCGTTGATGCACAGAGTACTAGAAAGCAGCAACATCATCGTGAAGGCATTTAGTGAGAAGCCCTATCATGGGGCACTAAGTACATACTCACATGTATTCAGTGGTTCAGGAGGGTAACGCAAATACGAAAAATAAATATCCTCTTTTTACCAATATAGAATAAGCAAACACTATGTTAATATAACCCCTATGGATAACATTCCGAAATAATAATAAATTATTTATTGTACAAAACCAAAACAAGTGCAGGTACATCGGTAAGCTTAATGAAGATTTTGCTGGAACTTCTCTCGCACCAACTTCCACTGCGTAAAGCTGAGACTTGAACCCGTTTCTGATCATTTCTTCTGTGAGATCATAATATTTATTCGACTTCATGTTGTGGTCTTTTGGAATATTTGATTCCCACGGAACGGTAAGTTCAATAAAGATAACTTTTTTCAAGCTACGAGAAAACACTAAGATGGCTGATACAGCTAGTTCATCTGGGATCCTATAATGGTGTTCAAATCTATCCATGAGAATTTTCCAGTCTGATGCGGCGCCAAGGATCGAGGTGGGCTTGCAATTAGTTTTCGTGCTTTGCCCTTCCTTTACAAATGTGGTCAAAGTCTTATTTGTAGTATATAAATAGATATGTAGTAGTAGTATCATCACGACCGTTTCCCTTTCGGGGTGGTCAGAAACCACACTTATAAATAAGCGGATTCACATTTAGCCAACTTTACTGCTGGCCAATCATGACAAGTGGCAAGCTCGTCGATGTCTCTAGCGTGCAGCGTACCAAACTCAGGAAATTTCATAATTAAATTAAATGTATTTATTTACATTAATAAATATTTTTGTGTCCCGACCAGGAATGGAACCCGGTAATAGGTATATATGTATTATTATTTATATTCTGTTTATTTATTGTTTAAATTAAGTTCAACTGTACAGTTGAGCGAGCGTAGACGTGTAGAGCATTACACAGTAGTACACGTGTAGAGCCCGCTTAAGATAGACCATAATATGACGTCATCATCTGATGAAAAACAACCTGAAAGACGACACTCTGAAATGGAAAAGTTAATATTTATGAGGGAATTTAAGCAGACATTTACTTTGTCGGTGCTTATCTGTCGGGAGACACGGCGGCGGATAAAATATTTCACTAATCTAACTTTATTCACTTTAGTTTATCCTACTTCAGTCGACTTAGGGTAAAGGTACATTAGGACGGACTACGACATACTCGTATTTTAGCGATTAAACGATAATCCTGAAAAATAGAACTATGTCTGTCCGCGTGGTGGTGAAATCCTATTTAAATAAATAAATAAGATGCACTCTTCCAGCAGATATTCAGATTCCTTTACAGTATCTAATAATTGCAATGTAATAATATACTATCTTCATATATCTACTATAATAAGTATATATGAATAAGTATTTATGTAGTCTATGTATACATACTTGTCTAACTCTAAGTCTCTAACACCTAAGTCCAAGCTCTGAGCGAAATATATAAACCTAACAATATATAAATTATTCTTCTTCTTCTTAGTCGCTACACTCTTGGCAGAGTGGTCGTGGTCGCCATTGGAGTGCTAGTGGCACGCTTAACAAGCCGTCGCCACTCCTCTCGGACCTCGGCTTTCCTAGTGCACTCATGTAGGCGATGATCCATTGCAACCTTCACCTGATCGGTCCATCTCATCGGAGACCTACCACGCATCCTCTTGCCATCGACTTTCCCCTGGACTACCAAGCGCTCGATTGATGTTTCTCCACGCCGTGACACGTGTCCGAAGAAAGTGAGAATGCGTAATTGTACAGTCGAGGAAAGGCGCTGCAATATAAATTATAGTGGTAGTGTAAAGATAGGAGTCTCACTGCCGGTGTAATACCCTAAGGCAGCGAGGGAATGGGGAAGATGGTATTCACGTCCAGACGCGCAGGCTCACGCGACTATGCCTAGAGGAGGCAGGCGGCTAGGTGTCTTGACCAACGTGATGGATCCTAACAGAGGTCGGGCAGGGATTCAAGGTGGTGGATACACGTTCGATCGAGCAGGCTCACAAGATCGTACCTATAAGAGGTAGCACGCAAAGCTGTCTTGGGCAACGTGTAGGAAATGAGACAAACAACGTAATGTTGCAATCTGGTTTATTCTTTACTATACACATTCTTAAATAGAAAATTTACACATACACCGACAGCTCACAGATACATTAATATTTACTACATTGAAATATATTTGTTGTACAATTTGCTCTCTCAACAATTATGATGGCTGCGGCCTAGAAACGAGAACACAAGGCATGTTTGGTTAGCTAAAAACATACATGTAGTTTATTGGTTAGAATTGCACCCCACATATTTATACTGTCTCACTCTCCCAAAGATTAACTGGTAGAAAAAGCCGAAATGGCTTTAAGTTCGCCTTTGTACATACTTTTAAGTAAAGTGCAATAATAGTAGTTTATGAAACTGTTGCATAATAAGGGGTATTATACACGAGTGTGTGTTTAAAAACCGAGCCGTTAGGCAGGTTTTTAATATTATCACACGAGTGTTTTCATACCTAGTTATGTGCAGTTTCATACACTGATTTATCTACTCTCATACATTGAGATTGAACCTACTTAAGAATTTAAAAAAATCACACGAAATGCTATACAACAAAACGTATTGAATGTCGCCAATTTTTTTTTTATTTTTTTTTAAATGGTATGTAGGTACAGAATACATAAGTCCTAAACAATGAAATGGCGCCAAAACCTAGCTTATGATATACAATGTATAGACAAGTAAAAATTGGAATAAAAACTTTTTTGTAATGGAACCTTTGCCTTAAAAAAAAAGTGTTATATAATATGTATGATTCTATTTTTAAAATTAAATATAACGTTATTTTGTTAGAGAAAAAGTGTTATAATGTGATTCTATTTTTAAATTTCAGCAGTATGTTTATAAAGTATGTCAATATAAATTCGTTTTGAAGTTTGTAATTCGCATTTTACGATATGAGAGTAGGCAAACATTATTATACAACGATATATTTATTATACAACAAAGAAACGAGCGACAAAAACTCTAATATTTTAGTATAGTATACTCGGTTGTAAGAACGCGTTCCTTAAATCCTACAAAGGTCGGTTCAAACCCACCCGGCATGTACCAATGAGAAATACACTTTTCTTACGTACATTTGTCATAGATTTACTTCACCACCGTTCCCGTGCCTCGGAGAGTCCCGGTTTCACCAATACCAACTTGTGGAATCGTTAATAAATTGCCATAATAAATTGACATCATATCCTCGCCAAGCCGTCTGGCCAGCGTGGCAAGTGTAGGCCAAATTCTCCAGATATATGTTCTGGAAGGCCCATCTCCAGCAGTGGAGGTCTAGGACGCTATGTTCTAGGGGCTGTAATGATGATGATAGTATACTGAATCCCTATAATATACGGATTATATTATAAAAATATTATAAAAGATTACTAAATGCACTGTAAAATGGCGTACTTATGCGATTGTATATTTTTTAAAAAATATTCCAATAGTAATTACAATTTAAATTTAGTAACATTTACTATTTTTTAAAATTAAATGGGTACGAATGAACGCGGGAAATAGTTTAACGGTGCCCTGGGGTCACTGATCGCCAGTCGAAATGTCAGTGACAAAGCTCCGATGGTTCGATGTTGAAAGGATGACTGAAGAGAGATTGACGAACCAGATATATAATGCGAAAGATGTGGGTGAAAGAGGCCCTGGCAGACCAAGACTCACTTATCACGATCAAGTAAATAAAACAATAGCTGACGGTGCAATAAAAAGCCATCGAAACAAAAGGGCATGTATGAAGAGGTTGATGAATGTCGAAGAAGCGAAAGAGGTATGTCGAGATCGTGACAAATGGCGTTCAATTGTCTCTGCCTACCCCGCAAGGGACCTGGCGTGAAGATATGTATGTATGTACTATAAAAGAATATTAAATTAATTTATTGTAATTTTAAAATACACACATCAAAAGTGTCTAGGGATCAACATATATTTTTGCAATAACTTTTCTCCTGATTGATATTCATTAAAATTTTCTTTAAGGATTGATCAAATAAAATGTTTTCGTTTGTCTACAGTAACGATAAACCAAGTCACCTTTGCATTAGTAAAAAAAATTGCCATTTTCCTAATAAAGGGATTTTTGACATTTGAACCACTAACATTAAAGTTCGAAAAAAAGACTGAAATAACAGTTTTTTTTTTAATTTTATTGGGTAACTTAAACAATTAATAATCCGTGTTTCTACCGCGAACACTAACAACACAAGAACATCGGTTTGGCATACTCAAAATGAGTTCATCCAAATCACGCTGTGGAATGGCCGCCCATGTTCGTTGCAACAACAAAAAAAGGTCTTCTTGCGACTGGATACCCTCCATATTCGGCAGAGCTCTTCTCTGAAGAATATCCCATGCATGCTCAATCGGGTTCAAGTCTGGCGACTGAGCAGGCCAGGGCAGGACATTGATGTTAGCTGCGGCGAGAGTCTGTCTTACAACTCTTGCGGTGTGCGGTCGTGCATTATCATGCATTAACTGAAATAAGGGACCGATATGCACTTGTAGAGGAACGATGACGTCTGATACAACCGTCTCAGCATAAATTTGAGCGTTGAGGTTGCCTCTGATCCAAATCAACTCAGTTCTTCCGCCGATCGAAATACCCGCCCATACCATGATGGTTCCACCACTATAAGGATGGACTTCCTGGCAGGATTTTAATCGCTGTTGGCGTCCAGGGGTTCTCCAGTGTCGTATACGTCTTGTATCCGGCCTCATACCAAAACGAGACTCATCAGAAAAGCACACGAAACGCCATTGTTCTTCTGTCCAATTTCTGTGTTCAAGAGCCCATTGATATCGAGTCCTACGATTGTGCATTGCTATAGGTGGTACCCGTAGCGGTCTTCGGGAATGAAGGTTCACTTCATGCAAGCGGTTTCTGACTGTTTGGTCGCTAATTAAGTTCCCTGAAGAGCGATGAAGGCTCACGGCTAACATCATGGCGGTTATTGTTGGAGTTCTTCGAGCTGTGATTTGAATGTATCGGTCTTGTCTCCGTGTGGTGCAGCGATACCGTCCTCCATGGCGCTCAGCCACGGTACCAGTGGTTCGGTAACGTGTCCAAAGTCGACTGATAACACTCTGACTTGTATTCAGAGCTAAAGCCACAGTACGTTGCCGGGAACCAGTTCTATCATTCCCACGGCTCTGATCATTTCTTCCCTGCTTAAATGACGTCGCCGCTCCATAATAACGTTGGTTTTAATCAGTAGTAGGGAAACAGTAGCACTAATAATGTCTTCAATGCGTCTTATGTTTTTATAGGGAAAATATTGACAGCTGATTTTCATCTTTTACTCGAATTTGATTGACAGTTCCTGTTTTAAATTATGAAATGCACCAAAAAGGATCCATATAAATTTATAAAATCATAAATTTATTACAAAGCCACATCTCAATCACAAGAAATCCGCATAAACATGCTTGATCCCTAGACTTTTTTGATGTGTGTATTTGCAATTAAAAAAAAAAAAAAAAAGAATTATCCTAACTAGGTGTTCGCTTTCTACAGTGGATTATTTCTGGCCTTTGGGAAGGAGTAATTTGCTATGGACGGCGAGCAGACTGAAACTAAATTAATATTTATGAACTATACTCACTGTACTATTGTATTGTTATTTTATTTTTTAAATATATGTAAATGTTTCATAATTGCATGCTGTGTGCACATGCTTTTGGAGATGGTACTGGAACTGTATTGTAAAGATTTGAAATTTAAAAAATGTTTTGTATCCATTTCTGTTGTGCGTACCTAATAAATAAATAAATAAAATAAAAATATTATTGTGAACAAAACTAACGTATTAAATTTCAATGGTCAGTAGGGACGGCCAAAATTTTATAGGTTACTAGCGGATTTGTAAATGCGCCACTGGATGCTGTTATGTGCCAAAAATATGGAAAAAGCAGCAGTGTGTTAAGCTTTACTCAAAGGTTTGAAAGCGGCCTGTCTTTAGAACACGCTCCGGGCTCAGTTTAGTTTGTCTGTTGTTTCGTGAGACTGCGGTGAGATCTAAATTAATAATACCGCATACGGAACGTAACTGCCTCTGTGACCTTGCGCTTTCATATACCTATTCTTATTACACACGTATTCTTAAGGCTAATTTCAACGTTCCCTATCAAAGCTGAGATAAGTTAAAGTATGTTTAGTTGACATCATCCGTTTTGGCCTATTTTTGTACTATTAATTGTGATTTTAACGGGTCTTTACGCGATTTACCTTAGAGACATATTTCTCCCGACGTTTCAGCCAAGTTGCATTGGCCGTGGTCACGGGTCGACTAAGCTATGCGGTGTAGTCTCGTACATACTGGGCGGTAGATGTAAACCTACCCACTTATCACTTTTAAAAGTTTTTAGAAATCACGACACACGACACTTACAATATCCTTAGCGACACCGGGCGATTTTTCCCGGCGTCGAAACCTATTGATTACTGGATTCCACGATGAAGATAGCTTATAGAATCTCGATTGAAATTTTTGTGTTTCTTTATTTCGATCGCTTCACGTACTATTCTAGGGTAATAATAAAAAGTTTATTTATTTGTGTACAATGATTTTATTTTGTAAATATGTGGTAGTTTTGTTAGATTTTCTTGAGCAATTACTTGATTCCTACTCCATCCACTCCGTTCGCCTCCTTCACTCAACATTTCCTTTCAGCTATTAAACGAAAATTAAGTCTCTATAATTAAGACGATTAAAATTAAAAATGGCGTCTAATTTACCAGCTGACCTTCAAAATAAAACTGTCGCGATGTCGGCTCGGCTTTATTTTTAACTTTAATCGTAACTATTGCAGAAACTTTATTTGAGACAATGAACATTTCAGTAAAAAAGTAATGTATCATCACGACCCTTTCCATTCCGGGGTCGTCAGAAACCGGGTTTATTAAGAAGCGGATTCACATTTAGCCAACTTTACTATAGGCTAATCATGACAAGTGGCAAGCTCGTTAATGTCTCTAGTGTACCAATATTTATATATTTTTTTCTATTTGTGGTAACTTTTAATTGACCTTTTATGTTTCCATTTTTTTTTGTCTTTATGTGTTTATTAGTCGTTAGTTATCCTGTAATAAATAAATAAATAAAATAAATAAATAAATAAAATAAATATCACAAATATATTAAAATTTATTTATTTTATTATTACCGCCTCCGTGGTCTAGTGGTAACAAACGTTGCCGTGAACTGGGGAGGTCGTGGGTTCGATTCCCACCGGGGGCAAGTTGTACATTGTATAATTTGTCTCGGTCTGGGTGTTTATATGTATAATATGTATATATTTACAAAAAAAATAAAATATAATATGTAGTTTATCAACCATCTAGTTTCCGTAACACAAGCCTCGTTGCTTACCACGGAAACTAGATGGCGCTGTGTGACCTGTCTGGAAATATTTATTTATTTATTAAATTAATAAATATTATTGTGTCACGACCAGGAATCGATCCCGGTACCTCCGAGTCTAAATCGACGCACTTAACCTCTAGACCACGGAGGCAGTTTCAGTGATATTAATTTGTTCAGCGTTAGTGTTGCTAAGTTAAAAATAAAGATAAGCATTAAATTATCGAAATAAGAATCGTAAATGGAATGCTTGGAGAAGTTTTTTTTTTAATTTGCCACTTTTTTATTTTTTAGTATAAATGTTATTTAGTTCTACTTATTATATAAGTGGCGCGGTGGTGGCTCGGTTGAAAGAACGCGTTCCTTAAATCCTACAAAGGTCGGTTCGAACCCCCCCGGCATGTACCAATGAGAAATACACTTTTCTTAAGTACATTTGTCATAGATTTACAACACCACCGTTCCCGTGCCTCGGAGAGCACGTTAAGCCGTCGGTCCCGGTTCCACTAATACCAACTTGTGGAATCGTTAATAAATTGTCATAAAAAAAATTGACATCAAATCCTCGCCAAGCCGTCTGGCCAGCGTGGCGAGTGTAGGCCAAGTTCTCCAGATATATGTTCTGGAAGGCCCATATCCAGCAGTGGAGATCTAGGACGCTGTGTTCTAGGGGCTTTAATGATGAAAATGATTATATAAGTATGTATTATTGTTTTTAAGTTTATCCCTATTATTTCTTTTTTGCAAAATCTGTTTAATATTTAAGTGGAAACTTGCTGGATTGTATTGTTATAATTATGTTTTTAGATCTGTATGTTTTGTACCTAGAGATTATACCCGACTAACCTACCCAAGATGTGTAAGTGAATATTACAGCAGAAACTGCCACATAATGTGCATTAGAGTATATAATAAAATTCCTAGAGAGATACGAGAGTTACCTATAAAACGTTTTACTATTGAGTTAAAGAAAATTCTTATTGACAACTGTTTTTACTCAATAAAATAATTTTTAGCATGCAAATTTTGACATTAACATTGTATTCCAATAAGTTGACAAGAACAATATTAAATATAAACTATATACAAATAAATGGGTGTTTATATGTATAATATGTACCTATATATTCACAAAAAACAAAAGTATAATATGTAGTTTACCAACCATCTAGTTTCCGTAACACAAGCCTCGTAGCTTACCACGGAAACTAGATGGCGCTGTGTGAACTGTCTGGAAATATTTATTAAATATTGTAAATAAATATCTATTGACATAAGCATATTGTATGCCCATAATATGAGCAGATTGCATCATCATGATGTGAACTGTAATTAGAACAAGCAATCTATACAATAAAGAATTTTGAATAAATAAAAATAAAAAAAATAAACTCCAAATTGTAATGTTATAATTTTCTCACATTAAATACACATAAAATGTTGCAGTGTTTAATTTATAGTAGTTCTGAAAATCGCACGATCCGCAATGCTGGGGCGTCTCGGGAGTAGCGGCGGAAACGGCTGGGTTTCGCCAAATGAGATTAACTTATACTACTACAGGAGCTAGCGGCAAAAATATTGCTGTCATTTTATCACAGCCCCTAGACCACACTCCTAAAGCTTCACAAACTTGTAATATATCATTTATATTTATGACTGCCTCGTGGTCTAGCGGTTAAGTCCGTGGATTTAGAATCGGAGGTACCGGGTTCGATTCCTGGTCGGGACACAAAAAAATATTTATTATTGTAAATAAATACATTTGATTAATATTTAATTTATTTGTGATATTTCTCGAGTTTGGTATGCTGGAGACATCGACTAGCTTGCCAGTTGTCATGATTGGTCTATAGTAAAGTTGGCTAAATGTGAATCCGCTTATTTATAAGCGTGGTTTCTGACCACTCCGAAAGGGAAACGGTTGTGATAATACTTTTTAAAAATATAATTATTTAAAAAATAATTTTGTATTTATTTTTATATTGGGATTAATTAAAATATATGACGAGGCCCCTTTACAGCTAGCTAACTAGACGTAAATTATTATATTTTTTTAATATTAGCCATAAACCTCTTTTAAACTATTATTTATTATTTGTGTAACTTACAGATGTACATTTGTGTGTCTATGTTCGAATTAAAATTTTCATTCAGGTTCCATATTTAGTATTAAAAGCTTTAGGCACCGCAGACAATAAAATAATGGAATATTAGGAGAGTAAGTAAGTAAAGAGAGGCGACTACAAAAAAATAAAAAATAAAAGAAAAAAATTAAATGTATAAAACACAGGAGAAAAAAAGGAATCATTTAACTAACGAAAACTGTCAATGTGAAACGCTATAAGAGCTGACGCTATTAGTGTTCCGTATAAAATTTTGTAACTGGGCTATGCTTGGCTAAACTAGTGCTAAAACTGACCGTAAATAACTTCTACCTTTGATAATTTAATATTTGCACTTATAGTACGGAAAAATAAAAACATTATTGTCATTTATTTTATCTTGGTCACAGCGTGATCTCCACTGCTAGAAATAAGCCTTACAAATCATCAACATCAAGCCGGTGTCTCTCTACAGTTGGATATAGGTCTCTCCCTGGCCTGGCCAGTGATATAATATTTTGATATCCTTAACAAGTCATCAGTTAATCTTGTTGCAGGTTATCAAAACATATTTGTTAGCGATGTCAAATCTTTAAATTGCTCGCCGAGGCACATTTATATCACGCTGATCAACCTTAATAAAATAAAACATTGTTATTGCTATAGACAACTCTTTCTATTACTTATATAGGCAAATATAGCATTAGACTGTTTTTATTTGACGTAGGCAAAGTAGGACAAAAAAAAACGACATAATGAAACACAAATTTTGCTGCCACCTCCTGGTCTATAACTCCCGGGAATATCCCGCAATCCATCTCACTATCCCGGCCCCGATGACGTGTACTTACTCCTGCGATCATTATGATCAAAGAAATGAGTTATCGCACTTTTTGTGCACGTTTTTTTACTTTAAAAGGTTAGTGGTTACTATATTATTCTATGTATAGAAAAAAATTTTTCTTTCGCGCCATTTTGCGCGGACATGTCAAGTGCAAGTTTTCGTTTTGTAAATTAATTTACTGTGGATATTATTTGTCAAAAGTGGTGTTGTTTTGTTTAATAATGTGCTACAATGTGAATAATAATGGAAAACGATTAATTGGACTTTAAATATGGAGCACAAGTTGCAGTTTATTTTTTGCGGTTTTCCCGCGCTATGAACTCTCATATGTATTATACCCAACGTGTTTGGGCACTCCAAGAAAAGCATCCAATTCTGCAACATCTGGAATTTGATGATAACCTCATTAACACAAGAAAGATAGAAATATTACGTCAGACTTGGCTGTATGGGCTAGACCCTTTGCCTCTAAAAAAATAATAATAATAATGTCTATGACAGACATTGCCGGTATGGTCGTCTTTGACGTGCACTTTTAAATCGATTGTTTTGTTGTTTCGCGGTCAATATGCCGAACTGCGTGCTACGGAAATGTAAAACACATTGATCTTCGACAAGAGAAGCTAGTGTCAGTTTGATTTCATAAGTAAATGAATCAAAACTAATATTTTTAAAGTTTTAAATTAAAACAAAGGGTACATTGTCGAAATTTGCTAAATAACAAGTCATTGGGAAAAAGTTACGCTACTGTATTATAGATATCGCTATTATAAATGCACACAATGGGGTGTATCACTAAATTTTTATCACGATAGATGGCGCATGATAGACGGTACCTAATATAACTGTCAGTTGCATAGAAATCTTGTATTTTTATTACGAAATTTTGTATTTTCTGGATATTATGCCGAAGTATACAAATCGAGATTTCCAATCGAAATCCAAGATATGGTGATCTCAAAATTGCCGTTCTAATAATTCAACCTTTTTTCTTTATAAAGACGGTGTGCGCTTTCTTAATTCGTCTTTTAAGGTAGGTAACGTTAATTTAAAATACATTTTATATTATTAAAATAAAAAAGTACAAAATTATTTTTAAAATTTAGCGACATAGATGTATAATAAGGTACCATCGCCGCTAGCGACATCTACAAAAAGCTTTGCCTGATACACCCCATTATAGACCTTATAACACTAAACATAAGGTTGACAAAGGCTCCAAACTTTGCTCAGTTGGCCATTATGATAACTTTTACATTATGTGCACGTCGAACACTATTATAACTGGCAATTACTCTCATACAATAATTAATTCTGTACCAATTGGTCTAGGACTATGAGAATCAACTCATACTGTTTGGTTTTATGCCCTGCCTTGTGACATATTTAATGTATCTGAACTCGTCGGTCTAAACCCATCTTTAAAGTAGGTATTCCCCATATCAGGTCCCTGGTGTGGAATTTAAGTTTTGAACTAAGTAAAGAATTATCCTTCTGGGTTTTTTTTTTTCGTTCTACATTGCGGATTTTATGCGGCATTAGAAACCCAATAACTTTGAGTTTAAAGTGCCATCGCAGTATACCGTAATAAACCTGTAAAAAAATATAGGTTGTAATTAGATATATATCGTCATGATCGTAGAACAGTGTCGGATTTAAAAAAATACCCATTTTGCATTATTTCGATAGCAAATAATAGGAATTATTATAACTTGGTTCTGATTTTATATATTGTTTGTGGTCTGTAATTTATAGTGCAAATGTTAGAAAGGGTTCCAAAATGAAATCTAGAAGGTTTGCACTTATTATGAGACTAGTATTAACTTAAAAAAGAAGTGACAAAAAAACGGTTGAAATAACTTTGAATGGCCGTCATGAAAATTTTAAATATAGCAGATCCATCACTGTTCTACGATCATGACGATATGTATATTATAGAACCATATTTTAATGTGTATTAATTATTAATTTTTGGAACAAGGTTTTATTTATTATTGCTTCTTTTTTTTATGTAATTTGTTTGTTTGATACAATAAACATTATTTATTCCTTTATTCATTGTATATTTTATTTGGTAGTTTTACATTTATTTTTCAATTTTAAAGATTTTTTCGAAGTTAATTAGTACAACAACAAGTCGACCCCCCGCTAGATGGACAGATGACCTAATGAAGGTCGCTGGTGGGGGTTGGATGAGAGTGGCAGGAGATCGTGTGAAGTGGCGAGCCTTGGGGGAGGCCTATATCCAGCAGTGGAGAGACACAGGCTGATGATGATGATGATGAATTAGTACATTAAATATAAATTAAAAGCTACCTAAATAATAAAATTAAAAATAAACTAAACTAAAAATAAAAAATGACGTCCCATCCGAGATAGTCCCAAGGAGACTGACAACATTACCCCTCTGTATAGCGAGGCTAATACGTTGGCAGAAATAATTGCCAGCCTTCCTGTCTCCAGACCTTTCTGTCAGCCACTTTAAATAAATAAATAAATATTTCCAGACAATCACACAGCGCCATCTAATTTCCGTGGTAAGCTGCGAGGCTTGTGTTACGGAAACTAGATGGTTGATAAACTACATATTATACTTTTTTTTTTTTTTTTTGTAAATATATACATATTATACATATAAACACCCAGACCGAGACAAATTATACAATGTACAACTTTCCTCCGGTGGGAATCGAACCCACGACCTCCCGAGTTTACGGCAACGTTTGTTACCACTAGACCACGGAGGCGGTTGACAACTCCTTGGCCAATATTTATATTTATGATGTTATATTTGTATGTATAATGTCTTATTGTGAGGGATCAGGAGAAAATCAGCGCTGTGACCGAGTGTTGCAGCTTATTGCTGAGTTGATTTTTCTTATTTGTCACTATCTTGTTTATTGTATTTTTTTTTACAGCTTGTTTTTTTTGTGACATTTTTTTTTATTTTTTTTTTTATAATAATTTATTTTTTGTTTTTAATTATCTATTTAAAATTAAAATAGCACTTTACTTATGTATTACAGTCTGTCTACGACTAGGTATAAAACTGTGAACCACATCACTGTCCATGTGGAAGAGATTTGAATGAGCTTGCGAATAGTGTGGGTCGCTTTTTCTGTCACTTGCAGTAGTCTCGATCCCATCAGCAAGCGTCGAAAATATGAAACGATTTGCAATAGTTGCTTATTTTCGACGTTTGCTGTAGAGACGATGGGCTTGTTGGGATCAGAGATCAGAACTGAAAGCTTATTAAGCTTCCAAGGCTCATTGACGTTTCTGGTGGCATTTTATTATCTTCAAAAAAAAGTATTTTAATTTAGAAGGGAAATGCCGGTATACCGACCGCCTCCGTGGTCTAGTGGTAACAAACGTTGCCGTGAACTCAGGAGGTCGTGGGTTCGATTCCGACCGGGGGCAAGTTGTACATTGTATCATTTGTCTCGGTCTGGGTGTTTATATGTATAATATGTATATATTTACAAAAAAAAAAGAGTATAATATGTAGTTTATCATTCATCTAGTTTCCGTAACACAAGCCTCGTAGCTTACCACGGAAATTAGATGGCGCTGTGTGACCTGTCTGGAAATATTTATTTATTTATTATTTTATTTATATATCGAAATTTATGTTTTTATAATTATAGTCTAAACTGTATGGGAAGATGTTTCTGGTGCATAACTGCTTCTTTACTGCGACATCGGAATCTTGGTTATAAGAGAAACTCTGCCAAAATTAATGCAAAACACATACTTCATTTAGGTGTACCACACCAAAGCATTTCGTACGAATTTCAAATTAACTTACAAATGAAATTTTGTGCCTACCATGGACCTTTATTCAAAGCCGGGTCAAAATATACCACCCGTACATACATACTTGTTTTCACGCCAAATCCCTCACAGAGTAGGCAGAGACGATTGAGCGCCACTTGTCATGGTCACGACATTTACTTTTTAATGCACCTTCAGCTATTGTTTTATATGTGAGTTTTGGTCTACCAGTGCCTCTTTTACCTACAACTTTCGCATTATGATAAATGTGATGATGATTATTACAAATGGCGCGCGAGGCCGATTAATGTTAGCAACTGGAATCAGACACTCATGACTGACATCAGTCATTAAAACTATGCCGGCTTGACTGGGTGGGCATGACGGCAATTCGAGTCCCGAAACGTGTGGATATAAATATACTTTATTGGGTTTATCGGCACCAACGGTGGATACTTCCCCGCCCTTATTGGAAAATTACCACCATCAGTCCGCCTACCACCTATTTGTTGTTCTCGTTGAAAGTGTTTGCCATTTGCATTTATGTCAAATGAAATTTTTTACCTTTAAGGAGAACTAATATTGTAAGCATGGTGATATTTATATAAAAAAGAACACCGCTTGAAGCTTATTTCGTCATTACGTATGCGGTCGGTCAAAGTTACGCCCGTACCCGTACCCGTGCACGATAATAATACCAGCCAAAAAAATTGGAAAAGAGCGGTGGTGGCTCGATTGTAAGAACGCTTTCTTTAAAATCCATTTTTTTATCGAACCCCGGCGTGTAGTAATGCAAAAATAAATAAAAACACTTTTCTTACTGTCACATTTTTACAACACGTCTTGTCGTCGGTCTCAGTTCCACTAATATCAACTTGTGAAATTGTTAATACAGTGTCATTAAAAATTGACAACAGATCTTCGCTAACCCGTCTGGCTAGCCGTGGCGAGTGTAGGCCGAAATTTCTGGAAGGCCCATCACCAACAGTGCTGGACTAGGACTTTGTCTGTGTTTAGGGGTGAAGCACGAGAACGGTGGTGTTGTGAATCTATCACAAATGGAACGGTACAAAGAATATATTTATGCTTAAAAATATTACCCGACCGCGAGGAGGCTTTTCTCCGTGGTCGGTTAACCCGGTCATTTTAAATATGTTTTAATATAGGTCAATTATGCCTACTGAATAAACGATGGAGTTTAAAAACAAAAGCCCAAGTGTTGAGTCACCTCCTATTTGTAGCCGGGGCCTAAACAAAGCACGACTTTTGTAAGGGAATAAACAAACATAAAGCAAAAAATATTATACCTACCCACATTAAATTTTACAAATTATTTCCCTACCTACTTCTATTTTTATTATTATGTTTATGTTAGGACCTTTACGTGTTTCTAGTCATAATTGATTCAACATCAAAATGTATAGAGATTTTTAATTTTATTATATCTTGTAATTAAAAACTTTGCATGAAATTCCACAATTTTTATAAAAAATCATGGTATAAAAACACAATACATAACAATATCCAGGGGCCTAATTCTGGTGCTCTCTACTTACGCGTCGGTTCAAAATATTCGAGTGAAAAGTGACAGATCTCCATAGAAAACTGTCAAAGTCAAAAAGTCAAAATATCTTTATTCACGTAAACCTATTACAGGCATTTATGAAACGTCATTAATTTAATTATTTTGAATGATTCTACTCCTGCTAGTAGAAGACTAAGCAGCAAAGTGGTCCAATAAATTTGTTCTTACGGAATGTTGGCTATCCAAAAACCCCACTTTACCTAAAATTCAAAACTACAGTCCGTTTCACACACTAAAATACTATAACCAAAATGATGGCATAGTGGTATATATAAAAAAAGATATAAAACACTATACTTATGAACCAAACTTTAAGGAGGCCAATAGCCTGGTTACAATAATTAACAAAAATATTGCCATAATTTCTTTATACAGATCTCCATCATACCGTAACATTGAATTGTTTTTGATATCTTTGGATGCTTTATTGGACTCACTAAAATCGTATAAAAATATAATTATAATGGGTGATATAAATATTGACTTAAGTCCTGAACAAGGCGATAAACCTAATCAAGCTGAATATATTAACCTAATATCATCTCATGGTTTAATACCTGCACATACTCTTCCAACTAGAGATAATAGTGTTCTCGACCATGTCATAATTAAGTCTTTGTATAAATCTGTTACCCTTGTAGTAGAACATTCCTTGACGGACCATCATGCAGTTTTAATTACAATTGAACTTAAACATCAACATTTTTTACTCATGAAACCTATTACAAATATTAACAAAATTGGATTAAAACAAGACATGGATAAAATTAATCTTACTACAGTATTGGATGCTAGTGATTGTAATATCGCGACAGACTTATTAATAGGCATACTCTCCGATATTATAAAAAACAATACTACCGTAACAAAACCATCTCGACGTAAGTTTATACAGAAACCCTGGATTACTCCAGGTCTTCTTCGCTGCATAAAGCATCGAGATAAGATGCACAATAAACTTCGAAAAACTTCAGATCCAATTCTAGAAATCTGCTACAAGCGCTATAGAAACTTTTGTAATTCTTTACTTAAAAAGCTTAAAAGAAATTACGAAAGAGAAGAATTGAGAAAGGCAGGAACTACAAATATTAAAAAGACATGGCAAATAATAAACTCTATTACTAATTTTAAAAAGCAAGAAACCTCTCATAATGATCTTTTTACGTCACCTAATTCTATTAATATTACTCTAAATAATATAAACACTTTTTTTGCTAATATAGGCAAAAATTTAGCTACTAATATGTCTCAGCAAATTAATAGCAGTTCTTCCACTGAACATAATTCATTTAATCGGTATCGCCATCCACCAATTAATTCATTCGCCTTATTGGAAACTGACACCACTGATATTATATCAATAATAAATTCCCTTAAACCAAATTGTTCAACTGGCTGGGATGAAATCTCGTCTGACTTTGTAAAACAATTTAAGGAACAATTGGCACCTTGCATATCTCACATTTGTAATCTTTCAATGTCTACAGGCTGTTTTCCGACCGCATTTAAAAAGTCTCTTGTTCTCCCAATTTTCAAGAGTGGTGACAAAATGTCAGTCAACAATTATCGACCTATTGCAATTTTGCCAACATTATCCAAAATATTGGAAAAAGTTATAAATAATCAACTAATAGCATATTTGGAAAAACATAAACTTTTATCGAATAACCAATTTGGTTTTCGTAGAGGTAAGTCAACTGAACAAGCGGTCTTACAACTGGTTGAGGATGTGGTTGGTGATCTTGATGGGCGTAGGAAGAGTCTGGCAATCTTTCTTGACATAGCGAAGGCTTTTGATTCTGTTTCCATACCTATTTTGCTGAATAAACTAGAAAATATTGGTATCAGAGGCATTCAACATGAGCTTTTTAGGAGCTATCTGAGTGACAGAATGCAGTGTGTCAAATTCCAATCAATACATGGTGATTACTTGCCTGTAAAATATGGAGTCCCACAGGGTAGTATTATGGGTCCGACCCTCTTTCTGATCTTCATAGATGATCTGTGTCGACTGCCATTACTAAATGGTAAAATTATAACATTTGCAGACGATACGGCACTTGTATTTCGGGAGCAGAGTTGGGCTAGTACCTTTGTGGCAGCTCAGGCAGGGTTTACAATGGTTTCAAAATGGTTATATCACAACTTACTGACCCTAAATGCGGATAAAACTAAGTATGTAACTTTTTCGATCACTCAGCCAACTCAGCCAATTAATTCTAATTTTCAGATAGCTGCTCATAGTGTTGGTTGTCTAAAGACCCCATTAGTCTCATGTGCCTGCACTAAACTAATCGCTACATCTAATATTAAGTACCTTGGTGTAGTATTGGACAATAAATTAACATTTAGAAACCATATTGAACTCACATCAAAGAGAGTTCGCAAACTTATGGCTGTATTTAGAAATATTAGACATGTTGCCAATACCAAAATAATGAAGTTAATATATTTTGCCCTCTGTCAATCAGTTATAACTTATTGTATTTCTGTATGGGGTGGTGCTTCTAAGTCTCATCTAATAGCCCTTGAGCGTGCTCAAAGAGCTGTTCTAAAGGTTTGCTGTTTCCGCCCAATCAGATACTCAACAGCTGCAATTTATAATGACTGCAAGGTTCTTACAGTGAGACAGCTCTTCATTTCGTCTATCGTCCTGACTCATCATTCGAAGTTGGCAGGTTGTCATACGATGGTACGGAATAGTAAATATATTGACTCCAAACGAAAAAGAGGTCTAATCAGTACCTACAATATATGCAGGACCACATTTGCTAAGAGATTTGCTGGGTTTTTGGGTGGATACATATACAACAAGACCAATCATAATATTGATATATTTAAATTGAATAAAATTGAATGCAAAAAAAATGTTAACATCTGGCTTCTAACAAGGAACTATGACCAAACAGAAGATATTTTGATCACAATAAAATAAAATTATAAATCCGATTTACACTCACTCTCACACACCAATTTACATATATTATATTATTTATTTATTATATTGTATTATGTTATATTATATTATATTATTACACACAAATACAAAAATATGCATGCTCTTCTTCTTCTTTATTATTATTGCATGATTTTATAAGTTTAGTTTCTTTAAATATACCTAATAATAATTTATAGAAATAATTATGTAACTTTTAAATATGTTGTACCCCGGAAAGAGACCTGCTAGCTATATTTAACAGTAGTTGAAAGACTATTAGTTTAGCTAGCAGCGACACATTTGTCTAAATTACTAGTTTAGATATTATTTGTAAAAGTGCCTACCTACATCTTCTGTAGGATTATTTTTTGTGAAACCCTAGTAATAAGTATTTTTGATTAATAAACTATTTGAATTTGAATTTGAATTTTGAATAAGTAAGCTGTTAGCAGAAGACCAGCAGCTTAGCAGATTCCAGTGACAAAGAAAGGAATCTGCAAGGAAAACTCAGCTATATCAGATTTACAAAATAAAACATATACAGAACTGTACCACAACGATCAATTATTAACCTTTTAAATTTAGTTATCAGTACCTATGAGATTACAATACCTGGTACAGCAGTAACCCACCAGGCAAGTCAGAATTAAGGTAGACTACATGCCTATGTAACTGTCAAAAGTGCGAGAATCGAGGCCCAGGGTAGGTGCACTCTGTACTTTGGTCGGCTTATACTTTTCTATATAAGTATTTTTTTGTAGCGTTCCGTCATAGTCGGGCATTCGCTGTACACCCACCACCTCGGAGTTCTTCGCGCCATTTTGCGTGGACATGTCTTGTGAATAATTATGGAAAACGATAAATACGAGTATATGGGGCAGAAGTTACACTTTGTTTTTTGCGGTTTTCCCGCGCTGTGAACTCCCGTATACCCTTCGTGTTAGGGCAATATTGACATGAATTACTCCATGAAAAGCATCAAATTCTGCAACACTTGGAAATTGATGACCCCCAACTATAATTTTAAGATTATAGTTATGTATTTTTGTTGTAATGTGCTGTTCCAAATACAAGCTATTTCCCAGAAAATAAGCTTTTCGTTTATCTGAAAGTAATGACATAGATTTGTTAAAGATTGTTTTAGTAATATACTATATTATATATTATATTATATTTTTATCTATTGTATTTATATCATATATATATGTTTATTTATTTTTATCTATTTTATTTGTTTATTCATACTTGATTTATGCAATGAGTTTTATAAATACTGTAGTTTTTTGATTTTATATCGTGTTATTTTTATTTTTATTATACTTGTCTAAACTGTTTTCAAATTTATTGTTTATGCATGTTGATCACAAATACCTTTGTAAGCAAGAGTGCGGCTCCCTGTATCACAGACCTTCTGGGTCATAGTACAGGGATCCCCGTATTTACTGATTGATGTATCTAGGTTTTTAAGTCAATAAACGTTTTTATTATTATTATTATATTAATTAATTTTTTGACATGTAAAAGCGCAGAATACATTATATTTATTGTCCTTAGCCTACTACTAAAAAAAAAAAAAAACAACCTGGTAGTACTGACTCTAATCTACGAACTTAACCGCTATAACACGGAGGCAGTAGAAAGGATATAAATAAAATACTGACTAAGAAAGAAAAGAAATACTCTGTACGAAACCAATGTTAAAAAATATACAGAAAAAAGGATCGCGTGAACCCCTTATAAAAGGTTTCCCACAAATCAATCTATCCCACTTGTGAGGTGAATAAGTGGCACTACAGGTACGCCGAGAGCAACCAATTTTGACCTATAGTTTTTGACCAAGATGCGGCCAAAAGAGATTACCCAAATATAATTCAATTCAAGTAAAGTATCATCATGGCCGTTTCCCTCTCGGGGTGGTTAGAATCTACGCCTATAAAGAAGCAGACTCACATTTAGCCAACTTTTACTATAGGCCAATCATGACAAGCGGCAAGCTCGTCGATGTCTCTAGCGTACCAAACTCGAGAAATATCACAAATAAATTAAATATTAATAGATTGTAACTGCCTCCGCGTAACCGGAGTCCAAGTCCGTGAATTTAGACTCGGAGGTACTGGGTTCGATTCCTGGTCGGGACACAAAAAAAATAAATGACAATAAATACATTTAATATAATTTATTTGTGATATTTCTCGAGTTTGGTACGCCGGAGACGTCGACAAGCTTGCCACTTGTTATGATTGGCCTATAGTAAAGTTGGCTAAATGTGAATCCGCTTTTTTATAAGCGATGTTTCTGACCACCCCGAAAGGAAAACGGTCGTGATGATGCTTTACTTTTAATAATAGATTGTGTAAATTTTAAAATTGTTACATTATGTTTAGAGATCTGTATGTTTCCTAAATTAATTAAATAATATAGAAACTTCAAAGCCCTGGTGTTTACATGGTCAATGATAACGAACCATTCATGGACCCCCAAGGACACAGGGCTCGATCGATAGCCGAGGTGGTGCCATGGTCAAAACTTAACGTAATATGCGTCAACGCCAATACTGCCACACGCTAATAGCTTGAATTCATAGACGGGTTTAAGGAAATACCGCGAGAAGAACAAAAATAAAGTATATTTCTATTACATATTAAGTCACACTTTGAGGGGATTCCTCTAAATAGGGTTGCTAAATTTAGGTATCTGGGCCACTGGGTTACCGAAGAAGGGAGGATGTTGAAAGGGAACGCAGGGCGCTAGCTGTCAGATGCAATATATTGGCGCGCAGGTTTGCTCGTTGTGCGGGGGAGGTAAAAGTCACTCTCTTTAGAGCCTTTTGCCAAACCTTCTATACATGCAGCCTGTGGGTCAATTATACGCAGAAGGCATACAGCGCCCTTCGTGTCCAGTACAATAACGCGTTCAGGGTGCTGATGGGGCTGCCCCGTCGTTGCAGTGCCTCTGGGATGCTAGCAGAGGCGCGGGTGGACGGATTCCATGCTATTATGAGGAATCGCTGTGTCTCAATCCTCGGCCGCGTGGGGGCCAGCCCCAGCAGCATCCTGGCCGTGTGGGCTGATAGGTGGGACTCTCCGTTCTTGGGGCACTGGATACTCCTGCATGTCAGCAGGTGACCTGGGCCCCAGAAAAGGAAAAAAAATAAAAATATTTTTGTATTATAATTTTGTAATTTTACTATCACTAGATATTATAAGATTCTTTAAAAAATATGGAATTTATACTAAAATTAAGTATTATTATTATTATTAAAAAAAAGTAAAGTATCATCACGAAACCTAGTAAGTCTTGTTTTAAGCGGTGTCATTTTTATATCAATATCACCATGACAAGCTTACAATATTAGTTATTCTTGAAAGCAAAAATGGCATTTGACATCATTGCAAAACCCGTCATGCTAGTCAAGCCGGCATAGTGTTAGTGACTGATGTTAATCATGAGCGTCTGATTCCAGTTGCTAACATTCATGGAACTTGCATTCACCAACAGGTGGGCGCAAGGTCACATTTTGTGCTAATATAAATAAAAAATCGCTGTGCAGCGGGGTAATGCTGCAAGTGTTCTTGGCTCACTGCCACATGATCAATTTTATTTAGTTTTATTTTTTATTTAGTATACTCGAATATATGTTTATTATATATATATATATTAAGCTATGATGGCTCGGTTGTAAGAACGCGTACCTTAAATCCTACAAAGGTCGGTTCAAACTCCCCCGGCATGTACCAATGAGAAATACACTTTTCTTACGTACATTTCGTTATGATCGTAGAACAGTGTTGGATTTAAAAAAATCTGATTTTATATCAGTATAGTTTTATATTGTTTGTGGTCTGTAATGTATAGTGCAAATGTTAGAAAGGGCTCCAAAATGAAATCTAGAAGGTTTGCGCTTATTATGAGATTAGTATTAACTTAAAAAAGAAGTGACAAAAAAACAGTTATTTAACTTTGAATGACCGTCATGAAAATTTTAAATATAGCAGATCCGTCACTGTTCTACGATCATGACGATTTGTCATAGATTTACAACACCACCGTTCCCGTGTGAGGAGAGCACGTTAAGTCGTCGGTCCCGGTTCCACTAATACCAGCTTGTGGAATCGTTTTCATCATATCCTCGCCAAGCCGTCTGGCCAGCGAGTGTAGGCTAAATTCTCCAGATATATGTTCTGGAAGGCCCATCCCCAGCAGTGGAGATCTAGGACGCTGTGTTCTAGGGTTTGTAATGATGATGATGAAAAAATATTACAGTACCTACCTACAAGTAAATATTGCAAATTGTTGGAATTATTAAATACAGTTAAAATACTGTAAAGTTTGCCGAATAACAAACAATATTCTAGGCATAAGTTGTATAACAAGTCTAACTTTATGAGCCATCTTCGCAACTTTATGGAAGTTTCTGGATTACTCGAATCGGCGGTAATCTCTAACCGACAAACTGATTTCGAAACAGTACCCATTAGTTGTATATAGTTTGACCTTCTTATTATGTGAGCTGTGATGGCAGAGTAGTTAAGAGCGTTTAACGCTGTGCTTACCTCTTGCTCGCACAATACATATTTTTTAAAGATTATTCAACTCTGAGTGTTTATGAGAAACGGGACCGATGCTTAATGTGCTCTCTGTGCCACGGGAACGGTGGTGTTGTAAATCTATAACAAATTTATTTTTATTTAAACTTAATTGCACAAAGTACAAATGCGGACCTAATGCCGTTAGGCATTCTATGACGGTCAAACCTTCGGGACAACGAGAGCAGTAAGAACATAAGGTAGGTGCAATACTAAATAAACTTGAAGAGTTTTAATGCAGATAACATATACATACTTATTCATAATTAGATAATTACATACTAATACATACATATAACCTACATAAATAAAATATTACTACAATATAATATATACACAATACTAATGATAAATCACAGTCTGATTAAGACTAAGCTAAAACAAAAGGAGGAACATGGAAAATTACGAACCTTAGTCTTGCATGTAGTGAGCATACACTAGTTTTTTTTTAAATATTTGGTGCTTGGCGAATTCTAACTGGCAGCTGATTCCAAAGGTTAGCAGCCATAACTGCGAATGATTTGGACACATAGGTAGTATGGTGAGTAGGTATAGAGAGCGTATCATTAGAAGAAGATCGAAAAGTCTCATGTGTGGCGTGGCACCAAGATACGTAAAATAATCTTTCAAATAATTGGGTGTAGACAGCTCGTTAAGTATGGAATACAGCATGCGCAGAACTCGGCGGTTCCTTCGGGGACAAATAGGCAACCATTAACCATAGAGACAAATAAGAAGACATGCCGGGTGGGTTTGAATCGACCTTTGTAGGATTTTAAGAAAAGCGTTCTTACAACCTTGCTACCATCGCTCTATAAATATAAAATCTATAAATCTACTCGTACACAAAAATCGATATGACCATGTTCACTAAGGAATTCCGAAACAGCTAGTTCGTTTTCATGAAATTTTCAGGCAATAAGGGGCTAGACCATGTCCTACGAAGTTTGATAGCGATCGGATCAACATATAATTTTAGTCAATTATGTGTATATAATATATTTACTACCCGTGCGTAGCCGGGGCGTGTGGATAGTAAAATATAAGGACCAAAAGGGACATTTTATGGGGTCAAATTTTGTTGGTCAAATTGCGATTTAAACATCGTCTCGTTTAATTTGTAATTGACAATTGCGCGTCTTGCCTTTTGACTGATATATATGAACTGGTTATTTTAGATACTAAAATATTGAGTAATTTTCGTAATGGTATGCATCAATTATTATTAAAATTAATATATAAGAAATTGCCAATAAAACACTATATACCACATTATTTCTGAAACAGAATGTATGTCTCTCGAATTAGTTGTTTGACTTTTATTTATATATATATCTATTTATTTATACTGTATGTATAATTATGTATATTTAATGAATGCGTAATTATGTTTATTTACTAATTTAAGCTATTTTAATATTTTTCTTTATACTGCCCTTCACCTTACATGATCCCCAAGGTTAGCTGGTGAAGAATGCCTTATGGCGTTATAGCTCGCCTATGTACTAGGTTTTTAAGTGCAATAAAGTATTTAAATAAATAAAATAAATATAATACTTTCAACGTGGTCTAGATTATTTATGATATTTCTTGTTTCAAGTACGCTAGAGACATCGATGAGCTTGCTACTTCTCATGTCAGGTCAATAGTAAAGTTGGCTAAATGTGAAACAAGTTTTTTGAAAGCGTGGTTTCTGTCCACGGTATAATAAATTTATAGACCGGGTTACATACATACATGTATCACGCCAGATCCCTTGCGGGGTAGGCAGAGACAATTGACCGCCATTTGACACGATCACGACATACTTCTTTCGCTTCGTCGACATTTATCAACCTCTTCATACATGCCCTTTTGTTACGAAAGCTTTTTAATGTGCCTTCAGCCAGTGTTTTATTTATTTGATCGTGATATGTGAGTCTCGGTCTGCCAGGGCCTCTTTCACCCACAACTTTCGCATTATATATCTGGTTTGTCAATCTTTCTTCGCTCATCCTCTCAACATGCCCGAACCATCGTAGCATGCCTTTCCTTATTTTTGTCCCTATGCTTTCTTTTATACCCACCATTTTCCGTAAGTAATAATTTAAGTTTAAAGTCCCGGTCTATAACTATATTAGGTCAATAACACAGGGTGATGTATTAGTTGGGAGATTTGATCGGGAACTTTGTTGAGTAAATATTTATTTGTGGCATTAATAGATATTGCGGTTCGGTTTCGGCTTTCAGCTATTGTTGTATGTGTAAACATTGGCATTGGTATGTTTATTTGTCTGTGATCATCGTCAACCTAAACCGTACTGTTTTGTACAGCACCCGGATTCTTCTTTTGTATTTTTATTGTTGCCTATCAATTAAGATTTATTATTATTTATTAGTAATTTAGTAAATGGTACTGTACATCTCTGCGACCCGTGACTCACCCAACATAAGGCATCAGCTGAAAATCAGCGCTGCAGCCTCGGCTGTAGCATATGCTGAGCTGGCCACCTATTTATCGCCACACCTGTATGTATGTTTCGGTATATAGAATAGGCTTACATTTATACAATTTAGATTTATTCCTTGCATATGGGTTCGATTCCCACCGGGGGCAAGTTGTACATTGTATAATTTGTCTCGGTCTGGGTGTTTATATGTATAATATGTATATATTTACAAAAAAAAAAGTATAATATGTAGTTTATCAACCATCTAGTTTCCGTAACACAAGCCTCGTAGCTTACCACGGAAATTAGATGGTGCTGTGTGACCTGTCTGGAAATATTAAAAAAAAAAAATGTAAACATTGTAATTGTTGCGATAAATAAAGTATTTTCTTTCTTTCTTTCTTTCTTTATTATTCATTTAACTAGCAGTTTTACCCGGCTTTGCCTGTGTAAACGTCGACACAAAATTAATTTCGTTGCCAATTAACGTATTTAAAATGATAAGGATTAATACCGTATTTGTGTAAATAGCTTTCCAATTACCGCTTTATAATAGCCCACTTAAATTTAAATTATTAAAATGGATATAGTATGTTATCCTTTAGACCGTCCACCCGCATCAGTGTCGATGCGGAGAACCAGTCGATCATCTCGGACACCACGGGCTTTATTGTGCTAGAAGTGCTGGCCGCATTCCTCGTCACGCGGCTCTTAACGACATCATCCGAAGGGCTCTTGTCACTGCTGGTGTACCCGCAATCTTAGAACCATCTGGGATTGTGCGGAGCGATGGCAAGAGACCCGACGGAATGACTGTTGGGCCGTGGAAACTTGGCAGGTCTCTGGTGTGGGATGCGACGTGTGTAGACACATTAGCTCCATCTCACATCCAGGCGACCTCGTCAGGCGCGGGGAGAGCGGCGTTTTCTGCGGAGAACCTGAAATTGCGCAAATATGCCAACCTTGGTGCCGGTTACGAATTTGCGCCGTTTGGGGTCGAGACGATGGGCCCATGGGGACCATCGGCGAGGCGGTTGGCCAAGGAGTTGTCAAAGCGGCTGACAGAAAGGTCTGGAGACAGGAAGGCTGGCAATTATTTCTATCAACGTATTAGCCTCGCTATACAGAGGGGAAATGTTGCCAGTCTCCTTGGGACTATCTCGGATGGGACGTCTCTAGAGGACATTTTTTATTTATAGTTTAGTTTATTTTTAATTTTATTATTTAGGTAGCTTTAAATTTATATTTAATTTATATTAATTAACTTTGAATAAATATATATGTGAAAGATACACAATTCCACCATACAATATTATGTTATATCTCAAAGGGTTTAGGCAGCGTTTTCGTTGAAAGCTACCGGCTTATTATATATATAATATTATTATAGACTTATTTTTTTTCCAACACCTTCACTAACAAAAACTTAACTAAATATATACTAAAACCTCTCTCGAGAACCAGTCTATTCATTGATGAAAACAGCATGAAAGCGGAGGATTTTGAAATGAAATGAAATTATTTATTTGCATTGAACATGGTAATAGTAAATATTAATAGTAAGTTAGTTCTGCACATTCAGCCATTTCTGGCACACAAATTTTGTTAAACATTATTTACAATGTTAAAATCTTATTATTATATTTATAATTTTAGTCACACTTATTACATACAGATTATTATTAAAACATATTGTACAGGTAATTGTTATAATACACATAAAAATACTTAAAATTTGTGGTTGTAATATTCACTTAGCGAATAGAAGCAACATTCTATCAATAGTTTCCTAATTTGGCCTTTAAACTGATTGTCAGGTAATTTTTTTAAAAACTCGGGTAACTTATTGTAAATTCGAATACACATAATATATGAATTTTTAACAATGTTTTTTAACAATTTTGTTTAACAATGTGTAGTGAAGTATGATATGATAGATTTTTATCTTGTAAGGATGTTATCATAACGATGTTTTAAAGGACTGTGGAATTTTTACAACAAAAATGTTCCCTCTTCTGTTTGGTGCAAAATAATTGATCGATATTGATCGTTAAAGTAATATAATAATAATAATAATCAATATTTCCAGACAGGTCACACAGCGCCATCTAGTTTCCGTGGTAAGCTACGAGGCTTGTGTTACGGAAACTAGATGGTTGATAAACTACATAATATACTTTTTTTTTTTTGTAAATATATACATTTTATACATATAAACACCCAGACCGAGACAAATTATACAATGTACAACTTGCCCCCGGTGGGAATCGAAACCACGACCTCCCGAGTTCACGGCAACGTTTGTTACCACTAGAACACTTATACAAAGATTTTACATATTACATACTAAAAGCTCCTCGAGAACCACTCTATCCATTGTTGAAAACAGCATGAAAATCGGTGCAGTATTTGTAAGTTTTACGCGAATTGAAAAAAAAAAAAATTTGTTGAGCCTTCAATTGTTGTCAAATTCACACATTTTAATTAGCAGTTGACAAAAAATGCCCTAAATTACTGCTGTCGGATTAAAACCCGCTTAGTGTCACTGTGGTTAGTTGTGTGTGCGTTGTAATGGTGGAACCACTTACTAAACCATCCAGCTTTTGAAATGCTTTATAAACACAGACCTCTTTTGTCTGTCAAAGCAAATTATAAAAAAAAACTGATCATTGCCTTACTTTACCCAATTGTTGATCACAATCGCAACCTCAGAGTGCGGAATAAAAACAAGCTCGTAATTCCTAAATCAAAAACAACACTCATGCAAAAGCATAGCCCTAAAAATATACAATAAAATAAATAATGACATTAAATTACTGTATAGGTATACAACGATTCAAAAAGACACCGACGGAAATGCTAATTAACAAATGCTACTACTCTGTGTAAGATTTTCTAAACGATGAATGAACCACATTAATTTCATACCTTGACATTAATCCTATTTGACACTTTAATTAATTTATTATAGCTTTCTTTAGTTTGATTGTTAAAATATAAAAGTGTTTGTATGTCTACTATACTTAATTATTTAATCTTTATACTCGTACACCCATAGGCAAAATATAGTGTACCCAATTTATAACCATCGTACCATCGTATAAAAAACCTATTTTTATTAAGAAATAATATATGAATTTGATAGTATTAATATAGTACATGGATGACTATATTAATGTGGGAAATATGTTCTGAAAAGCAGCTGAGGTCTAGGACATTCTATGTTCTGGAGCTTGCAATGATTATTAAGTTATGATCAATTACATAATAAATGCCTTGAATAATTATTTTACAAACACGTATTAATTCAAAACACTACACCTACACTTTTCAACACTCACACATATACGATAGTAATCAGTGGATAGGTGAATGTTTTTTTATTTTTATATTCGTTGTATTTTTTTCAAATTATATTTTGAATGTTTTTATTTATAAGTACTTTTATGTTCGTATTTCTATAGGTTATATATATATAATTTAACTGAATTGTTAACATTAGTCTGGAAGTAAAAACTGTGGCAATAATAATTGTTGGGTATTCTTGGGAGAAATTAAGAATTAGTTTTTGAATTGTTGGTCCTTTATGGTTTTGGTTCGTTTATATCCTTCTCCAGGGTCAGCATCGAAGCTCCCCCTAGCTTAATATAAGTATCATCACGTTTCCCTTCGGGGTGGTCATAAACCACGCTTTTAAAGAAGCGGATTCACATTTAGCCAACTTTACTATATGCCAATTATGACAAGTGACAAGCTCGTCGATGTCTAGCGTACTAAACTAGAGAAATATCACAAAGAAATTCAATATTAATTAAATTTATTTATTTAAATTAATAAATATTATTAGGACACAAGACACCAGGAAACGAACCCGGTACAGTTTATATAAATCCGGTGAATCCATGGATTGCTAATTGTCTTCTCTTTTTCCTACTAAGAAACACAGTTTATTATTAGTAAGTAAAATACCCAATATTCTAGTAATCTACGGGAAATATTTATTTAAAATAATGCATTGTTTAACAATCCCCTAGACTTTCTCAATACCTTTATATTTTTCTTTATATTTCCTTTACTGGATAAACCGAAGGAATTTCCCGTCCCGATCCAAAGCTTGGATAAATATATAAAAAAAAAACTATAAGTTTTACAAGATCAGAAAATGGTCCTGATATCACAACGGACAACGCACAATTGCGCCCACTTTTGGACAAAAAAAATAAAAAATAAGTTTTATAATAATATTTATTAAAATTGTTCCGTCCATCACAACGGACACGCTCAATCGCGCCCTCTTCAGGGATTTGTCTAATCACGACCAATTACATTTACGATCTACATTTATTTTTCCGTAATCTACAGATAGGAAGTTTTATTACACGCAACCTCATCTTAATCGGTACTTTATCGTTTACGGCGTTGTAATAGTTTGCTGTGTCTATAAATAAACAAGGGGTTACGTGTGTGTTTTCAGAACAAATTTCTTAGAGAATGTCTGCAATATGTATGTTTTTAAGTTCGTTTTATCATTGTATTTATTGTTGTGGTGTTCTCTTCTCCCGATGGATGATGAATGAGGTGATAGGGAAGGCAAAGTGTCTACCCATACAGCCAAATCTGACGTAATATATATTTCTTTTTTTGGAGTTAATGAGGTTATGATCAAATTCCAGATGTTGCAGAATTTAATGCTTTTATTGGAGTCATTCGCGGCAATATCGCCCAAATACGTCGGGTATATGGGTACAATGCGCGGGAAAACCGGAAAAAAAACCTGCATCTTTTGCCTCACATATAGAGTCAACTTTATTATTTTCCATAATTATTCTTACTGTAGCACATTAATAAACAAAATAACACCACTTTTGACTAACAATATCCACAGTAAACAAATTTACAAAACAAATGTTGCACCCGACATTTTCGTGCAAATTCGAGAAAATAAAAATCCGCCATTTTTTTATTTTCTTTAAAGGACAGTGTACAGAATAAATCAGCCCTAAACGTGTAATTTATTTGTAACACTGTTCATAACGGAGTTGAGGTCATCAAATATCCACTTGATGCTTTTCTTGGAGTCATTCTCGGCAATATCGCCAAAAACGTCGGGTATGTGGGAAAGAAATGAGTGTTCATGCTAAGAAAGAGATAGACTTAAATTAAGAAAAAATCACTCACTCTCATACTTACACATACATGCATGCACCATAATTAAAAATAATAATAATACGTGTAGGAGTAATTAATACATTACATTATTATAACTGTTCAACTGAAATTTAGGATTTAGTTTTTATTTTTTCAAATTTTATGCAATCAATTTTACATCTTAAATTCTTAAATATGTATTTTTAACTTTTGAATTTTTACTTCTTTTATTTTGTATCACTTACCACAGTTTTTAATATTATATATGGAATCCTGTTAGTGGCCTAAAATTGTTAATTTGTAAGTACTTAGTTTATTAAAGTTGAAACGCTGTTGGATTTTCAATAAATAAATAAAAATAAATAAATGGTACCTGTAGGCGGACGGGGTGGTCGCGCGGGGGGAGAGTGGTTCGCGCCCGCGCATCTTTTTTATGTCATCATCATCAGCCTGTGTCTCTCCACTGCTGGATGTAGGCCTCCCCCAAGGCTCGCCACTTCACACGATCTTCTGCCACCCTCATCCATCCCCCACCAGCGACCTTCCTCGGGTCATCTGTCCATCTGGCGGGGGGTCGTCCCACTCTGCGTCTTCCAGTACGTGGTCTCCACTCCAGAACCCGTCTACTCCATCGTTCATCGGTTCTGCGGCATATGTGTCCAGCCCATTGCCACTTCAGCTTGCTAATTTTAAAAGCTATATCGGTAACTTTGGTTCTTTGACGGATGTCAACTTTCTGACCTTATGTTTTAGTGAAATCCCGAGCATAGCTCTCTCCATAGCTCGCTGAGCGACCTTGAACTTGTGGACCAGACCTACCGTCAGTGTCCTCGTTTCTGCTCCATATGACATTACTGGAAGAACGCACTGGTTGAAAACTTTTGTCTTCAAACACTGTGGTATGTTCAATAGGAAGATGTGACGTAGCTTCCCGAATGCTGCCCATGCTAGCTGAATGCGTCTATCGGCTTCTTTGCTAAAGTTGGCTACTCCTAATTGGATGGTTCGTCCAAGGTAGACGTATTTTTGCACAACCTCGAGAGTAGCGTTTCCCACCTTCTTTTTTATGTACCTACTATAAATATTTATTATTTATTATTAAGCTTCGAGGGTAATTGTCTCCGCCAACAAACTGTGGTTACAGTTTGGCGGGCTATTTAATAAGTTATATGTATTGGAAAGTAAATAAATTATTGAATTTTTTTTTTATTCACAGAGCGGGTAAACCGTAAAAATTGACTGCAATATAACTAAAGTAATTTACAAATCAAAAAACATGCAACTGACATGTCCGTGCAAAAGCGCGGGAATGACACCCCCGTCTTTTATCAACCCATCTGTTAGAACTCCTGTTTATTTTTGGGCAACAAAACCTTCGTAGACTGGGAACGCAAATATGTTCTTTTTTACATTTACCGGAGTGTAGCATCGAAGCCACGAAAAATAAAGTCTACCCTTAATAGAACCCCATTCACGCTTTATTAAACTAAAAGAAAAATATCAGGGTTTTACAAATTGCGGTCCACTTACGTCGAATTATCTTGAGCAATATCCCAGTCGAACCGCTCGGTCGAATTCGCCCAAACAAAATCATTTCTTTACGTGAAATTAATTGAAGACTAAATGATGGTGGGCAGGTTATAATAAATATTAAATATAGACAGGTCACACAGCGCCATCTAGTTTCCGTGGTAAGCTACGAGGCTTGTGTTACGGAAACTAGATGGTTGATAAACTACATATTATACTTTTTTTTTTGTAAATATATACATATTATACATATAAACACCCAGACCGAGACAAATTATACAATGTACAACTTGCCCCCGGTGGGAATCGAACCCACGACCTCCCGAGTTCACGGCAACGTTTGTTACCACTAGACCACGGAGGCGGTCATAAAAACGAATTCCTTAAAGTCCAAAAAGATCGCGGTTCGATCCCCAACACGTACTAAATTCACTTATTTGGCAATATTTGACATTGATTTACAACACCACCGTTTATTATTTTTATTTTATTTTATTTATTTATTTGTGATTGTGTATGGTTACAAATCAAGATGAACAATATATTTTTACCTGCAACAATCTGCCTTAAGAGGCGTACAAATATTAATTCGAGTCCTAACACTAATTAACAATTATTCTAAAACTACGGCTAAAACAAACAATTTATTTACATACGTTCCGTACCAACTTGTAGATTTGTTAATAAATAGTCATTGAAGGCACAGTACGAGTCGACCAATCAGTTGGAGGTAGAGTAGGAATCGACCAATCAGGTTGTTTAGCTGACCAAACATGCCTTGTGTTTTCGTGTCTAGGCAGCAGCCATCATGATTGTTGAGAGAGCAAATATTACGACAAATGTATTTGAATGTAGTAAATATTAATGTATCTGTGAGCTGTCGGTGTATGTGTAAATTTTCTATTTAAGAATGTGTATAGTAAAGAATAAACCAGATTGCAACATTACGTTGTTTGTCTCATTTCCTACACGTTGCCCAAGACACCTTTGCGTGCTACCTCTTCTAGGTACGATCTTGTGAGCCTGCTCGATCGAAAGTGTCTCCACCACCTTGAATCCCTGCCCGACCTCTGTTAGGATCCATCACGTTGGTCAAGACACCTTGCCGCCTGCCTCCTCTAGGCACAGTCGCGTGAGCCTGCGCGCCTGGACGTGAATACCATCTTCCCCATTCCCTCGCTGCCGTAGGGTATTACACCGGCAGTGAGACTCCTATCTTTACACTACCACTATAATTTATATATTGTTAGGTTTATATATTTCGCTCAGAGCTTGGACTTAGGTGTTAGGCCGTCTGCATTTAGCGTCCACGCTCTGACAAGGTGGGGGTGCAGTACGAATCAATCAATCAGGTGGAGGACTTTTCCGATTTTTAATAGTTTCGTGGAACCATTTTTATATCAGTAAGAGCCAGTATATGAAAGGATTTATAGTATAATTTAATAAAGCGGCTATCACATTCTTTCAATTATCTGTATTTAAGACTTAAATCTTAAGGGAGTGATGAATTACCGGCCCTAAGTATAGATATGACTCTAAATTTCAGTGTAAATTACTCCTTCATGACACCATACCCTATTCCCTTCAAGGGAAATATGCCCTAATATCAATACGGTAATAAAGGCTAAAATTGCGTAAAATTACGCATATTATTACATAGAATGGGTTTAGTCACGCAGCAGCTATAATAAATCAGATAAATACTGGAGAAATGATTAGTAGCGGTCGGTATAGGAGCTAAAATTAAAAAGGTTTACATTCAACGTACGAATTACAAAATTTCACGTTCATATCCTCACTAATTCAAAATACAACAACCAAATATCTATAGCAGAGATTATATTAAATTTTCTAGTTCGTTGAGAGCCGCGTGACGAGTAATGCGGCCATCACTTCTAGCACAAGAAAGCCCGTGGTGTCCGAGATGATTATTTTTAAGTAATTGTATTTGTCTTAATGCACCCGCAATCCTCTGCCACACTACCAAAGGTTAGCTGTTATAAAATCCTGGAAGGCATAAAGTTCGCCATTGTACATTACTTTTTAAGTCCTCCGCCATGTCTGTCTGTTCGCAAGCAATAAACTCAAAAACTACTGCACCGATTTTCACCTCGAAACGTTCGTGATGATACTTTTTAATATATTTAAATTTTAAATTGCAATGGTTACTAACCAATGTTAAATCGTTATGGATTCTAAATGGTCACTCTAATTTTTTTTTTTTTTTGAAGGACAATGTTTTATTAATATTGCTTCTTTTTTAATTTTGATACAATAATCATTATTATATACGTTGTAGAATATTTTTGGAAGTTTTATATTTATTTATTACGTCATTTATATTTAGGTATATCATTGTGAGGGATCATCTGAAAATCAGCGCTGTGACCTAGTGTTGCAGCTTATTGCTGAGCTGATTCCCTATTTGTCACCACACTATCTTGTTTGTTGTATTTTTTTTTTTTTTTTTAATGCTTGAGTTTTTTTTTGTGACAAATAAACTTTTTTCTTTCTTTCTAAAAATTAAAAGAGAAACCTTAATATAATTTTCAAATACCTATTTATTTATATATATATATTTATTTTACCCACCCTTACCTCTAAATTTCAACCATTACAAGTGGGGTTTGGCTCCAAGGGTGGCTGTGAAGCTGCTGTCCACGCTGCTCGGAGCTTTGTAGTGAATCACGGGGGAGATGTGCTGTTAAAGGTGGACGTCAAAAACGCCTTTAACTCGGTTGATAGAGGTGCCATGTTGGAACAAATAAAACAACACACCCCAGAAATTTACAGTTATCTTTGGCAAAACTATAGTACACCTTCAAAATTAATTTACAAAAACAATACTTTACTTTCGGCAGTCGGTTGCCAACAGGGCGATCCACTCGGCCCTGCCATCTTCAGTTTGGCAATTCATAAGATAATAAGCAGCCTAAATTCAAAATTTAACATATGGTATCTTGATGATGGCACGATTGGAGGAAATGTGGATACCTTCAAAAACTTATAAAAGATTTTGGCACAATCGGTTTAGAACTAAATTTCTCGAAATGTGAACTGTATATTTCAAATTTACTAACATCTGGTAAACAATCCGAAATTATTTCTCTTTTCAACAGTCTGGCACCCAATATTAAAATTTTAAACAATGAAACCCTTCGACTTCTAGGATCACCAATCCTAGATGAATCGATCCAAATTTACGTTCAGGAACAATTAAATAAATTTAACTCAACTTCAGAACGCTTATTCCAAATTCAACCCCACATGGCACTTTTTATCATCCGATTTTGTTTGTTTGCACCCAAATTTACTTATGTACTTCGCTGCTCCCAACTTTGGAAATTTCCGGACGAACTTCTTTTACTAGATAAACTTTTGCAAAATTCACTAATTAAAATTCTAAATTGCCCCATGAATGACCGTACTTGGGCCCAAGCTTCACTACCGATTCGGTTCGGAGGTCTGGGAACTCGCAAAATTTCTAGTGTAGCACTGCCAGCGTTTCTGTCGTCTGTACATAGTACTGTCGAGCTCTACGGGAAAATCACAAACCCATCCTTGGGTTCCGTTGAGCCGTCGTACTTGTCAGATGCCAGAGATGCCTGGTCAGTAGCATGCCCCAATAAATCTGTTCCAAATTTAACAAAATTTCAACGACTATGGGACGAGCCGCTCTGCAAACTGGTACTGGACGATATTTTATCTTCCAGTAACACGAGAGAGCGGGCTCGCCTCATGGCCGTTTCCACTAGGGAGTCGGGTCTCTGGTTGCAGGCTTTTCCCTCAGCATCGGTTGGCACACTCCTTGATCGAAATACACTGACAATGGCGGTGTGCCTTCGTCTCGGAGCCCGGACTGTCCACCCACACCAGTGTCGGTGTGGAGAGCCCGTGGAACATCTCGGACACCATGGGCTTTCTTGCGCTAGAAGTGCTGGCCGCATTCCTCGTCACGCTGCTTTAAACGACATCATTCGAAGGGCTTTTGTCACTGCTGGAGTACCCGCGATCCTAGAACCCTCTGGGATTGCGCGGAGCGATGGCAAAAGACCCGACGGCATGACCGTTGGGCCGTGGAAACTTGGCAGGTCCCTGGTGTGGGATGCGACATGTGTAGACACATTAGCCCCATCACACATCCAGGCGACCTCGTCAAGCGCGGGAAGTGCGGCGGTTTCTGCTGAGAACCTCAAGCTGCGCAAATACGCCAACCTCAGTACAGGTTACGAATTTGCGCCGTTTGGGGTCGAGACGATGGGCCCATGGGGACACTCAGCCAAGCGTCTGGCCAAGGAGTTGTCCAAACGGCTAACGGAAAAGTCTGGAGACAGGAAGGCTGGCAATTATTTCTGCCAACGTATTAGCTTAGCTATACAGAGGGGAAATGTTGCCAGTCTTCTGGGGACTATCACTGAAGGGTCGTCTCTAGAGGACATTTTTTACTTATAGTTTATTTTTTATTAGGTTTAGTTTATATTTATTTTAATTTTTACTTTTAAGTAGTTTTAATTTATATTGTAATTATTTTATACTGTTTGTATATTACTTCAATAAAACACAAATTAATTATATACATAATACCTATTCGACGATACCCCACTTAATATAGTTCGTCGACGTTATTTTTTTTATTATCCACAATATGGCGTCTGAATTGATGGTGCTTTACGAATATAAAGAGGTAGTCGGTTCTAATGGCGATCTGCTATAATATTTAACGTACGATCATAAAATATATAGTTAAATGATGGTGCAAATAGTTCTAGGTTTCAAGTGTTGATACTTGTTGTTAAGGGTTCTTGAGTCCGCAATCTACCCTGGTTCTAATGCCTCAACATGTAGGTATGAGGTATAAACGGGGCTTTACACGGGTCGATTTATACCGTGCGGCAATTTATCAACTGTATATTTAGGTATACGTCATTGTATTTATTTGTTTATATAGTATTCTTTTTTTTTTTTTTTTATTATACTAGAACGTCACATACCTTGGGCCCACCTGATGGTAAATGGCGCGCAAGGTCCATGAATGTTAGCAACTGAAGTCAGATACTCGTAACTGCCATCAGTCCCTAACACTATGCCGGCTTGACTAGATGCTTTTTCACACTTCGCTTGAAGGACTCCAAGTTATAGGAAAGTGGAAACACAGAGGCTGGAAGGGCATTCCACATCTTTATCGTACGACAGATGTATGAGTCCCCAAATTTATACGTACGCGAAGGGATGGTGACTACGGTATGTGGGTGCATATTGTGACCTGTGCGTGTGGTTCGGTTGCGGAATGGAGAGGGAGGGATTAGGTTATAGAGTTCTTCGGAGCACTCACCATAGTATAGCCGGTAGAACACGCTCAGAGAAGCCACATCTCGGCGAAGCTGCAGGGATTCGAGAGTTTCAGATTCACAACTATAGATTTACTTTGTGTTCGACTTGTCGCTTTAGGCCCTTATTTTTAGTTTATTTCGATTTGAAAATCGTTCAAATTGGCGTTGCTTTATGGTTTTTATACAATTTAATCAAAAAGCGTAAAACGTTTAGCTTTGCTTTCAAGTCAAACAAAGTCAAATATTATCACCACATAACATAATATAATTATAACTTATTAAATCCTCCTCCTCCTAGTTCTCCCCATTGCTGAGGGTCGTGATCTACGGTACACTTATTCCCGGATAATGCTGCGCCATCCGGGTCTGCACACAGCGGCATGCGGCATGTAGTGCATTGTGAACTGGGGTGTTGAGTGTGGTGCGGATCTGGTCAGACCATCGTATCGGGCTTAATACTTATCTAATACATATATGTACCAATTAGGTGTCACAGTATTCACCAATAACAAAAGAAGTAATAAAAAAAAGATAACTCCTAAAACTAAATCAAAGTCTTCTTATTGCGTTAATATTTTAAAGTTGCATTTGCAGATACAGATACAGATGCAAATGTTACAGATACAGTTACAGGTACAGTAACAGATACAATTACAGATACAGTTACAGATACAGATACAGTTACAGTTACATATACAGTTACAGATACAGTTACAGATACAGTTGCAGATACAGTTACAGATACAGTTACATATACAGTTACAGATACAGTTACATATACAGTTACAGATATAGTTACAAATACAGTTACAGATACAGTTACAGATACAGTTACAGTTACAGATACAGTTACAGATACAGTTACAGATACAGTTACAGATACAGTTACAGATACAGATACAGTTACAGATACAGTTACAGATACAGTTACAGATACAGTTACAGATACAGTTACAGATACAGTTACAGATACAGTTACAGATACAGTTACAGATACAGTTACAGATACAGCTACAGATACAGTAACAGATACAGTTACAGATACAGTTACAGATACAGTTACAGATACAGTTACAGATACAGTTACAGATACAGTTACAGATACAGTTACAGATACAGTTACAGATACAGTTACAGATACAGTTACAGATACAGTTACAGATACAGTTACAGATACAGTTACAGATACAGTTGCAGATACAGATGCAAATGTTACAGATACAGTTACAGATACAGTTGCAGATACAGATACAGATGCAAATGCTACAGATACAGTTACAGATACAGTTACAGATACAATTACAGATACAGTTACAGATACAGTTGCAGATACAGATGCAGATGAATATGTTACAGATACATACAGTTGCAGTTGCAGTTACAGATATTGCAGAAACATTTACAGTTAAAATTAAAATCAAAGTATTTAATTCTTAGTTTGCGTCTTTTTATTGCGCAACAAGACGCTAGTTCCATAAATGTACTGACGGCAGACCCGCTTATTGACAATATATTATCGCTACTTAAATGCATAATTCAAAAATAGTGTTTTCTAATTGGCCCGTTTGTACGTGTATATTCTTTGTAAATTTGGAGACTAATCGAGTTTCACGGTCACAGTTAAAATTTGCATAGACAATCGACCAGTGTAAACCCGCGCTTAACTTAAGTAGACATACGTGCCTTGAGAGCACCTGCCAGCGAGTGTGGTGCTGTGGTTATGAAATAGCATTGGTACAGTCAGACAAATAGGAACTGACTCATTTAAAAACAACATAACCGAATATAAACACCATCGCGAGGCTGTACAGTTGACCAAGAAAGTGGTCGATCTGTTTTGACAATAATTTTTTAATTATTTTTTTTAAGAGGGAAATTTGCCAAGTCATCAATGATTCGACTCCAGACTGAGGGGCCACCGCAGAAGGTCGCATGCCCGACTCACCGTGGGGAATCATAAGGAGACTTCGAGAAACCCAAAACCCTATGAACCGCCTTTCTTTCACTGTTAACCCTGTGTGCCTTTGCAGCTAATAATAATAATAATGATAAATTATTTATTTCAGTATTAATTCCATAATTATTAGTAACATTCCAACTTAGAACTATGTTAGTAGGTATACACATTAATTAAAAAGACAAAAACAAACAGCAATAATAATAATAATAATAACAATACGTACTACTTAATTTAATTAATATTAATTCGTAATTATCTGTAGGCATTTATACTACGCAAATGCTGTACACATTCCCAGTTACAACTCCAATCCAGCGCTTAACAAAAGCGCTGTCAAAGCGCGACGATATCATCCTCAGAATGCTGTTGTCACTGTCTCTCACTCTCCGCAGTATCGACGCTGCCATTTTACGGATTATGGCCGGAAATCCATCCACACGCGCCTCCGCAAAAATGCCCGTTGCACTGCTGCGTCGAGTGTAGGCCAAATTATCAGATATATCTTTTGATAGGCCCATCTCCAACAGTGGAGGTCTAGAACGCTGTGTTCCTAGAACTAGGCTGTAATGAGTTCTTACAACCAAGCCACCTTCTTCTTCTTACTGTGCCATCTCCTATCGGAGGTCGGCTATCATTAAGGCGATTGTGATTTTGTTGACCGCTGTCCGGAACAAGGACCGGGTGCTCATCCCGAACCACTCCCTGAGGTTCTTGAGCCAGGAAGTGCGTCTTCTCCCCGGTCTTCTGGAGCCTTGTATCTTGCCTTGTATCTTGCTTTGCATGACGAGCTGCAGCTAGCTATACTTTTTATTGCGCATGATGTGTCCCAAGTACTCCAACTTCCTTCGCTTTACCATTTTCAATAGTTCAACGCCTTTGTTCATCCTCTGCAAGACAGTTACGTTTCTTACTCTGTCCTTCCATGATATCTTCAATTTCATTCTTCTGTATATCCACATTTTAAAAGCTTCTAACTTCTTCGACATTGTGTTTGTCAGGGTCCATGATTCGACATCATACAGGAGAATGGAGAATATGTAGCATCGGACGAGTCGGCATCTTGTAGGAAGTTTGAGATTGCGATTGCAGAGAAGGTGGCTCATTTTAACAAAGGCGTTTCTAGCTTGTCCAAGCCACCACCGCTCAAAAAACATTTATTAATCTTAGATGATGGATGATGATGAGGATGATGATGGGGCTCCCTCGTTGGTGCAGTGCATCAGCGATGTTTGCTTACGTTTGCTGCGCACACAGATGATTTCTACTCAGTATTGCGGAAACGAGTCGCGTCGTTGATGCACAGAGTACGAGGGAGCGACAACATTAAGGGCAGTTAGTGAGAAGCCAGATTACCCTATCATGGGGCACTAGGTACATACTCACATGTATGTGCCCAGTGCCTCAGGAGGGCAAGGCAAATATAAAAAGTAATTGTCCTCATTTTACTAATATAGAATAAGGAAACACTATGTTACTAACTATGGACACTATTCCGAAATAAATATTTTTAATTTTATTATTTTTTTATTTATTTAAATAAAAATACAAAAAAAAAACAACCATAAAAAAAAATAAAACCTGACTGCGTATTAACATTTATTGAATAAAAAAAAATTAAGTAATAAATACACAGTCGGGTTTTTTATTTTTAAAATAACTTTTTTTCTTTAAGACTTTATTTATTGCTGTCTGTTATTATAGATATAGTAGGTAGGACATACATTATAATTTTAAATGATAATGGTTGCTTACCGACTTTATATCGTTATAGATCCTAAAATTATAAGATAAACCTCAATATTATTTTTAAATACCTATTCGATGATACCCCACTCAATATAATTCGTCGACTTTATTTTTTTTATTTTCCACAATAAGGTTGTCGCTTTAATTAAATTTCATTAATGTCATACTATAATACAACTGAGGAATTACTGTCAATAGTAAAGTAGGAATGCGATAATAACAAAATATGTAAAGTTTACACACCCTCTTACACACACTCACACACTTACATCATAAACAAAAAGAGGATCTCAACCACACATTTTTTTTTTTTTTTTTTTTGTGTACATTTTGTTTCTTTTATTATTTTGTAATTAAAAGTAATAATATATTTAAAAGGGTGTCTGGGCGTTGACTGCCGACGAACAGACCTAGTATAGGCTTAGTTCGGCTGCAAATGTCTGTTTTCTGTGCATGCATAATGAAATATGTTATTGTTTTCATATCTTGTAACTTTTTTACTGAATAAAGATATTATTATTATTATTATAAGTGACAGTCGCGTGATGAAAACGAAACGATTGACGTGAGAATCATCGAAATCGGCCAACGCGTTTGGTCTCCAGTGTGGCACACAGGTAGAAACATACATACTTGTACATACATACAAACATACATAGGCTGATAAACAAATAACTCTTCTTTGCATCACGCAGTTGGGTAAAAAGAAACTGTACAATAAAAGACAAATAGATAAAAATAAAATTTATTTTGCAATTTATTCATCTTGTTATCTGAAGACGTTTGGAATACCTTTTAAAATTTTCCAATACAATGCGCCCATCAGCGATCACTGACTTAGAAAGCAACATATCGATCTGACTGTGGGAACATTTTCAAACAACGCGACAACGAGAGGAGGCTAGCATGTAAGCCATGTTCCAGAAATCACGATTTTATTTAGTGGATTCGGCCCATCATGACAAGTAGCAAGCTCGTCGATGTCTCTAGCGTACCAAACTTATTGTGTCCCGACCAGGAATCGAACCCGGTACCTCCGATCTCAACTCCTAGACCACGGAGGCTTTTTTTACTATTTATTTTTATTTGAATAAAGCGCAATTATAGAAAAGCGTTTAAAGCTTTAAGTCGAACACGGGGATAATCTGGAAAACTAGTTATAGAGCAGTTGTGGTTGTTTTTTCTTAAAGTACGACCAATTTAAGAAAAATCTTCTTAGTATTAAAAAGGTCGGTTCGAACCCCGGCTTGTACTAATGACAATGAAACGAAATGAAACAAATTAAATGAAACGAAATGAAACGGAAAGAAACGAAATGAAACGGAACGAAACGAAATGAAACGGAACGAAACGAAAGGAAATGAAATGAAATAATTATTAGAAGTAAGATACACTTATGGGCTTCATATACGCAACCTAGTCTGAGTGAAACAGCAATGCGAAGCAATGAAATGATTATATATATATATATATATATAGTTCTGAGTACAGCGACAATAATATTGTCGCTGTACTCAGAAGTTGACTTAAATTAGAGTGGAGAATTGTTATCTTCTCGTTGTTTAAAAGTTTGTATTATGCCTTATGACTTTTAAGAACACTTAACACAAAATTGGATTTTTAATATGTCCTGTCCCATTCTGGCCAGCGTGACGAGTGTAGGCCAAATCCTCCAGAAAGTTCTGGAAAGCCATTCTCCAACTCCAAAGGTCTAAGACCCTCCTGTCCGCATGGAATAGCAGCAAGAACGCTGGCTACATTTCCCTGCTGAATTGGAAATACTAATTATTTAGGTGAAGAAAGAACCAGCTCTTTTGTCACCAGAGACGTGGTGTTTATGTCTTTTAAAAACGTTTTGACTTTTTGATATACACATGTTTCGGGATCAGGCTCGAATTGCCGTTATGCCTAGTCAAGTCGGCATAGTGTTAGGGATTGATGTCAGTCATGAGTGTCTGATTCCACTTCTTAACATTCATAGACCTTGCGCGCCACTTAATCCGCAATTTCCGCCGCGGCTCCCGCTTTATGCGCTCGACGCACGTCTCTATTCCCAGGGGACCAACATCATACCATCGGGTGTCTTGCCATCATCTCGGATTACTCCAAGCTGAAACCTCGATGGTGGCTTGAGCATTTTCAATAGTATCATTAAAGGAGCCGTGACGTGAAAATCTACACGCACTTTTGGAACAGATCAGACAAGACGGTCGACAGCAAAATAAAATAAGATAAGGACATACATATATATACGTACATGGGCAGGTTTGTGTATGTCACCGCTTCCATATGTTATGCTCAATTTAGCAATAACCCCTGCCTGTCGGGTTCACATGCTAAAATAAACTTCCTGTGTGGTTAATGACTTAAAGTTTAAGGCAAATACGGTTTAGTACGTTAATGTAGCGAATCGTATCTTGTTATATACATTGTTCTGTTAATGCATTTAAAGTTCATGCGATTGTTCTGTTCTGATCATATTAATTTGTATTGGATCGGATAAGTAATCTAAATTGGCAATAAAGTTGTAAATTCATTACCTAGTATCATTAAATACTTAATAATTTTAATTTATAATTGAAATAATTTATTTGTCAGAAACATGGTAGGTACAGGGATGTAAATTATTATATGTAATTATATCACATGCTTCGCTATTTCTAGCATACAAATATTTAGTCACATGACTTTGTCGAGCTTAGTGTCTAGGTATTCTTTTGTCGAATAAAAACATTTATTAACCGGCATTTGTTTGACTCTTAATTTGAACAGTTTTAGTGGCAGCTCCCTTATAGTAACTGGAAGCTTATTAAATATCTTTGTTGCCATTGCATAACAATTTCGGCTATATTGAGTACTTTTATGCGCTGGAATAATTATTCTACTAGGATAACGCGTTTTAAAATTGCAATTATCACCAAGAGTTTTAAAAAGTTCCGGGTGGCTTTTTACAAATAAACAGCATTCAAGTACCTATATAGATAGAAGGAACAGGCAGTAATTTTAGTTTTCTAAATAAAGGACGACAGGAAGTCATAGGAGGTGTGTTACAAATAGCACGAATGCATTGTTTTTGTCCAATGAAGATTATATTTATTTCCACTCCATTGCCCCACAATAATATGCCGTACCTTATATTTGACGCAACATATCCATAGTATACCTGAAGGGCGGTTTTTTCGTTACCTACTTTAGTTAATCGCCACAAAGCGTAGACAAATCTATTTATTTTAGTTGTAATATTACTTATATGTTGAAAATACTTTGTAGACATTAATCTTTGCCTTTGTACACTTATTTTGTGCAATAAAGAATATAATAAAATACTACGCTGTCACCATGTTTTAATAATATTTTGTTAACTAAAATAACTGAATCATAGCAAAATATATTTGATACAATTAAGACGTGACAGAACGTAACTTAGTTTATTATCTTAGAAGTGCCGGCCGCATTCCTCGTCACAGGGCTCTCAACAACATCAATCGTAGGACTCTTGTCACAGCTGGAGTACCCGCTATTCAAGAATCCTCTGGGATTCGCGGAGCGATGGCATGGCCGTTGGGCCGTGGAAACTTGGACGGTATCTGGTGTGGGATGCGACATGTATAGACGATAGATGATGACACTGAGGAATTGTTAAAAAATATATAACATACACATTAACGCAAATACACATACACACTAACGCACATACACACATCGAAACTTACACCGATACACAACACACACGCGATACACACTCACAATATGAAAAAGATAATTATTGTATTATTTATATTTTTATTTTATTATATAGGTATATTATATTATTTTATTTTTACAATATGCAATATGGAAAGCCCCATCTCACATCCAGGCAACCTCATCCAGCGCGAGGAATGCGGCGGTTTCTGATGAGCTGAGAGACAAGCTGCACAAATATGACAACCTTGGTACAGGGCCCTGATTCTCGCGCCTACGACATGCATGTCCGCTCGATTTGCTCGAATGAAACAGTCATTCGAATATTTTGACGCAAGTCGAAAGCGCCAGAATTAGGGCCCTGGTTATGAGTTTGCGCCGTTTGGGGTCGAGACGATGGGCCAATGGGGACCTTTAGCCAAGCGTTTGGCCAAGGAGTTTTTGAAGCAGCTGATGAAGAAATCTGAAGACAGGAACGCTGGCAATTATTTCTGCCAACGTATTAGCCTCGCTATACTTCTTGGGACTATCTCTGATGGGTCGTCTCTTGAAGACATTTTTTATTTAAAGTTTTTTTTTAATTAGGTTTTTTTTATAGTTATTTAATTTAATTATTTTAATTTTACAAGCATCCTACGATGGTTCGGGCATGTTGAAAGGATGAGCGAAGAAAGATTGACGAACCAGATATATAATGCGAAAGTTGTGGGTGAAAGAGGCTCTGGCTATCACGATCAAATAAATAAAACACTGACTGAAGGTGCATTAAAAAGTCTTCGTAACCAAAGGGCATGTATGAAGAGGTTAATGAATGTCAACGAAGCGAAAGAGGTATCGTGACCGGGTCAAATGACGTACAATTGTCTCTGCCTACCCCGCAAGGGATCTGGCGTGAAGATGTGTATGTATATTTATTTAGTTATTTTTATTTTTTATGCGACGTTTGTAGACACATTAGCTCCATCTCACATCCAGGCGACCTCGTCAGGCGCAGGGAAAGCAGCGTTTTCTGCGGAGAACCTCAAATTGCGCAAATACGCCAACCTTGGTATCGGTTACGAATTTGTGCCGTTTGGGGTCGAGACGATGGGCCCATGGGGACCGTCAGCGAGGCGCTTGGCCAAGGAGTTGTCAAGGCGGCTGACAGAAAGGTCTGGAGACAGGAAGGCTGGCAATTATTTTTGCCAACGTATTAGCCTCGCTATACAGAGGGGAAATGTTGCCAGTCTCCTTGGGACTATCTCGGATGGGACGTCTCTAGAGGACATTTTTTTATTTATAGTTTAGTTTATTTTTAATTTTATTATTTAGGTAGTTTTTAATTTATATTTAATGTACTTTTAATTTTATTAACTTCGAATAAATAATTTATTTCTATTTAGTTAGTATGTAATTATTATTTTATCTTTTATAAATATTCTTACGAACAAATGATACAGACGTAACAATATTAATAGTGAGCGTATCACAGTCGGTATGCTGGATGAACAAATGCAAGTTAAAAATGCGGAATATTCAGCAGAAATAAAAATGCTCGTTTATCGGAGACTCCGGCGGAACCTTTCGCTCAGTGACACGGTTAGACAATAGCCTGCTGAGCTCACTGCTGTCTATCTATTGTTACCACAGACCTAGATATACTTAAAGGGGTATGTATTATTTAAAAAAAAAAAATAGCATTAGAGTAAAAAAGAATTCACTGTGAAATGGAAAGAATGGGACAAAGATACAAGTGTCCAACTCTAATATTTTATTAACGGAAATGACGTGAGCGCCAAATCAAACAATTTAATATAGGTACTCGTAAACTGCGTGGAATTTATTAAAAAGCAAATATTTTATATTATAATCTAGAATAAAAATAAAGAAATACGTAGAATAGAAGTTTTCCTAAAAATATATATTTCTCTGACGGATAAAATTCAAAACGTCAATATTTTATTTTAATTTTTGTTATTATTTTCGTTTCGTTTAATATTTAGGTAAATTTTAATTTATATTTAATGTATATTAATCTACTTATTTCAAATAGAAAACTTTAAAAAAATATCCTCTGGAAAACCTAAAATCTCCTTTCTCAAGTTTATGTGAAACCACTGAAAATACACTCAAACAAGTCTTTAATTCTAAAACAAAGCTATTGATAGTACATTAATTTACCGATCTGATACGGTCGGCAATCGAATACGACGAGCGAACTAAAGGCAGATTGACGCACGAACGGCCGTGATAAATGAAAGCCTAATGGATTTTGTCGGGGATGGACGTGTCCTTCTTATGTAGATTGGTTCAGCATATATTTGTGTACTTTCATTAAAAATGTATCCATTCGTTTAATTTCTCAATAAATTTTATTTGAAGGAATAAACCATGGCGGTGTGCCTTCATCTCGGAGCTCGGGCTGTCCATCCGCACCAGTGTCGATACGGAGAACCAGTCGATCATCTCGGACACCACGGGCTTTCTTGTGCTAGATGTGATGCCGCATTCCTCGTCACGCGGCTCTCAATGACATTATCCGAAGGGCTCTTGTCACTGCTGGAGTACCCGCAATCTTAGAACCATTTGGGATTGTGCGGAGCGATGGCAAGAGACCCGACGGAATGACTGTTGTGTTGTGGAAACTTGGCAGGTCTCTGGTGTGGGATGCGACGTGTGTAGGCACATTAGCTCCATCTCACATCCAAGCGACCTCGTCAGGCGCGGGAAGTGCGGCATTTTCTGCGAAGAACCTCAAAGTGCGCAAATACGCCAACCTTGGTATCGGTTACCGTTTGGGGTCGAGACGATGGGCCCATGGGGACCGTCAGCGAGGCGCTTGGCCAAGGAGTTGTCAAAGCGGCTGACAGAAAGGTCTGGCGACAGGAAGGCTGGCAATTATTTCTGCCAACGTATTAGCCTCGCTATACAGAGGGTAAATGTTGCCAGTCTCCTTGGGACCATCTCGGATGTGACGTCTTTAGAGGACATTTTTTATTTATAGTTTAGTTTATTTTTAATTTTATTATTTAGGTAGCTTTTAATTTATATTTAATGTAGGAATAACAGAACAACTTTTAAACAATCGTAATAAAAAAAAACATACATATCTTCACGCCAGGTCCCATGCGGGGTAGGCAGAGACAATTGAGTGCCATTTGCCACGATCACGACATAACTCTTTCGCTTCGTCGACATTCATTAACCTCTTCATACATGCCATTTGGTTACGAAAACTGTTTAATGCACTCACACCCGCCAGTGTTTTATTTATTTGATCGTGATATGTGAGTCTCGGTCTGCCAGGGCCTCTTTCACCCACAACTTTCGCATTATATATCTGGTTCGTCAATCTTTCTTCGCTCATCCTTTCAACATGCCCGAACCATCGTAGCATACCCTTCCTTATTTTTGTCCCTATGCTTTCCTTTATAATTTGGGAATTATTATCTATATTTATGCAATAAAATAGTGTTTGAGTTAATAGTAAATATTTATATTGTTTGACAACCAAAATAACAATTAACTTGACAAGGGAATGAACTATGACAATAAACTTTCTTTAATTATGATGGGCATAGGCCCCACACTGCTCCCCTCCTAGTAGAACAGTTATATATAAAAATATATATATTATGTACATATCTACAAAGTAGGTAATTACTACGGATTTATAAAATCAATCTTTGTCGAAAATCTTAAAACTTTTGGTTTGTTTTCTTTCGGATCGAATTGGTTTGTTGAATCTGTGAAAGCCGGTTTAAGTCTGTCTTTTGAAACTACTGTGTTCCGTCCGTTAATTTGAATGATGAAATGTTTGTCGTTTTGAGATACCACTTGATGAGGACCTGTATAAGCTGGTATTAATGGAGGTTTTACTTAATCTTCTCGAAGAAATACATATTTGCTGGTCATAAGTGCTGGATGATTATAGATTTTTGGTTTGTTGTGACAAGTAGGTGAGGTAGGTATTCGACAAATGTTGTTGGTGGTATACTGAGTCCTTTAGATGTTTCAAAAAAATCCCCTGGAAGCCTTAGGAGGTTATTTAAACTACACTACAAATAAAACTAAAATTATCGCGCGCCCCTTACCATCAGGTGGCCGCAAGGTCAAATGAAAAATAAACAATATTTTCAACTATTACTTTTTAGAAATGTACACTCAGCATTAAAATATGTTTGAAATTATTGGCTTGTGCGAGGGTGGGAATGAAAAAGAGTCATCATCATCATCATCATCAGCCTGTATCTCTCCACGGCTGGATGTAGGCCTACCCCAAGACTCGCCACTTAACGCGATCTTTCGCTACCCTCATCCAAGCCCCACCAGCGACCTTCTTTAGGTCATCTGTCCATCTGGCGGAGGGGTCGTCCCACTCTAGAACCCATTTGCCCCATCGATCGTCGGTTCTGCGGCAGATGTGTCCGGCCCATTGCCACTTCAGCTTGCTAATTTTAAAAGCTATGTCAGTAACTTTCGTTCTCTGACGAATATCAACGTTTCGAATTCTATCCATTAGAGATATACCAAGCATAGCTCTTTCCAGGGCTCGCTGAGCGACCTTGAATTTATGGACCAGACCCAAAATCCCTCTTAAGTCTTGAATAGCTAAAAATAAAACAAGACACTAGAATTCAAATATAGAATCGAGATCATTCCAATTTTAAAAGTCAGGCTGCCAGCCGCTGGAAAATAGCGACGCCCGCTAGAGAGCAAAACCGTTGAATACTGTGCCTTCGGAACAATGTTACAATTTGATATTAATTCCTTTCCATTGTATTCTAAAAATAGTGAGTTCTTTTTACAAAAGATAGCCTTTGTATAGAAAAAGAAATATTTGCCTGATGTGCCTTTTGGTTGCCTCAGAGTGTTTTTTTTTTTAATTCTTGAGATTAATCTCAATGTTTTTGGATTTTCCGTTCCCTTTACTCGTGTCGTATCTATAGCAACGTATTTTATTTATTTATTTAAAAACTTTATTGCACAAACTACAAAGGCGGACTTAATGCCCGTAGACATTCTCTGACAGCCAAACCTTAGGGACAAATTTGAACAAATATAGGTGCAATGAAAGCAATGGTAAAATATACAATTAAAGAATGACTTAACATATATTATATACGTATTTATATAGGTTTATATATGTAATATATTAATAATTATTTAAATTATTTATTAAGAAAATCCAAAACAGCAATACAATTAAAAGGATTTCACCGCTTAAAATACATTTATAATCTGATCTACAAGTAAATTACATTTTGAATCGAATTTAACATTAAATTCAATACAAACATAAATAACAAATTATTAAACATAAACTGAACTGTAACAAGTATGTCTTCACGTTGTACTGTATGTTATAAGTAGTTCTCTAAATAAAAAAAATGTCAAACATTAGCGGTCATGCACCCACAATCCCTGGTGACTTCTCCTAAAGGTTAGCTGTTAGATGTTTTTAGATATTCAGCTCGCCTATGTACTGTAAAATGTTTTATTTTCTGTGCAATACATAATTTATCTATTTATCTCAAAAGGTAGTACTTTCTTAGCACCTAAATATGATACTATGTACTGCACTAATAAAGCTTCCTTTGTACTACAAAATGTCTTAAATAAATCCTCTTTAGCGAAATTGAACATAACATCAAGCAGTAAAACCGCTTTGTACACGAGCAGTCGGTAAACTTCGCTAATTGGATGGCTGAGACTACACATTCGATTCTACCCACTTCTCATTATAATGGATAAGCAGACTACGTATTATAAACTACGAAGATTAATTTTACTTACTTGTACAGACAGTCAGGTCGTAGTTGGGGATGGCGAGATAATCCTGTTATCTCCAACAGGATCTTGGCGGGCTATTAGTACGAGTATAATAATAAATAAATAAATATTTCCAGACAGGTCACACAGCGCCATCTAATTTCCGTGGTAAGCTATGAGGCTTGCGTTACGGAAACTAGATGGTTGATAAAATACATATTATACATTGTAAATATATACATATTATACATATAAACACCCAGACCGAGACAAATTATACAATGTACAACTTGTCCCCGGTGGGAATCGAACCCACGACCTCCCGAGTTCACGGCAACGTTTGTTACCACTAGACCACGGAGGCGGTCATGTCAATAATAATAATAATTCATTTATTTCGGATTCGATCCATATATGTTAGTAACAATTTAACTATGTTAGTAGAAATACACATTAATCAAAAATTAAAACAATGTAAATATAAAAAATATTGTTCATTTTCATTGTGTGTGACATTAAGTCACAGCCCCATGACATTGGGTAACGCAAATGCTGTACAGATTTACACGTTCCCAGTTAGAACTCCAATCCAGCGCTTAACAAAAGCGCTGTCAAAACGCGACGATATCATCTTCAGAATGCCGTTGTAACTACCTCTTACTCTATGCAGTATCGATGCTGCCATTTTGCGGATGATAGCCCGAAGTCCATCCGCGGTATAACAGCGCCCGTGTGGCTCACGAATTTAGGAGGAAAGGTTCGACAGCTTCGAAGAAGTTTCGAGAGCCTCCTAAAGATTAGGAGGACGTGCGAAAGACGGAGCGTTATTCTGGAGATGCTTGAAATATCCGTAGTCGGCTAGACAGAACATACGTCTAGTCAGGCCGACGACAAACTCCTCAATAGTAGGCATCTCCAGATCTCGAGCTATGACGGAATTACGCACGAAACTCAGCTCTCGGAAGACCACTCAGAGTAATATGTTCTGTTGAATTTGGATCTATTAGCCTTGCCCACAGAAGGTGTCAGACTGGCCCAGCATAGGTGAGACGGGAACGGGTGAACTATTGTAAATCCGAACCTTCAACCTGAGCGTAAAGCTAGAATTCATAAGAGAACGTAACATGGCTCAGGCCGCGTTCCTGCTAAACTCAAACCTAGATCTCTCTAGACCTCAAACTTATATACTGCATTAGCATTCCGGGCCTGGACCCCAGTGTCTGTCCGAGTAGTCGTGTAGTTTTCTACCAAGGATCAAATAACCGATAAGCAGATTTTTCTATTATATTTGTATGAATATTGGATAAAAACATGAGCCTAGTTCTTTGTTGAAAAAATTCGCAGGCAGCTATAAAAGTCGGACAACAAAGGTTTTTACGACCACGTACGTCAATATAGGGCAAGATACGGCGGCTGCTTGAGGGTAAATCCTGGATTCTAAGGAATTTGAGCACTCTATTAGCTACCCTATATAAACTAGGCGTTGTCATAATATTACATTATGTATAACAAGATGTTATTTGTTGTTATTTTTGTACTAAGTTCGATATTTGATCTTCGTCAAAAAACGCTATTATGGCTTGTTATAAAGGTGAATTGAAAACTCCTGCTTCATTATAAAGACAGTAAAGTATTAAATTATTAATGTCGTATGGAGCAGAGACGTGGACACTGACAGTGGGTTTGGTGCATAAGTTCAAAGTCGCCCAGCTATGGAGAAAGCTATGCTCGGGATTTCTCTGAAGAATAAAGTCAGGAACGTTGGCATCCGTCAAAATTAGCAAGTTGAAGTGGCAATGGGCTGGACACGTCTGTCGCAGAATCAATGAACGGGTCCTACAGTGGACACTACGTACTGGAAGACACGGAGTGGGACGCCCCCGCACCAGATGGACGGATGACCAGAGGAAGGTTGCTGGTGGGGGATGGTATGGAGATGTGCCCTGGACATGAGACGAAGCAAGGGTGTCGATACAAGTAGCATCCACACCAAACTCATGGACCACGGCACCAAAGTCAATCCATCGCGTCTTTTACCATCACTGCGAGAGATCCCAGACGGTTCAAGAACCGAAGGGATCCCGTCAATAGCCAAAGCCTGGTGGATTACATTATTACGTTTATTACAATATTTTTTACGCCTCCTATCGTCCTCTAACAAAACTTTAAATTATTTATAAATAACAGTTTAAAAAAGGATGTCTGCTGAGCATTGCATAATAGCGCCATCTATGATTAAGTAGCGAAACTATTTCTTTAAGATAACTTCTAGAAAGTACCGAGTATTGTAATTCAAAACTTAAATAATATTTTATTGTACATTTACTTACGAAAATATACTGACTCTTGTAGAAAAAGAATGTGTTTGACACTTCCGTAGCACGCACATCGGAGCAAACTCAAATTTAAAATATATATGTAATATATATATATTTATGTATTTAAGTAGTAGTATGTAACGATTTTTATGTATTGTATGTAAATTGTATATTTATAATAATGCACCCCGCAAATCCTTTACCACACTCCCAAAGGTTAGCTGTTATAAAATGCCGAAAGGCATTAAGTTCGCCCTTGTACATTACTTTTAAGTTTTTTGTGCAATAAAGAGTTTATAAATAAAATAAATAAATATAATACATGACATTACAATGGTCTTCTTAAATCTATATTAGTAGACCATGTTCTCCATAACTGCCCTAATAGGCGTGCAAATATATGTTTTTATTTTTTTATAGAACTATTTTTTTTCATTTATATTCTCTCATGTTATATATTTTTATGTATAGAATACATTTTTGAAGATGTTTGTCTTAGCTGGCCAGACGGGTTGGCGAGGGTCTGATATCAATCTGATTTACAGATCGACGTCTTAACTTGCTCTCCGAGGCACGGGAACGGTAGGGTTGTAAATCTATAATTTGTCACGCTAGAAAAGTGTTTTTTTTTCTTGGACATGCTGTGGTTAATTTAGTATTTTGGAAAATAATATTTTTGTTAGTGGACTAGACTTTAAACTAAGATTTCGATTGTTTATTAAAAGTTGACATATCAACCAGGTAGTTAGGCGAGTGAACGCCTTAATTTTCGTTATTACTTTATATATATTTGATGCACTTATTTACAATTTATTAGGCGTTTGCTATATAAATAATACAAACGCCTGATAAATTGTAAACGATTTCAAGATTTCCCTGGTACAACTGACCCCTCTAGGGATTGCAGTCCTGCCTGATGCTACTTTATTAATGTGCGAGAACAATTTTCTAGAACTTAACAAGAAACTTTATACTACCGACTAAGAAAAATATTACTTTCGAAGAGGTGATAGTAGTTCAAAGTGAAAAAGTTTTTCTCGCAGTTCCTTTTCTTCGAGCTACCATGTACTTACTAAGGCTTTCTACTATTTGTTTCAAAGTAAATATCAGACTGCATAAATCTTTCTAATTATTTGTAACTATAAATATGTTTTTTTTTTGTTTTAGGTGTCAATAAATTGTAGTGGAAATGAAGTTCGGTTCGAAATAGTGGCGGGCGCGCTCGGGTGTGCGGGCTCGCTCGCGATGAGCGTAGTGTAGGCGCGCCATGGACGACGAGCGGCGGCTGTCGTTCCCGCCGCCCGCGCCGCTGCACTCGCCGGGCGAGGAGATCGACGGGTCGCGGCTGCTCGGCGAGATCGTGCGCACGCTCGAGGCAACAAATCCCGAAGTTGCTGCCCCACTCGTAGCGTCCCACTCGCGGGATGCGCTCTCTGCAGAGAGTGAACGCCCTCGAAGAGAGGAACTTCGAATACCGCTCAAGGGCGTTACTATCTCCAGCGAGACGAGTGGTGGCAACGGCACTAAGGTAAAAATATTTAAAACGCACACATACACTTGACAAGCGGTGGCTGTAGTTTTTCGAGGAGTTACTTGAGTGACTTGCGATTCGGCGAGAGAGTCACTCGAGGCAACCAATCCGAACACTTACTGCCAAGGCGTTACTATAGCCAGTAAGACGAGTCGTGACGATGGAAATAAAGTAAAGACATTTAATACGCACGCACTAATATACACATACTAATCCTGCATCAGTTGACAACCGGTGGCTGTAGTTTAGCGAAGAGCTCGACTCGTGACTGCTCGGCGAGAAAGACACTGGAGGCAATCAATACTCAAGTCGCTGCCCCACTCGAGGCATTCGCTCACTACCAATGCGTTAGTATATCGAGATGAGTTGTGGCAACGTCACTTAGATAAACACATTTAAGAACACATGCACATACTAGTCCCGCCTCACTTGACAAGCGGTGGCTGTAGTTTTGCGAGGAGTTCAGTTCGTGATTGCTGGGCGAGAGAGATACTCGAAGCAACCAATTCCTAAGTCGCTGTCACACTCGCGGCATATGCTCACTGCCAGTGTGTTACTATTTCCTGCGAGACAAGTGGTGGCAATGAGGTAAATACATTAAAAAACGACAAACTCATTTGAAACGCGGTGGCAGTAATTTCCGCTGCTACCGTGTCGCATCGCGTCGCTCAGTTCCCGGACGAGGAGATCAATGACTCGCGGCTGTTTAGAGAGTTTTTGCGCAACACACTGTGTAACTACTTCCCTAGTTACTATTTTAATTATGATTATTTATTTTCAATGAAAGATTGTGATGTTTATGATTCATATTTGCGTGCAAAAAGAACAGGCAGTTGTGCATATTTTATTATTGCCCACACATACATACATATACACACGTACACTGTTAAAACTTCTTGTCTATATATATGTATTTATGTATTATAAACATCACGACACACATCTTATTATTATTATTTTTATTTTAATATACATACAAAATTTCAAAATACAATTAATGATAATAATAACAAATATACAATTAAGTAGTTGAAATAAAAAATTGGTTGAGAAATTGATTGTTTAAAAAGAAAGAAAGAAGGTCAGTTAAAATCAGAGCCGGCACTGTTGAAACCTTTGCTGACCTGATTAGTCATAGCAGCTTACTTTAAAAAAAACGTCATTTTTTTATAAGGTTTATTACTTTTTTCTGTTTTGTTGACACCCTAGCAAACTAACAAAAAAGAAAGAAAACATTCTTTCTTTTTTGCAAAATATTTATTTACTATAGGTACACAAACAGATCACAATCTATACAGTTCACATTTTACAGCAACTTCTTAAGTTCTAGGTTGCAATCCAAAAGCAGTGTACATAAGCTTATTGTGATTTAGCCATGACATTGTCATTTCAATTAAATTATTTCATTTCAGTGAAATATGTCAAAAGGAAAATAATAATAATAATCATTGGTATGTCAAAGAATAAGAAGCTAGTAAATCAATAATAATAAATTAAAAAAGCAATGAAAATTTAAAATAGAAATAATAATATCACCTAATTAAAATGCGGAGTCCAGCAAGCGGCGCAAGTATGTAAGTATATTAAAAGATTACATATTTGTGCCGTTTGCTGTAGAAACTCTGGGCCCATGGAGTCCAAGCGCAAAAAAAGTTTTTAAAAGACATAACACCGCGTCTTGTTGTCTCCTCCGGTGACAAGAGGGCTGGCTCTTTCTTCGCCCAGAGAATCAGTATTGCAATTCAGCGGGGAAATGCAGCCAGCGTTCTTGCCACCATTCCACGCGGACGGGACTTATCCCTATCCTTAATATTAAATTTATTTTATAGTATGTTGTAAATATTTTTTCGAATAAATGTATATTTTTTATTTTTTTATTATATAAAAAAAAAAAAATAATAATCATAAAATAATATAACAATCATAAATATATAAAAAAATTAAATCCAGAACAGACAGAATAAAAATTAACCTTTAAGTACACGCGTTGTTTAGTATAACATTCCGTCACGCGTGGGGTCCAGATGTATCCCCAATATAAATTGACAAATATATTAAGAATTATTTAATAATTTTTAAAAGCCGTTTTAGATTATAAGAAAAGACATTATACTCTTTATGAAAAGTATCTATTAATCATAAAACAATCAATCTTTAGACAGTAAGGAACATTTTTATCAAATTAACAATCTCATACATAGAATTTTTAAGGCACATGTTTAATATACTAAAATTTAACAAAAGAGTCAACTTCTGACTAAATTACTATTTTTTTCTAATAAAATAAGAACCAAAAGCAAGTAATTATAAAAAAAATTAACAATAAACATTATAGAAAAAAAAACCACAATTCTCGAAATGCACTACCCTAAACTAACATTAAAAGTTATTCTTTGAGTAGGCATGGTACACAATAAGTAATTGCTACTGAATGAGGCTTGCAAATAGTTTTCTTGCAACACTTACAGACAATAGTACTTTTTTATCTTTGGATCTGGGACAATAATAGCATCTTCTCTTCATTTTTGGGGCACTGGGACCAGCTTCATCTGAACTCGGCAAAGGCTGCTCTTTGTCGATCAACGTGCACATTATTGCTCTTATATCTTTGGTCTTATAAGTTGGATTATGTCATCGGTAAGCAATAGTTCCCAAGTTTCTACTGGTGACATTTTATTCTTAGAAAGAGCAGGCCCTTTCAGACCCATGCGCTCTTCGATAATGTTGTGCTGTCGAATACGAGATGGATGTGGTGGAGTTTTGCTCCATTTAAACCGGTTTTTACCGTAAAAACTGTTGCTGGTTGTATCCTCTGCGGATTCAGTAGCGGAAGAGTCATCGCTTTCCTCTATTTCAGACGCTAAATTATGTTCGCTATGTATTGATTCACAGTCACTTATATCACCTACTCTTCCAAAATGTTCTCTTGAGGCGTGTCTCCAGTGTCGTCGCTTTCAGAGTCACTAAAATCATTCATAATTTGAGCAATTTCATCTTCATTTAATCGGCGACTCATTTTTCTATTTATACAACACCAATTGTGAAAAAGAAACAAATGAAAACATAACCAAATTGAAAAAAGTAACTACGTTAAATCACGGGTGGGGTCCACAGGTATCCCCACGTAAGCAAAAATTTAACTTACCTTAGCAGAAGAGCGACGAACTTCCGCTCGCCGAAAGGCCTCGCGTCGCACTGTGATTAGCCGAAAACGCGCGATCGTAACTTGTTAAATTCAAAAAATACCGTAAAATAACAGCGCGTGGGGTCTGCGTAGACCCCGCCCGTGACGTTAAAGGTTAAGAAACAAACAAAACATCAGCATATTATATTAATTTAAAAGGTAGATTATGTTTTGGTTATAGTAGTACCAGTAAAATATAAATAAATAAATATTTCCAGACAGGTCACACAGCGCTATCTAATTTCCGTGGTAAGCTACGAGGCTTGTGTTACGGAAACTAGATGGTTGATGTGCGGTAAGAGATCTTTTATACACTAAAATGTATGTATTTGTATTTCTAAATATGATTATTGTTTATTATTTTATATCAGAACTACCCTTCATCTCACACTCTTCCAAAGGTTAGATGTCAGAAAATGTCTTAATGCATTAATCTTCGCCGTTGTACAATAAAGCTTTTTTTTTTTTTTATCGGAAATATTATATAATAATTACAATATAAATTAAACTAACTATTTAAAAGTAAAAACTAAAATAAATATAAACTAAACCTAATAAAAAATAAACTATAAGTAAAAAATGTCCTCTAGAGACGACCCTTCAGTGATAGTCCCAAGAAGACTGGCAACATTTCCCCTCTGTATAGCTAAGCTAATACGTTGGCAGAAATAATTGCCAGCCTTCCTGTCTCCAGACTTTTCCGTTAGCCGTTTGGAGAACTCCTTGGCCAGACGCTTAGCTGAGTGTCCCCATGGGCCCATCGTCTCGACCCCAAACGGCGCAAATTCGTAACCTGTACTGAGGTTGGCGTATTTGCGCAGCTTGAGGTTCTCAGCAGAAACCGCCGCACTTCCCGCGCTTGACGAGGTCGCCTGGATGTGTGATGGGGCTAATGTGTCTACACATGTCGCATCCCACACCAGGGACCTGCCAAGTTTCCACGGCCCAACGGTCATGCCGTCGGGTCTTTTGCCATCGCTCTGCGCAATCCCAGATGGTTCTAGGATCGCGGGTACTCCAGCAGTGACAAAAGCCCTTCGAATGATGTCGTTCAAAGCAGGGTGACGAGGAATGCGGCCAGCACTTCTAGCGCAAGAAAGCCCATGGTATAAAGAATTAAATAACAATGCATATTAAGTTTACAATTATTTTCCAGGATGAGCCTCGAGCGGCTGTCACGCCGTTCACACGCGAATCCGCGAAAAAAGCTGGCAGCCGCGGCGCTCAGCTTGTGCGTGAGTTCGGATTCATGCCACGCCGCCGACTCAGCGTCGAGGACGGCGCGCGGCTGCCGAGAAAGTACGAGCCATTCCCGCCAAAACTGTATGGACGCCCGCTGGAGGAGATAGACAACTTTATTTATGATGAGGTAAGTGATAATTATAGATACATTACTTTATGGCTGAAAAATACTACCACCACACTACGGTGTAGTACCTGTAAATTATGGGGATTACCATAGTTATTTTCTAAAGCTCTTCATCAGTTTGCCACCTCTTTAAAAAAAAATGAATTACCTAAAAAAACTATACGTAAAAATGTCCTCTAGCGACGACCCTTCAGGGATATTCTCAAGGAGACTGGCAACATTTCCCCTCTGTATGGCAAGGCTAATACGTGGCCGAAATAATTGTAAGGTTTCTCCTGAATATTATTTCGTTTTAATCTCTTTATTATTATGTCCGCTGCGGCTACGAGTTACTTACGAATCGACATTTCGGCGTCATATTCAACACGTTGCCCTACAGTAGCAATATTTTCCTCGGTAGGCACATTTATTTGTCTTGATGATGGAATTTGAATCGAGAAGAGTAAAATTAGTGCGAAAACGATCAAATGCTTGCTCACTACGCCGATTATGTTGACCGTTAAATGGACGAAGTGATCTATGAACTTCGCGCACAGAATATTTTTTATAAGTAGATTTCTACAATTTGGAAGCGTTGTTCTGGCGTTAAACGATTTATGATGAATTGCCAAACCATACCGAACAGAAATGTCAACACAGTTTGACATTCTCAATTGTCAAACCATAGACAACAACCATTGAAACTTCTCAAAAAAACACCCTATACTCCGTAATTTAGGGACGCATTTTTGACAATAACTAAGTTGTATCATTTATAGGTGCTATTATTTTTTTATCTGCATACCCAGCATATAAATTCATATTATATTACAGTCGAAGTGGGATAAGACAATTTATGAGAAGCTCGGAACGTCCATCCATCATAATATTGGGTACATTCAGCCCAACGACTTGAGTAGTCCTTGGAACAAGACCCTTTGAACATATTTCTGTTAACTATAACATGGCCCTAAAATGTAATAGCTAATTTGTCAACGTAAAGTGCCTCCAAGTTATCTGTGAGGAAATAGAAAGGTTAGTGTTGTCAGTTTTCATTAGTAGGGAATATTTCCCCAATATTATTAATCATTCAGTTCACTTGATGTTTTACCTAATCGAAGTTTACAAAATATTGGTTTATATATTTAATTCTATAAAAATATAACATCATAATTGTAGGTACAATTTGAAAGATATTTATTTATAAGCAACATTCCTAATTTATTTATTAAATTTATTATACAAAGGTTATGAAATAAAAATTAAAACTAAATTAGAAAACTAATTATAAATAAAAATACTCACTCATGATTTGTTCCTGTGGCAGTGTACCAAGAACACTAGCAGCGTTCCCCCGCTGCACAGCAATGTTGATTTGCTGCGCGAGAAAACTGCAAGCCCTTATTGGCTATGTTACATACAGCATTAACCAGGCGCTTAGACAACTCTTTAAAGAACTTCTTTGCACTTGGCCCCCACGGACCCATTGTCTCCTGTCAGAGGTGCCCTGGAGATGAGACCTAGCAAGGGTGTCGACGCAAGTAGCGTCCCACACCAATGCTCGTCCCATCGACCAAGGCACCGAGGTCAATCCATCGGGTCTTTTACCGTCACTGCGAGAGATCCCAGACGGTTCGAGAACTGATGGGATTCCGGCAGTAACCAAAGCCCGTTGGATCACATTGTTAACAGATCACATCATAATTACATAATTACTTCAATGCTGAACATGGGACTGAAAACAGACATGGGTCTGATATCAATTTTAATGACAATTAATTAACGATTTCACAAGTGCTAGTGGTGGAACCACACGATATATAATATAGCCGCCGCACTCCCCGCATTGGACGAGGTTGCCTAGATGTGAAATGGGGTAATGTGTCTACACATGTCGCATCTCACAACACAGACTTGCCAAGTTTCCACGGCTCAACGGTTATGCCGCTCCGCGCAATTCAGAGGGGTTTAGGATCGCGGGTACTCCAGCAGTAATGAGCCTTTCGGATGATGTCGTTGAGAGTCGTGTGACTAGGAATGAGGTTAGCACAAGAAAGCCCGTGGTGTCCGAGATGTTCTACTGGTTCCCTAAACTTGTCCTATACAAGTGTCGGTTTAGGGACCTATCGACATCATAGAGTAACGCGGTCGCCGTAATCGCCATGGTCAATGTATATTTCGGTCAATGAGTGTCCTAACCTGTGCTGAAGAATAGCCTGCAACCAGAGAACAGAATCCCTAGTGGAGACGGCAATAAGGCGAGCCCGATCTTTTATGTTATGTCGTTCGTTGGAATTTTGGTGAATTTGGAATCGAAACATTGGGACATCCTACCGACCAGCCATCTCTGCCATCTGACAAGTACGACGGCTCCACGGAATATCTTTATATATTAGTCAATGTTCCGTCCCCTTTTACGTGCCGTAATTATGTGACGTACGCTGACTATATTATCATGTGGCAATTTTGTAGAATATTCCAGATGGAAGGCAAACACCAGATAATTATTTTACCAAACTAAGGCTGAGGTCTAAAAATGCTTTTATCAGACTTTATTTATTTATTTATAGGGTACACAACTAGCCGTTTACATCAAGCGTATACATGTATACTTTAACTATGTGTATATAATGACAATGATATTATAATCCCATCCCAAGAGCCACTCATCAATAATTTGAATATACAAGTAGTCTTTACTTTCGATGGCCAGAGTCTAGGAAGACAATTCAGCATTTAAATTAATTAATGTTGCCAGAATAAAAAAATCCCATGTAAGAGCACTTTTTTTTTTTTTGGTTCTCTTTTCCCGATGGATGATGAATGAGATGATAGGGAAGGCAAAGGGTCTAGCCCATACAGCCAAGTCTGACGTAATATATCTTTATTTTTCATGAGTTAATGAGGTCATCATCAAATTCCAGATGCTGCAGAATTTGATGCTTTTCTTGGAGTCACTCGCGGAACCATACACTACTCAAACACGTCGGATAAAATATGGAAGTTGACAGCGCGGGAAAACCGCAAAAAATAAACTGCAACTTGTGCCCCATATTTAAAGTCCAATTTATCGTTTTCCATAATTATTCACATTGTAGCACATTATTAAACAAAACAACACCACTTTTGACCAATAATATCCACAGTAAATTAATTTACAAAACAAAAACTTGCACTTGACATGTCCACGCAAAATGGCGCGAAGAACTCCCCATGTAAGAGCACCTTAAAGATAGGTAGTGTATAATTCAAACAAGACAAGAACTGTCATGCACTTTGAAAGTATTTCCGCTTTGCTATCTGCATTAGCGTGCTAACTGCTTCCTGGAAACATGGAGGTCGCGCTGATAACAACCAGACCTGTTGCATGTTCTTAGCATTTTAATTAAAATCCTCTTGCTCGTGCCATACGCTGGTACTAGGTATAGGCAGAATAGTTATTTATTGAAAGTCTTTAATGATTTCAATGTCCTTGCGGAAATGAAATGAAATAATTTATTTGTCAGAAACATGGTAGGTACAGTATTCCCAAATTAATAATGCACATACAGATCTTCGCTAATTGTCGTATTCCCGGAAACACCCGAATCATTGAATCGTAAGAGCCTAAACAATGCACTTGCATTTTGCACCTTGTTCCAAAGAAATAGAAGTCAATATCATGAGTACACAATCGAAAACAATTCGGGCAGTGTTTTTTTGTTTTTGTTTTTTTTGGCGGTGACTGCACGTGTTCTCTCTGGGTGGAATTATATAGAGCTGCTATTACACACCCTTCTTGGTTTTGTTTTCAAAGGTGAATTTAATTTCAACTTTAATTATCTTATTTAAATTGTTTATTTGACAATTGCTTGTCTGTCTGACACAGGCAGAGATTTTATATTTAAAGGAGGTCACTACAGTACTATAAAATTTTCGAAGTAAATCAATCCAACAAAGATTGTAGCATATTCTCAATCGTGTGGTTTTCCTCGCTATTTACTTACATGGAATTATCGAATCAAATTTCGTTACTGATAAATCAATATTTATCTCTTTTAGCACAAAACACATAATTCTACTACATTATGCATGAAGAAAATGCACTTAACCACTCTATATACATATCGTCTTCCGACGCTCGGGGAATACGACCGTTGCCGAACAGTGACGAAGATTTCTATGCGCATTATCACTTTGGGAGAACTGTACAGGGATGTAAATTATTATATGTAATTATATGACATGCTTCGCTATTTCTAGAATACAAATATGTATTTAGTCACATGATGTCGAGCTTAGTGTCTAGGTATTCTTTTGTCGAATAAAAACATTTATTAACCAGCATTTGTTTGACTCTTAATTTGAACAGTTTTAGTGGCAGCTCCCTTATAGTAACTGGAAGCTTATTAAATATCTTTGTTGCCATTGCATAACAATTTCGGCTATATTGAGTACTCTACTACTACTATAAGTGCTGGACATGATTTGTTTAATTCCAAGGCTGCAGACATTGATGTCAGTTAACGCTTCGGTACGTTGAATCGGTCAATAGCAGGCATCAATTATAATTAAATGTTTGTATAATGTTTATTAGTTTAAGTAACTTGTGTGTGTTTCACTTATATTGTTAATATCTTCTGTAGCGATGTTTTCTTCCTTTGCTTGTTAATTTGATTAATTTAATTTTAGGCTTATATGTGAAAACCGTTAATAGTTCTTAGGTAATTTACTGTTTAATATCTATATAAAATAGTCAACTGTTGGTTTTCCAAAATGAATAATAATAATTTAAAAATAAACTACTCGTAAACCGGCTATTTAGAGTATGTTGTTTTCTTTTTATTTTTCTCTATATTCCTTTTTTTTTTTTTATACTGGACACGACATGTGACATCGCGCCCACCTGATGGTAAGCAGTACGCGAGGTCCAAGAATGGGAGTAACTGACGCCGGTCACCATGACCGACATCAGTCTCTACCACTATGCCGGCCTAACAAGATGCTTTTTCACACTTCGCTTGAAGGACTCCAGGTTATAAGAGTGGGGAAACACACTGGCTGGGAGAGCATTCCACATCTTCAGCGTGCGACAACAAATTTATGAGTACGCGCAGGGATAGTGGGTAAGGTATGTGGATGCATATTTTGGCCTGTGCGTGTAGTTCGGTTGCGGAATAGAGAAGAAGGGATAAGGTTATGGAGCTCCTCAGAACACTCACCGTGGTATAGCTTGTAGAACACGCTTAGAGAGGCAACGTCACGGCGAAGCTGCAGTGATTCGAGAGTTTTAGAGACTGTGGTGTCGTCCAATATCCGAATTGCCCGCCTCTGCAGGACATTGAGAGCATCTGTAAGCGGAGCCATCCCAGAGGTGAGAACAGTATTCCACGCATGCTTGGTGCTGAGACATGGACCATAAAAAGCATTCTGCTACCCAACTAAATACTGTAAGATTCCGCTAATGCCGTCTTAGAAGCTCGTTCTAGAAATGTATTGACGGCAAAACCAAATTTTTGGAGCTTCGTATTCCGTAAGTTTAGACAAGACCTTTCGGCTCAAAGAAGTCTTAAGCCAACATGCCTGTTGCTTCCGATATCGGCCGACCTCTTTCCCTCAATAAACTACCCTTTTAAAGTCGCTCACGACGAGTGCTTTGAAGAATTCTTTAACCTAAGCAAAGTTTCAATAAAAAAAGATTTTTTGCTCCTAGAGTTAATCACTAGTGTGACATACAATGGAAATGTTGTCACGTTAAGCGGGACATTAAAATAAAACAAAGGAATTTAAGCAAAGGAAGTTAATATATTAAGTAAAGTGAAGTTAACACAGCAAGAGATTATTCAAATTGTAGTACATTATTAAACAAAACAACACAAAATCAATTTTAGTGATGGCTAATATCAAAATATCTTCATTCCCGTGAACCTATTGCAGGCAATTGTGACACGTCATTATTAAAATTATTTTGGATGATTCTACTTCTGCTAGTGGAAGATTAAGCAGCGAAATGGTCCAAAGAGTAAGCTTTTAGCAGAAGACCAGCAGCTTAGCAGTTAATGTTTAATCTGACTGAGAAGGATCTGAAAATGAAGAAAATCTGCAAGAAAAACTCAGCTATAGATTTATAATTGAAACAAATACAGAATTACACAACAACAATAAATAAATATAATACAATACTTGACCGTGTGCAACACGAAAGCCGTTTATCCTTTAACCTTAAATTGAACGTGTTCGGCCTTGGTCCCAGGCACCCACAGGTTTCCGATCACGGACGTAACGCATGTGCCAGCCATCATCACACGTGCCACCACTGCAATGCCGCCTCCGTGGTCTAGTGGTAACAAACGTTGCCGTGAACTCGGGAGGTCGTGGGTTCGATTTCCACCGGGGGCAAGTTGTACATTGTATAATTTGTCTCGGTCTGGGTGTTTATATGTATAATATGTATATATTTACAAAAAAAAAAAAAAAAAAGTATAATATGTAGTTTATCAACCATCTAGTTTCCGTAACACAAGCCTCGTAGCTTACCACGGAAACTAGATGGCGCTGTGTGAACTGTCTGGAAATATTTATTTTATTTATAATGACCTTCTAAGGGAGAGACGACCACCGGACACGCCACGATTATTCTCTCTTATTATGTATAATGTAAATATATTCCATAACGAAAACAACGCGGAAACAGGTATTTGTTAAAGTGTCGCGATTAAATTATTTCGAAAGCAAAAGTCGGGTCGTGGCCGCCCGATGTCTGAGAAGGCATTTCCGCTTCAACGCGGCCAGCAACATTTTGAATCTATTAGCCGACAGCCCGAGTGTCTGATGTCGTGTAAGCGCTCTGACGTCGACTTACACCTTTCCAGTGATAATTTCATGCCAAAATATTATTTAACTATAACTATATAATGGCTTCTGATATTTATCAGATAGCCGATGTAGCGATTATAATCGACAGTGGCAAAGGTGTTTTTTTTTTGGTTCTCTTCTCCCGATGGATAATGAACGAGATGATAGGGAAGGCAAAGGGTCTAGCCCATACAGCCGAATCTGACGTAATATATCTTTCTTTTTAATGAGTTAATGAGGTCCTCATCAAATTCCAGATGCTGCAGAATTTGATGCTTTTCTTGGAATCACTCGCGGCACCATAGCTCAAACACGTCGGGTAGAATATGGGAGTTAAAAGCGCGGGAAAACCGCAAAAAATAAACTGCAACTTGTGCCCCATATTTGAAGTCCAATTTATCGTTTTCCATAATTATTCACATTATTAAACAAAACAACGCCACTTTTGACCAATAATATCACAGTAAATTAATATACAAAACAAAAACTTGCACGTGACATGTCCACGCAAAATGGCGCGAAGAACTCTTTCGTGGCAAAGGATTTTCGGCTTCAATCGACATCCTTTGCCCCACACCATTTTTAAGAAAACAACTGTCAGATTGATAATTTTTTCTTTTTGCTTCAGCGGCTGCTTCGCACCAGTTTTGCTTAATTCATAATTAATCACTTCAGTTTCAATTTAATTTGTATTTTATATCTTCTTATATCTCTTATATCTTCTTCACCTTACTCATCTGCCAGATATTGTCACCCCCTAAGCTTGGGTAAGTATTGGCTAGAAAAAAGTACGCGGTCACTTCATGATCCCGTGCAGTTACTTTATTTTATTTTGTGCACCACCGCTGCAGTCTCACCATATCTTTCATCTAGCATCTTGTCTTGGTGTAACGTAACACGTGTTGCCGTGCGTTTCAGGGTTCTAGACTTCTCTCTCTCTAGACTTAGAGCTGGGACCCAGCTTGAAAAGTTTTTTTTTTTTTTTTTTTTTTTATATGGAGCACGACATGTGACACCGCGCCCACCTGATGGTAAGCGGTACGCGAGGTCCATGAATGGGAGCAACTGACGCCAGCCTCAGACGACCGACATCAGTCCCTACCACTATGCCGGCCTATAAGATGTTTTTTCACACTTCGTTTGAAGGACTCCAGGTTATAGGAGTGGGGAAACACACTGGCTGGGAGAGCATTCCACATCTTCAGCGTGCGACAGATGTAAGAGTGTCCAAATTTGTATGTACGTGTAGGGATAGTGGCTACGGTATGTAGATGCATATTTTGGCCTGTGCGAGTGGTTCGGTTCCGGAATAGAGAAGAAGGGATAAGGTTGTGGAGCTCTTCAGAACATTCACCGTAGTATAGCTTGTAGAAAACGCTCAGGGAGGCCACATCTCGGCGAAGCTGCAGCGATTCGAGAGTTTTGGACACTGTAGTATCGTCCACTATTCGAATAGCCCGCCTCTGTAGGACATTGAGAGCATCTGTAAGGTACTTAGCGGAACCATCCCAGAGGTGAGAACAGTATTCCACGCATGACCTTATTAACGCTTCGGCGTCTGCTTGGGATCGGCAGCGCTCTCCGGGTCCCCGTCTTCAGACTTTCAGAGGGAAGGTACCCTTTGTGTGATGGGGTGTATCACTAACTTTTAATCGCGATAGATGGCGCATGATAGATGGTACCTAATATAACTGTCAGTTCCATAGACAACTTGTAATTTTATTATGCCGAAGTGAGCAGCTTTTAAGTGTACAAATCGAGATTTCTAAGCGAAATCAAAGATATGGTGATCTTAAAATTGCCGTTCTATTAATAAAATCTTAATTCTGTTTAAAGATGGTGTGCGCTTTTTAAATTCGTCTTTTAAGATAGGTAATGTTAATTTAAAATACATTTTTCTGTTATAAAAATGAAAAAAACTACCAAAACATTAAAAAACAAGGTACCATTGCCGCTAGCGACATCTACAAAAAGATTTGCCTGATACACCCCATTGTAAACTCATATATCTTTGTTATTAAATTAATTTATTTTAATATACTTAACTTCTATTGTATACTATTTTCTAGTTTTATTTGATGTCACGCCTAACGTCCTATGTCCTATTCTTATGTATACCATATTACTGTAAGATTTCATCAAAATCCGTTCAGTAGTTTTGGGTGAAAGAAACTCGCAAACTTTCGCGTAATATAAGTAGAATAAAACAGCGCAATCATTCTTAAATCTTTGCCACAGCTCACAAAAACGCAATAATAAAAACACTTTGTGAAAAGGAAATGCGAGAAGCATTTGCAGTGCAGTGTGAAGATTTATAGCCCACACTAACTTTGTGATTTAGATATTAAAACGTAGAGCCAACTGGAGAGGTGCTAGGTTCGATTCCTGCAGCCCAATTATGTTATTTAAGTGCAAACGTTATATAATGAAATACGTTAATAAAAAATACGCCAATCTTGGTACAGGTTACGATTTTGCGCCATTTGGGGTCGAGACGATGGGCCCATGGGGACCGTCAGCGAGGCGCTTGGCCAAGGAGTTGTCAAAGCGGCTGACAGAAAGGTCTGGCGACAGGAAGGCTGGCAATTATTTCTGCCAACGTATTAGCCTCGCTATACAGAGGGGAAATGTTGCCAGTCTCCTTGGGACTATCTCGGATGGGACATCTCTAGAGGACATTTTTTATTTATAGTTTAGTTTATTTTTAATTTTATTATTTAGGCTTTTATATTGTAATTCTTTTATACTGGTTGTATATTACTTCGAATAAATTATTATTACTTAATAGCGTGATATATATTGTCACATAAGTACAATGTCAAAATCGTCGCCTGTACCAAGATTGGCGTATTTGCGCTACTTAAGGTTCTCATTATTATTATATATGTATGGAATATATTTGGAATGTATTTTGTTATAGTTTAAGAATTTTCAAATCATAGTTTCAAAATATACTAATACTAAAGCAACCACACTCTCTTTTTACTCTCCCAAAGGTTAGCTGTTAGAAATAGCCTAGATATTTACACACAAACATTTAAATGTTTCAATTTTTTGTAGTATAAATAATTTATCTATCTATCTATAGCTAAAATTATGGTAAACATTCACATATAATTCTTGCAGTGTCGGCGTGGCATGACACAATTACCTCTTCGAATTAAAATTCAGGCCGCATTAAGTTACCCCCCGCAGTGACAAGTTGTTAACCTGGTTACTCTCAAATATCTACCTTCCTACAAAAAAGTACTGTATTTTGTTTTTTTTTTTAACTTTTTTGCACAAAGGCTTTATGTCCGTAGACATTTTCTGACAGCCAAAGCCAAACAACGGGCAAATTAGAACAATTCTTGGTGTAATGAAAGAATTATTAATGACACTGACACCAAATATAAAATATTAAATTAAAAATGAAACCAGCGGGGTGGGCGGAGTGCTTCTAAAAAAGAATCGTCTAAGATAGATTACGTATGTCTCATCATCATCATCATCAGCCTGTATCTCTCCACTGCTGGATGTAGGCCTCCCCCCAAGGCTCGCCACTTAACGCGATCTTTCGCTACCCTCATCCAACCCAGCAGCGACCTCATCTGTCCATCTGGGGGGTCGTCCCACTTTACGTCTTCCCGTACGTGGTCTCCACTCTAGAACTCGTTTACCCCATCGTTCGTTAGTTCTTCGGCAGATGTGTCCGGCCCATTGCCACTTCAGCTTGCTAATGTTTGATAAACTACATATTATACTTTTTTTTTGTAAATATATACATATTATACATATAAACACCCAGACCGAGACAAATAATACAATGTACAACTTGCCCCCGGTGGGAATCGAACCCACGACCTTCCGAGTTCACGGCAACGTTTGTTACCACTAGACCACGGAGGCGGTCAAATTATATTATACGGACCTAAGATATACAGTTAGGTAACAAGTTTAAATAGAACGCGTGATACTACTAAGTGAACTCTAAGCCCCGAGTCATAGTTTAAGAACTCGCGAGCGGGCGATGTTAACTTTAAATTAAAAGAATACTCCAGCTTTGAGCCACGTGACTTAACTTTATAATAATAAAATTTAAGGCCAAAACACATAGCAATATCACCGAAATTGTTTACCAAGAAAATACAGCATAAATATAAATGGAGCATATATCTCACGCCTCCGGTTCGCGGATGACATAGCCATAGCGGAATTCTGAACGGCTTAAACGTGGCGTCCAGCGGGTTGGTTTCGGAATTAACAATCTTTGTGGGCAACGTCACTCTCGAAGTTGTGCAAAAATACGTCTACCTTGGACAGAGTATACAATTAGATATTGCTAACTTCAGCTAAGAAGCCGATAGACGCATTCTGCAAGGTTGGGCATACCAGAGTGTTTGAAGACGAAAGTTTTCAACCAATGCGTTCTTCCAGTATCGTCCTACGAAGTAGAGATGTGGACACTGACAGTAAGTCTGGTCCACAAGTTTAAGGTCGCTTATTAATACATGGAAAGGGCTATGTGCGTTATTTATTTAATAGATAAAGTGGACATCCGTCAGAGAACTAAAGTTACCGACATAGCCTTTAAAATTATTAGGCTGAAGTGGCAGTGCTGGGCACGTCTGTCGCAGAACTGATGTCCGTTGGAGTAGACGGGTTCTGGAGTGGAGACCACGTACGAGAAGGCGCAGAGTGACGCAGATGGACGGATGACCTGAAAAAAGGTCTGTAGGTGCTGGATTAGGGTGGCGGAAGATCGTGTGAATTAACGAACCATGTGGTAGGCCTATATCCAGCAGTGGACAGACGCAGGCTGATGATGATGAAGGCGAAAACACACAGACATAGTGAAGGACGAGTGTGGGTCAAGATTAATCACAATCCCTAGAACACAGAGTCCTAGGCCTCCACTATTAGAGATACGGCCAAATTCTCCAGGTATATGTTCTGGAAGGCCCATCTCCAACAGTGGTGGTCCAGGACGCTCTGTTCTAGGGGCTGTAATAAAATGAACGAATTTATTTTCCGTACAAAATGTAAAGGAAACGTTTTTTGGGATATATAACATTTCTAGTACTCAAACCTCAGTCGGTTCGTCAAACCTTTGATCCTTGTAAGAAACACAATCGTTGTCGCGATCACAGTGACATTATTGCCGCTCGGCCAATACCACCTTTGGATCATTGGCCAGCGCCCCGAGCGGCGCCCACGAGAGTGGAATCAATCTGCGCACCGAGAGGTCACACGTTTTTTCTCTCACAATTTTCATAGCCTTTTTACTCAAGTAATTAACTGAAATTTTTACTTCTGCAATAAACCATATACCTGGCTGGGACTGTAAACTGACCTGCTGTTTAACCAAATTTGATCCTTGGAATTGTGTTGCTTGATTGTGGTTGCATCATGTTGTTATTGTGTTGTAATTTTTGCTTAGATTTACTTAGTTATTGTTGTAATGGGGTGTGTCACAAACTTTTTATCACGATAGATGGCGCATGATAGATGGTACCTTATATAACTGTCAGTTGCATAGAAAACTTGTATTTTTATTACGAAATTTATTATTTTCTGGATATTATGCCGAAGTGAGCAGCTTTTAAGTGTACAAATCGAGATTTCCAAGCGAAAGCAAAGATATGGTGAACGCAAAATTGTCGTTCTATTAATTTTACCTTTTTTATTTTAAAGACGTTGTTCGCTTACTTAATTCATCTTTTAAGGTAGGTAACGTTAAGTTTTTTTTCTGTAAAAAAATGTAAAGCTACAAATAAATTTAAAAAATGATAAAAAAAATAGGTGTAAACCAGGTACCAGTGCCGCTAGCGACATCTACAAAAAGCTTTGCCTGATACACCCCATTGTATTGTGTTTTTATTTTGGCTACTCAAAGGCCCAAATAATGGATACTATAATAGCATGTAGTGGTTGCCTGTAAATGGTGCAGCATCTGTTTTCTGTTTTGGTTATGAGTAAAAATCAATGTATGTTTTGTTGCTGTCACTGTTGGTGACCCTAATAAATAAATAAATATACAGTCCGCTAAACAATCTTTAATTAAGCCATCGAAGACCCACAGCAGTATCCGTAAGTGGGTAGCAGTACATAATAGGGACTGACGATTTTACAATCGACTGGCATCCAAAAAAGTCGGTAATGATTTGAGTTAGTTTCTTTTTAATTATATTTTTTTTTTATGGCATTAGTAACAATTTGCCAGTGTCAAAGTTAGGGTAAGACGGGTTAAATGAAAAAAGGATTTAAAAAAAAAAAAAAAAAAATGGATTAGGATCAAAGGAGTATTTTATAATACATATTATATAGATATATAAGAATACGAGAATGAAAAATAAGACTACTAAATGACTAAATATAATTATAATGTTATGCAACGTTAAATAACTGATTGATCGCTGCAGTGTTATAAATTCTTAAAACGGAAACACGTTCTACGGTGTAAGTCGAAGCCGACCGGATTAACCCGAAGCTTCGCCAAATCGACGACTTTGCACCGCATCCAATAACGAAAAATTTTCTCAAACGACGTACGTTAAACCTACAGCGGTTCTCAACAAGTTGTTTAAAAACCAGCATAGTATTTTGTTTTCTTAAACATACATGTAAGTCTTGTTTCAAGTGGTGTTATTTTTATATAAATATCACCATGGCAAGCTTACAATATTAGTTCTTCTTGAAAGTATTAATTGGCGTTTGACATCATTGCAAAGCTGAAAGGATATAAATAAAAACCTATAAGATAAAAATAAGCCCAAGGGTTCCGTCGCAAAAAAGTTTGATAACCGCTTAACTACACCATTTCAGAATAACTAAAGTTATGTATATCTGTGTTAAACTGTTCTTTCACTCTTTTCTCTATTTTTAACCTTAATCCTATATTACAGTGTGTATTTATTTATTTCATATATATGTAATTATATATATTGTATTATAGATATACTCGTATATATTTTAATATGTATCATATGTAGTTTATGTAGTATTAGTATAAATTATTGTTTTTGTTAGTAAATACTTGGCACTCTGCCTGTAATCCGTTAAAACTCCCAAAGGTTAGCTGGTGGAAAATGTCTTACGGCATAAAGCTCGCGAGTGCACATTAATTTTAAGTTAATTTAGTTTTTGTGCAATAAACAATTTTTTATTATTATTATTATTATTGAAATAATTTAATATATTTTATTACATAGTGGTTTAATCAGTCAGGGTCCAACCATTAAAAACTGAGATCGGCTCAAATCTCACAACAATGGGTTAATATGTTTTTTTTATTTTATACTTTTTAGTTATCGCTGTCTCTTATACGGCGGATAGATAGGCCTGTATTAATAAATATACAATATCAAACTACTCAGCCTATAATAGTAGCCGGCGCGGCGGTTTGCCTTGCTTGAAATAAAGAATATGTATTATTACAAATACGCGCGGTGGTGGCTCGGCTGTAAGAACGCGTTCTTTAAATCCTACAAAGGTCGGTTCAAACCCACCCGGCGGGTACCAACGAGAAATACGCTTTTCTTAAGTACATTCGTCATAGATTTACAACACGACCGTTCCGGTGCCTCGCTCTAAATGAATTTTAATATTTTTTTGTCGTGTATGGCCTACCAAACAAAAAAAGAATCATCAAAATCGATTTATAATTAGCAGAGAAATCGCGTATCAATCATACAAAAAAAAAACATACTGTCGAATTGAACATTATATATACTTATTAGAAGTGAATTACATTCGGATTACTCGTACATTGCGGTAAAGGTCGGTCTTCTACGTACCTTGCACTATAATGAGTTAGTCAGCTAGGATTTCTCAGCTATCAGTTCCTATAAGATTTACGTGTTATTTATTTATTTATTTAAACTCTTTAATGCACTTAAAAATAGCACAGAGGCGAGCTATAATGCCAATAGGCATTCTTTACCAGATAACCTTGGGCATCGAGTAAGGTGACAGACAGGATGAAAATAATAATAATAATGATACAGTTTATAAGTTACTTAACTAATTATAATATACTACACACACATAAACATACATAAACTATACATAAAATTATACATACAAGTACATTAGTAATTTTAAATCATAGTTTCTAAATGCACAAGCACATGCACCCACACTCTCTTCTCACTCTCTCTTCTCACTCTCCCAAAGGTTAGCTGTTAGAAAATGCCTAGACATTAGGCTCGCCTATGTACATTGGAATGTTTTTATTTTTTGTGCAATAAAGAATTTATCTATCTATCTACATTATATACATTATTCTTCTTCTTAGTCGCTACACTCTTGGCAGAGTGGTCGTGGTCGTCACTTGAGTGTCAGTGGCATGCTTAACAAGCCGTCGCCACTCGTCTCGAACTGCAGCCTTCCTGGAGCACTCATGTAGGGGGTGATCCATTGCTGCTTTAACCTGGTCAGTCCATCTCATCGGAGACCTACCACGCATTCTCTTGCCATCGACTTTTCCCTGAACTACAAGGCACTCAATGGATGTATCTCCACGCCGCGACACGTTACCAAAGAAAGTGAGAATCGTGATTGCACGATTGAGGAAAGGCGTTGTCCTATCTCTAGTTCCTCCAGGATGGATTTGTTGGTTCGGAACTCCGTCCACGATATGCCCAACATTCTCCGCCAACACCACATTTCTAGAGCATTAATCCGTTTTATTTCAGTTTCGCGCAGGGTCCACGTCTCTGCAGCATACAGGAAAATGGGGAACACAAGCGCTCTGACCAGCCGGATTTTAGTAGCTTTCGTAATGTTTCGGTTCCTCCATATTTTCTTAAGCAGACCTCGAATATACATTATAACTTAAATAAATACACATTTATTTAAATAGGGTTTTATTCAATATATAGGTTAAGAAAAATGTTGAAAGCCACTGGCATACGGTTAGTGGGGAAATTTCGTGAAAATGTTTGATACCTTGCATAAACCTTTGGTATTTTAAAATGGAATTTGTGACATACATTGGATCTATTCCATCGTCTCGTCGTTTTATTGTACAATTTGAACCCTAGTGTAACTTACAGCTAATATAACACAGAAAAAATATGTGATTGCGAAAAGCTATAGTCCGGCTGCTGAGAGAATGTGTTCCTGAAACGCATGTACGTGAAATGTGTTTTTCTAGGCCTAAGCCGGACTGGATCAATTATTCTTTATTCATTACGACCGCCATATTTGACCGCCTCCGTGGTCTAGTGGTAACAAACGTTGCCGTGAACTCGGGAGGTCGTGGGTTCGATTCCCACCGGGGGCAAGTTGTACATTGTATAATTTGTCTCGGTCTGGGTGTTTATATGTATAATATGTATATATTTACAAAAAAAAAGCATAATATGTAGTTTATCAACCATCTAGTTTCCGTAACACAAGCCTCGTAGCTTACCACGGAAACTAGATGGCGCTGTGTGACCGGTCTGGAAATATTTATTATTATTATAATTAAAGCAGCTGTAAAGAGGCCTTGTCAATATCCTATACTAGGGCTAAAAAATAAATAATAATAAATTATTAATTTAGCAGCTGCATTTGCAGCTTTGTCAGGAATATATTTAAATTTTATTATTATAATATGTCACATTTAAATAAATAATTACTGCTGTAAATGGGCATGTCAAATATTATTTCTAGGTACATAATAATGTAGTTTGTATTACGCTTTTTTTTTTTTTTACATCAGGAAATCCCTACCGGATACCCCCCCCCCCGAGTCGGGGGACAGGGGGGAGGTTATGTCGGGCTCGCACCGACTAAAACCTGATGGTGTTCCTCGAGACGCCTTGTGTTGATGGCGGACGGCGGGGAGCAATATGCAAACGACCACCGCCCGCCGGCGTCGCCCGCTAGTGTGCGGGCGCCTTCATGGAGAGGAGGGAGAGAGAGAGCGAGTCTCCTCCCTCGCCTTCGGAGAGGCGCGCGGGAATAACCGCGTGCGCCGTCTGGTGGGGCCCTATGTGAGCGATGTCACCCCCCGTGACACCGCTCGGGCCCCTCAGGTGGGCAGGAGGGCAGCGTACTGCCGCCTTCTGCGCTGTCTTCTCCTCTGGCGGAAGGGAGGGGCGTTCGTGTCTTCTTCCCGCTCCCGTTCCGCCGCCTCCTTCTGGAGCATGGCGTGCTCACAGAAGGAGGCCACAGTTTGTATTACGCTATGTTAACATCCTTTAACGCTTCGTCAACCGAGTAATAAGCTTTTTGCATCAAGACTGATTTTTTACATATATATATATATATATTTAGTTATAGTTTATTGACATATCTAAATTCGAATATAGTATTTTAACTACAATTTATTAAAATACCCGACGAGGCACCTTTACAGCCACAAACTAGACCTAAATTATTATATATTATAATAATTATTAGGCTTAGAAGTGGAAGAGATAGAGATAATAATAATAAAATAATAATAATGGAAATTGGGGCTGTTCCTTGCCATACTGTATCACCATATCTGGCCAGGTATCTTGTTTAGCATTATTATTTAGAAAAATTTACTTAATCGAGTGTTCCGATAGGATCCATGGCGATTAAAAAAAAAAAAATGTTTTTGAATTCCTTATCATCTAGGCTTTTAATTTAATTTCCTAAGTTATTATACAGTTTAACGCAATTACAGATAAAGCTTTTGCTAAACTTACTTAATCTGTGTTTAGGAACAGCTAAGGATTATTTTTGTCATAATCAATACATTTATGAAACGAGTTTATAATACGGCTTTAGTGGAATCATACAGTAGTCAATACATTTATGGAACGAGCTATCAAGACGGCATTAACGGAATCATACAGTATTTGGTTGGGTAGGCCTATTGTCGGTCGCAAGCCCGAGACACCATTCTTCTTATTTCTTACCCACACACGATGGACCCAGCACCCGCACGGTGAATCCATGGAATGCTTAGAAATTTGTCTTCTTCTTTGGTTGGGTATGCATAAGAACAGAATGGTGGTTGATGAGTTAAATATTATTATTTGAATAGGTGGTAGGCGAATTGATGGTGGTAATTTCCTCAGTCTGCCGGGGCGGGGAAGTATCCACCGTTCGTGCTGATAAACCCAGTAAAGTGTATCCACACGTTTCGGGACCAGGCTTGAATTGCCGTCATTTCCAGTCAAGCCGGCATAGCGTCAGGAACTGATGTCAATCATAAGTGTCTGATTTCAGTTGCTAACATTCATGGATCTCGCACGCCACTTACATCACACATGTCGTGCATATATAAAAAAAAACATTAGGTGTTAAAATGTTTTAAGAAACAATTAATAAATAAGTATTTTTTTTTTTATGTTAATTTCTTTATGTTAATTTAAATATGAATATTTTAAAAAAAAGAACAGGAAAAAATATTAAACGTACCTAAGTAACGGTCACTAATTAACATTGAGAAAGTACACTCAACAGCCAGTTTCTCGAACCCATTTGTGGCACTTAATTATTACTTAAGTAAAAATTACAGGTATTGCAAGAAATGCGTTTTACAAACATATATTAAGAAATACCTAAGAAGGGAACTGTCATTTTTACAAATCAATAACAAATAATTAAATAAAGGTAGTAAAAAAGTATATATGTATATGTATGTATTAGTATTTTAATTTTATCGTATATATAACAGTATAATATGTAAAATCAAGCAGGTTAATTTTCTTCGTAACTTTTTAATATTTCTTTCATTTCACAAATTCAAATTTGTCCCCAAGGTTTGGCTGTCAGAAAATGTCTACGGGCATTAAGCCTGCTTTTGTACTTCATGCAATAAACTCTAAAATAAATAAATATTTGCATCAAAGCAAAAGAACATTTTATCTTGGGCAATTTGCTCAAAAATAAGCAACGAAGTCGTCATAGTAGGTTCATCATCACTGTCGGGGTGGTCAGAAACCACGCCTATAAATAAGCGGATTCACATTTAGCCAACTTTACTATAGGCCAATCATGGCAAGTGGCAAACTCGTCGATGTCTTCAGCGTGCCAAACTCGAGAAATTAAATGAATTTATTTACATTATGTAATAAATATTTTTGTGTCCCGACCAGCAATCGAACCCGGTACCTCCGAGTCTAAATCGGACATAACCGCTAGACCACGGAGGCAGTTAGTAGAGATAGTAGGTTAATATAAAAAAGCAAATTAATAAAATAATAATAAAAAATAAAATAAAAATCGTTTATTGATCCAATTAACTTAAATCTATTACATTTTTATATGCTCAATGACCTGCACTGGTAGCAATTAATAATATAAAATTGTGTAACATTGTGTAGTTTTTGATGATGACTGTACAACATAAAAATAAAAAATATTGTAATCGCTTAATTCTGACAAGGCTTATAATTTTTGATGCTTTATATTTAATTTGTACTAATTACAATGCTATTCAAAATAATATAAAATCAGTATAAACGAATTACAATAATTATTAAAATAAATTAAATAACGGAAAAACAAAATAAAATACATTATGAATAAAACAAAAATAATAAAGACTAAAATTATATCTCTCCGATTGGCGTAGTCTGCCGAGGACACTCGCTGCGTTTCCCCGTTGAAGGCTGACCCTTTAAGCAAACTTCTCTACTTAAAGGGTCACCCGTCGCCAAGCGGAGTTTTCCCCCAAGCTCAAGAGATAACGCCAGAGCCTCCTCGGACCATGGGATTTACGCGCGGCTGTCTCTGCAGCGGTCCCGGGTTTCTTATGGCTGGATGTTACATGTGAAGGACAGAGTGTATCAACACATGAGGCATCCTACAGCCTTGTTTATATGGAATCAACGATATACCATCCGGACGCCTACCATCAGACCTAACTATCCCAGAAGGTTTCGATGATGCAGAGGATATTAGCTAATCTAAAAACCATTGACAGGATGCATTGATTGCATAGTGTCGAGATCCTGCCGGCACTTTTCTGGCAGCCTAAGGCATAGTTCGTTATTTAAATAAATAAAAATACATCCCCATACGCATAAGGCACACATATGTACACACACCCACGCACATACACACACACGCTAATACACACCTAATTTAATTTAGCATTTTTTTTTTGTTTTGTCATTTGATTTTCTACTCGTTTTAAGTTTTCTGTGGCGTGTGCCGGCCTCGGTGCTAAAGGCACATGCATGTTTCATGCACTGCAGTCGAATGTAGGTGCCATAGACAAACTAACGCTCCATACAACAACGTTTAGATAAAAAAAAAAATTTTGCCTCCAAAAAAAAAAAAAAACTACTTTTATGTCATATTTAAAAACTATTTCGTTTTATTATAGACCTAATTCTTAGAAATTATCTCAACGGCTCTTCCATTCATAATTTTCTTCTCCCGATGGATGATGAATGAGGTGATAGGGAAGGCAAAGGGTCTAGCCCATACAGCCAAGTCTGACGTAATTTATCTTTCTTTTTCATGAGTCAATGAGGTCATCATCAAATTCCAGATGCTGCAGAATTTGATGCTTTTCTTGGAGTCACTCGCGAAACCATCCACTGCTCAAACATGTCGGGTAAAATATGGGACTTGACAGCGCGGGAAAACCGCAAAAAATAAACTGCAACTTATGCCCCATATTTAAAGTCCAATTTATCGTTTTCCATAATTATTCACATTGTAGCACATTATTAAACAAAACAACACCACTTTTGACCAATAATATCAACAGTAAATTTATTTACAAAACAAAAACTTGCACTTGACATGTCCACGCAAAATGGCGCAAAGAATTCCGCTCTTCCATTCAATTATTCGTTCCAGCTTTCAACGGAGGAACGCCTCGGCACGTCATTACGGTCGAGGTATAGAACTCTCAAATTGTTTAGGACTTATGTATTCTGTACCATGTCCTTAAATTAATAATAATTAAAAAATATAAAACTGTCAAAGTTTCAAACTCAAGGTACTTCGCAACGTACTCGTACATTGAAACGTCCTTGAAGCGAGTTTGTGTTATTTTCGGCTAATATTTAAATTATTCAATGCATTATTTTCTTAATATAACTTATTAAATTACTTATTTTAGTTAAAGAACTTTTTTAAACAAAACAAATTATCAAAAACATTTACATAAAATTTCGTGACACGTAAGTATTCATAATATGAAAGAGACAGACTTATGGATGTTAAAAGTGTTAGAGATAACAAATACAAAATAAATATTTTGAATACAGAAACGCAATATTTAATGTTGCCAGAAAAAAAATACATCTTACTATCACAGCTCCTAGACCTCCACTTCTGGAGATGGTTCTTCCAGAATATATTTCTCTATCTAACTATATCTAGAGAATTTTGTCCGCGCGAATTATGGTCCTTCGAACCGGATTCTACCTCTACTTCTATATTATAATTAATAAATTCGTATTTTTAGGAAAGATACACACATAATATCTGACAAAATTTATAAAATCGGTGCAAACGTGGATAATACGGAGACGTGTCGCAGTTAAATACGACTGGACGACGAAGATAGTGTGTGGTATGTTGGCGGTACACATCCGGGCGATTTGTATTTTTTTGATATAAATTTCCATAAAAAAATTCCGTAAAAAATATATATATATATAAAAAAAAAAAAAAAAAAATTTGCCTGCTCAAAAATCCCGCGCTAACCGATTTTGTTCTAGAGCTGATGGTTGTTTCGAGTGGCATATCTTTAAAATATTAGTCTTTGGTTGGTGCACTATCATTTAACTTGCTCAACGATAAATCGGCATTCCATTAGATATTTATAGCTCTACTTTGCGTTTATACTGGTCATTTTTAACACTGACGTGAATTATTTTATTTTATTCTGGTGGTAGCTTGGTTGTAAAAACGCTGTCCTTAAATCCAAAAAGCAACTGTTTGAACTCCGCATTTTTTTTATACTAGTACGACATGTGACCTTGCGCCCACCTGATGTTAAGTGGCGCGCGAGGTCCATGAATGTTAGCAACTGGAATCAGACACTAATGACTGACATTAGTTCCTAACACTATGCCGGTTTGACTGGGCATGACGGCAATTCGAGCCTGATCCCGAAACGTGTGGATACACTTTACTGGGTTTATCGGCACGAACGGTGGATACTTCCCCGCCGCGACAGACTGGGCAAATTACCACTATCAGTCCGCCTACCACCTCTAGAAAGATAGACCAATGAGATTTTTCTTACGTTTTGTCATAGATTTGGCACGTTAAGCCGTCGATCTCAGTTCCGGTAATACCATCTTGTGAAATCGTTAATAAATTGGCGAGTGTAGGCCAAGTGTCTAGGACTACCGGGTTCGATTCCTAGTCTGGTTTGATGATTGGTTACAATAATGTAAATTTATTTGTGATATTTCTCGAGATTGGTACGCTAGAGACATTAATAAGCAAGCTACTTATCATGATGGACTAAATGTGAATCCGCTTCTTTACGATCACCCCGGAGTTGGTATATGGTCGTGATTGATGATTGAGCCTAGAATTGTGGATAGATAATGTTAAGGCGCGGTGGTGGCTCGGTTGTAAGAACGCGTACCTTAAATCCTACAAAGGTCGGTTCAAACCCACCCGGCATGTACCAATGAAAAATACACTTTTCTTACGTACATTTGTCATAGATTTACAACGGTGGCGTTCCCGTGCCTCGGAGAGCACGTTAAACCGTCGGTCCCGATTCCACTAATGCCAACTTGTGGAATTGTTAATAAATTGTCATAAATAATTGACATCATATCCTCGCCAAGCCGTCTGGCGTGGCGAGTGTAGGCCAAATTCTTCAGTTCTGGAAGGCCCATCTCCAGCAGTGGATGTCTAGGACGCGTTCTAGGGGCTGTAATGAAAAATGTTAAGGTGCAATAAACTGTGTTCGTTCTTCTCCCGTCACCCGTACGGTTAATCTATAGATTGCTAAGAAAGCCTTTATATATAATTTTATTTAGCACATCACTATTTGAGTGTTTGAGATATACATTAATTTCTAAAGCCAAGTCTACATTGAACAAAAGTTGTCAACATGTGTTTGTGGCAAAAGTTTATATAAATAGGAGTACTACTAGTAGAAACAAAAATTTAAAATGAATGTCGACAACTGTGTTTCCATTATTGTCGGTAAACATCAAAGGATAACGCTTATTGTTTGAATTCTTATCATTTATTCAAAGTTAATTAATATAAATTAAAAGCTACCTAAATAATAAAATTAAAAATAAACTAAACTATAAATAAAAAATGTCCTCTAGAGACGTCCCGAGATAGTCCCAAGGAGACTGGCAACATTTCCCCTCTGTATAGCGAGGCTAATACGTTGACAGAAATAATTGCCAGCCTTCCTGTCTCCAGACCTTTCTGTCAGCCGCTTTGACAACTCCTTGGCCAACCGCCTCGCCGACGGTCCCCATGGGCCCATCGTCTCGACCCCAAACGGCGCAAATTCGTAACCGGCACCAAGGTTGGCATATTTGCGCAATTTGAGGTTCTCCGCAGAAAACGCGGCTCTCCCCGCGCCTGACGAGGTCGCCTGGATGTGAGATGGAGCTAATGTTTATATAATATAGTCAATACGTCTAAAAGGGACCTTTAACGATCGGTTATCAATACAGCTATAATGTACTATTTTTGTTTAAGTGAGAAATATTTTTTTTTCCTTTTTTTCTTCGAAGTACGAATACAAACAGTATAAAAGAATTAATAAAACTCAGCTTTACGCAGTGGAAGTTGGTGCGAGAGGAGTTCCAGCAAAATCTTTGCACCACTTACTGAAATAATTGGGCCTAAGCAGGTCTGCCGTCAATACATTTATGGAACGAGCTTCCAAGACGGCATTAACGGAATCATACAGTATTTGGTTGGGTAGGGAGAGGAGTGGAATGGTGGACGCTCACCGTATTATCGCGCAATAAAATAAAAAGGGAGGCCTTCTTTTCTTAAACCAGCCGATTCTCGGCCGCAAGTCCGAGACACCATTCTTCTCATCTCTTACCCACACACGATGGACCCGGCACCCGCACTGTGAATCCATGGAATGGTTAGAAATTTGTCTTCCTAAATAATTTAAAATAACACCTAACATTAGATAAACAAAAAGTAAAACTAAAATTAATGCGTTCCCCCGTTGAACGGCGAGGCTAACCCTTTGAGCAAAATATTCTCTACTTAAAGGGTCACCCGTCGCCAAGCGGAGTTTTTCCCCAAGCTCATGAAAGAACGCCGGAACCTCATTGAACCACGAACACATTTCGACTGCAAATGGGATGATGATGCAATTGTCATGATTGGCCGTGATATAGTAAAGTTGGTTAAATGTAAATCCGCTTCTTTATAAGCCTGGTCACTGGCCACCCTGGAAGAGAAATGGTCGCGAATTCTTCTTCATTAATTTTATTAATATTCTGAAGCGTTGCAAATTGCCAAGAGTTTCAGTGTAAACGCACCTTAAGGCTCTATATTTCTCAGCGAAGTGGCGTTCCCGTTTCCTTCATCAGACGAAACAATGTAGCCCTATTAGCTTTTATTATCAGAAGCGCTAAGTCGTAAATGGCGTAGCAAATTTTTATAGGTAATTCTGCTGAGATGCCTGAAGTGGCAAGATATAGTATATTTTTACTATACGAAATACTAGCTGTTTAATCCGGCTTTGCCTGTGTAGTTAGCCGTTTCATATAACATGTTTAGATGTTTATTCTACTCTTATGTTCTCACTCTGGAATGGTTCCAATTAAAAAAATATTCATTTATTTAAAAAAAAATCTTATACTAGCAAGACATGTGATCTTGCACCTGTGTCATAGTAAGAGCCGCACAACGTCCATGAATGTTAACAACTGGAATCTGACAGTCATAACTGACATCAGTCCCTAACACTATGACGGCTTGACTAGGCATGACGACAATTCGAGCCTGATACCGAAACATGTGGATACATAAAGGATATTTACAAAATATATAATAAAATTAATGTTACGGATACGGAAAGCTTAGAATGGTGACAAGAACGTTAGCTGCATTTACCCGTTGAATTGCAATACTGATTATTTGAGCGAAGAACGAGTCAGCCCTCTTGTCACAGGAGGAGACGACAGGACGTGGTGTTATATCTTTTAAAACTTTTTTTGCTTGCAGTTCATGGGCTCAAAGTTTTTACAGCAAAGGCATAAATATGTACCTAATCTTTTAGTATTGATCCAAAATATGCACCCCCATACCGTAGCCACAATCATTACGCGTACTTATAAATTTGGAGACTTTTACATCTGTCGCACGCTGAAGATGTGGAATGCTCTTTCAGCGGTTTTCTCATCCTTTACGCGGAGTGTAAAAAACCATCATGATAGGCCGGCATAATGGTAGGATGTAAGTGTCAGTTTTTGGACCCACGGCTCATTTTTTTAAGTACTTTAAGCGGTAGGGCGAATCAAACGAACTGACAGATATGGCCGAGGGATCACATGTCATGGTCGGATCATGAAATCATATACATACTATGTGTTATTCTGATATAAAGCCAACTTTACTATAGGCCAATCATGACAAGTGACAAGTGGGAAGCTCTTCGATATCTAGGCACCTAACTCAAGAAATATCATAAATACATTAAATATTAATTATTTTTTATTAATTTAAATTAATAAATATTAGATGGGTGACCCTTTAAATAGAGAATATTTTGCTCAAAGGGTCAGCCTCGACGTTTAACGGGGGAACGCAGCGAGTGTTTCCTCGGCGCACTAGGCCTATCGGACGGTTATAATGTTATTTTTCATTTTTATTTGGAGTATAGTTTATTTTTTTATTTATTTAATGTTAGGTTTTATTATTTAATAATTATTATTGAAATTCTTTTATACTATTTGTATATTCATTCATTACAGCCCCTAGAACACAGCGTCCTAGACCTCCACTGCTGGAGATGGGCCTTCGCCAGATATATAAATCTGGAGAATTTGGCCTACACTCGCCACTCTGGCCAAACGTCTTGGCGAGGATATGATGTCATTTTTTTATGACAATTTATTAACGATTCCACAAGTTGGTATTAGTGGAACCGGCTTAACGTGCTCTCCGAGGCACGGGAACGGTGGTGTTGTTAATCTATGACAAATGTACGCAAGAAAAGTGTATTTCTTATTGGTACATGCCGGGTTTGAACCGATCAATGTAGGGTTTAAGGAACGCGTTCTTACAACCGAGCCACCACCGCGCCTGTATTTGTATATTACTTCGAATTCAATATTTATCATTACTACTTGACCGATCGTGATGAAACTTTGGAAATATGTTGTGTGAACATCGGCAAAGGTTTCTGATATAGTAGATTGCAAAATAAATCTTCTTAATATATATAACTGTCAATGTCATGCGATACGAAGTCGGGTTTAGTCATCCATCCGTACAAACTTTTGCATATATGGTAGGATGTGAAGAAGCATCAATATAGTGTCTTCGTGATAAACTTGTAGTGATGTACGGTGAGAAAAATAGATTTCATTTCATTTTTCATTTCATTTATTTATTCACCGTTTCATACATTTGGTACACTCGGTTTCGTCAGATAACAAATTAAATATTTTACTAATCATGATAGCGAATGAATATCAGCAAAGAACAGCCTTCGTCGTTACCAGATAAGTACTACCTACACCAATAGATGCTGCTGTAAAAGGGCGTTGTCATGGTAATAATAATATGGTGTAATTATGTCAAAACAAAATAATAATTTCTACTACTAAACTGAAATTAATATATATATAAGTATCTAACGAAATTAGCGGTAACCTTAATACCCAAACTTAAGCTAACTTAACAAATACCTACTCGTGCATAAACATAATATTGGTATGCCATTTAAAAGATTAAATTTAATAATAATGTCATTATAAGTATAATGCTGCTTTATGCAGATAATGCTGTTCTAATGGCATCGTCCGAACAACAACTGCAATCACTAGTCACGGAAATGAAAGAGGGATGTGCAGAAAAAGGACTCCGTTTGAATGCGAGAAAAACCAAGGTACTAGTGTTTGAAAGAAGAAGGATGACAATCGTGACGATAAAGATTGATGATGAAACTCTAGAACAAGTAAATGAAATTATATATCTGGGCAGTGTTTTCACTGCGGATGGGAAGTATGATAGGGATGTTGAAAGAAGAGTGAACGCGGGAAATAGTGTTAACGGTGCCCTGGGGTCACTGATCGCCAGTCGAAATGTCAGTGACAAAGCCCGACTCGCCATACACAATGCCATGCTGGTACCAACACTTATGTATGGAAGTGAGACGCGGATATGTCAGAGCACGCATGAGAGTAGAGTTAATGCAGTGGAAATGAGGTCGTTGCGTCGGATATGCGGTGTTACTTTAACGGACCGCATACGTAATGACGAAATACGCAAAAAGGTGGGTATGAAAGAAAGCATAGGGACAAAAATAAGGAAAGGCATGCTTCGATGGTTCGGGCATGTTGAAAGGATGACTGAAGAGAGATTGACGAACCAGATATATAATGCGAAAGTTGTGGGTGAAAGAGGCCCTGGCAGACCAAGACTCACTTATCACGATCAAATAAATAAAACAATAGCTGCCGGTGCAATAAAAAGCCATCGAAACAAAAGGGCATGTATGAAGAGGTTGATGAATGTCGAAGAAGCGAAAGAGGTATGTCGAGATCGTGACAAATGGCGCTCAATTGTCTCTGCCTACCCCGCAAGGGACCTGGCGTGAAGATATGTATGTATGTATAAGTATAATAAATAGGAAGCGGCTGAAGCGGCGTTGTCACTTAAATGTCACTATAACTTATACTAACTTAACTAAAACTAGTATATATAAATGTACAAGCATATGTGTACTGTGATGTCAAAATATAAGTTTAAATTAAATTTAATGTCAAGGTTTATGGCAGCTGTAAATAGGCTTTGTCAAATAATATTTCATGTAATGAAAAATCGCCAGTTTATTGATAAATTTTCTGTGTTTACGACTACAATGCCGTCGGAATGTTGGCGGTCATGAATTACGGACTGATCCTCAAGATACCTAATACCTCAGCTTTACGCAGTGGAAGTTGGTGCGAGAGGAGTTCCAGCAAAATCTTTGCACCACTTACTGAAAGAATTGGGCGTAAGCAGGTCTGCCGTCAATACATTTATGGAACGAGCTTCCAAGACGGCATTAACGGAATAATCTAGAATGGTGGATGGTAAGCGTATTATCGCGGAATAAAATAAAAAAAAGGAGGCCTCCTTTCTTTCTCGCAAGCCCGAGACACCATTCTTTTCATCTCTTACCCACACACGATGGACCCGGCATCCGCAAGGTGAATCCATGGAATCCTTAGAAGTTTATCTTCTCAAGTTGGGAGTTAATGGTTCGTTCCATCACTTTGCACAGTACTGGGATTGTCAATGGGACGTTAATTGGAGGGGTCTAAAAGGTCCCGTCTCCAAAACTGGCTACACGGCAAACTGTATGTAACGGATTTCGTGCGTGATAAAGATACAAAAACTGTAATTCCAGTTATTAAAATTCCTAAACATCAGATAGGAGCTGAGTCACATATCGTGCTCGTTTTCACCAGAGAGAAAGAAGTATCTCTTTGCAGAAATAAAATGTAATGTTTATTTTGTCCTTTATGTGGAGTGGAATGGATTTATTTACGTGGCACCTGCACGCTGCATTCGCAATACATTTCTTTAGGGAATAACAATTATATCTGTATATTTTACCTTCCAAACTGTTTCTCATTTCCTAACTAAAATAGCGTAGTTCCATAAACTCAAGTAGGATAAAATTTCCAAGTTTACAGTAAGTTTTGTTTTATATAAATATCACCGTGGCAAGCTTAGTTATTAATTTATTTATAATAGGGTAGCCAACAGTGCTAACATCACACACTTATTTGTACTTAACACTAAATCAGAAGTTAGATGTTGCACCTATTATAGGCGACCACCACATTACCACAGTAGCCTTTATTGCCTATAAGAAATAACAAAAATTATAATATTTTCAATAAGTATACAAAAACAAAATATTATTCGAAAAACTAAATCTGAAACAATTTTTTAAAATATATATATATAATAAACATACAATTCCTTTTAGAAATAATAAAAAAAGTAACGAAAATAACTAAAATATTACCTACTTCAAGTAATAAAGTAAAATATAAAAAAAAAAAAAAAAAAAAAAACATATAAAATTTACTTATAAATTTTGGGCAAGTTGTTTTAGCAGTTTATGTTTAAATACTCTTTGGGAGTCTCCGAAGATGTCAATATCTGTAAATTTTGCATCATGAGCCAATGCTCAATGTATCAAAATACAATTATTTTGATCGTATTCTGGAAAGAGGATGATGTATACCTAGGTTAGTTCTGTGATAGGGTATGTTAAAAATGTTTTGAATCTTGTGTCTGGGGTGTCTTGTTGGTACACTGAGTTTGATTTGTTCAAGAAGCTGTGTGCAGTTTATTTTTCCATGAATTAGCTTAGTTCTCTTTGAAAGTAATAATTGGCATTTGACATCATTGAAAATGGCACATACTTTACAATAACAACAAATAGGTGGTAGGCGAACTGATGGTGGTAATTTGCCCAGTCTGCTAGTGCGGGGAAGTATCCACCGTTCGTGCTGATAAACCCTGTAGAGTGTATCCACACGTTTCGGGATCGAAACGGAAGACCGCCTCCGTGGTCTAGTGGTAACTGTACATTGTATAATTTGTCTCGGTCTGGGTGTTTATAAGTATAACCATCTAGTTTCCGTAACACAAGCCTCGTAGCTTACCACGGAAACTAGATGGCGCTGTGTGACCTGTCTGGAAATATAAAAAAAAAAAAAAAATAGAATTGCCGTCATGCCCTGTCAAGCCGGCATAGTGTTAGAGACTGATGCCAGTCATGCGTGTATGATTTCAGTAGCAACATTAATGTACCTCGCGCGTCACTTACCACCAGGTGGGCGCAAGATTACGTGTCGTGCTAGTATATGAAAGTGGAAAAGTAATCCTTGTAAAAGGCCAAAGATATATAAATTTAACTAACAATTCCAATTCAGAATTTTCTTCGTTTGGACTGACAAATCCGTTTATGGGTGTCTACAGGCGGCTCGGGATAAAATTACAATTGCCCAAGACATTTGACTTAGATTGTCAAACCAGGCTTTTAAAATAACTTAATTGTTGTCGATCCGACAATGGTGTGCAAGGAAACAGTATCCATTATGTGCGAAATGATTACGATTTATTATATTTATAACACCTAAGAAACTATGGAATAAATAGTCGCAAACTTTATTAGTGGATTCCGTTTTTTTTTTTTATATATACTGAACACGACATGTGACATCGCGCACACCTGATGGTAAGCAATACGCGAGGTCCAAGAATGGGAGCAACTGACGCCGGTCACCACGACCGACATCAGTCTCTACCACTATGCAGGCCTAACAAGATGCTTTTTCACACTTCGCTTGAAGGACTCCAGGTTGTAAGAGTGGGGAAACACACTGGCTGGGAGAGCATTCCACATCTTCAGCGTGCGACAGATGTAAGAGTCTCCAAATTTATGAGTACGCGCAGGGACAGTGGGTGTGGCCTGTGCGTGTAGTTCGGTTGCGGAATAGAGAAGAAGGGATAAGGTTGTGGAGCTTCTCAGAACACTCGCTTGGTATAGCTTGTAGAACACGCTCAAAGAGGCAACGTCACGGCGAAGCTGCAGTGATTCGAGAGTTTTAGAGAACAGTCTGTCGACAACAGGGTGTCGTCCACTATCCGACGTGCCCGCCTCTGCAGGACATTGAGAGCATCTGTAAGATACTTAGCGGAGCCATCCTAGAGGTGAGAACAGTATTCCACGCATGACCTTATCTGTGCTTTATACAGCATAAGATGATGATTACGTCAGATGTTGCGTCATAATTACAAAATATTATTCAATTCTCAACTCTATAAGCGCTCGAGATTGACAGCGGCCGTGCAAATAACAATTTTAATAGCGTGATATATATATAGTTAACGGATTCCATTATATAACGATTGCGCTTAAGTAACAGAATAGGGCTACAGGGCTCTCGACATTTGATAACAATCGCTATCTTAGCGGTTTTGTTGAAAATGTTGCCACTTACAAAATCAAAACGCTGATTTGGTCAATATAATTAAATATTTTAATTAAAATTCAAATATATTTTTTTCCGGGTTTTTTTTTACAATAATGAGAATTGTGTTTTTAAAAATCCGGCACCAGCATGCTAATACTTCTCAAACTAAGTCAATGAATGACAACAAAAATTACATTTATTAATAATAGAAGAGAAAAAAATAATAGGTAAGTTAACCCAGAGGCCGCTCCATCGCGCTCACTAATCAAACTTAGGATAACAATTTTCTTACAACATTCATTCCCCCCAAGCTAATTTTTTAGTTGTATTTTTATTTATAAAGTAGGTTTATTTTTATTTTTATTAATATTACTATTGATGATGGCGCGGATTTAGTGGACTGTATCTAGGTGCGGGATTTGCGATAATCTTCAAATTAGATAATCGGTGCAATAAACAAACTAGAAAGGAAACTGGTAAAGGAACTGACCTGATGTCCTCGGCACCAGCACTTATAAATTGTTCTTACACTGATTTTGCGGGTTTGGCGAATGCGGGCGAAAACAACGATCGCGGCGATTTCTTCAGCGTCTTCTATGACGACTGTAGGACAACGACTGCGCGACGACGACGACTATATTTCGATTTGACGATTCCGACGATTACCATGCGGCGCAGCCAGTTATATAGGCACTGCCTCTCTTTAGTGCGCAAGCGCCGGCCTTTGGACTAGTGAGCGGGATGGGTAATATAGAAAGGAAGCGGCGCGAAAGAGACAGGACAAGGGTATAGGGGTAACAAATTAGGACGTCTGTTTATGCACCGACGAATCACAATAACGCCTAACCATCCAAAATTGGTCGAATTATCGCGATCGGCGCGAACAATTGATAAAAACTGCTTTCGTTGTCTAGCGGTTAAGTCCATTTATTTTTTATTTAGACTAGGTCGGGACACATAAATATTTATTAATGGAAATAAATCCATTTAATTTATTTGTAATATTTTTTGAGTTTGGTACGCTCTGGAGACATCGACGAGCTTGCCACTTGTCATGATTGGCCTTTAGTAAAGTTGGCTAAAAGTGAATCCGCTTATTTATAAGCGTGGTTTCTGGCCACCCCGAAAACTGATATGGTTGATAAACTACATATTATACTTTTTTTTTTATTATTATATACTTATTATACATATAAACACCCAGACCAAAACAAATTATACAATGTACAACTTGCCCCCGGTGGGAATCGAACCCACGACCTCCCGAGTTCACGGCAACGTTTGTTACCACTAGACCACGGAGGCGGTCAGCAATATTGTGTTTTAGCAATATCAATTTGACTTGTAAAACACAAATATATATGGTCGTGATGATACTTTACTTTATTACTATTAACTTTATGTTTTAAAATGTTACTTCAATTAATAATTTAGTTTTTTTTTTTAATTCATTGTACCTTCGAATAAATTAACGAATTTTTTGTTTATCTACACATAAGATAGTTAGTAGTTTATTTGGCAATGTGTTATAAAAATGTATGGGCTTTACTTGGGATTGATATTGCGGTGCCTGGCATCAACATATAAGTCAAATTTATTGTGATAATCTTTGCAAAGCTCTGTTATTACATTAATCAACTCTATCTGGCGCCCCCCGATATTATCAGTCGTACAATCTGCTAAAATTTACAGCGTTTAGTGTAATAACTTTTATTACCGTAATGTTTTGCTCAGTATTTTAATATAAGGTATCTGTTGAAGATGGGCCTTCCAAAACATACTCGCATATCTGGAGAATTTAGCCCACACTCGCCACGTTGGCCAGATGGGTTGGCGAGGTTCTGATGTCACTTTTCTAATGACAATTTATTATCGATACCACAAGTTGGTAAGTGGAACCGGGACCAATAGCTTAACGTGCTCTCCTCACACGGGAACGGTGGTGTTGTAAATCTTTGACAAATGTAATATCGGAGTTTGAACCGACCTTTGTAGGATTCTGATAACCGAGCCACCACCGCGCTAATGTAATGGTTACATTTTAATTAGAAATTATTTTATGTTGTTGTAGGAAAATCTAGAACCGGCAAAATAAATCACCCATCTTTTGTCAGGGATTAGCAAGTCTACACATTTGCTCTCGCTTAAGGCTGTTTATCCATTAGATAGCCTTTCTTTTACCCGAGGCTTTGAACTAGCGTACTCTTCGACGGTTTATTATCGTCTCTCCACTCATATTATTCCTTCCAGCTTTCAAAAGGAGGGTCACCGCGGTACGGCTTCACAATATCTTTATTCACGTAATAGTAGTTTATGAAACTCTTGCACAATAAGGGGTATTATACACGAGTGTGTGTTCAATAGTATCACACGAGTGTTTTAATATCTAGTTATGTGCAGTTTCATACACTAATTTATGAGAGTAGCTCATACATTGGGATTAACCTACTAAACTACATCATTATAAAAAGCATTATATAAATAATAATATGTTTATTTACCAATACATCTACAAAATATAATCTATACTATTAAACTTTTTAAACTTTCGCGCACATTCATAATAGATTTTTATAAATCTCCCGGTGTCGCCAAGGATATTGTAAGTGTCGTGTTTCGTGATTTCTAAAAACTTTTAAAAGTGATAAGTGGGTAGGTTTACATCTGCCGCCCAGTATGTACGAGACTACACCGCATAGTCGACCCGTGACCACGGCCAATGCAACTTGGCTGAAACGTCGGGAGAAATATGTCTCTAAGATAAATCGCGTAAAGACCCGTTAAAATTATAAAAATCTACAATCTATACTAATTCCAAACAAATATATATCGAACAGTAAGTAGACTGCAACAAAATTTCGAAGGTAGTGGACCCACACAAGGCACTTTCATGCCTGACCAACTATGGGACCATGTCGTCGACTACCAAAAAAAATTTACAAAATGTATGGTTCTTAAAAAATACACAGCAATAGTCCTTAGAGACACCTAGCTTCTCAGACACTCGCGTCCTTGAGATGATAGCATCATACTGTATGTCTGCTGTCAAACACATACGAAGCTTTCTTCGCATTTAATATAGTATGAATAAATATTACTTCATACTATATTTCCGACGAAAATGTAGTTTTAAAAGAACATACGTTACTGCAATGCAGTGCTCTTAATTAGTGTAAAAACTCGTTGGAAATATCCTCTCAAATCTAATAAAGAATAGCCTTTTGGTCAAAATGGATATATATTAAATGTAACTCGCACGTATGCATTAAATTTTTAATAATAATATTTTTTAAATTTTATTTTTATTTCAACATTGGTATTATCTATAATAATACTAAATACAGAGACCTTGAGAGCCCGTGGCACATCTCGTACATCATGGGCTAGCTTTCTTGCGCAAGAAGTGCTGGCCGCATTACCCGACGCCATGGCCTTTGGGCCGTAGAAACTTGGCCGGTCTCTGGTGTGGGATGCTACGTGTGTAGACATTAGCTCCATCTCACATCCAGGCGACCTCGTCAGGCGCGGGGAGATCGGCGTTTTCTGCGGAGAACCTCAAATTGCACAAAAGATGTGGAATTCCAGCCTCTGTGTTTCCACTTTCCTATAACTTGGAGTCCTTCAAACGAAGTGTGAAAAAGCATCTAGTCAAGCCGGCATAGTGTTAGAGACTGATGTCAGTTATGAGTGTCGTACTTTAGTTGCTAACAATCATGGACCTTGCGCCTTGATAAGTGGCGCCACTTATCATCAGGTGGGCCCGTGCTAGTATAAAAAAAAACCTCTTTCGCTTCTTCGATATTAATCAACCTCTTCATACATGCCCGTTTGTTTCGATAGCTTTTTAATGCACCTTTAGCTATTGTATCATTTATTTCATCGTGATAGGTAAGTCTTGGTCTGCCAGGGCCTCTTTTACCCACGACTTTCGCATATACGACTGACCGCCTCCGTGGTCTAGTGGTAACAAACGTTGCCGTGGGTTTGATTCCCACCGGGGCAAGTTGTACATTGTATAATTTGTCTTGGTCTGGGTGTTTATATGTATATATATTTACAAAAAAAAGTATAATATGTAGTTTATCAGCACCATCTAGTTTCCGTAACACAAGCCTTGTAGCTTACCACGGAAACTAGATGGTGCTGTGTGACCTGTCTGGAAATATTTATTATTATTTATTTATTATTATTATTATATATTTGGTGATTCAATATCTCTTCACTCATCCTTTCAACATTTTCCCGTACGACTAGGGTTATTTATTTATTTAAAACTTTATTGCACGAAGTACAAAGGCGGACTTAATGCCCGTAGACATTTTCTGACAGCCAAACCTTGGGGACAAATTTGAACTATTATAGGTGCAATGAAAGAAATATTAAAAAATTAGGAAGAAAAATTAACAGCTTAATTATACACTTACATATTATATTGTTATATATACTATGATATCAATATACTAAATACTAATACATACATAATACTATACATAAACATACATATATACACTTACTAATATTGTGAGGAGCTTTTCAGGTAGTACGTAGTTATACGAGTTTTTTAAACGAAGATCTGGTAGTTGCTTGTCTTATGTTTACAGGAAGATCATTCCATAAATTTGTGGCGACAACGACAAAAGAATTTGAAACAAATCCGGTCTTGGCAATGATCTTGCTAACATGCCAGTGGTCTTGGTCTTGCAAAAAAATCAAGACTAAGATTGGGCCAAACTATTTGGTACAAATAGCACGCTGTGTGCAATGGAAATACAACACCCGGTTCAAACCCCAGAGAAAAAGAACACTATCCGACAATAGATTAGAGTTGTGGCGATATTTTAAACAAACATAGGTACGTAAATTTCAAATTCAGATTCCAACTTCTAAACAATGCTAGACAATTTTGCTTTGTGCTCCTATTTCATAAATAACTAAATCTATTGCTATGTTTCGTTCGCCTTTAGGCCGAGCTCACATTGCATGCAATTTTATTCGTAAATCGCTCGTGCGAACATGTACAGAAATCGTAGCCGTAGGTTTATACGGTAATGATAAAGTCAGAAACGTTGACATCCGTCAAAGAACCAAAGTTACCGATATAGCTTTTAAAATTAGCAAGCTGAAGTGGCAATGGAGTAGACGGGTTTTGGAGTGGAGACCACGTACTGGAAGACGCAGAGTGGGACGACCCCCCGCCAGATGGACAGATGACCTGAGGAAGGTCGCTGGTGGGGGATGGATGAGGGTGGCAGATGATCATGTGAAGTGGCGAGCCTTGGGGGAGGCCTACATCCAGCAGTGGAGAGACACAGGCTGATGATGATGATGAGGTATATACGAGTACAATAGCGCGGTGGTGGCTCGGTTGTAAGAACGCGTTCCTTAAATTCTACAAAGGTCGGTTTAAATCCCCGTCGGTCCCGGTTCCACTAATACTAACTTGTGGAATCATATCCTCAACAACCATGATGCTGTGCAGTGTGCTGCCGAAAATAGAAACGGGTGACTAAGTATCATCAAGACGCACACCAATTCATCGGGAGGTCACGAGCCTCAATAATGACACATGTACGCTGTCAGTGTGTACAAGCCTTTAAAAGTTGAACGTGGTCGAATCGAGCATGAACAATATTTTACATGGAAACTGGTTCAATAAAACATGCAATTTCTATTAAAAAAATGAAACATTATACTATAAATTAGCTAGATATGTTTATGTACAATGCAAAGTATCATCACTACTGTGGGGTGATCAAAATCCACGCTTTTAATCCTTTAGGCACGAATTACGAGTATGCAGCTGATACTGAAACTTAGGCGTAGCCAACTTCAGCAAAGAAGCCGACAGACGCATTCAGCTAGGATGGCCGGCATTCGGGAAGCTGCGCCACATCTTCTCATCAAACATACCCCAGTGTTTGAAGACGAGAGTTTTCAACCAGTGCGTTCTTCCAGTGCTGTCGTACGGAGCAGAAACGTGGACACTGACAGTGGGTCTCGTCCATTAATTTAAGGTCGCATATTTTTATTAGCTTAATTTTATATTTAAATCATTGTACTGTTTTTTTATTCTTAATTCTTCTTAGTCGCTTAACAAGCCGTAGCCACTCCTCTCGGACCCCGGCTTTCCTAGTGCACTCATGTAGGGGATGATCCTTTGCAACCTTCACCTGATCGGTCCATCTCATCGGAGACCTACCACGCATCCTATTGCCATCGACTATCCTCTGGACTACCAAGCGCTCGATGGATGTTTCTCCACGCCGTGACACGTGTCCGAAGAAAGTGAGAATGCGTAATTGTACAGTCGAGGAAAGGCGCTGTTTGATCCCCAGTTCCTCCAGTATGGATTTATTCTTAATAAATTCCATAAATAAATGTACATATATTTAAACTTCAATTTATATGAGTATGGTAGAGCTTGCTCAGGGATGAATGATAGACGATAAAGTTCAATACCAAACTATTTTAATGTGTTTCACAACTTCACAATTACAACAAATATACAAAAATAAAATTAAACGTTACGATTGGCGCGCGCGCGTGCTGTCGTCGGCGATGTAGCCGTGGTGTGTCTCGAATAGGCTACTCTTCGCGTCTCACATAGCCTACGGCGGTGAGAGCGAGAGCAACAACACGCATGCGCAGTAAAGCGCAGCTCTTGGCGGCAATATACGATTTACTACATGAGTATATAAATAAATAAATGAAGTTTTATTTCAGGTATACCCATATCAAATAAAATTTATAGTGAAAGTATTACAATTATAAAATATAAAAATACATAAAAAAACAAAATAATTTTATTTGCCAAACATCGACTAAAGTTCATTTACAGTTCGGGCTCTGCTGAACAGACAGTGTAAGTGTATTTTACTGGGGATATGAAGTTTGAGCATAATAAAAGTTTAATAAGTTATAAGGGAAAATTGTTCCAGAATTCACGTGGTTGAAAATTGTTCCCCATTCAACCAGTGACTGCATAATATAAACTTGTGCTTGCAAACTCTACTTAGCTTCGTTTGTTCACATATTAAACTTGACCCAAGTTCTACATTTAGGTAACCATCATTTTAGTAATCCATTAAAGAGATTTGCGTATATCTCGCTCGCACAATACAACATTTTTAAAGAAATCATTTAAGTGTTAGTGTACTTTTAAGAAATAATAATAATAAATTATTTATTGTACAAATACCAAAACAAGTGCAGGTACATAGGCGAGCTAAATGCCGTAAATGCATTTTCTACCAACTAACCTTTGTGACTGAGATCTGTAATGAGCGGGTGTTATGAAGAAGAATAGATAATTTAAATTATTTGTTAATATATAAAACACAAATTAATTAAATTCATATAGAACTATACTTATACATACGTATACATTGTTACCACTAGACCGCCTTCGTGGTCTAGTGGTAACAAACGTTGCCGTGAACTCGGGAGGTCGTGGGTTCGATTTCCACCGGGGGCAAGTTGTACATTGTATAATTTGTCTCGGTCTGGGTTTTTATATGTATATTTACAAAAAAAAAAGTATAATATGTAGTTTATCAACCACCTAGTTTCCGTAACACAAGCCTCGTAGCTTATCACGGAAACTAGATGGCGCTGTATGACCTGTCTGGAAATATTTATTATTATTATAATTGATTGACCGAGACGATTAATTACATTAAATATTTTTTTTCAGTGTAACTAATCTCAATTCAACTTTAATCACGAACTCAAGATGCGATTAACTTCCTAATCAAATACCAGGACAAAACAAGGTGTCTGTTTACCAACATATATTTCCTTATTGCTAATTAGGAATTTAATTATGGCTATGCAAATGTTTGGTTTGATAAATCTCTCGACAGAAACATTAGTAAGGTATGGAGTATTAAAACAAAAGTATCATTACAACGCAAAGGGTAAAAAGGTAATTGATACTCTTGAAATAAGGTGTTGATGGTATTGCAACTTTACTACAAGGGCCTGTTAAAACCACGCTTATAAAGAAGCGGATTCACATTTAGCCAACTTTACTATAGGCCAATCATGACAAGTGGCAAGCTCGTCGATGTCTCCAGCGTACCAAACTCGAGAAATATCACAAATAAATTAAATATTAATTAAATGTATTTATTTATATTAATAAATATTTTTGTGTCCCGACCAGGAATCGAACCCGGTACCTCCGAGTTTAAATCCACGGACTTAACCGCTAGACCACGGAGACAGTTAATTATAAGTAATTATAAGTATATGATTAATTAATTTATTTAATATTGAATTTATTTTAATAGCGTTGATAGTTTCCGTTAGTAGAAAATTGAATTCGTTTGCAGGAAATATAACTAGTTAACTTTAAGTTGTCGGCATTTCAAAGGAAAGCTTTTAAGTCTATTTCCTTTGACAGCTGCAGATGTTGCATCCTGTCTAGCATTTGCATAGCCACTGCTTTTACTATTCAATCTCAAATAATGTGTATACGAGTGAATAAATAAATAAATGAATAAAATAAATAAATGAAGTTTTATTTCAGGTATACACCCATATAAAATAAAATTTACAGTGAAAGTATTACAATTATTAAATATAAAAATACATAAAAAAACAAAATAATAAAATATTTGCAAAACATCGACTAAAGCTCATTTACGGTTTGGGCTCTGCTGAACAGACAGCCAATGTGAGTGTATTTTACTGGGGATCCCGTCGCAAACCGCTCTCAGAATGCGATTTGTTGAAGAGCGTAGCCGCTCCCAAAAAGACGTGACACGGTTTCGGAGCACCGCGAAGAAGTCTGGTACCCTCGCCTCAGCGAACATGCCCGATGCACTGCAGTGCCTCGGTCGGCGCATGAGGATACGGAACGCATCATTGTACTGTACCCTCATGGCACTGTATGATTTCCTATGGTAACTGACCCATAGTTGGCAAGTGTACATACATTGACAGTATGTTTTTAACAGCGTCAGCTTGACATCTTTACTACACTTGCCAAACCTACACAAAATGGTATTATTTGCAGATGACTCCACAATATTAATTCAAGACACAAAAACTTTTGAATATGAGACTATAATAAACAATACAATAAAAAAGGTTATAAATTGGTTAAATAATAACAACTTACTAATTAACCTAAATAAAACCAAATGTATGCAGTTTTATCTACCTCAGGCACAAAGACAAAACATAACTATAAGTTATAACGATCAAATTATAGAGGAGGTTAAAGAAATAAAATTTTTAGGAGTAATACTTGACCATCAAATGAAATGGCAATCTCATATAAATCATTTGTGTCACAAACTAAATAGATTTGTGTATGCGCTTAAAAAACTAAAAGAAAGTGTCTCACTGAAAGCTTCTCTTTGCGCATATCATGGGTTTGTAAGCTCGAATCTTAGATATGGCATATTGCACTGGGGCAACGCAGCAAACACTTACATTCTCCCATTGTTTCGTACCCAGAAAAAATGTATCAGAGCCTTGGCTGGGATAAACCAAAGAGAAAGCTGCAAACCTATGTTTATACAATTTAAATTACTTACTTTGACAGCCTTATATATTTACGAGGCATGTAATTTAGTTAAAGAACACCCTTATTATTATAAAATTAAAGAAAATACACATCCTCGCAAATGCCGAAATACACACATCAAAAAAGTCTAGGGATCAAGCATGTTTATGCGGATTTCTTGTGATTGAGATGTGGCTTTGTAATAAATTTATGATTTTATAAATTTATATGGATCCTTTTTGGTGCATTTCATAATTTAAAACAGGAACTGTCAATCAAATTCGAGTAAAAGATGAAAATCAGCTGTCAATATTTTCCCTATAAAAACATAAGACGCATTGAAGACATTATTAGTGCTACTGTTTCCCTACTACTGATTAAAACTAACGTTATTATGGAGCGGCGACGTCATTTAAGCAGGGAAGAAATGATCAGAGCCGTGGGAATGATAGAAGCTGGTTCCCGGCAACGTACTGTGGCTTTAGCTCTGAATACAAGTCAGAGTGTTATCAGTCGACTTTGGACACGTTACCGAACCACTGGTACCGTGGCTGAGCGCCATGGAGGACGGTATCGCTGCACCACACGGAGACAAGACCGATACATTCAAATCACAGCTCGAAGAACTCCAACAATAACCGCCATGATGTTAGCCGTGAGCCTTCATCGCTCTTCAGGGAACTTAATTAGCGACCAAACAGTCAGAAACCGCTTGCATGAAGTGAACCTTCATTCCCGAAGACCGCTACGGGTACCACCTATAGCAATGCACAATCGTAGGACTCGATATCAATGGGCTCTTGAACACAGAAATTGGACAGAAGAACAATGGCGTTTCGTGTGCTTTTCTGATGAGTCTCGTTTTGGTATGAGGCCGGATACAAGACGTATACGACACTGGAGAATCCCTGGACGCCAACAGCGATTAAAATCCTGCCAGGAAGTCCATCCTTATAGTGGTGGAACCATCATGGTATGGGCGGGTATTTCGATCGGCGGAAGAACTGAGTTGATTTGGATCAGAGGCAACCTCAACGCTCAAATTTATGCTGAGACGGTTGTATCAGACGTCATCGTTCCTCTACAAGTGCATATCGGTCCCTTATTTCAGTTAATGCATGATAATGCACGACCGCACACCGCAAGAGTTGTAAGACAGACTCTCGCCGCAGCTAACATCAATGTCCTGCCCTGGCCTGCTCAGTCGCCAGACTTGAACCCGATTGAGCATGCATGGGATATTCTTCAAAGAAGAGCTCTGCCGAATATGGAGGGTATCCAGTCGCAAGAAGACCTTTTTTTGTTGTTGCAACGAACATGGGCGGCCATTCCACAGCGTGATTTGGATGAACTCATTTTGAGTATGCCAAACCGATGTTCTTGTGTTGTTAGTGTTCGCGGTAGAAACACGGATTATTAATTGTTTAAGTTACCCAATAAAATTAAAAAAAAAACTGTTATTTCAGTCTTTTTTTCGAACTTTAATGTTAGTGGTTCAAATGTCAAAAATCCCTTTATTAGGAAAATGGCAATTTTTTTTACTAATGCAAAGGTGACTTGGTTTATCGTTACTGTAGACAAACGAAAACATTTTATTTGATCAATCCTTAAAGAAAATTTTAATGAATATCAATCAGGAGAAAAGTTATTGCAAAAATATATGTTGATCCCTAGACACTTTTGATGTGTGTAGATTCGAAGTGTACCCTTACATACCAATAATAACGGCATTTTTTTGTAATAGTGTGTATAATATGGCTGCTACATTGTTTAACAAGCTACCGGATGACCTTAAGAACAACAAAACATCAACCTTCAAAACTAAATTGTATGACCTTTTGGCAAAAAAGGCTTATTATAATCTTAAAGAGTACCTAGAAGATGCATTAAATTGACTTTTTCTTTTCTTTATTTTTGTTTGTTTCTTGTCTCATTTTGTTTTCTTATTTTATATTTTTATATTTAATAATAATTATTATTTAAATAAAAAAAAAAATTTAATATTTATATACCTATCTCTTAGGTCGACTTTTGTAGCTCACAACCACCTGTTAGAACCTAAATAAATGTACCAAAAGTTAATAAATAAATTATTGATTTTGATTTTGATTTTGAGCATGTTACACCGGACGGCCAGAGCTCTCCTCTCCCTCTCGATGTCCATGTCATCTTTTAGGTCATCAATAAATACGTTCTAAGGTAGTTTTAGGATTTTGTAGTTAGTATGTAATAGTGTTCTATCATACATTGCGCGTTTCTACAAATATTGTTATAATATCGTGCAATGTACGTCGAAAATTCTGTTTAAACCAGTTGCTTCGCCTGATGCCACACTAAGCATACGGACTGCTAATCGTCGTTTAATGAGAGATCATTGCCATAGATTAAACGTTACTTAAAAGTAACACAATTCTACAACAAACCTTTAATCATGAAAGGCCAAAGATTATTTAACTTTACGAATTTAAATAAATAAATATTTCCAGACAGGTCACAGAGCGCCATCTAATTTCCGTGGTAAGCTACGAGGCTTGTGTTACGGAAACTAGGTGGTTGATAAACTATGTATTATACTTTTTTTTTGTAAATATATACATATTATACATATAAAAACCCAGACCGAGACAAATTATACAATGTACAACTTGCCCCCGGTGGGAATCGAACCCACGACCTCCCGAGTTCACGGCAACGTTTGTTACCATTAGACCACGGAGGCGGGCAAAATAAAAAATGACAAAGATTTTTAATTCAATTTATTTTTTTACCTTTTTTTTTTCCGTGTGTTACGGAACATGTTACTTATACTAGCACGACATATGACCTTGCGCCCACCTGATAGTAATTGGCGCGCGAGGTCCATGAATGTTAGTAATTGGAATCAAACACTCATGACTGTCAGTCCCTAACACTATGCCGGATACGTATGGATACACTTCACTGGGTTTATCGGCACGAACGGTGGAGACTTCCCCGCCCCAGCAGACTGGGCAAATTACCACCATGATCAGTCCGACTACCACCTATTTCAAGTCTTGCTCCTCATAGTTCATATTACGATCCATTCATATTCCTTTCATGTGACTTTAACATCGTTTGTCTCTCCATCTTAATTAGCTACTACGAATTAAACAATACTACGAGATTTCTACGAGCTACGACTCTGCTACGGTGCTACGCCCACGAACGCTGCGTGCGACGGCAATGCGACAACTAGTGACGTCACCACGCAACATGACCTATGCGTAGGGTTGTCACTTGTGATATTTTATATTCTGTATTATGGTTTTAACCACTATATCACAAGGTCAGTCATAGGTATTTAATATAAAAATAAATATAAAAAAACTTTTTTTTATATATTTGAAGCATTTTTTTTAGTTATTATAATTTTATTTTGTTTATTTTTTATTTAAATTTTCTATTGTATTTTTAATTATTAAGTAGTTTTATTTTTCATAATAGTAATTTATGTTTTAAAATTTTAGTTTTTATTTTAATTATAATTTAGTTATTTTTTTTAATCATTAATCATCCTTACTTCCTTGGAATAAAATAGTATGTATTATTCTAACGCTAAAAAATATAATAAAAAAATATGTTTAAATTAAAAATAGTAAAAATTAAATTATTATTTTGGCTACTTAATTAATATGAATTCACGCTGACTGATCATTTAATTAGTCAAAGACACTACTCTGTGGGACGTTACTAGAACTGTCAAGTTGCTGGCTTGCCCTTCTTCGCCAAGGCGAAGGTGTTCGCGATATATTTTTATTGTTATATGCCCAAATTTAACGAATGAAGAAGTTTTATTGTTAGACTATTAATGCCTGTGTTCTAAGTAACATTTCTGCCAATTTATTTGAAGGAACAAAACATTACCTAAAATAACAAAAAAACTAAAAATATGAAATAGAAAACTAATAATTAAAAAACCTAAAAGAGCTAGTTCAATTTTAATATTTTAAATGATATTCAGTTTTTCTTTTATATTAGCACGATATGTGTCATTAATGTTAGCAACTGGAATAAGACACTCATGACTAACATCAGTCCCTAACACTATGCCGGCTTCATTGGACATGACGGCAATTCGAGGCTGAACCCGAAACGTGTGCATACACTTTACTGAATTCATCGACACGAACGGTGGATAGTATCGGATATATCCCCACTGGATACTTCCCCGCCCCGGCAGACTAGGGAAATTTCCACCATTAGTCCGCCTACCACCTATTTGTTGCTCTCGTTGAAAGTATGTGCCGTTTACAATGATGTCAAATGCCAATTTTTACTTTCAAGGAGAAATAATGTTGTAAGCTTGCCATGGTGATATAAATATAAAAATAACACCGCTTGTAACAAGACTTACTGAAGTCCAGTAGCAATAGCGTAAAATAAAAAAAATAAAAACTGACAGTAGTAGTTCTGTTTTTGAGGTTATGCAATCAACGTATTACGAGTAATCTACAAATTTAGTTGCAATAAAACTTTTATTTATTTTTTTATTTAATAAAAATCAGAAGTGCTAACCCTAGTGAAAAGTCTAGCGCACCTGTTCTAGTACAAAACACTTTTAATTCACTATAGCTAAGCTTTAGTTTAAAATCACCTTTATATCAATTGGCATAGGGATGAAAACTATATGTAATTGTTAGTATAGCTATCAATTTGGCACGGTGTGGTAACGCGGTGAAATCAAAGCGTTTTATTGTAGTTTCATTTAAATTTTGAGTTGAATTGTTTTAACGTATATCCTAATGAAATGTTTTTTTATCTTGTTTGTTTTATTTTTCCCTATGGATGATAATTGAGGTGATAGGGAAGGCAAATGGTCTAGCCCATACAGCCAAGTCCGATTTTTTTTTTGTTCTCTTCTCCCGATGGATGATGAATGAGGCGAAAGGGAAGGCAAAGGGTCTAGCCCATACAGCCAAGTCTGACGTAATATATCTTTCTTTTTAATGAGTAAATGAGGTCATCATCAAATTCCAGATACTGCAAAATTTGATGTTTTTTTCTTGGACTCACTCGCGGAACCATCCACTGCTCAAACAAAACCGCAAAAAATAAACTGCAACTTGTTTTAAAGTCCAATTTATCGTTTTCCATAATTATTCACATTGTAGCAAACAAAACAACACCTCTTTTGACCAATAATATCCACAGTAAATTAATTTACAAAACAAAAACTTGCACTTGACATGTCCACGCAAAACGGCGCGAAGAACTCCTCCAGCCAAGGCCGACGTAATATATCTTTTTTTTTATGAGTTAGTGAGGTTATCATCAAATTTCAGATGTTACTGAATTTGATACTTTTCTTGGAGTTACTCGCGACATTATAGCCCAAACACGTCGGTTATAAGATGCGGGAAAACCGCACTGAATAAACTGCAAATTGTGCACCATATTTGAAGTCAAATTTATCGTTTATCGTAAAATTATTAAACAAAACAAAAACTTGCACTTGAGATGTCCGCGCAAAATGGCGGCAAGGACTCCTTTTTTTGGTTTAATATTTAATTTCTCATTTCTTGAATTTTTCCACATGTCACGATAGGCCTATGATAAAGTTGAACTAAAGGTGATCTTTGACAAGCATGGGTTCTGATTAAGGAGTGATTACGGTAAAGAAGGTATTTATTTATGTATTTAAATACTTTATTGCACTCTACCACACCTCTTTCATCTCTAAATCGTTTACTGTTGTCGCTGCAAATTTGTCGAATGATTTCTATGTACTGTAAAGCTTGTGTGCGGTTGGAGGAATTTATGTCGCCTTGCTTTGAATCCCAAATGGGCGTGTACTTTACGCCAGATTATTCACTCTATATCTCGACAAATGCATAAACAGAGTGAGAGACTCTGGGATAAATATGAGTGATCTAGTTGTGAACTGCTTTATGCAGATGATGCTGTTATTATGGCATCATCCAAACAAACAGCTATATGAAAAATCATAATAACAAACCACTCAAATAAAATTACATGTCATAGTAAAATAATTTTATTCGAAGTAAATACAAAAATAATTTAAAAAAATATTATAAATATAACTAAACTAAAAAACTATTCTACAAAATAAACTAAGGGCTTACCACCAGGGAGGGACCTAAAACGCTCGCCGCATTTCCTCGTTGAATTATAATGGAAATATTATGTAAATAATAACTATAAACTAAACGTAATAAAAATAAATTATAAATAAAAATACTCAAGAAATAGTCAAAAGAAGATTGGCAACATTTCCCCTCTGTATAGCGAGGCTAATACGTTGGCAGAAATAATTGACAGCCTTCCTGTCTCCAGATTTCTCTGTCAGCCATTTCGACAATAATATATAACTTATTGATGTACTTGCATATGTATTTGTTGTTATGTCTAAAAAAAGTTATAAATAAGCAGATTCACATTTAGCCAACTTTACTATAGACCAATCATGACAAGTGGCAAGTTTGTTGATGTTTACAGCGTACCAAACTCGAGAAATATCACAAACAAATTACATATTAATTAAATGTATGTATTTAAGTTAATACATATTTTTGTGTCTCGACCAGGAATCGAACCCGGTACCTCTGAGTCTAAATCCACGTACTTAACCGCTAGACCACGGAGGTAGTTCTGTCTACACGTATATATATATACCTACATATACACATCTATATATACAGACGCATTCAGCTAGGATGGGCGGCATTCAGGAAACTTCGACATATCTTCTCATCGTCCATACCACAGTGTTTGAAGACAAAAGTCTTCAACCAGTGCGTCCTCCCCGTAATGTCGTACGGAGCAGAGGCGTGGACACTGACAGTGGGTCTGGTTCACAAATTCAAGGTCGCACAGCGAGCTATGGAGAGAGCTATGCTTGGTATTTCTCTGATGGATAGAATTCGAAACGTTGAAATTCGTCAGAGAACCAAAGTTACTGACATAGCATTCAAAATTAGCAAAATGGGCCAGACACATCTGCCGCAGAACCGACGACCGATGGGGCAAATGGGTTCTGGAGTGGAGACCACGTACGGGACGACGCAGAGTGGGACGACCCCCCGCCAGATGGACGGATGACCTAAGGAGGGTCGCTGGTGGGGGTTGGATGAGGATTGCAAAAGACCGCGTGCAGTGGCGAGCCTTGGGGGAGGCCTATATCCAGCAGTGGAGAGACACAGGCTGATCATGATGATGATGATGATATACATATCTTACAAATTGCTATTTAACAATTTTTTTGTTTTATTTAAAATTAAAATAGTAGGATTTACCTAGGTGCCTATATATAGACAGCACATTTCGTTGTAATAACCTGTGTATGAAGTTGACAAAGAATGATAAATTTCTTTAGCTTTCGGCTTAAGGGTCGATTTCACAATGACCAGCCGTCTGAAATAATTTAATCCAGCCTCCACTGGAGAAATAAAATACCCAACGAATAGGAAATTTGGGTATTCTACTATACTCGAAAGAAAAAAAATCTATTCAAAAGATATCAAGCTTATTATTTTGTTCAAATAAGTATCTAGTTGTAAGATATCAGCTCGTCAATGGAACAGGCTGCTATTAACTATTCGACAGGCACAATGTCTAAATATATTCAAAAAACTTCTAATTTCTTAACTTCTTGAAAAACAATTTTAACTTAATCTCCTCATCTTGACATATATTATTTAATTAGTATTATATAATATGTATTTTATTATATTTATTATTCGTATTTATTACATAAGCATATTTACATGATCCTTATTGGCGACGGCGTCGTCGGCGTCGTGTCTGTTGAATGGACTGTAATTGGCTTTGTCCGTCGCTATAGCCGTGGGCGTCTCGTCTCAGGTTAGCTAGGCGGGGCGTGCTGGCTCGTGCTGCGGCGTCTCGTCGTACTGGGGTTCGTCTTTGGGTTTAAATAAAAAATGTTGGTTGGACTCTCACCAGGGCTTGGTAGCTAGCGTCAGGGCGTCGTTGTAAGGGGCGTCGTGTCGGTGTCGTGATTTATTAATTGTAGATTTTATATATATAGCATAATAAATATACAGCTTAATGCTAAGGGCTCTTCCGTCCGCAACAATCCTATTTACATTTTATTTATTTGTCTAATCCTATAGTTTATTTATTATTATATTTATTTCCTCTTATTTTTATTTTGTAAAAAGTAAAGTATCATCACGACCGTTTTCCCTTTCGGGGTGGTCGGAAACCACGCTTATAAGTAAGCGAATTCACATTTAGCCAACTTTACTAAAGGCCAATCATGACAAGTGGCAAGCTCGTCGATGTCTCCAGCGTACCAAACTCGAGAAATATCACAAATAAATTAAATATTAAGTAAATATATACATTTATTCGAAAAAAATATTTACAACATATAAAATAAAATAAATATTAGGGATATTTTTTTATTTTTTATTATTTATTAGGTACACACAACAGAAATGGATACAAAACATTTTTTAAATTTCAAATCTTTACAATACAGTTCCAGTACCATCTCCAAAAGCATGTGCACACAGCATGCAATTATGAAACATTTACATATATTTAAAAATTAAAATAACAATACAATACCCGCAGTGAGTATAGTTCATAAGTATTAATTTAGTTACAGTCTGCTCGCCGTCCACAGCAAATTACTCCTTCCCAAAGGCCAGAAATAATCCACTGTAGAAAGCGAACACCTAGTTAGAATAATTCATTTTTTTTTTTTTTTTTTTTTAATTCCTAATATCTTGCATGGATAGGGATATAAGTCCCGTCCACGTGGAATGGTGGCAAGAACGCTGGCTGCATTTCCCCGCTGAATTGCAATACTGATTCTCTGGGCGAAGAAAGAGCCAGCCCTCTTGTCACCGGAGGAGACAACAAGACGCGGTGTTATGTCTTTTAAAAACTTTTTTGCGCTTGGACTCCATGGGCCCAGAGTTTCAACAGCAAACGGCACAAATATGTAATCTTTTAATATACTTACATACTTGCGCCGTTTGCTGGACTCCGCATTTTCCGCGGCGGCTCCCGCTTTATGCGCTGTCCCCCTGAGATGCGACGCGGCGAGGGTGTCGACGCACGTGGCTTCCCACACCAGAGCACGTCCCCGTTCCCAGGGGACCAACGTCATACCATCGGGTCTCTTGCCATCATCTCGGATAATTAATTAAATGTATTTATATACATTATTTAATATTTTTGTTTCTGACCAGGAATAGAACCAGGTACCTCCGAGTCTAAATCCTTGGACTTAACCGCTAGAAACAAGACGTACTGAAGTATACTACATGAACGCTTTAGGTGTGCCGAAGCCTTTAATCAACTTTTTGGGATTCGGCACGCATAGCATAGTGAATTATTAAGGTGTATGACTTTTTTACGATCCACATAGCGTTATGTATAACCAATAATATATCGAAAAATATACCGATGAGATTTAAAAAAGCTGTTCTTATTATTTGGAGCCTTAGAATAATAACGCATAGAACGATAGTTACATACAAAAATAAACTGTTAACTTTGAGGCAAAATACGCTTGCGACATATGTTGATATTGACCTATCTTGCTATAATTGTTACAAGGAAAATATAGTTTTTTTCTATTACATAAGACACTGCCTCGTGGTCAAGTCGATTATTTTCGATTCCTGGTCGGAATATAAAAACATTTATTAATGTATATAAATACATTTAATTAATATTTAATTTATTTGTGATATTCGTCGTGATAATACTTTACTTTTTTACTTTTAAACTTAAAAAATAAAAAAACATAATAAACCTAACCTAAACCAAATAAAAAAAAACACTAAAAATGTCCTCTAGACACGCAATCACTAGTCACAGAAATGAAAGAGGGATGTGCAGAAAAAGGACTCCGTTTGAATGCGAGAAAAACCAAGGTACTAGTGTGTGAAAAAAGAAGGATGACAACCGTGACGATAAAGATTGACGACGAAACTCTAGAACAAGTAAATGAAATTATATATCTGGGCAGTGTTTTCACTGCGGATGGGAAGTATGATAGGGATGTTGAAAGAAGAGTGAATGCGGGAAATAGTGTTAACGGTGCCCTGGGATCCCTGATCGCCAGTAGGAATGTCAGTGACAAAGCTCGTCTCGCCATACACAATGCAATGCTAGTACTAACACTAATGTATGGAAGCGAAACGTGGATATGTCAGAATACGCATTAGAGTAGAGTTTTGGCGGCGTCGCCTTGACGGACCGCATACGTAATGACGAAATACGCAAAAGGGTAGTAGGTATTAAAGAAAGCATAGGGACAAAAATAAGGAAAGGCATGCTCCGATGGTTCGGACATGTTGAAAGGATGAGTGAAGAGAGATTGACGAACCAGATATATAATGCGAAAGTCGTGGGTAAAAGAGGCCCTGGTAGACCAAGACTTATCTATCACGATCAAATAAATAAAACAATAGCTGAAGGTGCAACAAAAAACCATCGAAACAAACGGGCATGTATGAGAAGGTTGATGAATGTCGAAGAAGCGAAAGAGGTCTGTCGTGACCGTGACAAGTGGCGTTCAATTGTCTCTGCCTACCCCGCAAGGGACTTGGCGTGAAGATATGTATTTCCTCTCTCTATAGCAAGTTGTCAGAAATATATAATAAAAAAAATAGTTGCCGTTGACCATTGTAATAGGTGCTTCAACCTCAGTTACCGAATACCTAAAGCTGTTTTTTATGTGCCGTAACTCACCGATGTTCTGTGACCTGAATCGTCCCATATCCCTAAACCGACTTACACGACCCACTAACTTGCCAACCCAATTACGGACGTTTAAGCTACTTGATTTGAATTCCACTATTTTCAAATTTTATGCAGTTTTTTTTCCATTTTTTGACCGCCTCCGTGGTCTAGTGGTAACAAACGTTGCCGTGAACTCGGGAGGTCGTGGGTTCGATTCCCACCGGGGGCAAGTTGTACATTGTATAATTTGTCTCGGTCTGGGTGTTTATATGTATAATATGTAGTTTATCAACCATCTAGTTATCGTAACACAAGCCTCGTAGCTTACCACGGAAACTAGATGGCGCTGTGTGACCTGTCTGGAAATATTTATTATTTATTATTTTAAACTCGGTAAAATTGAAATAAAATAGACTTAGTAAGTCTTGTTTCAAGCGGTATTATTTGAATATAAACATAATAATATTAGTTCTTAAAAGTAAAAATTGGCATTTGACATCATTGCAAATGGCACATACTTTCAACGGGAACAACCAATAGGTGGTAGGCAATATGGTGGTAATTTGTCCAGTCTGCCGGGGCGGATCTTACTATATTTCACAAATTAATTAATTTAATTCATTCATTCATTACAGCCCCTAGTACACAGCGTCCTAGACCTCCACTGCTGGAGATGGGCTTTCCGGAACTGGAGAATTTGGTCTACACTCGCCAGGCTGGCCAGACGGCTTGGCGAGGATATGATGTCAATTTTTTATGACAATTTAATAACGATTCCACAAGTTGGCATTAGTGGAACCGGGACTGACGGCTTAACGTGCTCTCCGAGGCACGGGAACGGTGGTGTTGTAAATCTATGACAAATGTACGTAAGAAAAGTGTATTTCTCATTGGTACATGCCGGGTGGGTTTGAACCGATTTTTGTAGGATTTAAGGTACGCGTTCTTACAACCAAGCCACCAACGCGCTAAATTAATTAATGCCAACGAATAATTAAACAATTTATTAACCTTCGAAATAGGGTTCGATTTCTGGTCGGGACACAATAATTTATTTGTGATATTTCTTTGGAGTTTATTTTATTATTTATTTATTTATAGAGTATAAAAAGTAAAGTATCATCACGACCGTTTCCCTTTCGGGGTGGTCAGAAACCACGCTTATAAATAAGCGGATTCACATTTAGCCAACTTTACTATGGGCCAATCATGACAAGTGGCAAGCTCGTCGATGTCTCCAGCGTACCAAACTCGAGAAATATCACAAATAATTTAAATAATAATTAAATGTATATATTTACATTAATAAATATTTTTGTGTCCCGACCAGGAATCGAACCCGGTACCTCCGAGTCTAAATCCACGGACTTAACCGCTAGACCACTATTTTATTTTAAATACTTTATTGCACTAAAATTGTACATAGGCGGGCTTAATGGCCAGGCATTTTCTAACAACCAATTATTGCCTTTGGAATATTAAAAATGACGGACACGACGCAATTACAATTTATTGAAAACAAAAAATCCAAAAAAGTTAACATTTATAGCAAATATAGAAAAAAAAATCTGAGCAACAGCAAGACCAAGACTAGGGTAAGTCTTGGTATTAGTCTTGCAACCATATCAGTGGTCTTTATTACAAGACCAAGACCTGGATCTGATATCACTACTCTATAGCTGATATTCTAGATACTTTATTCGTTCTATTCATCATCATCAGCCTGTATCTCTCCACTGCTGGATGTAGGCCTCCCCTAAGGCTCGCCACTTAACGCGATCTTTCGCTACCCTCATCCAACCCCCGCCAGCGACCTTCTTTAGGTCATCTGTCCATCTGGCGGGGGGTCGTCCCACTCTGCGTCTTCCCGTACGTGGTCTCCACTCTAGAACCCGTTTGCCCGATCGATCGTCGGTTCTGCGGCAGATGTGTCCGGTCCATTGCCACTTCAGCTTGCTAATTTTAAAAGCTATGTCAGTAACTTTCGTTCTCTAACCAATATCAACGTTTCGAATTCTATCCATCAGAGATACACCAAGCATAGCTCTTTCCATGGCTCGCTGAGCGACCTTGAATTTATGGACCAGACCCACTGTTAGTGTCCACGTCTCTGCTCCGTACAACATTACCGGGAGGACGCACTGGTTAAAGACCTTAGTCTTTAAACATTGTGGTATAGACGATGAGAGGATGTGCCGGAGTTTCCCGAATGCCGCCCATCCTAGCTGAATGCGTCTGTCGGCTTCTTTGCTGAAGTTGGCTGCTCCTAATTGGATAGTCTGCCCGAGGTATACGTAATTTTGCACAACTTCGAGAGTGTCGTTTCCTATGCAGATTGACATGATCATTGAACATGACTTTCGTCTTGTCTAAGTTCATTCCGAGACCAACCCGCTGGGATGCTACGTTTAAGCCGTTCAGCATTCCGCTAAGATCCTTGAGTGAACTGGCCATAATGACTATGTCATCCGCAAATCGGAGGTGTGAGATGAATTCTCCATTGATGTTTATGCCGCAGTAATTCCAGTCTAGCATTTTAAAAACATCTTCCAACGCATTCGTGAACAGTTTCGGGGATATGACATCCCCCTGTCGCACGCCTCTGCGCAGTTGGATAGGCTTTGTTTCGTTCTATTACTATGGGAAAAAGGTCGTGTCGTCATTTTCGAAGACGTAATAAAATAGGAAAAATATTGACTAATATGTGACAGGGCATTAAAATAAATATAATTAGTTGTAGCTGCCACAAAATTATGGAATGATCTTCCAGTAAACATAAGGCAGGCAACTGACAGATTGTCGTTTAAAAAACTGGCCTATTCACACTTTATGAATAGCTCTAAACCACGTTAGTAAGTTGTATTTGTGTATGTATATGTACAATTTTGTGTATGTATTAGTATTTAGTATATTGATATGATAATACATATATAAGAGTATATAAGTAGGTACATAATATTTGATGAATTATCCTATAATTGTATATTACTGTTACTTTTATTGTACCTATGTATATTTGTTCAAATTCGTCCCTAATGGTGTGGCTTGTGCAATAAAGTTTTTTAATAAATAAAATATTTAATTGAAAATAATTACATAAAATAAGATTAAACACAATCACGAGATAAATACAATAAAATAAATAAGCAAATATAAGTAATTAAATATAAATAAATACACAAAATACTGTTATAAAATATTTGTTTTTGAAAGGTGGTGGCTCGGTTGTAAGAACGCGTTCATTTAATCCTACAAAGGTCGGTTCAAACCCCCCCGGCATGTACCAATGAGAAATACACTTTTCTTACGTAGTGCAGTCATAGATTTACAACACCAATATAATATTTGGTATTAGTAAGTGTATGTCTCATTGGTACAAGCCGGGGTTCGAAACAACCCTTTTTCGGATTATAAGAAATGGACAAAAAATATTTTGAAAACTTTTTGTACAGTTCATACATAATTCAACAAGGACCGGAAGCTGTTACCTAAATGTATGACATTTGATATATCAATTTGTATCAGTTTCCTTTATTTTGCGGCAAAGTCTACACAATAGACATTTTAGTCAATTTTATTCCTAGAATAAGACAAAAGAGTCGGTCACATTTTATTTATTTATTTATTTAGTTACAGATTCAACAGCGCATAAAATTAAACCTAGTCTACAAAATTCTTAACTAAAGCCAATTAATGAATCAATGATAATAATAATAATATATAGTGAGCGATACAAAAAATAATAATAAAAAAAAAAAAGTGAAACAAAAAAAAAATGTACTAAGCTTGAGCCACCCCAATATGAAATATGAAATGAAGAGAGGACAAATTTCTAAGCATTCCATGGATTTACCATGCGGGTGCTGGGTCCATTGTGTGTGTGTAAGAGATGAAAAGAATCGTTTCTCGGGCTTGCGACCGACAATAGACTGGTTTAAGAAAAGGAGGCCTCCCTTTTTTATTTTATTGCGCGATAATAAGCTCACCATCCACCATTCTACTTCTCTCCCTACCCAACCAAATACTATATGATTCCGTTAATGCCGTCTTGGAAGCTCGTTTCTAAATGTATTGACGGCAGACCTGCTTAGGCCCAATTCTTTCAGTAAGTGGTGCAAAAATTTTGCTGGAATTCCTCTCGCACCAACATCCACTGCGTAACGAGTCATGAATCCATTCCTGATCAATTCTTCTGTAGGATCGTGATATTTATTCGCTTGATGTTTCTTTATTGATATTAGTCGACGAAAAACGTAAAAGAAACATTAAAAGCGTTTTATATGAACACACTTCACCGCTTCGATTCGCTTGAATATTTTATTTTTAAAAATAAGCCCATTATTCCAAAAAAGGATGTTTCGAATCACGGCATGTACTAATAAGAAATACACGTTTCTTACGCACATTTGTCAAAAAATTACAACATTGTTCCCATGCCATGGAAAGCAAGTTAAGTTAGGATTCGTGTGCGGTCAGAGCACCTCAAAATATTCCTGAAGAAGTAATTCTGGCCGCTCGGTGTTGAGTACCGCAAATACATTCGTGGATTTGCTTCACGCAGAACCAACGATGTTCCTGGGCCCCGCGCAGCACCTACTCCCTCTGCACCACCCCCAGCAGGGACGCCGGCACTCCACGTACTCCTCGGAAGGTGGTCACAGTACCTCAGGTACTTCTATGACCACAAGAAGATGAAGATACGGAAGTTATAGATTAATTAATATTATTATTCTCAAGTTAATGTTATTTTTATATGTATTTTAGTTGTAAGGTACTTATCTAAGAGCCATCTGTTGCCTGATAATAAACAATTTATTATTATTATTCGCGTAGGCGTCGGTGGTTCCATTAATACCAACTTGTTAAATCATTAATAAATTGTCATAAATTTACATTAAATCCTCACCAACCCGTCTGATCAGCATGGCGAGTGTAGGCCAAATTCTCCAGAATTCAGTGGACTGTGATGATAATTGCGTGAAAGGTCTGTAACAACTTTCAGCTCTATCCGAAGTATTATAAACCTACGACAATTTTTTCGTCTATTTTGACTGGACTACAAGATTATTGAAATTTATACTACGATTTACGCAACCGTAGCATTAAATCGAAGTAAGAGAAAACTATTCAAGCTGGCCAATCCCTTGGCACTTGAAGTAACACCGACTTTACCCAAAACTTTGGCCTCCAGGGCACATCCGTTCATCTTCAATTAACTTACTTTTAGCTTTACCAGTAGATATACCTATCCAACTTTCTATTTGTGTATGTATGTATGTTTGTCTCGTCTTTACGTCTCAAAATCAAAATCAAAATAATTTATTTCCATTGATTCTCTCAAAACAACTTGGATACAGTCAGAACTAATTAAATCAATACAATTGTATTGTATTGTATACATGTGTAGGCAATACAATGATTTATGTTTACAGGGAGACGCTCCTGATTTATTTCAATTCGCCAATATTTATAAAATTAACTTGTGCAAGATATTAGGAATAAAAAATAAAAAAAAAAAAAAAAAATGAATTATTCTAACTAGGTGTTCGCTTTCTACAGTGGATTATTTCTGGCCTTTGGGAAGGAGTAATTTGCTGTGGACGGCGAGCAGACTGTAACTAAATTAATACTTATGAACTATACTCACTGCGGGTATTGTATTGTTATTTTAATTTTTAAATATATGTAAATGTTTCATAATTGCATGCTGTGTGCACATGCTTTTGGAGATGGTACTGGAACTGTATTGTAAAGATTTGAAATTTAAAAAATGTTTTGTATCCATTTCTGTTGTGTGTACCTAATAAATAAATAAATAAATTTCCAAAACATATGTACTAATCAAAGTGGTAATAATGGTTGGACCGTAAACAGGCAATAATCCATATTTATGTATGTTAGGCACAACATTATTGCTATAAGCAAGTAAAACTAACTAACTTAGTAACTACTTAAATAAGATCGTGGCTGTAAAGAGGCCGTGTCAGTTAACATTCTAAATACTTAATAATTATGATGTATAGAAATTATATACATACGAGTATGTCTGTTGGGTATGGCCTTCAATAAAACTCAGGTTTGTGGACTGTATTATTTATTTGTATGGGTCGCGGTTCCGATTATAAGCAGCGTTGCTCCACCGTGCCGTCGTGAAATGGAGTGGCGACCGCGGTCCGAGTTCGCGCCCCCGCCGCGCTGCCCCGCGACGTATACGCATGTTGGCCACAACAATGTCAGATAATTTATAAATGTATAAAACAAAAAAATAATAATAATAAAAAAAGACGTCATCTTATAATCTAAATACATAAATTCATAGCTGTAAATGGGCCGTGTCATCTTATATTCTAATAGAATTAATGTTAATTAATATTCGTGGCTGTAAAATGGCCGTGTCACCTTACAATCTAAATAAAACATTCTATGTCAAGTAAATAAACTTAAATTTAAATTTAAATTCGTGGCTGTAACACGGCCGTGTCAAGTAAGAATAAATATAAAATTAAATAATTTAAATTTAAATATTAAGAATTATTATTCATTTATAATTAATTTATAAAATTTGGCCGAGTACTTCTATGCAATGGTATCTTTCATTGCATCTTGTAGCTCATAATAACTTTTGTTTATGAGAATATTTTTAGTGATGTTCTACATTGGTGAAGTGTTTTAATGATACTTGACAGAATTATTCCATTAAACCTTGAGATGTATATAGACAACGTCATTTTTTATACTAGCACGACATAGGACCTTGCGCCCACCTGATGATACATCAGCAATCAGATACTCATGACATCAGTCTCTAACACTATGCCAGCTTGACTGAGCATGACGGCAATTCGAGCCTGATCTCAAAACGTGTGGATATTACTGGTTTTATGGGAACGAACGGTGGATAATTCCCCGCCCCAGCAAACTGGGCAAATTACCACGATCGGTCCGCCTATACCATGTTGCTCTCGTTGAAATTTTTACTTTCAAGGAGAACTAATATTGTAAAAATAACTTTAATTTAGCTTTATTAAAGGCCAATCAAGACAGTGGCAGGCTCGTCGATGTCTCCAGCATACCAAAATCGGGAAATATCACAAATAAATAAAATATGATTGAATCGAACCCGGTACCTCCAGGTCTAAATCCACAAACCTAACCGCTAGACCACGGAAGCAGTTACTTCTACTAGAGCGATTTTAATAAAATTTCGTAGAGATCTTCCTAGGTAGACGTGGGGTAGATGATATTATTATCTGAGCACGACACGCGACCCTAAGGTCCGTATTAATAGTCGATGCTCCGCCAGTTCTTAGCACGAGTCATTGCTCAGGACTCTCAGGTCAGGACTAATAGTCGTTGCTCCCCCAGTACTTAGCACGAGCCATTGCTAAGAACTATCAAATATTATTATTATTATTGGTTAATAGGCGAGCAGCGCATTGCTGATATGCCTATATCAAGCACTGGTGTGAAGTTTATAAAATAGTCAGTTATCATCATAGTCTATGTCTATTGTCACTAGCTACTTGTCCAGTCTGGTATTTTGTTCCACATATTTACAACTCTGTTATTCATAAAGTAATATTTCACATTTGTATTTCCTCATCAATTTCATTCCGTGATCACGACGGGGAAATATCATTGTGTTAAGCTTGAACGTTTTGGCTAGGTGAGGGCAGTTATACCTTCCTGTTAGAATTTTAAATGTCTTAATTATATCACCTCATTTTGCGATCTCTGAGACTTGTCAGCTTTAGATATATAAGTCTCTGGTCATAAGACTTCTTCCTCAAGCAGTTAAAAAAACTGTCACTTTGAGAGTCCTGAGGAATGGCTCGTGCTAAGAAGTTCCGGAGCAACGACTATTAATCCGGACCTAAGTCTATTTGTCTGTTATTTTATTTTTCTTACCTTCAAGCCTATTCACCTAAAGCGATAAATTTAAAAAAAATCCTTATTTTTGAATCCAGGGATAGACGTGGGGTATGCCATGGATATATGCCATTACCATATACGCACCATGTGACTTCATGGCCAACTGAAAGTTTTTTTGTTGTACACTTTTATTTTAGGCCGGCATAGTGGTAGAGACTGATGTCGGTCGTAGTGACCGGCGTCAGTTGCTCCCATTCTTGGACCTCGCGTACTGCTTACCATCAGGTGGGCGCGATGTCACATGTCGTGTCCAGTATAAAAAAAAAAAAAAAAAAAATAACAAATTGGGGTCAAACAGTATTGTAAAATCCTAAAGCACACTGTGCAAAATACAAAGGTATATAAATATACAGTTATAATCTATTAATAACTTGTGAAAGTATACATTTGAATTCAAAGCTAAATGCATGCAAATGAACAGAGTGAACAAATACCTCTTTCTGTAGGTAAAGTTTGTTTTTGCTCACCATAGATATAACTATACGGACTAATGACTTATTTATTTATTTATTCGAAGAGAAAGGACAAAAGGCAACATAAGAATATAGAAGATAGCAACAGAGTAGAAGGAATTAAAATTATACCCGCCACCAGAATATTTCTCACTGTGAACAATAATGCACTCTTTGTGCGATACAAATTTCGTAAAATATCACCCCGGCCAGTTATAAAACAAAACTGCATTGTTTGAATGCATTAAAAATGAACTTTATCTCATTCGCAATCGAAACGATAGGTCCGTGGTCCGAGGAGGCTCTAGCGTTCTCAATTCAATAAAAAATCATTTATTGCACTAAAAAAATCTTCATAGGCGGGCATAATGACTAAGCATTTTCTAACACCGCCTCCGTGGTCTAGTGGTAACAAACGTTGCCATGAACTCGGGAGGTCGTGGGTTCGATTTCCACCAGGGGCAAGTTGTACATTGTATAATTTGTCTCGGTCTGGGTGTTTATATGTATAATATGTATATATTTACAAAAAAAAAGTATAATATGTAGTTTATCAACCATCTAGTTTCCGTAACACAAGCCTCTGGAAATATTTATTTATTTATAACAACCAACCTTTAGGAGGGTGGAGAGGTAACAATGAAGGGTGCAATTTATTATTATAGACTTACATACTAATATTATATATACTGATTAAATATAAATACCTACATACCTATAAAATATATATATATATGTATTTTCCCTCGTGAGCTTGGGTTTCCTTGGCGAAGGAATAGAGAATATTTTGTTCAAAGGCTCAGCCTCGCCGTTCAACGGAGGAACGCAGCGAGTGTCCTCGGCACCCAGCGGACGGTTATAATTTTAGATTTATTTGTAGTGTAGTTTATTTAATTTATAATTTAGTGTTTAATTTTATATTTAGTAAATACCTTTTTTTTATAAAAAAAAATCAAAATCAAAATAATTTATTTCCGTATGGTTAGCACGTAACACTTCAATACATACAAGCCAATAAATAAAAATAAGTAAAAACAAATAAAAAATATTACCATTGACCATGGCTGGACCGAACCTAACATCAATACAATAATTATAACTAAAACATTGTTGCCATAAACGAGGAATTTGTTTTTACTTACAGCTAGATACTAAATATTAAATTCGTGGCTATAAAAAGGCCATGTCAGCTTACAATCTAATAATAATTATGTCCATAAATATAAATATAAATTCGTGGCTTTAAAAAGGCCGTGTCAGCTTACAACTACACAAGTATAATATTAATGTCAAATAAATTGATAAATTACATGTCCGCTTACAATCTAAAAAATAATTGCTATGTCCAAAATAAACATATTATATAAAGGGCCGTGTCAGCTTATAATCTAAAACATTAATTATTATTTTTAACTACTTAATGTTAATTCGTGGCTGTAAAAAGGCCGTGTCCAACTTAAGATATAAATATTATTATTATTAATATGTGAAACAGTAATCTATGCAATGACACATATAAAAATATTTGTTCTTAAATAAACTGAATTTATTAATGAACAAATATTTTTATATTATAATCTAGAATAAAAATAAAGAACTACGTATTATTTCTTTTAATTATTCAGTAATAAAATCTTAAGTTACGGTGCAGAGAAGTTATCCTAAATATATCGCCACTCATACTGAGCGTAATCAGAGGTCGACGATCGCGCGAACGTTGACTTATGTAATTCTTTCTCTCTTTATTTCATCTCACGGCTGTGTGCGAGATCAATTAATAATACCACTATCAGCCTTAATTATCAGCTTTATTACAATGTATTTCGGCTTTTGTCACCATGCAGTAGTATTTAAACATGCTTTTAGGATAATGATTTTTATCTTTAAACAAAAGTGACATATTTTTTTTTTCAAATAGAGGTTTTACTAATGACACTTGAAGCCTAAAAAAATATTTGCTATTTTGACAATTATTTATTTATTTATTTAAACTTAATTGCACAAAGTACAAAGTGCCGCTAGACATTCTATGACGGCCGAACCTTTGGGACAACGAGAGCAGTAAGTAGGTACATACCTTAGGTGCAATACTAAATAAACTTGAAGAGTTTTAATGCAGATAACATATAAATACTAATACATACATATAACCTACATAAATGAAATATTAACAATACAATATAATATATAAACAATACTATACCTACTAATGTTAAATCACAGTCTGATTACTATTATTAATTTTTATTTTTTTATTTTTCATTTTGGAAAACCAACAGTTGACTATTGTAAATAGATATTTAACAGTAAATTCCCTAAGAACTATTAACGGTTTTAACATATAAACATAAAATTAAATTAATTAAATTAACAAGCAAAGGAAGAAAACATCGCTACAGAAGAATATAGGTGAAACACAAGTTACTTAAACTAATAAACATTATACCAGCATTTAATTATAATTGATGCCTGCTATTGACCGATTTAACATACCGAAGCGTTAACTGCCGTCTAATGTCTGCAGCCTTGGAGTTAAATAAATCATGTCCAGCTCTTCTGCAAGGTCATTGAAATCATTCTTCTTCTTCTTACGGTGCCATCTCCTATCGGAGGTCGGCTATCATTAAGGCGATTTTGATTTTGTTGGCCGCTGTCCGGAACAAGGATCTGGTGCTCATCCCGAACCACTCCCTGAGGTTCTTGAGCCAGGAAGTGCGTCTTCTCCCTGGTTTTCTGGAGCCTTGTATCTTGCCTTGCATGACGAGCTGCAGCAAGCTATACTATTTATTGCGCATGATGTGTCCCAAATACTCTAACTTCCTTCGCTTTACCATTTTCAATAGTTCAACGCCTTTGTTCATTCTCTGCAAGACAGTTTCGTTTCTTACTCTGTCCTTCCATGATATCTTCAACATTCTCCTGTATATCAACATTTCAAAAGCTTCTAACTTCTTCGACATTGTGTTTGTCAGGGTCCATGATTCGACACCATACAGGAGAATGGAAAATATGTAGCATCGGACGAGTCGGCATCTTGTAGGAAGTTTAAGATTGCGATTGCAGAGAAGGTGGCTCATTTTAACAAAGGCGTTTCTAGCTTTGAAATCATTAAAAACTCTCAATAAATAACTGTTCTGCCTATACCTAGTACCAGCGTATGGCACGAGCAAGAGGGAAGAACGTCGGAGATTTGGTCTTGGGACTCGCAGTCCTATACCAGCCAGCAACTCAGAACTATCGACTGTGCCGTTGGCTATGTCAATTAAATATGCGACTATAAGACTAAGCTAAAGCAAAATTACACGCGGTATGAATGATACATTTCTATGTATGTTAACATGTTATCATTTAAAAAAAATATATATTGTTAGGTCGGTCTGTCTAAGCTACATCTATGGCTAACTGTAACACCGTCTTAAGGGGGCGGCCTCTCTGTGTAAACAATTAAAAGTTCTCGATAGTTCTAGCAAAACTTCCTGCTGGAACTAACAAGATCACACGGCTACTTATAAACTGTACTAGAATCAACCTATTTTTTACCATGTTTTTATTAACTGTCCATTTTATTTATTTATTTTTAGAAAAATCAATCTCTGCGACAGACGTGTTCAGCCAATTGCCATTTCATCGTTTTATATTAGTGGGTATATATTTATTTTTACGTTCTACGACGGATTTCATCGTTTCGGACTTTATTTTATTACATACAAATATATATTTTCAGTGTTAGAGCATGAGTCTTGACCAAGGCCGAGACCAGCTGTTCTGGTGCAAGACCAAGACCAAAACTTGGCCAGTCTTGGACAACACTAACGCCCATCGATGCCAAGAGGAAGTATAATTCATACACGAGCAGCGGAGACTGTGCAAGAATCTGAATATCTTCTGGAAGTGAGAGGAAGTATCTTAAGCTGATTGTTTATAGCAGAGCAAAGATGGAGATTGGATGAATAAGGAACATCAATTTACTCAAAAACCAGAGTTTAAAAATGTGCAGGTACATTTTTCAATGAGTTGTGTGACTGGGGCGGGATGTCAAAGGGCGGGTCAAGTATGTGGCTTATTATTTCGCTACCTGCTCCCGGCTGCCATGTTGAATACTCTTACACTTGCCAGCAAAGTACACGGGTCAATTTTTTTTTTTTTGACTATAACATTTTTTTTTCTCTGTAATTGCGTAAGTCTATAGTTTCCACGCCCCAATGGTCATGCCGTCGGGTCTTTTGCCATCGCTCCGCGCAATCCCAGAGGGTTCTAGGATCGCGGGTACTCCAGCAGTGACAAAAGCCCTTCGAATGATGTCGTTCAAAGTTCAAAATTTATATTTAAATTAGGTTTGTAAGTAGGTTTTTTTTTTATTATTTATTTATTTTATTTAGGTATTTATAATTTTGTGTTTAAATTTAAAATATGTAATTTATTTTTTGAATAAACGTTTTGTGTGAAATATCTAGTATTGATCATTATCTGATCTTCCTGTACGTGGTCTCCACTCCAAAACCCGTCTACTCCATCGTTCATCGGTTCTGTGACAGACGTGTCCAGTCCATTGCCACATTTCCACATTTCGGACTTTATCCATCAGAGAAATACCGAGCATAGCCCGCTGATGAAATTTGTGGCCCAGAGCCACACTGTCAGTGTCTGATCAGTACGACAGAACTGGAAGAAAACTTTCGTCTTCAAACACTGGGATAAGGAGATGTGTCGCAGCTACCCGAAAGCTTCTTTAATTTTTATATAAACAAATAAAAGCTAGACTAATAAACACATTATTACGCAAACCTACGTTGTTGCCTCTCGTAGTTTTAATTTCAGGCCTGGTTGGCCATAATTTTGGAGATTACAAAGTTACGATATACTATTAAAAATAAGGTTGGGGGAGGGTTTTATGAGCAGCCTAATTTTGCCGGGGTTTTAATAATAATTTTAAAAAAGCGTGTCTATTTTGGGAATTCGACGCGACCGTAATTCTAATACCTTCACTACACTACTCGCGAAGTTACTACGGCGAAGTATTGTCGAAGTCCGAAGTGCGCAAGGAGCTTCGTCTTTGAACACTTCAAGTCTTTTGTCTCTGGCTGAAAAACCAACATCGATCGGAATTTAGTCTAGTCAAGCCGGCATAGTGTTAGGGACCGATGTCGGACATAAGTGTCTGATTCCAGTTGCTAACATGGACCATGCACGCCACTTACCATCAGCTGAGCGCAAGGTCACATGTCGTGCTAGAATAATAAAAATAAAAAAATACATGTGGCACTCGGGGACTGCCGCGGTAAAGCTATTGCATAGCATTTTTTATCAACTTATGCAATTATAATTATTTATTTATTTTATTTATGCAGCATTTTTTTTTCTTTGATATTAATTCAAGTTTTTACATGCCGTTAATGTTCAACAGTCGCGGGCTCGAACTCACTCGTGGACGCGGCCAAAAATCACGCTGTCTCACCTAGCATTGTGTCTAAAAGAGATAGAATCAGTTATGAGCAGTCAGCAGCTACTCTACACGCATACGTCTAGTCGCACGCACACAAACACCGTGCCGAAGTCTGCCGAACTGAAACGATTAGACGATGCACGGCTTTCAACGCCGCACCGCTGTGCCGGTCGGAGTGGGGGGTGTTAGGTTTATTTTCGTTACGGAATTTCTTGATTCGGTTGCCGCGCTCAAAGCCCGCGATAAAAGCTATGCAATAGCTTAAAAAAAAACGAGGTGAATTGAATGAATCGAAAACTTCAATCGAATTCGTAATTAGTGTAGTGGAGGTTTTAAATTAGGTAACGTACTCCTATTTTTTTTATGATCATAGAGGTTACCCTCTTTAAAATTCAGTTGCAAGATGTGACCTGAACAAGTATACAAACATAAAGTCGAATAGAAGCTTGTACCTAGGGATTGCAATAATTAAGTCTTGTTTCAAGCGGGGATATTTTTATAGAAATATCACCATGGCAAGCTTACAATATTAGTTCTTCTTGAAAGTAAAATTGGCATTTGACATCGGTCAGAGCCTGTTTTACCCACAACTGATTATATATCTGGATCGTCAGTCTCTCTTTATTCTTCCTTTCAACATGGCAACATCGGAACATGTCTTTTCTTATTTTTGTCCCTATGCTTTCTTTCTAGTCGCGATCACAGCGACATTATTACCGCTCAGCCAATACAACCGTTGGGTCTTTTTGGTCAGCGCTCCGAGCGGCGCCCACGAGATTGGAATAATCCGGCACCGGGCAGACACATGATATTTTTCTCACATATTTTCATAGTTAATTTACTCAAGTAATTAATTGTAAATTCGACTTCTACAATAAACCTATACAGTCCACTACAATGGAGCCATCGAAGACTCGCAGCAGTAACCCTACGTGTTTAGCAGCACAGAATAGGGACTGATGACTTTACACTTTCTAACCTACCCTTTTGCGTATTTCGGCATTAGGTGTGGAACATGTGGTAGGATCACACAAGAATATATATATAAGATTACTATTGGATTAGCGTTACAATTAATTAAATCTCTAATTACCGTCGCCGAGCAGTGTCCCAGCCCGCTCTTACCACAGACTAGCCGGTGCATCGTACGTAAGCAACCACAGATTACTAATATAATCATATCGAGACGTTAGGACAATCAAATACAGGAACACCACAGAAGAGTTCTTCGCGCCATTTTGCGTGGACATGTCAAGTCCATGTTTTTTGTTTTGTAAATTAGTTTACCGTGGATATTGTTAGTCAAAAGTGGTGTTATTTTGTTTAATAATGTGCGACGTTGTAAATAATTATGGAAAATGATAAATTTGAGTCTACACGAGTATATGGGGCAGAAGTTACACTTTATTTTTCCCGCGCTGTGAACTCCCGTATACCCTTCGTGTTTGGGCGATATTGACGTGAATATCGCCAAGCCGTCTGGCCAGCGTGTCGAGTGTAGGCCACATTCTCCAGATATATGTTCTGGAAGGCCCATCTCCAGCAGTGGAGGTCTAGGACGCTGTGTTCTAGGGGCTGTAATGATGATGACTTCTTGAAAAGCATCAAATTCTGCAACACTTGGAATTTGCTGATCCCCAACTCGGTTATGAACTCTGTTATGAACATATATTATGTAAATAACTTACGTGTTTAGGGCTGATGTATTCTGTACAATGTCCTTTAAATACAATTTTAAAAAAATATTAACACCACATAACACATTTTTCTTTATTTTAATAAATAATTGTAAATTAAACTTGCTTGATTAATATTGGTAATTTACACATCATGTAACGCTTAGCTCTCGCAAATGATTTATTATCGTAGTTTGCCGTCCGTTTGAAATGAGATGATTTAATCCTAGGCCAGCCATACACGAAGTATTTTAAACACTATGAGAAGGACCTCTTTTTATGGCATTCCCCACAACGCCGGTGCGCCTCTTTTCTCTCTACGACGAACCAGGGCGTCGTTGCGAAGCACACTCTGGGAACCCCGGCTTTATATTTTATAAAATTTCCGACGAAAAACCAAAATTGCTCCCTGGTAGAAATTGAGCTAATGACCAGGTGGCAAATTAATTTATACTCGTAACGTAACATGAAAATTTTCAGAAGTTTTATTATTAAGGTATTATTTTGAAAATTTATTGACATTTGACTTGACACGATTACATCTGTGGCTGGCGGTTAAGATCTTAAATTTAGACGCGAAGCTACCGGCTTCGATTTCTGGTCAATACACAATAATTTATTTAATTTATTTGTGATATTTCTTAAGTGCTAGACATCGACGAGCTTGCTCCTTGTCATGATGGGCCCATATTCAAGTTGGCTAAATGTTAATCCGCTTCCTTGATTCACTTGATTTCTGACCATCTTGTAACGGAGGAATACTTTCCTTGTTTTTTTATTGACACTTAAATAATTAAACAATAGCCGTGTATGAGCAGCCTTAGCTCAATGCAAGCGGCTGGTTAAAGCCTTATTGATAGATAGCGAGCTCAAACAAATAGCTGGCTCTACACCAATACAATGCGTTCCGAGCGCCTCGTACCTCAACCTGGGTCTAGCCACACTGGAGCACATTCACGGCCGTCTACTCCTCTGCCATGCATTCTCTGCACAGTGGGCTTGTAGTGGACGTATGATTGCAATAGAATAATATTAAATTACAATAAGACTTTTGACATGTGATGACAAATACATCTTTTTTCTTGCGACTTGCAAAAAATAAAATCTCTATTATGACACACCAACAGCTACTGTAGTAGTTATAGATTTTATTAATCTATTTGGTAACCATGAAAGGTTACACTATGCACTACATTGTATATATATAGGTATATCAACACCCTGGCACACTCCTAGCAAGGGATTAGCTGAAAATCAGGGCTGTGGCCCAGAGTCGCAGTTCTATGCTGAGCTGATTATCATTTGTCAGCACACATCTTGTGTACCCTACCAGGATTTTTCGTTTAAAATGGGTTTAATATGTGGCAATTTTTTTTTCTTTCTTTCAAATAATAAACCAGTAATTTAGTTATATCCAAGGATTAAGCCCTCATATTATTATTATTAAATACTTTATTGGATTTTACTTAAAAGTATGTACAAAGGCGAACTTAAAGCCATTTCGGCTTTTTCTACCAGCTAACCTTTGGGAGAGTGAGACAGTATACATATGTGGGGTGCAATTCTAACCAATAAACAATACTATAGGCTATCAATAATATTTAAATTGTTTGTTATAGCACAGTATCTTTAATCACTCCACCATTGTGTGGAGTGACAAAGACACGGTGTAAGGTACCTGTCAAAAGGGCATGTATGAAAAAGTCGATGAATGTCGACGAAGCGAAAGAGGTATGACGTGATTGTGACAAATGGCGCTCAATTGTCTCTGCCCATCCTGTAATGAACTTTCCTATAGACGTTTATGTATGTGTTATAGCCGGTAGCTATATCCCTGCAACGCGGGATTGTATTTGTGCAATGAAGTGTCAAATAAATAAGTAGAGTTGATTAAGAACGCGGTCCGGTGTGGACCTAGCTAATGACAGCTCAGAAGCTACACTGGGCAATAATTTAAGCCACGTTATAACCACCGTAGCAGTTGAAATCCAATTTCATTCAAAAATTAATTTCTTCTTCTTTTTTTTTTTTTTTTACTCTGAAATTGCGTTATATTACATTAATTTTAATAAAACCTTAAATTAAATAAACTAAAAGATAAACCTAATTAATATAAAAACTAAATACTTACAAATATCTTGATTATAATCTACATGTCATCGAATCCAGGAGAAGATGAACCCAATGTTCCGAGGACTCCGGCGACGTTGCCTCGTTGGATGGCAACACTGATCCTTTGAATAAGATATTCCCTACTCAAAGGATCACCTGTTGACGCTCGGATGGCAACGCTTATGTCGCGTATTAACGATTTAGCGTCCTCAGACCAAGGGCCCATCGTCTCTACGGCAAACGGCACAAAATAGTAACGATTTGCCAACTCTATGTACTTATTACGTTTGCCGTTTGCAGCAATTCAGCCGCTGCACCTGCTCGTTTTCGTGTCGCGCCAACACGACTAGCACAAAGGGTGTCAGTACACGTCGCATCCCAAACCAAAGACTTACCTTGTTTATAAGGCACGAGGGTTAGCCCATCTGGTCTTTTCCCATCGCTGCGAAATATACCAGTTGGCTCTAATGTTGATGGGTAATTTGCAGAAGATAGTGCCTTTTGAATGATTAAATTTAGGGATCTATGGCGGGTGAAACGGCCTGCACTTGGTTTTTTTTTTCTTCTTCTTTTATTTTTTATTTATTTTTAAGCCATGTTTTCACTAGGCAACAATTGAAACGCAACACATAGCACGTTAATAAAAAAAAATATTAAAAAAAATTCAAAGTTAAAATATTTTTATTCACGTAAACCTATTACAGGCATTTATGAAACGTCAATAATTAAATTATTTTGAATAATTCTAATACTGCTAGTGAAAGACTAAGCAGAAACGCGGTCCAATAAGTAAGCTGTAAGCAGAAGACCAGCAGTTTACATTAAAACAAAAAAAAAAAAGGAAAGAACTGTACCTTTGGGATGGTTTCGCCAAGTACCTCACAAATGCTCTCAATGTCCTGCAGAGGCGAGTGTTCGAATTGTGGACGATGCCACTATATCTGGAACTCTCGAATCCCTGCAGCTTCGCTGAGATGTGGCTTCTCTGAGCGTGTTCTACCGGCTATACTATGATGAGTGCTCCGAAGAACTCTATAACCTAATCCCTCCCTCTCTATTCCGCAACAGAACCACACGCACAGGTCAGAATATGCACCCACATACCGTAGTCATCATCCCTTCGCGTACGTATAAATTTGGGGACTCATACATCTGTCGCACGATAAAGATTTGGGATGCTCTTCCAGCCTCTGTGTTTCCACTTTTCTATAACTTGGAGTCCTTCAAACGAAGTGTGAAAAAACATCTAGTCAAGCCGGCATAGTGTTAGGGACTGATGTCAGTCATAAGTGTCTGACTTCAGTTGCTAACATTCATGGACCTTGCGCGCCACTTACCATCAGACATTTGGTCAGGACACAATAATTAATTTAATTTATTTGTGTTATTTCTCGTGTTTGGTACGCTAGAGACATTGACAAGCTCACCACTTGTCATGATGGGCCTATAGTAAAGTTGGTTTAATGTGAATCATTTATAACACTTTACTTAAAATAGCTTCATTGCGATTGGTGGTGTAAACGGACTGCGTAGCGAAATGAATAGTTAAATTTACACGGAAGTGACATCAATGATTACTTAGTTTAAAATAATAATTACATAACGTGTACTCGTGGTTTTGTAAGAAACGAAGTAGATAGTTATTAAAAGTAGATAGTTTTCACAACGTTGAAACGGTGTTTGTGTTACATATGATTTGTATTAGAATACTACTGTCATCTTTGATAGACGTCAGTTAATAAAATAGACTCATTATAAAATAAAACAAAAAGTTCTTCGCGCCATTTTGCGTGGACATGTCAAGTGCAAGTTTTTGTTTTGTAAATGAATTTACTGTGGATATTATTGGTCAAAAGTGGTGTTGTTTTGTTTCATAATGTGCTACAATGTGAATAATTATGGAATACGATAAATTGCACTTTAAATATGGAGCACAAGTTGCAGTTTATTTTTTGCGGTTTTCCCGCGCAGTCAACACCCATATTTTACCCGACGTGTTTGAGCTATGGTACCGCGTGTGACTCCAAGAAAAGCAATTCTGCAGCATCTGGAATTTAATGATGACCTCATTAACTCATGAAAAAGAAAGATATATTACATCAGACTTGGCTGTATGGGCTAGACCCTTTGCCTTCCCTATCATGTCATTCATCATTCATCGGGAGAAGAGAACAAAAAAAAAAAAAAACAATGTTCAGCAATTTCTGTGTACTTCTGCAAACACTTCCCAATACGGTAGACCTTATCGGAAACCAAATAGATTAGGGTATTCATAATTGATGTACATACTATATAGAATGTTATTTTTAGTTTATTATTACTTTATATTTAGGATTAGAGATTTCAAAATGACATGTGACAGTTAGTTTTTTTATTATATATTTTTTGTGGGAAGGCAAAGATGATGTTTGTTTTTATTTTAATTAATGAATATTTTAAGTTTATATTATTTTATACCATTGATTAAAGGGAGATGTTACATTTGATTTGTATTAGAATACTACTGTCATATTTGATAGACGTCAGTTAATAAAATGGACTTATTATAAAATAATTAATGTTTTATTTATTATCATAAATAACAGTTGGAAAGAAAACTATTTCAAAAACTCATAATGACACTTTAAAATACATTTTAGCATTGAAAGGTATCGGCGCAACAATTCATGTATAAATAATAACTGTGTGTACTTGTATTAAAAAGCTCGCGTCGGTTTACACCATAGAGCTAAGAGATACTAGAAATGGCCTAATAAAATCACAAATGATTCAACTAACAATTTTATTAAAACCAAGTTATGTCATATTGGCTTCCTTGTTAACCAAATTAGCTTGTTTAGAAATAATTCAAGTAGTATTCAATTAAATATTGTTAAAACGGCTGACGGAAACGTCTGGAGACAGGAACGCACAATCGGTTCCTTTCCGGGGTGGTCAAAAACCACGCTTATAAAGAAGATTCACATTTAGCCAACTTTACTATAGGCCAATAATAGCAAGTCGCAAGCTCGTCGATGTCTCTAGCGTATCAAACTCGAGATTTTTTTATTTATTTATTTTATTTTATTTTTATATTTCCAGACACAGCGCCATCTAATTTCCGTGGTAAGCTACGAGGCTTGTGTTACGGAAACTAGATGGTTGATAAACTACATATTATACTTTTTTTTTGTAAATATATACATATTATACATATAAACACCCAAACCGAAATATTACAATTAAATTAAATTAAAATTTTATTTATTTATGTAAATTAATAAATGTTATTGTGTCGCAACTAGGAATCGAACCCGGACTTAACCGATAGACCACGAAGGCAGAAAAGAAAAACCATACAAAATTTGAAAAAAAATAATATTTCTAGTTGAATATTATATCTTATAAAAGCTATTATAACTAGCACTATCTCCTATCTCAACTTTAGGAAAGTGTATTTGCTCTTTGTCACGCAATAAAAATGGTACACTTAAAAATATTTATATATTAATAAAAAATAATCCCTATTTATCGATACACCTGGATGTAGGTTTCGCTATATAGAATTTAAAACATTTAGTTTTATTTCTCATATGTTTTTGTAACCTTTTTAATTATTGAGTATAAATAAAAATAAAAAAGTTTAATAAAAATGACAATAAACGGAATTTAAAAAGAAATATCATAAATAAATGATTTAGACCAGATCGAACCCGGTCTAAATCTGCGGTCTAAACCGCTAGACCACGGAGGCAGTCAATGATTTCTTACTTTATAGATATAGTTGTTATGCCGTTAAATGTAACTTCTAGTATATTTTAAGTTCTATGGCCCACACTATACAAGTATTCTGTAGATGACACCGCACTGCGACAGGGCTGAATAAAAAAATAGTAGGCAGTGTATGTTGACCTACAAAAAAGCACTGGGCATTCTATACAAAATTATATATATCGATATATACGAATATCATCATTACAGCCCCTAGAACACAGCGTCCTAGACCTCCACTGCTGGAAATGGGCCTTCCAGAACATATTTCTGGAAAATTAGACCTACACTCGCCACGCTAAAATGAAACTAACTTCTGAACGCACGCATAAATATTTGACAACCAACAATGTTTAACAGGTACAAAACCCACGAACATTTTGTATGGTAAAATAATTTTTCTTTTAATTTATTTTTTTCCAATATTATTATTAGTTATTCTGTTATTCGGGATGGAGACAAACAAATCAAAAACCATGGAAATCGGTCCAGCCGTTCTCGAGTTATAAGTCTTCTAACAGACCCGACTTTGTTTTATAAATTACGATTAATATAAATTTACATATATTGTTCCAAATATATGGTAATATGATAATAATAATTAACTTTCCAGCGCGATGGTGACTCGGTTGTAAGAACGCGTACCTTAAATCCTACAAAGGTCGGTTCAAACCCACCCAGCATGTACTAATGAGAAATACACTTTTCTTACGTACTGCAGACATAGATTTACAACGCCACCGTTCCTGTTCCTCGAAGAGCACGTTAAGCCGTCGGTCCCGGTTTCACTAATGCCAACTTGTGGAATCGTTAATAAATTGTCATAAACATTGACATCATATCCTCGCCAAGCCGTCTGGCCAGCGTGGCGAGTGTAGGTCAAATTCTCCAGTTGTGGACGTAAAAATCTCCAGCAGTGTTGTGGACGCTATGTTCTAGGGGCTGTAATGAATGAAAAAAGAAAAAAAATATTTTCATGAATATTATGATACTTGTAAGATTGGAAACAAAAACCATGGAAAGCATGCAGCAGATAATTGATGCATGAATTGCTCGACTAACAATTTTAAATGCAAATAATGTGAACCGATAAAATTAAGTTATTTTATTGATAGATATTATTTATTTTAAAACTTTTTGCACTATGTACAAAAACAGACCTAATGCCGCTAGACATTCTTACTCGGTCAACCTTGAGGACATTACGAACATGTGGTATGTGGGAGGTGTTATTTTTGATGATAAATAAAACATTAATTATTTTATAATGAGTCCATTTTATTAACTTACGTCTATCAAAGATAACAGTAGTATTCTCATACAAATCATATTATGTAACAGGAGGTAGGTGCAAATATTTGAACAGGAAAAAAAAACTACTAAATCTAATATTATTATAAAACATAAATATATAGTATACTAAATACAATAAATAATAATACATACATACATAAATATATACAATATTACTTACAGGGTACACTGTCTACACTCTTTATTCTATTTATGTATTGCATGCGAACCATGTTTTACATCTACAATCTCATCTTATTTGTATAGCTATTAAAAGTTACCATCTATGAATTTTCAGGATAAACTATAAAAAGTTTGAAATCTGTATGTGGTTTTATCCTTTACACGGATTAGAGAAATAATTATACAACATGAAGTCGAATAAATATTATGATCTCACAGAAGAAATGATCAGGAACGGGTTCAAGACTCAGCTTTACGCAGTGGAAGTTGGTGCGAGAGGAGTTTTTTAATAATTTGACATTAAATTAGATTGTAAGTTGACACGGCCTTTATACAGCCACGAAATTATCATTGTTATTTTTTAATAATTTGACATTAAATTACATTGTAAGTTGACACGGCCTTTATACAGCCACGAAATTATCATTGTTATTTTTTAATAATTTGACATTAAATTACATTGTAAGTTGACACGGCCTTTATACAGCCACGAAATTATCATTGTTATTTTTTAATAATTTGACATTAAATTACATTGTAAGTTGACACGGCCTTTATACAGCCACGAAATTATCATTGTTATTTTTTAATAATTTGACATTAAATTAGATTGTAAGTTGACACGGCCTTTATACAGCCACGAAATTATCATTGTTATTTTTTAATAATTTGACATTAAATTAGATTGTAAGTTGACGCGGCCTTTATACAGCCACGAAATTAATTTAAATTTATTATAATTATACATTATGTTATAATTATTTAGATTATAAGTTGACACGGCTATAATGCCTCGAATTTAGGTTAAGCTACAGTACTTGCTTGTGGCAGCAATGTCACTTACTTATTTCGGTCTATCCATAATTTAATTTAATCTTTTTATTTATTATTTTAATAATATTGTAAAAAAATTACAATATCCGACTGTTACATGTGAACCATATGGAAATAAATATTTTGAATTGAAATTTAGTTTCAAATGCCCGATACGTACATAAGTTTAAGACAGTGACACAGGCTTTCCACTCAAAGAGATTTCCAGTCTGAATAATGTCTTTCAGTTGAAATCCGTTCGGAAAACCTTCTGTTCAAACTTCAGCTGTAAAGGTTTTTAACAACTCTATTTCACGTTTTCCGCTTAATTTTTACCTTTTGTCCCACTTGATACCTACTTTTTAATAAATTACATCATCCATTTTGGACTATATAAATAAATATTATTTATTAAGAACATGTAACAACTATAATATTCTTGCGGAAGATTTGGACATAGACATGTTTAACTCCAAAGCAACATATATTAGACGTCTAATGACGCTTCATTACGTTGAATCGATCATCGGCAGCAATCCCTAATGAGTGATTTGTTTTTTCATTATCAACTTACTTATGGTTCTCTTGCTCTTTATTACTTAACTTTAAATTTATATGTGAAAACCTTTAATAGTTCTTAGTGAATTTACTGTATAATATTTACTATAATATTGTCAACTGTTGGTTTTCCAAAATGAATAAAAAAATAAATAAAAATTTTTTTCCAGACAGGTCACACAGCGCAATCTAATTTCCTACGAGGCTTGTGTTACGGAAACTAGATGGTTGATAAACTACATATTATATTTATTTTTTTGTAAATATATACATATTATACATATAAACACCCAGACCGAGACAAATTATACAATGTACAACTTGCCCCCCCCCGGTGGGAATCGAACCCACGACCTCCCGAGTTGACGGCAACGTTTGTTACCACTAGACCACGGAGGCGGTCAATATTTAATTTTAATATTTTGTAGTACTTGTGATGATTACTACATAAATTGACTAGTAGCAGATAATCTTCTAAATCTTCCTCGCCAACCCGTCTGCGTGGACTCGGAGGTACCTGGTTCGATTCCTCGTAGGGACACAAAAATATGTATTATTGTAAATAAATACATTTAGTTAATATTTAATTTATTTGTAATATTTCTCGAGTTTGGTACGCTGGAGACATCGACGAGCTTGCCACTTGTCAGGATTTAACTACGCATGCATAAATAATAAAAAAAACTCATCTATTTACAAGCTAATAAAAAAAACAATAAAAGTAAGAAAGCTATTCAGTCTAAAGCAAAAATAAACTATTTAAAGAAACCTTTGCTACTTCTGTTTTGGTTGAAAATCTGTAACCCGATTTTTTCTCTTGTCCTTAGACATTTTGCGTGGTATCGAAGCGATTTCGTAAGAACTACATCCATCGCTTCACGGCGACCAGGTCAATGTTCTGGTGGTCACCCTGGTCTCCTGTCCGCCGAGCCTGTGTCTATCTGTTCACGAACCAATTCTTCGACTACATCGTCATGGCAACCATTCTGCTCAACTGTGTCTTCCTCGCCATGTCTGAAACCGTCGAGGAGGCTGAGTGAGTATATTTAATTAAAATATCTTCTAGATTCCATGCTTTCCAGGTACCATGGTTACGAATTTGCGCCGTTTGGGGTCGAGACGATCCCATGGGGACCGTCAGCGAGGCGTTTGGCCAAGGAGTTGTCAAAGCGGCTGACAGAAAGGTCTGGAGACAGGAAGGTTGGCAATAATTTCTGCCTCGCTATACAGAGGGGAAATGTTGCCAGTCTCCTTGGGACTATCTCGGATGGGACGTCTCTAGAGGACATTTTTTATTTATAGTTCAGTTTATTTATTATTTTATTATTTAGGTAGCTTATATTTAATGTACCTAAATTCCCATGGGATTTATATTATTATAAACTAGCTGTTTTACACGGATTTGCCTACTACGTAATATAAAACAAAATCCTCGACCGTGTCTGTTCGCGATAAACTCAAAATCTAGTGTACCGATTTTCATTCTGTTCTCACCAATGGATAGAGTGATTCTCGAGGAAGGTTTTAGTATATATTTTGTTAAGTTTTGTTAACGATATTATAGTTATTAACGATATTTGTTGGAGGCGTCGGAAAAATATTACCCGTCTGGGAGCTTTCAAGGTAAACGCTGCATCAACCCTTCGAGATATAATAAAATAATGTGTGGTGCATTTGTGTAACTTATATAGGCCTACAGAAAAGTCCGCGATTGCATATGTCTATTTATTTAAAACTTTATTGCACGAAGTACAAAGGCGGACTTAATGCCTGTAGACATTTTCTGACAGCCAAACCTTGGGGACAAATTTGAACTATTATAGGTGCAATGAAAGAAATATTTAAAAATTAGGAAGAAAAATTAACAGCTTAATTATACACTTACATATTATATTGTTATATATACTATAATATCAATATACTAAATACTAATACATACATAATACTACTTGAAAATAAAAATCAACACATACAGTTTTTACGGGAACGGTAATCTAGGTTCTTTCTATTGCAAGAGCCAGAAAGGGACTGACTACAAATAAAACTTTGACCACATTTGTAAAGGAAGGGCAAAGCACGTAAACTAAATGCAAGCCCACCTCGATCCTTGGCGCCGCATCAGACTGGAAAATTCTCATGGATACATTTGAACATCATTATAGGATCCCAGATGAACTAGCTGTATCAGCCTATAGGCCAGACATCTTAGTGTTTTCTCGGAACTTGAAAAAAGTTATCCCTATTGAACTTACCGTTCAATCAAATCAAATATTCCAAAAAACCACAACATGAAGTCGAATAAATATTATGATTTCACAGAAGAAATGATCAGGAACGGGTTCAAGACTCAGCTTTACGCAGTGGAAGTTGGTGCGAGAGGAGTTCCAGCTAAATCTTTGCATCACTCACTGAGAGAATTGGGCCTAAGCAGGTCTGCCGTCAATACATTTATGGAACGAGCTTCCGAAACGGCATTAACGGAATCATACAGTATTTGGTTGGGTAGGGAGAGGAGTAGAATGGTGGATGGTGAGCGTATAATAAAAAAAGTAAAGTATCATCACGACCGTTTCCCTTTCGGGGTGGTCAGAAACCACGCTTATAAATAATCTCGCAATAAAATAAAAAAGGGAGGTCTCCTTTTCTTAAACCAGCCTATTGTCGGTCATAAGCCCGAGACACCATTCTTCTCATCTCTTACCCACACAAGATGGACCCGGCACCCGCACGGTGAATCCATGGAATGCTTAGAAATTTGTCTTCATTTAAATTCAAATTTAAATGATTTATTAGCAATGTAAGGTTTTACAATTAACAAACAATTGTGGAACATTATTACAGGATTTGCAAAAGTATTTTGGTGATGGTCCCACACAAGGCAATTAAGCCTGACATGTAGGTCCCAATCTAAGGTTACCAACTTAGAGATAAAAAAGTAACAAAAATCTTACGAAATAAAAAAACTTTTATTCGAAAGAATTAAGGTACAATTGATTTTAAAAAATAATAATAAAATATTAATAAACTAACAACTTACATTTTAAAACATAAATGACTATTAATAAAAATAAACCTAATTAATAAATAAAAATACAACTAAAAACTTAAATGAAGAAAAAACAAAATATTTTTTAATTTAAATAAACAAAATAAACAATACTCCTATATATATATAAAACAACGAGTTGTGGATCAAGAAATCAATTCTGTTAAGTGTTCAGTGAGCATACTAAGCGATAGGTCTCATAAATTGTTTAGTTTCATTAATGGAAGTTTTTTACTAAAATGTATCATTTACCATGTAATAGGTCAACCGTCTACTCGTAGTTGCTCAACCATAGATGTGTTTATATTAAGTTCCCTTTTGTTATGAGAGCCAAGTCCAACAGGTTGGGTATCGATTAAACCATCCAAGTATGCCGGATATTGAGAACAGCTTTACAACGTAGACTTTTATACAAAACGGTCATTTTTTTATTAGGTATTACCCATCGATGTCTATAGATAGGCCTATATTGTTATTGTTCTTAAATTAACAGAGGTTTTTGCGTTTTGTCGACTTTCGGGTTGGACATAGGCATGTAGTCTACCTTAATTCTGACTTGCCTGGTGGGTTACTGCTGTACCAGGTATTGTATTCTCATAGGTACTGATAACTTAATTTAAAAGGTTATTAATTGATCGTTGTGGTGCAGTTCTGTATATGTTTTATTTTGTAAATCTGATATAGCTGAGTTTTCCTTGCAGATTCCTTTCTCAGTCAGATTAAACATTAACAGGTCACTGGAATTTGCTAAGCTGCTGGTCTTCTGCTAACAGCTTACTTATTGGACCACTTTGCTGCTTAGTCTTCTACTAGCAGGAGTAGAATCATTCAAAATAATTAAATTAATGACGTTTCATTAATGCCTGTAATAGGTTTACGTGAATAAAGATATTTTCACTTTGACTTTGACCTATCCAATACAAAACGCAATCTAAAAACGTGCCGCTTGCCACGTGTACCTACCAACTTTGGGGGTCAATTCTCAAGCTATGATAATGTCACATGCGGTATTTATCGGAAATTCTTTCGCAAGGCATACTATATATATATATTATTAGGTAAGCGCGCTCTCGCTTGCTGGCTCGCGACTTTTGGTGCAGCTACATGACTTCGATTGGTTTTGCGGGAACGTTTTTATATCAGTGATAGCCTATCTATATACATCGATGGTATTAACCGTCTTCTTATTTTTTCCAAAACTCAAATTACCACTTCGTGGCACCCGTTTTTATTCGGTAGGAGACATACTATTTCGTAACAGTTCTTGTATCATTCTCCCCTCCCAGCAGCCCTATTCTATTACTTAAGCGCAAACGTTATATAATGGAATCCGTTAACTATATATACGACTAGTGTTGCTCAAAGCAAGTCCAAGACCAAGACTTAGCCAGTCTTGGTCTTGCTTCAGAATAGGTAGTCTGGTCTTGCTTCAGAATAGGTAGTCTTGGTCTTGCTTCAGAATAGGTAGTCTTGGTCTTGCTTCAGAATAGGTAGTCTTGGTCTTGCTTCAGAATAGGTAGTCTTGGTCTTGCTTCAGAATAGGTAGTCTTGGTCTTGCTTCAGAATGGGTAGTCTTGGTCTTGCTTCAGAATAGGTAGTCTTGGTCTTGCTTCAGAATAGGTAGTCTTGGTCTTGCTTCAGAATAGGTAGTCTTGGTCTTGCTTCAGAATAGGTAGTCTTGGTCTTGCTTCAGAATAGGTAGTCTTGGTCTTGCTTCAGAATAGGTAGTCTTGGTCTTGCTTCAGAATAGGTAGTCTTGGTCTTGCTTCAGAATAGGTAGTCTTGGTCTTGCTTCAGAATAGGTAGTCTTGGTCTTGCTTCAGAATAGGTAGTCTTGGTCTTGCTTCAGAATAGGTAGTCTTGGTCTTGCTTCAGAATAGGTAGTCTTGGTCTTGCTTCAGAATAGGTAGTCTTGGTCTTGCTTCAGAATAGGTAGTCTTGGTCTTGCTTCAGAATAGGTAGTCTTGGTCTTGGTCTTGGTCTTGGTCTTGCGCAAGAGTCTCGCAAGACTCTTACTCAGACTCAATATATATTTTATTTTTCAATTGTACTAAGGAAATCTCTCTCTGCAATGTCTTTAGTGTACCAAACTTGAGCAATATCACAAATGAATTAAATAATTTATTGTGACCCGACCAGGAATCAAACCCTGTACCTCCAAGGCCAAATCCACGGAATTAACTGCTAGACCTCAGAGGCATTAGGTATACTAAAATAAAATTATTTGCAAACGAGCTCTCCCAAGTTCCAAATACCTATACGTTATTTTTTTCGTTAGGAACAAAAAAAATATAAAAAATTACGGACACGACAAAATTAAAATTTATTGAAATCAAAAACCTAACCCCAATAAAAGTAAACACTTTAGCAAAATTTGGAAAAAAAATATGTGCAAGATTCTTGCGAGATTCTTGCACAAGACCAAGACTATTCATTCATTACAGCCCCTAGAACACAGGGTCCCAGACCTCCACTGCTGGAGATGGGCCTTCCAGAACATATATCTGGAGAATTTGGCCTAGACTCGCCACGCTGGCCAGACGGCTTGTACAACATATACTTAGATAGATGTATACTTGCCAGACAAGTATAAATCACGCTAACTAAACTTAAGCTAAATAAACTGTCTCCGTTGTCTAGCGGTTAAGTCCGTGGATTTAGACTCTGAGGTACCGGGTTCAATACCTGGTCGGCATTATTAATAATGTAAATACATATATTTAAATAATATTTAATTAGTAAAGTAAAGAATCATCACGACCGTTTCCCTTTCGGGGTGTTCAGAAACCACGCTTACAAATAAGCGGATTCACATTTAGCCAACTTCACTATAGGCCAATCATGACAAGTGGCAAGCTCGTCGATGTCTCCAGCGTACCAAACTCGAGAAATATCACAAATAAATTAAATATTATTTAAATGTATTTATTTACATTAATACATATTCTTGTGTCCCGTCCAGGAATCGAACCCGATACCTCCGAGTTCAAATCCACGGACTTAACCGCTAGACCACGGAGGCAGTCAAATATCACAAATTAATATTTAATTAATTTGTGATATTTCTCGAGTTTGGTACGCTAAAGAGATTGTACGTAGCGTACCAAACTCGAGAAATATCACAAATAAATTAAATATTATTTTAATGTATTTATTTACATTAATACATATTTTTATTTCCCGTCCAGGAATCGAACCCGATACCTCCGAGTTCAAATCCACGGACTTAACCGCTAGACCACGGAGGCAGTCAAATATCACAAATTAATATTTAATTAATTTGTGATATTTCTCGAGCTTGGTACTCTGGAGAGATTGTACGTAGCGTACCAAACTCGAGAAATACCACAAATAATTTATTGTGTCTTGACCAGTAATCGAACCCGGTACCTCCGCGTCTAATTCCACAAACTTAACCTCTAGACCACGGAAGCAGTTAACTACACTCTAATAAAATTTTATTTTTTTTAATTTTTAATTGTTTGGACGATATTAAAAACGATAAACCATCTTAACTATAATCTAAAAAATATACGTTCATCAGCATTTTATCGGTTTATTAGCAAAGAATTTTAAAATTTCAAAGTATACCCGTATCTTGTTTCTAAAAGCAAACAAAAAGTCGTATTGACTAAATTTACTCACTACCAATCTGTTACTTAATTTAATAGTAATAAGGGGCAAAATTGTATGGCGAATTGTTTTGTTGTTTTTACGTGAGGAAATAAAGAAGAAATGCGGCTAATTTACGAAGCAATCGGTGGGGAGTTCCTGAACTTAACAAGTGCGGAAGTCAGAGACGTATATTTACACATAATAAATGCACTGTTCTTTAATAAAGAACTAGCAGTTTGATCTGGTGTTCGCCTTTTAATATGATAATTTATTTAACAAGTGTTTTGTTTTCGTTTCTTAAGGTACCAAATTTATGCAATTTTTATGTTTCCTTATTAGTTCTAATAAAAAAGAAAAAATGTATAATTTTATTTTAGAAGTCATATTTTTATGTTATATTTTGTTTATTTTGCTGTTGTTAACTGGCCTAGGCCTGAACGATATCGATTGCTTTGGACACCTCGTCGTAGGTACAAAATGTCTCAGCCCGAATCGCCGCCAGAATCATTTTTAGAGTATATAATAAGAGAAGTAGCGGTAACTGGCCATCATATAGGTGGAACTTGTCAGGCACCTATTGTGGTTGACGAGTTTTTTAGATTAAAATCGACTATTGGTGTTAGAATAGTACATGCCAGTGTAATACGTACTCCAGTATCGTTATATCCTAACAGCATTATTGTTTTACAGCTTTGGCAGAAAAGGCTGCCAATATTATTAAAAATACTAAACTCTACTGTTTAGTAATAATTGAAATTAATGACAATTAATATGCTGATTTTATTGTTTGATTTAATGTTATTAAATTTGTTAGTTTTTGGTAAATTTATTTTTTTCCTTTAACAGTAATTTAAATAAAGATTTGGCGTGAAGATATGTATGTATGTTTATTACAACCTTTGTATACATTTTTAGATACACGGTGGTCAGTTTTTAAGACAGCCACTAGTCTCACAAGGTTAAAATTTGAAACTAACATACTCGTATATGTTCAATCAGAGCTTGCGAGACTCTTGGGCAAGACCAATATCGTAGATTTTATTGAAATAAATTTTATTGAAGTAATATACAAACAGTATAAAATAATTACAAAATTAATTAATTATTCTATCAATATAATAATATATTAGTCTAGTGTAAGACCATAAATATATCACGCGGTATAAATACTCTCTTTTATTACGTCTTTGGCGAAATATATATATATAATCCCAACCCGGAAATAAAACGTGCCCGATTGCTTTCTTGTTTATAGAAACTGCAACAATATACCGTTCTGTTACCTTTAAGATACCTGGTTCGACTCCTAGTCTGGAAAGTAACACAAAGTAGAAGTAATTATATATATTGGAGACTTCAAGTCTCAGTTTGAATAATATGTTATAATATTGGCCAGCGTGGCGAGTGTAGTCCAAATTCTTCAGTTCTGGAAGGGTCATCCCCAGCAGTGGAGGTCTAGGACGCAGTGTTCTAGGGGCTGTAATGAATAAAATATAAATATTTAATTTATTTGTGATATTTCTCGAGTTTGGTACGCTAGAGACATCGACGAGCTTGCCACTTGTCATGATTGGCCTATAGTAAAGTTGGATAAATGTGAATCCGCTTATTTATAAACGTGGTTTCTGACCACCCCGAAAGGGAAACGGTCGTGATGATACTTTTATACTCTAAAATTAATTCAAGGTAAGGGTGCCGGATCCTTGGTGTTGAAGACTAGTGTACGAAAAATCCAGAGTCGCTTTTTACCAAAAATCACTCCTATTGCTCTAAACAAATGTACTAAAAAGTGCTTATCAGCCAACAAGGTCAAACGTTTTTTTACATATATTAGTCCAGTAAACGCCAATTATAATACTGGTGGTGGCTCTGTTGTAAGAAACTGCATTACCAAGATCACGTTAACCCATCGCGTCGGTCACGACAATTTTTGGAATCATTAAATAATTGTCATTATAATTGACATCAGACCCTCGTCGTCACTTATCTGATCAGTGTGGCGAATGTAGACCAAATCTTCCAGATTGTCTGGAAGGCATATCTTCAACAGTGAAGGTCTATGGTGCTATGCTTTAGGGGCTGTAATGAAACGATTGATTTACTTAAGATGACACTATTTGTCGAGGCCTACTTAGTTGTCCAAACCTGACAGAAGCTATTTATTATAATGCCCCCTCGAGACAGACTCGTCCTGCGATCTTTTCCATGTCTTCCGCGTGCGTACAATATCTGGCATGCGCGCACCTGTACGTCGGATGTGCGACACGTACAACAAGCGTTTATCGGACGTGGATATATTCAGTAACTCCCGCGCCGCCTTCAAAGCCAAAATCAAGAAGCTGTTACTTTCGGTTTAGCTCGCAAAGTGTGGGCAGTTTGCTTTGGAGCTCGCCTAACAGTTTTAATGCATACAAACACATACAATGCAGTTGTTTTCTTTATACCTGGCCAAGGTGATATTTTACGAATTTTGTTTCGCACAAAGAGTGCACTATTGTTCACAATAAGAAATATTCTGGTGGCGGGTATAATTTTAATTGCTTCTAATCTGTTGCTATCGTCTATGTTCTTATGTTGCATGTCTCTGTCCTTTCTCTTCGAATAAATAAATAAATGAGTTGCACCAAAATAAAGTATCCGTAGATATGGCTTCGAATGTATAAGTTTTATTTTGAAGATTAGCCGTTACAAAGACTTTGTTTTAACTAACTTTTAAGTTTTAGTAAAAGTGTGGGCATAATTTGATCCATTTCAGCCTAAACTTCGCAAATCGCAACTATGTTCTGGTCAGACGTGCCTGCGGTCCGTCACGTGCTAACTTCACGGCAGTCCCGAATGGAGCCAAGATAAGGTCACGTACGGATTCTACCGCTCTTTCTGAATAGCGAGAGATTGATTCTCACGTATTCAAACGCAATTGGCGTTTGTGGAGTTCTTAGAATATTAATTCGTACACAATTAAATGTTTAATAATTACGTAAAACATATAAGTCGTTTTGTAATTTATTCGAAGGATGAATGATTTAAAAAAAAACTAAATTAATAATTAAACTAAAAACTAACATTTTAAAACATAATAATATCTTGTAATTATGATGGTACCTATTTATTGGATGTTATATTTACATTACACAATAAAGTTAAAGTTTAAGATTAGGTTAAAGCTTAAGTTTAAGTGTAAATATTACATACGTAACGTGTAAATATTACATACGTAACGTCGAAATACGGCAGAGACAATTAACCGCCACTTGTCACGATTACGACATACCTCTTTCGCTTCTTCGACATTCATCAACCTCTTCATACATGCCATTTTGTTACCTTCAGCCAGTGTTTTATTTATTCTCGGTCTACTAGGGCCTCTTTTACTCACACCTTTGGCTTACTCGTATATACCTGGTTAGTCAATATTTCTTCGCTCATCGTTTCAACATGTTCGGGCATGCCTTTCCTTATTTTTGTCCCTATGCTTTCTTTTATACCTACCCTTTTCCGTATTTCAACGTTACGTATGTAATGTTTTAACTTAAACTTAAGCTTTAACTTTATTGTTTAATATAAATATAACATACTTGATTTGATGGCTTTTAATACACTCCAAGTTATAGGAAAGTGGAAACACAGAGGCTGGAAGAGTATTCCACATCTTTATCGTACGAAAGATGTATGAGTCCCCAAATTTATACGTACGCGAAGGGATGGTGACTACGGTATGTGGGTGCAAATTCTGACCTGTGCGTGTGGTTCGGTTGCGGAATGGAGAGCGAGGGATTAGGTTATAGAGTTCTTCGGAGCACTCACCATAGTATAGCCGGTAGAACACGCTCAAAGAAGCCACATCTCGGCGAAGCTGCAGGGATTCGAGAGTTTCAGATGTAGTGGCATCGTCCACAATTCGAACAGCTCGCCTCTGTAGGACATTGAGAGCATCTGTGAGGTACTTGGTCTGCCAGGGCCTCTTTTACCCACTTTCGCATCGTAATTTAGGTTTAAGTACAAATACATGTGTGATATTTAACACTGGTCATCCTATCAACAAATAATCAGTTGAGGGATGTAAATATAAAAAGGAATTTTAAAAAGAAAAGCTTCGTCTTAAATACACAACATTACCAAATGCGTAGAATAGTTTTGGCTTTAGTTACAAATACCGTAACCCCGACATTGCGGTTTGCGGTAGAATAATTCCCAGAATACAGCTACAAATTCATAAATTCTTCCTTCAATTGCAGAGGAAAGTGTTATTTGAAATAATTGTGGGTATTAATAACAAATCCTATTCAATTGATTAAATTTATTTAGAAGTTACTCGTACTATTTATTTCTATAGAAGAGTAGTGTTGGCCAATCTTGGTCTTGTTCCAGTCAAAGACTAACCCTAGTCTTTTTTCCCATTTTTCTAAAGTGGTCATATATTTGGTTCAGAGGGTAAAATATCAAACCCTTATCACAGCTCCTAAAATACAGACTTCTATGTTGGAGGGCCTTTCAGAAATTCCTGGTTAATTTGGCCTAGACTCGTCAAGCTGGCCAGACGGTTTGGCGAGGGTCTGATGTATTTTTTTTATGACAAATTAAAATTTATTAACGATTCCATTAGTTTCCAATGCTTAGTCATTAAACCCGCCTATGTACAATATTTTTTAGTGCAATAAAAAATTTTTGAATTGAATTGAATTGGTATAAGTAGAACAGGGACCGACCGGCTTAACGTGCTCTCCGAGGCATGGAAACAGTAGTGTTGACAATCTATGACAAATGTACTTAGGAAAAGTGTATTTAACTTTTTAAACTTTCGCGCACATTCATAATAGTTTTTTTTTATTTTAACGGGTCTTTATAATAAAGAAACACAAAAATTTCAATCGAGTTTAGTTATAAGCTATCTTCATTGTGGAATCCAGTAATCAATAGGTTTCGACGCCGGGAAAAATCGCCCGGTGTCGCCAAAGATATTGTAAGTGTCGTGATTTCTAAAAACTTTTATAAGTAATAAGTGGGTAGGTTTACATTTTACCGCCCAGTATGTACGAGACTACACCGCATAGCTCCAGTCGACCCGTGACCACGGCCAATGCAACTTGACTGAAACGTGGGGAGAAATATGTCTCTAAGGTAAATCGCGTAAAGACCGTTAAAATTATTTGTTATTCTAAATAACAAACGACGAGCTGTTTAATTAACAGTTATATATTATTATTATGTAATGTGAATTCTTAAAGAAACTCGGTATTTAGACAGTTAACCTTATAATGTTCACAACCCTCGGCCAAGTAAGCATCATGCTTCTTTATCTCCAAACTTTCTGATCAAGTATTAAGGGTTATAGGTTTTTGCAATTGTCTGTATGTGTGCTGGTCTACGTTAAAAGTTAAATTTTCGCGCTCACTCATATTTTTTAAAATAATTTTAAGGGTATTTACGCGATTTACCTTAGAGACATACTTCTGCCGACGTTTCAGCCAAATTGCATTGGCCGTGGTCACGGGTCGACTGGAGCTGCGCGGTGAAGTCTCGTACATACTGGGCGGTAGATGTAAACCTACCCACTTATGACTTTAATAGTTTTTAGAAATCACGACACTCGACACTTTTACGATAATAGTTTTGAGGCCTTCATATAATGTTTTGGGTATTACTCCGGTCGTAGATACTAATATGGGTACAGTTGTTACTTTTTCCAATTTGAGTTGGGATTTAAGCTCTATTGCAAGGTCTCTGAATTTTTTTCTTCTGTATGTGTAGCTTAATAACTATGAGTGTTAAGTTTTTTTTTTTATACTAGCACGACATGTGACCTTGGGCCCACCTGATGGTAAGTGGCGCGCAAGGTCCATGAATGTTAGCAACTGAAGTCAGACACTCATGACTGACATCAGTCCCTATCACTATGCCGGCTTGACTAGATGCTTTTTCACACTTTGCTTGAATGACTCCAAGTTATAGGAAAGTGGAAACACAGAGGCTGGAAGAGCATTCCACATCTTACAGACAGACAGACAGCGGAGTCATCCGGGATGTTCAATGGGCCTGGGTTCAGGATGGGATAATCTCCCGTTTTCCCCGCAGGATATAGGCGGCTAACTACCCGCCGGTGATTAAACGCACTTTTGGTGCTGGGCGCTGTTCCTACTACAACACCGCCCTTGTGGCTCACGAATCTAGACTCCTAGATTTGTCTACTTTAGTTCTTCTCCAAGAACGCCTCCCTAGATAGTGGCGTCCCCTCCGGGGGCCATGCGAAAGTAGGAGCGATATCCTGAAGATGCTTGTGGGATCCGTTGTCAGCCCGGTAAAACATACGTTTAGCTAGACCGACAACAAATGCCTTGATAGTAGGCATCTCCAGATCTCTCGCAATTACAGAATTTCGCACGAACCACGGCGCTCTGGATACCACCCTGAGCGATATGTTCTGCTGACTCCTCCACATCTTATATTTATATCATTTCATTATATATGCTGTTTTGTTTTCTTTGTTTATTTAAGTAATTATTATTATATTTTTTTACTATTTGTAATATGTTTGACAGATGGAAGGAATAACTGACAGGAGCCGTTGTGAAAACCACTAAGAATACGAACCCGATAAAAGCAATTGTTAAAAATAATTGAAGGCAAATATTTTAAGAGAATATCCTAATTGTATAACCACGGTCGATTACAGCTCTGGGGTTCTCGCCAAATTGAAATTAAACCCAAATTGACGGCTGTAATTAAAATTGACTCATTTCAGCCTCGGGGGGCATTAATTGAACAGTATACTTTGTGAAGAACAATGTTCAAGAAAAAACCAAGTTTTCTCTTGAAATGAAATGAAATAATTTATTTGTCAGAGACATGGTAGGTACAGGGATGTAAATTATTATATGTAATTATATCACATGATTCGCTATTTCTAGCATACAAATATTTATTTAGTCACATGACTTTGTCGAGCTTAGTGTCTATTCTTTTGTCGAATAAAAACATTTATTAACCAGCATTTGTTTGACTCTTAATTTGAACAGTTTTAGTGGCAGCTCCCTTATAGTAACTGGAAGCTTATTAAATATCTTTGTCGCCATTGCATAACAATTTCGGCTATATTGAGTACTTTTATGAGCTGGAATAATTATTCTACTAGGATAACGCGTTTTAAAATTGCAATTATCCCCAAGAGTTTTAAGTTCCGGGTGGCTTTTTACAAATAAACAGCATTCAAGTATATAGATAGAAGGAACAGTCAGTAATTTTAGTTTTATAAATAAAGGACGACAGGAAGTCATAGGAGGTGTGTTACAAATAGCACGAATGCATTGTTTTTGTCCAATAAAGATTCCATTTATTTCCACTGCATTTCCCCACAATAATATGCCGTACCTTATATTTGACGCAACATATCCATGGTCCATCTTATAGGAAGTGAGCTCTTAGCCATATTTACTATTATTATTATTATTAAATTCTTTATTGCACAACATAAGTGTACAAAGGCGAAGATTAATAATAATAATAAACTTTTTTATTTCGGACTTTACATCCATAAATTGTTAGTAACAATTTTACTTAATCTATATTTAGTATAACTAATAATTTATTTTAAACTATCCGCTACTGGAGGCTGTCTACTTGACTGTATGCTCCTGTATCCAGTGCTCCAGCAGCGGAGAGTTCCACCGATCTGCCAATACGTTTAGAAGCCTGTTGGTACTGGTTCTCATGCGGCACAGCATAGACGCAGATCTTTTGCGCATAATTGTTTGAAAACTGTCAGTCCTCAAATCAGCGAACATACCTGAGGCACTGCAGAACCTCGGCAGCCCCATCAGGATCCTTAATGCCTACAAGGCATTTTCTAACATCTAACCTTTGGGAGAGTGTGAGATTAAGTGTAGTGCCGATATCAAGTTTAACAATATCTAATATACTACACACACTACATACTAATAGATACTTACACTGTTACATAGATTACACATATACTTATAAATAAACTTATATACACATAGATATTATGACAAATATATTTTTTTGCCTGATGACGAACAGGAGTCTAGAAATAAAGCAGTGACCAAGCGCTTAAAAACGTGGACAGACGGCTGAGCTAAGAGTTTAAGCAATCAAAGTAGTAAACTATCATCACGGCTGTATCCCTTTCGTGGTGGTCAACCGCCTGCTTTATTTTATTAGTGTGTAGGAACCTAAAACGCAAATTAGTGTATTTTAATTAGAACATTTTAAGCCGATAAAACATTTAAAAAGGTTAATTGTAACAATTATATTGTTTCAAAACAAAACCCTTAAACGGAAATTATCGAAAAACCAATTAAAACCATTTTTATTATTATCAGGTTCCCTTCTGATGAATCAGATATGATACAAACCGCTTTTGAAGATCTACCCATCTCCTCGTGTCTCTTTATGGTATCCTGAACAACCCTCACGCATATCTTAAATCCCGTTTTGAATACATGTGTGATACTCACAACCTTCCACTTCGTTATTCACATAACAACCAACTTAAAATCCCATCCCACTTCTCCAGCAGATATTCAGATTCGTATACTGTGTCTGCAGCCCGCCAGTGGAACAAGCTACCACTCGCTATTAGACACGCGCCGTCTGTCCACCGTTTTTAAGCGCTTGGTCACTGCTTTATTTCTAGACAAACAGGAGTCGTCATCAGGCTAAAAATATATATTTGGTATAATATATATGTATATATACGTTTATTTATAAGTATATGTGCAATTTATGTAACAGTGTAAGTATCTATTAGTATGTAGTGTGTGTAGTATATTCTATATTGTTAAACTTGATATCGGCACTACCCTTAATCTCACACTCTCCCAAAGGTTAGATGTTAGAAAATGTCTTGTAGGCATTAATCTTCGTCTTTGTACACTTATTTTGTGCAACATATAATAATAATAATAATACACGGACAGTTAACTGGTATGCGCTCATGAATCACATTTAAGAATCTCTCGCTTAGAGCGAATACAAAAACGATTTATTAAATTTTTAAACAATAGGACCAGGTCAGGTTACTTCTGAGTTCATGTAGGAAGCACCACCTCTTACCACTCTCAAAACGCCGTCAAATAGCAGATATTGTCTACCTTAAGAAGATAGTCACAGGTAAAGTTGACTGTCCCCAATTATGGAGCAAACTCATTTTTTTTACCCCAGCAAGGCGAAATTTGCAGTTAAGCCAGTAAGAACAAACAATAGGCAAAATTCATTTCTGTGGCGTGTGTGTAACGCCTATAATGGTATTAGTCATAAATACGAAATCGACATTTTCCATCATTCGATTCCGGTAGTCAGGAGATTGTTAAGTGCGATTTTTTTCGACAAACCACCATAAATGCTTGTAAGTGTTATTAAGGATTATTTATTGTACTCGTAGTAAGTTATTATCACTGTTTTTTATTTTTGTTTTATAATTAGATTCAAATTTTGTTAAATTCTAGTTACTTCTTTCTTTCTATTATTTTTTTGTGTTTCTTTTAAGTCATACTATTTCTATCAGTGGAGACCTTTAATTGACCTCCTAAATCTTATATATATTATATAATGAGTATTTTTGTGTTGTTGGTCTTTCCAAAAGTTTATAAATAAATAAATATAAAAAAAGACAAGACATTTGTGTAAGAAAAGTGTTAGTATTGGTACATACCGGGATCGGAAGAAACCTTTTAAGGATTTTGATAAAAGCGAACGAACACGAACCAACACCGCTCTTTCTTACCCGACTACGCGACGCAAAGAAGGGTTCTGTGTTTATCAGCCTATGTATGTATGTATGTTTGTTCCTTTGTGGCACACTGGAGGCCCAACACGTGGTCCGATTTTGATGATTCTCACGGCAATCGATTCGTTTCAATCACGCGTGTGTCACTAAAGATATGACATGAATCAAATTTCAGTCAGGCGACAACCTGACGCCATATTGTGGAAAATAAAAAAATAAAAATCGACGAACTATATTGAATGGGTATCGTCGAATAGGTATTTCAAAATCATGGTGAGGTTTCATTAACAGTCACCATTTAGGACCTATTATTTTACCCGACGTTTTTGAGCTATAATGCCGCGAGTGACTCCAAGAAAAGCATCAAATTCTTTACAGCATCTGGAATTTAATGATGACCTCATTAATTCATGAAAAACAAAGATATATTACGTTAGACTTGGCTGTATGGGCTAGACCCTTTGCCTTCCCTATCACCTCATTCATCATCCATCGGGAGAAGAAAACAAAAAAAAAACTACTATGAATATATTTTTTTAAATAATATAGGGTTGAGTGCATGTGTGTAAGTATGCGTGTGTAAGCAACAGCCAATTTTTTTTATTTTTTCCTATTAGACAATGTTTATTTTAGCTCCTTAACCGCAACAAAATAAAGATAAACGACACTAAATATCAATCAAGAATATAGTATTGTATAATCATCAAAAAAAGCCCATAAACTGACATCATAAATCAAGTCTCTGACGCACTGGAACAGAATTATCTGTTCATGTCATAGACATATGAATAATAGGAATACTCTCCCAGCTAATGTGTTTACCACAAAAATCCAATATAAGATACAACGGCATTAAATCTAATTTAAATCTATTATTCCAGCCCCCCTGCTATAAAGACATAAGTATGAAAAATGTATTTAATATGTGTATAATAATATAAATAAGCTTTCTGACGAAATAAAATTATTGCAGGGCCCTAAACTAAAATTACAACTGACGAAATGACTACTGGACCATAGATTTTATAGTGTAAAAGAGTATCTTGAGTGCAAAACAAGTTAATTAATATTGTTTTATGTTTTAGTGTAGTTGTGATTATGATATTAGTATGTAAGTAAAGATTTGCAGGTAGAATATATGTGAGTAGACCTGACTAAAGTTTTGTGACCACTGTACTGTATTTATTGCAAATGAACGATATTTCATTTTATTTCATTTCATTGGTGCCATTTTTATACAAAATGTTTGTTAAATAATTTTCACGCCTCCTAACGTCTACTACGCCTCCGTAGTCGAGCGGTTAAGTCCGTGGATTTAGACTCGGATGTTCGATTCCTGGTCGGGACACAATAATTTATTTGTGATATTTATTTAGTTTGGTACTCTAGACATCGACAAGGTGCAACTTGTAATAGTAAAGTTGGCTAAATGAAAATCGGCTTTTATAAAAATAAAAAATAGGCGTAGGAATTATATTTATGTGCAACTATAACAGCGCCATCTATGATCGAATATTGGAACTTTTTCCTAATTTTATTTTATTTATTTAATTATTAAAGGATAACTAACGACTAATAACAAATTTGGAAAAAATAAATGGAAACATAAAGGGTCAATTAGAAGTTACCGCAAATGGACTACAAACATACAATAAAATAAAGAAAACTTACAAAGAATAAACAACAACAAGTAATAAAAGCAGTTGTGGGTACACAGCTAAGGCATATGGGTTGTACAGTACAATCTGGTTAAGTAGCTGCGAGCAAACGTTGGCTTCGTATTAAACAAACCAAGTTCCGAACAGTTACAATTAAAATAGTTGCATGACCTCCAGAAGAACGAGCTTTGTCTGTAATTGGTAAAGCACATAGGGGCATGCAGAACGGAAGTGCTCCTAGTTCGTAGGTCGGTAGTTTTTAAATAGATAATGGTCAAGTGTCAAAATCAAATCAACACTGAACATTTAATTATTTTTATTACAGTCCCTGGCACACAGCGTGCACAGACCTCCACACTGTTGTAAAGAATCTGGAGAATTTGGCTTATACTCGCCACGCAGACCAGACGGGTTGGCGAGGGCCTGATGTCATTTTTTTTTTAATGTCATAATATTAACGATTCGATATAGTTGATATTAGGATCCGGGACCGACAGCTTAACGTGCTTTACGAGGCACGGGAACAGTGGTGTCATAAAGAGTATTTTTTGAACCCACCTCTTTAGGATGTTGAGGAAAGCGTTCTTACAACCACTTTACATTTATTGGAAATAAACGATACTTCATCGCATCTCGTCTCATCTCATCTCGTCTCAGCAGCTCGCCAGTGGATCAGACTTCCCCTCGCTATACGAAAAGCACCTTCACTCAACATTTTTAAAAATTTGCTCATTAAGCACTTACATGAAAAGCAAAACAAGACTTATAATCATACATATATATTGTCATGTTATGCGGTCTTGTTTTGTATATATATATATTGTGTATGTATATTATTTATTTATTTTATTTATTTACATACATACACTTTACATGGTATTACAGATGATACTCCAATACACCATGCAAGGAGGAGTCGGACGTTATTAATAATATAAAAATAACACATTTTTAAACTTATTAGATAATAGTTAATTAATACTAAGTCCAAGAAAAAAAAAAAAATAATAACAAAAGATAATACTTAAAATCTTAATCAATTTCATTTACTCACAAAATTTCCAACATGCTTTACTAAGTTTGGACAGATCGTCAGCAAAGATGTCGAGATGTGGTGTTGACTCGAGCAAATTTCTAAGTGCATGAAGTGCACAAGGCAACGGAGAGTAGCGATGCGCCACCGTGCGGTAGGTAGCTGGGGCCAGCAATCTGTGAGCACGCGCGCGGAGATATTTGTCAGGTGCATACAATCGCACCAACTGTGACACCAGCTCGGGACTGTCCGACTCGCCGCGTAGGACACGGCAGGATTACATCAAAGAGTTATAATCGCGCCTGGTTTCCAGAGAATTAAATCCGAGGACGCCCAACAGAAATTTGGTCGGATACATAAAAGGATAATATCCGAATATTTTTTTGTATAAAAAACGAAGGAATGCTTTTTGCACCTTCTCTAAAAGCAAAATGGTTATATAAGTATGGAATATATTATTATTTCTATATGTATTTTATTGTTGTACGATATATATTTATTGTTTATTTAGTTGATAAGTATTTTAGTTAGTAATTTTAACAACCCACCCACACTCTCTTCTCACTCTCCCAAAGGTTAGCTGTTAGAAAATGCCTAGACATTAAGCTCGCCTATGTACATTGGAATGTTTTTTTATTTTTTGTGCAATAAAGAATTTATCTATCTCATCTCGTCTTATCAAATTTCAATTCTTAAAGATACATGTTCTGGACGGGCTATTCCAACGAGCAACAGTTCAGGTCTGTGTTTTAGGTGCTGTAAAGATATATCAATACTCGCCAACAATCTTTTCGCCCTTTCGCATTAAAAGTGTACAATTTCAAAAAACATTCAACATTTAGTTAGTGTGCGGAAACGTTCAGTATCACCAATAGTTTTCTTTTAAATATTGAGTAATGAGCATAGTTCAACCCACACTCGCTAGATGGCGCGTTGTTTAATTTTAAATTGGCCGAAGTAAGACCTGTGTTGCGCGAATATTATGCAATTATTAGTTTAGATCAAGTGACCGAGCGGTTCACTTTGAAAGTATACAAAAACGAAAATTTTACGCAAAGGTAAGCATTCTTTATAGCATACTATACAATCTGAAAATAATACACTTATTGCTAGATAGATATCGTAACCAGCCAAAAATAAAAATAAACATTGAATAGTCCCAAAAAAGATCCCTCCTCACACTTCCAGCAGATATTCAGATTCTTTTACGGTCTCCGCTGCTCGTGAGTGGAACAAACTTCCTCTGGTCATCAGACGGGCGCCGTCGATAAATATATTTAAAAATCTCCTCATTGCCCATTTCCTAAATAAACAAAATAATCCGACTACCTGATATCTATTTCTGTCTCTTTTTATTTGTTGTGTAAATAAGACGTATTTTTTCCTTCATTTTCTTATGTATTTCTTACATAAATTTAGTTAAATGTATATATTCGCTCGTCTCACAATAATCAATTAAAAATTCCGCCACATTCTTCTAGCAGATGTTCAGATTCTTTTACTCTATCTGCAGCTCGCCAGTGGAACAGACTTCCCTTCGCTATACAAGAAGCACCTTCACTTAACATTTTTAATAATTTGCTCACCAAGCACTTACATGAAACTTACTTATATAAGATACATCATACATATTGTCATGTTATGCGGTCTTGTTTTGCTTTTCATGTAAGTGCTTGGTGAGCAATATATATATATATATATTGTGTAGGTATATTATATAATTATGTATATTATATAGGTATAACATATATTATTATTTCTATATGTATTTTATTGTTGTATGATATATATTTATTGTTTATTTAGTTGATAAGTATTTTAGTTAGTAATTTTTAATCATAGTTTCTAAATATTCTTATACACATGCACCCACACTCTCTTCTCACTCTCCCAAAGGTTAGCTGTTAGAAAATGCCTAGACATTAAGCTCGCCTATCTACATTTCAATGTTTTTTTTTATTTTTTGTGCAATATAGAATTTATCTATCTATCTATCTATCTATATTATTATTATATATTTTTAATAGGTATTTGTGTATTAGTATATAAATTATTGTTATGTATGTTTAAGTATTTGTATTTATTTCTAATGCACCCGCAATCATCTACCACACTCCCAAAGGTTAGCTAGTATAAAATGCCGAGAGGCATTAAGTTCGCCCTTGTACTCAACTGTTAAGTTTTTAAGTGCAATAAAGAATTTATAAATAAATAAATAAATAATAGTTCATTATAAACTATAACACGTTGAATCTTTAAAACGCTCTCTCGTAATATTTGTAGGTTTTGAGATTATATAGTATTAATTTTAATTTAATTTATTTGGAATGTTCTATTTTATTATTTGATAGTGTAAACTGTAAATGAATTATTTAGATGTTAAGACATGTTTTTATTTTTATTATTATTGTTGCATGTTTTTGCTTGACATTATTATTATTATTTTAATCATAGTTTTAAGTTAGTCTAGTATTAAAGCGTACTGCACGTCTTTCTACACCAGCAGTCTGTGGGTGAGATACTCTGGTCGGGCCTACAACGGTCTGCGCGTCCAATATAATAATATCTTCAGAATGCTGATGGGACTGCCTCGACGCAGCAGTGCTTCGGGCATTTTTGCGGAGGCTCGTGTGGATGGATTTCCGGCCATCATCCGCAAAAAGGCAGCGTCGATACTGCATAGAGTAAGAGGTAGTGACAACGGCATTCTGAAGATGATATCGTCGCGTTTTGACAGCGCTTTTGTTAAGCGCTGGATTGGAGTTGTAACTGGGAACGTGTAAAGTACAGCGTTTGCGTTACCCAATGTTATGGGGCTGTGACTTAATGTCACACACAATAGACAATAATTATTATATTGCATTGTTTTAATTTTTGATTAATGTGTATTTCTACTAACATAGTTCTAAGTTAAATTGTTACTAACATATATGGATCAAGTCCGAAATAAATGAATTATTATTATTATTAGCGCATTATTGTTTGCCGTATGTTCACATTTTGAGCTGTGGTCCAGATTAGTACCTAGCAGATTAATTTATAATAGTAGCAGGCGTCGACTGCAACTTGTAGTGAGCATCCTTGTAAATAAATAAATACAGTTTTGTGCTTGTCCTTAACCATTATACTACGTCTATTGTTCGTGCTGTTTGTTTTAATTTCGAGTTCCCATTTTATTTACGCACTCATATTTTATTAAAAACACGGAATAACGACGCTTGGCGAATGTTAACGCGGTACTACAGCTGTGTATTTTCCTGATTTGTTTGTTATTTCAATTCAATCTTTAAAATACAATTTTTATGAAGACAAGAATGCTGGCTCTTTCTTCGCCTAAATAACAACTATTGTATTTGTTGCCTTATATATATGCCTTCCAATCTACTTTAAAATATATATTTATTGTCAAAAAAATAACAGCTTATAACTAAGAACATAAAATTACAGTATTATAGATTTTTAGATTTTAAGCCAAAAAGATTTTATATTATTTGTACAGTTCATTCCACCAAAACAGTGAGTTAAAAACAAAAATATATAAACATTAAACAAACGGCGGAAATACACTCAGCTTATTGGGAGAAACTGCCTCCGTGGTCTAGCGGTTAAGTCCGTGGATTTAGACTCGGAAGTACCGGGTTCGATTCCTGGTCGGGACACAAAAATATTTATTAATGTAAATAAATACATTTAAATAATATTTAATTTATTTGTGATAATTCTCGAGTTTGGTACGCTGGAGACATCGACGAGCTTGCCACTTGTCATGATTGGCCTATAGTAAAGTTGGCTAAATGTGAATCCTCTTATTTATAAGCGTGGTTTCTGACCACCCCGGAAAGGAAACGGTCGTGATGATGATACTTCTCTTATTGGGAGATGTGTTTTTGCGCCGTTTGGAGTTGAAACTCTCGGGCCGTGGGGACCAAGTGCACAGGAAATTTTCAAGGCGTTGTCAAAACAGCTCGTCAACACCTCGGGAGACAAGAGGGCTGGGCAATATTTGGGCCAAAGTATTAGCATTACCATTCAACGTGGCAATTCTGCCAGTATCCTTGGCACTTTGCCCATTGGCAGCGATTTGGAGCAAATTTTTTCTTTAATTTATGTTTTAGTTGTATTTTTTATTAAGTGAGTTTATTTTTATGAATGGTAATTTGTGTTTTAAAATGTAAGTTTTTAATTTAATTATTTATTTTGTTATTTTTTTAAAATCATTGTACCTTACTTCCATGGAATAAAATCTTCAAATTGATAATTTACTGTGGATATTGTTAATCAAAAGTGGTGTTGTTTTGTTTAGTAATGTGCTACAATGAGAATAATTATGGAAAACGATAAATTGGACTTTGAATATGAGGCACACGTCGCAGTTTATTTTTTTCGGTTTTCCCGCGCTGTGAACTCCCATATTTTACCCGACGTGTTTGGGTTATAATGCCGCGAGTGACTCCAAGAAAATTATCAAGTTCTGCTGCATCTGGAATTTGATTATAACCTCATTAACTCATAAAAAAATAAGTCATGTCATAATGTATATGTCAGACTTTGCTGTATGGGCTAAAACCTTTGGCTTCTCTATCACCTCATTCATCATCCTTAGGGAGAAGAGAACACAACAACAACAAATTTGATGACCTTTAGTTCTTCGCGCCTTTTTGCACGGACATGTCAAGTCCAAGTTTTTCGTTTTGTAAATTAATTTGCTGTGGATATTGTTAGTGAAAAGTGCTACGTTGTGAATAATTATGGAAAACGACAAATTTGACTCTATACAAGTCATATGGGGCAGAAGTTACACTTTATTTTTTTGCGGTTTTCCCGCGCTGTGAACTCCCGTATACCCTTCGCGTTTGGGCGATATTGACGTGAATTACTCCATGAAAAGCATCAAATTCTGCAACCCTTGGAATCTGATGATCCTCAACTCGGTTATGAACTCTGTTATGAACATATATTATGTACATAAATTACGTGTTTAGGGCTGATGTATTCTGTACAATGTCCTTTAAATTAATACACTTTAAAAAAAAAGTAGGGGACGTTATTTGCTGTGAAACCCGCATCCTTCTCTTTGGTAATTCGACTTCATAAAAAACTCAAAGCATTCGAAAAAACTACTAGAACGCCTGTGAAAGCAAAATTTAGTAAAAAAGAGTTCTTATAGCACCAAAATAAACACGGGGATTGATTGAACCTCGTACCATGCTACAGCGAACGAGTTATAGCTAGCCTGTACAAAAAAGGTGTTAGAATATTTACAACAGCTCTTGGAGAACAATATTTATTACGTTATTGAGAATTACGGTTCAAAGATTTATTGACAGAAGCCCTATTCTTGTCTTATTGAGATGGTACTTTATTAGAATCAGTTTCAGTCCGGTAAACGTTAAAATGCGCGGTGGTGGCTCTGTTGTAAGCACGCGTTCCTTAAATTCTACAAAGGTCGGTTCAAACCCACCCGGCATGTACCGATGAGAAATTCACTTTTCCTACCTACATTTGTCATAGATTTACTTTTACACCATTATAGGATCCCAGATGAACTAGCTGTATCAGCCAGTATAGGCCAGACATCTTAGTGTTTTCTGGGAACTTGAAAAAAGTTATCCTTATTGAACTTACCGTTCCGTGGGAATCAAATATTCCAAAAGACCACAACATTTCCTGTCTCCAGACTTTTCCGTTAGCCTTTTGGACAACTCCTTGGCCAGACGCTTGGCTGAGCGTCTCGACCCCAAACGGCGCAAATTCGTAACCTGTACTGAGGTTGGCGTATTTGCGCAGAAATGGTACATTGTAGACATCGATGAGCTTGCCACTTGTCATGATTGGCCTATAGTAAAGTTGGCTAAATGTTAATCCGCGTGGTTTCTGACCACCCCGAAAGGTTGGTTGTGATGATACGTTACAAATTCCCGTCTTCCCTCGGAAGGGGGGGTCTGAGATGACTAGTAGAGAGAGATTAGCATTTGATATCATTGCAAATGGCACATACTTTCAACGAGAACAACAAATAGGTGGTAGGCGGACTGATGTTGGTAATGTGCCCAATCTGCCGGAGCGGGGAAGTATTCACCATTCGTGACGATAAACCCAGTAAAGTGTTTTCATATGTTTCGGGATCAAGCTCCAACTGTCAATCGCTATGTCGTCTTGCCCAGTCAAGCCGACATAGTGATAGGGTCTGATATATATATATATATATATATATATATATATGAGTGTCTAATTCCAGTTGCTAACATTCCTTGACCTTGAGCGCCACTTACCATCGGGTAGGCGCAATCATGTCAAATCATCAACTACTACTAAGTCATCTCAGACCCCCCCTTCCGGGGGAAGACGGGAATTTGTAACGAGGTGTTGGCCTCCTAACAAAAATAGCATTCGCTGCACGTAACTACGGACAGGGCGTGGGAACCATCAAATCATCAAGGCGTCACATGTATATATATATAAATAAAATAAAATAAAAATAAATATATTTCCAGACAGGTCACACAGCGCCATCTAGTTTCCGTGGTAAGCTCGAGGCTTGTGTTACGGAAACTAGATGGTTGATAAACTACATATTATACTTTTTTTTTTGTAAATATATACATATAAACACCCAGACCGAGACAAATTATACAATGTACAACTTGCCCCCGGTGGGAATCGAACCCACGACCTCCCGAGTTCACGGCAACGTTTGTTACCACTAGACCACGGAGGCGGTCGAATATATATATATATCGCTCGTATTGCGCGCGGCCCTCAATTAGAGATCACAGTTGATGTAGTCAGGTTCGACTACCTCCTAGATTCGTGATCCACACGGGTGCTGTTATAACAGCAATGACGTCCAGCATTAAAAGTACATGAATTACCGGGGGGTGGTTGCCGACTGAGATCCTACGGGGGAAACAAGGGAATGTCACTATCCCGAACTCCAGTGTCTGTCCAAAAACAAAAAAAAAACTAAAAAATCCGTAGACATAGCGCTTTTGAAACAATGTGATAATCTACTGAAGCCGGCATAGTGTTAGAGACTGATGTCAGTCATAAGTTTTCCAGTTGCTAATATAAGAGTACATGGACCATTAGATCACAAGTCTAAATAATATTTAAAAACAAAAATATAACTCCGAAGCTAATATTAATTTTTCGCCATGTTTTAGCTACAAGAATATGAGGTCTATAGTCGTAAGTGATGGATGGGGGCCAACCTCACAGACACAAAGAAGTCCGTTATTACAAACAAACAATATTTTCGTCTTTCCTTCGCTTTGTTTTTCCTAATAGAACAGTGCTATATTGATCGTTTTTAGGGGACCATAATTCCATAACATAGCAATATTAGAAATCTGAAAGAAGTTTGTACATCTTTCACGCCTTACCATATTACTGGCCCATCATCATTATCAGCCTGTGTCTTTCCACAGCTGGATATAGGCTTCCCCCAAGGCTCGCCACTGCACGTGGTCTTTTGCAACCTTCATCCCCGCTAGCGACCTTCTTCAGGTCATTCGTCCACCTGGCTAGAAGTTGTCCTACTCTGCGTCGTCCCACACGTAGCCTCCACTTCAGAACCCGTTTACCCCATCGATCATCGGTCAAAAGCCTTAAACGCAACAAGTACGCGAAGAACATCATAAATCACCACTTCATCCCATTTGTAATCGAAACTTTCTTTTTCAAGAGTCATTGAGGTCATCAACAAATTCCAGAAGCTGCAGAATTTGATGCTTTTCTTGGAGTCACTCGCGGCACCATACACTGCTCAAACACGTCGGGTAAATTATGGGAGTTGGCAGCGCGGGAAAACCGCAATAAATAAACTGCAACGTGTGCCCCATATTTAAAGTCCAATTTATTGTTCTCCATAATTATTCGCATTGTAGCACATCATTAAACAAAACAACACCACTTTTGACCAATAATATCCACAATAAATTAATTTACAAAACTAAAACTTGCACTTGGCCTGTCCACGCAAAATGGCGCCAAGAACTCGCTAGTTTGGTATATTTTTGACAAAAGAAAAAGGCGTTAAAAACACAGACAAAAGACAATCTTGCAAAAACACAATTTAATTAAACAGAACAAAAATTCAGTCAAGTCTCTACCCCTCTGACGCTTATAAAAACACTCTGGTGAATTCAGGTGAGATGGCCAGTTAATGTTCATGAATAAAACATTTCAGCGAACATTGTTTTTCATAGATTCCTTAGAATTATTCAGTTTAAAGATCACTGCAGGATAAAACCTTCAATTGTTATTCTTTATTTTAACATCTTGAATCGTCTTTATTTATTTTAAACTTTATTGCACTATGTACAAGGCGCGGGCTTAATGCCGCTAGACATTCTTTGACAGCCAACCTTTGGGACAATAAAATGTATAACTTCAAAGTCAAAGTCAAAATAATTTATTCACGTAAACCTATTACAGGCATTTCTGAAACATCATTAATTTAATTATTTTGAATGATTCTACTCCTGCTAGTAGAAGACTAAGCGGCAAAGTGGTCCAATAAGTAAGCTGTTAGCAGAAGACCAGCAGCTTAGCAGATTCCAGTGAACTGATGTTTAATCTGACTGAGAAAGGAATCTGCAAGGAAAACTCAGCTATATCAGATTTACAAAATAAAACATATACAGAACTGCACCACAACTATCAATTAATAATGTTTTAAATTTAGTTATCAGTACATATGAGATTACAATACCTGGTACAGCAGTAAGCTACCAGGCAAGTCAGAATTAAGATAGACTACATGCCTATGTGCAACCCGAAAGTCGACAAAACGCAAAAACTTAGATCGAGGAGTAGGTGCGAAGACGTATTTAAGGCTGATCATTATTAAATAATAACTATATTTATCAATAATATATATACTACATACTAATATTACTTCATCATCATCAGCCTGTGTCTCTCCACTGCTGGATATAGGCCTCCCCCAAGGCTCGCCACTTCACACGATCTCCTGCCACTCTCATCCAGCGACCTTCCTTAGGTCATCTGTTCATCTAGCGGGAGGTCGACCCACTCTGCGTCTTCCTGTACTATTACTTACATACATACATATATACATACAATATCCACTTATACAAGCTGTAGGGAGCTGTTTACAAGTTAATCAAAAGTCATATATTTGCTGGTTTTATTCAGGTATTAGAAATGAACTTTGTCAGCCATAACGATTAGTTGGTCGGCAACTCATAGCGACCAAACATTTCTAAATTAATCAGCAATTAATTGGCAAATAAATATTTTTGCTGCATTTAGGTTTATCAATAAAAGTAGTCAAGTATCATCACGACTGTTTCCCTTTCGGGATGATCAGAAATCACGCTTATAAGAAGCGGATTCACATTTAGCCAACTTTACTATAGGCCAATAATGACAAATGTCAAGCTCGTCGATGTCTACAGCGTACGAAACTTGAGAAATATCACGATTAAATTAAATATTAATTAAATGTATTTATTTACATTAATAAATATTTTTGTGTCCCGACCAGGAATCGAACCCGGCACCTCCAAGTCTAAATCAACGGAGTTAGCTGCTAGACCATGGAGGCAGACATGTGGAATCGTTCATAAATTGTCATTATATCTTCGCCAACCCGTCTCGCCAGCGCGTGGCGATTGTCGGCCAAATTCTTCAGATGTTCTGGAAAGACCCATCTCCAACAGTGGAAGTCTAGGACGCTGTATTAGGATAATCAAAAAAATATATTATACATTTTTATTTCTTTGTTCACAGATACATATTTTTGGCAATCTACACGGCAGAGATGATAATAAAGTGCATAGCGAAGGGATTTATTTTAAATAAGTATACGTACTTGCGAAACCCTTGGAACTGGCTAGACTTTGTGGTGATCACTTCGGGCTATGCTACTATTGGCATGGAGGTCGGAAATCTGGCGGGGCTGAGGACCTTCAGGGTGCTGAGGGCTTTGAAAACTGTATCCATAATGCCTGGTAAGTATTACTTATTCCTGCTTCTCCTTAGTTATATCCTCACTTATCTAGCTGTCTACGGTGGTTACGGTATGGCTTGAGTGTTGGTGCGAGGATTCCAGCAAAATCTTTGCAACACTTACTGAAAAATTGGGCCTAAGCAGGTCTGTCGTGGACAGGAAAGCTTGAAGGAGTTGGGCAAACTAAACTGTCACGAAGACATGGTAACCCTAGAATTGGAAAACCTGTTCTACAATTGCGTGGGCGACCAAACATTCCAAGGCGGAATCGGCTTTCTCGTCAACAAGATCTTTCCACGTGATGAATATATCCATACATCCAGTGTGTCAACGAGGATGGCGTTCTTTTTTTTTTATATTGACGACCCGTCCAATAAATGGACATATGACCTGAGGATCTAGTGGAGATGGATGAGGGTGGCAGGAGAATTTTATTATTACGAAAGCGAAGTACGAAAACTAAATGCAAACCCACCTCGATCCTTGGTGCCGTATCAGACTGAAAAATTATCATAGATTTGAAGATCATTATATGATCCAAGATGAACTAGCTGTATCAGCCTATAGGCCAGACATCTAAGTGTTTTCTCGGAACTTGAAAGAAGTTATTGTACTTACCGTTCCGTAGAAATCATTTCTTCCAAAATTTAACCTTTATATTTGTAGATTTTGTTTATTTGTGCCAAAATTTACATACATATGGAGAGCATGTCCCATTTGAAAATACACATTATTACTTCAAAATATTGACCAAAATTTGAAACAGAAAATCGAAATAATAATAAATTCAAAATTAGATGATCGAGCATTTATTCAGGCTACCCTACCATTAAAATTTGGCGGCCTTGGAATTAGAAGATTATTCTGTATTGCTTTACCAGCTTACTTGGCTTCTGTTTATAGTACTCACGACCTCATTGGTAAAATTGAAAAGAAGAATCCCGTCCTGTAGGGACGTCGAGGTGGTTTACTTGACAGAGGCCAAGGAAGCTTGGAAATTGGCTTGTCCGCGCGAAGACCTTCCTGCACGAGTCGCTTAAAATCCTAAATAGCTAAATACGGCTGTAAACATGAGTCGTCATGCAGGTAAACGATCACATTTTGCCGCGTTTGGTTAATGAACCTCCACTAAGGACGCTCGCCGTCGATAAGCGCGGGAAAATTGCTAAGGACGTATTTAGATTAAGCCTAATATCGCATTTATGTCGAAAAAGTAAATAAATTATTGTCTTATTTTATTTTATTTCTTTATTTAAATACTTTATTGCACAAAAACTTAAAATTAGTGTACATAGGCGAGTTTAATGCCAGTTAGGCATTTTCGAACAACTGACATTTGGGAAAGTGAGAAATCATGGGCAGGGTGCAAATAAATATAATACACGATACTTACTTAATTTAGTACATACATATACTACATAAAAAATCGAACTACATATACTACACACTTTAAATACCTATTATATACTACATACACAAAATATAATTATGCCAAAATATCTATATTATCATCTTGATGAGGTTATTTCCTGTTTATTTAAAAATAATGTCGTTACTAGACTTTTAAAAACATTGGCAGATGGTGCTTGTCTGATAGCCAGCGGTAGCGTGTTCCACTGGCGCGCCGCCGACACAGTGAAGGAATCTGAATATCTGCTAGAGGAGTGGGAAGGGATTTTAAGTTGGTTATTAAAATTTTCTTAAAGTGAGAACTTTATTATCGCGTGCTAGGTTGGGGACCTATTTCGTTGAACGTACGTCCGTCTGCAGAACAGCGCTCAAGGGGAAACAACGCGGCGGGGAAGGGGAAGAGATACATTATATTTGACCGCCTCCGTGGTAACAAACGTTGCCGTGAACTCGGGAGGTCGTGTGTTCGATTCCCACCGTACATTGTATAATTTGTCTCGGTCTGGGTGTTTATATGTATATATTTACAAAAAAAAAAAGTATAATATGTAGTTTATCAACCATCTAGTTTCCGTAACACAAGCCTCGTAGCTTACCACGGAAATTAGATGGCGCTGTGTGACCTGTCTGGATATATTTATTTATTTATATTCATAAAAAAATATATATATACTAATTTAAAATCAAACTTTTTAAACTTTCGCGCACATTCATAATAGTTTTTTTATAATTTTAACGGGTCTTTACGCGATTTACCTTAGAGACATATTTCTGCCAAGTATTGGGTTGACGTTTCAGCCAAGTTGCATTGGCCGTGGTCACGGGTCGACTGGAGCTATGCAGTGTAGTCTCGTACATACTGGGCGTTAGATGTAAACCTACCCACATATCACTTTTAAAAGTTTTTAGAAGTCACGACACACGACACTTACAATATCCTTGGCGACACCGGGCGATTTTTCCCGGCGTCGAAACCCAGTATGTACGAGACTACACCGCATAGCTCCAGTCGACCCGTGACCATTGTAAAAAATGTAAAAAATTACATTTATCGGCACAAACTCGTAACTTGGTTGGCGTATTTGCGCAGCTTAAGGTTCTCAGCAAAACCCGCCGCATTATAATAATGTAAAGTTTATAATAAAGAATAATTTATTTTTTACAATAGTTAACTACCTTATTTGAAGATCCGAACAGTGTATTAATTTTGGGCTTTTTATTAATTAATTATTAATTTTGTCACTATATACTTGACTTTTATAATTCCAAATGCTGGCTTGACTCTATATTAAAGAAATAAATAAGTAAAAAAGATATTTATTTTTATTTAGACTGTTTGACGCGACTGACTCGCGTTCTGTTCCTTGACTAACTGCACACTAACTGTATGCGGTTAGCGATGGACAGCGTGCGTCGACTACACGTCTGTAGCCGACCGCGTAAAGTTGAAGTCACGACTGTATGCAGTTAATATTGACTTCACATGACTGCAGCCGACCGCGTGAAGTTGAAGTCACGACTGTATGCAGTTAATATTGACTTCACATGACTGCAGCCGACCGCGTGAAGTTGAAGTCACGACTGTATGCAGTTAATATTGACTTCACATGACTGCAGCCGACCGCGTGAAGTTGAAGTCACGACTGTATGCAGTTAATATTGACTTCACATGACTGCAGCCGACCGCGTGAAGTTGAAGTCACGACTGTATGCAGTTAATATTGACTTCACATGACTGCAGCCGACCGCGTGAAGTTGAAGTCACGACTGTATGCAGTTAATATTGACTTCACATGACTGCAGCCGACCGCGTGAAGTTGAAAATATATCTGTTCACTCTCAACTGTAGTTTCCCAATTTTAAGGGAAACCTTTATATATCTGGCAACACTTAACTGTGTGTCAGTGCCATTATTTTACGAGTAGTAAATCTGAAGTCGTTGAAGAAAGTTCAACGCTGAACACTGTAGTCTGTAGATGTCACTGTAGACGTCCCCTCTGTATTGTGTTGTTTTATGCAAAACTGTAGCTCTTCAAGCCCCTATTGTAGCAAGTGTGAAGTGTGCTAGTGTCCTTCCTATTCCTGGTGTTGTGCAAAGTGTGTTCACATCAAGAAAGAAGAAGCGGCGCCGCTGTAGTCTTTGGGATAGGAAGTAAGAGGAGTCCGAACCACCCTGCACGTGAGTCTTTCACCATTCTGTATTCCTTCCACCCCGCGTCCAGGCAACCAACTTAGGACCTGGATGCACCAATATCGACTACGCGCGGTTGTTGCGATTGGTGAAAAATGACTAAATAAATAAAGCTCACGTTTTTACGGTTAGTGTGTAAACGTCCTAACTATGACGTCATCCATTACCCACTCCACGTTAGCATTCTCGCCTGATGCTTACGCTCGCACCTTCATACATTTGAAATGATCACGTGATAGATTTATACAGCGTATGGCAATATTTGTAGGTTTATTAAAAGGGTTTGACGCATTTGCTTCCCTTTCGCTCGCACAATCTGAAAAATGTGTTCTATCAACTTACTGAGGAATAAAATTACTGACATTTCGAAGATATTTGGTTGGGTAGGGAGAGAACTAGAATGGTGGATAGTGAGCATTTTGATGCGCAAAAAAATGAAACAGGAGGCCTCCTTTGTGAACTAGCCTATGGTCGGATGTCAAAATGTCCTCTAGAGACGTCCCATCCGAGATAGTCCCAAGGAGACTGGCAACATTTTATTTATTTTAATTTATTCAGGAAACATACAGATCTTAAATCATAATTACAACAATTCTAAAAGTTACACAATCCAGCAAAGTTTCCACTTAAATATTAAACATAGATATTGCAAAAAAAATAATAATAATAGGGATAAGCTTAAAAACAAAACCTATATAACAAATACAACTAAATAATATACATATATATATATATATATAGTAAAATAATGGAAAATGAAAAAAAAAATAGTAATCAAAAAGAAATAAATTAAAAGTTCTCCAAGCATTCCAATTATGATTCATTTAGATAATTTTATATTAATTTCTTTTTTTAACCTAGCAACACTAACACTGAACAAATCAATATCACTGAAATTTTCATTGTAATTTAGGCATGATCTTTCCATCTATATAGCGAGGCTATTACATTGCCATAATGAATGGCAAATTAAATTATTTATTTATTTATCTGGAACTCCAACAGCATAACTGAAAATACAATATTATAAAATTTTACACAATACATAAGGCCATGAATGGGTTTACAAATTATACACAAAAATATAAATCCACTGTGAAGGCAGATTAAGAAATCAATAAAAAAAAAAAAAAAAAAAAGTGCATAAAACTAAGGAAATTTACAAAACCAAGACAATAGTTACAAAACCATAAACAAAACAATAACATACAATAAGACGGAAGAAAACAAACCACAGATACCAAAGCTATCTATCGTAAACTGCATTAAAAACATAAATAATGATAATAAATTTAAAATACTAATAAGTAAATAGGTTGAAGGACTGTAAATTAATGTGTATGTATGAGCGCGTGAGTGTGTATTTTATTATTCTATTTTATAGTCAGCACAACATATCTCTTCAAACCATTAAATATTATAATTTATTATTAAAACGTAGAGTATAAAAAAATGCATGAATTTCTTAATACTACTAGGTTTTAAATGACTATAGTGTTACTAATAGGTTTTAAATGAGGTTGCTTTTAAGTATTAAGCTTTATGCTCCTTTTAAAGTCGAGATTTTATTGTCAAATCAGTTAAAGCTTTATGTGGTCTTCTTCCTACTGAGTGCTTTATTTACACTCACAAACAAAGATAGATAGTTAGATAAATTATTATTGCACAGAAAATAATACATTTTACAGTACATAGGCGAGCTTAATCCCACCCGGCATGTACCAATGAGAAATACACCTTTCTTAAGTACATTCGTCATAGATTTACAACACCACCGTTCCCGGGCCTCGGCGAGCACTTGTGGAAGCGTTAATAAATTGTCATTAAAAATTGACATTATATCCTCGCCAAGTCATCGGGCCTGCGTGGCAAGAGTAGGCTAACCTCTCCAGATATATGTTCTGGAAGGCCCATCTCCAGCAGTAGAGGTCTAGGACGCTTGAGTTCTACGGGCTGTAGTGATAGTGATATAGGCGAGCTTAATGTCTAAAAACATTTTCTAACAGCTAACCTTTGGGAGTAGTGAGCAGGAGTTCCAAGGTGAAAGTTAAGGACCGCTAATATTTGAGATAAAGAGATGTATTAGGAACCATTCAAGAGAATGGTTTATTCTTATTTCTTATCTCAACGGTTATAAGTATATTATTAGTATATTGAAATGAAATGAAATGAAATGAAATTAAATGAACGTTTATTTTGCTTGTAAAATACAATACATCAATTGTGTGCAAATTTGTTTACAACAACTACAAAGTAATAGATTAAATTATTAAAGGAACAAACCGCAATACAATAACAGAAAATACCTGTAACATCGATAACAAGAACAAAACAGGACGACACTAAATTAAAAAGATACCTACTTATAAATAAAATACCAAATGTCATTGTATGAAGGGTACCCCATATAAAATCAGCCATACTCGTACATCCTGTCGTAGTACTCCTTTAAATTATAAAAGGGTCTTACCAGAAGAAAAGATTTTAGTGAATGTGAAAAAGTCTTGACATTATCACTGCTTTTAATATCAGTACCCAAGTATTATCTATGTGTATATAATTATTATTTAAGTATTATTGTTTATGTATGGATTTATATGTAGTTAAAAAATATAATTCATAATTTCTATTTTAATATGTGTACACCTATTTTTCATTTAAGTGTTTAAAGTTGTCCCAATGGTTGGCTATGATAGAATATCACGCGGCATTAAAGCCCGCCTTTGTCTTTGTACATTAAAGTGTTAAATAAAAAAATAAATAAAATGTATTGAATAAAAAACTTATGACTAAAATATGCTGGGGCCTAATTCTGGCGCTTTCAATTTGCGTGACGGTTCGAAATATTCCAATGAAAAGCTACAGATCTCCATAGAAAACTGGCAGTTCCATTCGAGAAAATTGAGCGGACATGCATGTCATAGGTGCGAGAATCGGGACCCTGGGTCGGCAACAAACAATAATAATATTGATATACACACATCAAAAAAGTCTAAGCACCATGATAGAAATTCTACAAATTATATAGGTATTATTATTTATTTAGGATAAAAAACAGACATACAGTAAAGATTACTAACTAAATATTAACTAACTATATATTTAAATACTATACAAGAATGCTAAATTATGTAACCTCAGCATATCTTAATGATATGCCTGCCGAGCTCCAAAGAACATACATTGATAATAACAAATATAAATATAAGTTTAAAAAGTTTCACATGAGTCAATAGCAGAATTATTTCTCACACAGATTGTGAGTGACTCGCCGTACCCAGATAAACCTTAAAGGTTTTTGTGGACGGCTATATAATATTGTTGATGTATTTTTGTGTATCTTGAAAACAATAAATAAAAAAAATAAAAAATAGAAAAAGCAAAAAGTAAGTAAAATTTAAAATTAGAGATGAGAAAATGTTTGACAATGCATTTAACAATTGCTCTTAGCGTGTCAGATCTAAACTGTTGAGAAGATCAGATATGTGTCTACTTGATTAATCAAATATTCAATAAAATATAATAATAATAAATATTTCCAGACAGGTCACACAGCGCCATCTAGTTTTCGTGGTAAGCAACGAGGCTTGTGTTACGGAAACTAGATGGTTGATAAACTACATATTATACTTTTTTTTTTGTAAATATATACATATTATACATATAAACACCCACCCAGACCGAGACAAATTATACAATGTACAACTTGCCCCCGGTGGGAATCGAACCCACGAGCTCCCGAGTTCACGGCAACGTTTGTTACCACTAGACCACGGAGTATATGACATCATATACTCGCTTTATCCTTATAATAATATAATTTAAATAATTCTGTGTTGATTTTTTAATGAACGATTAAATTAGTAATTTGTAATAAATTTATTATTATTTAAAGAGTTATAAGTATATTTGCTTTTTCTTTAAATGGTTTAGGTTTAAAATAATTTGTAACATGAGAGATTAGACGGGTCTCATAAAATATTTTTTCCACAATTATTCCATTCATTTTAATTTCAATGCAACTTTAATTCCACTGATGGTGGTAATTTGCCCAGTCTGCTGAGGCGGGGAGGTATCCACCGTTCGTGCCTATGAACCCAGTAAAATGTATCCACACGTTTCGGGATCAGGCTCGAAGTGCCGTAATGCTCAGTCAATCCGACATAGTGTTAGCGACTGATGTCAGTCATGATTGTCTAATTCCAGTTCCTAACATTCATGGACCTTGCGTGTCACTTACCATCAGGTGGGTGCAAGGTCACATGTCGTGCTGGTATATAATGATAAAAAGTTCCAATAATGACAAAACTAATGTGGGATCGGAAAAGAACGTAACTTAAGTTGAATCGATCGAATCAGTGACCCCAGGGCCCCATTAACACTATTTCCCGCGTTCACTCTTCTTTCAACATCCCTATCATACTTCCCATCCGCAGTGAAAACACTGCCCAGATATATAATTTCATTTACCTGTTCTAGCGTTTCATCATCAATCTTTCATTTAAACATTTTGTTTGGTGACCTACTTTTATTGCTCACGTGTGTAGGTAATAACAGGGATACCCGAGGCAGATACTTTTAGATATAAAATTTTATTACGGATATGTTAAAGACATTAAGATCACTGACAAGATAATCATATAATCATGACCGGAATCTTTCGCGGGTTCATGTAAGAGTGGGCATTGCTGATATGTTACAACAGAAAAACACTTTTTACTGCCTCGGGGGTCTAGCGGTTAAGTCGGTGGATGGTCTCGGAGATATCGGGTTCGATTCCTGATCGGGACACAATAATATTTATTGATTTAAATAAATAAATAATTAATAAAACATTTATTCGAAAAATTTATTTACAAAATTTAAAATAAAATTATTAATACTAAGAATAGGGATATAAGTCCCGTCAGCGTGGAATGGTGGCAAGAACGCTGGCTGCATTTTCCCGCTGAATTGCAATACTGATTCTTTGGGCAAAGAAAGAGCCAGCCCTCTTGTTACCGAAGGAGACAACAAGACGCGGTGTTATGTCTTTTAAAAACATTTTTGCACTTGGACTCCATGGCCCACGGTTTCTACAGCAAACGGCATAAATATGTAATCTTTTAATATACCTACATATTTGCGCCGCTTGCTGGACTCCGCATTTTCCGCCGCGGCTCCCGCTTTATGCGCTGTCCCCCTGAGATGCGACGCGGTGAGGGTGTCGACGCACGTGGCGTCCCACACCAGAGCACGTCCCCGTTCCCAGGGGACCAACGCGAACGTCATACCATCGGGTCTCTTGCCATCGTCTCGGATAACTCCAACAGGCTCTAGAAGAGCTGGAACTCCGATGGTGGCTAGAGCCCTTTTAATAATTAATACAACTGTTTTTATGTTTTCACCTGTATCTGATTTTATTTTTCTCTTTGTTTACATTTTGTTTATTTAACTTACCAAGTTGTGAATTTATTTTTGTAGTACCTACAGAGAGCAGTGACTGACACAATCCTACTAGTCTTGGAGTCAGGGTTAACTATTGGTTACATAACTGTTCCCTAAGTTAAGTCCATATTTATAAGAACCTGTTTCGATAAACTTTCCGTCATAGCTCGAGATCTGGAAATGCCTACTATTGAAGAGTTTGTCGTTGGCCTGACTAGACGTATGTTCTATCAGGCCGACAACGGACACTTCAAGCATCTCCAGAATATCGCTCCGTCTTGCGCTCGGCCCCCCAACGGGAGATCACTTCCTAGAGAATTGCTCCTGGAGGAGAACTGAAGTAGCCGAACCCAGATCTCCTGGGCTCGTGAGCCATACGGGCGCTGTTATACCAGTAACGGTGCCCAGCACTAAATGTGCATGAATTACCAACGGGTGATTACTTGCTGAGATCCTGCCGGGGAGAACGGGGGAAAGTCCCCATCCCCAACCAATGCCCATTAGACATCCCGGCCTGGATGACCCCACTGTCTGTATTATTATTAATAATGAAATCAAACAGTATTTGCTTGGGTAGGGAGCGGAGCAGAATGGTGAATGGTGAGCGTCTTCTTGCGCAATAAAAAAGGTGAATTCGGTAAATATGGTGAATCCATGTAAATCTAAATAATCTGTATTCTTTCTTCCCAGACCAAGATTTCGTTTTTATTTAACTTTTTTAATTTTATTTATTTATACATATATTTTGTCGCTGGAGACATCGAAGAGCTTGCCGCTAGTCATGATTGGCCTATAGTAAAGTTAGCTAAATGTGAATCCGCTTATTTATAAGCGTGGTTTCTGACCACCCCGAAAGGGAAACGGTCGTGATAATACTTTACTTATTTTTTTTTATTTTCCAGGTTTAAAAACCATCATCAACGCGCTCCTCCATTCGTTCAAGCAGCTCGCCGAGGTCATGACCCTTACCATCTTCTGCCTGATGGTCTTCGCATTGTTCGCCCTGCAGGTCTACATGGGCGAGCTAAGAAACAAATGCGTAAAAAATTACGTCGTCCCGCCCGGAGTCAACTTCACCGACGAATTGTGGTATCAGTAAGTACCTGACTTATTTACTGTTCACGCCATTCGCTGTATATAGACCAATTTTGGATGGTTAGACATCATTGTGATCCGTCAGTGCATTGACAGACATTCCTAATTTGTAACCCCTATAACTTGTCTTGTCTCTTTCTCGCCACTTCATTTCTACATAGGTAAGTAGCACGCGAGGTCCATGAATGTTAGCTGTTACTGTACTGGAATCAGACACTCATGACTGATATCAGTCCCTTACATTGTGCCGGCTTGACTGGGCCAGGCGGCTATTCGCCTGATCCCGAAACGTGTGGGTATAATAAATAATAAATAAATAAATATTTCCAGACAGGTCACACAGCGCCATCTAGTTTCCGTGGTAAGCTACGAGGCTTGTGTTACGGAAACTAGATGGTTGATAAACTACATATTATACTTTTTTTTATTTTTTTTTTGTAAATATATACATATTATACATATAAACACCCAGACCGAGACAAATTATACAATGTACAACTTGCCCCCGGTGGGAATCGAACCCACGACCTCCCGAGTTCACGGCAACGTTTCTTACATAATTTATTATAACACGGAAGAGCACTGATAATAAATTTTCTTGAATAACATTAATAAAATTTCATTAAGGCGACAACCAAACGCTATAAGTATTAATAATTAGGTATATACATATATATACTCATTGTTGTTGTTGTTGGATGAGGGTTGCAAAAGACCGCGTGCAGTGGCGAGCCTATATCCAGCAGTGGAGAGACACAGGCTGATGATGATGATGATATATATTCATACATAATTTCAGTTTCATATTGAGATTAAAATTTATATAAGTAAAGTACAGTAAACAATACATGTATATACTCGAATAAGTATAATATTTATTTATTATTAAATTATTATTTGTAACATTTACCTATTTTTATTTTTTTATTTTTTATATAGCAACATTAACTGTCTGTGCAGAACAACCTCCTCTCTATTCCTATCCACTCCTCGACCAGATATTCAAATTCTTTTACTGTTACTGCAGCATCACTCTGGAACTCCCTTCCTCTTTCCCTTCGCACTCTTCAAACTGCAGGCTCCTTCAAAAATAATTTATACTCTCACTTTTTATCTATACAAAATATTCGTAGTTGACCTCATTCCTATTCCGTATTGTGAAAAAAAAAAAAAAACATTTAAGTGTATATATGTATTCTATGTAAATATTACCCTTTCAGTAAGTATTATGTGTAGTGTATTATGTGTAGTGTATTGTATGTGTGTATTATGTATGTATTGTTGTTTATGTAGTTTATTATACCAGTATTATAATAATATTTGTAAGTATTAGTATAAATTAATATTTTATAGTATCTCTCATTATCTATCATTTATATATTTTTTGGCACTCTGCCTGTAATTGGTTACTTTTCACAAAGGTTAGCTGGTAGAAGATGCCTTAAGGCATAAAGCTCGCCTATGCGCTTAGTTTTAAGTTATTTAACTTTGTGCAATAAAGAATTTTTATTATTATTAACAGTCGGGACTCATCATTGGGAATATTTGTACCTGTCTAGGTTTTAATGGGTCCTCGGTTATCAAACTTTATCAAACGGAAGCCCTGCTAGTTTTTTTTATTTCTTTTGAGTTATTTTTTTACGAATCGGATGTTTTAATCTTTTTAAATATTTAGTATACAATCTTGTATTATTTTTCCAGATGGATAAGCGATCCGTCACACTGGATTGTTGACTTGGAGGACGTGCCAATAATTTGCGGTAATCTAACGGGGGCCCGTCATTGTCCACCTTTGTTCACCTGTCTTTGCATCGGCCCCAACCCGAACCATGGCTACACCAACTTCGACAACTTTCTCTGGTCCATGCTCACCACATTCCAGCTCATCACGCTGGACTATTGGGAAAATGTTTACAATATGGTGAGTAGATAATATTATTTATTTTATTTATTTATTTTAAAACTTTATTGCACTATGTACAAAGGCGGACTTAATGCCGCTAGGCATTCTCTGACAGCCAAACCTTTAGGACATTTAGACAGGATAGGTGGTAGGTGCAATTAAAAATTAGATGAAATTTAAATAAAACAGAAATATAATTGTAATATAAATATATACATACTAATATCTACATACAATTTACATACTAATACATAAATAAGTCATACTATAGATATACTAATATAATATAAATAAAACTACTTACATGATGAGGAGAGTGTGACAAAATTAACAATGTGATGATGCTGATATTAAGAGCAACAAAGATTGAAAAGAAAGGTTTATTATAATGCCGCATTCTTTAGCAATCGACCCATGGGACAAGAGAGAGATTAAAAATAATTTTATTCGAACGAAGGAAGGTACAATGATAAAAAAAAAAAAACATATAAATTACTATTCATATTTTATTTATATTTTATACTAGCACGACATGTGATGTGATGTGATGTGTTGTAAATCTATGACAAATGTACGTGAGAAAGGTGTATTTCTCATTGGTACATGCCGGATGGGTTTGAACCGACCTTTGTAGGATTTAAGGTACGCGTTCTTACAACCGAGCCACCGCCGCACCTTAACATATACTTTCGGTCAAAGTCGGGCAACTAAATAGACCATGATAAATGCCATGCAACACAGTCATGTCAGTCACAAGTCTTCGGTCAGTAAGTGACATCAGCCTGTAGTGTATGCACAGGTTTTCGTAGGATATACAGGTGAGCGTATTATCGCGCAATAAAATAAAAAATTGAGGCCTACTTTTCTTAAACCAGCCTATTGTCGGTCGCAAGCCCGAGACACCATTCTTCTCATCTCTTACCCACACACGATGGACCCGGCACCCGCACGGTGAATCCATGGAATGCTTAGAAACTCCAGCTGCGAGCGTACGAGTGTGCAAAAAAGAATCCTACATATTACCTTACTATTTTTTTTTTTACTGAGCACGATATGTGACACCGCGCCCACCTGATGGTAAGCGGTACGTGAGGTCCAAGAATGGGAGCAACTGACGCCAGCCTCAGACAACCGACATCAGTCCCTACCACTATGCCGGCCAAATGCATGAGTAGCTTATAATTTATTTAACAAGTGTTTTGTATTAGTTTTTTTTTTTAAGGTACCAAATTTTTATGTTTCCTTTATAGTTCTATTAAAAAAGAAAAAATGTTTAATTTTATTTTAGAAGTCATATTTTTAAATCAATTCAATTTAAATGATTTATTAGCAATGTAAGGTTTTACAATATATGTTAACAAACAATTGTGGAACATTATTACAGGATTTGCAAAATTATTTTGGTGATGGTCCCACACAAGGCAGTTAAGCCTGACATGTAGGTCCCAATCTAAGGTTACCAACTTAGAGATAAAAAAAAAAAAAAAAATGTTAATTTTGTAAATTTGTTAGTTTTTATTATTATTATTTTGTTTTAACAGTAATAAGTTTTTAATTTCTTCCTCTTTTTATATTGTTGAATGCTGTGACACCTAATTGGTACATATATTAGATAAGTTATAATTATACTATGTTATGTGTGTGATAATATATGTACTGTTGTGTGTACTATATAAATAAATAAATAAATGCTTTCCACATAGTTCGTAACTGTTATAAGTTATTATTGAAATTAGTCTCCACAGAACAATTAAAAACTTTTACGAAAACAATTAGCAGCAGACGGTTAAAAAGTGCGGTTTTAAAATCCTTTTTGTTCTTAAATTATTTCCCACAGTGCTTCCCTAATTATCTAGAAAATGTTGCGTAATTTAAGAACCCTTAACGAATTTTCGGGCACCTATTAAGGAAAAACAGGAAATATGATAGGGATGTTGAAAGGAGAGTGAACGCGGGAAACAGTGTTAACGGTGCCCTGGGGTCACTGATCGCCAGTCGGAATGTCAGTGACAAAGCTCGACTCGCCATACACAATACCATGCTGGTACCGACACTTATGTATGGAAGTGAGACGTGGATATGTCAAAATAAGCATGAGAGTAGAGTTAAATGCAGTAGAAATGAGGTCGTTACATCGGATATGCGGCATCACTTTGACGGATCGCATACGTAATGACGAAATACGCAAAAGCTTAGGTATGAAATAAAGCATAGGGACAAAAATAAGAAAAGGCATGCTCCGATGGTTCCGGGCATGTCGAAAGGATGAGTGAAGAGAGATGAGACCAAGACTCACATATTACGATCAAATAAATAAAACAATAGCTGAAGGTGCATTAAAAAGCCATCGAAACAAAAGGGCATCTATGAAGAGGTTGATGAATGTCGAAGAAGCGAAAGAGGTATGTCGTGATCGTGATAAGTGGCGCTCAATTGTCTCTGCCTACCCCGCAAGATATGTATGTACTGTAACCTGCCCTTTGCAGTTACATGATTATCCAACGCCTGCGGTTGGATGTAGTTGCTTTTAATTGTTACGGAGAGGATTCTGAACTCCTTTTTTTTATTGAAAATGCATAAAACATTTTTATACTTTATATTTTAGAAATAATTACACATATAGAAAAACTAAACACTTATCTACGTGGGACACTATAACGCGGTAGACTTTTACTAATTATTATTTTAATCCTAATCTTTATAAAAATACTCGCTCTGTCGACCTCCCGGTCCGAGCTCCCCAATCTTCCTTCTTTTCTGTTGTATATTTGTCGTCTTTAATGTCGTATATTGACAATACTATTCTTTCTTAAAATGCAAATAAAACTCTGTAACCTACATGTACCCGTTACAGTACTGACTGAAAATATTTCCTGAAAGGTCTAAAAACTACGCATTTCCTTTATAAACTATAAATATAGTGCGAGGGTTAGAAATACGGGTCAGTAAGGTAATTAAAAAACCCACAACCCTTTTAAATGTAAGTAATTTAAACTAATGAAATGTCGGGTCTGCTAGACCACACTCAGATAATTTATACTCTCAAAATGAAATTATTAAATGTATCATGTATGCCTACCAGTGGAACAAACTGCCACTGGCTATTAGACACGCACCGTCAGACCACGTATTCAAAACCTTGGTTACTGCATTATTTTTAGACAAACAAGCATCGGGCTCACAATAAATATTTGGCAAATATATACTTTTATACTATGTATTTATTAGGATTTAGTGTATGTATTTATTAGTATGTAGTGTATGTATGTCTTAGTATGTAGTATATTGTTTGTTATCCTAATATTTTTTATTTTTTTATATCATCACTACCCTTCATCTCACACTCTCCCAAAGGTTAGATGTTAGAAATTGCCTTGTAGGCATTAATCTTCGCCTTTGTACACTTATTTTGTGCAATAAAGAATTTAATAATAATAATAAACAATCTTGATAATAAACTATTTTGAATTTTAATATAAATTTCAATTTGAAGGATAAATACTAGAATTTGTAAATAAACTAGAGTTAATTAAAGTTTCATTTCAGGTGCTATCTTCGTGTGGTCCGATGTCGGTGTCATTTTTCACTGTGGTTGTGTTCTTCGGATCGTTCTACCTTATCAACTTAATGCTGGCTGTCGTAGCCCTCAGCTACGAGGAGGAGTCACAGATCACACAAGAGGTATGAACATTTTTTGTAGTAATTTAATAAGAAAAAATCTTAAAGAAACCTCACATAGCATAAACCTCTGACTTATGCTTTATAAAGCACAAATAAGGTCATGCGTGGAATACTGTTCTCACCTCTGGGATAGTTGCGCTAAGTACCAAGTAGTGGACGATACTACAGTGTCTAAAACTCTCGAATCGTTGCAGCTTCGCCGAGATGTGGCGTGTTCTACAAGCTATACTACGGTGAATGTTCTAAAGAGCTCCACAACCTTATCCCTTCTTCTCTATTCCGCAACCGAACTACTCGCACAGGCCAAAATATGCATCCACATACCGTAGCCACTATCCCTACGCGTACATACAAATTTGGAGACTCTTACATCTGTCGCAAAGTCAAAGTCAAAAGTCAAGTCAAAGTCAAAATATCTTTATTCACGAATCATTTATGAAACGTCATTAATTTAATTATTTTGAATGATTCCACTCCTGCTAGTAGAAGACTAAGCAGCAAAGTGGTCCAATAAGTAAGCTGTTAGCAGAAGACCAGCAGCTTAGCAAATTCCAGTGACCTGTTAATGTTTAATCTGACTGAGAATGGAATCTGCAAGGAAAACTCAGCTATATCAGATTTACAAAATAAAACATATACAGAACTGCACTACAACGATGTGTCCCAGCCAGTGTGTTTCCCCACTGCTATAACCTGGAGTCCTTCAAACGAAGTGTGAAAGAGCATCTTTATAGGCCGGCATAGTGGTAGGGATTGACTTCGGTCGTCTGAGGCTGGCGTTAGTTACTCCCATTCTTGGACCTCGCGTATCGCTTACCATCAGGTGGGTGCGGTGTCACAGGTCTTGCTCAGTATAAAAAAAAAAAAAAAAAAAAAAAAGTCTAAATGTGTAGTAGGTACTACATATTAAAGCTGGATACATTTTCCGCCCTCAGTGCTATCTAATTTTTACTGACTAGGAGGTACCTGAGTAATTTTTGAAGAATTTTAATAAAAAGCTGGATATACTTACAAACTCCAGTAATAACCAAATTTGACTTACTAAGAGGTTCAGAGAACCTAACGTGCTATTTTATTTTTTTCCAATTAGATAATTTTCAAAGAAAAACTTGTACGAAATTTTTGTTGAAGCAATAATAATAAATATTTCCAGACAGGTCACACAGCGCCATCTAGTTTCCGTGGTAAGCTACGAAGCTTGTGTTACGGAAACTAGATGGTTGATAAACTACAATTATACTTTTTTTTTTGTAAATATAATACATATAAACACCCAGACCGAGACAAATTATACAATGTACAACTTGCCCCCGGTGGGAATCGAACCCACGACCTCCCAAGTTCACGGCAACGTTTGTTACCACTAGACCACGGAAGCGGTCAAATGTCGCTGGATCATAGTTTTTTTGCCACGATAGTCCTGTTTACATAATGTATTTACGGATTTCATTTTTTTTTTAAATGACGTCTTAAATCGGTCAGTAAATTCTAAATAAAATCTTGTAATAACATTTTCAAGTTATTTTTTTATTTATAGATTAATAATTTATATGTAAATTTATATTATTTAAGTAAATAGTTTGTTATCCGTATCTTACTTTGTTTCATTCTCATCATCAGCCTGATGATGTAGGTATTTTTTGCGACTCCCATTCAACCCTCGCCAGCAACCTTACAATTAGGCCTGAGCAAGTCTGCTGTAAATACATTTATGGAACGAGCTTTCAAGACAGCATTATCTGAATCATACTATATTTGGCTGGGTAGGGAAAGAAAAAAAAAAAGTCGCATATGGAAAATAAATAAATAAATAATAAATATTTCCAGACAGGTCACACAGTGCCATCCAGTTTCCGTGGTAAGCTACGAGGCTTCTGTTACGGAAACTAGATGGTTGATAAACTACATATTATACTTTTTTTTTTGTAAATATATACATACATATAAACACCCAGACCGAGACAAATTATACAATGTACAACTTGCCCCCGGTGGGAATCGAACCCACGACTCCCGAGTTCACGGCAACGTTTGTTACCACTAGACCACGGAGGCGGTCATCATATCATCGTATTCTTTATTCTCTGCAAAGCATCACCAGCGTTTTTATTTAGAGCTATCGTCCATCTAACGGTGATCGTGTTACCCTGATGTTTCTAAAGTTATTTAAATAAATATTCATTATTTTGCTATAGGAAAGGAAAAAAGACCTGAACGAACACCGCGACGATTCTACATTCAGCTTCGACCCAACATCCCTAGCCGTGCGCACATTAGGCAGGGACTCTAAGAAGCGAATAGACGCTAGAAAAGGTCTTCTTCTAGCTTCGTACTCAAGGAAGCGAACACGACGACGCAAGCGGGGAAGGAGCGCCATACATCATGTCGCTGCAGTCGCTGCTGTCGCCGAAAGGTAATATATACACAAGCTATACCCAGTAAAAGGAAGACTCTTAAAAGCGTATAGACTCTATGTAGTCTACTTCTAGCATCGTACTAAAAGAAGCGAACTCTGACACATGCGGAGAACGAGCGCATATTAACATACACAAATACACAAGCTATAGACAGTAAAAAGATGACTTTTAGAACTCTATAGACTCTAAAAAGGGTATATATATATTTTTAAATACAATAAACTACCTGAGATTATGACTAGACTACAACCAAGTAAATTTAAAACAAAATTGAAACTCTTTTTCCAAAATAATGCTTTTTATAACCTGTCAGAATTTATTGACATGCCTTTAACGGAAAATTCTTTTAAATACACACATCAAAAGTGTCTAGGGATCAACATATATTTTTGCAATAACTTTTCTCCTGATTGATATTCATTAAAATTTTCTTTAAGGATTGATCAAATAAAATGTTTTCGTTTGTCTACAGTAACGATAAACCAAGTCACCTTTGCATTAGTAAAAAAAATTGCCATTTTCCTAATAAAGGGATTTTTGACATTTGAACCACTAACATTAAAGTTCGAAAAAAAGACTGAAATAACAGTTTTTTTTTTAAATTTTATTGGGTAACTTAAACAATTAATAATCCGTGTTTCTACCGCGAACACTAACAACACAAGAACATCGGTTTGGCATACTCAAAATGAGTTCATCCAAATCACGCTGTGGAATGGCCGCCCATGTTCGTTGCAACAACAAAAAAAGGTCTTCTTGCGACTGGATACCCTCCATATTCGGCAGAGCTCTTCTCTGAAGAATATCCCATGCATGCTCAATCGGGTTCAAGTCTGGCGACTGAGCAGGCCAGGGCAGGACATTGATGTTAGCTGCGGCGAGAGTCTGTCTTACAACTCTTGCGGTGTGCGGTCGTGCATTATCATGCATTAACTGAAATAAGGGACCGATATGCACTTGTAGAGGAACGATGACGTCTGATACAACCGTCTCAGCATAAATTTGAGCGTTGAGGTTGCCTCTGATCCAAATCAACTCAGTTCTTCCGCCGATCGAAATACCCGCCCATACCATGATGGTTCCACCACTATAAGGATGGACTTCCTGGCAGGATTTTAATCGCTGTTGGCGTCCAGGGGTTCTCCAGTGTCGTATACGTCTTGTATCCGGCCTCATACCAAAACGAGACTCATCAGAAAAGCACACGAAACGCCATTGTTCTTCTGTCCAATTTCTGTGTTCAAGAGCCCATTGATATCGAGTCCTACGATTGTGCATTGCTATAGGTGGTACCCGTAGCGGTCTTCGGGAATGAAGGTTCACTTCATGCAAGCGGTTTCTGACTGTTTGGTTGCTAATTAAGTTCCCTGAAGAGCGATGAAGGCTCACGGCTAACATCATGGCGGTTATTGTTGGAGTTCTTCGAGCTGTGATTTGAATGTATCGGTCTTGTCTCCGTGTGGTGCAGCGATACCGTCCTCCATGGCGCTCAGCCACGGTACCAGTGGTTCGGTAACGTGTCCAAAGTCGACTGATAACACTCTGACTTGTATTCAGAGCTAAAGCCACAGTACGTTGCCGGGAACCAGCTTCTATCATTCCCACGGCTCTGATCATTTCTTCCCTGCTTAAATGACGTCGCCGCTCCATAATAACGTTGGTTTTAATCAGTAGTAGGGAAACAGTAGCACTAATAATGTCTTCAATGCGTCTTATGTTTTTATAGGGAAAATATTGACAGCTGATTTTCATCTTTTACTCGAATTTGATTGACAGTTCCTGTTTTAAATTATGAAATGCACCAAAAAGGATCCATATAAATTTATAAAATCATAAATTTATTACAAAGCCACATCTCAATCACAAGAAATCCGCATAAACATGCTTGATCCCTAGACTTTTTTGATGTGTGTATTTATGACAATAGGGTTTCCTCTACTCTCGCTTGTTCCGTGTGTCAGGTACTTAGCTAAAGGAACGACGTAACGTACAGGTGTCGCATAAATTCCTTTTATATTTATTTATTTAAATACTTTACTGCACAAAAACTTAAAATTAGTGTACATAGGCGAGTTCAATGCCAGTTACGCATTTTCTAACAACTGACCTTTGGGAAAGTGAGAAATCATGGGCAGATTGCAAATAAATATAATACACGATACTTACTTAATTTTGGTACATACATATACTACATAAAAAACGAACTACATATACTACACACTTTAAATATATAACTTATTACATACTACATACACAAAATATAATTATGCCAAAATATCTATATTATCGTCTTGATGAGGTTAGGTCTCAATGGCAAAAATAATAACACGGTTAGTGCCGATAAGTAGCCACACGTTTCTGGATCAGGCTCGAATTGCCGTCATGCACAGTCTAGCCGGCATAGTGTTAGGGACTGATGTCAGACATGAGTGTCTGACACCAGTTGCTAACATTCATGGAATTCGTGCGCCACTTACCATCAGGTGGGCGCAAGGTCACATGTCGTGTTAGTATATATAAAAAAAAAACATTGTCTGAAAGGTTCAGTGACCGCCTGAAGACAAATTTCTAAGCATTCCATGGATTCACCGTGCGGGTGCCGGGTCCATCGTGTGTGGGTAAGAGATCAGAAGAATGGTGTCTCGGGCTTGCGACCGACAATTGGCTGGTTTAAGAAAAGGAGGCCTCCTTTTTTTTCTATTTCGCGATAATACGCTCACCATCCACCATTCTACTTCTCTCCCTACCCAACCAAATACTGTATGATTCCGTTAGTGCCGTCTTGGAAGCTCGTTCCATAAATGTATTGACGGCAGACCTGCTTAGGCCCAATTCTTTCAGTAAGTGATGCAAAGATTTTGCTGGAACTCCTCTTGCACCAACTTCCACTGCGTAAAGCTGAGTCTTGAACCCGTTCCTGATCATTTCTTCTGTGAGATCATAATATTTATTCGACTTCATGTTGATTTATTTTATATTGATTGTTGTATTTTGTTCTTTGAAAGTTAAATACATATTTTTTTTTTTTTTTATAATAACAGCTTCTAGAACACTCTAATCTACGCTGCTAAAGATGAAGTCAATCATTAAAAATTAACATCAGATCCTTGCCAACCTGTCTAGCCAGCGTGGCCAAATTCTCCAGATATATGTTCTGGAGAGCCCATCTCCAACAGTGGGGCTCGCCTAGGGGCTGTAATGAAAAAAAAATTAAAAAGATATTCGTACGCGACCTGTACTAAATTCACAAATTGAATTTATAACAGGAGAGTGAAAATGTCTTCTGGCATTGTCTCCAGTTGGGTGTGAACTAAAATTAACCATTTACTCTATTTTCACAAATTTTCACATACTTTTAAATTGTGTTGCCACGAGGCAAGACCAAGACTTGACAAGTTGTTCTCATTATTTATTTATATAAATTCTTTAATAGTAAAAAAGCAAAGTATCATCACGACCGTTTCCCTTTCGGGGTGGTCAGAAACCACGCTTATAAATAAGCGGATTCACATTTAACCAACTTTACTATAGGCCAATCATGACAAGTGGCAAGCTCGTCGATGTCTCCAGCGTGTCAAAACTCGAGATATATCACAAATTAAATATTAAATGTATTTATTTACATGAATAAATATTTTTGTGTCCCGACCAGGAATCGAATCCGGTACCTACGAGTCTAAATCCACGGACTTAACCGCTAGACCATGGAGGCAAATTCTTTAATGCACTTTAAAAAAATAGTGGATACTTCCCCGCCCCGGCAGACTGGGCAAATTACCACCATCAGTCCGCCTACCACCTCTAAGCCTGTATGTAAAAATGAGAAATACACTTTTCTTGTGTGGATTTGTCATAGATTTACAATTCGACCACGATAAGTTTCTTGTAATCCTGTACACTATTACAGTACCTCTGACTTTTTATACCGTAAAAAATGCTCTGAACGTCGCCCGACCAAAAAAAAAAAAAAAAGTAGTTGTTGCGGCCATATGGCACTACCAAAGCTCTATAATCTCTTTGGGACCAGCTGGGTTTATTGATGATGGTGATGTAGTCCCACGTTCTCCAAAAATATGTTCTGGATAGCCCATCTACAGCAGTGATTAGGTTCATATCGTCCTATACGTTGTCCTTAATTGAATCTTTGATAGAGCTAACGGCCGGCGCCTTAGTGACGTCATGTGTTCATTAGACCGGGGTTAATTCTATTACAGACCTCTCTCTCATTCTAATTGACCTTCTATAATAGCCCAGACCCATTATAATAAAATATTAAGAAAATACCATTATTTATCGACTATATTAAAATGTCGAGGTCTGCTGCGGAGAAGCTAAAGAAAATATGGAGGAACCGAAACATTACGAAAGCTACTAAAATCCGGCTGGTTAGAGCTCTTGTGTTTTCCATTTTCCTGTATGCTGCAGAGACGTGGATCCTGCGAGAAACTGAAATAAAACGGATTAATGCTCTAGAAATGTGCTGTTGGCGGAGAATGTTAGGCATATCGTGGACGGAGTTCTGAACCAACAAATCCTGGAGGAACTGGAGAAAGGACAGCGCTTTTCCTCAATCGTACAATTACGCATTCTCACTTTCTTTGGACACGTGTCGCGGCGTGGAGATATATATATATTGAGCGCCTTGTAGTTAAGGGAAAAGTCGATGGCAAGAGGATGCGTGGTATGTCTCCGATGAGATGGACTGACCAGGTTAAAGCAGCAATGGATCACCCCCTATATGAGTGCTTCAGGAAGACTGCAGTTCGAGACGTGTGGCGACGGCTTGTTAAGCGTGCCACTGACACTCAAATGACGACCACGACCTCCCTGCCAAGAGTGTAGCGACTAAGAAGAAGAATGTCCAGACATCGAAAACTATAGTTTATAAAGTGAATTATATAAAATAAAATAAAATAAAAAATTTAACCGATTTATTTTTTTACAAAATCTACACTAATATTATAAAGAGGAAATATTTGTATTTATGTGTGTGTGTTTGTAATGAATAAACTCAAAAACTACTGTGCCGATTTTAAAACTTATTTCACTATTAGAAAGCTACATTCACCCTGAGTAACATAGGCTATATTTATTGCTAGAAAAGATTAGCGATCCTTACTAAAACTTTAGTAACGTAACCCAAGGTGTAAAAAAAACCATAAAATGTCTGTCGTCGCATGCGCTGCAGAAACTATTGATGATAGAACAAGAGTATGTTTTACAATATTAAAGAACATATCAATATCTACAAAAAACTTCAAGACACCATATGTCGAACTATTATCGTTATGTCACAATAGTGGTTATTGTGATATTTACTTTTTAAAAGTTGATAGAAATACCGACCAAAAATAGACCATGTTACTCATACTTCTGTTTAAATCCTTATCCAAATAAATTCATATTATTTTCAATACTGTTTCAATTCATGGAAATCACTTTTTGAATTGTTCAAAACGCCTATCCCATTCAATAGATATTACGAATTTATTAAGTCATAGAAATAGAATGAATACTAATTTAATAAAAATAAATATCATTCATTACAGCCCCTAGAACATAGCGTCGTAGAACTTCACTGCTGGAGCTGGGCCTTCCAGAACATATATCCACAAGTTGGTATTAGTGAAACCAGGACCGACAGCTTAACGTGCTCTCCGAGGTACGGGAACGGTGGTGTTGTAAATCTATGACAAATGTACGTAAGAAAAGTGTATGTCTCATTGCCGGGTGGGTTTGGACCGACCTTTGTAGGATTTAAGGAAAGCGTTCTTACAACCGAGCCGCCACCGCGCCTAATAAATATCATCATCATCATCATCAGCCTATGTCTCTCCACTGCTGGATGTAGGCCTCCCCCAAGGCTCGCCATTTCACACGATCTTTTGCCACCCTCATCCAGCCCCCACCAGCGACCTTTTTCAGGTCATCCGTCCATCTGGCGGGGGGTCTTCCCACTCTGCGTTTTCCTGTACGTGGTCTCCACTCTAGAACTCGTCTACTCCATCGGTCATCGGTTCTGCGACAGACGTGTCCGGCCCATTGCCACTTCAACTTACTAATTTTGAAGGCTATGTCGGTAACTTTGGTTTTCTGACGGATGTCTACATTTCGTACTCTATCCATCAGAAAAATACCGAGCATAGCTCTCTCCATAGCTCGCTGAGCGACCTTAAACTTGTGGACCAGACCCACTGTGTCCACGTTTCTGCTCCGTACGACAATACTGGAAGAACGCATTGGTTGAAAACTTTCGTTTTCAAACACTGTGGTATGTTTGATAACAGGATGTGGCGTAACTTCCCGAATGCAGCCCATCCTAGTTGAATGCGCCTGTCAGCTTCCTTGCTGAAGTTGGCTAGGCCTAGTTGGATAGTCTGGCCAAGGTAGACGTATATTTTCACAACTTCGAGAGAGGCGTTGCCCACGCAAATTGGTCTCGGAATGGCATGATCGTTGAACATGACTTTTGTCTTGTCCAAGTTCATTCCGAGACCAACTCGCTGGGATGCCACGTTTAGGCTGTTTAGCATTCCACTAAGATCTTCCAGCGAGCTAGCCATTATAACTATGTCATCCGCGAACCGGAGGTGAGAGATGTATTCACCATTAACATTTAATATATAATAAATATAAGACGTTAAAATCTAAATATGACATGTCTATCGGTTCTGAAGTTTTTTTTTTCGGACAAGCAACGCCGGGTAAGTCAACTCAGCTAGTATTAAATAAAATTTATATTAATATATAAGATTAGTGAGAGCATTAACTTTGTTAGCGTCCCAAGGTGCAGTGGTTATACATACATATGTTAGTTGTTTTGGAACCAGTTCTATTCTTTTGTCAAAAATGTTTAGTCGGGAAAGTATTATCATAGAATCGAAAGCTTTCAGAAATTTCGGTCGTTTGGCGATATGAAGCATTTTATATTATCTGTCTGGGCCATTGAATAATACTTATAACCCGGGCAGTTCGTAAATATTCTTGCCGTGGCGTCGGACCAGACGAAGAGAACTTAGACGGTGCCAGAACCATCGTGTGCATCCCTTTCACATGACTTTCGGACATGTGACTAAAAAGGCTGTGTTTTCACTTTAAATATTGGTTTAAATATTTATTTATTTAAATCTTTATTGCACAAACACAAAAGCGAGCTTATAATGCCGCTAGACATTCTATCCCAGCCAACCATTGGGACAACTTGAGCATTATTGAAAGGTAGGTGCAAAATTGTATATAATACCTTAAGATGAAGACACTTAAAATAACTTAAATGCGGCTGTAAAGGGGCCTTGTCAAAATGTATTAGCATAGATACCTAAAATTAACTTAAATAAGACTAATTAAAATAGCTGTAGTAGAAAGGCTTTGTCATAAATTGTAAACATTAAATTAAATAATTATATTATTCTAAAGATAATGTCATTTTTTTGCGGCTGTAAAAGGGCCTTGTCAGTGTTACCTTATCATCATTCATCATTACAGCCCCTAGAACAAAGCGTCCTAGACCTCCACTGCTGGAGATGGGCCTTCCAGAACTGGAGAATTTGGCCTATACTCGCCACGCTGGCCAGACGGCTTGGCGAGGATATGTTACCTTATACTTAAAACTAATTATATAATTTGATAAATATATTTATATTATATATTTATTGACACTACTTTTTGTAACCTGTCATTTTCATGCGAATATTTATCGTGTTTTCTAATTATCGCGCCAATAATAATAATAATACACAATGACTCCTGTCCTGGTTTAGCAACACATTTCCATAATGAGTCGTTGTCCATTAAGTTGTATTCAATGCCCAAGTTCTTATATAAAAGTCAACGTTCAGAACACTCGACTAACTTATGGAAAAATATGATCACTCCACGCTCCGTCTGGAATCTGTGCAACATATTTTCCTCATTTACGCTGATGTATTTTGTTTTATGGAATACTAGCTCTTTGACATGGCATTGGCCGTAAGTCTTGTTTCAAGCGGTGTTATTTTTATATCTTTTACCATGGCAAGCTTACAATATTAGTTCTTCAAAGTCAAAATTGCATTTGACATCATTGCAAATGGCACATACTTTTAACGAGAACAACAAATATGTGGTAGACGAACTGATGGTGGTAATTTACCCAGTCTGCCGATGCGGGGAAGTGTATCCATACTTTTCAGGATCAGGCTCGAATTTCCGTCATGTCTAGGCAAGCCGGTATAGTGTTAAGAGACTGATGTCAGTCATGAGTATCTGATTCCAGTTGCTAACATTCATGGAGCCCGCGGGCCACCCACCAGGTGGGCGCGAGGTCACATTTCTTGCTAGTATTTTTTTTTTAATTAGTATTTAGTATAATTATAACCTTGCCTCCACCTGATGGTAAGTGGCGCGCGAGGTCGACGAATGTTATCAACTGGAATCAGACACTTATGACTGACATCAGCCCCTAACACTATGTCGGCTTGACTGGGCATGACGGCCATTTGAGCCTGATCACGAAACGTGTGGATATTTGACTGGGTTTATCGGCACGAACAGTGGATATCCTATATAATCCTGGCAGACTGGGCAAATTACCACCATCAGTCCGCCTACCACCTATTAATATCTAACCCTTATAGTAGATGAATTGAAATATCTCCAAAACTACTATTCCGATGTGGCCCTGACGTTTTTTTTTATTCTGACGCAATACCAAGACTGAGACCAGCTGTTCTGATGCAAGAAGAGATTTGTTTTGATCTTGCTTTCATTATCATCAGCCTGTGTCTCTCCACTGCTGGATATAGGCCTGCCCCAAGGCACGCCACGTCACACGATCTTCTGCCACCTTCATCCATCCCCCACCATTCGTCCATCTGGCGGGGGGTCGTCCCACTCTGCGTCTTCCAGTACGTGGTCTCCACTGCAGGACCCGTTTACTCCATCGTTCGTCGCTTCTGCGACAGACGTGTCCAGCCCATTGCGATTTCAACTTGCTAATTTTAAAGGCTATGGGAACTTTGGTTCTTTGACGGATGTCAACGTTTCTGACTTTATCCTTCAGAGAAATCCTGAGCATAGCTCTCTCCATAGCTCGCTGAGCGACCTTGAACTTATGTATCAGACCCACCGTCAGTGTCCACGTCTCTGCTCCTACGACATTACTGGAAGAACACATTGGTTGAAAACTTTTGTCTTCAAACACTGTGGTATGTTCGCTAGGAAGATGTGTTGTATCTTCCCGAATGCTCTTGCTTTAGGCAGCACTAATTCGTTCCGTGTATTCGGCCCATTACGACTTTAGCTTGCTAGTTTTAAATTTTATATCCGTAAGGTTGTTCACTGACAAATATCAACGTTTCAATTCTATCCATCAGAGAAATAACAAGCATAGCTCTCCATAGTTCTCTTATAAATTAATTCCATATTATTAAGTCCATGCTCACCCCGCAGTATGACGTCATCAGTTTGCTTGTGGATGTTTCTAGAAATTTGTACAATTTGTCGTACCAAAGCCGTGTTCGTTAGGCCCAACTAATCCGGTTTGGTGTAATTGCTTTCCGACGAATGTAGACTCAACATTAAGGCTTTGGCACACCGAATAACAATATACCTATTAATAAAAGACGACCATCTACCAGATAAGAGAATTTAATATATATAGGCGGTAGACCGTCTCCGTGGTCTAGTGGTAACAAACGTTGCCGTGAACTCGGGAGGTCGTGGGTTCGATTCCCACCGGGGGCAAGTTGTACATTGTATTGTTTCGGTCTGGGTGTTTATATGTATAATATGTATATATTTACAAAAAAAAAAAAAAAAGTTTATCAACCATCTAGTTTCCGTAACACAAGCTTCGTAGCTTACCACGGAAACTAGATGGCGCTGTGTGACCTGTCTGGAAATATTTATTATTATTATTATTAGACGGACTGATGGTGATAATTTGTATAAGTATCCACACGTTTCGGGATCAGGCTCGAACTGCCGTCATGCCCAGTCAAGTAGACTTAGTGTTAGGGACTGATGTCAGTGATAAGTGTCTGATTCCAGTTCCTAACATAGAATCAGGGTCACATGTCGTGCTAGTATATAAAAATATAAACAAACCAATTAAACACTATTCCGGCTTGACTAGATGCTTTCTCACACTTCGCTTGAAGGACTTTAGGTTATAGGAAAGTGGAAACAGCCTGGAAGAGCATTCCACATCTTTATGGGAAGACATATGTATGAGTCCCCAAATTTATACGTACGCGTAGGGATGGTGACTACGGCATGTGGGTGCATATCTGTGCGTGTGTTTCGGTTGCGGAATGGAGAGGACGGGATTAGTTATAGAGCTCTTCAGAGCACAAGCCATAATATAGCCAGTAAAATATGATATATGATCACAGTGTAAGTAGGTATTATATGTAGTGTATAATATATATATATATATATATATAGTATGTAGTATTGTGTATATATTAGTATGTATCTGTCTATATAGATATAATACTTAGATTTAACTTGAATTACCTTTTAATCTATTTAATGGTTGCACCTACCTCACAACACAAATCGTTTCATTGTCCCAAAGGTTGGTTGCTAGAGAATGCCTAGCGGCATTAAGCCCGCCTCTTGTACATAGTGCAATAAAGTTTGTAATAAATAAATAAAATACGCTCAGAGAAGCTACATCTCGGCGAAGCTGCAGGGATTCGAGATTTTCAGGTATAGTCGTCCACAGTTCGAACAGCTTATTTATTTATTTATTTATTTATTAATACAACATTACATGGCTTAACAGTAAAGCCCAATTTACCATGCAGTCATTCTTATAATTAATACATACATTTTAATTATAAATGGATTGTCAATATACCTATAATCTTTTAAATTTAATATACAAATATTAATATTAATGAAGCTTTAAAATTAACAATAGTTATATTAATTAATATAAAAAGAAAGAAAAGACAAATAAATAATAGTAATAAAATAAATCAAAATTCAACACTAATAAAATCAATGAAATAATAATAAAGTTAATACAAGACAATAAAATTAGAATAAAAAGTGAGTAAGTAGGTATATAAATAAATCAATCAATTCTACATCATGATAAATTAATACAAGAATAACAATAATAAATAAATCCAAATATTTTAACTTATAAATAATTAATTAATTATTCACAAAATTTAAAGAATGCCTTGCTCAGAATATGCAGATGATCAGCAAAAATATCTAGATGTGGTGTCGTCTCGAGAAGCTTCCTTAGGCTGCGGAGTGCGCGAGGCAGAGGCGAGGAATCGTGCGCCACTGTGCGAAATAATGGCAATGCCAGCAACTGGTGGTGACGCGCTCGCATATAGTTGTTAGGCACAAATAGGCGGCACACCTGCGACAACAAATCAGGACAGTCGCATTCACCACGAATCATTCGACAAATCAATACAAGTGATTCGAAGTCTCGTCTAGTCTCAAGAGAATTAAAGCCCAGTGCTCCTAAGAGAAATTTAGTAGGATACATGAAGGGGTAACATCCATACTGCATCTTGTATGTAAAGCGGAGAAACGCTTTTTGCACCTTTTCAATAAGTAGTATGTATTGAGCTTCATGTGGGTTCCAAACCATCGAAGCAGTCTCAATCTTAGACCGCACCAAGGATGTATATAAAAGTTTAATGGTCCTGACATCTTGAAAACTCCTGGCGTTGCGAATCACGAACCCTGTTGCGGCCAGAGCGACAACTAACCGCGGGGCGCGGGGTCCGGGGCAGCGATACGACGGTGGACAGCTGAGAGTGCAGCCTACGGCCTTGAAGAGCGAGGTCGCGCCACTCATTACAATTTTCAACAAAAAACATTCTTAGCCTATGTCTAGGCAGTTAGGGCTTTGCCAATATACTGGTGAGCTGAAGAAGTCTTTCATTTACCTGACCATCAGCCGCCACATATGGTCCGTACGAAGCCGGAGGAAAAAGCGCCTAACAGAACCGCATGGGTGAAGATATTTTGTGCCAAAGAAACGGAAGCAGATCAGAACAGATAAGCCTAATTATTGTCCTGTCTGTACTTATCCTAATTCACATAATTCCTACCTTAACATTTAACCATTAACAATATGAACAAAAAATAACTAATAACAATAATTACGAAAAATAACAAACCAATTAAAAAACTAACGAAATACTAACAAATACTTATATATACACGATTAACCATCTACATAACAATACACAATAATAAAATAACAATTAACTATTAACCACAAATAACACATAATTAACAAATTAACAAAAAAGTGAAACTTAACTTTCTAAAAAAGTAAACTTAAATAAAAAATAAATAAAAACCGATTATACTAATAAAAGTGAGCAAATATTAGTAAAGAAGTGTACCTAAAATAAATAAATAAAAATTTAACAAATAGCTTAAATATTTTTTTTGTCATTTGATTGTTACGGAATAGCAAAGTTGATTATAAACTATAAACTTATTTCACTAGTTCATGCAATCTTACAAAATGGCAGATGATAAAGAATTAATTAAAAAACGTGGAATTATAAAAGGACGTTTAACATTATTTACAAATTACTTAAATACATTACCGAAAGATTTAACCAATGAAATAAAAGTAGAAATAGAACTTAGATCTGCAAAGTTGGAGGGGTTTTACCAAGGTTATGACGAGATCCAGACCGAGCTGGAGTTAAATTCTGCCGACCCTGACGAACATTTTAAGGATCGTCTGTCCTTTGAGGATGTTTATTATAAAACCTTAGCTAGGGCAACAACATTAACCAAACCAGCATCAAATACTCATCACTATGCCTCGAGTGAGGGAGGCGAGAGCACGCACGCTCGGGCTAACATTAAATTACCAGTAATAAAACTTAATAAATTCGATGGTACTTATGGCCAGTGGCTCGAGTTCCGAGATACCTACGTTTCTCTCATCCACGATTCTGATCTAAGTGATATAAACAAATTTCACTATTTGCGCTCCTCCCTAGAGGGCAGCGCATCACTCATTATAAAATCTTTACAGTTTTCTTCAGCAAACTATATACTAGCATGGAAAATAATTTGTGAAAGATACGACAATAAAAGGTTGTTAGTAACCAACCATATAAAGTCTTTATTTAATGTGTTTCCAATACAAAAGGAAACATCATTTAATTTAAGGAAATTAATAGATAATTTTGTTAAAAATATTAGGTCTCTGGAGACACTGGGCGAACCCACTGACAAATGGGATACATTATTAATATATCTGGTCACTACCAAATTGGATTCTACTTCTTTGCTGGAGTGGGAGAAATACAAAGGCGGTTGCGAGGAAAACGATGGTAAGTTGACCTTTGACCAGCTAGTTAAATTCATCAGAAGCCGTGCAGACTTGTTGGAAAGCTTGGAACAAAATAAACCAAAGTCAAAGGTCGAAAAATCCCACAGCTTTGTCACAGATACTCAACCAAAGGTATTTAAGTGTCCTATTTGTCATGAAGCACGACACAGTATCTATACATGTAGTGACTTTTTACAGCTTAAGCCCAGTGATCGTGAGATTAAGGCAAAATCAATTAATGTATGTCTGAATTGTTTACGCTCAGGTCATAGTACTAAAAAATGTCGTCTCAGTCCGTGTCGAAAATGTGGAAAGTGGCATAACACGCTTCTGCACTCCGAGCGTGACAGCAACGTGAGTGACGAGGAGGCCGGCTCGCCCAGCAACAGCCAGCATGTGACGTTGTCGTGCGCAGCCTCCGAGCCGCGCGCGCCGAAACAAGCCCTGCTTTCCACAGCTGTTATGCGACTGATTCGCGTCGACCAATCACAAAATAGTAGCCATATTCCACAGGCACGCATTTTATTAGATTCAGGTAGCACATCAAACTTTATAACCGAGCGATTATGTAAGCAATTGGGTTTAAATACTTATGAGATGTCGGTTTCTATTGCCGGCCTAAATAATAACGTTTCATTTAGCAGAAAGAGATGCGATGTCGAGTTGCAATCAAGAGTATCAAACTATACAATAAAAATCTCTTGCATTGTAATCTCAGAAATAATTAGTCCGTGGCCTAATCCAAGTATTAACATGGCTAAAATAAAAATACCAAAACAGTTTATGTTAGCCGACCCACAATTCTATCGTACGGCTACTATTGACATTTTAATAGGTAACGGCTTATTCTGGGAATTGATAGGACCCAAGCAGGTAAAATTAAATATGACTGAAATAATATTGCAGGAATCTAAGCTAGGATGGATCGTCGGTGGCTCGACGATGCCTACGTCAAAGTGTAAGGAAGTCTGTAATGTTGCAAACGTACAAACTATTCAGGACCAATTAGCACTGTTTTGGGAACTAGACAGCATTCCAGATAAGTCTCCATTCTCACGTGAGGAAATCCATTGTGAAGAACATTTTATTAAAAATACTAAACGCCTCCCTAATGGTAGATTTAGTGTTGTAATACCATTAAAAAAATCCCCAGACGTTTTAGGTGCTTCTTATGATGTAGCTAAACGTAGATTTTTGTCTTTAGAGCGCAAACTACAATCAAATTCTGCTCTGAGGGAACAATATAAGGAATTCATAAATGACTATAGGGAACGTGGCCACATGTCTGCGTCCAACTTTACTAACACTGACAATTTAATAAATTATTTTGCTCCACATCACGCTGTACTACGGGAAGACAGCTTAACTACTAAGTTGCGAGTAGTATTTGATTGCTCAGCAAAAAGTAGCTCAGGTTATTCATTCAATGACATCCAGCAAGTGGGTCCCACCATACAGGATGATCTATTTTCGATTTTGCTTAGGTTTCGTCAACACGACATTGTCCTGACAGCTGACATCGAAAAGATGTACCGTAATAATGAGGTGGATCCAGTGCAACGATCATTACAGCAAATATTATGGCGTGATGAGCCACATTTACCAATTATAACTTATAAACTAAATACAGTAACTTATGGCACCGCTTCTGCTCCTTTCCTAGCAGTGCGATGCTTAAAACAATTAGGATTAGATTGCAGGGATCCTATTATACAAGAAATAATAATAAAAGATTTTTATATAGATGATTTAATTACAGGTACCAATTCTACAACTAAGGCTATGCACATATATACAGAAATAACTAAACAACTAAATACAGGCTGTTTTAATATTCGCAAATGGCGATCAAATAATAAAGAAATATTAAAATATATTAATAACAAGTCTAATGAAAATACCAAACAATATTTTGACTTGTGTCCAGATCAAACCTCTAAAATATTGGGAGTTTGTTGGGATGACTCCCGGGACAGTTTGTGTTTTAACATAACGTTAGCACCAGATAAAGTTGTAACAAAAAGACGCTTACTATCGTCTATTGCAAAACTATTTGATCCGCTTGGTTTAGTTTTGCCTTGCACACTCGGGGCTAAGCTCATATTACAAAAACTTTGGGTGCACAAATTGTCATGGGACGATCAATTACCTATTACTACCATTAATACCTGGTCTGAGTTTATAAATTCATTACAAGAATTAAACAAATTAAATATAGCTAGACATAGCGTTTGTAATTCTCCTATTAATTTACAGTTACATATTTTTTGCGATGCGTCACAGGACGCCTATGGTGCTTGTGCCTATGTACGATCTACAGATGTTAACAACAAAACTTACATTCAGTTATTATGTGCAAAAAATAAGGTAGCTCCGATTAAGCCAATCACAATTCCGCGCCTGGAGTTGTGTGCCGCTTTATTGGGCACACGACTTATCACTAAAATCATAAACTCACTACGTTTGAATTTTAATAACTTTTTTCTTTGGACTGATTCAAGTATAGTCCTAGGTTGGTTAAATACTGAGCCCAATAACTTACAAACCTTTGTTAGGAACCGAGTTGCTGAAATTCAAGAAGCCACCAGTAACTATTCTTGGCGTCATATTTCTACAACTCAAAACCCAGCTGATCACTTAACTCGAGGATTAACATCAGCACAAATATTACATAATCAGCTGTGGTGGACGGGACCACAATTCTTATTATCGGAACCAGAGCACTGGCCAACTATAAAATTAATTAAAAACTTAGAACCATTGCCCGAATTAAAAAATGTCACTGGTTTAGTTTTAACTAATATAACTAAAGAAACATTATTTCCTTTTGAACGCTTTACTAAATTAACTCGGTTACAACGTAGTACTGCCTATATGTTTAGATTTTACAATAATATAAAAAACCCTAATAATAAACAAAAAGATTTCCTATCAACTACTGAATTACAAAATGCTATGAATAAATTACTAATAATATCACAACAAGAAATGTTTCCGTACGAATATAAAACGCTAAAATCTAACTTACAACTAAAACACAAAAACCCCTTAATAAAACTTAATCCATACTTTGATAAAAATGATAATTTAATTAGGGTAGGTGGACGCCTGGAAAACACACAATATCAATATAATAAAAAACATCCAATAATATTACATAAAAATCACTATTTTACAAAGTTGCTATTTACAGATGAGCACAAACGGTTAATGCACGCAGGTCCTCAACACTTGCTGTATGCGACTAGGGAACATTACTGGACGTTAGGCGGTCGTGACTTAGCCAGACAAGTCACTCATAGTTGCATCACGTGTAATCGATTTAGGGGTAAGGTAGCAAAACCAATGATGGGTAACTTGCCTAAACAACGTTTGGAACCAGGCTATACGTTCCAGACGGTAAGCATAGATTATGCAGGACCTATCATGACAGCTAGTAAAAAGGGACGGGGTTGTCAATTAATCAAATCTTACGTTTGCATCTTCGTCTGCTTTACTACTAAAGCGATACACATTGAGCTGGTCAGCGACATGACAACAGATAATTTCATCGCCGCGCTCAAACGATTCATTTCACGTCGAGGCAAACCTGAAGCTATTTACTCCGACAACGGCTCCAACTTTGTAGGTGCTTACAATGAATTAAAACAATTTATAAAAACAAATACAGTCCATATCGAAGAAACATTAGCAAATAAAAATATAAAATTTAAATTTTGTCCACCATACTCTCCACATTTTGGAGGATTGCATGAGGCTGGTGTTAAGTCTATAAAACACCACCTCAAGAGGGTAGTCGGTAATGCACACCTCACCTATGAGGAACTATACACATTACTAACACAAATAGAAGCTATCCTCAACTCCAGACCCTTGACTCCTATGTCATCCGATCCAACAGACCTTACTCCCTTGTGTCCTAGCCACTTCCTTATAGGCAGAAGAATGACCAGCATACCAGAAGCAGACGTCACTTCGGTTCCGATCCATCGTCTCGACCGTTACCGCAGAGTACAGCAGCTGCAGCAACATTTCTGGTCCAGGTGGCACAAGGAGTATGTTAGCGAGCTACAAACCCGAACAAAATGGAGAACCAAACAAAATGATCTCACTATCAGCACTCTCGTTTTGATCAAGGATGACCAACTGCCCCCGCTCAAATGGCTACTGGGACGTGTGACCAAGCTATATCATGGTCAAGATGGTGTAGCACGGGTGGCAGACTTACAAACTGCCACTGGCACTCTCAAGAGGGCTTTGGTGAAGCTATGCCCGCTTCCAGTCGACGATGACAGGAAGACTCCGCTAAGTCTTCCAGAGGAGGCGGCATGTTGCGGCCAGAGCGACAACTAACCGCGGGGCGCGGGGTCCGGGGCAGCGATACGACGGTGGACAGCTGAGAGTGCAGCCTACGGCCTTGAAGAGCGAGGTCGCGCCACTCATTACAATTTTTAACAAAAAACATTCTTAGCCTATGTCTAGGCAGTTAGGGCTTTGCCAATATACTGGTGAGCTGAAGAAGTCTTTCATTTACCTGACCATCAGCCGCCACAAACCCCAATCTACGAAAGGACTCTTTAGCCAAACCTGTTATATGGTCATTAAACGTAAGCCTGGTATCAAAAACTACACCCAGGTCCCTGACTGTTTCAACCCGATTAATGCGATCGATGCCCAAACTATAGTTGCCAATCAGAGGGTGCATCGATCGAGTAAATGACATAGAACAACACTTGGCCTTATTGAACAAAAGCTTATTTTCAATGCTCCATTTATGTACTGCATCTACGTCCTCCTGCAACTCCCTACAATTTTCCGCGTCACCAATGGTATGAACAGCTTGCCTCTGCAGCATATTAAAAACATCTGTAAGGTAGGCATACCAAAGGTGAGAAGAGTATTCTACGCATAATCCGATCTTGCTTCCCTACAACGGAGCTACCACCGCTTAACAAACTTAATAATACTTAAATGCATAACACCATCAACTAGTTGTTGACTTTATGATGTGGCCGGAGATATTCGTGTGTACCTATTTAAGGTATGCTAATTTTGAGACAGGAATGCATTGTCATGGTAATTTAACTAATTTGTATGCACTTCGGGGTTGGTTATACAAGGTGCTATCATGACCATGAAAATAGAGTTGCGCGTAGTAGTTCATAACTAGGAGCGCGGAGTTTAGTTCCCTGAACTAGGTCGCTCTTTTAGTTCCTTAGCTCCGAGCCTGTTTAAGGGAGTTGTTCGATCGCTTTACTAATAAACTATGCGAATTGTTTTTTACATGTACTGTATTTTAATATTGGCATTAGTAGTTGACTCTGCAACGCATATTTTGATCCAATACACATTAGCTCTTATGGCTTAATCAGCGCAAAAAAACCAGCCGACATTGTGTTAGGGACTGATGTCAGTCATGAGTCTCTGATTTTAGTTGTTAACATTCATGGACCTCGCACGCCACTTACCATCAGGTGGGCGCAAAGTTACATGTCGTGCTAGTATAAAAAAAAAAAAAAAAAAAAAAAAAACGATTCATAATCCATCTAATGATATACCCTAATGCCTTTACCGTGATAATACCTAACTTTATTTTATATTTCTGAGTTAGTCCGTCTCATTATTTTTTCAGATCCCGATCTCGATCGAGGTCTCGCTCCGTGACACCCAGCACGCCGCCGCCACCGCCTCCGCCACCGCCCCAACCGCCTCACACTTTACATCCTGATAATGCTTTGGGTAAGTACCTCTCAGGCTCTAGAACAGACAGGTAACCTTAGACGTATCCTCAACGACTCTTTTCAATCATTTATTGTTTTTTTTTTTTTTTTAATCAAATCATTTATAATAATATATAAATTAATTTAATTGTTACCCTATACATAAAAGTATATGTATAAAACATATTATGCTGTGCTGGTGGCTGTGCATCTTTGGAACCAGTTACCGGTGGACATCCGTCAAGCTCCAAATAGAACACTATTTAAGAAACTGGTCTATGCGCACTATTTAAATTTACCATAAGCTTAATACACTCTCTGCTATATTTATTTCTCACATTATAGTCATCATATAGTAGGTATATTATATTTATGTATATTCATAGAACGTATGTATGTAGTTTTATTTGTATGTATTTGTGTATGTATTAGTATGTAAATAAGTATTTATTCACTAGTATATATTGAAGTCTAATATTTTTCTATTAGTTTTGATAGCACCTGCCTTATCTCGTCGTAACTGCTTTAGTTGTCCCAAAGGTTTGACCAGTATAGAATGTCTAGCGGCATTAGGTCCGCCTTTGTACTTTGTGCAATAAAGTTTATAATAAATAAATAAAAATAAAAATATATTCGTCAGAGAACGAAAGTTACTGACATAGGTTTTAAAATTAGCAAGCTGAAGTGGCAATGGGCCGGACACATCTGCCGCAGAACCGACGATCGATGGGGCAAACGGGTTCTAGAGTGGAGACCACGTACGGGAAGACGCAGAGTGGGACGACCCCCCGCCAGGTGGACAAATGACCTAAAGAAGGTTGCTGGTAGGGATTGGATGAGGGTAGCGAAAGATCGCGTTAAGTGGCGAGCCTTGGGGGAGGCCTACATCCAGCAGTGGAGAGATACAGGCTGATAATGATGACATAAAAGTACTCTTCAGTTGTTACTGTCTAACAACAATAACTTTTTAAATATCTCAAATCTGTAAGCCAAAACTCACACTACAAAAAAAACTTTATTTTCACACTCTTTAAAAAACAAACTGAACCCTAATCTTGGCATCTTGTATCTGTGTAGGGAATTTATGTAATATAATTAATAAAGTAGGTGAGTATTCATATTTTTATGTATATATTTATTCAATTCTGTAATCGTTAAAATTAAAATAAATATAAACTAATCCTAAAGTAAAGTATCATCACGACCGTTTCCCTTTCGGGGTGGTCAGAAACCACGCTTATAAATAAGCGGATTCACATTTAGCCAACTTTACTATAGGCCAATCATGACAAGTGGCAAGCTCGTCGGTGTCTCCAGCGTACCAAACTCAAGAAATATTACAAATTAATTAAATGTATTTATTTACATTAATAAATATTTTTGTGTCTCGATCAGGAATCGAACCCGGTACCTCCGAGTCTAAATCCACGGACTTAACCGCTAGGCCACGGAGGCAGCAAACTAATCCTAATATGAAATAAACTATAAGTAAAAAATGTCCCGTAGAGAGTCGTCGAGGGATAGTCCCAATTTGACTGGCAACATTTCCCCTCTGTATAGCGAGGCTAATACGTTGGCAGAAATAATTGCCAGGTTTCCTGTCTCCAGACTTTTTCGTTAGCCGTTTGGACAACTCCTTGGCCAGACGTTTGGCCCATCGTCTCGATCCCAAACTTAAAATCTCGGACTTTGCACCCATTAATAAATCTATCACTCTCCCAAAGGTGAGCCACCGTTCTAAATATAAATATATCTTCAGCCTAGGTTGATGGATAACTAGTTAATACTATTTTAAGAACTGCTATGATGTAAATATTATTTCCCATTTCCAAGGTCGTGGTGCACTTGGAGCTGCAGGTCGCCAGCTTAGTGACCACAGCAACAACCGCGAGTCTTCTCTGGACGACTCCGGGGTGGTCGATGACCACGACGACGGTGACCACACGTCAGATGACCAGGCTCCCCAAGCCCACGCCATACATCCGAGAAGATCACACATCCACCCGCCAATGGTGCAGCTGGCGTTGCCTATACAACCCGTGGTTACGACGCCTGTGCCCACAATTCAACAGGTATAATAATCAGTCCATACTGGAGAAACTTTGAATCAGATAATGCCTGTCCCCTATCGTAGAACCATGCATTCTCATTTTCTTCAGAACCCATAACCTACTCGTACTTCATGTATCCGATTCGATAATGCTACAGTTCCCTTGCAGAAATATTTTTTTAAAATCATTTGTCACGCGTTTTGGCTTCGTAACATTCAATAACTTTTTATTTATTTACTAGCTTAATGAATGTCGTGGTACTTATTAAAAGTAAAGTATCATCACGACCGTTTCCCTATCGGGGTGGTCTGAAACCACGCTTTTTAGCAAACTTTACTGCCGGCCAATCATGACAAGTGGCAAGCTTGTCGATGTCTCCAGGCAGCGTACCAAACTCGAGAAATATCACAAATAAATTAAATATTATTTACATGTATAAATATTTTTGTGTCCCGACCAGGAATCGAACCCGGTACCTCCGAGTCTAAAAACGGACTTAACTAGACCACGGAGGCAGTTTATACAAGTTTATTAAGGGATTAGCTGAAAACCAGCGCTGTGACTCTTAGAGCGTCGCAGCTCAATGCTGAACTGATTCCCTATTTGTCAACACCCATTTTTAATTTTAAGTCTACCTTTTTGTTTATGTGACAAATAAAATATGTTTCTTTCTTTTTTTTTCTTTCTATGCACTTTTTTAACTTCCACTGCCCCCTGTGTGGCTCAAATGGTTAACGACAATGGATTTTTGTACTAAATTAAGCATGTACAACAAGGTAATTTTTATTTTTTTGTTCAATATGTTTTTTTTTTTTTGTGTCAATAAACTATTATTATTATTACTTTGCATTATAGTGTTCTTAACCAGGAATCGATCCTAGTACATATATGTATGTATGTACGCTAAATCCACGATTAATTATGTTTCAGGAATCTCAAACACTTACGAAGCCTCAGAAAAACGGATCGAAGACTGAAAAATCTGACAAATCTAAAAAACAGGACAAAAGTAAGATCCAGGAGAAATATCCCCTAAATCCGGACTACCTGAATCAAATCGTCATATTAGGTAAAAACATTTTTTTTTCTAATATTGCCAAACAGGCAAAGAGACTAGTCTCCTTTGCCTTCAAAAATGAAAAAAAAATACCCTTATGTCAATTTAAACTCGGAAATGGTTAAAGGACTTTGCATCCATTGCCAGTATAAATATAAAAAATATATATTATGGCAAGAATTTTCTTAATCATTTTTATACAAAGCACATGTGACTGCACCACACTTAATTAAAAAGTCAAGTAATATAGGCGAGAAAATGATATTTTTCTTCTCTATTTTATACAAAGCACATGTGACTTCGCACACGCCTATTGGTAAACGTTAAAGTCTGAGAATTGGAGGTACTGATGTCAGCATACCGCTATGTCGGCTTGACGTTTCACAAAACACTATAAAAGCACACATTACAATATAATTACGAAATAATTTATTTAATAAAACATGTCTAAGGCGGCCGATACACGTACAATAGTAATAACATTTAATTGCGAAATATTTTCCAATATTATTGTAGGTGTATAGGCCGCTTTAAGCTACTATTTTACCAGAGATGTGCTAGGAAAATGAGCGGTGCTCATGGAAAATATCCACCAATAATATACTTTATGCTGGTCTGATAAAGATACGTTTATTATTGGTAGATATATTCCCCGCGCAAAGCAATATAACCTTACTTTTTTTTTGTAAAAAAAACGCGTTATAATTTTATTGGATATAAAACTAAACAATATTACACATTTTTTTATTTTTTTTTTTCAAATTAATATTAGACAATAATTAGCAAAAACTAAATTGCATGGTTTCATTTTTACTTTCAAAATTCAATTAGACTTTATCTAAATTCCTATTTTAACTATTCGCTTACTTTACTTCTGCAAAACTTTCCAAAACTACCATCCTTCAAATAAATATATCCATTGACTCTTTTGTAAGGAACACGCATAGTTATTTATTTTCGTCAACGCGATGTAAAAGAATATTTACGCATATCATTACTGTGTTGATTATCTTACTAAAATGCCCTGCTAACTACACAACTATACTACGCTCACTTTACTACCCGCCGACGCTAACTATACTACCCGGCAACGCTAACTATACTACCCGGCAACGCTAACTATACTACCCGGCAACGCTAACTATACTACCCGGCAACGCTAACTATGGTTGCGTTACTAAAAATTATCTTTACTCTCATTTTCTATCCATTCAGAATAACTAAAGTTATGTATCTGTGTTAAACTGTTATTTCACTCTTTTCTCTATTTTTAACCTTAACCCTATATTATAGTGTGTATTTATTTATTTCTGTATATATGTAATTATATGTATTGTATTATAGATATACTTGTATGTATTATAATATGTATAATATGTAGTTTATGTAGTATTAGTATAAATTATTGTTTTTGTTAGTAAATACTTGGCACTCTGCCTGTAATCCGTTAAAACTCCCAAAGGTTAGCTGGTGGAAAATGCCTTACGGCATAAAGCTCGCCTGTGCACATTAATTTTAAGTTAATTTAGTTTTTGTGCAATAAAGAATTTTTTATTTATTTATTTATTTTAAAAATATTATTGAATTCTCAACTCTATAAGCGCTCGACCTTGACAGCGGCCGTGCAAATATCAACTTTAATAGCGTGATATATATATAGTTAACGGATTCCATTATATAACGTTTGCGCTTAAGTATAGGGCTGCTGGACTCTAGCACAGTAATGTTTTGCGTGTTTACCTACTTAAACAGAGCGTTGGCGACTTAATATGCCCGATCCTATTGGTCAATGGATTACATAATATTGTGAAGTAACTTTCTGTACAGACTACAATCTATTGCATTCTCTAATTTAAATACAATTCTTCTTCAGAATATTTACGCTAACAACAATTTTCTTTTAAAAACTCTAGACTTTTTTGTCTATAGATAGGTACCTAATGGAACATTTGCAAACAAATAAACTTAAGTAGTTTTAACGCTTTAGCAACCCTCTCGCTTGCACATACCAATATTTTCAAAGATTTTTCTAGTCTAAGTGTACTTTTGTGAATCGAAGTCTATCGTATGTTGATTAGGGAATAAAATTACATACATTTTGGAAATATATTATCTTTTTTCTATTACAATCTAGGATAAAAACAAAGAACTACGTAATTATTATTTTTATTATTTAGTAATAAAATCTTAAGTTACGGCGCAGAGAAGTTATCCTAAAAATATCGCCACTCATACTGACCCTAATCAAGTAGGTAGCGAGAGGTCAACGATCGCGGGAACGTTGACTTACGTAATTCTTTCTCTCTCTAATTCGTCTCTCAACTGTAGGCGAGATTGATTAATAATAACACTCCCCAGCCTGTAGGTACATATTTATCTCGATGGATATCGCGATCTTCAGACGCGGCACTATTCACCATGCAGTAGTGTTTTGTTTATGGGATAACGATTTTTATCTTTTAAAAAAAATGACCTATTTAATTCAAATAGAGGTTCTACTAATGACACCTGAAGCCTAAAAAAAATATTTGTTAAAAAATGGTTAAAAATGTATTTGCTATTTTTCTCTGTCTAAAAACTGAAAGAGAAAGAAGAAGACAAATTTCTAAGCATTCCATGGATTCACCGTGCGGGTGCCAGGTCCATCGTGTGTGGGTAAGAGATGAGAAGAATGGTGTCTCGGGCTTGCGACCGACAATTGGCTGGTTTAAGAAAAGGGACCTCCTTTTTTTCTATTGCGCGATAATACGCTCACCATCCACCATTCTACTTCTCTCCCTACCCAACCAAATACTGTATGATTCCGTTAATGCCGTCTTGGAAGCTCGTTCCATAAATGTATTGACGGCAGACCTGCTTAGGCCCAATTCTTTCAGTAAGTGATGCAAAGATTTTGCTGGAACTCCTCTTGCACCAACTTCCACTGCGTAAAGCTAAGTCTTGAACCCGTTCCTGATCATAATTCATAAATATCCGTAATTGTATTAGCTAGAAAGTAAAGAATTTAAAAAATCTTTTAAAATATTGGTTTGTGCGAGCGCGAGGCATGCAAAAGTTAACACTCTTAAATAAAATCAAATCTGGCATTTAACTCAATTCCCAAAAGTTATGTGCTAGGAAAAGGAGCGATGGGCAAGGATAAAATCCAACAATAGTATCATTTCATTTTCAAAATATGCACCCCCATAGTACCCCGTATCCACTATCCCTACGCGTACATATAAATTTGAAGACATTTTTTTTTTATTATTTTTTAAGTTTGTACATGAGTCCGAAACACGTTATTTATTCATAATAATTGTTCATAACAGAGTACCCCCAATTCAATGAAATTCTAAGTGTTTCAGAATTTAAAATTTTTCATTGAGTAATTCGCGTCAATATCGCCCAAACACGTCGGGTATATATGGGAGTTCACAGCGCAGGGAATACCGCAAAAAATACACTGCAACTTCTTCCCCATATATAGAGTCAAATTTATCGTCTTCTATAATTGTAGCACATTATTAAACAAAATTATAACCAAAAAATACGTGTAGCACTCGGGGACTACCGCGGTAAAGCTATGCATAGCATTTCTTATCAACTTATGCAATTATAATTATTTATTTATTTTATTTATGCAGTATTTTTGTTTCTTTGATATTTATTAAAGTTACTAGTCGCGGGCTCGAACTCACTCGTGGACGCGGCCAAAAAGCACGCAGTCTTACCTAGCATTGTGTCTAAAAGAGATAGAATCAGTTATAAGCAGTTAGTCTACACGCATACGTCTAGTCGCACGCACACAAACACCGTGCCGAAGTCTGCCGAACTGAAACGACGTTAGACGATGCACGGCTTTCACCGCCTGTGCCGGTCGGAGTGGGGGTGTTAGGTTAATTTTCGTTACGGAATTTCTTGATTCGGTCGCCGCGCTCAAAGCCCGCGATAAAAGCTATTGCAATAGCTTAAAAATTTGGACTTGACATGTCCGTGCAAAAGGCACTCTGCCGCACGTTGAAGATGCGGAATGCTCTCCCAGCAAGTTCGTTTCCAAATTCCTATAACCTGGAGTCCTTCAAGCGAAGTGTGAAAAAGACTCTTGATAGGCCGGCATAGTGGTAGAGACTGATATCGGCCGTCAATGGCTGGTGTAAGTTGCTCCCATTACTGTAACATGTCGTCCGTATAGAATAAAATATATACATATATAAAAAAAAACACTTCTTGATTACATTACGCATTAAGTGAATCTATTGTTAGATTATATCGTCTGCGCCGCTCGTTTTTCTCGCAAATCTCTGGCCTTATTACGTATCCAATTCGCAATATCAATTCTAATACCAATCCAATACAATGGTTACCTGCGAGAAAGATCCACTCGTGTTAAAACTGACAGCAAATAAAGATATACACTATTTTGACAAACTCTAAACAAAAACTTGACAAAGACAAGCTAGGCTTAAACCAACGCGCCCAATGGAATAAAGGCAGTGTTCGACTTGGTACTGTAAGCGCTTCTTTTACTGAATTTAGCTTTGACAGGCGTTCAAATAGCGTTTCAATTCGATTTAAAGGAATTTACTGCGTGAAGACAATGAAAGTAAGAAGTACACGAAAGGGCTGGAAACTCAGAACAAGCAATTGACAAATTTTGGTTCACATAGAAAGTGGCGCCATCTAGTAGACAGTAGAGGATACTAAATTTAATATTCCTTCATTCAATTCGTTTATTTTGCAAGTAGGCATAGGACAAAAAGATATGTATTCTGCACTTTTACACGTCAATTTTTACAATATTGATATAAAACTATATAATTTTATAGTACATATTGGTGAATCTGGAGCAGTACATGATAACCATCATTTGGAAAGAGAAACAATAAAATAGTAAAATAACAAAACTACAAATACATTAATTCCATCAATTCGTTCAATTTATTCAACATGTCCGACATTGTCGTCAACATGCGAAACTTACCTTAAAAAAAACATGAAATTTAAATGTATTGTGTAACTTTGCTTTCAAGTTGAACACGACATACGATGAGAATATACTATTACGTGACGTCATCCGGCAGCCATTTGCAACTGCAGCGTTTCCGAGTAAAAATTCAAATACGATATACATATATAATATTTAAAATAGGACAATAATTATATATTTTCTTTTGTGTTTATATACCAAAATTATTTTTCGTTATAAGTTTAACGATATTTTTTTTAATTGAAATGCATTATTTAAACAAAAATTCTTACTTTGGCATTTAAATAAATATATCTGTATGTCCTTAAGGATAAAGAACAAACTACTGAATACCAATTGTAATATGTACGTACCTATACTTAAGGATGAATAAATGATTTGATTTGATATTTAAAAGTAGATTTGAAAGAGATTTAGACCCCCTATAAAAATATAACTGCCTCCGTGGTCTAGCGGTTAAGTCCGTGGATTTAGACTCGGAGGTACCGGGTTCGATTCCTGGTCGGGACACTAAAATATTTATTAATATAAAAAATACATTTAATTTATATTAAATTTATTTGTGATATTTCTCGAGTTTGGTACGCTGGAGACATCGACGAGCTTGCCACTTGTCATTGGCCTATGTAATTGGTCGTGATGATGATAAACAAAAAAAAACATTGTGAAAAATTGCCAATTAGACTATTGTACGTGCTCAAAGCAAACGCGGCCTGTACAGCATTTGAACTATATGCTATGTTTGACATAAAAAGCAAATAAAGCGAAACTTGCTTTTTTATCGAATTTTGTATAGAGAAACGCCAAGTCGAACGACTCTCAAAGCGAAATAAAGTAAAAAAAAGTGCTTAAAGCGACAAGTCAAACAACAACAACAGAATGAATTATCAAGGCGCAATAGATAAATCTTCAAAAGATTATTGAAAAGATACGTAATTGCCCAGGGGGTCAATTCTCGAAAGTTACGCATAGAATCAATTCTTTAGATTACTACTACTTTTTGATAGAGCTGAGTCGTGCTTTTTGAGAATAGTGCTTTTTGCGGGTCGCATGAAATTTGACAGCAAGTTTACTAGTTTTATATTGTATCAGTTTCGAGAATTGTCCCTCAAGAGCCCACGAATTGGTAAGCAATTGGACGTAGCTACGCAAATCAGAACAAACACACAGAATACCAATTTAAGGAGAATAGTTCAATGTTTATGTTAATTAAAGAGATTTGTCGCTTGTTATTGATAAGCCAGTAAAGTACAATAGGTACCTTTTCACAAGATAAAAAATACCTCGCAAAAATACCGGGTAATATACGACGACTAAATGACAAAGTAAGAAGTACCGTAGTATACAGTGTATATGTGGGTGTTACGCTGTTGTATCCATCTCGCTCGCACAATCAATGATAAGAGCAAATATTTTTTAGGATTCTCGTGTCATTGGTTGTCAAATCAGTATCCGTAAAACAAAACACTACTGTATGGTGAATAAGGTCGCGAAAATAATCTGAAAATTACAATATCTATCGTTATACGGCCGGTTACAGAAATGATGATTACTTTAGACATGTTTAACATATGCCTAAAAAGCGCGTCATTAAATTTAAAAATATCCGAACTGACAAATCACTTGGAATGCGAGTATATCAAAATGTTGATCATAGATTATAATAATCGATCTCGCTCACAGCTGGAAGACGAAATAGAAAGAGAAACAATTACGTAAATCAACGTTCGCGCGATCGTCGACCTTTCGCTACCTACTTGATTAGGCTCAGTATGAGTGGCTATATTTTTAGGATAACTTCTCTGCATCGTAACTTAAGATTTTATTACTGAATAACTAAAATAAAAAATACGTAGTTATTTATTTTAATTCTAGATTATAATGTTAAAATATTTGCTCTTTTATAAATGCCACTCAGTATACCTCTAGCAAATCTCTTTAGTCTTAATTGTTAACATAAATGCTACAGATATATAAGATAAATGTAAGCTTCCGATAATTTGAGTTTGTCTGGTTTTCGTAACTATATCCAAATTACACGTGCAAAAGCTTGTTCACTCGTTGATATCGTCAGGCGGCGATTGGCCGTACAAGCGCGCGCCCGCCATACCTCCACCGGAAAAGACGGCCATTAACGATCTCAGTCTATTGGCAGCCACGCACAAAACACATATGGGCAATTATGAGCAAAATTGCACTTATTTCACAGGTTAGTACAAAGAGTCAGCTGGAAATAGGGTTGCCAAACGTTACTGTTTTGTGTGAGTTTTTTTTTTAATAAAAAATCTTTGGGTGTTTAAAACGCGAATCCACGTTCGTTATATCACTGCTCTTGTGTCTTTAAACGTGGATCCACGTCTCTATTATAACTTTATTTGAGAGTTTAGGCCTAATTTTATTTCCATTGAAAGCTTAGTGTTTGCTATCAGTCTAATGTTTTGGCCATGAGTATTTAAAAAAAAAACTTTTGACACTTATGACTGGTGACATTATCTTGGAATTTGATGATGACCTCATTAACTCATTAAAAAGAAATATATATTACGTCAGACTTGGCTGTATGGGCTAGATCCTTGGCCTTCCCTATCATCTCATTCATTATCCATCGGGAGAAGAGAATTAAAAAATATATATATACCAGATACAATTATTATTTTTGCAAAATTGTCATTTATTTATTTATTTTTATTTATTTAAAACTTTATTGCACGTTATACAAGGGGCGGACTTATTGCCGCTAGACAGCCAACCGTAGGGACAATGTGGAAGATTTCAAATGTAAGGTAGGTGAAATGAAAATAAAATGAAAAATGAAATCGTTTATTTGCTATGATACATGGTACATAGTATGTTATATAAATAAAATCAAAATAGTTTCTCATGATTCACTAGAATATGGCATGCAAATGTTTCAGAATAATAATAATAATAGCATTACATACAAGTTGTCATTTTTTTTAATTATGTCAACCTTTGTATTCACAAAATTCCTTAAGACTATAGAAACATTTAGCAGACAGCCAGCGAGATAAAGTTTTTTTTTTTAAATATTTATAGGTAATAGTTTAATGTCCGAAGGTATGCAAATATTTATATATTATAATAATAAATAAATCTATATACATTTAGTATCAATTATTGCACCTACTTACCATTCCTAATGTCGTAAAGGTTTGGCTTGTACATAGTGCAATGGGGTGTATCAGGCAAAGCTTTTTGTAGATGTCGCTAGCGGCAATGGTACCTTGTTTTAGTCCTGTATCGCATATTTTTTTAATATTTTTGTAGTTTTCATTTTTATAACAGTAAGTAACGTTAATTTAAAATACATAATTTTAAATTAACGTTACCTACCTTTAAAGACGAATTAAGAAAGTGCACACCGTCTTTAAAAAGAAAAGAGGTTTAATTAATAGAACGGCAATTTTGAGATCACCATATCTTTGATTTCGCTTGGAAAACTCGATTTGTACACTTAAAAGCTGCTCACTTCGGCATAATATCCAGAAAATAAAAATAATCGTAATAAAATTACAAGTTTTCTATGCAACTGACAGTTATATTAGGTACCATCTATCATGAGCCATCTATTGTGATAAAAAGTTAGTGACACACCCCATTAAGTTGTTAAATAAATAAATACAATTGAAATTATTACCGGCGTGAATCGAGTATACGAAAGGTTAAATTATCTATTATTTAGGAATATACATCGATGTATATATAGATAATCCTATTCAATTCAAAACGTTTTAAAACGTAGAGAATTTGGCCTACACTCGCCACAATGATGGGTTGGCGAGGGTCTGATGTAAATTTTTCATGACAATTTCCTAGGAATCGGGATCGACGGCTTAACTTGCTCTACAAGACACAAGAGCGATGATAAATCTATGACAAATGTCGTAAGAAAAGTGTGTTTCTCATTGCTACATGCCTCCGTGGTCTAGCGGTTAAGTCCGTGGATTTAGACTCGGAGGTACCGGGTTCGATTCCTGGTCGGAATACAAAAATATTTATTAATGTAAATAAATACATTTAATTAATATTTAATTCATTTGTGATATTTTCGAGTTTGGTACGCTGGAGACATCGACGAGCTTGCCACTTGTCATGATTGGCCTATAGTAAAGTTAGCTAAATGTGAATTCGCTTATTTATAAGAGTGGTTTCTGACCACCCCGATAGTTGCTAAAAAATAGTATAATTTACGTAAAGTATATGCGACTTTAATGTATGATTTGTGACAAAATTATCAATTAAAATAATAGTAAAAACGTTGGCAACCCTAGCTATAGCCCCCCCAGTCCACCCTTGAAACAAGAAGACTGCAGGGTCTCTGCAATTCCTACGTTGAAACCTCGCATTTCATATCCTATACATAACACACAATAGTGACAATATCATAGAAAGCCAAAATTCTAGCTTCTCTCTCGCACAATTTAATATTTAAGTTTTTTAAGACTCTACTTTTGATAAATCTATTAACTTTTAACACAAACGATTTTGTATTTGTTGTATTAATAAAGGCTTTCATGATAGTCACTAATATTCACAATCATATCATACATAAATGCGAACTTTCAACAGTAAAAATTGTACAAAATTTCAAAATTTCACCAACTCACTGCAATTCTGCAACTGGGCCAAAGCACTTGGCTCAAAAACCACATTGGCACAACAAATTGGGCACCATGCATTCTGATTTTCCTTTCCGAAACTCCGCTTTAAAGACCTGCGCATACCGTATACGTGTATTTAACGTGATCGTACAGTTGTCCGCATCGAAGGCGCGGAAAGAATCGAATTTTGAAAGAATACTGAAGTACTTCCTTAAATTTGATTCTATCTGCTTCTCTTTGCCAGGTGAGTACTTCTTTTAGCGTCCAAAATGCAAATATAAGCTCTAAAAGTGCATACAAAAATATTTTATTACGATAGTGTGCGTCACAGTCAGCGATGTATATACATTGCAGTCAATACGAATACAATGCTGTTTAACTAACTCAAGCAATTATTAACAGCTTTATTTAATTTAGAACTCTTTTTATTTTAATTATAAATTTAATCTTTAGTTTTTTTTATTTAATATTGGATATCTCTAATTTTATTTGTTTTTTTGTTAAATTAAATTTCTATATAAATAAATATTTCCAGACAGGTCACACAACGCCATCTAGTTTCCGTGGTAAGCTACGAGGCTTGTGTTACGGAAACTAGATGGTTGATAAACTACATATTATACTTTTTTTTTGTAAATATATACATATTATACATATAAACACCCGAGTCAGACCGAGACAAATTATGCAATGCACAACTTGCCCCCGGTGGGAATCGAACCCACGACCTCCCGAGTTCACGGCAACGTTTGTTACCACTAGACCACGGAGGCGGTCCTATATCTTTTGGTTGTATTTCTTCTGTTTTTTTTTCTCCTTCTCTTTGACACCTAAGTATCAGTAATAAAGTATGTTTCCTAATTTGGCCAATGTAAATATAAAGTCAATTATATACTAACCTTTATGTTCTGTAATGTGCTGTGGAAATGAATGAATAAATAAAAAAAATAAAAAACAGGATACTACGAGTTCCTGCAGTAGTGTTGCGCAAAATAAGGCCAGTCTGCCAGTCTTGCTTTCGAATAGCTAGTATCGGTCTAGCGCATGAGTATCGCAAGACTACATGACAATTAGTTAAACGGCATTTAATTCGTAATGACTGACTTTATTGGCGTAAACTTAAAATGTATTAATTAATTATCCAATTTTCTCTCACAATCGCATTTTGGACTCTATAACCTACATGTGCGCATCAGGTGTGCACAGGACTTAAACCGCATGAATTTTAACTCAATATTAATTAGCAATAGTTAGAGACATTAACATTGGATTAGTTAACGCTTAACGTAACGGTACCTATTTTCGACAACTTCAATATGGGCACAAATCAAAAAATATTTTTAGGACCATTTTAATAGTTAAGAAGATTTTGAAAAGACTAATCGTTACTGTTGGAATTAATTAGGAATGCATCGACATTGATCATTACAACACTAAGGGACGTCACTACTAAAGTTGTTTCGTTATTGATTTAAAGAAAAAAAAACGTAACAATAATCCGTTATTTAACAACGTTGTGAAAACTATCTATTTGTAGTAACTATCTAATTTAAGTACTAGGTCGCGTTTTAATAATACATAATTAGAATATTTCAATCGTTATTGAACTTATGCATACTACACAAAAGGATTATTTCCTAAAATAAACGTCAAGCTCATTTTCATGCAACTATCTCACTTGCACTTAAGCGAATGTGTAACGACCTAAACTGGTTATTTCATTTATGCATTTTGTTCGTAATCGTTATGAAGATATTTCAAGTATGATAAAAAGCTCAGTAGATAGTTATTAAGTATTATTATAAATAACGTTATGAAAAGCAGATAGTTTTATTTTGCTACAAAACGACCTAGTTGTAAGCCTCAGTATGTCAGGTTGCCAGCTCGCCCTTGGCTTTGGAATCGCTATATTTTAATCATTAAATTCCTGTATTTGACCAGTAAGTTGAACTTTTATTTTAACATTACAGACCCTAGAACCTTCTAGAACATATTTCTGAAGAGTTCTATTGTAGCCGAGCTAAAATCACATGCTAAAATTAGCTACTACTATAGTTCATTATCTTGACACAACATTTTTAGATTAGTTTATTAGAATATAAAAAACACAAAAGCTACATAAGAGATTTGTTTGTTTCGTGCGCTGTGAATTCACAATATTTTCAACCAAAAGTAAAGCGTTTTTGAACAGCGATTAGTTTCTGCAAATAAAATTATTTTAATTTTTTAAATAAAATACAACATTGTAGAATTTAAAAATGCATAATATATACCTACCAAAACTTATTTTTTATGTTATATGCATATTCCCTCAGGATTTAACAAGTTGAAATTAGTGGAACCGATATCGATGGTTCATGATTGGTGTACCATGGTCAATTTCGAAGGGTTCGATAATAGGTTCCGTTACGTCGATCGATTATGCTATCTGCTTTTGCTGATCTAAATTCTAGCTGTCTAAACTGTCACTTACACTTCCTCATTACATTGTGTTTCTATGTTTGATGTTAAAAGAATCAGAAGCATAAATCATATTTTAAACTGTCAAGATACGTGTTTTTTTTTTTTGCAGAAATATGCCAATTTAATTTACCTATAATGTTAAACAAAATACGGAACAGGCGACGGTTTATGTGCGGTCGACAAAAGTGGTGGGGGATGACTGCAGATGTTTCGTGTTTGTCTATTTACAACACTGGTGTTAACTCAGGGTTCCTGTCAATGTCAAAGTGACAAGTACCATAAACATAGGTAGCTAATAGTCTGTGAAACACGCAACAAAACTCAAAATTTAGTATAAACTATACTTATATTCTTTTGAAATACTAATAATATATGTAATAATGTCTTTCGTGGAGAAAATATTTCAAGAGACAATTTTGACAGTGACATTTTGCTCGTAAATGTCGGTGTAGAGTAACTACACTAATGACCTCACAAACCTCTCGTTCCGAATCATGCTCAGAGCGCTTAGAATGAATATGATACAGACAATCGTTCCGATCAAATATCAAAAATCAAATATCATTGGATGCTCAGAGCGTCAATTCGGAACGGTCTAAATCACGTTTTTATTTATCGCATAATAGTTCTTTCTTTTAAATATATAGAAGGTAAATTGCGGATGCCACATCTTTGATTATTGAAGTTACTTCCTAATTAAATATTATTTATAGATTTGTTTTAGAAGTAATATACGAAGAGTATAAACGAATTACAATATTAAATAATTGAAAATAAAACCTAATATTAAATAAACTTGAAAATGGCGCGCGACATAATGACAAACAACTGACAGCGCTCATACCGTGAGCAGTCTAAGCGCGAGGAATGATTCAAATTTATTGTATAGATTGCTTATTCTAATTACAGTTGTATGTCCTTAGATGTCAATAGATATTTATTTACAATATATTTATATATAGTTAACATTTAATATTGTTCTTGTCAATATTAAATGTTATATCATTTGTGACGTCACAAACCTTAAGCAAAACCGTTTATGCATGTCTTGGAACTGCTTTAAGCGTGCTTAGGTTATCATTATCGTGTATCGGAACGAGGGTAATAACGAACGCGGCTATGGATGGTCCAGCATATCAGCTATGAAATAAATATGCTGTTGCCATAAAAAACTTATGCTTCTTAAGATACCAAAATGAATTCGTGGCGTTTCTGCTTAAAAAAAAACCTTAAAGTTTGATAGTTTAAAACATGATCTTTGGGACTGATATATGTTTTGTTATCATTTTAATATGTTTTTGTTAATGACAGATGAGCTGGTGGATCGGAATTGTGAATGCTGTGTTACCTGCTGCATTGACTACGAGGGCTGGCTTCAATTCCAGAATTGTTTGAATGGAATAGTAAAGGATCCACTCTTCGAGTTATTTATCACGACTTGCATAGTTCTTAATACGCTTTTTCTTGCCTTGGAACATCATGGAATGAGCGAAAACGTTAGACAGGCGTTAGATATAGGAAATAAGGTTTGTTCTCTAAAGCTTGGTTTTCACGGGCCTTGTACGAGGGTCAATCTGAAAGAAAAACTGAGAAAACTAGTCAGTTATTAGTTTTATTATGTATTTTTAAAATAGAGTCCATTCACATCAAAAGAATGAGAAAGGCACTTTGCCCGCTCGTCCCTAGAGTCACTTGGACGGCCTTTTGAAATGTAGGCACTGCTTCCTCTGCGTCCATAAAATGTTTTGCTCGAAGTTTTTCTTTTATTTTCGAGAATAAATAAAAATCGCAAACTGTGAGGTCGGGGCTATATGGTGGGTGACTTATTAGAGAGTCTCAGGGAGATTGGCCACATTTCTCCTGTCCATACTCGTAGCAAGGCTAATTTGTTGGCAGTAATAATTGACAGCCTCCCTGTCTCCATACCTTTCCGTCAGCCACTTGGACAACTTCTTGGCAGAGAGTGCCCATCGTACATTGAATCTTTGTTTATATTTTCAGGTGTTCACGTCGATATTTACTCTTGAATGTATACTAAAAGTGATGGCGATGAGTAAGGATTTCTTTGCTTGCGGTTGGAACATATTTGATCTAATAATTGTGTCAGCCAGTCTGCTGGATCTGATATTTGAACTGGTTGACGGGTTATCAGTGCTGCGCGGCCTTCGATTAGTATGTAACTTTTATTTGTGCTATTTTTGTAAATAATATAATACGTCGCACAAGTATGTATTCATATTTAAGAAATACTATGGTGTCCAAGTGTTTAAGCGCCAAAAAGTTTTTAAACGACATACTTACACCACGCTTTGTCTCCTCCAGGGTCAAGAGGGCTCGCTCATTCTTTGCCCAAATAATCAGTTTGCAATCCAGCGGGGAAATGCAGCCAGCGTTCTTGCCACCATTCCACGCGACTTATATTAGTATCCGTAGTATTAATTTTACTATTTTTTTTGTAAATAATATTATGATGTACATAAAATAAATTAAGAATGTTTTCAAAACCTAATTTAAATATAAAAATCGTGGTATGCACTTGTTCTTGTATCGCTAGGCTGATTATCTGAGCGAGGAAAAAACCATCCCTCTTGTCCAGCTTTTAAAAAAAAAATAGCGTTTAAACTCCACAGATCTGTGCAAACGGCACAAACACATAGTCTTTGATTATGGATGCGCCGCTTGCCAGGCAAAGCCAAAGTGTCGACCCATGTGGCATCCAACACTAAGGCCCGCCCCGTGATTGTGATTGTGATTACGGTGGCGTTTCCGCAGTTGTCTCTATTGGACCATTGTGCGTGACCTTTACTCCTTCAGTGGAGCCATCCGATCTCCTCCAGGAAGGCCAGGAGACCCGTTACGTTCCTGCAGACCTCCGGAAGAGTCCTCGCAGTCTGGAGGAACCTCAGTCTAGGCGCAGCCACACTGTTGCACTTCAAGAGCACACATGCGCGCCGTCTCCTCCTCCGCCATGCATGCTCTACACAGTGGGCTATCTGTAATGTTCACAATAGCTAGAACGGGGCTATATATAAAATACGTGTCTGCTATCATATTTTGTGTTGTCCAGTAAAATAAAAACAAAAGAATTTATAATAGCACGCACAGTGCCAATCATTAGGGTTGTGCCAATTTGACCGTATTAATATATTTTTTTGTTTATTGTTTCCAGCTTCGTGTGCTAAAGTTAGCTCAATCGTGGACTACAATGAAAGTGTTATTGAGTATTATAATATCGACAATTGGTGCTCTCGGTAACTTGACGTTCGTGCTTGTGATAGTGATTTATATATTTGCCGTGATCGGCATGCAGCTTTTCTCCAAATCCTACACTCCAGATAAATTTGATCCGGATCCTGTACCCAGGTTAGTTTATTTAGTTATTTGCTGACCGTACAAACGCGAAGCGAACCGGTGTCTAGCGGTTAAGTCCGTGGAGTCCCCTGGTCAGGACATAAAAAAAATTAATAATGTAAATAAATACATTTAATTAATATTTAATTTATTTGTGATATATCTCGAGTTTGGTTCGCTGGAGACATCGACGAGCTTGCCACTTGTCATGATTGGCCTATAGTAAAGTTGACTAAATGTGAATCCGCTTATTTATAAGGGTGGTTTCTGACTACCTCGAAAGGGAAACGGTCGTGATGATATAGTTTACAAACGCGAAGACTACTCCAAGATTATATTCTTGTAGGTACCTCTGAGACATTAACAAGCTTGGCAATAAAACTGAATTATTTATTATGCTGTAGAATGACTGGAACTGGATGGGAGAGCATTCCACATTTTCAGCGTGCGACAGATGTGTCTTCAAATTTATACAATTAGATACGCGTAGACGCGAAAGGATAGTGGCTACACATTTTGGCCTTGTGGTTGGTTGCGGAATATAGACGTAGGTAACGTTAACTTTTTAATTTGTGCAATCAGGTGGAACTTCAACGACTTCTTTCACTCGTTCATGATGATCTTTCGAATTCTGTGTGGGGAATGGATCGAGCCGTTATGGGACTGCATGCGAGCTGAGAGCGTGACGGGGGCCGAAAGTTGTTTCTTCATATTTCTGCCGGCGCTTGTGATGGGAAACTTTATGGTGCTCAATCTCTTCCTTGCCTTGCTCCTCAACAGCTTTAACAGTGAGGAGCTTAAGAATAAAAAGGAGGTAAGTTTTTCTTAATAAAAATAGTGGCTAAGATTATGACATGAGCCAAGAATGCAACATGAGCTAAGAGTACTTTGACTTCAACAAATTACGCATTGGCACTTTCTTCGGAGACGTGTGACGGTGTGGATAAACATCCATCGAGCGCCTGGTAGTCCAGAAGAAAGTGGATGGCAAGAGGATACGTGGTAGGTCTCAGATGATATGGATTGACTACGCGAAGGCTGCAATGGATTATATCGTACAAAAAGAAGAGAATGGATAGCAGAGAGTGGGTAAAGAGCTGAAAAGTTTTTGTATAAATAATTAAGAGTGATTGTTTATTGTCTAATAAATCGGAGTTAAGGTTAATGAATTTGGAGATAGGACTACATGCCATCTGAGAGTGCGACGGGGGCTGAGAGTTTATTTTTGTTATTTCTGCTGGGGATGAAATTCATAGTGATATCTTCCTTGCCTTGCTCCTTAAAAACTTCAACATGTGGCGCAAGAGTGTGATAATGGGCTAAAGTATGACAAACGCAAAGAACGAACATATACACTTGAGAGTAAAGATCTGAGAAAGTCAAGATGATACGAACTAAGAATGTGATGAAGACGAAAGTATGACTGACAAGAGCTAATAGTGAGACTCTACTCTTGACAGTGAGGATCAGGAATGTGACATTTTGTACTGCAACATTGCTTAAAAACTAGATATCTTTAAAATAATATTTAAGATAAATGAAAAATAAATTAATAATTTTGATATTTGCAATTTACAGGAAGTAGGAGAAGACTCAAAGTTAGCGAAAAGCTTCGATAGAATACGTTCTATAGTAAGAAAAAAAGGATTTCTAATATCGAAGGGTAAAGAGGCAGAGAAGAAATCCAGACTGGAAGAGTTAGTGAACGAATTCATGACCCAGCACAGGGCTATGAAGGAAAAGACCGCCTCTTCGATTCCAGTCGTCAGTCCACAACAATATTCCTCCATACAAGAAACAGTACTCTTTCCCCATGATAATATATACAGTCATAGCTATCAAGAAGCGTTGAATAGGTAAGTTGGTAGATTATAAGATCTAACGAAAATTGTAATACTGTATCAATATTAATATTAGGTGATATCAAATGCCTTTCATTTTATTTTTTAATAATTATACTAATTGAAGCATATAATTTCAGACCGATATCAGGTTCAGATTTTTGTTTTCCCCAACTCTATCAATCTGGTAACAATTATAACCACGGCAGTCAAGAAACCTTGAAGGATGTACGTGATTTAGCCATAGAACATAAAATAACTAGTATAAGAGAGGACTCTAAGGAGAATTTGGATGAAAGCTGTGATTTAAATGAACAAATAACTACACAAAGACTTCTAAATCAAATGTCTTCTGGATACCATACTCAACCTTCTGACTCCAAAGGTAATTTTATTAATAATTTATTCATCACATCCGCTAGAACACAGAAACCTAGAACACAACTGGAGTTAAGCCTTCCGAAACATAGAAGAAGACAATTTTCTCATCGTGTGTGGGTAAGAGATGAGAAGAATGGTGTCTCGGGCTTGCGACCGACAATAGGCTGGTTTAAGAAAAAGAGGCCTCCCTTTTTTTATTTTATAACGCGATAATACGCTCACCATCCACCATTCTACTTCTCTCCCTACCCAACCAAATACTGTATGATTCCGTTAATGCCGTCTTGGAAGCTCGTTCCATAAATGTATTGACGGCAGACCTGCTTAGGCCCAATTCTTTCAGTAAGTGATGCAAAGATTTTGCTGGAATTCCTCTCGCACCAACTTCCACTACGTAAAGCTGAATCTTGAACCCGTTCCTGATCATTTCTTCTGTGAGATCATAATATTTATTCGACTTTCTAAAGAATTTGGCATACACTGGCCACGGTGGCCAGACAGATTGGCGAGGACTATTTAGTAACAATTCTACAATTTAGTATAAGTTGGGACCGTCAGCTTCACTTGCTCTCGGTGGTGTTTTATATCACTGCAATATTATGCTATGCTAATCTAACGAGGGTTAATGAAATTACAAAGAAAGAAATACTTCACAGTAAGAGCCAACTTTTTCTGTAAAACAAAGGTAAATTAAAGACATTTTGGTTGTAGACAGAATTAGGTGCGAATATCCAGCGACCTTTAGATTTATAAGATTTGATGCGAAGAAATCCCAGCACCTTGCACCGTCATTTAAATTAATAAGTTAAAACCCAAAATTTGTCGGCTTTCGGGTTGCACACAGGCAAGTCCTAATTCTAACATAACTATACCAGGTATTGTAATCTCAGGTACCTACTCAGGGGAATTTGAAAGATATTTATTTATTGTTGTTGTGTAATTCTGTATTTGTTTCATTTGTAAATCTGCTATAGCTAAGTTTTCCTTGCAAATTCCTTTCTCAGTCAGATTAAACATTAACAGGTCACTGGAATTTGCTAAGCTGTTAGTCTTCTGCTAACAGCTTACTCCTTGGACCACTTCGCTGCTTAGTCTTCCACTAACAGGAGTAGAATCATTCTAAATAATTTAAATTATGACGTGTCACAAATGCCTGTAATAAATAGGTTTACATGAACAAAGATATTTTGACTTTGACCGAAGGCTAGAAAAGGTAAAACCGTTAAAGTAATATTGAATATGAAGGCAAAACTGACAATGTTTCTCCTTTCTGTACATGATGGTCCTAGGAAATGGTGGTAGGATGGTCCCACATAAATTGCTAATTGTAATTCCGCATTTTTCAGATATCCCAGACGAAAACGAACAGTTCGAAATGGCTCAATTTTCAAGTAGAACAACACCAGAGAAGTCTAGAATGATTTTGGGTAGAGATCCGCAGATTACGAAGGAATGTAGGGGACGACCTGAGGATATTGAAATGAAACATCCCTGGCAAGCTCTTGTTTCTTATGTTGATGAAATTACAATAGGGGGTAGGAAGAACTCTCAAGGGCAGTATATGGATGCTATGGGAAATTTTCCTGGCTTTGGCAAAAGTAAGGAACCAAAAGTGCCGCAAGATTGTTATCCACGACAGTGCTATGATAGGTGAGTAACAGCAATCAGTGAAATGCTATGTCATACAAAACTTTTAGCACTAAAAGGAAGCCAAAAACGTTCCCTCTTATTTATAACATTAATATTATACTTGTGTAGTTTTAAGCTGACACGGCTATTACAGCCACGAATTTATATTTATGGAAATAATAATAATTATTATTAGATTGTATGCTGACTGACACGGCCGTTTTACATTAAATTCGTTAATATTAAGTATCTAGCTGTAAGTAAAAACAAATTCCTCGTTTATGGCAACAATGTTTTAGTTATAATTATTGTATTGATGTTGGGTTCGGTCCAGCCATGGTCAATGGTAATATTTTTTATTTCTTAGCTTGTATGTATTGACAATATCCAAGTGGTAGGTACTAACCATACGGAAATAAATTATTTTGATTTGATTTGATTTATAATCTGTATTATTCTAACGATACTACTGAAAACTTGTGTATTAATTTCTGTTACTATTTTTGTGCCTATACTTGTATAGTTAATGTGAATAGTTTTCCTTACTAAATAAATAATCATTGTGTTTATGATGTAATTTCTTTTCCAGTTGTCCATGTTGGGATTCTTGCATAGAAACGAATTTGGGACAACGCTGGATGTTGTTAAGAGCGTTTGTATTAAGATATGTCGACACACCAGCTTTCGAGTGGTTCGTTTTGGTACTCATATTTGCCTCCAGCATCACTTTGTGCTTTGAAGATATCCATTTGGAAAAAAATAAACCACTAAAGAAGATTCTCTATTGGACCAATCTTGGCTTCTGTATGATTTTTGTAATTGAGATGTTTCTTAAATGGTTCGCTTTGGGGTTCTTCCGCTACTTCACCAGCTTCTGGACGCTCTTGGATTTTACTATTGTGTTTGTAAGTTTTATCATTTTTAATTAGTTTATTTTTTTTATCTTAATCAAGTATTAGCGCTAGAAAATATATAATTAAAGGGCCTGCAATTGTGATATTATCTACGAAGCGACCCTTATTTATCTTGTCTGCAATGAACTACAATGTTTACCTTGGGCTTTTTAGTATAATTTTTAAGATCAAGGATATACTTGGTATTTCTCTAATGCATATAATTCCAAACATTGATATTTGTCAGAAAACGAAAGTTACTGACATAGCTTTTAAAATTAGCAAGCAGAAGTGGCAATGGGCTGGACACATCTGCCGTACGAACGGTGGGGCAGACGGGTAGACTAGCAAGTCACATAGCTAATCAGATAGCAAGTGACATAAGTAGTCACATAGCTAGTCACATAGCTAGTCACTTAGCTAGTCACATAGCTAATCACTTAGCTAGTCACATAGCTATTCACATAGCTAGTCACATAGCTAGTCACATCTAGTCACATAGCTAGTGACATAGCTAGTCACATAGCTAGTGACATAGCTAGTCACATAGCTAGTCACATAGCTAGTTTTTAAATATATTTTTCATATTACAGGTATCAGTGTTCAGTTTATTAATAGAAGAAAATGAAAATTTAAAAGTGTTAAGATCGTTGCGTACTTTGAGGGCATTAAGGCCATTACGTGCTATTTCTCGATGGCAAGGCATGAGAATTGTAGTAAATGCGTTAATGTATGCAATACCGAGTATTTTCAATGTATTGCTGGTATGTCTGGTGTTCTGGTTAATTTTTTCTATAATGGGGGTGCAGTTTTTTGGCGGGAAATTCTTCAAATGCGTCGATGGAACTGGAGAGCTTTTACCTTTGGAAGTAAGTATTTTTTTCTACTTATTGTTGTCGTTTTTGGGTCTTTTTTATTTTATTTATTATTACGGAATCAATACAATAACATCTTCGTAAAGCATCATCACGGCCGCTTCCCTTTCGGGGTGGTAAGAAACATACATACATACATACATATCTTCACGCCAGATCCCTTGCGGGGTAGGCAGAGACAATTGAGCGCCATTTGACACGATCACGACATACTTCTTTCGCTTCGTCGACATTCATTAACCTCTTCATACATGCCCTTTGGTTACGAAGACTTTTTAATGCACCTTCAGTCAGTGTTTTATTTATTTGATCGTGATATGTGAGTCTCGGTCTGCCAGGGCCTCTTTTACCCACAACTTTCGCATTATATATCTGGTTCGTCAATCTTTCATCGCTCATCCTTTCAACATGCCCGAACCATCGTAGCATGCCTTTCCTTATTTTTGTCCCTATGCTTTCCTTCATACCAACCCTTTTCCGTATTTCGACGTTACGTATGCGGTCCGCCAAAGTGACGCCACATATCCGCCGCAACGACCGCATTTCTACTGCATTAACCCTACTCTCATGCGTATTCTGACGTATCCACGTCTCGCTTCCATACATCAGTGTTGGTACCAACATGGCATTGTGTATGGCGAGCCGAGCTTTGTCACTGACATTTCGACTGCCGATCAGTGACCCCAGGGCACCGTTAACACTATTTCCCGCGTTCACTCTTCTTTCAACGTCCCTATCGTACTTCCCATCCGCAGTGAAAACACTGCCCAGATATATAATTTCATTTACTTGTTCTAGAGTTTCATCATCAATCTTTATCGTGACGGTTGTCATCCTTCTTCTTTCAAACACTAGTACCTTGGTTTTTCTCGCATTCAAACGGAGTCCTTTTTCTGCACATCCCTCCTTCATTCTTGTGACTAGTGATTGCAGTTGTTGTTCGGACGATGCCATAAGAACAGCATCATCTGCATAAAGCAGGCAGTTCACCACTAGATCACTCATCTTTATCCCACAGTCACTCTCTCTCACTCTTTTTAGGCATTTGTCGAGATATAGAGTGAATAATCTAGGAGAAAGCACACAACCCTGTTTGACGCCCATTTGGGATTCAAAGCAAGGCGACATACCTCCCTCCACCCGCACACAAGCTTTGCAGCCCTTGTACAGGGACTGTATAGCTTGTAGCAGTTTGTCATTCACTCCATACTCCGGCAATATGTCCCAAAGCTTCTTTCTTACAACTCTATCAAAAGCCTTTTCCAAATCCACAAAAGCACAGAAAACCTTCTGGTTTAAGGCCAAAAACTTCTCTGTAATATTGCGGAGCGAAAAGACTTGGTCAGTGCATCCTCTTCCAGGTCTAAAGCCTCCTTGTGCCTCCCATAAAAGACCTTCAGTCTTCTCTTGCAAGCGTTTCGTGAGAATCTTGCCATACATCTTGCTCGCCAAACTGATCAGACTAATCGCTCGGTAGTTGGCACAGTCCAATCTAGATCCCTTACCTTTGTATAAAGGAACGATGACTGATTGTCGCCTGCCTATAAGCGGATTCACATTTAGCCAACTTTACTATACGCCAATCATGACAAGTGGCAAGCTCGTCGATGTCTCCAACGTACCAAACTCGAGAAATATCACAAATAAATTAAATATTAATTAAATGTATTTATTTACATTATTAAATATTTTTGTGTCCGACCAGGAATCGAACCCGGTACCTCCGAGTCCAAATCCACGGACTTAACCGCTAGACCACGGAGGCAGTCTTCGTTTTAAACAAATAGATATATACGTGTCTGGCCAGCATGGCGAGTGTAGGCCAAATTCTCCAGATATATTTTCTGGAAGTCCCATCTCCATGTGTCTTAGGGGCTGTAATGAATGAACATTTTTAGTGCAATAAAGTAAAACATACTGTTTGGCTTCTTGCCCCATTTTGTTATGTATTTAATGTATTTGGTTATGAACAATATTTAAAAAAAAAAAGAAAAAAAAAATCTGTTGTGTGTTTACAATTAATTACACATATTTTCCAGGTTGTTAACGACAAATGGGAGTGCATATACAATAACTTCACGTGGGTCAATTCCAAAATATCTTTCGACCATGTCGGCATAGCTTATTTGGCGTTATTTCAAGTGGCCACCTTCGAGGGATGGATGGAGGTGATGGCAGATGCGGTAGATGCGAGGGGTGTGGATCTTCAACCCGCAAGAGAGGCCAACCTTTACGCAAATATTTATTTTGTCATTTTCATTGTTTGCGGCTCGTTCTTCACTCTTAATCTCTTCATTGGAGTAATTATTGATAATTTCAATATGCTTAAAAAGAAGGTGGGTTTTTTCGAATTTAATCACAACGATCAATTGTGTATTTATTTATTTCTGTATATATGTAATTATATGTATTGTATTATAGATATACTCGTATATATTATATTATGTAGTTTATGTAGTATTAGTATAAATTATTGTTTTTGTTAGTAAATACTTGGCACTCTGTCTGTATTCCGTTAAAACTCCCAAAGGTTAGCTGGTGGAAAATGCCTTACGGCATAAAGCTCGCCTGTGCACATTCATTTAAAGTTAATTTAGTTTTTGTGCAATAAAGAATTTTTATTAATGTTATTTATTATTATTAATTAATAACCTTTTAAATTTAGTTATCAGTACCTATGAGATTACAATAGCTGGTACAGCACTGACTGGCTTGACACGATTATTTTAAAGAATTTATTCCATTTTCAGTACGAAGGTGGTGTCCTAGAAATGTTCCTAACTGAAAGTCAAAAACACTACTACACAGCGATGAAGAAACTCGGTCGGAAAAAGCCCCAAAAAGTTATAAAAAGGCCTAGAAATCAATTTCTAGCAATGTTCTATGATCTATCAAATTCTAGAAGATTTGAGATCGCAATATTTGTGCTGATATTTCTTAATATGCTAACAATGGGTATTGAACATTATGATCAACCTCATTCTGTTTTCTTTATTTTGGAAGTCAGCAATGCGTTTTTTACCACAGTTTTCGGATTAGGTAAGTTTTTTTTTTTTTTGGTGTAATTAATTATTTTGTAACATTTAGTTACTTGTGTTTATTACTTGTGTGTGTGTGTCGTCCCTTTCTTAGAAGGTCAATTGCAGTGGTGGCACGTGTACCGGGTCCCAGTCCGCACCCTAAGGGCCTGGTTGAGCGGGGGGATGGCTGGCACATCGGGTGCTTCCGAGGAGGTCTGAGACCAAGGCCAAACACGTTTAATTTCTTGTTCTTAAATTAGCAAAGGTTTTCGCGTTATAAAGATATATATTTTTTGTTGTGTACAATTTGCTATAGCTGAGTTTTTCTTGCAGATTCCTTTCTCAGTCAGATTAAACATTAACAGGTCACTGGAATCTGCTTAGTGTCTGGTCTTCTGCTGATAGCTCACTGTTAAAACCACTATGCTGATATTTTTTTTAGCAACTGTTATCAGATACTCATGGCTGACATAAGTCCCTAACATTATGCCGTTTTGACTGGGCATGACAGCAATTGAGTCTGGATACACTTTTCTGGTTTTATCGGCACGATCGGTAGATACTTCTCCGTCCCGGCAGACTGGCAGTCCGCCTACCACCTATTGTTGTTTTCCTTGAAAGTATGTGCTATTTGGTATCATGTCAAATGCCATTTTTTATTTTCAAGGTATATTGTAAGCTGCCATGGTGATATTTATGTCTTCCAGCAGGAATAGATACATTTTAAATAATTTAGTTAATGACATGTCTCAAATGCTTGAAATAGGTTTATGTATATCGACATTATTCTTTACAGAAGCAATAGTTAAAATAATCGGACTTCGTTACCATTACTTCACTGTGCCATGGAACGTGTTTGACTTCCTGCTGGTCCTGGCTTCGATTCTCGGTATTCTCATGGAGGACATTATGATAGACCTGCCCATTTCGCCCACATTACTGCGTGTTGTACGTGTCTTCAGAATTGGGAGAATTTTAAGACTGATTAAAGTAAGTATCTACTGGTGTTTTATTTCTTTGTATTTTTTATTATTATTATTATTATTTTATACTAGTACGACATGTGACTTTGGGCCCACCTGATGGTAAGTAGCGCGCAAGGTCCATGAATGTTAGCAACTGAATTTAGACACTCATGACCGACATCAGTCCCCAACACTATGCCGGCTCGACTAGATGCTTTTTCACACTTCGCTTGAAGGACTCCAGGTTATAGGAAAGTGGAAACACAGAGACTGGAAAAGCATTCCACATCTTTATTGTGCGACAGATGTATAAATCATCAAATTTATAGGTACGCGAAGGGATGGTGACTACGGTATGTCGATGCATATTGTGACCTGTGCGTGTGGTTCGGTTGCGGAATGGAGAGGGAGGGATTCGGTTATATAGTATAGCCGTAGAACACGCTCAGAGAAGCGACATTTTGGCGGAGCTGCAGGTTATGTCACTGCTGGAGTATCCGCGATCCTAGAACCCTCTGGGATTGTGCGGAGCGATGGCAAGAGACCCGACGGATTGACTGTTGGGCCGTGGAAACTTGGCAGGTCTCTGGTGTGGGATGCGACGTGTGTTGACACATTAGCTCCATCTCACATCCAGGCGACATCGTCAAGCGCGGGAAGTGCAGCGGTTTCTGTCTAAAGTAAAGTCTGGAGACAGAAAAGCTGGGAATTATTTCTGCCAATGTATTAGCCTCGCTATACAGAGGGGAAATGTCGCCAGTCTTCTTGGGACTATTATTATTATTAAATACTTTATTGCACTTTACTTAAAAGTAAAAGACGAATTTAAAGCCATTTCGGCTTTTTCTACCAACTAACTATCACTGAAGGGTTCGTCTCTAAAGGACATTTTATTCTTATAGTTTATTTTTTTATTATATTATATTGTTTAGTTTATATTTAATTTATTTTTTACTGAATAAATTAATAAATAAAATAAAATAAAAAGTTTTTAAAAATATTTTTTGCGCTTGAACACCACGCTTATTATATACATACTACACTAACATTATTTCACACCACACCACCATAGAAATACACACACGAATTTAAATATTCTGCATGCTTATGTTCAATAATTGTTTTTTGGTTGATTTTTTGTTTAAATTAATAATATTTACGTCATAATAATAAAAAATAACAAAAAAGATTTTGTATGATTTAATTCGATTTGATTTGACTCTACAACAAGCGGCAGAAACAAGTAGTCTGTGATTATAGATACGTATTTGCGCCGCTTGCCAGCGGGGTGAGGCGTACTGAACAATCGTCCGAAAACGAATCGTCTACGATCGATTATGTCTGTCAGAAATGTCAAAACCTAAATCAAAAATAAAAATCAATCATTTATTTATTAACTTTTAGTAATTTTTTTGAAGTTATTATTAAATATAAAAATATTAGTATTAATCTGTACTTCGGATGCAGATTCCGGTTGCTGATGCTGTCCGCGGTGCTGCTGTCAATTCTACATGGCTACATCACATCTCACTGTTAGGGTACACTTTCCTGTAGTTAGGCCAGCCAAGAATTATTTAATTTAGAACTCTTTTTAATTTAATTATTAATTTGATCTTTAGTTTTTTTCTATTTTAATTTATTTTAATTAAATATTGGATATCTCTAATTTTATTTGTGTTATTGTTTTTTATTTAATTGAATTTCTATATCTTTTGGTTGTGTTTTTTCTGTTTTTTCTTCTTTTCTTTGACACCTAAGTATCAGTAATAAAGTATGTTTCCTAATTTGGCCAATGTATAAATTCAATTATATACTAACCTTTATGTTCTGTAATGAGCTGTGGAAATGAATGAATAAATAAATAAAATATGAAAACAAAATGAGGTAACAAGAAACAAACCAAAAAATAATTAAAAATATAAATATAAACATTTCCCTTCAGGTTACAAAATAAATTGCAACAATATCCAGCAATAATAAGAAAAAAAAAGTCAATTTAATGCACCTTACATTATTTCTAAATTTACAATATTTGCTATTTGCTGAGGAGAGTGCTCGTACACACCTACTCCAGAGTGCCCCCGTTCCCCGTGCAATCGTTTTATTGAACAAAATCGTGCAGTCCGATGAGAATTTTGATGTATTCGCATCAACGGATGTGGAAAATAAAAACATTGTCCTTTGAGTACTTGGAGCCATATTTATTCATGCAGTCACTTGTGTTTTAATGTTGTTATGAAATATGTATTGTTTAGACGTATAATCTGTTATGTACATTTTCATGGAAATAAATAAATATTGTTTCAGGCAGCTAAGGGTATAAGAAAATTACTATTCGCCTTAGTAGTATCTCTGCCCGCGTTGTTTAACATCGGTGCGTTGTTGGCACTGATAACATTTATCTACGCCATCATTGGAATGTCTGTCTTCGGCCATGTGAAAGAACAAGGTGCCCTCGACGATTTAGTCAACTTTCAAACCTTCGGGAGAAGTATGCAACTGCTGTTTCGGTAAGTTTAAAAAAAAATAACACTTTAATTTTAACACTTTGCATCCGTGGCTAATCGGTAATTGACGGGCACTGCAATAAATATAAATAAATATTTCCAGACAGGTCACACAGCGCCATCTAATTTCCGTGGTAATAATAATAATAATTCCAGACAGGTCACACAGCGCCATCTAATTTCCGTGGTAAGCTACGAGGCTTGTGTTACGGAAACTAGATGGTTGATAAACTACATATTATACTTTTTTTTTGTTGTAAATATATATAATAATAATGTAATATATATTATACATATAAACACCCAGGCCAAGACAAATTATACAATGTACAACTTGCCCACGGTGAGAATCGAATCCACGACCTCCCAAATTCACGGCAACGTTTGTTACCACTAGACCACGGAGGCGGTTAAGAGTGCCTCGACTTACCTCACGTTCTAAAGACTTGTTTATTTCCTCCTTTAGCAGAACAAATTATGCAAAAAACACCTTTATAAGACGTGCAGTAAAACTATATAATGATTGCTTGGTTGACGTGGACATATTTGCTTGCTCTAAGTCAGTGTATAGGAGCAAAGTTCGTGAGATAACTAATGTTATGTATTCGATAGAATAGACTTAAATGTGATTTTTACTTTCTTTTATGATTTAGCTGTATTTTGAAAATGTAATAAGTATCTTTCACAGTTTTGGTATTCCAGCAGCCCTTATTAGTGGATTTCATTATTTACGTCAGAGCTTGCGTCATAATTACAAAATATTATTCAATTCTCAACTCTATAAGCGCTCGACCTTAACAGCGGCCGTGCAAATATCAACTTTAATAGCGTGATATATATATAGTTAACGGATTTCATTATATAACGTTTGCGTTTAAGTAACAGAATAGGGCTGCAGGTCTAATTGTATGTATATTGTATGTTACAAAAATTGTATTGTTATTGTTTGTTACCAAAATAAAATAAACAAGTCATAGTGTGGTCGGAACTTAGAAATGCATAACTTTTTGAAAATAAATATTATTTTTATTTACAGCCTAATGACATCAGCTGGATGGAATGATGTTCTAGAATCATTAATGATTCAACCTCCAGACTGTGAGGTGGGTGACCCCGGCCAGCATAATGGGAACTGTGGCAGTCCCCTTCTGGCCATCACCTACTTCACCTCCTTCATTATCATCAGCTATATGATCGTCATTAACATGTACATAGCCATCATTCTGGAGAACTTCAATCAGGCCCATCAGGAAGAGGAGATTGGGATCGTTGAAGATGATCTGGAAATGTTCTATATTCGGTGGTCTAAGTAAGTTTTATACATTATCTAAGCATTATCATCAGCTTGTGTCTGCCCACTGCTAAATATAGGACTGCTCCCCAAGGCTCACGATGTCTCGCCACCCTCATCCAGCTGCTACCAACGACCTCTTCAGGTCATCCGTATATCTGACGGGAAGTCGTCCCAGTCTGCGTCTTCCCGTTCGTGGTCTCCACTCTAAAAACATTTTTATATATTGACATTACCATCACCAGCCGAATGCGATGTCATATACCTTATGTTAGACAGAGAAACATATATAACGATTTTTGTCTATTTTTCTAAAACAAATCTATTAAGAACAAGACAAATGAGAATGCCAATTTTTCTTAGAGAAATGGGCCCAATAAAATGTTTTCGTGCCATAAAGATTTCTTTTTTAATTGATAGTTAATATATTGTGTTTTCATTATCTGTAAGTAATTAACTTCATTTATTTTACCCTAGCATAACGACAATTGACAAAAACTTTTTATTTTATTTTAATAATTACATAGTGTCGATCCCGCCAATTTAAATCCAGTGTTTTATCTGTAATAAAGTACCTGATCATAATAAAGAACCTAATCGTATAAATAGTGCTTTGTATTGTTTAGGACTTATGTATTCTGTACCATGTCCTTAAATAAATAAAAAAAAAATAATAGTGCTTTGTACAGTTCTTCGCGCCATTTTGCGTGGACATGTCAAGTGCAAGTGAGTTCTTCGCGCCATTTTGCGTGGACATGTCAAGTGCAAGTTTTTGTTTTGTAAATTAATTTACTGTGGATATTATTGGCCAAAAGTGGTGTTGTTTTGTTTAATAATCTGCTGCAATGTGAATAATTATGGAAAACAATAAATTGGACTTTAAATATGGGGCACAAGTTGCAGTTTATTTTTTGCGGTTTTCCCGCGCTGTCAACTCCGATATTTTACCCGACGTGTTTGGGCTATAATGCCGCGAGTGACTCCAAGTAAAGCATCAAATTCTGCAACATCTGAAATTTGATGATCCCCAACTCGGTTATGAACTCTGTTATAAACATATATTATGCAAATAAATTACGTGTTTAGGACTGATGTATTCTGTACAATGTCCTTTAAAGACAATTAAAAAAAAAAAAAAAAATCAAGTGCAAGTTTTTGTTTTGTAAATTCATTTGCTGTGGATATTATTGGTCAAAAGTGGTGTGTTTTGTTTATTAATGTGCTACAATGTGAATATTTATGGAAAACGATAAATTGGACTTTAAATATAGGGCACAAGTTGCAGTTTTTTTTTTGCGGTTATCCCGCGCTGTGAACTCCCATATTTTGCCCGACGTGTTTGGGCTATAATGCCGCGAATGACTCCAAGTAAAGCATCAAATTCTGCAGCGTCTGGAATTTGATGATCCCCAACTCGGTTATGAACATATATTATGCAAATAAATTACGTGTTTAGGGCTGATGTATTCTGTACAAAGTCCTTTAAAGACAATAAAAAAAAAAGTGCTTGTAACTATTTCATACATAAATTTTTACCAATTGACTATTTAATTAAATTATATTTTATGCTGGGGTAAAAGAGATGTTGTAATTAAATAAAAAAAAAACACAATTATTTTTTATGATTATAGAATTGTATTTAGTTGAGGCACGCTGCGAAAAAGTTGAGGCCTGGTTTTGGGCAATCTCTACAACCCACTTTATGTTTACTCAACATATCTATTTTTTTTCTAGGTACGATCCTCACGCAACACAATTTATTAGTTTTACGCAACTGTCAGATTTCATAGCTTCCCTAGACCCTCCATTGGGTATATCGAAGCCAAATACCGTAGCATTAGTCAGTTTCAACCTTCCTATTGCTAAAGGGAACAAAATACATTGTTTGGACATACTCCATGCATTAGTCAAACATGTTTTGGGACATGTCGAAGAGACGGACACGTTCAGACAGCTCCAAGAACAAATGGACATTAAATTTAAGAAGCAGTTTCCTACGAGGAAAGAGTTGGAAATCGTATCTTCGACCAGAATATGGAAGAGAGAAGACAAGGCTGCCAGGACCATTCAGCGTTCTTGGAGGGATTATATCAAGTTAGTTTGAATATACATTGTATACTGCCATAGATATTTTTACAAGGAAAGAATCGTTTTTTTTACACCAGCACGACATGCGCCCACCTGATGGTAAGTGGTGCGCAAGGTTAGCAACTGGAATCAGAGACTCTCATGACTGACATTAGTCTCTAACACTATGCCGGATTGACTTGTATATATATCAACTTTTTTTTTTATTTTTTATAAAAGATTTATTTGATACTTCGATACAAAAATATTAAAATAAAATTGATTAAAAATCTAATTATAAATAAAACTAAATCTAAAAATACCTATGAAATTAAAGCTATTCTACAAAATAAACTAAGGGCTTACCACCAGGGAGGGTACCTAAAACGCTCGCCGCATTTCCTCGTTGAATTATAATCGACATATTCTGTTTTAGGTAGTTATGGCATTTGGGATCGCCACATTCTTGGAAAATTCGTTTACCCAGCTCTTTTATGAATTTGTGGGTATCAAGAGAATATACCCCCATTGTTTCAACCCCAAATGCCACAAAGTTATAATTTTGTTTAATGCTATTGTATTTGATGTGCTTTCTAAACCGGCCTTTTTTGATGTAGAGGAAATGTGGCAAGCGGCAGAGGTATCCACACAGGTGGCCTTCTAAACAAGACATCTTCCCTCACTCCATATTACAAGAGACATACCATCCGGCCTTTTACCATCACTACGTGAAAGTCCTGATGGTTCAAGGACGGACGGGATTTTAGCAGACCATAAACTTCGCTTTATAAACTCATTTAAGGCTTGGTGTCTGGAGAATCTGCCTGCGCTCTTTTGACAACTATCAACTATCTTTATTCACATAAACCTATTACAGGCATTTGTGATTCAATTTGTCTTCAACGGGCGAACGCAGCGAGTCTATTCGGCCTACTACGCCCATAAATTATAATTTTAGGTTTAAATTATATTTGTAGTGTAGTTTAAATTAGTTTTTTCGAATAATATATATACTATTTATTATCTCATACATTATAGAAGAAAGAATCGTAGTCCATCAGTTGAGGAAGAGAGTACGAAATGGTCGCCCGGAGGCGGATGGGGCGGCAAACTGTCTGCATTGCTTCACGTTCGTCGTAGTTCGCACGCGTCGAGTCGTAAGTCGTCACGGGCGTCCGACGCGTCCGACCTCAGCGAACTCGGAGGGGCGTGGCTTAACTTACCTCTACTATTATTACCTGGGACTGGAGGAAATGAACAGGTACTATTGATTACAGGCTCTAAAAACACTACATAGCCAGTGCTAATTATCTTCAAGAACATCATCGCACAGCGACTAGAACTTAGAAAGAAATAAATGTAAATTTATTAACGATTTCAATAGTTGGTATTGGTGGAATCGACGGTCACAGCACAAACATTGCCGACGTATTTTAGTAGCGTAGTAGTTCTAACAATATCCTGAAGCTTGTATTGTACACGTAGGGCTTATTTATTTATTTATTTATTTATTCGAAGAGAAAGAACAGAGACAGGCAGTATAAGAACAATTAAGAAACGATACAGTAGGAGCCATTAGAATTATACCCGCCACCAAAATATTTCCCACTGTGGACAATAGTTGATCGGTGGTTGATCGATGTTTTTGTAAAGTTGTTCCACAGACTGCTTATTAGACTGATACTTAAAATGGGCAGGCAGTCTCGACATTAAATCAGTAAGTAATGTCATAAAATAATGTTGCCACTCACAAAATTAAAACCTGATTTGGTCAATATCATTAGTTCTAAAGGAAGGTAAAATTTTAATTAGGAACTTATTTCATTAAAACTCTGGCAGCTCCATATTAACTCATTTTATGCCCTCTGTATTATGTCAATGGATATATTTGGATATTAATGGATAATTTTTTTTTTTTGGTTCTCTTCTCCCTATGGATGATGAATGAGATGATAGGGAAGGCAAAGGGTCTAGCCCATACAGCCAAGTCTGACGTAATATATCTTTCTTTTTTATGAGTTAATGAGGTCATCATCAAATTCCAGATGCTGCAGAATTTGATGCTTTTCTTGGAGTCACTCGCGGAACCATCCACTGCTCAAACACGTCGGGTAAAATATGGGAGTTGACAGCGCGGGAAAACCGCAAAAAATAAACTGCAACTTGTGCCCCATATTTAAAGTCCAATTTATCGTTTTCCATAGTTATTCACATTGTATAGCACATTATTAAACAAAACAACACCACTTTTAACCAATAATATCCACAGCAAATTAATTTACAAAACAAAAACTTGCACTTGACAGGTCCAAGCAAAATGGCGCGAAGAACTCATTTGACTTATAAAGATTCAGTTCCCGAATTTCTTTAAATAAAGGTCTAAAGGTGAAGTTATTATGGATCTGCCCAAGTTTTAATGACATAAGTTTTCATATTATAATATTACCGTTCTTTGGATCTAATAATATTGACCAAAAAAGATTTTTTATGATTTACCGATCAAAAACCCTAAGATAGCGAACGTTATTAAATGTCGAGATTGTCGGGCCTTTAATCATATTAAATTATTCCAGCCGGATCCGCCTCCGAGACGTCGTTCGGCATACGGTCTGCCGTTGTTCCTTCGTCACCAAGACGCCGTGGACGAGGAGGGGGGTCCCAAACGAGCAGGTTCATATGTAATGTTATGCTTTTTGTGTCTCTTCCTTTTTCACTTATAGGGTGTCTCAAATCTTTGGGTCTTTATAGGGAGTTATCGAGTTTGACACTAACATTAATAGACATTCTTACTAGGTCAACCTTAGGGATATTACGGTCATTTTTATTAGGGTATATACTTGAAAAATGTTATCCTTATTGTACTTACCGTTCCGTGGGAAACAAATATTCCATAAGACCACAACATGAAGTCGAATAAATATTATGATCTCACAGAAGAAATGATCAGGAACGGGTTCAAGACTCAGCTTTACGCAGTGGAAGTTGGTGCGAGAGGAGTTCCAGCAAAATCTTTGCATCACTTACTGAAAGAATTGGGCCTAAGCAGGTCTGCAGGAGATACATTTATGGAACGAGCTTCCAAGACGGCATTAACGGAATCATACAGTATTTGGTTGGGTAGGAAGAGGAGTAGAATGGTGGATGGTAAGCGTATTATCGCGCAATAAAAAAAAAGGAGGCCTCCTTTTCTTAAACCAGCCTATTGTCGGTCACAAGCCCGAGACACCATTCTTCTCATCTCCTACCCACACACGATGGACCCGGCACCCGCACGGTGAATCATTCCATCAGAAATTTGTCTTCTATATAGTATATAATACTACAAAAACTAAACTCTATTCCACGAGAATTGATAAAGACGTAAAAGTATCATCACGACCGTTTCCTTTTCGGTATGTTCAGAAACCACGCTTATAAGGAAGCGAATTAATTGCGAATAATTTGACAACTTTACTATAGGCCAATCATGACAAGTGGCAAGCTTGTCGAAGTCTCTAACGTATCAAACACGAGAAATATTACAAATAACTTAAATTTATCTATTTAAGTTAATAAATATTATTGTATACCGGAAATCGAATCTGGTACCTCCGAGTCTAACTTTACGGACTTAACCGCTAGACCACGGAGGCAGTTAATAAAGACATCATCGCATCTAAACTACACATAAATGTAAATATCGTTTTGATGCCGCCAACTTTACTTTGCTTAAAAACAAAATGAAATTTACAAAAAAAAAAAAAAAAAAAACTAAATCGGACCAACTTTTTCTTGAAAATGTTTTATTCACAAATAAACTAAAATTTGCTGCGTCCGTGGTCTAGCGGTTAAGTCCGTAGATTTATACTCTGAGGTACTGGGTTCGAATCCTGTTCAGAACACAATAAATTATTCAATTTATTTGTGATATTTCTCGAGTTTGTTACGCTGGAGACATCTTGCAGCTTGCTACTTGTCGTGGTGGGCTTCCTTTTTTATTTTATTGCGTGACAATACGCACGATTCTACTCCTCTCCCTACCCAACCAAATTCTGTATGATACCGTTAATGCCGTCTTGGAACCTCTTTCCATAAATGTATTTACGGCAGACCTGCTTAGGCCCAATTCTTTCAGTCAGTGGTGCTGGAACTCCTCTCGCACTAACTTCCGTAAAGTCGAGTCTTGAACCCGTTCCTGATCATTTCTTCTGTGAGATCATAATATTTATTCGACTTTATGTTGTGGCCTCGGTAAGTTCAACAAGGATAACTTTTTTCAATTTCCGAGAAAACACTAACATGTCTGACCTATATATTGGTACAGTTTAGTTGGCTAAATGTGAATCCACTTTATAAAAAAGCGTGGTTTCCGACTACTCCGGAAGGGATGCGGTCGTGATGATACTATTAAACTAAAGCCTATAAATTGATTTGAGACACACTGTAAGCAATGACTAGCCAAAAAAACAAATAGATTTTTATATAAATTGTCTTTTTGGTCGGTCCTTAAATTATATCGATTGCTTTTAAGAATAAATATTAATTTGTAAAATATAATACGATAGTTGAATTGCCTCCTAATTATAATTAGTTTGTGGGTGCATTAAAAGTTTGAATTATTCAATTTAGCGCGAAAACTCTAGCCGCCATGTTTTCTTGCGTTCCGTTTATAGAAATGTTAGCACGAAAAACTGTTTTTTTTATTATAAGTCGTTCCATTAGCAAAAAATAATAATATGACAATTTGAGCTAATAAAGTTTGCTTGTGATGTTAGGGGCTTATAACTGAGGGGCTTTGTCGTTGTTTATTTAGATAGTGAAGTCACAGTCAAAGTCAACATGGCGGGTAGCGTTTTTTGACAAGTCTAAATAAATCCAAAAAAACTGAATTTTATAATATAATAAATAATAATGATAGTTGATTTGCCTCCTAATTATAATTAATTTGTGGGTGCATTTAAAGTTTGAATTATTTAATTTAGCGCGAAAACGCTAGCCGCCATGTTTTGCTTGCGTTCCGTTTATAGAAATGTTAGCACGAAATACTGTTTTTTTTTTAAATACCTCGTTCCATTAACAAAAAAATATATTTGAGCTTAAAAATATTGCATGTGATAACTGAAACTCGGCTTTGTGGTTATTAACTCAATCAAATCAAACATGGCGGTTAGCGTTTATTGACGAGTCTGAATAAAACAAAAGAAAATGTTTAAAACTGTAATTAAAAATTAATCCTATGTTATTGAGAAGAATAATAGATAATAAGAGAGTCTGGCTAATGGAAGTAGATAATCGAATTATTTGGAAATTTTCAAATGGTAACCCTATTGTGACAGTGTAAATTTTTCAATATGGCTGTTGTCAAACATTTGCTTTGAATTGTTTTGTTGTTGATTAATAAATTAAAATAAAAAATATAAATAAAACCATTAAAAGGAGTCCGAAAGATATCGTTTTACATGTTGTCCAAATTCCAAGAAATACAACAAAAAAGAAGCTGAATTCAACCAAAAACACGTGAGGTTCTTGAATTTCATATAATTTCAAATACTTGCAACAAATAATCTTCTTAGTGAAAGCATTTCACTTTCGTTTCTATTTATTTGCCGTGTATGAACAAGTGTAATAAACCGAACATAGATGATCAAATGTTTGATAGGATATATATTTTTGTATACCCGCGCGACATAGATCTTGCGCCCACCTGTTAATAAATGGTGCGCGAGGACAATAAATGTTAACAACTGGAATCTGATACTGATTGATCCCTAACACTATGCCTTTCCATTAACTGACGGCAATTCGAGCCTTTGAGGGATACCATACTAATATTGTTTTAACTTGCCACGCTTTTTCTTTATTTACTATTAGCTAGACTCTACCTATATTCCGACTTGTTTTAAATATCTTAAATAATTAAATTAGGCACTCTATTTTTCATAATGACAAAAACCCTATTATACAGTTATTCTTGGTACCAATCGATATAATATCTATGCTCTTTCTCTATTAGTTTTCATGCTTATATTAAACTAATTTTAGATCCCATTTATACTCGTACTTGTGGCTAGTTTATGTATGCGTGTGAATAAAATAAGTATTTAGGATTCGAACACACGTTGCCGAGGGCAGTCTGAGTTCTGTCAGCATCCTCTATTAGTTTTCAAGCTTATATTGAAATATTTTTAAGTTCCCAATTATACTTGATTGCATTCCCAATTATGCATGATTGTGGCTATTGTATGTATGTATGTGAATAAAATAAGTATTTAGGATTCGAACACACGTTGGCGCGGTACGTTACAGCCCCTAGAACACAGCGTCCTAAACCTCCACAGCTGGAGGTGGGTCTTCCAGAATATATATCTGGAGAATTTGGCCTACACTCACAACGCTGGCCAGACGGCTTGGCGAGGATATGATGTCAATTTTTTATGACAATTTATTAACGATTCCACAAGTTAATATTAGTAAAACCGGGACCGACGGCTTAACGTGCTCTCCGAGGCACGGGAACGGTGGAGTTGTAAATCTATGTACGTAAGAAAAGTGTATTTCTCATTGGTACATAAATCTCTTTATCTCAGATATTAGCGGGCATGCACCTCACAATTCCTGTTCACATATCCCAAAGGATAGCTGTTAGATAATGTTTTTAGACATTAAGCTCGCCTATGTACTGTAAAATATTTTCTGTGCAATAAAGTACTTATCTATCTAACTATCTACCTACATGCCGGGTGGGTTTGAACCGACCTTTGTAGGATTTAAGGAACGCGTTCTTACAACCGAGCCACCACCGCGTACTTGTTTGTGCTGTTGTTTATTAATAAAATAACTTGTATTTGGTGTCGACCGGACAAACAAAATGGTACGCTACGACCTGCGGCACGGTTGCATAAAACATATAAAAATATAGGCACATAAAAATGTATAGATTTAAGTTAATTGGGTCAATAAACCATTTTTATTTTATTTTTATATATTAATAATAAATTGACATTAAAATTGACTTCAGACCCTCGACAACTCGTCTGACCAGGCGTGGGGAATGTCATGCCAAATTCTCCAGCAGTGGAGGTCTAGGATGAGGAATTTTTAACATTTAATCTGTTGTAGGATCCTTACGACTAACATCGCGTCGTAACTCAGCTCGCCGGGCAACATCCCCTACCCGGGCTCGAACCCCGTCCCCCCACGCTAACAGTTCAGTAAGTATTCTCGTCACGGAAGCCTCCCCCGATGCCGGCCCGCAATCTGCACCTTCGACAATCGTCAAAGTCTTGGTACATAGAGAAAGTGAAGAAAAACCCAGCTGATCTTTGCCTCAATGATGCCAGCCGTTCTGTGATTAAAATTAAATAAAAATTTCATTAGCTTTAATTCGGTGAGCTTGCGACGAAATTTTGAGTTTATATAATTTTTTTTTTTCGTTTAAATATAATTTATATACAGTCTAATAACGTTAAGTAATTCTACTCAAAAACTCTGTCCACAAAAATAAAATGTATTATCTAAAATGCGCGACGCAAAGAAGGGTAATGTGTTTATGAGTGCACACTGGAGACAAACGCATCCATTCTCATCACAATCCTACACCATCCTACCTACAAAGATGGAATAAAGACAAAATAAGTATAAATATTTAATGCCAATCTTGTATAGGTTACTTAGCATTAACCGCCTATACTTCCATACCTATAGTACAAATTTCGCTTAACTGCTGAATAAATTTACACATGATACACATTTTAATATTTGTTTGGCTTCTCCATACAAATTGGCTATTTTAAAATTAACCGTTTGTATGAAGAATGCCAGCCAATTTTTTTTGTCATTACCGACATAATTATGGTTTCATAAGAAAAGTTGTTTATTTCTATCAATAGAATAAGTAAGACCATACAAAGTCACATGGTATAGGTATGTTACTTAAATCCAATAATATTCCACACGTATGAGACATTTTGTTTCTGAAAATTGTAATATATATTTATAAAGATTTTCGTCGCAAGCCAATTTGTTATTACCGCAAAATAATTGTCAAGAATTGTTATAATAAATCAGTTTTTTATAATGTAAAGTTAGGCATTAAAGCTTTCTGGTTGGAAAGGTTAATAAATAAAAAAGTTGTATAGATGTCATTAAATTTATTTTATTGTAAAATCGTCATTTTTTCAAAATCAAAATTAAATCATTAATTTTCTAGAATACGGTACATATTGTGGCTAGTAGTAGTAGATTTCCGGCGTATCCTGCCGTCATGCAGCGTGAAAATATTTACAGTTATATAGTAGTTTACAGTCAATCGTTTCAATACACCTAAATACATTAAAAAAAAAAAAAAAAAATTGGAACAATAAATTACATGTCAATTACAACAATCAAAGATTTATTATGATATTATTTATGATAATAATTTAATTATCCTACTCAAGTACATAAATAAGTGCGAGGAAAGAAGGATTATTGTTTATTAGTTTTTTATGAATTTTGAATTTAGAACATGCAGAATGAGAGGCGCGTGCGAACGGCGCATGACGCGAAAAGAGTTCTACCCTTTCCGCAGCATGTAACGTTATATAATGGAATCCGTTAACTATATATACATATATCACGCTATTAAAGTTGATATTTGCACGACCGCTGTCAAGGTCGAGCGCTTATAGAGTTGAGAATTGTATAATATTTACATTTACGACTTAGTACCGGAATATTAAATATTAACCACAGACCTTTTTAAAGAATTTATTTCGTTTATTATCTAGTAAATAATAATAGATATTATATACTAATAATAATAATAAATTTGTTTATTTCTAATAAAATCCTATGTACATGTTTTTCTATTGGAGACTCACACTAGGAAGGCCGGTATTGTGGGGTCTCAATTACACTAAATCTAAAATTACACACTAAATCTAAAATTTACATAAATTCAAATTAAAATCAAATTCTAAATATTCATTGAATTTGTAATTAAATAATTAGGAGTATGTAGTTTTTAAGTTATATTCTCAAACTGCCTCCGTGGTCTAGCGGTTAAGTCCGTGGATTTAGACTCGGAGGTACCAGGTTCGATTCCTGGTCGGGACACAATAATATTTATTAATGTAAATAAATACATTTAATTTATATTTGTGATATTTCTCGAGTTTGGTACGCTGGAGACATCGACGAGCTTGCCACTTGTCATGATTGGTCTATAGTAAAGTTGGCTAAATGTGAATCCGCTTATTTATAAGCGTGGTTTCTGACCACCTAGAAAGGGAAACGGTTGTGATGATACTTCTATTCCCAAGCATCACCTAGAATTTGAATTAATATTATAAATTATGACAAAAAAAACATGGAAATTACGTTAAGTAACAATTAGTGGTGAACTGTACCACTTTTTCTTTTATTAACCTTTCCATTCAGCAAATTTCTATTCGCACCAAGTACTTGAAATTTGTTAAAAATCTAAGTTTTAATAGGATTTAACAATTTTGCACCCCTCTCCCTCGCACAATACATTTTTTTTAAAAGATGATTCAAGTCTGACTGTAACTTTGAGAAATGTAGTCTATAAACTTTCTAGGAAATAAATTACGATAGATGTAGTGCATAATGGTTTTCTATCGTATCGGAAAAGTTCGTATTTATCGTGCTATCTCAATTAGCTTCAGTCCAATTTGCAACTAAATAATAAAGTGGCATATTAATGGTTATGAAAATGTCATTGATTGACACTGTGGCGTCGTATTCCGATTGGGACCGGAGTTTTTCCGATGTAAATTATGCACTATATCTGTACATTTTAGATATATATTAATCATAGGTTTGTTTTAGTAAAATAGTTACAAATGTATTTGTTATATATCTCTTTCTAAAATTTGGTATATAAAATTGAAAATATGTCTCAAAATGTCCGTAATTTTATTCCCTAGAAAGTTAATAGACACACTCAGACTTGAATAATCAATTAAAATGTTGTATTGTGCGAGAGAGAAGAATGCAATATCGTTAAACCCTCTAAATAATATAAAATCGATTGGTTTATTAAAACAGTCCAAATGCGGGTAGTTTAAAAAAAAAGTATAGATTTAAATCGAGTGATTCACGATTCGCTAGTGTTAAGTACGACCGTATAGAATAGGTTTAATAAAACGGGTGAATAATAGATGTTTAAGTATTCCATGCAAATGTATGCACAAATGTTTTGGTCTTCTAAATTTGTTACTAAAAAAAATCAAGCTAATTTCATAACTTTATAAGTAAAATAATAAAGATACAGATAGATATGCTACTAAAATAGCATGCTTAAAACTCTTTTGCATCGCTCTAACATCGCTCGAACTTCATTAAAACTAAATTTGTACCCAAGAAAAACTATTTCTGAACTCCAATAAAACTAAATAAGAATGCCCATTTTTCTTAGAGAAATATTTAGCCATTTTGATTTCTTTTTTATTTGACAGTTAATATATTGTGTTTTCATAATCTGTAATTAATTTTATTTATTTTACCCTAGCATAACTACAATTGACAAAAACTTGTTTTTACCTTAATAATTACATAGTTTCGATCCCGCCGATTTGAAATCCAGTGTTTTATCTATAATAAAGTACCTGGTCATAATAAAGAACCTAATCGTATAAATAGTGCTTTGTAACTATTTCATACATCAATTTTAACCAATTGACTATTTAATTAAATTATATTTTATGCTGGGGTAAAAGAGATGTTGCAATTAAATTTAAAAAGAGCACAATTGTTATGATTATTGAATTATATTTTGTTAAGGCACGCTGCATAAAAGTTGGGGCCTGGTTTTGGGCAATCTCTTTTGAAACCCAAGAAAAACTATTTCTGAACTCCAATAAAACTAAATTTGTACCCAAGTAAAACTAATTCTGAGCTGCAATAAAACTAAATTTGTACCCAAGTAAAACTAATTCTGAGCTGCAATAAAACTAAATTTGTACCCAAGTAAAACTAATTCTGAGCTGCAATAAAACTAAATTTGTACTAATAAATAAAACAGGTTTATGAATATAATAAGGAGATATATTTTACAAAATACTTTACGACTTAAATCAAAGCGCAAAACGGACATAAAGTGACAGCCGTCGTAGTGACGTTCCCAAACCTCAACGAGTAGCGTTGTAGTCTCAGATCAATTGAATGACCATTATCGATGGTTTCGCAAATAATATTCTAACAGTACCCAAGTAAAACTATTTCTAAACTCCAATAAAACTAAATCTGTACCCAAGAAATACTATTTCAGAACTTTAATAACACTAAATCTGTACCCAAGAAATACTATTTCAGAACTTTAATAACACTAAATCTGTACCCAAGAAATACTATTTCAGAACTTTAATAACACTAAATCTGTACCCAAGAAATACTATTTCAGAACTTTAATAACACTAAATCTGTACCCAAGAAATACTATTTCAGAACTTTAATAACACTAAATCTGTACCCAAGAAATACTATTTCAGAACTTTAATAACACTAAATCTGCACCCAAGAAAAACAGGAAGAACTAAATTAGTCCTTACCCAAGTAGAACTTTGTAGGTATATCAGAAGATCGAAATTTCTACTTTACGAAATAAAAATACAGTCATTTTGGATAAATATTCACTTTCATATTTAGACAGAGAAAAATAGCAAAAACATTAGGGAGTTTTCTCTATATTACTAAAATAAATCTATGATTAATATATCTCCAATAATAATTTTATTTCTATAGCCGCGTTCGTTTTAAGAAATGTTAGCATTTGTTTAATGAAAATTCTAACATTTGATGCTAATTTCGTATGTCAGTACCGTGTTGAAAGGAGGGTTATTGATGTTACTTTTTGACAGATGTCATTTAACATAGGAAATGGTTTGTTTACATTGTTGTATACTTTATAGTTTATATTATATTTGTTTAAAATGTATTTTAAACGATTTTATGTAATAAATTCAAAGATACATTGTCAATTGATTTGTTATTATTTGTTGCTTGTCATACTTGTCAAAAAGTAGCCTCACCGCTCGTTTTTTTTAGGAAATGTTAGCATTGTTAAAAAAAAGTGGAAATTCTTAACAAAAACGACATTTCACGCTGATTTATAAAGTTGCTACGAAATGTTGGAAATGCTATAAAACGAACGCGGCCTATGTGAAAATCTATGAATATATTAGATTGTGCGAGCGAGAGAGATGCAAAATTGTTAAATCCTCTCAAAAGTTAGAAGACCAATTGAAAAAAATATTACGCAATCTCTTTACTTTCTTCATAACTTAATCGAATTCTATTTTAAAAAAACAGTGACTTCCAATATTTCAAGTATTTTATTCATTAATAACTATTTCTAATTAAAATATAAACAGTCACTGAAATATAATTAAAATTGATTTTTAGCCTTACGCTTAATTAGCAAGCGCTTATTCTAATTATTGTACAGGTAATCATTAAATTTATTATAATTAATATAAAAATAATTAATAAAAAAAATATAAATTTGAGATTATCTCTCAAAAAAGGTTGTAACTAATTTAAATTTGTTATTTGTAAATAATTGTTTAGATTTTGACTGAATTAATGGAGTGTAATATAACAGAATGTTAAATCATATAAAATCGTGATATAACTAAGAACATATCGCACACAAAGTTATAGCAAGAAAATATAAAAATAAAATTAAGTACAACCAATGAACACCAAGTTTACCGTTAGATTAGGATAAGAAACATCAATGGTTGCATTAATAAATCGGTAGTCCCATTTCAAAACCATTATTAGATAATTTATACCGTTTATTGACAGTGCGACGTAGTATCATAATTGTCATATAATTTTATTGTCAAATACGAAAGGCGAACGTAATGTCACTAGGCATTAAGTTCCATAATACAGATGGCGCTGCATATTGCCGCGCGGTTCGCTTATCAGTCATAGTTCGATATCCGGATATTGAACCACACGGACGGTATGTGGTTATGGCCCAGCACGAAATGTGCGTGAATTACTGGCGGACAATCAATGAGATCCTGCCGGGGAAACGGGAATATCTCCTGGCCTTTGCCGGCTGACTCTTCAAGATCTGGCCAAAACCAACAGGGACAAGATCCAAAGTAAGTTAAACATATCGCGATGTTACGGTTTATGCGTAATTCCGTTATAGTTTAAGATCTGGATATGCCTACTATTAAAGAGTTAGTCGTCGGCCTGACTAGACGTATGTAAGCATCTACAGAACATCGCTCCGTCTTGCACACGGCCCCCCAACGGGAGACCACTTCCTAGAATGGTGCTCCTGGAAGAGAGCTGGAGTAGTCGAACCTAAACCCCCTAGGTTCGTGAGCCACACGGGCGCTGTTTGTTTGGCAACCAAGTGTGTATTGAGTTACCGGCGCGCCGGTGGCCTGCTGAGATCCTACCGGGGTAAACAGTGAAAGAGGATGGGGCCGCGACCGCATTTATCATCCTAGTCTGGACAACCCCATTGTTGTTGTAGGCATAAACAATATTCGAATAATGTGGTCAGATAGATGATTTAATTGGGTTCGATATAGCGATAGTAACCTGTTTACCCTGAAAGGTTACGAAGGATACCTTGCAGGGTAATATAAATCGCTCACGAACTTTCTGTTAGAGTCGAAAACGCTAATTTGTTTTTGAAATGGGATAGCTGATATGTGCCGCAATAATTCGATAAAGAGTACCGCTAAGGCCATGGTCGTTATAACCCACCACCCGCGGCGGGGAGCGTCCTGTCGCCCGTGCGTCGCGAATGTTCGGAATTGGTCGTTTACGCCCGCCGCTTGCGACGTTGCGAACATTTAGTACTATAGCGCTGAGCCATTCATTTTACACAAAACAATGTAAAGTGATTACAGCTCTTCTCTTTGTAAAGTGTTTCTTAGTGATATTTCTAATTTGTTAAAATTAAATAAACTATATTACAACAAAATCTAACGTAAAAAAAAAACATAGAAAACAAAAAATTTATACTTACAAAAAAAATTGCTCTTCCAAATCGCTGTATTGTGGCATGGTGCCCAATAACTAGCAGCATTTCCCCTTTGAATGATGATACTTAATTTTTGGGAGAAAAAACTGCCAGCCCTACTAGAGACGTCAATGAGCCTTGAAACAATTTCTTTATAAAAGGCATTAATTCCGATCCCCAATTATAAAATAATTATTGTTAAGGATTATAAAATTAAATAAACAGTATAAGGTATCTGCTGTACAATGAAAAAACAAAATAAATGACGACGATAGTAATAAAAAAAAGAAAAACAATTAAAAATTAAATTAATTCTAAGCCAACCAAAAAAAAACTAAATTTGCTGTCTTTGGTTATTCGACGTCATCAAGAACTTAAAGCTACAAGAATACAAGAGAGGTTTTCGCGCCATTTTGCGTGGACATGTCAAGTGCAAGTTTTTGTTTTGTAAATTAATTTGCTATGGATATTATTGGTCAAAAGTGGTGTTGTTTTGTTTAATAATGTGCTGCAATGTGAATAATTATGGAAAACGATAAATTGGACTTTAAATATGGGGCACAAGTTGCAGTTTATTTTTTGCGGTTTTCCCGCGCTGTCAACTCTCATATTTTACCCGACGTGTTTGGGCTATAATGCCGCGAGTGACTCCAAGTAAAGCATCAAATTCTGCAGCATCTGGAATTTGATGATCCCCAACTCGGTTATGAACATATATTATGCAAATAAATTACGTGTTTAGGACTGATGTATTCTGTACAATGTCCTTTAAAGACAATTAAAAAAAAAAGCTACAAAAATACCTGCCAAAACAATACTTAGTAAAAAGGGCGCTCTCCGCTGCGGGTGGGGTGTTAGGACGACCATGGCCTAAGGTAGCCCCAAATCTCAGTCTAGTTAGGGTATAATACAATAATAATATAAGTACTTATATAGTATTTAGCTAGATCAATTTCATAATGTCAATTGCTTTCATTTTATTATACTCGTATCTATATGTATATATTGATTGATTATGTTATACAAGAGTTTTTTTTTGTGGGTGTTGATGGCTACTCTTTAAAGTACGAGGGATACCTGTTGAAAAAATCTGAAAGGAGCTTTGAAACCGATTTTGTTTTTTTTTTAAATGTATCAGGTTGCTTTTCCGCCTATTAAATTTTATTCATTAATTTTGCAAGTAATTAAAACCAAAATTATATGTATTCTGGGTTACACCTATTTATTTTTACAATATCTATTGTAATATAATATAAGTTTATAGTACATACTTAATATGTAATGTGTATCTGGAGCAGTACATTAAATTACAATATAACACCTAAAATTATAGCTGCTGTAAAGAGGCATTGTCATACTATAAGCTGTCCTTCACAATTATAACAAAATGTGACTAAAGATTATAACTGCTGTAAAGAGCCACTGTCACACTATCAGCTAGGACAGATGCAATTAAAATGAAATGTCACTAAATATTATAGCTACTATAATACTGTGTCACAGTACAACTTGGGTTAGACACATATATAATTAAATGTCACTCAAAATTATAGCTGCTGTAAAGAGGCATTGTCACACTATAACCTAGGACTGAAAACAATTATAATGAAATGTCACTTGAGATTATAGCTGCTGTAAAGAGGCATTGTCACACTATAAGCTAGGACTTACACAATTATAATGAAATGTCACTTGAGATTATAGCTGCTGTAAAGAGGCATTGTCACAGTTAAGCAATTAAAAAAAAAACTATTTTAGTTTTTATCAAAACTGACCCTGCAACTCCTATCAGCGTTTTTTGATCATCCTAAGTGGTTAAAACTAGGCGTGTTATCTGCTTGTAGCCAAAATAAAGACCTAGTTTTAGTCTAATGCAACCGGCTACACCTAGTATTAATCATGAATATATCCACATCTAATTTTAACCAACTGTAGCCATTATAGTGTTTTAAAGAGTGCCTGTCTAACCCCCCTTTTTAGTTATACCTAAAGCACGTGATTCGCTGAACTAATAAAGTGACAAGCAATGGCAATCACACAATCACGTACTCGTATGACAACAAAGTTAATTCGTTAGTATTAATTTTTTAAAATATTTATAATTAAAATAGGCAGATGGAAAACTGATAATTGTTTGTTTATTTAGGTTAAGTTACGATGGGGCTGACATGCTCAATTTGGGTAAAAGCCCCGAATAAAATATGATTTAAAAAAAAAAAAAAAGAAAGTTTATTAAAATTATATTAATTTACATTATGTACTGTAACAATCTTATACGGATAATTTAAAACGATGAATACCTTTTGTCGTAGGTTATTTATAGTCTAATTTAATTTCGTTTCATAGTTTATCTTGTGATATAATCACTGATCTCAATTTTAGTTTAGTTTTTAATTAACTAAAGTTATTAGCATAGATTAATGACTGGTAACAAATTTGCGCGCGCAAACTTTATTTATTTATTTGTGGAAAAATTAACAGTCATTTACAGAAAATTGTATACAAAAAATATATGTCAGCCTTACAAATTTTCACTGTTTTTTTTTTCACTGTATGAAAAAAAAAAAAAAAGAAGAAAGTCAGAATTAAAATATCTTAAATATCTTTATTCACGTAAACCTTTATTATAGGCGTTTATAAAATGTCATTAAATAAATTATTTTGTATGATTCTACTCCTGCTAGTGGAAGACTTTTTCCCGCGCTGTGAACTCCCATATTTTACCCGACGTGTTTGGGCAATAATGCCGCCAGTGACTCCAAGTAAAGCATCAAATGCAACATCTGGATTTTGATAATAACCTCATAAGAAAAAAGATTACGTCAGACTTGGCTGTATGGGCTAGACCCTTTGCCTTCCCTATCACCACAACAATCATACACAACACACTTTTATAATTAAGTTTTTACGCAGTATTTAAATGCATAACCAGTCATTAATCAATGTTATTTGTTATGAAAGACAATATTCATTATTAGGCAAATGTAGATACATTTTTAGAAGTATAGCAACGGCTTTTTGGCCCAGCTTTTAATACGCTTTTTTATTAAGCTTATATATAGCTTTCACGTACTTCAATTTCACCTTATATTTGTAGGCATTTTATTGTTTATCACATAACTTAAATCCGTATTCAAATCGTTTCCTCAACAGCTCCACTCAACAATTCCTTCCAGCTGTCAATCGAAAATGACATCTCTAACGGGGAGGGGTTTGAACCAACCTTTGAACCCCCCGGCATGTACCAATGATAAATACACCTTTCTTACGCACATTTGTCACAGATTGACAACACCACCCTTATCGTGCCTCGAAGAGCACGTTAAGCCGTCGGTTCTGGTTCCACTATAACCAACTTGTGGAATCTTCAAATATTAACATCAGATCCTCGCCAACCCGTCTGGCCAGCGTGGCTATTGTAGGCCAAATTCTCTAGATATACTCGTATATTCTAGAAGTGCCATCTCCAACAGTGAAGCTAATAGCCCAAAAAAGAAGGATGTCCAGTGTCCAGAGTGACAAAATTCGATAGATTTACATAAAAATCATTGCAACAGGGGTTAGCGTTAATATAAAATATAACTTGTTGTTGATATATTACTTAAAATATTATAATATCAAAAAAAAAACAAATAATTAATAAACGCGCGAAGTATTTAACAATCAAATAGCAGTACTAAAAGGCTTATTAATAAATAAAATATGCACAAAGGCCCGTCCAAGTGATTTCTTTGGTATCTAGCTAGACATTTAGGCAAAACGTATCAACAGTGATCGAATAGATAAAATACAAAATAAAAATAGAAGTACCATCTATCATACACCATCTATCGTGATAAAAAGTTAGTGATACACCCCATTTGAAAATATTTGGCGCTTAGAAACGTTATCACTGACATTTTATTGTGTTTGTATGCAATCAATCTCCTACTCCGATCACTTAATTGTTAATTTAAGTATTAATTTATTAGAGCATCATCTCGTCATAGTTTTCACTTAAGGGTAGTCAGAGAGAGTCTTGTATTTAGAATTTTGGTAGTTAGAAATTGTTGCAACTTTCTTGGTTGATAAAACCGCCTATTTTAAATCCCTTTGTAATAATATTTTCAATAGTTCTGATCTGGCTTATAAACGCGTGCAATTTCAATTAAATTCACGCAAATTGATAGCTGCGGAGAGAATAGCTCGGTGTTTATTTTATTTTTTTATACAGGGTGACTTTGTACAGTCTTATGTTAGACTAATATGTTTATTAGCTTACTAATATGTCATCAGCTAGGATGGGCGGCATTCGGGAAACTCCGGCACATCCTCTCATCGTCTATACAACAATGTTTAAAGACTAAGGTCTTTAATCAGTGCGTCCTCCCGGTAATGTCGTACGGAGCAGAGACGTGGACACTAACATTGCCCATAAATTCAAGGTCGCTCAGCGACCCATGGAAAAAGCTATGCTTAGTATATCTCTAATGGATAGAATTCGAAACGTTGATATTCGTCAGAGAACGAAAGTTACTGACATAGCTTTTAAAATTAGCAAGCTGAAGTGGTAATGGGCCGGCCACGTCTGCCTCAGAACCGACGATCGATGGGTTCTAGAGTGGAAACCACGTACGGGAAGCAGAGTGGGACGACCCCCCGCAAGATGGACAGATGATGTATGGAAGGTCGCTGGTGGGGGTTGGATGAGGATGGACTATAAAAGCCGCAGATAGGGTAAGAATTGATGCGTTTGAGATGTGGTGCTGGCGTCGTTTGCTCAAAATTCGAAGAGCTCAAACTTGCCAAGGGACAGAGACTTTCTGCCGTCTGCTTTACCCGAATTCTGCAATATTTTGGCCAATCTGGAAAAACTCTTAGTAACGGGAAAAGTAGACGGTAAAAGAACAAGAGGAAGAAGCCCCAAACGATGGTCTAGTCAGGTGACTGGACACCTAAACATTCCAGTACAGCAAGCTGCGCCGAGGACCGCAACCACTGGAAACGGCTAGTGGATGGACTGCGACGGAGTCACGATCCCCAACAGTGAGGTACCGACTAAGGAGGACAAATTTATAAAAACTAAACACTTTCCTACGCGGGACACTATTATTTATTTATTTATTTAAATACTTTATTGCACAAAACTTAAAATTAGTGTACATAGGCCGCGATAGACTTCAACCGTTATTATTATTTTAAACCTAATATTTATAAAAATACTCGCTCTCTTGACCTCTCCGTTCGAGCTCTCCATTCTCTCTTTTTTTTACAAAACAAAAACCCATCCACTATGTCATTGTCGTATCATCATCATCATTACAGCCCCTAGAACAAGCGTCCTAGACCTCCACTGCTGGAGATGGGCCTTCCAGAACATTTATCTGGAGAATTTGGCCTACACTCGCCACGCTGGCCAGACGGCTTGGCGAGGATATGATGTCAATTTATAATGACAATTTATTAACGATTCCACAAGTTGGTATTAGTGGAACCGGGACCGACGGCTTAACGTGCTCTCCTCACACGGGAACGGTGGTGTTGTAAATCTATGACAAATGTACGTAAGAAAAGTGTATTTCTCATTGGTACATGTCGGGTGGGTTTGAACCGACCTTTGTAGGATTTAAGGTACGCGTTCTTACAACCGAGCCACCACCGCGCATTGTCGTATCAATGACAATACAATTAAAATTCAAATAAAACTCCGTAATCTACATATACCCGTTACATAACCCATGGTCCCATCGTTTCGACCCCAAACCGCTCAAAATTTGCGCAGCTTGATGTTTTCAAGACGCCTTTATAAGCCAGATTCTTAATACTTTTCCCACTGGCCTTATGTGACAATGATACAATACTTTTTCAAAAGTAGTGTTTTTAATAATTAAAAAAAAAGCTTAAGATTTTTTAATTCTATTGAATCTAGAATAATTAATATTAATATTCAGGGCCTTTTGACATGCATAATGGGGTTTTTTGTCTCACGACAGATGGCGCATGATCAGTTCTATTGAATACTTATATTTTTAACCTAAAAACATTTATTTTTTATATCTTGATTTTATTTATTTTTTATATTTTTTTATACTAGCACAACATGTGACCTTGCGCCCACCTAATGGTAAGTGGCGCGCGAGGTCCATGAATGTTAGCACCTGGAATCAGACACTCACGATTGACATCAGTTCCTAACGTCTTTAAAAAAAAATGTTTTATTAATAGCACGGCAATTATGAGATCACCATATCTTTGATTTCGCTCAGAAATATCGATTTGTACACTTTTTTTTTTTTAAATAAATATTTCCAGACAGGTCACACAGCGCCATCTGGTTTCCGTGGTAAGCTACGAGGCTTGTGTTACGGACTTAAAAGATCACTTCGGCATAATATCCAGAAAATAATAAATTTCGTAATAAAAATACAAGTTTTCTATGCAACTGACAGTTATATTAGGTACCATCTATCATGCGCCATCTATCGTGATAAAGAGTTAGTGATACACCCCATTATAAAACTATTCAATGGGGTGTATCAGGCAAAGCTTTTTGTAGATGTCGCTAGCGGCACTGGTACCTTGTTTTACACCTACATGGCATCATTTTAAAATGTTTTGTAGTTTTTTTATTTCTATAACAGTAAAATGTATTTTAAATTAACGTTACCGACCTTAAAGACGAATTAAGAAAGCGCACACTGTCTTTAAAAAGAAAAAAGGTTTTATTAATAGAACGGCAATTTTGAGATCACCATATTTTTGATTTTGCTTAGAAAACTCGATTTACGAATAAATTTCGTAATAAAAATACAAGTTCTCTATGCAACTGACAGTTCTATTAGGTACCAACTATCATGCGCCATCTATCGTGATAAAAAGTTAGTGATACACCCCATAGTGCACGAAAGTTTGTGTTTTTGTCAGACATACAGCGGTATGTGATGTTAGCGGTCGAATGGCATTCCCGCGCTCACCGTGCCGTTTTGTGCTTTTATCATGTGAACGAATCTATACATTACTGCAAAGACGGTTGCCGCGCCTTAACCGCCCGTGCTTATCCACTATCGCAGTCGCAGTGTCTTATGAAAGCTGTCTATGTATGTAGCAGACTAGATACTTTATGCATGTGAAAACGCCCTTACATTTATTGTAATTAATAATAATTTTAATCTTAGTCTATCTTTGGATTATTAATCTATGTTTTGGCAGTTTGATTTACAAGGCTTCTAAAAGGCTTGGGCAGAATGAATGCGAACTTTTGATGTAATGTAGGTATAGTGCCACCAATTTACTGAAATTTACCTCAGAAGTCTACCTTAACATCCCGTTATGACGTCACGAGTCGTTCCCGCGCTTTTGCACGGACATATAAGTTACAAGTTTTTTGTTTTGTATATTTACTGTGGATATTGTTAGTCAAAAGTGTGTTTTTGTTTAATATTGTGCCGCAATGTGACTAATTATGGAAAACGATAAATTTGACGCTAAATATAGGTCAGAATATGCAGTTATTTTCCCGCGATGTCCAATGCGATATTGCCACGATTGACTCAAAAGTCAAAGTTAATAACGCAGTTATTAATATCTTATTTAGGACTTATTCATTCCGTTCAAAGTCCTTTAAATAACTTTAAAAAAATGATGCCACTAACTTTGTTGCCATCTAAAACCAGTCAATTTAACCCCAATGTAGAAATAGTTTATTCCCGTATTTTAGATTACTCAAAGTGCGCAATTTTTGACTGAATTTTGCTTTTAAGCGAATGGAAACACTACTCGAACGCCTTTCAAAGCGAAATATAGTAGTTAAAAAAATATATAACTCATTTACCCACAACTTTCGCACTATATATCTAGTTCATCAATCTTTCGTCACTCATTCTTTTAACAGGCCGAACCATCGTAGCATACCTTTCCTTATTTTGTTCCTATGCTTTATTTTCTATATATATCAGATCTGACGCAATGATCTTATTTCTACTGTATTAACCCTACTCACATGCGTATTCTGACATATCCACGTCTCGCTTCCATACATCAGTGTTGGTACCTAAATGGCATTGTGTATGGCGAGCCGAGCTTTGCCACTGACATTTCGAACGCCGAATAGTGATCCCAGGGTACCGTTAATACTATTTCCCGCGTTCCCTCTTCTTTAAACATCCCTATCGTACTTCCCATCCGCAGTGAAAACACTGCCCAGATATATAATTTCATTTACTTGTTCTATAGTTTCATCGTCAATCTTTATCGTTATGGTTATCATTCTTCTTCTTTTAAATACCAGCTTTTAGTTTTTCTCGCATTTAAACGGAGGTTTCGTGAGAATCTTGCTCGCCAAACTGATCAAACTAATCGCTATTAGGGCATAAAATGATTTAATATGGATCTGCCTAAGTTTTTGATGACATAAGTTTTCATATTATAATATTACCGTGATTTGCCAAGTCGAATATAGCTTGACAGGTACGGGGACAGTGTTGCTAGATTATATTTTTTAATCTGTAGATTGCCCTTCAAGTGTCATATTCAACTAGGCGGTGTAAGCACTCTTTTTTACTGAATTTCGCTTTGACAGGTGTTGTAGTAGCCTTTTTTATTTTAAAATTCGGTAAAGCGCGCTTTGTAAAGTTAGTCGAACACACTATATGAGTTGAGTATGGACCAAATATCGTTTTACCCGCCTCTTTTAAATCCTTCATTTTTATAATTCAATCCTATGACCAAAATCTCATTTTTTTATTATTATTGGTACTAATAATAAATGTGGGTTTCTTAATAAATAATAGTACTAGAAATATGCCTATGAATGTGTATTTATGTAGACGTGCACAGGCAGTTCATAAACCTACTGTTTTAGATAAATTATTTATTGCTCAGAAAATAAAACATTTTACAGTACATAGGCGAGCTTAATGTCTAAAAACATTATCTAACAGCTAACCTTTAGGAGATGTGAGCAGGGATAATTGCCAGCTTCTATTATTATTATAAAACATGTCTATTATATGTTGATTTTTTGCACATCTTGTTGTACTATGATTCTGTAATGATATTTAGAGTGCGGAATCCCGCCGGATCCCTATAACCGTAGCGATAAAAAAGAAGTTCATCCTTTTAGAAACTGGGAGTATATAGTGTCTATATATATCGACACTGGAGGGACTGTGCATTTTATGGCGTTATAGAGAATTGTCGTTAAATGGAGAGAATAAAAATCAGAATTGGAAGACAAGCTAAACCCGATTGATTTCGACGCTTTAGGGAGTTTGTCGTTCGTAATCGAGTGACGTTACATTGAGTTTACACTGTATATAGGAAATAATGTATTAACAATTGAAATCCACCTTTATTATTAAGAACTTTCTAAAATTTTCGAGTGCTATTTTCAAAGTATTAAATTGTAGTGGATAGATTCTAATAATGTTTGTATACTAAACAAATTCGCTTTATACCTACAGCATTTTACGCGTCGTAAGCAAACCGCGCTTTTTTACTAGATTTTGGTTTAAAGAAAATGAAAACGCCTTTCGAAGCGACATAAAGTAAAAAAGAGCTTACAGCGCCAATTCAAACATGGCTTGACAGGTGCGGGGGCAGTGTTGCTAGATTAAATTTTTTGAATCTACTGTCATGTTTGACTTGACGGTGTAAGCACTTTTTTGTGTGCACAGTTTTAAGCAAAATTCAATAAAAAAGCGCGTTTTGCTTTTCTTAGCTTTCGACGCGAATACGGGGTAGTTGAGGCAGAAGTTAGACAGTGGGCAAAATACAAAATTGTGTCAACGATTGCTAAGAATGTGTTAGGGAATTTAAAAAAAAACTAAATTGAAATATATAATGGGGTGTATCAGGCAAAGCTTTTTGTAGATGTCGCTAGCGGCATTGGTACCTTTTTTACACCTTTGACGCATCATTTTTTAAATGTTTTTGTAGTTTTTTTTATTTTTATAACAGAAATATGTATTTTAAATTAACGTTACCTACCGTATAATACGAATTACGAAAGCGAACAGTCTTTAAAAAGAAAAAGGTTGAATTAATAGAACGGCAATTTTGAGATCACCATATCTTTGATTTCGCTTGGAAATCTCGATTTGTACACTTAAAAGCTGCTCACTTCGACATAATATCCAGCATATAATAAATTTCGTAATAAAAATACAAGTTTTCTATGCAACTGACAGTTATATAAGGTACCATCTATCATGCGCCATCTATCGTGTTAAAAAGTTAGTGATACACCCCATTGAGGATTGTATTTAGATTTTAACGAAACGTTCATTATACATTTTTTTTATTTTTCTTATAACTTTAACACTACCCTAGAAATCGTTGACAGTATGTAGACAAATTGCCGACTAACTTCAGCCCCATAGAACTAGAGAAGATGGAAAACAATCTTGTTTTACACTGAGCGGCGCGCTAGAAAAATGTCCACCAATAGTGACCACTATATGATGACGTGATGTGATAATGAAGTAGGCTTGTATAGTTCGCGAAGGAACTAGAATAGAGCGCTCCCACAGAGAAACTACCGGAACTAGTTTTAACTTTGCCAGATCTCTCGTCTAGACCGATTTGTAATAATGAGAGCCGGAGTGGTAAGCGAAGCTTATCACGTCTCACTATCGCTCACCTAAGAGTGAGTATCTCTCGTTCCTTTTAGCTCGGCTGTTAAAAAACAAAACATAGAAACTACAAAAACAGCTATATTCAAATTTGCAATACCCTCCTTGCGTCGTGTTTCCTCATTGATGAGGATCGTGACCTCCCGATGAATTGGTGTGCGTCTTGATGATAGCACGCCACCCGATCCTGTCTTCGGCAGCATGCACAGCATCATGGACGCTAGTGTTGGTGGTGGAGCGGATTTGGTCGGACCAGCGTACCGGACTACGGCCTCTCGGTCTCTTTCCTTCCACCTTGCCAGTAACAAAAAGTTTCTCCAGGTTATCCCCTCCTTTTCTGGCAATGTGCCCGAAGTACTGGAGTATCCGATGACAAGACAGGCTCGGTGCTGATGAACTAAATGAGCGATCTAGTTCACTAAAGAGCGGGGAACTAAACTGAGCGCTCCTGGTCAAGAACTACTACGCACAACTCTATTAAATAAAGTACCTTACTATTGGTGAATATATTGCACATTTCTGGGTAATCACCTCAGCCGTTTGGCGTACAGCAGAGGTACAGAACTCTAAATAAAACTAATGTAACTTTAAAAAATCGTTGATTGTTATTTATTAATATTACTTATGTAAATTAATTAAGATGCAATAATTTTTCTAATTTTATCTAGACCTAAGTTTCGAATATTTGTAGTTGTATGAATTTAATGTACCATGTACATGTAAAACAAAACGTAGCTAGAACAATTGTCTTATTTAATTCGATTTATCGCGGACATTAAAAAAAAAATATTATTACAATTTAATGTTTTTTTTCTATGTGTGTGTCTCTTTAACAATTTGTTTTTCTCAGTATTGAATTGATTGAAATTCATGTTTTGACGGGTTTGTGAATTTTTGATTATTTTCAGTCTGGTAATACAAAATGGCAGAGACGTTCGCGATGAATCCATTTACCGCATGTGAGATTTATGAATGTGTTAAAATATGTTCTCCTTGTATGATATGTAAATAATGAACGAGATATGATTTTCTTCCGAGGTACAGAATATAAACTAACCATGTTGAGAACTACGATTAAATGAAAATAATAGAACGCTGTGGTTTTACTTGTCTACCTACCTACCTAGATTGCGTTCCAATATCATTTATTATATAATATATATTTACAACTTGCACTCGACAAGCCCGTGGAAAATGGCGCGAAGGACTGCAAGGTTTTGTTTTTGCTTATTCTATACAAGTGGTGTTATTTTGTTTGGTGTTTTTTTTAAGAAATGCCTTATGCCTCATCAGGGAAATCCGCAAAAAATAAACTGTAACTTGTGCCCCATATTTAAAGTCTAATTTATCGTTTTCCATAATTATTCACATTGTAGCACATTATTAAACAAAACAACATCACTTTTGACCAAGAATATCCACAGTAAATTAATTTACAAAACAAAACTTGTACTTGACATGTCCGCGCAAAATGGCGCGAAGGACTCACTCAGATTTATACTTTTCACAAATTATCGCGGCAGAACCACAGATTATATAGGAAAAACCAATTTTAAGGGCAGAACCAGAGAGTTGGAATATACTCTCTTCATGGCCAGAACTGTCAAACGTCAACTGTTTTCTTAAGCAAGACAAAGGCTTTGTAAATATTTATGCCAAGGCGATTGGTGAGGTTCCGTGTGGCGTCTCCGGCATGACGCTTTCTGGCTGACGTCAGTTAGTAATCGGCGGAGCAACAGCTGAAGGTAGGCATGTGTCAAGCTGGCTCAACTCTGTGGCTAGGCATGCAACGGAACCTAGAACGCAGTTGTTCTTTACAATATATATATTACTCTTTACTATATGTCATGCGCGCTGAATACTGTCAGAAACAGAATTCGTAGACTGTCAAGTTCGTGTTGCAATAGCTTTAAAATCCTTTACCCTATTTAGGACAATGCCAGCCTTTTCAAGAACGTGTAACCTCCAATAATTGCCATATATGTTGATATTGAAATGTATTATGGTAGCCTCGTGACACTTTTATTAAAGCATAACTTTTTAAATGCCGTCAATATTTTAAGAGACAATAAAAGCAAAATGGCGGTTAAAAGTATAGTAACTAATTGGGAAAAGAGGAATCTCAAGCAAAAAACTCTTGCTCAACCGAACACTAGCGTAGCCAAATGGATGACAGGATACTTTAAGTGTCTTACTTACCTATAATAGCTTCTATATTATATCTGAAATTAGATTTTTGAGCCCGCAAACACTTAACTGCGCGTTAAAATTTAAAAATATAGTGTATTTTATTATTATTTTACCATACGATACATAGGCAGGTACTAAAAGTTACAAAATACATTTTTTGTTTTTTTTTTTTAATAATCTACTTTTTTACTACTTTACTTTTTTTTTTTTCTCTCTTCTCCCGATGGATGATGAATGAGATGATAGGGAAGGCAAAGGGTCTAGCCCATACAGCCAAGTCTGACGTAATATATCTTTCTTTTTTTATGAGTTAATGAGTTCATCATCAAATTCCAGATGCTGCAGAATTTGATGCTTTTCTTGGAGTCACTCGCGGCACCATAGCTCAAACACGTCTCATTGTAGCACATTATTAAACAAAACAACACCACTTTTGACCAATAATATCCACAGTAAATTAATTTACAAAACAAAAACTTGCACTTGACATGTCCACGCAAAATGGCGCGAAGAACTCTTACTACTTTACTTTTTATTTCGCTTGTTGACAACAATGGCAGACATCTTGAATGAATTGAACGAACTGATTGAATTAATGAATAAATGATTGAACATTAAATTTAGTTTTTATTTATTTTATTTAAATACTACATATTTTAAAAATATAACTTATTATATACTACATACACAAATATAATTTATTATAATACAAATATAATAGCATCGGTTGGGACACTCCTTGACCAAACTACATGGCACTGTGCCTTCGTCTCGGAACCCGGACTGTTCACCCACACAAAAAAACATATACACACAACAGCATACCACCCACAAGCCAATGCCAATGGAATGGAACCTTGGCATCGTACATTCAAAACATCAATTATGTGCCACGGTCTGTGTGTGCCACAGAACCACAGATTATATAGGATACTACGTATCACAGAACAAATAAATTAATAAATTATTCCATTTATTCTGCTAGGTCTAAGATCAACATTTAAAGATGATATCAGCGCAACACCTGCAGAACTTTTATATGGCGAAAATCCACGAATTTCTGGGGAAAGAAATGATGTTAGATAGAAACGATGAGTCGGGATTCACCTGCCGAATTTGTACAAAAATTAAAAACAATGATGTGGTCGTTAAGACCAGTTTAGACAAAACTTCATGGACCTCACACCCATTTAGTACATAAAGACCTAAATTCCAGTCGACATGTTTTTGTTCGTAATAATACCATTCGAAAACCTTTACAATCTCCTTATGACGGATCTACTTTGTTCCAGAAAAAATACCCAAACTTTTTAAGTTACTAATTAAAGGAAAATCTTCAACAGTTTCGATCGACCGTCTCAAACCTGCATTAATACACTATGAGAGCGAAGGAACATCATTATTATCATCACCTACTCGTATCGTATGACCACCACCACCACTGTCATCATCATCACTATCACCATTACCATCATCACCACTACCGCCATCACTGTCATCACACCTTCTCACCACTTCAAGATATGGACGTCAATTCAGAACTACTATTAAATATGTCGACGTTTCCACTGGTGGCGGAGTATGTGGCAAGACCTAACCTTCCTTTTATTGACCTCCTGACCTTTTATTTTTTAATTTTGTTTATACTTTGACACCAGAAATACTTTTAGAAGCTCTGGACCCATGGAGTCCAAGTGCAAAAAAAAAATTAAAAGACACCGCGTCTTGTCTTCTCCGGTGACTCCTCTTTCTTCGCCCAAAGAATCAGTATTGCAATTCAGCGGGGAAATGCAGCCAGCGTTCTTGACACCATTCCACGCGGACGGGACATATATCTTTAGCGTTAATAATAATTTTATTTTATATTTTGTAAATATTTTTTTCGAATAAATGTTTCGTCTTTGACACTTATGATTTTGTCAAGAAAATAAAAATAACATAATATTTACAAATGAATTTATTATTTATCAAAATATATTTAGAAGTCTAGCTAAAAAGCTTTAAGGCATAGGACTATCTCTTGGGTCGTCTTTTGAGATCATTTTTTATTTATCACTTTTTTTTTAATTAGGTTTAATTAGGTATTTAATTTTATTATTTTTATTTAGTTACTTTGTAATTATTATTATTATATTTTGGAAATATTATTTTGAAAAAACATAATATAATCTATAAAATAAATAAAAATTATGCCAAAATATCTATATTATCATCTTGATGAGGTTACCTCCAGTTTATTTAAAAATAATTTAGTTACTAGACTTCTACACACACCCCCTACCGTCTACTAAGCGGCGCCATTTTGTCAATTGCTTGTTCTAAGTTCCCACCTGGTTACGATGTTCTTCCGGGCAAGGCTCAAATTGGTCTTCGATGGATTTCCAACCCATGTGAGAGTGTATGAGAGGTATTTCATTTTATTTTTTGGTTATGATTGCAATAAATAAGTAATACAATTAATAACTTGCCAAATAACTATTTATTTACACTCTTCTAGAACAAGAACTCTTCTAAATTTGAAACAATAAGTTACTTCGTGGACACTCTAGTGCGGCGATTCCACGAAAAATTGAGTCCATAACTTTTGACTCTGACATCTTTTTCCGTCTTCGATTCATCTAAGAACCAAATAAGGCCATTTTTTTCGCAATGTTCTATTGCCTCATCTGGAGTGGAGAATTGCAACTTCATGTTGGACAATGGGTCTCCGGTGGACGTCCAACCCATGAGCGGGTTTTCCCAACGTTGGCGAGTGTCAAATTCCATCTCCCAATGGTGGATGCTGTTGGTACCACTTTGCATTGCGTTTTTGGTCGGCTGGTAGATACGTACTCGACGGCTTTTGATGTGCTCTTCTGGGACTCCATTTACGGGAGAGATGTCCACCTGGAAAATAAACAATAAAATTTTATTGTAGTATCATCATCAACCTGCTGGATATAACCCTCCCACTAAGGCTTGCCACTTTACACAATCTTTTGCCACCTTAATACATCCCTCAACATTGACCTTCTTCAGGTCTTCCTCAAGGAACCTATTGATTCGTCGGGGCCTGGTAAACTAAGTCAAATGAATGTTGCTTCTATATGCTAAGTGAATATTTCAACCACAAATTTTAAATAATATAATAATAATACCTAGATGCGCGGTGGTGGCTCGGTTGTAAGAACGCGTTCCTTAAATCCTACAAAGCAGAATCGACGAACGATGGGGCAAACGGGGTCTAGATGAAGACCACATACTTGAACACGCAGAGTGGAACGACCCCCCGCCAGAAGGACAGATGACCTAGAGAAGGTTGCTGGTAAGGGTTGGATGAGGGTGGCGAAAGACGTTAGGTGGCGAGCCTTGGGGAAGGCCTACATCCAGCAGTGGACACAGGCTGATGATGATGATGTAATAAAAACTACTAATATTATATAAATAGAATAATAAGAATTTAACAATGTAAATAATGTTTAACAAAAATTGTGTGCCAGAGTATGCAAAACTAACTTACTATTAACATTTACTATTACCATGTTCCATGCAAATAAATAATTTTATTTCATAAGCTTTCATATACACTGACAACTCCAAAATAGATAGGGCCACAGGGGCAGGCATGGATTCAACAGCATATTCCAGGTGGAATGTGTGGGCATGTCAGGAACAACATTTGCATTCTCTCTGACAGGCAGGCAGCAACCCTGGAGGCGGAGTGCAGTCACGCTACAGTGGATAAACGGCCATAGCAATGATGTAGCTGATGAATTACCCAGGTCATAAAAAATGCGCCAACAAAAAATAAATACCAAATATTGCTTTGAAGTTAAAGAAATCACTACTTTTTTTATTTATTTTTATACTAGTACAACATGTGACCTTGCGCCCACCTGATGGTAGGTTGCGCGCGAGGTCCATGAATGTTAGCAACTGAAATCAGACACTCATGACTCAGTCTCTAAAACCATGCTGGCTTAACTGGCCATGACGGCAATTTGAGCCTGATCACGTAACTTGTGGATTCACTGGGTTAATCAGTACAAACAGTGGATACTTCCTTGCCCTGGCAGACTGGGCAAATTACCACCATCAGTCCACCTACCACCTATTGGAATGCCTGTCAGAACAAAAAACAGTAAATAAAGGCTGTTAATCAGAACATAGGAACTCATGATCATAATAATGTTTCAGGAGACCCAAACACAGGATTACTGCTTAATTTGCCGTTATTGACCCATTAGAGTTATAAGTGATTCCCACGAACCCGCAGCGCAACGTGTGCCAGCATCGCTTATTTGTAACTACTGCAGCCCGCACTAACGCAGCTGTTCGGGCCCCATTAAGACGTCTTGTGTGCTCATATAATGATATATTTTCTGATGTAGACATATTTGCTTTATCTGCATGTAGGTATAAGAACAAGGTCAAAGAAACGTTAAAGTTTATATAGGCTTTGTAATTATTATTATTAGTTTCACTTTTTTTTTGTTTTTATAATGTTTAATTTGTTATAACTTTGTACATTCTATAATTATATATCCTATCTGTGGATAATGGTGTTAATTGTATAATTACCTGTACTATGTAAGCTACGATGTTTGCATGTAGTCAATCTCGTATGTTTGCATTGTATCCTTATTGTACAATTGTTTGTTATTCCAAATAAATAAAATAAAGTGTTGGACCAAAATGTGTTACAGATTTAATCTAATTAATCTAATATGCAACACAGTAAATATTAGATATTAAAACCCTATTCACATATCCCTTTCAGCACGACAAAAAATATTTTGGATATTAAAAGGTTTATTAGCTTTAAGGTCCTTGGGGTCTCAAATATCTCATCAAAATAGTGAAAAAAATCCTCCCAAAGCAAATTCCACAAAACCATATAAGCACATAAGCGCATTGGGTAATACAATGGTAATAAAAGAGAGCTGTGTATGTTTTTTTCTTTACTAGTCGTTATAATTTATTAGAGATAATTACTAAGTTGATAGATGAGTGCACGAATTACTTGTATTGTGGCCGTTTCAGAGCAGCAAAACAAAATTTGGCGACACGGCTAGTTTTTTTTATAAATGCACGCTTGTACCGTTCGTGCTGAAAGGGATAGTTTATTAGTTAAGCAAGTAATCAACTGCTTTAAACAGAAGCCCAGAACTGAGCACTCTCCTTCTCTGGTTTGAGACAGAGCTGAGGAACTAAAAGACCTAGTTCAGTAAGAAGCGGGAAACTAAGCTTACGAGCTAAGAACTCAATTATATGAACTTTACAACAGTCATACATGCATATAAGCAAAGCGCTGCCCGCCCAATAAATAATCTAAAGAAATACCTTGGTTGGTACAGTGATATCAGTCTCGAGAGCCTTTTTCTGCTCAAGTTCATCAGGGAGCATCAAAGCAGATTTGTTATCGATTTTAGGTGCTTCACGACGGCGCGTAGCGTCAACGTTGGAAAAAACAATGTTGCATGTTGAGAATGCAGGTAAGGATCTAAAAGAATATTAAGTATAATTATAAATACGAAAGTCAGGGTCTGGATTTTTTTTTAATGTTATTAGGATTAGGTTAGAGCCTATTACCTTGTTAAGGCTGGTTTTGATAGACCGGTGGTGCGTGATATTATTTTTAACATTGTGGTTAGTTTTATAGTTCTAAAATCCCTAAAATAGTATTTTTTTGCTGTGATTATTCAATCAGTAGCAATTTTTTTTTTTTTGACAGTTTACTTTTCAAAAATATTCTTAAGGTATTGGAAACTAGTCTTTCTCCCGTAATGAATTTTATTATATAGTTTATTATATTGGTTTTTATTCGAAGTAAGATACAAACAATAAATATAAATTAAAATCTATCAAAATAATAAAATTAAAAATAAACTAAACAAAACCTTTAATTAAATAAACTAAAAGATAAACCTAATTAATATAAAAACTAAATACTTACAAATATCTTGATCACAGAGTTAATCTCTGTGATCTTGATTATAATCTACATGTCATCGAATCTAGCAGAAGATGAACCCAATGTTCCGAGGACTCCGGCGACGTTACCTCGTTAGACGGCAACACTGATCCTCTGAATAAGATATTCCCTACTCAAAGGATCACCATATGGTCTGTGGCCTGTTGACGCTCGGATGGCAACGCTTATAACGCGTATTAACGATTTAGCGTTTATTATTGAATATTCTTTTATATTGCTGTATTTTGTATTGTTTATTTTTGTTTTTTTTTTATTATTTTTAATACTATTCACATACGCTGCAAGCTATTTTCGTTATTCATTGCGTGTTATCTTGAAACTAAATACAGAATTGCAACAAAATAACACGCAATGTACAATAAAAATACAATTACACGTTTACTCACGTAATATAGGTTGCTTTCCAATATTAACATAATTAATCCTGTTAGTGGAAAATAATCACACTATATACTTTCAAAAGTGTTAGAGCGAGAAGTATTTTATCTGAGAGGATAAATTATACAATCGGAACCTTTTTTTTTTTTTCTATTACATGTATATTAGCTGTGATTTGTCCACAGACTAAGAGTACAAGTGATCTGTCAAATCATTTCGTAATTCCGGTTGTTTACGTCGGATCCCGTAATAATTTTGCTAATTTTAATTACTTAACCTTGACTTTTATGTGATTTTAAGTGATTAGTGTATTTATGAATAATATCGATAACTTAGTATCGTAAATAATGGCTTACTTTGCTTGTACCGGCATTAATTATTTTTACACTTACATTTTGGCATAGAGGTAAAATTTATTTCGTAATCTTTTTCGTAATTATCTTTTAATTATAATACACATTAAGGAACATAATACTAGATACACATTAATGCAATAGTTACTATAAGTCAAGCAAACAAACAAACAATATCTATGAACTAAAAATATATAGCTCTATCTATAGACTGCCCGTGCCCGTGGTCTAGTCTTAACTAGTTTTAAGAGAATGACCCGATACGGGTTCGATTCCTGGTTGAAGACACAATATATATTTAATTTATTGTGCCATTTCTCAAGTCTGGTATAAAAGAGACATTGACGAGCTTGCCACTTGTCACTTTGTTGAAGGAATCAGATTTTACAATTTGGTTCATGTAAACATATGACAAGTCAACTACTTGTCCGCATCAAATAGCACAAAGCATTGTAAAGGAAATAAAATAAATTCCTTTGGGTTTTACAATCCAAAAATAAATGATGGGTTTTTGATAACCCTGCAAGGCATTGATAATACTTTATGTGGCATCTACCACCTTGGTAGATACATTTGGGAGGTAAATAAATCTACAATATTAATGCAACACAACAAACTGTCACTTGGTTTGGCATGTCACATACTGATTGACCCTACTGAGGATGCTTCCAGTTATCTCTCATCACACAATGGTGGACGATGAGAGTTTTTGAGTAATAAAAAGAGTCTGCAAGCTTGAGTCACCATTCTGTATATTTTTCTTCTCTCTCACGCTGTAAAAGTAAATGTGAACATTATTGTCAATAACAAAATTCAACTTTTTTTAATTTCAGATTGTACCTGATCCCATTATGTGCTTTTAACACAAGGGAGCTTCTTATAGCTCCTACTAGACCTTTCAGTTAGGTAGCAATTAATTTAAATAAATAATATTAACTGCTTAAATAAAAATTGACTTGTTTTTTTTTTAAAAAGGGGAAAAATTATAAAAAAAAAAACTTGCTTCAAATAGCTATCAATAGTCATAGTGCCAAGGATACTGGCATCTTTTAGTCTAAATATTGGGCAAATCTCTTTTTTTCTGAGGTGTTTCAAAAACACCTTAAATATTTCCTGTGCACTTCATTCCCACGGAGTTGCCAAAGTATCAAAAACACATGCTTCAATAGTTGCGTTTCTGACATTTATGTGTCAACGTCAAAATATCTTCCATTTTAAAGACTTATAAAACTTTTTAAAATGAGCAAATTAGAGAGAGATTGCACTAAAAGGTGCAAGTCCCAACGTCATGGGGATGATATTACCACTGCCCTGACAAAACGAGCGGTTTCTGATGAAGCTATGGCCAGTTATATGAAGAATTTGTGTTGCAACTTTAACCAAGTCTATGATACTGAGGTAAGCAATAGTTTAGTGTTGGTTTTGGACAGGTTTACTTGGAATACCCAATTGGCATTCAACATCATTGCAAATGGCACATACTGTTGATGAGAACAACAAATAGGTAGACAGCTACCACCTATTTGTTGTTACCTATCAGTCTTTACTGATAGTGGTAAGTTGCCCAGTCTGCTGGGGTGGGACAGTATCCACCGTTTGTCCAGTGATGAATGTTAGCAACTGGAATCGGATACTCATAACACTATGCAGGCTTGACTTGGTATGACGGCAATTTTAGTCTGTTCCCGAAACGTGTGTACTGGGTTTATCAGTAAAGTGTATCCACACGTTTCGGGAACAGACTAAAATTGCCGTCAAGCCGGCATAGTGTTATGAGTATCCGATTCCAGTTGCTAACATTCATGGACTTCGTGCATTTGGTTATTTCAGCCAATGATGTGTCTCATAGGCATACATTAAAAAAAAAAGATAATCAGCCCTTTGCAACTGGTAGTAAGTATTTTAAATTATAATTTCAGGGTCGTACAGCATTACACATGGCAGCAAGCCATAGTCGTCCGAAACTGGTAGAATGGTTAATCCGGAATTCTCCAGAAACTCTCATTAATGCCAGAGATAACGAGTCAGGTTATACCCCACTGCATAGGAGCATATTCTACGGACAGATTGCTAATGCTGTCAAATTAATCGAATTAGGTATGATATTGTATTTATTAGGCGTAGCTTGATAGTGTGCCTTTCCCCCGTTGAACGGCGAGGCTGACCCTTTAAGGAAAATATTCTCTGCTCAAAGGGTCACCCGTTGCCAAGCAGAGGTTTTCCCAGGCTTACAAGAGAACGCCAAATCATGTAGAATAATCAATCTATAAATGCATAAATAACTGTCAATAAATTTATACCAAATCCCTATACAAGGTGAATGATGTCTTTTATATACAACATATATTTATTTACAATATCGCTAACATTTAACATTATTTTTGTCCATAATAAATTGAATCTATTATAATACATTGTTCAATTCAATTAGTTTATTTTGCAAGTAAGCATAGGACAAAAAGATATGTATTCTGCACTTTTACACATCAATTTTTACAATATTGATATAAAACGATATAATTTTATAGTACATATTGGTGAATCTGGAGCAGTACATGATAACCATCATTTGAAAAGAGAAACAATAAAATAACAAAATTATAAACACAGAATAACGCTTAACATTATAGCTGCTGTAGATAGGCATTGTCACACTACAAGCTAAGACAGACACAATTATAAGAATATAAATGTCAATGTCAGTTAAGATAATAGCTGCTGTAAAGAGGCATTGTCATACTATAAGCTAGAACAAACAATTATTAAAAAAAAAAAAGGTAACTTAAAATTATAGCTGCTGTATAAAGGCATTGTCATACTAAACTAGACTAAATACAAATTGTGTAATAAATGAATTATAATACTCATTAGCTGCCGTACAGAGGCATTGTCAAACTAAATAAATTCAATCTATTATAATACATTGTTCAATTAAATTCGTTTATTTTGCAAGTAGGAATAGGACAAAAAGAGATGCATTCTGCACTTTTACACGTCAATTTTCACAATATTGATATACAATATCATTTTATAGTATGTATTGGTGTATCTGGAGCAGTACATGATAACCATCATTTGGGAAGAGAAAAAGCGGTGGATATGTGGCGTCACTTTGGCGGACCGCATACGTAACGTCGAAATACGAAAAAGAGTTGGTATGAAGGAAAGCATAGGGACAAAAATAAGGAAAGGCATGCTACGATGGTTCGGGCATGTTGAAAGGATGAGCGATGAAAGATTGACGAACTAGATATATAATGCGAAAGTTGTGGGTGAAAGAGGCCCTGGCAGACCGACTCACATATCACGATCAAATAAATAAAACACTGACTGAAGGTGCATTAAAAAGTCTTCGTAACCAAAGGGCATGTATGAAGAGGATAATGAATGTCGACGAAGCGAAAGACGTATGTCGTGATCGTGTCAAATGGCGCTCAATTGTCTCTGCCTACCCCGCAAGGGATCTGGCGTGAAGATATGTATGTATTTGAAGAGAAACAATAAAATAATAAAAATAACAAAATTATAAATACAGAATAACGCTTTACATAGCTGCTGTAGATTGGCATTGCCACACTATAAGCTAAGACAGACACAATGGGGTGTATCACTAACTTTTTATCACGATAGATGGCGCATGATATATGGTATCTTATATAACTGTCAGTTGCATAGAAAACTTGTATTTTTATTATATATTGTACAAATCGAGATTCCCAAGCGAAATCAAAGATATGGTGATCTCAAAATTGCCGTTCTATTAATTCGACCTTTTTTCTTTTTAAAGACGGTTTTTTCTTAATTCGTATTTTAAGGTAAATTAACGTCAGTTAATTTAAAATATTTTTTTCTCTTATAAAAATAAAAAAAATACATAAACATTTAAAAAATGATGCGTCAAAGGTGTAAACAAGGTGCCAGTGCCGCTAGCGACATCTACAAAAAGCTTTGCCCCATTATAAAAATATTAATGTCAGTTAAGATAATAGCTGCTGTATATATTGTTACAATCTCTGTCTTCATTTTAAGATGCATTCGTCATTCGGGAAACTTCGACATATCTTCTCATCGTCCATACCACAGTGTTTGAAGACAAAAGTCTTCAACCAGTGCGTCCTCCCCGTGATGTCGTACGGAGCAGAGACGTGGACACTGACAGTGGGTCTGGTTCACAAATTCAAGGTCGCTCAGCGAGCTATGGAGAGAGCTATGCTTGGTATTTCTCTGATGGATAGAATTCGAAACGTTGAAATTCGTCAGAGAACCAAAGTTACTGACATTGCATTCAAAATTAGCAAGCTGAAGTGGCAATGGGCCGGACTCATCTGCCGCAGAACCGACGACCGATGGGGCAAACGGGTTCTGGAGTGGAGACCACGTACGGGACGACCCCCCGCCAGATGGACGGATGACCTAAGGAGGGTCGCTGGTGGGGGTTGGATGAGGGTTGCAAAAGACCGCGTGCAGTGGCGAGCCTTGGGGGAGGCCTATATCCAGCAGTGGAGAGACACAGGCTGATGATGATGATGATATCTTCTTGCAAGAGTACAAGATCAAGGCAGAGACCAAGACCAGCTGTTCTGATGCAAGACCAAGACCAATACTTGGCCAGTCTTTGTCTTCGTCTTGCTTTGGTCAACACTACTACTACTACTACTGACACGTCTTCCTTATCTGTGTCTTTCAATACGTGGTCTCCATTCTAGAACACGTCATTTTTATTGTTAGGCTATAAATATTTATTGTATATCGATTATTCATAATAGAGGAACACTTGACTAAACATTAAATAATACAATATTACAAATTATTGTTTGTATGTAGTTTATGTACATATTTCATTATACAGCCCCTTATAACACAGATTCATAGACCTCCACTACTGGAGATGCGCCTTCCAGAACATATAGAGGGAGAATTTGGACAATTCCCATCCCCACCTAGGCAAAATGTTTAGGTTTAACACAATGATATTTCCCCGTCGTGACCACGGAATGAAGCTAATGAGAAAATACAGCAATACAAATATAGGATATCACTTCATGAATAACAGAGTTGTAAATATGTGGAACAAAATACCAGAAGACATATTAAAGTCCTCAATTGTAAACACTTTTAAAAACAAACTGGACAAGTGGCTAGTGACAATCGAAATAGACTATGGTGATAACTGACAATTTAATAAACTCTACACCAGTGCTTGATTTAGGCATATCCATTAATTAATAATAATAATAATAATAATTCCCCAAGTCGGCATTAGTTAAATTTGGAACAACGGCTTAAGGTGCTCTCTAAAGCTAGCTTCCCACGGTCCGTGATTCTGCGGATCATCACGCACAGCCGACGGCCACGGACGGCAACGCACACAGACAGAGCTCTTCCAACGGTGCGTGTCGGTCTGTGTAGATCTTTTGATAGCTTCATTTCAAAATGCAAAGTGAAACATAACGTATCGTCGCTGCAGCTGCGGCTGTGGTATTAATTAACAATTACCAAATTATGCAATCTAGTAAAAGGAATCCACGTTTTTAACCTTAATTAGTACTTTATATTTTGTTTTACATATATAATTGTTGCTGTACTGTTATTTGCTAAATGAATATGTTTGAATGCGAGAAAAACCAAGGTACTAGTGTTTGAAAGAAGAAGGATGACAACCGTGACGATAAAGATTGATGATGAAACTCTAGAACAAGTAAATGAAATTATATATCTGGGCAGTGTTTTCACTGCGGATGGGAAGTACGATAGGGACGTTGAAAGAAGAGTGAACGCGGGAAATAGTGTTAACGGTGCCCTGGGGTCACTGATCGGCAGTCGAAATGTCAGTGACAAAGCTCGGCTCGCCATACACAATGCCATGTTGGTACCAACACTGATGTATGGAAGCGAAACGTGGATATGTCAGAATACGCATGAGAGTAGGGTTAATGCAGTAGAAATGCGGTCGTTGCGGCGGATATGTGGCGTCACTTTGGCGGACCGCATACGTAACGTCGAAATACGGAAAAGGGTTGGTATGAAGGAAAGCATAGGGACAAAAATAAGGAAAAGCATGCTACGATGGTTCGGGCATGTTGAAAGGATGAGCGATGAAAGATTGACGAACCAGATATATAATGCGAAAGTTGTGGGTAAAAGAGGCCCTGGCAGACCGAGACTCACATATCACGATCAAATAAATAAAACACTGACTGAAGGTGCATTAAAAAGTCTTCGTAACCAAAGGGCATGTATGAAGAGGTTAATGAATGTCGACGAAGCGAAAGAGGTATGTCGTGATCGTGTCAAATGGCGCTCAATTGTCTCTGCCTACCCCGCAAGGGATCTGGCGTGAAGATATGTATGTATGTAATATGTTTCATTCCAGTGTATTGTGTTTATGTTGTTCAATAAAGGTTTTTTCATTTCATTTCGTTTACTTTTTTTGGGGTTAGGTTTTAGATAGATAGATAAATTCTTTATTGCACAATAAACAAAAACACATTTAAATGTACATAGGCGAACTTAATGTCTACTGACATTTTCTACCAGCTAACCTTTGGGATAGTGACCAATGATTGTGGGTGCATTTAATCATTAATTAAAAATCGAGATGAATAATTTAAAAAAATAAAAATCTTAAACTATTACTAGCAACTAAAGCTAAAATACTTATACACTAATATATAAATATATATTAACACAAGTACATAAAAACGCATAATATATATATTTTTTTTTTTTTTTCCAGACAGGTCACACAGCGCCATCTAGTTTCCGTGGTAAGCTACGAGGCTTGTGTTACGGAAACTAGATGGTTGATAAACTACATATTATACTTTTTTTTTTGTAAATATATACATATTATACATATAAACACCCAGACCGAGACAAATTATACATTGTACAACTTGCCCCCGGTGGGAATCGAACCCATGACCTCCCGAGTTCACGGCAACGTTTGTTACCACTAGACCACGGAGGCGGTCATATACAAAATACATACAATATTATACCAATTTTGAGAGGTTATGTAGACTCGTCTTGCTTTTTGTGAAGGTGTAAGGTAAGTAAATTTTTAAAACACTTAAGTGAGTGTGCTTTTCGAACGTTAAGTGGAAGCCGGTTCCACTGGCGGGCTGCCGATACTGTAAAAGTTTTCAATAAATTTTAATTGCGTCGTGTCTGTAATTTTGTTTTTTTTTATTTCCTATGGAAAAAAATAACGTTTAGGTATTTGGAACTTGGAAGAGCTCGTTTGAAAATAATTTTATTTTAGTATACCTAAATCTTACGTATACCTACTGCCTCCGAGGTCTAGCGGTTAATGCCGTGGATTTAAACTTGGAAGTATAGGGTTTGATTCCTGGTCGGGACACAATCTGACTTTTTACAAATAAACAGCATTCAAGTATACAGATAAAAGGACGACAGGAAGTCACAGGAGGTGTGTTACAAATAGCACGAATGCATTGTTTTTGTCCAATAAAGATTCTATTTATTTCCACGGCATTGCCCCACAATAATATGCCGTAACTTATATTTGACGCAACATATCCATGGTATGCCAGAAAGGCGGTTTTTTCGTTAGCTACTTTAGTTAATCGCCACAAACCGTACACAAATCTATTTATTTTAGTTATATGTTATGGTGCTGCGTAGCGAGTGTAATTCTATTTGATTCATGGGGCTCAGTGAAAATCAGCGCTGCAGCAGAAATGTTGCAGCCTATGCTGACCTGAGTGGCTGTTTGTCGTAGCAGCTCACTCATTTATTTTTTATGTATTTATCTTGTCTAATTTTTGTTTATTTGTTGGTAATTTTATATATTTATATATATTTTACGTCTTTTATTATTGTATTAGCTGTTGTTTGCAAATAAATATTTTTCTTTCTTTCTTTCTAATTTCATTCTCACATTCTCCAGTAATATGTTTTGGAAGCGCCATGTACAGTAATTGAGGTCTAGTGATCTAGGGGCTTTGATTATTATTTTATTTGATTTTTTTAAATCACAGCTTATTATACTAAACATATAAACAAAGTAGCAATAGTGGAACACAAGCCAAAGAGATTTTATATTATTTAGACAACACAATTAAAACAGAAATAAGAGTAAAATATAGTAATTAGATTTAAATTAACAGTGCAATTGAACTGTGACTAGCAAAAGTAAAAGAAAAATAACCATAATAACAAATAAGTGAAAACCAATAGGTTAATGATTATAAGAGGCAAGAGCAAAATTATACTATATATACGATATATATTGATAATTATTATTACTAATTTTCAGGTGCAAGTACAGAAATACAAGACAACAATGGCTGCAAGCCTTTAGAACTGGCATCTTTGGACATAAATTTCACAAATCATATTATACTTCATAATAATGTTAGAAAAAAAGATTGTGACGTCTATGTATGGGGTACCAATGCTAATTATACTCTCGGAACGGGCGCTCGACAAAAGAAAACCCCAGATATATTGCAATTCTTTAGCAGGAAAAATATGTCTGTCAAACAGGTAAATATGTAACTGAATTTAGATTCTATATACACTGATAAAAATGGGTATTTGATGTTTATAATTAACCTTACTAACTTGACACCCGTAATAATTATAGCTTTGTAAAAGGTGAAGGTACTCAAGGCAAGAAAATTCTTTCAATACTCCAAATAATCAAGAAAGGGAGTTAGTTCAACAAGCCAACCTATAATTGCTTTGTTGACTTCTCGAAGGCGTTTGATTCCGTCAGATGGACCATGCTCTGGAATACTCTGTTAGAAATAGGTACACCTAAACATCTAGTGCACCTACTGAGACGTCTCTACGGAGATGGAACAGCATCAGTAAGACCCGATAAGGTTTTATCGTTCCACCTCCACCCCGATGCTGGAGTTCGACAAGGATGCATTATTTCTCCGCTTCAGTTTAACATCTACACAGATCTCATAATAAGAATTGCCCTTGCTTAAACATCTGGAACCTGCAATATGCGGAGATACCGTCAGTATTAAGTTCGGCCATAAATCAATCACATTTTAAACAATACATAAACAGAGTGGTTTGTGATCACATAGATGGTGATGTGCCTTTTATCAAATCATCAATTGCAAAATATAAATCCATTATTTGTATGGAAAACAGTTTTTTTTCGAGGTATGATATCATTTTTAAGGTATATAAGTGTAAAATCTATATTTAATAGCAATTTAAAAAATCGTGTTATACCCTATTTACCAAAGTTCTTTTTTTTGTCTTGTCACTGCTGGCGTGCCCGCAATCCAAGAACCCTTTGGGATTGCGCGGAGTGATGGCAAGACCCCGACGGAATGACTGTTGGGCCTTGGAAACTTGTCAGGTCTCTGGTGTAGGATAGGACATGTGTAAACACATTTTCTACTAAGAACTTCAAGTTGTCTAAATACCTTAGCAAAGCGCCTGGCCAAGAAATAGTCAAAGCATCTGACCAAAGGGTCTGGAGACAGGAAGGCTTGCAATTATGTCCGCCAACGTACTAGCCTACGAAGAGGAAATGTTGCCAGTCTCCTTGGGACTATCTCAGATGGGACGTCTCTAGAGAATTTTTTTATTTATATTTAAATATATAAATTTGTTTTAAGTTGTACTCTTTGTTAAGCTGTGGTTTATCGAAATAAATAAATATTAAATCTTCATTATTTAAGTAACATTTAATTTATATTAATTTACTTTGTATTATAATTTTAATTTTTAGTTTTAATGCTTTTCTTATTAAAACAACATGTGTCATACATGACAGATTAAATCTAAATTCTGTCACAACAAAGATCTTATCACAAAAAAATTGATAATTTGCAAAAATGTACACAACTACATTACCTCGAACGTGTCTCGGATTTACCAACATACTGTTCTTTCTATTAGGCTTCATCGGATGCGGAGTTTGCGTTTGGTGTCTTATAAACACACAGTATTTTAAAGATGTAAATTACAAAGTGACAAAAACCACCCTAGTTACTTCAATAGCTAACTTTGTGAATTTAAAACTATGGGTAACGCCTTTAACATATATACTAATACCTATATTTGCATTCACTATGTTGACTTCTTGCTGTGGGATTTCTAGCGCAGCTTGCAAATACCAATGTGCAGTCAAATCGTACATATGCTTAGTCACTATAGCTTGTATATCTTCATTTTGGTTAATATTCATCACGGGAATGTATAATATATATACAGGGAATGCGAACACAGCTTTATATCTTCAAAAAACGATACAGGAATCGTACGGAAGCGATAAGGATTTGATCACTGTACTATGGAACTATGTTATGGTGAATTATAAATGCTGTGGTGCTAAAGGATTTCGAGATTTCTCCAATTCTAACTGGAAAAAAGCTAACTTAGACAAGCTATTTCCTTCCGAATGTTGTATTAGACGAAATGAAACCGCTTTGTTCTATACAAATTGTCCAAAAGATGAACTATCACCATCCTATTCACATATAGAAGGTTGCTTTTTTGTTATCAAAACGTCCATTGGCAACCATAAAGGCAGATATATGTTTTACGCGATTCTAGCATCTATTGCTTACGGTTTAATTGTTTTATTTGCGTATTGCATTATTCGTGGCGAGCCTTTAATAAGTGCTATAACTGGCAAAATGCCCAAGTTATTAAACAGAAAGGATGCTGAGAATTCCAAGAATGATAATTGTAAACCTCCACAGTCTAGTTCTTCTTTAGAAAATATGATGTTTGCTGAAGAACCGCCAAGAAAGATTATTAGAATGGTATCAACTGTCAACCCTTTTTTAACGTACAAAATGGAACCACATATGTATGCGACGGGCGATTTTAATAACAATTACTATTCTAGAAGAATAAATTAAAAAAATGTTTAAAATAATGTATTTTATTTTTATTAGTTTTGTGGGTAGTTTTTAAAATTTTGAAGTTACGGCCTAACAAGGTATAATAAGATAGGAATTAATAGAAGTTCTCATATAAAATTGCCTCCGTGGTTTAGCGGTTAAGTCCATGGATTTAGACGCGGAGGTACCGGGTTCGATTCCCAGTCGGGACACAATAATTTATTGAATTGTGATATTTCTCGAGTTTGATACGCTAGAGACTGCGACGAGCTTGCCACTTGTTATGATAGGCCGTAAGTAAAGTTGGCTAAATGTGAAACGTGCGAGACGTGGTTTCTGACTACCCCGAAAGGGATACGGTCGTGATGATACCTTACTTTTATTCATACAAAATACTTTAATTTTAAGCCACCCAACAGAATGCTGGTGGACAGCAATTTTTTTATAGGAAACATACATATACGTACATATCTTCACGCCAAATCCCTTGCGGGGTAGGCAGAGACAATTGAGCGCCACTTGTCACGATCACGACATACCTCTTTCGCTTCTTCGACATTCATCAACCTACATACATGCCCTTTTGTTTCAATGGCTTTTTAATTCACCTTCAGCTAATGTTTTATTTATTTGATCATGATAGGCAAGTCTTGGTCTGCCAGGGCCTCTTTTACCCACAACTTTCGCATTATATATCTGGTTCGTCAATCTCTCTTCGCTCATCCTTTCGACATGCCCGAACCATCGGAGCATGCCTTTCTTTATTTTTGTACCTATGCTTTCTTTTATACCTACCCTTTTGCGTATTTCGTTATTACGTATACGGTCCATCAAAGTTACGCCGCATATCCGACGTAAAGACCTCATTTCTACTGCATTAACTCTACTCTCATGCGTATTCTGACATATCCACGTCTTATAGGAAACAACTTTAAATAATAATAAAATAGCTCAAAATGGATTATGTCATTTCTTTTTAGGTGTGTCTAGGTAAGTTTCATACAATTTGGGTGACTTCTGATGGCAATGTTTGGGCTTGCGGTCAAATTGGAAGGGCAGGGGCTGAGGTCGAGACGTCATTACAACCGGTCCAGTTAAGACTGCCGGATCAATGTGTACAGGCCGCTGTCATGCTCGATTCGACCGTTTTTTGGACTGAAACTGGAGCGGTGAGTGCTGACTTTATTTACTAAACAATTAAAGACATTAAATATAACAAGGTGGTGGCTCGGTTGTAAGAACGCATTCCTTAAATCCTACAAAGGTCGGTTCAAACCCCCCCGGCATGTACCAATGAGAAATACACTTTTCTTACGTACTGCAGTGATAGATTTACAAAAACACCCTTTCCCGTGCCTCGGGGAGCACGTTAAGCCGTCGGTCCCGGTTCCACTATTACCAACTTGTGGCATCGTTTATAAATTGTCATAAAAAATTGACATCATATCCTCGCCAAGCCGTCTGGCCAGCCTGGCGAGTGTAGGCCAAATTATCCAGATATATATTCTGGAAGGCCCATCTCCAGCAGTGGAGGTCTAGGACTCTGTGTTCTAGGGGCTGTAATGAAATGATGTAATGAAATATAACAAAATGGTAAGCCAAACGGTAGAATATTAAATCTAGGACAATCGTCTCAAAATTAATTAGTGGCTTTAATAAGAACGCTTTTCTTAAAATAAAAAAAAAGGTCGGGTTCAAACGCGAAATATACGTACATTTGTCATAGATTTACAACGCAACCGTTCCCGTGCCTCGGAGAGCACGTTTCGCCGTCGGTCCCGGTTGGCATACCGACTTGTGGAATCGTTAATGGATTTTCATAAAAAAATTGATAGATCCGCGTGGCGAGTATAGACCAAAGTCTCTAGGTTGGTTTGAACCTACCTTTATTTATTTATTTTAGGAAAATTTACAGTCTTTACAGTAATAGATAGATAGATATTATTGCACAATAAACAAAAACACATTTAAATGTACATAGGCGAACTTAATGGCTAGTGACATTTTTTACCAGCTAACCTTCGGGATAGTGATGATTTAAATCACTAATTTAAAATAGCAACTAAAGCTAAAATACTTATACACTAATATATAAAATTATAATAACACAGTACATATAAATACATAATAAATATATATAAAATACATACAATATTATACCAATGACCGCCTCCGTGGTCTAGTGAAAACAAACGTTGCCGTGAACTCGTAACTTACCACGGAAATTAGATGGCGCTGTGTGACCTGTCTGGAAATATTTATTATTACTATTATTTATTATTATATGTACACAATACTACATATACTACATACTATATATATATGTAGTATTGTGTACATATTAGTATGTATTTGTCTATATTTAATTTGAATTACCTATTAATCTATTTAACGGTTGCACCTACCTCACAACACAAATGGTTTCATTGTCCCAAAGGTTGTTGCTAGAGGATGCCTAGCGGCATCAAGCCCGCCTCTTGTACATAGTGCAATAAAGTTTTAAAATAAATATATGTATTTTAAGCAACACAAAGGTTTTTGTGAAGTAATGTTACTAAAGAAGCAACGCTGAGTTCTTTTGTCACGTTACTTCTATAACAGTTGTTGTAAATTTTTGCATGCTTATGCAAATATGTGACCCATTTAATGTTAATAAGACCTAATATTGTTTGTTACCATGTTTCGTGCAAATAAATATTTCATTTCATTTTATTGGTTTTGTGTCAGCTACTTTATTTAATCGCCGATTATATAATTTATTTTAGTTCTACCAATACACATTGAACAATAGAGAGGCTTTGAATCCTACAAAAAAAACGCCACCATCAATAATTTTGCCAGTTTCCAAACCTCTTCTAAAGTTGGCCAAACCCAAAGGCATGAAGACATCACGCGTCCACGGCGCTATCTGGAACGAATTCGTTGTTTACACTTGGGGTCTGAATTTGGGACAATTGGGACATTCACATAAGAGTAAATATGTCGACACGCCAGAAAAGGTATGTTTTTTTTTTTTTAAATATTGCCAGACAGGTCACACAGCGCCATCTAATTTCCGTGGTAAGCTACGAGGCTTGTGTTTCTGTTTTATATTATGACTGCCTCCGTGGTCTAGCGGTTCAGTCCGTGAATTTGGACTCGGGGGTGCCGGGATCGATTCCTGGTCGGAATACACAAATATTTATTATTAATGTCAATAAATACATTTAATTATAAATGACATCGATAAGCTTGCCACTTGTGATGATTGGCCTATAGTTAAGTTGGCTAAATGTGAATCCGCATATAAGCGTGGTTCCTGACCACCCCGAAAGGGTCGTGATGATACTTTACTTTTTTGTAGTATAGAAAAGTTTTTCATTCAATCGTTTTCCCTCTATCTAACTACAATTTCCCTCCTAAAATATCCTAATTTACCCCGTAAGATATAGATATATAATTGCCTCCTAAAATAATATATGATTTCCCGATAGTGGCTTTCTAAAATATTTTAACTTTTTCTTCTAGATACAGATTGCCTTCTATAATATATTAACTATTCCTGCCAGATAATTGTATCCTAAAATATCTTAACTGTTCCCGCTAGATACAAATTGCCTCCTAAAATATTTTAACAATTCTCGCTAGATACAAATTTCCTCCTAAAATACTCCCACTAGATGCAAGCCACCTTAAATACCTTATCATTTACCGCTAGATACAAGTTGTCTCCTGAAATATCTTAACATTACCCGCTAGATACAACTTGCATCTTAAAATATCTTAACTATTTCCTTTAAATACGGATTGCCTCCTAAAATATCTTAACATTACCCGCTAGATACAAACTGTCCCTTAAAATATCTTAACTTTTTCCATTAGATTCGGATTGCCTCCTAAAATATCTTAACATTTCCATCTAGATACAAGTTGCCTTCTAAAATACCTTATCATTTACCGCTAGATACTAGTTTCCTCTAAAATATCTATAATTACCCGCTAGATATAAGTTGCCTCCTAAAATAACACGGTCCAAATCATTGTTTTTTTTATTTGGAATATTATAGAAATATAAAATAAGGGGTGGTGGCTCGGATGTGAGAACGCGTTCCTTAAATCCTACAAAGGTCGGTTCAAACCCCCCCGGCATGTACCAATGAGAAATACACTTTTCTTACGCACATTTGTCATAGATTTACAACACCACCGTTTCCGTGCCTCGGAGAGCACGTTAAGCCGTCGATCGCGGTTCCACTAATACCAACTTGTGGAATCGTTAATACATTGTCATAAAAAAATGACATCATATCCTCGCCAAGCTTGCCAAATTCTCCAGAAATATATTACGTATCATCTTAAGTAGAAAAAGTTAAAATCTTTGGACTGTATTCCGGGGATATCGCAGGAATGAACGAAAGAGAACAGCAGGGAAGTGTCTTATCCCTAATTGCGTGCTAAGTGCGCGAAGCCGAAGTGGAAAGATGAGTCAAGATCAAGATACATACATACATATCTTTACGCCAGATCCCTTACGGGGTAGGCAGAGACAATTGAGCGCCACTTGACACGATCACGACATACCTCTTTCGCTTCATCGACATTCAACAACCTCTTCATACACGCCTTTTTGTTACGAAGGCTTTTTAATTCTCCTTCTTGGCCAGCGTGGCGAGTGTAGGCCAAATTTTCCAGACATATGTTCTGGAAGGCCCATCTCCAGCAGTGGAGGTCTAGGACGCTGTGTTTTAGGGGCTTTGTAATGTAATGTATAAAAAAAAAAAGATCCGATCTGTTTAAAGTACATTTATTTACATACACTGTTTTTTTCTTCTTTCATAGGCTCTGATACCGTCACGGAATGAGGTTTATATTAGATTGGTGGCAGTTAGCGAGGCCGCTACAGTGGTTTATTCCAATTCTGAAGTCTATTTAATGCACCAAAATGGCTGCAGAAGGATCATTTTATGGTAAGTTGAAATACTTGCGGTTCCAATGGGCTGTATCAGGCAAAGCATTTTGTAGATGTCGCTAGCGGCAATGGTACCTGGTTTAAAACCTATTACGCATCATTTTAAAAATATTTTTGTAGTTTTTTTTTTTATACAGAAAAATGTATTTTAACTTAACGATACCTATCTTAAAAGACGAAATGAGAAAGCGAACACCGTCTTTAAAAAGAAAAAATATTAAATTAATAGAACGTCAATTTTGAGATCGCCATATCTTTGATTCCGCTTGGAAATCTCGATTTGTACACTTAAAAGCTACTCACTTCGGTATAATATCCAAAAAAATTAATTAATAGTTTTTATTCGAAGTAAGGTACACAAATAAAAACTATAAATATAAATTAAAGCTACCTAAACAATAAAATTAAAAATAAACTAAACAAAACCTTAAATTAAATAAACTAAAAGATAAACCTAATTAATATAAAAACTAAATACTTACAAATATCTTGATTATAATCTACATGTCATCGAATCTAGGAGAAGATGAACCCAATGTTCCGAGGACAAGTCGTGTTGGCGCGACACGAAAACGAGCAGGTGCAGCGGCTGAATTGGCTGCAAACGGCAAACGTAATAAGTTGTAATGGCAAATCGTTACTATTTTGTGCCGTTAGCCGTAGAGACGATGGGCCCTTGGTCTGAGGACGCTAAATCGTTAATACGCGACATAAGCGTTGCCATCCGAGCGTCAACAGGTGATCCTTTGAGTAGGGAACATCTTATTCAGAGGATCAGTGTTGCCATCCAACGAGGCAACGTCGCCGGAGTTCTCGGAACATTGGGTTCATCTTCTCCTGGATTGGATGACAGGTAGATTATCCAGAAGATAATAAATTCCGTAATAAAAATAGAAGATTTCTATGCAACTGACAGTTATATTAGGTACCATCTATCATGCGCCATCTATCGTGATAAAAAGTTAGTGATACACCCCATTACTTAAACAAGAGGAAATGGCAAAGCGCACTAAATGTTTGGAAATCGATGTCCGCAAACTCACACAAATAAACCAATAATTAATAAATAAACACAAACCAAACCAAAAAAAAATAAAAAAATCAGTGTCATGGGCTCTCCTGTTCCAAAAGTACAGGCAAATTTTCCCGCCACGGCTCCCTTAACGTTACTATTAAAAGGGCTCTAGCCACCATCGAGGTTCCAGCTCTTCTAGAGCCTGTTGGAGTTATCCGAGATGATGGCAAGAGACCTGATGGTATGACGTTGGTCCCCTGTGAACGGGGACGTGCTCTGGGACGCCACGTCGCATATCAGGGGGACAGCGCATAAAGCGGAGGCTGCGGCGGAAAATGCGGAGTCCAGCAAGCAGCGCAATTATGAAAGTATATTAAAAGATTACATATTTGTGCCCTTTGCTGTAGAAACTCTGGACCCATGGATTCCAAGCGCAAAAAAGTTTTTAAAAGACATAACACCGCGTCTTGTCGTCTCCTCCGGTGACAAGAGGGCTGGCTCTTTCTTCGCCCAAAGAATCAGTATTGCAATTCAGCGGGGAAATGCAGCCAGCATTCTTCCAGGTTGACGGGACTTATATCCCTATCCTTAGTATGAATATTTATTTTATTTTATATTTTGTAAATATTTATATAATAAAAGCGCGGGGGTGGCTGGGTTGTAAGATCACATGCCTTAAATCCTACAAAGGTCGGTTCAAACCCCCCCGGCATGTACCAATGAGAAATACACTTTTCTTACATTTGTCATAGATTTATAACACCACTATTCTCGTGCTTAGGAGAGCACGTTAAGCCGTCGTCGGTCCCGGTTCCACTAATACCAATTTGGATGGTGGAATCGTTAATAAATAGCCACTATGCCCCATCTAGCCAAAATATTTAGGTTTAACACTATGATATTTCCCCGTCGTGATCACGGAATGAAGCTAATGAGAAAATCCAGCAATACAAATATAAATAAATAAATAAATATTTCCAGACAGGTCACACAGCGCCATCTAGTTTCCGTGGTAAGCTACGAGGCTTGTGTTACGGAAACTAGATGGTTGATAAACTACATATTATACTTTTTTATTGATGTTACTTTTTGACAGATGTCATTAACATATGAAATGGTTTATTTATTTTGTTATATACTTTATTGTTATATACTTTATTGTTTTTTATTATATTTGTTAAAAGGGTATTTTAAACGATTTTATGTAATAAATTCAAAGATTGCCTCCGTGGTCTAGCGGTTAAGTCCGTGGATTTAGACTCGAAGGTACCGGGTTCGATTCCTGGTCGGGTCACAAAAACATTTATTAATATAAATAAATACATTTAATTAATATTTATTTGTAATATTTCTCGAGTTTGGTACGCTGGAGACATCGACGAGCTTGCCACTTGTCATGATTGGCCTATAGTAAAGTTGGCTAAATGTGAATCCGCTTATTTATAAGCGTGGTTTCTGACCACCCCGAAAGGGAAACGGTCGTGATGATACTGATGATGAAATTCAAAGACCATCATAATATCATGTGTGTTGGATTCCATGGTATGATAAAACATGAACGAATATACAACAAAATACTTGTCAAAAAGTAGCTTCACCGCTCGTTTTATTTAAGAAATGTTAGCATTGTTAAAAAAGTGGTATTTCTTAACAAAAACGACATTTCGCGTTGGTTTATGAAGTTGCTACGAGACTTTGGAAATGCTATTTATTTATTTATTTATTTAAGGACAACCAGTGGTCGGTTACATTATTGCTTACTTAAAAACTAGGAAATAAATTCAACGATAAATGTACCACCTTTAGGTGCCACAACATGCACAAAATACAAGTAGTATAAAACGAACGCGGGGTAAATTTGCTAAAAACACAATAAATAGAGTATTAATTATATTTTGTTGACGACACGCTGCAACAAAGTTGGGGCCTGGTTTTGGACAGTCTCTTTTGTCTTCTTAATTTTTTTTTTTTTAAGGATCGGTGGTCTATTACAAATATGTGTGGAAGCTAAGATGAATTCTCGCGTCACTGTCATGATGTTGACGCACACCGGACAGGTCGAAGTGTGGCATGACAATTACACCAAAAATACACAGTAAATATATATATTTTTTTTATTAACTTCAAGTAAATAGTGGAACCTATGTTGGCCGAGGCAATTTTAATCTGTTTTTTTTTTATTGATCTGGGAATATAGCTGTAAGGTATATCATATAATAAATAAATAAATATAGTGATCCCAAAAAAATATATAAGGTGATAGGTGGACTGATGGTGGTAATTTGCCGTCATGCCCAGTCAAGCCGGCATAGTGTTAGGGACTGATGTCAGTCATGATTGTCTGATTCCAGTTGATAACATTCATGGACCCTTCGCGCCACTTACCATCTGGTGGGCGTAGGTCACATGTCGAAGTAGTATTTAAAAAAATATATGCTATTTTACACGCATTGAGTGCTGCGTTACATTATTTAAGGAAGGAAAAAAAAACAATTCCGATGGCTGCCTCCGTGGTCTAGCGGTTAAGTCCGTGGATTTAGACTCGGAGGTGTACCGGGTTCGATTCCTGGTCGGGACACAATAATATTTATATATATATGGAACAGCTAATATTAAAAAAAAAAAGTTTATTATTTATTATCTTTAGGAGCCTATAGGAACACTTGGATTCATCAAATTTACATTTTTCTTATTTAATAACTAATAAAAATTAAATGAATATAAAATCAAACTGGCTGTTTTGTAAATATAATTAGAATTCATAGTAATAATTTATTTATTTTAGTTGTATTTTTTATTTATATAGTATTTAATATTAATTGGTTCTTCGTATAAAATCTATGAATTTAAAAGGAAAATTGTCTGAACTGGGAAATAGTCCTTTTGGTAAAAATTGTCCTTTTACAAAAATATATTTATTTATAAACTCTTTATTGCACAAAAAAAAAAGTAGCCCATCTGGTAGGCCCATCTCCAGCAGTGGAGGTCTAGTGTGTTCTAGGGGCTGTAATGAATACATTTTAATCTTTTATTTTTACCTTTTCCATATAAAACGTCAATTTTTTCAACAATTTCAAAATTTAAAATAAAAATATACATATTTTTTTACTTTATTAGGGTCAACAAACAGCATTACACAGGTTTTCATCATCATCATCATCAGCCTGTATCTCTCCACTGCTGGATGTAGGCCTCCCCTAAGGCTCGCCACTTAACGCGATCTTTCGCTACCCTCATCCAACCCCCACCAGCGACCTTCTTTAGGTCATCTGTCCATCTGGCGGGGGGTCGTCCCACTCTGCGTCTTCCCGTACGTGGTCTCCACTCTAGAACCCGTTTGCCCCATCGATCGTCGGTTCTGCGGCAGATGTGTCCGGCCCATTGCCACTTCAGCTTGCTAATCTTAAAAGCTATGTCTGTAACTTTCGTTCTCTGACGAATATCAACGTTTCGAATTCTATCCATCAGAGATACACCAAGCATAGCTCTCTCCATGGCTCGCTGAGCGACCTTGAATTTATGGACCAGACCCACTGTTAGTGTCCACGTCTCTGCTCCGTACGACATTACCGGGAGGACGCACTGGTTAAAGACCTTAGTCTTTAAACATTGTGGTATAGACGATGGGAGGATGTGCCGGAGTTTCCCGAATGCCGCCCATCCTAGCTGAATGCGTCTGTCGGTTTGCTGAAGTTGGCTGCTCCTAATTGGATAGTCTGCCCGAGGTATACGTAATTTTGCACAACTTCGAGAGTGTCGTTTCCTATGCAGATTGGCCTCGGCTTACACAGGTTTTACCATTTAACAATAATAAGATACATTGGATCATGCAATACTCACCACGTTACCACATATTTAATGTACTACAAGATGTAATACTAAAAAATTATGATATATCCTTTTCAGATACTGCTTTCGCTTGAATCACAAAATTGTAGTAAGCCATATAGCTTTGGTAAATGATATGTTTTACATAACAACCAGCATTGGATACGCTTATTTTGGACAAGTTTCTACGAAAAAACCCACCAACGACTCTGAACACCATTTTAAGAAGAAAGAGTCGAATAAATACGATCGTAGGAACTATGCGTCTGTCAAATTAAACCCAATAAAGAACCTATATAGAGCGGTGTCCATTACTGTTGACAGCGATGGACAGAATTTTGCTTGTTTACAGGTAATTTTTTAAATACTTAACTGCTTTCGTGGTCCAGCGGTCCGTGCATTTAGAATTAATTTAATTTATTTGTGATATTTCTCGAGTTTGGTACGCTGCAGACATCGACGAGTTTAATTATAAAAAGTTAAGTATCATCACGACCGTTTCCCTTTCGGGGTGGTCAGAAACCACGCTTATAAATGAGCGGATTCACATTTAGGCAACTTTACTATAGGTCAATCATGACAAGTGGCAAGCGAGTCGATGTCTCCAGCGTACCAAACTCGAGAAATATCACAAATTAATTAAATGTATTTATTTACATTAATAAATATGTTTGTGTCCCGACCAGGAATCGAACCCGGTACCGAGTCTAAATCCACGGACTTAACCGCTGGACTAGTAGAGCAGCAGCTTTAATTATTTTATATTATTTTTGAATGCCCTTCGCAGAATGGTAAATTGGTTTCCTTGGCCTCGGTGCCTTTATAACGAATCAATAAAATGGCGAAAGTGCATAGATAATAAATATGGACGGATCCGTTAAAAGTCGGACAAAGGGGATATGAGCGGGGGTCCCACACACGTCAAAAGACGGAGATATGGACGGATCCGCAATAACTCAGACAAATGGTATATGGACGGGTCCCACACACGTCAAAAGACTTGTATATGGACGGATCTGCAATAAGTCAGCCAAATGGTATATGGACGGATTTGCAATAAGTCAGCCAAATGGAATATGGACGGGTCCCACACACGTCAAAAGACTTGTATATGGACGGATCTGCAATAAGTCAGCCAAATGGTATATGGACGGGTCCCACACACGTCAAGAAACGGAGATATGGACGGATCCGTCACACGGCAGACAAAGGCGATATGGACGGGTCCCACACACGTCAAAAGACGGGGATTTAGACAGATCCGTCATAAGTCAGAAAAAGTGGATTTGGATAGATCCGCCATAAGTCAAACAAAGGGGATATAGACGGATCCCACACACGTCAAAAGACTTGGATTTAGACTGATCCGTCATAAGTCAGACAAAGGGGATATGAACGGGTCTCACACATGTCAAAAGACTCGGATATCGACGGATCCGTCACACGGCAGCCAAAGGAGATATGAACGGGTCCCTCCAAAAGACTTGGATATGGACGGGTCCGTCATAAGTCAGACAAAGGGGATATGGACGGGTCCGTCATAAGTCAGACAAAGGGGATATGGACGGGTCCGTCATAAGTCAGACCAAGGGGATATGGATGGGTCCCACACACGGCAAAAGACTTGGATATGACGGGTCCGTCATAAGTCAGACAAAGGGGATATGGACGGGTCCCACACACGTCAAAAGACTTGGATATGGACGGGTCCGTCATAAGTCAGACAAAGGGGATATGCACGGGTCCCATACACGGCAAAAGACTTGGATATGGACGGGTCCGTCATAAGTCAGACAAAGGGGATATGGATGGGTCCCACACACGGCAAAAGACTTGGATATGACGGGTCCGTCATAAGTCAGACAAAGAGGATATGGATGAGTCCCACACACGTCAAAAGACGGGGATATAAATAAGTAGATCAGTCATACGCCACAAAAGAGGTTAAGGTCAATTTAGCATTGGTTGGAGGTAAACTCATTTCGAATTGTTTGATTCGACGTAAAATTTACCTAAATTATAATCTTAAATATTTGTTTCAGATTAACCCTAATTGTGATTTGCAATACATACCAAAGTTTCCGTCATCTTGCTTTTCTAAAGACATGCGTCTTCTTCTAGAACAAGCACATGAAAATGATCCACTACATGACGTTATTTTTAAGGTAATGTTCCTTTATCAATTTGTAAAAAATATTTTTATAGGTTTTCAATGTTTTCCAGATTTTTACCGTAACCGTTATAGTTATGAGCAAACGTTGCTAGGAGACAATTCAATAACTTTTTGAGATATTCTGAACTGCATTCACAGATTATTGAAAAAAAAAAATACAGTCAGCAAATTTTTTTTTTCATTCCTATCGACTCTGTTTCTTGGAAGGATCTAGGAACGTTTTACTGTTTACTGAATCTTTATTTACATAATTTATAGCTTCTCCAGCAGCCCTATTCTGTTACGTAAGCGGTTATATAATGGAATCCATTAACTATATATCACGCTATTAAAGTTGATATTTGCACGGCCGCTGTCAAGGTCGAGCGCTTATAGAATTGAGAATTGAATAATATTTTGTAATTATGACGCAACCTCTGACTTAAATAATAAAATCCACTAATAACGTTTGCGTTAGGGCTACAGGGCTGGCTATCCTATCGCTATCCTACTTGGTAGGTAAGTCATAAAAAACGTTGCCAATTACAAAATCAACAAGCTGATTTGGTCAATATTATTAGTTCCAAATGACGCTAATATTTTAATATGAGAATTTATGTCATTAAAAACTCAGGCACCTCCATCTTAACTCATTTTATGAGTTATATTTGTATTATTTCAATGAACAATAATATTTATTTCCTTGCAACACTTAAAGCAAATGTCAGCTGACTGCTGTCAAACGGTAAAACTGTATCGATAATATTCCATAACTTTGCGGGATGTCAAACTTCGTCGTTAATAGGTTTGCGTAAGTTTCAATAAATTTAATACGATTCCGATTAGCTTACGACTAAAAAATAAACTCACTATAGGTACAAGGCGCGGTGGTGGCTCGGTTGTAAGAACGCGTTCCTTAAATCCTACAAAGGTCGGTTCAAACCCACTCGGCATGTACCAATGAGAAATACACTTTTCTTACGTATTTCTCATTGGTACATGCCGAGTGGGTTTGAACCGTACTGTATTAGATTTACAACAACACCGTTCCAGTGCCTCGGAGAGCACGTTAATCCGTCGGTCCCGGTTTCACTAATACCAACTTGTGGAATCGTTAATAAATTGACATCATATCCTCGCCAAGCCGTCTGGCCAGCGTAGCGAGTGTAGGCCAAATTCTCCAGATATATGTTCTGGAAGGCCCATCTCCAGCAGTGGAGGTCTAGGACGCTGTGTTCTAGGGGCTGTAATGATGATTATTTAGCAGACTGTTGATCGATTATTATTATATTTTCCAACAAGATTATGAAGCTGACGTCGTCAATGGCGTCGGCGCAACGCAAAATAAACTGAATGGACGTATACTTCTTCCAAACGCCGCGTCTCGTTTAAAGAACAATATACGTTTTTGACAAGTGGAAAGTGACCACGCCATTTGGTCTGTTGTAAGGCTCGTCAATGGTCACCATTATGAAATGTCGAGACTGCTGCCCCTGAGGAAGGTCGCTGGTGGGGGATGGATGAGGGTGGCAGAAGATCGTGTGAAATAGCGAGCCTTGGAGAAGGCCTATATCCAGCAGTGGAAAGACACAGGCTGATGATGATGATTTTTTTTTTTTTTTTTTTTATTTATTTATTTATTTGATGAACCTGGTATTAGCAACACAAAAAAAAATTAAGGACTCCATTAAATTTTAGGTTGGCCCAAGATTATTTCCAGCTCACATTTACATAATAGCATCTCAAAGCAATGTGTTATACAAATTATACCAAGATGTGAACACGGGGGATCAAATCCCAGTGGTTGTCATAGAAAATATGAACCCAGAAGTATTTGAGAGGGTTTTGGAGTATTTGTACAGCGGAACTTGTGACGTGATGATAGAAGGACAGGCCAAGTTGAAGATTAAGAGAGAAGATCAATCAAAAACAGAAAATAATGACGACTGTGAAGATGTTATAGGTAATTAAAATTGGCTCGATCTTTTTCAATAATATTTATCATTAATGACATCTTAATAATTGTTTTACCTTATAGTATGACATTGTCACAATACAGCAGCTATAATCTTAGTGACGTCTTTATAATTGTTTTTGTCTTACCTTATAGTATGACAATGCCTCTTTACAGCAGCTATAATCTTAGTGACGTCTTTGTAATTGTTTTTGTCTTAGCTTATAGTATGACAATGCCTCTTTACAGCAGCTATAATCTTAGTGACGTCTTTGTAATTGTTTTTGTCTTAGCTTATAGTATGACAATGCCACAATACAGCAGCTATAATCTTAGTGACGTCTTTATAATTCTTTTTGTATGAGCTTATAGTAAGACAATGCCACTTTACAGCAGTTATAATCTTAGTGACGTCCTTATAATTGTTTTTGTTTTAGCTTGTAGTATGACAATGCTTATTTACAGCAGCTATTATTTATTTATTTAAGTACTTTATTAAACTTAAAAACCAAGTACATAGACAAGCTTTAACGCCATAAGGCGTTTTTCACCAGCTAACCTTGGGGATCACGAAAAATGATCGGCAGAATGAAGAAAAGTAAAGTAAAGTACCATCACAACCGTTTCCCTTTCGGGATGGTCAGAAACCACGCTTATAAAGAAGCAGATTCACATTTAGCCAACTTTACTATAGGCCAATCATGACAAATGGCAAGCTCGTCGATGTCACCAGCGTACCAAACTCGAGAAATGAAATATTTATTAAATGTATTTATTTACATTAATAAATATTTTTGTGTCCCGACCAGGAATCGAACCCGGTACCTCCAAGTCTAAATCCACGGACTTAACCTTAGGCAGTATAAAGAAAAATATGAAAATTACTTCAATTCCTCAATCCCACAGGATGCTTCTCAATCTCAACACCTCCACTCAACAATTCCTTCCAGCTGCCAAACGGGTTCCCTCAACAAGGGACCCTCAAATTCGTTATTCTTAGTTGTAATTTAAGCAATCTTGCGGGATTGCTATCCCTTACTAAATAGTCACAATTAAATATTTTTTTATTAATAATAAATATATTTATAAGGTTGTAAGAACGCGTTTCTTAAATCCTACTAAGGTCGATTCAAACCCCCCCCGGCATGTACCAATGAGAAATACACTTTTCTTACATTTGTCATAGATTTACAACACCACCGTTCCCGTGCCTCGGAGAGCACGTTAAGCCGTCCGTCCCGTTTTCCACTAATATCAACTTTTTTTAAAAATAATTTTGGTTTGTTAGTGGAACCGGGACCGACGGCTTAAAGTGCTCTCCGAGGCACGGGAACGGTGGTTTTGTTAATCTATGATAAATGTACGTTAGAAAAGTGTATTTCTCATTGGTACATGCCGGGTGGGTTTTAACCGACCTTTGTAGGATTTAAGGAACGCGTTCTTACAACCGAGCCACCATTTTTTTTTTTCTAAAATTCCCAGAAAACTCAATGGAAGTGTCAGCATTTGAAGTATATAAAGGTGTTCGAAAACGCGCCAGAAATCGACAGAAGACTCTGGAAATATCCTGTTCTGCTGAATTCTATGACCCAGTCTCACTTGTACAGACAGCAGCGCTCAGACTGCAGATCAACAAACTACTTACTGTACTGAATAACTACCAGTAAGTATGAATGAGACAAAAATATGACTAAAGCATGCGACAAAATAAATATTTATTTATTTATTTAAAAAACTTTATTGCACAAAGTACAAAGGCGGACTTAATGCCCAAAGACATTCTCTGACAGCCAAACCTTAGCGACAAATTTGAACAATTATAGGTGCAATCATAGAAATAATAATAATACTATAATAATAAAAGTTAATTTAATAAACTGGTTCCTAGACTTTAACAAGCAAAGAAAATTACAAGCAATACTTGATCCAGGTTCGTTAAAGAGAAGATAACAAAAACAAAACAATGCACAAACAGTAAAACAGAATATATTAAAAACTTCATTTTCAATTTTAAAAAAATATCTAATTACTTTAATTTAACAAAACTGCTTCCGTTAAGTCCGTGGATTTAAACTCGGAGGTACCGGGTTCGATTCCTGGTCGGGACACAAAAGTATTTATTAATGTAAATAGATACATTTAATTAATATTTAATTTATTTGTGATATTTCTCGAATTTGGTACGCTGGAGACATCGACGACCTTGCCACTTGTCATGATTGACCTATAGTAAAGTTGGCTAAATGTGAATCCGCTTATTGATAAGCGTGGTTTCTGACCACCCCGAAAGGGAAAACGGTCGTGATGATACTACTTTACTTTAATATAATAGGATTGATATATACTTACATCATAAATCTTCATATATATATCAATATACTACATACTAATAATACACATTATTATACATATATACTACTTACTAACGCTGTCAGGAGCTATTTAAGAAGTGTGAATACACCAGTTTTTTAAAAGATGACCTGGTAGTTGCTTGCCGTATGATGACAGGAAGATCGTTCCATAAATTAGTAGCAACTACTACGAAAGAGTTGGAGACAAATTCAGTGTGATGTGAGGGAACAGATAGAAGGGAGTTGTAAGAAGAGAGAAGAGATTTGTCATGGAAAGAAGAGAGATAGATAATTGTCCTTAAGGTATTTCGGTGTCGCAGGCTCATTTAAATAAATAAATTTAAAAAAATAGGCATAACGATTGACCAATGTTGCTCTTGGACACAACATATAAGTAATATAACAACTAAAATAAATAGATTTGTCTACGCTTTGTGGCGATTAACTTAACTAACGAATAAACCGCCTTTCTGGCATACCATGAATATGTTGCGTCAAATATAAGGTACGGCATATTAATAATAATAATAAATATAAATTAATGTAAAAAGGCTATTATACTGTTAATGACTATATGGTATATATTTATATATCTCTAAGGTAAATCGCGTAAAGACCCGTTAAAATTATAAAAACTATTATGAATATGCGCGAAAGTTTAAAAAGTTTAATGACTATATGAACGATAAAAAAGCTTGGGTATAAAATTATAGCATTTTAATACGTCTCGTAGTTTGACAATGCCTCTGTACGGCAGCTAATAAGTAATAAGGGACATTCATTTATTACACAATTTGTATTTAGTTATAGTCTAGTTTAGTATGACAATGCCTTTATACAGCAGCTATAATTTTAAGTTACCTTTTTTTTTTAATAATTGTTTGTTCTAGCTTATAGTATGACAATGCCTCTTTACAGCAGCTATTATCTTAACTGACATTTACATTTATATTTTTATAATTGTGTCTGTCTTAGCTTATAGTATGACAATGCCTATATACAGCAGCTATTATCTTAGCTGACATTGACATTTATTTTCTTATAATTGTGTCTGTCTTAGCTTATAGTGTGACAATGCCTATCTACAGCAGCTATAATGTTAAGCGTTATTCTGTATTTATAATTTTGTTATTTTATTGTTTCTCTTTCCAAATGATGGTTATCATGTACTGCTCCAGATTCACCAATATGTACTATAAAATTATATCGTTTTATATCAATATTGTAAAAATTTTTGTGTAAAAGTGCAGAATACATATCTTTTTGTCCTATGCCTACTTGCAAAATAAACGAATTGAATTGAGGTCACACAGCGCCATCTAATTTCCGTGGTAAGCTACGAGGCTTGTGTTACGGAAACTAGATGGTTGATAAACTACATATTATACTTTTTTTTTTGTAAATATATATACATATTATACATATAATAAACGCCCAGACCGAGACAAATGTACAGCTTGCCCCCGGTGGGAATCGAACCCACGACCTCCCGAGTTCACGGCAACGTTTGTTACCACTAGACCACGGAGGCGGCCTCTATATATTATTGCAATGCAGTGAAATAAATAGAAACTTTATTGGACAAAAACAATGCATTCGTGCTATTTGTAACACACCTCCTATGACTTCCTGTCGTCCTTTATTTATAAAACTAAAATTACTGACTGTTCCTTCTATCTATATACTTGAATGCTGTTTATTTGTAAAAAGCCACCCGGAACTTTTTAAAACTCTTGGGGATAATTGCAATTTTAAAACGCGTTATCCTAGTAGAATAATTATTCCAGCGCATAAATGTACTCAATATAGTCGAAATTGTTATGCAATGGCGACAAAGATATTTAATAAGCTTCCAGTTACTATAAGGGAGCTGCCACTAAAACTGTTCAAATTAAGAGTCAAACAAATGCTGGTTAATAAATGTTTTTATTCGACAAAAGAATACCTAGACACTAAGCTCGACAAAGTCATGTGACTAAATATTTGTATGCTAGAAATAGCCAAGCGAATATCATTACATGTAATAATTTACATCCCTGTACCTACCATGTTTCTGACAAATAAATTATTTCATGACTCTAATAAAGTTACTAAAGGACAAAATCTATTGTGAACCTTTGTGAAATTACTAATTGTTGATCATGTTGTACGCTATCCGTATGCTATCAGATAGTCCTGACGCCGCCTTTGTTCAATATTAATCATAAATTAAGGTTAAAATAGTTTCTGCTTTTTTAAACAAATATTATTTTTTTACGAGGGCGCAGATGTTGTCATGATTGGCCTATAGTAAAGTTGGCTAAATGTGAATCCGCTTATTTATAAGCGTGGTTTCTAACCACCCCGAAAGGGAAACGGTCGTGATGATACTTTACTTTTTTTTTACTGTATGGCTGCTGTTTTGTTTATAAATCATATTGTTTATCTGTGGTCTCTTGATCTTTAATGTCTTTAAATTTATAAGTGAAAACCTTTAATAGTTCTTAGTGAAGTTAGTGTTGGTTTTCCAAAATGAATAAATAAAAAATAAATAATATTTTTTTTATTCCAGCTACAACCACCAAGATGGTATAATTCAATTAAAATCGGGCCACAAATATGTAGGCAAGTTTATTTACAATCGGGAAGATTTTGAAGAACTGGCGGACACCAGTGTGTGTTCTAAAGAGGGCCAAACTATTGCTGCCCACAAATGTATTCTTGCAGCAAGATTGGAGTATTTTAATGCAATGTTCACTAATTTTTATACTAAAGTAAGTTGTTTACTATTATTTTAATGTAATATTTACTTATTCTTATATTGAAATAATTTATTTACTATTATTTTAATGTAATATTTACTTATTCTTATATTAAATAAGTTATTTACTATTATTTTAATGTAATATTTACTTATTCTTATATTGAAATAAGTTATTTACTATTATTTTAATGTAATATTTACTTATTCTTATATTGAAATAAGTTATTTACTATTATTTTAATGTAATATTTACTTATTCTTATATTGAAATAATTTATTTACTATTATTTTAATGTAATATTTACTTATTCTTATATTGAAATAAGTTATTTACTATTATTTTAATGTAATATTTACTTATTCTTATTTTGAAATAAGTTATTTACTATTATTTTAATGCAATATTCACTTATTCTTATACTAAAGTAAGTTATTTACTATTATTTTAATGTAATATTTACTTATTCTTATATTGAAATAAGTTATTTACTATTATTTTAATGCAATGTTCACTTATTCTTATACTTAAGTAAGTTATTTACTATTATTTTAATGTAATGTTTACTTATTCTTATATTGAAATAAGTTATTTACTATTATTTTAATGCAATGTTCACTTATTCTTATACTAAAGTAAGTTATTTACTATTATTTTAATGTAATATTTACTTATTCTTATATTGAAATAATTTATTTACTATTATTTTAATGTAATATTTACTTATTCTTATATTGAAATAATTTATTTACTATTATTTTAATGTAATATTTACTTATTCTTATATTGAAATAATTTATTTACTATTATTTTATTGTAATATTTACTTATTCTTATATTGAAATAATTTATTTACTATTATTTTAATGTAATATTTACTTATTCTTATATTGAAATAATTTATTTACTATTATTTTAATGTAATATTTACTTATTCTTATATTGAAATAATTTATTTACTATTATTTTAATGTAATATTTACTTATTCTTATATTGAAATAATTTATTTACTATTATTTTAATGTAATATTTACTTATTCTTATATTGAAATAATTTATTTACTATTATTTTAATGTAATATTTACTTATTCTTATATTGAAATAATTTATTTACTATTATTTTAATGTAATATTTACTTATTCTTATATTGAAATAAGTTATTTACTATTATTTTAATGCAATGTTCACTTATTCTTATACTAAAGTAAGTTATTTACTATTATTTTAATGTAATATTTACTTATTCTTATATTGAAATAAGTTATTTACTATTATTTTAATGCAATGTTCACTTATTCTTATACTAAAGTAAGTTATTTACTATTATTTTAATGTAATATTTACTTATTCTTATATTGAAATAAGTTATTTACTATTATTTTAATGCAATGTTCACTTATTCTTATACTAAAGTAAGTTATTTACTATTATTTTAATGTAATATTTACTTATTCTTATATTGAAATAATTTATTTACTATTATTTTAATGTAATATTTACTTATTCTTATATTGAAATAATTTATTTACTATTATTTTAATGTAATATTTACTTATTCTTATATTGAAATAATTTATTTACTATTATTTTAATGTAATATTTACTTATTCTTATATTGAAATAAGTTATTTACTATTAGTTTAATGCAATGATCACTTATTCTTATACTGAAGTAAGATACGATATATATATGTATATGTATGTATCAAATGTACATATTTAGTCATTTAGTAGTTATATTTTTTAGACTGGTATACTTATATATCTATATAATATAATATTTATTATATTCTATACAATTTATATAAAACTAAAATATGTAACACAATAACAAGGCAAAAGAGAAATGTCCAAAAATACTATTGAATGTACAAGTAAAAATAATGACAATACAAACTATATCATCATCATCATTACAGCCCCTAGAACACAGCGTCCTAGATCTCCACTGCTGGAGATGGGCCTTCCAGAACATATATCTGGAGAACTTGGCCTACACTCGCCACGCTGGCCAGACGGCTTGGCGAGGATATGATGTCAATTTATTAACGATTCCACAAGTTGGTATTAGCGAAACCGGGACCGACGGCTTAACGTGCTCTCCGAGGCACGGGAACGGTGGTGTTGTAAATCTATGACAAATGTACTTAAGAAAAGTGTATTTCTCATTGGTACATGGTTTGAACCGACCTTTGTAGGATTTAAGGAACGCGTTCTTTCAACCGCGCCACCACCGCGCACTATATATTGACAGTTATTAACACATTTATTAGTTTGATATTAGCACTATTCCTATTTGAAAATATTCGATTGTGCGAGGGTGAGGGGATGCATTAAACCCTCTATAAATGTATCCAAATGAACTTTTTTTTTATACTAGCACGACATGTGACCTTGGGCCCACCTGATGGTAAGTAGCGCGCAAGGTCCATGAATGTTAGCAACTGAAGTCAGACTCTCATGACCGACATCAGTCCCCAACACTATGCCGGCTTGACTAGATGCTTTTTCACACTTCGCTTGAAGGACTCCAAGTTATAGGAAAGTGGAAACACAGAGGCTGGAAGAGCATTCCACATCTTTATCGTGCGACAGATGTATGAGTCCCCAAATTTATAGGTACGCGAAGGGATGGTGACTACGGTATGTGGGTGTGGTTCGGTTGCGGAATGGAGAGGGAGGGATTAGGTTGTAGAGTTCTTCGGAGCACTCACCATAGTAAAATTCCAAACTGAACATTTATTTATATTATAAAATAATAATGTTTTTTTCATATTTTTTTTTCAGAATAATTCAAAATCCGTAATTAATCTCCCAATTAGCTACAACATCCTAATCCTTATAATAAACTTTTTATACACCGACAATTGTCCCGAAATCAGAAAATCTGACAGCATTGATTTTATTTGCAGCGTCTTAGTAGCTGCTGATCAATTTCTCGTACAAAATTTACGCGAAACTTGCGAAATTGTACTTTCCGAAATGGTAACACTAAAAAACTGCGTGGATTTATGCCAATTTGCCGACACTTATAATTCGAAACAGCTCAAAACTTATTGTTTTGAATTTATTTCCCTAAATATCTCAAACGTTCTAGAAATCAGAAATTTGGAGATTTTAGACCAAAAACTTCTGAATGAAATAACAGATTTTTATAGCGAATTTAACGATTACATTCCTTATAGAGTATTGACCCCATTTTCTTTTGTACCTGACGATGAAGTCATAAATGAAAGTCATAAATCCAATCCGGTGGATTTAAATTCAATTGATTCCAATTTAAACAAAGACTCAAGTATTGATGTAGCTAAACGCAAACCAAAATCAAAACGACTGGATTCTTGCAGCGAAAAACTTACTGATTCTATCATCAACGAAAAGCCTAACGATTCTAGTTCTAACAGCGAAAAACCTAATGATATATTGGCAGAGGTTAAAAATCCTCCCACAACTATCAAAGATAAATGGATTGAAGTGCCAACGACTCAAAAAAAGCTAATTTCTCGCCTCAAAGCTATAAACTGTGCTAAGGATATTTCAAAAGAAGTCCAAGCAGAAAATTTTGTAACTCTATCAAAATCTCCCGAAAAAACTCAAGTTTTAACTACTGAATCTCAATTCGAGCCAAAATCGCCTCAAGGCAGCTTGATAATTAGTCACGTTGGGCCGAAATTATCCCAAAAACAGCGAAAAAAACTTCAAAACGATTCTACAAATACACTAAATCAAGATTTTAGTAAAATTTGCATTGAAACTCCTGCTAAACCTAAAAATGCATGGAATATTCCTCAAGTACCCGTAACTTGTAATCAATTTAGTCCTAAATCCAACGAAATGCAGTTCAACCAGATTTTAGCTGATCAAAAGAAGCAAAAAGATGACTCCTCCAGAATTATGTCAAAACCATTGCATTTAACTCAGGTATGTAACAAACAATATATTTAACTCCTGCATGTAACAAACAATATATTTAATTCAGGTATGTAACAAGCAATATATTTAAGTCCTACATGTAACATACAATATATTTAACTCCTGCATGTAACAAACAATACATTTAACTCCTGTATGTAACAAACAATATATTTAACTCAGCTATGTAACAAACAATATATTAAATTTGTGGTCTAGCGATTCCCGATCGGGACAAAATAATCAATTAGTGTTATGTCTCGGGTTTGGTACGATGGAGACATCGACGAGCTTGTCATGATGGGCCTATAGTAAAGTTAGCAAAATGTTAATGCTTCAATAAAATAAACATGGTTTCTGACCACCCTGAAAGGGATATAATCGTCATGATGATACTCTATATTAAATCTTAAAATCACAGTCCCTGAACACAGAGTCCTAGACAGCTGGAGAAAAAGAAAGCCTGGTCAAGCTGGCTAGGTTCTGATGCTCTGACGAGCTTGCCACTTGTCATGATTGGCCGGCAGTAAAGTTGGTTAAATGTGAATCAGATTCATTTTTTTTTAATTAGGTGGTAGATGGAAGTGATGGGGCATGGAAAGTATCCACTGTTCGTGCTGATAAACCCTGTGGAGTGTATCCACACGTTTCGGGATCAAGCTCGTACTGTCATGCCAATTCAAGCCGGCATAGTGTTATAGACTGATGTCTGTCATGAGTGTTGCTAACATTTATAGACCTAGCGCGTCACTAACCATTACATGTCGTGCTAGATAAAAAAAGTTCTTTTTTTCTGACTACAGAAGGGTTACGGTCGTGATGATATTTTTTTTCTTAAATTCTGTAATTTTAGATTACATTTGTATTTACACTGTAAAAATGCGGTTAAAAATGCGTTCTTAAATCCTACAAAGGTCGGTTCAAACCCACCCGGCATGTACCAATGAGAAATACACTTTTCTTACGTACTGCAGTCATAGATTTACAATACCACCGTTCCCGTGCCTCAGAGAGCACGTTAAGCCGTCGGCCCCGGTTCCACTAATACCAACTTGTGGTATCGTTAAAAAATTGACATCATATCCTCGCCAAGCCGTCTGGCCAGCGTGGCGAGTATAGGCCAAATTCTTCAGATATATGTTCTGGAAGGCCCATCTCCAGCAGTGGAAGTCTAGGACACTGTGTTCTAGGGGCTGTTATGATGACTGTAAAATAAGCACATAGAATTGGTCACCTATCATTACAATTTTTTTTTTTTTTTTTCAGCTAGAAGATAAAGCAATAGAAGAATTAGAGAGATTTTACAATGTTCATGAAATAGACGAAGAGTGCATAATAGTTCGTCGAATCGAACTTAAAATTTCAGCTCCACAATGGGTCCATGCTTCGCCTAAATAACACTTCATCAACAATACTACTAGATCTAAGGTGACGGATATGAAAACAGCTTAAGAAATAACAGCACTAAATTGGTATGCTGTTATTTCCGAAAGTACGGTCCAGGCAATTTATAATTTATGTTATATATATATACATATATTATTTTAATTTTGTAATAAATATTTAGTAGCTATAACTTATAGTGACAAACAGCACTAAATTGGTATGCTGTTATTTCCGAAAGTACGGTCCAGGCAATTTATAATTTATGTTATATATATATACATATATTAGTGTAATTTTGTAATAAATATTTAGTAGCTATAACTTATAGTGACAAACAATACTAAATTGGTATGCTGTTATTTCCGAAAGTACGGTCCAGGCAATTTATAATTTATGTTATATATATATACATATATTAGTGTAATTTTGTAATAAATATTTAGTAGCTATAACTTATAGTGACAAACAATACTAAATTGGTATGCTGTTATTTCCGAAAGTACGGTCCAGGCAATTTATAATTTATGTTATATATATATACATATATTAGTGTAATTTTGTAATAAATATTTAGTAGCTATAACTTATAGTGACAAACAATACTAAATTGGTATGCTGTTATTTCCGAAAGTACGGTCCAGGCAATTTATAATTTATGTTATATATATATACATATATTAGTGTAATTTTGTAATAAATATTTAGTAGCTATAACTTATAGTGACAAACAATACTAAATTGGTATGCTGTTATTTCCGAAAGTACGGTCCAGGCAATTTATAATTTATGTTATATATATATACATATATTAGTGTAATTTTGTAATAAATATTTAGTAGCTATAACTTATAGTGACAAACAATACTAAATTGGTATGCTGTTATTTCCGAAAGTACGGTCCAGGCAATTTATAATTTATGTTATATATATATACATATATTAGTGTAATTTTGTAATAAATATTTAGTAGCTATAACTTAAAGTGACAAACAATACTAAATTGGTATGCTGTTATTTCCGAAAGTACGGTCCAGGCAATTATTAATTTATGTTATATATATATACATATATTATTTTAATTTTGTAATAAATATTTAGTAGCTATAACTTAAAGTGAAAAAACGTTGTGTTTGTTTAAAAAAAAAAACGGTTTTCTTCTCGCCATTTTTCACCGACATGTCAAGTTTTTGTAAATGATCTTGATGTAAGTCTCGGTCTGCCAGGGCCACTTTTAACCACAACTTAGCATTATATACCTGGTTCATCAATCTTTCTTCGCTTATCCTTTCAACATGCCCGAACCATCGGAGAATGCCGTTCGTTAATTTTGTCCCTATGCTTTCTTTCATACCTACCCTTTTCCGTATTGCGACGTTACGTATGCCGTCCGCTAAAGTGACGCCGCATATCCGACGCAACGACCTCATTACTCCATTAACTCTACTCTCATGCGTATTCTGCATCGATGTATATAGATAGGCCCTCACTGATATAAAAACGTTTCCGCAAAACCAATCGAAGTCATGTAGCTGCACCAACAGCCATGAGCCAGCAAGCGTCAAGAGCGCCTAATATTAATATTTATATCGAGTGAAACAAGTCTTTTTGTATGCATTGTAACAGAATTTCCGATAAATATCTTATGTGACATTATCATTGCTTGAGAATTGCCCCCCAAAGTTGATAGGTACACGTAGCAAGCGGCACGTTTTTAGAGTGAGTTTTGTATTGAATAGGCCCATCTATATACATCAATGGTATTTTGACATATCAACGTAATAATAAACGTGTTAAGCCAAATATCTAATTAAAACAATTTTATACAAAATTTCAGTCTATCATATTGGAACGCATTTCAATAAATAGATTATGGGGTGTATCAGGCAAAGCTTTTTGTTGGTGTCGCTAGCGGCGATGGTACTGTTACAAATAAAAGATTGTATGTTGGATTCTCACAACAATCCTGACAATTTTCCCTATCCACAAATCATTCCAATTTCCGAACGCGCAACACAAAAAAGTTACGCACCAAAAAAGTGGGCAGAAAAAAGTCGTCTGTCTGTTCGCCTCCCGTGCAGAGTGCAGGCATCCATAAAAATATTGCTCTCAACGAGAATTAATTAAGAAATCATTCTTCAATATAAATAAACAGTGTTTAAGTGTGGAAGAAGACTGAATTTGGTGAGTCCCATCATTTTCCTTTATTTTTTCCAGTTGTGAGAACAAAACCTATTTTTGTATTTTTTCCTCACTTTGGTAATTCTTATTTGACCTTCAGTCTAGTAATCTCTTTACTCACGCAAAAAGAAGACGCAAGTGTACATTCACGAAATTTGGTAGTTTTTTTTTTTTTTTTTTTTTATATTTCCAGACATGTCACACAGCGCCATCTAGTTTCCGTGGTAAGCTACGAGGCTTGTGTTACGGAAACTAGATGGTTGATAAACTACATATTATACTTAAACTTTTTAAACTTTCGCGCATATTCATAATAGTTTTTTTTTAAATAATTTTAACGGGTCTTTACGCGATTTACCTTAGAGACATATTTCTCCCGACGTTTCAGCCAAGTTGCATTGGCCGTGGTCACGGGTCGACTGAAGCTATGCGGTGTAGTCTCGTACATACTGGGCGGCAGATGTAAACCTACCCACTTATCACTTTTAAAAGTTTTTAGAAATCACGACACACGACACTTACAATATCCTTGGCGACACCGGGCGATTTTTCCCGGCGTCGAAACCTATTGATTACTGGATTCCACGATGAAGATAGCTTATAACCCCCTCTCGATTGAAATTTTTATGTTTCTTAAATCTTTTATAGTTAGGAGTCAATACTCCACCGCTAATATGACGCAACATTGTATGTGCAAAGATTACTTTAATTATAGCAGATTTAAAATATAAGATACAAAACAGTCAACTTGCGAACCAACGTAAGGAGAGAGAGAGAGAGATTGCAATAGCTACGCTCTCTGTCTAGGGACAATCTAAGACAGATATAGCCTATTGGCCTATTCTCCTGCTGTCCCTCTCACATAATGATACCATGTTTATTGTATTTTAACACTCCCTCTCAATAAACATAATATCATCATACAAACTTTAAAAATCAGACCTCAAATTATGTACTTGCAAACAAAAACAAAAAATACTTTACACAAAGTTTGCATTTAGGTACCAAAACTAAAGTAAACAAAAATAGTAGTTACTTAATGGGGTGTATCAGGCAAAGCTTTTTTATAGATGCCGCTTTGTTTACACCTATGTCCGATCATTTTTTAAATGTTTTTGTATTTTTATTTTTATAACAGAAATACGAATTAATAGAACGGCAATTTTGAGATCACCATATCTTTGGATTTCGGTTGGAAATCTATATTTGTACACTTAAAAGCTGCTGACTTCGGTAATATATCCAGAAAATAATAAATTTAGTAATAAAAATACAAGTTTTCTATGCAACTGACAGTTCTATTAGGTACCATCTATCATGCGCCATCTGTCGTGATAAAAAAATAGTGATACATCCCATTACGAACACATTACAATTTAAACATAATTACCTACTCATTACTCTCTAAAACTTTGTCTCTGAATTTTAACAACAAATTACTACCTAATGGCTTTGTGAACGAGTCTGCCAATTGCTCATTAGTACTTGAGTAAATTAATTTAATTTTTCCCTCATTCAGCTTTTCTTCAATGAAATATTGTTTTATTCGTCTAATGTTAGCTGAATTATTTGCTATTTTAATAGCTGTTTGATTATCTTCATACATTAACACAGTTATAGTTTTATCAAAATATCAAGTCCCAGCAGCCAGAGCTATACACTCCAATTCTGCTGTGGATAATGACACACATTTTTGCTTCTTTGATCCCCATATTACAGTACAGCCAGTAAATTTTAACAGTTCATAGCATATGTGTTCACTGGCTCCGCTATCAACAACCACTTTCCTAGCAATGTTGAATGTCCAACCACAAATGCATTGTTAGTTTTATTATTTAGGCGGAAAAGGCACTTTTCTTTTAAATGTCCTGGTTTCTTACAATAATGACTTTCACGAACATTTTTATTGTCTTTGCATGATATGGAATAATGTTTTGGTTGGCCACACTTAAAACATTTAAAATTTTGTTTTCGAGTTACTAAAGCCACAGATTCTGTGTTTTCTGCTTGACCCATCCTTCCTTCTTCCACAAGAAGTCTACAAATTAAATTTTCAAGCGTTTGTTTGTGATCAGGTGCAGACTCCCATGCTGAAATAAAATGTTTGTAGCTATCCGGCAGAGACATTAATATTTTAGTCATGGTGAACTCATCAGATATTTCTGCACCACCCTAATTATGAATGTCGAAAGGTCTTCCCCAACTTCACATTTTAGTTGAAAAAACTTTTGTTGAAGCATATGACGGCTGGTTTAATTTTTTTGCTCATAAACAGCTAACAGACCACATTTGTGCCGCTGTGGTGCATGTTATGACATGCATCATAGCGTTCTCCGACAGCCTCATCATCAACATGCTTTGGGCCTTCGCATCTTTTGTTGACCATACTGACAAGTCGGGTTCGGTCAAGGGTTTTTTTACAGATCCATCCACGACATCGGGGTACCGAGGCCCTTTAACAAAATGCCGACCTGGAATTTCCTGAGATTGAAGTTCTTTGCTCCCTGCAACTTTATCACCGTTGTATTTATTTCCATCCTTCCTGCTTACAATTACGAACGCCGACACTTGAGTTACCGGGACGCCACACACAAAAAGCAGTATTTTGCTTATTCCAAGTTTAATTGCTCATATTTTCTTTGCGCAGTTACAAATAAAAGATTGTATGTGCAAAGATTACTTTAATTATAGCACATTTAAAATATAAGATACAAAACAGTCAACTTGCGAACCAACGTGAGGAGAGAGAGAGCAATAGCTACGCTCTCTGTCTAGGGACAATCTAAGACAGAGATAGCCTATTGGCCTATTCTCCTGCTGTCCCTCTCACATAATGATACCATGTTTATTGTATTTTAACACTTTGCACAAAGTTTGCATTTAGGTACCAAAACTAAAGTAATAATAATAATCATTTATTACTTCACAAAAAGAACTAGTTACATCAAAGTATATTAAGTGTTAACAGGATATGATCTACAATTTATTACAGGCAATTAACAAATTATTGGAAACCTAACCTCTGTATAGAAAGCATAATAAACTTCTGGACCACAGAATTTAGTTTCCATACAAATTTAGACATTTTTTTTTTTTATTTATTTAAAATCAAATAGGTATACACATGCAAAGTGGTTAGTAATAAATAAAACATAAAATAATAATAATAGTGTTTAGACACAAAATGTAGGATTATAGGGTGTATAAGTAGGTGAAAAAGTGTGTGTGAAAAATAGGTGTAGAAAGTTATGTAATAGGTATTAACAATGTTTCTGTTTGTTCGTATGTAAATGTCAAATGCCATTCAGTTAGTAACTTTTTGCATGCAAATTTTGTATGCGGATAAATATTCACGTACTTCCTAGGAAGGAAAATTGATGCTGAGCAAATTTTGTGGAACAGGGAATAACTGAGCAAACATATCACTGCGTCTTTTGTTTTTTTTTGAAAATTTGGGTCAAATTGCGAAGTTGAGTGTTTGCGGAGAATAATGCGCAGCACAAAGAGCTGTCTTACAGAGAGTACTTTGCTGGTAGAATACACAAAATTTGTTGGAAATCTAAAAGGCTTCCTTAATATCACCTTGAGTACAGCCCTCTGCGCTCTCTCCAATCTGAGAAAGTCAAATCTATACGCACTACCCCAGGCTGTAATGCAAGCAAAGTAAACAAAAATAGTAGTTACTTAATTACGAACACATGACAATTTAAACATTACCTACTCATTACTCTCTAAAACTTTGTCTCTGAATTTTAACAACAAATTACTACCTAATGGATTTGTGAACAAGTCTGCCAATTGCTCATTAGTACTTAAGTAAATTAATTTAATTTTTCCCTCATTCAGCTTTTCTTCAATGAAATATTGTTTTATTCGTCTAATGTTAGCTGGATTATTTGCTATTTTAATAGCTGTTTGATTATCTTCATACATTAAAACAGTTATATTTTTATCAAAATTGAAATCAATTAATAATTGTCTTAACCAGCATGCCTCACTAGTCGCAGCAGCCAGAGCTATACACTCCAATTCTGCTGTGGATAATGACACACATTTTTGCTTCTTTGATCCCCATATTACAGTACAGCCAGTAAATTTTAACAGTTCATAGCATATGTGTTCACTGGCTCCGCTATCAACAACCACTTTCTTAGCAATGTTGAATGTCCAACCACAAATGCATTGTTAGTTTTATTATTGATTTTATTTAGGCGGAAAAAGCACTTTTCTTTTAAATGTCCTGGTTTCTTACAATAATGACTTTCACGAACATTTTGATTGTTTTTGCATGATATGGAATAATGTTTTGGTTGGCCACACTTAAAACATTTAAAATTTTGTTGTCGAGTTACTAAAGCCACAGATTCTGTGTTTTCTGCTTGACCCATCCTTCCTTCTTCCACAAGAAGTCTACAAATTAAATTTTCAAGCGTTTGTTTGTGATCAGGTGCAGACTCCCATGCTGAAATAAAATGTTTGTAGCTATCCGGCAGAGACATTAATATTTTAGTCATGGTGAACTCATCAGATATTTCTGCACCACACTGTTTTAGTTGTTCCCTCAACTCATTCACCCTAATTGTGAATGTCGAAAGGTCTTCCCCAACTTCACATTTTAGTTGAAAAAACTTTTGTTGAAGCATATGACGGCTGGTTTCATTTTTTTGCTCATAAACAGCTAACAGTTTGGACCACATTTGTGCCGCTGTGGTGCATGTTATGACATGCATCATAGCGTTCTCCGACAGCCTCATCATCAACATGCTTTGGGCCTTCGCATCTTTTGTTGACCATACTGACAAGTCGGGTTCGGTCAAGGGTTTTTTTACAGATCCATCCACGACATCAGGGTGCCGAGGCCCTTTAACAAAATGCCTACCTGGAATTTCCTGAGATTGCAGTTCTTTGCTCTCTCCAACTTTATCACCGTTGTATTTATTTCCATCCTTCCTGCTTATAATTACGAACGCCGACACTTGAGTTACCGGGACGCCACACACAAAAAGCAGTATTTTGCTTATTCCAAGTTTAATTGCTCATATTTTCTTTGCGCAGTTACAAATAAAAGATTGTATGTGCAAAGATTACTTTAATTATAGCAGATTTAAAATATAAGATACAAAACAGTCAACTTGCAAACCAACGTGAGAAGAAAGAGAGAGCAATAGCTTAACTACGCTCTCTGTCTAGGGACAATCTAAGACAGAGATAGCCTATTGGCTTATTCTCCTGCTGTCCCTCTCACATAATGATACTATGTTTATTGTATTTTAACAGGTACCTTGTTTACTCCTATCTTGCATCATTTTAAAAATGTTTTTGTAGTTTTTTTTTTTTTTTATAACATAAAAATGTATTTTAACTTAACGTTACCTACCTTAAAAAACGAATTAGGAAAGCGAACACCGTCTTTAAAAAGAAAAAAGGTTTAATTAATAGAACGGCAATTTTGAGATCACCATATCTTTGATTTTGCTTGGAAATCTCGATTTGTAAACTTAAAAGCTGCTCACTTCAGCAATATATCCGGAAAATAATAAATTTCGCAATAAAAAATCAAGTTTTCTATGCAACTGACTGTTCTATTAGGTACCATCTATATTGCGCCATCTATCGTGACAAAAAGTTAGTGATACACCCCATACTAAGTGCTCATATATTTTTTAATTAGTTTGTAAGATTTTAAGACAATTTTATTAATAAATGATATTGTATGTAAGTTGTCTTGTGTTTTATTTTATAACGAATTACCGCTAGTTTCGAAAACGAGTTGCATCATAATGAAGTTTCTTTAACTGTTACGATTAAAGTTAAAAATGGCGTCGAATGTAACAGTTAACATAATTATAACTTATTCATGTAATATATGAACCAATTAGGTGTCATAGCATTCACCGATAAATTAAGAAGAAATTAACCTATTAAAAAAACAATTATGGTATTTAAAAGCAGGCATACACGCTACGGTTCACTGGAGAGGTTACCTGTGCAGCAGCCCTAGGTACTATTCTGTTATTGAGTCGCAAACGATAGATTGTCAAAATAGTGAATTCTGTTATTTACTACGAGGGGCGTTCAAAATATTCTCGGTATGTGGATAAAAACAAACAAGTACGAAAAGTTTGATATTTTTATTTTTCAATATACTCCCCTCCTATGTTCATACACTTATAAGATCGATCAATTATTTTTTTTAATCCCTCATAAAAATATTTTTTATCTTTGGTGTAAAAATGCTCCTCCACGGCCGTCTTCAACGCTTCATCGTCAGAAAATTTATTTCCACGCAGATCCTTTTTAAGATTGGGAAACAAAAAGAAGTCGCTTGGGGCTAAGTCCGGACTATAGGGTGGATGAGTAACAGTTTCAAACCCACATTCAACAATAGCTGCCTTGGCAATATGAGCAGTATGGACAGGGGCGTTGTCATGCAGAAGCAGAACACCTTTGGTTAACTTTCCTCGCCTCTTTTCTTTGATCGCATCTCTTAATTGACGTATAACGTTAGCGTAGTACTGCCCTGTGATATTTACACCTTTTTCTTTATAATCGATAAGCAAAACTCCTTCACAATCCCAAAATATTGTGGCCATGACCTTGCCAGCTGACGGGATTACCTTGAACTTCTTGGGATGAGCTGAACCCTTAATGTGCCACTGCATGGACTCCTGTTTGCTCTCTGGGTCATAATGATGAACCCAGGTTTCATCTCCAGTAACTATTTTTTGCAGCACCTCATCGGGATTTTCACCACACAGGTCGATAAAATCTGAACAGCAAGCCACACGCATATCCTTTTGAAGAAGCGTCAGCATTCGCGGAACCCATCTTGCACTTACTTTTGACATATTAAGATGGTCATGTATAATGTCATGTACGGTACCAATAGAGAGATTGGTTACTTGAGCTATAGATTTTACCTTCACTCGGCCGTCTTCCAATATAAGTTTTTCCACTTTATCAATATTTTCTTGTGAGGTAGCCACTACAGGCCGGCCAGGTCTAGGGTCATCTTCAATACTCTCCCTTCCACGCTTAAATTCGCTTGACCATTTTTGAATAGTAGATAAAGAAGGAGCAGACTCACTGTAAACACAATCCATTTCCTCTTTTATGGTTTTTTGATTTTTACCCTGTTTTGTCAAGAATTTTATGACGGATCGGTGCTCTAATTTCGTTAAAATTGTTAATTCGCTCATGGTGTTCATGTTTGTTCGGCAATTGCAGAAAAACAAAAGAACATCTCGGTTCCAATTTTACTTTTTTTTAATGTCAATGGATGAATCTTAGCGGCCAGTAACAAATATATATATAAAAGAGGTTGTAACGTATCAATACCGAGAATATTTTGAACGCCCCTCGTATCACTTAGAGCTCGTTCCCACTTGTCGGGTGTCGGATCCGTATATTAATCGGATGTCGGCGCCTTTGTTCACTTTCGGTTAATAATCGGTTGTCGGCCACGGTTGAAGCTAATACCAATTTTTAGCACTCTACGCAAAGCAACTAAGTCGATGAAGCTCTTGTTGTGATGTATTATTATTTAAGAAGCAAACAAAGAAAGAGAGCCCAGAAAAGACAATATTGGATGCACCCAATCCTGAGGGAAAGATTTAGTTTGGGAACATTTCAGAACTTAATAACAGAATTGAGAAGTGACGAAATTAAGTTTTTCAATTATTTTAGGATGCGAGGCGCACGCACGGCACGAACAGAACAAGGGGTAGCGGGGAGAGGGTTATCGGCACCGACATCTGACAAATGTGAATAGCGACATTCGTACTCATAGGCAAGCGAGATCAGACACGATTGTTTTCCGGGCGTCGGCGCCGACACAAAATCGGTTTCCGACAAGTATGAATAGCTTCATATAAAATACTCTGCCACTGGAACCTCCGATTAATATACGGATCCGACACCCGACAAGTGGGAACGAGCTCTTAGTCCGATCTTTTCCGATCATAGCCGACCTTACGTCAAAATAGCATTTTAAACTGACAGTTCCGTTATTTAAGGGTATCCACTATATAACGTTGGCGCTTAAGTAACAGAATAGCGCTGCTGGTCAACTAGACGTGGATAGTGTTTATGGGGACGTTCGGGTGTACGGTGTCACTCACAATAATTGATTTTTGATCTTGCGCCGGTTCACAAAACTGAAGCGGGGTGCACAATAGTCCGAAAACGGATCGTCTAAGGTCGATTACGTCTGTCAGAAATGTCAAAAGCTAGCAGGAATGCTCAAGATTTTGGCAGACAATTCATTTTTGCACTATTGTGCACCCTGCAGGTCTATTCCCACACGCTCCGGACTACCTGCGCAAGCATACCTGCACATCTCCGGTGCACTGTATTGTGTATACCCGCTTTTAGAAGCGAAAACAAAACACTTGATGGTTTGAAATGTACCTTGGTTTAATCAAGTACGCCATCATGGCCGCAGACTGATGACGTTGGTTTGAATGTTGCTCGGACAGAATAAATAAAAAACCGTCTTAAAACAATTTAAATTATAACTTTAATTCTACAATTTATTACAGCTATCATAAATTAGTTTAGCAGGCATAGATTGGACACTCCATTAACCGGCATTCAGAATTAATCTTATTTACACTACATATTATTTAGTAATTATTTTCAAAATATAAAATAAAATTAATACTATGGATACAAAAGTCGATAAGTCTGCATGGAACGGTTGTAAGAATGCTGGCTGCTGAATTGCAATACTGATTCTTTGGGCAAAGAAAGAGCCGGCCCTCAACCAGTGTAGACTACAAGATTTGATTTTTTGGCGCTTGGACTCCCTTGGCCCAGAGGTTCAACAGCAAGTAGCACATTGTATATTAATATGGATACATATTTGCAACTCTTGCATTTTTACATCCCTGTTCCCAAGGGACCAACGGCATACCATCGGATCTCTTGCAATCTCTGATTACTCCATAAGACCTGGACCTTGATGACATTTTTTTTATTTAATTTTTTAATAGTTATTAGTATAGTTCAGTATTTGGGGATGGTGTTATTTTTTAACCAGCCAATAGTCGATTACAAACATGAGACCCTGTTCTCTCTTCACACATGATAGACCTGGTGCCTGCATGGTGAATCCATAGATTGCAAAGGAATTTATATTATGGTCTTTACATCACAGCCCCTTAGAACATAGATCTTAAACCTTGCACAGCTTAACAGTCCTGCATAATTTTTAATTTAGCCTTGTCATGCTGGTTGGTGAAGGCTAATGGTTGAAATTCTCTTCCAGCCAGTGTTTCCTTATTCCTATAACCTAAAGTCCTGAACCTATAACCTCTTGTGAGATTGATTTAAAATTTTGTCTTCCGTCGAAGTGTCAAATCTGTTCCTACTTAATGTTTACGTATATTACGCTTTAGACTCTACAGGCTTTGATCCTGGAAACCTTTTAAGTAACTGATTCATTTGTCTGTGCGTTAGCTTCTTCTCACCCGGTACTAAAATCCCTTTTTTCTCCTGTTCTCGAGTCGTCGCGTTACGTTCACGGAAATCTTTATAGCAACCCTGAAAAGCGTTGATTTCTTTCATACACTGCACCTGGTCGAATTCGTTCTTCTTAAAACAAGAAAACATCACGGTCATTTCTTGTAAGCAAGCTGCTTCCTTAGTTTTATCACTCTTGCCAGATACGGAGTTCTTCAGCTCCAATGGCAATAGCATTTGAAAGGGAACAGGCTCCCTTTGCGGTCTCCTAGCCGAATTACTTCTTGCAGCGAATAACGAGGGATGTATCCTCATTTTTGTGCCGTCCTCCGCAGTATTTTTGATTTAAAATCTAAGAAAAAAGTAAATAAATAATATTTTTAGGTTATGTTACCTCTCACAGTTGTCAGATTTTTTTAATAAAACAAAGCAAAGCTATAAATGCTAAGTCCAAATTGAAAGCAAATAAAACAAAGCTTTTTTACCGAATTTTGTATGAAAACCATACAACAACGCCAAGTCGAACGACTTTCAAAGTGAAAAAAAACGCTCAAAGCGACAAGTGAAACATGTTAGTATTTTCACTTTCAGACAGAGACCATATAGCTCTTTCAGATGTCAGCACAGACTATATAGCTAATGATGTCAGTTGTTTGTTGTTACCACAGATTATATAGGTTGTTACCAAAGCCAAAAAAATACTATTTTATTCTTATAGGCAATTGATAAAAGTCCCTCAGCTCGTACCTATTTATTGTAAAAATAAATAAATTATGTTTTTGACGATTTTTCTTTCAGCCTGCATAGCGATAGGGACTGGATGTTGTACTCTGTCTACTATATGACCGTGGCCTATATTAAAAGAGCCTACATGGGAAACCGCGCCTAAAACGTATTTCTGACCACCTCATCTTAATAGTTCGACCCAATTTTCTGACAAACAAAAACAAAAGATTACCTATCTACCAATTAACACGGAAAACCTAAAATAAGTCGTGGCAACAATAAAAATAACTTCTCTAATCTAACTTTTTTAAATTGCGGATTGTAATTCATTTATATCTTGCAATAATTGATAATTTTGCATGTTTTGTAAAATTAAAACGGAATGATTTTGTAATAGGTGCCTATAAACCTTATGTTTGACTTGGCGCTTTTTCACTTTATTTCGCTTTAAAATTCGTTTTACTTGGCGTTGCTCTATGGTTTTCATACAATGGGGTGTATCACTAACTTTTTATCACGATAGTTGGCGCATGATAGATGGTACCTAATATAGCTGTCAGTTGCATAGAAAACTTGAATTTTTATTACGAAATTTATTATTTTCTGGATATTATGCCGAAGTGAGCAGCTTTTAAGTGTACAAATCGAGATTTCTAAGCGAAATCAAAGATATTGCCGTTCTATTATTAAAACCTTTTTTCTTTTTAAAGACGGTGTGCGCTTTCTTAATTCGTCTTTTAACGTTAAATTAAATTAACGTTAATTTAAAATATTTTTTTTTGTTATAAACATATAAAACCACGAAAACATTTTAAAAAATATGGGATATAGGTGTAACGTAAGGTACCATTGCCGCTAGCGACATCTACAAAAAGCTTTGTCTGATACACCCCATTTAAGCAAAATCCGGTAAAAAAAGTGTTGGACGATTTGGTTTGCTTTCAAGTCACACAAAAAATAATACCTATAAATATACCCAATTATTATTGTTACAAACGAGAGACCTTTCTCGCCATACATACATACATACATACATATCTTCACGCCAGATCCCTTACGGGGTAGGCAGAGACAATTGAGCGCCACTTGACACGATCACGACCTACCTCTTTCGCTTCATCGATATTCATCAACCTCTTCATACATGCCCTTTTGTTACGAAGGCTTTTTAATTCTCCTTCAGCTAGTGTTTTATTTATTTGATCGTGATACGTGTGTCTTGGTCTGCCAGGGCCTTTTTACCCACAACTTTCGCATTATATACCTGGTTCGTCAATCTTTCTTCGCTCATCCTTTCAACGTGCCCGAACCATCGTAGCATGCTTTTCCTTATTTTTGTGCCTATGCTTTCTTTTATACCTACCATTTTTCGTATTTCGACGTTACGTATGTGGTCCGTCAAAGTGACGCCGCATAACCGACGCAGCGACCTCATTTCTGCATTAACCCTACTTATTTATTTATTTATTTATTAGGTACACACAACAGAAATGGATACAAAACATTTTTTAAATTTCAAATCTTTACAATACAGTTCCAGTAGGTACCATCTCCAAAAGCATGTGCATACAGCATGCAATTATGATACATTTACATATATTTAAAAATTAAAATAACAATACAATACCCACAGTGAGTATAGTTCATAAATATTAATTTAGTTTCAGTCTGCTCGCCGTTCCACAGCAAATTACTCCTTCCCAAAGGTCAGAAATAATCCACTGTAGAAAGCGAACACCTAGTTAGGATAATTCTTTTTTTTTTTTTTTTTTTTTATTCCTAATATCTTGCACAACATTGCACAACTCTCATGCATATTCTGACATATCCACGTCTCGCTTCCATACATAAGTGTTTATACATTTCTCGCCAATAAACCTTATATTTGACGAGGTATGATGATCATCACAGCCCCTAGAACGCAGTCCTAGAACTCTACTGTTGGATGGGCCTTCCAGAAACTTCTCGAGAATTTGGCCTTTACTCGCCACGCTGGCCAGACGGGTTGGCGAGGTTCTGTCACTCTTCTAATGACAATCTATTAACGATTCCACAAGTTGGTATATGTGGAACTGGGCACGGGAACAGTGGTGTTGTAAATCGCGGATCCAACTATGTGACTCGCGACACATGCTGAGCTTAGGGCCCGTTCATCGCTGCAGGAATTACGGTGTGAATTGTAGCGCAGCGCGCCTCGATGGCTGCCTGGTGGTGCTCGGGATGTGGCTGTGGGATGTGGGGGCGGCCAATTCCATATTTTAATATTAATTCATGGTCCGTGCCACCCCATACCCTATATCCTGGAGTACTGTTGGGTGCCTGTCGGGGCGCGTTGTGCTGCATATCTTAATCTTAATTGTGTAAATTGTATCTGTATTGCGATGAATAAACGTATTTATTTCTTCTTTCTTTCTTTCTAAATAAATGACAAATGTACGTAAGAAAAGTCCATTTCTCATTAGTACATGCCGGGGTTCGAACCGACAACTTTAGGTTTTTTTTTTTAAAGGAATGTGTTTTTACAAAGGAGCCACCTTCCTGTGTAAAAGTATTATTAATAAAAAAATCGGATAAGCGTTCAGTGAAGACCGGTCTTGTTGTAGTAGACCTTTTTAGAGACACAATTAATTCTTTACAATACACAATATAAATGATGATAGCACAAATACTTGAATATATATAAGTACACATAAAAATCCGAGAAATTTAGTGATTTGCTCGAACAATCAGTGATTACAGGTGAGTACAGACAGTTGGTCCGCTAAAGTAAAAGTTAAGTAACATCACGACTGTAACCCTTACGAGGTAAATAAATAATAATAAATATTTCCAGACAGGTCACACAGCGCCATCTAATTTTCGTGGTAAGCTACGAGGCTTGTGTTACGGAAACTAGATGGTTGATAAACTACAAACTCTTTTTTTTGTAAATATATATTATACATATAAACACCCAGACCGAGACAAATTATACAATGTACAACTTGCCCCCGGTGGGAATCGAACCCACGACCTCCCGAGTTCACGGCAACGTTTGTTACCACTAGACCACGCAGGTGGTTAGAAACCTCTTTTATAAGAAGCCAGTTAACATTGAGCCAACTTTATTATAGGCCTATTATGACAAGCTCGTCGATTTTTGGCGTAGTAAACTCAAGAAATATCACAAATAAATTATTGTGTTCCGACCAGGAGTCCTTGCGCAAACGTTATATAATGGAATCCGTTAACTATATATATCACGCTATTAAAGTTGATATTTGCACGACCGCTGTCAAGGTCGAGCGCTTATAGAGTTGAAAATTAGAAGTAAAGTAAGGTATCATCAAATAAGCGAATTCACATTTAGCCAACTTTACTATAGGCCAATCATGACAAGTGGCAAGCTCGTCGATGTCTACAGCCTACCAAACTCGAGAAATAACACAAATAAATTAAATGTATTTATTTACATTAATAAATATTTTTGTGTCAGAGTTGAAAATTTATTAATATTTTGTAATTATGACGCAACCCCTGACGTAAATACGAAATCCACTAATAACGTTTGCGACTAACTATCAGAATAGAGCTGCAGGGATCCAACCCGGTATCTCCACGTCTATAAGCACAGACTTAACCGCTAATCCACGGCAGTTATGCGTTTAAGTATACCTTTATAAAAAGCAAGGAGCATAATACGAGATATAAAGTTTGCACTTTATTACATTTTTGACAGCTCCAAGCTTTATGCAATACTCAGTTCAGCAAGTCTAGCACGCAGAAACTTCGTTATCGAATCGAGATAGTATCGCGATAGTAAAAAAAGGGAGCCTCCTTTTCTAAACCAGCCTATTGTCGGTCGCAAGCCCGAAAAACAATTCTTCTCATCTCTTACCCACACATGAGGGTGGCAGGAGATCGTGTGAAGTGGCGAGCCTTGGGGGAGGGAGGCCTATATCCAGCAGTGGAGAGACACAGGCTGATGATGATAATGATGTATGTAGTTGTGATAATATGTACAAATTTATAATCTTTCTTGTTTTAATAATTTCAGAAGCATCAAAATGAAATACTTAGTCGTGCTATCTCTGATCGCAGTGGCTTCTGCCACCTATATGCCGATTCAGGCTGCTGAACAGGCCAAAATTCACCAGATCGTACAAGCCATCAGCAAGCCAAACGCCGACTCAGCAGCATTTATAGCCCTGCAAAATCTTCTCTTCCAACTGCTGCATATCCATTTAGACCCAGAGCCAATCAGCGTCGGACCTGCATTAGTAGATGCTTTTGAACCAATCAGCGTCGGCCCAACCATCGTCGATGATGCAGTCTTAGCAGAGGTCGCTGCATTAAACCCAAGCCCTATCCAATCCTCTACATCCCCCCTTGTTCAGATCATCGTTAACGTCAAATCTCAATCTCAAATCGCTGGTAATCCAGCCCAGTTTCCTACTATCCCAGAAACCGTGAACGTTGTCGACCAAGCTCCTGAAACCGTCAACGTTGTCGACCAAGCGCCAGAAGTTGTCAATGTCGTCGATCAGGCCCCAGAAGCCGTCAATATCGTCGATCAGGCCCCAGAAACCGTCAACGTAGTGCAGCCTATCCTGCCAGAACCCATCGTCAATCTCCCAGAAAACCTCAATTAAGAAGAAATGAATTCCTACAAACCCACAAAACCGTGAACGTTGCTGACCAGGCTCCAGATGCCATCAATATCGTCGATCAAGCCCCAGAAACCGTCAACTTAGTGCAGCCTATTCTGCCAGAATCCATCGTCAATCTCCCAGAAAACCTCAACTAAGAAGAAATGAATTCCTACAATCCCACAAAACCGTGAACGTTGCTGACCAGGCTCCAGAAGCCGTCAATATCGTCGATCAGGCCCCAGAAACCGTTAACGTAGTACAGCCTATTGTGGCACAACCCATTGCCAATCACCCAGAAAACCTCAATTAAGAAGAAATGAATTTCAACTATTCTGAAAACAATGGCGTCGATCGGCCTCAAAAGTCTTCAATATCTTCGATCAGGCCTCAGAAGTCGTCAATATCGTCGATCAAGCCTCTGAGACCGTCAACGAAATGAATGTAGTACAGCCTATTCTGCCAGCAACCATCATCGTAAATTTCTCGGAAAACCTTTACAACAAAATAAAAATATCTAGCAGTACTTAATGTTTTATTTTATGTGTATTAACAAGAACCGTTCATGATTTTTCTGTAAAAAAGTATCATCACGACCGTTTCCCTTTCGGGGTGATCAGAAACCACGCTTATAAATAAGCGGATTCACATTTAGCCAACTTTACTATAGGCCAATCATGACAAGTGGCAAGCTCGTCGATGTCTCCAGCGACCAAACTCGAGAATAATTAAATATTAATTAAATGTATTTATTTACATTAATACATATTTTTGTGTCCCGACCAGGAATCGAACCCGGTACCTCCGAGTCTAAATCCACGGACTTAACCGCTAGACCACGGAGGCAGTTATATTTAAAATGGGGTTTATAGCTGGAAGGAATAATTGAGTGGATGAGACGTTGAGGAAACGTCAAAGTCAAAATAACTTTATTCACGTAAACCTATTACGGGCATTTATGAAACATCATTAATTTAATTATTTTGAATGATTCTACTCCTGCTAGTAGAAGACTAAGCAGCAAAGTAGTCCAATAAGTAAGCTGTTAGCAGAAGACCAGCAGCTTAGCAGATTCCAGTGACCTGTTAATGTTTAATCTGACTGAGAAAGGAATCTGCAAGGAAAACTCAGATTTACAAAATAAAAAATATACAGAAGTGCACCACATTAATCTTTTAAATTTAGTTATCAATACCTATGAGATTACAATACCTGGTGCAACAGGAACCCACCAGGCAAGTCAGAATTAAGATAAGACATCATGCCCATGTGCAACCCGAAAGTCGACAAAACGCAAAAAACCTCTGCTAATTTAAGAACAATAAATTTAACGTGTTTGGCAGAGGTTCCAGGCCCCCTCAGCAGCACCCGATCACGGAAGTAACGCATGTTGTTTAATTATAAACATAAATGATGGCAACACCGCTCTTCGCCGGTTTTGTAGGCTGGCAAGCGTTGTCGCCATCCGTCAATTCGAAACAGATTCAAAAAATGTGTGAACGCAATTAAAGTGATTTTACTAAATATTCTTTGTTTTAATTAACAAAATTGGTGCCGAAACCCGGGATTGAACAGGGGACCTTTAGATTGATGTGCCAGCCATCCTCCTGCTCAACCAAGCCCTTAGGGTGCGGACCGGGACCCGAAACACGTGCCAATGACCTTCTAAGGACGGGACAACCACCGGAGACGCCACACCATGAGAACTTGAATACTAGCAATGACTTTCAAGAACACACAAGCATCAACATAACAATTACTTCCTAGGGATACCCAAATGTTGGCGTGCAATGGGGTGTATCACTAACTTTTTATCACGATAGATGGCGCATGATACCTAATAGAACTGTCAGTTGCATAGAAATCTTGTATTTTTATTACGAAATTTATTATTTTCTCGATATTATGCCGAAGTGTGCAGCTTTTAAGTGTACAAATCGAGATTTCCAATTCAAATCAAAGATATAGTGATCTTAAAATTGCCGTTCTATTAATAAATACTTTTTTTCTTTTTAAAGACGGGGTGTGTGCTTTTTAATTCGTCTTTTAAGGTAGGTAACGTTAATTTAAGTTAACGTTAAGTTAATTTTTCTGTTATGAGCATACAATCATTTAAAAAATGATGCGATATAGGTGTAAAATTAGGTACCATTACCGCTAGCGACATCTACAAAAAGCTTTGCCTGATACACCCCATTCTGTTAATTTGCTAAATAAACGTCTAATACGGGTCTAGTGTTCTTGGGGCTGTGATAATGATAATATAAATAATTTTAAAAATAACTTCTGTTACGACCATATGAAGATTAAAATGTTGTCGACATTGTCTATCGAAATTAAATACTTAATTTTCATCAGATAAGATGCGTGCCTTTATGGCTAAGGCGTTATCAGCCCGAATTATCGATGGCATTATTTATGATGCTATAACTATTCATAAAAGATTATAACCGATTAATATGATTAGAATTTTAACTAATGAATGAAAAATTATTGATAGTTAAATAAAATCGCTAATTTAGCCGCGGTGGCTCGGTTGTAAGTTGAAATACACTTTTCTTACATTTGTCATAGATTTACAACACCACCGTTCCCGTGCCTCGGAGAGCACGTTAAGCCGTCTCGGTCCCGTTTCTACTAATACCAACTTGTGGAATCATTTATGAATAATTTACATCAGATACTCGCCAACCCGTCTGGCAACTGCCTCCTTGGTCTAGCGGTTAAGTCCGTGGATTTAGACTCAGAGATACCGGGTTCGATTCCTGGTCGGGACACAGAAATATTAATTAATGTATATAAATACATTTAATTAATATTTAATTTATTTGTGATATTCCTCGAGTTTGGTACGCTGGAGACATCGACGAGCTTGCCACTTGTCATGATTGGCCTGTAGTAAATTTGGCTAAATGGGAATCCGCTTATTTAGAAGCGCGGTTTCTGACCACCCCGAAAGGGAAACGGTCGTGATGATGATACCGTCTGGCCAGAGTGGCAAGCGTAGGCCAAATTCTCCAGGTATATGTTCTGGAAGGCCCATCTCTGAAAGTGGGGGTCTAGGACGCTGTGTTCTAGGGGCTGTAATGATAATTATAAAATCGTGTAATTTACGATTTTATAATTATCATTACAGCCCCTTCCTAGTCCCCATTTCCTCCTAGTCCTAGAAGACTCTGGGGTTCTCTCGTGAGCTTGGGGAAATACTCCGCTTGGCTAAGGGTGACCCTTTATGTTTAGAATGTTTTGCTTAAATGGTCAGCCTCGCCAACGGGGTTATAATTACAGAAAAAAAAAAACAAAAACATTTATAACGACTTCACTCTATTTTATAAAACAAATCTATGTTTAAAATATATCTAAAATTTCCGCAATTTTATTTCCTAGTAAGTTGTTAGACTTACATTTCATTTCACTCAGACTTGAAAAATCTTTGATAAAGTTAGATTGTGGGGCGAGACTATTAGAAGGAGATATCTTATAGAGTTTGGCTAATGAAAGTAGATAACGAAAAAGCGCGGCAAATTAAAAAAATATCCCACAAAATTTCCTATCAAACAATTTTATTGATCTTCCATGTTCGGGTTAGGTCAAATTCAAAATATCTTTATTCACGTAAACATTACAGGCATTTGTGACACGTCATAATTTTAGAAAAAATAATAATTAATTAATAGATATAAAAGCTTAATACGGTTATTCTTTCTTCATTTATAATGGGGTGTATCAGGCAAAGCTTTTTATAGTTGTCGCTAGCGGCACTGGTACCTTGTTTACACCTATGTCGGATCATTTTTTAAATGTTTTTGTAGTTTTTATTTTTATAATAAAAATACGAATTTTAACTTAACGTTACCTACCTTAAAAGACGAATTAGGAAAGCGAACACCGTCTTTAAAAAGAAAAAAGGTTTAATTAATAGAACGGCAATTTTGAGATCACCATATCTTTGATTTCGCTTGGAAATCTATATTTGTACACTTAAAAGCTGCTGACTTCGGTAATATATCCATACATATATATATACAGGTTTTCTATGCAACTGACAGTTCTATTAGGTACCATCTATCATGCGCCATCTATCGTGATAAAAAGATAGTGATACACCCCATTTTTTCACTGAGAAGATTATTTGTAGCAAATATAAAAAAATTAATCATACTAACCTAAGAAATTCAACACCACACGTAAACAATAATAATAAAAATGCTTTATTACACAAAAACTTAAATAACTTAATGTGCACGGGCGAGCTTTATGCCGTGAGGCATTATCCACCAGCTAACCTTTGGGAGTTTTAAAAACATGTGACAGGCAGAGTGCCAAGTAAATATTAAATAAACAATACATACTAATACTACATATACAATAATACATATCTATAATACAATACATATAATTAAATATATACAGGATTCATGAAATAAATAAATAAAATAAAACACATACTAAAGATATTAGAGTGAAAGATCCAACGAGAGTAAAAACAAGGATTATTTTGAGTAGATAACAAATAAGAATATTGAAACAATATTGTTTTTGGTTGAATTCAGCTTCTTTTTTTTTTTGGATTTACACATCATTAATCTTTTGGACTCCACTTTTAATAGTTTTATTCATATTATTAAAAACTGAATACCCATGGTAGACACTGTATTAAATAATAAAGAATATCAGTAATACTTATTTAGTTTAGTTATATATTAAAATATTAGACATATCGGAATATGAGTGACTTATTAAAAAAGTATGAATGAAGTGGATGTGAGGTTTTGAAAGTTGGAGAGCACTAGAATAGTTATGGTGTGTCGTTGATGTAGGTCGACAGCGTTCCAGAGGCGAAGTCGGCAATGAGTTTAGCGATTAAAAAACAAAGCAAATGTTTGACAACAGCCATATTGAAAAATTGACACTGTCACAATAGTGTTGCCATTTGAAAGTTTCCAAATAAATCGATTATATACTTTCGCTAGCCAGACTCTATTAACATATTTACAACAAATGACATACATACATATATTCACGCCAAATCCCTTGCGGAGTAGGTAGAGACAATTGAGCGCCACTTGTCACATACCTCTTTCGCTTCTTCGACATTCATCAACCTCTTCATACATGCCCTTTTGTTTCGATGGCTCTTTAATGCACCTTCAGCTATTGTTTTATTTATTTGATCGTGATAGCTAAGTCTTGGTCTGCCAAGGCCTCCTTTGCCCACAACTTTCGCATTATATATCTGGTTCGTCAATCTCTCTTCACTCATTTTTTCAACATGTCCGGAACCATCTGAGCATGCCACAAAGCATACAAGAAATGACTACTAAAATAAAAATTATCTGCAGTAGGATTTTCATTAATCCTATATTATTGTTGCGGATTAAACTATATATTGCATAAATACGTGCAAAAAAGATACTTCTCGGCTAAAATGAGGATAAATATATGATGTCTGGAATTGATAAAGATAATGATGCAACCAAATGACATTTACAATAAGGATTTTAATTAAGACGGGCTATAATTTGGGCATAGATAACCTCTAATATATAAAGCTATTCTTCTTACCATTTATTTATACTTTCATTTGCTTGTTACTTAAATCAGGTAAGAATCTATTGCAAAAATATTTTAATAAAATAAAGTGAGTCTTTCGCGCCATTTTGCGCGGACATGTCAAGTGCAAGTTTTTGTTTAGTAAATAAAACTGTGGATATTGTTAGTCAAAAGTAGTGTTGTTTTGATTAATGTGCTACCATGTGAATAATTATGGAAAACGATATATTGGACTTTGAATATGGGACAAAAGTTGTAGTTTATTTTTTGTGGTTTTCCCGCGAATCCCATATTATATCCGACACGTATGGGCTATAATGCCGCGAGTGACTCCAAGAAAAGCATCAAATTCTTTAACATCTGAAATTTGATGATCTCATTAACTCATAAAAAAGAAAGATATATTATGTCAGACTTGGCTGTATGGGCTAGACCCTTTCCTATCACCTCATTCATCATCCATCGGGAGAAGAGAAAACAAACAACAAAAAAATAAAGAATTATCACGACTGTATTCGTTACGTGATTTACATTTAGCCAACTTTACTATAGGCCCATCGATGACAAGTGGCAAGTTCGTCGATGTCTCTAGCGTGTCAGACTCAAGATTTACCATAAATTAATTAAATAATTAATGGTAGGATTTGAAACCGGTACCGCGGCGTCTAAATCTACTGTCTTAACCGACAGACCACAGAGGCAGTATTAAAAAAAAAAGGATTTTTCGCCATTTTGCGTGGACATGTCAAGTGCAAGTTTTTGTTTTATAAGTTAATTTACTGTGAATATTGTTGGTCAAAAGTGGTGTTGTTTTGTTTAATAATGTTCTACAATGTGAATAGTTATGAAAAACGATAAATTGGACTTTAAATATAGGGCACAAGTTGCAGTTAATTTTTTGCGGTTTTCCCGCGCTGTGGACTCCCATATTTTACCCGACGTGTTTGGGCTATAATGCCGCGAGTGACTCCAAGAAAAGCATCAAATTCTGTAGCATCTGGAATTTGATGATAAATAATAAATAAATAAATATTTCCAGACAGGTCACACAGCGCCATCTAGTTTCCGTGGTAAGCTACGAGGCTTGTGTTACGGAAACTAGATGGTTGATAAACTACATATTATACTTTTTTTTTGTAATAATATACATATAAACACCCAGACTGAGACAAATTATACAATGTACAATTTGCCCCCGGTGGGAATCGAATCCACGACCTCCTGAGTTCACGGCAACGTTTGTTACCACTAGACCACGGAGGCGGTCATGACCTCATCAACTCATAAAAATGAAAGATATATTACGTCAGACTTGGCTGTATGGGCTAGACCTATGGGCTACCTGTATGGGCTAGGCCTTCCCTATCACCTCATTTATCGGGAGAAGAGAACAAACAACAAAAAAAAAATAGTTTATTTTATCCCCATGTTTTGTATTGCGTTTAATACAAAAATAGAGGTAAACATTTTGGTACAGTTTTATTATCGTCTACATTAAAACTTATATAAATGTTCCTTTTATTAACAAATTGAATAGAATAATTTTTAATCCTACTTTTTGTTCCAAGGTAAAATGAAACTGTTTCTACTAGCCGCTGCCTTGATTGCCGTGGTCGCTGCAAGAAGCGTAACCTACGACGAAATCGACCATGAAGAAATTAGCATTGGACCCGAAATAGTAGACATTCTACCTCAACTGGCTCGCACAGATGAAGACTTTGAAGATATTAAAATAGGACCGGAAATAGTAGACATTCTACCCCAACTGGCTCGCACTGATGAAGACTTTGAAGAAATTAAAATAGGACCAGAAATCGTTGACATACTGCCGGCCCGCTATGAACCTATCTCCGCTGGACCAGCAATCTTGGAAGGATATGAGCTGATTTCTGCTGAACCCGCTCTCGTAGAGGGTCCAATCCCCACTGAAGCTAGCGTTCCACTTGTTCAGATCATTGTCAACATTAGACAATCCAGTGCTGGTGTAGCTCCTGGTTTAGTTGGAAGCCCAATCGAAATACCAGTAGCTCTTCCTGAGCTTGTTCAATTCCCAGAAGCTGTGAACATTGTGGACCAGGCTCCTGAAACCGTCAACATCATTGATCAAGCCCCAGAGACCGTAAATATCATTGACCAAACGCCAGAGACTGTCAACATCGTTGACCAGGCCCCAGAAATTGTAAACATCGTTGACCAGGTCCCAGAAGTTGTCAACGTTGTTGACCAAGTTCCAGAAGTTGTCAATATCGTCGATCAGGCCCCAGAGCTTGTCAACATCGTTGACCAGGCCCCAGAGATCGTCAACATCGTTGACCAGGCCCCAGAAGTTGTCAACATTGTTGACCAAGTTCCGGAAGTTGTCAACATCGTCGACCAGGCCCCAGAAGTTGTCAACGTTGTTGACCAAGTCCCAGAAGTTGTTAACATTGTCGACCAGGCCCCAGAAGTTGTCAACATCGTCGACCAGGCCCCAGAAGTTGTCAACGTTGTTGACCAAGTCCCAGAAGTTGTCAACGTTGTTGACCAAGTTCCAGAAGTTGTCAATATCGTCGATCAGGCCCCAGAAGTTGTCAACGTTGTTGACCAAGTCCCAGAAGTTGTTAACATTGTCGACCAGGCCCCAGAAGTTGTCAACATCGTCGACCAGGCCCCAGAAGTTGTCAACGTTGTTGACCAAGTCCCAGAAGTTGTTAACATTGTCGACCAGGCCCCAGAAGTTGTCAACATCGTCGACCAGGCCCCAGAAGTTGTCAACGTTGTTGACCAAGTCCCAGAAGTTGTTAACATTGTCGACCAGGCCCCAGAAGTTGTCAACATCGTCGACCAGGCCCCAGAAGTTGTCAACGTTGTTGACCAAGTCCCAGAAGTTGTCAATATTGTCGACCAGACCCCAGAAATTGTTAACGTAGTCGACCAGGCCCCAGAAGTTGTCAACATCGTCGACCAGAGCCCAGAGCTTGTCAACATTGTAGATCAAGCCCCAGAGCTTGTCAACATTGTGGACTCTGCTCCAGAAAGCGTCAACATAATGGCCCGTCGCAACTAACTTAATAATTTATTTAAATAAATATAAAACCTAATAAACCTTAATCTAACAATAATACATTTTAAATACGTAATGTTTAATTAACCCTCGACTGGCCATCGTGGCAAGTGCAGTTCCAGTAGTGAAGGGGTTCCCCGTGTTCTAGGGGCTATAATGATGATGAATGTTTATTTTTTTAAATCTAAGAACCATCAATCGGTATAATTACATTATTGGTCAAGTGCCAGTCAGTACATTAGATTTGTTTTGTTTTGGTAAATACATGACTTAAGCCATGCATCTAGTTTTATTACCATCTTAAAAAATCAGCCGTTGCGTTGCTATGATGTTTATATAGTGCGGATAAATTCGTAATTTATACTACAGAATTATTTATTGATTATTTTATTATTTATTACATTTAAGATTATAAATAAGTCTATTGGTAAAGTTCTGTAGCTTATTAGAACACTAATAATAATTCAAAACCCCATTGTCTATTAGTTTATTAGGTACAACATTTTGTAGTTTTGTCACTTTTGATAATTCAGCCAATGTGGTGTCTCATAGCTATAAAATTGCAATAAATTTTAAGTTTCAGTCTAGTTTGAATGTTGACATCAGTTGAAATGTTTTTTTTAAATGTTGCTACTATAAAAATATATATTTTTTTATTGGTAACCTACTCCGGAACACATATTTTGTTTTAATGGCTCCATAGTGTTTGACTTAAACGCAAATCAAAGCGCGATTTTTTTCCTGAATTGAACTTTTGCTTAAAACGCAAGTCGAACGACTTTCAAAGCGTAATAAAGTAAAAAAAATGCTTACAGCGACAAGTCAAACACAGGGATAGTAAGTTTACCCATAGGCGGCGTACGTCAAACATGTTAAAAATAATCAGCAGTTCTGTCAACCGGCCGTATATCTAGTACTTCTTATTCGTTATAGGCATTTGGATTATTAAAACAGTTATTGTGAAATAGATATTTTATTATTGCGAGTTATAGTCTAATAGTTAGTATAGATAATATTGCGTTATTTTTTAGTTGAGGCTATCGGGTAGGTTGACGACTGGGACGGGAATCATTGGCTGCACAACATTGACGGACTCTGGAGCCTGGTCAACGGTGTTGACGGTCTCTGGGGCTTGGTCAACGATGTTGACGGTCTCGGGAGCCTGGTCAACGATGTTTACGGTCTCGGGAGCCTGATCGATGATATTGACGGTCTCTGGAGCTTGGTCGACGACGTTGACGGTTTCTGGGATGATTGGCTTCTCAGCTGGGCTTCCGACGAGTTCGGGGGTCTGACCGGCTTGAGACTTGACATTAACGATGATCTGGACGAGGGGTGAGCTGCTAGCTGACACTGCTGGTGAAGCGGCAGCGACTTCGGCGAGTACGGCATCATCGACTAGGGTTGGTCCGACATGGATTTGCTCGAACTCTTCAAGTAGGGTTGGTCCGACGGCAATGGGTTCTGGTTTGATGGCTGCGGCAAGGATTTCCTGGAGTTGAGCCTCGAGGAGGGCGGCGGTAGCTGGGTGGGTGCTGGGGTGGTTGATGGCGGCGATGATGGCCTCCAACTGAGCTTCTTGAGCACCTCCTGGCTTGTGGTGGTGGGTGGCGACGGCCACGGCAACAAAGGCGGCGAAAGCAATGAAGAATTTCATTTTGATACTAAAAAAAAGAACATAAATATTATTTTATTCAAATTTTAAAAACAATAAAAACAAATATTACTTACTGTCTGTTAGGACTATATGATCAAACTGATAACGCATCTGTTGCAAATTAAAGCTTTTATACAAATTGGTATCAAATTTAATTTCCTTGTCGATAACTGTTTGGTGGTCGTAAAATTATATCTTCAGTCGGGCAGCTGCTAATGCCGCTTGATTTACGGTCTCAACGTGTTCAGATTGTGATTACTAAAAGTAATCTACATACTTTCTTACCTTTGTCCTAAGGCTGACATAGATAGATGCTAAAACTAACATATATATTTTTTTATGTCTAAGCGATTTGTAGTTACATAACCTTTGACATTTCACTGGTAAGTAAGGAACATAATAAAGCTGTAGTATTCTGTTACTTATTTTATTTATTTATTTAAAATTTTATTGCACATAAATTACAAAGGCGTGACATAATGTCGCTTGACATTCTCTGCCTGTCAGACCTTCGGGACAACGAGAACATTTCGTTAACGGATTTCATTATATAACGTTTGCGATTAAGTAACAGAATAGAGCTGCTGGTAAGCGTAATAGTCTGTGGTCATGTTATAATTCCCTGTTTAACTTGGCGCTTTAAGCGCTTTTTTCACTGAATTTCACTTTGACATGCGTTCGGGTAGCTCGGCGAACGAGTGGCTTCACTCTGTAGCCACGACTCAGACTTAGCTGTTAAGGCACACAGGGTAAAAGAGAAAAAAAAGAGAGAGTTTAAAGGGTCTTAGCGCCTTGGGGTCTCCTTATGAGGCCTCACGGTGAGTCAGGCATGCGACCTCCCGCGGTCGCCCTTCAGGCATTAATGATTTATCGACCTCCGTCTTTAAAAAAAAAAAAAGCTTTCCAAGCGCTTTGAGTTGATGACATCGAAGCGGGTTTCACGGCGAATGACGTCACTGACTGATGGCGCAATTAAAGGAAATTGTCTGTGGTTAAAAACGATGTTAAATTTTGCAGCATTCCTTTTTATTTAAATTACCATCGTTGTGCTTTGTCTTATTTTTCTTTTGTAAATATTTATTATATCGTTTAATATCTTTTCGGGTTTTTTTTTAATTTTTTATTACCATCGTCGTTATTTGTGTTTTTATTCATTATTATATTTAATACTTTTTGGGGTTTTTTAAATGATACCACAGACAATTACTTTACAAAGAGAAGAACGACGCATTGCTCTAAGGCTTTATGCAAGTCGAACGATTGATTGGATTGGCTTAAAGCTAGGACTATGAATCTAAAGACCAGGCGCCGGCGCTTTGGAGTTTTATTTTTAGGTTAGGAGGCCGTGCCTCTATGTTCTCGGGGCTTTGATGAATGAAATAGCTAAAATATTAGATTTTGGTTATTTCATATGCATCTATATAAATACGCTATTGTTGTTGTAGCCCAAAATCTGAATACGTTCACTAATATATATATTTTTTTTTTTTGTAAATGGCATTAATAACAATTTGCCAGTGTCAAAGTTAGGAAAAGACTGGTTAAATAAAAATAATTCACAAAATAAAATAGGATCACGTAAGTATTAATAAAAAATACACTACATTTAATAGATATTTACAAAAATAAAAAAACCAAGACTACTAAATAGGAAAATCGTCATGATCGTTGAACAGTGTCGGATTTAAAAAAATACCCATAATTTTGCATATATATTTATATATAGTTTTATATTGTTTGTGGTCTGTAATTTAAAGTGCAAATATTAGAAAGGGTTCCAAAATGAAATCTAGAAGGTTTGCACTGGAGTCTTTCGCGCCATTTTGCGCGCAGATGTCAAGTGCAAGTTATTGTTTTGTAAATTAATTTACTGTGGATATTATTGGTCAAAAGTGGTGTTATTTTGTTTAATAATGTGCTACAATGTGAATAATTATGGAAAACCATGATTTGGACTTTAAATATGGGGCACAAGTTGAAGTTTATTTTTTGCGGTTTTCCCGCGCTGTGGACTCCCATATTTTACCCGACGTGTTTGGGCTATAATGCCGCGAGTGACTCCAAAAAAGCATCAAATTCTGCAGCATCTGGAATTTGATGATCCCCAACTCGGTTATGAACTCTGTTATGACCATATATTATGCAAATAAATTACGTGTTTAGGACTGATGTATTCTGTACAATGTCCTTTAAAGACAATTAAAAAAAAAAAAAAAAAAAGGTTTGCACTTATGAGACTTAAAAAGTGACAAAAAAACAGTCGAAATGACAGTTGAATGGCCGCCATGAAAATTTTAAATATAGCAGATCCGTCACTGTTCTACGATCATGACGAAATATTTACAGTTAATATAAAGTCATATTTTAATATGACTATATATTTATCAATGATAAATGATGCAATAATATTGTATATATATTTACAAGTTTATTATTTACAAGTAAGATATGATATATAATATATAATATAATTTCAATATGGGTAGGGAACGGAACTCGGAAGGAAATTAGAGATTCTGTCGTATCTATATAATTATATATATGCTCACACCATGATGCTCTTAAATCGGCATATTAGAAAAAAGAACGAATGTTTTTTTTTTTAATGGTAACTTATCAAAAGATTGTAAACTATGTTTTATTATAATTGAAAACCAATAACGTGTGACTGTAAAATAATTTAGGTAGGTACTTAATAATTGTTTTATTGCATTATCATATTTATCACTTGAGTTTGTATTTCTGGTATTTCCATCTGGCCGTAGTTTCAAGCTACAAGACGATATCCAATCCGTATAATTTTGAAATATTTTTGGAATTCTTCGCGTTTTGCACGGACATGTCAAGTCCAAGTTATTTATTTTGTAAATAACTTGCGTCGCATCTCAGGGGGACAGCGCATAAAGCGGGAGCCGCGGCGGAAAATGCGGAGTCCAGCAAGCGGCGCAAGTATGTAAGTATATTAAAAGATTACATATTTGTTCCGTTTGCTGTAGAAACTCTGGGCCCATGGAGTCCAAGCGCAAAAAAGTTTTTAAAAGACATAACACCGCGTCTTGTTGTCTCCTCCGGTGACAAGAGGGCTGGCTCTTTCTTCGCCCAGAGAATTAGTATTGCAATTCAGCGGGGAAATGCAGCCAGCGTTCTTGCCACCATTCCACGCGGACGGGACTTATATCCCTATCCTTAATATTAATTTTTATTTTATATGTTGTAAATATTTTTTCGAATAAATGTATATATTTTAATTTTTGTAAATTAGTTAACTGTGGAAATTGTTAGTCAAAAGCGGTGTTTATTTTGTTTAATTATGTAAACGATAAATTTGACTATTTCCTGGGTACGGTCTTACGTTAGAATAATATGATTCTATTGATAGAAACAAACTAGTTTTTCTAAAAAACCATATGTCGGGAATGACAATTTTTTTAGCGTCTCCATACAAGTTGTCATTTTGAATAATCACAGAATTGCAGTTAGTCTGGAGACAGGAAAGCTGGCAATTATTTCTGCCAACGTATTAAAGTTAAAATGAATATGGAAGGATCGAAATATCACACTAAAGACCAAAACAAGACTAATACGCAGCTTAATATTCTCCATATTTCTTTATGCCGCTGAAACTTGGACTCTCAAAGCCGTTGATCGTGGCCGCATCGATGCCTTTGAGATGTGGTGTTGGAGGCGTATGTTGCGCATCCCTTGGACAGCGCGAAGAACTAACGTGTCAATACTCAAGGAGCTCAAAATCTCTACTTCCATCTGCCTAAAACGAGTCCTTCAGTATTTCGGCCATATAGCCCGCAAAACACCTGGTAACCTGGAAAGGCTTGTAATCACAGAGAAAGTCGAAGGCAAAAGACCACGTGGCCGAAGCCCCATACGCTGGTCTGACCAGATCCGCACCTCACTAAACACCCAGATGCCTGATGCCCTACATGCAGCCGTGGACAGACCCGGATGGCGCAGCATCGTCCGGGACAAAGTGATCCGTGGAGGGGGTCACGACCCTCAGCAGTGAGGAGAACGACGCAAGGAGGAGGAGGAGGATTAGCTTAGCAATACAGAGGGGAAATGTTGCCAGTCTTCTTGGGACTATCACTGAAGGGTCGTCTCTAGAGGACATTTTTTACTTATAGTTTTTTTTCATTAGGTTTAGTTTTATTTATTTAAATTTTTACTTTTAAGTGTTTTTTTATTTATATTGTAATTATTTTATACTGTTTGTATATTAGGTACTTCAACATAATTAGATCATTTATTTATAATCAATAGAATTGCAGTTAATTTTTATATTTTTGGGGTTTTAAAAGTAAACCCGACGTGTTTTGATATTAACGCGAATTACTTCATGAAAAGCATTAAATTGTGCAACATTTGGAATTTGATGATCTCCAACAGGGTTTTTTTTTTTTTTTTTTTGTTTAAGTTACTCAGAGTTTTAATTAATATTTTTTACTAGGGTTAGCAATAATAGGTTATGAACACTATTCTGAATAAATTGTTGAAAAAAGTGTTTAGGACTGATGCTTTTCATGCAACAATTCGCTTCAATATCGCCCAAAGACGGGTACATGGAGGTTCACAGCGCGCATATTAGAGTCAAATTTACCGTTTTCCATAATTATTCACATTCAAATAACACCACTTTTGCTTAATAATATCCATAGTAAAATATAAATAAGCGCGAAGAACTCTCTTAGGAGGTACATTGTTTTGTTTTGGCTAAAAATTTAAAAGCTTTACTTCTACAGATTAAAAAAAATACGAAACGCTTATTTTTAATTTATTTAATTAGGCAATGGACACTAGTCCTTCAGTCAATATAAAATATTTTTTCCTTAATAATAATTGTAAAAAATAACTTATTATTTATTTATACACTTTCACTTCGAACCAACAATTAAATTAACTGTTTTTGGGTCTTCATCGCTTGAATTCATTGGAATAAATTTGTAAAACTTCACACCTGTAAAATATTGAAAATAGTTAAATTTTATAAGTATCATAGGATTAGGTACGTTGCAATTATTTCCGTTCATTTTTCTCATCATATTTAATTAAATATAATTTAATTATGTAAAACTAAATTGAATTAGAATAAATATAATTAAATTGGGTTAAATTTTTTTTAAAGAAAAAACAAAAACCGGCTTCAAAACTATACCTACTTAAAGTAAAAAGTTAAAAATAATATTTTCTTTAAATATTTAATAAGTTTTTTTGCCAGTCGGTGCCAGCCAAAGAATAAACCTTAATAGAAATATTAATAGAAATTGTAAGAGATTTTTTTTGCAGATCCTGCAATCAAAGTCGTCTACCATCACGCGTCTGCGTGTGTAGTTCACTCAGACACATCACCCCGCTATCACCTTACTCCGGCCACACAGATTAAACTGTCCATCTTGCCTGGCACCGACTCCAAAAATAAATGTTAATAAATATTAAATAGATAAATAAGTATCAATAATTGTGTTGATTGTTTTTTTTTTGAAGTCGGTTAAAAATAAAGACATTTTTACATGTTTTTTATTGAAATTAAATATCGTACATTTGCAATAATTACAGTACAGTGGTCACAAAACTTTAATCAGGTATCGACCCATATAATATATTCTACCTGCAAGCAGGCGTGCAAATCTTTACTTACATACTAATATCATAATCACAACTAGGTACATTAAAGAACAAAAAATATATTAATATATTAATACTGACCTGTTGGATTAATTCTTACTTCGAATTCATTAACACCTTCTAAAGTTTGATCAGCATCGTCTTTGTATAAATCCTGTAAGAATCAAAGACATTTAATATAAAACATTTTTTTTTAAATGTCTTTAAAGGACATTGTACAGAATACATCAGCCCTAAACACGTAATTTATTTACATAATATACGGGGTGTTTGGAAGGGAGCTGTACATACGCCTAGGGTAGAAACTAGGGATAGTCTGTTACCTACCCCCGCCCAATATATTGACCTTGGCCTCAAGGTTTTTTTTAAATTTATTTTTATTTTTTATTTGACTTTTTTGTGAATTTTTTACTAAAACTACCTGTAGCTCAAAATCTATCCATGGGACCGGTCTGCTAATGGTCTTGTTTTAATCGTTAGAGTCTTAGGGTCCTGCAAAAATATATTTTACACCAGAAAATTGTGGAGAAGAAAAGTTATATGGCCTGAAGTACCGTAGTAAGGTAAAGAAATAATTTTAAGAGCAACTTTCTATGGGGTTTAAAAAAAAACTAACAGGGTTGGAGTTCTTCTGATTTTTTTAAAACATCCTCAGTCCATGCCCTTTCTAACGATATGCTAAAAGTGTAATTATCACTTTTAGTTTTAAAGTTAATAATTTATTTCCGCAACTAGGGCACTTTAAGCAAAAATTTCAACTAATAAAAATTAAATGTGTTCGATCGTAAAAGGATGGCAAATGAAACAAAAAATTTGGTAATGACTAATGTTTTTAATTTGCCATCCTTTTACGATCGAACACATTTAAATTTCATTAGTTGAAATTTTTGCTTAAAGTGACCTGCGCTGTTACTGTTACTTTGCATGTTACCAGTGAGAAAATAGTAATATTGTCGCTTTTTGTCTTATCCCACTGCGTCTTCTTGTATAAAAGAAAATGTGTTTACCTGTACTGTATATTTCTGTTTTGGTATATTAATTTCTTCAAAGGTAAACTTGGCGGGATAGGGGGCGCCGTCGTCACGTTGGTTGACGAACGCGACGGCATAAGAACCGTCAAATAGTTCCCTTCTCCAAACTTCCAATTTGGATCGCTGTGTAACATTTTTAATGGTTATTTTATGTATTGTTTTTGTAGTTCACTCCTAATATACCCTGTGTCATATGTGTATACAAGTCAATTGTCGCTTTAGGCGCTTTTTCACTTAATTTTGCTCTAAAAATCGTTCAACTTGACGTTGCTTTATGGTTTTCATACATTTTAAGTAATAATCAGTAAAAAAAAAGTAAGCTTTGCTTTGCTATGAAATCAAACACAGAAATGTTTTTTTTTACAATTTGCCAGTGCCAAAGTTAGGAAAAGACGAGATAAATAAATAGGACTTGGAAAATTTGGAACAGGATCAAAAGAGTAAATACAAAAATGGAGAATTAATAGAAAAATACACCATTATATACAAAAATAAGAGAATAAATAATGGATTTTATGCAATTACATAGGATAGGCATATTTATATTTTAATTTTATTATCTACAACAAATGAACCAATTAAATATTTATTTATTTAGGAAATCTTACAGCTAATTTATACATATATAGGAGAAAATAGTAATACGATAAAGCCAATAATAAGAGTTCGCTGACAGATACAATAAAAGTAAGCAAAGAAAACAATGAAAATAAATTTAAAAATAAAAATGAATACAATAGTACAAGAATTACGAAGGAATAGGCATTACATCAATAACAGAATAACTACAACAGAAATAAACATACATATATACACACACACATACACATAGGCATACATAAACTTGAAAATATAAAACTATTTTATTATATTATATATAAATTTACTTCATTTGTTATATACAAGTAGGGATGAAATATTAATAGGAAATGGAACTCGGTGTGAAATAAGGGAGGAGATTAACAAGGAACGGTCATATAAATGACAAGGGAAAAATATATGATTCATATCCTCCACGTCCAATCCACATTCACACATGTCACAGAAATAGTATTGTCAACTGACAACTTCCCTTAGCCCTGTGTTTGACTTGTCAGTTAAAGCGTTTTTTTTTTTCGACTTGGGTTTTTCTACGGTTTTTCGGTAAAAAAAAAACGGAAGTTTTGATTTATATGCTTTCAAATCGAACATAGCATAGGTATGTAATATTTGTAAGGTTTTTGGGAAATAACAAAAAAAAAATTTTTCTTTTTTATATACTTGCCCGACATGTGACCTTGCCCCCACCTGATGTTGAGTGGCGCGCAAGGTCCATGAAATAGCAACTGGAATCACACACTCATCGGTCCCTAACACTATGCCGGCTTGACTGGGCATGACGGCAATTCGAGCCTGATCCCGAAACGTGTAAATACAATTTCCTGGGTTTCGATAAACCTGTGTCTGAGAGCGATTTGATTATAAAATAACCATAATGGTCCAAAATAGATAGGAATGCCATAATAATCCGGCGCGGTGGTAGCTCGGTTGTAAGAACGCGTACCTTAAATCCTACAAAGGTCGGTTCAAACCACCCGGCATGTACCAATAAGAAATACACTTTTCTTACGTAAATTTGTCATAGATTCACAACACCACCGTTTCCGTGTGAGGAGAGCACGTTAAGCCGTCGGTCCCGGTTTCCCTAATGCCAACTTGTGGAATTGTTTCCATCATATCCTCGCCAAGCCGTCTGGCCAGCGTGGCGAGTGTAGGCCAAATTCTCCAGTTCTGGAAGGCCGATCTCCAGCAGTGGAGTTGCTGTATTCTAGGGGTTGTAATGAAAAATGAAAATCCATAATCCAAGTCAAGTCAAAGTCAAAATATCTTTATTCCCGTAAACCTATTACAGGCATTTATGAAACGTCATTAATTTAATTGTTTTGAATGATTCTACTCCTGCTAGTAGAAGACTAAGCAGCAAAGTGGTCCAATCAGTAAGCTGTAGAAATAAATAGATATAAATATATACTTATATATATATATATATATATAACCTATCTTATATATATACATTTTTCAAACATTTATTCATTCACCTGTTTAGATTACTGTAAATGACTTATCTATATTAACGTTTTAGCCATGTTCTACTCTGATACATCTAACTAATCACCGGAGGCAGTATCAAGACAACTCTTATCCCGGACTAACTTTACAAATACACTTCGCTTGCTAATATACGAATACTGCTATACTTGTATATATAGTATAATTTTGCTCCTGCCTCTCATTCATTCATTTTGTCTTAGGTAAATAATCATTAACCTATTGGTTTTCACTTATTTATTATTATTATTATTCTTTTACTTCTGCTAGTCACAGTTCAATTGCACTATTAATTTAAATCTAATAACTATATTTTACTCTTATTTCTGTTTTAATTGTATTGTCTAAATGATATAAAATCTCTTTGGCTTGTGTTCCACTATTGCTACTTTGTTTATATGTTTAATATAATAAGCTGTGTTTTTTTTTAAATAAATAAATGAAGACCAGCAGCTTAATTCCGATCAATAACCCTCTCAAAGGCGTATGGTATGAGCCTAATTACTTACCGCTCCTTTTTCTTTGTTCTTAAACACTCTAAGTCCCTGTTTTCCCATAGGATCCTGGTCTATAGCTATAATCTCTTTATTTAGTAGGATTTCTTTAAATTCAGGTCTAATAGTTGCTAAGTCTGCGCTGATTAACAATGGCGCCGCTAAAATTGACCACACTGCCATTTGTACTCGGGCCTGGTCTATTGATAGACCAAAGTTTCCAATTATTAACTGTAAAGAAAAAAACTATAAGTTCGCATTTTAGTTTATACGTATTTTTCGTTTCCTTTGACGGGGTGTATCAGGCAAAGCTTTTTGTAGATGTCGCTAGCGGCAATGGTACCTTATTTTGCATCTATATAATAGCATAATTTTTTAAATGTTTTTGTAGTTTTAATTTTAATAACAGAATAATGTATTTTAAATTAACGTAACCTACCTTAAAAACGAATTAAGAAAGCGCACACCGTCTTAAAAAATAAAAAAAGGTTTTATTAATAGAACGGAAATTTTGATATCACCATATCTTTGATTTCGATTTGTACACTTAAAAGCTGCCGTGATAAAAAGTTAATGATACACCCCACTATATTGAGTAATCTTTGGCTGAATAAATTAGTTTTCTAAGCCTATAAATATTTTTATTTTTTTCAATTAGGTTCTGGTAACACAGCCAATTATTCCAAGAACAAGTTCAAGCAGAAAGAACACGAAACTCAAATCATTTAATATTTTTGTATAAGACCTGTAATTGAATCCTTCCTTAGCGGCATTCCTTTAATTAAATAAACGCGTTTCCATACAAATAACTGTATAAGTAACAAATGCCACTAAGGAAGGATTTAGCTAAGGGCTCCTTTTGCCTTTTCATTATTAGTTTTTTATTTATTTCACCAGTGCCTCACACAGTCATACACGAAGTAGTACAGTATAAATTTTCATACGTGGGTTCGTCATAGATTTATAAAACCATCCTCCTGAGCACGTTAAGCCGTACGGTCCCGGTTCCACTAATCCAGTTCCACCAACTTGTTATATCGTTAATAAACTGGCATTAAAATTGATATCAGGCCCTCGCCAACCCGTCTGGCCACGTGATATATAAATTGATTTTATTACCATATCTGGGTCATTCCAGTGTCCTGGACCAGCATGTTGTGCAAGTCTGTCCTGGTTATCACCAAACCAATCCATAATCCCCGCCATTGACCGCCATGAGTCTTCGATGTCATCCCAATTTCGCCAAATATTACAATGTTCAGCTATCGACGTGTAGTTTGGCTGTAAAAAATAAAAGTATCATCACGACCGTATGTGTCCTTTTAAAAAAATGGATTCATTCACATTTAGCCAACTTAACTAAGTATACTCATACCTAGCAACCTACACGTTGATTAATCTAGCTTAAAATTATTGTGTCTCGACCAGAAACGGAACCCAGCACATTCGCGTTTAAATCTATGACCTTAACGAAAGAATTTAAAACCCATAAAAAATCTAAAGTATTTTTCCAGGAATCCGTAAATATAAACAATTTAAAACACATTTTGAAAATTTTTTAGTCTGTTAAAGCTGACAGATGACGGTTGTCATCCCAAGCCTTGTATTATGTTCCTTGTGTGAGTTCTTCACGCCATTTTGCGTGGACATGTCAAGTGCAAGTTTTTGTTTTGTAAATTAATTTGCTGTGGATATTATTGGTCAAAAGTGGTGTTGTTTTGTTTAATAATGTGCTACAATGTGAATAATTATGGAAAACGATAAATTGGACTTTAAATATGGGGCACAAGTTGCAGTTTATTTTATGCGGTTTTCCCGCGCTGTGGACTCCCATATTTTACCCGACGTGTTTGGGCTATAATGCCGCGAGTGACTCCAAGTAAATCTGGAATTTGATGATCCCCAACTCGGTTATGAACATATATTTTGCAAATAAATTACGTGTTTAGGGCTGATGTATTCTGTACAATGTCCTTTAAAGACAATAAAAAAAAAATGTTTCTTGTGCAGTTCTTCGCGCCATTTTGGACGGATATGTCAAGTCCAAGTTTTTCGTTTTGTAAATTAGATTACTATGGATATTGTTACACAAAAGTGGAGTTATTTTGTTTAATAATGTGCTACGTTGTGAATAATTATGGAAAACGATAAATTTGACTCTATACGAATATATGGGGCAGAAGTTCACATTTTTTGCGATTTTCCCGCGCTGTGAACTCCCGTATACCCTTCGTGTTTGGGCGATATTGACGTGAATTACTCCATGAAAAGCATCAAATTCTGCAATGTTTGGAATTTGATGATCCCCAACTCGGTTATGAACTCTGTTATGAACACATACTATGTAAATAAATTACGTTGCTGATGTATTCTGTACAATGCCTTTGATACACTTTAAAAAATATATGTTCCTTGTCCCAAGCTATATTTTATGAACTATAGCCATGGTTTTTTTATTACCTTAATGTTTTCAGGTTCCTGATATGCTGGCCAGCTGCAAGAATATAAAATGGAACGTCCTGTATCGTTTAGTAATTTACCAAAAGCCGGATACCCTAAAATTATAATTAAATTTAGTTTTTGTGATTTTTCTGAAAATAAATAAATAAAATAAATAAATAACAATATGCCGGCTTGACTCACCTTCATCCATATTATGTGGTTCCATATAACAGCCGTCCAGTTTCAGATAGTCTATTTCCCACTCCACGAAGGTGTCAATATCGACCTGTTAAAACATAGGTGTGTATTACTATCAAATATTATTAATATCAAGGCGCGGTGGTGGCTTGATCATGAACCCCCGTCATGAGAAATACACTTTTCTCACGTACATTTGTCATTAGGGTTTAGAACCGGAAAACCCCGATCTCAAAAGTACCGGGAATTCCCGATTCTCAATTCAGTAAAATGGAACCGCGAACATATTTTTTTTTTCAGGAATTTTAAGTTAATTTAGCGATTCATACTACTTACTAACTCTTACTTTTTATATTTTCTACTAGTTCAAAATTTCAAAAACCCTATTATAAAGGAAATATAGATTAAGGTAGGTACCTAAATAAATAAATATTTTTTTCCAGACAGGTCACACAGCGTCATCTAATTTCCGTGGTAAGCTACGAGGCTTGTGTTACGGAAACTAGATGGTTGATAAACTACATATTATACTTTTTTTTTGTAAATATATACATATTATACATTTAAATACACAGACCGAGACAAATTATACAATGTACAACTTGCCCCCGGTGGGAATCGAACCCACGACCTCCCGAGTTCACGGCAACGTTTGTTACCACTAGACCACGGAGGCGGTCATATTAATAGGTAAACTTTTTTTTTTTATATACGGTGAATCGATAAATCATCAATGATACGACCCCAGCCTGAAGGGCCACCGCGGGAGGTCGCATGCCCGACTCACCGTGAGGCCTCCTAAGGAGACCCCAAGGCGCCTACGGACTAAAACCATATAAACCGTGTCTCTTTCACTGTTGGCCCTGCGTGCCTTAACAGCTAAGTCTGAGTCGTGGCTACAGAGTGAAGCCACTCGTTCGCCGCGTTTAATAGGTATACGAGTATATTTCTGTCCTAGGAAGATGACTGCTTTATTTTTATCATTATACTTACTTAATACCATAGCTGGGCATTAACTCGTTAATCCGTTAATTAACGAAGTTAACATTTTGATTAACGGGTTAACTTTTAAGTTAACTTTTAAAAATGTTAACGGACACGTTAACTTCCGTTAATATGCAGAAGTCCGTTAATCGTTAATCCAATGCCACTATTTACCGCACGTCACCGCGGTGTGGCGCGAAAAACCGGTTCAGACATGCATGAAACGACAAGTGCCGGGCGCGGCGGCGCGTGAGACAAAAACAAAACTAGATATATTTTGCCGGCGCGTGCGAGTAAGAAAACTGCGAAGTACTAGCGCCAGTGCTTAGAGTGACGAGTGTTGTGTTTGTTGTTATTATAAATTACTGTCAGTGATAATTTGCGTGTTAATAAATAAGAGTGCAGTGTAATTAGTTAGATAGAAAAGTGTAATTAAAACTATATCATGGAATAAAAATGCAATTTTAGACATATTAACGGATTAACGATTAACATTAACTTCCGTTAATTCTTCCGAAATGTAACGCTTTAACGTTTAACGAAGCTAACTTTTTTTGTAGCGGATTAACGATTAACGAAGTTAACTATTTGATTAACGGTGCCCAGCTATGCTTAATACTAAACAAATATCTATCTATGTATATATTCATTTATTTATAAGTATATAAACTTCTTCAATACACATCTTTGAAAATCAAATAAATTACTCTAGTACGTTTTCAGGGCACGCGGAAAACGGACAATGACCTTTGCATGTACCGCAGGTATTACAAACCTTTTTTTTAAAACATAATCATAATCGATTAAAATAACTGGTTTGTTATCTCTGATTGAGCGCATGTAGTATGGATAATTTTTATCTTACCTGCTCGTTCCCATACACTCCGGGGTAACCGGCACACGTCATGTTGCCATAGTCCTGGTACATGCCGAATTTCAGACCTTTGCCGTGGATCTGAAAAAACAACCATATAGCTTTTCACTATCCCTACTTAATAAATACCTTGAATTCCTCGTCTTTTGGCACGTATATCTACATACATCATATTTCATTAATATTTTCATAATTCAGATTCCGTTGTTCACAACATTTCTTCCTCGTACGTTGCTTATCTCTCTACATTTATGTCAATTTAAATTACTTTTTTTACTGCCTCCGTAGTCTAGCGGTTAAGTTCGTGGATTTAGACTCGGAGGTGCCGGGTTCGATTTCTGGTCGGGACACAAAAATATTTATTAATGTAAATAAATACATTTAATTAATATTTAATTTATTTGTGATATTTCTCGAGTTTGGTACGCGATAAGCTTGCCACTTGTCATGATTGGCCTATAGTAAAGTTGGCTAAATGTGAATCCGCTTATTTATAAGCGTGGTTTCTGACCACCCCGAAAGGGAAACGGTCGTGAAGATACTTTACTTATAAATTACTTTTTTTAGGTTTATTTTACTTTTATTAGTTTATTTTTATTTTTACTCTTAAAATAGTTTTAATTGTACATTATATTTTATAATAGCAAGTTTGTATTGTACGCCTCATGGCAGAACACAGCTGCACTTTTATAAACTAGGTTAATATATTAACTAGATTACCTGTGTTGAAACAAATAAATGATTTGATTGATTGATTGATTGATTTCTCGCATTCAAACCTAATAACGAATGATATTTTACTTTTTGCAATATTTTTATTCTAACACATTTGATACATTAATTGTAACCATTAAAGTTAAAAATGGCGTCGAATGTTATTTAAATGTTGTTACTATTATTTTTGTTATTTTATTATTATATAGTTGAACATAAAATCGGATAGAGTACCTTTTAGACTTAACCGCTAAACCACGGAGGCAGTAATAAATAAGGAAGTTCTTCGCGCCATTTTGCGTGGACATGTCAAGTGCAAGTTTTTGTTTTGTAAATTAATTTACTGTGGATATTATTGGTCAAAAGTGGTGTTGTTTTGTTTAATAATGTGCTACAATGTGAATAATTATGGAAAACGATAAATTGGACTTTAAATATGGGGCACAAGTTGCAGTTTATTTTTTGCGGTTTTCCCGCGCTGTCAACTCCCATATTTTACCCGACGTGTTTGAGCAGTGGATGGTTCCGCGAGTGACTCCAAGAAAAGCAAAGAGATATTACGTCAGACTTGGCTGTATGGGCTAGATCCTTTGCCTTCCCTATCATCTCATTCATCAATTATCATCCATCGGGAGAAGAGAACCAAAAAAAAAAAATAACGTCTATCCTAAAAAATCCGTATCCGTCCCATATCTAATCTATTTAGTTACTTACATAGTCAGCGATTTCCTTCATTCCCCCCGGAAACTGAAGGTGGTGTGGTACCATGCGACCGTCTTCCCCCCTTTGCTTCTCGAGCCAGCAGTCGTCTATACCAAGATACTCATACCCAGCCTCCAAATAACCGTCGTTTACCAGCAAATCGGCAGTTCTTTTTATTAGATTCTCACTGAAAACATACACAAATAAGTTCGATTAGGGGTTCCCAAATGTAATGGTAGTTTCCAAAGGAAACACGGGAAATAAATTTAATATTAATTGGACAAAAACAATGAAAGAAAGAAAGAAAGAAAGAAAGCAATGCATTTGTGCTATTTGTAACACACCTCCAATGTCTTTCTGTCGACCTTTATTTATTCTATATCATTTGTTCGAAGGAAGTGAGTCACAATGATTTAAAAAAACTAAATCATTAATTAAACTATTTTTTTTTTTAATTGCTTCAAATCGCTGCCTATGGGCAAAGTGCCAAGGACACTGGCAGCATTGCCACGTTACTGACTGTTCCTTCTATCTATATACTTTGAATTGCATCCCTGTACCTATCATATTTCTGACAAATAAGTTATTTTAAATCTCGATTAACAAATTTTCACAAACATAATTTCTGTGCAAAGCTATACCTACATATAGGGTGACGATTCTATTGATAGAAACAATATGTCAGATATGTCAAAAAATGTGGCTTCTGCACAGTTAATTTTAAAATAGATAATTGGTATGAAAAAACTAAAAATAAAGTAATTTCCGACATATGTTTTCTTAGATAAAATTTGTTTGTTTCTATCAATAGAATAACATATTACTCTAACGTAAGACCATACAAAGCCACTCAGTATAATAAATTATGATTAGATGTAACAAATATAGAATTTGTAAAATTATAAAAAACAATAAATAAAAGTTATGCCATGAATGATACTATTGCAAAGAAGTACTTGGCTTAACTTTTAAATTAATTTGTCTAAAACTATGCGGCATTTTCTGCTGAGAACCTCAAGTTGCGCAAATACGCCAACCTTGGTACATGGGCCCTTCAGCAAGGCGCTTGGCCAAGGAGTTGTCAAAAGGCTGGCAATTATTTTTGCCAACGTATTCTAGGATCGTTTCTAGAAGACATTTTTTATTTATAATATTTTTTTATTAGGTTTAGTTTATATTATTTTTTTACTCTTTACGTAGTTTTAAATAATAAAACATTTTATTTCTAAATTTAAAACACTTTTAAAAACAAACTGGACAAGTGGCTAGTGACAATAGACATAGACTATGGTGATAACTAACTATTTTATGAACTTTACACCAGTGCTTGATATAGGCATATCAGCAATGGGCTGCGAGCCTATTAATCAATAATAATAATAAAAAAATTAAATCGATTTAGATAAAAGTTGGCAATAAAGTAAATTAATTATGTAGTCTATATGGTGGATATTGGAGCGGCCGAGATTGCAAATCCGCCACTGAGTATTTTAATTAATAAATAGTAAAATTACAAACCTAATGCACTCGTTTGGATATTTCACGCAATCAGTGATACATCTAAACCTTTCCCAGGTGAGCCAGCCCATAGGCGGGGTTTGGGCCAGGCCATTGTCCAAACATATTGCAGCTGGTAACACCAACACGCTTAGCCCAAGAATTTGAGCCCATAAAAACATCTGTAAAAGGAAAGTAGACACCATTATCACCAGAATACATTTCTAGAGAATTGGCCTACACTCGCCATGTTAGGTTGGCGTTTTGTCAATTTATTTACGCGTCCACAAGTTGGTATTAGTGGAACTGGGTCCGACCCGACAGCTTAACGTTCTCTCCGCAATATGCGGTGGTGGCTCGGATTAAAGATCGCTTTCCAAACAAAAAAAAATGGTTTGCGGTATGTACCAATGGAAAACACATACCTACCAATTATTAAAGTCCATTCGCTGGCAATTAATAAAAAAAAAAAAACAGGAATACAAATTCACCATCATCATTAGCCTGTGCCTCTCCACTGCTGGATGTAGGCTTCCCCAAGTAGAACAACGCGGTCTTTTGCAACCTTAATCCAACCATTGCACATTCTTCGACAAAAGTCCTCCCGTAATGTCGTAATGTCGTACGGAGCAGAGACGTGGACACAGTGGGTCTGGTCCACAAAGTCAAGGTCGCTCAGCTAGAGAGAGCTATGCTTGGTATTTCTCTGATGGATAGAATTCGAAACGATGATATTCGTCAGAGAACCAAAGTTACTGTATAACATTCAAAATTAGCCGTTCCCGCGATAACAACTCATGCCTCGTACCACGTCTACCAGTACGCGCGGCTATAAGCGACCGCGACACGTCCGTCACACAGTTTTTGCGATAATGAAACGACAGTCGCTATTCCAAAACGTTACATTTTATTTATCAACTATCGGTGAACAGAATATAGTTATTTAGATTGCCTTCTAAAGGTAATGTTTATTAATGACATGTCGCGTGACCTAGGATCATTTATCAAGGTTTACTAGCATTTTTTTCCTTTTACAATAATAGGGGCATATTACCAATGCTCATGTTAAAACTCACATAAGAATAGTAAGGAAATTAATTGTATTTAGATTTGTAGAATAACTGTTGTCAACTTCTAATGTACAGCCCACAACACCCCTCTTTAGACAGTGTCTTATATTAAATACGTTTTGAAATACACAAATTAGAGCACGATTTAGCTAAGTTTCATTACATTATTTAATTTAAAAGTAAATGAAATTAAGGTACCAATTTTCTTGAAGTTGGTAATAGTTAGTCTGGGTAATCTAACTCGACTCTACGTTATTCTGTACAATGTCCTTTAAAGAAATTTAAAAAAAAAACCGATCGGGAGTTCTTCGCGCCAATTTGGCGTGGACATGTCAAGTGCAAGTTTTGTTTTGTAAATTAATTTATTGTGGATATAATTGGTCAAACGTGGTGTTGTTTTGTTTAATAATGTGCTACAATGTGAATAATTTTGGAAAACGATAAATTGGACTTTAAATATGGGGCACAAGTTGCAGTTTATTATTTTCGGTTTTCCCGCGCCCCCTACCCCCATATTGTACCCGACATGTTTGAGCAGTGGATGGTGCCGCGAGTGACTGCAAGAAAAGCATCAAATTCTGCAGCATCTGGAATTTGATGATGACCTCATTAACTCATTACTCCACAGCACTACAAGGACCTGATTAGCGGTACAGCAGGCGACGCTGCTGAACCCCTCCTTGTCGCCTTAACCTCACTTGTGAATATTATGTTATCCGGCCAAGTACCTATTAGCATCACTGACATACTATACGGCGCAAATATATGCGCACTTAAAAAAAAAGACGGTGGTATCAGACCGATTGCCGTTGGCTGCACTTTGCGCCGTATAGTATCCAAAATTTGTAGTAAAATCATATTACCTACTCTTACCTCGAAATTTCAACCTTTACAAGTGGGGTTTGGCTCCAAGGGTGGCTGCGAAGCTGCTGTACATGCTGCTCAGAGCTTTGTAGTGCATCACGGGGGAGATGTGATGTTAAAGGTGGACGTCAAAAACGCGTTTAATTCGGTTGATAGAGGTGTCATGTTGGACCAAATTAAACAACAGACCCCGGAAATTTATAGTTACCTTTGGCAGTGCTATAGCACCTCTTCAAAATTATTTTTTAAAAATAACACTTTACTTTCGGCAGTTGGTTGTCAACAGGGCGATCCGCTCGGTCCTGCCATCTTCAGTTTGGCAATACATAATATAATAAGCAGCCTAAATTCAAAATTTAATATATGGTATCTCGATGATGGCACGATCGGAGGAAATGCGGACACAGTTCTCAGTGACCTTCAAAAACTTATATACGATTTTGGCACCATAGGTTTAGAATTAAATTTTTCAAAATGTGAACTTTATTTATCAAATTTATTAACTCATGGCAAACAAATTGAAATTATTTCCAAATTTAATAGTCTAGCGCCCAATATCAAAATTTTAAATAATGAAACCCTTCGGCTCCTAGGATCACCAATCTTAGATGAATCCATCCAAATTTATGTTCAGGAACAATTAACTAAATTTAACTCAACTTCAGAACGCTTATTCCAAATTCAACCCCACATGGCACTTTTTATCATACGATTTTGTTTGTTCGCCCCCAAATTTACATATGTACTCCGTTGTTCTCAACTTTGGAAATTTTCAGAAGAACTTTTTTTATTAGACAAACAATTGCAAAATTCACTAACCGAAATTCTAAATTGCCCCATGAATGACCGTATTTGGGCCCAGGCCTCACTACCAATTCGGTTCGGAGGCCTAGGCACCCGCAAAATTTCTAGTGTAGCACTGCCAGCTTTTCTGTCGTCTGTACATAGTACTGTCGAGCTCTACGGGAGAATCACTAACCCATCTTTGGGTTCCGTTGAGCCGTCGTACTTGTCAGATGCCAGAGATGCCTGGTCAGTAGCATGTCCAAATGTTTCGGTTCCAAATTCACCAAAAATCCAACGACTATGGGACGAGCCGCTCTGCAAACTTTTACAGAAAGATATTTTATCTGCCAGTAATATGAAAGAGCGGGCTCGCCTCATGGCCGTTTCCACTAGAGAGTCAGGTCTTTGGTTACAGGCTTTTCCCTCAGCATCGGTTGGCACACTCCTTGATTGAAATACACTGACCATGGCGGTGTGCCTTTGTCTCGGAGCCCGGACTGTCCACCCGCACCAGTGTCGATGCGGAGAACCAGTCGATCATCTCGGACACCACGGGCTTTCTTGTGCTAGAAGTGCTGGCCGCATTCCTCGTCACGCGGCTCTCAACGACATCATCCGAAGGGCTCTTGTCACTGCTGGAGTACCCGCAATATTAGAACCATCTGGGATTGTGCGGAGCGATGGCAAGAGACCCGACGGAATGACTGTTGGGCCGTGGAAACTTGGCAGGTCTCTGGTGTGGGATGCGACGTGTGTAGATACATTAGCTCCATCTCACATACAGGCGACCTCGTCAGGCGCGGGAAGTGCGGCTTTTTCTGCGGAGAACCTCAAATTGCGCAAATACGCTAACCTTGGTATCGGTTACGAATTTGCGCCGTTTGGGGTCGAGACGATGGGCCCATGGGGACCGTCAGCGAGGCGCTTGGCAAAGGAGTTGTCAAAGCGGCTGACAGAAAGGTCTGGAGACAGGAAGGCTGGCAATTATTTCTGCCAACGTATTAGCCTCGCTATACAGAGTGGAAATGTTGTCAGTCTCCTTGGGACTATCTCGGATGGGACATCTCTAGAGGACATTTTTTATTTATAGTTTAGTTTATTTTTAATTTTATTATTTAGGTAGCTTTTAGTTTATATTAACTCATTAAAAATAAATATATATTACGTCAGACTTGGCTGTATGGGCTAGACCCTTTGCCTTCCCTATCATCTCATTCATCATCCATCGGGAACAGAAACCAAAAATTAAAAAGAACAAAAAAAAACGACATTAGGAAACCGGTACATGCAGGAAATGTTTTTAATTTACGTAGCGGCGACCACTAACCGTTCTGTAAACCTGTTTGATATAGATCTTTTATCTTATCAGTCTGGATAATAAATATAGGCGTGGGAACTTCATCTTGTATTTGGATTCATTTTAAATTAAAGTTATTATAGTTGTGTTCTATTCTCCCAAAATTATTCATTTTTTTTTTAAATATACATAATATAGTTTTATTTAGCCAGAGAAAAATAGCATACACATTTATAATATGTATACATTAAATATAAATTAAAAGCTACCTAAATAATAAAATTAAAAATAATCTAAACTATAAATAATTAAAAAAGGTCGTCTAGAGACGTCCTATCCGAGATAGTCCCAAGGACACTGGCAACATTTCCCCTCTGTATAGCGAGGCTAATACGGTGGCAGAAACAATTGCCATTGTCCTGTCTCCAGACCTTTCTGTCAGCCGCTTTGACAACTCCTTGGCCAAGCGCCTCGCTGACGGTCCCCATGGGACCATCGTCTCGACCCCAAACGGCGCAAATTCGTAACCGGTACCAAGGTGAAAAATGGCGCAGGACATTATGACAAACAACTGACAGCGCTCAGAGCGATCTACCTTGATATCGTGAGCAGTCTAAGCGCGAGGAATAATGTCAATGTTTAAGCACGTCTCGGAACACCTTAAGCGTGCTTAGGTTACTATTATCGTGTCTCGGAACGACTGGTTAGTAACAATATGACATCATTTATTGAAACGAATAAAATAAAATGGAGAATGTTAATTGGTAGCTATACAATATCGTCTGAAACTTTGTCACAGTAGAGTTTGTATATATAGGCCAAGTTTGACTTGAAAAATTATTCCCTTAAAGCGCTGACGCTTTAAACCAATCCAAACAATCGTTCGACTTGCATAAAGCAAAGGAAAGCAAAGTAAAGCGTTTATAGCGTTTGTAAAATAATTAACAAAACCCAAAAAAATATTAAATATAACCAATATAATATATCTGTACAATTAAAAAAACAAAACAAATCATGACGATGGTAATATTAAAAAAAAAACGAAAATGTTTTAAATATAACCATTAAACTAAGGTTCTTGCGCCATTTTGCGTGGACATGTCAAGTGCAAGTTTTTGTTTTGTAAATTAATTTAGTACTGTGATTATTTGTTGGTCAAAAGTGGCGTTGTTTTGTTTAATAATGTTCTACAATGTGAATAATTATGGAAAACGATAAATTGGACTTTGAATATGGGGCACAAGTTGCAGTTTATTTCATGCGGTTTTCCCGCGCTGTGAACTCCCATATTTTACCCGACGTGTTTGAGCTATAATGCCACGAGTGACTCCAAGAAAAACATCAAATTCTGCAGCATCTGGAATTTGATGATGACCTCATTAACTCATAAAAAAGAAAGATATATTACGTCGGACTTGGCTGTATGGGCTAGACCCTTTGCCTTCCCTATCATCTCATTCATCATCCATCGGGAGAAGAGAACCAAAAAAAAAAAACAATTAAACTAAACGATATAAGAAATATTTACAATAAAAAAGACAAAGCACGACGATGGTAATATAAAATAGAAAAGAAAGGAATGCTGCCAAATGAGAATGCCTTTTTGCTTAGTAAAATAATATCGTGTCATATAGTTAATATATTGTGACTTCATAATCTGTAATTAATTTTATTTATTTTTACCCTAGCATAACGACAATTGACAAAATCTTTTTTTACTCTAATAAATTACATAGTTTCTATCCCGCCAATTTAAAATCTTATCTTTATCTGTAATAAAGTACCTGATCATAATAAAGAACCTAATCGTATAAATAGTGTTTTGTAACTATTTCATACATAAATCTAAATCAGATGTTGAAATAAAATTTTAAAAGAACACAATATAAAATATATGATTCTTGAACTATATTTTGTTGAGGCACACTCCAAGTTGGGGCCTGGTTTTGAGCAATCTCTATTTTTGTCCACGAACAATTTTCTTTGATTGCACTACCCGAAAATAAAAAGCATTCGCAGTAAAATCAGTGACGTCATTCGCTGTGAAACCCGCGTCCTTGTCTTTGGTTATTCGACGTCATCAAAAACAATTCAGTAATTTAGAGCGCCAAGTCAAACTCGGATGCCTCAATTCAATCCAGTGCCCCAAAAACAAAGAGTCGCTTGATTGCTTCATACGCAATGTCTTTGAGCTGTCAATAATTGCCGATAAATTTGCACGTTACAAAATTGTTAATCTAAGTAGGTATCAAGATAGATCCGTCAATCCAAATTTTAACTTTTTAGGTCAACAACTTAAATAATATTTTGCAATATTTATCCAAACATTAAGTGTTAAAAATTGTAGAAAAGCAAAGTATCATCACAACCGTTTCCCTTCCGGGGTGGTCAGAAACTACAATTATAACGAAGCGGATTCACATTTAGCCAACTTTACTATAGGCCACCCATGACAAGTGGCAAGCTTGTCGATGTCTCTAGCGTATCAAACTCGAGAAAAATCACAAATAAATTTAATATTTATTAAATTAAATATAATTAAAATAACTTAAACAGGAGACTGGCAACATTTCCCCTCTGTATAGCGAGGCTACTACGTTGGCAGAAATATTTGCCAGCTTTCATGTCTCCAAACTTTTCTGTTAGCCGTTTGGACAACTCCTTGGCCAGATGCTTTGCTGAGGGTCCCATCGTCTCGACCCCAAACGGCGCAAATTCGTAACCTGTGCCGAGGTTTGCGTATTTGCGCAGCTTGAGGTTCTCAGCAGAAACCGCTGCACTTCTGATGTGCGATGTCGCTAATGTGTCTAGACATGTCGCATCATACACCAGGGACCTGCCAAGTTTCCACGGCCCAACTGTCATGCCATCGGGTCTTTTGCCATCGCTCGCGCAATCCCAGAGGGTTCTAGGATCGCGGGTACTCCAGCAGTGACAAACGCCCTTTGGATGATGTCGTTGGAAACGGCGTGACGAGGAATGCGGCCAGCACTTTTAGCGCAAGTTAAGCCCATGGTGTCCATGATGTTCCACAGGCTCATCCACGCTAGTGTCGGTGTGGAGAGGACGGTCCGGAAGACAAAGGCACACCGCCATGGTCAGTGTATTTCGATAGGGAGTCTACCAAACGATGCTGAGGAAAAAGCCTGCAACCAGAGACCCGACTCCCTTGTAGGAACGGCCATGAGGCGAGCCCACTCTTTCATGTTACTGGCAGATCTTGTTAGGCCGGCATAGTGGTAGAGACGAGATGTCGGTCAGTTACTCCCATTCTTGGACCTCGGGTACTGCTTACCATCAGGTGGGCGCGATGTCACATGTCCTGTTCAGTATAATAAAAAAATAAAAAAAATATCATCCAGTACCAGTTTGCAGAGCGGCTCGTCCCACAATCATTAAAATTTTGTTAAATTTTAATTGAATTATATCAACAATGCATGGAACGTGTTTTGCCGCCATCTGGCAGGCCTAAATTTAAGCAGGTGCGAATTGTGTTACGGAATTGCATGCACCTTTAAATGTACCGTTAATATAAATAAACAAGGTTATAATTTTAAACTTCGCGTCTTATTACCATAAATAATATTGCGTATACTATGTCCGACTAGAAAGCAAATAAATAACAATAATAATAATAAATATTTTGGACTTTACATCCATAAATTGTTAGTAACAATTTTACTTAATCCATATTTAGTATAACTAATAATTTATTTTAAACTATCCGCTACTGAAGGCTGTCTACTTGACTGTATGCAGCTGTATCCAGTGCTCCAGCAGCGGAGAGTCCCACCGATCTGCCAATACGTTTAGGAGCCTGTTGGTACTGGTTCTCATGCGGCACAGCATAGACGCAGATCTATTGCGCATAATTGTTTGAAAACTGTCAGTCCTCGAATCAGCAAACATACCCGAGGCACTGCGGAACCTCGGCAGCCCCATCAGGATCCTAAACGCAATACTGGACGCGCAGGTCGCTGTACGCTCTCCGAGTATAGTCCACCCATAGGCTACACGTGTAAAAGGACTGGCAGTACGCCCTAAAAAGAGTCACTTTTAATAAAATAAATCAAAACTTGATTTATTTGCCGAAATTTGTATAAAAACCATAGAGTAACCAAGAATCCAAGTCGAACGACTTTCAAACCGAAATAAAGTGAAAAAAAGCGCTTAAAGCAACAAGTCAAACACAGTGGTACTGTAGTCGCATCCACAGAACAAGTCCCAAGTACTCGTAGTGTATCACGACCGTCAGAGACATCGACGAGCTTGCCACTTGTCATGATGGGACTATAGTAAAGTTGCAAGCCAAATATGAATCCGCTTCTCTAAAGAGCGGGTGGTCAGAATCACACCCAAAAGGAATACGGTCGTGATGATACTTCTTATTGAAACAAATCTATGATTGATTCATTTTTTATATCATTACTAGTAGCTGCTGGAGATGGGCCTTCCAGAACATAATATCTGGAGAATTTGGCCTACACGCGCCACGCTGCCTGGCCAGATGGCTTATTATTAACTATTCCACAAGTTGGTATTAGTGGAACCGGGACCGACGGCTTAACGTGCTTTCCGAGGCACGGGAACGGTGGTGTTGTAAATCTATGACAAATGTACGTAAGAAAAATGTATTTCTCATTGGTACATGCCGGGGGGTTTGAACCGACCTTTGTGTTTAAGGAACGTGTTCTTACAACCGAGCCACCACCGCGTTTTGATTGATTAATAACTATAATATCTGTATATATATATAAACACCAACCTTATACAAAAACTGTTAAAACTTGCTCTCCGAAGCGTTACACACGTTGTTGTGACAATAACTAACTAACCGGCCAATTGTCAACAGTTTATATGTAATGACGATAAGATAAAACCGTTATGTGAGGCTGAATGACCGCACGGTCGCGGTTGTTTAAGTATACATATATTACAAGAAGGTATGTAGGTACCGGCAAATAAAAAGAACGATGCCCTGGAGAATAGCTTTAGGAAGAAAAAAATATCGCATATACAGTCATGTATATATATTTATATTTTATATAGATACCTACTGTAAGATAATATTTAGAATGGGGTGTATCAGGCAAAGTTTTTTGTAGATGTCGCTAGCGGCAATGGTACCTTATGTTTTACCTATATTCCATATTTTTTAAAATGTTTTCGTAGTTTTATGTTTATAACAGAAAAAAATATTTTAAATTAACTTTACCTACCTTAAAAGACGAATTAAGAAAGCCGTCTTTAAAAATAAAAAAAGGTTATTAATAGAACGGCAATTTTAAGATCACCATATCTTTGATTTTACTTAGTAATCTCGATTTGTACACTTAAAAGCTGCTCACTTCGGCATAATATCCAGAAAATAATAAATTTGGTAATAAAAATACAAGTTTTTTATGCAACTGACAGTTATATTGGGTACCATCTATCATGAGCAATCTATCGTGATAAAAAATTAGTGATACACCCCATTGTACAAAAGACAACTTGCGTCATGTGTTTAAATTAGAACTAAATTGTGAGGTTATTGGCCATTTGGCCTGGTAGTGTAAACGAGTTTGGTCAGATGGCGCTGCGGAACACAAAAAGGGGTTCACATAGGTGCTGCTGACAAAATGCAGGACCTCCTAGATCTTCTCCCTGCATGGTTGGACAAGTGGCGTATGTCCATCAATGTCGGCAAAACTGCCGCATTGATGACATCCAGATGCCGGCTGCCTCCACCACTGCAACTTCGGGGACAGAACATCGAGTGGACTCCGACCGCCAAATACCTGGGCTGCATTATTAACAGGACGTTGACAATGGGTGAAATGGCCTGCCACGCCGTCAATCAGGCAAAGGCGGCCCGAGCCATGTTACGTCCTGTTATGAATTCCAGCTTGCCGCTCAGGTTGAAGGTCCGGATCTACAAGATGTTCATCCGTTCTCGTCTCACCTATGCTGCGCCAGCCTGGCACCACCTTCTGGCCAAGACCAACAGGGACAAGATCCAAAGTCAGCAGAACATATCGCTCAGAGTGGTTTCCCGAGCGCCATGGTTCGTGCGTAATTCCGTCTTAGCTCGAGATTTGGAGATGCCTACTATTGAGGAATTTGTCGTTGGCCTGACTAGACGTATGTTCTCTCGGGCCGACAACGGACACTTCAAGCATCTCCAGAACATCGCTCCGTCTTGTGCACGGCCCCCCAACGGGAGACCACTTCCTAGAGAAGTACTCCTGGAGGAGAGCTGAAGCAGTCGAACTTAGCCCCCTGGGTTCGTGAGCCACACGGGCGCTGTTATACTAGTAACGGCGCCCAGCACTAAACGTGCATGAATTACCGGCGGGTGGTTACTGAGATCCTGCCGGGGAAAACGGGGGACTGTCCCCATCCCCAACCCACGCCCATTAGGCATCCGGGCCTGGACGACCCCACTGTCTGTCTGACATAGGTGGGCGTCAGAAAAAGAGGCGGGATTATTATGGTGGTGATCGCATGATCGTATCGTAACGGAAAGTTAATTTAAAACTACTTAATATTACAAATACTAACACACGTTTCCTCGACCGTTCCTCCACTCAACCACTCCTTCCCTTCCCTCTACGGATCCTCTAAATCAGTATTCTTAGTTGCAATCTCTCCAAACCTTGAAACGCATAAATGTTACCATTTTAAATATTTCCGATTGAGATTAAGAATCATCAAAATCGGCGTGCTCACAGACAGACAACGGAGGCATCCAGGCCCGGATGTTCAATGGGCCTGGGTTGGGGATGGGATAATCTCCTGTTTTCCCCGGCAGGATCTCGGTGGCTAACTACCCGCCAGTGATTCAACACATCTTTGGTGCTGGGCGCTGTTCCTTCTACAACACCGCCCTTGTGGCTCACGAATCTAGTCTTCTAGATTCGTCTACTTTAGTTCTTCTCCAAGAGCGCCACCCTAGGTAGCGGCCTCCACAAAGGAACAAACATACATAGGCTGATAAACACATAACCATATACATATAAGGAACAAAGATACATAACCATAACAAATGTTTAATCTATGTAATTAAAAAAAAAAAAAAATTAACACTGCATGGGATCAGTTTTTATGAATTTGGCCTAAACTCTTCAAAATGCAAAAGTGTTAAATGTTCTTAAATACCTACTTCTTTTATTATTCAGTTTATATTACGATGGCTTCCTCTGGTTAACCGCAAATGATCGGTTAGTCCGGATGTAGTCGCGGCTTTAATTCCCGATCATACAAGAACTAGTTTGACCACCGCGTACAGTGTACTTGTATTTTCACTATACATTGCCTGTTATCTTTAAACGAAACACAAACTTTGTACAAAATAACACGCAGGGTATATTAAAAATAAAATCCATGAGTAAAAATCATCTATATTACTAATATTTTAAATGTGTAAAAACATTTGTCAGTGTGTCTCTCTGTACGTATGTTTGTCTCATCTTCACGCCTATATTACTGGACCGAATTTGATGAAATATGACAGATTTGTGTTCTTTGCAACCCTTGACAAGACGGAACTGCGTTCTTTAGTGTGTAAGTTGCACGTCAAACCATGTTGTTGTCGTGCTATGATTATATTGACTGCTATAACACTTATAAAACAATATATACGAATTACCACACACTCTACCACTGGACAAACAATACATATATGTATGTCGACTTCTAATCTTTCCTAATCTATGTCATTTTGACATTAACACGAGATTGAGCTTGGAGTTGATGTTAGTTGAGTTAACACCGCTGTCGCGACCCAATGTAATTCCGAACGGCTTGGGGTACCACACCAAGCATATATGCATGACCGTTGTCGCGACACGGTGTTAAAAACCTTACGCAGTGTTAGTTACAGAACGCGTTCGGTAACAACAAATCTTGACATTTGACCCTATACAGCTGCGGTTCCTTAAATGTTTGTTTTCGCTGACACGGGTTACGCTGAGCCAAACAGATAGAATAAATAAATAATAATATAGCAACAGGAAATAATTATATACAAAGTAATGGGTCTTTTGTTTTGGCATAAAATGAATTGCTATGCCAATTTTACTTTTAGTAAATTCTGCTGAGAACCTCAAGCTGCGCAAATACTTTCAAATTTTCCAAGGGGACTCAGCCATGAAGTTATCCAAACGGCTAACGGAAAAGTCTGGAGACAGGAAAGCTGGCAATTATTTCTGCCAACGTAAATAGATGGTAGGCGGATTGATGGTGGCAAATTGCCCAGTATCAGTAATGAGCGTCTAATTTCAGTTGCTAACATTCATGGACCTCGCGTGCCACTTAAATACCATTAGGTAAGCGCTAGATCACATGTTGTGCTAGTATTTAAAAAAAAATGCATCGCTTAATAAATTATTAATTAAATTTATTGCTTTAGTCAATAAATTAGTTTTAGTTTTTAGTTATATTTTTATTTATTAATTAGGTTTATTTTTATTAATAGTAATTTATGTTTTAAGATGTAAGTTTTTTTTTTATTATAAGTTAAATAAAACAACATTGACGATTTAAAAATATATGTTTTACTTTTTCATAACAGTTGAACATTCTGAGAATTTAATAAGCCTGCATACAACAATGTAGAGGTTTGTATTGTGTAGTGGTTACATACGACAATGTTTTTTTGTTCTCTACCCAACCTTAAAACGCTCAAGAATCCTTGTAAATGCATTTTTCTTTTCAACTGCCTAAAACCATTCATGCATAACAGAATGTTCACGCATAAGGTATCTTATAATGCGATATACCTGTGCCTATTCAAGTACATCTTATGGCCTTATAGATAAAGAAAAAGATTTTGATATCATAAAATCTTTATTGATAAAGATGTGACATTCTATTTATCAATTGCAGTTTAAATAAGTAAATACAGCAAACAGACGATTTATTTTGTACTTGTTATTGAAATAAAGTTTAATTTAATATACATAACTGTAGTACCTAGGTACAAATACCTACTAGCACAGACCAAATAGCTAATCATCATCAGCCTTCATCATTTCGAAGATTTTAGTTTTCGAATTTTTCGCAAGGCAAATTGCAGTTGCGAAATGACCGTTTAAATGTACTGCGTGATAACTAAACGTTATTAACAAAATTTTACTACAAAAGTAATTATTAAAACAAATATACTACATTTATTAAATTTTAATTCTATAAATTAAGGCATTGTAATATGTAATATTTTATTTCATTCAATTAAAATAGGTTTAAAATAGTTTTAAATAATACCTTAAGTTGTAAATCTAAAAGTATCTTGAAACGAAACGTAAAAAGCAAAAGTCAAAACAAAAAGCTTGCGTGAGAGCAAGTTTAATTTTCTGTGACGTTAATTTAAAAGTATTTGAATATAGAATACACTTTTTAACCATGAGTTATCGTAATTTACAGTTAAATAGAAATGTGATAGAAGTGTTAATAAATTGTAACTAACATAGCAAAGGAAAATGTAGAAAGTTGAATAAAATAGCAACCACAGGAAATGATCCGTCGCGGTCTGACTAACAAGTTATAATTTCATAGAAACGAAAGAAATATGAGTTCATATAAGGAGCTATTCAAACTTTACGATATAATAGAAAATGGTCAACCAAGGTAATTACTTAATTTAGTATTTTTACCACCTGCAAAGAAGTATTTTAAGTTTTGTTATTTACTGTTAAATATATTTTTTATATTCTGTAACTAGGAATGAAACTAAAAAGTAGATTATTATATACCTAATTAATTCATATATGAGTTTTTTTAGGCTCATAATATTTAAATCTTCATTATCATGGCCCCTAGACCTCCACTGTTTGGGATGGGCCTTCCAAAACATATATATGCATATCTGGAGAATTTGGCCTATACTCTGGCCAAAGACTCTGGGCTGGTAAGGGATGGAAATTTAAGTATTTGCATCTAATTGTGCAATATTATTGCATCATTTTATACCAGACAAAAGGTCAAAGGCATGGCATAAACATGTTTATGCTATTAAGGAAAAAAAGGTTATTAATTGATCGTTGTGGTGCAGTTCTTTATACATTTTATATATATATATAGCTGAGTTTTCCTTGCAGATTCCTTTCTCAGTCAGATTAAACATTAACAGGTCACTGGAATCTGCTTAGCTGCTGGTCTTCTGCTAACAGCTTACTTATTGGACCACTTTGCACTAGCAGGAGTAGAATCATTCAAAAGAATTAAATTAATGATGTTTCATAAATGCCTGTAATAGGTTTACGTGAATAAAGATATTTCGACTTTGACTTAACTTTGAAGACAACTTCTTTAGATACATAGATTTACCATTTGGTTGTTGGGTTTGCTGTATGAGGACAAGAAGGGTTCTAAAATATTTTAATCACAAGTGTAAGACACTTCTCTCGCTCACAATTGACCCTGCACTTATGGTGAATGCATGGGTTGTTAAGAAAATTGGTTTTTAACCTGTACCACAGTTTCTGTACATCAAAACTAAAAGTAAAGTATGATCCACAGAAACTATGTATTTATAAGGACAAATTAATTGTTGGTCGCAAGTCCAAGACACTGTTCTTCCCATGATCACCCACACTTGATAGACCCGGCACCCGCACAGTGAATGCTTAAAAAAGAGATTGCCCAAAACCAGGCCCCAACTTTTTTGCAGCGTGCCTCAAATAGAATTCAATAATCACAACAATTAATTATGTTTTTTTTAAATTTAATCACATCTCTGGGTAAACCCAGCATTAAAATATAATTAAATTAAATAGGCAATTGGTTAAAATTTATGTATAAAATAGTTACAAAGCACTATTTATACGATTAGGTTCTTTATTATGACCACATACTTTATTATAAATAAAACACTGGATTTAAAAAAAAAAAACATTATGGCACGAGAACATTTTATTGGGCCCATTTCTCTAAGAAATATGGGCATTCTCATTTGTCTTCTCTTTAGCCAACTTTACTATAGGCCCATCATGATAAATAGCAAGCAGGTTGATGTTTCTAGAATAGCAGACTCAAGAAATGTCACAAATAAATTTAATATTATATCTTTTTTGGATGCTCGAAAGGAATCAAATCTATGGTTTTAACCACTAGACCAAGGAGGCAGTCAGAGGTAATAATAATAATTCTAAATGTTAGTGGGTTAAAAATTGCATTAATGGCAGTAAGCTCACCTATGTACTACTTTTTAAAATAATGATTGATGTCTCTAGCGTACCAAACTCGAGAAATATCACAAATATTATTGTGTTACAACCAGGAATCCTAGGACTAACTGCTAGACCAAGGAGGCAGTCTGGTGTCAATGTTGTGGAAGGCTTATCTCCTGCGGTGGAGATCTAGGGCAATGTGTTCTAGGGGATGGAATAATGATAATTATTGTTTACAGGACTGTGGAAAACTTTCTCCAGAACAATACATTAAACATTAATGAAATATTACCATGTAAAGGTATAGGGGTTTTACATTTGGCTGTTGGTATAGAACCAATAGAAAAATCTATACAATGTACCGAAATTCTACTCAAACATGGAGCTGATCCTAATTTAAGGTAAGTTTTATTTATCAAAAAATACTAATAATTAATCTTTCAATATGTAAAGCGTATAAAAAACGCCGAGTGTTGGAAGCAGACAGCCAGGATGAGCAAATCAGGAGATAAGGGATGTGGACATATTTTTACACAAAAAAACATATTTAAAAAAAATCATTAAAGACTGTCTGTGCACGGATGCGGCAGCTGATTAGCCGGTCAGCTGCAGCATTCGTTAACTTCAACTTCTAAGCACGCCTCACACACGCACCTACACTTTCACACCAACACTTATATTCACACACGCACACAATAATTACATTCCATACTTGTATTCACTGGATCAATGTTATTACCCAATATCTAGTTTAGTATTTTTATTTTTATTGCAATTTTTATGTTTTATGTTTAAGTTAGTTATAGTTTATTATTATTTTCTTTCCTTAATATCTGTTTAAATTTAAATTCATTAAACTTTCAAGTAAATAGTGGAACCTATGTTGGCTGAGGCAATTTTAATCTGTTTTTTTTATTGATCTGGAAATATTGCTGTAAGGTTTATCATATAATAAATAAATAAATATTTCCAATGGGAATTAGACTCCGTATGCCATATTGCTTGGAATTGAGTATTTCCGTATGGTTAGCATGTAACATTTGGATATTGTCAATACATATAATGCAATACATGTTAATTGTCCAGCCCTTAATTTTTTAATTTTACTGGCTGTTAAAAATAGTTTTTAAAACTATGTAAAAAAATCCTTTTCTATACTCAATTAAAAAATGTTGTTTTACTCTATAAAAACCTTAGTCTAAAGGATTATACCATATTAGTATATAAATTTTTATTTATTAATTTCCACATTACATTACAGAACATAAAGGTTAGTATAGGGATTGGTTGGGTAGGGAGAGAAGTAGAATGGTGGATAGTGAGCGTATTATCGCGCAATAGAAAAAAAAGGAGGCCTCCTTTTCTTAAACCAGCCTATGTCGGTCGCAAGCCCGAGACACCATTCTTCTCATCTCTGTGGGTACACACGATGGACCCGGCACCCGCACGGTGTATCCATGGAATGCTTAGAAATTTGTCTTCTATAAATATAAAAATGCCCACTAAATTATTAGAATGTGTCCATCTAAGCATTTTTGAATATAGCTTTACTATAGAATTATTCTCCTTCATTTTATTTGGCTTTGAAAAAGCTGTAGTTACATTTTTGATGAATTATTTTCTTCACTAACAAAAACAAATAAAAATCCTGCACTAACAAAAACCTATTCTTCCTGAAATTTTATGACAATGATAGGACTAATCGTTCAGTGCTCCTCTAACTTGTAGAAGACAAATTTCTTAGCATTAATGTATTCACTGTGCGAATGGTGTCCCAGGTTTGCGATCGACTATAGGCTGGCCTCTAAACTAGACCTCCAATTTTATTACAAGACGCTCACCATCCACCATGCTTCTCCTCTCCCTACTAAAAACTAAATACTGTGTGATTCCATTGATGCCGCCTTGAAAACTCATTCTGTAAATGTATTGACAACAGACCTGCTTAAGCCCAATTCTTTCAGTAAGTAGTGCAAATATTTTGCTGGAATTCTTCCCGCACCAGCTTTTATTGTGTAAAGCTCTCTTGAATCCGTTCCTGTTCATATCTTTTGTAAGATTGCATATTTGATTGACTTTATGTTGTTGTCTTCTAGAATATTTGATTCCCAAGCAATTGTAAGTTTAATAAGAATAACTTTTTCTTAGAATTATCCAGCATTGATTTTCAATTGAATTTCCAGCTCTGACGACAGCATGACCCCTTTGCACATAGCTTCAATATGGGGTCGTGTAGAGAACATAAAGCTCCTGATAGGTTGTGGAGGAGATCCATCACGTCAGGATCTTGATGGACACTCAGCATTTGACTATGCAGCTCGGGAGGAACAATGGGATGTATTTGACTATCTACACAATGTTGTAGACGAAATGGATGACTCAATTGGCTCACAATGTGCTTATAGCTTAGATTTAGGTGAGTTTTCTTATATTTATTAAGCAAAATATTTTTTTGTTATATTGTTATTTGTTAGGAAACAAGACATACATATATGTATGTCTTACAATGTGTAACATAGGGTTTGTGACAAATAATGTGACTAGATTATTATATTATATTTGTACATTAATTAACATTGTAATTATTGTAAACCAAACAACTCTGATTGGTCATGTGAAAAATATTAAGCTGATTGGTTATGTGGGGAATGTAAAGCTTCTGATTAGTCGTATGTAAAAGTAAGCTTCTAATTGTTGTGTGGAAAAAGTATGCTTCTATTTGATTGTTTGAAAAAAGTAAGCTTTTAATTGGTGATATGGAAAAAGAAAGCTTTCCATTGTTTGGTTGTAAAAGTAAGGTTGTTTGGTTGTAAAAGTAGGCTTCTATTTGGTTCTGTGGAAAAGGTAAGCTTTGGTTGTGTGGAAAATATAAGCTTCTATTTGGTTGTGTTGGAAAAAGTAAGCTTCTAATTGGTTGTATGGAAAATATAAGCTTCTATTTGTTGTGTGGAAAATAAAAGCTTCTAATTGGTTGTGTGGAAAATATAAGCTTATATTTGTTGTGTGGAAAATATAAGCTTCTAATTGGTTGTGTGGAAAAAGTAAGCTTCTATTTGGTTGTGTAGAAAAAGTAAGCTTCTAATTGGTTGTTTGAAAAAAGTAAGCTTTGAATTGGTGATATGGAAAAAAACATTTATTTATACAAAGAATTATATTTAAAACATTAATTTATACAAAGAATCTCGCACTGAATTTCATATTAACAAAATTTTATTTTTACCTTTACACATACATACGTATTTATATACAAATATACATACAATAACTTGCAATACATTTGCGTACAATGAAACAGCGTTTACTACAACTTAACTTGTTCCTATCTGAGTGATTTTGTTGAGGATAGGGCGATGATAGGAGAAATATGAAATGAAAGGAAGTGTTTCTGCTGTAATGTGCCTAGAAAATGTCAAGTCAATGTCTTTCACTTTTTATGTCTGTCTCTCTCGCTCTTAGGCGGGCTAACCATGCCCGAGTGGAAGGGACGCGTGCCTCTCACTCGCTCTCATTGTGAGCGCATAACGTGAGCGGAGCGTAACGCAGTTTCTTGAAGTGTCACCCGGCAAACCAATTTATAAGACGTTGTCACGTCAAAAGCTTTCCATTGTTTGGTTGTAAAAGTAAGGTTGTTTGGTTGTAAAAGTGAGCTTCTATTTGGTTCTGTAGAAAAAGTAAGCTTTGGTTGTATGAAAAATATAAGCTTCTATTTGGTGGTGTTGGAAAAAGTAAGCTTCTAATTGGTTGTGTGGAAAATATAAGCTTCTATTTGTTGTGTGGAAAATATAAGCTTCTAATTGGTTGTGTGGAAAATATAAGCTTCTATTTGTTGTGTGGAAAATATAAGCTTCTAATTGGTTGTGTGGAAAAAGTAAGCTTCTATTTGTTGTGTGGAAAATATAAGCTTCTATTTGTTGTGTGGAATATATAAGCTTCTATTTGGTTGTGTGGAAAATATAAGCTTCTATTTGGTTGTGTGGAAAAAGTAAGCTTCTAATTGGTTGTTTTATACTATGCCATTTTGATAAGATGATTTTTCATACTTAAGTCTACAAAATGTCTGTAATTAATGTTTTATTTCTTACAATTTATTTCAGAAAAAATAATAATGACTACAAATCAAGTGGTAGCCGAATATAGTACAGTTTGCAACGAAAATTCTCAACCAAAAGATATATGCCGAAGATCCGAACTTGTGCGTCAATGGTGCGATAAAACCTCACTTATAATGAACAGATTATATCCTACCATATTGACAGAGACCAACGACTTAGCATTAGACGAATCAAATTTTAAATTATCTATTAATCCAAGCGATTTATGCATAAGCGGTATTCAAGTGCTAGACCAACCAAATAGTACTGATTTACCCAAACGTTTTAGTGTATACGAAAATTTCTCACTACCCGGATCTCCGACTAATATAACTCATAAAAACTATAATACTAAAACCAGTTTACGAACAAAATATAAAGATTTCAATCCAACAATAACAAGCGACGAATCTATTCATAATAAAAATGGATTACGAACAAAAATAATTGATTTAAGCTCAATAATAACAAGTGATGAATCAATTAACAATAAAAGCAAAAAAATACAACCAAAAAATAAAGATTTTAACTCAATAATAACAAGCGATGAATCTATAAATTTTAATTATAGTATCAAAAATTATGGCTTAGAGGACGTTCAGAATAAAGCTAACGAGTGGTTGTCAAACTCAAATTCAAGTAGAAATAGTGATTACAATGAGTACAATTTGAATACTCGAAGGTCTTCTGCTAGTAGCGGTGTTAGTAGTACCTTTACAAATGGTAGCATTGCTTTGGCTAGTGTCAATGAGGAATATAAATACGAAGATAAGGAAGAGGATGTTGTTCTCATAGAGAAGAGATTGTTGCTTTCTTCCGTTGTGTGAGTATGCTAATAAATTACCCTGGAAATAAATATTCTTCTAAAGAACAAGACTGTTATATGTACTATAGTATTATAATGACAGTTTTCCCTTTCGAGGTGGTCAGAAACCACGCTTATAAATAAGCGGATTCACATTCACATTGTATAATTTGTCTCGGTCTGGGTATTTATATGTATAATATGTATATATTTACAAAAAAAAAAAGTATAATGTAGTTTATCAACCATCTAGTTTCCGTAACACAAGCCTCGTAGCTTACCACGGAACCTAGATGGCGCTGTGTGACCTGTCTGGAAATATTTATTATTATTATTTAGCCAACTTTACTATAGACCAATCATGAAAAGTAGCAAGCTTGTCATTGTCTCCAGACATTATATATGTACTATAGTACACCCATTTTAATATATAACTCAAATAATACCTATATAATTTATAAACATAATAACAAGCCCTAGAACACAGCATTCTAGACCTCTATTATTGGAGATGGGCTAGGCGGGTTAGCCAAAATATATTACAGGCATTTATAACACGTTATTAATTAAATGATTTTACTACTGCTAGTCGTAGACTAAGTAGCAAAGTGGTCCATCATCAAGAGTAATGTAATTGTGATTACATTGGCTATTCCACTCTATCCGCTTTCCTCCAGGAAGGCAAAGAGACCCGTCACGTTTCTGCAGACCCTCCCATTTTGATATATAACTCAAATAATGCCTATATAATTTATAAACATAATTACAACACACAGCGTTCTAGACCTACATTGTTGGATATGAGGCGGGTTAGTCAAAGTCAAAATATGTTTACTCACATAAACCTATTATCAATTAATTAAATTATTTTGAATGATTTTACTCCTGATAGTCGTGGACTAAGGAGCGAAGTGGTCCATCATCAAGAGTAATGTGATTGTGATTACGTTGGGTTTTCCACTCTATTGGACCATTGTGCGTGACTTTTACTACTTCAGAGGAGCCATCCAAGGCAAGGAGACCCATCACGTTCCTGCAGACCTCCAAAAGAGTCATCGCAGTCTGTAGGAACCTCAGTCTCAGCGCAGCCACACTCCAGGATGTGCGGTCTTCTCCCATTCCGCCAAGCATCCTCTACACACTATCTGTAACGTTCAGAGTATAAAGATGTTTGGTGTCCTAGCCTAGCTCTCACATGGTCAGGAAGGGCCTCCTTGGACTGTCTGTAATCTGTGATTGATGTCCACATCTGCTCGTAACGTGACTTTATTGTCTCTGCACACTGCCTCCAGGGCTAGGTGGCAGTCGATAATACAAATACAAATACAAATACAAAATATTTTATTGTTCATAAAAGTACAATTAACAAATTGATTTACACACTGACTCCTAAACTAAGTCTAACTAAGTTAGACCTGTCATTTAGGATCCCAGTTACTTCCATTAGATATACAAAAAAGATACAATACGTAGTGAAAACTGTTAACAATAAAAATATTTACTATAAATAAAGGTATTTTAATTAAAACTTAATTTAAGGTGGGTAATATAATAAATAAATAATATTAATTATTTAATAAATTAATATAAATACTATAAGTGCTTAAAAAATAAATAAATAAATAATATATACATATTGTGTTTGTACAATATATAATGTTAGGTTAGCAGCAGAAAATGCAGCCACTTAGTTGTATATTGAGTTTAATAATCAGTATTTAGGTTTACATATTTCATTCTTAGATACCTACATAAGTATTTAAATGTTTCAGTTTATTATCATTATGGTTTCTTTACAGTAATTCATCTATTTAATACATAAGAATAAATTTTCTGTTTCAGCATAACTCAGTTCTTGCAAGTATTTCTTGACTTTAATTTTACATGTTTTAAAATTAAGGGGATATATATTTAGGGCTTTGTTTATTAAATTATACAATCTAGGACCAGCAACAAAAGAATGACGCTGAGCAAGTTTGGTTCTAGGTTTGACGGTACGACAAACACGGTCTCTCCTGCGTATCGAACCACTGACATTGTGATCAAACTTTGTAGATCTATGAGTATTGAGTACAGTTTGGAAAGCAAAGAGCTGTCTCACAGTTAGCACCTTACTGTCTTTGTATAAAAGAGCTGTAGAATATCGGTAAGGTTTTTTTAACATAGTTTTAAGTACTGCTCTTTGAGCTCTTTCCAGGCGCAGCAAAGATGTCATGTGGGCACCTCCCCAAACGGCAACACAATAACTTATAATGGACTGTGATAGTGCAAAATAAACAGTTTTAAGAGTACAAACATCTGAAGAGGTGCGGAGTTTTCTAAATACATAGATTAGCTTTCTTACTCGCGGAATAAGGCTATTCAGATGGTTGTTCCAACTAAGGATGCAATCAATGTGGACCCCAAGATATTTAACACAATCAGTTCGTTCAATATTAAGACAATTGCACAGCTTTCCAGAAGCCATATTACAGGTGTGTGCTTTAATTAGGAAATTACTTGGCAGAGATGATTTATTGGGTGCAAAAGTTATGAAATTAGATTTCGCCAAGTTTAGTGTGAGCAGATTATAGTCAAGGTATTTCATTATAACACTAAGGGCACGTTCAGCATGCATACGTACAATGTCCCAGCTAATACCTCGGATAAGAAGTGCGGTATCATCGGCATAGGAAAAGATGCTGCAGTTTTTGAGGTTTAGTTTACATATTTCGTCTATATATATAAGAAAGAGGGTAGGTCCGAGGACACTACCCTGAGGCACACCGAACACCATGCTTTCCTCCTGACTAGTAACAGAACCTATTCTGACACACTGTTTACGATTTGTAAGGTAGTCGCGAAAGATACTAAGAACGATTCCTCTTACTCCTATAGCCTCCATTTTATCTAAGAGCAGGGGAACTGAGACCGTGTCAAATGCTTTAGTTAGGTCTAGTGTAACTATTGCTACCTTCTGTCTTTCCTCTAGATGTTGAATTATTGATTCTGTGATTTTAAGTACAGCATGCTCAGTCGACTTACCCTTTCTAAAGCCGAACTGATTGTTAGCAAGGACATGGTATTGTTCAAGAAAGTTCATAAGTCTAATATTTAGTAACTTCTCAAGTACTTTGGAAAGGGAAGTAAGTACGGAGATAGGCCTATAGTTATTTACCATGTCTCTGTTACCATTCTTAAAAATAGGACGAACAATTGCTTTCTTAAATACATCAGGAAAGGTGCCCGTCGATAGACAAAGGTTAAATACATGTTTCAGGACCGGTATGAGGCAGTGACGAGCACTCTTGAGAACTAGAGAAGAGATACCATCCCATCCTATTGCACTATTGCTCCGGAGACCCATAATAACAGTATTCAACTCTGCTTCATCAACTTCAAGCAAGGCCATTGAATTGCCTTTCTGAGCGTTGGCAGAACAGTTTTTGTATAAGGATTGCCTACTATAATTGGGCTTCATTAGGATATCAGTGGCTAAAGTTTTACCTACATTGGCAAAAAACTTGTTTACATGGTTAACAGACTCCTTTGGATCTTTAGCTAGGTTTAATAGTTCTTCTGGTGAAGCTGTCTCTCGTTTAAAATTAGTAATTTTGTTTATAGCTTTCCAGGTTGCCTTGGGATTTCCACTTGCCATTAAAAGCTCGTTTCTCTCATAATTATGTTTAAGTGACCTTAGTAATTTATTGCAATAGTTGCGATACCGTGTGTAGGTCGTTGATAAAATCATGTTTTCTGGTGACTTTTTCGATTTTTTATGAAGTTTGTCACGGTTATTTATACACCTCAGTAGACCAGGCGTAATCCATGGTTTTATGATTCGTTTACTACGAGGCACGTGAACAACACTAGTGTGAGCCAACACGGTTTTTGAAATAGTTGACACCAAGAGGGTAGCGGCAAGGTTAGAATCATGTATTTCATAGATTGGGGAGAAATTGATGTTTGTTAAATTTTTAATAACACCCGGTAGGTTAGTTGTTTCAATTGTTTTCCTCGGTTTAATTACTCTGTTAAGTTCAAGGTTTAAGATGGCTGGAGCATGATCTGTAATACGAGTATTGAGGACTAGAGACGTTGCAATTTTATTACTTTTAAGTAGGATATGGTCAAGGCACCTATCTTCACGGGTTGGATAGGTGTGTGCAGGAATCAGTCCATGGAATGCTGAAACATTCAGATATGCATCAACACGATGGTCCTGATGAGACAAAATATCAATATTCATATCTCCAATCACGGCAACGTTCTCATAACCAGAAATTGACGATAAAACATTATTAAGACTCTCAAAAAAGTTATCAAAATTACTATAAGACGGCGAGCGATATATAGCAGCCACTGCTAACTTTGTACCCAATTTAAGAACTATGCAATTTGCATCAAGAAATTTGGGTTCAAACACTTTACATTTTAAATCAGAACGAAAATACACTATAACGCCATCATTTTGGTTTTTGAATTTGGATTGATAAGACGAATAACCATCAAGGATAGGAATGTTGCTTATTTTACTCAACCAGCATTCTGATAATATTAAAATGTCAAGCTGAACTTTTATTCTAGCTATAAGTATATTAAGTTCATCAAAATTGCAGTTTATGCTTCGAATATTGACATGAAATATTGATACAGATTTTTTATTTAAGTTTATATAGTTGACACACTGCTCAGGGGAACAGATAAATGAGGTTGAGTCTTGTAATAAATCAAAATCCCTATTAAGACATTTATTCATGTTTATTATTAAAAGTAAATAGTGTGCAATTTACTACAGCATACGAGTACTGTAACAGTCAGTAAAAATAAAGTAAATAGGTTCGTTTTATAAAAAAAGATAACTATTTTATAACAGCAAGAATTTGCAAATAAGTTGTATAATGGTCGTAATATGGATATAATAAAGTTCAAGAAATATTTAATTTTTATGTTTAATTCCAAAGGTAAGTTATTATTAAAAAATAGATTATAATATATGTGTAATGTTCTATTATAATAAAATGAGTTTAAGTATACTTGTAAGCATTGTGTAATGATATTACATAAATAATTATAAAAATAGATATATAAATTAGCATTTAATATAATTATGAAATTAGGATAAGGGGAATAGGTACATAATAATATTAAAATTAGTCATTTAGCAATTTTTTCTAGATCTTGTTGAGACATAACTCGTAGTGCCGTGGATCCTTCTTTTCTGCGTAGATACACCACTCCATGTGAGGTCCAGCAGTAGGAGTATGCATTAGCTTTTGCAAATTCCCTGGCTAGATAAAAAAGTTTTTTTGTACTGTAGGTAAGGTTTTCAGATATGAAAACTGGTACAGTTGGGCCATTAGCATTAAGATGTTTAGAGTTTAGCCTGCTGCTGTTATTCCTGTTAAACTTTTTAATGGCACTAATCGTGTCCTCTTTGGTAGAAACTCTTAGGAAGTCCACTACAATTGGTTTGTTATTAGGTATCTTTGTGTTGTATCTATAGATGTCTTTTATATCCATTGGGTGAATAGGTACCTGAAGAGTATTTCCAGCATTTACTATGAAAGATGTCAGCTGCTCCTTGGTCTCCTGGTTTTGGACGGGGACGTTCCTAATTTCCAAACTAGTGGATTTATGACTGCGTTCCAGGTTTTCGACCTTTGTTTCCAGCTGTTGGATGTAGGAAAGGTTAAGCTTACGTTCTTGTTCCAGAGAAATGATTTTATTTTGCATCTCGTCGAATTTTGTAGACATAAAATCTATTGAAGAACGTATGTTATTGTTTTGTTCTTTAATTTCTTTTAGAATAAGGTCATATTTTTTATCCTGCTTTGATGACCAATCGACAAACATAGACTTCATTTCTTCCATAAAACAGTCGACAGTCTTATTTTCATCTCCCGTTTGTCTACGTTTACGTTTAGGACGATCTTTGGAACAGTTGGTATCCATAGATAAAGAAGTAAGGTTAGGTTCCGAGTCGCAGTGTTGGATGTTGGCGGTTTTCCGAGGCGAGTGCATCATTCTGCCAAAGTATCTTCAATAGGCTCGGACAATAGGTTAACTTATATTATTTCTATAAATCGAGCACGGTTTTACGGAGTATAATCAGTAGTCAATTAACAGAGGCGAGCGGGAGGCGCGCTCGGTGCGCCGACGCAGCGAAAGTAAAAATGTTTCAGCGGTAGTTAAATAATCCTTACAAGCACTTAGTTCACGCACGTTTACGATTTTTTTCTTTAGAAGATTAGATCAAAAGAACACCAATTATAATGCAAAAAACAAAAATAGCGAAAAAAACACGTCTCCACTGTTTGACAGTCCGATCGGAAGTGAAGAGTGTTCCGTTAGCAGAAGACCAGCAGCTTAGCAGATTCCAGTGACCTGTTAATGTTTAATCTGACTGAGAAAAGAATCTTCAAGGAAAACTAAGCTATATCAGATTTACAAAATAAAACATATACAGAACTACACCACATTCAAATTTCTGCCTCCGTGGTCTAGCGGTTAAATCCGGGGATTTAGACTGGTGGTAACGGGTTTGATTCCTGGTCGGACACAATAATATTTATTAATTTAAAATAAATAAATTTAATTTATTTGTGATAGTTAATGTGAATGCATGCAGTAAAGTTGGGTAAATGTGAATCCGCTTCTTTATAAGCGTGGTTTCTTACCACCTCACAAGAGATATGGTCGTGATGATACTTTTAAATTTGGGTTAACAAGGGTCATCAGACAGAATTAACATCAGTTATTTTTCAATAACAATTTATTAAAAGTGGGTATTAGTAGAACCGGGAACGACGGCTTAACATTCTCTTCGAGCATGTATTGAAGCAATAAAAACTAGAATCAAATAGAAACACAATTTCTAAAAATGAATATAGATAATAATAATTTTCCAGACAGGTCACACAGCGCCATCTAGTTTCCGTGGTAAGCTACGAGGCTTGTGTTACGGAAACTAGATGGTTGATAAACTACATATTATACTTTTTTTTTTGTAAATATATACATAATATACATATTAACACCCAGACCGAGACAAATTATACAATGTACAACTTGCCCCCGGTGGGAATCGAACCCACGACCTCCCGAGTTCACGGCAACGTTTGTTACCACTAGACCACGGAGGCGGTCCTAGAGATAATGAATTAGAACTGCCTCTGTGGTCTAGCGGTTAAGTCCGTAGAATTAGACTCGGAGGTACCGGGTTCGATTCCTGGTCGGGACACTAAAATATTTATTAATGTAAATTTACATTTAAAACATTTAATTTATTTGTAATATTTCTCTAGGTTGGTATGCTGGAGACATCGACGAGCTAGCCACTTGTCATAATTGGCCTATAGTAAAGTTGGCCAAAAAGTTCTGACCACCCCGAAAGGGACATGGTCGTGATGATGCTTCATAGATTTTTTGAACTTTTTTATCTTGAAATTTCTAGCACTAAAATTTTAGGTAATATTTTAGATTACCACTCGAAGACGAACCATCAACAGAAAACGAACCAGAAAAATCTATAATTTCTGTGGCTTCATCGTTACCTACCTCAGTCAAATATGACAATCACACATTACGTACAGAATTGATACGACGCGGATTCAAACCGGGACCAATAGACCAAACCACCAGAACTTTGTATCTGAAAAAACTACAATCGTTGAAGAAAAACCCTATAATTGTCAGCAATGCGCAAGGGAAAAGTAAGTATTTACGAACAATGCCTCCGTGGTCTAGCGGTTAAGTCCGTGGATTTGGACTCGGAGGTACCGGGTTCGATTCCTGGTCGGGACACAAAAATATTTATTAATGTAAATAAATACATTTAATTTATTTATGATATTTCTCGAGTTAGGTACGCTGGAGACATCGACGAGCTTGCCACTTGTCATGATTGGCATGTAGTAAAGTTGGCTCGTACATGAATCGAACCCGGTACCTCCGAGTCTAAATCCACGGACTTAACCGCTAGACCACGGAGGCAGTATTATTATTATTTTATTGAATTATTTTTGTTTTATGTTTTATTGTAAAATTTGTTTGATATGGGTGCATACCTGAAATAAAACTTCATTTATTTATTTATTATTATTATCGATTACGTCAGTCAGAATTGTCAAAATCTTGAGCATTTCTGACAGACGTAATAAATCTTACACGATTCGATTTCGGACGATTGTGGACTCCGCCTCACCCCGCAGATAAATCTTAACGGTTTTAGTGGATAGTAACTTGTATTGGAAACAATAAAAAAACAAAATATATATATATATTAAAACAGCATTTTTTTTTTTTTTTTTTTTTTTACATAAGATTTATTTATTCGAAGGAAATGAGGTACAATGAATTTAAAAAAAAAAAACTTACATTTTAAAACATAAATGACTAATAATAAAAATAAACCTAATTAATAAATAAAAATATAACCAAAAACTAAAATGAAGAAAAAACAAAATAAAAATTATTATAAATTACAGCATTTTTTATAAATAAAACAATAATAAAAAAATAACAAGTCGTTTAAAAAAAACTTTAATTTTGATACCTGTCAAATATTATATACATTTTTTAATCTTTTGACGTATTTTGTTGCTATAAATGTGTTTTTCGAGGAATATTTTAAAGAATAATGTTAAATTGTATAAACAAATCAATTTAACGCGTCTTCGATTTTACAAAACTAGGCCATTATGTAAGTAGGTATTACCCATCACTATCATCACCCACCCATAACATCACACTGCTGAGCCGTGGATTCAATTAATTTATATTTAGTCAAGTAATATACAAACAGTACATACATACATATCTTCACGCCAGATCCCTTGCGGGGTAGGCAGAGACAATTGAGCGCCATTTGACACGATCACGACATACCTCTTTCGCTTCGTCGGCATTCATTAACCTCTTCATACATGCCCTTTGGTTACGAAGACTTTTTAATGCACCTTCAGTCAGTGTTTTATTTATTTGATCGTGATATGTGAGTCTCGGTCTGCCAGGGCCTCTTTCACCCACAACTTTCGCATTATATATCTGGTTCGTCAATCTTTCATCGCTCATCCTTTCAACATGCCCGAACTATAATAGTAATATATAATAATAATATACAAAAAGCTCCATCTCTCAAAATATTTAAAGACAAGTTATACAATTTTTTACACCATAAACAGAAAAACTTACCATAACTTTCTACAATGTACTTAGATATGTATTTATTAATTATGTATATATTTATTTAATATGTAGGATATGTATATTTAATTAGTATGTATTTATATTTCATAATTGTTGATCACAATATTATTTCTGCAACCGCTTATAATGGCTCCCCATTCACAAAGGTTAGTTGGTAGAAAATGCATTTATAGCATTAAGCTCGCCTTTGTACCCACACTATTTTTGGTTCTGTACAATAAATAATTTATTATTATTATTATTAACAGTATAAAATAATTAAAATAAATATAAACTAAACCTAATAAAAAATCTCCGAGCATGTATTGAAGCAATAGAAACTAAAATCAAATAGAAACACAATTTTTAAAATATGAATATAGATAATAATAATAATAAATATTTCCAGACAGGTCACACAGCGCCATCTAGTTTCCGTGGTAAGCTACGTGGCTTGTGTTACGGAAACTAGATGGTTGATAAACTACATATTATACTTTATTTTTTTTTAATATATACATATTATACATATAAACACCCAGACCGAGACAAATTATACAATGTACAACTTGCCCCCGGTGGGAATCGAACCCACGACCTCCCGAGTTCACGGCAATGTTTGTTACCACTAGACCACGGAGGCGGATATTATTTATTTATTTTTATTTTTTTACAAAAGGCGAAGCTTAATGCCTGCATTCTCTGACAGTCGACCTTGGGACAAAGGAGATATCAAATAGAAATATGAGACGGTGCAAAAATAACAGTTAAAAGATACAGGTTTTGCTATAACTAATACTTAACCTAATATCAAATATATATACTACTTAATATACATCATATATAAGCCTACATATACTTATATATACATAATACATACATACACATATAACTACATAATAATTAGAATAAACTAAAAACACACATTAAAATAGTACTATTTATATTATTAATAAATATAGTTACTATTTAATAATGATCAGTCTTAAAAACGTCTTCGCACCTACTCCTCGATCTAAGTTATACTTATTATTGTCCCAAAGGTTGGCTGTCAGAGAATGTCTAGCGGCATTAATGCAATAAAGTTTTAAATAAATAAATACTTTTAATTTAATAGAGATAAGAATAGTAATTTTTGATTAATTAGGTAGATGGATGTATGAACTAGTCGTAATGAGATCGTTTTAGAGCGGCAAAACAGAATTTGGTGACAACTATTTTTTTTTTTTTGTAATAACGCACGCCTCGTATTGTCCGTGCTGAAAGAGCTAAGTAACAGTGCAATCCTAATATTTGTTTTATTTGGGAACTAAACTTATCTAAAAGAAAAAAAAAAAAAAAAAAAAATGACTACAAGCTAATTAAAAGTTACCACACATAACAAAAATACAAGCTAAAAAAATGAAAAACCAAAAGTAATAAAAACTAAACTAAAAATAGTTATTCATTTAAAGTTACAATATTGGAAATTATTTTGCTCCTCACGGAATAAATACTATCACAAAATAAGTCAATTAAACAACGATACTGCTCTAGATATATAACTATTCTGCCTATAATTGCTATGAGCATGTAGGTCTGCCAATTAGGAGCAGCCAACTTCAGCAAAGAAGCCGACAGACGCATTCAGCTAGGTTGGGCGGCATTCGGGAAACTCCGGCACATCCTCTCATCGTCTATACCACAATGTTTAAAGACTAAGGTCTTTAACCAGTGCGTCCTCCCGGTAATGTCGTACGGAGCAGAGTCGTGGACACTAACAGTGGGTCTGGTCCATAAATTCAAGGTCGCTCAGCGAGCCATGGAGAGAGCTATGCTTGGTGTATCTCTGATGGATAGAATTCGAAACGTTGATATTCGTCAGAGAACGAAAGTTACTGACATAGCTTTTAAAATTAGCAAGCTGAAGTGGCAATGGGCCGGACACATCTGCCGCAGAACCGACGATCGATGGGGCAAACGGGTTCTAGAGTGGAGACCACGTACGGGAAGACGCAGAGTGAGACGACCCCCCGCCAGATGGACAGATGACCTAAAGAAGGTCGCTGGTGGGGGTTGGATGAGGGTAGCGAAAGATCGCGTTAAGTGGCGAGCCTTAGGGGAGGCCTACATCCAGCAGTGGAGAGATACAGGCTGATGATGATGATGTAGGTCTGAAGCACAAGTTTTTTTTTGTTAGTGACTACTTAAGTTCAGATTGGAAGAAGTCACTGTCAGTTCCTAATATCCAACCTGGGTTGGATAGTTACGTGGGAAGAAGGGAATCACTTGTAATTGTTATGCAATGGCAACGAAAATATTTAATAAGCTTCCTGTCACTATAAGGGAGCTGCCACTAAAACTGTTCAAATTAAGAGTCAAACAATAGTAAAGTATTATCACAAACGTTTCCCTTTCGGGGTGGTCAGAAACCACGCTTATAAATAAGTGGATTCACATTTAGCCAATCATGACAAGTGGCAAGCTCGTCGATGTCTCCAGCGTACCAAACTCGAGAAATATCACAAATAAATCAAATGTATTTATTTACATTAATAAACATTTTTGTGTCCCGACCAGAAATCGAACCCGGTAGCTCCGAGTCTAAATCGACGGACTTAACCGTTAGACCACGGAGGCAATCAAACAAATGCTGGTTAATAAATGTTTTTATTCGACAAAAGAATGCCAAGACACTAAGCTCGACAAAGTCATGTGACTAAATTAATATTTGTATACTAGAAATAGCGACGCATGTGATATAATTACATATAACAATTTACAAGTCATCACGACCGTGTTTCCCTTTCGGGGTGGTCAGAAACCACGCTTATAAAAAAGCGGATTCACATTTAGCCAACTTTACTATAGGCCGATCATGACAAGTGGCAAGCTCGTCGATGTCTCCAGCGTACCGAGAAATCTCAAAAATAAATTAAATATTAATTTATTTAATTTAATAAATATTATTCTGCCTCGACCAGGAATCAAACCCGGTACCTCCAGGTCTAAAATAAGTTATTTTATTTCAACAGTGGAATTCTAGGGACTGATAATATACATCGATGGGTCCGTGATTTTTTTTTGTTATATATTTTAGCATACAGCATAGAATTAGAAAAATCGTTAAGAAATAGCGATTGGACCAAAGATTTGACATTATACATAGCTTTAGAAAACAAGGCGCGTTCCGATTTCACCAATCCTAACAAAAAATGGCGGGAAGGCACAGCCAAAACTTCCTTCACGTATTTACTCCTAGACCCAAGAATGACCGATAATTTACCATCAAGAGCAAATAAACAAACTGAACACGAATCCTGGATTACATTCGTTAATTCCATATTTTACGTTGGGAAAGGTGAGTTATATATTTATTATTATATAGAGTGTTGACCGCCTCCGTGGTCTAGTGGTAACAAACGTTGCCGTGAACTCGGGAGGTCGTGGGTTTGATTCCCACCAGGGGCAAGCTGTACATTGTATAATTTGTCTCGGTCTGGGTGTTTATATGTATAATATGTATATATTTACAAAAAAAAGTATAATATGTAGTTTATCAACCATCTAGTTTCCGTAACACAAGCATCGTAGCTTACCACGGACACTAGATGGCGCTGTGTGACCTGTCTGGAAATATTTATTATTATTATTATATTATTTATTTTATTCGTTAAACGAGTTTTATTTCTACAAATTTAGAAATTGTAATAAATTGTATTAATCAACTGACCAAAATCTCGCATACGAGTATTATCTTATGCCAACTAAATTCATGACATTTTTTTTATTACACAAATAAATAAATATTTCCAGACAGGTCACACAGCGCCATCTAGTTTCCGTGGTAAGCTACGAGGCTTGTGTTACGGAAACTAGATGGCTGATAAACTACTTTTTTTTGTAAATATATACATATTATACATATAAACACCCAGACCGAGACAAATTATACAATGTACAACTTGCCCCCGGTGGGAATCGAACCCACGACCTCCGGAGTACACGGCAACGTTTGTTACCACTAGATATCTTTTTTATTAATGAAATGATATGAATATTTATTTGAATGGAATGTGGTAAATAGGTACATAGTTTTTAACTAAGTAACTATGGGAAAATATGGGAGTTGACAGCGCGGGAAAACCGCAAAAAATAAACTGCAACTTGTGCCCCATATTGAAAGTCCAATTTATCGTTTTCTATAATTATTCACATTGTAGCACATTAAACAAAACAACACCACTTTTAACCAATAATATGCACAGTAAATTAATTTACAAAACAAAAACTTGCACTTGACATGTCCACGCGAAAGGCGCGAAGGGCTGTCCTTAGTTTTTTTTTTATATTACATATGTATGACATTTTTTTTTTTTCAGGCAAACGTTCTCGTCCTTATTCCCATCTCTACCAAGCCCTTACTCTATGGAAGCGGGATTTCACACAATCCAAAGACAAAAAAGTACAACACATTTTAGATGTATGGTCAGATAAAGTGGGCGTGGTTTGTTTGCATATATTCCAGAATGTAATACCAGCTGAAGCTTACACAAATGAGGCCGCCATGATTGATGTGCTCGGTGTTTCTAACCTGAAAAACTTGAAAAGTGGGAATTATTATGGCGTTGCCGCGAATTGGCCGCTAAAAGAACGAAGAATGCTAGGTCTTTATTTATTGTATAAGGCGATGTTAATTTTTCTTAGTGAAGGAGAAAGACAGTTGAGGCCTGATGATATTGATTGAGCATTAAATACCTTTGGCGCGCTTTTTTTGTACTCAACAAAATACCATTCGAATTTTAAAAGGTTTGTATAATTACAAATATTGTTTTCACCTTTTCTCGCTTTAGAAAGGAAAATATATTAATGCTTTTCATTAATTAACATTAAAAAAGCAAAGAAAAGCTTTAGTTGTTGTATAAAGTTATCATTTTGCGAAAGACAGTTGATGCTTGATAATATTGATTGAGCGTAAAATACCTTTTTTTATTTTTTTTTATTTTGACATTTGAATTTACTAAAGTTATTTTAATGAAATTCAGTATTTGTTATTTTAAAACTTTACTTTTGACATTATAATTATTCGTGCAATAATTATATATACTATACAATATTATATACTATACTATATAGTATATATATTATATACTATATAGTATATATATTATATACTATACTATATAATATATACAATATACGAGGTCTGTTAGAAAAGTATCCGACCTTTAGCCGGTAAAAATAACTGGCATACGTTGGAAACCTAATCACCCTCAAAGTTGTCTTCTTGGGACTCCACACACTTTTTTAATTTTAATTAAATTTTATTTATTTTTATTAATTATATCTGGAATTTGATAACCTCATAAAAGAGAAAAAATATTACGACAGACATGGCTGTATGGGCTTAGACCCTTTGCCTTCCCTATCACCTCATTCATTATCCATCAGGAGAAGACAACACAAAAAAATGAGCATAAAGTACCCAACTCTCGCGCGCTTTTTTATGTTCGAATTTTAAATGCTTTATTAAAAGCGCTTACCATTTTTACAAATAATTCTCAATTTACTCGTTTTTGACGGATAAATAGGTAATCATAATTTACTTAAATATTTATGTGTATATGAAATTCAGTAGTATTTGAAATGTTATAAGTTTATTAATTGACATTAATGTAATTATTTTTGCGAAAAAAACATTTTTTTAATGAATTGATATATTATCCACGTAATTTGTATAACCTACAAAAAAATTATATTTAAAAAAGATTGTTTGCTATTATAAAACATTTATGGATTATTTTATAAGAGCCGGTTTCTGAAATTAATCAAGTGATATTATTACCAGTATTTAATGAGCTCTCTATTGTATTATTTTTTAGGTCTAATTTATTTTTATTATATGTGACTTCTCGTCACCAAGTCACTGCGATCAGAAGTGATCTATTGTGACATCCCTAGACTATAGTTCGTTCGCTAGACCTACGGCTTTAAGGAACCTTAGTATGGGCTTAGGATCGAGGCGTGGCACCTCCTCGGGGCTTAATCTGTAAGCACCCAAGATGGTGCTTCGCTTGTGATGCAGGCATAACTGCAGCAGAGATGGACTGGTGTCTTTGACACCTCGCAAAAGAATCTGCACTCGTCTAGTCTGTTTCTACCAAGCCCATGGTAAACATGTGCTTGTTTAGATTGCCGTGACCAGTTAGGGCTTGTTGTTTGTGTACCTACCTCAGTAGCTCCTTAGAGTGCCTTTGCCCTGGAGTTGCCTGCCAGGCAGATACGCATTGTGAGTGTTTTCATTTTTTTAGGTCGTGTATATTTTTTATAGTAATGTACTTAATTGATGAATGTATTTTATTTATACCAAGTAATTTTGTATGGTCTTACTCTAGACAAATATCTTATTCTATTAATACAAGAAAATATATTAAATTAGTGATTTAATGCACCCACAATCATTGCTCACTATCCCAAAGGTTAGCTGGTGGAAAATGTCCCTAGACATTAAGTTCGCCTATGTACATTTATTTTTAGGGGCGGTTGTAAGAACGCGTTCCTTAAATCCTACAAAGGTCGGTTTAAACCCACCCGGCATGTACCAATGAGAAATACACTTTTCTGACATACATTTGTCATAGATTTACAACACCACCGTTCCCGTGTGAGAAGAGCACGTTAAGCCGAAGCCGAATCGTTAATAAATTATCATAAAAAATGACATCATATCCTCGCCAACCCGTCTGGCCAGAGCGTGGCGAGTGTAGGCCAAATTCTCCAGAGGCCCATCTCCAGCAGAGGAGGTCTAGGTCGCTGTGTTCCAGGAACTGTAATGATGTACATTTAAATGTGTTTTGGTTTATTGTGCAGTAAATAATTTATCTAAACGTTATGTAGGAAATGACAAAAAATTGTGGCTTCACACAAATTGGCTATTTTATTTAACAGTTGCATGAAGAAGCAATAGAATAACATATAAGTCTAGAAGTAAGGGCATACAAAGTCACGTCGTATATTATATGAGAAATAATTAGTGATGTTAGGTATAATGTATATTTTTTTATAAAATGTTTATGTACTTAATTGATGAATGTATTTTATTTATATATTGTAATAAAAAAGATAGTGATTTTTTTAAAGTAGTGTTAGAATTATTTACTCATAACATGAGGAATAATTAATAAATAGTTTACTGTACATAATAATTCAATGTAATTAACTGTAGGAAAATTTTAGGTCTATAATGTATTTTTTTTTTTGTAAAAATAATTGATGAGTGTATTTTATTTATATATTATATGAAAAATACTTACGGCCAGTAGCAGAAAGGACAAGTTAAAATAATCTCTGATCAATATTTTGGTATACGCCACATGATTGTTGTTAGCTTGTCACTTTGGTTATTTCAGCCAATGACGTGTCTCATAGACATACTTGTACGTTAAATATGTCAAAAGATAATCAGCCTTTTTTGCAACTAGCCGTGATTATTTAATACTAGTGTTTACACATTACATACGGAATAATTAATACAAAGTAGTGTAATAAATTAATTGCAGGAAAATTTTAGGTCCAATGTATATTTTTTATAAAAATGTTTATGTACTTAATTGATGAATGTATTTTATTCATATTATATTGTATGAAAAATAGTTAGTGGTGTTTTAAAACTAGTGTTAGATTGTTTTTCTCATAGCATAGTTTAATATGCATAATAATTCGTTGTAATTAATTGTAGGTAAATTTTTGGCTTATGTATTTTTTTTATAAAAAGTCCATGTAGGTACATACTACATGAATGTATTTTATTTATATATTGTATGAAATGACGCGGTGATGGCTCGGTTGTAAGAACGCGTTCCTTAAATCCTACAAAGGTCGGTTCAAACCCCCCCGGCATATACCAATGAGAAATACACTTAAGTACATTTGTCATAGATTTACAACACCACCGTTCTCGTGCCTCGGAGAGCACGTTAAGCTGTCGGTCCCGCTTCCACTAATACCAACTTGTGGAATCTTTAATAAATTATCATTAAAATTGACATCATATCCTCGCCAAGCCGTCTGGCCAGCGTGGCGAGTGTAGGCCAAATTCTCCAGATATACATATGTTTTGGAAAGCTCATCTCCAGCAGTGGAGGTCTATGACGCTGTGTTCTAGGGACTGTAATAAATTAAATGGTTAGTGATTTTTTTTAAAACTAGTGTTAGAATATTATTCATTCATAGAAAATATTCGATTTTGCAAGGAATGCACAAAGTGTTGTACAAAATTGTATTTTAATTAGGTAATTATTTGTACTTGAATTAAAGAAAAAAATTTGACCTAATTTATAAACATTTCGCTAAAACATAGTTTATTCTGTCATCTCATTGACAAGGAACAGTATACAAAATAATTTTAGAAGTATTTTTGAAAAATCTGATAACTTTTGTACGTGCTGATTTTTTATTATTATTTTCGTCCACCATTAGCAGAAAAAAAGTTTATGCATAAAAAAATATTATTTATGCTTATCTGGATTAAGGTTTAAAACAAAACAAAGAGACATCCTTGCCATTTAACACTATTTTAAAAGCAAAAGAAAGGCTGTATGATATTAAATGCCTTAGTCTATTCATCGCATAGAATAAAATAAACGAGAGCGACGAATGACGTTCGATAGCGTAGCCGGCGCCGACGAGTGTATCTGTAACAAATCCTACAAACGTCGTTCCAAAACCCCCGGGGCATGTACCAATGAGAAATACACTTACGTACATTTGATTCAATTATTTTAAGGGAAAATTCTTGCTTATGTGTAGAGTGTCTTAATTTGACGTGACATTGCCTTGACTCAAAGGTCTTTTCGATTACAAGCGATCGCTTTCGTCCTAAATGACCGCGCGCCTGTTACACGGTTATTATTTTTTCTAATACAACAAGATAAAATATCCAAAATTCTACTTACCATATAAGCACCAAAGATCATATACACATCACAATACAATAATGGGGTCATTAATTTATTACGTAAGACTTTTTTTTTTACAGTTGTGATTTTACGTAAGAACTGTCGAGAACCCTTTTCACTACCTTTGTTAGAAAAAAAAAAAAAAACAATACATGGTTGATCACCTTTCCCCCCCTAAAATGTATTACGTTATAAATCAATGGCTCCTAATCTGCGATCTCTATAATTGTATTATTTATTACCATTTTACTCAAATGTAATTTGTACCTGCTTTTTTGTGATTTTAACACATTTTTTTTTTTCATTTTATGAGCAAATAATATGCTGGCTATTTTGTAAAAGTAACAAAGAGTTTTGAAAGACCACTAGTCCTATTCTGTTACCTGTCGCAAACGTTATATAATGAAATCCGTTAACTATCCTCTCATTCCGAATCGTGCTCAGAGCGCTTAGAACGAATATGACACTCACCGTCGTCGTTCCGAATCAAATATCGCGATTTGGATGCTCAGAGCGTGATATCAATTCGGAACGGTCTAAATCACATTTTCATTCATAAAATGTTAGTTTTTTTATTCAAATGTATGGAAGATAAATTGCGGATTCCACATCTTTGAGTATGAATACTAACAAATATACATCTCTCGGTTTATTCATCTTTATATGTGTAAAGTTTAATATTATTAACTTATTTTGGTAATTTAAAATAACTTGCCGTGTTACAGACTTTTTTCACTTCCTACTTAAATATTAATTATAGATTTGTTTAAGAAGTAATATAGAAACAGTATAAACGAATTACAATATTAAATAATTTAAAAGAAAACCTAATATTAAATTAACTTGAAAATTGCGCGGGACATTATGACAAACAACTGACAGCGCTCAGAGCGATCTACCTCGATATCGTGAGCAGTCTAAGCGCGAGAAATGATGTCATTTGTGACGTCACATAGCTTTGGCAAAACAGTTTAAGCGCGTATCGGAACACTTTTAAGCGTGCTTAGGTTACTATTATCGCGTATCGGAACGATAGGTATATATATATATATATCACGCTATTAAATTTTATACAAGGTGTCTCAAAATAAATTTTATATTTAGTGGATCGTTTAAAAAAATATATAAAAAAAATGTTTATTAATTATTAAAATACACTTTTTGGGGATTTATTTCTTAAAAATAATATCGTCTAAATGTTGACCTTCGCGTTCTCGGCACTCATTTAATCGAACAGTAAAATTACTTATGACGGCTCGACATGTGGACTCAGGGATGGCTGCCATTTCGTGACGGATATTGTCTTTCAAATGCTCCAGTGAAGTCGGTTTATTGGCGTAAACTTTAGATTTAAGATAACCCCATAGGAAAAAGTCCATAGGGGTTAAATTTGGACTACGTGGAGGCCAATTTATGTCACCTTACCGGGAGATCAATTTGCCTGAGAAAATTTCACGAACACGTGGCAGAGACATATTGGACGTGTGTGAAGTTGCTCCGTCCTGTTGGAACCATGTTCTTTGGTTATAGCCAGGAACGTTTTGCAGTATAGGTACCAAGAAGTTGTCTAACATCTCCACATAACGCTCTGAATTCACTGTAATTTTTCGTCTTCAAAAAAGTAAGGGCCGATAATTCCTCGCGCCGACATCGCAGCCCATACGGTCACTTTAGGCGAATGTAGGGGTTTCTGATGTTTGCGTTTCGGATTCGTTGCACTCCAGTAGAGGCAGTTCTGCTTATTTACGTGGCGTGAAAATGAGCTTCATCCGAAAACAAAATGTTGGTAAACAAAATCGCCTGATTTACGAAATTAAGCCTCTCACTGGCATCTTGGAGCTTCCCAAGAGCCAGGCTACCGATTGACATAACCCCCGCGCCCCTCGGATACGTTGCGTTCATGCAGTAAGCTAAATCAATATAAAATTTCTTTTGAGACACCCTGTATTTGCACGGCCGCTGTCAAGGTCAACCGCTTTTGACGTAAATAACGAACTTCACTAATAATGTTTGCGACGTAACAAATGGGCTACAGCTGTTCTGTTGCAAGACCAGACTTGCATCTGTATTCTGAGATATTTCGTCAACGGCTCCTATACTTAATTATTCCTTTCAGCTGTCAAACGGAGAAATATTTATAACTTTCATGGCCTATAACTTAATGTGGATTGGATTATTTTAGTGTAACTATGTCCAATGGGGTGTATCGTGCAAAGCTTTTTGTAGATGTCGCTAGCGGCAATGGTACCTTGTTTACACCTATGACTGATCATTTTTTTAATTTATTTGTAGTTTTACATTTTTATAACAGAAAAATGTATTTTAACTTAACGTTACCTACCTTAAAATACGAATTAAGTAAGCGAACACCGTCTTTAAAATAAAAAAAGGTTGAATTAATAGAACGGCAATTTTGAGATCACCATATCTTTGCTTTCGCTTGGAAATCTCGATTTGTACACTTAAAAGCTGCTCACTTCTGCATAATATACAGAAAATAATAAATTTCGTAATAAAAATACAAGTTTTCTATGCAACTGACAGTTATATTAGGTACCATCTATCATGCGCCATCTATCGTGATAAAAAGTTAGTGACACACCCCATTACATTAATGACGTTTCATAAATGCCTGTAAATAGGTTTACGTGAATAAAGGACATTTTGACTTTGTTAGTCTTGGTCTTGCTTTGGGCAACACTAAATTAACGTTGGCAACCCTAAATTAACATTGGCAACCCTACGTACCTTGACGACATCAGCGATGGGCCTATAGTACGGCTAAATATGAACGCGCTGTTTTTTTAAAACTATTTTATTAATATAAATTTAATTTTAAGTATAATAATGTTTTCCCTAGTCAATCATCACAACACCTTTTTGTGCACGTTTTTTAGTAATAATTTTAATTTATTGTAATTTATTTTTTACCTTTACATTAATTCGAACAAAATATGGTCTTCCATATTGTATTATTAATTTAGTATATGTTTGCTGCAGTATTTAGACAGTTGTAAATGGTTTTCTCAAACTCAAAAAGGTAAAAGAATTGTGTTTTTAATAAATATGTATGGATTTAAATTCATGTTTTATTTTCCTTCTAACTCCTTGCGTATAACTTTTAAATAGTCTTCCTAACAGCCGGTTTCTCGGAGCTCTACTTAATTATTTCCATTATCTTGTTTTTCTTATTTTTTTATAATATGGCATTTGTTACAATTTGCAAGTGTCAAAGTTCGGGAAAGACGGGTTAATCTTTTTTCTTAGTAAATTTTTTTTTTTTTTAGTTGTCTTTAAAGGACATTGTACAGAATACATCAGTCCTAAACACATAATATATGTTCATAACCGAGTTATGGATCATCAAATTCCAGATGCTGCAGAATTTGATGCTTTACTTGGAGTCACTCGCGGCATTATAGCCCAAACACGTCGGGTAAAATATGGGAGTTGACAGCGCGGGAAACCGCAAAAAATAAACTGCAACTTCGGCCCCATATTTAAAGTCCAATTTAGCGTTTTCCATAATTATTCACATTGTAGCACATTATTAAACAAAACAACACCACTTTTGACCAATAATATCCACAGTAAATTAATTTACAAAACAAAAACTTGCACTTGACATGTCCACGCAAAATGGCGCGAAGAACTCTCTCTTTTCTTAGTTAATATTTTACAGATTTATGACGTTTCGTTTTTGGTGACAAAAAATTAAATATTTATATTTAGTAAAAATACACATATATTATTGTTCAAATTAATAGAATGTGGATTATTTGATGGGTACGTTTGTAAGAAACGCAGATATATCTCGACAAATATAATATTTAACAATATAAACATGTTGTAGAGATAAGTGCTTTTGGCGTGAAACGAAACGGGAAACAGGTTCGTTTCAAATCTTATATTTGACATTCATTGTTACAATTTGACCATTTACCCCGCGTTCGTTTTATAGCATTTCCAACATCTCGTAGCAACTTCATAAACCAGCGCGAAATGTCGTTTTTATTAAGAAATACCACTTTTAACAATGCTAACATTTCTTAAATAAAACGAGAGGTGAGGCTACTTTTTGGACAAGTATTTTCGTTCATGTTTTATCATACCATGGCATCATAACACATGATATTATCATGGTCTTTGAATTTATTACATAAAATCGTTTAAAATACCTTTTTAACAAATATAATAGAAAACTATAAAGTATATAAAATGTAAACAAACCATTTTATATGTTAATGACATCTGTCAAAAAGTAACATCAATAACCCTCCTTTCTAAAACAAATTCATGCTATCCTGTTATTCTAAAATTAAAGGATCTAATTTACCAATGCCAATCAAAAGAATATACATTAACTTTTGCCTGGATACCAAGTCACTGTGGTATCACTGGGAACGAAAAAGCAGATATTTTAGCCAATGAAGCTGTAGAATGCGGGGACATGTTTCCTTACAAAAATTATTGCCATGATTTACTTGATCTTCCTCGAATAGATCTCCGGATTGACTGGAAAGATCTTTGGGCCATAGGATGTAACTATAAAGGAAATTATTATTCTAAAATCCAAAAGAAAATACTAGCGAAACCTTGGTTCTTTAAATTAAAACTTAACAAAATCGTGACTAGCATTATAATACGTATGCGTCTTGGACACGTTCGCACTGCCTCTCATCTTGCGAGGCTACACATTGTTAACAGCGACATATGTGAATGTGGATTGGACGTGGAGGATATGAATCATATATTTTTCTCTTGTCCCTTATATGACCGTTCCTTGTTCATCTCCTCCCTTATTTCACACCGAGTTCCATTTCCTATTAATATTTCATCCCTACTTGTATATAACAAAAGAAGTAAATTTATATATAATATAATTGGTTCATTTATTGTAGATAATAATATTAATATATAAATATACCTATCCTATATATATAATCCATTACTTATTCTCTTATTTTTGTATATAATGATGTATTTTTCTATTAATTATCCATTTTTGTATTTACTCTTGATCCTGTTCCAAATTTTTCAAGTCCTATTTATTTAACCCGTCTTTCCCTAACTTTGACACTGGCAAATTGTAACAAATGCCATTATAAAAAAAAAAAAAAAAAAAAAACCCTCCTTTGAACACGGTACTGACATACGAAATTAGCATCAAATGTTAGAATTTTCATTAAACGAACGACTTGTGCTAAAAAAAGTGGTAATTTCATGCTAACATGTCTCAAAAAGACCGCGGCCTTAGTTGTGTATTTTTTATACTATTATTGTCTATGTAGGTAATAAGAAATAATTAAAGTTAAAAAAAAGATAATGGAGGTTCTTTGGCTACTTAAACTGACAAAAAATATTTAGTTACTTGTTATTGCTTTGTGAAACGCATAACTGACAAGGAGTTCTTCGCGCCATTTTGCGTGAACATGTCAAGCGCAAGTTTTTGTTTTGTAAATTAATTTACTGTGGATATTATTGGTCAAAAGTGGTGTTGTTTTGTTTAATAATGTTTCTACAATGTGAATAATTATGGAAAACGATAAATTTGACTTTAAATATGGGGCACAAGTTGCAGTTTATTTTTTGCGGTTTTCCCGCGCTGTCAACTCCCATATTTTACCCGACGTGTTTGAGCAGTGGATGGTTCCGCGAGTGACTCTAAGAAAAGCATCAAATTCTGCAGCATCTGGAATTTGATGATGACCTCATTAACTCATGAAAAAGAAAGATAAATTACGTCAGACTTGGCTGTATGGGCTAGACCCTTTGCCTTCCCTATCATCTCATTCATCATCCATCGGGAGAAGAGAACCAAAAAAAAAAAAGCATAACTGACAAATTCACATACATTTGTGTAAATTACAGTTCCCTTTTAAATTATTTCTAAAGATATGTTTGTGAAACGTATTTCTTGCAAAACCTGTTAATTTTTACTTGGGTAATAATTAAGTACCAAAAATGCGTTCGAAAAACTGTCTATAAGAGACTTGCTGCTTTCTAAGGTATAAACAGCAAGTATTGCCAATGGGGTGTATCAGGCAAAGCTTTTTGTAGATGTCGCTAGTGGCAATGGTACCTTGTTTACACCTATAACGCAATATTTTTTTAAATGTTATTGTTGTTTTTTTTTATTAAGTAAGAAAGAAAAAAGTTTATTTGTCACAAAAAAAACACAAGCAGTAAAAAATAATAATGATAATACAACCACAGAGATAGGGAAGCAGAGGTGATCTAACTGCGGTCAAAGCGTGGCATTTCTCACACACAAGTAATGTTCGCACACTAATACAGAAGACAGGACCGGACTCATTTGCGAAATGTCAAAATATTATTATATAAGTATAATTATGCAAATCGCTCACAAATCCGTCCTGAATCAGTGTATAAAGCCCACTTCGGAAGATAGGTTTTGTGTTCTACGATTAAAATAATGAAATGAGTATTTTTAGCTATATGGTTTTTTAAAAAATACAACATAATATAATAAAATCGTTTATTTATATTTTCTTACATATATTATTCAAAGCAATGGCACGCTAATTTTGGACCGGATGGCGAGTGGTATCTGGGTCTCGAAGAGATACCGAACCCCTCTGTACCGGCCGAATGGGCCCTAAATGGTCGGGGGGGGAACGTAAAAATTATGACGAGACAACCGGATGGTAATGCGGTTGAAGTTGCTTGGAGTTTTCTGTAATGTTTATACCCTATTTAAAATTTCAAACATGTCTCTTTTCTTTTATCCAAAAAAGTACTTTTTTTTTACCGCTCTCATATTATTCTGAAAAATAAATAATAATTATTGTTTTATAACTTAACTTCCATAAATGTTTTGTAAGTATGAAATAAATCTAAGTATTGTATCTATACAAGGTGGAGTTTTGAGACGGGACAGTAAGGGCAAATATCTTAACCGTTATAGTTACAGGAAAACGTTCCTAGGAGACCATCTTAACTTATTGAGATATTCTGAACTTCATTCACAGATTTTGGAAAAATCTAGTCAGCAAAAACTTTTGTTTTCATGCCGATCGATCCTGTTTCTTATATGGATCAAAAGTCTCTACTGGAGCAACTGAGGTTTGAGTACTAGAAATGACAGAAACCAAACCAAAAAGGCCAAAAAGGTAGCTCGGTTGATAGAATGCATTCCCTAAAATCCAAAAAAGGTCGGTTTGAACCCCGGCATGTACCAATGAGAAATACACTTTTCTTGCATACATTAGTCAGATTTACAACACCACCGTTCCCGTGCCTTGGAGAGCACTTTAAGCCGTGGTCTAGTGGTAACAAACGTTGCCGTGAACTCGGGAGGTCGTGGGTTCGATTCCCACCGGGGGCAAGTTGTACATTGTATAATTTGTCTCGGTCTGGGTGTTTATATGTATATATTTACAAAAAAAAAAAAAAAGTATAATATGTAGTTTATCAACCATCTAGTTTCCGTAACACAAGCCTCATAGCTTACCACGGAAATTAGATGGCGCTGTGTGACTTGTCTGGAAATATTAAAAAAAAAAAAAAACAACCTTTTTTACTAATTAACCCGGTTCTACTAATACCAACTTGTGAAATCGTTAAGAAATTGTCATTAAAATTTACATGAGACCCTCGCCAATCCGTCTGGCCAGCGTGGCGTGTGTAGGCCGAATTCTCCAGAAATATTTCTGGAAGACCCATCTCCAATAGTGGAGGTCTAGGTCTCTGTATTCTAAGGGCTGTGATGATAAATAGAGGCGTGAAAGACGGACAAACATACATACATACATACACACATACATAAAAAGCTTTTTTCACGTTTATAATATTAGTATGGACACCCAGACAACCTAAGCGAAAAACGTAAATATATTTTTGGCCTTGGGTACGAATCGAATCTACGCACTGCGGGCACTCTGTGGATACAATTCCATAGGATTTACCACTAGACCACGGAGGCGGTCACAACAATAAAACGGTAAAAAATAATATAAAAATTATTAATTTTACAAATCCGACCCTGTGTTGATGGAACTGTCAATGTTGTTGTTTTGCAACAATTTTTACGTTTTTCTCTAATAAAGCAACAAAAATTGTAAGATTATTATTTTAATTTCGTTAGAATACAATGAAATATATCTTCTGTCTCTCACATATTTTGAAATTACAAGAATAATCACTAATTTTATTGAATTATGTGTTTGAATGCATGGTGTCAACATTTAAAACTTACTTGTGGAAGGTTATTCCTAGCACTTTTTTATGTTTTGCACTGTCGCACATATAAGCACTACACTAGACCATGATTTAGTAAAATTTTCAAGATGTAATTTTAGTTAAATAATGAATAATCACAATAATAAGTCGAGATGATTGAGTTCGCTGTTGTTACTTTATTGTCTGTCAATTGCCTTGTAGTCTATGGTTTCAATGAAAAAATGCCACGGTTGCTCGTTTATGCAGTGTGTATGTGAACTGAGGAAGTGAGATAGCTATATGATCTTTGCGATGAGAATGAGTAAGCGCAACTTATATGGTTATACGACTAAATAATATGTTGTCTCTGCTTCCTTAACTCTGTGAATACAACAAACAAGATAGTGTGGTGACAAATAGGGAATCAGCTAAGCAATAAGCTGCAACACTAGGTCACAGCGCTGATTTTCAGCTGATCCCTCATAATTTTGACATTAACATTGTATTCCAATAAATTGACAAGAATAATATTAAATATAAACTATATACAAATAAATATTGTAAATAAATATCTATTGACATAAGCATATTGTATGCCCACAATATGGGCAGATTGCATCATCATGACATGTACATACAACTGTAATTAGAATAAGCAATCTATACAATAAAGAATAATATAAAAAAACAGAAATATTAATTTTACCTTAACGTTACCTACTTAAAAGACGAAAAAACTAAAAGAAGAATTAAGAAAGCGAACACCGTCTTTAAAAAGGAAAAAGTTTGAATTAATAGAACGGCAATTTTGATATCACCATATCTTTGATTTCGCTTGGAAATTTGATTTGTACACTTAAAAGCTGCTCACTTCGGCATAATATCCAGAACATAATAATCTCCTAATAAAAATAAAAGATTCCTATGCAACTGACAGTTATATTAGGTAGATGGTATCATAAAAAAAGGTATTTATTTTCTCCTACAAAGCTTAAAATTAGTAACAATGTTTATCCTACATACAAACTGGAGGCAAAACTAAACTAACCGAAAGCTTAGTCTGTGTTAAAGCACCATCTATCATGCGCCATCTAGCGTGATAAAAAGTTAGTGATACACCATACACCATTAGTGTAAAACTTCAGCTATTAGCCACCTAAGAAAAAGCAATTATCGTGAAGAAAATAAATGATAAAAAAAAAAATATTGCAATATGTATTTTTTAATAAAATATATACTGCACCCATTTACTTCAAATTTGCTTTATTGTGTAATTATCTTTTAAGTATCTATCTATCTACCTTTTATAGATGTTTATTTACTATTATAAGAAATAACAATAGAAATTTAAAAATTTAGCTCTTTTACGAAGAAGACAAATTTCTAAGCATTCCATGGATTCACCGTGCGGGTGCCGGGTCCATCGTGTGTGGGTAAGAGATGAGAAGAATGGTGTCTCGGGCTTGCGACCGACAATAGGCTGGTTTAAGAAAAGGAGGCCTCCCTTTTTTATTTTATTGCGCGATAATACGCTCACCATCCACCATTCTACTCCTCTCCCTATCCCTGTACTTTAATGAATACGTCTTTTTCTTCTTCTTAGTCGCTACACTCTTGGCAGAGTGGTCGTGGTCGTCACTTGAGTGTCAGTGGCACGCTTAACAAGCCGTCGCCACTCGTCTCGAACTGCAGCCTTCCTGGAGCACTCATGTAGGGGGTGATCCATTGCTGCTTTAACCTGGTCAGTCCATCTCATCGGAGACCTACCACGCATTCTCTTGCCATCGACTTTTCCCTGAACTACAATGCGCTCAATGGATGTATCTCCACGCCGCGACACGTGTCCAAAGAAAGTGAGAATGCGTGATTGCACGATTGAGGAAAGGCGTTGTCCTATCTCTAGTTCCTCCAGGATGGATTTGTTGGTTCGGAACTCCGTCCACGATATGCCCAACATTCTCCGCCAACACCACATTTCTAGAGCATTAATACGTTTTATTTCAGTTTCGCGCAGGGTCCATGTCTCTGCAGCATACAGGAAAATGGGGAACACAAGAGCTCTGACCAGCCGTATGTTAGTAGCTTTCGTAATGTTTCGTAATGAATACTTACTTATTTTTTTTAAGCAACCAGTCTCTGCTTCAATACCGTACAAGTCGTTTCTTATTAAGAGTCCATTACATACCTCTTACTGATTTTTGTCGCGAGCTCTCGGAATAGTAGATGCTATGATACAACAAATAGGTGGTAGGCGAACTGATGGTAGTAATTTGCCCAGTCTGCCAGAATTATATAGGATATCCACCGTTCGTGCCGATAAACCCTATAGTGTTACATACGTTTCGCGATCAGGTTGGAATTGCCGTCATGCTCAGTCAAGCCGGCATAGTGTTAGGGATTGATGTCATTCCAGTTCCTAACATTCATGGACCTTGCGCGGGTTCAAATGGGCGAAGGGTCACATGTGCTAGTCTAAAAAAAAAAATACCGCGGGATACACCAGGAGGGGGTAAATTAGTAGTATAAATAAATAAAACACAGATAAAGAAATAATTTATTTTTATTTCCGTTTTAACGTCACGAAATCTTTTCTAAGTAAAATCAAACTTGGCTTTTAGATACATCAAAAAAAAATACATAAAGTTTTTTTTTCCCATTTTTTTTTATAATAACTATAATCATACAATTGTAAATTAAATTACAAACAATGTTCGTTTTAGAACTAACATACATTCTGCGAGGAGAGTTGAAATTATTTATCTTGAAATTTTTGCATTTTCTTACACAAGTATATAAAAATGCAAAAAAACTTGTTTTTAAATGATATGATGTAAAGACATGAGTAAAGTTCGAGACGACAAAACAGTAAGTACGATACGAAATAGTAAGTACATTACGAAATATTAAGTACGTTACGAAATAGTAAGTGCGTTACGAAATTATAACATTAAGCTGAATATACTTAGCTTTAATACTATTTCGTAGCGTTTCAACTAATTCGTTACAATATTAGTAACAAATGTTACGTAGGTAATTTCAAAACAAGGCAATTGACTACCCATTATACGTATTTGATGTTACCTAAGCATTCGGTACAACCTACTTCGTATGACCTAGTTACTTGTCACACTCATTTAGTATTCGGTACTACCTAGTACTAAATACTACTTATCAAGGTTCAAGATAAATACTCCCAACTAATCCCCGACTGCACAGTCTATAAAACAATATTGAAAGCGTATAAATATCCCCACTATAGCGAGTGGGGAATTAAAATGATCAGTCTATGCGTTATGCGATGCTGCAACAAGCTGGCTTAACCCTATCACATAACGTTTTACACTACTACTTTACATGAACTATTATTAGTTATTACATGAACTATTTAAAACTATTATAAAATATTCAAGTGAAATTTAATATATTACAAGACGGGGCAAGAATGCAAACGATTAAAGTTGAGAATTGCGTCGAACTTATAAGTATAATAAAAATTATAATAATAAATAATAATCGACGCCATATTTTTTTTTCAAACATAACTTCTTTTTCGTACAACCCAGCCTTAACCTTTATCATAACCATAACCACAACGTTTGCACTTATTCTTCTGAATTACGCAGAAAATTTGGATTAAGGTTTTACTTTAAAAAAAAAGGAGGCTTCTTCGCGCCATTTTGCGTCTTGACATCAAGTGCAAGTTTATCTTTTGTAAATTAATTAACTGTGGATATTGTTAGTCAAAAGTGGTGTTGTTTTGTTTAATAATGTGCTACAATGTAAATAATTATGGAAAACAAATTTAAATATGGGAATCAAGTTGCATTCTCTTTTTTGCGTTTTTCCCGCGCTGTGTGTATGTGTGAATTTATATTTATGGACATAATTATTATTAGAGCTTACAAAGCTGACATGGCCTTTTTACAGCCACGAATTTATTATTAAGTATCTAGCTGTAAGTAAAAACAATTCCCCGTTTAAGGCAACAATATTTTAGTTATAAATATTGTATTGATGTTGGGTTCGGTCCAGCCATGGTCAATAATATTTTTTATTTGTTTTTTTATTTCTTAGCTTGTATGTATTGACAATATCCAAGTGTTACTAACCATACGGAAATAAATTATTTTGATTTGATTTAATTTGTGCGAGTGTTTGATTTGATGATATTAGACGCGACGTGTTTGGGCTTATAATGCCGCGAGTGATCGTGCTTGCATTACTTGATGATTTTACTAAGTGTTGCGGAAACGAGTCGCGTTGTTGATGCACAGAGTACGGAGCGGCAACATCATCTTGAAGGCAGTAAGTAAGAAGCTAGGCTCGTATGTATGTACCCAGTGCATCAGGGGAAAAAGGCAAACACTATAAATAAATGTTCTCTTCTTACTAATATAGAATGAGCAAACACTATGTACGCATATACTTAAAGCTGGTGATATTTGAGATAGTGTCTCTTAAGCCTCAGCACAAGGATGCACGACTAATAATTTCACGGAGTAATCATTTTCGAACAGAAATTTTTCGCTATACTAACCTCATAACCTAACCTCAAATTGAAATTCAAATGAGAATAAATAGCATTTGCATATAACCTTATTGTAAAAAAACCTGCGAATTGAACTGAAAGCTAGTGTAAAACGTTATATGTTACAAAAAAGGGTCTGAGATCATTCAACCTTAGTAGCTCATGCGATCCTGTAGCACATACTCCGTTTTTTCTAACCGCAACCGTTAAACTGTAAAAATAATGAATTCCTTTACAGTGTCTCAATAGAGCACCGGATTTAAATTTGCCGCAATTTTGTACACACCACGGGATTTAAAACATGGAGAAGTATTTAAACCAACAACGTTTGGTTATTACGTCAAATTTTCGGTCGCAATAACGTGATAAATTAATCGACAGTAACTATAATTTTAAATTTTGAGACCAAATTTACGCGATGAATCAGAAGTAAACTTTGTCGTCGTAATTGTTGGTCACTCGTCACAATAAGGGAATCTGTAGCCGAGAATCCAGGAACTTCCATTCAGCATCGTGGTTAAGAATTAAACTTTTCAAGAAGGTACAAGGTTCAATGGGGTGTATCACTAACTTTTATCACGACAGATGGCGCATGATAGATGGTACCTAATATAACTGTCAGTTGCATAGAAATGTTGTATTTTTATTACGATATTTATTATTTTCTGGATATTATGCAGAAGTGAGCAGCTTTTAAGTGTACAAATCGAGATTTCCAAGCGAAAGTTAAGATATGGTGATCTCAAAATTGCCGTTCTATTAATTCAACGTTTTTTTATTTCAAAGACGGTGTTTGCTTACTTAATTCGTCTTTTAAGTTAGGTAACGTTAAGTTAAAATACTTTTTTCTGTTATAAAAAAAAAAACTACAAATAAATTTAATAAAGGATCCGTCATAGGTGTAAACAAGGTACCAGTGCCGCTAGCGACATCTAGAAAAAGCTTTGCCTGATACACCCCATTGGTGTAAGAAATCAACCTATTTTTTCTTTAACCCTGAGGACCACCCGGTTACAGAACACATTTTAATAAATTATGATTCACATTTAGCTGAGTGGCAAGATCGTCGATGTCTTTAGCGTACCAGACTCGAAAAATATCACAAATAAATTATTGTGCTCAATTGAACCCAGTAGCCAATCTACGTGGACCACGGAGACAGTACAAAAAAGTAGTTACATTAATTACTCTCATATATATTCCCTTGGTCGTTAAGTTAAAAGTTAATAGCGATTAATATTGACAGTGTCAGTTCGTTAAAGGTTTCCGTCTTGCGCTTAGAAAAACAGAATTTGGAGGCTAGTATCCAATATACACAAAATTAACAAATTACACTGGCCTACAATAAAACAGAAATTAAGACAATTTTCAAAACATCGCATGAGATCTACTACAAACTAATATTTTCTAAAAAATTATCAATTATGCGTTCCAGTGTGTTGAAATTAGTTTATATCTATATCCTTCCTAAAATTCGATTTTGTATATATATACTTTTTTATATAATGACTTTATAGTAAATTATTGATTATTTTTACAAAAATATAGGGTAGTTATAAAACTACGCTTGTGTAAGGAGCGATTACACATTTAGCCAACTTAACTATGAGGATAGGCCCATTATTATAAGTGAATTATTGTGTCCCAACTCTCGAATCAAACCCGGTATCTTAGCGCCTGAATCCACAGACTTAATTTGCTAGACCACGGTCAGTAAACCAACTCTAATAGCGGTTCATATTGACAGTGTATGTGTGAAGATTATGAGTGAAGCTCAAAATATTGCAACGAATAAGTAAGTACGCTATGGATAAGTAAGTACGCTACGAATGAGTAAGTACGCTACGAAATTGTTTAATTTGTACATTACCTCCAGACCTACCCACAAACACAACGTCCATATTTAAGGAGGAAATAAGTGTGAAAGAATTGCAATCGGCAATTAAGAGCCTGAAATGTGGCAAAGCTGCGGGAAAAGATCGAGTGCTCGCTGAAATGATTAAATACGGAGGTATACCGGTCTGGAACGCTTTCCACCTGTTGTGCAACCTTTGCTGGCAGGAGGGAAGAGTACCGGAGGACTGGCAGCAATCAGTCATCGTTCCTTTATACAAAGGCAAAGGATCTAGATTGGACTGTGCCAACTACCGAGCTATTAGTTTAATCAGTTTGGCGAGCAAGACGTATGGCAAGATTCTCACGAAACGCCTGCAAGAGAAGACTGAAGGTCTTTTATGGGAGGCACAAGGAGGCTTTAGACCTGGAAGAGGATGCGCTGACCAAGTCTTTTCGCTCCGCAATATCACAGAGAAGTTTTTGGCCTTAAACCAGAAGGTTTTCTGTGCTTTTGTGGATTTAGAGAAGGCTTTTGATAGGATTGAAAGAAAGAAGCTTTGGGACATATTGCCGGAGTATGGAGTGGATGACAAACTGCTACAAGCTATACAGTCCCTGTACAAGGGCTGTAAAGCTTGTGTGCGGGTGGACGGACGTATGTCGCCTTGCTTTGAATCCCAAATGGGCGTCAAACAAGGCTGTGTGCTTTCTGCCAGATTATTTACCCTATATCTCGACAAATGCCTAAAAAGAGTGAGAGAGAGTGACTGTGGGATAAAAATGAGTGATCTAGTGGTGAACTGCCTGCTTTATGCAGATGATGCTGTTCTTATGGCATCGTCCGAACAACAACTGCAATCACTAGTTACAAAAATGAAAGAGGGATGTGCAGAAAAAGGACTCCGTTTGAATGCGAGAAAAACTAAGGTACTAGTGTTTGAAAGAAGAAGAATGACAAACGTGACGATAAAGATTGATGATGAAACTCTAGAACAAGTAAATGAAATTATATATCTGGGCAGTGTTTTCACTGCGGATGGGAAGTATGATAGGGATGTTGAAAGAAGAGTGAACGCGGGAAATAGTGTTAACGGTGCCCTGGGGTCACTAATGGCCAGCCGAAATGTCAGTGACAAAGCTCGACTCGCCATACACAATGCCATGCTGGTACCAACACTTATGTATGGAAGCGAAACGTGGATATGTCAGAATACGCATGAGAGTAGAGTTAATGCAGTAGAAATGAGGTCTTTGCGTCGGATATGCGGCGTCACTTTGACGGATCGCATACGTAATGACGAAATACGCAAAAGGGTAGGTATTAAAGAAAGCATAGGGACAAAAATAAGGAAAGGTATGCTCCGATGGTTCGGACATGTTGAAAGAATGAGTGAAGAGAGATTGACGAACCAGATATATAATGCGAAAGTTGTGGGTAAAAGAGGCCCTGGCAGACCAAGACTTACCTATCACGATCAAATAAATAAAACAATAGCTGAAGGTGCATTAAAAAGCCACCAAAATAAAAGGGCATGTATGAAGAGGTTGATGAATGTCGAAGAAGCGAAAGAGGTATGTCGTGATCGTGTCAAGTGGCGCTCAATTGTCTCTGCCTACCCCGCAAGGGATTTGGCGTGAAGATATGTATGTATGTACTTACTATTTCATTACATTATTTTTAGACAAATACTTTTTCGTTACGTTCATTTATTTGAAGTTCACTTTTATACATACATATATATGTATACAGGGTGGATTTTTAAGACGGGACAGTAATTACCCATTAACAAATGTTCCTACGAAACTATCCATTATTTTTATAGATATTCTGAACGGCATATATATATTTAAGATCTACACAGAACAAAAAGTTTTGTCAATCAACGTTTGCCAAAATGTATAGACAAAGTTGATCTTATAAGAAATAGGAATAATAGGCATCAAAAATATTTACAAATTTCTTGATGACTACAAAAAGTAAAGTCTATGCCACGTTACATACATTTTTTTTTCCATAATCTGTGAATGCCGTTCAGAATAACTCCAAAGGTAAATTTCTAGCAACATTTTTCTGTCTACTATTTGCGGATAAAAAAAGAAAATTGAACGGGCAAGGCTAGTTCTTCTGTCTTCTGTCAAATTCATTTCGACATAGATTTTTTTTAAATAATTTTGCAAAATCTAAAATAAAGTTCTACAAAACAAATATTAGTAAGGATATAATAAAATTTAAATAAAAACAGTATTTTTTGAGTCGTTAATTCATCGTCATTGCACACCATTAAATTTTACACTAATAAATAGTCGAATCGAGTGGCACTCAGGCTGAGATCGACAAAGCGCTCTTAGGCAGCAATTCTTACACAATAATATTGCGCAATATTTATATTGCACAATACTATTGAACGTATATAGTAGTATAAGTATTAAAAGGATGCGCAAATACTGAACAAAAGTTTGTGCAAGTTTATTGTTCAATATATATTGTGCAATATCATTGTAGGTATATGCTATGCTCAGACTTGCTCAGTGCAAATCAAAAACATGATAGGTTAGGCCAGCTATTATGCGGCCCTTATAACTACAATAATATTGCGCAATATTGTTTGCTTTACTCAAACATGTGTTCAGTAATCGCGCAACATTTCAATATATAATATAGTATTGTGTAATCAATTGTATTGCGCAATATAAACACATTTTGTAAGATCATAACGACGCCTCGTAGCGTACAATACACAATAACGTTTCGCAATGTATATTGCGCATTATTTTTTGTCTTACTCAAACTTCTCTTTCTTTACGCCACCTTACTAGACTTACGTTGAATAGTATTGTGCAATATATATTATTGACGATATAATGGCCCCCTTAAATGATTAATTTAAAGATCTCAGCCTTAGTATGTAATCATTTTTTCAGGTATCTTTTACTATAACGGAGTTTGTAGGTGTTAAATGTAGTTGGCTTGTCACTTTAAAAGTTGAGCCAATCACGTGCTTAATAATCAACAAGATAAACGATTGATATTTTATTTATTATCTATTAGTGAATTGCTCATCAAGTTAGTTAAAATTTAAATTACATACATATAACTGGCAGTAATTATAGCAAATGCAAAATGGATACAAGACCAAACAAAATGGAAGACTAACGGCTAATACAAAAATATATTACGAAATGATTACAATGATAATAATTTTACAGGGTGATATGTTTTGTTTTTCCTTCTTCTCTATTCCGCAACAGAACCACACGCACAAGCCAAAATATAAATGTAGGTATTTTCAAAAATATTGATTAACGCAGGTAGTTTCGAAAATATTGATAAATGCGCGTAGTTTCAAATTTATTGCATAGACTACCTTCGTGGTCTAGCGGTTAAGGCTGTAGAATTAAACGCGGCGGTGTTAGGCTCGATTCCTGGTCAAAAATGCAAATATATTTCATTTATCCGACATTAGGTCCGTCCATTATGCCGACCTAACAAGAAGCTTTTGCACCTGAAGGATTCAAGGTTATAGGAATGGAGAAACACACTGGCTGACAGTGCTCTGAATCTTCAGCGTGCGAAAGATTTTGGTGCCCAAATTTATAAATACGCGCATGTCACAAATGAATTAAATATATTTGCATTCTCGACCAGGAATCGAGCCCAGTTTAATTCTACAAACCTTAGCAGCTAGACCACAAAGATGGTCTATGCAATATATTAGAAACTACTCGAATTTATCAATATTTTTGAAACTACCCGCATTTATCAATATTTTCGACACTACCCGCATTTATCAATATTTTCGACACTACCCGCATTTATCAATATTTTCTAAATCACCCCGTATTTTTAATTAATTTCATAAAATGTGTACCAACCGAGATATTTAAAGAACGCAATTTTCACAGACATTTGTACAAAAAACAGTTGTTTCAAAATGGAGCTTACATTAAATTACTAAAGTTGAACACGAGTGCAGAAGAGTATCCCGATATTGACTAATTCATAGTTATAAGTATTATTACGACCGTATGCTTGCTGGACAGTTCTAAAAGAGCGGGTTATATGACAGTACTGGAATTTTTCAGATACCAAACTATGGTGAATTCCAACATTTTGTCAGTTACCAAAATATGGTAAATCCCAACATTTTGTCAGTTACCAAAATATAGTACATCCCAACATTTTCTCAGTACCAAAACTATGGTCAATTTTAACATTTTTCATTAACCAAAATATGGTTTCCCATAATCCCAACATTTTGTCAGTTACCAAATTGTGAACAAAATATTTTTTTTTACTAAAATATGGAGAATACAACATTTTTTAGTTACCAAACTATGGTATATTTCAACAATTTTCAGTTTTCAAACTATGGAGAATACAACATTTTTAAGTTACCAAATTGTGGTATACTCGTATTTAACAAAAAAACTTGGAAAAATTTGGAATACCTTTTCTTGTGAAAGTTTTATTTTATTAAAAATACCATTAAAGAAACATCATCTTTAAATCATAATGTGACGAAATTTCATATCCTAGTTTCATATATAGAAGAAAAAAAAACTACTTATTTTATAAAAAACTATTTTTCACTTTTTTTATAAAAAAAAAACAACTCTTGACGACACCATTAAAGAAACATCATCTTTAAATCTCAATAGGACGAAATTTCATATCCGTACAACCCGCTATTGTTGGAACTCGGGCAATCAAACCCTGTCCTTTACGGTCGCAACGTAGGCAGTAATAAGATTGTGAGAGATATACAATTGTAGATAAAGCCAGACACATGCACAGCGATGCCTGAACTAAGGGTAATTGCTCACTACTTATACAAAAGTATGTGCAGCTACCATACATATAAAATCATAACAATACATATTGTTGACACCTTCCTAAGCTACCAAAACTTTTTGAATCGAATTCGAGACATCATCCATTTTAGGTAATTTTTGTACAAGTTTTGCACAAGTACAATTGATTTTTTCTTTCTTTATTCTAGTTTATTTTTAATGGTTTAAACAATATTGCAAATCTATTACGTAATATATATATCTCTAATTAATGAAATGAAATGAAATAATTTATTTTTCGGAAACATGGTAGGTACAGGGATGTAAATTATTATATGTAATTATATCACATGCTTCGCTATTTCCAGCATACAAATATTTATTTAGTCACATGACTTTGTCGAGCTTAGTGTCTAGGTATTCTTTTGTCGAATAAAAACATTTATTAACCAGCATTTGTTTGACTCTTAATTTGAACAGTTTTAGTAACTGGAAGCTTATCAAATATCTTTGTCGCCATTGCATAACAATTTCGGCTATATTGAGTACTTTTATGCGCTGGAATAATTATTCTACTAGGATAACGCGTTTTAAAATTGCAATTATCCCCAAGAGTTTGAAAAAGTTCCGGGTGGCTTTTTACAAATAAACAGCATTCAAGTATATAGATAGAAGGAACAGTCAGTAATTTTAGTTTTACAAATAAAGGACGACAGGAAGTCATAGGAGGTGTGTTACAAATAGCACGAATGCATTGTTTTGGTCCAATAAATAAATAACAATAATTATCATTTATTGCACCTACCTTACGTCTTTAATGTTCTAAGGTGTCCCTAAGGTTGGCTGTCAGAGAATGTCAAACGACATTTAGATCGCCCCTTGTATACGGGGTGACTTTGTTGTGGTCAGAAACCACAATAAAGAAGCGGATTCACGTTTAGCCAACTTTACAACTGACAGTTGAGTAGCGTTCATTTTTTTTTTTTTTTTTTGTTCTCTTCTCCCGATGGATGATGAATGAGGTGATAGGGAAGGCAAAGGCCAATACAGCCAAGTCTGACGTAATATATCTTTCTTTTTTTTTGAGTTAATGAGGTCATCATCAAATTCCAGATGCTGCAGAATTAGATCCTTTTCTTGGAGTCACTCGCGGCATTAAAATAAACTGCAACTTGTGCCCCATATTCAAAGTCCAATTTATCGTTTTCCATAACTATTCACATTGTAGAACATTATTAAGCAAAACAACACCTTGACCAACAATATTCACAGTAAATTAATTTATAAAACAAAAACTTGCATCTTGACATGTCCGCCCAATATGGCGCGAAGGACTTTTTTTATGTTTTCTTGCCATGCCCAAGGTGCGTTCGGAAAGATCTCGTAGGTTTTAGAGCGAGATAGGCACACACTTTCCCTAATGCGTATGAGAGGGATAAAGGATAAGTATAGCGATATATAAAATTAATAGACAACTTCAAAGTTGTTTTAAAATATGATGAGGCAATAAATAAATTTTAACCAATTATTTACCCAGTCTCTGTGTTTTGATTCTAGACATTAATGACCTAATACATAATTAAATCCCAGTCAGTAGTCAGTACCACTTACCGTCAGGGCTCACCTCGATATTAGGTGCTTATTTTGGTGGGGTCAACAATAGGTGCTATTACGATAGTATTGATCACATTGACGCAACTTACACTAAAAATTATCTAACCACTGGCGTTACTAATTTACAGCCAAAATCAATATTCTATCTGTATTCTTCTTTAACCATTAATTATGGACATCAAAAAGCTTTTTTTTGAGAAGTCGTGGATTAAGACTCGAAGGGAAGGGGTTGTATTCCTGGTCGAGAAACAATATAAGATTTAATTTATTTCTCGAGATTTGTAGGCTAGAGGCAATAACGAACTTGCCACTTGTCATGATTGGTTTATAGTAAAGTTGGCTAAATGTGAATCCGCTTCTTTATAAGCGTGGTTTCTGACCACCCCGAAAGGGATACGGTCGTGATGATACTTTACTTTTACTATCAAAAATTCATAGACACGCGGTCTCAGAGACCGTTGAAATTCCAAGGCAGTCAGGAACCACGCGTTTTTTTTAATGAAGCGGATAGTCAAATTTACTGCCGGAAAATCATGACAAGTGGCAAGCTCGTCGATGTCTCTAGCGTAACAAAATGGAGAAATAACACAAATAAATTAAATAATTTATTGTGTCTCGACCAGAAATCGAACCCGCTTCCTCCGAGTCTAAATCCACGGACTTAACCACTAGACTACGGGGCAGGAGAATTTAGTAAACTCAAAAAACGGTCTATGAGACCGCATGTCCGTAGTTAAGGGGCTTGGCTTAAAGTAACATAATTTGGCTAAAAAAAAAGTAATTTATAAAAAAAAAAACAATAAAATATTGTTTTTGGCCATCAAAGGCCAAAAAGGCCAACTTGTCTAAAATTTCAACTAAACACATCCAAATAATTCATGACATTTATTTTTAAATTTCATTTTTTTAGGTAAGTCGGCCTGATTAGCGATTCTTACGAGTATATAAAGGCCAAAAAAAAACCAGACTCGTTCAAAAAATCTTAAGTCTGATAACAAATTTACATTTTCAACAAATTTTCATTGCAAATCTGTTTTATTTCGCAATTTTTAGGCAAGTCGGCCTTATTAGTATTAAATAGAGGCCAAAAAAGCCGAATTGTCTAAAAATTCCACAAAAAAATACTTTGTAATTTTGTACATTAACATTCCCTTTAATTACAAAGTTAATTAGCAATATTTGTATTTTTTGTAATTTTGAGGGTAGGTCGTCTATTTTGGCCTTTAACAAAACCTCAATTATCATAAAATCTTGCTTCGTTTCATGGAATGCGTAACATCAAAAACGTACTATGTTAAAAAAAAACCCATCCTTCGATGTAGTTACATTGTAAAGTATTAAAATTAACAATTAATTAATTATTAATTAAAACTAATATATTTACATAACTATTTTGTGCTTAAATTGTCCTCAAATTCCACAACACAATTCCGGAACGACACGAAAAGTTCAAATTCCGGAAATCCAACATTCAAAGCGCACACAACGTTCAGAAATTTACGCGAGATCACAGAATTTAATGTTATCATTATGGCTAAACTTTTGTCACTATGTTTTGTCCTATTAAAGTTTTGTTATCGTCCACTAACCACTGTCGTCCGATTGCTGACGTGTGTTTCTGCGGCGAATCCGTTCTAGCGCGGTTTGGAGATTTCATTTGGGCGGAGTGGGAAACGAATTGACAACCGCCTGAGTGCTTGCCAACACTGCGCCCGCTGGAATAAAAAAAAAACATTTAATTACCCACATAAAAAAGTCTAAACAAGATGAATTATTATACTCATCATCATCATCAGCCTGTGTCTCTCCACTGCTGGATATAGGCCTCCACCAAGGCTCGCCACTGCACGCGGTCTTTTGCAACCCTCATCCAACCCCCACCAGCGACCCTCCTTAGGTCATCCGTTCATCTGGCAGGGGGTCCTCCAGTGGTCTCCACTCCAGAACCCGTTTGCCTCATCGGTCGTCGGTTCTGCGGCAGATGTGTCCGGCCCATTGACAGCTTGCTAATTTTGAATGCTATGTCAGTAACTTTGGTTCTCCGACGAATTTCAACCTTTCGAATTCTATCCATCAGAGAAATACTAAGCATAGCTCTCTCCATAGCTCGCTGAGCGACATTGAATTCGTGAACCAGACCCACTGTCAGTGTCCACGTCTCTGCTCCGTACGACATTACGGGGAGGACGCACTGGTTGAAGACTTTTGTCTTCAAACACTGTGGTATGGACGATGAGAGGATATGTCGAAGTATTCCGAATGCCGCCCATCCTAGCTGAATGCGTCTGTCGGCTTCTTTGCTGAAGTTTGCAGCGCCTAGCTGAATAGTCTGTCCAATGTAGACGTATTCCTGCACAACTTCGAGAGTGGCATTTCCCACACAGATTGGCCTCGGCTTGACATGGTCATTGAACATAATCTTAGTCTTATCCAGGTTCATTCCGAGACCAACCTGCTGAGAAGCCGTTTAACATTCTGCTAAGATTCTTGAGCGAGCTGGCCATGATGACTATGTCATTCGCGAATCGGAGATGTGAGATGTATTCTCCATTGACATTTATGCCGCAGTAATTCTAGTCCAGCATTTTAAAAACATCATCAATTATTATACTAATTCTTCAAATTAGCTTAGCGGAATGCTAAACTGCTTAAACATGGCGTCACAGCAGTTTGGCTTCGGAATGAACAAAAAAACACATATATTTTTTTACAATAGTCAACAACTATACCAGCAGCCCTATTATGTTCTTTAAGCGCAAATGTTATAACATTGAATGCGTTAACTATATATATATCACGCTATTAAAGTTGATATTTGCACGGGCGCTGTCAAGGTCGAGCGCTTATAGAGTTGAATAATATTTTGTAATTATGACGCAATCTCTTATGTAAATAACGAAATCCACTAATAACGTTTGCGACTAAGTAACAGAATAGAGCTGCAGCGCCTGTAATAATATATAACTATTTCACAGACGATATAATGAAAGTAACAATATGTCTAAAATGACAATGACAATGAAGCTGATTGACTACATTTCCGTTCAGTACATTCCAAGGGCTATTCACTTCCATACATTGCACTGGTTCCTATTGGGAAATATCGAGGGTTGCCATTAATTCTTTATTTTTAAGTTTACGAATAATATTTCAGTTTTGTTTTTTAAATTTATTATTTCATCGATATTATTTAATATTTAATGTAATAATGTATTTTAGTAAATCCTTGGTAACCCTAAATTGTCAAAATCTTTTTTTTTTCATAGTAACAATCGAAATTAATAAATTAAGAATGCTCTAATTAACAAAAAGTAAGAAAAAAACAAATAATGAATTTTAAAATTTGCCATTAATGTTAGTTTGGTGGGTACCTGTAGTAGCGCTGCAAAAACTGGCACATTTTTCTTGTATGAAGTTACGCTTCTTCTTGTATTATGTTCCTTGGTACATTTAGATATATGTGACAATGTCGGAATGTGCGAGCGAGAGGGCAAAGCTTTTAAACATATTTACCTGGATATGGCGGAGGATAGATGGGATATCCCAACCCGACATGTGTGTGGTGGTGAGTGTGGACATGTCGCTGGGGAGGGGGCGATCTGGGGGCCTCCTTGGGGGCCTCCTTAGCCGGCTTGTTCTGGGGAGACTTGGCGTGCTCCTGGAGCTCGTGGATCTTGTGAGGGAAATAGTCCAACTTAGGGGCCCCTGGACGTGAAAGGTCTTCGGGGGCGTGGTACCTAAATCAAACCATTGTAATTTATTCATAAGAGCGGTGGTTGTAAGAACGCATTCGAACCCGGCATGTACCATTGAGAAATACACTTTCTTAAGTACATTTTGCGTTATGCCGTCGGTTCCGATTCAACTTTTTACCAACTTATGGAATTGTTCATAAATTATTAAAATTGACATCAGATCCTCGCGAACCCGTCTGACCAGCGTGGCGAGTGTAGGCCTAATTCTCCAAAAAATTCTAGAAGGCCAATATCCAACAGTGGAGGTCTAGGACTGTGATCTGGAGCTATGATCATGATTACTGATAAAATCCTTACCTTAATACCCTTTCATTTCATTCTCATCGGCAGCATGTACGACGGTTGTCCGTAATATTAACGATAAACCGGAAACGAGGGTTTCTCGAGAAATATGTTCTGGACACATCTGTCGCAGAACTGTCGACTGATGGGGTAAACGGGTTCAAGAGTACATTCATCGCAGAACCAACGACTGATGTAGTGAACGTGTTCAAGAGTACATTTGTCGCAGAACCGACGACTAATGAGATAAACGGGTTCAAGAGTACATTCATCGCAGAACCAACGACTGATGTGGTGAACGTGTTCAAGAGTACATTTGTCGCAGAACCGACGACTGATGGGGTAAACAGGTTTAAGAGTACATTTGTCGCAGAACCGACGACTGATGGGGTAAACGGGTTTAAGAGTACATTTGTCGCAGAACCGACGACTGATGGGGTGAACGGGTTTAAGAGTACATTTGTCGCAGAACCGACGACTGATGGGGTGAACGGGTTTAAGAGTACATTTGTCGCAGAACCGACGACTGATGGGGTAAACTTGTTCAAGAGTACATTTGTCGCAGAACCGACGACTAATGAGATAAACGGGTTCAAGAGTACATTCATCGCAGAACCAACGACTGATGTGGTGAACGTGTTCAAGAGTACATTTGTCGCAGAACCGACGACTGATGGGGTAAACGGGTTTAAGAGTACATTTGTCGCAGAACCGACGACTGATGGGGTGAACGGGTTTAAGAGTACATTTGTCGCAGAACCGACGACTGATGTGGTGAACGTGTTCAAGAGTACATTTGTCGCAGAACCGACGACTGATGGGGTAAACGGGTTTAAGAGTACATTTGCCGCAGAACCGACGACTGATGGGATAAACAGGTTTAAGAGTAGAGACCATGTATAAAACGATCAAGATGGACAAAAATGTCGCTAGTTGAATGGGGAGAGGCCTAAATGAAGAGAGACACGGGGTGATGATGCTGAATAAGTTTTCCTTACCTAGGGACGGGGGTCCATCCTCCTCCGAAACCTCCCACTAGCATGGGGCTTAAAGGGGCGCGATACACCGGGTCGAAGGGCAAGGCGCCGTAATGGGGAGCCTGGAACAGAGGGGGTTAGGTTACAATACAACTTTTATTAAACTACCTCCATAGTCTAGCGGTTAAATTGCAGATAAATTTGCATTTATTGTTGCTGTTTTTTTTTACACAAGATGGCCAAAACAATAAATGAATGAACTGTATCATGATCAGGTCACACAGCGCCATCTAGTTTACGTTATGCTTGTGTTACAGAAAACTACATATTATACTTTTTTTTTTTTGTAAAAATATACATATTATACGTATAAACACCCAGACCGAGACAAATTATACAATGTACAACTTGCCCCCGGTGGGAATCGAACCCACGACCTCCCGAGTTCACGCCAACGTTTGTTACCACTAGACCACGGAGGCGGTCAAATATATACATACATTTTAACTTAAATATATTTTTAAATTTATTTAACAAATAAATATATAATAATAAATAAATATAAAATAGATATATTCTGATTTCTTATCCGTTATATTATTTTATTTAAATAATGCAAAATAGAATGGCAAATAACGTATTACAGGTGCTGGCCCAGGTAACATTGATTAAGAATTCGAGGGCTTTCGTGTGTCTGTCTCCAAGTAAGTGTCAGATGGCGTCTGTGTAACTCCGAGGAACTTTAAGTTGGAGTCCGATGGCGTTTTTGTAACTCAGATGAACTTTGAGTAACAGTCCGATGGCGTTTTTGTAACTTTGAGTAGAGTCTGATGGTGTCTGTGTAACTCAGATTAACTTTTAGTAATAGTTCAATAGCGTCTGTGTAACTCAGATGAACTTTGAGTAAGAGTACGAGGCGTGACTCCGAGGAGCTTTGATCAATAGTCCGAGGGTGTATGTGTAAACCCGAGAAACTTTGATTAAAATGGCGTCTGTGTAACTACGAATGAATAACTTTGAGTAAGAGTCTGATGGCGTCTGTGTAACTCAGATCAACTTTGAGTAACAGTCCGATGGCGTCTATGTAACTCAGATTAACTTTTAGTAATAGTCAAATGGCGTCTGTGTAACTCAGATAAATTTTGAGTAATAGTCCGATGGCGTCTGTGTAACTCAGATAAACTTTGAGAAAGAGTCCGAGGGTGTATGTGTAAACCCGAGAAACTTTGATTAAGATGGCGTCTGTGTAACTACGAATGAATAACTTTGAGTAAGAGTCCGATGGCATCTGTGTAACTCAGATCAACTTTGAGTAACAGTCCGATGGCGTCTATGTGATGAACAGATGAACTTTGAGTAGAGTCTGGTGGTATCTGTGTAACTCAGATCAACTTTAAGTAACAGTCCGATGGCGTCTATGTGATGAACAGATGAACTTTGAGTAGAGTCTGGTGGTATCTGTGTAACTCAGATTAACTTTTAGTCCAATAGAGTCTGTGTAACTCAGATAAACTTTGAGTAAGAGTCCGAGGGTGTCCGTGTGACTCCAAGGAACTTATAGTAAGAGTACGAGGGGGTCCGCGTGACCACGAGGAACTTGCATCAATAGTCCGAGAACGTACTCCGAGGAACTTAGTGTGAGAGGCGATGTATCTCAGATAAACATTGAGTAAGAGTCCGAGGGACTTAGAAATAGGAGTCCATTATGTTACCTGCATGTAAGGTGGCAGGTAGTACTGCGAGGTGGGTGGTGGCGGGGGACCCTGGGTCTCCGTGGTGGGCTTCTGTCCCTCCTGCTTGATCTTGGGCTCCTCCTTGTCCTTGGGCCGGGCGGGGGTCGACTTCCCCGGCGGGGGAGGAGGGCCTTTAGCTATCTCACCGCTCCCTTCCTTCCTTCTCTGTTCTAGTGACATGTAGTATCTGAAACGGAATAAACATTGTGTGTTATGATTAAAACTGAACAAAATGTCATAACTTACTTCGTGATTAAGATGGTTTAACATTTTTTTGCATCCTTCTCGCCCGCACAATTAATAAACATGGTTAACGTAAGCGTTATTTATTATATACCTATACATATTTATATTATTAAAATCCGGCTGGTCAGAGCTCTTGTGTTCCCTATTGTGAACTGCGAGTGAGTTTGCAGAGTTGTTCCATCAATTAACAGCAGTTGCTTGGTGACTTCGTTTGGCGAGTGTTATTGAATAGCTTTATCTTTTTTTTAGACTACCTGCATTTTATGTTTTATTTTATATTCGCAGTTGCATTTGTTTGATAGTTACACGTACTAATGGTTTTAATTATTAAGTTTGTTTATAGATATTTTGATGTAACTATTTTCACAAATTGTAGGGAATCAACTGGTCTCCATAACGCAAGTTAACTTTTCATGGAGGCCAGGGAACCCCATATTTACAGTATATTTATTTGTACTTAGATTTAAGGTTTTTTGTATATTGTACTCTTTATTTTGGTTAATAAAAATCATTATTATTATTAATTTTTTTTTTTCTGTATGTAATGCTCTAGAGATGTGGTTTTTTTTTTTTTTTTTCTGCCATGTGACCTTTCGCCCTCCCGATGGTAAGTGGCGCGCGAGGTCCATGAATGTTAGAAACTGAAATCAGACACTTATGACTGACATCAGTCCCTAACGCTATGCTGGCTTCACTGGACATGACGGCAATTCTAGCTTGGTCCCGAAATGTGTGGATACACTTTACTGGGTTTATCAGCACGAACGGTGGATAATTCCCCGCCCCGGCAGACTGGGGAAATTACCACCATCAGTCCGCCTACCACCTATGTTTGCGGATAATGTTAGGCATATCATGGACAGAGCTCCAAACCAACAAGTCCATCGTGGAGGAATTGGAAATAAGACAGCAGCTTTCCTCAATCGTACATTCACGCATAATTAATTTCTTCGGACCATAGAGCGCCTGGTAGTTCAGGGAAAAGTCGATGGGAAGGGAATGCGTGGTAGGTCTCTGATGCCAACTCATCTCATAGGTTAAAGCAATAATGGATCACCCCCTAAACGAGTGCACCAGGAAGAAAACAATCTGACGCTTTATGTATAGGAGAATAGGCATGGCTATATGCTGCCGAAACCTGGACCCTCAAAGCATCTGATCGTAGCCGCGTCGACGCCTTTAAGATGTGGTGCTGGAGGCGTATGTTGCGCATTCCGTGGACAGCGCGGAGAATCAATGTATCAATACTCAAGGAGCTCAAAGTCACTACCAGGCTCTCTTTTATCTGCCTGCAACGAGTCCTTGAGTATTTTGGTCGTATGGCACGAAAAAGTTCGGCTAATCTGGAAAAGCTGGTGATCACGGGTAAAATCGAAGGCAAGAGGCCCCGTGGTCAAAGCCCGATACGTTGGTTTGACCAGATCCGAACCATACTTAACAGACCTGGATGGCGCAGCATCGTCCGAGACAAAGTGATCCGTAGAGGGGGTCACGACCCTCAGCATTGAGGAAAATGACGCAAGGAAGGAGATCTTTATGGAGAAATGCGCATACGCATCTTAAAAAGGTCAGTATTTAAATGGTGACACCGCGAACGCCACTCAACTCATATTTATTAAAACTGTGAATTGTGTGTGCTCATAAAATCTGCTCCAACTCTTGATACTATGGTGATGGTTACTTAGGAGCTGCAGTTAGTTTATTATCTTCTCAACATTGGCATTTTTTTACTTTTGTCAGTATACGATAGAACACGCCTGGTAGTCTACATTGCTATTATGATTGCTGTATAAAAAAAAATTGACAAAAAAATCACCAACCTTCTGAGATCCTCTTCTCTCGCATGAGGTGGCCTTTGAAACGCATAAGGCCCCATTTGGGACTTCATCTCGATGCTTTCTTTCAAAATCTGATGATTATCATTAGGCCTAGACGGGTCCTTTTCGGGGGGCCTGGAGGGTTTTCCGGATTTGTCTAAAGGACTTGGCGTGGTTTTGGACCTATCCGAGTCTTTGCCCTTGTCCTCCGAGGCCGGCATAGGGGGAGGGCCCGGAGGTCCAGCCTCTACGTTGTAGGGAAAATTAGGTACGTAGTTGTATGGGTAAAAATGTTGCGGATGAACCTTTTGTTGGCCGCCTTCTTGTTTTATTTCCTGGAAAATAATGAATGATTATTTTATAATTTAAACATTTAGCTAGCTTTACTATAACTTGGAGTCCTTCAAGCGAAGTGTGAAAAAGCATCTAGTCAAGCCGGCATAGTGTTAGGTACTGATGTCAGTAATGAGTGTCTGACTTTAGTTGCTAACATCCATGGACCTTGCGCGCCAATTACCATCAGGTGGGCCCAAGGTCACATGTCGTGCTAGAATTAAAAAAAAAAAGGCCCATCATGTTAAGTAGCAAGCATTAATATATCTAGACTACCAAATTTTAAAAATATCACAAAAATATTGTGTCACATCCCGGAATCGAACTCGGTTCCTCCGCGTCTAAATATATGAAAATTCTATAGTTCTATAGTTAGTTGTAATTTTCTAATTTATAATTTTCTACGGGATTTACCACTATACAAATAATTTTAGATAATGTATGCAGTGAATACTACGGCACGGATTTAGACACAGGTTGGTAAATATGTTACTTAGATCGCCATATATATATAAGCGCGGTGGTGGCTCGGTTGTAACAACGCGTCCCTTAAATCCTACAAAGGTCAGTTCAAACCCACCCGGCATGTACCAATGAGAAATACACTTTTCTTACGTACATTTGTCATAGATTTACAACACCACCGTTCCCGTGCCTCGGAGAGCACGTTAAGCCGTCCCGGTGCCACTAATACCTACTTGTGGAATCGTTAATAAATTGTCATTAAAAATTGACATCATATCCTCGCCAAGCCGTCTGGCCAGCGTGGCGAGTGTAGGCCAAATTCTCCAGATATATATGTTCTGGAAGGCCCATCTCCAACAATGGAGGTCAAGGACGCTGTGTTCTAGGGGCTGTAATGATGAAAGTTCAATATATATATATATGTTTTTAAAAAATGTAAAAAAATATATAAATAATAAAGCTCCAAATTGCTGCCAATGGACAAAGTGCCAAGGATACTGGCAGCATTGCCACATTGAATGGCAATGCTGATCCTTTGGTCCAAATATTTCCCAGCCCGAGGTGTCAAGTATATAAAATTTTAAATTTGTAAGTATATATTTTTATATATTATTAATTGAGAAGACTCAATTAGTTGTAAATAATCGTCATGATCGTAGAACAGTGTCGGATTTAAAAAAATACCCATAATTTTGCATATATATTTATATATAGTTTTATATTGTTTGTGGTCTGTAATTTATAGTGCAAATATTAGAAAGGGTTTCAAAATGAAATCTAGAAGGTTTGCACTTATTATGAGACTTAAAAAGTGACAAAAAAACAGTCGAAATGACAGTTGAATGGCCGCCATGAAAATTTTAAATATAACAGATCCGTCACTGTTCTACGATCATGACGAATTATATCTAATGTTCATATCTGGAAAAATAATATCTGGAAAGCCCATCTACAGCAATGGAGGCCTAGGACTCTGTGGCTGTGATGATGAGTGATAAAGGTATCTATGAAACCCTTACCTTAAACCCTTACCTTAGGAAACCCTTACATTAAGAAACCCTTACCTTAAGTTCTCCTTTGATTTCCCCCTTATTGTCATCTTTCGGTTTTTCCGGGACAGGATTCGGGGGCATGTACGGCGGTTGTCCGTAGTATTGATGGAAAACCGGAAACGGGGGTCTGTGTTCCGGGTCCGGGATTTCCGGTCCGGCGTCCGGGGGCGCTGCGTCGTCCGAAATGTCTGAATAAGCCGGAGATCGGACGTTGGGAGTCGGAGAACGACGAGCTCTCCGCTTTCCGGGTGATTCTTCGGCCGATTCCGTGGATTTTCGCTCTTCGGGTGGCATCAGTGCTGAACGGGGTTTTACCTGGAATTTACAACAATAAAATTAGTTTTTTTTTAATGATTTAAGTTGAAACTGATTTGAATATTTGTTTTTTTTTGTTTTTTTATTCAGTTATTTTCCTTATTTAAAAAAATTACTCTCTCAATGTTATTATTCAGGTTGAATGGAAACTTAAATGGAAATTCAGGTAGAATCATGACAAGTGGCAAGCTCGTCGATGTCTCTAGCGTACAAAACTCGAGAAAAATCACAAATAAATTAATGTGTACCTCCGAGTCTAAATAACTATTTTCTTTTTTATAGTTATAATTATGATTTTTATTTTATGTTTATAAGTTGACACGGCCTTTACAGCCACGAATTTATATTTAGTTGACTCGGCCTCTTTACAGCCACGAATATAAATTATTGTTAATGGTATTTAGAATATAAGATGACACGGCACTTTTACAGCTACGAATATATGTTTAATTGACATATGATTATTATTTACATTGTAAGGTGACACGGCCCGTATACAGCCACGAACTAGTATTCGGTGGTCGCTTTTAAAAACAAACTTAAAATACATTTGTTCACATCTCAACAATCATTGCAGCAGCACGCCTAATTAAGAAAACTAGGACTATTTTATTTTAAAACTATTTTGTAAACATTATTTATTTATTTTAAAAATTAGCCAAATTATATAGTCATAATTTTATGTATATTATATTATTTATTTTAAGGACAAGTTTTATTTTATTTTATTCTTTATTGTATAGATTGCTTATTCTAATTACAGTTGTGTGTACATGTCATGATGATGCAATCTGCCCATATTGTGGGCATACAATATGCTTATGTCAATAGATATTTATTTACAATAGTTTATATTTAATATTGTTCTTGTCAATTTATTGGAATACAATGTTAATGTCAAAATTATGAGGGATCAGCTGAAAATCAGCGCTGTGACCGAGTGTTGCAGCTTATTGCTGAGCTGATTCCCTATTTGTCACCACACTATCTTGTTTGTTGTAATATCATTATTATTTTTTACTGCTTGTGTTTTTTTTTTTGTGACAAATAAACTTTTTTCTTTCTTTCTTTCTTTCTTTCTTTCTTTCTTCTTCTTTCTTTCTTTCTATTAAGATTTGATATTTATTATTATTGTTAGATTGTAAGTTGACTCGGCCCTTTTACAGCCACTGATTTATATTTAGTTGACACGGCCTATTTACATCCACGATCTTATATTAGGTAGTTATTAAGTTACCTTATTATTATAATTACCTTGCTTATGACAATCTGGATTGTTTACCTGTTACGGTCCAACCATGATAACCTAACTTATGTTTGTTTATATTTGGACGGGCGTGAAAAAGAGCAAAAATTAATAAATTATAATAGTGGACTGTATGAAGGGGCTGGACGCTCACACGCACTTACTTGTATTCGCTGCAGGTGGTCTTGGGCTTTCCTTGGGTCGCCAGGTTGCTGCTGGCCGCGGGCAGGCTTCTTTTCTCGCAATTTCGAAATTGCGAGCGGTTGATGTCTCTTCTTCAAATTCTGTGCAAGCAATGACCTTGGCACATTTTCACTGACGCTTCTGACAGCTGGGTCGCGTTCAATAATGTTCACTTTCTTCCCATGCGCAAGGTGCGTTCGGAAAGATCTCGCAGGTTTTAGAACGAGATAGGCACACCCTTCCGCTAGTGCGTATGAGAGGGATAAAGGATGGGTATGGCGATATACAAATTAATAGACAATAAATAGACAACCTTAAAGTTGTTTTTAAATATGATAAGGCGCAAACATCCCCCCGGCCTTAAAGGGTCGCCTTTAAAAATAAATGGTGAAAATTACGCAATTAGAAACTGATGGCTTTCTAAAATCAATCTTGCATATAGTCACCTGACCATACCCCTTAAGTGTACCTAGCTACCTAATAGCAATAGGAAAGAAAACAAATATTCAACCTAACATTAAGTGTAAGAAAATAGTAAGTATAAGCACAAATAAAATCTTAACATTAGATCGAAAAGTAAAATAATAATAATAAAACTAATAAGTGATTATTTAAAGACTGACCAACACCTATTGGGTCGGCAGCGGGCAAAGCCGCACAACAGGGCGCACTAGCATCCCGGTTGCAGTCTTCACTGTCACTACTCTGTTAGCGACAAATGTTTGCCATCTATTTGGCTCGGTATTAAGCCAGCAAAGCGTTACCTTAGAATCGGTAAACGCATAAAGTGCGGTAATACTATATCGAGGAATAAAAGTATCATGAACACGGCGTAATAGCTTTGACATTAGTTCAGCAGCACAAAGCTCTAGCCTAGCGATAGACACAGACTTGACGGGCGAAACCTTTGACTTTGCACATACCAATGTTACTAATACGTTACTGTCAATCGTGACATGCATATAGACGACAGCTCCGTACGCTCGCTCGCTCGCGTCGGAGAATCCTAGCAAACGAACGGTACAGTTTTGCTGTACACCTAAAAAACGCGGTATTATAAATTTATTTAATTGCGGTAACTCCAAACAAAATTGGCTCCATAATTTACGTATACTAGGCGGGGGGGCATCGCCCCAGTCTATTTTTAACATCCACAATTCCTTGATAAGAAGCTTTGCATATAAAATAACTGGAGCAACGAATCCCATCAGATCCCATAAGCGCGCGACAGTGGATAATATTATCCTTTTACTGCCTTTATCGCTAGGAGGGGCTTTGATACATAATTCAAAATAATCGCTTGACTTTGACCATAATAGACCTAATACTTTATGATCTATGGACTTATCAAACTCGAATTGTTCGAATTTATGCGATGCGGGTACGTCCTTTAATATTGACGGTGAATTACTCGACCATTTCAAGAGATCGAATTGTCCGCGCTTAAACAATTCTATCAGTTCGCGAGCAGTTTGAGAAGCTAGAGACTCGGATTCAATGCTACACGCTATATCATCCATATACAAGAAGCTACTTGCCACGTCGCGTGCGTTTGGAAACATATCGCCATCGTCCTTAATTAATTGTTGGACTGTGCGTAAGGCATGGTATGGACTAGACCTTACTCCAAAACACACGGTTTTAAACTGGTAAACCTTTATTGGATCATCAATTTTAAATCTGTACAAAATACGTTGAAAGCGACGGTCGCTATTCTGAACGTTGATTTGTAAAAACATTTGCTTACAATCAGCTGTCAATACAAATTGAAATAATCGAAAATTTAAAATTATTGTAAATAAATCACCTTGTAAATTAGGGCCACTATGAAGAATGTCATTTAGTGAAACCCCTGATGTGGTTTTACAGCTAGCGTCTAAAACTGAGAGAGTTTTTGTTGTAGTTTTGTCTAAGCGAAAAACTGCATGATGCGGTATAATATAAGCGGGATTATTATCATTTAATTCTGAAAGCGGTACAGGACTTAAAAAACCTTTAGTAATATAATCATTGATGACATCATTATAAGCGGCGCGGAACGTCGGTACTGACTCTAATTTCTTCTCCAAACATAAAAAACGCTTATAAGCAATGTCATAAGAATCGCCAAGTAAAAATTTATCTGAACAAAACGGTAATGCAACCGTATACCGACCACTGTCTTTATCTCGAACGGTGGTCGTGCGGTAATGGTGCTCACACTCAATCTCGCCGACTGAGTGTTCCTGAGCTGCGGAGACTGGCGATTCATCAATTTCCCAAAACCGTTTGAGCAACGTATTGATAGGGTCTAGCGAAGCGTCATCAGCTTGAGTCGCAAAACATTGAGTCGAAGCTGATCCTTGACGATCTTGAAGAACAGGAACTGAACCCATTATAACATAACCCAAAACAGTTTGTATAGCGGGAGGTGCGGATATATTATTATTCCCAATAACACCTGGGAGTAGTAAATGCGGAAACAAAGCGGCTCCAATGAGGGCATCAATTGGACCGGGTACACCAAACGATTCATCTGCGAGCGGTAATCCTTCTAAGAAGGGTAAAGCGGATATATCCACTAATGTGGTAGGTAAATTTTCAGTAATTTTATCAACTACTAATGACACAATATTATATTTTACTTTAGTATTAAATCTTGAAGAAAATTGGTAGGATATAGAACCCTGAACCATTTTCTCTGTTCCCCCAATACCCTTTACCTTTAAATTATTTGAACTGATTAACTTGTTAAGCCCCAATCGGACACAACAACTATAAGTTATAAAATTGCCCTGAGATGCACTATCCAAAAGGCACCGTACCTTATGTTCCGTTCCGTTAGAATCTCTAACCAAAACAACGGCAGTAGCTAATAAAATAGTAGTGGGCACTTTACATTGCGGGTTTTGTATGTGAGATTGGGCAGCGTTAGCACAAGAACGAGCAATGGACGTTGCACAAAATGAAATGTTCGCTGACTCGGACCTGGAACAGCTGGCAGCAGGATCAGTCGAGGTAGAAGGGGTTGGCTCCATAGCCTTAGGCAAAGTGGCAGCGTTTACTAAATTATCAGGACCCGCTGGTTCCTTATTAAAATGTAGTAAGGAGTGATGTTTGCCTTTGCACGTTTTACAAATTTGTTTAGAATGACAGGTAAAAGTTTTATGTTTAATACTTAGGCAATTAATACATCCCTTTAAATCCTTAACGTGATTGTATCGATCAACGGGTTTTAGTTCTGTAAACGCAGGACACAAATACAAATGTTCATGCACAATATTGTCGCACAAACATTTATGTGGTTTGGAGACGGAGACAAATGTTTGTTGTTGCGGTATTTTGAGCGGTTTATCATTATACGGACGAACACCTTTCTTAGCGACATAATGCTGAGAACTAGACATAGTATTTTGTAATATTCGCATCTGATCCTTGACAAAATAAACTAAATCACTAAATGAGGGTATCTGAACAGTTCTCTGACTCATTTCAAATGCCCGAGTGGTGTCAGAATCTAGTAATTTAAGAGCGATGCTCAAAAATATAAAGTCTTCTAGTTCCCGTATATCTAGTTTTTTAAGAGAGTTAACCGATGCTACATATTTATTCAAAAAAGATTCAAAATTCGCTATTGACGGTGAAGTAAAAGGTTTTTGTTCAAATATTTGATTTAAATATGAAGCGGCAAGTAGCCGTTTATCTTCATACTTATCCGTAAGACTTTTTAATATTAATAGGTAGTTTTCTGCAGAAGGCAGGGTTCCAGCAAATGCGAGTTGCGCTTTACTCGAGAGCTTTCCCATTAAATAATACAACTTTTCTGAATCGTTGAGTGATGCATTATCATGAACCGTAGCCTTAAAGCTGGCATAAAATATTGGCCATGTTTTAATATCACCATCAAATGATAAAAGTTCAATTGGGGGTAGTCTGGTTTGTTGCCGGGAAAAATCTCCATGTTTTTCACTTTTTACCGATGATTGCGAGGACAACAATGATGTATATCTATATTTAATACGGCAAAACAGCTCTTCAAATGATGACCATGACTGGTCATCAATAAGCGCACCCGGTTTTATTTTAAGCGACAATAAATTAAATTCATCTATAACCTTGTGGAACTCTGTGCGGATTTCGTCCAAATTTACACATGAGGAAACAAATACTTCCCTCGACGCTTCGTCATCAACATTCTTTGAATGATTATATATTGATTGAATGCGAGAAAACAATGAATTACGCTTAGACAATGCAACTTGTAGTTTAATTTCATTGTCAGACATCTTGGTACAAATTATCCTATTATTTTATAAAATATTGTAACTTTTATGTGTTTATAAGCTGTGCGGGTGAGTATTATAACATACAAATAACTATTCAGACCTATAAAACAACAATTAAGCTAACAGTAAGCGGGTTTATAACAGGTGGGTACCAAAACTTTTTTCACAAAAAAATGGTTTTTCCCTTTTTTATATATATTTGTACCTAATAACAATAGTAAGCCAAATAACCCAATACCCAAATGACCTAAATGCAAGATTGATTCCTGTAACACAAAAGTTTGACAAGAAATGTAAAGTTTTGCGGCGCGGGTTTACGAAATATCGTATAAAATTTACAGGAATTATCATATAAATACAATAGACTACACATATACCTATAAGGATAGGAAATAGGCAGGAATTGATAGGAAAACCGGCTCGTAAGAGGCCAAATGGACGGGCGTGAAAAAGAGCAAAAATTAATAAATTATAATAGTGGACTGTATGAAGGGGCTGGACGCTCACACGCACTTACTTGTATTCGCTGCAGGTGGTCTTGGGCTTTCCTTGGGTCGCCAGGTTGCTGCTGGCCGCGGGCAGGCTTCTTTTCTCGCAATTTCGAAATTGCGAGCGGTTGATGTCTCTTCTTCAAATTCTGTGCAAGCAATGACCTTGGCACATTTTCACTGACGCTTCTGACAGCTGGGTCGCGTTCAATAATGTTCACTTTCTTCCCATGCGCAAGGTGCGTTCGGAAAGATCTCGCAGGTTTTAGAACGAGATAGGCACACCCTTCCGCTAGTGCGTATGAGAGGGATAAAGGATGGGTATGGCGATATACAAATTAATAGACAATAAATAGACAACCTTAAAGTTGTTTTTAAATATGATAAGGCGCAAACAATATTTTTATGATGTTTTTGTTTTATATTATTTTAGTGCTGACAATATCCAAGTTGTTACAAGATAGACTATGGAAATAAATATTTTGATTTGATCGGATTTTTAAATCTTTGGACTTAAATAATATTGAATATAATATATATTAAATAAAATTGCAAGTAAACAAAATAAATGTTGTTTGTTTTTACCTTAAACTGCGTTGGAGTTGTACTAAGAGGATCGGGGGGTGGCGTTATAGAAGGCGCTGGAGGAGTTGGCTCCGGTTCTTCTACGACCGGCTCTTCCGTGGGGGAGTCTTCGGGAGATTTACTGGTCTCCGGGCTCTTCGGAGGAGGACTCTTAGCAGGAGCTTCGATGGCCGGCATAGGAGATGCCGGGGGCTCCTCCTGTTAACGTAATATTAGTAATATAAATAGCCAGACTCTTACATCTGTCGCACGCTAAAGATGTGTAACCATATACCATTATATGGTATATAGGACCGCCTCCGTGGTCTAGTGGTAACAAACGTTGCCGTCGACTCGGGAGGTAGTGAGTTCGATTCCCACCGGGGGCAAGTTGTACATTGTATAATTTGTCTCGGTCTGGGTGTTTATATGTATATATTTACAAAAAAAAAGAAGTATAATATGTAGTTTATCAACCATCTAGTTTCCGTAACACAAGATTCGTAGCTTACCACGGAAACTAGATGGCGCTGTGTGACCTGTCTGGAAATATTTATTTTTTTATTTATGTATTATTAAACATCAGTCGTAGGATTTAAAAATAAGCTTAAGTCAATATTTTATTCGAGTAAATTAGTATAAGCTACCTAAATAATAAAATAAAAAAAAATTAAAAAATGTCCTCTGGAGACGTCCCATCCGAGATGCAATATTTGGCAGAAATATTTGCCTGCCTTTCTGCCAAACTTTTCCGTTAGCCGCATTGACAACCCCTTGGCGAGGCGACTCCTTGCTGAAGGTCCCCATGAGCCCCATCGTCTCGACCCCAAACGGCGCAAATTCGTAACCGGTACCAAGGTTGGCGTATTTGCAAATAACATACTGTTCGCTCGCTTTAAAATCTACATAAGAATAATATATATATATATATATATATACACATAGATATACAATAATATATATACCCAGTGATTTGTCACTTTGGGTATTTATGGCAATGATGTGCTTTTAGGCATACGTTAAACATGTCAAAAGATAATCATCATTTCTGCACCTGGCCGTATAACTCCCCCCCAGCCTTTAGATAGATAATGCGATTTTCAGACGCGGCATTATTCACCATGAAAACACTCCTGAGTGTTTTGTTTTTGGAATAATGATTTTTATAATTAAAAAAAAAACTTTTTTATTTCAAAAAGGGGTACTACTACCAATGACACCAGAAGCCTAAAAAAAATAGCCTAAATAAACTAGTTTATTTTTAAATCCTACGACTGATGTTATGTTAGATTCCGGACGCAGCTCTGGAAGTGGCGGACAAAAAACCCTTAAATAAAAAGATAAAAATACCTGCTCAGAACTGGATCCATCCTTATCCTCTTCATCTAACCCATGAGCGTGGGACCTATGATACTTCAAGCCATTCGCATGCTTATATTTCTTAGAGCAATTGGGTTCTGGACATTCTAGTAAGATAGGATCTGGTGGCGGCGAAGACGGCTGTGGTTTCTTGGCTTTAGGCGACTCTTCAGCTTCTTGCCTCTTCCTTTTAGTATCAGGTCTTGGTGGTGTAAATGGTGTTGGAGAAGGCAACGCCCGTCTTCCTTTGGCACCACCGTTCCGTAACTTGCTGTGTACTGAGGATCTGGTTTCTGTGAAGTTGGTGAGGTCTGTGGGTGGATTTCCTCGACCTCGCTTCGCTCCGCGGCCCTTTGGGGTTCGAGCATCTAACTCTTCCGTGGGCGAGTCACAAAATCTGTAAAAGAAACAATACATATTCTCAACTCATTCGCTCAACGATTAATTACATATTTTTTAAAATTATATTAGCACGATATGCGGTCCTGATGGCTAAGTGGCGCGCAATGTCCATAAATGTAAGGAACTGGAATCAGACACTTATGACTGACATCAGTCCCCAACACAAAATGTTTAAAATGACATGCTCTTAATTCAAAAAGCATCCCAGCTGCATTATTTGGATCGAGTAAAAATAGATAATTTTCGACACTTAAACAATTTTCCAATAAATTGACAAGAACAATATTAAATATAAACTATATACAAATAAATATTGTAAATAAATATCTATTGACATAAGCATATTGTATGCCCATATAATGGGCAGATTGCATCACCATGACATGTACATACAACTGTAATTAGAATAAGTTAGAATCTATACAATAAATAATTTTTGAATTTTGAATAAATTTCTTCAAAAACCGTCCAGCAGAAACGAATGACTTTTTAATAGCATCTCTACACAAAAACAAGAATTTTCGTCCAAGGCGCAACCGGTTGCTACCATTTCATTATGGGGTATTCCCTCAGTAACCGTGACACACATGTCACAAGTCGCCTTAGCAGTAGGCGCAATGCAGCGTCGCGGCGAAGTCGAGGCGCGTCCGGCTATGCTCACTCCAATACGTCTAAACGAAAACGCAACATTCGAAACATGACAATGGCAGTGGCATTGCAGTATTCCCGCCGCTATCTATACTATCCCTTCGTTCTGATACGCGATAATAGTAACCTAAGCACGCTTAAAGGTGTTCCGATACGCGCTTAAATTGTTTGCCAAAGCTGTGTGACGTCACAAATGAAATCATTTCTCGCGCTTAGACTGCTCACGATATCGAGGTAGATCGCTCTGAGCGCTGTCAGTTTTTTGTCATTATGTCGCGCGCCATTTTCAAGTTAATTTAAATAAAGTTTTCTTTTATATATTTATAATATTGTAATTCGTTTATACTGTTTGTATATTACTTCTAAAACAAATCTATAATTAATATTTAAGTAGGAATTAAAAAAAAATGTCTGAAATTGGCAAGTTATTTTAAAAGACCAAATAAGTTAATAATATTAAACTTTACACATATAAAGGATGAATAAACTGAGAGATGTATATTTGTTAGTATTCATACTCAAAGATGTGGAATCCGCAATTTATCTTCCATACATTAAAAAAAATAACTAACATTTTATGACTGAAAATGTGATTTAAACCGTTCCAAATTGATATCACGCTCTGAGCATCCAAATTTCGATAAATTCGGAACGACGCGACGGTCAGTGTCATATTCGTTCTAAGCGCTCTGAGCGCGATTCGGAATGAGGGGTATGTCTACTGTCTACATTAAGCTAGCCATTCACATAGGAACAGTGCTATGCCAAACAGAACAAAGGTATTAGGCGAAAAAAAAAAATGGGTAGCTTTATTTGAGCGCACAATAAATTATAGATGCGGCGCAAAGCGACCGCGCCCAACGTTTTTTTTTTTTTTTATATATTTTAAAAAACCCTGTATTTACCTGGGAGGTGCCCAGTCATGCCTGGTACAGTCGAGCAATGTGCCGACGTATGTTTTCCCTCGCCAAGTCACGTTTACTACCAGCACGCCTGAAACAAATAGTAATAAATCATATAGTTAATTAACACTTAATTGTTATATGTATTGTAGGTAAATAAATATGAAATTTTCTGGTGTAAAATGTGTATCATTAATATTAATATTAATGTCTCCTCCGGTGACAAGAGGGCTGGCTCTTTCTTAGCCCAGAGAATCAGTATAGCAATTCAGCAGGGAAATGCATTGGCGTTCTTGCCACCATTCCACGCGGACGGGACTTATTTCCCTATCCTTATTATTTATATTAATTTTAATTTATATGTTGTAAATATTTTTTTCGAATAAATGTATTTTGCATATCATGTAAATCCAAAAAAAAAAAAAACAATAATTATTGATTCGAAAAAAAAAATATTATTTTAATAAATCCTACAAAGGTCGGTTCAAACCCCCCCGGCGTGTACCAATGAGAAATACACTTTTCTTACGTACATTTGTCATAGATTTACAACATCACCGTTCCCGTGCCTCGGAGAGCACGTTAAGACGTCGTCGGTCCCGGTTCCACTAATACAAACTTGTAGAATCGTAATAAATTGACATCATATCCCTGCCAAGCCGTCTGGCCAGCGTGGCGAGTGTAGGCTAAATTCTCCAGATATATATTCCGGAAGGCCCATTTCCAGCAGTCTAGGACGCTGTTCTAGGGGCTGTTATGATAAAAAAAAATGAAAAAGGACAAGTGTAGATAAGAAGTTTTTTTTCTTATAAAATTTTATAAAATCTAAATTAACATCACCCCCTAGAACACAGACATCCACTGCTGGAGATTAGGTTATATATATCTGGAGAATTTGGCCTACACTCGCCACCGCTGGCCAGACGGGTTGGCGAGGGTCTAAACTAGGACCGACGACGGCTTAACGTGCTCTCTGAGGCACTGGAACGGTGGTGTTGTACATATATATATGACAAATGTACGCAAGAGAAGTGCATTTCTCATTGGTACATGCCGGGGTTCGAACCACGACCTTTTAGGATTTTAAGGAAATACTTCTCACAACCGGGCCACTACCGAACTAAAACTGTAACAATCTAGAATAATCTACATCTAATTTAAACACGAAATACAAATATTTCTCCCGACGTTTCGGTCAAGTTGCATTATTGGCCGTGGTCACGGTCAGCGATATAGCCGAAGAAAAACTTTTAAAAGTGACAAGTGGATAAGTTTACATATACCACCCTATTATGAACTAAACGTCGGAACAAATATTAATGTTACTTCTTTTTGATAAGTTGTAAAAATGCCTAGGGCAAATCGTAAAATTAAAAAAAAAAAAAAAAAAAAAAACAAGATACGTAGAAGATACGACCTTCACTGATCTGTTATCCGAATGAAATCCACAAGCGTATTTGATTATATAAAAAGTCAGATCGGTGAAGGTCGCTCTTACATATATCTTCAATTTAAATTTCAAACTACATACAAACTAAACTAACACATAAAATACACAGTACACACTAACAGACTACTAAAATACTAGGTTACACATTAAACTAACAATTAAATACATAATATTAATTCTAAATAGTTAAATACACCAAAAGCGATTTAATGAAGGGGATAATGATTTAAATAAGCTAGGTATGTTAGTACAACAAAAGTGCAAATTAATTCATTCTATACACACACTAATCATAACCTAATATTTATATATCACTCAGCCAAGCGTCTGGCCAAGGAGTTGTCGAAACGGCTATCGGAAAAGCTGTCAATTATTTCTGCCAACGTATTGGCCTGGCTATACAGAGGGAAAATGTTGCCAGTCTTCTTGGGACTATCGCTGAAGGGTCGTCTTTAGGGGACAATTTATTTTTTATTAGGTTTAGTTATTAGCCACGTTTAAATTCAGCTGCCCTAAATTTCACTGTGATAAATGATGGTGCAGAGTTCCCGTACACAGAGTCCAACTCATCTTTGATTTGCGTAGGCGTATTAGCTTTTAAAAACAAATATTTTATGACAGCTCGATACTCGTTTTTTTCCAATTTCACAAAAATACTCACATCGACTCACTCAAACATAAGGTACGGAATATTATTGTGGGGCAATGCAGTGGAAATAAATAGAATCTTTATTGGACAAAAACAATGCATTCGTGCTATTTGTAACACACCTTCTATGACTTCCTGTCGTCCTTTATTTATAAAACTAAAATTACTGACTGTTCCTTCTATCTATATACTTGAATGCAGTTTATTTGTAAAAAGCCACCCGGCACTTTTTAAAACTCTTGGGGATAATTGCAATTTTAAAACGCGTTATCCTAGTAGAATAATTATTCCAGCTCATAAAAGTACTCAATATAGCCGATATTGTTATGCAATGGCAACAAAGATATTTAATAAGCTTCCAGTTACTATAAAGGAGCTGCCACTAAAACTGTTCAAATTAAGAGTCAAACAAATGCTGGTTAATAAATGTTTTTATTCGACAAAAGAATACCTAGACACTAAGCTCGACAAAGTCATGTAACTAAATATTTGTATGCTAGAAATAGCGAAGCATGTGATATAATTACATATAATAATTAACATCCCTGTACCTACCAAGTTTCTGACAAATAAATTATTTCATTTCATTTCAAACGACTGTCAAATAACAACTGCGGGTCCAAAATTACTGAAACTTTGGTGAGTACAGTTCAGAAGGTCAGAAACTTTTCAGACCACCCTCGTATTATAAACTTTTATATGTTTGTACAAAGTCATTTAAATAATTAATACCTACATAACATTTTTACTAAATGTACAATGTTATGCAATATTTAGCGGCCCTAAGTTAGTTAGTCGCAAATGTTATTAGTGGATTTCGTTATTTACGTCACAGCTTGGGTCATAATTACAAAATATTATTCAATTCTCAACTCTATAAGCGCATATGATACGATTACATAACTTATGAACCATTTAAATAATGCGATGATACCATTCTTTAAAAATATTTTTCGGTTGAATTCTTGTGCGGATTTTTAATATTATTTATTTATTTAAATCTTTATTGCACTATGTACAAGGGGCGGGCTTAATGCCGCTAGAAATTCTCTGACAGCCAACCTTTAGGATAATGTAGTAAGTTCAAGGTGTGAGGTAGGTGCAACATGTAATATAGATATGATAAATATGGAAATAATTAGGCTCTAGATAAAAGGATATACTTACACACTAAACTACATCCAAGAATACATATACTACATACAATATACATATATACTTTCCTCTTTTTTTTACTAGCAGTTCATTCCACAGGTTTGCGGCGACAACAACAAATGAGTTCGCCGTAAACCCCAGTATGGTGAAAGGGGATGGAGGGGACAGAGTTGTGTGAAGAGGGCAAAGACTTATCATGGAATAAAAAGAGATAGGTTTTGCTCTTGACGTATTTCGGTGTTACAGGTTCGTTGAGTATAGAAAATAGTAAGCAGAGAATTTGGAGATTCCTGCGACAGCGAATTGGTATCCTTAAGGAATCCTAACTTTGTTCGATACTCAGAGATGTGGTCGTATTTGTGAATATTCTAACTATACACCTATGGTAAGTTTGTTGTGTTTAAAACGTTACAACGGTGGCTAATCTGTCGTCATTTATACGAATATTTTTAAACTCAAAATGAGCCGTGAATATCTTATTTTCTTCAATCAAAAGTCAAGTGCTTCACAAGAATGTTGGGCACGTGACTGTGGCCGCATATTTGAGGGGAATTACCAAAGACGTAAGAACATTAACCGGACCAAACGAATATTTTCTTAACGGCGACAGGATAACTGACGACTAATAAACACATAAAGAAAAAAAAAACATAAAAGCTTAATTAAAAGTTACCACAAATAAATAGACTACAAAAAATATAGAACTAAAGTTAAATAAAATAAAGTAAAGTATCATCACGACCGTTTCCCTTTCTGGGTGGTCAGAAACCACGCTTATAAAGCGGATTCACATTTAACCAACTTTATTATATGCAATAATAATAACTGCCTCCGTGGTCTAGCAGTTAAGTCCGTGGATTTAGACTAGGAGGTACCGGGTTCGATTCCTGGTCGGGACACAAAAATATTTATTAATGTAAATAAATACATTTAATTAATATTTAATTTATTTATGATATTTCCCGAGTTTGGTACGCTGGAGACATCGACGAGCTTGCCACTTGTCATGATTGGCCTATAGTAAAGTTGGCTAAATGTGAATCCGCTTATTTATAAGCGTGGTTTCTGACCACCCAGAAAGGGAAACGGTCGTGATGATACTTTACTTTTTACTATTATATGCAATCATGACAAGTGGCAAGCTCCTCGATGTTTTCAGAGTACCAAACTCGAGAAATATCACATATAAATTTAAAATTACATGTATCCATGGACTTAACCGCTAGACCACGGAGGCAGTATGTATGTATGTAAATAAATTTATTTGGCAACGTTCCTTACAATCGTTTGCACCTAGCCTCATGACGTAACGTTCTGTATTGTCCCAAGGGTTGGCTGCTAGAGAATGCCTAGCGGTAATACATACCCCCCTTTGTACATAGTGCTATAAAGTTTTAAATAAATAAAAATGTTCTTTCATCCGAGTACCACTCTTATTAGTACAGATTTTTGGATAATAATGTGGTCTTGTCCATTATTGGGGGTGGATATAAGGTCCACGGTAAATTATCGTCACGTGCTACCCCCACCCTATCGCGTGCTAACCTATGCAAATTTAATTAATTAATTTCAACCCGTAAGCATTTTTATTTTTTTACGCGAATTCTTTACCAGGAAAAGGCGAGAAATACAATGCTAATGTGATTTTTTACGAGTAACGTGCATGCTACGAGTGTACTTGGGATTTTACCCCTTTTTTATACACAACATGCGACCTCACGCCGACTGGCGGGTCGAAGGTTTTATTAATATAATATGAATTCTGTTTCATTGCAAAAGTGACAATTATTATTTTATTAAACAGAAGCGTCATCCAGGGCCGGATGGATAATGAACCACGCTTTTAAAGTGGATTTACATTTAGCCAACTTTACTATAGGTCCATCATGACAAGTGGCAAGCTCGTCGATGTCTCTATAGCAGGAGTGTCGTGGAGTGATCTACCAATTACATACTTCTCGAAATCTCGAATGAAACAAATATGTAACATACATAAAACTGAATATTATTCTTAGTAACTTATTTAGATTAATGTGAGCATTGCGTCTGAGCATCTTTCGCTAGATTAGGAAAATCACGTTTGTAGAAAATTGCCAACCTTCAAGAATCCAATGTGAGCGTTGTCAAGCGAGAACGGTGTTTATTTTTCGTTTGTTTTAAATAGTAAAATGCTGACTCACATAAATATGCTAAACCAAAACACGAATGGAGTTGTTCGACACATTTCTTATTTTTTTATGAAATGAAATGTAAAGAAATAATTTATTTGTCAGAAACATGGTAGGTACAGGAATGTAAATTATTATATGTAATTATATCACATGCTTCGCTATTTCTAGCATACAAATATTTATTTAGTCACATGACTTTGTCGAGCTTAGTGTCTAGGTATTCTTTTGTCGAATAAAAACATTTATTAACCAACATTTGTTCGATTCTTTATTTGAACAGTTTTAGTGGCAGCTCCCTTATACCTTATAGTAACTGGAAGCTTATTAAATGTCTTTGTTGCCATTGCATAACAATTTCGGCTATATTGAATAATTTACTACTTATGTTTGTCGTTGGAAACCAATGCCCAGAATTGATACTAGATGATGCGTGTAGCAGTTGGTGACTTTTGCCTTGCCACGATCGACTGGACTAATAGTCGAGATCGACCGGTTGGCCACCACTGCTCTATAGCGTACCAGATGCGAAAAGTCTCACAAATTAATTAAATATGATTTTATTCCCAAGTAAGTTAGTAAAATACATTTCTCAAAAGTCAGACTTGAACTCTAAAAATGCTGTATTGTGCGAGCGAGAGGGATGCAAAGGTATTATTAATAATAAATACTAAATACCAATTATTCTATTAAACATCAATGGAGAATTCATCTCACACCTCCGATTTGCGGATGACATAGTCATCATGGCCATTCAAGGATCTTAGCGGAATGCTGAACGGCTTAAACGTAGCATCCCAGCGGGTTGGTCTCGGAATGAACTTAGACGAAAGTCATGTTCAATGATCATGTCAAGCCGAGGCCAATCTGCATAGGAAACGACACTCTCGAAGTTGTGCAAAATTACGTAAACCTCGGGCAGACTATCCAATTAGGAGCAGCCAACTTCAGCAAAGAAGCCGACAGACGCATTCAGCTAGGATGGGCGGCATTCGGGAAACTCCGGCACATCCTCTCATCGTCTATACCACAATGTTTAAAGACTAAGGTCTTTAACCAGTGCGTCCTCCCGGTAATGTCGTACGGAGCAGAGACGTGGACACTAACAAATAAATTCAAGGTCGCTCAGCGAGCCATGGAGAGAGCTATGCTTGGTGTATCTCTGATGGATAGAATTCGAAACGTTGATATTCGTCAGAGAACGAAAGTTACTGACATAGCTTTTAAAATTAGCAAGCTGAAGTGGCAATGGGCCGGACACATCTGCCGCAGAACCGACGATCGATGGGGCAAACGAGTTCTAGAGTGGAGACCACGTACGGGAAGACGCAGAGTGGGACGACCCCCCGCCAGATGGACAGATGACCTAAAGAAGATCGCTGGTGGGGGTTGGATGAGGGTAGCGAAAGATCGCGTTAAGTGGCGAGCCTTAGGGGAGGCCTACATCCAGCAGTGGAGAGATACAGGCTGATGATGATGAAGATGAAATAGCTTGCAATAGAGCTTAAATTCCAACTCAAATTAGAAAAAGTAACAACCTTTGTTGTTTATTGTTTGTTTAGAATTATATTTGTTTTAATTTTGGTTTCTGCCGCTTGGCTGTACGACTTGTCGCTTTGGCCTCGGCCGAATAAAAAAAGGGACTTGGACGTTTGGTAGCGTGGGACGGACCGGCTGATTTTGTTGATTTATTTTATTTGGATTGATTATCCTCGCACTACGTTAATTTGTGGAGAAACGTAGCGTTATATTGTTGCTGAGCCTTGGTGAGGAGCGTCCACTACCAGGGCATTTGGCTGGAGCTGAGGCTAGGCCCAGTTCGGCAATTGCGGTGGTGGAGCTCTCACAGTGAAGTTTTGTGGACTGGTGTTGGTGGGGTTCCGGCAGGCCAGTTTGAGTGGCAGGAGCTGCACCCGTAATCTCCCAGATGACAGAAAAGACAGGTTTATGTTTGTGCATGTCCTAATTTAAGCTAGAGTAGAGTAGTAGTAGATGGTTTATGTAATAAATGGCCTGACCACAGATGGGTTTGTTTTATTTTGTTCTGGCACAAGAAAGCCGTTCCCAAACTCCTTAACATTGTTTATTAATTATCCGTAGGAACCTTGTTGCTGGGAACACTTGGATTTGTCAAAGTTTACACTTTTGTATATGCAATGTAATTAATACAATGACACAGAAGAATAGCCGAATACGAGAAAGCAAGGAACAGTCTGCTACTATATAGTCAACAACTGTACCCATATTAGTATCTACGACCAGATTAATACCCAAAACATTACATGACAGCCGTAAAACTATTAACGTAGACCAGCTTTAAATAGTAAAATGCTGACTCACATAAATATGTTAAACCAAAACACGAATGGAGTTGTTCGACACATTTCTTATTTTTTTAATAAAATGAAATAATTTATTTGTCAGAAACATGGTAGGTACAGGGATGTAAATTATTATATGTAATTATATCACATGCTTCGCTATTTCTAGCATACAAATATTTATTTAGTCACATGACTTTGTCGAGCTTAGTGTCTAGATATTCTTTTGTCGATCAAAAACATTTATTAACCAACATTTGTTTGACTTTTGTCTATGCAATGTAATTAATACAATGACACAGAAAAATAGCCGAATACGAGAAAGCAAGGAACAGTCTGCTACTATATAGTCTACAACTGCACCCATATTAGTATCTACGACCAGATTAATACCCAAAACATTACATGACAGCCGTAAAACTATTAACGTAGACCAGCACATATACAGACAATTGCAAAAAGCTACAATCCTTAATACTTGCCGTATTCAGAAAGTTTGGAGGTAAAGAAGCATGATGCTCACCGCGGTGGTGGCTCGGTTGTAAGAACGCGTACCTTAAATCCTACAAAGGTCGGTTCAAACCCTCCCGGCATGTACCAATTTGACCGCCTCCGTGGTCTAGTGGTAACAAACGTTGCCGTGAACTCGGGAGGTCGTGGGTTCGATTCCCACCGGGGGCAAGTTGTACATTGTATAATTTGTCTCGGTCTGGGTGTTTATATGTATAATATGTATATATTTACAAAAAAAAAGTAAAGTATAATATGTAGTTTATCAACCATCTAGTTTCCGTAACACAAGCCTCGTAGCTTACCACGGAAATTAGATGGCGCTGTGTGACTGTCTGAAAATATTTATTTATTTATTCAATGAGACATACACTTTTCTTACGTACATTTGTCATAGATTTATAACAACACCGTTCCACTAATGCCAACTTGTGGAATCGTTAATAAATTGTCATAAAAAATTGACATCATATCCTCGCCAAGCCTGGATAGCGTGGCGACTGTAGTCCAAATTCTCCAGTTCTAAAAGGCCCATTTCCAGCAGTGGAGGTCTAGGACGCTGTGTTCTAGGGGCTGTAATGAATGATGCTCACTTGGCCGAGGCCCGTGAACATTATTAGGTTAACCGGTTCAATACCGAGATTCCTTAAGAATACACACAATAATAATAATAATAATAAATTAACCGCTATTAAGTAGTGGAATAGGGGTGCAGGACTGTATTATTTCCCAATAAATAATAACAACTAAATGTAATGTCAGTGCCACAGCTGCGATTATAATAATGAATTCAAATTTACTCGCAAAGTCCGCAATACGACTACAAACAAAGAATATGCAAATTGTTCCCAAACTGTAGCCAACATTTCAACCAACTTTCGTAAAAGGAAGAACATTGAACGACTTCAACTGTAGTCCAAACAAAATTAAACTTTACAAAATGTAAACAATTACAAAATATTATTTATCCTAAGAAAGAAAAAAGAGCAGAGTTGCCTCGGTTGACCTACATACATACATATTATGTACATACGAGTATATTCACGCCAAATCCCTTGCGGGGTAGGCAGAGACAATTAACCTAATCCCTCCCTCTCCATTCCGCAACCGAACCACACGCACAATATGCACCCACATGCCGTAGTCACCATCCCTTCGCTTACGTCACATCTGTCATAAAGATGTGGAATGCTCTTCCAGCCTCTATGTTTCCACTTTCCTTTTAACTTGGAGTCCTTCAAGCGAAGTGTGAAAACATCTAGTCAAGCCGGCATAGTGTTAGGGACTGATGTCAGTCATGAGTGTCTGACTTCAGTTGCTAACATTCATGGACCTTGCGCGCCACTTACCATCAGGTGGGCCCAAGGTCACATGTCGTGCTAGTAAAAAAAAAAATTGAGCGCCACTTGTCACGATCACGACATACCTCTTTCGCTTCTTAGACATTCATCAACCTTTTCATACTTGCCCGTTTGTTTCGATGGCTTTTTAATGCACCTTCAGGTTTGTTTTATTTATTTGATTGCTCTTTCGGCATATCATGGCTATGTTCGTTGACCGTTCGGGACGCGTTAGTTACAACGTTACCCACTTTCCGTAGAATGTGTGCAGCATGTCTGCTTGTGAAGCAGGCTGGGGCAGCTCCCGTCTAGGTTTCTGTTATTTAATTATATATTTATGTTCTTGTTTTTTTTTATTTGTTCTATTTTAATTTTGTTTCATTATTGTTTTATAACTTTTATTTATATTACTGTTCCACTAAATTTAAATGTCGGCTATGGTATAATAACAGAGGTTGTTGGAACCTGCTTCCAACACCATTTTCTGAACCATACACCCTTTTGTCATTATATCTTTGTTTTATTTTTAACTATATTTTACATTTTTATTAACTATTTTTGTGAAAAATAAAAACTGATTTTTTTTTTTTTTTTTTTTTATTATGTTGGTTCGGTCTCGAGGTATGGACTCATTTTTTGAGGTCTCAACCGATGTCAATAAAGTATTTATCACTCAAAAGAAGTGTGTTCGGTCTATCTGTGGAGTTACACCATTTGACTCTTGTAGAACCTTATTTAAAAAGCTAAAATTATTAACATAGGCTTCAATGTACATATATCCTTGAAATAAGAATGTTTGTCAATTAACATTCCGATCTCTTTAAAAAATATAATACTTGTAACAAATACCTAGGGATTATACCCGACTAATCTATCCAAGTTGTGTAAGTGAATATTACAGCAGAAACTGCCACATAATATGCATTAGAGTATATAATTAAATTCCTAGAGGGTTACGAGTGCAAATTTTGACTAAATTAGAATAAGCAATATATATATACATTATAGAATTTTGAATTTGAAAAATAAGAACGCTTTTATTGAAAAAAAAAAACCTATTTAGATTGGTTCGAACCCTGTCATGTACTCGTACCACATGTACAATACACTTTTCTAAAGTACATTTGTCATTTATTTACAACACCACTGTTTCGCGTGCCTCGGAGAGCACGTTAACCCGTCGGTACCGGTTCCACTAATATCAAATTGTGGTTAATAAATTGTCATCAAAAATTACATCAGAACCTCGCCTATCCACCCGTCTGGCCAGTTAGGACAAATCCTCCAGAGATTTCTGGAAGGCCCATCTCCAACAATGGAGGTCTAGGATTCCGAGAGAATTTTATTTATAATTTAGTATTTAATTTTGGTGGTGGCTCATTTGTAAGAACGCGTTTCTTAAATCCTACCAAGGTCGGTTCAATGAGAAATACACTTTTCTTACGTACATTTGTCATAGATTTACAACACCACCGTTCCCGTGTCTCGGAGAGCACGTTAAGCCGTCGGTCCCGGTTCCACTAATACGAACCTGTGGAATCGTTAATATATAGTCATAAAAAAATCTGACCAGCGTGGCGAGTGTAGGCCAAAATCTCCAAATATATGTTCTGGAAGGCCCATCTCCAGCAGTAAAGGTCTAGGACGATGTGTTCTAGGGGCTGTAATAATGATGATTTAATTTTAATTTTGTTTTTTTTTAAAATATTTTTATTTACATATTTATATTATTTTATTAAGTTTGACTATAGCTTTATTATTTAAGGTACAATTATATTTCTTTTGTAAATACTTAATGCGGGCTTACAGGGGTCACGGAAAGGTACATTAGACCTGTTTTCGGCTATTACCAGAAGCGTATCTGGGTCGGATATTATTTTATATATAATATAATATATTTAATTTAATAGATAATTACAATCCAGTTTTGTTAGTATACCTATCACATTGTAAACTACAATTTTATGTTAGTGCCTTCTTTATTTGTACACGTGTCAATTTGTCGGTTATAGTGAATCTTAATAAAGTGACACTGTATTGGACAGTCCACTTTATCCGATATGACCTTAAGCAAATTGTTGGTGCTGCCTTACCAACAAATTAAAAAAAAAGTGAAGTATCAGCAGACTGTAGCCCTTCCAGGGTGGTCAAAAACCAATCTTTAAAAAAAAGGTATATATTTAATAGACAACTTTGATACTTTCTCTTTGGCTTGTGTTACAACATTGCCACTTTGTTTATATAGTAAAGTATCATCACGACCGTTTCCCTTTCGGGGTGGTCAGAAACTAACCAACCAGCCAAGTTTACTATAGGCCAATCATGACAAGTGGCAAGCACGTCGATGTCTCCAGCGTACCAAACTCGAGAAATATCACAAATCAATTAAATATTAATTAAATGTACTTATTTATATTAATAAATATTTTTCCACTAATACCAACTTGTGGAATCGTTAATAAATTGTCATATAAAATTTAAATCATATCCTCGCCAAGCCGTCTGGCCAGCGTGGCGAGTGTAGGCCAAATTCTTAAATATACGAGTATGTTCTGGAAGGCCATAAATATTTTTGTGTCCTGACCAGAAATCGAACCCTCCGAGTCTAAATCCACGGATTTGACTAGAGATGCAGTGCGTTTACGCATGATAGCAGAAAAACTATCAACACGATTCTCTGCAAACATTTCGGACGCACTGCAATAACGTGGCAGCCCCGACAATACCCTGAAACCATTATTATACTGGACTCTGAATTTCTTATTCATTCATTTCATTCATTACAGCCCCTAGAACACAACACAGCGTCCTAGACCACCACTGCTGGAGATGGGCCTTCCAGAACATATATCTGGAAAATTTGGCCTACACTCACCACGTTGGCCAGACGGCTTGGCGAGGATATGATGTCTATTTATTATGACAATTTATTAACGATTCCACAAGTTGGCATTAGTGGAACCGGGACCGACGGCTTAACGTGCTCTCCGAGGCACGGGAACGGTGGTGTTGAAAATCTATGACAAATGTACATAAGAAAAGTGTATTTCCATTGGTACATGCCGGGGGGGTTTGAACCGACCTTTGTAGGATTTAAGAAACGCTACACAACCGATACACAACCGCGCCAAGAATTTCAAGAATTTCATCGAATTTCTTATAAGGCTTGTTAATTCAACCGATTGAATTTATAATTAGAGCACAGTTAAAAGTGAGCAATTTGAAAAATCATCGTTAAATTAAAAGAGTGGTGAATTATCCAACAAATAAAAAAAAAAGTGAAGTATCATCAGACTGTAGCCCTTCCAGGTTTCTGTAACAGTTACGATTAAAGTTAAAAATAGAGCCGAGCCGAAAGTTTTATTTTGAAGGCCAGCCTTAACCTGGTGCATTGGATGCCATTTTTTATTTTAATCGTCTCAATGAGCACGCGCACAGTAGCACAACCGTTGCTAAAATCACAAATCACAATGGGTTGTCACTGAAGTTTCCCTTGTTTTCTTGCACGGAGACTGAGTTAGTTAAGGTGGCAAAAACTTTTTTAGAATATAGTGAGTATTGATTAATTATTATTGTTGCTGCAAATTATTTAGGTATTTTTGTATATTTATTGTATTAACCATACGTGAAGAATACTTACTAACGAATTGGCTTAGGCTGTTATGTTAGGTTTAATAATAATAATAATAATAAAATTCTTTATTGCACACAAAATATACAAAATAAAAATATGTACACAGGCGAGCATAATACCATGAAGGTATTCTCTACCAGCTAACCTTTGGGAGAGTGATAGATTTATATGATGGGTGTATAAGATTTTTTAAGTAAATGTAAATATGAGAAGACAAATTTCTAAGCATTCCATGGATTCACCGTGCGGGTGCCGGGTCCATCGTGTGTGGGTAAGAGATGAGAAGAATGGTGTCTCGGGCTTGCGACCGACAATAGGCTGGTTTGGAAAAGGAGGCCTCCTTTTTTTTTCTATTGCGCGATAATACGCTCACCATCCACCATTCTACTTCTCTCCCTACCCAACCAAATACTGTATGATTCCGTTAATGCCGTCTTGGAAGCTCGTTCCATAAATGTATTGACGGCAGACCTGCTTAGGCCCAATTCTTTCAGTAAGTGATGCAAAGATTTTGCTAGAACTCCTCTTGCACCAACTTCCACTGCGTAAAGCTGAGTCTTGAACCCGTTCCTGGTCATTTCTTCTGTGAGATCATAATATTTATTCGACTTCATGTTGTGGTCTTTTGGAATATTTGATTCCCACGGAACGGTAAGTTCAATAAGGATAACTTTTTTCAAGTTCCGAGAAAACACTAAGATGTCTGGCCTATAGGCTGATACAGCTAGTTCATCTGGGATCCTATAATGGTGTTCAAATGTATCCATGAGAATTTTCCAGTCTGATGCGGCGCCAAGGATCGAGGTGGGCTTGCATTTAGTTTTCGTGCTTTGCCCTTCCTTTACAAATGTGGTCAAAGTTTTATTTGTAGTCAGTCCCTTTCTGGCTCTTGCAATAGAAAGACTTACTGCTTCACGGATAACACCTAGGACTTTGTCATGTCGGCGTGAGTAATAGTCCTTTTCTAGAAGAGTAACGCACCCTACAAATGTGTGTCTAGCAGTTCCTATGGTAGCACCACACAATGTACAGTTCTTTTCCGTAGCTTTTCCCCACATCACCAGATTACTCTGGTCCGGGAGGGACATTTGAAAAGCGTTTAGGTAGAACTTTAGCAACGCCGGAGACCAATCGTACATTAGTGTGCGCCACTTAGAATTAAATAAATAAGTACGTAAAAATATAAATACTTTATTTAAAACATATTACATAAATTCGACCTACACAAATACTTAATATATATATATATATATAATACTTATATAAATAAATATAATAAATACTAATATGTCAAGATGTCGAGATTAGGGTTCATAAGGTTTACGTGTTTGTAAATAAATAAATAAATTACAGGGACCTGATTTTCGTTTGACAGCTGGAAGGAAATGTTGAGTGGAGGAGGCGTTGAGTGGAGGAGGCGTTGAGTGAAGGAGGCGTTGATAGGAGGAGGCGTTGATAGGAGGAGGCGTTGAGTGGAGGAGGCGTTGAGTGGAGGTGGCGTTGAGTGGAGGAGGCGTTGAGGAAATGTCTTATAATACGGTTAATCTTTATCTTATTTATTGGGGAATGTATGAAGAGGTTGATGAATGTCGAAGAAGCGAAAGAGGTATGTCGTGATCGTGACAAGTGGCGCTCAATTGTCTCTGCCTACCCCGCAAGGGATTTGGCGTGAAGATATCTATGTATGTATGTGTTATTTATTTAGTAAAGAGTGGCAGTTTACAAAATAAACGTGGCTTAACTTGAGTTTTTTTCTCGAACAAACAGCCAAATTTTAATTGTAGACTATAAAAACACGAAACGAGCAATTTAATTAACTACAAGAAGGGTCGTAATTTAATATTTACGACTACAAAGTAACAACTTCGAAAAACATTCGCTAAAGGGAACATAATTCTTAATTTTACATAATTAAAAATTTGGGTGCGATGGTGGCTCCGATGTAAGAAGAATACTTTTTTAAATTTATTTATTTATAATAGGGTCGCCAACAGTGCTAACATCACACACTTATTTGTACTTAACACTAAATCGGAAGTTAGATGTTGCACCTATTATAGGCGACCACCACATTACCACAGTAGCCTTTATTGCCTATGAGAAATAACAAAATTATAAAATTTTCAATTAGTATACAAAAACTAAATATTATTCGAAAAACTAAAGCTGAAACAATTTTTAAATATATACAATTCCTTTTATAAATAATAACATGTAACACTCGGATATTGTAAATTTTTTACAATATTATTAAATAATAAATTAAAAGATTAAATTAAATTATGGATAGACCAAAATAAGTAAGTGACATTGATGCCATAAGCAAGTACTGTAGCTTAACCTAAATTCGAGGCATTATAGCCGTGTCAACTTGAATAAATTGACAAGAACAATATTAAATATAAACTATATACAAATAAATATCTATTGACATAAGCATATTGTATGCCCATAATATGAGCAGATTGCATCATCATGACATGTACATATTTATTTATTTAAATTCTTTAATGCACTTAAAAATAGTACAGATGCGAGCTATAATGCCAGTAGGCATTCTTTACCAGCTAACCTTGGGGATCGAGTAAGGTGATAGGCAGTATGAAAAAAATAAGAAATTTTAATGATACAGTTAATAAGTTACTTAACTAATTCTAATATACTACACATTATACCTAAACACATAAACATACATAAACCATACATACAATTATACATACAAGTACATCATATACATTATAACTTAAATAAATACATGGTACATACAACTGTAATTAGAATAAGCAATCTATACAATAAATATTTTTTTATTTAAATTTGAATAAACTCTGCCACATTGTCTTGCTTGAACTACTGCGATGCTCAAATGTTTATTCCAAACTAATATAAAAAAACAACGTTCAAAAGGGCGTAAAACTCGACGCGGCAAGATCAAAGGCTTATAATTATTTGTTTAACTAAATTGTTAACATTTTCCAGCAAGAATCTTGGCTATGAGACGACTTAATCGTAATTTATGGCCGAAGTTGTTAACCTTTAAATTTTTAACCTTTATAAGTGGCAATAACTCGATGAATGAATGAACTCGGGAGGTCGTGGGTTCGATTCCCACCGGGGGCAAGTTGTACATTGTATAATTTGTCTCGGTCTGGGTGTTTATATGTATAATATGTATATATTTACAAAAAAAAAAGTATAATATGTAGTTTATCAACCATCTAGTTTCCGTAACACAAGCTTACCGCTTACCACGGAAATTAGATGGCGCTGTGTGACCTGTCTAAAATATAAAAAAAAAAAAAAAAAAAAAAAACAGTATCTATAAAGTAAAGTATCATCACGACCGAATCCCTTTCGGGGTGGTCAGAAACCACGCTTATAAGTAAACGGATTCACATTTAGTCAACTTTACTGCCGGCCAATCATGACAAGTGGCAAGCTCGTACCAAACTCGAGAAATATCACAAATAAATAAAATTTTATTTATTGAATTGTGCCCCGACGAGGAATCGAACCCGGTACGTCCGAGTCTTATTCCACGGACTTAACCGCTAGACCACGGAGTAGGATTTTTTATTTACGAGTATAGTGTATTTTATATTAGTTTACTTCTTGAATAGCTTCGTAACAACTATACATATATACATACATACATATATAATTATTAAATATGTAGAAATTTAAATTATCTATTTTTCTGTTCCATTTGCACCTAACTCCCACATAAAATGTTCGTAATGTCTCTAGGCACGGCACGGCGGTGGCTCGATTGTAAGAACGCGTTCCAAAATCCTACAAAGGTCGGTTCAAACCCACCCGACATGTACCAATGACAAATACATTTTTCTTACGTACATTTGTCATAGATTTACAACACCACCGTTCCCGTGCCTCGAAGAGCACGTTAAGCTGTCGGTCCCGGTTCCACACTAATACCAACTTGTATCTTAAATATCTTACTTCTTTATCGTTAATAAATTGTCATTAAAAATTGACATCATATCCTCGCCAAGTCGTCTGGCCAGCGTGGCGAGTATAGGCCAAATTCTCCAGATATATGTTTCCCATCTCCAGCAGTGGAGGTCTAGGATGCTATGTTCTAGGGGCTGTAAATTATAATAATAATGTCCCTAAGGTTGACCCAGTAAGAATGTCAAGCGACATTAAATCCGTCTTTGTATGTATATAGTTACAGATTCCATTTAACCCAGTCAGGTGGACGAAAGTTTGACATGTGAATTAATTTATATTTAAAAAAATGTTTACTTAAATTGAAATACTAAACTACAATTCTTGCACATGCTTGATGTATGTATGTAATTTGCATATAATAAGTACTATACATATGTTAATTAATCTGTATTTTATATATATTTTTAGTACAGTAATAGTTAGACATAAGTAATAAGTGTTCTTCTAAAAAAATGTCAGGATATAAGTTAAGGATAATAGGGTAGGTACTAAAACATCGCCAAGCGCAACAAAAAATAAAAACCTGATTGATTAATATTATAAATGCGAAAGATATGTAGGTCTGTTTGTCCGTAGTTCGCACCTACTGGATCGATTTTAATGAAAGTTAGCACATATAGATTATATATTATATATATAGATTATATATTATTGTTCGAGTTTGATTTATTGTTATTAAGAATACTTATTGTTACTACTATTATATTATTATTGTTTTTGGGTTTATATATATATATATATACTCGTATAATTATAGTTATATATAAGATATGTATGGAAGCGAGACGTGGATATGTCAGAATACGCATGAGAGTAGGGTTAATGCAGTAGAAATGAGGTCGTTGCGTCGGATATGCGGCGTCACTTTGGCGAACCGCATACGTAACGTCGAAATACGGAAAATGGTGGGTATAAAAGAAAGCATAGGGACAAAAATAAGGAAAAGCATGCTACGATGGTTCGGGCATGTCGAGAGGATGAGCGAAGTAAGATTGACGAACCAGATATATAATGCGAAAGTTGTGGGTGAAAGAGGCCCTGGCAGACCGAGACTCACATATCACGATCAAATAAATAAAACACTGGCTGAAGGCACATTAAAAAGCTTTCGTAACAAAAGGGCATGTATGAAGAGGTTGATGAATGTCGACGAAGCGAAAGAAGTATGTCGTGATCGTGTCAAATGGCGCTCAATTGTCTCTGCCTACCCCGCAAGGGATCTGGCGTGAAGATATGTATGTATGTATGCCAAATTGTTATTTTTATGTGTAAATTTAAATATTAATGTATTTCTGTATTTCATTCTTGATATTGTTTACTGCATGCTGTGTACAAATGTTAGGTTGGCAAACTTACTTATATCACTGTATTTTGTTAAATGTTTTGTCTGTTAACTGTTTTTGTACTTTAATAACTAAATAAACCCAGAAACTGACGTATGCTTTATTGTGACACAATTCGAGCACGCGACATGTGATGCCACTTGTGTCTGTTTGATTCGCATCTACGCCTAAACAACTGGACCAATTTTGATCCGGATCCACATGAAGCCAACTTTACTAGAAGCCCATCAACACAAGTTCTTGATGTCGATGTCTCTAGTCTAGCGTACCAAACTCAATAATATTAGAAATAAATTTACAGCTTTAACAGCTGAACTACATACATTCATGACCGCCTCCGTGGTCTAGTGGTAACAAACGTTGCCGTGAACTCGGGAGGTCGTGGGTTCGATTCCCACCGGGGGCAAGTTGTACATTGTATAATTTGCCTCGGTCTGGGTGTTAATATGTATATATTTACAAAAAAAAAGTATAATATGTAGTTTATCAACCATCTAGTTTCCGTAACACAAGCCTCGTAGCTTACCACGGAAACTAGATGGCGCTGTGTGACCTGTCTGGAAATATTTATTTATTTATTATACATGTGTATCTTCAACCCAAATCCTTGTTTTATTTGTTTGATCGTAATATGTGAGTCTTGGTCTGCCAGGGCCTCTTTTACCCACAACTTTCGCGTTATATATCTGGTTTATCCTTTTAACATGCCTAAACCGTGGAAGCCTGCCTTTCGTTATTTTTGTCCCTATCATCATCATCATTACAGCCCCTAGAACACAGTGTCCTAGACCTCCACTGCTGGAGATGGGCCTTCCAGAACATATATCTGGAGAATTTGGCCTACACTCGCCACGCTGGCCAGACGACTTGGCGAGGAAGCTTTTGTCCCTATGCTTTCTTTCATTTTGCGTATTGCATGGGTTTGAACCGACCTTTGTAGGATTTAAGGTACGCGTTCTTACAACCGAGCCACCACCGCGCCTTTATTATTTATTTTATTATTGTGTATATAAGTATATATTTCCCGTTTACGTAGTGTATGTATATAATTAGTTATCTAGTCTATGTAGTGTATGTGAGAATATAACTATTTATGTAGTTTAAGTATTATTATTTTTATGATGTTTATCTTATTTATTTATTTAACTAGTACTAATAAGTGTTTATTTATTTTTTTTGTGTTTTTTTTTTTTTATTTTGCCATGCCTAAACTTAGATTTCTTGTCCCGAAGGTTGATGGTAAGAGAATGCCAAGCGGCATTACATACGCCTTTTGTATTAAACAATAAAGTTTTTAATAAATAAATAATAATAAAAATATATATTTTTTTTGTGTTCTTAAAGGATAAAAGCCGCGCACTGTCACACACTCTGTCAGTCACATGTGACATCCAGCCATAAGAAACCTGAGGCCGCTGCAAAATCAGCCGCACGCCTTAAGCGCAACAAGTACACGGAGATCATCATCAATCACCATTTCATTCTATTTGCAGTTGAAACGATGGGCCCGTGGTCCGAGGAGGCTCTTGTGTTCTCCCGCGAGCTTGGTAAGAAACTCCACTTAGCGACGGGTGACCCTTTGAGTAGAGAATATCTTGTTCAAAGGGTCAGCCTCGCTGTTCAGCGGGGGAACGCAGAGAGTGTCCTCGGCACACTACGCCCATCGAATAGTCGTAATTTTATTTATTAATTTTTAGTTTTTATAATTTATTTCTTAATTTATTTTATTTTTTAATCTTTGTATTTTACTCCGAATAAAAGGATAAAGGAATAGTTATTATTGCATTATGTCGTACGTGTCACACTAGGACCTCACGTTACAGCTACAACTCGCTAGTGAGTACTCGACATTATAACTTGCTTGACATTATGCACTGCTTGTTGTACGCATAAAACATAAAAAAAACTAAGCTTGTGAAATTCGAAACTACAAGCGTGAATGTTTTACAGGATAAGTAGAATGATGCGACGAATTAGAAGCATAAGTTATCGATGACGAAAATTCTTTTATTAGTATTATTAATAGCATTTGCCTATAAGGCACGCCATTGGCTGAAATAACAATAGACTGTCACACTCCAATACAACTATTTAAACGATTCTTCAAGTCTTAAGTGTAGTTTAAGAATTGTGTTTAATAAACTTTCTGGCAAATAAAATTACAGCATTTTATAGAGATTATAAAGAAGCGGATTCTCATTTAGCGACATTTATTACAGGCCCATCATGACAAGTGGCAAGCCGATGTCTCTAGCGAGTACCAAACTCGAGAAATATCATCATCATTATCACGACCATTTCCCTTTCGGGGTGGTCAGAAACCACGCTTATAAATAAGCGGCTTCACATTCAGCCAACTTTACTACAGGCCAATCATGACAAGTGGCAAGCTCGTCGATGTCTCCAGCGCGGCGTACCAAACTCGGGAAATATCACAAATAAATTCAATATTAAATAAATGTATTTATATACATTAATAAATATTTTTGTGTCCCGACCAGGAATCGAACCCGGTACCTCCGAGTCTAAATCCACGAACTTAACCGCTAGACCACGGAGGCAGTTCGAGAAATATCACAAATAAAATAAGTAAATTTGTCACGAACAGGAATCAAGCCGATCCCTCTGCAACTAAATCCACGGAGTTAACCGCAAATTCGAGCCTGAATCCCGGCTGACTGGGCAAATTACCACCATCCAGCCTACCACCTATTTGTTGTTCTCATGTCGAATGCCAATTTTTACTTTCAAGGAGAATTAATATTGTAAGCTGCCATTACACAAGACGTGCCCGTTTTCACCATTGATCCCTAAACAGTCCCCTATGTAGGAATCACCTAAGCTAAAGAATCCCTTAAATCGGCCTCCTACCTAAACTAAGTGACAGTTCTTAAGTCAAAGTCAAGTCAAAGTCAAAATATCTTTATTCACGTAAACCTATTACAGGCATTTATGAAACGTCATTAATTTAATTATTTTGAATGATTCTACTCCTGCTAGTAGAAGACTAAGCAGCAAATTGGTCCAATTAGTAAGCTGTTAGCAGAAGACCAGCAGCTTGTGTTCGAAACCAGTATTTTTTCCAGTTAATTATTAATTTGACAATATGTTTTATACTAGACTAGAAAGTTCCTAACTCCCATTATATTTAATAATATTATGCCCATTGATGACTGTGTAAAAATGTCAAAAAGTGAATTTAAAGGAAAATTCAAGTTGCTTTTGCTAAGTAAATACTAACAGTAATGTGATTTAATGTTAAATAACTTTGTGTTTTGACAAATATAGTGTAAAAAAAAACTGTAAAAAAAGAGTGTACATTTTGCTATGCAGTTTACCGTATAATTTAAAAAATGTAAATAGTTTAAGTTTTTATCTGAATAAACGATTTAATAATAATAATAATACTTAGCAGAAATAAATAAAATAAGTGTTACAATCTGAGACTATTATTTTAAATATTTTGTTATTTTGGGATGTATTTCGTTGTTTCGTTGCCTAAAAAAAATAAAAATGTGTTGTTACTGACTGAAGTGTCAATCTGACGTCTTGTGTATAAATCTATTCTCCATTTCTCTTTACTTGCTTTGTGAATTTCTTGTGCTTTCGGACACAGTCTCAATTGCATTAAGAGCTTTAAAGAAATCATTAATTTCATCTTAAATTTTGTTAAAGTAGTCAACAAAATAAATCTTTAAACACAACCGTCACTTAGCGCTTGGGTGGCCGATTTTCGAGCCCCTAAAGTTAAGCCCAGGCCTTAGATGACCCTTAAGTGTTGGTAAAAACGAAACATGTGATAGGTGCCACCTAAATTTTCTTAAGAGTTACCTCAAACTTAGGGAATGATGGTGAAAACGGGCATTATTTCTTATAAATGATTTTGCCATTTCCTAGAAAGTTGATAGACTACACTTTTCTCTGAGACTTGAAAAATGTTTCAAAATGTTTGTATTGTGCGAGCGAGAGGGATGGAGGGAAGGAAGTCAAACCTTCCACTATGCCGGCTAAAACTAAAAAATAGCTCCAAAACCGGTGTTCGTCGCATCAAACTACCAGGAGACCATGCATTGTGCATGTCGTGCTTAGACAAACTTACCACCTTCCGTTTCGTGCCACACGATGCCCTCCAGGGTGACCGAGGTACCAGGCTCGCAGGGGCCCAGGCAATCGGGCTCCGTGATGGTACCAACAGACGTGCCCACGCATACTTCGGCAGTTTCCTGTAACAACAAAAAATACCTATTAATATTTGATATTATGACTGGGAAAAAAAACCTCTTTCCATTTTATTGCACCAGCTGATAGTATCGCTTATAGACACCAAATGGTGGGAAAAAACCTTCAATGACCAAACTAAATGAAAGTTAATAATTTTAAAAACCTAATGAAAAATAAACGGCTGCTCGTCAATGGAACAAGCTTCCACTGACAATCAGACAAGCTCCTTCAATTTACATCTTTAAAAAACTACTTAATACTTTCTTCTTAAACAGAGACGTGGACACTGACGGTGGGTCTGATACATAAGTTCAAGGTCGCTCAGGGAGCTATGGAGAGAGCTATGCTCGAGATTTCTCTGAAGGATAAAGTCAGAAACGTTGACATCCGTCAAAGAACCAAAGTTTCCGACATAGCTTTCAAAATTAGCAAGTTGAAGTGGCAATGGGCTGGACACGTCTGTCGCAGAAGCGATGAACGATGGAGTAAACGGGTCCTGCAGTGGAGACCACGTACTGGAAGACGCAGAGTGGGACGACCCCCCGCCAGATGGACAGATGACCTGAGGAAGGTCGCTGGCGGGGGTTGGATGAGGGTGGCAGAAGATCGTGTAAAATGGCGAGCCTTGGGGGAGGCCTATATCCAGCAGTGGAGAGACACAGGCTGATGATGATAATGACAAGCAGATATATTTTAAATTTGAAAATGTATACTTCCTAATATTATATTATCTTCATATATATATATCTACCATATGTTAATAAGTAGTCTATGTATACATACTAAGGTTAAAATTGCACATCCACATATTATACTGTCTCACTCTCCCGAAGGTTAGCTTGGAGGCAGTCAATTTTAATATTTATTATGGTTTGTCTTCTGTAGTAAACGATGATTTTAATTGATGAGTAATAACACAAAAATGCATAAGTAATAACACAAAAATGCATGAGTAATAACACAAAAATCAAATTAATTACTATAATATTCGTAAATATATTTAAAGGATTTTAATAAAATCATTTTCTGAAACATAATTTCATATTATCGAAAATAACAGATAAGAGAGAATAATTAATTAAAATCAACGTCAAATTTTAATAACGTTACTTTGTAAGCGTAGACTTTATATATTAAATTTTAATATAAAACATAAGTAAAATTATACACTCGGGAGCAATAAAAACAGCTCACTAAATAACTAACAATTGTAGAAAAAATAAACTAAATATTCTTGTCACTGTGTTGATGGAAGCAATTATTGACCGCCTCCGTGGTCTAGTGGTTACAAACGTTGCCGTGAACTCGGGAGGTCGTGGGTTCGATTCCCACCGGGGGCAAGTTGTACATTGTATAATTTGTCTCGGTCTGTGTGTTTATATGTATAATATGTATATATTTACAAAAAAGAAAGTATAATATGTAGTTTATCAACCATCTAGTTTCCGTAACACAAGCCTCGTAGCTTACCACGGAAACTAGATGGCGCTGTGTGACCTGTCTGGAAATATATATTTTTTTATTTTATAATTGTTATACCTACCTCTAGTTTAATTCGTTTAGTAACTACTACAATTTGTTTTATTGTTTTATTAAAAAAACCACACCTATATTTGTAACAACTGTAAAGAAAATAATTTTAAACGATTTTAAAAATAAAGCATTCGTTTATTTCGTTGAATAGTTTTTATTTACTAGGTTTTATTATGTAAGTATAATTAGTTTTTAATTTAAAATTTTACTTCGATGAAATAATGTGTTATTTTTAAAAATATAATTTTGTTGTCAAATTCGGTAAAAACTGGCTGTCGTCTTGGCTATATCTTAGGTCCAATGATATAATATTTTTTTACCGGTTACAAATTTGCGCCGTTTGGGGTTTAGACGACGGGCCCATGGGGGCCATCATCAAAACGCCTGGCCGAAGAGTTGTCAAAGCGGCTGACGGAAAGGTCTGGAGACAGGAAGGCTGGCAATTATTTCTGCCAATGTATTTAAATAGGTGGTAGGCGGACTGATGGTGGTAATTTGCCCAGTCTGCCAGGGCGGGGAAGTATCCACCGTTCGTGCCTATAAACCTAGTAAAGTATACACACGTTTCGGGATCAGACTTGAATTGTCGTCATACCCAGTCAAGCCAGCAAGTGTTTGGGGACTGACGTCAGTCATAAGTATCTGATTCCAGTTGATAACATTCATGACTTTGCGCGTCACTTACCATCAGGTCACATGTCATGCTAGTTATAAAAAAAAGCCTCGCTATACAGAGGGGAAATGTTGCCAGTCTCCTTGGATTTTTTTTATTATTTAAAAACTTTATTGCACAAAGTACAAAGGCGGACTTAATGCCAGTTGACATTCTCTGACAGCCAAACCTTAGGGACAAATTTGAACAAATATAGGTGCAATGAAAGTGAAAGTAACAATAATATAATTATAGGATAATTTAAAAATATTATATAACTACTTATATACCTTTATATATATTATAATATCAATACACAATAATAAATGCAAATATTTACATAATATTATACATAAACATACATATATAAAACTTACTTCCGTGGTTTGGAGCTATCTATAAAATGCGAATAAACTAGTTTTTTAAAAGACGACCTGGTATTAGCTTGCCTTATGTTGGTCGGGAGATTGTCTATCTCGGATGGGACGTATCTAGAGGACATTTTTTATTTATAGTTTAGCTTATTTTTATTATTTAGGTAGCTTTTAATTTATATTTAATGTATAATAATGCGTGGTAGGTCTCCGATGAGATGGACTGACCAGGTTAAAGCAGCAATGGATCACCTGCTACATGAGTGCGCAGTTCGAGAGGAGTGTCGAAAGCTTGTTAAGCATGCCACTGGCACTCAAGTGACGACCACGACCACTGTGCCAAGAGTGTAGCCATTAAGAAGAAGAATAAAATTTTACTTTCACTTAAATATTATATATATATTATATATATATATATATTTTCTTTACGATGTCTTTGCTTATTTATAAATAAACTATTTATTGCACAAAAAACTTAAAAGTAATGTACAAGATCGAACGCCGCGGCATTTTATAACAGCTAACCTTTGGGCGCGGTGGTGGCTCGGTTGTAAGAACGCGTACCTTAAATCCTACAAAGGTCGGTTCAAACCCACCCGGCATGTACCAATGAGAAATACACTTTTTTTACGTACATTTGTTTTAGATTTACAACACCACCGTTCCCATGCCTCGGAGAGCACGTTAAACCGTCGGTCCCGGTTTCACTTATGCCAACTTGTGGAATCGGTAATAAATGTCATTAAATGTTGACATCATATCCTCGCCAAGCCGTCTGGCCAGAGCGTGGCGAGTGTAGGCCAAATTCTCCAGTTCTGGAAGGCACATCTCCAGCAATGGAGGCCTAGAACGCTGGTTGTAATGAACTTTTGGGAATGTAGTAAATATACAATTACATACAATACATAATAATCGTTAATACTAGTACTTAAATACACAAATATATATACATATTTGCTCTCGAGTGTAACAGGGAAAAATTGCCGAGTTGAATAAAGACGCCGAATGCTATAATTAAATTCAATAAACAAAGGTTTGTTTGTCAGAATACAGAAATAATTACAGTTATCCAACAAAAGAACATTAAATTCGTGTAATTATACCAAATGAATAATTTAAACCAGTACACGGTCGTAAAATTGTATACAGATTTAATTAATTAAATTAAAACTCGTAAATTTAGTTTGTTATCATCAACCATTATTATAATTGAAGACAGTGATTGTTTCGCAATTATTTATTATATTAAAATATATATATATTATTTTATTGGGTACTAGCGAAAGAACAACGTCGCGAATCCAACTATGTAATTATATGTCGTGATCGTGTCAAGTGGCGCTCAATTGTCTCTGCCTACCCCGCAAGGGATTTGGCGTGAAGATATGTATGTCCTCAACTGAATATACAATGATTATAACTAATGACACCTGAAGCCTAAAAAAATATTTACTCTTTTGACATTTACACTCGGTATAATAAGCATTAAGTCAATGCTTAATACCTCTGTAGTCGCAGATTATTAGCTCATTTAGGCAATAGCCAGTTTATATCTTGCTATCCTATCAGAACAGACTTTAATGGTAAAATATGTTACAATAAATCATTGATTTATGTTACGGAAAATAATTATGTTATTTTTATCTGTATTTGTATACTTGTCACTTTCGTAAGTAATATTTTAAAGTCAAAGTCAAAATATATTATTCACGTAAACCTATTACAAGTCATAATTTAAATTATTTTTCTTTATGGTTTTTTATTATTTTAACGGGTCTTTACGCGATTTACCTTAGAGACATATTTCTCCCGACGTTACAGCCAAGTTGCATTGGCCGTGGTCACGGGTCGACTGGAGCTATGCGGTGTAGTCTCGTACATACTGGGCGGTAGATGTAAACCTACCCACTTATCACTTTAAAAGTTTTTAAAAATTACGACACTCGACACTACCTGTACACCACGACAGTACTTAAAAGATCATCCCTGACATTTTTCTATTTTTTTTTTAATGTCTAACATTTGAAAAGTACTTAACTTAGATTTTTAAAATTATTTTTCTAATAACTGTCACCACCTGGCGTATCAACCGTTTTCGACTTGACGTTGATTTTTGGGACAGCCTGTATATATATATATATATATACAATATTTGTACGCCTCATGGCAGAACACAGCTGCACTTTTATAAACATAGGTTAATATATTAACTAGATTATCTGTGTTGTAACAAATAAAATTTTAAAAGGGAACCGAGCTACCACCGATGTTGCTTTATTACACACAGTAATTGTCCAGGATCTCGATTCTTCCGCTTTCGACATGCATGTCGATTCGATTAGTTCGTATGACCCTGACAATTTTCTATGAAGATCTGTCACTTTTTAATCGAATATTTCGAACCGACACGTAAGTCGAAAGCCTTACCTACACTGATATTATCGATAATTAGGTATATAAGATAAAAAATGAAGAACACAAAATCAGATGGTTAAAGAGTTAATGACCTTCTCATATGGAAAAGACCAGCCCAGTAACGGAATACCGTTACTTAGTCGAAAACGTTATTAATGGATTTCATTATTTATGTCAGAGCTTTCGTCATAATTACAAAATATTATCCAATTCTCAACTCTACAAGCGCTCGACCTAGACAGCGGCCATGCAAATGTCAAATTTATTATATCGTTAACGGATTACATTATAAAACGTTTGCGCTTAGTCTTGCTTAGCCGCAAACGTTATTAGTGGATTTCGTTATTTACGAGTACATCAGAGATTGCGTCATAATTACAAAATATTATTCAATTCTCAACTCTATAAGCGCTCGACCTAGACAGTGGCCATACAAATGTCAAATTTATTATATTGTTAACGGATTACATTATAAACGTTTGCGCTTAGTCTTGCTTAGTCGCAAACGTTATTAGTGGATTTCGTTATTTACAGCACAGGTTGCGTCATAATTACAAAATATTATTCAATTCTCAACTCTATAAGCGCTCGACCTAGACAGCGGCCATACAAATGTCAAATTTATTATATTGTTAACGAATTACATTATAAAACGTTTGCGCTTAGTCTTGCTTAGTCGCAAACGTTATTAGTGGATTTCGTTATTTACATCAGAAATTGTGTTATAATTACTTACAAAATATTATACAATTCTCAACTATATAAGCGCTCGACCTTAACATCGTCCGTGCAAATATAGACCAATATGTGTTGTTTGAAGCCCAGAAATTTACACATAGGTCAATAATATTAATCACATCGTGACATATCTGATTACCTATCGGCCGTTCAGCATATCAATGTTTATTTTCAATACTGACCCGATAACGTTTTGTACGAAAAATTCATAAATTCAACAAAACCTTTATACCTTATTCGAGATAGCAAAAAATATTTTTTTTTTTTTTATTTTTTTTTTTTTTATACTAGCACGACATGTGACCTTGGGCCCACCTGATGGTAAGTGGCGCGCAAGGTCCATGAATGTTAGCAACTGAAGTCAGATACTCGTAACTGCCATCAGTCCCTAACACTATGCCGGCTTGACTAGATGCTTTTTCACACTTCGCTTGAAGGACTCCAAATTATAGGAAAGTGGAAACACAGAGGCTGGAAGAGCATTCCACATCTTTATCGTACGACAGATGTATGAGTCCCCAAATTTATATGTACGCGAAGGGATGGTGACTACGGTATGTGGGTGCATATTCTGACCTGTGCGTGTGGTTCGGTTGCGGAATGGAGAGGGAGGGATTAGGTTATAGAGTTCTTCGGAGCACTCACCATAGTATAGCCGGTAGAACACGCTCAGAGAAGCCACATCTCGGCGAAGCTGCAGGGATTCGAGAGTTCCAGATGTAGTGGCATCGTCCACAATTCGTACAGCTCGCCTCTGCAGGACATCGAGAGCATCTGTGAGGTACTTGGCGGAACCATCCCAAAGGTGAGAACAGTATTCTATACATGATCTGATCTGTGCTTTGTACAGCAACAGTCTAATTGAAGGCGGAAAAAACCGCTTCACCTTGTTCAGTATTCCGAGCTTTCTTGACGCTGTTTTGGTGATGCTCTCAATGTAGTTCCGGTGGCTAAGGTCTGAGCGTATTTCCACCCCGAGAATGTTGAAGCTGGGTTGTAGGTCCAGCGTGGTGCTCTGAAGAGTAGGGGGAGGAGAGAAGGGGGACTTCTTGGCCGTCAACGCGCAAGCCTGGGTCTTGTTGGCATTGAACTGGACAAGATTTTGAACACCCCACAAATAGATTTTGTGGAGGGTGTCGTCCAGTTCTGCCGTCATGATGCGCCGTGACTCCTCTAGTTGGTTGCCCACCAAAGCTCGAGGACTCAGATACCGCCCGTGAGCCGTGCTGTCATCTGCATAACAATGAATGTTGCCCAGAGACAACATATCATTGATATGCAGAAGGAAGAGTGTTGGTGACAACACAGAGCCCTGCGGTACGCCGGCGTTCACTGACATGAGATCAGACGCATTCCCATCTACAAGGACACGAATGCTGCGCTCATGTAGGAAGCCAGCTATCCAGTCCACCAGCCGTGGGGGCAGACCATATGCCGGCAACTTGGACAGTAAAGCCTTGTGCCAAACCCTATCGAAGGCCTTGGAGATGTCCAGACTGACCGCCAATGATTCACCATATTTGTCCATTGCCTCACCCCAGACGTGGTATACGAATGCTAGAAGATCACCCGTTGACCGTTTTGGACGGAAGCCATATTGGCGGTCATGTATTACGGAGTGATCCTCTAGATATCTAACGAGTTGGGCGTTGATTATTCGTTCCATTACTTTACACAGTACTGAGGTTACGGCAATGGGGCGGTAGTTGGAAGGGTCTGAACGATCTCCCTTCTTCGGAACGGGCTGCACGTTGGCCACCTTCCATGTTTCCGGCACAACACCAGAGGAGTATGACTGACGGAAAAGGCGCGTGAGGGCTGGAGTCAACTCAGGTGCACACCTCTTAAGAACTACTGCTGGGATACCATCAGGACCATTAGCCTTGCGAACATCGAGCGATCGGAGCACTGCCCGCACATCACACTGCCGAATGCGTAAATCGCGCATTGAAGTGCCGCAACAAGGCAGTGTGGGGGGCTGCGCATTCCCGTCGTCGAGTCGAGAGTTAGCCGCAAAGAGTTTGCCCAAGTAGTCGGCTTTCTCTTTAGCGGTGTGGGCTAGTGATCCATCCGGATATCGCAGAGGTGGCAATGAGGAGCGACAGAAGTTGGTCTCTACAGATTTGGCCAGTTGCCAGAAACTGCGACTTCCTCTTGGTCGCGCGGCTAGGTCTCGGCCAATCTGAGAGACGCGCTGGGACTGAGCTCTGACAAACACCTTCCTGCAAACCTTAGAAGTTTATGTAAACAAGATAGCAAGTGGTTCTCAAACGGTTTTTATTATATATATAAAATAAGGTGATTACTTTTGACCCTTATAATTAAAAAAAAATATCATTACGACCGTTTTCCTTTCGGGCCAACTTTACTATGGGCCAATCATGACAAGTGGCTAGCTCGTCGATGTCTCCAGGCAGCGCACCAAAGTCGAGAAATATCACAAATAAATTAAATATTAATTAAATGTATTTATTTTACATTAATAAATATTTTTGTGTCCCGACCAGGAATCGAACCCGGTACCTCCAAGTCTGAATCCGAGTTTAAATAAATTTAAACATAAATTGAATTTAATATAAATATTAAACTGCCTCCGTGGTCTAGCGGTTAAGTCCGTGGACTTAGACTCGGAGGTACCGGGTTCGATTCCTGGTAGCAAAGTGCGAGCGGTCAAATTATAAATATATCGAATAGCCCGCCTTTGTAAAATAAAGATAGTTTCAATGTCAGTAGCGTTTCCCCACAGTAAAATTCCATAATCCCGATTCACCGTTCATCGATTCACCGTCTTTAAAAAAAAAAAAAATGGGTTCTAGGGGTTGTGATAATAAAAAAAAGTCAAGCTAAATGCTTTCATACAAATATTTCGTTTCGCAATTAACCCGTGAATCGACCACAATGCGGTACAATTATATTGTTAATGCAACCCACACAACACAACTTCAACATTTATTGCGTGTATTGTCTTTGTCAATGTTATTTGCAATTAACGTTGCGCATATTTTTATATATTAAATTCAAAAAAGTAAAGTATCATCACGCCCGTTTCCCTTTCGGGGTGGTCAAAAACCACGCTTATAAATAAGCGGATTCACATTTAGTCAACTTTACTATGGGCCAATCATGACAAGTGGCAAGCTCGTCGATGTCTCCAGCGTACCAAACTCGAGAAATATCACAAATAAATTAAATATTAATTAAATGTATTTATTTAATGTCGATTTATGTGTATTAAAATATTTAACGGTTTGCCTATAGAATTAAAACAATTGACATCAGAAGCTGTTAATTAAATGGTTAAAAGAACAATGTTTTTATAGTATCCAAGAATTTTTACATTATAAGTGTTGACAAATATAATTTTAGTTGAAATTTGACATGTACTATTATTTGCATACCATTATGGTAGGATACAGCTGAACTGTAAAATTGTATTATCCTATATCTACCTGTATTCTGTGCAATAAACGAATTTGAATTTACATTCGAACCTGGTACCTCCGAGTCTAAATGCACGGACTTAACCGCTAGACCGCGGAGGCAGTTATAGTAAAATGTACCTAAAAGAAGAGCAAAATAGTAGTCGTTTATAAAGATCGCTTTTCAAACCCCGGCACATACCAATAGTAACCTTTGCTAATCCGTTTGTCCAAATAAAAGGTTTAATTCTCAAGAAATGTGGTCTGGGTAGCAGTGAAGATTTTAAACTACCTATTCATACCTTCAGGCATACCATGGATATGTTGCGTCAAATATAAGGTACGGCATATTATTGTGGGGCAATGCAGTGGAAATAAATAGAATCTTTATTGGACAAAAACAATGCATTCGTGCTATTTGTAACACACCTCCTATGACTTCCTGTCGTCCTTTATTTATAAAACTAAAATTACTGACTGTTCCTTCTATCTATATACTTGAATGCTGTTTATTTGTAAAAAGCCACCCGGAACTTTTTAAAACTCTTGGGGATAATTGCAATTTTAAAACGCGTTATCCTAGTAGAATAATTATTTGTTATGCAATGGCGACAAAGATATTTTATAAGCTTCCAGTTACTATAAGGGAGCTGCCACTAAAACTGTTCAAATTAAGAGTCAAACAAATGCTGGTTAATAAATGTTTTTATTCGACAAAAGAATACCTAGACACTAAGCTCGACAAAGTCATGTGACTAAATAAATATTTGTATGCTAGAAATAGCGAATCATGTGATATAATTACATATAATAATTTACATCCCTGTACCTACCATGTTTCTGACAAATAAATTATTTCATTTCATATTCTAGGGGCTGCAGTGATGAAAGTAAATAGTTATAGAAAAAAAAACACAAAGGACATAAAACTACAATAAATTCCGAAGAAATATCTAAGCCAATTAGTTATCTCGATTCTTTTGTGATATTATTCGAGAATTGGGACATATAGAAGCTATTCGAATAAAGTGTAAGGAGCGGATAGAATATTTTTATCGACATTTTCTTTGCGGCGAATTCAGCTGAGCGCATAATATTTCTTCGCCGCGTGCCGTCTGCCATTTCATAGACGAACATTGACTACTATAAAAAAACCAACGGCACTGGACAATAATAATTTGTTTAGTATAAAGTTATCATATAAGTCAAAGTTAAAATATTCGACTCCTCGAATTCTTTTAATTTATTCGTGATATTTCTCGAGTTTGGTACGCTGGAGATATCGACGAGCTTGCCACTTGTCATGATTGGCCTATAGTAAAGTTGGATAAATGTAAATCCGCTTCTTTATAAGCGTGGTTTCTGACCACTCCGAAAGGGAAACGGTCGTGATGATACTTTACTTTTTACTAAAATTTTACTTACAACTGTTTTTACTCAATAAAATAATTTTTAGCATGCAAATTTTGACATTAACATTGTATTCGAATAAATTGACAAGAACAATAAAAATATAATTTATATACAAATAAATATTGTAAATAAATATCTATTGACATAAGCATATTGTATGCTCAGATTAATTTGGGCAGATTGCTTGATGATTGATCATCATGACATGTAAATACAACTGTAATTAGAATAAGCAATCTATACAATAAAGAATTTTGAATTTGAATTTTGAATAAATGCAAAATATCTTTATTCACGAACAGGCATTTATGAAATGAATGAAATAATTTAATTATTTTAAATGTGGAAGACTAAGCAGCAAAGTGGTTTAATGAGTAAGCCATTAGCAGAAGACCAACAGCTTAGCAGACTCCAGTGACATGTTAATGTTTAATCTGACTGAGAAAGGAATCTGCAAGAAAAACTCAGCTATAGCCGATTTACAAAATAAAACATATACAGAACTGCATCACAACGATCAATTAAAAACCTTTTAAATTTAGTTATCAGTAACGATGAGATTACAATACCTGGTACAGCGGTGCCCCACCAGGCCACGTCAGAATTAAGATAGACATCATTACATCCCCTAGAACACAGTGTCCTAGACCTCCACTGCTGGAGATGGGCCTTCCAGAACATATATCTGGAGAATTTGGCCTACACTCGCCACGCTGGCCAGACGGCTAGATCATGACCGCCCCGTGGTCTAGTGGTAACAAACGTAGCCGTGAATTCGGGAGGTCGTGGGTTCGATTCCCACCGGGGGCAAGTTGTACATTGTATAATTTGTCTTGGTCTGGGTGTTTATATGTATCCTCCTTGCGTCGTTCTCCTCACTGCTGAGGGTCGTGACCCCCTCCACGGATCACTTTGTCCCGGACGATGCTGCGCCATCATTTATATGTATAATATGTATATATTTACAAAAAAAAAAGTATAATATGTAGTTTATCAACCATCTAGTTTCCGTAACACAAGATTCGTAGCTTACCACGGAAACTAGATGGCGCTGTGTGACCTGTCTGGAAATATTTATTTATTTTATATTTATTTATTTATCACGACCGTATTCCTTTTGGGGTGGTAATTAACCACGCTTTTAAAGAAGTGAATACATAATTAGCCAACTTAACTTTTGGTCCATGATGACATGTGGCAAGTTCATCGATGTTTCCAGCGTACCAAAATGAATTCAATTAATTATTGTGTCCCGTACATAAATTAAACCAGGTGCCTCCGCGTCTAAATCCATGGACTTCACCGCTACACGGTGTGGATGAGAAGGTGTGTATGTGGTATATTTTAATATATTATTACAAATTTAAGCTGTTTTTTGTTAAGTAATGGATGATTTTGTTTGTAAATTGTGGAACACTCGCAGCTTAGCAGATTCCAGTGACCTGTTAATGTTTGATCTGAATGAGAAAGGAATCTGCAAGGAAAACTCAGCTATATCAGATTTACAAAAAAAAAAAACATTTACAGAACCACTCCACAACGATCAATTAATAACCTTTTATTTAAATAGTTTTAGTAAATTATCTCGCGTTCCGCTAATTACTAATTATGCGAAATCATTAAGTATTTTATTATCAAAGGTCTGTCTGTAGGTTATCTAAAACGTGTAGGAATTTTTTAACATTTCAATTCGTAAACAATATTATGTTAGCAATAAAATAATTTAATTGATAACTGTTTGTTGGTATGTGCCTAATTAATTTCATGATAAGAGAGAAGACAAACTTAGCAATTAATTGATTCACTGTGCGGGTGCCCGTGTCCACACACGATGGGGAATAGAGAAGAACAATAGTGACTGAACTTTAATAATACGTAAATAAATAATGTGTTTCTTACCACCCTGTTACGGATTACGGTCGTGATACTATTACTGTATGTATGCCAGCAAAACGCTTACAACAGTCGTACCAGGGTTGCATAAACGTAAAGAGTATTTACTGCGCGGAACATAATCAAATAAAGCCATTTACATTCGGCTCTTAGCCCGAGAGAGAGAAACCAGATGTTGCTCTCTCGCCCGCACCTGCGGCTAATGGCATCCTTCTCAAGTAGGTACCTACTGTTGCTTTGAATCCGGAACGAATGAAAGACATCGTAATGTTCTCGAGAAACACAAAGATTTTATGAATGCTATACATCACATTTTTTGCGATAAACGTTTGCAAAAAACGACAAAGTCGCCAGTTTTATAGCTTATATATTTAGCAGTTCTTAACTTTATTATTTTATGGGATAAATAGATTGATAGTGTGTGGCAAGATTGTGCGATAAAAACAATAATACGATATGCACAATTGCATTGCTCTAACCGTCAAATTAATTTGTAAGTTATGTACGCCTAGTACTTTAAAATTATAGGACGTTAGCGTGACACGTCAAAAATGAACAAGCAACTAATTCATGTCTACAAAACAATAATGGAGCTAAACATATTCATCCGCATGGCAGAGCTATTATTATTTTGACACGCCATATTGCCATTAAATCCTTTATGAGGTCTGGCGTGAACGGTACAACTTTAGCTGCGAGCGTATACGACTTTTGAAGGGGAAGCCAAAGTTATACTGCCTCGCTGATATGCTCTCCTGGTACTCATAGAGACTTTAACTTAAGCAAGTTCTTATTCTAAAATAAATCTACATACTTCCCTCTCATCTATGCTCTCCTGGTATTCTTTGTTTGCATTTTTTATCATAAAAGTAAAGTATCATTACGACTGTATCCTTTAACGGGGTGGTCAGAAAAAAACAGATTCACATGTATACCAAACTCGAGAAATATTAAATAAATTATTGTGCCCTGACCACGAACTGAACCCGGAACCTCCTCATCTAAATCCACGGACTTAACAGCTAGACCATAAAGGCAGTTAAAATATTCTATGATACATATGCTATTTTGTTTTGTGTCTATAACAAACAACACATTGTTATATCATTTTTGGCGGTACGCGAAAAGACAAAAAAAAATCGAGAAAATTATGATTTGAGAAAGTGTTCGAAGTGTTAGTCGGTAGGGTACAGTTACTATTCTCGTTATTTTAAGGGGTACAGCGTGGTCTATCAAGCCATATTTTTGGGAAAAAGGTATTAAAACTTCGGAACAGGTATATCAAGATACGATTCCTGAGAATTCTACTTACATCTAATGATAGTTACAATTATTCAATTTGCTTATTATTTAACTACCAGTTTATTTGGGCGCGTAATAGTTGGACAGCGAAGTAAGATTCGTTTATGAGTCTGGCATGAACGTTGCAAGTTATATGCAAGGGTATTGTATGGAACTTTTGAAGGGGACGCCAAAGTTATTACCGCCTCTCGGCTACGCTCTTCTGAAGGCAACCTCTGTTTCATCAAACGCATACGCTCTTTTATAGCAGCATCTACATTTAGGGGGTGTTTAATTTCATGTGTCCAGCCCATTGCCACTTCAGCTTGCTAATTTTAAAAGCTATATCGGTAACTTTGGTTCTTTGACGGATGTCAACGTTTCTGACTTTATCTTTTAGTGAAATCCCGAGCATAGCTCTCTCCATAGCTCGCTGAGCGACCTTGAACTTGTGGACCAGACCTACCGTCAGTGTCCACGTTTCTGCACCATACGACATTACTGGAAGAACGCACTGGTTGGAATCTTTTGTCTTCAAACACTGTGGTATGTTCGATAGGAAGATGTGACGTAACTTCCCGAATGCTGCCCATCCTAGCTAAATGCGTCTATCGGCTTCTTTTCTGAAGTTGGCTACTCCTAATTGGATGGTCTGTCCAAGGTAGACGTATGTTTGCACAACCTCGAGAGTGGCGTTTCCCACGCAGATTGGTCTCGCTATAACATGCTCGTTGAACATGACTTTTGTCTTGTCCAAGTTCATACCGAGACCAACCTGCTGGGATGCCACATTTAAACCGTTCAGCATTCTGTTAAGATCCTCCAGCGAGCTAGCCATTATGACTATGTCATCTGCGAATCGGACGTGCGAGATGTATTCTCCGTTGACTTTAATGCCACAGGTTCTCCAGTCCAGCATTTTAAAGACATCTTTCAACGCGTTAGTAAACAGTTTCGGCGATATTACGTCGCCCTGTCGTACTCCTCTACGCAGTTGGATCGGTCTTGTATGCTGGCCTTGTATCTGGACGGTCATCGTTGCTGCCTGATACAGACATCTCAACACCTTAATTTAGTTTAATTTACATAGTTTTAATTTGGTAATGACGATGGCTGTTTTGAATTGATGAATTGAATTGCATATGAGGCACGTCACGCCCTATTGTACCTCTCCTTGCGTCGTGTTTCCTCATTGATAAGGGTCGTGACCTCCCGATGAATTGGTATGCGTCTTGATGATAGCACGCCACCCGTTCCTGTCTTCGGCGGCATGCACAGCATCATGGACGCTAGTGTTGGTGGTGGAGCGGATTTGGTCGGACCTTGCCACTAACAAAAAGTTTCTCCAGGTTATCCCCTCCTTTTCTGGCAATGTGTCCGAAGTACTGGAGTATCCGACGAAGGCATATGGTGGATAGCCTAGTCGATTTGTCTAGTTGGTTTAAAATCGATACGTTAGTTCGATGCTCAGTCCACGAGACCTAGTTACCTATTGTAACCAGAGACTTCAATAATAAGCCTTGGAACAATATCTTCATAAAAAGCTTTCAGTTCTAATCCCCACGGGCGCATCGTATCTACCGCAAACGTCGAAAATAAGTATTTAATGTAGAGACAGCTGTAGGTACGAGTAAGTGGGTCGGAGAAAATTTCAAAAGAAGTCATTAGGAGTTACCTTGTTCGTAATAACGCTTCCTTTTACGGCGAGTCGATCTTCTTACTTGACTACAAATTAGGCTTGTCTACCGTCTACATCTCAGGGGATTGATTTAATTTGTGGTGTTGTAGAAAGAATGATTGAATTATTCTCTGATCAATATTTTCATATGCACCACGTGATTTAAATAATTTATTTTTGAAATGGAATGAAATAATTTATTTGTCAGAAACATGGTAGGTACATGAATGTAAATTATTATATGTAATTATATCACATGCTTCGCTATTTCTAGCATACAAATATTTATTTAAGTCACATGACTTTGTCGAGCTTAGTATCTAGGTATTCTTTTGTCGAATAAAAACATTTATTAACCAGCATTTGTTTGACTCTTAATTTGAACTGTTTTAGTGGAGCTCCCTTATAGTAACTGGAAGCTTATTAAATATCTTTGTTGCCATTGCATAACAATTTCGGCTATATTAAGTACTTTTATGCGCTGGAATAATTATTCTACTAGGATAACGCGTTTTAAAATTGCAATTATCCCCAAGAGTTTTAAAAAGTTCCGGGTGGCTTTTTACAAATAAACAGCATTCAAGTGTATAGATAGAAGAAACAGATTGGTGGTTAGCTTGTCACTTTAGTTATTTCAGCCAATGATGTGCCTCATAGGCATAAGTTAAATATGTCAAAAGATATGCCTTTTTTTCAACAAGCCGTAAGTACGATACAATTCAATGGTACATTATTCCTATGCCAAAACCATTACATAGTTTCTACAAAATTGGATAACGGCTTGTATAACATGACAATTAACATCACGTAAATACATTTTCTTGCCGCCAGAATTCTGGCAAAATGTTTGGCATCCGGCATTAGTTTCTATAAATAATATCTACAGCATTGCATTATTGTTTTTAGATACATACATTTACGCCAGATCCCTTGAAGGGTAGGCAGATACAATTGAGCACCACTTGACACGATCACGACATACCTCTTTCGCTTCGTCGACATTCATCAACCGCTTCACATGCCCTTTTGTTACGAAAGCTTTTTAATGTGCCTTCAGCCAGTGTTTTATTTATTTGATCATGATATGTGAGTCTCGGTCTGCCAGGGCCTCTTTCACCCACAACTTTCGCATTATATATCTGGTTCGTCAATCTTTCTTCGCTCATCATCTTAACATGCAAGTAACTACAAGTACTACAACTTACCACCGTCAAGATACAAACAAGTCAATAACCAAGGAAACCAAACCGCCACTGTAAACGAATTACAATCTACTAACCAGGAGAACATACGTCATTAAAATAATTTAGGGAAATGGCACATTTAAGTGTTCGCGTTTATGGCAGGCCGGCGTGCCAGGAGCAATAAATAGCGGGGTGGAGCCACCCACCGTCTTGTTTATATATCCGAGACATACACGCAACGCACCGAAAAATCTACGAAAATATATGTCGTTTTTTTTTTTTTTTAATTTTATTCTAGCACGACTTGTGACCCTGCGCCCACCTGATGGTAAGTGGCGCGCAGGGTCCATGAATGTTAGCAACTGGAATCAGACCCTTATTTTATTTTATTTATTTATTTAGGAAATCTTACAGCTAATTTATACATATATAGGAGAAAATAGTAATACGATAAAGCCAATAATAAGAGTTCGCTGACAGATACAATAAAAGTAAGCAAAGAAAACAATGATAATAAATTTAAAAATAAAAATGAATACAATAGTACAAGAATTACTAAGGAATAGGCATATGTCCGACATCAGTCCCTCACACTATGCCGGCTTGACTAGATGCCTTTTCACACTTCGCTTGAGGTCACACACACTCCAGGTTATAGGAAAGTGGAAACACAGAGGCTGGAAGAGCTGAATTTCCCGCATCTTGTGCCAAGTTTGTAACGATGGGTCTATAGACCGGGAATCGAACCCGGCTCCTCCACGTCTGAATCCACGAGAGAAATAAAAAATAAGTATACATATAAATAAATTAGACCCACTGTTTTGGAAAAATAAACTGTATAAATCATCATCATCATCACGACCGTTTCCCTCCCTGTCGGAGTGGTCAGAAACCACGCTTATAAATAAGCGGATTCACATTTAGCCAACTTTACTATAGGCCAATCATGATAAGTGGCAAGCTTGTCGATGTCTCCAGCGTACCAAACTCGATAAATATTTCAAATAAATTAAATAATTTATTGTGTTCCAACCAGGAATTACTTCAATCCACGGACTTAACCGACTAAATCACGAAGGCAGTGGAAAGGTAACTCGAATGAACATGTTTTTTTTTAAGTTTCTTTAAACGACATTGTACAGATGCCCTAAACACGTAATTTATTCACATAATATTTGTTCATAACCGTGCTGGGAATCATCAAATTCCAACGTTGAAGAATTTAATGCTGTTCGTGGAGTTATTCGCGTCAATATCGCCCAAAATACGCAGGTATACGGGAGTTAACAGCGCGGGAAAACCGCAAAAAATAAACTGCAACTTCTGCCCCATATTTAGAGTAAAATGTATCGTTTTCCAAAGTGGAAGGACGTGGGAGCTCACCACTTAACACCTTCCCAAGAAAACCCCCCCCAAACGATGAGTTGTTATACGATCCGACTGACGCTCGGCGCTACCTAGTACCCGGTCTGGCTGCAGCCGTAAACAGACCCGGATGGTGCAGCATCGTCCGGGACAAAGTGATCCGTGGAGGGGGTCACGACCCTCAGCAGTGAGGAGAACGACGCAAGGAGGAGGTATCGTTTTCCATAATTATTCACATTGTAGCACAGTATTAAACAAAATATCAACACTTTTGACTAACAATATCCACAGTAAACTAATTTACAAAACAAAAAAACTTGGACATGACATGTCCGTGCAAAATGGCGCGAAGAACTCGGAACATGTTAAAACGAAAACTCGGCTATTGGTGCGTATCTTCGTAATATCAGAGTACGCCTCGTGAGACGGAGCATTAATTCAGAGCTATGCGGAATAAGTGGCGACAAAGAGAGAGTTCGTGCCAGCTAATGGTGTAGAACACATCAGCATTATGAGTTAGAACAAGTTTGCCAACTGTAATAAGATAGATAAACAGCCAAATGAGGCATCTTTATTGCAAATAGGAGAGCTATGTGACAGACACACAAATGTTACCAGTCGCGTCGGGAATATGTACTCTATATTCACGATAGCAAACAATTTTATCTAAACAAACAGCTGTCAAAGTTAAAATATCTTTATTCACTTAAACCTATTACAGGTAGGTATTTATGAAACGTCATTAATTTAATTATTTTGTATGATTCTACTCCTGCTAGTGGAAGACTAAGCAGCAAAGTGGTCCAATAAGTAAGCTGGTAGCAAAAGACCAGCAGCTTAGCAGAATCCAGTGACATGTTAATGTTGAATTTGAAAACTCAGCTATATCAGATTAACAAAATAAAACATAAGTATACAGAACTACACCACAACGATAGATCTTGGAGAGGAGTAGAATGATAGATCTTGTTGCACATTAAAATAAAAAGGAGGCCTCCAGTGTAAACCAGCCTATTGTCTGTGGTAAGCCCGAGACATCATTCTTCTCATCCCTTACCCACACACAATGGAAAGCTTAGAAATTTGTCTTCTTCTTTACTACAGTTTCCGTGCCTCGGAGAGCACGTTAAGCCGTGTCGGTCCCGTTTTTACTAGTAAAAAAAGGCGTGATAAGGACAGTTTCCAGTGGAAGATAGCTCTGGAAGACCCATCGCCAGTAGTAGAGGTCTAGGTGTGTCTCTTCTAAACGTTATGTCTTCAGCTTAAAGCGTAGATTTTACCTGAAACAATCAAAATAAAACAATAAACAATATGATATCACAGAAGAAATGATCAGGAACGGGTTCAAGACTCAGCTTTGCGTAGTGGAATTCTCTGCGAGAATCTTTGCACCACTTACTGAAAGAATTGGGCCTAAGCAAGTCTGCCGTCAATACATTTATGGAACGAGCTTCCAACACGGCATTAACGGAATCATACAGTATTACACGATTGACGAAGCGTTAAAGGATGTTAACATAGCGTAATACAAACTACATATATTATGTACCTAGAAATAATATTTGACATGCCCATTTACAGCAGTAATTATTTATTTAAATGTGACATATTATAATAATAAAATTTAAATATATTCTTGACAAAGCTCATTTGCAGCTGCTAAATTAATAATTTATTATTATTTATTTTTTAACCTTAGTGTAGGATATTGACAAGGCCTCTTTACAGTTGCTTTAATTATTTTAGTAATTAGCTTTATATATATATATATTGTTCTGGGATCCTTGCAGCGATGCCTAATAGACTATCGATACGTTGAGGTGCTGAGATGTCCCTACAGCTCTGCGACTATGACCGTTCAGTTACAGGGTCAGAATACTAAAGCAATCCAACTGCGCAGAGGCGTGCGACAGGGGGATGTCATATCCCCGAATCTGTTCACGAACGCGTTGGAAGATGTTTTTAAAATGCTGGACTGGAATTACTGCGGCATAAATGTCAATGGAGAATACATCTCACACCTCCGATTCGCGGATGACATAGTCCTCATGGCCAGCTCGCTCAAGGATCTTAGCAGAATGTTAAACGGCTTAAACGTGGCTTCTCAGCAGGTTGGCCTCGGAATGAACCTGGATAAGACTAAGGTTATGTTCAATGACCATGTCAAGCCAAGGCCAATCTCGCACTGGTTGAAGACAAAAGTCTTCAACCAGTGCGTCCTCCCCGCAATGTCGTACGGAGCAGAGACGTGGACACTGGCAGTGGGTCTGGTTCACAAATTCAAGGTCGCTCAGCTATGCTTGGTATTTCTCTGATGGATAGAATTCGAAACGTTGAAATTCGTCAGAGAACCAAAGTTACTGATAAGCATTCAAAATTTTATTCGTATGTCAGAATTAGATTAATGATAAACATAATTATGTCTGGTTTAAAAAAATATATTCATTAGTATTATAAAAACAACACTCAGCAAGCCATCTATGCAGCTTTATTTTAAATAAGTTTGTAGACAGACTTAATATTTCGTTAGGCAAATTATTATACAGTTTAATGCACATTATGGTTGGGTATGGAGAGGAGTAGAATTGTGGATGGTGGTTACTTAAGAAAAGTTGTTTGTTTCTATCAATACCACATATTAATCTAACGTATATATATATTGTTTAATTTTAATATTTATACAAATTTAGCCAAGCCTGCGCTAGCGAGCCCCTGCATATCCCACTCAGCGATGACATGCCATAATTATATTAGTACAATTGGATTTGATGCCACTGTTTGGATATTCTCTCGACGACGTCCTCTCATCGTTCGAAAGGGATTTTATTTCACCCCAAAACATTGACTTTTATATATGCCCGGGCATTAAATACCGAAAAAAATATTTATTCATTTAAACAAAGAGAATTGATAAAGATAAGGAACATGAGCACAATAATAAATGCAAGAAAGTACAAAAAAAAGTAAAGTATCAACACGACCGTTTCCCTTTCGGGGTGGTCAGAAACCACGCTTATAAATAAGCGGATTCACATTTTGCCAACTTTATTATAGGCCAACCATGACAAGTGGCAAACTCGTCGATGTCTCCAGCGTACCAAACTCGAGAAATATCACAAATAAATTGAGTATTAATTAAATGCATTTATTTACATTAATAAACATTTTTGTGTCCCGACCAGGAATCGAACTCGGTACCTACGAGTCTAAATCCACGGACTTAACCGATAGACTACGGAGGCAGTTAAAGTAGAAGCAATTAAAATTGTACCCGACACCAGAATATTTCTCACTGTGCACAATATCACCTAGGTCTCTTGGCCAACAACCGTTTGAATGAATTAAAACTGTTAGCGAAGCTAACCGCCATTGCGGACATTGGTCTAATTTTCTTCCTGCAGACAACGTTAATTTAGCCACAATGTTATTATATATTTTTTTTTTCAATTTATTTATTTACCATAAGATACATTAAGTACACTCGGTTTTGTCACTTATACATATTCTTGTTTACCAATCATGGCAGGATAGCAGAAGTATGCCATTAATAGCAATACATTAATAATAGATATAAAACACAAAACAAACAGACGCATAAAACTAAATTATAATCTTACAACTACTTTTTAAAAAAAATGTTGTTTTAAAAGACATGCAAAAAACAAACGTTGCCGTGAACTCGGGAGGTCGTGGGTTCGATTCCCACCGGGGGCAAGTTGTACATTGTATAATTTGTCTCGGTCTGGGTGTTTATATGTATAATATGTATATATTTACAGAAAAAAAAAAGTATAATATGTAGTTTATCAACCATCTAGTTTCCGTAACACAAGCCTCGTAGCTTACCACGGAAATTAGATGGCGCTGTGTGACCTGTCTGGAAATATTTATTTATTATAGACTACAATGAAAGTCCGGTTGTAAGTATACGAGTCAACGACCCCAATGTAATAAAAACTTGATCGCTGGAGCTTTGAAGAGAACAATGAAATAGCGAGTGTGTTGCTCGCGAATATACCTATTCATCGGTAGGCATCCACTTTATTGTATTTGGTGCAGTGTAAAATGAAAAACGATTTTTGTATCACTAATTCTCGACTACAACAAACATACCTTAACAAATTTAAGCCCATTAAAATATAATAACTCTATTTAATTAAAGTGCGATGTGGTCCGATCTTACATTTATCTGGGAGCACTAATATCTAATAACGGTGGATGCGAAGATGAAATCAAGCGTCGAATGGCAGTTACAAGATCTGCTATGGACAAGCTGAAGAAGATATGGAGGAACCGAAAAGTTACCAAAGCCACTAAAATCCGGCTGGTTAGAGCTCTTGTGTTCCCTATTTTTCTGTATGCTGCGGAGACGTGGACCCTACGCGAAACAGAAACAAAACGAATTAATGCTCTAGAGATGTGGTGTTGGCGGAGAATGCTGGGCATATCATGGACGGAGTTCCGAACAAACAAATCCATACTGGAGGAACTGGGGATCAGACAGCGCCTTTCCTCGACTGTACAATTACGCATTCTCACTTTCTTCGGACACGTGTCACGGCGTGGAGAAACATCAATCGAGCGCTTGGTAGTCCAGGGGAAAGTCGATGGCAAGAGGATGCGTGGTAGGTCTCCGATGAGATGGACCGATAAGGTGAAGGTTGCAATGGATCATCCCCTACATGAGTGCACTAGGAAAGTCGGGGTCCGAGAGGAGTGGCGACGGCTTGTTAAGCGTGCCACTAGCACTCCAATGGCGACCACGACCACTCTGCCAAGAGTGTAGCGACTAAGAAGAAGAATTTAATTAAAACATACACTAATAATAATAATCCATGTTATGTAAAGAAATTTAAACCGTAACGAAAGGAATACGGTCGTGATGATACTTTTTTTTACTTTACTATTCTAACTGCCTCCGTGGTCTAGCGGTTAAGTCCGTGGATTTAGACTCGGAGGTACCGGGTTCGATTCCACACGACGGCACACACAAATATTTATTTATATAATATTTATTTTATTTGTGATATTTCTCGAGTTTAGTACGCTGGAGACATCGACGAGCTTGCCACTTGTCATGATTGGCCTATAGTAAAGTTGGCTAAATGTGAATCCGCTTATTTAGAATATTCTATTCTAAAGATCTAAAAATAATAAGCCATCGTAAGCATATGCTATAATGCACAACAATGCTACAAATGCTACATATTTTCTATTCTCCTGTATGGTGTCGAATCATGGACCCTGACAAACACAATGTCGAAGAAGTTAGAAGCTTTAGAACAGAGTAAGAAACAAAACTGTCCTGCAGAGGATGAACAAAGGCGTTGGACTACTGAAAATGGTAAAGCGAAGGAAGTTGAAGTACTGGGACACATTTATTTATTTATTTAAAAACTTTATTGCACTATGTACAAGAGGCGGGCTTAATGCCGCTAGGCATCCTCTAGCAACCAACCTTTGGGACAATGAAACGATTGTGTTGTGAGGTAGGTGCAACCATTAAATAGATTAAAAGGTAATTCAAGTTAAATCTAAGTATTATATCTATATAGACAGATACATACTAATATGTACACAATACTACATATACTATATATATTATACACTGCATATAATACCTACTTACACATCATGCGCAATAAAAAGTATAGCTTGCTGCAGCTCGTCATACAAGGCAAGATACAAGCAACCAGAACACCGAGGAGAAGACGCACTTCCTGGCTCAAGAACCTCAGGGAGTGGTTCGGGATGAGCACCAGATCCTTGTTCCGGACGAAGCCAACAAAATCAAAATCGCCTTAATGATAGCCGACATCCGATAGGAGATGGCACCGTAAGAAGAAGAACAAAACACAAAGATATAAGTAAACAAAATCTTTCAAACCCTTGTAAAAGCCAAACGAAATAGGATCCCCCATTGACGGTTGTAAAAATATCATTTTATTGCAAAAATAAACGAGCAATCGCTCTCTCGCTTGAAATGCGAATTTAATGAAATATAAAGCCTTTACCATTGCCTTAAAAGCAGACATTGATTATAATTTTTTTACCCGAGACTGCGCGACGCAAAGAGAATTATTTGTTTATCAGTCTATATACGGCGTGGAATTTATTAAATTCAGCAAATATTTTTACATTATTTATTTATTTAAAACTTTATTGCACGTTATACAAGGGACGGACTTAATGCCGCTAGACATTATCTGACAGCCAACCTTAGGGACAATAGGGACCATTTCAAATGTAAGGTGCAAATATTTATATATAATAATAATAAATAAATCTATATACATAAAAATACAATGATATTACTAAATATATACTAATAACTATGATATATTAAATACTAATAATACATATGATACCATTAAATAACTTATGAACCATTTAAATAATACGATGACACCATTTTTTTAAACATTTTTCGGTTGGATGCTTGTCGGATTTCTACCGGTAGTTCATTCCACAGATTTGCGGCGACAACAGCAAATGAGTTGGCTATAAATCCAGTATATAATGTAGAATAAAAATAAATAACTACGTATTTTTTATTTACATAATACAGTATTTATCGCCATAGGATCCTATCGGAACACTCGGTTAAGTCAATTTTCTAAATAACAATGCTAAAGAAAATACCTGGCCAGATATGGTGATACAGTATGGCAAGGAACAGCCCCAATTTCCATTATTATTATTTTATTATTATTATCTCTATCTCTTCCACTTCTAAGCCTAATAATTATTATAATATATAATAATTTAGGTCTAGTTTGTGGCTGTAAAGGTGCCTCGTCGGGTATTTTAATAAATAGTAGTTAAAATACTATATTCAAATTTAGATATGTCAATAAACTATAACTAAAAAGAAATATATATATATGTAAAAAAATTCAATATAATTAATATATAAGATGTCACAAATTCCTATAAAAGCTATAAATTAAATCCGCTGTAAATGCTTCGTCAATCACATAATTTAAACTTAAAAACTAAAAATATTAACAATGTCATTTTTTATTTTTGACGTGACAACGTCTTATAAATTGGTTTGCCGGGTGACACTTCAAGAAACTGCGTTACGCTCCGCTCACGTTATGCGCTCACAATGAGAGCGAGTGAGAGGCACGCGTCCCTTCCACTCGGGCATGGTTAGCCCGCCTAAGAGCGAGAGAGACAGACATAAAAAGTGAAAGACATTGACTTGACATTTTCTAGGCACATTACAGCAGAAACACTTCCTTTCATTTCATATTTCTCCTATCATCGCCCTATCCTCAACAAAATCACTCAGATAGGAACAAGTTAAGTTGTAGTAAACGCTGTTTCATTGTACGCAAATGTATTGCAAGTTATTGTATGTATATTTGTATATAAATACGTATGTATGTGTAAAGGTAAAAATAAAATTTTGTTAATATGAAATTCAGTGCGAGATTCTTTGTATAAATTAATGTTTTAAATATAATTCTTTGTATAAATAAATGTTTTAAATTGTTACTATTATTTCATCCTTCTTCCTACTATACGAATGAATATTCACATTAAAATTATTTTACCACTCAAAGTCGTTGTCACGTAAAACTTTCGCCCGTATACCGACTTTATTATTATTATTTTTTTTGTCACCGTACATTCCCACCGGAATTTGGTTAGGTCTATGATTAAGTACATAATTCTATTAGGTACGAGTGTTATGTAATATAATTTACTGACTACATACTCGTATAACTATCGTGCCTGAAAAGTGTTATATTTGAGCAAAGAACAGAACTGGCAATAGGAACCTTAAGATGAAGACACTTAAAATAACTTAAATGCGGGTCTCTCGCGCCATTTTGCGCGGACATGTCAAGTGCAAGTTTTTGTTTTATAAATTAGTTTACTGTGGTTATTATTGGTCAAGAGTGGTGTTGTTTTGTTTAATAATGTGCTACAATGTGAATAATTATGGAAAACGATAAATTGGACTTTAAATATGGGGCACAAGTTGCAGTAATTTTTTTGCGGTTTTCCCGCGCTGTCAACTCCCATATTTTACCCGACGTGTTTGAGCAGTGGATGGTTCCGCGAGTGACTCCAAGAAAAGCATCAACTTCTACAGCATCTGGAATTTGATGATGACCTCATTAATTCATGAAAAAGAAAGATATATTACGTCAGACTTGGCTGTATGGGCTAGACCCTTTGCCTTCCCTATCATCTCATTCATCATCCATCGGGAGAAGAGATCCAAAAAAAAAAAAAAAATAACTTAAATGCGGCTGTAAAGGGGCCTTGTCAAACTTTATTAGTATACTAAAATTAACTTAAATAAGACTAGTTAAAATATAAAACCTTTATTTATTTTCATTTATTATTTAGAGCTATATGCAAAGCTGAACCAATGGATTCATGTAGACCGTTATTAAAAAAACTAAATTTACTTTCATTGGCATGCATGTATGATATATGTGTTTATGTTGTAAACAACTCGTGACTTTTTCAAAAAACCTTTGTTAAATCCGAGACTCCGCCAAAGAGATCCCACTAAGCTATTAATGCCAATATGTAAGAGTTTATAAAACTAAAATTACTGACTGTTCCTTCTATCTATATACTTGAATGCTGTTTATTTGTAAAAAGCCACACGGAACTTTTTAAAACTCTTGGGGATAATTGCAATTTTAAAACGCGTTATCCTAGTAGAATAATTATTCCAGCGCATAAAAGTACTCAATAAGGATACTTCAAAGGAGGGTTATTGATGTTACTTTTTGACAGATGTCATTAACATATAAAATGGTTTGTTTACCATTTTTATATACAGCTCTCCCAAAGTGATAATGCGCATAGAAATCTTCGTCACTGTTCGGCAACGGTCGTATTCCCCGAGCGTCGGAAGACGATATGTATATAGAGTGGTTAAGTGCATTTTCTTTATGCATAATTTAGTAGAATTATGTGTTTTGTGCTAAAAGAGATAAATATTGATTTATCAGTAACGAAATTTGATTCAAAGTAAATAGCGAGGAAAACCATACGATTGAGAATATGCTACAATCTTTGTTGGATTGATTTACTTCGAAAATTTTATAGTACTGTAGTGGCCTCCTTTAAATATAAAATCTCTGCCTGTGTCAGACAGACAAGAAATTGTCAAATAAACTATTTAAATAAGATAATTAAAGTTGAAATTAAATTCACCTTTGAAAACAAAACCAAGAAGGTTGTGTAATAGCAGCTCTATATAATTCCACACAGAGAGAACACGTGCAGTCACCGCCAAAAAAACAAAAACAAAAAAACACTGCCCGAATTGTTTTCGATTGTGTACTCATGATATTGACTTCTATTTCTTTGGAACAAGGTGCAAAATGCAAGTGCATTTTTTAGTGCTCTTACGATTCAATGATTCGGGTGTTTATACTTTTCTAGTATATTTGTTAAAAAGGTATTTTAAACGATTTTATGTAATAAATTCAAAGACCATAATAATAGCATGTGTGTTGGATGCCATGGTATGATAAAACATGAACGAAAATACTTGTCAAAAACTAGCCTCACCGCTCGTTTTATTTAAGAAGTGTTAGCATTGTTCAAAAAAGTGGTATTTCTTAACAAAATCGACATTTCGCGCTGGTTTATGAAGTTGCTACGAGATGTTGGAAATGCTATAAAACGAACGCGGGGTAGGTTGCATTGAGTAACCGCTCCATGATCATAAGTCAATGGTATCTGATAATTAAATCGGACAAAAGACAAAGGATTTTTTTTACAAGCTTTTAATTCCGATGGATTTATCGAATATTTCGTCATGATCGTAGAATAGTGACGGATCTGCTATATTTAAAATTTTCATGGCGGCCATTCAACTGTCATTTCGACTGTTTTTTCGTCACTTTTTAAGTCTCATAATAAGTGCAAACCTTCTAGATTTCATTTTGGAACCCTTTCTAATATTTGCACTATAAATTACAGACCACAAACAATATAAAACTATATATAAATATATATGCAAAATTATGGGTATTTTTTTAAATCCGACACTGTTCTACGATCATGACGATTTGTTTAAAATTAAGGATTAATTCATTTTATTTTATCGGCCCTCTATAAATTATTTATTGTACAAAACCAAGTTCAGGTACATAGGCGAGATTAATGCCGTAAATGCATTTTCTACCAACTAACAACGAGCGACGACGCGACGTCTACTTTTGTCCCGCTTCCTTCATCACATATAGAGTAGTTTTATTTTATATGTATTATTGTATATATACACGGTTATATCCCTACGTGTGGTTAGCAGGATAGAATAGGGACTGACGATTTTACTACTATCTTTTCAAAAAGATGGTATACACACATTATATAAACTTTTTTTTTTTTTTTTCAAAATTATTTTGATAAAAAAAAAAAAAAAAAAAATATAAACAGTTCCTCACAGTGTAAGTAGGTATTATATGTAGTGTATATGATATATTTATAGTATGTAGTATTGTGTACATATTAGTATGTATTTTTCTATATATGTAGATATAATATTTAATATATTAAATTACCTATTAATCTTTTTAACGGTTGCACAAACTCACAACACAAATCGTTTCATTGTCCCAAAGGTTGGTTGCTAGCGGCATTAAGCCCGCCTCTTGTACATAGTGCAATAGTTTTAAAATAAATAAATATATAAATTTTACACGACGAATCGAACTCTGTACCTCCGAGACGGATTTAGTCACTAGGCTACAGAAGTTATGATAGTAAAGTAGCCAAAACGTGAAAATTTCTTTCTAACTACCCCGAAAGCGTATGCTTTGAAGTTTCTTAGCTGTCAAAGTTGTTTAAACTATAAAAAAAAGTAAAGTATCATTACGACCGTATCCCTTACGGGGACTTTACTATAGACCCATCATGACAAGTGACAAGCTCGTCGATGAGTCTCCAGCGAACCAAATGCCATCCCACCCGACCAGAAATAGAACCCGGTACCTCAGAGTCTCATATTAAAACTTTTGCAAGTAATATTATATAATATTCTGCTTAAAGTAAAAATACTTCCAGTAGCAGCACCTTACACAATTAGGTCGGAGCTTCGTCAAAGAACGAACGAAAAATGGCTTGAAACAGGTTCACCTAGGGTTGTCACTCATACTAAAAATACATCTGTAATATCGCACACCTAGAACTAAAGGGAGTCAACTCAAAAACAACATTTTTGAGTTATGCACAAGATCGAATTCATTATCTTAGGATTAGACCTCGATTTCGTGAACTTGGCTCTTGCTAAGACGACGATTCGCTATAATAGCCCGCCTTTTTGTGCAATATTGTTATTATTATTATTATTAAAATACTTTATTGCACTTTAACTTAAAAGTATGTACAAAGGCGAACTTAAAGCCATTTCGGCTTTTTCTACCAGCTAACCTTTGGGGGAGTGAGACAGTATAATATGTAAAAAAATAAATAAATAAAATGGTCAGTGGAAGACGGGCAGCCGATACAGTAAAAGAATCTGAATATCTGATGGAAGTGTGGGGTGGGATTTTAAGTTGGTTGTTATGAGAGGAACGAAGAATGTTACTTACATTAGTGTAAATAAATATTCAAAATTGAATTGTACATTTTAATAGGTAGTTAATTTATAAAATATATTAATTAAACATATAAAAAATATTATTATTATTTTACGAGTATGGGCAATTATTTGAGCCAGCGTATTAGCCTCGCTATACAGAGGGAAAATGTTGTCAGTCTCCTTGGGACTATCTCAGATGGGACGTAGAGGTCTCTAGAGGACATTTTTTTTATTTATTATTTAGGTAGCTTTTAAATTATATTTAATGTATATTTATTTACATCGAATAAAGTATAGAAAAAAAATATGGGATTTTTTGAAATAACAAAAAATAAAATTTGTTTTTTTATTAAAAAAATATTTTATGATAGGTATATGTATAATAGAGTGAACGTCTTAGAATACAGGTGTAAGGCCTGTACTAATAAATCGATTTTAAGAACAGAAATTCATTAAAATCACGGAAATTGCGTAAATATTCTTATTTTATTTTGCGCATGCCCGCAGCAATGAATATGTAAATTTGATAATAAAGTATCATCACGACCGTATCCCTTTCGGGGTGGTCCGAAACCACGCTTATAAAGAAGCGGATTCACATTCAACCAACTTTACTATAGGCCAATCATGACAAGTGGCAAGCTCGTCGATGTCTCCAGCGTACCAAACTCGGGAGATATTAAATATTAATTTTATTACGTTATTTAAATTAGTAAATATTTTTGTGTCCCGACCAGGAATCGAAACCGGTACCTCCAGGTCTAAATGCACGGACTTAACCGCTAGACCACGGAAGCAGTGATGGACCTAATAAACGATTTTGTATTTTGTAATTGCAAAATAAGTATTAAGTGGCAACCCTAGGTGATCATAATATCATGGCCGGGTGAAACGGTGAACACAAAGAGATTTTTCTTTGCACGTGACTCCACAACACCCGCTAAAGACAAAGTGGGACAATGCTATCTCTCTCAAGGGGACTTCACCTTATATTACCAACAAAATGTGAACACGTTTTATCAAAAATGGTAATGTGTGCTTGTGTGATGTAGGGTTTGTGTAGAATATATATGTATGTTAGATTGAATTGAACTATCCCAGGATCCACTTAACACACACACAAAAAAATCCATTAAAATCAGTCACATACTCGTACATACATACAGAAGAATTATATACTATATTAATATGTATGTGGTATGTGTATAATCCGCTTGCACGCCGAGCTCGGTTCTGTATAAGCATATCAAATCGTTGGAACTTCAATTCACGTCGGAGAATGCTATTACAGTAATTGCTTTTCAAATTAAAGTTGAAACCCATTCCTGTTTCTCAGAGCGGAATGAAGATTGAAAAACGTTTAGCCTACGACTTTAGTAGGAGCTAAATGTGTCCCCTTTTATTTTAGCTCTATTTATTAATTTATTTAAAAAAAAAAACACAGCTTATTATATTAAACATATAAACAAAGTAGCAATAGTGGAACACAAGCCAAAGAGATTTTATATTATTTAGACAATACAATTAAAACATAAATAAGATTAAAATATAGTAATTAAAATCTAATTAATAGTGCAATCAAAGTCAAAGTCAAATCATTTATTACAATTTGGCCTTCTCGGGCTCTTTTGTATTGTCACATTACATTGTTATAATTATTTAAATAAATTATATCAAATTTATTACAATACAATTGAATTGACCTAAATATAAACATACACCAACAGTAAAAGGTGTCCAAAATATATTAATAATATACATTTGCACATCTACCAGGCATTTTTGTCACTAATAAAATCATTTATCTTATAATAGGCCTTGCCTATAAGTCGACGTTTGACATGAATTTTTAGTTTATCTAAACTTGGTAAAATATATAAATTGAAGCTTAAAAATTTTATTGCCAAATATTTCGCCTCTCTTTGGAGCGGCGTCATCAGTGACAGTGACTGAAGGTCTTTGTCATAAATTTTGAAAAAAGTAATTTTATTTCTTTTAGCAATGGTAAAGGCAATGCACTATATAGTTTTGTATTTATTTTTTAGAATAATATCATCATCACCTCGCGCATCATGGAGAACATCATCAGTATGTTATGTCCATTGTTATTATTTTAGTTTATCTAAACACAGGCTAGTTAGTTCCTTTGGGAGTGTGTTATAAAAACGAACACCAAGTCCCAAAAAAGACTTACTAGTTTTACTGAGGCGTAGGTGAGGCAAAGCTAATTTGCTATATATGTATATTAAGAATTGGTAGTGAAATGAAATAATGTAAAATATATATGTATATTAATAATTATAATAATAAATAAGTAAAAACCAATAGGTTAATGATTATTTACCTAAAACAAAATGAATGAATGAGAGGCAAGAGCAAAATTATACTATATACACGAGTATAGCAGTATTCGTATATTAGCAAGCGAAGTGGATTTGACCGCCTCCGTGGTCTAGTGGTAACAAACGTTGCCGTGAACTCGGGAGGTCGTGGGTTCGATTCCCACCGGGGGCAAGTTGTACATTGTATAATTTGTCTCGGTCTGGGTGTTTATATGTATATATTTACAAAAAAAAAGTATAATATGTAGTTTATCAATCATCTAGTTTCCGTAACACAAGCCTCGTAGCTTACTACGGAAACTAGATGGCGCTGTGTGACCTGTCTGGAAGTATTTATTATTATTATTATTTATTTGCAAAGTCAGTTCGGGATAAGAGTTGTCTTGATCTAGCATACACACACAGCTTTATCGAATCGTGATCGAATTGAGAACATATTACTCGTAGTACAAGATGTGATTACCAACTTTTTATTGTGGTCTAGGAAGCGGTGGTGATTCGGTTGCAAGAACACCTTGAAAAAAAAAAAAAAAAACGTCGGTTCGAACTCCGGCATGTACCAATGAGAAATACACTTTTTACGTACACCACCGTTCCGGTGCCTCGGAGAGCACGTTAAGCCCCGACGACTCCACTAATACCAACTTGTGGAATCGTTAATAAATTGTGCAAAAACCTTAATCCCTCTAAATAATTTAAAGATAAAAATACCCAACAAAATTAATCCAAGTCTAAATCAATCACGATTAGATTATTTACATTAAATGTCGATAATAATCAATATGAAAACCATTTACATTACCTATTCATTTATTTACCTGGGTGTTTATATGTATAATATGTATATATTTACAAAAAAAAGTATAATATGTAGTTTATCAACCATCTAGTTTCCGTAACACAAGCCTCGTAGCTTACCACGGAAACTAGATGGCGCTGTGTGACCTGTCTGGAAATATATTATTATTATTATTCATGTTTATTTTAAATTGACACTACACTGGTGTGCAATAAAAACGACCGCTTCAGACTCCTGCATTAATGGGCTTATCGAGGGACTCAGCAGCATGCCTATCGGGTGTTATATAGACGGTGTGTGTTTTAACAATATAAGTTACGCAGACGACATGGTGCTGCTGAGCCCGTCGATCAGCGCTCTAAAGAGACTGCTCGACATGTGCCAGTCCTATGCAGAGGTCCAGGGGCTCAGGTATGATGCATATAAAAGCGAACTAATGTTGTTTATGGCTGGCAATAAATCATATCATGTGCCAGATCTTACCTTGTGCGGTGCCACCTTAAACAGAGCTAAAATATTTAAAAATCTGGGCCACTGGGTCACCGAGGACCTTAAAGACAATGTAGATATTGAGCGGGAGCGTAGGTCGTTGGCTGTCCGATGTAATATGTTAGTACTTGTAAAGTGACTCTTTTTAGGGCATACTGCCAGTACAGCGACCTGCGCGTCCAGTATAATAAAGCGATTAGGATCCTGATGGGGCTGCCGAGGTTTTGCAGAGCCTCGGGTATGTTTGCTGATTCGAGAACTGACAGTTTTCAAACAATTATGCGCAAAAGATCTGCATCTATGCTGTGCCGCATGAGAACCAGTACCAACAGGCTCCTAAACGTATTCGCAGATCGGTGGAACTCTCCGCTGCTGGATACAGCTGCATACAGCCTCCAGTAGCGGATAGTTTAAAATAAATTATTAGTTAAACTAAATATAGATTAAGTAAAATTGTTACTAACAATTTATGGATGTGAAGTCCGAAATAAAAGTTTATTATTATTATTAATCTAATAAATGGGATTGTGCTTCTTTTCAAAAGACTGTTTGGTGTGATGTTATAGGAACTATAATAGGCCTGGCCACATCACAAGCGTGATGATACCAAATTATAGTTAGTTAAATTTAGTTAATGACCGGTTTTTTATGCTCCAAGTGTATTTAACTTACCCAGTATAGAAAAGCAATCAAATCTAAAATGAACGAAATGTGATAAAACTAATTCTAAGTGCCGTGTTTCGAGATGGCGGGGGTTAATGATGCCGTTAAATGTGACTTTGCTGTGCGTTGGCGTGTTTTTATTTTCTTTATGACGAAGGGATCCGTCGCCAAAAAGTTTGATAACTGCTTAATTACACCATTGGTATAATTTTATATATTATTACATAGCGACTTTGACAGTCGGGAACTTTATAACCCGTCACGGTTTTAATAGGTCCCGACTGGCGAAATCGTCACTCTTAATAAAGAATAATAAAAGAAACCTCTACCTACATGATTTTCAAATACCTATTTGATGATACCCCACTCAATTCAGTTCGTCGACTTTATTTTTTTTATTTTACACAATATGGCGCCTGGTTGTCGCCTTAATGAAATTTTATTAATGTCATATCTTCAGTGACACTAGCGTGATTAAAACGAATCGATTGACGTGAGAATCATTAAAATTGGCCAACGCGTTTGGTCTCTAGTGTGCCACAAGGAACAAACATACATACATAAGAGTGCACATTCGTATATAATAATAATAAATAATAATAATAAATAATAATAATAAATAAATATTTCCAGACAGGTCACACAGCGCCATCTAGTTTCCGTGGTAAGCTACGAGGCTTGTGTTACGGAAACTAGATGGTTGAATTGCCACCATGCCCATAGTATTAGGATTATTTTACGACGGTTTCTGCTGAGAACCTCAAGCTGCGCAAGTACGCCAACCTCGGTCCAGGTAGGAATATGCGCCGTTTGGGGTCGTGACGTAAGATGAAAGTGTGTAATTAATAAATTTGTGAATATATTTAAAGACTGTCTGATAGACAAAGGTAGCATGTTCCATTGGCGAGCTGCAGAAACAGTAAGAGAATGTACCTAAAGCAAGGGACTAATCGTCGTGGTGATACTTCTATCGACTTTTTGCCACGAAAGTACTAGGATATAAGGAAGTTAAGAAGTTATTCGAGACAAGCTCTTGAGCTCTGGAGCGGTGGCGAGCGTGTTCCCGATAACGGCATTAGAGTGGCAAAACACAGAACAGAAAAAAACGAAGTTTACTGTATTACTACACTGACAAAAGTATATGAATAATAATAATAATAGTATATGACTGCCTCCGTGGTCTAACAGTTAAGTCCGCGAATTTAGACTCGGAGGTTCGATTCCCGTTCGGTACATAATAATTTATTTGTGATATTTCTCGAGTTTGGTCGCCAGGGACAGGGACTAGCTTGGCACTTGTCATGATGGACCTATAGCATAGTTGGCTAAATGTTTGTGACTACCTGGAAGGGATACGGTCGTGATGATACTTTACTTTTACTTTATTAATAGACAACTTAGAAATCATTCTAGCCGAAGCAGCGTGATTGATATAAATATCTATTAACTATGCCTTGTTTTTTTTTGTATAACGAGTAATTATTATTTGTATATCTATTTATGTCTGCACCACGGTAGAGTCACCATCGCCATTACAAAGTTTAGCTTTTAGAAAATCTCGCCCTTGTACATTACTTTTAAATGCAATGTGCAATAAAAAAAAATATTATTATTGTTAAATATTAGCCAACTATATAAGTGCTACTTATATTTTAATTGTATAAATTGACTAAGCCTTACATGTTTGGCATTAGCTGTAAGTGTTATAAATAAATGAACAATTGTTTGATTTATTTTGTTTTTTTTTTTCACAAATCTTAATGCTCCTATTATATTTTGCACCTGCCTCACATAACAAATGCTCTAAAATGTCCCTAAGGTTGACTAGTAAGAATGCCTAGCGGCATTAAGTCCGCCTGTGTACCTAGTGCATAAAGTTTTGAAATAAATAAATAAATAAAAATGAACAATACCCGAGGCAACTTACGAACACAGGCAGCTGTACGTTTTATTTCTGTACTGTGTTGGCACCCTCTCGCTAGTTTTCCAGCTAATTCTCACGTGGAACTTCTATAGCCCCTTTCTTTCCTTTTCTAATCATAGCTAAATGGATTTGTTGTTTTTTTTTTTTTTTTTATTTATAGAAGCACGACATGTGACCCTGCGCCCGCCTGATGGTAAGTGGCGCGCAGGGTCCATGAATGTTAGCAACTGGAATCAGACCCTTATGTCCGACATCAGTCCCTAACACTATGCCGGCTTGACTAGATGCCTTTTCACACTTCGCTTGAAGGACTCCAGGTTAAAGGAAAGTGGAAACACAGAGGCTGGAAGAGCATTCCACATCTTTATTGTGCGACAGATGTATGAGTCACCAAATTTATAGGTACGCGAAGGGATAGTGACTACGGTATGTGGGTGCATATTCTGACCTGTGCGTGTGGTTCGGTTGCGGAATGGAGAGGAAGGAATTAGGTTATAGAGCTCTTCAGAGCACTCACCATAGTATAACCGGTAGAACACGCTCAGAGAAGCTACATCTCGGCAAGCTGCAGGGATTCGAGAGTTCCAGATAAAGTTTTCGATGACAAATTGATTTCTACAATATAGAATTAATTTAAAAACCACCTTTTTTATAGGGCTTAAAAAAAACACGGACATATAATCCTGTGTTTGACTTGTAAGCGGTTTTTTTTTTCACTTTGTTTTGTTATGACAGGCGTTCGGGTATCTTTTCCAAGTGCACAGACTTCACCGGACTAGACCACGGAGGCAGTTTCTTTGATACCTTAATTAAAAAGAACATCTTAATAAATTGGACAGATTGCTTAATTCCTGCATTCGATTTATTTTTGGATTGCGGAAGTACGATCACGTTTCGGAGTTTCGTGCAAAATTAAAATGGTTACCTATACGATTCCGTCGTAATCTCCCAATTCTCTCTCAAAAGAGAGAAAAAAAATTCTCTGTTCTTTATGAACCTTTGTCACCTAAATATTTAAAAGATAACTTTTCATTTCTAAGTTCATTTCATGATAGGATTCTTCGCTCTGCACATAACTCTTTACTGGCTATTCCTTCACACCGTACTAATTCTGTTTCCAACTCTTTTTCAGTGGTAGCTGTGTCACTATGGAATGAGCTACCTATAATTATTCGGCAAGCGCCAAACAGAGTCATATTTAAAAGACAAGTACACGCCCACTTTTTAGAATTGCAATAAGTATTACTCGATTTATTTATTATTCGTTGTAGTAAGTGTATTGTAGTTCGCATATTATTGTGTATATAAGTATATATTTCCCGTTTACATAGTGTATGTATATAATTAGTTATCTAGTCTATGTAGTGTATGTGAGAATATAATTATTTGTGTAGTTTAAGTATTATTATTTTTATGATGTTTATGGTATATTTAATTTAACTAGTACTAATAAGTGATTTAATTTTTTTTTTTGTTTTTTTTTTGTTTTTTTTTTTTTTTTTCGATGCCTAAACTTCGATTTCTTATCCCGAAGATTGATGGTAAGAGAATGCCAAGCGGCATTACATACGCCTTTTGTATTAAACAATAGAGTTTTTAATAAAAATAAAATGTTGCGAAAATTGTAAGCTCAAACAACAACACGAATTATATTTCTTGGAAAATAGAAGATAAACGAGAATAAATTATTCTGAGAAATGTTTAAAGTGACAATTTGATTTGTTACTTGAAATATCTGAGATTAAATTTACACATAAATTATTTAAGAATCAAAATTTAATTAAAGTTGTTATTAAGTTTTTAATAGCTACCAATCTAGCAACCTTTTATGCATACACCACATATATATAATATGTATATTGTAAAGAGACCTGATGGTATGACGTTGGTCCCCTGGGAACGAGGGCGTGCTCTGGTCCACGTGCGTCGACAACCTCGGGGGACAGCGCATAAAGCGGGAGCCGCGGCGGAAAATGCGGAGTCCAGCAAGCGGTGCAAATATGTAAGTATATTAAAAGATTACATATTTGTGCCGTTTGCTGTAGAAACTCTGGGCTCATGGAGACCAAGCGCAAAAAAGTTTTTAAAAGACAAAACATTGCGTCTTATCGTCTCCTCCGGTGACAAAAGGAGCCAGCTCTTTCTTCGCCCTAATAATCAGTATTGCAATTCAGCGGGGAAATGCAGCCAGCGTTCTTGCCACCATTCCACGCGGACGGGACATATCCCTATCATTAATATTTATTATAATTTATATTTTGTAAATATTTTTTTCGAATATAGTAAAGTAACATCACGACCGTTTCTCTTATCACTTTTGATTTAGAATCTTTATTAGAAATGAATTCTAATATTATTAAAGATGTGGAATGCATGCAGCATCTGTGTTTCCACTTTCCTATAACCTGGAGTCCTTCAAGCGAAGTGTGAAAAAGCATCTAGTCAAGTCGACATAGTGTTAGGGACTGATATCAGTCATGAGTGTCTGATTCCAGTTACTAACATTTTTGGTTATTGCGCCCTACTTTCAGGTGGGCTAGTAAATAAAAGCTTGTTGTCACAGGGAAAGTCGAGGGCAAAAGACCGCGTCGCTGAATCCCCATACGCCGGTCTGACCAGATCCGCACCTCACCAAATACCCAGATGCACGATGCCCTACATGCAGCCGTGAACAAATCAGGATGGCGCAGCATCGTCCGGGAAAAAGTGATACATGGAGGGGGTCACAACCCTCAGCAGTGAGGAGAACGACGCAAGGAGGAGGAGTAAATAAAAAAAACAACTTTCTAAAATTACGGGCAAATTAACGCACGTATACAAATAATAGCAAATATATTTATAACGTTTTTCCCCAAATCCATGTCGTAGGTTTCGGAATTATACCTAGTCTCGAATAACGCGGTATTGAGAAGTGTACCTAATTTTGGGACGAACAGACAAACAGCAAACACCCGCAAACCGCAACCCTTCTCAATGTTATTGACATTTTGTAAAGAACAATCCCTTAGCAAGTTGGCTTAATGAGAAATTTCAATTTACTAAGTTAGATTGTGCGGAAAGTGGGAATAACACATTGTGTTATTTTAGACCGCATGTTTTGGTTATAAGTCGAGGAATTAAATATATTAGGTAAGGCGTATGGTGGGTAATTTCAGGCTGGAGAAGGCAACTGTGTATTGGCTTACGTATGGCGTACAATATTATCAACCAGTGAACGCGGGAAATAGTGTTAACGGTGCCCTGGGGTCACTGATCGGCAGTCGAAATGTCAGTGACAAAGCTCGGCTCGCCATACACAATGCCATGTTGGTACCAACACTGATGTATGGAAGCGAGACGTGGCTACGTCAGAATACGCATGAGAGTAGGGTTAATGCAGTAGAAATGCGGTCGTTGCGGCGGATATGTGGCGTCACTTTGGCAGACCGCATACGTAACGTCGAATTACGGAAAAGGGTTGGTATGAAGGAAAGCATAGGGGCAAAAATAAGGAAAGGCATGCTACGATGGTTCGGGCATGTTGAAAGGATGAGCGATGAAAGATTGACGAACCAGATATATAATGCGAAAGTTGTGGGCGAGGCCCTGGCAGATCGAGACTCACATATCACGATCAAATAAATAAACACTGACTGAAGGTGCATTAAAAAGTTTCGTAACCAAAGGGGATTTATGAAGAGGTTAATGAATGTCGACGAAGCGAAAGAGGTATGTCGTGATCGTGTCAAATGGCGCTCAATTGTCTCTGCCTACCCCGCAAGGGATCTGGCGTGAAGATATGTATGTATGTATTAATGATAATGATGATCTTGATTCAATAACGGAGTTCGTGCATGCTAGAGCCGCTGTAAATAATTGTGATAATAACTTTTTTATACTAGTAAAACGGACACTGCACGACAATGATAAAATTTTCAACATAAACTGGTTTCTGCGTAATTAAGAATAAAGAATACACATTAAAAAGCTTTTATAAAGGCATTATTCTTAGAGAATAATTAGTACATTGCCTAGCATGTGAATACTGGGCATTTTATTACAATTTTTATTTATTTATTATTATATTTACATTCAAATGATCACCGAACACCTAGCCAATTACGGAATAACATTATTTTCACTAAACATATAGCATAAACGGATTATTAACATATTAAACTATTAAAAAATAAACATAAGAATAAAAATAAAAATAAAGAGAGAGTATTTAAAAAAAAAAAAATCCACCCATCATTATGTAAGTTATTATTATTAAATCGTTTATTCAGATAAACACAATAAACAGATAACACAATAATATGCCGTACCTTATATTTGAGGCAACATATCCATGGTATGCCTGAAGGGCGGTTTTTTCGTTAGCTACTTTAGTTAATCGCCACAAAGCGTAGACAAATTTATTTATTTTAGTTGTTACATTACTTATATCAATCAGCACAATAGCGCGGTGGTGGCTCGGTTGTAAGAACGCGTTTCATAAATCCTACAAAGGTCGGTTCAAACCCCCCCGGCATGTACCAATGAGAAATACACTTTTTACGTACATTTGTAATAGATTTACAAAACCACCGTTCCCGTGCCTCGGAGAGCACGTTAAGCCGTCGGTCCCGGTTCCACTAATACTAATTTATGGAATCGTTAATAAATTGTCATTTAAAATTGACATCAGATCCTCGCCAAGCCAGAGTGGCGAGTGTAGGCCAAATTCTCCAGATATATGTTCTGGAAGGCCCATCTCCAGCAGTGGAGGTCTAGGACGCTGTGTTCTAGGGGCTGTAATGATGATGATGAATGATTACTTATATGTTGTGTCCACTTACACTTACACATTGGTCAATCGTTATGCTTAAAAAAAATAATAATATTGATTTATAGTAAATAAATAATAAATAAATATAAATAAATAAATATTTCCAGACAGGTCACACAGCGCCATCTAGTTTTCGTGGTAAGCTACGAGGCTTGTATTACGGAAACTAGATGGTTGATAAACTACATATTATACTTTTTTTTTGTAAATATATACATATAAACACCCAGACCGAGACAAATTATACAATGTACAACTTGCCCCTGGTGGGAATCGAACCCACAACCTCCCGGGTTTACGGCAACGCTTGTTACCACTAGACCACGGAGGCGGTAGGTAGTATATTTTTTATTTGAAGTATTAATTTAGTTTTTAATTAATAAGTTTATATATATAGCTTTACTTATGTTTTTCGCTTGCTTTTACTCAATTAAAAATAATTTGAAATAATATTCCGTGCACCGAGACGGGAGAGACGCGGCCCGAATAATTTAAGCTTAGTCAAAGCCCCTCCGAGTTTGAATCTTGTTTCATTACCGTTGCTTTGAAAATACACTGGAGAGCAATAAAAATGGGTCTTCAAAACGAATTTAAGCTGGCACTCTCCTGTCATCCGTCCGTTAAAAGCTCGCCTGTGCCAAATAGTTTTAAGAGGGTAACACTTTTTTACAAACCATTTCCAAAGATTCCTCAAGTATAAGTGTACTATTAAGAAATGTAGTATGTTGACTTACTAGGAAATAAAATTACGGACATTTTAGACATATTTTCACTTCCATATACCTTATTCTACTATATGATTAATATTTATTTATTTAAAAACTTTTGCACTAAGTTAACCTTAGGGACAATTTAGAGCATTTGTTATGTGAGGCAGGTGCAAAATATAATAGGAGCATTAAGGTCTGTAAAATAAAAAACAAAATAACTAAAACTTAAATACTAATACTAATATATACAAAACTATGTACTAATCAGTAGGTATACACTAAATAGACTACATACTAGCATTATATGTAAATAGAATACCATACACTTACATATTAATATACTATTTACAGTTACTGGGAGCTATTTGAGAAACGTGTAAAGACCATTCTTTTAAATAATGATCTGTTTGGCGCTTGTCGGATATCTACAAGCAGGTTGTTCCACAAGTTTGCGGAATATATGTCTTAAATGTCCGTAATTTTATTTCCTAGAGGACTACATTTCTTAAAATGTACACTCAAACTTGAAAAACCTTTATTGTTGTATTGTGTGAGGGAGAAGTATGCAAAAGTGTTAAATCCTCTTAAAATATTACAACTAATAATATTATAATTAAATATATCAACAAAGTAAACTCCGTGACCTAGCGGTTAAGTCCGTGGATTTATAAATAGGTACCGGGTTCGATTCCTGGTCGGGGCACAATCATTTGTTTGTGGTATTTTACGTGTTTGATACGCTAGAGACATCTTGCCACTTGTTATGATGAGTCTATAGTAATGTTGGCTAAATGTGAATTCACTTCTTTTAAAAAAATGTACTTTGTCGTACCAACCCAAAAGTGATACGGTCGTGATGAACTTGTATTTATACCTACATTTCACGATTGCCAAAGACTTGAAAAATACTTTTCTTTTTTCTCTCCTGTAAAAACTTATTGTAAAGCTGCCATAATGGTGAGGGATATGACTGGTGTTAGTTGCTCTCGTTCATAGATCTCGCGTAGGGCGCGGTAACACATGTTGTGTTCAATAATAAAAAAACACAGAGGACACAATAAACATTTCAGAAGAGGCACAAAAATAAATATTTTTTTGTTATCATGTTTCTTTAAGAGAGATGTAGATACAATTTTTGTATTGAACAAAAGTATTGTAATTTGTCATTTCGATGTTATCTATTATTTTGGTTAGTGACCCGTTATTCATGTTTCCAAGTGTATTTATATAACTTGGATCGTGAATATTGTAGACACAGTCTTATGAGCTTTGTTTTTGGAACTAAAAAAATCTGTACCTCATCTTCACGCCTGCATTTTTTGGTGGGGTAGACCAAGACAAAGAAAATACGCGAATTTACATTTACGATCTACATAAAACAAAGTCTATGTTGAAGCAAGTTTTAGATCTCCCAGAGGCGGAATAAAAATCGAGTTTCGATATTGTGATCATAAAGAGTTTGGGTGCGTATAAATAACACGTTGTCGTCAGGGTGCAAGGGTGTAGGGGTGAGACGAACCCCGTCTCTTATTCTATGTTTAGGGGGTAGAAAACTGCGGTAGAATGATTATGACACGTAAATATTGTATTGGAAAAGATTTTTATTATTAGATCCTTATTGCTCGAAAAAAAACTATAAATATATTCTATTTTTTAAAAGTTTCTTTAAAGGACTGTTTTGTCGACTTTCGGGTTGCACATAGGCATATCTACCTTAATTCTGACTTGCCTGGTGGGTTACTGCTGTACCAGGTATTGTATTCTCATAGGTACTGATAACTAAATATAAAAGGTTATTAATTGATCGTCGTGGTGCAGTTCTGTATATGTTTTATTTTGTAAATCTGATATAGCTGAGTTTTCCTTGCAGATTCCTTTCTCAGTCAGATTAAACATTACCAGGTCACTGGAATTTGCTAAGCTGCTGGTCTTCTGCTAACAGCTTACTTATTGGACCACTTTGCTGCTTAGTCTTCTACTAGCAGGAGTAGAATCATTCAAAATAATTAAATTAATGACGTTTCATAAATGCCTGTAATAGGTTTACGTGAATAAAGATATTTTGACTTTGACTTTGGACATACCTACAGAATACATCAGTCCTAAACACGTTTTTTTTATACTAGCAAGACATGTGACCTTGCTCCCACCTGATGGTACTCGTAAGTGGCGCGCGAGGTCCATAAATGTAAGACACTGGAATCAGACTTCATGTATACGAGCACATGTTGTTCACTGGGCATGACGGCAATTAGAGTCTGATAGTCCTCCGCCTACCACCTATTTGTTGTTCTCGTTGGAAGTATGTGCCATTTGCAATGATGTCAAATGCCAATTTTTACTTTCAAGGTGATGGCGCGGATTTAGTGGACTGTATCTAGGTGCGGTATTTGCGATAATCTTCAAATTAGATACATAGACGATACTATGATAATCGGTGCAATAAACAAACTAGAAAGGAAACTGGTAAAGGAACTCACCTGATGTCCTCGGCACCAGCACTTATAAATTGTTCTTACACTGATTTTGCGGGTTTGGCGAATGCGGGCGAAAACAACGATCGCGGCGATTTCTTCAGCGTCTTCTATGACGACTGTAGGACAACGACTGCGCGACGACGACGACTATATTTCGATTCGACGATTACGACCACCATGCGGCGCGGCCAGTTATATAGGCACTGCCTCTCTTCAGTGCGCAAGCGCCGGCCTTTGGACTAGTGAGCGGGATGGGTAATATAGAAAGGAAGCGGCGCGAAAGAGACAGGACAAGGGTATAGGGGTAACAAATTAGGACGTCTGTTTATGCACCGACGAATCACAATAACGCCTAACCATCCAAAATTGGTCGAATTATCGCGATCGGCGCGAACACAAGGAGAACTAATATTGTAAGCTTGCCATTGTGATATTTACATAAAAATAACACCGCTTGAAACAAGATATTCATAATATTTGTTCATAACAGAGTGCAGATAACACTGAGCAAATCAAATCAAATATATTTATTGTGATATAAGTACATATTTTAATAACATGCTAAATAACTCTGTACGATAGAGTGAAGTAAGTAATGTGTCTGCACACTTCGCGAGGTGACCCCGTGCTGAAGTTGAGCATGATTACCCTATCCTTACTAACATACCAAAATTTTAATGTGGTAATGTTTTGTTTATAAACAATGCGTAAATTACCAACTAAATACATATATAAATATATAAAACATAATACTTATATAATACATTTGACCACCTCCGTGGTCTAGTGGTAACAAACGTTGCCGTGAAATCGGGAGGTCATGGGTTCGATTCCCACCGGGGGCAAGTTGTACATTGTATAATTTGTCTCGGTCTGGGTGTTTATATGTATAATATGTATATATTTACAAAAAAAAAGTATAATATGTAGTTTATCAACCATCTAGTCCGTAACACAAGCCTCGCAGCTTACCACGGAAATTAGATGGCGCTGTGTGACCTGTCTGAAAATATTTATTTATTATTATTATTTATTACATATATTGTAATAGTAAATAAAATGAATAAATGATTACACAACATGGAAATACACCCATTTCCCTTTAAATCCATTTAGTTTCAACTCTTATTGGAATTATTTTGGAACGTATTTTAGTAATATTTCTTATTTCGCCAGACCCAGGCCATTCATCCATTCCTTCAGACGTGTCCTACCGCTGTGTTTAACCAGACTTTGTATTATTTGAGGTGGTACCTGGTTAAACAGTCTAGGGCCGAGCCAGTAATAGAAGCGTGATCCAAATGTAGTATTAGTCCTATCAAAGAGTAAAACTTTGTTTTTCGACGAACGAGTACGCTCATGTGATGCATAGCTTTGCAAACTAGGATGAGCATAGTAATACAAAACTCCCTATAACAACGTCGATTCAAACAGCTAGTTTAATAAATCTAAGATTAAATGAAACAATATAGTCGCAAAACTTTACGACAGTATAAAATCATAATGGATTATGGTTAATGACCGTTAGGACGGTTACGACCGGCATCGAACCGGCTTCCTCAATAAAATAATAAGCCTGTCCCGGGTGTTAAATAATTCAAAGGTTTAACGACATAGTTTGAGGTTTGAAACAGCCCACGTATTTTATTATTAATTTTAATCTTCAGATTAATATCTTTGCTTATCTTTTCGAAATTAATAAGCTTGGGATAGATTTACGTTTTTCTCTATCATCATTATCTTTGTATAACTTACTGAAAGAATTGGGCCTAAGCAGGTCTGCCGTCAATACATTTATGGAACGAGCTTCCAAGACGGCATTAACGGAATCATACAGTATTTGGTTGGGTAGGGAGAGGAGTAGAATGGTGGATGGTGAGCGTATTATCGCGCAATAAAGTAAAAAAGGGAGGCCTCCTTTTCTTAAACCAGCCTATTGTCGGTCGCAAGCCCGAGACACCGTTCTTCTCATCTCTTACCCACACACGATGGACCGGCACCCGCACGGTGAATCCATGGAATGCTTAAAAATTTGTCTTCCTCTCTTACAGCCCCTAGAACACAGCGTCCTAGACCTCCACTACTGGAGATGGGCCTTCCAGAACGTATTTCTGGAGAATTTGGCCTACACTCGCCACGCTGGCCAGACGGCTTCTTCAGTCAATTTTTAATGACAATTTATTAACGATTTCACAAGTTGGTATTAGTGGAACCGGGACCAACGGCTTAACGTGCTCTCCGAGTGGTGTTGTAAATCTATGACTGCAGTACGTAAGAAAAGTGTATTTCTCATTGGTACATGCCGGGGGAATTTGAATCGACCTTTGTAGGATTTAAGGGACGCGTTCTTATAACCGAGCCACCACTGCGCGATGCGTCCCGTTTATTATTCCTATATATATTAATATTCTCTATAAAACTACAAAAAAATGATCAGGAACGGGTTCAATACTCAGTGGTAGTTGATGCGAGAGGAATTCCAGCAAAATCTTTGCACCACTTATTGAATGAATTGGATCTAAGCAGGTCTGCAGGAGATACATTCATGAAACGAGCTTCCAACACGGCATTAACGGAATCAGGCACTATTTAGTTAGGTAGGGAGATGAGCCTAAAGGTAGGTGGTACGTGTCTTGTTCCGCAATAAAATAAAAAAGGAGGCCTCCTGTGTATACCAGCCTATAGTTCCGACACTATTATTTTTATATCTTTCTTTCTTTAGAAAATTGTCTTTTCTTCTATGTGTTACTTCTATCGAAGTAAATTTATATACATTAAATATAAATTAAAAGCTAGCTAAACAATAATATTTAAAAAAAAACTAAACTATAAATAAAAAATGTCCTCTAGAGACGGCCCATCCGTGATTTTCCCAAGGAGACTGGCAACATTTCCCCTCTGTATAGCGATGCTAATACGTTGACAGAAATAATTGCCAGCCTTCCTGCGTCCTTCGCGCCATTTTGCGCGGACATATCAAGTGCAAGTTTTTGTTTTGTAAATTTATTTACTGTGGATATTGTTAGTCAAAAGTGGTGTTGTTTTGTTTAATAATGTTCTACAATGTGAATAGTTATGGAAAACGTTAAATTGAACTTTGAATGTGGGCCACAAGTTGTAATTTACTTTTTGCGCTGTGAACTCCCATATTTTACCCGACGTGTTATTCTAAGTCTGTAAAGGCAGTGTTCAACTTAAATAAAAACGCGCTTTTTTTACTGAATTTTAGATAGCTTTTCCAAACGTATTGAGTTTTTGATGACGCCGAATAACCAAAGTCAAGGACGCGGGTTTCACAGCAAATTACGTCACAAACTTTTTTTTTAGTACAATCGAAGCAAATTGTCCGTGTTTAAATTTTGCAGTCCAAAAAACACCATAGTAAAATATTTATGACTATATTTGCTCCGGGGCATTGAAATAGCATAAACGACATCTATTAATAATATTTGGACTAAAGTTACAAACGATAATGTCTGCATATTTTAGTTATAGTTTATCCGGTCTAATTCCCGTCGTGTTTGGTTCCCAATTCAGCTTGCTTCCGGTTTAACTGTTATGACGGGAATTGAGTTATTTTATGTTGATCTAGTTTTAATGTAAACTACAATTTAAATTCATATTTTATTTTATTTATTTTATTTATTTTATTTATTTTATTTATTTTATTTATTTTATTTATTTTATTTATTTTATTTATTTTATTTATTTTATTTATTTTATTTAAATCTTTATTGCACAAAGACAAAGGCGGGCTTATAATGCCGCTAGACATTCTATCCTAGCCAACCATTGGGACAACTTGAGTATTATATTGAAAGGTAGGTGCAAAATTGTATTAAATTCGACGGTTTTAGTCGGATTAAGCTTAATTACTAAAATACTAAAATTAAAATAAACACAGCAAATATTCGAATTATTGCAAATTACTCTGGATGACACATACGCGCCATTTGAGCGCCATTTGTCACAATCAACACATACCTCTTTCGCTTCATCGACATTTATCAAGCATTTTAAAAATGCCATTTAGTTATCTTTGAACATACAATAATAATTATACAAATATTATAGTGTCATCATCATCACGACCGTTTCCCTCTCGGGGTGGTCAGAAACGACGCTTATAAAGAAGCGGATTCACATTTACCCAATTTACTATAGGCCCAACATGACAAGTGGCAAGCTCGTCGATGTATCTAGCGTACCAAACTCGAGAAATATCACAAATAAATTAAGTATTAATTAAATTTATTTATTTAAATTAATAAATATTTCGTGTCCCTAACAGGAATCGAACCCGGTGCCTCCGCGTCTAAATCCACGGATTTAACCGCTAGACCACGGAGGCAATATTATATAGCATACACAGAAATTGCTTGCATTTTTATAAATCTTCTGGTTTTCCGATAATACTTGAAAGATGATCAGGTTGCCGTGGAGTCACATGTCGTGCCACTATGATGATATCATTAAGTCCTATGTTTACCACTAAGTACTCAAAAATCTTCTAGAGCAAAGCTATAATAAGAAAATAATTAAAAACAGAAGTACCAGGGTATAATAAATTGGAAGGAGCTCGGATCAAAAAAGCTTCAGAAAAAAGTTGTCATCCAAAAAGCACCTATTCCGTCATAAATTCTTGTAATCTGTTCAAAAAAACATCAATTTGAACAAATAAAACTTTGAACAAGCGCATAATTAAAAGTCCATTTTGTGCCTCTTAAAAATCTAAAGCGAAGCGAAAGTCAAAGGAAAATAATTAAGATCACAAGTACCAGGGTATAAGGAATTGCTAGGAGTTCGGATCAAAGAAAGTTTCGGTTGGGGAGAGGGTGACAAAGTTGTCAAAGACGAAGGAAGGGTGACGCTCGCTATTGTATACTTAAAAAAGACACTTTGAGCTTCTGGAAATTTGGTTGTCGCATTGTTATTGTGAATTATTGATAAGGCTACATTATATTCAAATAAAGTTACTACACGGCTGGTTATACTTTACGTTTATAAATATTATGATCTCACAGAAGAAATGATCAGGAACGGGTTCAAGACTCAGCTTTACGCAGTGGAAGTTGGTGCAAGAGGAGTTCCAGCAAAATCTTTGCATCACTTACTGAAAGAATTGGGCCTAAGCAGGTCTGCCGTCAATACATTTATGGAACGAGCTTCCAAGACGGCATTAACGGAATCATACAGTATTTGGTTGGGTAGGGAGAAAAGTAGAATGGTGGATGGTGAGCGTATTATCGCGCAATAGAAAAAAAAAGGAGGCCTCCTTTTCTTAAACCAGCCTATTGTCGGTCGCAAGCCCGGGACACCATTCTTCTTATCTCTTACCCACACACGATGGACCCGGCACCCGCACGGTGAATCCATGGAATGCTTAGAAATTTGTCTTCTCTTCTGAACGGGAAACGAATAGGCGATGGTGAAAATACCTTTGTTCCGGGTCTCAAACTAGAGACGTCGACGACCTTGTCACTTGGCTATGATGGGTCTATAGTAAGACTAAATGTTAAGTAGCTCCTAATAAAAGCATGGTTTCTGACCACCCCGTAAGGGATACGGTCGTGCTGATATTGGTGAAGTGTTTTAAATTTGACAAAAACATTGATAACCACATCGTTCCTAAAGAAACATAATAAAACACTATTTAAATAACTGTGTATTTATTTAAGTTATAAAGTATTTAATGTACTTGTATGTTTGTGTGTAGTTATAATGTGTAGTATATCATAATTAGTTAAATAAGTTAACTGTATGATAAAAAAAAATCGTGTGGCACTCGGGGTCTGCCGCGGTAAAGCTATTGCATAGCATTTTTTATCATTTATGCAATTATAATTATTAATTTATTTTATTTATGCAGTATTTTTATATTACTCGTAGACGCGGCCAAAAAGCACGCTGTCTCACCTAGCATTGTAACTAAAAGAGATAGAATCAGTTATGATTAGCAGCTAGTCTACACGCATACGTCTAGTCGCACGCACACAAACACCGTGCCGAAGTCTGCCGAACTGAAACGACGTTAGACGATGCACGGCTTTCAACGCCGCACCGCGCTGTGCCGCCCGCCGGTCGGAGTGGGGGGGTGTTAGGTTTATTTTCGTTACGGAATTTCTTGATTCGGTCGCCGCGCTCAAAGCCCGCGATAAAAACTATGCAATAGCTTAAAAATCTATTTTTTTCATCCTGCCTATCTTACTCAATCCCCAAGGTTAGCTTAGAATGTCTACTGGCATTATAGCCTCGGTACTATTTTTAAGTGCATAAAAGAAAGAAATAAATAAATTAACAAATAAAACACGATGTCTAGGAGGCTACCACATTAGCTACAGAAAGTTATATCAGAATAAGTAAGAAACGAACTCCGTACAAAAACTTTTTATACACATCATAAAGTTAGCAACAACGACATCGTACGAAGTAGAATCATTAACCCTAATGTATAAGACGACACAACTTTCAAATATCATTAGAAAACGACAAGTCATAAGCCACAAAGTCTTGGCATTTCTTACGTTTTCTCTTTAAATTCAAGTAACATTTGTTTGGTTGCATATAAAAATATTGCAGAATGGCTTAGCTGTTGACGTGTTAAACTGCCTATGAGGCTCATCATTGACTAAAATAACCAATCACGTGGCGTACCTAAATTAAAATGTTAATCATAGATTAAATAAATAAATAAATATTTCCAGACAGGTCACACAGCGCCATCTAGTTTCCGTGGTAAGCAACGAGGCTTGTGTTACGGAAACTAGATGGTTGATAAACTACATATTATACTCCTTTTTTTTTTGTAAATATATACATATTATACATATAAACACCCAGACCGAGACAAATTATACAATGTACAACTTGCCCCCGGTGGGAATCGAACCCACGACCTCCCGAGTTCACGGCAACGTTTGTTACCACTAGACCACGGAGGCGGTCACATTTTATTAATGCCTTGTCTATGTAATAATGTTATAAAGTTTTTTAAAATTGAAATGGCGCCATCTTAGTTTTAAAGTGTGAAACATCATGTCAAGTTAATTGATTTTAATCATCAGTGGCTGGTGGTCGTAGCTTTCCTTTAATACCAGGACGTGCGGTCACATGTCGTGCGTCTAAGATTTAATAAAAAAATGTAGACTTTTATGGTCCTTCGAACCGGATTTGCTCAAGTATACGTTCGCAAACTCAACAGACAGGGAGATTTAAAAAAATATATTTAAATAGTAATGGATTTACCATTGTAGACGTGGAGATAGCGGGTTTTCCAAACGACGACCGCCTCCGTGGTCTAGTGGTAACAAACGTTGCCGTGAACTCGGGAGGTCGTGGGTTCGATTCCCACCGGGGGCAAGTTGTACATTGTATAATTTGTCTCGGTCTGGGTGTTTATATGTATAATATGTATATATTTACAAAAAAAGAAAGTATAATATGTAGTTTATCAACCATCTAGTTTTCGTAACACAAGCCTCGTAGCTTACCACGGAAACTAGATGGCGCTGTGTGACGTGTCTGAAAATATTTATTATTATTATTATTTAATTTCTAGTATGGCATAATTTAATTTATGTATCTGTTGGAGATAGGCCTTGAATTTGGCCTACACTCGCCACGATCTGGCCAGACGGGTTGGCCGTGGAATCGGGACCTGCGGATTAACGTGCTCTACGAGGCACGGGAAACAGTGGTATTGTAAATAAATGACAAATGTACTTAAGAAAAGTGTATTTCTCATTGGTACATGCCGGGGTTCGAACCGACCTTTTTAGGACTTTTTTATTTTCAAGGAGAGCGTTCTTAGAACTGAGCCACCAATGCAAAATCGAGACTTATCTTAGACCAATACAAATTAACAACTCGAGGTGTGGTTAGATAATTATTTTGGCGGGAAAAGCTTTAACAAAGTCACTAAACATTCTTAAATTGTTAAAAATTAACATTCAAATTGAGAGGGAGCGCTGTTAGTGAAATTAGGGCAAGTTTCCACTATAAATCGAGTCAAGAGGGTGCCGAGCGCTGTCACATGGCAAAACGTTGTAGGATTTTTTAAATAATATTTTCATTAACAGAAATTAAATCTTAAATTAGTAAAAAGTAAAGAATCATCACGACCGTTTCCCTTTCGGGGTGGCCAGAAACCACACTTATAAATAAGCGGATTCACATTTAGCCAACTTTACTATAGGCCAATCATGACAAGTGGCAAGCTCGTCGATGTCTCCAGCGTACCAAACTCGAGAAATATCACAAATGAATTAAATATTAATTAAATGTATTAATTTACATTAATAAATATTTTTGTGTCCCGACCAGGAATCGAACCCGGTACCTCCGAGCCTAAATCCACGGACTTAACCGCTAGATCACGGAGGCAGTTTTATTTCTTAAATTAGCATCGTGTGAAGTGTAAAGACTGCAATAGGCCAACCCCTAGATCCTTTTTCATTTATTTATTTATACAATTTCACAGCATTATTAACTTTTTTATATAAAAAGCTAAACTTATATCTAAACACAGCCATTTACGAAATTACATTTTGTTAACTAAACTTATAAAAATATTATTAAACAAAAGGTAAGGCTCACTCTAAAGAAAGGAAAATAAAAATAAAACGTATTAAGTTGGAATGATGTGTGTAGAAGTATGTGTATGTTGGTGTATGGAATTGAATGTAGGTGTATATGTGCACTATTGTATAGACTCCAATATTTTAGATTTGAGTTGTATTTTTGACAGATTAAATAAATTAACATGTGAAAAAAACTTGTTGTTTTTTTTTAGTATCCTTTTCTTCACAGTTAGACGTATAATTTGTGTGTGAATTAGTTATACTTAGGGTTACCAACGTACGCTCTTTAATTAGTTTAGTTTTTTTTAAATAATAAAAGTATGATCACGATCAGTTTATCAAATATATTTTTTTTTTCCTACTTAAAATATTAATTTATTTTAATGATTTAACACTAAAATACATCAAATTAGTATCGAATACTGTGGTAAAAATATATATTTAATCGAATTAGATAAATACAATATCAAAATTATGAATTATTAATTACTTAATTTTTTTTAGAAGATTGACTGAACAACATTAATTTCTTACCTTGACATTAATTAATTAATCCCATTTGTCATTTCAATTACATTAAATTATTTATCTATATTAATCTCTTTAGTTTACATGTCTACTATACTTAATTATTTAATCTTTATACGCCCATGGGCTAAACATAGTGGTACCCAATTTATAACCATTGTCACATTCTATAAAATACCTATTGTTATAAAGAAATATATGAATTTGAATTATGTTCACGTCACGTCTCGACATGGTGGTTTACACTAAAACTGGCCTATATAATTTATCGCTATTTTAATAAAATTATGTCGTGTATTTTTTTTCTTACAAACTAATTTACCTACAATCAGAGACAAAAAGAGAGGTGCACTAGAGTGTACAAGTCTCAAGAGGTAAAGGATTTTGCCATTGGACAACAGCAACAAGGCAGTTTATTGGCTCTTCCATGCTGCTCGTCGCCGGATAGAAATGAAGCAGAAAACTTACACGTACATCTTAGCTTGTCTACAATCGGAACTGGTATTAATATCTTCAAGCATAGAGCCCAATATAGCGTGCAAATAGTTAGTTGTAACTAGGGTTGACAACTTTGAAAAAAAAAAAAAACAGCGCCATTTGACTAATATTTCGACTGTCAATCAGTAACCTCAGAGCGTTGTTAACACCATTTCCCGAGTTCGCTCTTTTTTCAACGTCTCTATCATACATATCTATGAAAACACTGCCCAGATATATAATTTAATTTGCTTGTTCTAGAGTTTCATCATCGATCTTAATCGTCACGTTTGTTATACTTCTTCTTTCAATTTCCCAATATATTTTATAAGAGTTTATCTTGCAGCCATTTTCTGATAGCCAAACCTTTATAATAATAATAACAATACCACTTACTAACGATTGCAGAAAAAGCTGATTTATTTTTTAACATATGTTGATGATACGTCATTTGTTGAAATAACCGAAGTCACAAGCCAATCGCGTGGCGTATATCAAATATGGATTAATTTTATTATGTTAAATGTATTGTTCCCTAAATACATAAATAAAGATACAGTGCGAAACCACGAACATATTTAAGGTTAATCTGAGTACGGCGAGTAACTCTTGTACAGCAACTTGTACCAAAAACTATAGGGCTATTGATTATTTTAATCATCATCTCTGCAACCAGCCGTTAATAACTTTTGAAACCTAAATAGTCATGGTTTCAAAAGGTTTTTTATTTTTTTACTATACATATATTACTATACATATATATATATATATATATACAGTGCAAACTCTATATAACGACACTGAAGGGACTGCATTTTATGGCGTTATAGAGAGTTGTCGTTAAATGGAGAGAAGATGTATCATTGTATGGTAGACAAGCTAAACCAACCGAAGCCAATTGATTTCGACGCTTTAGGGAGCTTGTCGTTAAATCGAGTGACGTTACATGGAGATTACACTGTATTATATACGTATATTATAGTACGGTTGGTTTGGCAACCCTAGCTCTTCGGGTGCCATCTTTTCTCCCCAGTATAAAAAGTACATTATGTTATGAAATAAACGCTTCGAATTCAACCATTTCATGTTTCCTGGAGCGGGCAAATCCAATTACTGGGCGCACAGAAAATATCATTAAATTCTTACTTTCATGTTACCTTGGTGCTTTGCTTTTACATAACATGATTCAATAATCAATTATGAGTGTTCAACTAGCTGTTTGACAAAAAAAAATGCTTTGGACATCATTGCAAATGGCACATACTTTCAAAGAGAACAACAAATATGTGGCAGGCGGACTGATATTTATTTATTTATTTAAATACTTTATTGCACTTAAAAACCTAGTACATAGGCGAGCTATAACGCCATAAGGCATTCTTCACCAGCTAACCTTGGGGATCATGTAAGGTGATGGGCAGGATAAAGAAAAATATTAAAATAGCTAATAAACATAATTACGCATTTATAGCACTTTAATATACATACACAATATAAAAAAAACAATACACATACATACTATATAATACATACATACACTATTAATAAATATATATATATATATATATAAATAAAATGTCACACAACTCATTCGAGAGACATACATTCTGTTTCTCAAGAAATAATGTGGTTAGAAGATTTATAAATACGTTGACGGACGGTGCACGCCTTACAGCCAGGGGTAGCTTGTTCCACTGACGAGCGGCAGCAACAGCGAAGGAATCTGAATATCTGCTAGAAGAATGCGAAGGAATCTTTAGCTGATTGTTGTGAGAGGAGCGAAGAGCACAGTTGTGCGTATTAGAGAGAAATTCAAAGCGGGATTTAAGGTACGAAGGTGTTTTAGGGTGATTGAGAACGTTATAAAGTAAAGAGAGAAGATGGACAGACCGGCGAAAGCGGATATTGAGCCATTTTAAAGCGAAATTGGAAAAAAAACTGATAGTAGGTAATTTTTCCCAGTCTGCCACCAGGGCGGGAAAGTGTCCACCGTTCGTGCTGATAAACTCACTAAAGTGTATTTATACGTTTCGCGATCATATAGAATTGCCGTCTTGTCCAGTTATGCCGGCATTAGTGACATGGACTAATTTTAGTCATGAGTATCTGAATCCAGTTGCTAACACTCATGGAGCTCGCGCACCACTTACCATCAGGTGGGACAAAGGTCCTATGTCGCGATAGTATAAAATAATAATAATAACTTACTTATGTATATTGTATAAGATTATGTAAACATGTCAACAGACTAGTTTAATTCAATAAATAAAATTGACGTAAATCGAAATACGAAACAATGAGATAAAACATTATTCACGTCTATATTATTGAAGTGAATATTATAATTGACTCAAATATTATTTTAGGACCTAGTGTTAACTTAACGCGGGCCATGTGTATGTCATTTGTTCAAACATTGTAGTAAAAATATTTGTCGGTCATTGACCTCGAAGTTTTTCTTACGTACGACCAAAGCGTAGTTTAATTTTACACTCTGATTACAATATTGTTTTTTATGAAATTATTATTGAATTCAGCTTTTTTTTTTTTTTTTTTATACTAGCACGACATGTGACCCTGCGCCCACCTGATGGTAAGTGGCGCGCAGGGTCCATGAATGTTAGCAACTGGAATCAGACCCTTATATCCGACATCAGTCCCTAACACTATGCCGGATTGACTAGATGCCTTTTCACACTTCGCTTGAAGGACTCCAGGTTATAGGAAAGTGGAAACACAGAGGCTGGAAGAGCATTCCACATCTTTATTGTGCGACAGATGTATGAGTCACCAAATTTATAGGTACGCGAAGGGATAGTGACTACGGTATGTGGGTGCATATTCTGACCTGTGCGTGTGGTTCGGTTGCGGAATGGGGAGGAAGGAATTAGGTTATAGAGCTCTTCAGAGCACTCACCATAGTATAGCCGGTAGAACACGCTCAGAGAAGCTACATCTCGGCGAAGCTGCAGGGATTCGAGAGTTCCAGATATAGTGGCATCGTCCACAATTCGAACAGCTCGCCTTTGTAGGACATTGAGAGCATCTGTGAGGTACTTGGCTGAACCATCCCAAAGGTGTGAACAGTATTCCACGCATGATCTGATCTGTGCTTTGTACAGCAACAGTCTGAATCTGAAAGCTTACAATCCAGGCCCATTATGGCGGCCATACACACTACGGTCCAACAAAAAGGTCTGCCTATGCATCTTGACCCCGAAACGTGTGGATACACTTTACTGGGTTTATCGACACGAGTGCTTCCTAGTCCCGGCAGACTGGGCAAATTACCACCATCAGTCCGCCTACCACCTATTTGTTGTTCTCGTTAAAAGTATGTGCCATTTACAATGATGTCAAATGCCAATTTTCACTTTCAAGGAGAACTAATATTGTAAGCTTGCCATGGTGATATTTATAAAAATAACACCGCTTGAAACAAGTCTTGAGTATTAGTTTAGTAAACATGGAAAATTCCGAATATTCGCCGCATGGAACTATCACATTGGATGTTATTAGTTGAGTTCAGTCTCTTGGCTATATTTATGTTAAATAGGAAATACTGTGTTGTATACTAAAAGAAAAGTGAAGTATCATTCACATTTAGCCAACTTTACTATAGGCCAATCATGTTAAGTGGCAAGCTCGTCGATGTCTCCAGCGTACCAAACTCGAGAAATATCACAAATGAATTAAATATTAATTAAATGTATTTATTTACATTAATAAATATTTTTGTGTCCCGACCAGGAATCGAACCCGGTACCTCGGAGTCTATCCACGGACTTAACCGGTAGACCAGTAGGGTGTGTAAATCTTATGTATATATAATTATATATGTCTATTTGTGTGAATTCGGAGTAAAGTACAAAGATTAAAAAATAAAATAAATTAAGAACTAAATTATAAAAATCAAAAATTGATAAATAAAATTACGACTATTCGATGGGCGTAGTGTGCCGAGGGCACTCGCTGCGTTCCCCCGCTGAACAGCGAGGCTGACCCTTTGAACAAGATATTCTCTACTCAAAGGGTCACCCGTCGCCAAGTGGAGTTTCTTACCAAGCTCGCGGGAGAACACAAGAGCCTCCTCGGACCACGGGTCCATCGTTTCAACTGCAAATGGAATGAAATAGTGATTGATGATGATCTCCGCGTACTTGTTGCGCTTAAGGCGTGCAGCTGATTCTGCAGCGGCCCCAGGTTTCTTATGGCTGGCCTCTAGTATATGGAATTAATGACATCCCGTCCGGACGCCTACCATCATTAATTTTTATTTGTGTGAATTATATATTTATAATTGTATGTGTTTATATATATAATATAATAAATATATTTTAAATATATAATCATGTATGTATTGTAGTGAACCTTCCTATGCATTGTATATATTGCTTACTTATCCTTACTTCAATTATGCATGCTTAAATTCTATTTATATCATATGTTGAAGAAATTGTGTTAATATTGTACTTCTGGAAGACCCTAAATCCCGTAACGCAGATGTTTTTTGTAAAGCAAAAACACTCGGGATTCAGAGCGCCATGTTATGTTCCTTTCATCATTAATTACAGCCCCTAGAATACAGCGTCCTAGACCTCCACTGCTGGAGATGGCTACACTCGCCACGCTGGCCAGACGGGGCTATGATGTCAATTTATTATGACAATTTATTAACGATTCCACAAGTTGGTATTAGTGAAACCGGGACCGACGGCTTAACGTGCTCTCCGAGGCACGGGAACGGAGATGTTGTAAATCTATGACAAATGTACGTAAGAAAAGTATATTTCTCATTGGTACATGCCGGGTGGGTTTAAACCGACCTTTGTAGGATTTAAGGAGCGCGTTCTTACAACCGAGCCACCACCGCGCCTTCTGTGTTGTTCTTTTACTTCGAATAAATTGAATTAGTATCATTCGTTCAAAAAGCAAAGTAGTGTTGCCACTGTATTAAATAAATCTGATTTCGCAGTACACGTGTACAATAAAAATGCTTTATTTTGTAATAGTTATTTAAAAGATTAAAAACAATCACTTTTAATTTATAGTGTAGTAATTATGACATTTATTTTTATTATAGTATATATTTTTCGGCTATCTAGTAAAATAATTTAAGAAGTACATGTTCCGCAGTTGTTCCCGAGCAGTAAAGCAAATTTAGTTCAGGTAAATTCATATATAGGATTAACACTAAAATTGGATTTCTTCAAATACTGAAGAAGCCGCGTTTCGACATAGCAGTACTAACAAGACAAAATGTTTACGACTAAAGTGGTAAAGTTAATAGCCACAGTTCACCGCCAACGTTCAATTTGCTTTTATTGTAAGAAAAAGCATTGAAAAATATTACAAAACCAAACAAAGACATCTGCTTGAATAGCATTCCCACGTCAATAAGCCTTCTACCAACTCATGGTTCCCTGGTACTTGTGACAAAATATCTTATACATACATATCTTCACGCCAGATCCCTTGCGGGGTAGGCAGATACAACTGAGCGCCATTTGACACGATCACGACATACCTCTTTCGCTTCGTCGACATTCATTAACCTCTTCATACATGCCCTTTTGTTACGAAGGCTTTTTAATGCACCTTCAGCCAGTGTTTTATTTATTTGATCGTGATATGTGAGCCTCGGTCTGCCAGGGCCTCTTTCACCCACAACTTTCGCATTATATATCTGGTTCGTCAATCTTTCTTCGCTCATTCTTTCAACATGCCCGAACCATCGTAGCATGCCTTTCCTTATTTTTGTCCCAATGCTTTCTTTTAAACCTACCCTTTTCGGTATTTCGACGTTACGTATGCGGTTGGACAAAGTGACGCCGCATATCCGACGTAACGATCTCATTTCTACTGCATTAACAACAACAAAATATCTAATAAACCTTAAATTAATCCATGTTAATCCATACATTTTGTTTCAGGCACGTGATTGGTTCAACTAAGTAAGTGACAAGCCAACCAATAATTCGGAAAGTTGTAGGTTAAAGAGGGCATGGCAGACCGAGACTCTATCACGATTAAATAATTAAAACACTGACGCTGCATTAAAAAGCCTTCGAACCATAAGGGAATGTATGAAGAGGTTGATGAACGTCGAATCATCGAACGAGGTACGAGTATGTCGTAATCGTGACAAGTATCGCTCAATTGTATCTGCGTGAATATAAGAGAGAGAGGGAGAATTCTAAAGGGCCTTATAAAAATCAGCCGTAACCGAAGCCGAACTTAGCCGAAAATCTCCGAGCGGTAATTTTGGACGATTAGCACCAAAATAACTCGACGACCGTCGTGGGTGTGCTTTTACGCTTCGAATATTATCGAATATTTCTGGCTTAGAGCCGTGACAAACAAAATAAACATGGAAAAATGACTGTTTATTTTCTAATACGATAAAAGCTTGTGATTCTCACAATATCACATATTTCACAGCGGTGTCTTACAAATTAATATTACCACTCAAAGTGTCGGATTTTATTCTAAGTAAATTAATATACATTAAATATAAATTAACTATAAATAAAAAATGTCCTCTAGAGACGTCCCAAGGAGACTGGCAACATTTTCCCTCTGTATAGAGGCTAATAAATCAAATCAAAATCAGTTGGCAGAAATAATTGATGGCTCTTTACCTCTAGACTTTTCCGTCAGCCACTTTGACAACTCCTAGGGCCGCCTGGGTCCTGCTTGGGTGAGTTCTGTGGAGGGGTGAAGGCGATGCTGGAGAAGCCGAAGACTAACAGGCTATTCGTTTCCCAAACAATCAATAAACATCTTCGGGGCTGTGCAATAATAGGCAGTGTAAATATACAATAATAGGCGCGGTTGTAAGAACGCGTACCTTAAATCCTACAAAGGTCGGTTCAAACCCATCCGGCATGTACCAATGAGAAATACACTTTTCTTACGTACATTTGTCATAGATTTACAACACCACCGTTCCCGTGTAAGGAGAGCACGATAAGCCGTCGGTCCCGGTTCCACTAATACCAACTTGTGGTATCGTTAATGAATTGTAATTAAAAAAAAATGACATCATATCCTCGCCAAGCCGTCTGGCCAGCGTGGCGAGTGCCAAATTCTCCAGATATATGTTCTGGAAGGCCCATCTCCAGCAGTGGAGGTATAGGATGCTGTGTTCTAGGAACTGTAATAAAAAAATGAAATATAATAATAAATAAATATTTCCAGACAGGTCAGACAGCGCCATCTAATTTTCGTGGTAAGCTACGAGGCTTGTGTTACGGAAACTAGATAAAACTACATAATATACTTTTTTTATTTTTTTATAAATATATACATATCATACATATAAACACCCACACCGAGACAAATTATACAATGTACAACTTGTCCCCGGTGGGAATCGAACCCACGACCTCCCGAGTTCACGGCAACGTTTGTTACCACTAGACCACGGAGGCGGTCGATACATATACATATGTATATATCAGTTCTAAAAGCAGGTTTTATTGAACCCCTACAATACCTTGTAGTATGTTATTTGCATCGCGCTGTCAGGTAAAAAGCAAAGGAATTAAATATTAATATATAATATAGTACTATACTCAGGAATGTTAAAAGTGGAACAATTAAAATCACATTTTATCTGTCTGTTAATTATACATTTAAATATGGAACAGATAAGTGATCACAACATGTTAATTAAACCTACATTTATAAACAAAACCGGCATGTATAATCCAATCCTACAAATATTATAGACACGAATGTTTGGGAGGGTATATGGATGTTTGTTGCTCTGTTACGCAAAAACTACTGAACGGATTTTAACAAAGCTTTACAGTAATATAGCTTTTTTAAAGTACTAACAGGACAAAATGTTTACGACTAAAGTTAATAGTCATAGTTCACCGCCAACGTGCAATTGTATTGTAAGAAAAATCATTGAAAAATATTACAGAAGCAAACAAAGGCTAGCAAGAATAGCATTCCCACGTCAATAAGCCTTCTAACAACTCATGGTTCCCTGGTACTTTTGGTCACATACAACTATCTTATAAAGCTTAAATTTGACTATACCGCCAGATTTGATTTAAATAATCCATGTATGTACATTTTGTTATGGAGGGGCGTGGTTGCCTTAACTAATAAATTGTCAAGCCAACCGCCAATCATTCATGCGCCCACCTGATGGTTAGCGGTACGCGAGAACTGACGTCAGCCACTGACGTCCTATCACACAATATTAGTTCTCCTTGAAAGCAAAAATTGATTTTTGACATTATTGCAAATGGCACATACTTTCAACGAGAACAACAAATAGATGGTAGAAACTAATGGTCGTTATTTGCCCAGTCTGTCGGCGCGGGGAAGTATCCACCGTTCGTGACGATAAACCCAGTAAAGTGTATCCACACGTTTCGGGATCAGGCTTGAATAGCCGTAATGCCCAGTCAAGTTTTAGGGACTGATGTCAGTCATGAGTGTTGATTTCAGTTGCTACATTCATGGACCTAGCGCGCTACGTACCATCAGGTGGGCGCAAGGTTACATGTAGTGCTAGCATAAAAAAATCACACAAGCTGGGAAACTCCGTGGTCTAGTGGTAACAAACGTTGCCGTGAACTCAAGAGGTCGTGGGTTCGATTCCCACCGGGGGCAAGTTGTACATTGTATAATTTGTCTCGGTCTGGGCGTTTATATGTATATATTTACAAACAAAAAAAAAGTATAATATGTAGTTTATCAACCATCTAGTTTCCGTAACACAAGCCTCGTAGCTTACCACGGAAATTAGATGGCGCTGTGTGACCTGTCTAAAAATATTTATTTATACTATTCCACATATTTAGCGTGCGACAGATGTAAGTCTCCAAATTTATATGTACTCGTAGAGATAGTGGCTGCGGTATGAAGGGTACATATTTTGGGGTTGAGCGAAAAGAGAAGAAGAGAACGTTGAATCATAACGTGACCATCTGACCACAACATGTGAACCCACGTAGATATACCTATTTATGTATGTTTGATTCGCTTTCACGCTTATTTAAACTACTAAACTGATTTTAATAAAATTTAGTAGAAATGTTCTTTGCAAGCCACAGACATCTTTGTGTAAATACGACATGTGACCCCCACATGGGCAAAGCCGGGTGAAACAGCTAGACAAACATACATCTGTGTGGGCATATCGTTGTACTAGCAACAATGTCTAATGTTTATTTATTAGGTTTATCACCAGTGTCAAAGTCAAAGTCAGTTTTATTTACCGCAATCTTTAAATTGACAAAATAGTGGATTTCTTTCTTTACTGTCAGTTTTAGCGTTAAACCACCAAGAATTGTCGAGCTTAACAGAATTTACATCAAAATAACAAAAGTCAGATTACAAGTTTTTTAAGAACATTTAGCTAATTCCCCATTGGCCCAATGATCTTAATCTACGATATCTAGAATACCGGACTCGTAAATGTCACAAATAATTTAAATATATCTTAACGAGCTTCAAGACGTCATTAACGCATTCATACAGTATTTGTTGGGTAGGGAGAGGATCAGAATGTGGATGGTGATTGTCAATTTAAGAAATAAAAAAGGAGGTACGTCGTACGTACATATCTTCACGCCAAATCCCTTGCGGGGTAGGCAGAGACAATTGAGCGCCACTTGTCACGATCTCGACATACCTCTTTCGCTTTTTCGACACTCATCAACCTCCTCATACTTGCCCTTTTGTTTCGATGGCTTTTTAATGCACCTTCAGCTATTGTTTTATTTATTTGATCGTGGTAGGTGAGTCTTAGTCTGCCAGGGCCTTTTTTACCTATAATTTTCGCATTATATATATGGTTCGTCAATCTCTCTTCACTCAGAATGACATCCCGAACCATCGGAGCATGCCTTTCCTTATTTTTGTCCCTATGCTTTCTTTCATACCTTTTGCGAATTTCGTTATTACATATGCGGCCATTTCTACTGCATTAACTCTACTGTCATGCGTATTCTGAGATATCCATGTCTCACTTCCATACATAAGGAAAAAAGAAGGTCTCCTTTGTAAATCAGCCTATCAGTCAGCTACACCATTCTTCTCCTCTCTCTTTCCCATATGCGATAGACCCGGCACCAGCACAGATAATCCATGGACTGAACTGTGTTTTTCACTTCTTGTGTCCTTGATTCAAAATCGAACTACGTTAAAAAAATCCTAAATCGCAAATACGCTTGAAGAAACAGAGTTTGACTGCAGTGTCACTTACGTACAAGGTTACCTTGCTATCATTTTAATTCATCGCCCGTCCGTTTATTCATGCGCGTATTAAAATATCGAAAGTGCGAAAGAGATAGACATATGCAGATTATGAATGCTAGAGCGCGAGCAAGGTTATTATTGGAGTTTGAATTTCGAATCACAACAATATTGAAGCGGCAAATGATTGTTTTTAAATCCCTTCTAATATTGGCGTGAAGGCGGAATAAATAGGCAGATAGTTATATGACCGCAGAGTCTCTGGGTTCCAAAGAACAATTCAACCAATTTTAATCAAAATCGGTTCAGTAATATGGGCGTTAAGAAGAGACAAACATACACACATAAAAGTCTGACGTAATACATATATCGTTTTTTTGAATGATGTTATTATCTAATTCCAGATGTTGCACAATTTGATGCTTTATTTCGATAGCCCAAACACGTCGGGTATAATATTTCTTAGCGCGGAAAAACTGAAACTTGTGCCACATATTTATTGTTATTATTATATATTATTCCATAATTATTCACATTGCAGCACATTATTAAACAAAACAACACCACTTTTCAACAATATCCACAGAAAAGTAATTTACAAAACAAAAACTTGCACTTGACATGTCCGTGAAAAATGGCGCGTAGACCCCATCCTGTATGTTACTTGGAACCCAGATATAAACACTATTTTTTATGACATAATAAGTCATATGACTTCCTCTATTTACATACATCTCTACTTAAACCATGACGTATTAACTAGCATTATAATTTTATACATCTTCGTTGAAAGTTGCAAGCTATATAATTTTAAAAGCGTCAAGAATAATGCCAGAAAAGCGACTTACAAAACAACGTGTCGCTTTTAGTCGTGTTAAGGTTAATAGCGCTATTTGTAGTTGGATACGTTACGATGTTATCGGCTGGAGACTGGTGGACGTTCTTTACCACGGCTACTAATTTACACTCTACATTGACTGTTATTTTGTACCAAGCTTGTGTTAATTTTAACGCAAAAACGCAATGTATATTTAAAATAAAAAACATGGGTTGAGTTCTACGCTGTAAACGCATGGAATAACCGCTCTTCGCGTTTCTGATCGCCTGGTACTTGTGTTGCGAAGTTATTGAACTGATTAACGTTTTACACTCACTTAGCGATTCTCTTCAAACTTTATCTTTATATTCGAGAAATGATATTATAATATATACTTATATATATTTTTTATTTATTTAAGGAAGATTTTTTATAAAGAATAAAAAAAAACAAATAAGCTATGTAAATAAGGAATATAGCTTATAAGGGAGCTGCCACTTAAACTGTTCAAATTAAGAGTCAAACAAATGTTTGACAGCTTAGAATGTAAGTGAACTGTGTATGTAGGAGGATCGACGATGGATTTTAGGAATTAAGTATTATTAAGCCGTTTGTAATAAAGTTTGTACATAGGAACGAGGCGGTATTAGCATATGTAAATTACTTTGCGTCTTTATTTGGCCCGCGGACGTTAACTCGCCTTATGCAAATCAGACCCTTGTCTTCCGCTTCTCCGATTGCCAAATCTACTCAATGTAAATTAAACCTGCCAATATCCGACTGTCGTAGACTTGTGTAATCACTGGGCTTTGTGTATGTATAATATGTATGTAATAAAAATCATTGCAAGAAAATTTCTCGCGTTATATTCATGCTGACGTGACAAAGACAATTTTATTTGCCGCCAAATCGTTAAACAAATGACAAATGAATGAAATACATGCTCAATATTGGCAAAGAGTTGTTTTTTTATTTTATTGTTTACTAGTTTCGTTACGATTTGTGATTGCAAGACATTAGGAATCATAAAAAAAAAAAATGCCCTCTATAGTGGATTGTTTCTTGCGTTTGCCCAGAAGTAATTTGGTGTGGACGGCGGCGAGCAAACTAAATTTATAAAGCCCTAAAAATTTGTTAAGCTAATAGACGGCGGCGTTAAGTCCGTGAATCGACTCGGAGGATCCGGGTTCAATTACTGGTCGGTTCACAATTATTTATTTGTGATATTTTCCAAGTTTGGTACGCTAGAGACATCGACGAGCTTGCCACATGTCATGGTGGGCTTATAGTGAAGTTGGCTAAATGTGAACTCTCTCCTTATAAAAGCGTGGTTTCTGACCACCCCGTAAGAGATACGGTCGTGATGAAACTTACTTGTTTTTACGATTCAAAGAATACATTTTTTGCAGAGTGGCTTAGTTGTATTGATTATCGGGAAAATATTGTTAACAGATAGAATATTGTAAATATTGTAATTCAAATTTTCGTTGTTTTTTTAAATAATGCTGAAGATTATTAATTCAACCTAATTGCACGAAGTACAAAGGCGGGCCCGGTAGACTTCCTATGACGGTCAAACCTTAGCTTATTAAAAAAAAAGTTAATGTGTTTTAGATATAGTTAATACACATTTACTAAAATATAGATATATTCATATATAATTTCAGATGTTTTAAAAAAATATTTATTTTTCAACTATGTGCAATCGTGTTTAAGAGGTTGCATCCATTTCGATCGACAATCCAATATTTTTAAAGATGTTTAAAGTCAGCGTGTACTTTAGTGTAAAGTAGTCTATATTTTTTAAATAAAATTACGGGCATTTAATAATAAAAATAAAAAAATGGCAACCCTAGACTAGACCAAAAGTACAAGTAGTTATTATGGTCACGTCGATAAATGGATAATTATTTAAGAAGCGATAAATTACGACAAAAAGCTATCAGAATAACGAGTGTTGTTAACGCGCCGGTTTCGCATAAAAACTAGTAGATGAAGAGATCATTAAGCAGACATGAAGCCTGTTTATTTATAGCTACGAATTGACTAACATTACATATATGAGTTGCCCCAATATGACAAACACATTTTTTTCAATTTATGAAATTTAAATTAAAAAAACTGCCTCTGTGATCTATATAGCGGTTAAATGCGGATGTGCTGCGTTCGATTCCTGGTCGGGACACAATCATTTATTTGTGGTATTTCTCAAGCTAGAGACATCGGTGAGTCTGCCATTTGGCACGATAGGCCTATCGTGAAGTTGGCTAAATGTGAATCCACTTCTTTAAAAAGCGTGGTTTCTGACCACCGCTAAAGGAATACGGTCGATTAATAAATATATAGAGAGCGGCGTGGCTTGGTTGTAAGAACAGCGGTCGGTTTTAACCCCGGCATGAACCAATGAGAAATACACTTTTCTGAAGTACATTTGTCACAGAATTACAACACCACCGTTCCCGTGCCTCGGAGACGTTAAGCCTTCGGTCCCGGTTCCGAGACATTTAACGTTTTAAAAGTAATTGAATTATCAAAATCTTAATGTAAACCTGCAACCATTTTTCGCTTAAATCGAAACAAAAGAAGACTGCAAAAAGCACCGCACACGCGAGCTTCGTGTAGGAGAAATAGCACAATACCACATGCGACCAACCGAAAGCATGAGGAACATAAAGACGCCACACATGCACGATTAAAAACAGACAACCGCACGGACAGAAAACATGTTGTGCTGTCATAGACAGATATTCGAAGGCAAGTCTAACAGATAAATTATTTATTTATAACATATTTCGCGTACACAATGCCATGTACCAACACCGATGTATGGAAGCGAGACGTGGATATGTCAGAATATGCATGAGAATGTCAATCATCAATTGCCTCTTGCCAACCCGCAAGGGATCTGGCGTGAAGATTTATAGATCTACAGTGAAGACAAGAAGAAGACAAATTTCTAAGAATAAGAATCATGGATTCACCGTGCGGGTGCCGGGTCCATCGTGTGTGGGTAAAAGATGAGAAGAATGGTGTCCCGGGCTTGCGACCAACAATAGGCTGGTTTAAGAAAAGGAGGCCTCACTTTTTTATTTTATTGCGCGATAATACGCTCACCATCCACCATTCTACTTCTCTCCCTACCCAACCTAATACTGTATGATTCCGTTAATGCCGTCTTGGAAGCTCGTTCCATAAATGTATTGACGGCAGACCTGCTTAGGTCCAATTCTTTCAGAAAGTGATGCAAAGATTTTGTTGGAATTCCTCTCGCACCAACTTCCACTACGTAAAGCTGAGTCTTGAACCCGCTCCTGATCATTTCTTCATATTTGTACTACTTGTGCTGTTAAACAATGATAAAAAAAAATGTAAATAGTGGTTTCGACTTTTATTGATAATACTAATGTATTTTTTCGTATCAATCGAGTCCTTTAGTACTAGAGCTATCATGATTATATTTTAAACATTTGTACACTTAACTACGAGTTATAGAGTTATATATATAGTATAAAATAAAGGTTTTTTTTACCTAAATTGTAATCTCGTTAGAATAATTGATCTAAAAATCCATATACCGCGTGTAATTGGCAAAAGAACAAATATTTTTTTAGGCTTCAGCTGTCATATAGTAAGGAATTGTCTCACCTTGATTTAACTCTTCTAACAAATTTAAAAACGACCTCAAATTATATATGTTCTCTAAATTAAAATAATATAATTTTTCTCATGTGTAGCTGTCATATATTATTAATATTGATTCTGTTATGATATAACTTAGTATTTCAATTAAATTTTGATGTTAATAATTTTATTTTAAACTTAATTGTTAATCTGCTATGCTTTACTTGTGTTTTCGTTTATTGTATTTTGTGTAAATTCTCGACACTCAAGGTCTTGTTAATATTAATTATGTTTGTAATATGATGTAAATGACTGTTTGCTGTCAAAATAAAATAAAATAAATAAATAAAATTATTTATAAAAAAAACATTACTTGTATCTTTTTATCATTACAGCCCCTAGAACACAGCGTCCTAGACCCCCACGGCTGGAGATGGGTCTTCCAGAACATATATCTGGAGAATTTGGCCTACACTCGCCACGCTGGCCACGGCTTGGCGAGGATATGATGTCATTTTTTAATGACAATTTATTAACGATTCCACAAGTTGGACCGACGGCTTAACGTTCTCTCTGAAGCACGGGAATGATGGTGTTGTAAATCTATGACGAATGTACGTAAGAAAAGTGTATTTCTCATTGGTACATGCCAGGTGGGTTTGAACCGACCTTTGTAGGATTTACGTTCTTACAACCGAGCCACCACCGCTCCTATTACCACCACTTATACATCGCTAAAGCATTAATGTTTGTTGGCGAGATGATATGAATCATTACGATAAACAATAGGCGCGTCCTTACGCTCACATAATATGTCTATGTGGGGCCCGATAGTTGCGCAGGCATTCGTGCGTGATCACGAAGGAATCGGTTGTGTACATACGTGCTTATTACATGCGGTATCCATTACTGGCGAGAGGAAGAGAGCGGACCAACGGTGTGTGTAATTGATTAACAGTTTGAGAACCTGTTGGCCGATAATGAGTTCGACTGTTGGACGTCAAAACGTGAGAGATGTTTACTAAAATAGGTATATTACTATTGCAGTCCCTAGTTCAGTTCCCTCACTATTGCTGACACATATTTCTATAGTTTATTTATCTAAATACTTATTTAAAAGCAAAAAGTCACAAGATTACTGTATATAAATCGGTTCAACAATTAATATACTCGTACATTTATACAAAAAAAAAAATATTTTTTTTCTCATTGTTTTATTTTATTTTTTTATTTATGGTTCCTATTGAATTGTACGAGTATTGTTAAGTAGTTTGTGATTTTGTTTTATGCCTTTGAATATATTTATGACTGCATAGTTTAAAACGCAGAATTTCGGAAAAAAACAAAATTAAAAAAATAAGAGTTACTGCAAGTAACTTTGGCAAATCATCGGATGTTTTAATTTCCCTTTCAGCACGACAAAAACATTTATCCCTTTAAGCACGACATTTTTTTTTTGTATTGAAGTTTTATTGATAACTTTAAGGTCTAAAATATATCATATAAATAGTGACAAAAATCCTATCCTAGGGAATTCTACAAAACCCCTCCGCATATACTTTTTTTTTTTTTTTTTTAACTAGCACGACATGTGACCTTGCGCCCACCTGATGTTAAGTGGTGCGCGAGGTCCATGAATGTTAGCAACTGGAATCAGACACTCATGGCTGACATCAGTTCCTAACACTATGCCGGCTTCACTGGGCATGACGGCAATTCGAGCCTGATCCCGAAACGTGTGGATACACTTCACTGGCACTAGCACGAACGATGGATACTTCCCCGCCCCGGCAGACTGGGCAAATTACCACCATCAGTCCGCCTACCACCTCAAATTCGTGCGTTTTCCTTTTTTTAGTGTACTATCGTACTAGTGCGTTGGGTAATACAATGGAAATAAAAACCACTTTTGTATGTTTTTTTTCTTTACAATGTAATAGAGATAATGGGGTGTTTCACTAACTTTTTATCACGGTAGATGGCGCATGATAGATGGTACCTAATAGAACTGTCAGTTGCATAGAAAACTTGTATTTATATTACGAAATTTATTATTTTAAGGATATATTGCAGAAGTGAGCAGCTTTTAAGTGTACAAATCGAGATTTCCAAGCGAAATCAAAGATATGGTGATCTCAAAATTGCCGATCTATTAATTAAACCTTTTTTTGTTTTTAAAGACGGTTTTCTCTTTCCTAATTAGTCTTTTAAGTTAGGTAACGTTAAGTTAAAATTCATTATTCTGTTATAAAAATAAAAAAACTACAAAAACATTTAAAAAATGATGCGTCACAGGTGTAAACAAGGTACCATTGCCGCTAGCGACATCTACAAAAAGCTTTGCCTGATACACCCCATAACTAAGAAGATTATTTCAAGCCCGTTTCGGAGCGGCAAAACAAAATTGGGGGCTAAATTTAATAATAAAGCACGCTTGGTATAATCCGTGCTGAAAGTGCTAAGCAATGTAAAAAATCCTCCGCGTTCAGGAACGCATTAACTGATTGTAAAATACAATCTAATTAATCAAATACGGATTGTTATATTAGTATCAAATAAGGGTTTAATGGTTACGGAAATAAATTGGGGATAAAGTGGCACCCGCGGCAATACGAACTTTCCGTCGTAAATAAATAATTCATGCGACATCGCGTCATTGAGAAAGTGCTATGTGCTCGCAATACTGATTCCAACATCAAATCCACACATATAAGTACAAATAAAAATGTAAGGACAATGTATTTTGTATGTATTATTTATCACAGAACTAACCTAGGTATACATCATCCTCTTTCCAGAATACAATCAAAATACAATGCTCATGCTGCAAAATTTCCAGATATTGACATCTTCGGAGACTCCCAAAGAGTATTTAAACATAAACTGCTAAAACAACTTGCCCAAAGTAAATTTTATGTTTTTTTTTTTTTTTTTTATAAAAAATAATTTTAAGTTATTTTATTTTTATTTTACTTTATTACTTGAAGTAGGTAATATTTTAGTTATTTTCGTTTCTTTTTTTAAATTATTTTGTAAAAGGCTGCATCCGTGGTCTAGCGGTTAAGTCCGTGGATTTAGACTCGGAGGTACCGGGCTCGATTCCTGGTCGGGACACAAAAATATTTATTAATGTAAATAGATACATTTAATTATTATTTAATTTATTTGGGTTATTTCTCGAGTTTGGTACGCTGGAGACATCGACGAGCTTGCCACTTGTCATGATTGGCCTATAGTAAAGTTGGATAAACGGGAATCCGCTTCGTGGTTTCTGACCACCCCGAAAGGGAAACGGTCGTGATGATGATACTGTTTCAGCTTTAGTTTTTCGAATAATATTTAGTTTTTGTATACTTATTGAAATTTTTCTAATTTTGTTATTTCTTATAGGCAATAAAGGCTACTGTGGTAATGTGGTGGTCGCCTATAATAGGTGCAACATCTAACATCTGATTTAGTGTTAAGTACAAATAAGTGTGTGATGTTAGCACTGTTGGCTACCCTATTATAAATAAATAAATAAATTACTAAATTTAAAGATAAACCTACTCGTACTAGGAATATGACTTCATAAATAACAGAAGTTAGTGATGGAGTGGAGGCACATTTGAGGAAAGTTTAAGAATAAAATTAGTATTATACAAAAAAGTGTGTAAAATAACTTCCGTGGATCGAATAACAATGCCGCTAGTACATTTCGTCATGATCGTAGAACAGTGACGGATCTGCTATATTTAAAATTTTCATGGCGGCCATTCAAAGTTATTTCAACTGTTTTTTGTCACTTCTTTTTTAAGTTAATACTAGTCTCATAATAAGTGCAAACCTTCTAGATTTCATTTTGGAACCCTTTCTAACATTTGCACTATACATTACAGACCACAAACCATATAAAACTATATATAAAATCAGATTTTTTTAACCAAGTTATAACAATTCCTATTATTTGCTATCGAAATAATGCAAAATTATGGGTATTTTTTTGAATCCGTCACTGTTCTACGATCATGACGATTTATTTTAAAAAAAAAATGTCCTTTACTGCGCATCATTCATCGCTCATAACCGCTATCTTTAAATCTATATAAAGATCACATCAGGCATAAAAGAATATAGGGTAAAAAACATCGCGTTTATAAAAGGGAGCGCCGTCATAAAAGAACAAAGAATCATCAATTATTTTGCGCCAAACAGAAAGAGGGAACATTTTTGTTGTAAAAATTCCACAGTCCTTTAAAACATCGTTATGATAACATCCGTACAAGATAAAAAGCTTTCATATCACACTTCACTACACATTGTTAAACATAGTCCTCCGCTTTCATGCTGTTTTAGTATGTAATTTGTTAGTCATAATCGATATTTGTTGAAGGTGTCGAAAAAAAAACAAGCCGTCTGGGAGCTTTCAACGAAAACGAAATATAATAATAATATATAGTGGAATTGTATATCTTATATAGGTCTACAGAAAGATGGCATATAATAAATAATAATAATAAATAAATATTTCCAGACATGTCACACAGCGCCATCTAGTTTCCGTGGTAAGCTACGAGGCTTGTGTTACGGAAACTAGATGGTTGATAAACTACATTTTATACTTTTTTTTTTGTTGTAAATATATACATATTATAGGTACATATAAACACCCAGACCGAGACAAATTATACAATGTACAACTTGCCCCCGGTGGGAATCGAACCCACGACCTCCCGAGTTTACGGCAACGTTTGTTACCACTAGACCACGTAGGCGGTCAGCATACTGAGCCATTTTAACTGAGTGCGAAAATGAGAAACATGATCATACTTACGCAAGCCGAAAACGCAGCGGATGCATAAGTTGAGCAGACATCATTGCAAATGGCACATACTTTCAACGAGAACAACAAATAGGTGGTAGGCGGACTGCCAGTCTTCCGGGGCGGGGAAGTATTAACCGTGTGTGCTGATAAACTCGAAGTGTATCCACACGTATCAGGATCAGGTTCGAATTGCCGTCATAAGTGTCTGATTCCAGTTACTAACATTAATGGACACCGCGCGTCACTTATCATACTAGATATTTAAAAAAAAAAACATGACGATAATACGGCAGGCAGTATCACTGGGTTTCGGCTTCAGTTCAGTGCCGGACTATTTTAGGCTAAAACCGAAACTTAGGTCGGCTACTGATTGTATTAGCTTCAGAAACAAGATGGCAGCCTTTTGCGGTTGATAGTTTATGGTTATTGCGAGCGGGTGCGACGTGTCGGAGTGGGGTTTATCACATTGTTAGGGCTGTTATCCGGGTTCAGTGGATTACGAGATTCCCGGCATAACCGCACCACCCAATCACTGAACCAATAATACTTAATTACATTTTAAATCAAATTAAATTTGTCTGCTGTGTTGGAACCTCTTTTGTACTTTGATTTACGTTGATTTTTTTTTTTTATTATCATACCTTTTGAGCTGGTTATCTGAAGCTATTAGTATTAGTCAATATGGAACTGACTGACATTCTAGGACACAAGTTATCTTGGTTAGGAGTCAGGGACCATCTTAAAATTGCCTATCCTTGTGGTTTGCATTTAATCAAAAATGTTTGTATGCTTAAAATGTAAAATTCATGGAATATTTTATATATTGTTTACTCAACTTTGTATATAGGTACCAATAAGAAAGCTCATTATTATTAGTATAATTACAAATTCACAACATCAAAAAAAACATACATATCACTATCACTACACATTATAAAAGAAAGACCTCCGCCGCGTCTGTCAGTCTGTTCGCGATAAACTCAAAAACTACTGCACCGATTTTCATTCCGTTTTCACCAATGGATAGAGTGGTTCTCGAAGAAGGTTTAAGTATATAATTTGTTAAGTTTTTGTATACATTATATTTGTTGGAGGTGTCGGAAAAAAATGGAAGCTTTCAACGTAAACGGTGAATAAACGCTTTGAGACATAACAAAATAATGTATGGTGGAATTGTGTATCTTATAGGTTATACAGAAAAGTCCGCGATGGCATATAACAAACAACAAAACAAAAATATTTTATTTCTTTAAATACAAGTTTATATAGTACATTTTCTGGATCCCCCTTTAAGTTTAGTTAGACCTGTATTGGGGGACCCGCTTAAAGTTAAACATAATAGTATTTTATCTATATGTCTATCTCTTAAGGATAACATACTATATCAATTATAATACAAAAAAAAATTGGCAACTTTGAAAAGTTATTACACAAATACGGTATTAATCCTTATTATTTTCTTAGACAGTGACAACAGCATTCTGAGGATGATATCGTCGCGCTTTGACAGCGCTTTTGTTAAGCGCTGGATTGGAGTTGTAACTGGGAATGTGTAAATTAAATATGTACAGCATTTGCGTAGTATAAATCCCTACAGATACGAGTATTTACGAATTAATATTAATTAAATTAAGTGCTACGTATTGTTATTATTATTATTATTTTTGCTGTTTGTTTTTAACTTTTTAATTAATGTGTATACCTACTAAGTTGGAATGTTACTAATAATTATGGAATTAATTCTGAAATAAATAATTTATTATTATTATATATATTTTTTTAATGTGACATTTTTAGTATGCATAATCATATTAATTTAACCGTTGTAAATACAGTACTTGGATCATAAAATAGCTGTAATATTTTAAGGATGACATTTGAATTAAAAACAACATTGCGGAGAGGAAGAAATATGTTAGCCATTTAACATCTTCAAAGGGCGACGCGAGACGTCGACTCTGAGAATAAATCTTGTAGAAATTTAAGAGCTTCTGTTGAGATAGCTTCAGAAATTATATTGTTTACACCCAGATACATGAAATAACAGAAAAAGACAGACCGTTTCGTTTCTTGCCCTGTTTGTAAGTTGACACGGCCTTTATACAGCTACGAAATTAATTTAAATTTATTATAATTATACATTATGTAATAATTATTTAGATTATAAGTTGACACGGCTATAATGCCTCGAATTTAGTTAAGTTAAGTTACAGTACTTGCTTATGGCAGCAATGTCACTTACTTATTTTGGTCTATCCATAATTTAATTTAATCTTTTTATTTATTATTTTAATAATATTGTAAAAAAAATTGTCAATATCCGAGTGTTACATGTGAACCATATGGAAATAAATATTTTGAATTTGAGAATCAAAGCTAGACCCAATAGGTATAGAATGAATTCTGTGGCCTCCTTCTGTGAGCACGCCATGCTCCAGAAGGAGGCGGCGGAACGGGAGCGGGAAGAAGACCCGAACGCCCCTCCCTTCCGCCAGAGGAGAAGACAGCGCAGGAGGCGGCAGTATGCTGCCCTCCTGCCCACCTGAGGGGCCCGAGCGGTGTCACGGGGGTGACATCGCTCACATAGGGCCCCACGAGACGGCGCGCGCGGTTGTTCCCGCGCGCCTCTCCGAAGGCGAGGGAGGAGACTAGCTCTCTCTCTCCCTCTTCGCCATGAAGGCGCCCGCACACTAGCGGGCGACGCCGGCGGGCGGTGGTCGTTTGCATATTGCTCCCCGCCGTCCGCCATCAACACAAGGCGTCTCGAGGAACACCATCAGGTTTTAGTCGGTGCGAGCCCGACATAACCTCCCCCCTGTCCCCCGACTCGGGGGGGGGGGGGGTATCCGGTAGGGATTTCCTGATGTAAAAAAAAAAAAAAAGGTATAGAATGAATTAGTGTATGGCATTTATTGTTAGTGTTGTCCAAACTTAAACAAGACCACCGATTAGTCTAAACTTTACATGATGTTTTATTTATCAATACGAACTATGTTGGATCGAAAAAAATCGTGTGTACATATCATGTAAACATAGAAAAAAAGAAATAAAGAAAAATATTTTATTTGCCACATATTTATAAACACAACTTAATGGATATGTTGCGTCAAATATAAGGTACGGCATATTATTGTGGGGCAATGCAGTGGAAATAAATAGAATCTTTATTGGACAAAAACAATGCATTCGTGCTATTTGTAACACATCCTATGACTTCCTGTCGTCCTTTATTTATAAAACTAAAATTACTGACTGTTCCTTCTATCTATATACTTGAATGCTGTTTATTTGTAAAAAGCCACCCGGAACTTTTTAAAACTCTTGGGGATAATAGCAATTTTAAAACGCGTTATCCTAGTAGAATAATTATTCCAGCTCATAAAAGTACTCAATATAGCCGAAATTGTTATGCAATGGCGACAAAGATATTTAATAAGCTTCCAGTCACTATAAGGGAGCTGCCACTAGAACTGTTCAAATTAGGAGTCAAACAAATGCTGGTTAATAAATGTTTTTATTCGACAAAAGAATACCTAGACACTAAGCTCGACAAAGTCATGTGACTAAATAAATATTTGTATGCTAGAAATAGCGAATCATGTGATATAATTACATATAATAATTTACATCCCTGTACCTACCATGTTTCTGACAATATTTCATTTCATTTCAAAAACTTAGTATACACAAGATGTGTGAACAGGGAATCAGCTCAGCATGGAGCTGCGACTCTGGGCCACAGCGCTGATTTTCGGCTAAACCCTTGTTAGAGAGGTGTTAATGGATAATATATACATATATATAGTGTGGTGTATGTATGTACGCATAAAAGGATAACTAATACATTAAATAAAAATAAAATATCGTACTAAACAAACTATAAAATATTACTAGCTACAGTAGCTGTTGGTATGTCAAAAGAGAGTTTTTATATGTTTTTTAAAAGCAACCGCCGACTGCATGTCGTGCAGTGGTGGGGGTAGGTTGTTCCATATCTTAATAGCAGCATACCTAAAGCTCCCACGGAACGGTGAGGTCTTGTATCGGGGATGACACAGTAGTTTGAGACTGGATCGTGTATATTCATAGGAACAATATATAGTTTTCGAGATACTTCATGGTGACATGCAGACACCAGAGTCAAAATAAGGATTCCATATTTTTCTCTCTGTATTCTAAATAAACTTAGAAGACATATAAACTGACACAGAAAACCTTCTAGCTGTCGTTATGTAGTCTGGCCTCCTCATAGACCACGCTGATACAGACACATACACACACAACTACCTAACACTCATACCTACATACCCACACAGAACAATTTTGGTGCTGTTGTTTAATAATAAAATAAATTGTATTTTCTGTCGACGGGATAAAACAAAATGGTATGCTACGACCTGCGGCACGGTTACTACCAGTGCAGGTCATTGAGCATATAAAAATGTAATAGATTTAAGTTAATTGGATCAATAAACGATTTTTATTATTTATTTATTTATATCACGGACGGAGTTCCGAACCAACAAGTCCATCCTGGAGGAACTGGGAATAAGACAGCGCCGTTTCTCAATCGTAGAATCACGCATTCTCACTTTCTTTGGACACATGTCGCGGCGTGGAGCTACATCCATTGAGCGCCTTGTAGTTCAGGGAAAAGTCGATGGCAAGAGAATTATTATACATAATATAATAAATGCGTTTATTGAGGAATAAGGTACACTGGTATGAAAGTAGAAAATTGGGATACAATATGTGTAAGGGTTGACTCAGCCGTCAAGCAGAGGCGCTCTACACAAACTTAATAACGAGAGAATAATGATTATGTTCTCCATTCGGGCTAACTGTGCTACTCCACCCCACGATTAGAAAGTCAACCCCAAGAAGAATTTGGGTAGTTAATGGTTTTAATGCTGTCCGCGGTGCTGCTGTCAATTCTACAGGGCTACATCACATCTCACTCACTGTTAGGGTACACTTTCCTGTAGTTAGGGCAGCCAAGAATTATTTAATTATTTAATTTAGAAATCTTTTTTAATTTAATTATTAATTTAATCCTTATTTTTTAATTTAATTTAATTCAATATTGGATATCTGTAATTTTATTTGTGTTATTGTTTTTTGTTTAATTGAATTTCTATATCTTTTGGTTGTATTTCTTGTTTTTTCTCCTTTTCTTTGACACCTAAGTATCAGTAATAAAATATGTTTCCTAATTTGGCCAATGTATAAACTCAATTATATACTAACCTTTATGTTCTGTAATGTGCTGTGGAAATGAATAAATAAATATAAATAAATAAATAAGTAGGTTGCATTTTTCAGCATAAACGCCTGCTAGATGGAATTCAATGCTGACGTTTCATGATATTAGTTATGACATTATTATTTTTAGTTACGAGGATTAATATTAATCCTGACAATGCCTCTATACAGCTGCAATAAATACTTTTTATAGTAGTCTAGTTATATTTAAGTATATTATAGATTTGACATATTAATTTTAATAATTAGACATTTAATATTTAGCTTTATTTTAGTGTAGGTAAAAAAGACAATGCCCCTTTACAGCTGCTATCCACTATTAGAATTAAGCTTGTTATTCTCAGGCACTATGCCTATGTTCGATATTTCGTTAATTGAGTCGTTTGATTTGATTTTGCACTTCCGGTTAATGACGTTTCCGCCAAAAAACAACGCTCTCTGTCGTGAGAGTCGAAGCGCGGTCGCCGGTCGAAGCATATCGTTGCTCCACAAATTAATTCGTATTTTATTCGCTGTGATTGTGCCGTGGACCTGCAGTAATTTCGGCTGTGACCCTCATCATCATCATCCATTTCGCGACCCGTCAGCTATCAAAACTACCAAGGAATTCGGTCAACAGTTCGAGACCCGGAATAAAGGTTAGTTGCTGCTAATTTCATTTCTATCGCTCAATTTCGGAGTATTTTCACCAGCGCCTAGTCGTTTCCCGTTCACCCTTATTAGCAGACTGTTCCTTGCTAACAACAGCCAGCTATTTCAGCCATTTTTATTTGTATTGATTTATTGATTTAATATTAATAGGTATCAAATAAGAAAAATGAAAATTTGACGAATCCAAGTGTTCCTATAGGTTCCTAAGGATAAGAAATAAACAATATTACCCTGTAATATAAGAAATAATAGTCATGTAAAGTAGGTGAGAACTAGGAAGAGGTTCATCATGCGGTCCACTGTTCACAACTGGTTACAGTACCTTAAACAAAACAAAAATAACATTTATTTATCGATGAAGATAGTATAGAATAGTAGGTTATTACTATTCACATATCGCCGGGTTAGAGCGAAAACCAACTAACATTTTATTTTTGTAAATTAACTTTTTTAGACCAGTCGTTTAAAAAACTTCTGATTTTTCCAGTGATAAAATCGACTAAGCACTGTGACACTTAGTTTCGAAGATAGTGGGTCTTAAAAAAAAAAATAAAAAAAAATAAAAAATAAATAAATAAATAAAATAAAAATAAATATTTCCAGACAGGTCACACAGCGCCATCTAGTTTCCGTCGTAAGCTACGAGGCTTGTGTTACGGAAACTAGATGGTTGATAAACTACATATTATACTTTTTTTTTTGTAAATATATACATATTATACATATAAACACCCAGACCGAGACAAATTATACTATGTACAACTTGCCCCCGGTGGGAATCGAACCCACGATCTCCCGAGTTCACGGCAACGTTTGGTACCACTAGACCACGGAGGTGTCATCAGCAATTAAATGAACAGTTTAAGACTAACTTATTTATTTTATTTATTTTATTTATTTTATTTATTTTATTTATTTTATTTATTTTATTTATTTTATTTATTTTATTTATTTTATTTAATTTATTTATTTTATTGGTTTTACAAAATCACAGCATTAAATTAATACATATTTGACGATAGGAATTTTGTTATACATAAGCCAGAATGATTTTTATTTTATAGACAGCACTTAAATTAAAATTGAGCCAAACCTAACATCAAATTAAATTAAGTCAAATCATAAATTAAATCAAAACTAAACTAAAATTAAATTAAATCAAAATTATTATCAAAACTAAAACAAATTGTCAGTAAATTTGTCTAACTTAGTTGGTTTTTGATCTAACACGGCCATATTGTTAAAAACTCTATCATAAAATAATAAAACATACACACATACATTGAAACTTACACCGATACACAACACTCATGCGTTACACACAATATGAAAACGATAATTATTATATTATTAATATTTTTATTTTATTATATATATATTATAGTATTTATTTATTTTTTTACATTATGCAATATGCAAAAACAATAATGCTTGGTGATGGGTAGGTTAGATACAAAATAATGCTAGCATAATAAGGTTTAGCTGTAAGTACACAGACTACTTTTTTAAGGTTCAAAACAAATGTCAATTTTTATTTGTAAATCTTTTTTTTTTTGCTTAAGATGATGATGATGAAGACAAATTTCTAAGCATTCCATGGATTCACCGTGCGGGTGCCGGGTCCATCGTGTGTGGGTAGGAGATGAGAAGAATGGTGTCTCGGGCTTGCGACCGACAATAGGCTGGTTTAAGAAAAGGAGGCCTCCTTTTTTTTATTGCGCGATAATACGCTCACCATCCACCATTCTACTTCTCTCCCTACCCAACCAAATACTGTATGATTCCGTTAATGCCGTCTTGGAAGCTCGTTCCATAAATGTATTGACGGCAGACCTGCTTAGGCCCAATTCTTTCAGTAAGTGATGCAAATATTTTGCTGGAACTCGTCTTGCACTAACTACCACTGCGTAAAGCTGAGTCTTGAACCCTTGTATTTTAAAATAAGTTGTGTAAAAATAATTATTATCTCAATAAAGTTTCTCAAGTTAGTAAGATCATACAAAAACGCTCGCACAATCCTGGAGCCTAATTCTGGCGCTTTTGACTTGCGTATCGGTTCATATTCACATTCAGCCAACTTTACTATAGGGCAATCATGACAAGTGGCAAGCGCGTCGATATATATAAATTTTACTATTATTTTATATTTAGGAATATATCGAGAGAGATGTTCCACTGATTCCACTCTGTATACTTTAGGCCTTTTGCCTCCTTCAGGATCCACAGTCAAACATCCCCTTGACAGAAATTGCTTTACGCCGAAATTCAATTAAAACTTTATTAATTTCGTAAAGAATTACCAAGTTACTTGGAAATGCGAAGCAACAATTACTATAGAAATTCGCTTAATTGTGTTAAAACGGATTTATGATTAAAACTAACCGTTCTACCCGACATGGGCATCTGCTAGTAAGTGGCACGCAAGGTCCATAAATGTTAGTTAACTATGTCAGCTTGACTGGGCATTGCGGCACGTCAGGCCTGATCCCAAAACGTACGGATAAACTTTATTTATTTATTTATTAGGGTCGCCAACAGTGACAGCAACAAAAGATACATCGATTTTTACTTACAACTAAGACAGAAAACAGATGCTGCACCAATTACAGGCAACCACCACATGCTATTACAGTATCTATTAATTGGGCCTTTGAGTAGCCAAAATAAAAACACAATACAATTACAACAACAACTAAGTAAATCTAAGCAAAAACAAAAGAACATGATACAAGATACAAACAGCAGTTTAGTGTACAGGCCCAGCCAGGATCCGCTGCAGTGACAATACATTGCGCTTAAAAACATGCAAAGAATTAGCAAATATGTCTAGACTGTCATTATTTTTTCGTGAAAATATGTTGTATTGACGACATGTACGGTTCAGTGATGAGTGGTAACCCAAATTGGATCTAGATTGTCGTAGAATGAATAGATCATATTTGCCAACCCCTGACAGCCTGGTCGGCACAGAGACACGAACACGGGACAGTAGGTGGGGTGCGTCGATTTTACCGTTGATTAATTTATATAGAAACATACTATCCATCAATTGCCTTCGATCTTGTAATGAGGATAAATTAAAGTATTTTAAACGATCTTTGTAATGTAAAAGTTCTCTTCCCTTATTAACACTAAATGTCAGATGCCACAAAAACCTCTTCTGAACACTCTCGATCCTCTTGATGTACACGTCATAGTGTGGATTCCATACAATGCTGCAGTATTCCAATATACTGCGGACCAGAGAGTTAAACAAAATGATCTTAGTCGCAGGCCTTTTTAAATCCTTTGCTGTGCGTAGAGCAAACCCAAGAACTCTAAACGCTCTTACCTGGTGGATACAAACTGTGGATACTTCCCGGCCCCGTCAGACTGGGCACATTACCACCATCACTATATTATAGTCCTCCTCATCCTTAGTCGGTACCCCACTGATAGGGATCGTGACTCCGTCGCAATTCGCAGCTCATCCACCAGCCGTCTTCAACCGTTTCAGTCCTTGGCATAGTGGATGGCCTGGTGTACAGGGATCTTCAGGAGGCCAGTCCTGACTGGACCATTGCTTGGGGCTTCTTCCTCTTGTTCAAGATCATCGTTTCGTCTTTTTGCAATGAGGCGAAAATTAGCGTGATAAGTAGCGCTCGATTGTCTCTGCCTACCTCGCAAGGGATTTGGCGTGAAGATATGTATGTATGACATGTCTCAGGGATCGCAGAATGAGGGGAGACATAATTGAGACATTTAAAATTGTAACAGAAAGGTATAACTGCCCCCCATATAAATTATATTGTGACTGTTTGATACCACACTAAAATGAAATTATAACAGTCCATCTCTAGAACTCTGTGATGATGTAGAATAGTTATAAGTTCATGTACGATTGTTAAAGTCAAATGACGTGTTATGTAAAAATAAATAAAGAAATAAAAGCCATTGGTTTTATTCGAACCGGTATTAAATGGAACCAGTCGTGCGCACATACAATTAATTCATTTCACTGCGTGCCACCGCTCTATCAACTTCTCTTGGATCGGAATAAATTTAACCCGTAGCATAAAAGGAATAACAACAAAACGATAAAAATGACTACATTATTATCAGTAGGTACTAGGCTATTAAGGACCTGGGAGGAACCACCGTTCGTAAAAGAAATGTTTGTCCTTCCTACCCGCTTATATAATCATCACTACAGCCCCTAGAACACAGCGTCAAAGACCTCACCTGGTGCGAGATGGGCTTTCCAGAAAATACATATTCAATTCAATATCAAAATAAATATCAATCAATTCTATATCAATCATGGCAAGAGACCCGACGGAATGACTGTTGGGCCATCTCACATCCGGGCGACCTTGTCAGGCGCGGGAAGTGCGGCTTATTCTGCGGAGAACCTCAAATTGCGCAAATACGCTAGCTAACCTTGGTATCGGTTACGAATTTGCGCCGTTTGGGGTCGAGACGATGGGCCCATGGGGACCGTCAGCGAGGCGCTTGGCCAAGGAGTTGTCAAAGCGGCTGACAGAAAGGTCTGGAGACAGGAAGGCTGGCAATTATTTCTGCCAACGTATTAGCCTCGCTATACAGAGGGGAAATGTTGCCAGTCTCACTTGGGACTATCTCGGATGGGACGTCTCTAGAGGACATTTATTATTTATAGTTTAGTTTATTTTTAATTTTATTATTTAGGTAGCTTTTAATTTATATTTAATGTACTATAATAATTAAATATTATATTATCATTCAATATCATTTATTTCAGGCATTACCCATATAAAATAACACAATTAACAATAAAATTAAATTATATTAAATTATATATATATATATATAATTTAATTTATATTTATATATATATATATATATAAATATAAATTAAATTGAACGCTTTCCTATAAAAAAACATGCCGGGGTTCGAACCCAAATCTTTAGGATTAAAGAGTTGGGTTCGAACCCCGGCATGTTTAAGGAAAGCGTTCATACATCCGAACCACCACCGCTACGCTACATATTTAAAAAGTAACTATTTTACGTTTAAAAGCTACAATGTTTTAAGTATAAAATTTTGAACACAGCAATTTGTCAGTGGTTAATGGATCGCGTCTGTCGTCGTAGTTTTACATTTTAACTACAAAAAAACCTTGGCTGCTCACTGCTTTTTATGAAGCTTTCATATTCTCAACAAAATTATGATTCTGTTGTAAAGCGAGTTAAAAAAATATATTGTTAAGTGTTACATTTTTTATATTGTTGTTAAATGTTATATTTACCTGGCAAAAAGCTTTCATCATCATCATCATCATCACGACCGTTTCCCTTTCGGGGTGGTCAGAAACCACGCTTATAAGCGGATTCACATTTAGCCAACTTTACTATGGGCCAATCATGACAAGTGGCAAGCTTTTATTCATTTATTTATTATTAGATGTGCAAACAGATTCCAGTGGGTTGCAAATTTGGGTACAGTTAATTTATACATGGACTAGACTGGAATCCAAAGCAGCACACACAAAAAGCAAATAATAATTATTATTATAGAAATAAGAAGACAAATTACACAAATTAAATTTAAACATAATCAAAATTCAATAAAATTAAATAATTCCAAATTGCGCGGCGGTGGCTCGGTTGTAAGACCGCGTACCTTAAATCCTACAAAGGTCGGTTCAAACTGTCATAGATTTACAACACCACCGTTCCCATGACTCGGAAAGCACATTAAGCCGTCGGTCCCGGTTCCACTAACCAGCCTATTGTCGATCGCAAGCCTGAGTCACCATTCTTCTCATCTCTTACCCACACACGATAGACCCGGCACCCGCACGGTGAATCCATGGAATGCTTAGAAATTTGTTTTCTTCTTACATTCTTAGCCTTGCCACGATCGACTGGTCTAATAGTCGCAATCAACCGGTCGATCATCGAACCCTGGTTTAGAGTGACGCTAAATCAATCTACCTACCGACTGTTATCATACCTTGATTACAAAATATGTAATTAACGTTAATGACTTATATTAATAGTAGCATAACACAAACTTCTATACAAAAAGTTATAATACATGATTGATTGATACGCTCCCTACCGCAAACTGCCAACAGCTATACGCAGCAATTTCCTATACCCATCGCCCACAAATATGTGAGAACCCCGAAATAAAAGGGAGCGTCGAACGAGGGGAAAATGTTTTTGTCGATAAATTTTACAAAATAACATGGCTCGTTTCACAACTTACTTTTTCTTTGCCGATTTCTGTCTCGGTCAGACAAATAATAATAATTACAGACAGGTCACACAGCGCCATCTAATTTCCGTGGTAAGCTACCACCTAGCGTTCAATATACACACATATATATTTTAAAATAAATCAATAACAATTAGTAATGTGACATAAGAACTAAGTAAAATATATTTATTTATTAATTTACTTATTCCACAGCTGTCTTTTACAAATAAATATTTACATTCAAATGATTACCGAACACCTAGCCAATTACGGAATAACATTATTTTCACTAAACATATAGCATGAACGGATTATTAACAATTTAAACTATTAAAAAATAAACAGAAGAATAAAAATAAAGAGACAATAATAAAAAAAAACCATCTGCGCATCATTATGTAAGTGTATGTGTATATGTGAATGTGTATTGTCTGTATAGGTGTGGTGTGAAGGTACACCAATTGTAAGTGTGAATGAGTGAAAATGTGTTGATTTCATTGCATTGTGCATATCTAATGTATTAATTATATAGAACTATTTATTTATTTTAAATATGCATGTATTTTATTTATTATTTATACACAGTATATATTTATTATCATCTTAGATGTTTAAACCATATACTTACCTACGTACCCCCATATATTTATTGATTTTACTCATTATAATATTTTGATCATTTTGTATTATTTTTTCTTACTCTGCACCCATAATATTCTTCTCTCACTCTCCCAAAGGTTAGCTGGTAGAGAATACCTTTATGGTATTATGCTCGCCTATGTACATGTTTTTATATTTTGTGTGCAATAAAGAATTTTATTATTATTAATATTATTAGTGTTCTGTTTCTAAAGAAAGTATGTGGTAAGTAAATGTTTGAAGATATGAACGGAATGAGCCTGTCTAATAATAATCATTATTACGTTGTACTGACTGTACATTTACCTCGCTTCGAGATTTAATCTGTGGGAAAAAATAAGCCACAATAAGTTATTTAAATGTTTAAAAACTCATTATGCAAATTGTGTCACTTTAATGGGATTATTCATAATCGCTTCGTTAATGTTTTATTATTTTACAAATGGCGGGTTCGAATTAAAAGCAAAGCAAAGGAAAGTCTTTAGTCATTTTACTAAATTTTCAGTATTAGCCATATTAGTTAGTCCAGTTAGTCCGGTATCCCCGGGATAAAAGATACCTTCCGAGAATTTGTGCACCAGGACCAATTTTCATTACCCAGCATCACAGATGTGTAGCCTTTCGCGGCAGTTTTCGTTATCAGGCAACGAAGTGTTGGAATAATATTCCTCCACCACTTCGTCTTCTAACATCAAAATATGCTTTTAAAAACAAACTCAGGCAATATTTATTAGCGATTCAAAAGTCGTTGCCCTAACTAACGAATAAAGAAACATAGGTGTGTTTGCTTTGATTGTGGTCATATTCAACAAATTGAGTATTTTCTTTTATTTATTTATCTTCCTTGTTTTATATAATTTAAATGCATTTTTGGGTGAAATGTACTTATTTTACTGTGTGTATTGTATATTTCAATTTGTATATTTGTATTTATGTAGATAAGTATTCGTATGGTTATATGTAAGTATATATTTGTTATTTATTATTTATTTAAAAATATATATTTTATTTTATTAGGTACTAGCGGAAGAACAGCGTCGCGGATACAACTATTGTGACTCGCGACACATGCTGAGCTTAGGGCCCGTTCATCGCTGCAGGAATTACGGTGTGAATTGTTGTGCAGCGCGCCTCGATGGTTGCCTGGTGGTGCTCGGGATGTGGCAGTGGATGTGGGGGCGGCCAATTCCATATTTTAATATTAATTCATGGTCCGTGCCACCCCATATCCTATGCGCGGCTATATCCTGGAGTACTGTTGGGTGTCTGTCGGGGCGCGTTGTGCTGCATATTCTAATCTTAATTGTGTAAATTGTATCTGTATTGCGATGAATAAACGTATTTCTTTCTTTCTTCTTTCTTTCTATTAGTGTTTTCTCGGAACTATATATATATATATAATATATAAGCAAATAACTGCAACAGTGATCGATTCATGGTCGGGACACAAAAAAAATATTTATACATTTAATTAATTTTTATTTTATTTGTGACATTTTTCGAGTTTGGTACGGCTGGAGACATCGACGAGCTTGCCACTTGTCATGATTGGCCTATAGTAAAGTTCGCTAAATGTGAATCTGCTTATTTATGTAGTATATGTATATATTCTTATTGAACTTACCGTTCCGTGGAAATCAAATATTCTAATAGACCACAACATGAAGTCGAATAAATATAATGATTTCACAGAAGAAATGATCAGAAACAGGTTCAAGACTCAGCTTTACACAATGGAATTTGGTAAGAAGAGTTCCAGCAAAATCTTTGCAACACTTTATGAAAGAATTGGGCCTAAGCAGGTCTGCCGTCAATACATTTATGGAAAGAGCTTCCAAGACGGCATTAACGGAATCATACAGTATTTCGTTGGGTAGGGAGAGGAGTAGAATTGTGGATAGTGAGCGTATTATCTCGCAATAATAAAAGGAGGCTTTCTTTTTAAACCAACCTATTGTCGGTCGCAAGCCCGAGACACAATTCTTCTCATCTCTTACCCATACACGATGGACCCGGCACCCGCACGGTGAATCCGTGGAATGCTTAGAAATGTCTCCTCTTCTCTCTCTTTCATATACCTAATTATAGATAGAAAAAAATTGCAAATAATAACTCCTCTATTTTACTAAAACGAATCTGTGAAGACAAATTTCTAAGCATTCCATGGATTCACCGTGCGGGTGCCGGATCCATCGTGTGTGGGTGGAGATGAGGAGAATGGTGTCTCGGGCTTGCAAACGACAATAGGCTGGTTTAAGAAAAGGAGGCCTCCTTTTTTTTTTATTGCGCGATAATACGCTCACGATCCACCATTCTACTTCTCTCCCTATCCAACCAAATACTGTATGATTCCGTTAATGCCGTCTTGGAAGCTCGTTCCATAAATGTATTGACGGCAGACCTGCTTAGGCCCAATTCTTTTAGTAAGTGATGCAAAGATTTTGCTGGAACTCTTATTAATATATCCTTAAAATGTCCGTAATTTTATTTCCTAGTAAGTTAATAGACTACATTTCTCAAGGTACACTCAGACTAGAAAATCTCTGAATATATTTGATTGTGCGAGCGAGACCTCATGAGTCCAACATAAATAAATTTTAAATTGTGATTCTAGTTATTTCTTTGCTGCCACTACAAGCCATTGAATTCAAAAGGCCTGACTGCGCTTTATGATCATGCCACAAGTAGGTATTCATTCATGGACGTATATATATTTGAACCTGGCTAGTCGGGCGTGGAAAAAAGAGCAAAATTAACTGATAAATAAAATAAAATAATAAAAGTGGACTGTATGGAAGAGCTGGATTGGAACTGCGAGCGGCTGATGTTATTTCATTAAATTTTGTGCAATGAACCTCGTAACTTTGACGCGTTTGTTTTGACGCAACAGATGAATCGCGATCATATTCGCGGCCACACGATGATATAGACACACATACACACACAACTACATATACACTCATACCCACACATAACAATTTTGGTAGGTATTTGTTTTGTGCTGTTGTTTGATAATAAAATGCTGTCGACCAGACGAACAAAATGGTATGCTACGACCTGCGGCACGGTTGCCACCAGTGCAGGTCATTGAGCATATAAAAATGTAATAGATTTAAGTTAATTGGATCAATAAACGATTATTATTATTTTTTTATCATATTTATTCGTTTTCTTCCTATTGTCAAGATGCGTTCGGACAGCTCTTGCAAACTTCACGGTAAGACCTCTTGTGTGCTCATATAATGATATATTTTCTAATGTAGACATATTTGCTTTATATGCATGTAGGTATAAGAATAAGGTCAAAGCAACGTTAATTTATAATTTATAAAAAACAAATTTATATAGGCTTTTTAATTATTATTATTATTTCACTTTTTTTTTTTTTTTCATAATGTTTAGTTTGTTTTAAATGTAATTTTTTTGTATGATAGAATATTAATAGTTATCTCTTTATAAACTTTGTACATTCTATAATTATATATCCTATCTGTGGATAACGGTGTTTATTGTACAATTGTTTGTTATTGCAAATAAATAAAATAAGACAGGAACAAATTTAAATAATTTATTGTATAAGACATTTATTTATTTAATGCACTTACAAAATAGTACATTTAGAGTTTAGAGACGAGATATATTTAGATTTGTGGTAGTAAAATAGAGGAAAATCGTGATTTTCCTTTGTCAAAAACTAGGTACATAATAGTAATAATATGTCCAAAATGTCCGTAATTTTATTCCTAAAAATTCGATACACTACATAACTTAAAAGTACATTTAGACTTGAAAAATATTGGACTGTGCGAGCGAGAGGGATGCAAAACCCTTTTAAAATGTCCAAAATTCGCTTCATGCCATGCTTAGGTATATAAAACAAAAAAATTGAAAGCTGATTGAGTAAAAGTACATATATAAAGAAAATCTAATATGAATACTGTAAAATCAGCCTATCATGCTTACATATCTTCTACTTTGCGGTTTGGTGTACTGTTTTGGGGTAACTCAACAAATAGAGATATTGTATTTCGGGCACAGAAGAAGTGTATAAGGGTTATGAGTGCAATACCATCTACTGAAAGCTGTTTACCAAAATTTAAATCTTTAAAAATCTTGACATTGCCTTCTTTATATTTATATGAATTGCTAATTTTTGTAAAAAGCCACATAAACCTGTTTGCTGAGGTAAAAGTCCACCCGATAAACAAACGTCTGCGACCACGTCCTCGTAATCAAATACGTAGGCGTAAAAGTAATACAGAAATCTTTTCATTACTTACTGAAAGAATTGGGCCTAAGCAGGTCTGCAGTCAATACATTTATGGAACGAGCTTCCAAGACGGCATTAACGGAATCATACAGTATTTGGTTGGGTAGAAAGAGAAGTAGAATGGTGGATGGTAAGCGTATTATCGCGCAATAAAATAAAAAAGGGAGAGAGAGCCTCCTTTTCTTAAACCAGCCTATTGTCGGTCGCAAGCCCGAGACACCATTCTTCTCATCTCTTACCCACACACGATGGACCCAGCACCCGCACGGTGAATCCATGGAATGCTTAGAAATTTGTCTTCCTCTTCTTGAAAGTACATTAAAAAGCCTTTGTAACAAAAGGGCATGTATGAAGAGGTTGATGAATATCGACGAAGCAAGTCAAGTGGCGCTCAATTGTCTTTGCCTACGCCCCGAGCGCCCTGGCGTAAAGATATACTCACGACTTAAAAAAACTTTGAAAAGTCTCAACTACCCTCCGACGGTAAAATTAAATTGCATTCTTTAACGGTCGACCTAGGCCGCGTTCGTTTTATACCATTTCCAACATTTCGTAGCAACTTCATAAACCAGCGTGAAATGTTGTCTTTGTTAAGAAATTCCACTTTTTTTTTTAATGCTTACATTTCTTAAAAATAATTAGCGGTGAGGCTACTTTTTGACAAGTATGACAAGTAACAAATAATACCAAATCAATTGACAATGTATCTTTGAATTTATTACATAAGATCGTTTAAAATACATTGTAAAAAAATATAATATAAACTATAAAGTATACAACAATGGAAACAAACCATTTCTTATGTTAAATGACATCTGTCAAAAAGTAACACCAATAACCCTCCTTTCAACACGGTACCTCCTTTCAACACGAAATTAGCATCAAATGTTACAATTTTCATTAAACGAACGACTTGTGCTAAAAAGGTGATATTTTCATGCTAACATTTTTTAAAACGAACGCGGCCCTAATATACATCTACGCATAGTTTTTTTTTTTATTTGTATAGATCGTCGAGGCTGCGGCACAACTGATAATACTGTAGTCCGAACCGGTTTCCATTGAAGATTAAATTGCTAAAGAAAATATCAAGTTTAATGTCATATCATTATAAAATGTATAATATTATCACCGTTTTTACATCTTTTAGGTGTCAGAATAAAAATGACATCACGAACTAGTTTAAAACAAGAGATAGACAAGCTCATTACTAGCACGAAAGTAGTGTTGTTGCCCAATCCGTTATTATTATTATATACCCCTCATTCCGAATCGCGCTCAGAGCGCTTAGAACGAATATGACACTGACCGTCTCGTTCCGAATCAAATATCGCGATTTGGATGCTCAGAGCATGATATCAATTCTGAACGGTCTAAATCACATTTTCATTCATTAAATGTTAGTTTTTTTTTAAAATGTATAGAAGATAAATTGCGGTTCCACATCTTTGAGTATGACATACATACATACATATCTTCACGCCAGATCCCTTGCGGGGTAGGCAGAGACAATTGAGCGCCATTTGACACGATCACGACATACCGCTTTCGCTTCGTCGACATTCATTAACCTCTTCATACATGCCCTTTGGTTACGAAGACTTTTTAATGCACCTTCAGTCAGTGTTTTATTTATTTGATCGTGATATGTGAGTCTCGGTCTGCCAGGGCCTCTTTTACCCACAACTTTCGCATTATATATCTGGTTCGTCAATCTTTCATCGCTCATCCTTTCAACATGCCCGAACCATCGTAGCATGCTTTTCCTTATTTTTGTCCCTATGCTTTCCTTCATACCAACCCTTTTCCGTATTTCGACGTTACGTATGCGGTCCGCCAAAGTGACGCCACATATCCGCCGCAACGACCGCATTTCTACTGCATTAACCCTACTCTCATGCGTAGTCTGACATATCCACGTTTCGCTTCCATACATCAGTGTTGGTACCAACATGGCATTGTGTATGGCGAGCCGAGCTTTGTCACTGACATTTCGACTGCCGATCAGTGACCCCAGGGCACCGTTAACACTATTTCCCGCGTTCACTCTTCTTTCAACGTCCCTATCGTACTTCCCATCCGCAGTGAAAACACTGCCCAGATATATAATTTCATTTACTTGTTCTAGAGTTTCATCATCAATCTTTATCGTCACGGTTGTCATCCTTCTTCTTTCAAACACTAGTACCTTGGTTTTTCTAGCATTCAAAATTTGAGTATGAATACTAACAAATATACATCTCTCGGTAAATAAACCTTTATATGTGTAAAGTTTATTATTACCAAATTATTTTGGTCTTTTAAAATAACTTGCCGTGTTACAGACACATTTTTTTTCACTTCCTACTTAAATATTAATTATAGATTTGTTTTAGAAGTAATATACAAACAGTATAAACGAATTACAATATTAAATAATTTAAAAGAAAACCTAATATTAAATGAACTTGGAAATGGCGCGGGACATTATGACAAACAAGTGACAGCGCTCAGAGCGATCTACCTCGATATCGTGAGCAGTCTAACCGCGAGAAATGATGTCATTGTGACGTCACACAGCTTTGGCAAAACAGTTTAAACGCGTATCGGAACACCTTTAAGCGTGCTTAGGTTACTATTATCGCGTATCGGAACGAAGGATAAAAAAAAGTAGTCTTGGTCAAAACCAATCAGATTGTCTCGACCCCAAACGGCGCAAGTTCGTAACTGATACCAAGGTTGGCGTATTTGCGCAATTTGTTGTTCTCCGGAGAAAACGCCGCACTACCCGCGCCTGACGAGGTCGCCTGGATGTGAGATGGAGCTAATGTGTCTACACACGTCGCATCCCACACCAGAGACCTGCCAAGTTTCCCCGGCCCAACAGTCATTCCGTCGGGTCTCTTGCCATCGCTCCGCACAATCCCAGATGGTTCTAAGATTGCGGGTACCCCAGCTGTGACAAGAGCCCTTCGGATGATGTCGTTGAGAGCCGCGTGACAAGGAATGCATATATGTGTTTTGTATAATATGTGTATTATTTTATTTATTTATTTAAGGAATCCTGTATATATTTAATTATATGTATTGTATTATTATATGTATAACATGTATTATATATGTAGTATTAGTATGTATTGTTTATTTAATATTTACTTGGCACTCTACCTGTCACATGTTTTCAAAACTCCCAAAGGTTAGCTGGTGGATAATGCCTCACGGCATAAAGCTCGCCTGTGCACATTAATTTTAAGTTATTTTAGTTTTTGTGCAATAAATCATTTTTATTATTATTATTTATAAGTATATGTGTAATTTATGTAACTATATACATACATACATACATACACACACTATACAGACAGACAGGAAAACCTCTTTTCGCATTTATAGTATTAGTAAATGACCTGCACCTTAAAACAAAATAAAGAAGCACTACAGACACTCAACACACAACTTTCAAGCGATACAGACAGACAGGAAAAGCTCCTTTCGCATTTATAGTATTAATAGAATGACCTGCACCTTAAACAAAATAAAGAAGCACTACAGACACTCAACACGAAACTTTTAAACGATACAAACTTTCCGGTCTGTAGAGACAAAGAGAGCAACAGCAAGTAGAAGCAAAATACTAAATTGCTTTCAACATAGCAGACTAAACCGGACTATAAAAGCTTATAATTTCAGAATTGGACGAGCTTGAATGGGAAAAAGACCGACAAATAGCAGCGTTGATGCCCGCCATTTCATACTCAAACAATAAAAGACAGTATTAACGTGGAAAAGTCGACACAACTTGTCACACGGAAATGGACACATGTGTGTTTAATCTGTGAAAACCGCAATAAAAAAAATTATGTTAACAAGTAGATATTTTTTATTTAAAGCATCATAAATAATGATGTTAATTTGCCGCTTCATGGGGACATTGCAGATAGGGATTTCAACCCCGCAGCTATTTTCCGCAGATTTGGATTGCTTTTTTTCATACTACCACGATATGTGGCATTTATGTATGTTTATGTATAATATTGTGTATATTAAGTATATTGATATTATAATAGAAGACAAATTTCTAAGCATTCCATGGATTCACCGTGCGGGTGCCGGGTCCATCGTGTGTGGGTAAGAGATGAGAAGAATGGTGTCTCGGGCTTGCGACCGACAATAGGCTGGTTTAAGAAAAGGTTTTTTTCTATTGCGCGATAATACGCTCACCATCCACCATTCTACTTCTCTCCCTACCCAACTATATAAATCTATATAAGTACGTATATAATACATGTTAAGTCATTCTATATTTTTTTATTTTTACCATTACATTCATTGCGTCTAATTTGTTCAAATTTGTCCCTAAGGTTTGGCTGTCAGAGAATGTCTGCGGACATTAAGTCCGCCTTTGTACTTTGTGCAATAAAGTTTTTAAATAAATAAACATGTGACCTTGCCCCTACCTGATCGTAAGCGGCGCGCGAGGTCCATGAATGTTAACAATTGGAATCAGACACTCATGACTGACATCAGTCCCTAAGACTAAGCGGGCTTGACTGAGTATGACTTTGAACGTGTGGAAACACTTTACTGGGTTTATCGACACGAACGGTGGATACTTCTCCGCCCCTACAGACTGGGAAAATTACCACCATCAGTCAGCCTACCACCTATTTGTTGTTCTAATTGAAAGTACGTGCCATTTGCAATGATATCAAATATTTACTTTCAAGGAGAACTAATATTGTAAGCTTGCCATGGTGATAATTAAATATATAGAGTATAAAATAACACCGCTTGAAACAAGACTTATTTATTTAAACTTAATTGCACAAAGTACAAAGGGACCTAATGTCGCTAGACATTCTATGACGGTCAAACCTTCGGGACAACGAGAGCAGTAAGTACATAAGGTAGGTGCAATTCTAAATAAACTTGAGTAGTTTAGTTGCAGATAACATATACATACTTATTAATAATTACATACTAATACATACATATAACCTACATAAATAAAATATTAACAATACAATATAATATATACACAATACTATACCTACTAATGATAAATCACAGTCTGATTAAGACTAAGCTAAAACAAAAGGAGGAACATGGAAAATTACGAACCTCGGTCTTGCATGTAGTGAGCATACACTAGTTTTTTAAAAATACATCTATTCGGAGCTTGGCGAATTTTAACTGGCAGCTGACTTACTTTTATATACTTACTTAAGTATATAATTTACAATTATAAGGTATGTACAATGAACAAAAATTTTCGTTTATTTGTGTCTAAGAAACCGACTATCAGTCCTTTTATAATAAAACAAATAAATTTACGTTAATTTAATAAAAATATTTCCCAAAACTTTTATACATGTGAATGTTCTCTTTGTAATAAAAATACATTAAATTACGTTTGTTGTTTTTTTTTAAAGTGTCTTTAAAGGACATTGTACAGAATACATCAGCCCTAGACACCTAATTTACATAATATATGTTTATAACCGAGTTGGGGATCATCAAATTCCAAATGTTGCAGAATTTGATGCTTTTCAAGGAGTAATTCACGTCAATATCGCCCAAACACGAAGGGTATACGGGAGTTCATAGCGCGGGAAAACCGCAAAAAAATAAAGTGTAACTTCTGCCCCGTATACCCGTATAGAGTGAAATTTATCGTTTTGCATAATTACTCACAACGTAGCACATTATCAAACAAAACAACACCACTTTTGACTAACAATATGCACAGTCACTGATCACCAGTCGAAATGTCAGTGATAAAGCTCGACTCGCCATACACAATGCCATGCTAATAGAAACACTTATGTATGGAAGCGAGACGTGGATATGTCAGAATACGCATGAGAGTAGAGTTAATGCAGTAGAAATGAGGTCTTGACGTCGGATATGCGGCGTAACTTTGATGGACCGTATACGTAATAACGAAATACGCAAAAGGGTAGGTATAAAAGAAAGCATAGGTACAAAAATAAAGAAAGGCATGCTCCGATGGTTCGGGCATGTCGAAAGGATGAGCGAAGAGAGATTGACGAACCAGATATATAATGCGAGAGTTGTGGGTAAAAGAGGCCCTGGCAGACCAAGACTTGCCTATCATGATCAAATAAATAAAACATTAGCTGAAGGTGAATTAAAAAGCCATCGAAACAAGAGGGCATGTATGAAGAGGTTGATGAATGTCGAAGAAGCGAAAGAAGTATGTCGTGATCGTGGCAAGTGGCGCTCAATTATCTCTGCATACCCCGCAAGGGATTTGGCGTGAAGATATGTATGTATGTAATATGCACAGTAAACTAATTTACAAAACGAAATACTTGGACTTGATGTCCGTGGAAAATGGCGCAAAGAACTCCATACGTTTGTTGACACAAATTTTACCAAACAGTACACACGTGTGTCCATTTCAGAGTGTCCAGTTGACGTCTAACCCAATAAAGTACCCAAAGGGCGGCCGGCTTATCTGTGCGCAGCAAAAACAAAACAATGGCTTACTACCGCAGATACGGAAGGTTTTATAAGCCCCAGTGAAAACCACAGCGCGTGTTGAATGTAATGTGACATGTACATATTTAAGGACCTTTAAGTTATTACGTAATTAGCTAACCTATAACATCTTATAGTGACCATATAAAAATATAAAAATCTTTTAATATTTTAAATAAATAGATTGACTCGGCTATATTAAATTAGATTGTTTAGTGCGATTAAGACAGAAGGTCCCATAGGTAGGGACTAAATAAATTAACAGACTTCGATCTCACAACTTTTTACGGTAGAAGAAAGAAGAGTTGCGAGACTTGTTTTTTTTGTTGTTGATTGTGTTTTCTTTTACGGATGGATAATGAATGAGGTAATAGGGAAGGCAAAGGGTCTAGCCCATACAGCCAAGTAATTTTATCTTTCTTTCTTATGAGTTAATATCATCTGGAATGTTGCAGAATTCAATGCTTTTCTTGGGAGTTACTCGCGGCATTATAGCCCAAACACGTCGGGTAAACTGCGACTTGTGCCCCATATTTAAAGTCCAATTTATTGTTTTCCATAATTATTCACATTGTAGCACATTATTAAAAAAAACAACACATATTTTGACTAACAGTAAATTAATTTACAAAACAAAACTTTTACTTGTCATGTACGCGCAAAATGGCGCGAAGGACCACCTTGTTTTTTTACAGGTTATGTTTTATATGGCATTTTTTATTTAGTTTCAAGTAAGTATATGTTTTCGTAAATAAAATACCTTATTTCAAAAACTTAAGAAGCAAAGAGTAAATAATAAACTGTATAAATATGACATAATAAAGGTAACACGAAGAGATTAAGAAATTCCTAGTAAAACAAAGCGAAGTACCAGGAGCGCATAAAACCGAGGAGAATACCCGCCGAGCGTCATTTGCATCGCGTCCAGGATATTACGGCCGAGCTTTGAGAACGCTATAAAAGGCGCTTCTTCCGTGTTTAGAAGCGGAATGGAGATTGACTTATAAAACAACTGGGCATTTATTACAGAAAATGAAAGTAGCATCACGACTGTTTTCCTTCCGGGGTGGTCAAAAACCACGCTTATTCACATTTAGCCAACTTTACTATAGGCCATTCATGACAAGTGGCAAGCCGTCGATGTCTCTAGCATACCAAACTCGAGAAACATCGCTATTTGCGATTATTTATTTAATTATTATTAATAAATATTATAGTGTCCCGACCAGGAACCGAGCCCTCTTGTATTACATACATACATATCTTCACGCCAGATCCCTTGCGGGGTAGGCAGAGACAATTGAGCGCCATTTGACACGATCACGACATACCACTTTCGCTTCGTCGACATTCATTAACCTCTTCATACATGCCCTTTGGTTACAAAGACTTTTTAATGCCCCTTCAGTCAGTGTTTTATTTATTTGATCGTGATATGTGAGTCTCGGTCTGCCAGGGCCTCTTTCACCCACAACTTTCGCATTATATATCTGGTTCGTCAATCTTTCATCGCTCATCCTTTCAACATGCCCGAACCATCGTAGCATGCTTTTCCTTATTTTTGTCCCTATGCTTTCCTTCATACCAACCCTTTTCCGTATTTCGACGTTACGTATGCGGTCCGCCAAAGTGACGCCACATATTACAACGAATTAAATATAAATTGCAACGAGTCCTTCAACCTTATAGTTCAATAATTAATCTACGAAAATGCTCCAGACAATTGAAGGCAGAAAATAAAAAAAATATGCGTATACAGCGTGAAATTGTCAAAAAATAATATTATTTTTTTTAGGCTTCAGGTGTCATTTAAAATAAAAAACGGTCACTTTTTTTAAAGATAAAAATAATTACTGCATGGATGTCCATCGTGATAAATACCTAAAGGCACAGCTGAGAGACGAAATAGAGAGAGAAAGAATTACGTAAGTCAACGTTTGCGCGATCGTCAACCTTTTGCTACCTACTTGATTAGGTTGAGTAGCCATGAGAGGAAATTTATATTTAGGAAAACTTCTCTGCACCATAACTTAATATTTTATTACTAAAAAAAAAAAAAACTTAATTCTTTATTTTTATTCTAGATTATAATATAAACATATTTGCTTTGTAATAAATTCCACTAAGATAATAAAAAATATATTTTAAGAAATTGTTTTTTTTTTTTGTGTAATACTTGCACGATATGTGACTTTGCGCCCTTTGATGGTAAGTGGCGCGTGTTCACGAATGTTAGCAACTGAATCAGACACTTTTATGACTGACTTAAGTCTCCAATACTTATGCATGACTTGACTGGGCAAGACGGCAATTCAAACCTGATCCCGAAACGTATGGATACACTTTACTAGGTTTATCGGCACGAATGGTGGAGGAACCCGTCAGACCACCTATAATTGGAGCCCTGGTCATATTTTAAATAATATATTAGTCAATAGAAATGAACCTTTCATTCCAGTGCCCTGTTGCCAACTCGCTTCCATAAATACTTAAACAAAATTAAATTGCCGTTTGGATTGTAAAAAAAAATCAAGCAAAAAACACATTCTTCGCACGGATAGATTTTTTATTAATTCGTAAGAGACAGTATCATAGGTTGAGTTGATTTTTATTATTTATTTAAAACTTTTGGCACTATGTACAAAGGCGGACCTAATTTATAATAATATTCAGGGTGTTTGGAAGGGAGCTGTACATACGCCTAGGGTAGAAACTAGGGATAGTCTGCTACCTACCCCCGCCCAATATATTGACCTTGGCCTCAAGGTTTTTTTTAAATTTATTTTTATTTTTTATTTGACTTTTTTGTGATTTTTTTACTAAAACTACCTGTAGCTCAAAATCTATCCATGGGACCGGTCTGCTAATGGTCTTCTTTTAATCGTTAGAGTCTTAGGGTCCTGAAAAAAATATTTTATACCAGAAAATTGTGGAGAAGAAAAGTTATGGGGCCTGAAGTACCGTAGTAAGGTAAAGAAATAATTTTAAGGGCAACTTTCTATGGGGTTTAAAAAAAAACTAACAGGGTTGGAGTTCTTCTGATTTTTTTAAAACATCCTCAGTCCATGCCCTTTCCAACGATATGCTAAAAGTGTAATTATCACTTTTAGTTTTAAAGTTATTAATTAATTTCCGCAACTAGGGCACTTTTACCACCACGACTTCAGGCCCCATAACTTTTCTTCTCCACAATTTTCTGGTGTAAAATATTTTTTTGCAGGACCCTAAGACTCTAACGATTAAAACAAGACCATTAGCAGACCGGTCCCATGGATAGATTTTGAGCTACAGGTAGTTTTGGTAAAAAAATCACAAAAAAGTCAAATAAAAAATAAAAATATATAAAAAAAAACCTTGAGGGCAAGGACAATATATTGGGCGGGAGTAGGTAGCAGACTATCCCTAGTTTCTACCCTAGGCGTATGTACAGCTCCCTTCCAAACAGTTAGTAAACACATGGTTAAAGTAACAGTTGATTTAGAAAACTAATAATAATAAAGCTATATGTCTAAAATGTTCGTAATTTTATTCACTAGAAAGTTAGTAGACCACATTTCTCACAATTACACTCACTCAGACTTAAATAATCTATAAAAATGCTGCATTGTGCAAGCAAGCAACTAAAAATTTGACAGACTTCTCTTGGAAACCAAGGTTCGACATGACTCCGCAGTTTCTGATATTCCCCATTTATATTTTAAGCAAAAAAAAATTCACCAATAATTATTTCAAAAAAATATTTCGTAATTTGTCAGAGAAAACGTAGCAGCCTAATACCTACTCTTAAGTATTCAAAATAATTCGTCTCCGATTCTCTTTGGAGATTAAAAAGATTTCTATCTATCTTAATTGGACTTCTCTCAAATAACTAATTTAATTTTTATTTTTATTCCAAATACAGAAATAAAACCTTTACCTTCTCGTTTATCTACATTATTTTTTCATTCATTTATTAAAGCCCCTAGAACACAGCGCGGCGACCTAAACCTTCACTGTTGGAGATGAGCCTTCCTGAACACATATCTAGAGAATTTGGCCTACACTCCACTGGCCAGACGGGTTGGCGAGGCTCTGATGCCAAAGAAAAGTGTACTTCTCTTTGGTATATGGTAGACGGGTTCTAGAGTGGAGACCACGTACGGGAAGACGCAAAGTGGGTCGACCCCCCGCTAGATGGACGGATGACCTGAGGAAGTACGCTGGTGGGAGTTGGATGAGGGTGGCAGGAGATCGTGTGAAGTGGCGAGCCTTGGGGAAGGCCTACTGCCGAGAAACATTATGAGAAACAACTGACAGCCCTTAGAGCGATCTGCTTTGATATCGTGAGCAGTCTAAGTGCGAGGAATGATGTCATTTGTAACGTCACATAGCTTTGGCAAAACAGTTTAAGCGCGTCTCGGAACACCTTTAAGCGTGCTTAGGTTACTATTATCGTGTCTCGGAATGAAGGGTCTACAATGTACATGTTTTTATATTTTGTGTGCAATTAACAATTTTATTATTATTATTAAGAACGAAGTGAAGTTGAGTCGCAAAGGTATTCGAAAGGATCTTTACGAATACGCTTTTGAAAAACATGCAAGGAATTACGTGAAGTTTATTTTCATTTCCTAGCAATAAATATACAAGCACAAGGTGAAGCTTACTTAATATTGAAATAAGTGTAATCGTACACTGTACAGTTAGATATGGCATGAACATGAGCGGTCGCCGGCGGCGGCGAGCCAATTACTATAAGCACATCAACAGTGATTTACGATATAATAGCTCTACAACCACACACATACATATACAATCCTTATTTTAATAAGGCACGACGTTCAATAGAGCTACGCGCATATTTTTACAGACCTGTTGGCGATACTCAATTTTACTACCCGCTTCCGATTAGAGGGTCCTGCGCTCGACACGCCCGCAAGAAACGCGGGTCTAGGGGAGTTTGCCTACAGAATGTAGAAAACTTATTGTTTTTTTTTGTTTCTTTTCTCCCGATGGATGATAGGGAGGGCAAAGGGTCTAGCCCATACAGCCAAGTCTGACGTAATATATCTTTCTTTTTAATGAGTTAATGAGGTCATCATCAAATTCCAGATGATGCAGAATTTCATCCTTTTCTTGGAGTCACTAACCCAAACCTAACCCAACCCAACCCAACCCAACCCAACCCAAACCTACCATAGCTCAAAAACGTCGGGTAAAATATGGAAGTTGACAGCGCGGGAAAAGCGCAAAAATAAACTGCAACTTGTGCCCCATATTTAAAGTCCAATTTATCGTTTTCCATAATTATTCACATAGTAGCACATTATTAAACAAAACAACACCAATAAAATAAATAAATAATTATAATTGCATAAGATGATAAAAAATGCTATGCAATAGCTTTACCGCGGCAGTCCCCGAGTGCCACACGTATTTTTTTTACATAAAATTTGTGTCTAAAGAAACAGAATTTGACTACTGTTCGAATTCCCAGTTCTTTCAGTATTCTATCTTTTATTTGAAAGAAAAGAAAGAAAGAAAGAAAATACTTTATTTATCACAACATAACTGTAACTCAATTTGTAACTCAATTTACTTTTGCTTCAATAAACGATTTTTACTTTACTTTTACTTACAACAATTAGAATGGTTACAAAAAAATTAAAATATGCAAGGAATAAATTTAAATGTAAGCCTATTCTATATACCGAAATACAAACAGGTGTGGCGATAAATAGGTGGTCAGCTTGGTTCGGAACTCTGTCCAGGATATGTTTAACATTTTCGATCGTACGTAAAAACGTATCTAGTACACGACGAGCCTTATTTTTTAACTACCGTGTATATTTAGATATGTGGCCTGAATGTTTAACTGTGTGCGCCCATCGGCCATTGTTCGGATGTCTCGGGTTGCGTGTGACGAGATGATTTGACTTTATTTGACGTCCATTATTACTCATACATTGTGAACTTTTGTCAACAATTTGCGCTTATAATGACGGGAAAATAAAACTAAAAGTATTATAAATATAAAATTGTTTTTTTATTTTACTATTTTTCATACCAAGTTATTATAGTGATAACATAAACTGCCTCCGTAGTCTAGCGATTAAGTCCGTGGATTTAGACTCGGAGGTACCGGGTTCGATTCCTGGTCGGGACACAATTAATTTAATTTAATTAATTAATATTTAATTTATTTGTTATATTTTCTCGAGTTTGGTACGCTGAAGACATCGACGAGCTTGCCAATTGTCTTGATTGGCCTATAGTAAAGTTGGCTAAATGTGAATCCGCTTATTTATAAGCGTGGTTTCTGACCACCCCTAAACGGAAACGGTCGTGATGATACTTTACTTTTTACTTTTTTTTTATACTAAGGTCTTATAGTGGTGGTATAAAGCGCGCAAGATCCGTGAATGATATTGAAATGATGATGCATTATAATCTTAAAAACACTAGTCATAAGGTTGACATTAGCTCTAAGCTCAGTATTATATGGCATTCTGGTGGCGGGTATTATTTTAATTGCTTCTATAATCTGTTGCTATTTTCTATGTTCTCATGTTGCTGTCTCTGTCCTTTCTCTAGTAAAAAAATAGAAAGAAGTTTTTATTTAAAACTGTTGTCTTTTAAACATATTGACCGCCTCCGTGGTCTAGTGGTAACAAACGTTGCCGTAAACTCGGGAGGTCGTGGGTTCGATTCCCACCGGGGGCAAATTGTACATTGTATAATTTGTCTCGGTCTGGGTGTTTATATGTATATATTTACAAAAAAAAAAAGTATAATATGTAGTTTATCAACCATCTAGTTTCCGTAACACAAGCCTCGCAGCTTACCACGGAAATTAGATGGCGCTGTGTAATTGTCTGGAAAAAAAAAAATATATATATATATAGTTTTTTGGCTTTAGGTGTCATTTGTAGTACCTCTTTTTAAAATTAAAAAATATCCGAAAAACAAAACACTACTGTATTACTGATGAATAAGACCGCGTCTGAAAGCTCTAGAGTGGAGACCACGTACGGGAAGACGCAGAGTGGGACGACCCCCCGCCAGATGGACAGATGACCTAAAGAAGGTCGCTGGTGGGGGTTGAATGAGGGTAGCGAAAGATCGCGTTAAGTGGCGAGCCTTAGGGGAGGCCTACATCCAGCAGTGGAGAGATACATACAGGCTGATGATGATGATGAAGACCGCGTCTGAAAATCACAATATCTATCGATAAATACCTAAAAGCTGGGGAGAGTTATTTGCGCTATCGTCAATCTTACTTGATTAGGATCCGTATGAGTGGCTATATTTTTAGGAAAACTTCTCTGCAACGTAACTTAAGATTTTATTATTGAATAATAAAAATAAAAAATACGTTATTCTTTATTGTTATTCTAGATTATAATATAAAATGATTTGCTCTTTACCAAATAAACTTTATATATAAGGCGCGGTGGTGGCACGGTTGTAATAACGCGTACCTTAAATCCTAAAAAGGTCGGTTCAAACCCACCAATGAGAAATGCACTTTTCTTACGTATATTTGGCATAGATTTACAACACCACCGTTCCCGTGTGAGGAGTGCACGTTAAGGCGTTCGGTCCCGGTTCCACTAATACCAACTTGTGGAATCGTTAATGAATTGTCGTTAATAAAAAAAATATATTCTCATATTAAGCCGTCTGGCCAGCGTGGCGAGTGTAGGGCAAATTCTCCAGTTCTGGAAGGCCCATCTCCAGCAGTGGAGGTCTAGGACGCTGTGTTCTAGGGGCTGTAATAACTAATATGATGTTTTGCCATGAGATACGGAGCCAGCTGTGTCCGCTCTCACGAGCCAGAAGCAATGTTTACGCAACGTGTGATTACTATAGCAGTTTAATAAATGGCCGCGCGTGTTTAATTTATATTGATTGATGGGCGGTCCGTCATCGCTCTGCAATCATGTCTAATGTCGATCGTCTGTAGATATGTACCTACTCGTTAATAATCAAGTGTTTTCTTCAAAATCTTTGAAAGACCTCCACTGCTGGAGATGGGCCTTCCAGAACATATATCTGGAGAATTTGGCCTACACTCACCACGCTGGCCAGACGGCTTGGTGGATGTCAATTTTTAATGACAATTTAATAACGATTCCACAAGTTAGTATTAGTGGAACCGGGGCCGATGGCTTAACGTGCTCTCCGAGGCACGGGAACGGCGGTTTTGTAAATCTATGACAAATGTACGTAAGAAAAGTGTATTTCTCATTGGTATAATACAAACAAAATGAAAGAATTACAATATTAAAAGTAAAGTATCATCACGACCGTTTCCCTTTCGGGCTGGTCAGAAACCAAGCTTATAAATAAGCGGATTCATATTTAGCCAACTTTACCATAGGCCAATCATGACAAGTGGCAAGCTCGTCGATGTCTTCAGCGTACCAAACTCGAGAAAATATAACAAATAAATTAAATATTAATTAAATGTATTTTTATCCATTAATAAATATTTTTGTGTCCCGACCAGGGATCGGACCCGGTACCTACGAGTCTAAATCCACGGACTTAACCGCTGGACCACGGAGGCTCAATAGAGGAGGAGACAATAATAAATAAACTATATTAAAACAAAATCTAAATTTAACCTAAAAATAATAATAATAAAAATACATAATTACTTACAATAAATATATATATTAATAATATTCTTTAATAATTGTTACTAACACGTATGGAATTTATTCTGAAATAAAGTTTTATTATTATTGTTATTACCTTTACCAAACGACACTCAAAACCACTGCATTTTTTTACCAATAGCGTTCCATTTGATTGTTTATTCATTAAAGGTTTCTTTATATAAAGTTTGCGTCTAAATATATCGAATTTACAGGACCTTAGGACTTTACATGCTAAAATTGTTGGGAAAAAATGTATTTAAAAATCAATTAACAATTTGAAAGAAAGAAAGAAAGAAAGAAAATACTTTATTTATCACAACAATTAGAATGGTTACAAAAAAATTAAAATATGCAAGGAATAAATTTAAATGTAAGCCTATTCTATATACCGAAACATACAAACAGGTGTGGCGATAAATAGGTGGTCAGCTCAGCATATGCTACAGCCGAGGCTGCAGCGCTGATTTTCAGCTGATGCCTTATGTTGGGTCAGTCATTTTTGGTTAAACCAAAATATGCTTTATAATTTAAAAGAATATTTTGACAATTGTAATACCGAAAGTTTAAGCTGACAATATTGTATGAATACCTAGATGTAAGTTTTTGGACATATTTTATTTAAAAGTTAAAAAAAATATATATTAATGTTTGATATATTTGCTCGCCAATTTACTTGGCAAATGTTGTTACGTTAAGTTAGTTTACTATAAGACCTGTAAATTAGACTAACATTTATGCAAATAAAGAATTTTTATCTTATCTTACGAGACACGAGAACAGTGGTGTTGAAATTTTTCGACAAAAGTACGTAAGGAAAGAACCATCCAGTATTTATTATTGATACATGCTGGCGCTCTAAACTGCCGCATTGCTTTAAAGAGCCACAATTAAAAAAAAAATACTAAAGGGATAAGGAAAACACATTTGTCTTAAATCAGTTTTTGATTATTTAAGAGCTTCGTCTAATATTTCGCTTTCGAAAAGGGTTCTGTCACTAAAAAAGTTTGAGAACCGCTGCGCTAGAGATTTTTTTATTTTTTATTTAATGTTTAAGGACAACTTACAGCTAGATGCAAAAAATATATATACAGTACATTAGGGTAGTGTATGGCTATTGACAAGTTGCCACCGATAGCTAAAATTACATAATTAGGTGGTGCTCGCTGCAATAACACAACACGAAACCTAAAGTAAAATTAACCTGAACTTAAAGAAAAAACAAAAAGATATAAAACTATGTCGTGCAATAATGTTCTGCCAGCCGTTTAACACATGACAATCAAGATTTCAATCAATTAGAAACACCGCCTCGCCTTAACTTGTCACAAAACTGTTATTCGAACCTATCTAGCGCAAGATCACTCACCTACATTGACTTAATGTATCAACTGGGCTTTCACTCCAGTATATTCTGACCGCGAGGGCCAAAGTATACTAGCACGATATGTGTAAGTGGCGAGCGAGGTCCATAAATGTTAACAACTGTGGAATCAGACACTCATGACTGACATTAGTCCCTAACACTATGCCGGCTTGCCTGGGCATGGCAATTTTGAGATCACCATATCTTTGATTTCGCTTAGAAATCTCGATTTGTACACTTAAAAGCTGCTCACTTCGGCATAATATCCAAAACATAATAAATTTCGTAATATAAATACAAGTTTTCTATGCAACTGACAGTTATATTAGGTACCATCTATCATGCGCCATCTACCGTGATTAAAAGTTAGTGATACACCCCAACATGGCGCGGTGGTGGCTCGGTTGTATGAACGTGTTCCTTAAATCCTACAAAGGTCGTTTCAAACCCCCCCGGCATGTACCAATGAGAAATACACTTTTCTTACGTACATTTGTCATAGATTTACAACACCACCGTTCCCGTGCCTCGGAGAGCACGTTAAGCCGTCACTCCTTGTGGAATCGTTAATAAAATGTCATAAAAAAATGACATCATATCCTCGCCAAACCGTCTGGCCAGCGTGTCGAGTGTAGGCCAAATTCTCCAGATATATGTTCTGGGAGGCCCATCTCCAGCAGTGGAGGTCTAGGACGCTTTTTTCTACGGGCTGTGATGATGTGATGATGATACACCCCATTACGCGTAGGGATAGTAACTACGATAATTATGAACGTGATTCTAACCAGTGCGTGTGGTTCGACTACGGTATTCGGTCGTTGGATACAAGTCCAAGGTAACCTATAATAAAGTGTTTATAAATTAAGACCCCCTACTGCTACTTCTAATACGGAGAGTAGTTGGCGCTTTATACACCGACTTAAATGGATAACTTGTTTGACGTTTCTACAAATAGGTATAATAATAAATATTTCCAGACAGGTCACACAGCGCCATCTAGTTTCCGTGGTAAGCTACGAGGCTTGTGTTACGGAAACTAGATGGTTGATAAACTACATATTATACTTTTTTTTTTAATATATACATACAGACATTCAACGTGTTTAGATTTTTTAATTAATACAACCAAACGTTCAAGTCTGTGGATTTAGACGCGGAGATACCGGGTTCGATTCCTTGTCGGGACACAATAATTACCTGAGTAAAACTAGACGTAGTTACGTCTAAAGGATCCAATCCAAATTATGTTAATTATAAGTTGTAAAGTAAAGTATCATCACGACCGTTTCCCTTTCGGGGAGGTCAGAAACCACGCTTATAAATAAGCGGATTCACATTTAGCCAACTTTACTATGGGCCAATCATGACAAGTGGCAAGCACAAATAAATTAAATATTAATTAAATGTATTTATTTACATTAATAAATATTTTGTGTCTCGACCAGGAATCGAACCCGGTACCTCAGAGTCTAAGTCCACGGACTTAACCGCTAGACCACGCAGGCAGTATGTATAATTATAAGTTATAGGCCATTCTAGTCTATTAATACACCGATTGTTGGGGCCAAGGCCCGTTGTAGGATGACTCGGGGTACCCTGGCTGGTGAATTATGTGAATGATGGACTATATTTCGTTTGATGCGTTTATTACTGTAGATGCGTCTATGAACCGCGAATGCCCGACAATGACTCCGCGGTACCAAAAATATATTTAAACCTAAAGCTACGAGTATTAGCCGACCGCGCAGAGGCTCCTCTCCGTGGTCGGTTAACTGATGGTCTTAACACCGATGGATTATTCCTACATTTAAAATATGTCAAAAACGGTATCTTTTGATCATGTTTGATATGAGATATACATATATCATCGTATTTTGATTAGGTTTGGATTGAAGTTTAAAGTAACCGGCCTAAATTCTCAGAACTTGCCTTGGTAATTTTTTTGCAAACACAATAATTGGCACACGCAACGTGGCGTGCTGTTGGTCCGTTCCTCCGTATTAAGGTCCAAGGGTCGATTATTCACGCCATACCAAATGTTTTTCTAATTATTTAACCCATACTCAGACTGCTTAACGTTCTGTTTTCTTTATAGATATTTTTTTAGTTAATAAAAATATCATTATTATAATTTATAATTCGTTTTAACTGTAAATAACTTTAATTCGTTTTAACTGTGTCGATAATGGTTAAAAGAAAAATTTAGGCAAACTGTCGCACCTAATATAAATTTATTTATTTATTTATTTATTTAAAACTTTATTGCACTATGTACAAGGGGCGGGCTTAATGCCGCTAGACATTCTCTGACAGCCAACCTTTGGGACAATGATAACTATAACTTAGATCGATGAGTAGGTGCGAAGACGTATTTAAGATTAAATAAAAATTAAGTATTAAATGATAACTATATCTATTAATAATATATATACTACATACTAATAGTACTTACATACATACATAACTATACTATATACAATATCTACTTATATACGCTGTAGGGAGCTGTTTAAGTAATGTGAGTATACCAATCTTTTGAAAATTATTCTGTTGGATGCTTGCCGAACATTAACCGGCAAAGTGTTCCAAAGATTTACTGCAACAACTGCGAAAGAGTCAGACATGAAACCAGAATTATGTGAAGGAATGGAGAGGACAGAGTTATGTGACGAACGAAGAGACCGATCATGAAGAGAAGATAGGTAGGTAAATTTGTCCTTGAGGTAATTCGGAGTCGCAGGCTCATTTAAAATTGAGTAGAGTAAACAAACGATTCTGAGATTTCTGCGACAACGAATTGGTAGCCACTTTAACCTAGCACGGTACTCGGAGATGTGATCATATTTGCGAAGGCAAAAGATGAACCGGATACATGCGTTAAGTAACCGGTCCATCTTGTTGAGCAACACCTCCGAGAGATTAACACTACACACGTCACCATAGTCGAGGAGGGGAAGGAGAAGGCTTTGAGCAAGGGTTATTTTAGCTTTTAACGGCAAAAAGTTTTTCAGTTTATTGAGAGAGTGCAGAGAAGCAAATATTTTACGACTTGTGTTAGTGACCTGGGTAGTCCAGTTCAGAGAAGAATCTAGGTGTACACCCAGATTCTTCACTTCAGTACTAAACGCAATCGGGACATTGTCAAAACAAACAGGGTCGATGTTGTTTAGGTCTACTTTACCCAACAGTCTTGAACTTTCTATTATAATCGATTGACACTTGTTTGGATTGACAACAACCCCGAAGCGTGCTGACCATGAGTTTATATTGGAGAGATCTGAGTTCAGCCAAGCTATTGCACTATTTAGGGTGGTGATATCAGACTGCACATACAGCTGCAAATCATCTGCATACAGGTGGTAGTGGCAATGTAGAGAGCGGGTGATGGCATTAATAAATAACGAGAATAGCAACGGGGAGAGTATACCACCTTGAGGTACTCCCGTGGCCAGATCGCACCACTCCGATGACACCCGATCCACCCGAACCTGTTGTTGGCGACCGTGTAAGTAGTTGGAGAACCAATTCAGAGTTTCCGATGTGATCCTAAGACGAGACATAATGGCGATGAGCAAATCAGGATCTACTGTGTTGAAGGCATTTGTGAAATCAATGAGTACAAGTACTGTAACCTTGGTTTCTTCCATGCCGCTACGGATATCTTCAGTTACTTTGAGTAAAGCTGAAGTTGTGCTATGACCAGATCGGAAACCGGACTGGAATGGGTTAAGGAGGTCATTGGTATTAAGGAAACAGGACAACTGCTGGTGAACTATAGACTCTAGCACCTTTGAAAGGAATGGTAATATCGAGATAGGACGAAAGTGGGACGGTAGTGTTGGTGATGATATTTTCGGAATTGGTATAATGAAGGCTTTACGCCAGTGAGTGGGAAATTGACCGGAGGTAAGGGAAAAATTTATGATATGCGTGACAATGGGAAGGAGAAGGTCTATAATTGTAACGATCATAACACGACTGATATTATCACATCCTGTTGATTTAGAAGTTATAGAACAAATCGTCTTGAAAACCACATCCTCTGATACATCAACCAGCGCGAAAGGATCAAATTCATCCGGCATAGCAAATTCATTTATTTCGTTGATTGTGTTTAATTTTGTGAGACCGTTTAGCAATGGAGCCGAAGAAAAGTGGGCGTTGAGTTGATCGGGTGTCACAGAACCAAGATTAACCTGACTACGACAGCGGCCCAATCCCAAAGAATTGAAAAACTGCCAAATTTTTGAAGACGACTTGTTAATAATGTTTTCCGAAAAATGGTGTCGTTTGGCGATTCTACAAACCTGATTGCAGCGATTTCTCGCAACTCTATATGCAGCACAGTTATCATCGCTGCGGGTACGTCTATATTTTCGGTACGCACGATCTCGCTTTCGCATTGCGATACGAACATCTTCGGTAATCCATGGCGCAGGTGCCCGTTTCAATTTAGTTGGTCGAAGTGGAGCGTGGATATCGTACAACTTAAGCAGCTCCTGATTAAAGACGTCGACCATATTATCTATATTAGAAGCTGTACGTATGACATTCCAGTCAATATTAGCCGCGTCTTCCCGTAGCTTGTCTTTATTTAAGCGGCAGTAGTGCCGCATTAGAATAGTGGGCGGTCGATATCTTGGTGGTGTAACCTTATAGGAGACGAAGACGAGATCGTGGTGGGAGAAAGGAGCAGGAATTTGACCGTGGCAGGCAACAATATCAGGGCGTGAGGTAAAAATCAGGTCAAGGAGGGTATCAGATGCAGCAAGATGGTGAGTGGGCCCAGACGGCAGTGAAGATAAATTAACTGAGGAAGTGATATTACGGAGCTTAGACGCCCTCTTCTTGCCTGACTCACGGTCATCCAGAAGGCATGTGTTAAAATCGCCCATGATGACGTGGTGATTGTAAAGTGGAACTACCTCCTCAAGAACGCCTTCAAGAGAAGAGAAGTAGTTAATAGAAGGAGGACAATAAACTACGCCTACTAGAATCCGAGATCCCGAAAAATTCACTTCTATAAATAAATATTCAGCTGATGCCGTATACCTATTAGGTGAATTAGTGTTATTGTTATGTTATTGTAATGAAATGAAATGAAATATCGTTTATTTGCAATAAATACAGTGGTCACAAAACTTTAGTCAGGTCTACTTACATATATTCTACCTGCAAGCAGGCGTGCAAATCTTTACTTACATACTAATATCATAATCACAACTACATTAAAACAAAAAACAATATTAATTAACCTGTTTTGCACTCAAGATACTCTTATACACTATAAAATCTATGGTCCAGGAGCCATTTCGTCAGTTGTAATTTTAGTTTAGGGCCCTGCAATAATTTTATTTCGTCAGGAAGCTTATTATATATTATTATACACATATTAAATACATTTTTCATACTTATGTCTTTATAGCAGGGGGGCTGGAATAAGAGATTTAAAAACTTGGCTCTTTTTTGTCTGGGTATGACTTTTATTTGATTCATGGGGCTCAGTGAAAATCAGCGCTGCAGCAGAAATGTTGCAGCCTATGCTGACCTGAGTGCCTGTTTCTCGCAGCAGCCCACTCATTTATTTTTTATTTGTTGGTTATTTTATATATATTTTTAACGTCTTTTATTATTGTATTAGCTGTTGTGTGCAAATAAATATTTTCTTTCTTTCTTTCTAAATAGTCTTTTATATTATTTTAAGAGTCTAAACCTGTTAAGAAGTATTACCGCTTTGCATCTCCCTCTTGTTTGCACAATCCAATATTTTCATTTATATCATCATCATCATCATCAGCCTGTGTCTCTTCACTGCTGGATGTAGGCCTCCCCCAAGGCTCGCCACTTCACACGATCTTCTGCCACCCTCATCCATCCCCCACCAGCGACCTTCCTCAGGTCATCTGTCCATCTGGCGGGGGGTCGCCCACTCTGCGTCTTCCAGTACGTGGTCTCCACTCCAGAACCCGTCATTTATATAACTAACTAACAATTAAAATACTTTCATTTCACGTTTATGAGTGAGTGAGTAGACTGTAGGTATACATTACGGCCGCTTTCTGTGGCATTTCATTAAAGAAGCCGTCTCATTAAAGTCATCCAGCACGCACACTGGGGGCCGCCTCTTCGGCAATTAACACCGCCGAGAGACTGACTACTCAAACTTTATTTAGTCGCTTGTTCAACTCTGCTGACGGATGGCAATACGCAGTTTTATTATCTGCAGCCGTATTCCATTAGATTTTTTAATAATAATAATAATGCAGTTAATCTTTTGCAGTTGTTGCCGCCTTGTGGAACAACCTGCCTGTAGATGTTCGACAAGCGCCAAACAGATCATTATTTAAAAGAATGGTTTTTATACGTTTTCTAAATAGCTCCATTACAAAGATGTATAAGTATATGATATTGTATTATTATTATATTGTTTTTTTTTTTAATTAGTCTATACAAACGTGATGTTGGCACAAATGCCTTAGTGGCGATTACCATTACTAGTTATACTAGTTCCCAAAAAAAGAAGAAGAAGAAGAAGACATTTTCAAGTTTATTTAAATTAGGTTTTTTTTTAAATTATTTAATATTGTAATTCGATTATACTGTTTGTATATTGCTTCTGAAACAGATCTATAATTGACATCTAAGTGGGAAGTGAAATAAAAATGTCTGTAACACGGCAAGTTGTTTTGGGATGCCAAAGTAAGTTAATAATATTGAACTTTGCACATGTGGGGATGAATGGGCCGAGAGATGTGTATTCTCATACTCAAAGATGTGTATTCTCATACTCAAAGATGATCCGCAAGTTATCTTCCATACATTTAAAAAGAGACATCGACGAGCTTGCCACTTGTCATGATTAGCCTATAGTAAAGTTGGCTAAATGTGAATCCGCTCCTTTATAAGCGTGGTTTCTGACCACCCCGAAAGGGAAACGGTCGTGATGATACTGATATTGTATTATATAAATATGTATGTATTATTATTTATATGTACCTATGTATACTATTTATATACGAGTATTATGATTGTATGTAGTCTATTTAGTGTATACCTACTGATTAATATATAATTTTGTATATAGTATATTAGATTTAGTATTTAAGTTTGATTTATTTTGTTTTTTTTTTTCACAAACCTTAATGCTCCTATTATATTTAGCACCTGCCTCACATAACAAATGCTCTAAATTGTCCCTAAGGTTGACTAGGGCATTAAGTCCGCCTGTGTACCTAGTGCATAAAGTTTAGACATAAAAAATAAATAATAATAAATGCGTTTATTGAAGAATAAGGTACACTGGTATGAAAATATTAAATTGGGTTACAATATGTGTAAGGGTTGACTCCTCAGCCGTCAAGCAGAGGCGCTCTACGCAAACCCGCATTAAGAACTGGGAGAATAATGATACTTTCTCCATTCTGGCTAACTGTGCAACTCCACCCCAAGAAGAATTTGGGTAGGTTGCATTGTTCAACATAAACCCCTAATGTTGCTATGTCCTTTATACACAAAGTGTACCAACAAAACTTGTACAATTATTCGTCCCAGCCGCCGCACCAAAGTTATGTGTCGCGGCGGCCGGGGGGTGCACTGCTTGTCAATTTACATAAGGTTTAGTATAATTTTAAATTTTAACTATATTATTAAGGTAATGAACTGTTTAAAAAGTCACTATAATCAAAGTACACATCCAGGCGACCTCGTCAAGCGCGGGAAGTGCGGCGGTTTCTGCTGAGAACCTCAAGCTGCGCAAATACGCCAACCTCAGTACAGGTTACGAATTTGCGCCGTTTGGGGTCGAGACGAATGGGCCCATGGGGACACTCAGCCAAGCGTCTTAAATTTTTATTATTATTTTATCTATTACGTTTACCTTAATTTTACGTGACATAATATTTTTTTTTTATTTTTACATACCTATTTATTTTAATTTATTACTTTTTTTTTAGTAATTAACTCTCTATTACTCTTATTATGACGACGCCATTTTACAGCAGATTTTTCAATACCTAGGTAGTATAATTTTTGATTATTTGTTTTTAATAATAATAATTATAGATTTAAATTTTGACATTCAATAGCTATTTTGTTTAACACTTGTATTTCTTAGTCTTAGTGACATATTTTTAGTTTTTAGTGACATCCAACATTGCCAATTGAAATTTTAGTGACATTTTTCTATTTTATTTATTTAATATTTTTTATATTAGAACTGACAAGGCCCATTTACAGCCAATTCAGCCAAACCTTAATTTAACTGTATGATGTCATCACTATCTGGCCAGGTTTTTGACCATTATATTGTTTTATAGTATTGTTTTTTTTTGGTTTTTTCATTGTTCTGTAATTAATGTAAATTAAGACTTAACCAATTGTTCCGATAAGTCCCTATGGTGATAAATAAATAATAATAATATTATTCTATTGTAAATACTTTTTTAGAAAGAGAATTTCTTGTCATAATCTCAATCTCATATGTTTTAAGGAATGCTAAAAAAATGTCTGTGCAAAAATCGTTTTGCAATTTGTCAGCTGAACTGAGTCGTTCTCGTTCTGGGAAATTATTCCGTGGCAGTAATTTCGCGCCATTCGAAACGATCCTCCCGTCCTAAAGTCGTATTCATTTAGCGGATATAATTCACAAATGAGTACCAAAGCCGCGGTGTTAAAACCATCAAAGGAAATCAAATTACATGAAAAATTAAATGTGGTCACGTTTTGTTATTAAACTAGATAAAAAAAACAACATTGTTTACTCTAGTTTAGTTTCTTTGTGTCGTAGGCGGAGATATTTCGCTTTTATTTATTTATTTATTTATAAACTCTTTATTGCACAAAAAACTTAAAAGTAATGTACAAGGGCGAACTTAATGCCTTTCGGCATTTTATAACAGCTAACCTTTGGGAGTGTGGTAGAGGATTTTGCGGGGTGCATTATTATAAATATACAATTTACATACAATACATAATAATCGTTACATACTACTACTTAAATACATAAATATATATATATATATATATACACAAATACGAAACCAAGCAAGTATATAGTACTGTTTACACACAATAAAATAGTATGATAGATATAGGTACTAGGAAGATCTCTGTTGTTTGTTTAGAAAGTGAGCGATAAGTAGCTTTTTAAATATATTAATAGACGGCGCCCGTCTGATAACCAGAGGAAGTTTGTTCCACTCTTTGACGACATTTATTTATTTCCTCATCAGCCCCTAGAACTCCACTGTTGGCGATGGAGAGAATATTATGTGGCAATAGAGTGGTGGTGGCGCGGCTGTAAGATCGCTTTGATGAAAAAAAAAACAAAACCTAAAAAGGTCGGTTCGAACTTTATTGCACAACAAGGGATGGACTAGACAGTCTAGCGGTTAAGTCTGTGGATTTAGACTCGGATTTAATGTAAATTTTATTTATCATTACAGCCCCTCGAACATAGCGCCCTATACCTCCACTGCTGGAGATGGGCCTTCCAGAACATATATCTGGAGAATTTGGCCTACACTCGCCACGCTGGCCAGACGGCGGATTAATGTAAATAAAAACATTTAATTAATATTTAATTTATTTGTGATATTTCTCGAGTTTGGTACACTGGAGACATCGACGAGCTTGCCACTTGTCATGATTGGCCTATAGTAAAGTTGGCTAAATGTGAATCCGCTTATTTATAAGCGTGGTTCCTGACCACCCAGAAAGGGAATCGATCGTGATGATAATTCACCCTCATTAAATAAATAAATATTTCCAGACAGGTCACACAGCGCCATCTAGTTTCCGTGGTAAGCTACGAGGCTTGTGTTACGGAAACTAGATGGTTGATAAACTACATATTATACTTTTTTTTTTGTAAATATATACATATTATACATATAAACACCCAGACCGAGACAAATTATACAATGTACAACTTGCCCCCGGTGGGAATCGAACCCACGACCTCCCGAGTTCACGGCAACGTTTGTTACCACTAGACCACGGAGGCGGTCAAAATAATGTCTCACAATAAGAAAACGAAAACAAATAACCTATGTTTTATAATAATAAATATGCACGGCCCCCCAAAGGGAGACCACTTCCTAGAGAAGTACTCCTGAAGGAGAGCTGAAGCAGTCGAACCTAGCCCCCTGGGTTCGTGACCCACACGGGCGCTGTTATACTAGTACCACTAAAACTGCATGAACCGGTTACCCGCTGAGATCCTACCGGGAAAAACGTCCCCATTCCCAACCCAGGCCCATTAGGGCATAAAGCATCTAGTCAAGCCGGCATAGTGTTAGGGACTGATGGCAGTTATGAGTGTCTGACATCAGTTGTTAACATTCATGGACCTTGCGTGCCACTTACCATCAGGTGGGCCCAAGGTCACATGTCGTGCTAGTATAAAAAAAAAACCTGTCTAATAATAAATTGAAACACTGAAAATAGAAAGATAAAATAAGAATTTTGTATAATGTTTTGAAAAAATAAGAGAAAAAATTGGAATAGTTGTTGAGACGTTCGCGTGGGCGATACTGGTTGGCGGAGCGTAAATCAAAGAGCATTCACTACAAAGACGTTCATTTTAATATCTTTATTTTTATTTTACAATAACATGTTTATTTTGTACATAATTAAAGTTCTTAAGTGGAATTGTAAACAATAAAACTATGGTACGCTGGAGACATCGACGAGCTTGCCACTTGTCAAGATTGACCTATAGTAAAGTTGGCTCAAAGTGAATCCGCTTCTTTATAAGCGTGGTTTCTGACCACCCCGAAAGGGAAACGGTCGTGATGATACTTTACTTTACTAAATTTCATTTCATTTTTTATTTCATTTTTTTATTCACCGTAGGGACCGTCTGGAACACTTGGTTAAGTCAATTTATACATACATACATACATATCTTCACGCCAAATCCCTTGCGGGGTAGGCAGAGACAATTGAGCGCCACTTGTCACGGTCACGACATACCTCTTTCGCTTCTTCGACATTCATCAACCTCTTCATACATGCCCTTTTGTTTCGATGGCTTTTCAACGCACCTTCAGCTATTGTTTTATTAATTTGGTCGTAATATGTGAGTCTAGGTCTGCCAGGGCCTCTTTTACCCACGACTTTCGCATTATATATCTGGTTCGTCAATCTCTCTGCATTCATCCTTTCAACATGCCCGAACCATCGCAGCATGCCTTTCCTTATTTTTGTCCCTATGCTTTCTTTCATACCTACCCTTTTTCGTATTTCGTCATTACGTATGCGGTCCGTCAAAGTGACGCCGCATATCCGACGCAACGATCTCATTTCTACTGCATTAACTCTACTCTCATGCGTATTCTGACATATCCACGTCTCGCTTCCATACATAAGTGTTGGTACCAGCATGGCATTGTGTATGGCGAGTCGAGCTTTGTCACTGACATTCCGACTGGCGATCAGTGACCCCAGGGCACCGTTGACACTATTTCCCGCGTTCACTCTTCTTTCAACATCCCTATCATACTTCCCATCCGCAGTGAAAACACTGCCCAGATATATAATTTCATTTACTTGTTCTAGAGTTTCATCATCAATCTTTATCGTCACGGTTGTCATCCTTCTTCTTTCAAACACTAGTACCTTGGTTTTTCTCGCATTCAAACGGAGTCCTTTTTCTGCACATCCCTCTTTCATTTCTGTGACTAGTGATTGCAGTTGTTGTTCGGACGATGCCATGAGAACAGCATCATCTGCATAAAGCAGGCAGTTCACCACTAAATCACTCATCTTTATCCCACAGTTACTCTCTCTCACTCTTTCAATTTATAATAATTTATAATACTCTGTAACTAATATTAGTTACCTACAGTAAACGAGATAACACAATCATGGTCAGACAGCTTAATACGAAACAACACGAGGAAGACCAGAAACAGCCCAAACTATCAATACAATTATGGAAGAGCCATATTGAATGCTAAAAATCAATTACAGAAAATAAAATTTAAATACTATGTATGATAAGAGCGTAAAAATTAAGGAAGGGAAAAGGGAAATAAATAAATCATTGGACATAAGTATATACCTATTAAAACAATGACAATAACTTTTTTTTGTGATAATTAATTCTCATAATAATGAAACAAATGTATGCTTAAGTGTATATTCAATGCATTGCACTGATAAATTGTGATTGGGGGTCGGTTACGAAATCACCTCCTTTTCTCATCCATATATTCAAATTCAAATGATTTATTAGCAATGTAAGGTTTTACAATATATTATGTTAACAAACAATCGTGGAACATTATTACCGGATTTGCACAAGTATTTTGGTGTTGGTCCCATACAAGGCAGTTAAGCCTGACATGTAGGTCTCAATCTAAGGTTACCAACTTAAAGAAAAAAAAAAAAAAAAAAAAAAATATCTACACTTTCGAAATAGCTCCCAACAATGTTACTAAGTGTATATATGTATATATATTTTTGTGTTATATTAGTATTTAGTATATTACAGTATATAAAAAAGTATATTATGTAAGTATATTTAATTATGTTGTTGAATTTATCCTACTATTAATATTTCTTTCGTTGCACCTATAAATGTTCTAATTTGTCCCTAAGGTTTGGCTGTCAGAAAATGTCTACGGCCATTAAGTCCGCCTTTGTACTTCGTGCAATAAAGTTTTTAAATACCTAAATAAAATTTAAATACTATCTTCTCAGTACAAGAAAATTGATCAAGTGAATAAAACCGTGTGTCGATTTGGATAGCTTTGTGGCTCGCCGCCGAACGAGTCGAGAATCCCAACTCAGTACCAGGGGCCTTAGCCTGTTTTATTAACCGCAAAAATTAGACATTAACGAGGACATAGTCAACCGCTAAATTTCTGCCTAGCAATATGCTTCTTTACACTTAGCTTGAAGGACTCCAGGATATAGGTGAGGTGAGGAAACACACTGACTGCGACCTATTTAAATCCCCACATTTATGACAACGCGTAAAGATATATTGGCTAAGTTATGGGATGCATATTTTGGCCTGTGCGTGGAATACAGTTCTCACTTTTAAAATAGTTCCGGTAAGTACCTTACAGATGCTCTCAATGACATTTAGACACAGTGTCTAAAACTCTTGAATCACTCTGAAGTGCTCTGAGGAGATCTATAACCATATCCCTTCATCTCTATTCCACCACAGGCTCAGGTCAAATTATGCATTTACATACCGTAGCCACTATCCCTACGCGTACTTATAAATTTAGAGACCCTTACATCTGTCGCACAGTTCGGTTGTAGAATAGATAAAAAGGCATAAGGTTATGGAGGTCCTCAGTATACACACCGGCCCTCCTGATGGTAAGTGGCGAACAAGGTCCATGAATGTTAGCTGCTGGAATCAGACACTCATGACATGACTGACATCAGTCCCTAACACCAAGCCGGATTGACTGGGCATGACGGCAATTCGAGACTGATCCCGACCCATGTGGATACACTTTACTGGGTTTATCGGCACGAACAGGACTGGGCAATTTACCACCATCAGTCTGCCTATCGTGTAATCATACAGTACGTGTTTCTACACTGAGAAAAAAATTTAGTAATTGAGAATTGTCAGAAAAATAATCTAACAATTTGACACGGTCGGTTGAGGTTATAGAAACAGACTACAGTCACAGGGGAGCATAACACAGCTGGAGCTAGCAGTCGCAATGCGCACACCGCACGCACACAAGCGTCTCTCAATCGATACGGGGTAGCCAAGCTCCCTCGTACAAGGGGATGAATTTAAATTATTCACAGCGGGTATAACTGCGTGCCATCTTAACAAACAAATTACGTATGCGCACCTAATAACGCGATACAGTACCTAGATGTTTGACCCTGCTTTGCCAGTATGCGATAATTCTCGCTCGCACAATACAACAGATTATTCAAGTCTGACATTTGTGTATTACAATGTATGTATATTTCATTACAACCCCGTAATCTAAAACGTCTTCCAGTTGTCAAACGGGAACTTTGAAATCAATATTTCGGCAGGCCCCGAGCAGGGCTATCTTTAAAAAACTTGTATATGCACACTTTATGAAGTCATGATAAACTTAATTTGTTTCTGGCGTTGCTGATAATTATACTTGTATTTGATATGGTTATTATTTACAATAATATTATTTATAATTATGTATATTTCATTACAACCCCTAGAACACAGCGTCCTAGACCTCCACTGCTGGAGATGGGCCTTTCAGAACATATATCTGGAGAATTTGGCTTACACTCGCCACGCTGGCCAGAATGACAATTTATGAACGATTCCACAAGTAATTTTTTTAAGATTTACGACGGCTTTACGTGTTCTCCGAGGCACGGGAACGGTGGTGTTGTAAATCTATTACAAATGTACGTAAGAAAAGTGCATTTCTCATTGGTACATGCCGCCCTTTGTAGGATTCAAGGAACGCGTTCTTACAACCGAGCCACCACCGCGCCGTATGTATATTATTATTGTTTATATGTGTAGTTTATATGTATGTATTTGCATGTAGTATTAGTATGTAGATATGTAAATATTATTTATTTAGGTATCTAAGTATGTATGAATTTATATATGTCACTATATTGTCTAATTAAGCCTGTAATTGCATCTACCTTTCATTGTTTAATTGCTTTTGTTGTTCCGAAGGTTTGCCTGTCATATAATGCCTAAAGTCCGCCTTTGTTTTTTGTACAATAAAGATTTATATAAATAAATAAAATTAAAATAATAAACTATCAAAGCCTCAAAAGATATTTTTTTATTTATTTATTCATTTTTTTTGACCATTAATTCGAATGATTACCGAACACCTAGCCAATTACGGAATAACATTATTTTCACTAAACATATAGCATGAACGGATTATTAACAATTTGAACTATTAAAAAATAAACATAAGAATAAAAAGATAATATTAAAAAATTCCATCTACGCATCATTATGTAAGTGTATGTATATGTGAATGTGTATTGGCAGTGTAGGTGTGGGAAGGTGTTAATTGTAAGTGTGAATGAGTAAAAATGTGTAGATTTTATTGCATTGTGCATATCTAATGTATTATTTACATAGAACTACTTTATTTTGCTCAAAATCCTTCCTCTGAATTGGTGTTTAGACAGACAGAAGAATCGATATCTATGTTATATATATGTTACTATTTAAATCATCGTCATCATCCACTGCTGGATATAGGCATCCCCCAAGGCTCGCCACTGCACGCGGTTTTTTGCAACTCTCATACAACGTTAACCAGCGAACTTCCTCAAGTCATCCGTCTATCTGGAGGGGGTTCGTTCCACTCTGCGTCGTTCTGTACGTAGTCTCCACAGCTCTCTTCATAGCTATTTTAAATATTTTGGCATTTAAATGTCTGTGCAAATGAAAGAGTCTTTCATCAAAATCGGTTCAGTAATAACGGCGTGAAGAGAGACAAACATACACAACTTGTTTCACATTTATAACATTAGTATGGATTATACAGCCGGGAGCTTGTAGGCCTCGGTGGCTTTCAATTATAACTTGGGATAAGCGACGTGGGACGGATTTCTTATTACCTACAGCCGATGTTGTTCTCCTGGTATCTACGCTAATTAGCTAGCACATTATCATTATTGCATTAATAAAAAAAGGTTACCTTTAAGTTTTTTTTTTAAATACTAGCACGACATGAGACCATGTGCCCACCTGATAGCAAGTGGCGCGCTACGTCCATGAATGTTAGCAACTGAAGACAGAGTCATGACTGACATCAGTCCCTAATAACACTATGCCGGCTTGACTAGATGATTTTTCACACTTCGCTTGAAAGACTCCACTTTATCGTGCGACAGTTGTATGAGTCCCCAAATGTGTACGTACGCGAAGGGATGGTGACTACGGTATGTGGGTGCATATTCTGACCTGTGCGTGTGGTTCGGTTGCGGAATGGAGAGGAAGATTAGGTTATAGAGCACGGAGCACTCACCATAGTATAGCCGGTAAAACACGCTCAGAAAAGCCACATCTCGGCGAAGCTGCAGGGATTCGAGAGTTCCAGATATAGTGGCATCGTCCACAATTCGAACAGCTCGCCTCTGTAGGACATTGAGAGCATCTGTGAGGTACTTGGCGGAACCATCCCAAAGGTGAGAACAGCATTCTATACATGATCTGATCTGTGCTTTGTACAGCAACAGTCTAATTGAAGGCGGAAAAAACCGCTTCACCTTGTTTAGTATTCCGAGCTTTTTTGACGCTGTTTTGGGGATGCTCTCAATGTAGTTCCGGTGGCTAAGGTCTGTGCGTATTTCCACCCCGAGAATGTTAAAGCTGGGTTGTAGATCCATGTAGATGTAGGAGGAGAGAAGGGGGACTTCTTAAAGAAAAGGCGTGAAAATATTTAAAATAACAAATTGAAGAAGTTAGAGTATGTAGGACACATCATGTATCATGCTGCAGCAGTCATGTACAAGGCTCTAGAAGACCAGGGAGAACACGCACCTCCGGCCCAAGAACTAATTCCGGACAGCGGGTTACACATTTGACCTGTTACCTTTACGCATTTGATGTATAAGACAAGCAAACAAAAAAAAACCCTAAACACCCATCCACTTAGATCAAAATAGGCAGCAATCAACCCGCACAAAGCATTCCGCTATATTTGCGATCTTATAAAAAGTCGAGAGATTGAATATCGATTTCCTAAGATTCGGCCGGCAATCTCGGAGGGGTGGGGAGGTTTAGGGACGTTGCCACAATACCCGAGCGACGAGGGGACACTTCCTCTGTGACAATTTATGTTATTGGCTCGGATTGACTTTAAAAGTTCCTGGTATTTAATTTTATATATTTAGAACTAATGTGTCGATTTTAAAACAGCTAGAATATCCGCCATATGTCTTGGAGAAACTTTTTGTTATTGGCAAGGAAAGGGACCGAGAGGCCGAAGCACTGTACGCTGGTCCGACCAAATCCGCAACCACCAACACTAGCGTCCATGATGCTGTGCATGCCGCCGAAGACAGAACCGGGTGGCGTGCTATCATCAACACGCACACCAATTCTTCGGGAGGTCACGACCCTCAACAACGAGGAAACACGACGCAAGGAGGAGGTCGATTTAGTTACAATTTTAACAGCACATAAAATTTAATCCTAGTTTAAAAATAAAAACTTGAAAGGGTTGTTAAGATTTGCATCTCTCTCTCTCTCGCACACTTCTACGATGTTTCTAGTTTGTGTATACTTTCGAGATTTTTTTTTATAATCTCAACTGCCTTTTTTGTTTGTTTCGGTTGATAAACTTCTACGACACAATCTATTTACCCAACAACAAATACTCAATTATTCCGAAAAATATGGAAAACGCTCGGATAAACGGGGTGATCCGGGAGGATACCAAACCAGCTGACATTGAAAGTTATTTTTTTAATTTTTTTTTTTTTAATACTAGCACGACATGTGACCCTGCGCCCACCTGATGGTAAGTGGCGGGCAGGGTCCATGAATGTTAGCAACTGGAATCAGACCCTTATGTCCGACATCAGTCCCTAACACTATGCCGGCTTGACTAGATGCCTTTTCACACTTTGCTTGAAGGACTCCAGGTTATAGGAAAGTGGAAACACAGAGGCTGGAAGAGCATTCCACATCTTTATTGTGCGACAGATGTATGAGTCACCAAATTTATAGGTACGCGAAGGGATAGTGACTACGGTATGTGGGTGCATATTCTGACCTGTGCGTGTGGTTCGGTTGCGGAATGGAGAGGAAGGAATTAGGTTATAGAGCTCTTCAGAGCACTCACCATAGTATAGCCGGTAGAACACGCTCAGAGAAGCTACATCTCGGCGAAGCTGCAGGGATTCGAGAGTTCCAGATATAGTGGCATCGTCCACAATTCGAACAGCTCGCCTCTGCAGGACATTGAGATCATCTGTGAGGTACTTTGCTGAACCATCCCAAAGGTGAGAACAGTATTGTGCTCTCTTTTTCTAGCACACTCTATTCTGCTTAATCCTCGTGCTCTCACAGAGGTATTAGTGGAAACAGGACCGACGGCTTAACGTAAAAAACCTAAAATTGTTATTACAAAGCCCAGCTATATTAAGTCAAAAAGCATCACCGTTGGAATCCGAACGCACCCTCCTCCTAATTGTTCGCTCCAAAACAGGATATCGGCGGGTATTAAACGGGAATAAGATTAATGAACCACGATAACGATATAAGCATTAATTCTCCCACGCAATAACAATATTAACAACTTTGCATTAAAACAATCATATTTGTTGTTCTACAATAATCTTAAAAATTCACATTCAATCTTTTAATTTATCATTTTTCTTTTAGCTCCCTCCGTGGTCTAGCGGTTAAGTCCGTGGATTTAGACTCGGAGGTACCGGGTCCGAATTCCTGATCGGGACACAAAAATATTTAATAAATACATTTAATTAATATTGGATTTATTTGTAATATTTCTCGAGTTTGGTACACTGAAGACATCGACGAGTTTGCCACTTGTTATGATTGGCCTATAGTAAAGTTGGCTAAATGTGAATCCGCTTATTTATAAGCGTGGTTTTAGACCACCCCGAAAGGGAAACGGTCGTGATGATACTTTACCTTTTACTAATTAAAAAAAAAAAACAGAATAGAGCTGTTGGTTTTTTTTTGTCGAACAAAAAGACACATGGAACCAACTCTTAGCGTTTAGCCGCCGCCGGATATACGTGAATGTTTTTTCGGGCGGGATTAAAATATATTTGTTGATATTTGGGCTTAATCTGTAAACAGTGGATGTTAGAAACATATTATCGTTAAACTTTGTACAGGCATGATTTTATTTAAACAGACAGACAGTGGGGTCGTCCAGACCCGGATGTCTGATGGGCCTGGGTTGGGGATGGGGACATTCCCCCGTTCTCCCCGGCAGGATCTCAGCGAGTAATCACCCGCTGGTAATTCATGCACCTTTAGGGCTGGGCACCGTTACTGGTATAACAGCGCCCGTATGGCTTACCAGCCCAGGGGATCTGGGTCCGGCTACTTCGATTCTCCTCCAGGAGCACTTCTCTAGGAAGTGGTCTTCCGTTGGGGGGCCGAGAGCAAGACGGAGCGATATTCTGGAGATGCTTGAAGTGTCCGTTGTCGGCCCGATAGAACATACGTCTAGTCAGGCCAACGACAACCTTCTCAATAGTAGGCATCTCCAGATCTCGAGCTATGACAGAATTACGCACGAACCACGGCGCTCGGGAGACCACTCTGAGCGATATGTTCTGCTGACTTTGGATCTTGTCTCTATTAGTCTTGGCCAGAAGGTGGTGCCAGGCTGGCGCAGCGTAGGTAAGACGGGAACGGATGAACATCTTGTAGATCCGGACCTTCAACCTAAGCGGCAATCTAGAATTCATAACAGGACGTAACATGGCTCGGGCCGCCTTTGCCTGATTGACGGCGTGGCAGGCTATTTCACCCATTGTTAACGTCCTGTTAATGATGCAGCCCAGGTATATGACGGTCAGAGTCCACTCGATTTTTATTTAAACCTTAATGCTATTCTATTCATCTCCCTCGCACAATCCATTTTTTACTAAGTTTTTTTTTATGTCTGAGTGTAATATTTAGTAAATTACTAATATTTTTTGAAAAAACATTCACATATATCCGGCGGCTAAACGCTAAGAGTTGGTACCATGTGTCTTTTTTTTTCGACAAAAAAAACCACAAAAACCAACAGCTCTATTCTGTTTTTTTTTTAAAACTAGTATAAGAAAAAGTATAAATAAGCGGATTCACATTTAGCCAACTTTACTATAGGCCAATAGCACGATGGATCCACTTCACGTGTTCTAAATGACTTGTTAGCTGCTCTTCACGAATTATTGACAGAGTGATAAGACAACCAAGCAAGGAGCCCAGACCTAACTACTGCTGATTTTTTTCCTGTTCTTAAAGAGTACTACAATCCTTTACCACCCAATTATTTCTGTCAGCGAACTCTTATTATTGGCTTTATCGTATTACTATTTTCTCCTATATATGTATAAATTAGCTGTAAGAATTCCTAAATAAATAAAAATAAAAAATGGATGCTACAGAAAATCACAGACGAAATTAAAGCTATTCCTAGGTCGATGCTCCAGCGTGTCATTAAGAATGCCAGTTCTAGGTTTATAATAATAATATAATATAAGTACTATTAGTATGTAGATATATATTATTAATAGATATAGTTATTATTTAATACTTAATTATTATTTAATCTTAAATACGTCTTCGCACCTACTCATCGATCTAAGTTATAGTTATCATTGTCCCAAAGGTTAGCTGTCAGAGAATGTCTAGCGGCATTAAGCCCGCCCCTTGTACATAGTGCAATAAAGTTTTAAATAAATAAATAATTATTTATTGCACTAAATATAAAAATATAAAATAATGTACATAGGCGAGCATAATACCGTATGGTATTCTCTACCTGCTAACCTTTGGGAGAGTGAGAAATTATTATAATGGGTGCAGAGTACGAAATAAGAATAATAATAATAGTTAAAATCAATCATAAATATACCATAGTAAGTATAAATAACATACCAATATATAAATACGTCATACGATATAATAAATACTTAAATTATATAAATACTAATATAATAAATTTTATTATTATTAATATATATTATTATATTATTATTATTAATTATCTATGTCAAGATGTGGAAATTAGATGTCATTTTGTTTTTTGAGAAAATATGTAAGTAATAAATAAAGTTTTATTTTTAATAAATAAAATTTACAAACTGATCTTTTATTTGGTATCAAATAAAACTAATTGGAATTAATACTAATGTATTTAATTTAAATATCAAAAACGAAAAACATTCTGAGTCAACCTTTACCTTTCGGCGTGTTTTTTTTTTTAACAAGCGGATTCACATTTAGCCATTAACTGACTAGAGAAATATCACAAATTAATTATTATATGATGACGACTAAAGATACCACTTTATCTAAGAAAATTAACTACATACGAATATTTGATTACGACAAAAAAAAAATCAAAAATCCACAAAAAAATGAGGCATGTTACCACCCCGTAATCCCCACGACACATGGGCGAGAAAAAACCAACTTATTATCTTAAGTCGAACCCAACAGAACCCATTAGTAAACAACCAGGCTCAAAAGAGGGAAAAACGGACAAGAAAAAAAATTAACAAAAAATACCCATTTGATCTTTCGTCCCCTTATTTTTGTATTGAAAACTCAGCCCCTATAGCGTATCCTATCAAGATCCAATCAACAATCTACCATCAAACATTTTTAATACTATATCACATTTATTGTAGAATTGCAGAACATATATCTGGAGAATTTGGCCTACAATCGAATCGAATACAAACTAGGTATATGAAAGAAGACAAATTTCTAAGCATTCTATGGATTCACCGTGCGGGTGCCGGGTCCATCGTGTGTGGGTAAGAGATGAGAAGAATGGTGTCTCGGGCTTGCGACCGACAATAGGCTGGTTTAAGAAAAGGAGGCCTCCTTTTTTTTCTATTGCGCGATAATACGCTCACCATCAACCATTCTACTTCTCTCCCTACCCAACCAAATACTGTATGATTCCGAAATATGTCCAAAATGTCCGTAATTTGTTACATAAAAAACTTTTAAATTACACTAAGACTTGAATAATCTTTCAAAAATGTATTTTATTATTTTTTATTTAAAAACTTTATTGCACATAAGTACAAAGGGCTAACATAATGTCGTTAGACATCCTCTGCCTGTTAACCTTAAGGACAATAAAAGGGTTTTAAGTAACAGGAGTAAGTGCACAAAATATAAAAAAATAAAAATGTTTAAAAAAATTACATTATTTACTATCTTAATTCTAAGAAATAATATAGACCTACGTAATATACATAAGTATAATAAACATACATATATACCTAAATACAAGTACTATATAATAAATAAATAAAAATCGTTTATTGATCCAATTACCTTAAATCTATTACATTTTTATATGCTCAATGACCTGCACTGGTGGCAACCGTGCCGCAGGTCGTAGCATACCATTTTATTTTATCCGGTCGACAGAAATACAATTTATTTTATTATTAAACATATTGTTCTGTGTGGGTATGTAGGTATGAGTGTATATGTTGTGTAACGATCGTTCTACAAGCGGCCAAGGAATAAATATTGTTGGCTGCAATCGACATCCTTCGCCTTGCACATATTTAAGACGTCACCTGTCAGTGTAGATTTTGACACACAGCACTTTTTAAAAACTAACTGCGAGCAATGTGCTGCTTACAATCTAAGAAATTATAAAATTATTATACTAGGGCCTGCTAAGGGTGACCATTTAAATGAAGAGATGGTTAACAGATCTGTTAAAAATATTTGTGTACATTTTAAAAACTGTCATTATATTTCTACAAATAACTCGCATATTAGACAACATTCTATTAATAAGCAGGGCACATGTAAACAAATTAGCTTTATTATTGAAGACTCTGACTATAGTATAAACTTTTTGACATTTGAAGTTTTAAATAAAAAGGACACTATGGTATTGGTACGACCTGTAACTGAGAATAGGAAAATAGTCGTCTTAAATAAGACTAAACAAGTTAAAGGAACTATACCTTACTACTTTTCCAAAATTAAAAAAGCTAGTGCCTCCGCGTCCAATAAATTCGCTTTAAAACAACCACCTATAAAAGGTACAATTCCCTTTTACTTTAGCCAACCTTCTAAACAAAATAAAAAAAAAAATTTTTTTTCGAGACTCCTAATAACACATACAGTAATTTTTACAACTTAGTGCATCAAAATATTCAAGGGTTCAGGAAAAAAGCACGACATCTAGAAGTCTGTATCGAGGAGTTAATAAAAGAAAAGTGTGTCCCAGATTTTATTTGCCTAACAGAAACAAACATAAAAAATGGTCTTGAGGGAGATCTTAGACTATATGGCTATGATCTTGCATCGTTCTATAGCAGATTAGAACAGAATCGTGGTGGATCCTGTATATTTGCTAAATGGGGTACAAATTACAGGACATTACCTTTTGTTCATGATTGTGCGATAGAATCAATCTTTGAATGTTGTGGTATAGAATTAGTTGGCCAAAAAACAATTATTATTGCTATCTACAGAACACCTTCGTCGAAAGTCAATATATTCTTTCAAACCCTTGAAACTTTGTTGCATAAACTCAATCAAAGGTCAAAGGACTACAATATAATTATAGCTGGTGACATCAATATAAATACGCTGGTAAAAAACACAGTTAGTATTAAATTTATAGAATAGCTCGAAAGTTACAATTTAACATTACAAATAAAAGAACCAACAAGATTAAAAAATTGCATTGATCACATTGCAACAAATATAAAAAATGCAAAAGGCTATTTAAAGCCCCTAAACTTATCAGATCATAATACAGCACAATTTCTTTCGTTTGAACTGAAAGGAAAAGTGCATATAACGAAAGTTTGGTATGTTGAAAGATTTGACCATAGACATGAATACATAACTATTTTTTGTAATCATTTACATAGTTTTAAGTTCTTTGATATGTACAATGCACGAAATATGAACGACGCATTTAATTACTACCATGACATAATAACATTACTCTATAAATTGTGTTTTCCAAAAATTAGAATTAGAATTGACAACAAAGTAAAAGGTCTTAAGTGGGTAACAGCGGGATTGCGTAAATCCTGTAAAGAAAGTCGCAAACTTAGATATAATTTCTATAGCACCAAGACAGTAGAAAATAAAAACCTATACAAAAAATACTATCGAATATTACAAAATTGCATAAACGGAGCTCAAAGAGTGACAAATAAAAAATATATGGACAATGCTAAAAATAAATGTAAGGCTGCCTGGGACATAATTCAGGACAAACAAAATAATTGTAAACAATGTGACAGTATCAATGAAATATATAAAAATGACATAATAAATAATCCTAAAACTATTGCAGAAATCTTTAACGACTTCTACATAAACCTACCATCAGAAAATACTTTAGCTACAAATAAAATAGATTTAATCAATAGACAGGCCTATACTATCTTTCTGACACCATGTGATGATAAGGAAATCATAGATATTACACGTGGTCTTAAGAATTCGAACTCAGTAGGTTATGACATGCTACCAACAAAGGTTATTAAAGAAAGCGTAAATATTACTGCTCCAATGCTAACCTATTTAGTAAATCTATCATTTAAATCTGGATGTTTCCCCGATAGACTAAAATATTCTGTAGTAAGACCGATACACAAAAAAGGAGACGTAAATGATGTAAAAAATTACAGGCCGATATCACTTATTCCTATTTTATCAAAAATTTTTGAAAAGGTTATGCATCGACGAATAATGGCTTTTATATCTAAATTCAATATCATCAGACCAGAACAAAATGGATTTCAGAAAAATAAATCATGTTCATTAGCAGGATTCAATCTAATCAGAAAAATTACTGAATCCATGAATATTAGAAAACCTACAACTGTACTTCTGTATGATATGACCAGGGCATTTGACTTTGTCATGCATGCCAGACTACTTAATAAGCTGGAGTTCTATGGTATAAGGGGTAACGCATTGGATTGGATAAAATCATACTTAATAAATAGGGAACAGTCCGTAGAAATTACTCAAATGAATTCTAAATCAGTAATTACAAAATATAGTTCTCAATTTAGGAAAGTAAAGTTTGGGGTTCCGCAAGGGAGTGTGCTAGGCCCGCTCCTATTTATACTGTATATAAATGACATTCCAAACGTTTCTAGACATCAAACAGTATTGTTTGCAGACGACATTTCTATTGTAGTGACAGGAGAAAATAATATTGGCATATATGAGAATGACATTAATTATACAATGAATTCAATAATAACATGGCTAAATAAGAATAATTTACAAATTAATTTAACTAAAACTAAATATTTACAATTTTATAATAAAGGTGGAAAACCATGTGACCTAAACATAAAATATCAAAATGACAAAATTGACGAGTGTAAAACAGCAATATTTTTAGGTATAAACATAGACTCTCATTGTGACTGGTTTAGTCACATAGAAAAAGTATGTACGAAAATCAATAGATTTGTATACCCACTACGTAGACTTAGTATTACTGCGTCACGACAAACCGCACTGACTGCCTATCACGGCTACGTAGCCTCAGTTCTGCGATACGGATTATTACTATGGGGTAACTCGTCAAAAATTAACAGAATACTGATTGCCCAAAAGAAGTGTGTAAGAGCTATATGCGGTGCAGCCCCCACTGACTCTTGCAGGCCGCTATTTAAAAGCCTAAATCTTATGACTATAACAGGCATGTATATATACGAAGTAGTCACATTTATTAGGACACACAGTGACCTATTTACTTACCAAAAAGATGTCTTTAAAAGTAGTCGACATCCAAACACTATTGCCTATACTAAGACACCAAAAAGCAGAGTTTTCGATAATAACTCTTACGTTATGTGCATTCGTATTTATAACAAGTTACCAGAGGTTCTCAAACAATTACCCAATAATCAGTTTAAATCTAGAATCAAGAAGCTATTAACAGAGTGTTGCTTTTATTCGTTAAGCGAGTTTTATTCATACAAATTTAGAAATTGTAATAAATAATTGTAATAAATTGTATTAATCAACTGACCATAATCTCGCATATGAGTATTATCTTATGCGAAATTTCTTAAATTCATGACATTTTATTTATTACATAAATTATTTTCAGTGTATAAATTAGTAATTAATTAAGTTAAGTAGTATAAATTTGTGTGCCAGAAATGGCGGAGTATGTGAGCTATTCTAAAACTATGTACCTATTTACCATATTACCATACCATACAAATAAATATTATTTCATTTCATTTCATTTCTTAATAAATTAATTTATTTTAACAACCAAACTCAATATTAAACTTAATTATTTATATATAAATTCATCCTACTGAATATTGTCGCCCCCGTAGCTTGGGTAAGTATTGAATTAAAAATAGTACGGGTCACTTCATGACCACGTGCAGTAGTTATTTTTATTTGTGCACCACCGCTGCGTTCTCATCAACTACATGGTATCTTGTCTTGGTGAGGACTGGAGTGGTGGTGGATTTGGAGATGGAACGTAACGCGTGTTCCCCGTGCGATCCAGGGTTCTATGTCTGGAGTTTAGAGCTGGGACCCAACTTGAGAAGATAACTCCGCTGCCCAGGATCCCCGTGACGCCTCGTTGTCTGCTTGGTATCGGCAGCGCTCTCCGGGTCCCCATCGTCAGGCTCTCCGAGGGAAGGTACCCCTACGTACGGTCAACGGATGCATAAAGAGTGATAGGGCTAAGTCTTGGCTTACGACCCTCCCTTTATATAATTGTAGATTCTCATTGCTCTCTGTTAACTTTATCTTACTTAATATATTAATTTCATTTGCTTAAATTCTTTGTTTTATTTTAATGTCCCGCATAACGTGACAGTTGTTGTGTGTGTATATGTGTCTATATAAAGTATATCGTGCGAGAGGGAGGGAAGCACAAGTGGTAAATGTTTAAAGTCGGCTATTAAGAGTAATTGCCGATTGTCAATGGAAAACGATACGCAATAGCCCCAGAGTCGTTAAACTTGTTGATCGACTCGATTGACATTATATTAAATTAAGTCATCCTTCGACATTATCAATTTTAATGTAAATTATCGACACAAATTGCTTTCAATATTAAACGCGTTCGACCAACTACCGTTTATGTATTCGTGTTTTTATTTATTTTAGCATATTTTTAAAATAACTTAATTATAAAGCGGTAATTGGAAAGATATAATATATTATATATTCCAAGACGGCATTAACGGAATCATACAGTATTTGGTTGGGTAGGGAGAGAAGTAGAATGGTGGATGGTGAACGTATTATCGCGCAATAGAAAAAAAAGGAGGCCTCCTTTTCTTAAACCAGCCTATTGTCGGTCGCAAGCCCGAGACACCATTCTTCTCATCTCTTACCCACACATGATGGACCCGGCACCCGCACGGTGAATCCATGGAATGCCTAGAAATTTGTCTTCCTCATAATAATAAAAAAAAATATTGGCATAAAAGATGTACATTACAAAACAAATGTGGCACTGGCTCCTGAGATAGGTTTTAGGCGACAGGAGCCAGTTTCCATTCAACCTGATTATAACATTGAGAGAGTACCTTTTTTTTTAAATAAGGAAAATAACTAAATAACAAAACAAAGAAAATCAAATATTCAAATTAGTTTAGAAATATACAATATTCAGCAATATAACCAAAGTAAATATCAAGAAGGATCAAAAATAGGTAAAGTACTGTCAAGAAAGTATATTTACACAAAAATAGGTAAAGTACTGTCAAGAAAGTATATTTACACAAAAATTGGTAAAGTACTGTCAAGAAAGTATATTTACACAAAAATACGGTATGAATCCTTATACTTTTAAATACGTTAGATATATTATGTAATTATATTCATTATTTTTTCTTATTTATTTATAAATTATTTATTGCACTCAAAAAGTACAAGGGCTTTTGCTACTCAGTTGTCCTAGTAGTTCATTCTTAATTTTGTTTTTATATGTCACCTTGGAAAGTTTTTGTTCTTAGTTCTTGAGATTGACTATTTAGTATTCTGAGAAGTAGATACTGTCGCGTCATCCTGCCGTAGTAGTAATAAATTATTTTGTGACCCCGACCAGGTATCGAACCCGGTACCTTTAAGTCTAAATCCACGGTCTTAACCGCTAGACCACAAAGGCAGCTAAAAAAAGCCAATTAAAACTTTCCACAAATATTACTATCTAACATTAGTTTGTAGATATAATTCATTAGGTGTTATCTAGAAAATTAATATAAACGAATACGTGCCATAATGACTTGTTATAACATTTCATTCCCCTATTTATACGGTTTCACGTTTACTGCGACAAATCTGTCCTGCGCTTCGCTCGCTCAAAACTTTCCGCCCGAACAAAGAGCCAGGTATACGGCAGCTGCGGATTATGACCCGACTCAACGCCGGATTTCTAACTAAACTAGTCGCCCGACTGACGATCGAACAGCCGACTAAGGCCGCGTTCGTTTTAAGAAATGTTAGCATGAAAGTACGAGTACCACTTATTTTAGCACAAGTCGTTCGTTTAATGAAAATTCTAATTGATGCTAATTTCGTATGTCAGTACCGTGTTGAAAGGAGGGTTATTAATGTTACTTTTTGACAGATGTCATTAACATATAAAATGGTTTGTTTACCATTTTTATATACTTTATAGTTTTCTATTATATTTGTTAAAAAGGTATTTTTATTCGCTAAGTGAATATTACAACCACAAATTTTAAGTATTTTTATGTGTATTATAACAATTACCTGTACAATATGTTTTAATAATAATCTGTATGTAATAAGTGTGATAAAATTATAAATATAATAATGAGATTTTAACATTGTAAATAATGTTTAACAAAATTTGTGTGCCAGAAATGGCGAATGTGCAGAACTAACTTACTATTAATAATTACTATTACCATGTTCTATGCAAATAAATAATTTCATTTCATTCATTTCATTTCACTCTGCACACTCTGTTACGTCTGCGTGAGGAGCTATCGTAATCAGGTGTAAACTGTACCTCTGTATGTTTGTTTAGAATAAACTGCTGGATGAAAAGTTGTCTTACAGTCAGATATACATATGAGTGACACTACGGTTTTTCACGCCGACCACCGTGCAATGGCCGCCGGGTCGCAAACAGCAAACATAATTACACTGTTCGATCATTATGCATTAAATCAATTGGCATGTACCAACACTAACCGAAATATTAATTAATTCATCCATTCGCACATGACAAAATAAACGAGAGGTTGTAGCGCATCGGAGCGTAATGTGAAACGGATATCATCATGGCGTTTCGTTGGAGCAGACGCGTCGACCGCTGCAGGCTGCCCAGACCATAGACGTGGGTATATTTTATATTTTAAGGACAGGTCCGACAACAATTTAGGTATGCTGCCACAAAGATTTGGAACAACTTGCCTCCACCTCTGCACGACGTACACTCGGTGGTGGCCACAGATATACTCGTAGATCTAACTAGATGACTCGAGTGTATGTACTTCGCGTGCCAAAAGGAAGTGCAAATGCACCTCTTTCGATGCGGTTTCATTTAGTCTGCGGTCCGCGTTGTCGGTAACGGACGTCAATCTAAATCTAAAAAATGCCTCACTGTGCGGTATTGAGCTGTAAAAACTCTACAAGAAAAGTTGGACGGAATAATGGAAACGTTTCCTTTCATCGGTTTGTAATTAAATTGTGTCTCATTTATTTAAGAATCAATTATTTTATGCACGTTATGTTTGTTGTGGGTTTTACTAAGAAAACTACGTAACTGAGTGTGCACCGCATGTTCATAATACATTGCCGCTTTTAAAGTTGCAAAGTTGTAGAGCCTGTTTAGTAATCCACGAAATAAAAATGGAACTATCGATACTTTCATTCGTCGCGAAGCTTCTTGGTAGTTTATCATTTTTCCGTCAAATGAAGCAAATAGTGTTGTACACTTGCTCGATTCGAAAATCGATTTTGGAAACAGAGGAATGATAATGTTCGCCTTGGGATATTTTGTGACACATAATATATTTTTTTATTGCAATTAGTTTCTGTTAGTGATTTAATTCAGAATATTATTAATTATAATTACAGGTTTCCAAGTGACCCTAACGTTATAATGAAATGGATTGAAGCGACGGGGCATGAAAATTGGTTTCCAACAAAACATAGTCGAATTTGTTCTGTTCATTTTATTGAGGGCAGTTTTAAGGAAACAATTTAAACAATAACAATTTAACCACAATTTAACAGACAGGCAAACGGGATAATCGCGCGCGATATCTCACTCCAAAGACTAACGGCGTACTGGCGTGGCGGGTAGCGGACAAGGCGGGGTACGCACGGCGGCGCCTTTGAATAGGTTTCGCGCGGACTGGAGATTCCCATCACTAAAATGCTCTTGTGACGTCACAGTAGGTACAACAAAAGTGGCACGCTTGGTTTTCATACAAATGCAGGGACTCGCGTAATCTAGTTAGATCTATATCTGTGGTGGTGGCTTTTAAAATTAAATATAAAATGTATTTGTTGGCATCTCAACTGCTACTGTAGCAGCATACCTACTCAATATTTTATGGTTCATAATATTTTATGTGATTTGTTCTATTCACTTGTATATATGTGTGTATATGTATGATATCTATAATACTATAATGACGGTATTGTGTAATTATATATGTATTTTAAAGCGTCGCAGCTTAATGCTGAGCTGATTCCCTATTTGTCACCACACACTTTTAATTTTAAGTTTACTTTTTTTGTTAATGTGACAAATAAAATATTTTTCTTTCTTTCTTTCTTCCAATCCCGTTTTAATGCGAGAAAAACCAAGGTACTAGTGTTTAAAAGAATAAGTTGTCATCCTTTATATCCTTTTTATCCGTAACGATAAAGATTGATGATGAAACTCTAAAACATTTAAACGAAATTATATATATGGGCAGTGTTTTCACTGCAGATGAGAAGTATAATTTTCCGTATTTCGACGTATGCGGTCCGCCAAAGTGACGCCGTATATCCGAAGCAACGACCTCATTTCTACTGCATTAGCCCTACTCTCATGCGTAAAAGTAAAGTATCATCACGACCGTTTCCCTTTCGGGGTGGTCAGAAACCACGCTTATAAATAAGGGGATTCCCATTTAGCCAACTTTACTATAGATAGGCCAATCATGACAAGTGGCAAGCTCGTCAATGTCTTACCTAACTCGAGAAATATGACAAATAAAATAAATATTATTTAAATGTATTTATTTACATTAATAAGTATTTTTGTGTCCCGACCAGGAATCGAACCCGGTACCTCCGAGTCTAAATCCACGGACTTAAGTCCGCTAACCGTTAGCGTTAACCGCTAGACCACGGAGGCAGTTCACACTCTCATGCGTGTTCTGTCGCATCCACGTCTCGCTTCCATACATCAGTGTTGGTACCAACATGGCATTGTGTATGGCGAGCCAAGTATTTATCACTGACATTTCGACTGCCGATCAGTGACCCCAGGGAACCGTTGACACTATTTCCCGCGTTCACTCTTCTTACAACATCCCTATCGTACTTCCCATCCGCAGTAAAAACACTGCCCAGATATGAGAATAGAATAAATAATAATTTTGGGACTTGTCCACCTAAACATGTCTACTGCCTGTACTCATATCCTAATTACGCCAATAATAATTACACACTAGTCGACAGACAGCAGCTGGGAGCTAGCGATGACATACTAATGAAAGAAAATACATTAAATATGGCTCTTAAACTTGGATTGTTCACTGTTTTTGGACCGGCTTGAACCAATTAGTCGACATTGAGTTTGATTGGACGTGGTTATTATTATGCAAATAAAATACCTCATGTTAAAAATGTAATGGTTAGTGATTTTAGCGGTCGTGGTTGAGTTGTTACACCAAACGCGCTAATGCGTCTTCTATTCAGTATCCCTAGTGTGACAGTGAAGTTTCGTAAACGCAACTATAGCAGTAGAGTTTTTTTACTGAATTTTCATTGCCTGTTATTATAGCCAAACTTGCAATAACACGCAATGTAAAATAAAAAAAACGTAACTACAGCAGTTACGTTTTCCGAAACTTGCATTTTACACTAAGCACACTGCTCTTTATCATGTTATTTTTAAATATCTAGAGAAAAAGCAATCTATCGTTGTTCTACCTTTGCTCGCGAAGCTTTTTTTTTTAAAACCTGATGGTAAGTGAAGCGCGAGATCCATGAAAAAAAATCAGACACTCATGACTGAAAACTCACTATGCCGGCTTGACTGACGGCAATGGGGTCTATCACTAACTTTTTATCACGTTAGATGGCGCATGGTAGATGGTACCTAATATAACTGTCAGTTGCATAGAAAACTTGTATTTTTATTACGAAATTTATTATTTTCTGGATATATTACCGAAGTCAGCAGCTTTAAGTGTACAAATCGAGATTTCCAAGCGAAATCAAAGATATGGTGATCTCAAAATTGCCGTTCTATTAATTAAACCTTTTTTCATTTTAAAGACGGTGTTCGCTTTCCTAATTCGTCTTTTAAGGTAGGTAACGTTAAGTTAAAATTCGTATTTCTATTATAAAAATATAAAACTACAAAAACATTTACAAATGGCCGACATAGGTGTAAACAAGGTACCAGTGCCGCTAGCGACATCTATAAAAAAGCTTTGCCTGATACACCCCATTCGAGCCTGATTCCGAAACGTGTGAATACAACTGGGTTTATCGGCAAGAATGGTGGATACAACCACGCCCCGGCAGAGTTTGGCCAGACGACCATCAGTCCGCCTACCACCTATTTGTTGTTCTCGTTGAAAGTATGTGCCATTTGCAATGATGTCAAATGCCAATTTTTACTTTCAAGGCGAACTAATATTGTAAGCTTGCCATGGGGATATTTAAATAAAAATAACACTTGAAACACGACTTACAGAAAATGATAGATAGATAAGCTATTTATTGCACAAAAAATAGAAACATTATAATCTACATAGGCGACCTTAATGTGTAGGCATTTTCTAATAGCTAACCTTTGAGAGAGTGAGAAGAGAGAGTGAGAAGAGAGTGTGGGTGCATGTGTATAAGTATATTTAGAAACTATGATTTTAAAATAACCTACTTATCAACTAAATAAACAAACAATAAATATATATCGTACAACAATAACATACATATACAAATAATAATATATTCCATACATAAAATATACATACACAATAGATATATATACGATACATCAATTATAGACGCAATGCATTTTTCAATAGGGCGGGTAAAATGTTTAATGAGCTCAGTGTCGACATCGATCTCTTCAATACTAGTACAGCGATGATTAGGCGGGTGATGGCAGGTGAGTACTTCGAGGTATTAGAATAGTTTTATATTTTCAAGTTTATGTATGCCTATGTGTATGTGTGTGTGTATATATGTATGTTTATTTCTGTTGTAGTTATTCTGTTATTGATGTAATGCCTATTCCTTCGTAATTCTTGTATTCATTTTTATTTTTAAATTTATTATCATTGTTTTCTTTGCTTACTTTTATTGTATCTGTCAGCGAACTCTTATTATTGGCTTTATCGTATTACTATTTTCTCCTATATATGTATAAATTAGCTGTAAGATTTCCTAAATAAATAAAGAAATAATATTGTCATGTTATGCCGTCTTGTTTTGCTTTTAATGTGCTTGGTGAGCAAATTTTTAAAAATCCTTCTATGTAAACGAAACGAACGGTTGCTTAGAGCTTGCATGTTAAGAGGTGCTTGCTTCTCGAAGCGGTTTCTTGATAGCGTTCCACTTGACGTTATAGCATGGAGCATGTTCGCGTGAACATCATAAGCATATGCTAGAATTTTAGTGGTCGGAAATCACGCTTTTTAAAGAAGCGGAAACACATTTAGCCAACTTTACTATAGGCCCATCATGACAAGTGGTAAGGTAGTGGTAGGAACTGATGTCGGTCGTCTGAGGCTGGCGTTAGTTGCTCCCATTCATGGACCTCGCGTACCGCTTACCATCAGGTGGGCTTACCACAAATAAATTAAATAAATTATTGTGTCTCGGTCAATAATCAAACCCGGCACCTCCACGTCTAAAATTCACGGATTTAACCGCTAGACCATGAAGGCTGTTGTATTTTGTTGTAGTTGAATTTTTATTTTTGTAGTTTTAATTTTTATTCGAAAATAATAACGAGTTGTCGTTGCCAACAAAAAAAAACACCGACGTTCTAGTTCTTTGCCGGTTTGGTTTAAGGAGTCTGCCCACTACACCGTATCATACCATGACCGTGCTATGAACGTATCAAGCACGGAAGGCAATACGATACGGCTTGCTTTGCCCACTGAAACGAATCGACGGCGTTTAATGCCCGTATGACGCCGGTATGGTGTCCGTATGCAACCGTTATGTTGCCCACCCGTAATTTGTATGACGTAAAATTGATAGGAAGCCGTTTCATTCTTGAATGTGTATCGATAATGCCTGGACGTTTTGGGAGTGCTATCAAAAATAATAAAATAGGTATGGCTATTAAAAGATTAACTGTTAGACAACTGGCAATGATTGCCATAATATTGGATGAGGAAGAAGAAGAGAACCAAAAATCTACTCGACGCTACTGGATTCACGATACTCTAAAAGAACGAAAAACTGAAGGAGAATATTGGACGTTGTACAGGCACTTAGTTAAAGATGAAGAAAAGTTTTTTCAGTATTTCCGAATGTCTACATACGCATCGGCACCGGCAAAATATTCTCGCCGACAACCATTAACGCTCCGTGCATGGCACGCGACGCGACGGTACGGGTCGGTGACGGAATGGTCTAGTGGACGTAGTGTCATGCTTTTCTATACAAAGAATATTTTTTTGCCTGCCACGTTCCTATTACGGTCATGGTATGATACGATGTAGTGGGCAGACTCCATTAAATTCATCAATAGAACAGTAAGCTTCAATCTTAAGGTAGCAGTTCAAACCCAGATTTAGTATTTGTATATCCCTTTATCATAACACCATCGTTGCCGTGTCTTAAATACATGTTCATCAACATTGCCGCTCGGTCAATACCACCGTTCGCGTTGGATCGTAGGCCAGCGCTCTTTCAGAATTTAATTCATCCGCGCACCGGGCGGTCCCACGATTAAATTCTACTTCTGCAATAAACCAATATAGTCTGCTAGACTCTTTAATTGAGCCATTGAAGATCCGCAGCAGTATCCCTACGTATTTTGTGAAGGGCGCCGCTCGGAGCGCTGGCCTACGATCCAACGTGAACGGTGGTATTGACCGAGCTGCAATGTTGATGAACATCTCTGGCAAATTTAATCAAAATCGGTCTATTACAAACGTGAAGGCAAGACAAACATACAACATAAAGCTTTACGACGGCATTAACGGAATCATACAGTATTTGGTTGGGTTGGGAGGGGCCTGACGATTTTACATATGGTCTTCGAGTCTTCATTTGAAGAGTTTTTAATTTTTTTTTTCACTGGTCGGTTCAAGAGGTCATTTTGCCACCGCAGCCTTTACATAACCGCAAAGAAGAACGAAGCATAGTGACGAGTAAATTAACGCAACACAGTGGAGTGCATTTTGTAAAGTTTGTTGCAACAAGACGTCAATCGACGCAGAGGTCAACGTATATAAATATATAAATATGTAAATATACAAGGAATCACTAAATATAATATACTAGCTAACCAGGGGAACCTTGTACCGCCTAACTGTCATTGAATGTTTGTAAACCTGGTAAATGTTTTTTCTTTAATTTTACTTTTTCTTCAATTTTCCAATTTTATTTATAGTTATTCTGCTATTCGGGACGAAGACAAATCCAACAAATCAAAAACCGTGAAATTCTATCCAGCCGTTCTCGAGTTATAAGGAAACATTCCCCGATTTACACAACATATTCCCAAAGTTTCATCCCGATCGGTCAAGTAGTTTTGCAATGCATAGGGAACACACACACAGACATTCACCTTTATATATATAGGTATGTATAAATATGCGCGGTGGTGGCTCTGTTGTAAGGACCCCTTCATTAAATCCTACAAAGGTCGGTTCAAACTCCAGCATGTACCAATGAGAACACACTTTTCTTACGTACATTTGTCATAGATTTACAAAACCACCGTTCCCGTGCCTCGGAGAGCACGTTAAGCTGTCGGTCCCGGTTCCACTAATACTAACTTGTGGAATCGTTAATAAATTGTCATTAAAAATTGACATCATATCCTCGCCAAGCCGTCTGGCCAGCGTGGCGAGTGTACGCCAAATTCTCCAGATATATGTTCTGGAAGGCCCATCTCCAGCAGTGAAGGTCTGGGACGCTGTGTTCTTAGGGGCTGTAATGTTGCTGTAATGATGTGTGTTTAATTAGTCTTTACGCCTATACTTCTTGACCGATTTTCATTGAAATTCGTAGAGACATTCCTTGGAACCAAGCGTTGGACATGACATCAATAACTAAATATGACATATGATCCTAAAATGAATGCACGGAATCATGAATAGCCAATTATAATTTGTCTAAGACAATTAAATTAAATTAATGTATTAATAATAGCGTGCTCAATTATTATATAGTTAATGAATTAATCTATAATATACGATAATAATAATTTAATATAGAGTCACGAATAGACGTACCAACTAATTCTTCTGACACAAAAAGAGTAATCATAATTTTAACCAGTACCACAAAGCGGAACAAATTGTTTTTTTTACTTGCAAACCGTTGCTGTCGACGACTTTAAGTTAAATAATTATCATGGGCCTGTGGTTTATTACATTTATTACCGTAGACATATAAATAGTTATTGTTCGAATTGGAAAAATAATTAGATTTAGTTTAAAATAATACAACAATAATTTAGACAAAATACATCATCATCATCACGACCGTGTGGTCAGAAACCACGCTTATAAAGAAGCGGATTCACATTTAGCCAACTTTACTATAGGACAATCATGACAAGTGGCAAGCTCGTCGATGTCTCTCGCTAAAATAAATATTAATATATTTTTTATTTAAATTACTAAATATGATTGTGTCCCGACCAGGAATCGAGTACCTCCGAGTCTAAATTCACGGACTTAACTGCAAGACCACGGAGGCAGTTGCAGTATTCTTGGCACTTTGCGCATTTGTAGCGCTTTGGAGCAATTTTTTTCATTTTTATAGAAGAGCTATGAAGAGAGCTATGCTCGGTATTTCTCTCAAGGTTAAATTACTTACATTACCTTTAATTTAGCAAGTTAAAGTGGCAATGCTCGCTTAACTGATGATCTTTGGAGTAGTTTAGGAGGGTGATCAGAAAGTAAAAGCAGTAAAAGTACAGAAAGATAAAGAGTGGAACGACCCCTTATAGGTTATATTAAATTAGTTAAGCAACTTTACCATATACCATTTTTGCAATATATTCATCACAGCCCTTAGAGCAGAGACGCAGACCTCCACTAGTGGAGATGAGGTTTCCAGAACATATTTCTGAAGAATTTAGCGTACACTCGCCACGCCAGACGAGGCGTGTCTGATGTCAATTTAATGACCATTTATTTACGATTCCACAAGTGGAACCGGGACCGCTGCGGACGGCTTAACGTGCTCTTGAGGCACGGGAACAAAGGTGTTGTAAATCTATAACAATGGTTTTTTATTTTATTAAAGGTTCTGACAACCGCCACTGCTATGCATCGCACTATTACTCAATCCAAAAATTTGGTGATAATTTGTGTGCGACGAAATTTTACGCTGACTTCCATTTAATCTAATTTAAAAAATGAAAATTAACGGCATTATTGGCCTGTCTATTATGCACACGTCCATGTAAATTCGATTCGCTTCGGCAAAACTCGAGGGGGTTATTACCGTGCGTCGATTTATTTTTATCGAATCAATCAATTATTACGATATTGAAATTTTAATACGCCGAAAGGTCACACGAACTCTCCGAGCTGGGGCCAATAACGTTTTGAAATGAATAATGATTCAGCCGCAGGCTTGTCTGTTTGCATGTTTTTCTCTCCGGTATAAATTAACCATTCGAGCGAATAATTTATCAAATTATATTGTACTGGTACTAGCTGTTTGAGCGACAGACAAATGGCTGGGACACATGTCGTGCTCAGTGATGGCGACATTGGTTCGAAAACAATTCCAAAAACATATACATATATACCTACCAGATTGAAATCGAGATTCAGTAGTATCGTGAAGGCCAGACAAACAAACAGTTTCTTTGCAATAAAACAAATTAGTAGGTATAGAATTTAGTGCACTCATTTTTCTTACTAGTAAGTTTTTTTGAAAGTAGGTTTAACAGGTTAAAAAAGAAATATTGAAAAAAAAACAACAAAAATAAGACGCGGCTTTTTTTCACACTGTATGTAGTAACTGTATTTTCGTATTTGTACCATCCAAGTACCAGGAGAGCAGATAAGCGTAGGAGGTTATCACACAGACTGCAAAATAATTAATATCATTCTTCATTTAGCAACTAGAATAATATCCTATTCAACAATTTTCGAAGGGTCTAAAATACTCGTAAATAAATTTGAAAAGGCAACAAAAGAAGCAAATGGGGGAGAGAGAAGTTTTTTGAGAAGTGATAAATAATAGCGCAATATATTGTGTCAGTATTTGAGTATTAGTAACATCCAAGTACCAGGGAACCAGATATTGGTAGGAGGTATTGTTAAAATGTGCGTTCATTATATTATTAAACATTATTTGTTAGGTACTTGGTTGTTAAAATGTATTTTTATTTATTCAAAATATCACAAAATAAAATGTTGAAAAATAAAATCTAGGGGTGTAAAATACTCGTAAATAAATTGAAAAACGTCACAAAAGGCAATCTTTGAGTATTATGTGACAGCTTTGCGTATTAGTGCCATCCAAGTACCAGGGGAACAGATATGGGCAGGAGGTATTGTTAAGCGTTTACATAAACGTGTGGGGTGCCATCACCGGGCCCGTTTTTATGACTTGATCGTAGTAACGATTTACTACAGTCATAATTTACTGCGTATAACAATGAAAGTCTTATAAAAAAGAATGAGACGGTATTATTAGAAATTTCATTGTGTGTAAAAGAGAAGAAGCATAGTTGGATTATAATAAAAAATGAACGAACGAATCTGCTAGTCTTTTGCTTACAGTTTATTTAAGACTAGCTGTTTTATCTGGCTTTGCCCGTGTAAACGGCGACACAAAATTAATTTCGTTGCGTTAAACCAAATATTTATATTTTAATAATTTCGATGTGAAATTTTATAAACTTACTTAATTATTTAAAATAATAACAAAAGCACCAAGTATACAAACTATTAAATTATAAAATTACTCCATTTTTTATTTATCAGAAATTCTTTCTAAACTAACTTTCATAGCCATTTCTTTTATAAGGAAAGACGGAATGGGATTTCTTTCAATATAAAAAGTGAAGAGGAGATTGTAGATGATTAAAACGTAATCCTAAAGCTTACAGACGTAGCTATGAGATGAAAGAAATTATAAATTAAACTAGACTTGCAGCTCGCCAGTGGAACAGACCTCCTCTCGTTATAGGAAAAACACCTTTACTCAACAATTAAAAAAAAAAAAATTACCAAGCACTTACATAAAAAACAAAACAAGACCGCACATAACATGACAATATTATAGTTTATAAATATATACACATGCACCCACACTCTTTTCTCACTCTCCCAAAGGTTAGCTGTTAGAAAATGCCTAGACAATAAGCTCGCCTATGTACATTTGAATGTTTTTATTTTTTTGAGCATTGGATACGCAAATTTCTTGATTTTTTAAAACACATAATCTATGTGTGACTTCCACGATAGCTGATTGTCCAAATATATACCTAAAAATTTTAAACTATTAGATTCATGTATAGGTTCATTATTATAATTTATGTTAATGACAATTTATAGAAAATAAATATATCTTTTGACATGTTTAACGTATGCAGGTCATTGGCTGAAATAACCAAAGTGATAAGCTAACTACTAATCACGTGGCATATATAAAATATTAATCATACATAATTTTAATCATCCTTTCTGCAACCTCCATGGGTTCGATTCCTGGTAGGGTCACAATCATATTACAGACACATCTTCACGCCAGATCCCTTGCGGGGTAGGCAGAGACAATTGAGCGCCACTTGACACCATCACGACATACCTCTTTCGCTTCGTCGACGTTCATTAACCTCTTCATACATGCCCTTTTGTTACGTAGGCTTTTTAATGCACCTTCAGCTTGTGGTACGGAAACTAGATGGTTGATAAACTACATTTTTTTTTATTTTTTATTTTGTAAATATATACATTTTATACATATAAACACCCAGACCGAGATAAATTATACAATGTACAACTTGCCCCCGGTGGGAATCGAACCCATGACCTCCCGAGTTCACGGCAACGTTTGTTACCACTAGACCACGGAGGCGGTCAATATTCCATTTATTCACAATCATATTGAATTTCATTATTATTTAATTTATTTATCATATTCTTGAGTTTGGTATGCTAAAGATATCTTGCCACTTGTTATGATTGGTCTATAGTAAAGTTAGCTAAATGTGAATCCGCTTATTTATAAGCGTGGTTTCTGACCACCCCGAAAGGGAAACGGTCGTGATGATACTTTACTTTTTACAGGAATTTCATAAAATACTCGATAAACGAAATTAATTTTTATCTACAGTAAAGCCTAATTGATAAGTCATGGTTAATTTATCACGGATACAATAACAACTTGGAAAGAGAAGAGAATTAATCCTAAGGAGAACTTTCCAAAATTTTAGAGCCCTTGACAATGATTAATTGGGGAGCCTCGCAAGGATGTACAGTCAGGTAGAATATGCGATGGCTCATTAAAATTATTATTAATCTTGTTCACAGCCCTTAGAACACAGTTTTCTAGACCTTCACATCTTTTGGAGAATTTGGCCGCGTTCGTTTTAAGAAATGTTAGCATGAAAATACCACTTTTTTAGCACAAGTCGTTCGTTTAATGAAAATTCCAACATTTGATGCTAATTTCGTATGTCATTACCGTGTTGAAAGGAGGGTTATTGATGTTACTTTTTGACAGATGTCATTTAACATAAGAAATGGTTTGTTTACATTGTTGCATGAGTCGCGAGTGAATTCTCGCCTTTTGCCCGGACATTGGACTTAGCAAGTTTTTTGTTTTGTAAATTACTTCACTGTGGATATTGTTAGTCAATTGTTGGTGTTATTTTGTTTAATAATGTGCTACAATAAAACTATAGAAAACGATAAATTTTACTATATGGGGCAAAAGTTGCAGTTTATTATTTTGCGGTTTACCCGCGCCGTGAACTCCTTTATACCATTGAAATCTTATGGACCAATGGGATGTATCACTAACTTTTTATCACGATAGATGGCGCATGATAGATGGTACCTTATATAATTGCCAGTTGCATAGAAAACTTGTATTTTTATTACGAAATTTATTATTTTCTGGATATTATGTCGAAGTCAGTAGCTTTTAAGTGTACAAATCGAGATTTCCAAGCGAAATCAAAGATATGGTGATCTCAAATTGCCGTTCTATTAATTCAACATTTTTTCTTTTTAAATACGGTGTTCGCTTTCTTAATTCGTATTTTAAGGTAGGTAACGTTTATTTAAAATACATTTTTCTGTTATAAAAATAAAAAACTACAACAAAAATTAAAAAATGATGCGTCAAATGTGTAAACAAGGTACCAGTGCCGCTAGCGACATTTACAAAAAGCTTTGCCTGATACACCCCATTATTACATTATTTTTTTTTATTTTTTTTTTTATTTCTAGACAGGTCACACAGCGCCATCTAATTTCCGTGGTAAGCTACGAGGCTTGTGTTACGGAAACTAGATGGTTGATAAACTACATATTATACTTTTTTTTTGTAAATATATACATATTATATATATATAAACACCCAGACCGAGACAAATTATAGAATGTACAACTTGCCCCCGGTGGGAATCGAACCCACGACCTCCCGAGTTCACGGCAACGTTTGTTACCACTAGACCACAGAGGCGGTCAATTTATAAGTTGTGTATAATAATTACGACATTATTTGTAACCATGCTAGTATTGGTTGGTTGGTTCATGGTAATCTATTCAAATGTGTTCTGGCAAATAAAATATTTCATTTCATTAATTATTCTTTTCCTGACTGTACCTAGCCTCCCTGAGCTAAATTCTGCTAAAGAATGTAAAAGGGTATCTCTCGACGATATTTAATTTAACAGACATTTGAGAGTTACAAAAGAATCCTTTTATGTTTGTCCCGTCAATTGTACTTTCTACTTTAATAAATTATAACATACATTTCCATTGTTAGCTATTAGAAAGTAAAGACATTATTATTATTATTAAATTCTTTATTGCACAAAATAAATGTACAAAGGCGAAGATTAATGCCTTTGGGAGAGAGTGAGATTAAGGGTAGTGCCGATATCAAGTTTAACAATATAGAATATACTACACACACTACATACTAATAGATACTTACACTGTTACATAAATTACACAAATATATTATGCCAAATATATATTTTTAGCCTGATGACGACTCCTGTTGGTCTAGAAATAAAGCAGTGACCAAGCGCTTAAAAACGTGGACAAACAGCGCGTTTCTAATAGCGAGTGGTAGCTTGTTCCACTGGCGGGCTGCAGACACAGTATACGAATCTGAATATCTGCTAGAGGAGTGAGATAGGATTTTAAGTTGGTTGTTATGTGAAGGACAAAGTGGAAGGTTGTGAGTATCACACATGTATTCAAAACGGGATTTAAGATATGCAGGCGCATGAGGGTTGTTCAGGATACCAAACAGAGACACGAGGAGATGGGTAGATCTTCGAATGCGGATATTGAGCCATTTCAACTGATTACGAAATGAGAGATATGATCATATTTACGCAAGCCGTATACATAGCGGATGCATTACATACATTCAATTTATTCCAAGAATTAAACGTTAATATATATTTTATGTCCCTCGTTAAACACATTTCGCGACAGGGTAATTAACTATTATAAAAAAGTTGTTTTTTTTGTTTTATTTTATCAGAGTACCTAAAATTACTCTGATTTTCGTTTTAATTAACGAAATAATTTACATTTTAATAAATTTATAATAAAGTATCATCACGAGCGTTTTCCCTTTCAAGGTGGTCAGAAACTACGCTTATAAAGAAGCGGATTCACATTTAGCCAACTTTACTATGGGCCAATCATGACAAGTGGCAAGCTCGTCGATGTCTCCAGCGTACCAAACTCGAGAAATATCACAAATAAATTAAATATTAATTAAATGTATTTATTAACATTAATAAATATTTTTTGTGTCCCGGCCAGGAATCGAACCCGGTACCACCGAGTCTAAATCCACGGACTTAACCGCTAGACCACGGAGGCAGTTATGTCCCTCGTTAAACTCATTTCGCGATAATAGGGTAATTAACTACTTATTGTAAAATTATTATTTTTTTTTGTTTTATTTTATTACAGTACCTACTCTTATTTTCGTTTTAATTAACGAAATGATTTACATAGCTTTGGCAAAACAGTTTAAGCGCGTCTCGGAACACCTTTATGCGTGCTTAGGTTACTATTATCGCGTCTCGGAACGAAGGACAGTGTAAACTCCATGTAACGACAAACCCTCTAAAGCGTCGAAATCAATTGGCTTTGGTTGGTTTAGCTTTAACTGACATTTACATTTATATTTTTATAATTGTGTCTGTCTTAGCTTATAGTATGACAATGCCTATATAATTATAAGCATAAAGCCCGAAGTAATCATAACACTAGATCTGTAGCTCAGGATAGATTGTTGCAACCCACAGCTGTTAACTACTATGGAGAGAGAACATCACAATACATGATTCCTAAACTCTGGAATGAGCTGCACTGGTTGGCAGAGAAACCTGAGTTGACTAAGCCAGTTGTTAAAAAATACCTAAGAAGGTTTTTTATTGACCTGTATTTCAATACATAAATAAAATAAAATTGTAATAGTAACCTCTGAAACACTAAAAACATAAATTGTTACTAACGAGCGACCTTTCTCGCCAACAAACCTTAATGGTTTGGTGAGATTTAATGATTTAAAAATATTACAAGAACAAAAAAAAAAAAAACAAAAAAAAAAAAAAAACTATTATCTTAACTGACATTTATATTCTTATAATTGTGTCTGTCTTAGCTTATAGTATGACAATGCCTATATACGGCAGCTATTATCTTAACTAACATTGACATTTATATTCTTATAATTGTGTCTGTCTTAGCTTATAGTGTGACAATGCCTATATACAGCAGCTATTATCTTAACTGACATTGACATTTATATTCTTATAATTGTGTCTGTCTTAGCTTATAGTGTGACAATGCCTATCTACAGCAGCTATAATGTTAAGCGTTATTCTGTATTTATAATTTTGTTATTTGATTGTTTCTCTTTTCAAATGATGGTTATCATGTACTGCTCCAGATTCACCAATATGTACTATAAAATTATATCGTTTTATTTTAAAAATTGGCTTGTAAAAGTGCAGAATACATATCTTTTTGTCCTATGCAAAATAAACGAATTGGATTGAAAAGCTTGTCTTCGAATTCTGATTTATCTTCTCTCTCCATTTAACGACAACTCTCTATAACGCCAAAAATTACACAGTCCCTTCAGTGTTGTTATATAGAGTTTACACTGTATTTAAAAGTAGAGTTTAATGTGATTTAGAACCCATGAAAAATCTAAAGTATTTTTCCAGGAATTCGTAAGTAAACTAGTCGTTTTAAATTAAATGTGCCAAGTTCAATGACGCATAACTAAACGTGAGATTAAACATTAACAGGTCACTGGAATTTGCTAAGCTGCTGGTCTTCTGCTAACAGCTTACTTATTGGACCACTTTGCTGCTTAGTCTTCTACTAGCAGGAGTAGAATCATTCAAAATAATTAAATTAATGACGTTTCATAAATGCCTGTAATAGGTTTACGGGAATAAAGATATTTTGACTTTGACTTTGAACTAATCTCCGTTCAATACAAACATGTTTTTACGAACGACTACGTACGTACTATTCTTTTTTATTTCGTCAGCGGAGAGTGTGAAAGGTTATTACGGGTGCGGAGCCGCAGCCGGGCCGATTGTCAGGGGAGAATTAATGAATTGGTGCGTCGACCGCGCGGATTACGCTCCCCACGACCATTTGCACTCAATCACGCTTGCAAACAGCCGCCCCGACCGAACAATTAAATAGACTGCCCGGAAACAATCAGACACAAAGCTACATCTCTACTTTGTAAGTGTCACTCACGACTCTTCTATTACACCACTTTAGTCAAAATTCAATTCAAATATTCTTTATTGCACTAAAAAATATTTATTTAAAACTTTATTGCACGAAGTACAAAGGCGGACTTAATGCCCGTAGACATTTTCTGACAGCCAAACCTTGGGGACAAATTTGAACTATTATAGGTGCAATTAAAGAAATATTAAAAAATTAGGAAGAAAAATTAACAGCTTAATTATACATTTACATATTATATTGTTATATATACTATAATATCAATATACTAAATACTAATACATACATAATACTATACATAAACATACATATATACACTTACTAATATTGTGAGGAGCTTTTCAGGTAGTACGTAGTTATACGAGTTTTTTAAACGAAGATCTGGTAGTTGCTTGTCTTATGTTTACAGGAAGATCATTCCATAAATTTGTGGCGACAACATTGTTGTACATAGGCGGGCTTAATGACTAAGCATTTTCTAACAACCAACCTTTGGGAGTGTGGAGAGGTAACAACGAAGGGTGCAATTTATTATAATAGACTTACATACTAATATTACATATACTGAATAAATATATACATAAATACCTACATATCTATATACTCGTATATTATAATTAAGTTAAATTAGTTCACACATGGTTAAAGTAACAGTTGATTTATTTAGTTTTTATTTAATTTTTATTTATATATTTTTTTTTACCAATGTAATACAGTAGTGAATTCTAATGCTATATTGTTAAATTTAATTTAGATTATAGTAATATCTGCATTAAGCACTTGTAAATCATAAGTGGATATCTAGTATATCATATATTCAGATTAAATAGGTATATTTTGTAATGCAGCTAAGTAGTGTATCATTGCCTGAACCATTTTATTTTTTATTTTTTTATTTTTACTATTGTTATTGTCTAGAATTTATAACACTAAACCAATTGTTTATCTTTTAAGTTTTGTACTGATTAAGTTAAAGTTCTTTACTGTTTTTATTGTTTGTATCTAATTATTGAAACATGTTTATGTAAGAAACTATAATATTGTCTCATAACAGAAACTTTTTACTACTATAATTTTCTGAATTAAGTATTTTTTTTTTATTGTCACTGTATTTGATCTGCTTACAAAGCATATACTGTGCACCCGAACCTACTTAATCCGGTTTTAAACTGAACACCTCTTCGCCGGCGTGTGCGCGCGGAGAACATCGCCTATCCGTCGCTCAGTTTTAACTTGACGGAGGGTAATGCGACAACTCTTTTGTTTATAGTTATAAAATATTTTCATTTTTATAAGATTATTTTTGATAAATAGTTGTGATATATTTATAGGTCTAATACTGTATAGTGGTTCAAATTATTGTAAACATTAAATAAAGTTATTTATACAATCCATATTTATATACTGTGAAATTAATTTAACTTTTGGATGATTTTTATTATATATATCATATTTTCACTATAAATTGTTCTACGACCCAAGGCCTATAAAATTTCGCTCAAAATTATATTATCATTAGATTTGTATACTCTTTTTATATTACTGTATTTTTATGTTACTGTATATTTTTTACATCGAATAAATTATTATTATTATTATTATTTAGAATAATAATAATGATAAGCATAAAATACATAACACTTTAGATTTAGCTTTGTAAATTTACATTTACCTTCTCGTTCTCTCAATGTTCCGACTTACTTATGCTGCGCCAGCTTGGCATCACCTTCTGGCCGAAACCAACAGGGACAAGATCCAGAGTCAGCAGAACATATCGCTCAGGGTGGTATCCAGAGCGCCGTGGTTCGTGCGAAATTCTGTAATCGCGAGAGATCTGGAGATGCCTACTATCGAGGCATTTGTTATCGGCCTAGCTAAACGTATGTTTTACCGGGCTGACAACGGATTCTACAAGCATCTTCAGGATATCGCTCCTACTTTTGCACGGCCCCCGGAGGGAAGGCCACTACCTAGGGAGGTGGACTTGGAGAGGAACTAAAGTAGACAAATCTAGGAGACTAGATTCGTGAGCCACAAGGGCGGTGTTGTAGTAGGAACAGCGCCCAGCACTAAAGGTGCGTTGAATCACCGGCGGGTAGTTAGCCGCCGAGATCCTGCCGGGGAAAACGGGAGATTATCCCATCCCCAACCCAGGGCCATTGAACATCCGGGCCTGGATGACTTCGCTGTCTGTCTGTCTCTCAATGTTACAGTCACAGGAGAATGCTATCATAATCAGCATTGTGCGTGAAACACTACTTTTATGGAAAACACGATGCCCTAATTCTCTTTACCCAGTTTCGAGAGATTCAAATTTCTTTATTTTAAGATTCTACATTGCTTATTCTAATTACAGTTGTATGTACATGTCATGATGATGCAATCTGCCCATATTATGGGCATACAATATGCTTATGTCAATAGATATTTATTTATATATAGTTAACATTTAATATTGTTCTTGTCAATTTATTGGAATACAATGTTAATGTCAAAATTTGCAGCTAATAAATATTTTATTAAGTAAAACAGTTGTCAATAAGAATTTTCTTTAACTCAATAGTAAAATTGTTAACGTAAATAAATACATTTAAAAATATTTAATTTATTTGTAATATTTCTCGAGTTTGGTTCGCTGGAGACATCGACGAGCTTGCCACTTGTCATGATTGGCCTATAGTAAAGTTGGCTAAATGTGAATCCGCTTATTTATAAGCGTGGTTTCTGACCACCCCGAAAGGGAAACGATCGTGATGATACTTTACTATACTTTACTTTTTCAATAGTAAAACGTTTTATAGGTAACTCTCGTATCTCTCTAGGAATTTTATTATATACTCATATAATGCACATTATGTGGCAGTTTCTGCTGTAATATTCACTTACACATCTTGGGTAGATTAGTCGGGTATAATCTCTAGGTACAAATTTGTTACAAGTATTATATTTTGTCAAAAGTTATGGGATATCATTGTCTCCCAAATGTATAATACACTTTTTTTTTATTCTTAAAGCTGGTGCTGCAGTGGAACAAGCTCAGATCAACAAGCCTCGAAAATATGAAACTATTTGCAATAGTAACTTATTTTCGACGTTTGCTGTAGAAACGATGGGCACGTGGGGATCAGAATTGAAAGCTTTCAATAACAAAATTCGTCATGATCGTAGAACAGTGACGGATCTGCTATATTTAAAATTTTCATGGCGGCCATTCAACTGTCATTTCGACTGTTTTTTTGTCACTTTTTAAGTCTCATAATAAGTGCAAACCTTCTAAATTTCATTTTGGAACCCTTTCTAATATTTGCACTATAAATTACAGACCACAAACAATATAAAACTATATATAAATGTATATGCAAAATTATGGGTATTTTTTTAAATCCGACACTGTTCTACGATCATGACGAATTGTTCCATGTCTCATTGACGTCTCTGGTGGCAGTTTTTTCTCTCAAAAATTAAGTACCTTAATTCAGAGGGGAAATGCTGAGTATTGGGCACCATGCCACAGGACAGATATTTGTTTGTATTTTAAAATTATTTTCTAAGTTTTGTTTAATTTTCGTTGTAATATAGTTTATGCAATCTAATACACTTTCAAACTCTGCTAATATTGTAGACCAAGCCTCGTCTATTCCTAAATCCAGTCTTTGGCTTCACGTTATTCCCTCTACTCATTTAGGTACTCTTCTATATATTCCTCATAACTGAATTTGTGGTACGTTTGCGTTTAATATAAATGCGTTTATTGAGGAATAAGGAACACTGGTATGAAAGTATAAAATTGGGATACAATATGTGTAAGGGTTGACTCCCCAATCGTCAAGCAGAGGCGCTCTACGCAAACTCGCATTAAGAACTGAGAGAATAATGATATTTGGATTCTGGCTAACTGTACTGCTCCACTCCACGATCGGAAAGTCAACCCCAAAAAGAATTTGGGTAGGTTGCATTGTTCAACATAAACGCCTGCTAGATGGAATTCAATGCTGACGTTTCATGATATTAGACATAAAGCATTTTTAATCCCCTAATGTAACGTTAGTTGACAGAAAGGGCCGCCATGGTCTCAGCTGTTTAAAAAGCGCAGTATTCCCAGACTTTCTATTCACAACGACATAATAAAACGAGCTCTAACGACTTGTAATATTCCTTCAATCCTAGAGCCGCTAGTTCTAACTAGACATGACTGAAATCGTCCAGATGGTATAACTTTAATTCCTTGGTCTAATGGCATTGGTTAGCTTCAACACATATTGACTCTATAAACGTTTTTTTCCAGGGGCCTAATTCTGGCGCTTTTGTATGAATATTCGAATCGATCTTTATAGAAAACTGTCAGTTTCATTCGAGCAAATCGAGCGGAAATGCATGTCAAAAGCGCAAGAATCGAGGCCCACGCTCTGTCGCCGAAATGGCACATACAATATTTAAGTATTTCAAATGAATTGCTTCCTTTCGCAATAGAAACATTAAGTTCTTGGCGTTTAGAAACAAAACTTTTTACTGAGTCTGAAAATTCTATTTATTTATTTATTTATTTATTTATTCATGAAAATGTACATAACAGATTATACGTCTAAACAATACATATTTCATAACAACATTAAAACACAAGTGACTAGATGTGTGAATTAATATGTCTCCAAGTACTTTAGGACAATGTTTTTACTTTCCACATCCGTTGATGTGAACACATCAAAATTCTCATCGGACTGCACGATTTTGTTCAATAAAACGATTGCACGGGGAACGGGGGCACTCTGGAGTAGATGTGTACGAGTAGTACTTTCTATAGTAGTGCAACGTGGGAATGCAGCCAGTGTACTTGGTACCTACTTTTAATCCTGGATTTGTTGTTTAAAAGGTTTTATAAATATTTTGTACTATTTACGCGTATTATAAAAAATAATTAATTTACCTTTGAATCTGTTTTCATTTTTTTGGCAGGAGGTTGACTCGTGTCTTGCCGCGAGTCGTCAGGTTCGGGTTTGGAAGGCGGAGGAGGTGCCGGCGGCGGCGCAGTCGCGGGCGCGGGCGGCGCGGCGGGCGCGGGAGGAATGACACTCGCGGGCGTTGGCGGCGCGGGCGCGGGCTTCGGCTCGAGCCGGGACGCGGGCGATGGCGGCGGCCGAGCGTCGGGCTTGGCGGACGCGGGACAGGCGGCGGGCGCCGGCGGCGTCGCGGCGGGAGGCCCGGGCGCGGCGGGAGTTGACGGCGCGCGGGTTACTCCATTGAGGTCGTGCGGCGGGTGCGGATGGTGGTGCTTCTTATCTCGTCTGTGTCCTCCCGATCCGCGTTTGGCCGGCGTCGACGCGGACGCGGGCGATTGCGCGGGCGGCGACGGCTTGGGCTCTCCGTTCATCTCGTTGGACTTGACGATCTCGTGTTTGGCCTCCGAGCTCTTGGATCCAGGCTTGGTCCGTTTGATCTTCATCTTGAGCGCAGTGCGCTGCGCGTCCGGTTCGGCGCGCGCCGCCATGCCGCCCGCCTCGTCGGTCTTCTCTATGTCGGCATCGAGGTCTATGATGAGGTCGCCGATGCCGATGTCCCACTCGTTGTCATCGTACTCGAAGTTGGCGGGATGCGCGTGAGGCGCGGGGCGAGGTCCGCCCTCCCTCATTGGCGCCGCCATCCGCGCCGTCTCGCCGCCCCGGCCGCGACGCGCCTCGCCACTAACACCATTGTAGCCCTAAAACAACAGAAACACACTGGTCAGACGATTCTTTAACCCAAAAAAAAGTAAAACGACAATTTGCCCGTCAGTCTGCATTGCCGCCTGTGACGTTTGCACTAGTGTACAATTGCAAATTAAAGTTGTGTGAGTGCTTATTTACGGAAGCGAGCCGTAATTAGTCGGCTGCAGATGTGCATGCCATGTGTCTATGTAAATTGATATCTACGAGTATGTGTTGTAAGGAGTGTACTAGTGTGCGTGAGAAAGTGACACGTTTTGTTTGTTCTGTTCTAGGGGCCACATTTACTAGAAGCACGCGTCGTTTTACAAAATCTTTGCTTTAACAGTTTCTGAAGTCAAAGTCAAATCATTTATTACAATTTGGCCTTCTCGGGCTCTTTTGTATTGTCACATTACATTGTTATAATTATTTAAATAAATTATATCAAATTTATTACAATACAATTGAATTGACCTAAATATAAACATACACCAACAGTAAAAGGTGTCCAAAATATATTAATAATATACATTTGCACATCTACCAGGCATTTTTGTCACTAATAAAATCATTTATCTTATAATAGGCCTTGCCTATAAGTCGACGTTTGACATGAATTTTTAGTTTATCTAAACTTGGTAAAATATATAAATTGAAGCTTAAAAATTTTATTGCCAAATATTTCGCCTCTCTTTGGAGCGGCGTCATCAGTGACAGTGACTGAAGGTCTTTGTCATAAATTTTGAAAAAAGTAATTTTATTTCTTTTAGCAATGGTAAAGGCAATGCACTATATAGTTTTGTATTTATTTTTTAGAAAAATATCATCATCACCTCGCGCATCATGGAGAACATCATCAGTATGTTATGTCCATTGTTATTATTTTAGTTTATCTAAACACAGGCTAGTTAGTTCCTTTGGGAGTGTGTTATAAAAACGAACACCAAGTCCCAAAAAAGACTTACTAGTTTTACTGAGGCGTAGGTGAGGCAAAGCTAATTTGTGATTATTGCATGTGTTACGAGAATGCAGTCACAATTCTACTAAAAAGATAAATATAAAAAGATGATATAAATAATTCAGGTTTATAAAGTGCTTAATTAAGTTCTAATGGTGTTTCTGGAACATATAGAAAAAAATCTTTATGATAGTATAATACAGAAACTTAAGTTGTCGCTATGTAAGATATGTAACATTTAAAATTTAATATCATTCGACTAACTAACTCTAGCAATAAATCTCGAGACGTGACTACCGTGATCAGAGGTATACTAAGGCAGCATAATAAAAGCGAAATAAATCTCAGCAAAATCCATTATCCTCTCGCCGTATGTTTGTCAATAGAGCGTCTGATTTCTCCTCGATCGGCTGCTAGCATGTGGCCATAGTCTGTTTTTAGGCACAAACGTTAAATAGGCAAAAAGATGAATTCCTTTTGTACGAGGTATCGTACAAAATCAACATTTCCTTTGTTTCCCTTACCTGTCAGATTTATCGTTAGAAATGTGCCAGCTTAAACTACTTAATACTATATTATAATGGGTGATTTTTTAATAGCATGAGAACTTTAACAGGCTAGCTGTATTTATCAGACAGGCTCAATCTTTAAATATATTTTTAAAAACTATTTATTTAATTAAGCAAGTCAACAACATGTTTACAAAATCTTATACAATATACAATCTAGAAGGTATCTTAATAGTTTAGTAAACCTGTTACTTACAGACCAGCATTGCATTCAAAAGGTAGGTAACATCGTTTACTAAAACACAAAAACTAAATAGTACAATTTAAAAATATAGGCATAACAAAAACAGTAAGCTACAGAAAACAACAAAAATGAATATCGCAAGTACTTACAAATGGAAACAGTATAACCTAAACAAAAATAATTAAATTATATGAACAAATCAAGACAGCGACACCACAGTCACCAGCAGTGCACAATAACAACAAAAAAACAAAACTTAGACCGAGAGTCGGCGACCCAAAATCACCTTTCGTGCAAGCTCTCAGCCAAAACCGCATCACTAAGCGACAACTATCAATCCTAAGCCTCAGTTAACTCCCAAACACCGCCCGGCAAGATAGCAGGAGACCTTTCTCTACTACTACTATTATTTTTACACTTTCTTAAAAAAACAAAATGAACCCTAATCTCGACATCTTGACATATTAGTATTTATTTATATAAGTATTATATGGATTAAGTATTTGTGTAGGTCGAATTTAAGCAATATGTCTTAAACAAAGTATTTATATTTTTATGTATGTACTTAATTATTTAATTTGAATATATTTACCTATACTTAAAAAATCTCAGACTGCACTGCACCCATCATATAATTCTATCACTCTCCCAAAGGTTAGCTGGTAAAAACCGGAGATTAGCCAATCATAACCGAGTTAATATCCGAACCTCAAACTGCGCAAATACGCCAACATCATCTGTACGGGTTACGAATTTGCAACGTTTGGGGTCGAGACAATAGGGACCCTGAGCCAAGCGTTTGGCCAAAGAGTTATCCAAACGACTGACGGAAAAGTCTTGAGACAAGAAAGTTGGCAATTATTTCTGCCAACGTATTAGCCTCGTTATCCTTGCCAGTCTCCTTGGGAACCCTGAAGGGTCGTCTCTAGACGACATTTTTTAAATCAAATCAAATCATTTATTCATCCTTAAGTATGGGTACATACATATTATAATTGGTATTCAGTAGTTTTTTCGTTTAGCTATACTTTACCCTTAAGGGCATATTATATATATATCATATATATATTGCAATTTTAAAACGCGTTATCCTAGTAGAATTATTATTCCAGCGCATAAAAGTACTCAATATAGCCGAAATTGTTATGCAATGGCAACAAAGATATTTAATAAGCTTCCAGTTACTACAGGGTGCGCCAGAGAAACTTACTTATTTGAAAGGTCATTAAAAACAAAAGTACTTCAGTTATTGTTTTAATTTTTATTTTATTTTAGAATACAATATCCCAATTTTTTTTTTATACAGACTTGAAAATGACATCGGATTGATTGACCAGGGTTTTCAAATAACCCCATAAAAGAACAAGACTTATCTCTCTCAGAGGCGATCTCACATGGCCGGCTCGCTCTCCAGATTTGGCTTCATGCGATTTCTTTTTATGGGGTTATTTGAAATCCCTGGTTTATGTCGATCGGCCACGGACAATAGCTTACCTCAAAAACAACATTCGCGACGCCATTGTCAACATACCGATTGATATGCTGCAAAGAGTGGACACTAACTTCAGAAATTGACTTAATCAGTGTATGCGCAATGCGACCCGCCATTTAACCGATGTCATTTTCAAGACTGTATAAATAAAATAAAATAAAAATTGGGATATTGTATTCTAAAATAAAATTAAAATTAAAACAATAACTGAAGTACTTTTGTTTTTAATGACCTTTCAAAGAAGTAAGTTTCTCTGGCGCCCCCTGTATAAGGGAGTTCCACTAAAACTGTTCAAATTAAGAGTCAAACAAATGCTGGTTAATGTTTTTATTCGACAAAAGATTACCTAGACACTAAGCTCGACAAAGTCGTGTGACTAAATAAATATTTGTATGCTAGAAATAGCGAATCATGTGATATAATTACATATAATAATTTACATCCCTGTACCTACCATGTTTCTGACAAATAAATTATTTCATTTCAATAACAAAAAAAATAAAGTTAGATATACAGACACAAAAATAAATCTGTTATTTATTTATAGTTGCTTGTATAAGGTTTATTATACTTTTTTTTTTTAAGTGGGCCTTAAAGGTCAATTCCTGAAGTACAAATAATAGCGCTAAAAGGAGTCTTGGAGACGATTTTGATAAAGAGAAGACAAATTTCAAAGCATTCCATGGATTCACCGTGCGGGTGCCAGGTCCATCGTGTATGGGTAAGAGGTGTCTCGGGCTTGCGCCCGACAAGAGCTGGTTTAAGAAAAGGAGGCCTTCCTTTTTTTATTTTATTGCGCGATAATACGCTCACCATCCACCATTCTACTCCTCTCCCTACCCAACCAAATACTGTATGATCCCGTTAATGCCGTCCAAAGGACCATTAGTTATTTGAAAAAATATTTTTTTAGTCAAGAATAAAACCAGTTAAGTAAAACAAAACTGATTACGTCGATTATAAAAAAAATTCCACTTTTTATTCTCGTTCGGTAAAGGATTCCATTTACACTAAAAAAAACAGAATCTGGCCACTGGTACCTCCACGGCTCAGCATGTGATTTAGTACCATCCTCGCGCTACTTGGCATGATGCCGAGAATCGAATCCGGACCCGCGAGATGCCTTGTACAAAATTGCTTCGGATGGCTGGATCTTTTGATACGGATATTTTTATCCATTGCCTTTCTTTTTAATTTCATTAAGTTATCAATATTGGATCATGTTTAATTTAGTTAAATAAATTGCCATTTAAATATTTTATGGACTGCAATAAATAGTGCCTTCATTTACTAGCAGCATAAAGGAATACTATAATAAACATACTAAAACACACACGCACATACACACACACACACTCATTTAAACAAACACATGCACTCACTCTCATACTTACACAAACATGCATGCACCATAATTAAAAATAATAATAATATGTGTGGGAGTAATTAATACATTACATTATTATAACTGTTCAACTGAAATTTAGGATTTAGTTTTTATTTTTTCAAATTTTATGCAATCATTTTACATCTTTAATTCTTAAAAATATGTATTTTTAACTTTTGAATTTTTACTTCTTTTATTTTGTGTTTGTTATATAAAGTGTTTTGTTTTCGTTTTTTTTTAAGGTACCAAATTTGTGCAATTTTTATGTTTCCTTATTAGTTATATTAAAAAAGAGAAAAATGTATAATTTTATTTTGTATATTTGATAGTTTTTGTTATTTTTTTTGTTTTAACAGTATTAAGTTTCTAATTTCTTCTTCTTTTTATATTGGTGAATGCTGTGACACCTAATTGGTACATATATTAGATAAGCTATAATTATACTATGTTATGTGTGTGATAATATATGTACTGCTGTGTGTACTAAATAAATAAATACCGACCAAAATTGTTTTGTATGGGTATGTATTAAGTAAGGTATGAGTGATGTGTGTGTAATACTGTACGATAATTACACGGACAAAGCCAGGTAAAAAATCTAGGTATTCAACAACAAATCAATTCATTCGACACAATTAAAGTCGGTCGAACGCTTTCCTTAAAATCCTACAAAGGTCAGTTCAAACCCCCCCCCCCACCCCACCCCCCCGGCATGTACCAATGAGAAATACACTTTTCTTACGTACATTTGCCACAGATTTACAAAGCCACAGTTCCCGTGCCTCGGACAGCACGTTAAACCGTCGGTTCCACTAATACTAGCTTGTGGAATCGTTAATAAATTGTCATAAAAAATTGACATCAGATCCTCGCCAAGCCGTCTGGCCAGCGTGGCGAGTGTAGGCCAAATTCTGAAGATATACGAGGGGCGTTCAAAATATTCTCGGTATGTGGATAAAAACAAACAAGTACGAAAAGTTTGATATTTTTATTTTTCAATATACTCCCCCCCTATGTTCATACACTTATAAGATCGATCAATTTTTTTTTTAATCCCTCATAAAAATATTTTTTATCTTTGGTGTAAAAATGCTCCTCCACGGCCGTCTTCAACGCTTCATCGTCAGAAAATTTATTTCCACGCAGATCCTTTTTAAGATTGGGAAACAAAAAGAAGTCGCTTGGGGCTAAGTCCGGACTATAGGGTGGATGAGTAACAGTTTCAAACCCACATTCAACAATAGCTGCCTTGGCAATATAAGCAGTATGGACAGGGGCGTTGTCATGCAGAAGCAGAACACCTTTGGTTAACTTTCCTCGCCTCTTTTCTTTGATCGCATCTCTTAATTGACGTATAACGTTAGCGTAGTACTGCCCTGTGATATTTACACCTTTTTCTTTATAATCGATAAGCAAAACTCCTTCACAATCCCAAAATATTGTGGCCATGACCTTGCCAGCTGACGGGATTACCTTGAACTTCTTGGGATGAGCTGAACCCTTAATGTGCCACTGCATGGACTCCTGTTTGCTCTCTGGGTCATAATGATGAACCCAGGTTTCATCTCCAGTAACTATTTTTTGCAGCACCTCATCGGGATTTTCACCACACAGGTCGATAAAATCTGAACAGCAAGCCACACGCATATCCTTTTGAAGAAGCGTCAGCATTCGCGGAACCCATCTTGCACTTACTTTTGACATATTAAGATGGTCATGTATAATGTCATGTACGGTACCAATAGAGAGATTGGTTACTTGAGCTATAGATTTTACCTTCACTCGGCCGTCTTCCAATATAAGTTTTTCCACTTTATCAATATTTTCTTGTGAGGTAGCCACTACAGGCCGGCCAGGTCTAGGGTCATCTTCAATACTCTCCCTTCCACGCTTAAATTCGCTTGACCATTTTTGAATAGTAGATAAAGAAGGAGCAGACTCACGGTAAACACAATCCATTTCCTCTTTTATCGTTTTTTGATTTTTACCCTGTTTTGTCAAGAATTTTATGACGGATCGGTGCTCTAATTTCGTTAAAATTGTTAATTCGGTCATGGTGTTCATGTTTGTTCGGCAATTGCAGAAAAACAAAAGAACATCTCGGTTCCAATTTTACTTTTTTTTAATGTCAATGGATGAATCTTAGCGGCCAGTAACAAATATATATATAAAAGAGGTTGTAACGTATCAATACCGAGAATATTTTGAACGCCCCTCGTATGTTCTCGAAGGCCCATCTCCAACAATGAAGGTCTAGGACGCTGTGTTCTAGTGGCTGTAATAAAATTTGACATTCTATCGTTAATCTGGATGTAGGCCTCCCCCAAGGCTCGCCACTGCAGGCGGTCTTTTGCAACCCTCATCCAACCTCTACCAGCGAAATTCCTTAGGTCATCCGTCCATCTAACGGAGGATCCACTCTGAGTCGCGTCGTCCCGTACGTGGTCTCTCTCTAGAACCCGTTTGCCGCATCAGTCGTCGGTTCTGTGGCAGATAAGTCCGGCCCATTGCCACTTCAGCTTACTAATTATGAATGCTGTGTCAGTACCTTTGGTTCTCTGACGAATATCAACGTTTCGAATTCTATCCATACGAGAAATACCAAGCATAGCTCGCTAAGCGACCTTGAATTTGTGGACCAGACCCACTGTTAGTGTCCACGTCTTAGTTCCGTACAACATTACGGGGAGGACTTTTGTCTTGACGATGTGCCGAAGTTTTCTGAATGCCGTCCCTCCTAGCTGAATGAGTCTGTCGGTTAAGCTGAATAGTCTGTCGGAGTTAGACGTATTTCTGCACGACTTCGATAGTGACACTTCCCACACAGATTGGCCTCGGCTTGACATGGTCATAATCAAAAATAAAAAAATCGCGAATCGGGTATGTGAGATGTATAAATACGAGGGGCGTTCAAAATATTCTCGGTATTGATACGTTACAACCTCTTTTATATATATATTTGTTACTGGCCGCTAAGATTCATCCATTGACATTAAAAAAAAGTAAAATTGGAACCGAGATGTTCTTTTGTTTTTCTGCAATTGCCGAACAAACATGAACACCATGAGCGAATTAACAATTTTAACGAAATTAGAGCACCGATCCGTCATAAAATTCTTGACAAAACAGGGTAAAAATCAAAAAACCATAAAAGAGGAAATGGATTGTGTTTACCGTGAGTCTGCTCCTTCTTTATCTACTATTCAAAAATGGTCAAGCGAATTTAAGCGTGGAAGGGAGAGTATTGAAGATGACCCTAGACCTGGCCGGCCTGTAGTGGCTACCTCACAAGAAAATATTGATAAAGTGGAAAAACTTATATTGGAAGACGGCCGAGTGAAGGTAAAATCTATAGCTCAAGTAACCAATCTCTCTATTGGTACCGTACATGACATTATACATGACCATCTTAATATGTCAAAAGTAAGTGCAAGATGGGTTCCGCGAATGCTGACGCTTCTTCAAAAGGATATGCGTGTGGCTTGCTGTTCAGATTTTATCGACCTGTGTGGTGAAAATCCCGATGAGGTGCTGCAAAAAATAGTTACTGGAGATGAAACCTGGGTTCATCATTATGACCCAGAGAGCAAACAGGAGTCCATGCAGTGGCACATTAAGGGTTCAGCTCATCCCAAGAAGTTCAAGGTAATCCCGTCAGCTGGCAAGGTCATGGCCACAATATTTTGGGATTGTGAAGGAGTTTTGCTTATCGATTATAAAGAAAAAGGTGTAAATATCACAGGGCAGTACTACGCTAACGTTATACGTCAATTAAGAGATGCGATCAAAGAAAAGAGGCGAGGAAAGTTAACCAAAGGTGTTCTGCTTCTGCATGACAACGCCCCTGTCCATACTGCTCATATTGCCAAGGCAGCTATTGTTGAATGTGGGTTTGAAACTGTTACTCATCCACCCTATAGTCCGGACTTAGCCCCAAGCGACTTCTTTTTGTTTCCCAATCTTAAAAAGGATCTGCGTGGAAATAAATTTTCTGACGATGAAGCGTTGAAGACGGCCGTGGAGGAGCATTTTTACACCAAAGATAAAAAATATTTTTATGAGGGATTAAAAAAAATAATTGATCGATCTTATAAGTGTATGAACATAGGGGGGGAGTATATTGAAAAATAAAAATATCAAACTTTTCGTACTTGTTTGTTTTTATCCACATACCGAGAATATTTTGAACGCCCCTCGTACATTGTAAATATTGATTGCTGTTCGCGCCGATCGCGATGATTCGACCAATTTTGGATGGTTAGGCGTTATTGTGATTCGTCGGTGCATAAACAGACGTCCTAATTTGTTACCCCTATACCCTTGTCCTGTCTCTTTCGCGCCGCTTCCTTTCTATATTACTCATCCCGCTCACTAGTCCAAAGGCCGGCGCTTGCGCACTGAAGAGAGGCAGTGCCTATATAACTGGCCGCGCCGCATGGTGGTCGTAATCGTCGAATCGAAATATAGTCGTCGTCGTCGCGCAGTCGTTGTCCTACAGTCGTCATAGAAGACGCTGAAGAAATCGCCGCGATCGTTGTTTTCGCCCGCATTCGCCAAACCCGCAAAATCAGTGTAAGAACAATTTATAAGTGCTGGTGCCGAGGACATCAGGTGAGTTCCTTTACCAGTTTCCTTTCTAGTTTGTTTATTGCACCGATTATCATAGTATCGTCTATGTATCTAATTTGAAGATTATCGCAAATCCCGCACCTAGATACAGTCCTCTAAATCCGCGCCATCATAAAGTTGGTCCTTCGGCCGCATTGGTTCGTTTATTTTTAAATTAAAATTAGTAACCAAAAAGTTGGTTACTTCGGCCGCATATTAGTTTCGTTTCGTTTTAAATTCAAATTAGTTAAACCGCCAAAATGTCGTCAGATGCAAAATTGGAATTAAAATTAAGAAAGTTGAACGCTAAAATGTCGTCTCATTTTAGTGAAATACAATTATGTTACGATTGTATTACTCGCGATGTGAAGGATAGTGAGGAATTATCGATATTGTTTTTGTCAAGATGTTCCACGATCGATTTAATTCGTTCGGAATTTGTTTCCATGTTGGATGAGAAAGTGGACATCGAATTAGCCCTCTATCCCGATAGGGAACCGAATTATAAATCGTTAAATTCGTTTCAAGATTTGTATTCGAAAATTAAATACACGCAAAGCGGTATTCTGTCGTCGCGTAACGCATCCGTAACGAATGTGGGTAAAACCCGCACCCTTGAACACCATACAAAACTTCCTCGTCTCGAATTGTGTTCCTTTAATGGGGAAATTGAGAATTGGCCTACATTCTACGAAAACTTTCGCACCGTCATTCACGAAAACATAAACTTGTCGGACGGTGAAAAGATTCAATACCTAGTCGGTAAGTTAACGGGTAAGGCACAGAGTATCTGCCACGGATTCTTGCCAACCGCCGAAAACTACACAGTTCTCTGGACTACCCTCGTTAGTAAATACAACGATAAACGTCTTTTGGGTTCAACGTACTTGGATCAGTTGTTTGGTTTGCCGAACGTTAGTAGTGCGAATCCAACAAATTTAGAAAATTACATTGATAAGTTCTCGTCATTAATTTGTGCGTTAAAACAGTTAAATCTTGATAGTTTGTTGGATTTCATATTGGTGTACATTGGTTCAAAGAATGTGGACGTTGAAACCATAAAATTATTTGAACTATCGTTGTCGCAAAAAAATGCCTTGCCGTCAGTTTCGTGTTTTGTTGAGTTCGTTCGAGAACAATCTCGTGTTATGCTTCGCGCTAATAGTGCCGTGAAACTATCGCCTTCGTACAGTAGCAGGCCTGCCAAGTCAGCTGTTACAAAAACATTTGTAAGTATTCCTAATTCGCATAATAATAATTCGTGTATAGTTTGTAAAGGTATTGATCATTGTCAAGCTTATCAGTGTAGCCAATTTCTCGAAATGTCGCCTCACGATAGATTTAATTTCGTTAAACTAAACGGTTTGTGCTTAAATTGTTTAAGTGGTAAACATATCGCTCGTAGATGTAATTCGGAAAGAAGGTGTCGTAAGTGTTTAGGTACGCATCATACATTGTTACATTTCGAATCGCATAGCGCTACCCCGCTCTCGACTGCTGCGCCCGCGCTGCCGTGCGCGCCCGCTGTTCAAACGACGACCGCACTGGAGCAATCTTCCATTGCCGCTTCTTGTAGCGTTGCGCCTCCCGCAGTTTCGTTGTGTGCCATCAATGGACGTCGTGACATTAGTAATGGTCGTCAAACGACAGTTTTACTAGGCACAGCTTTGTGCAACGTTGTCGATGCGTATGGAAACATCAAACCTATTCGCGTATTGGTTGATAGTGCATCCCAACAAGATATTATTTCGGTTGCTTGTTGTGATGCATTGAAATTGCAAATAGATTCGCCGCAAATTGAGCAGATTTCTGGGGTTGGCGACATTAGCAACCCGGTTTTGGGAACCACGTCCCTAACCATTCGCTCTCGCTATAATGATGCTAGTCGTTTCACTATCCAACCCTTAGTTGTTTCTCGTATCACGAGTGAGTTACCTTCCGCGCCTGTAGATATCTCTTCTTTAGAGTATTTAAATGATTTGCCACTAGCCGATTGTCGCTACTACAACCCCGCGGACATCGATATGATTGTGGGAGCCGAGATGTTCGCTCGAATATTACGCTCCAATACTATTTCCCGCGCGTCTGGTGAGCCAGTAGCTATTGAAACATCGCTAGGATATTTGATCGTAGGCAAAGCCCCGTGCCTAGCCGGTCCTAGTGGTGGTGATGCTCGCACGTTTTCCTCTTTCGTTCCGCCCGTTAAGAAAGTTTCGCACACTTTTCGCAATTCGCACCATGTCGCAAACATGGATAGCTTTTAGTACTTTTCCTTTCGCTTTTAAATTATTTTTTTTCGCTATTCTTTTCGTCTTGATTTCTTCATTCTCGTTTATCTCGCACGCATTTCGTCTCGTTCCTTCCGCACCACGTCGCACTTATTTCTTGTACCTTTCGTTTCGTGCTGCTGTCAGTTTTCTCGTTACTCGTGTTCGTCACATCGTTTCGGACAAACACGACCGCTTCGTGACGCAGCTTCTGTCACCATGAGGGATCCAAGCATCCTCCTGGTTGACACCGCCACTAGTTATTCTAGTACTTGAGGGTACAAGATGGCCAATCAACAACCCGCATTCTCTCTTGCTGGGAGGTTTTATACTTGTCGAGTTCTCCAGCATCTTGCGCGAGGTAGTGGGTTCGATTACCGTAACTCGTTGCTATATGGTTAGCTGTGAGTCGCGGGTCGTGCCTCCTCGTATTCATTTATTACGAAGTTGTTTGGCATCCCGCCGTCGGGTCGCGTCGTTGAATTGAATATATATGCCATTCAACGACCCGCATTCTCTCTTGCTGGGGGGTTCGTACTTGTCAAGCTCTCCGGCGACTCGCTTGAGATAGTTGGTTCGATTCCTGTGACTTTAGCTATATGGTTAGCTATAGGTTGCAGTTCGTGCCTCCTCGTATTCGTTACGTTTAAAGTTGATTGGCATCACACCGTCGGTCGTTGAATCGAATACGTGTGCAATTCGACGACTCGCTTTATCTCTTGCAGAGGGGTTTTGAACTCCTCCAGTTCTCCAGCAACTCGCTCGAGGTAGTCGGTTTGATTCCCATGACTCATTGCTATATGGTTAGCTGTGAGTCGCGGGTCGTGCCTCCTTTCATTCGTTTGTTATTGTTGGAATCCCTGAAGGGAAACTTAACGTTCCTTGAAACAAAACAATTTGATTATTCTTAGACCTAATTTTAAAATAAATATTGTTATTGACGTTTAAAAACACCGCGTAAATTAGAAACACATCTCACGTAGAAATCGTTTCGTGGGCTCTTGTAAAGGAATAATTCGACCTTTACATGTTCGCAATTCTACTCGCTATCGTTCGCATCGCTTGTGAAAGAATCGTTTCATCGTTTCGTTGTAGTCACTTGTGACTTTGAATTTGTTTTATTTCGCATACGTGGGTAATGTACTCGTTTCGTGAATTTGAAGGACTGGGTCGCTTCAAGCTGGGGGGAATGTTCGCGCCGATCGCGATGATTCGACCAATTTTGGATGGTTAGGCGTTATTGTGATTCGTCGGTGCATAAACAGACGTCCTAATTTGTTACCCCTATACCCTTGTCCTGTCTCTTTCGCGCCGCTTCCTTTCTATATTACTCATCCCGCTCACTAGTCCAAAGGCCGGCGCTTGCGCACTGAAGAGAGGCAGTGCCTATATAACTGGCCGCGCCGCATGGTGGTCGTAATCGTCGAATCGAAATATAGTCGTCGTCGTCGCGCAGTCGTTGTCCTACAGTCGTCATAGAAGACGCTGAAGAAATCGCCGCGATCGTTGTTTTCGCCCGCATTCGCCAAACCCGCAAAATCAGTGTAAGAACAATTTATAAGTGCTGGTGCCGAGGACATCAGGTGAGTTCCTTTACCAGTTTCCTTTCTAGTTTGTTTATTGCACCGATTATCATAGTATCGTCTATGTATCTAATTTGAAGATTATCGCAAATCCCGCACCTAGATACAGTCCTCTAAATCCGCGCCATCAATTGCAATTAGTCAAAAAGGCGTAAAAGCTGTTTATATTGATGTAATGTTCCTATATCCGAGATCACAGGCTATGTAAATTTAGACGAGCGTAATCCATGAATATTTATGAGTGTGATAACACTGCTAACATCATTATGATATTGTAATTACAAATACAACACAGCAAAGATTTGACTTTGATAACAAATTACGTTTTAAATTAACAATAACAATACCTCCGGCTATTTAAGAAGAAGAATTTAAGCACAGTCAAAATACATAGTAATTTTGTTAGGCTTATTTCTAGTTCAAAAAATGGTAGGTATAAAAGAAAGCATAGGTACAAAAATAAGGAAAAGCATGCTACGATGGTTCGGGCATGTTGAAAGGATGAACGAAGAAAGATTGACGAACCAGGTATATAATGCGAAAGTTGTGGGTAAAAGAGGCCCTGGCAGACCAAGACACACGTATCACGATCAACTAAATAAAACACTAGCTGAAGGAGAACTAAAAAGCCTTCGTAACAAAAGGGCATGTATGGAGAGGTTGATGAATGTCGATGAAGCGAAAGAGGTATGTCGTGATCGTGTCAAGTGGCGCTCAATTGTCTCTGCCTACCCCGTAAGGGATCTGGCGTGAAGATATGTATGTATGTATTTCTAGTTCGAATATCACAAAAAGGACAACCAACACATAGATAATAAAACGGAACGCTTAGTGCAACTACATTGAGAGCATCACCAAAACAGCGTCCAAAAAACTCGGGATACTGAATAAGCGGTTTATCCCACCTGCACTAAGACTTATGCTGTATAAAGCACAGATAAGGTCATGCGTAGAATACTGTTCTCACCTCTGGGATGGCTTCGCTAAGTAACTTACAGTAGCTCTCAATGTCCTACAAAGGCTGGCAATTCGGATAGTGAACGATGTCAATGTCTAAAACACTCTCGAATCACTTCAGCTTCGCCGTGACGTTGCCTCTCTGAGCGTGTTCTCGTTGTAACCAGATAGAAGAGAGCCTGGTAGTGACTTTGAGCTTCTTGAGTATCGATACATTGGTTTCCCGCGCTGTCCACAGAATGCGCAAATGTTATTAGTGGATTTCGTAATTTACGTCAGTGATTGCGTCATAATTGCAAAATATTATTGACAACCCTGCAAGCGCTCGACCTGGAGAGCTGCGGACAATTCACAAGGAAACATATAGTAAAGTTGGTTAAATCCATTTGGATAATTCTACGCTCTCAAAGTGGAGCGCGTCCCCCACTTGATGGTAATGCCTGCATTAGAATATTAGACACTATGAAATTACTAGGTGATTCCAAATCCCACATTTCATCATTCCAAATTGTGGTCCCTATTTCTATTTCAGTGTTTGACAATCTCGAACGAGTACGCATCTCTACTATGATCGATTGTTATACACCTAAACAATTATTTATTTATTTATTTATTTAAAACTTTATTGCACGTTATACAAGGGGCGGACTTAATGCCGCTAGACATTATCTGACAGCCAACCTTAGGGACAATGGGGACCATTTCAAATGTAAGGTAGGTGCAAATATTTATAATAATAATAAATAAATCTATATATATGAAAATACAATGATATTACTAAATACATACTAATAACTATGATATATTAAATACTAATAATACATATACTACATATGATACCATTAAATAACTTATGAACCATTTAAATAATACGATGACACCATTTTTTTAAACATTTTTCGGTTGGATGCTTGTCGGATTTCTACCGGTAGTTCATTCCACAGATTTGCGGCGACAACAGCAAATGAGTTGGCCATAAATCCAGTATGGTGAGAGGAAATGGAGAGAACAGAGTTATGAGAAGAGCGAAGAGACTTATCATGGAATGAAGAGAGATAGGCAAATTTACTCTTGAGGTATTTCGGTGTCACAGGCTCGTTGAGTATAGAAAATAGTAAACAGAGAATTCGGAGATTCCTGCGACAGCAAATTGGTAGCCACTTTAATTTTGTTCGATACTCAGAGATGTGGTCATATTTGCGAAGGCCGAAGATAAACCTGATACAGGAGTTGAGTAACCTGTCCATCTTATTGAGCAACACCTCTGATATATCGACACTACACACGTCACCATAGTCGAGAAGGGGAAGGAGAAGGCTTTGGGCTAGGGTAATTTTAGCTTTTAACGGCAAAAAATGTTTGAATTTATTGAGAGAGTGCAGTGAAGCAAATAATTTACGACTCGTGTTGGAGACTTGAGTTGTCCAGCTAAGATTAGAATCTAGGTGTACACCCAGATTCTTTACATCGCGACTAAATGGAATTCGGATGTTGTCAAATCGAACAGGGTCAATATTTATTAAGTCAACCTTTCTTAAGAGCCTAGCACTCCCTATTATAATTGCTTGACATTTGTTCGGGTTATATTATAAATTACTTAAGTACATATATAATATTTATGCATTAGGATATTCGAAATTAAACTGAAAATAGACCGCCTACCTGATGGTAAGTGGCGAGCGAGGTCCATGAACGTTAGCAACTGGAATCAGTCCCTAACACTATGCTGGCTTGACTGGGCATGACGGCAATTCGAGCCTGATCCCGAAACTGGGCAAATTACCTCCATCAGTCCACCTATTTGTCGTTCTCGTTGAAAGTATGTGCCATTTCCAAACACTTGTCATTGACATTGTCAAATGCCAATTTTTACTTTACATGAGAACTACTATCGTAAGCTTGCCATGATGATATATAACACCGCTTGAAACAAGACTTACGAGTACCTAACTCGCCTCCTAAACTTGTGTAGTTTGCGAATGAACTAGTTCCATAGAGCGCTCCCATAGAGAAACTATAGGAACTAGTTTCATTATTGCGATATCTCTCGCTTCTTAGTTCGTTCCATTCCATGTAGACCTACTTGTAATAACGAGAGAGCGGGAACGCATTTCTCGTATGTTTAGTTCGGCTGTTACAAATCAATTCATGATTATAAAAATGTTTAAGAGATCCAAAAACGGGTTTGATTATTTGTCATGATATGGGTGTTGGATAAATATATGCGTTATAGAGTCAACTATACTCATGCCAATTTCCAATACAGTGAATAGTACATATTAAAATCCATTTACACAGTTTATTAGTAAAGCGATTGAACGACTCCATTTGACTGATTCACTCTCGAAGCTGAGGAACTAAAAGAGCGACCTAGTTCCGTAATTATAACATGAAGGTGCTAGGTTCTTTATTAGTGACATTTATCGAGTCTAGGACCCTAGGAAATCTACAAACTTATCATTATGGGGCTATAGTAAAGTTAGCTAAATGAATCATTATCATTACAGCCCCTAGAACACAGCGTCCCAGACCTTCACTGCTGCAGATGGGCCTTCCAGAACATATATCTGGAGAATTTGGCCTACACTCGCCACGCTGGCCAGACTGCTTGGCGAGGATATGATGTCAATTTTTAATGACAATTTATTAACGATTCCACAAGTTAGTATTTATTAGTGGAACCGGGACCGACGGCTTAACGTACTCTCCGAGGCACGGGATCGGTTGTTTTGTAAATCTATGACAAATGTACGTAAGAAAAGTGTATTTCTCATTGGTACATGCCGGGTGGGTTTGAACCGACCTTTGTAGGATTTAAGGAACGCGTACTTACAACCGAGCCACCACCGCGCCTACTATACGCGCAGAATATACTGAGAATAGACTTTTTTTATTTAACAATTGATTATTTAACTTAAGTTTCAGAGATTACTTATTAATTTAAAACTTTATAAATTATAATGCTGTCGCCGGTAAAACTTGTTAGCTCTATTTTGGATTATACGAATGGGGAAACACACTGGCATCCCATATCCTCAGCGTGTAACAGACATAATTTATATTTTTAAAATACGGGTAGGTATGTATAGTGACTACTGTGGAGGTGCATAACTGCATAGTCGTGCATGTAGTACGGTTGTGGCATTGTTAATAAGGGATTTTCGTTTCTTACTATAATTATAACGATCGGCTAATAAAAACTTTATATTTTTTACATTTAATTTAAGCTATCTATTAAAAAGGAGGCCTCCTTTTCTTAAACCAGCCTATTGTCGGTTGCAAGCCCGAGACACCATTCTTCTCATCTCTTACCCACACACGATGGACCCGGCACCCGCACGGTGAATCCATGGAATGCTTAGAAATTTGTCTTCTTCTTCTAAAATAAAAATGACAGACGAAGAAATCTGGAGAATAGAAGGCTGACAATTACTTCTGCCAACGTATTAGCCTCGCTATACAGAGAAGAAATGTTGCCAGCCTTCTTGGACATTTTTAATTTATACATAGTTTTTTTTTTAATTAGTTTATAGGTATTTAGTTTTGTGTATTTTGTGATTATTATTTGAATAAAGAATTTTAGTATTATTTTGGATTAGTTGAACTGCCTTGTAAAATTAGTTTAAGACTACCAACCATTTTTAGTCAAATTATACCAATGGGTATACCAAGGCTTTAAAGGTATAAATAATTTCCGACCCATTCTACCGCCTAGCGGCATGAAAATATTAAACATTTATGTTATAAACTTATATATTTTTGACCGCCTCCGTGGTCTAGTGGTAACAAACGTTGCCGTGAACTCGGGAGGTCGTGGGTTCCATTCCCACCGGGGGCAAGTTGTACATTGTATAATTTGTCTCGGTCTGGGTGTTTATATGTATAATATGTATATATTTACAAAAAAAAAGAAGTATAATATGTAGTTTATCAACGATCTAGTTTCAGTAACACAAGCCTCGTACTCGTAGCTTACCACGGAAATTAGATGGCGCTGTGTGACCTGTCTGGAAATATTTATTATTATTATTTATTATTATATTACATACACATATACATGTATATATATATATATATTCAACAATAACAACTATATAAAATTACTATTTATATATATTTTTAAAAATTTTACTTTATTATAATGTCAATGTTTCAATAGTTATTTGATTATAATGATGGAGAATAATTTTATTTAAAATATTAGTAAAGTATAGTATCATCACGCCCGTTTCCCTTTCGGGGTGGTCAGAAACCACGCTTATAAATAAGCGGACTCACACTTAGCCAACTTTACTATAGGCCAATCATGACAAGTGGCAAGCTCGTCGATGTCTCCAGCGTACCAAACTCGAGAAATATCACAAATAAATTAAATATTAATTAAATGTATTTATTTACATTTATAAATATTTTTGCGTCCCGACCAGGAATCGAACCCGGTACCTCCGAGTCTAAATCCACGGACTTAACCGATAGACCACGGAGGCAGTTAATATTATTACTTAAATTTAAAAAAATCCTGTCCTAACCTACACTATTTTACTACTCTCATTATAGTCATCATATAGTAGGTATATTATATTTGTGTATATTCATAGAACGTATGTATGTAGTTTTATTTGTATGTATTTGTGTATGTATTAGTATGTAAATAAGTATTTATTCACTAGTATATATTGAAGTCTAATATTTTTCTATTAGTTTTGATAGCACCTGCCTTATCTTGTCGTAACTGCTTTAGTTGTCCCAAAGGTTTGACCAGTATAGAATGTCTAGCGGCATTAGGTCCGCCTTTGTACTTTGTGCATTAAAGTTTACCCTAATAAATATTACATTTGTTAGCGTATTTAATTATATAAAAAGGTTAAGGTCGCTCTTAGTCGCTATTTTATTTGATAAAATTCAAAACAATGCGTTCATAGTAGACCCTAGGAAATGATTGTATCGCGAGTAAATTGCAGCACTTTATGGCGAAGCCGCTCGCTGGCTCACATTAAACATTCTCAATGACGGTAATGATATTATTAAACAACATCACGCTTCGCCGCAGATGACGGCGAACGCGGCGAGAGTTCATCTACATCTATGCTATAATAGCGACGTTATAGACCCTACATTAATAAACATAAAACTTAATGCAAAAAGGAGAATGCCAGAAAGTGGGCCGTAGATCGCATTCATGTACCAACAATATTTATTTATAAATAATAATAATAATACCTGTGGCATTAAAGTCAACGGAGAATACATCTCGCACGTCCGATTCGCAGATGACATAGTCATAATGGCTAGCTCGCTGGAGGATCTTAGCAGAACGGTTTAAATGTGGCATCCCAGCAGGTTGGTCTCGGTATGAACTTGGACAAGACAAAAGTCATGTTCAACGAGCATGTTATAGCGAGACCAATCTGCGTGGGAAACGCTACTCTCGAGGTTGTGCAAAAATACGTCTACCTTGGACAGACCATCCAATAAGGAGTAGCCAACTTCAGCAAAGAAGCCGATAGACGCATTCAGCTAGGATGGGCAGCATTCGGGAAGCTACGTCAAATCTTCCTATCGAACATACCACAGTGTTTGAAGACAAAAGTTTCCAACCAGTGCGTTCTTCCAGTAATGTCGTATGGTGCAGAAACGTGGACACTGACGGTAGGTCTGGTCCACAAGTTCAAGGTCGCTCAGCGAGCTATGGAGAGAGCTATGCTCGGGATTTCACTAAAAGATAAAGTCAGAAACGTTGACATCCGTCAAAGAACCAAAGTTACCGATATAGCTTTTAAAATTAGCAAGCTGAAGTGGCAATGGGCTGGACACATATGCCGCAGAACCGATGAACGATGGAGTAGACGGGTTCTGGAGTGGACACCACGTACTGGAAGACGCAGAGTGGGACGAACCCCCGCCAGATGGACAGATGACCTGAGGAAGGTCGCTGGTGGGGGATGGATAAGGGTGGCAGAAGATCGTGTGAAGTGGCGAGCCTTGGGGGAGGTTACATCCAGCAGTGGAGAGACACAGGCTGATGATGATGATGATGAATAATAATACTAATTCTACTCTATACCTAGTATTTAAATAAATTTATATTGTATAACACCGTGGGACACAAAAATATTTATTAATGTAAATAAATAAATTTAAATAATATTTAATTTATTTGTGATATTTCTTGAGCTTGGTACGCCTGGAGACATCAACGAGCTTGCCACTTGTCATGATTGGGCTATAGTAAAGTTGGCTACATGTGAATATTACATATTGGCTACGTATTAATAACCGTGGTTTACTGACCACCCCGAAAGGGAAACAGTCGTGATGATACTTTACTATCACACCTTAACACCTTCATTCATTCCCCACCAGCGACCTTTCTTAGGTCATCTGTCTATCTGGCGGGGATCGTCCCACTCTGCGTCTTCCAGTACGTGTTCTCCACCCCAGAACCCGTCTACTCCATCGTTCATCGGTTCTGCGACAGACGTGTCCACTGTCCAGCCCATTGCCACTTTAGCATGCTAAATTTAAAAGCTATGTCTGTAACTTTTATCCTTTGACAGCAAATATTTTGGCATTTGCTTCTAGTGTTGCGAAGGAATAAATATTATTGTTCATTAATAAAATACACATGTTAAAGCATAAAATGAGTTAATATGGAGCTGCCTAAGAGAGTTATACGCGCCATTTTGCGTGGACATGAAAAGTGCGATTTTGTAAATTAATTTACTGTGGATATTGTTAGTCAAAAGTGGTGTTGTTTTGTTTAATAATGTGCTACAATGAGAATAAATATGGAAAACGATTATTGGGACGTTAAATATGGTGCACAAATTGCAGTTTATTTTTAGCTATTTTCCCGCGCTGTGAACACCCATATTTTACCCGACGTGTTTGGGCTATAATGCCGCCAGTGACTCCAAGAAAAGCATAAAATTCTGCAACATCTGGAATTTGATGACAATCACAACAAAGAAAGATATATTACGTCAGAATTGGCTGTATGGGCTAGACTTTGCCTTCCCTATCACCTCATTCATCATCCATCGGGCGAAGAGACCACAACTAATGGAGCTGCCTAAATTTTTAATGACATAGTTCATATATATATTTTGTAACTAAATATATTGACCAAATCAGCTTTTTTATATATTTTTATATAAGATAGGGATCATTATGAAATGTTGAGACTGCCGGCCCTGGGTCAGAATCAAACATCGTCAAATACCACCGCCCGATGTTTAACGCGTCACCGAGATATGAATCTAATGTGGATAAGAACACCACGTATGCCAATTTTCGCCCGCTAATGTAGCCCCAGCCTAATACAAGAATCCCATTTGTCCCAACGGTCAACCGACATAGATTGCCTTCTGTTGTTATGTTTGCTGATTGTAAATTACACTATATTTTTAAATAAATAAAATTATTATGAAAAGAAAAAACCCTTAAAACTAATCCGGCTTCACAAGATGCTTAGTCACACTTCGCTTGAAGTCGAGGTTATAAGATGGAGTAACAGGCTGGAAACAACACAAAATCGGAATTTCTATAGAGCTATTTTAATTGCCCCGCACGAACGGTGGCACTTCTTCCCCGGAGCAGCCAGAGCTCTGAGCAAGGACAATATATTTACTAGATAAATCCTACTAATATCTAACGCGAAAGTTTGTGAGGATGTATAGTTTGTTGCTCTTTTACGCAAAAACTACTAAACAGATTTTAATGAAACTTCAAAGTAATATAGCATATACAACTGAATAACACATAGGCTATATGACATCGTCATCTGGCCACGACATGTGACACCACAGCTATATATCTGTCAGTCGGTTTAATTCGTTATTACGCTAATGTACTGAACCGGTTTTAATTAAATTTAGTAGATATGTTACTTGTAACCCCAAGAATCATTACATGGAATCTACATCTAAACATGACTATGGCTTAAAGTTTATTTTTAGGTTATTATATTACATGGGCAACGCCAGGTTAAATATAAAAACAAAAGGTAGAACTTACCGTTCCCAATGTGTGTTACTGACGACTCGCAATGGTAATCCAAAAAGCACAATCCATGCAGCACTTTACACAATAGCACTTAGTTTCACTAACACTGACAGCCGACACTACACACTAAAAACACTGGCATTCTGTTGGCAATCCTTGGCACCACACCTACGGACAAAGAACGCAATTTCAATACACAAAACAACACAAATTCCCACAAAAATAAAGATAGTTATGTTTTGACACGCACACGTCAACCCTGTAGGGCTGAACAACATTGACTGAGTGAATGAACGAATGAACGGTACGGACACGAGGCAGTCCCGACTTGTTCGAAATTCAAAATCGTGCCGTTTCCCCACGCGGCAACAATGGCCGACATCTATAAACCGTTCTTATATTTTAATTATTGTATAAGAAAAACTTAATATTACTTTTTTTTAGGAGACATAAATATTAACACTATACCCTTTAATATTAAACTTAAATATAGAATATGTCTATAAGATTTAAAGTTTATATGCTATAAGAAAACTTTTTTGGCTTTACACGTGTTTTATTTACGGCCAAATCATCATTATTTCATCACCTAGAACACAGCGTCCTAGACCTCAACTGTTAGAGAAAGACCTTCCAAAATATAGACATATTTGGAGTATTGCTTGCTTGGTGATGGGTAGGTTAGATACAAAATAATGCTAGCATAATAAGGTTCAGCTGTAAGTACATATCTACAGACTACTTTTTTGGGAGATAAGGTTCAAAACAAATGTCATTTTTTATTTGTAAAATAATAATAATACATAATTTTGTTTTAGTTACCATGAATTGTATTTTAAAATAAGTTGTGTAAAAATAATGTTTTTCTCAATAAAGTATATTTATTTATTATTATTTGGCCTACACTTGCCACGCTGACAAGGCTGATTATCGAGGATCTGATGTCAATTTATTAACGATTCTACAAGTTGGTATTAGTGGAACCGGAACCGACGGCTTAACGTGCTCTCTGAGTCACGGAAACGGTGGTTTTAAATCTAAATGTACGTAAGAAAAGCGTATTTATCATTGGTACATGCTGGGGGGAAGTTGAACCGATCTTTGTAGGATTTTTGTTCTTACCACCGAGCTACCACCGCGCCAATACATATTAGTATAAATTAGCAATCTATGTCGGTCTTCCTCCTACATGATGGACCCGGTATCCGCGTAGTGATAACATAGTGACACATGAATTTGGTTTAATGTATGAAATTAATGTGCAGACGCAACGTGAAGTTTCTTTGGTGCAGTGTGCGTGCTAGACGTTACACACCATTATATTAATGTAAAGTTATCAAGTTGTAGTCAAAAACAAGTATAAGAAACACAAAACTTTTTTTAATAAATCCGCGTCTAAACAAAAATAACTCATTTTAAGTTTAATGCTCGTGTAAGTTCAAGCTCTTTTCTAGAGGCTGAGGCAAAGCGTCCATATGTACAGTAAACATTTTTTTAAGTTAATGTTTAAGGAGTTGTCCAACAAAATAAATATTCTTTTTAAGAAAGAGACAGTCTTATGGTTATTAAGAGTGCTAGAGCTTATCATCAGGACTTTAACAGCCAGTTTCTGGAACGTATTTTTAGTAGATAATCATTACTTAAGTAAAAATAAACCTGTTAATTTTTACTTAAGAAATTATTAAGTATTGCAAATGTAACGGTGCTGTGTATGTGATCGTATGATTTAAAGATTTTTTTAAGACAAACTATTTCAATATTTTTGATTAAAATATAAACGATGTTTTACAAGTTAAGTATTTTTATCGATGATTGGCTGACAACCTGCGAAAAAAAAATTCATTCTATATTCGTGAATATTACAATAAAAATAACAATTTAAGTAGTCTCGACATTTGGAACGGTATTTTTATCTGGATCTTTTTTAATATTTTAGATATTACCCTAAGAACCTAATTACCCCCTCCCCTTCTTTCGGAGTGCTCAGTAACTACGCATTTTAGAGAAGCTGATTTACATTTAGCCAACTTTACTATAGGCCCATGACAAGTGGATGTCTCTAGCGTACCTTAACCTAAGGATTGGATTGAATCCTTTTAGCGTAACTGCGTCTGACGGTTATAATAAATGCTAGGCAAAGTTTAAGTATCATCTATAGATTTAGCCCTAAGCACTTCACGCTCCACTAACTAGAAGAGTACAGTGTAAATCACACGCAAATATGCCGTACATATGTATATACTCAATATCGCGTCCGTCTGTACTGCGTTCTCAATCAAGTGTCAATATACATTACGTGTTATTGCTAAACTAAACACAAACTTGGTTCAATATAACAAGCAATGTGCAATGAAATTCGAGTAAGAAAAACAACTAGCTGTTTTATCTGTAACACATGACCGAATTGTCCCTTATCACGACAATGAACTACGTAAAATGGAGGCCAATTCTTAAATAATACAACTCGAGCTGATATACGTTAATGTTATATCTAAATTATACTTTCAAATAATAAACGAAAACAACACTTTTTTTGGTCCAGATTACCTACTTAAGTTAACGTAGGTATAGGCACAAATTGTACTTAATTAAATGGTTCAATTCAAACCAAATATTTTATTCCGTTTTGTTTGTACATCATACTTGGATATTGCCAATAATATATATATATATATATATATTATAAATATAATATTTATTTATTTATCATTAAATTTATTGCACAAAGTACTAAACCTGACAAATGCCGCTAGACATTCCATACTTGTCAAACCTTTGGGACAACGAAAGCAGTGAATAAAAATATGATCACGCCGTTTCCCTTTCGGGGTGGTCAGACACCACGCTTATAAAGAGGCGGATTCACATTTAGCCAACTTTACTATAGGCCAATCATAATAAGTGGCAAGCTCGTCGATGTCTCTAGCGTACCAAACTCGGGAAATATTAATTTAAATTAATAAATATTATTGTGTCCCGACCAGGAATCGAACCCGGTACCTCCGACTCTAAATCGACGGACTTAACAACTAGACCACGGAATATATACTTATATATAATTACTTATTTACATACATACATAAATACGTACAAATAAAATTACATACATACTTCTATTAATATACATAAATATAATATTACTTATTATACGATAACTATGTAGGTATAACGAAAGAAAAAAATACAGCAGAAAATCTATTATCACATTTAATAGCCAATTTATACTTGTTTCTTTTAGTTATTTAATATATTATTATTAATTGCAATTGTATTTTATATATTACTCAAACATTGTTGCCATAAACGAGGTTATTGTTTTTATTTATGACTAGGTACGCTACCTAACATTAATTCATTGTAAGATTTCGTTTTTTTATTATATATTGAAAATTATATCGCGATCGTAAGACGTTTTCAATTCTCCTTAACTTAGAATTGCCTTCTCTCTGCAGTTATGTGAGCTGTCAATGAATAAAGAAGACAGACGCGTGGTAAAAAATAAAATCGGCTTTTAGTTTGGCCACCGATTGAAGCCACAGAAAGAGAGGTCCGATACACGCGGGTTCAACACGCTAAGCAGAGGGGCGAGGGACGGGTGCGCTTAGGGTTGTTACCTACAAGTATTTTTATTTAATCGGATAAAAGTTGTTACGCGGCGAACGAGTGCATAGCGTCTTTAATAAACATATTTAAAAAACTAGTTATTGGCCATTTCTTAAATAAACAAAATAATCCGTCTTTCTAATATCTAACTAATGTTCTATTATTATATAACTGTTAAGTTTTTAAGTGCAAAAAATAATTAAATTATTAATATTTTTATTTATATACACAGAAAAGCTAAAAATTTAAAACAAACATAATGGACAACCGAATTACTTCTTTGACATTTCTCGTTGATGACCGATTTTCTGTCAAAAACACATGTGCAATGTGAGCGCGGCCTAATAGATTTTAGAGATTAGAGCGTCCCCAAACACGCTTTATAGATTTTTTGCAAATAATGTACGTTTGTAGACAAAATACGAGTAAATAGGTTCCAGTAGAGCATTTATAATGAAAGTCATCATCGTCGCAGCTAAATACCTGCCAGATTTTTATTCTGCAGAATTAGGCCTACACTTGCCATGTTGGCCAGACGGGTTGGAGAGAGTCTGATGTCACAGTTTAACAATTTCTTAACGAATTCACAACTTTATATTAGTGGAGTCGGTAATGACAGCTTAGCACGTAAGAAAAATCCAGCTACAAATGTACGTAAGAAAAGTGTATTTTTCATTGTACCAAAGTTCGAACTACAATATTTTTTTAATTATAAGGAATGCGTTTAAAAAACCGAGAGTTTTGTTATGTTTATATCTGGACCTATAGTATTCCTCTCAAGGGAACAACCTGCGATTCCAATATCATGCTAACATAAATAACACAAAATAAAATACTAAAAAGCATTGGAAATACACCATGGTACATAAAAATGTCTGAGCTGCATGAATGCCTAGCTATAAAGACGATAAAGGATGAAATCCAATTATGTAACAACAGATACAAGATTAGGCTGGAGAATTGACCTCACTATCCCTAGGTACCGGGTTCGATTCCTGGTCGGGACACAAAAAAAAGTAAATAAATACATTTAATTAATATTTAATTTATTTGTAATATTTCTCGAGTTTGGTACGCTGAAGACATCGACAAAGCTTACCAATGCCATGATTGGCCAATAGTAAAGTTGTCTAAATATGAATCCGCTTATTTATAAGCGTGGTTTCTGACCACCCCGAAAGGGAAACGGTCGTAATTATACTTTACTTTATATGATTCACATGCGATACTACTCAACTCATCTGGTTTAAGTTTATGACTGATTGCAAGATTCTCACATAATTCCCTCCTATCTATCCCTCCCATCACACAAACCCTGTGGAACAACCTTCCTGTTCAAGTCAGACAAGCACCCAGCAGACCAACTTTCAAGAAAAGAGTGTACAGACTTTTTATAAGTCACTAGCTTAACTTTTTACTGACTTTAATCTATTGTAGGTAGTTATTATTAACAGTAAGGTATTTATGTATTATTATATAATTTTATTGTATTATATTTATGTAGTATTAGTATGTATGTGTATATATTATATATATGTATATATATTAGAGTTGTCTATGTATGTTAATTTTAAATATTATTTTATTTCTCTACTTGCACCGTACTCATATTTAAATGTCTAAATGTCCCAAAGGTTAACGGGAAGAGAATGTCTTGCGGCATTACATTCGCCTTTTGTATAGATTTAGAATAAAGTTTTTAAATAAAAATAAATAAATAAAATAAGATTAATAATGGAAAAATATATATTATTGTAACAATCTGATAGTTTTATTTTTGCCAACCCTAGGAAGGTAGGTACGCTCGAGCGTAGCTTCCAAAATATTACAAAAACATTTATGCATGAAGGGATAGCGGAACGTTATTGCTGTTTTATGTTTTATCTTAGCGATTGAAGATTTAAATATCGTATTTTTCATGAATATTTAGACAAATATATTTAGAACTCTTGCAACAATTTCTCAGTACTCTAAACGATCAAACATGTTTGACTAACGCGTTTGTCAAACTTCACGTTTTCTACAAACAATAGCGTAAACGATCAAACCAACCATCAAACAAATTTCTGTAGTTTTAGTTTTATTTATTTAAAACTTTATTGCACATAAATATACAAAGGCGTGACAACGAGAACATTTATGTGAGGTGCAATATATCAATTAAAATTAAATATATAAAAAATATAAGTCTATAGAATATTATTTATTGATTATAATAAATGTTTATTAAAAAAATGACATACATATACATACACACATACATATATAAACTACATAAATAAGTTATACTATTTATATACTTAATCTATATATACCTTATCGTAGTGCCGATTTAATTGTTTTGTAATGAAATTAAATATTTTATTTGCCGAACAAACAATACGAAGTCTTATTAAAATTAAAAGGTTCACTTAGTTTGCCATAAGCATGCAAAAATTTACAACAACTGGTATAGAAGTTGTACGAGCTATCATACATAATCAGCATTTCCTTTGTTTCCGTCACATTTACTTACTTAACAATAAATCAGTGTCCAAACGGCACTAGCCGGAATCGGTTGTTGCGTTACGCGATAACTAACTAACATTTAACCAACATAACAGTTTTTGGTCCTTCGAGCCGGATATGAAACAGCGACATGTGGATGGATGGAAAACATGAAACCACAAAACATGCTTACGATACACGATGTGCTTTACATCATTTTGGTAGTAACAGTCAATTCATCATTCATTTTATACGACGACGACGCCAAGCAAGCCTAAACATACTTCACTCGACCACAGCCGACGTCAACGTGCACTGGAAGGCGGAAGCAGAAGCGTCTGAACAGGGACAACATGCAACTGCTCCAGCTTTCAACGATAGGCTTAATTTTAAATATTTTCCATTTTATAGTTTATTGTTCTATACAAACAGAAGTCACCCCCATCCTCTTTAGAGTGGGCAGGATGTATGAGCTATAGTACTAAGCAGCATCTCCTTTGTTTCCGTCACCTTTACTTATTTACAATAAGCCAGTGTACAAACTGCACTCGCCGGAATCGGTTGTTTCATTAAGCGACAACCTTTCCATAACTAACATTTAATAATAATAATAAATTGTTTATTATCAGGCAACACAGATGGCCCATAGATCTTACAACAATAACCCATATAAAAATAAATTATTACTTAAGTATATTTATTGAAGTAATATACAAACAGTATAAAAAAATCGAAATTAATTAATATAAATTAAAAGCTACCTAAATAATAAAATTAAAAATAAACTAAACTATAAATAAAAAATGTCCTCTAGAGATGTCCCATCCGAGATAGTCCCAAGGAGACTGGCAACATTTCCCCTCTGTATAGCGAGGCTAATACGTTGGCAGAAATAATTGCCAGCCTTCCTGTCTCCAGACCTTTCTGTCAGCCGCTTTGACAACTCCTTGGCCAACCGCCTCGCCGACGGTCCCCATGGGCCCATCGTCTCGACCCCAAACGGCGCAAATTCGTAACCGGCACCAAGGTTGGCATATTTGCGCAATTTGAGGTTCTCCGCAGAAAACGCCGCTCTCCCCGCGCCTGACGAGGTCGCCTGGATGTGAGATGGAGCTAATGTGTCTACACACGTCGCATCCCACACCAGAGACCTGCCAAGTTTCCACGGCCAACAGTCATTCCGTCGGGTCTCTTGCCATCGCTCCGCACAATCCCAGATGGTTCTAAGATTGCGGGTACACCAGCAGTGACAAGAGCCCTGCGGAAGATGTCGTTAAGAGCCGCGTGACGAGGAATCCGGCCAGCACTTCTAGCACAAGAAAGCCTGTGTTGTCTGAGATGATTGACTGGTTCTCCGCATCGACACTGGTGCGGGTGGACAGTCCGGGCTCCGAGACGAAGGCACACCGCCATGGTCAGTGTATTTCGGTCAAGAAGTGTTCCAACCGATGCTGAGGGAAAAGCCTGCAACCAAAGACCTGACTCCTTAGTGGAAACTAATCCCGCCCGCTCTTTCATATTACTGGCAGATAAAATATATAAAAATAACATTAACTAAAAAATAATAATATTAATTAATCTAAAACTTCCGTATCTTCATCTTCTTGTGGTCATAGAAGTACCCATCAGGTACTGTGATCACCTTTCGAGGAGTACGAGGAGTCTTTGCTGGGGGTGCAGAGGGAGTAGGTGCTGCGCGGGGCCCAGGAACATCGTTGGTTCTGCGTAAAGCAAATCCACGAATGTATTTGCGGTACACAACACCGAGCGGCCAGAATTCCTTCTTCAGGAATATTTTGAGGTGACCGTACACGAATCCTAAAGGCGTTCAATCCGGTGTCATCTCAATGGGAAGGTAACTCGTCGATAGCAGCCACTCTCTTCATTCACACTTTCACAACGAGCGACACGACGCGACGTCTACTTTTGTCCCGCTTCCTTCATCACATGAGTAGTTTTATTTTATATGTATTATATATTTTATATCCTTTGTACATAGTGCAATTAAGTTTTTAAATAAATGAATGAATTGTCTGTCTGTGTGTGCCTATGCATCTAAGAAACATGTGAGATAATAAAAAGTTATGCCCGAACGTTTGAGTCGTAAAGTTTATTTGTGTATTTCTTAAACAAACGGATAATTACAGTTTTATGGTTGGGTTACAGCGCTCGCTGGAGGCAAATAAATTAATGCATTGGATGCATATTAAATTATCTTTTTTATGTTACCAGTTATGTTTCCTTAATGATCAATCTTTATTCCTTACATATTTGTACAAAATTATATTGAAGTAATATACAAACAGTATAAAAGAATTACAATATAAATTAAAACTACTTAAAAGTAAAAATTAAAATAAATATAAACTAAACCTAATAAAAAATAAACTAAAGTAAAAAATGTCCTCTAGAGACGACCCTTCAGGGATAGTCCACAAGGGGTGGACAGAAAGCACGCTTATAAGCGGATTCAGTTTTAGCCAACTTTACTATAGGCCAATCATGATAAGTGGCCAGGTCGTTGATGTCTCTAGCGTACCAAACTCGAGAAATATCAAGAATAAATTAAATATTTACTTACAAATATCTTGATTATAATCTACATGTCATCGAATCCAGGAGAAGATGAACCCAATGTTCCGAGGACTCCGGCGACGTTACCTCGTTGATTAAATATTAGTTTTTTTTTTACATCATTGAAAATATAATTAATTTGAAGGATGGTAATGATTTTAAAAAAACTAAATTATTAATATTATTTAAATTTATTTATTTAAATTAAAAAATCCCGACCTAATTCTGGCGCTTTCGACTTACATCTCCATAAAAAATTTGCATGTCCATTCGATTCGTTCGAATGGAACTAACAGTTTTCTATGGAAATTAAACCCCGTATCTCCAGGTACTTAACCGCTAAACCACGGAGCCAGTATCCAATAAAATACGTTAACAAAGCCAGCTGTGATGGGTTTTCTTTGGATGAAACGGAATAATTCAGAAGTCTATAAATAAAATAATGATGTAATTAACATATTAACAAAATAAGTAATTAAGTAAAGCCAAAGATAAGGATTTCAAGATTAGTCGATAAGCAGAAATGGTTCGATAAATACCTACTAGAATATTTTGATAAAAAACATAGAGCCGACAATGTTAGTGTTGTAACTAAGATCGATATTGTCGATAATAAACGTCATAGTTTAACGATACTCATAAGATTAAGTACAGTAAATTATAGAGATGTATGAGAGAGAAGCGAGCGATGGTGGCTCGGTTGTAAGAACACTTTCCTTAGCATGCTAAAAAGGTAGGTTTAAACCCCGGCATGTATCAATGAGAAATACACTATTCTATAAATACCTCCTAAAATAATTTGATAAAAAAACATTTGAGCTGTACAATATTACTGTTGTAACTAAGATCGATATTGTCGATAAAAAACGTCATAGTTTGATAAATACACTATTCTATAAATGCATCCTAAAACAATTTGGTAAAAAACATTTGAGCTGTACACTATTGGTGTTGTAACTAAGATCGATATTGTCGATAATAAACGTCATAGTTTGATAAATACACTATTCTATACATACCATACATCATAAAACAATTTGATAAAAAACATTTGAGCTGTACACTATTGGTGTTGTAACTAAGATCGATATTGTCGATAATAAACGTCATAGTTTGATAAATACACTATTCTATAAATACCTCCTAAAACAATCATACTTAAGATTGAAAAATAAAAGAAGAACTCATAGGATTAAGTACAGTAATTATAAAGATTTATGAGAGAGAAGCGAGCGATGGTGGCTCGGTTGTGAAAACGCAGCAAACCCCGGCTTTTATTTCAATTCAATTCGTTTATTTTTGCAAGTAGACATAGGACAAAAAGATCTGCACTTTTACACGTCAATTTTTACAATATTGATATAAAACGATATAATTTTATAGTACATATTGGTGAATCTGGAGCAGTACATGATAACCATCATTTGGAAAGAGAAACAATAAAATAACAAAATTATAAATACAGAATAACGCTTAACATTATAGCTGCTGTAGATAGGCATTGTCACACTATAAGCTAAGACAGACACAATTATAAGAATATAAATGTCAATGTCAATTAGAAGTTTTAAAATACATAACAATGGGAAATACACTATGCTTACGTACATTTGTAATAGATTTATAACACCACCGTTCCCGTGCCTCGCAGAACACGTTAAGCCGTCGGTCCCGGTTCCACTAATACCAACTTGAGGAATCGTTCAGCAGAGCCCGAACCGTAAATGAACTTTAGGCGATGTTTGGCAAATATTTTATTTTGTTTTTTTATGTATTTTTATATTTTATAATTGTAATACCTTCACTGTAAATTTTATTTGATATGGGTGTATACCTGAAATAAAACTTCATTTATTTATAAATTGTCATTGTCAGAACCTTGCCAAGCGTCAAGGCCCATCTCCAACAATGGAGGTCTGGAACGCTGTGTTCTAGGGGCTATAATGAATTATTAAATAAGTCCTTTAACAAAAAAAAAAAAAAAAAAAAAAGTAGTTTATATAATTATAAATTAAAAAAATAAGAAATAAAAGTTTAAATTATTTAAATATGCCGAGCGGATACAATTTATATTTAAATTAGGTATTGTAAGTAGGTTTTTTGTTTTAGTTTTATTTTTAATTTAAGTAGTTAATATATTTTGATTAGTTTACATTTTAAAACATAAATTACTATTAATAAAAATAAACCTACTTAATAAAAATAAAACCTAATTACGAAAATTGTGGGTAAAAGGGGCCCTGGCAGACCAAGACTCACTTATCACGATCAAATAATTAAAACAATAGCTGAAGGTGCATTAAAAAGCCATCGAAACAAAAGGGCATGTATAAAGAGGTTAATGAATGTCGAAGAAGCGAAACAGGGTATGTCGAGATTGTGACAAATGGCGTTCAATTGTCTCTGCCTACCCCGCAATATATTTTACTACAGGTATACCGAGGAAAGAACACGTAAAAAAAAGTCAACAATCACGATCATGACGTCATCGGAAGTAATACTATTCAATACAAGCTTAACTAGGTACCTCTTGTCATTTATTGTTTCCTGGTATTTCTAAGTACAGCCAACTTCACAGTACAACTTAGTTGTAATAAAAAAACCTTATTAGTAAACTAATTGATTCCATATCCTTAGCGTGCTACTTTCATGTCAGTGTTTCGGATTCCATGTCATTAATAATCTTATCTTTTATTTTTGAACCCTCGCCGCGTCTCTCCTCAGGCGCGTAAAGCCGCACAATGCGGAGACCAGCAAGCGGCGCATGGACGAATTATACATATATATTTGTTTCTTGTATTATATTGTCCATTAGCATACGTTTTAAACAAAATTAATATTACGTTTTTTTCTTATTTGACATTAATTTTTAACTGTTCACATTTGTAGACTACCTATATGATACAAAAATATTAAAATAAAATTGACTAAAAACTAATTATAAAGAAAACTAAAACTAAAAATACCTATGAAATTAAAGCTATTCTACAAAATAAACTAAGGGCTTACCACTAGGGAGGGTACCTAAAACGCTCGCCGCATTTCGTCGTTCAATTATAATCGACATATTCTGTTTTAGGTAGTTATGGCATTTGGGATCGCCACACTCTTGGAAAATTCGTTTACCCAGCTCTTTTATGAATTTGTGGGTATCAAGATGATATACCCCCATTGTTTTAACCCCAAATGCCACAAAGTTATAATTTTGTTTAATGCTATTGTATTTGATGTGCTTTCTAATAAATATTAAAGGGCTAACATAATGTCGTTAGACATTGTCTGCCTGTTAATACAAAGGAAGCCTCCCCTTTTTATTGCGCAAAGACGCTCTCCATCCACCATTTAGCTCCTCTCCCTACCCAACAACAACTGTATGATTCCGTTAATGCCGTCTTGGAAACTCATTCCCTAAATGTATCTATGGTCTAGGGAATCGTACGCACAACTAAATAAGGTAATTGCGAACTATTCATCATCATTACAGCCCCTAGAACACAGCGTCCTAGACCTCCACTGCTGGAGATGGGCCTTCCAGAACATATATCTGGAGAATATGGCCTACACTCGCCACGCTGGCCAGACGGCTTGGCAAGGATATGATATCAATTTTTATGACAATTTATTAACGATTCCACAAGTTGGTATTAGTTCAACCAGGACCGACGGCTTAACGTGCTCTCCGAGGCACGAGAACGGTGGTGTTGTAAATCTATGACAAATGTACTTAAGAAAAGTGTATTTCTCATTGGTACATGCCGGGGGGGTTTGAACCGACCTTTGTAGGATTTAAGGAACGCGTTCTTACTACCGAGCCACCACCGCTCTCCGTGGAATGGTGGCAAGAACGCTGGCTGCATTTCCCCGCTGAATTGCAATACTGATTCTAATTGCGAACTAATTTATAGTGTAAATCAGGTGAAGCGTAGGTACCTTATCGATTCACAATTTCGTTCGATAATCACCAAAGCGACAGCAGTTTGTACCCGATAACCGCAAATGGCAACGTGACACTCATAGAGTTTAGAAGACTAAAATTAAAATGAAAAATTATTTATTTATTTTATTTTTATAACAGAGACATCAAATATTAGATAGAGAGGAAATTGGTTTGATATTTTCATTCAAATTCATCATTTCTTTGATCTATCTCAGATGGGACGTCTCTAGAGGTCATTCATTAGTTTAGTTTATTTTTAATTTTATTATTATTTAGGTAGCTTTAAATTTATATGTATATTAATTTACTTCGAATAAAATTAAATCGAAAATTGAAAATTCTTTATTGTATAGATTGCTTATTCTAATTACAGTTGTATGTCCTCGTACATGTCATGATCATGCAATCAATTTATTTATTCGTGGGAAAATTTACAGCCTTTACAATATTATGTATACAAAAAAATATCTAATCTTAAAACCTTACAAATTTTCACTGTTAGCTATGAAAAAAAAATAAAAATAAGAACCAACAAAATCAGTACAATAACAATGAGACATGAATATCTGCAAATATTATGGGCAGACAATACGCTTATGTCAAAAGATATTTATTTACGATATATTTAAATATAGCTAATATTTAACATTTTTGTTTTCAATTTATTGGACTCTTATAATACAATAAATAATAATGTTAAAAGTTTGCATGCAAAAAAAAAATTTCATTGTTAAAAACAGTTGTCAATAAGTATGCTAATAAACTTCCAAAAATATCTAGTTTGACTAAGTATAACCTAAGAAACAAGAATTAAATCTATATAAGGCAAACCAGGTTGAGAAAAGCGTTTAAACAAGGTTTGCCGTTAAAAATTACATTTTACAATACACTACCTGAGATTATAACTAGACTACAACCATGTGAATTTAAAACAAAATTGAAAATCTTAATCCAAAATAATGCCTTTTATAACCTGTCAGAATTTATTGACATGCCTTTGACGGAAAATTCTTTTAAATAGTTGTATAGTTTTGTGGTCTTATGCCTTCTACTGTATTGTGTTCCTATGCTCCTTTGTCTACGATGCATGGTGTTAATAGCATTACTGTTATTATTTTAAAATTTGTTAACTGACATACCAAAATATAACGATTGTTATATAGGTGAAATATACAAATATAAATATTATGCTCAATTCAATAGTAAAACGTTTTATAATGTTTGCTGAAGAAGAATGTGTTTTACAACAAAACAACAAAATTTATTTGAGAATCCACGTCGAACACGACCTGTTATACACTATATTTTTTATAGACTGATTAATTCTAAGCCGAGATAGCATTGATTTTTATACCGTTTGATTACAGACATTTAGACACATATTTTAATTGTATTATAAACTAATGCGTCAAATGACACTTATTTAAAAATTATATATCTTGGAAGGAAACTAATTATTGTATCAAAATACAATTTTGATAAGTAAAAACTAGGAATAAAATAATAAAATAAAAAATATTTATTGACACCAATTTTTAACATCCTATATACATAAATTACTATCTAGGAAATTATATCATTTATTTATTTATAATACATTGAGCTAGGACAGGCTAACAGAACTGTTAGTAAGTGCACTGGTTTCTGTACTAGATAACTCTGTCAAGGCACAGAAACCAGATTGATCAGGGAAGGTGTAGTTTCTTGATCCTAGTTTAGCAACACTCAAATGTGGTTGTTATATCTTATTTGTGTATTTATTTATATTTAGTTATGTACTTGTATTTGTTTATTTATTTTGTTCACCTGTGATTCGTTTAATCTAATTTATGTACTTAATCTTGTTTTAACCATTATATTTTGTTTTTCTTTTTGGTGTTCATTTGCTATTATTGATTTATTATTGGAGTTAGGGTTTACTGAGGGAATAGGGATTCCTAAACTATTATATTAGAATAGTGATATTGGCAGTTTTTTTGCCCAAATATTAAGTATTTTCATTCAAAGGGGAAATGCTGCTAGTGTATTGGGCACCATGCCACAAGACAGCGATTTGGAGAAGCTATTTTTTTTGTAAGTATTTAATTTTTATTTTCCATGTATTATTATTATTATTTTAGGTTAGATTTTGTTGTAATATAGTTTATTTAATATTGTAATTCTTTTATATTGTTTGTATATTACTACGAATAAAAAAAAATAATGAACATTACTTATTATGGGTGGTCAAATTTAAACTTCTTTTAATAAGCGTATTATCTTATGACCAATTTCAACATGTAATTTATTGCCATTTCTAGTGTATTTTACGGTCTATGGTGACACCAAATACTATATCGTCCCACTCTATAGTGATTGATGCAGTGTCAATATCGCATTATAGCTGACACCCTATACTAGTCAGATTGCTGATGTTTAGCCTCGGAGGTAACGGGTTCGATTCTTAATTATTTTAATTATTAATTGACCATAGTAATATGATAAATGTGAAAGAAACTGTATAAATGTATATATGGATGTGACCCCACGGACATATATCTGTCTACCAGTTTGCGGCACCCGCACGGTGAATCTATGGAATGCTTAGAAATTTGTCTTCTTATAATATAAAAATACCTTTCAGAAATACATACATAACAATTATATATTTATGCTAATCATCAGTGTCAATCATTATGTCCGTGGATTTAGACTCGGAAGTAACGGGTTCGATTCCTAGTTAAGAAAAAAAAAATATTTGTGATATTTCTCGAGTTTAGTAGTTACCCTGGAGAAATTGACGATCTTGCGACTTGTCATGATGGGCCTATAGTAAAGTTATAGGGAATTCGCTTCCATAAAAAAGGGTGGTTTCTGACCACCCCAGAAGGGATACAGTCGTGATGATTCTTTACCATTTAGGTTTTATTTTTATTTCAGCTCTTCTGGAGCCTGCTGGAGTAATCCAAAATTCCATTCCATGTTCTGACGTTGGTACATTACGTGCGTCCACACCCTCGCCGCGTCACATCTCAGCGGGACAGCGCATATGGCGGGGGCTGCGGCAGAAAATGCGGAGTCAGTCAGGGCCCATGGAGTCCATGTGCCAAAAAGTTTTTAAAAGACATAACGCCATGTCTTATCGTCTCCTCCCCGGTGACAAGAGGGCTGGCTCTCAAATAATCAGTATTGCAATTCAGACGGGAAATGCAGCCAGCGTACTTGCCACCAATCAACGCGGACGGCACTTACATTAATGATTCCACAAGTAGGTATTAGTGGAACCGGGACCGACGGCTTAACGTGCTCTCCGAGGCACGGGAACGGTAGTGTTATAAATCTATGACAAATGTACTTAAGAAGTGTATTTCTCAATGGTACATGCCGGGTGGGTTTGAACCGAACTTTGTAGGATTTAAGGAACGCGTTCTTACAACCGAGCCACCACCGCGCCTTATTTTTATTTTATATTTTGTAAATATGTTTTTCGAATACTATATATTTAATAAAATTGACTAATATCGACTAATATACCAGTCTCATACGTTTTAGCTTACAAGAACTAACTTATTGAACTGTATGACATATACATTGTGTTGGCTCCGGCATTATTACCGCCCCAAGCAATTTGGACAAAACATAAAACAGCTCTCTTTGAATTTGGTCCCTCGAGTCGGGATCGGAGCCGCAAAACGTTGTGTCTACTTGAACGCATTTATTTCTGAATAGCGCTTTGTAAATTATAAAATAGAAATGAAACCAGGCATCCGCTTTTAGTTATGTACTTTTTCCGACTGTCAAAATGTAAACAAACTGACATTAAACACAAAATATGTCAAATATAAAAAAAAGTATAAAAAGACTTGCTAGTATGTCGGCAACATGGTGTGAACACAAACTTAGGGGAGCCGATATACTGGCAAAGATATAAAAACAATATCATAAAATTAACACACATTCTAGTGCAAAATAAAGAAAGTTAAAAAAAAAAAAGTTCATTACCCTCCCTTCGTTTGAACCACAAAATACTCGAAAAAGTCATAATACATACCTACTAGATCAGGTACCTACGTGGCAATGATGCTATTAGATGTGTTTTTGCGGCTTTTGGAATTGTAACTCCCGGGCGTGGAACCGGGACAGACAGTTTATGCTAGTATACACTCGTAGGTATATATATATTAACAAATGTACGTACGTCTAATTGTACCTTTCATCGTTTGATTGCTTTTGTTGTCTGTCATAAAATACCTGGCGGCATTAATTATAAATAAATATGAAAAATGAATTTCTAATTGGTTCATGTCGGGGTTTTAACTGACCGTTATAAAGGTGTTGCGATAGCTACGCAAAAGAAAATAAAACTTTAAAATTCAAAATTATGACGCGTGTCAAATTGGTTTTGACAATTATTGATATTAGGATTCTTGTATGAAGAGGTTGATGAACGTCGATGAAGCGAAAGAGGTATGTCGTGATCGTGTCAAGTGGCGCTCAATTGTCTCTGCCTACCCCGCAAGGGATCTGGCGTGAAGATGTGTATGTGTAGGATTCTTGTTAAAGTTATGTTATTATTTTATTTATCATTTATTTAAAACCTAAGATGCTTTAAAGGAAATCGTTTTTACAACCGACCAATCTTATGTGCTTCTTTACTAAAATATTACCTGCAGCATGTACATAACTGAACCCGTACCCCCTAATGCCGCGCAGAAATTATAATGTAGTACGTTTGGTACACGCGTTGTTAACTTGCTAGTTAGTTCGTATGGCTGCCATAAAGATTAATGACGGGTACAGATATGCTGTTCTAAAACGGCAACGGTGGCGTGTGTAGGTACTTTTTTATATCAACGAAGGAAGGTACAATAAATAAAAAAATATAAATTATAATACAATATAGGGCTGGCTCTTTCTTCGCCCAGAGAATCAGTATTGCAATTCAGCGGGGAAATGCAACCAGCATTCTTGCCACCATTCCACGCGGACGGGACTTATATCCCTATCCTTAATTGTAATATTAATTTTATTTTATATGTTGTAAATATTTTTTTCGAATAAATGTATATTTCATATATAATATATGCGTCGAAATCATGTAGCTTTGGTTGGTTTAGGTTGTTTTCATAATTCTGATTTTTCTTCTCTCTATTTAATGACAACTCACTATAACGCCATAAAATGCACAGTGTTCGTGTGCTTCAGTGGTGTCTTTATATAGAGTTTATACTGTATATATAAAAATATTCACTCATGACCTGATCAGTGTGCCAAGAAGCACTAGCAGCATTCACCAGCAAAAAAATACCAGCCCTCTTGTCACATACAGCTAGTATTGCCTAATCTTGGTCATGGTCTTGTTCGTGCTTTTTTTGCAAGACCAAGACCTTCGACATGTTAGCTAGACCAATACGAAGACTAACCCTAGTCTTGGCATTGGTCTAGCTAACATATATGGTTTCGTGTCTGTTTTTTTTTTGGTTAATTGCAAAAATGCAAAACCAAGACTGCAATCCCAAGACCAAGATTGGGCAACACTAGCTGAGTGTCCCCATGGGCCCATCGTCGCAAATTCGTAACCTGTACCTATCAAATATTAATAATATAAGTACGAGTATAACCTTATTGTGTCAATTGACCCAAGCTATGCATATCTTCCTTTTGTTTGCTACTATTTATTTTTATACACTTATATATATATCCTTCCTATTCAATAATAATATATTAAATAAATAATAATAAATTAATTTTCAAAAATAATCTTTTGCGACTTGTATATAGTTATTTATAAATGTTGAAATATTACTTTACTAATTTTAAATTTATATTTTTTGTATTTAACCTAAAAAAGTAATTAATTGTTTTGGATAAATAAACTGCATAAATAATATAACATCTTTTTGGCTTAAAATCTATAATACTGTAATTTTAAATCCTAGTAATAAGCTGTGTTTTTTTTTTATAAGTAAACCTGACGCTTCACAGTTATTTAAAGAACTTCTTACCACTTGGCCCCCACGATTCTATTGTTTCAAGACCAAAAGGCACAAACACGCAGTCATTAAGCGACAAGTCGAGCGACATTTGGCCTTTTTATACGGAGCCCCAGCCCTAACAGATGCCCTAATAGTTATTTATTTCTCTTATTATCTTTATGATTGCACCTACAGCTACAGCATTCCTTTGTGCTAAGATCATGCCTAAATTACATGCCCAAATTAGTGTTGCTAGGTTAAGAAAAGAAATTAATATAAGATTATGCTTGTAGAACTTTTAAATAATTTCTTTTTGATTACCATTTTTTTTATTTATTTCTCATTTTCCATTATTTTACTATATACTTATATGTATATTATTTAGTTGTATTTGTTCTATAGGTATTGTTTTTAAGCTTCCTATTATTATAATATTTTTTTGCAAAATCTATGTTTAATATTTAAGTGGAAACTTTGCTGGATTGTGTAACTTTTAGAATTGTTGTAATTATGATTTAAGATCTGTATGGTTCCTGAATAAATAAAAATAAAATAAATACATTTGATCAAATTTGTCCCCAAGGTTTGGCTGTCAGAGAATGTCTTCGGGCATTATGTCCGCCTTTGTACTTTGTGCAATAAAGTTTATAAATAAATAAATGTGCCCTGGACATAAGACTGAGCAAGGTATGTATATGATTTATTCTACAAACCGTACCGCTTTAAAACGAGAGATGTATATACCTACATTTTGTTTCATACTTTTCTTTATCTTTGCACCCTAAGCCACGCATATTCATTAGTGGCTTTGACAATCTCAAAACCTCATTTACTGTGCGGTAAGTATAAAAGTAAAAGTAAAGTATCATCACGACCTTTTCCCTTTCGGGGTGGTTAAAAACCACGCTTATAAATAAGCGGATTCACATGTCAACTTTACTATAGGCCAATCATGACAAGTGGCAAGCTCGTCGATGTCTCTAGCGTACCAAACTCGAGAAATAACACAAATAATATTTATCAATGTAAATAAATATATACATTTAATTAATATTTAATTTATTTGTGATATTTCTCGAGTTTGGTACGCTGAAGACATCGACGAGCTTGCCACTTGTCATGATTGGCCTATAGTAAAGTTGGCTAAATGTGAATCCGCTTATTTATAGGCGTGGTTTCTGACCACCCCGAAAGGGAAACGGTCGTGATGATACCTTTAATAAATATTATTGTGTCCCGACCAGAAATCGAACCCGGTACTTCCGAGTCTAAATCCACGGACTTAACCGCTAGACCACGGAGGCAGTCAGGCGGTAAGTATAAAATACATGGAATTATACATCTGAAACTTTTTACATTACTTTCATACCTGAGGTGCGAGCTTTGTGTAAATCGTAATACAGAAATTTTACTTATATTTGGACCTGCTATATTTTTGTCAAATTATCTTAACAAGATGTTGAATAAAACAGCTCGAAGAATTAACGATGGAAGCTAAATACGATTTTGGTTCGAACATTTTTTTTTTTTTTCTATCTTATTGTTTGGGCTATAATGCCGCTACTAACTTCAAGAAAACCATAATGATCATTATCAAGCAACATCTGGAATTTGATGATAATCTTAATGAAAGATATATATTACGCCAGACTTGGCTGTATGGGCTATATCCTTTGCCTTCCCAATCATCTCATTCATCATCCATCATAAGAGAATGGTACAAAAAACTAAAATTAAAGTCCGCTATTTTGCACGGACATGTCAAGTGCAAGTTTTTGTTTTGTAAATTACCTTACTGTGGATATTGTTAATCAATAGTGTTCTTTTATTTAATAATGTGCTACAATGTGAATAATTATGGAAAACGATAAATTGGACTTTAAATATAGGGCACAAGTCGCAGTTTATTTTTTGCGGTTTTTCCGCGTTGTGAACTCCTATATTATACCCGACAGTGTTTGGGCTATAATGCCACGAGTGACTCCAAGCAAATCATCAAATTCTGCAACATCTGGAATTTGATGATAACCTCAATAACTCATAAAAAAGAAAGATATTTGTTACGTCAGACTTGGCTGTATAGGCTAGATCCTTTGCCTTCCCAATCATCTCATTCATCATCCATCGGGAAAAGGAAACACAAACAATAATAATAAGGGGTTCTTCGCGCCATTTTGCGCGGACATGTCAAGTGCAAGTTTTTGTTTTGTAAATTACCTTACTGTGGATTTTGTTAATCAATAGTGTTCTTTTATTTTATAATGTGCTACAAAGTGAATAATTATGGAAAACGATAAATTGGACTTTAAATATAGGGCACAAGTCGCAGGAAGTAATTTATTGGCTGTATGGGCTAGATCCTTTGCCTTCCCAATCATCTCATTTATTATCCATCGGGAGAAGTGAAAACAAACAATAATAATAATAAAAAAGTATCTATTAGTCCAATACATGAGCTTCATACTAAAGTGAAAACGATTTGGCTTAATAATATCATTTGTAACTCGGCAGCGCGTGGGTGCGGCTAATAAATAATAGTGATTATCAGCCATCGGTGCTTTGAAAAATGTTTCTACCGACTATTGTGGGCGAACGGTCGACAACATCGAAACCATTTTACTGTCTATACTTTTTTTTCTAGTAGTTAATAGTAAATAAGTAGGTAAGTAAAAGTAATAATACATGAATAGCTAATTGAAAGCAATGTTTATGTCTGTCTTCATACAACTTCCAAACGTAACCTTCTTTAGCTATTAATATAGTCGTTGATGTAGATTTTAAATATCTAAAGATGTAGATAGTCGAGAGGGTCAAGGGACATATAGCAGCTGTAAAAAACTGCCAATTAAACAAGTCAGCAATAGCAGAACACCTAATGGATAGTGGCACAAACCATTGGATTGAGCTGCATGACCCAAAGATACTTTCCACCGATCGTCACTCGTCGATATTGCAAGTGTCGTGTGTCGTGATTTCTAAAAACTTTTAAAAGTGATAAGTGGGTAGGTTTACATCTACCGCCCAATATGTACGAGACTACACCGCATAGCTTCAGTCGACCCGTGACCACGGCCAATGCAACTTGGCTGAAACGTCGGGAGAAATATGTCTCTAAGGTAAATCGCGTAAAGACCCGTTAAAATTATAAAAACTATAGATTTTAAATGTTTTATTCTTAACAATAACAGTAACATAGGTCAAACTGGTTTTGTGTTATGAGAAATGGGGGGTTTAGAAAACATAGCAAATAATAGGAATGAAGACAAAAATGTGTTTTAGAACCAGTAATTTAAGAATTATAACTAGTCAAAGATTCTTAATTTTGTCACTCACTGACTGACCGATCATCAAAACTCAACAAAACCAATACAGCGTTAACCAGCCGCTTAACAGTTCTTTTAAGTTATATATAAATTATATATAAACCTATTGTATATATACCGCCTCCGTGGTCTAGTGGTAACAAACGTTGCCGTGAACTCGGGAGGTCGTGGGTTCGATTCCCACCGGGGGCAAATTTTACATTGTATAATTTGTCTCGGTCTGGGTGTTTATATGTATAATATGTATATATTTACAAAAAAAAAAAAAGTATTATATGTAGTTTATCAACCATCTAGTTTCCGTAACACAAGTCTAGTAGCTTACCACGGAAACTAGATGGCGCTGTGTGACCTGTCTGGAAATATTTATTATTATTTATTATTATTATTTATTTATTATTATTTATACATTTTTTAAACATTTATTAATTTACCTGCTTAGATTACTGTAAATGACTTGTCTATATTAACGTTTTAGCCATGTTCTACTCTGATACATCTAACTAATCACCGGAGGCAGTATCAAGACGACTCTTATCCCGGACTGACTTTGAAAATACACTTCGCTTGCTAATATACGAATACTACTATACACGTATATATAGTATAATTTTGCTTCTGCCTCTCATTTATTCATTTTGTCTTAGGTAAATAATCATATTGGTTTTCACTTATTTATTATTATTATTATTTTTCTTTTACTTTTGCGTCACGTTTAATTGCACTATTAATTTAAATCTAATTACTATATTTTAATCTTATTTCTGTTTTAATTGTATTGTCTAAATAATAAATATAAATAAATATATCTAGACAGGTCACACAGCGCCATCTAATTTCCGTGATAAGCTACGAGGCTTGTGTTACGGAAACTAGATGGTTGATAAACTACATATTATACTTTTTTTTTTTTGTATATATATACATATAAACACCCAGACCGAGACAAATTATACAATGTACAACTTGCCCCCGGTGGGAATCGAACCCACGACCTCCGGAGTTCACGGCAACGTTTGTTACCACTAGACCACGGAGATTAATATAAAAAAATATAAAATCTCTTTGGCTTGTGTTCCACTATTGCTACTTTGTTTATATGTTTAATATAATAAGCTGTGTGATTTTTTTTTTTAATAAATAATTAAAATATTAATTGAGCGCCATTTGACACGATCACGACATACTTCTTTCGCTTCGTCGACATTCATTAACCTCTTCATACAGGCCCTTTGGTTACGAAGACTTTTTAATGCACCTTCAGTCAGTGTTTTATTTATTTGATCGTGATATGTGAGTCTCGGTCTGCCAGGGCCTCTTTTACCTACAACTTTCGCATTATATATCTGGTTCGTCAATCTTTCATCGCTCATCCTCTCAACATGCCCGAACCATCGTAGCATGCCTTTCTTATTTTTGTCCCTATGCTTTCCTTCATACCAATCCTTTTCCGTATTTCGACGTTACGTATGCGGTCCGCCAAAGTGACGCCACATATCCGCCGCAACGACCGCATTTCTACTGCATTAACCCTACTCTCATGCGTATTCTGACGTATCCACGTCTCGCTTCCATACATCAGTGTTGGTACCAACATGGTATTGTGTATGGCGAGCCGAGCTTTGTCACTGACATTTCGACTGCCGATCAGTGACCCCAGGGCACCGTTAACACTATTTCCCGCGTTCACTCTTCTTTCAACGTCCCTATCGTACTTCCCATCCGCAGTGAAAACACTGCCCAGATATATAATTTCATTTACTTGTTCTAGAGTTTCATCATCAATCTTTATCGTCACGATTGTCATCCTTCTTCTTTCAAACACTAGTACCTTGGTTTTTCTCGCATTCAAACGGAGTCCTTTTTCTGCACATCCCTCCTTCATTCTTGTGACTAGTGATTGCAGTTGTTGTTCGGACGATGCCATAAGAACAGCATCATCAATTCCATCAACATTGTATTCCAATAAATTGACAAGAACAATATTAAATATAAACTATATACAAATAAATATTGTAAATAAATATCTATTGACATAAGCATATTGTATGCCCATAATATGGGCAGATTGCATCATCATGACATGTACATACAACTGTAATTAGAATAAGCAATCTATACAATAAAGAATTTTGAATTTGAATAGTGTCTATTCGTAAATAAGTAATCATTTAATTTTATATAATTAAAAATACCTAAAAAGTTTAAAAAATAAATAAATATAAACTTGAAGGAAAGCATAGGGACAAAAATAAGGAAAAGCATGCTACGATGGTTCGGGCATGTTGAAAGGATGAGCGAAGAAAGATTGACGAACCAGATATATAATACGTAAGTTGTGGGTAAAAGAGGCCCTGGCAGACCGAGACTCACATATCACGATCAAATAAATAAAACACTGAATGAAGGTGCATTAAAAAGTCTTCGTAACCAAAGGTTAATGAATGTCGACGAAGCGAAAGAGGTATGTCGTGATCGTGTCAAATGGCGCTCAATTGTCTCTGCCTACCCCGCAAGGGATCTGGCGTGAAGATATGTATGTATGTATGTAAACCTAATAAAAACATCCTTAAGGACCCCCTCAGGGATAGTCCCAAGAATACTGACAACATTTCTTCTCTGTATAGCGAAGATAATACGTTGGCAGAAATAATCGTTAAATGATTCATTTTATATATAGATTGCGTTTAAAAAACAGAGTTTGACTACAAGCTGCCGGATATTTATGAGTTTGTGGTGACGGACTGACATATGGACAGTCGGACGAGGGTTACGCGAATCTAAACACGATTTCTCCATTGTCTAAAATCAAATCGTTATAGTGGAAAGGAAAAAGTATAATGCGCCAAATAGGCCGAAAATTAGTTACATATCACAGTTGTGTATTTTTCTGCTTCTGTTAGTTTCTAGTTTCACAATAATCGGAGCACTGTTTTGGAGGGTTAGATGTTGAAAATATCCATAAACTTTTTCTTGTTGTGTTTTCTTTTTCCGATGGATGATAAATGAGGTGATAGGGAAGGCAAAGGGTCTAGCCATACAGCTAAGTCTGACGTAATATCTTTCTTTTTTATGAGTTAATGAGGTCATCATCGAATTTAAAACTGCTGAGACATTTAAATGCTGGAGAATTTAAAACTTTTCTTGGAGTCTCTCGCAGCATTATAGCTCAAACACGTCGGTTAAAATATGGGAGTTAACAGCGCGGGAAAACCGCAAAAAATAAACTGCAACTTGGGCCCCATATTTAAAGTCCAATTTATCGTTTTCCATAATTATTTACATTGTAGCACATTATTAAACCAAACAACACCACTTTTGACCAATTATATCCACAGTAAATTAATTTACAAAACAAAAACTTGCACTTGACATGTCCACGCAAAATGGCGCGAAGAACAGTTGTTTTTTTTTTATTCTCTTCTCCCGATGGATAATGTATGAGGTGATAGGGAAGGCAAAGGGTCTAGCCCATACAGCCAAGTCTAAAGTAATATATCTTTATTTGAATGAGTTAATGAGGTTATCATCAAATTCCAGTTGTTGCAGAATTTGATGCTTTTCTTGGAGTCACTCGCAACATTATTCAAACACGTCAGATAAAATAAGGGAGTTGACAGCGCAGGAAAATCGCACAAAATAAACTGCAACTTGTGTCCCATATTTAAAGTCCATTATAGTTTCCTTAATTATTTACATTGTAGCACATTATTAAGCAAAACAACATCACTTTTGACCGATAATATCCACAGTAAATTAATTTACAAAATACAAACTAGCACTTGACATGTTCGCGTAAAATGGCGCGATGGACTCCATAAACTTTTTCTTTTGTGGAATGGAGAAAAAGGTATTTTGAGCCTATTACTTTTTTGTTGTTCCAAAATGTTGTCAATAAAGTTGACACGGTCCTATTACAGCCACGAATTTAAGTTAAAGTTTATTTATTTGACATACGAAATAAATAATGTACAATGATTAAAATATATATATACATATATATATAAAAGAGATTAACTTTAACTTTTAAAACATATTATTACTAATAAAAAAAACTACCTTATAATTAAAAATACAACTAAAAACTAAAATAAAAATATTATAAATAAAACATTTGTTCCAAGTCGCTGCCAATGGGCTAAGTGCCAAGGATACTGGCAGCATTGCCACGTTTAATGGCAATGCTGATCCTTTGGCGCAAATATTGCCAAGCCCTTTTGTTCCCCGTGGTGTTCATGAGCTGTTTTGATAACGCCTTGAAAATGTCATGTTCACTTGGTCCCCACGGCCCGAGAGTTTCAACTCCAAACGACGCAAAACACATCTTCCAATAAACTATTATTATTAATGTTGTAAGTTGCCATTTTTGTATCATTGGTAATTTTTCTCTAATTAGGATTTCAAGGAAAGCGTGTCAACACCTTTTTTTTTTGTTATAGTCATGCAAAAAAACATTCAATAACAAACAATATAATTACGTGAACGAGTGACATTTTGTTTGGTGTAGAAAGGTCGCGGCGTTTCCTCTTGGAAGACGGCCAGCGATGACGAAACTTTTTCCTACCAATTAAAAACTTTATTTATACAAGAAATTCCACTTATCATACGTTCTGCGTTAATAGATTTTTATAATTTTAACGGGTCTTTACGCGATTTACCTTAGAGACATATTTCTCCCGACGTTTCAGCCAAGTTTCATTGGCCATGGTCACGGGTCGACTGAAGCTATGCGGTGTAGTCTCGTACATACTGGGCGGCAGATGTAAACCTACCCACTTATCAATTTTAAAAGTTTTTAGAAATCACGACACACGACACTTACAATATCCTTGGCGACACCGGGCGATTTTTCCCGGCGTCGAAACCTATTGATTACTGGATTCCACGATGAAGATAGCTTATAACCCCCCTCTCGATTGAATTTTTTGTGTTTCTTTATTTCGATCGCTTCACGTTCTAGTCTAGGGTAATAGTGACAATCGGTGGAAAGTATCTTTGGGTCATGCAGCTCAATCCCAAACCATTGGTTAAGTTTCATTGCCTGATCTTTGATTTGGACTTAGGGCCAGTAACTGCAACCGAACCAGACGCACAATATGCACCCACATACATAGCCAAAATATCTATCACATATAAGCACGACATCAAGGATAGATTAGTAGGGAGACGGCATTCGCAATAGCAATTCTCATAGTAGATCGTAAGGATAAAGGGGAGAAGAACTCGCTGGGGAATATTTTATTGAAGAAATGTCGTGGCCGTGCCTGACGGGGCATTTGTCTCGACTTTACGTAGACCTACATATATTTGGAAGGTCCAGTCAAATTACAGAATTTAAGATAATTTAATTATTTACACTTTTATTTTTATTTAATGTCATTTTTAAAAAAAACATCACTCCTCGTCTAATTGTCTGCTCTGGTGACAAGAGGGCTGGTTCTTTCCTCGCTCAGAGAAACAGCATAGCGTTTCAGCGAAGAAATGCGGCCAGCGTTCTTTCCACCATGCCGCACGGATACGATTTATATTTAAATTAGGTATCCCGGATAGCTGCAGAGTCAGCCGCGCGCCTTAAATGCAACAAATACGCGGAGATCATCATTAATCACTACAGTTTGCAGTTGAAACGATGGGTCCGTGGTCCGAGGAGGCTCTGGCGTTCTCTCGAGAGATTGGGGAAAAACTTGGCTTAATTTTTTTTGTTTAGTTAATGTTTATCATCACAACCGTTGCCCTTTCGGGGTGGTCAGAAACCACGCTTATAAATAAGCGTATTCACATTGAGCCAACTTTACTATAGACTAATCATGACAAGTGGCAAGCTCGTCGATGTCTCCAGCGTACCAAACTCGAGAAATATCACAAATAAATTAAATAATAATTAAATGTATTTTTTTACATTAATAAATATTTTTGTGTCCCGACCAGGAATCGAACCAAATACCTTTGAGTCTAAATCCACGGACTCAACCGCTAGACCATGGAGGCAGTTTAATTTAGGCAGCAAGGTAACTTAATAACTACTTAATATAAGATCGTGGCTGTAAATAGACCGTATCAACTAAATATAAATTCGTGGCTGTAAAAGGGCCGAGTCAGCTTACAATCTAACAATAATAATAAATGTCTAATCTTAATACTAGTTAGAGGGTGTAAGCGGGCCGTGTCACCTTAAATATTGAATAACAGGCGAACGGGTCCATTAAATCACGTCAATGTTTTTGACATATAATGGTATGTCTGTTGAAAGGTAGATTTATCAATACCGAGCACTTTAGGGTGTATTGATGTCTCGTTATTGTTGCAAAGATTTGCTTAGCGAGCTGGACTTTTGAAGTTTTATCTTTTGTGTCTCAGGTTGAGTAACCAACGGTAAAATAAGGATGCCCATTTTTCTTAGAGAAATAGGCCCAATAAAATGTTCTCGTGCCATAATGGTATTTAGACCAAATCAAACAGTTACAAATAAGGATCATGAAGTTATTGGTGGATGCGAGGGTCAAGAGTGCCTGTAGTAAGAGCTATGACAAGCTGTTTGGTATTTGCAAGATACTTCCGGTGCATGATAAAGTGAACTTTTTAATAGCCCTGGAGCAATTTGAAGGTAGTGCCTACAAAAATGTATATACTGGATGTGGTTATAATACTAGATTCTCACAAAAGACAAGATACAATGAATACCGATATAACAACTATTATGGTAAAAGAACTAGAAAGTTTTTAACTCCCATTATATTTAATAATATTATGCCCATTGATGACTGTGTAAAAATGACAAAAAAAGAATTTAAAGGAAAATTAAAGTTGCTTTTCCTAGGTAAATACAACAGTAATGTGATTTAATCGTAAATAACTTTGTGTTTTAAAAATATAGTGTAAAATAAAAAATAAAAAAACTGTAAAAAAAGAGTGTACTATTCGCCAACAAACTGTTATGCAGTTTGGCGTATAATTTTAAAAATGTAAATAGTTTAAGTTTTTATCTGAATAAACAAATTAAAAAAAAAAAAAAAAACCTCTTTTATTTGATAGTTAATATATTGTGTTTTTATAATCTGTAATTATTTTTATTTATTTTACCCTAGCATAACGACAATTGAGAGAAACTTTTTTTACGCTGATAAATTATATAGCTTTGATCCAGCCGATGTAATGGGGTGTATCAGGCAAAGCTTTTTGTAGATGTCGCTAGCGGCACTGGTACCTTGTTTTACTCCTATATCGCACATTTTAAAATGTTTTTTTAGTTTTTCATTTTTATAACAGAAAATTGTATCTTAAATTAACATTACCTACCTTAAAAGACGAATTAAGAAATCGCACGCCATCTCTAAAATGAAAAAAAAAAGGTTTAATTAATAGAACGGCAATTTTGAGATCACCATATCGCATATTTATTATTATTGTCGCCGCAAATCTGTGGAATGAACTACCGGTAGAAATCCGACAAGCATCCAACAGAAAAATGTTTAAAAAATTGGTGTCATCGTATTTTTTAAATGGTTCATAAATTATTTAATGGTATCATATGTATTATTAGTATTAAATATATCATAGTTATTAGTATGTATTTAGTAATATCATGTATTTTATGTATATAGATTTATTTATTATTATTAAGTATATATAAATATTTGCACCTACCTTACATTTGAAATGGTCCCCATTGTCCCTAAGGTTGGCTGTCAGATAATGTCTAGCGGTATTAAGTCCGCCCCTTGTATAACGTGCAATAAAGTTTTAAATAAATAAAAAAAAAAAAAAAAATATCTTTGATTTAGCTTGGAAATCTCGATTTGTACACTTAAAATCTGCTCACTTCGGCATAATATCCAGAAAATAATAAGTGCGGTGGTGGCTCGGTTGTAAGAACGCGTTCCTTAAATCCTACAAAGGTCGGTTCAAACCAACCCGGCATGTACCAATGAGAAATACACTTAAGTACATTTGTCATAGATTTACAACACCACCGTTCCCGTGCCTCGGAGAGCACGTTAAGCCGTCGGTCCCGGTTCCACTAATACCAACTTGTGGAATCGTTAATAAATTGTCATAAAAATAGACATCATATCCTCGCCAAGCCGTCTGGCCAGCGTGGCGAGTGTAGGCCAAATTCTCCAGATATATGTTCTGGAAGGCCCTGGGTTCTAGGAGTTGTGATGATGATGATGACTAATTTTAGTAATATGGTATAAAAATACAGGTGGTTGGTAAAATTTTTGTTCAAAACCTACACTTATATCTAACATAAATATTACACAAAAAATAATAATAAAGAAATAGAACACAAAATAACCTAAATAATAGCAAACAACAAAAAGCCTATTTTGCGTTTTAGATATTTCTACTCGTAATCATTTAATTTTGCGAAACAGTCGCACAAAATCACGTAACAATAAATCATCAAATTAATTTGGCAAAACATTCAATGAACAATGAAAGAGACTAATTCGCTAAATCGTACAGACCGCTGTCAAAAGAGCGATAGAATTAAAATACTATTACGCCAATACAGAGTTGATTAAGTCAGTAAAATCTAAATGTGACAAAAACGACACTCCCCTAAACGCAAGTACTGGCCTAAGCTTTTGTGTGTTGGAACACACAGCGTTCTCTCGGGGAGTGTCGGAAGTGGTAGCGTTTGGCGCTGTAATTTGATTTGGAGCGAACAGTCGAGTGGGGGGGAGGGTGGCAGATCGATAGCTCGAGCTGGAGGGGGGACTCCCCGTGTTGTTATGGTAACCTGCTACCCCTCACCCTTTGGCTACACTCTGGATCGAAATAAAAAAAACAAGTAGGTATCATTTTTGCTGCCTACGTGGTCTAGCGGTTAAGTCCGTGGATTTAGACTCGGGTTCGATTCCCGGTCGATTTTTATTGAGTTTGGTACGCGATAGAAAACACACATTTAGCCAAATTTACTATAGGCCCATCATGACAAATGAAAATCTCGTCGACGTTTCTAGCGTACCAGACTAAAGAATTACCACAAATAAATTTAATAATGTATTGTGTCCCGACAAGGAATCGATCCCGGCACCCCTTAACCTCTAATAATAAAAACATAAAAATACATACTCGTTAATACGAAACTTTGAGACAATTATTAAGTATTGTTAGTGGAACCCCAGCTAACTTAATAAAATAGTAGGTCAAATTTTCCAAAAAGGTGTTCCATCACTTAAGTAGTGAACACCTGGAATTGTGTTATGGAGTAAACATCAGATATATATATTTTTAAAACCTCATTGTTACGTATACTAATTTCAGTGTCAATGTAAATTAAAACGAATATTCGACTTTCCTAACTTTGAGGATATATAACCTCATTATTATGTTTTATTTCGTGTTGAATCGAGTGAATGGTCTATGTTAGCAATTTAGTTATTGTTTCATTAGTTACTGTCATCAAATAATAATAATTATTATTATAATGCTTTATTGCACTTAACTTAAAAGTATGTACAAAGGCGAACTTAAAGCCATTTCGGCATTTTCTACCAGCTAACCTTTGGGAGAGTGAGACAGTATAATATGTGAGATGCAATTTTAACCTTAATAATAATAACAATATAAATTTAACATAATAGTAGGTATACCTAATTATCTTATCGACACAAAGCTATGCATATCTTCCCTTTGTTTTCTATTGTATCCTAACTATTCAATAATTATGTATTAAATAATAATGATAAACTAATTTTCACACACTAATATTATAATAATCCCATGCTACTTGTACATACATTATTTGTAAATATTGTAATTTTATTGTAATTTTTCTTTACTAATGTTATTTATTTATTTTTAGTATTTAACCCACTGTTTTGGAGAAATGAACTGTACAAATAATATAAAATCTTTTTGGCCTAAGATCTAATAATCTATAATACTGTAATTTTAAATCCTGTGATTTTTCTGAAAATAAATTAGATATTGTTCCAAGACGTCTCTGGTGACAATAGGGCTAGCAGTTTTTTTTTAAATATATATTTTAATGACACTAATGTATTAGTTATTGGGCATTTATTTTAAGTTTTACTGTTTTTTTACTTAATGTTTTGTTAAATTTTATATTTTTTATTTAATTGTTCATGCCAATGTCAAGGTGAAAGCATGTAGTGTAGCCAAATCATCACAGTTCCAGGTTCCCCGGTAGTCACACAAAAGCATTAAAATTTACAGGTAAACTTTTGGCAGTTTAATAGTGAATTGTTTTTTTTAGGAATAGTCTTGTCCTTTTCATGACAATCATTTTTTATGAATTAAGCTTCAGATAGACATGCTCATTGCTTGCACGAAAGCATGCTAACATTAAACAATTGCTACTTAGTAGCACGTAACGTAACGTAATAAAACCTATTTATAATAAAACATATTTGTGAGGTGTCTGTTAGTCACCTCCTAATAGATTGCAGCGCCTACGATAATGACAGATCTCGCTTCAATTTACCCCCAACACTAAAAATGTGCCTCAGTGATGAACATTAACAGGATGTGTTCAGCTTCTTAATTACGGTTAAAATGTTTTAAAATATTTAAACCCACTGTAGAATTCATGTGTTATTAGGCGGTCACTTATGACCATGTTGTTAATAGCGATCTTAAATAAATAAATTAAAAAATAATAATAATAATCCTATTCAGATCATCCGAGACAACTTATTCGCAATGAAAGCTTTAAAAGTAGATAATAAGTTTATTATTATTTGTATATTTCACCTATATAGCAATCGTTAATTTTGGTATGGCAGTTAACAAATTTTAAAATAATAATAATGTGTTCCGATTCGCGGATGACATAGTCATCATGGCCAGCTCGCTCAAGGATCTTAGCAGAATGTTAAACGGCTTAAACGTGGCTTCTCAGCAGGTTGGCCTCGGAATGAACCTGGATAAGACTAAGGTTATGTTCAATGACCATGTCAAGCCGAGGCCAATCTGTGTGGGAAATGCTACTCTCGAAGTTGTGCAGGAATACGTCTACCTTGGACAGACTATTCAGCTAGGCGCTGCTAACTTCAGCAAAGAAGCCGACAGACGCATTCAGCTAGGATGGGCGGTATTCGGGAAACTTCGACATATCTTCTCATCGTCCATACCACAGTGTTTGAAGACAAAACTCTTCAACCAGTGCGTCCTCCCCGTAATGTCGTACGGAGCAGAGACGTGGACACTGACAGTGGGTCTGGTTCACAAATTCAAGGTTGCTCAGCGAGCTATGGAGAGAGCTATGCTTGGTATTTCTCTGATGGATAGAATTCGAAACGTTGAAATTCGTCAGAGAACCAAAGTTACTGACATAGCATTCAATATTAGCAAGCTGAAGTGGCAATGGGCCGGACACATCTGCCGCAGAACCGACGACCGATGGGGCAAACGGGTTCTGGAGTGGAGACCACGTACGGGACGACGCAGAGTGGGACGACCCCCCGCCAGATGGACGGATGACCTGAGGAGGGTCGCTGGTGGGGGTTGGATGAGGATTGCAAAAGACCGCGTGCAGTGGCGAGCCTTGGGGGAGGCCTATATCCAGAGAGACACAGGCTGATGATGATGATGATGATGAATGTGTTAATACCATGCATCGTAGACAAAGGAGCATTAGGAACACAATACAGTAGAAGGCATAAGACCACAAAACTATACAACTATTTAAACGAATTTTCCCTCAAAGGCATGTCAATAAATTCTGACAGGTTATAAAAAACATTATTTTGGATTCGGATATACGGCGTCACTTTGACGGACCGCATACGTAATGACGAAATACGCAAAAGTATAAAAGAAAGTACGTATTAAAGAAAGCATAGGGACAAAAATAAGGAAAGGCATGCTACGATAGTTCGGACATGTTGAAAGAATGAGTGAAGAGAGATTGACGAACCAGATATATAATGCGAAAGTTGTGGGTAATAGAGGCCCTGGCAGACCAAGACTTACCTATCACGATCAAATAAATAAAACAATAGCTGAAGGTGCATTAAAAAGCCATCATAATAAAAGGGCATGTATGAAGAGGTTGATAAATGTCGAAGAAGCGAAAGAGGTATGTCGTGATCGTGTCAAGTGGCGCTCAATTGTATCTGCCTACCCCGCAAGGGATTTGGCGTGAAGATATGTATGTACGAGTATGTGTATTTTGGAAAAAGAGTTTTATTTTAATCTTAAATTTATATTCTATATATATAGAAATGTACCGATAAGACTACAAACCGCACACACGAAAGTACTGATTAGTCAAAACTACACGTAGAAAATAAATAAAATATATTACTAACAACATCTCGGCACCATTTTTTTTCATTTTGTTGGCCTCTGTAATTGAGCTAAAATTTGCACCTAGTGTTGATCGAGATTGACGACAGAATAGCTGAGAATTTATTTTAATCTAACTTTTTATCACGATAGATGGCGCATGATAGATGGTACCTAATATAACTGTCAGTTGCATACAAAACTTGTATTTTTATTACGAAATTTATTATTGTCTGGATATTATGCCGAAGCAGAGATTTCTAAGCGAAATCAAAGATATGGTGATCTCAAAATTGCCGTTCTATTAATAAAACCTTCTTTCTTTTTAAAGACGGTGTGCGCTTTTTTAATTTGTCTTTTAAGGTAAGTAACGTTAATTTTAAATACATTTTTCTGTTATAAACATAAAAATCTACAAAAACATTTAAAAAATTATGCGATATCTAGCGACATCTACAAAAAGCTTTGCCTGATAATAAAAGATAATGAAAGGTTTTTAAACTTGGGGAACTTGAATTTAATTTAAAGAGTGAACATAAAACTTTAAGCCTGTGTTGAACACGCGGTCGCCGCCACCTTGCAGCCGAGAACCGGTTTCGGAGTCTCCCGGCCTTCGACGCGCTCTTACCAACTCATGCTACCCTGGTACTTAAAATATCGTGCGTCTATACTAATTAGTTATTTTAAAAAAAAAACGAGGCTGATTGAGTATGAGAAATAAACTTTCTAAGAAAATAAAATCACGGATTTTTTAGAGTATTTTTATTGCAAGAGCCAGAAAGGGACCGACTACAAATACAATTTTAAACACATTTGTAAAGGAAGGGCAAAGTACGAAAACTAAATGCAAGCCAACCTTTATACTTGGCGTCGCATCAGACTGAAAATTCACATGGATACATTTGAACATCATTATAGGACCCCAGATGAACTAGCTGTATCAGCCTATAGGCCAGACATCTTAGTGTTTTCTCGGAACTTAAAAAAAGTTATTCTTATTCAACTAACCTTCCGTGGGAATCAAATATTCCAAAAGTCCACAACATGAAGTCGAATAAATATTATGATCTCACAAAAGAAATGATCGGGAACGGGTTCAAGACTCAGCTTGATGCAGTGAAAGTTGGTGCAAGGAGTTCCAGCAAAATCTTTGCACTACTTACTGAAAGAATCGGGCGTAAGCAGGTCTGCCGTTACATTTATGGAAAGACGGCATTAACGGAATCATACAGAATTTGGATGGGTAGGGAGAGGAGTGGAATAGTGGATGGTGAGCATAATACGCTTAATAAAATAAAAAGGGAGGCCTCCTCAATATATATATAATTTTCGGCACTCAAGTTCTTGTTAATGTTATTTCTTGTTTGTTCTCTTCTCCCGATGAATGATGAGGTGAGGAAGGCAAAGGGTCTAGCCCATACAGCCAAGTATGACGTAATATATCTTTCTTTTTTATGAGTTAATGAGGTCATCATCAAATTCCAGATGCTGCAGAATTTAATGCTTTTATTGGAGTCATTCGCGGCATTATAACCCTAAACACGTCGGGAGTCCACAGCGCGGGAAAACCATAAAAAATAAACTGCAAATTGTGCCCCATATTCAAAGTACAATTTATCGTTTTCCATAACTATTCACATTGTAGAACATTATTAAACAAAACAACACCACTTTTGACCAACAATATTCACAGTAAATTAATTTACAATACAAAAACTTGCACTTGACATGTCTACGCGAAATGGCGCGAAGGACTATAATGTAAATAACTATTTGTTTTCAAAACAAAAAAAACATTTAAATTCTGTAGATATTTCTTTAGTTATTACATAAACCAAAAATCGCAATTTACAAATGTATTTTTTGTACGAAAACATATTGTGCTATGTTTATAAAAGTGGGTACTATCTTAAACTGGGATTACGGTGATTGATAAGTGGCCCTAAGTGCTTAGATAGGTTGTGTGTTCAGTCAAAATTCTTCAATGACATACAATTTGTATCCACAATCTTAAATCTCGGTCCAATGACGCCTTTGTCTTAAGCTTGAGAACTATTAACATTGACTAGAGTTATAAAAAAGCAAGTATATACTTTTTTTTTTAAGGTATTACATCATTACAGCCGCTAGAACACAGCGTCCTAAACCTCCACTGCTGGAGATGGGCCTTCCAGAACATATATCTGGAGAATTTGGCCTACACTCGCCACGATAGCCAGACGGCTTGACGAGGATATGATGTCATTTTTTACGACAATTTATTAACGATTCCACAAGTTGGTATTAGTGGAATCGGGACCGACGGCTTAACGTGCTCTCCGAGGCACGGGAATGGTGGTGTTGTAAATCTATGACAAATGTACGTAAGAAAAGTATATTTCTCATTGGTACATGCCGTGTGGGTTTGAACCTTTGTAGGATTTAAGTAACGCGTTCTTACAACCGCGCACTAATAGTATTTATAAATACAATAATAGACTAATAAAAATACACTATTGAAAATTATATAGGAGAGGTATTTTTATATTTTACTAGCTGTTTTACCCGGCTTTGCCTGTGTAAACGGCGACACGAAATTAATGTTGCGCATTATTTTTATTTGGCTATATCTCCTAAGGTATTTATTTAATTTGCATGGTGTAAAGAAATATATATATTCATTAAACGTATCCAACTAACGTATTTAAAATGATAAGGATTAATACCGTATTTGTGTAAATATCTATAGTTGCCCATTTTTTTAAGTAGTAAAATGGATATAGTATGTTATCCTTAAGAGATAGATATATGTATGCCATTACGTACTTTATTGTAAACCTATATAAGATACACAATTCCACCATACATTATTTTGTTATATCTCAGAGGGTTTAGGCAGTGTTTTCGTTGAAAGCTTCCAGACGGCTTATTTTTTTCCAAAATCCCCAACAGATATCGTTAATTTATTTATACAAAAACTTAACAAATTCAATAACAAAGCTGCCTCCGTGGTCTAGCGGTTACGTCCGTGGATTTAGACTCGGAGGTAACGGGTTCGATTCCTGGTTGGGACACAAAAATATTTATTAATGTAAATAAATCATCATCATTACAGCCCCTAGAACACAGCGTCCTAGACTTCCACTGCTGGAGATGGGCCTTCCAGAACATATATCTGGAGAATTTGGCCTACACTGGCCAGACGGCTTGGCGAGGATATGATGTCAATTTTTATTATCAATTTATTAACGATTCCACAAGTTGGTATTAGTGGAACCGGGACCGACGGCTTAACGTGCTCTCCGAGGCACGGGAACGGTGCTGTTGTAAATAAATACATTTAATTAATAGGTATTTAATTTATTTGTGATATTATTGGACTATAGTAAAGTTGGCTAAATGTGAATCCGCTTATTTATAAGCGTGGTTTCTGACTACCCCGAAAGGGAAACGGTCGTGATGATACTTTACTTTTTTTTATTAACAAATTATATACTAAAACTTTCCTCAAGAACCATTCTATCCATTGGTGAAAACAGAATGAAAATCGGTGCAGTAGTTTTTGAGTTTATAGCGAACAAACAAACAGACGTGGCGAAGGATTATGTTTTATAATACGTAGTGATCATTTTTTACGCTCATAGGTAATCTTGCGAAGTCGTTATAATATGGAGGTGCGTGATATCAGCTTACCTCGCGTACCATATTTGTCATTGTCATGTCATTTGGTGGATATTTCCATTTTCAATGAATGCAAATTAGTTTAGAGCTGTGTTAATTATTCCAATAATATCAAATTCATTCAAATTCATTAATTCATTCATAACATTATGATCTCACAGAAGAAATGATCAGGAACGGGTTCAAGACTCAGCTTTACGCAGTGGAAGTTGGTGCGAGAGGAGTTCCAGCAAAATCTTTGCATCACTTACTGAAACAATTGGGCCTAAACAGGTCTGCCGTCAATACATTTATGGAACGAGCTTCCAAGACGGCATTAACGGAATCATACAGTATTTGGTTGGGTAGGGGGACGAGTATAATGGTGGATGGTGAGTTGTGTGGATACACTTTACTGGGTTTATGGGCATGAACGGTGTATACTTCCCCAATTACCAATTTAAATGCGTTTAAAAGGATCAAATGTTGGAAAGTAACTTCAAACGGCAAACAAAGTGCCTATTTTTAAGAAGATAATTTGAAAGCATTTTTTTTTTAATTAAATGGTCCGAAGCCCGGAAAAAGTTTTTTTAAAAATTAATAATGATTAATTAATATTTAATTTATTTGTGATATTTCTCGAGTTTGGTACGCTGGAGACATCGACGAGCTTGCCACTTGTCATGATTGGCCGGCAGTAAAGTTGGCTAAATGTGAATCCGCTTATTGATAAGCGTGGTTTCTGACGACCCCGAAAGGGAAAACGGTCGTGATGATACTTTTTTTTTTATGGTGAGTTGGTGAGCGTATTATCGCGTAATAAAATAAAAAAGGGAGGCCTCCTTTTCTTAAACCAGCCTATTGTCGGTCGCAAGCCCGAGACACCATTCTTCTCATCTCTTACCAACACACGATGGACCCGGCACCCGCACGGTGAATCCATGGAATGCTTAGAAATTTGTCTTCTAGTTTATAGGATGGTACAATGGTTATAAATTGTGTACACTATGTTTAACCCATGGGCGTATAAAGATTAAATAATTAGGTATAGTAGACATATATAGTAATCCTAGTTCCGGTACTTTCGGGACTTAGTTGAAAATTATATACTTTTTTTATACTAGCACGACATGTGACCTGCGTCTACCTGATGGTAAGCGAGGTCCATGAATGTTAGCAACTGGAATCAGACACTCATGACTGACATCAGTTCCTAACACTATGCCGGCTTGACAGGGCTTGGCAATTCGAGCCTGATCCCGAAACGTGTAGATAACTTTACTGGGTTTAACGGCTACTTCCCCGCCCCGGCAGACTGGGCAAATTACCATCATCAGTGCCATCATATTTAAAAGAAGAAGACAAATTTCTAAGCATTCCATGGATTCACCGTGCGGGTGCCGAGTCCCTCGTATGTGGGTAAGAGATGAGAAGAATGGTGTCTCGGGCTTGCGACCGACAATAGGCTGGTTTAAGAAAAGGAGGCCTCCCTTTTTTATTTTATTGCGGGATAATACGCTCACCATCCACCATTCTAATTCTCTCCCTACCCAACCAAATACTGTATGATTCCGTTAATGCCGTTTTTAGAATTATAATTTAGGCATTCTTTTTGTATAATTATTGTTTAGTGTTACGTGTTAGTCTATTATGTGTGTAGTGTTTAGGTAATGTCCAAGCACAAAATGAAAGTACACGCAGCCCTCAACCAAACTAATTGTTAAATCAATATTGGTTGTTTGTTTACTCGGAGTAAAAGTACGTCTGTGTAATACAATAGGCCGGTTTGTGTTATGATAAGAACATTTTTTTTTTTTTTTTTTTAAATTGAAAAACCAACTGTTGACAATATTATAATAAATATTCTACAGTAAATTCACTAAGAACTATTTAACATTCACATATAAATGAGGATGCCCATTTTTCTTAGACGAATGGGCACAACAAAATGTTTTCTTGCCATAATGATTTCTCTTTTATTTGATAGTTAATATATTGTGTTTTTATAATCTGTAATTAATTTTATTTATTTTACCCTAGCATAACGACAATTGACAAAAACTTTTTTTTACGTTATTAATTACATAGTTTTGATCCCGCGTCGATTTGAAATCCAATATTTTATCTACTATAAAGTACCTGATCATAATAAAGAACCTAATCGTAAATAGTGCTTTGTAACTATTTCATACATAAATTTTAACCAATTGACTATTTAATTAAATTATATTTTAATGTTGGGGTAAAAGTGATGTTGTAATTGACCAATTATGACAAGTGGCAAGCTCGTCGATGTCTCTAGCGTACAATGCTCGAGACATATTACAAATAAATTAAATATTAATTGAATTAATTGATTTAAATTAATAAATATTATTGTGTCCCAACCGGGAATCGAACGTCTAAATCCACGGACTTAACTGCTAGACAATGGAGGCAGTCATATATATTTTTTAAATATAATTTATACATTTATCTGATTTATAGTTATTTTTTATTCTTTTATTGTATTGTTTTTTTTTTTGTTTAGCTAGAATTATTATTATTGTTTGAAAAAAGACATTTAAGTAGATATACCACTCGTTCCGAGACACGATAATAGTAACCTAAGCACGCTTAAAGGTGTTCCAAGACGCATATAAACTGTTTTGCCAAATCTATGTGACGTCACAAATGACATTACTTCTCGCGCTTAAGACTGCTCACGATATCGAGGTAGATTGCTCTGAGCGCTGTCAGTTTTTTGTCATTAAGTCGCGCGCCATTTTCAAGTTTATTTAATATTAGGTTTTCTTTTAAATTATTTAATATTGTAATTCAAATGTATAATTAATATTAAAGTAGGAAGTGAAAAAAAAATATCTGTAAGTTATTTTAAATGTCCAAAATAAGTCAATAATATTAAACTTTACACATATAAAGATGAATAATTCATACTCAAAGATGTGGAATCCGCAATTTATCTTGAAAATGTGATTTAGACCGTTCCGAATTGATATCACGCTCTGAGCATCCAAATCGTGATATTTGATTCGGAACGACTGTTAGTACCATATTCATTCTAAGCGCTCTGAGCTTGATTCGGAACGAGGTTAGTTCGTTTTTATATGGTCTTTCTCTTAGACAGAAACCATGCACAATCTTCACGTGGTATTTTTTTCAATTACAATGAGTGAACTGCTAGTGAATGGAATATTACATAAAGGATGTTTAAAACATTGTAGCTCGTTAGTTGAGTTGGAGTCGTTTCGTCCAATTTGTAAGTATTTTCTGTGTTCGCAGCGCCGCGTGTTCGCGCCGGGCGGTCTGCGCAACCTAACTCCCCTTTGTGCATCGAACCTTAACTTTACCATGGACTTATATCTATTATATTATTATCTCATTGTTGGTTCAAAGAAATCGTTTAAACATTCGGTCACCTTATCGCTGCGTTCATCATAAAATAAATAAATAGTGATATAATTTATATTTATACTATTTTTTTTTTGTTACATTCATTCATCTTTTGTGGAAATCTTTAATTGGCTGTACTCATTATCACTACTTTAAAAAAATATATGTATTTAAAGCTGTTGATTTTCCGAATAAATAAATAAATAAATTATGCATTGCCTTTACAATACTACGGTTAAATTGGACCAAATAATCCAAAATTTCAAAATAAAAAGTAAAAAAAAGTAAAGTATCATCCCGACCGTTTTCCTTTCGGGGTGGTCAGAAACCACGCTTATAATTAAGCGGATTCACATTTAGCCAACTTTTCTATAGGCCAATCATGACAAGTGGCAAGCTCGTCGATGTCTCTAGCGTACCAAACTCGAGAAATATCACAAATAAATTAAATAATATGTAAATAAATACATTTACATTAATAAATATTTTTGTGTCCCGACCAGGAATCGAACCCGGTACCTCCGAGTCTAATCCACGGACTTAACCGCTAGACCACGAAGGCAGGAATGGCGGAGGATTTATTAAATTATTTTTACAATCGATAACAAATATATAAGTCTTTCTAGTTCATAGACTTTTATAACCCGAAGAATGTATAATCATGATCATTACAGCTCATAGAACACAGAGTCGACCTCCACTTATGCAGATAGGCCTTCCAGAACATCTGGAGAATTTACAATTTATACAACGAGCTAACGCTGGCTATCAAGCGCGCACCCGTCTGTCAATGTATTTAAAAACCTTCCAACCACATTATTTCTTAAAAAACAAAATGTATCGCTCTTGACGTTACAAAGGTTAGCATTTTGGATATCTATTTATTTATAATATATGTATTGTATTTATATTATGTTTATTTTGGTAATTTTAGTAATTTTCTTTTTTGTCTTCATCCTGCCCATCAACTTTTATGATCCTCAAGGTTAGCAGGTGAAGAATGCCTTATAAAAATAATATTTTTTATTGGCCCATAGATAAATACCTTACAACTAACATACATTAGCGCTGCAGTAGAAATGTTGCAGCCTATGCTAACCTGAGTGCCTGTCAGGCAGCCAAGTCACTCATATATTTTATTTATTTATATTTTTTTTTGCCTCTTTTATTTATTGTATTAGCTGTTGTGTGCAAATAAATAATTTATTTCTTTCTTTCTTTTCTATATAAAAATAACAATAGCTCTATTTAATAATATTGATTAAGCTTAAGCTTTCGTATCTTCATCTTCTTGTAGTTATAGACCCATTAGGTACTGCGACCACCTTCCGAGGAATCCGAGAAGCTTCAGTGGACGGCGCTAGCGTCCCATGAAGCGTTATTTGGGCCCTCCTTTGTCGTTTCTCCACAGTCACGAGTCAGACAGTCACGGTCAGTTTTCTTTTCGGGTTTGACATAAAGTTTTGAGTTTTTAGTGTCAGCTGGCTTTTGAGGTCCCTTCTTCGAGACACTCTGCGTCGCCATCTGCGCATAACTGTTTCTAGCGTTCCCGGACTCACTCCGAAACGTTGTAAGCAGTGTTGGCATGCCTATGTACTAGGTTTTTAAATGCAATTAAGAATTTAAATAAATAAATATTTTGGACAAACTTTTTTAAACAATGTTTCGAGCCGGCTTGTCCATACATATGTACATACGTCTACGTAACTCTTCCCTTTCATGAAAACCGTTATGCGCACTTGTGATTGAAGCTATTTGTGGTAGCACACTGCCAGATCGCAGCTGTACCTACTGTAATGACAATTATTAACACGTACTATACAATTTGGTTGAAAATGCGAATTACATAAGCATGAGTGACTTTTATTTCCATATTAAAAAAATATTTTGTTGTATTGTAATTCTTATTTCACGTAGTGATGGTAAAAGGCCGGATGGTATGTCTCTTGTACCATGGAGTGAGGGAAGATGTCTTGTTTGGGATGCCACCTGTGTGGATACCTTTGCCGCTTGCCACATTTCCTCTACATCAAAAAAGGCCGGTTCGGCTGCTCATACAGCCAAATTTAGAAAGCACATCAAATACAATAGCATTAAACAACATTATAACTTTGTGGCATTTGGGGTTGAAACAATGGGGATATATTCTCTTGATACCCACAAATTCATAAAAGAATTGAGTAAACGAATTTTCAGAGAGTGTGGCGATCCCAAATGCCATAACTACCTAAAACAGAATATGTCCATAATAATTGAACGAGGAAATGCGGCGAGCGTTTTAGGTACCCTCCCTGGTGGTAAGCCCTTAGTTTATTTTGTAGAATAGTTTTAATTTCATAGGTATTTATAGTTTTAGTTCTATTTATAATTAGTTTTTTAATCAATTTTATTTTAACTTAATTTTATTGTATCTAAGTACCTACTTCGAATAAATATATTTTTATTCTTATTAATATTAATTGAATTACTTATTTTAGTTACACATTTTTAACAAAACAAATTTCAAACCTGATTCAATACAGATTTCGTTCCAAAATTATTAATAATTTCCGTTCGGCACATGTATAATCATAATAAAAAGAGAGAGATTTATGAATGACATAAGTGGTAGAGCGAGAAGTAATTTTGTCAATTTTTTTGTTTACATTAAGTGAACGCAATCTTCAATGTTGCCAGAAACAAAACTTATCTTACCGGAAATATTTAAAATGATAACATTTAAACCTTTCGAGGTTTTGACAGATGGAAGGAATGGTTGAGTGAAGTAGTTGTTGAATTAATTACGGGTCTGCATTCATTGCCCAGTATAAAATTCTTCCCGATATACGTCTTTGCAACTTTTTAATCATTGTGATGCACTGAAGCATCCAGTTCTTCCGCACTTGGGTTATCCAGAATTGGAGATGAGTCGCCGTCATTGTTGCTCGGCTGAAGCACTCACTCGAACCGTTATTGTTCCCGCAATCGTCTATAAATTTGAATTGAAAATAGTATATTTACCTATAATAACGCACATATCATAAATGTAAACAAAGCTATCTATACATATATGACTAATAAGCCGGTTCCACTTTTTTTTTTAATACTAGCACGACATGTGACCTTGGGCCCACCTGATGGTAAGTGGCGCGCAAGGTTCATGAATGTTAGCAACTGAAGTCAGACACTCATGACTGACATCAATCCCTAACACTATGCCAGCTTAACTAGATGCTTTTTCACAATTCGCTTGAAGGACTCCAAGTTATAGGAAAGTGGAAACACAGAGCTGGAAGAGCATTCTACATCTTTACGTGCGACAGATGTATGAGTCCCCAAATTTATACGTACGCGAAGGGATGGTGACCACGGTACGTGGGTGCATGTTCTGTGTGTGGTTCGGTTGCGAAATGGAGAGGGAGGGATTAGGTTATAGAGTTCTTCGGAGCACTCACATAGTATAGCCGGTAGAACACGCTCAAAGAAGCCACATCTCAGCGAAGCTAATACCAACTTGAGGAATCGTTAATAAATTGTCATTAAAATTGATATGGGTTTCGAGTTTCTGTCACTCAGACGAGACTATGCGCTTATTAAATGTGGTTGGCGGATAATCAGAGGCGAAACGACAAACTCGAAGGTGCTACTTTATATAAAGTATTTTATTATTATTACTTTGGTTATTTCAGCCAATGACGTGTCTCATTGGGGTACGTTAAACCCTCTTAAAGCAACAATATTAACGAACCAGCAACTTCACGTTAGATATCATGAAGCCGTGCTTCGAGCTCCGCGCCGCTCGATCGCCGGCACTGTATTAAAATCACACTTGATTATATCTCCGGGCGCCCGGGCGGTTTAATTGAACTAGACCATGGAAGTATGTTTTTTTTGTTTATTTATTTATTAAGGTAAAAAAAACAGTTAACAGACAAAACATTTAACAAAATAAAGTGATATAAATAAGTAGTAAGTTTGCCAACCTAACATTTGTACACAGCATGCAGTAAACAATATCAAGAATGAAATACAGAAAGACATTAATATCTAAATTTAAACATAAATAACAATTTGGCATACATATCTTATATATGGTGTTGGCGGAGAATGCTGGGCATATCATGGACGGAGTTCCGAACAAATGGAGAAACTGGGAGAAGCCGGGGTCCGAGAGGAGTGGCGACGGCTTGTTAAGCGTGCCACTAGCACTCCAATGGCGACCACGACCACTCGCTAAGAGTGTAGCGACTAAGAAGAATCTTATATATATTTAAATTATATATATTCATAAAAACCCAAAAACAATAATAATATAATTGTTATTATATTATAAGCATTGTTAATGCTGACGCAATCTCGTACGGAACCCGTACCTGGGGAAGCATCTCCCAAAACCATTCGCACGAGAAACACCGTAAATACGACCTCAGAGCTTCATTTACGCCGTTGGTTATCTCGTGTGATGGCTCATTGGGTGCTTAGTACGCGGCTTTTGTCAAAAAGACCGCTTCGTGGCTTTCTGAAAAATGGCAGAAGCCATTCTCACAAGTTGCAGGCTGGCTAAAAATAAAAATACAAATTTCTGTAATAAGGGCTATAAGCTTAAGGATCAGAGGAACACGAAAGCGAGTAAGATGGACAGGATGTGAGGATGGAGCAGGTATGTTTGAAGGAACGAATGAATGATTAAATGTGAATGAATGTGAGATGATTTTATATATTTAGTTTTCTGTATTTTTTTGTTATTATTGTTATTTTGTTGAAATAAATTTATTCCTTTATAATAATATAATAGTAGTTAAAAATAAAAATACATTTTTTTGTAAAAAGGGCTATAAGCTTAAGGATCAGAGGAACAAGAAAGCGAGTGAGATGGATAGGATGTGAGGATGGAGCAGGTATGTTTGAAGGAACGAATGAATGATTAAATGTGAATGAATGTTACATGATTTTATATATTTAGTTTTCTGTATTTTTTAGTTATGATTGTTATTTTGTTTTATTTCCTTTGGTTGTCACAACAACACTTGGATATTGTCAATACATTTTTTCTCCATAGTTTACTATTAAGAAAAAATTTAATGTAATGCAAATAACTTTAATAACTTCCACTATGCCGGCTTAGAAGCTGTGTAGCAAATGTTGAAGTGTTTAAATGCTTTACATTAAAGGCATTATCAGTGCAGGGTCGTGGAGATCGTTCCGATACCCGCCCACTGCCAATTTGGTATGCCAAAGACGTGAGTTTGACGAGGACAAGCCTAATACCGTGGCCCTAACACGAGAGATTTGGACTAAAGTTAAACGAGTTAGGTATTTAAAATATGGCAAAATACGGTATTAATTAGTACCTGGGGAAGCATCTCCCAAACCATTCACCCGAGAAACACCGTCAATACGACAGGGCAGCAGAAGATCTCAGAGCTTCATTTACGCCGTTGGTTATCTCGTGTGATGGCTCATTAGGTGCTGAGTACGCGGCTTTAGTCAAAAAGACCGCTTCACGGCTTTCTGAAAAATGGCAGAAGCTATTCTCACAAGTTGCAGGCTGGCTAAAAATTAAAATACAAATTTCTGTAATAAGGGCTATAAGCTTAAGGATCAGAGGAACAAGAAAGCGAGTGAGATGGATAGGATGTGAGGATGGAGCAGGTATGTTTGAAGGAACGAATGAATGATTAAATGTGAATGTATGTTAGATGATTTTATATATTTAGTTTTCTGTATTTTTTGGTTATTATTGTTATTTTGTTGAAATAAATTTATCCATATATAAAAAAAACTTATTCTCTCTTCTTAAATAACAATGTCAAATAAGATTAATTTAAATTTCCACTTATCGTGAAGCGATAGTTGAGAAGAAAAGAATTTGGAGAAGGAGCCTATCTAAGATATATAAATAAAAAGAAGAAATAACTTATATACAATATAGGTTTATTTACAGAAAGTTAAGTGATGAGTGAAGTGGAGATGTGAGTTCGGAGAGCACGGAGAATAGTCTTCGGGTAGTCATTCAAGGTCGACGGCGTTCCGGAGGCGAAGTCGGTGATGAGTTTTAGTATTGCCGACTTCGTAGACTCCCGGATTGAGCAGTTATAAGAGTGTAGAGGTGAGGCAGCGTTAGTTAAGAGTAGCACGTAGAGATAAGGCAGCGTTGGTGAAGCGTATGTCTTCAAACGAGTGATGTATTATGAAGCCAAAAGACGAGGAATTCAAGAAATTAAGTAGGGATAGTGAAACGCTATACACTATCGAATTGGATAATTTTCATCTAAGTCAGGGTCTGAGAATATATGGGCAATGGCCTTTGACCACATAGCGATATGCAGTAACCGAACACCGTAAATAAATATTTGTATGCTAGAAATAGCGAAGCATGTGATATAATTACATATGATAATTTACATCCCTGTACCTACCATGTTTCTGACAAATAAATTATTTCATAAAAATTTCATTCATTTCATAAATTTTCATAAATTAAATTAATAAAAATAATATGTCGATGACAATTGGTTTGCGGCGTGTCAGGTCTCCGTGTTCTCAACTAAATGCTATGGTAATATAATGGAACACGATTTTAGCAGAGCTGCCACGGATTTAATACGAACACAAACGACACTCGACTCTCTCATGCAAACAAATTTAAACTCAGTCGGCTTACCATACAGTTTCAAATTTTAATACAAGTGTGTGTGTTCTAACTCACTGGGCGTTGTATGAGACTTTTAATACAGTGTCACCCGGCCGCCGAGCAGGCAAGACCTATCTATCGTGTCGCTCCTCGCAAAATATTAAAATAAAATCAAAACAAAATGTGGGTAGCTGGTGGATTTTAAAACCCATTAAAGTTTGTGGTTGCCGGGTACGCGCGCGAGCCCGGTGACAAACCCGAACCCGGGGGACAAGTCACAGTCCCCCCTTCGACGGTGGGTCCGTCCCCGTCGGAGGCCGCGCACATCGCGGCACTTGCGGCCCCCCAGCAATGCGTCAAGCGCCCGGCTACTATCTGTTAGTAGTCGGCGCTTGACCCCTCGAGCCCGGTCAAAAGGCAGGGAGGGCCATACCCGAAAATGAGCACTGATGACCCCAAAGTAGTCCCGGGCGCCGAATCCGCTGAACTCGACGAGGACCCCAGGACTACCCCGCCGTGTACCACTAAACCGGACTTTCAAGCGCCGGCACAATCACCATCATCTGGCGCGAATCCATCGCCGCGCCGCCCGCGCTCCCACTCGGCCGAGGAAGTGCTGCCGCGACGATTATTGCAATCGGACGTCGGCAACTTCCCTCCCCTCGGACTAGTGGTCACGCGGGACAACACCACTGGACAATGGAGAAGAATAGCCAGGAGGACACTAAGACCCAGGCCAGCCCCGCAAGACGAGGAGGCAGATGATTCCACCTTCTATCGCGATCCACCCACTATTACGATCGATGTCAAGGATGGGGAAACCATCAAAAGACCCAGCAAGAGGGCCAAGGACGTGTCGGCGTCTGATGAGGTGCCTCCTCAACAAAGGAGACATGTGCGGCTGTCGCCGATAAACCCCACCGCTACTATACCAGGCAATCCCGGTCCGAGGACATCATCGCCGCTGGGGGATCAGCCACTATCATTACTGGATCAGTCACTACCTCAGCGGGAATCCAGGCCCGTCGTCCCAGGCCCCGCACAGAGAACCTCCACAACGGCCGCTCACACACACACACCGGCTACATCATACAGTGAGGCCGCGCAGCGCCTGGTGTCACCAATGGAGGCCGACCCTCCTCGCGAGATGCCAGGAACTGCCCAAGACCCCACCGAATCGAACTCAACGACCCGGATCCCGCCTATAGTGGTAAATGTGCTGCCGAACTGGCCAAAACATCTACGAGAACTAAAGATGCTCCTAAAGACCCCACCGTGTGCCCGCCCACTTGGGCAGGGTATCAAATTTATGCCTCAGTCGACGGAAGAGTTCCGGATAGTACAGGCATACCTTGCCGAAGCCCGCGCCATCGACCCTACCATCGAGGGACACACTTACGCCCTATCGGGGGATCGCCCCCATAAGGTGGCAATACACAATCTTCCTCGAAACACACCGCTGGAGGAGTTAAAGGAAGAGCTTCGCCAGATGATAGGCACGCTGCCCAACCACATAAAGGAGATACCGCCACGGAGAAATAGGTTGAAGACGACGTATTTCGTCGAGTTCCCCCACCTCTCCCAAGAGCAGCTGAGCAACCTGTACACTGTCAACGAGCTGCTCTGCATGCCCGGGATCGAGGTGGTGGAATGGGTACGCCGACCTCTTCCTCCGCAATGCCATCGCTGCCAAGCCTTCGGTCACGCTTCGGCGGGCTGCTTTCGCGAAGCCCGATGCATGAGGTGCGCCGGACCCCACGTAATCGGGGAGTGCGTACGTGATAGCCAACCCCATTGCTCAAACTGCCGGGGCAGCCACCCGGCGAACAGTAAGGCGTGCCCGGCCCTCAGGCGAGAGGCCCGACGCCGCGGAATCATTCTTCAACCTCTCATACCGGGCAGACGCAACCCAGCTACTCCTGCCGCGCCTCTCGTCCCGCCACCGGTCACACACTCAGAGCGTACGCAGGCGAACAACTTGATGGCACCTGCGAACGACCCCAGGAACCAGGTTGGAGAACGTGAGAAACGGGTATGGAAGACCAAGAAAAAAAAGGCCCGTCCACAACCGGCCAATCACGCAGAACTCTCTACTCCCTTGGCGACCCAGCCACCTAGGACAGATCCACCACCCAAGGTTGCCCCGCCACCTAGGCTAGGGGCACAATCACCCAGACCAGCTCCGCCACCTAGACCAGGGCCACTACCTCCAAGGGCACCACCAATTGCGGCAGGCCCATCAGCAAATAAACCCAGGGCTACGATTACTAACGTGGCCCCGCACATCCGGGCGTCGTCAATGCCCAGACCCAGTCAAACACAAGCAGCCCCGCGGAGCGCGAGGACGCAGGAGGCTGCCCTATATCACATCCCGGCCCCTGAGGCTACACAGCCAACCGACACAAGATGGAGGGAACGTACCCCCCTTCTCCAACGGCTAGGCGACAACACCACCGCAGCCCCTATCCAGCGTCCGACAGACTTCCAAGTGGCCATCCATGTTCTACTGGAGGTACTGCAGGCGCTGTCCTCTGGAGCGGACCCTATCGCCGCCGTAATGGGCGCGCTCAGCAAACTCCTTCACTACGCCAGTCCCGGTGTGTGACCTCAGGGTCATTTACTGGAACCCAGGGGGGGTCCGGTCTAACGTCGATCAACTTCGACTCATGGCCCAGGAGCAGCGACCACATGTGTTGCTCCTGGGGGAGACGAAGCTCCTGCCTTCATCCTCACTCCGTGTGCCAGGCTACACCGTGTACCGTCGCGACGAGGTGTCCGCTGCAGGCGTCGCCTATCGAGGGACAGCAGCTCTTGTCCGTCTCGACGTGGTGCACGAGGAGCTCGATTTCACGGAGTTTCACAGCACGCGCATGGTTGGCGTTAGACTGAAGACCAGTGACGGAGAGATGTGCCTCTACGCGGCATACCGCCCTCCGGGGAGTAACCTCCACGTCCAGGACCTGGTCCGAGCTTTCGACGCCAGAGCCCCTACAGTTATCATCGGGGACCTCAATGCCAAGAACTTGGCCTGGGGCTCCCGAACTACCAACAGGGCCGGAGAGGCTCTGTATCGAGCATCGGACAGGTTGGACTATGAGGTGCTGGGCCCCGACACGCCCACGCATGTCCCGACATGCACTGATCATTCTGCAGACGTGCTAGACATCGTCGTAACTCACGGCCTCCGGTCACCGATACACCTGGAGGTGCTGTATGACACCAACTCTACGCACCTCCCTCTTCTAGCGGTCGTGGGATCAGCTGCGAGCACCAGAATCCCCCGAGGACGGACCAAGACGAACTGGGGCGCCTTTAGGACCGCTCTAGAGGCTTACGACTGCCCCGGTCACATTTCTACGTCGAACGATGTCGAGGACGCCGCGAACCGCCTGATGAAGGCGATTAGCGATGCCCAGACCTCCGCTACTACCACCCTGCCTACTGACCACCCCAGACGCCGATCTCCGCTTCCAGTCCACATCCGACAGATGCTCCGAAGGAAGCGAGCACTTAAGCGCCGCTGGGTGCACTCCCGCTGCCCGGCGACCAAACGAGAACTAAACGCCCTCTCTGCCGAGATAACTCTGCAGGTCGCGACTTTCCGCGGCCAGTCTTGGGAGCGGCTAATGAAGGAAATATCAGAGGAGGAAGGAAGCCAAATGTCGCTATATCGCCTCACCAGGCGACTTACCAACGCCACCCTGCCCACACACCCCCTCGTCGACGCCGCCGGAGTTCGCCACTATGCTGCCCAGAATAGGGCGGACATTCTGGCGGACTACCTGGAAAGGCAGTTTCAGCCTTTCCCGGTCGTCGACGAAACGTTTAATAATAGTACCGAGCGTAGTGTCCGGGACCTACTACACGAAGAGATGGAGGCACTTCCGGGCCACTACTTCGTCTCGCCAGCAGAAGTAGAACGCGCCGCGAGAAGACTCCACCCGAGAAAGGCCCCCGGCCCGGATTCCATCTCTAACGTGGCACTCAGCCAGCTGCCTCGCAGAGCTCTAGTGGCGTACACGAAGCTCTGCAACGGAATTCTCCGCACCGGTCACTTTCCCAGCATTTGGAAGCTGGGAAAGGTCATTACCCTGCCCAAACCTGGCAAGGATCGCCGAGTCCCCTCCAGCTACAGACCCATCACCCTACTGCCGCACCCTGCGAAGCTGTTTGAGAGGCTGCTTCTCCGCCGAATCCGAGATCCCCTGACTCCTAGGAAGGAGCAGTTCGGATTCCGCAGCGAGCACAGTACCACACTCCAGCTGACGCGGGTACTGCACTATCTGGCGTCGGAGCTCAACAAGGGCCGCTGCTCTGTCGGTGTCTTTCTTGACATGGAGAAGGCGTTCGACAGAGTGTGGCATACCGGTCTTCTGTCGAAGCTCTTCGACGCCGATCTACCACGCATGGCAGTCAGATTGCTGTCATCATTCCTGGAGGGGAGACGATTCTTCGTGGCGATCGACGAGGCATCGTCCGTGGAGAAGATCATCGCGGCCGGCGTCCCGCAAGGAAGCTGCCTGTCCCCCGTGCTCTACGCCACTTTCACTGATGACATTCCCACCCTTATTGGACATCTGAAGAGGGGGGAAAAGAATGTCGTCCTCGCGCTATATGCCGACGACAGCGCATACTTTACCTCGGCCATAAAGGCCATCGACGCTACAAAGAAAATGCAGAAACTGCTAGACCTCCTGCCGCCGTGGCTAGATAGATGGCGGATGTCGGTAAACGTCGACAAGACCGCCGCCATCCTGACGTCTCGCCGCCACTTGCCGGACCCGCTCATGTTCCGTGGGAGGGAAGTGAGCTGGACGAACACTGTCACCTACTTGGGGTGCGTGATCGACCGCGGCCTCCGCATGGGCCCCATGGCACGCCACACAATAAACCGCGCGAAAGCAGCCCGGGCCCAGCTGAGTCCCTTGCTGCATTCGTCGTTACCACCCCATGTGAAAGTCAATATCTACAAGACGTTCGTCCGCTCACGCCTGACCTACGCCGCACCAGCATGGCACCACCTGGTGGCGCCATCCATAGCGGCCGCAATTCAGGCCCAACAGAACATCTCCTTGCGCGCGACCGTCGGCGCTCCGTGGTTCGTGCGCAACACCGTACTCCACGATGACCTGAAGATGGAGACCATCGAGCGGTTCGTGGCCAGGCTCTCGAAGTCCATGTTCGATCGAGCCGACCGCAGCCGTTTCAACCATCTTCGGGGCATCGCACCTCTCCACGCACGGCCACCGGATGGACGCCGCCTGCCCCGGGAGATCCTGGGGCCCGAGGCATAACCCGCAGTCGTCGTCATAATTATCTCTTTCTCACACGCAGCGTGTTTATACACTACCAATAGTGAATTCATCCCAGGTGCCACATACCCTACAGTGGCCCCTTCCCCGCATCATCCGGGGTAAAACAAGAAACCAGCGGGTCGACGCCCGCCGAGATTAATGCCCGCTAAATAGGGTTAACCCTGAAGCGTTCCGCCAATGGCGAAGAAGAACTACTACTACAGTGTCGGATTGGGGTTGATTTCAATCGGAAACTTTTATTTTATGATAATTAAATTAGTAATAGATTATTGTATAGCTTATTTATTTTATTTTTAAGGTTAAACAACGATTATAGCAGAACCTTCTCTGCAACTTCCTACAAGATGCCTACTCGTCCGATGCTACATATTTTCCATACTCCTGTATGGTGTCGAATCATGGACTCTGACAAACACAATGTCGAAGAAGTTAGAAGCTTTTGAAATGTAGATATACAGGTGAATGTTAAAGATATCATGGAAGGACAGAGTAAGAAACGTAACTGTCTTGCAGAGGATGAACAAAGGCGTTGAACAACTGAAAATGGTAAAGCGAAGGAAGTTGGAGTACTTGGGACACATCATGCGCAATAAAAAGTATAGCTTGCTGCAGCTCGTCATGCAAGGCAAGATTCAAGGCTCCAGAAGACCGAGGTGAAGACGCACTTCCTGGCTCAAGAACCTCAGGTGGTTCGGGATGAGCACCAGATCCTTGTTCTGGACAGCGGCCAACAAAATCAAAATCGACTTAATGATAGCCGACCTCCGATAGGTGATGGCACCTTAAGAAGAAAGATTATAATTATATACTTACATACATATTACAATTCTCCTTCTTAGTCTCTAAAATCTTGGCAGAATGGTCGTGGTCGTCACTTGAGTGTCAGTGGCGCGCTTAACAAGCGGAGACCTACCACGCATTCTCTTGCTATCGACTTTTCCCTGAACCATCAGGCGCTTAATAGATATATCTCCACGCCGCGACACGTGTCGATTTAAGAAAGCTGTCTTACTTCCGGTTCCTCCAGGATGGACTTGTTATAGATATACTTAAATAATAGCAATTGCAATAAGCAAGATACCACCGATGTATATTATAAGATGGAAGACGATTAATAAGGGTTTACGGCCTAATTTAAGAAATTCAAGATAATTTTTTACGCAGGTGGGGAATTTTCATTTTTTTAGTTAGATATCGCTGTCTGTTGTAATATAATATATACAAATACAGTGTACCCGGTAATCCAGCCCTTGCCGGCACCCCTATAATCCGACATGTTTAATTTCGCGATTCAACAATGTTAAAATAAAAAAATGATGAATATTTTCATGCTTCTTAAATTGATTGATTTATAGTGTTTGATTATTGTAGTATGTACATTTGTTTGTACACAATTATTTCCTAATGTAAAGTTATTGCATATTTTTTTGTACATTCTATGATTGCATGAATGACGTTCATTTTATAACAAAACGTAATCTTTCTATTGTGTTGTTTAATTTACTAAATTTGACATACATAATAAAGTATGATTTGTACTTCAGAGTATATATATATAATACATATGAAGAATCTTATCAGTGGATCTGTAATTTGTCGGATTACAAGGTACTCTTTTGTAAAAAAAATCGGACTTAGGCAGTACTCCATAATCCGACAAATTCGATAGTTCGACACTACCCTGCAAAATGTTTGTCGGACCACCACTGTATAATGTTTTTGACCATCTCAAAGGTAATACCGCCGTGATACTTTTTATATGAACTTTATTACATGTTTATTATAGGTAGGTAGGTGAAGATAAGACTTATATTGAAATTTTAAATGATAAATGTCACTCAAAATAAATAATGATGATTAAAACCTCAACGTCAATCCTCTAGAAATTTCTTCAACAGTAAAGGTCTAGTACGCTTTGTTCTACGGTCTGTGGTGATGATAAAAAAAAATAAAGTAATTGGACTACTATTGGTCTTCTATCACCCCGCAGGGGGAGTGGGAAATCTGTGTTAAGGTATTTGCCTTCTTATAGAGGTTGCGTTCGCTTTCCGTAACTACGGACAGGGCATGGGGTAACCATTAAAGGTTGAAGTATACGAGCCAATCGGCGGGGCCGCGATTACGACTCCGTGATTGGTAGCAGGTGACGAGCGTAGTATTGTCTGGTGTCCGGCGGACGGGCTCTCAGAGGGGCCAGGTTTCTCACAAGTCACAGACGACGCACAAAATCGCAAGTAATTGGAATAGAGGCCTATTATAAAAGTACTCAATATAGCCGAAATTGTTATAGATATTTAATAAGCTTCCAGTTACAATAAGGGAGCTGCCACTAAAACTGTTCAAATTAAGAGTCAAACAAATGCTGGTTAATAAATGTTTTTATTCAACAAAAGAATACCTAGACACTAAGCTCGACAAAGTCATGTGACTAAATAAATATTTGTATGCTAGAAATAGCGAATCATGTGATATAATTACATATAATAATTTACATCCCTGTACCTACCATGTTTCTGACAAATTATTTTATTTCATTTCATATGTTTAATATTTTGCATACCTACTTCATTAGTAAAAAATAAGCCGTACAAAAAAACTTAACAAATGAACGGGGTATGGTATACATAATTGATTCGTTGGCTAATAGGTGGTCTCAGGTAGGTAAATAATTCTTGGAACGATTTTGATTCACAAAAACCTGACTCATGCTCATCGATGTATATAGATAAGCCTCACTGATATCACTGAAGAGCTACTAACTAAACTGGATCGCCTTCTAAACTTATGCATTGTCCACAGTTAAATTGGCTCAATATCCGCTTTCGCAGGTCAGGTCAAATCCTTTGAGATATAATAAAATAATGTATGGTGCGGTGGTGGCTCGGTTGTAAGAACGCGTTCCTTAAATCCTACAAAGGTCGGTTCAAACCCACTCAGCATGTACCAATGAGAAATACACTTTTCTTACATACATTTGTCATAGATTTACAACACCACCGTTCCCGTGCCTCGGAGAGCACGTTAAGCCGTCGGTCCCGGTTTCACTAATACCAATTTGTGGAATCGTTAATAAATTGTCATTAAAAATTGAGTTCATATCCTCGCCAAGCCGTCTGGCTAGGCGTGGCGAGTGTAGGCCAAATTCTCCAGATATACCACTTCAGATAGACCGCCTCCGTGGTCTAGTGGTAACAAACGTTGCCGTGAACTCGGGAGGTCGTGGGTTCGATTCCCACCGGGGGGCAAGTTGTACATTGTTTAATTTGTCTCGGTCTGGGTGTTTATATGTATAATATGTAGTTTATCAACCATCTAGTTTCCGTAACACAAGCCTCGTAGCTTACCACGGAAATTAGATGGCGCTGTGTGACCTGTCTGGAAATATAAAAAAAAAAAACCCTTCTATTTTCTGTTCACACGGAAAAAGCCGGGTAAAACAGCTATAAAAAAGTATCATCACGACCGTTTCCCTTTCGGGGTGGTCAGAAACCACGCTTATAAATAAGCGGATTCACATTTAGCTAACTTTACTATAGGCCAATCATGACAAGTGGCAAGCTCGTCGATGTCTCTAGCGTACGAAACTCGACAAATATCACAAATAAATTAAATGTATTTATTTACATATTTTTGTGTTCCGACCAGGAATCGAACCCGGTACCTCCGAGTCTAAATCCACAGACTTAACCGCTAGACCACGGAGGCAATTATATAAATTACTATAAATTATAAAATAAACCTTACGAAAAGGTTACCTACCTAGTTAAAAAGTAACTAGGTAGTTTAATGCACAACAATGCGCTGCTAAGTACGCGATTGGCGTGACAATGTCTTTGAACTTTTTAAACAGAATATTATCAATAGCAACTCAACTGTAGACAGTGTGTTTTGTATGTAAAGCGTATTGGATTTTAATTAAGAGGGCTTAAAGCTTTGCATCTCGCTCGCACAATCCAATATATTCAAAGATTTTTAAGTTGAGGTCCGGATTAATAGTCGCTTCTAGGACGCGAGCTAAGCCTAAGGCGTGCTTCCGACTGTCAAAGTGACAGTGTTTACTATAATACTCCGTTCTATGCCCGCCGACTTGTGCATAGCTTAAGCACGAGCTTCGCTTAAAATATTCATAGATTCTCACATCATAGATTTCACTATAACTATTCTTTTGACAATGGGGTGTATCACTAACTTTTTATCTCGATAGATGGCGCATGACAGATGGTACCTAATATAACTGTCAGTTGCATAGAAAACTTGTATTTTTATTACGATTTTTTTTATTTTCTGGATATTATGCCGAAGTGAGCAGCTTTGAATGGTATATTTTCAAGCAAAATCAAAGTTATGGAGATCTCAAAATTACCGATCTAATAATTAAATCTTTTTAAAGACGGTGTTCGCTTTATTAATTCGTCTTTTAAGTTAAAATACATTTTTTTGTTATAAAAATAAAAAACTACAAAACATTAAAAAATATATAAGACAGTGTAGTAAGGTGTAAAACAAGGTACCATTGCCGCTAGCGACATCTACAAAAAGCTTTGTTGTGCAACACCCCATTGTAGTGTGTTTGTTTATTGTTTATTAATTATCCGTAGGAACCTTGTTTCTGGGAACACTTGGATTTGTCAAAGTTTACCATTTTTTATATGCAATGTAATTAATACAATGACACAGAAAAATAGCCGGATACGAGAAACCAAGGAACAGTCTGCTACTATATAGTCGTACATTGATTATATAAACTAAGGTTGGATGCAGCTGTAAAGGGGCATTGTACTTATGAAAAACATTGTCTTATGTCAAATAATAATAATGATGTATAATAATTATTCAATAGTTTTAATGTCAAATATAATTATAGCAGTTTAATTTCGTACCGCCTGACAGTCAATGAATGTACCCTCGGTCGGTATGCCCTACAAATCAGCGCTGATGCGCGTCACCTATCGGACAACAGTAGTACTATGTCAGAAACCTTCACCGATGTTCACACAACATATTCCCAAAGTTTCACCCCGATCGGTCAAGTAGTTTTGAAATGCATAGGGAACATACATACACACAGACATTCATTTTTATAAATATAGATTTTACTTATGTTTACTGTTAGAATTTATCGTTGCTTTTATAATTTACAAATGTTTTTTTTTATGTTTGTTTATTTATCTTTCAATCAAACTTACAGCTTCCAACAAATAATTACTTACAAAAAAAAAAGCCAAAAAAAGATTCTACAAATATCTTATACAACAAAAAAAAACATAATAATAGGTATATAAATATAATAAGGCGCGGTGGTGGCTCGGTTTTAAGAACGCGTTCCTTAAATCCTACAAAGATCTCGGTTCAAACCCACCCGGCATGTACCAATGACAAATACACTTTTCTTAAGTACATTCGTCATAGATTTAAAACACCACGGTTCGACTAATACCAACTTCTAGAATCGTTAACAAATTGTCATTAAAAATTGACATCATATCCTCGCCAAGGCGTCTGGCCAGCGTGGCGAGTGTAGGCCAAATTCTCCAGATATATGTTCTGGAAGGCCCATCTCCAGTAGTGGAGGTCTTCAACGACTGTGTTCTAGGGGCTGTAATGATGAAATATAATATGTATATTCCACTTTTAAAAAAGGATAGAAGATATGTACTTACAACCGTAAAGTAAAATAGCACTCAATGTACCTACGATAAAAATACAGAACGCTCCTGGTTGACGAACCTAACCTTTTTATACAATACATTGCGTCGAACCTTTAAGATCGAATTCATTTGGAAGCTTCAATGGCTCGGGCGAAGCTGTCAAAAGTATCCAAAATGATAAGCGATAGCTGTTTGTTTTAATTAGGGTTTATGTAATTTTGTAAATACAAATCCCAGTGTTAATTAAGAACGCAGTCTGCTATGTTGATACAGTCGCGATTCAGCCGCAGTATAAATATTTCGAGTTTGGACCGACCAGCGCGTGCCATTATCTTATTAGTGAAGGGCATTATAATGTAAAGCTATTAGACGCGTACATTGCCGCGGTCGCGTGTTTACAAACTACACCCCGCAATGTACATCATGTCTAATTACTTACTACACTCACCTCAGTGTTGATTTCCCGTACGATACAGTCTCTCGCTTTGTTCTTGCGGTCAATACACTAAAAACTGTATCCTTAGCACTAAAATCACTCACAATCTAACACAAAATCACACGAGATCCGAGCAAGACTCGGCCCGTACAAACACACAATATTTATCACTACACACGTCAATCCGATAATCGATGTAGCCCAATCCTCTGGTGACGTTATAAACAAATAACAGTGAAGATTGTTCACTTGTAGCGACTCTTCACGCACGTCAGCGCCGCTTCGAGCCGGCGGACGACCGCGGAAATTGTCGGGACCGAGCGACGTGTCCCCCCGTACGAAGCCCTGCGCGAGCGAGCGAGATAGCGCTATAAGCAATGCAAATAATCAAGACAGAGAGAGCATGAAGTTTACGATCTAACATAAAAACTCGAGGAGGGCGCGTACAGAGCCGGCGGCGTCTGTCGCGGATTGATCCAGTGAGTGAATAGATAATGTTGTATAGCATCTAGGTGCCCATTCATTACAATTACTCGACAATTAACCATTGCGTCGGAGGTTATTGGCGCCTCCGGTGGAGTCTTGCCTAACTTATTTTTTTAGGCAACGTGTAGTATCTACCTACCTATCTATACTTTTATTGTCAATGTAAAATGAGATTTGTTGAAATTTGAGATTTGTTGAAATTTGAGATTTCACGCATTTACGCCTAGGTATATTAAACATGATTTTATATAATTAGGCAGAGATGTACTTTGGAATCCTAAAGCGGACATACCTACTAGTCGTATAAACACATTGATGTCTAAACAGGAGCCGGGAATAATTTTATGGCTGCAAGCGTTTTATGAAGAAATCCAGAAAAAACATTCACGACAGACGAATACATTTACATTAACATTTTGATTACATGAGGCTACCAAAAAAAATCCGGTTAATGTTATTTTTATTTATTTATTTAAAACTATTGCACTATGTACAAGGGGCGGGCTTAATGCCGCTAGGCATTCTCTAGCAGCCAACCTTTGGGACAATGCAGAGATTTTTGATTATGAGGTAGGTGCAAAGCGCTTAAAAAAGAAACTTATTAAAACATATTAAATAAACTTAATCTAAGATAAAACAATACATATTAATATACAAACCAATACATACAAATATGTACGCAATAATACATATACTACACACTACATACTATATATATATATAGCTCCCAACAGTGTATGTAAGATATATTGTATGTAGTATATATATACTACATACAATATATCTTACATACACTGTTGGGAGCTGTTGTAATGTGAATATACCATCTTTTTAAAGAGTGATCTATTGGGCGCTTGGCGAATTTCTACCGGCAAATTTCCACAGATTCGCGGCCACCACTGCGAAAGAGTTTGACTTGAAGCTAGAGTGATGAAAACAGAATTGTGGGCCGAGCGAAGTGACCTGTTATGAAGTGACGAGAGATAGGCAAACTTGTCCTTGAGGTATTTCGGTGTCGCAGGCTCATTAAGAATAGAGAAGAGCAAGCAGAGGATTCTGAGGTTCCTGCGACTACGAATTGGTAGCCACTTTAACTTAGCGCGATACTCAGAGATGTGATCGTACTTGCGTAAACAAAAGATAAACCGGATACAGGTATTTAGTAACCGGTCCATCTTGTTGAGCAACACCTCTGATAGATCGACGCTACACACGTCACCATAGTCAAGGAGAGGAAGGAGTAGGCTTTGGGCAGGGGTTTTAATGTAAGGGGTAATCCTAATTCTTCTTTTATGTCTAAACTAAAAAGCGCTGTTGGTATATACGTGAAATATGGTAGAAATGTCACAAGTTGCGTCGCGCCATGTGAGACCTCATATTGCTGTTGGCAACGAGTAACGCATTTTTGATTTGCTTTTGGTTGCTTCATGTACGAAGAGCCTAATACTAAAATTAAATTTCTAAATAAAAATATAGATTTTATGTTTACTGTTAATCGTAACCGACGAATTTTGGCTGATTAATGTGTTACCGTAACAAATTGTCGGTTCCAAATAAAACGTGATCCTTGACAAACGAAACAACAAAGTAAGGATTTTCTGAACTGGAAGGAATAATTGAGTCTTACTTTACGGGTGTAAAGCTGTTTTACACCAGAGATGTGCAATGAAAATATCCACAATTGGGGCGTATTTTCCTCGCGCTTTTTATTTTCAAAGGCGTCGCTCGTCGGCCTAATTCAATTATCACCAGTTTGCGCGAACTGGCGATCAAACGTAATAAATTATATCTTTTTGACATTAAAACGAAACGAAAAATGACGCTTTATGCAATACTCTTTGGCTGATCACAAAATAATAAATAGAAAAAAAACAAAGAAATAAATAAAGCCTTGCACCATAGAGTACTAATATACAGGGTGTCCTATAATTAAATGTCGAACGAGACAGACATACCGCGCTAAAGCCGCTCGGGCCCAACTGAGGCCGCTGCTGCATTCGTCGTTACCACCCCGGGTGAAACTAAACATCTATAAGACGTTCGTCCGCTCGCGCCTCACCTACGCCGGCCCGGCATGGCGCCATCCATAGCTGCTGCGATCCAAGCGCAACAAAATATTACATTGCGCGCGACAGAGCTCCATGGTACGTGCGCAACACCGTCCTCCACGACGACCTGAAGATGGAGACCATCGAGCAGTTTGTGGTCAGGCTCTCGAAATTCATGTTCGATCGAGCCGACCCCAGCCGCTTCGACCATCTTCGGGGAATCGCACAGCTGCACGCACGGCCACCGGAGGGCCGTCCCCTGCCCCGTGAGATCCTGGGGGCAGAAGCGTAACCAGCAGTTACTAACAACATTTAATAGACTGCCCCACAGGTGCCACAGATCCTACAGTGGTCCCTTCCCCGGCGGCTGAAGTCGCCGAGGTAAAACAAGGAACCAGCAGGCCGTCGCCCACCGAGATTAACGCACGCTTAAAAATATTAAGACTTTAAAAATTTTATATTGCGCTTTTGTTCGAAGCCTGTTAGAGTACGCGTCGCAGGTTTGGAATCCCAGGTATGAGTTGCACAGATCTAGGATTGAGAGAGTGCAGAAACGTTTTCTTAGATTTGTTTGCTATAGAACTGGTCAATTGAATCTTTCATATGAACAGAGATGCATTAAGCATCATATTTTGCCGCTTCACGTACGTAGGGACATTGCAGACGTTATATATCTTATCAACATCTTAAGTGGGCGGGTGAATTCTCCCGAACTCCTAGGTAAAATTGGTCTAAAAACTACCGGCCTACGAACTAGGAGCACTTCCGTTCTGCATGCCCCTATGTGCTTTACCAATTACAGACAAAGCTCGTTCTTCTGGAGGTCATGCAACTATTTTAATTGTAACTGTTCGGAACTTGATTTGTTTAATACGAAGCCAACGTTTGCTCGCAGCTACTTGACCAGATTGTACTGTACAACATATGCCTTAGCTGTGTACCCACAACTGCTTTTATTAATTGTTGTTGTTTATTTTTTGTAAGTTTTCTTTATTTTATTTTATGTTTGTAGTCCATTTGCGGTAACTTCTAATTGACCCTTTATGTTTCCATTTATTTTTTCCAAATTTGTTATTAGTCGTTAGTTATCCTTTAATAATTAAATAAATAAATAATGGAGATAACCCCGGAGCGTTCCGCCCCAAAGGCGAAGATGACTACACACACCGGGACAGACAGTGGGGTCGTCTAGGCCCAGATGTCTAATGGGCCTGGGTTGGGGACATTCCCCCATTCTCCCCGGCAGGATCTCAGCGTATAAAGTTTGATTTGTTTTTAACTCTTTGCATATTTTTTCATCTTATTTTGTGTGTACTAGTACTTAAGTAGGTAGCTTGCTCGCGCACCTATATTTTTAATGTTGTGTGCACTACTCAAGAATTACAGCCTGGTTCTTTTTTTTTTTTTTTTTTTTTTTTTTTTTTTTTTTTTTTTAATACTAGCACGACATGTGACCCTGCGCCCACCTGATGGTAAGTGGCGCGCAGGGTCCATGAATGTTAGCAACTGGAATCAGACCCTTATGTCAGACATCAGTCCCTAACACTATGCCGGCTTGACTAGATGCCTTTTCACACTTCGCTTGAAGGACTCCAGGTTATAGGAAAGTGGAAACACAGAGGCTGGAAGAGCATTCCACATCTTTATTGTGCGACAGATGTATGAGTCACCAAATTTATAGGTACACGAAGGGATAGTGACTACGGTATGTGGGTGCATGTTCTGACCTGTGGTTCGGTTGCGGAATGGAGAGGAAGGAATTAGGTTATAGAGCTCTTCAGAGCACTCACCATAGTATAGCCGGTAGAACACGCGCAGAGAAGCTACATCTCGGCGAAGCTGCAGGGATTCGAGAGTTCCAGATATAGTGGCATCGTCCACAATTCGAACAGCTCGCCTCTGTAGGACATTGAGAGCATCTGTGAGGTAAATAAATATTTCCAGACAGGTCACACAGCGCCATTTAGTTTCCGTTGTAAGCTACGAGGCTTGTGTTACGGAAACTAGATTGTTGATAAACTACATATTATACTTTTTTTTGTAAATATATACATATTATACATAGAAACACCCAGACCGAGACAAATTATACAATATACAACTTGCCCCCGGTGGGAATCGAACCCACGACCTCCCGAGTTCACGGCAACGTTTGTTACCACTAGACCACGGAGGCGGTCGATTGATTTGTAATTAAATTTAATTGGGTCGAAATGATTGTAATTTGTTTGTTGTACCTTCCATAATAAATATCACATTTATTGCAGGACTTTGTCTTATTGCACATTGAAGTCTTCTTTGGCCGACTATTATGAGATAGTCTGCCGAACAAGAACGTACCGAACGGTATTTGTCTAGCTAATATAGACGTACGACCTGGATGTATTTTGGGTGTACCATAACTTCGCCACTCATACAAGTAGGTAGCGAGAGGTCGTCGATCGTGCGAACGTTCTTGAGTAATTCTTTCTCAGATTATTTCGTCTCTTGACTGTGGGCGAGATCAATTACATTACCCAGTCTTTAGGCTGTTACGATGGATATCGCGATTTTCAGAAGAGTACTTAGTCTTTTGTTTTTCAAATCATTTTAAATTTTAAAAAAGGTGACCTTTTTTATATCAAATAGTTTTTTTTTTGTTCTCTTCTCCCGATGGATGATGAATGAGGTGATAGGGAAGGCAAAGGGTCTAGCCCATACAGCCAAGTCTGACGTAATATATCTTTCTTTTTCATGAATTAATGAGGTCATCATCAAATTCCGGATGCTGCAGAATTTGATGCTTTTCTTGGAGTCACTCGCGGAACCATCCACTGCTCAAACACGTCGGGTAAAATATGGGAGTTGACAGCGCTGGAAAACCGCAAAAAATAAACTGCAACTTGTGCCCCATATTTAAAGTCCAATTTATCGTTTTCCATAATTATTCACATTGTAGCACATTATTAAACAAAACAACACCACTTTCGACCAATAATATCCACAGTAAATTAATTTACAAAACAAAAACTTGCACTCGACATGTCCATGCAAAATGGCGCGAAGAACTCGATAGTTTTTTTTTTTGTTTTTGTTGTGGCATTGCCAGAAATGAGGTTCTACTAATGATACCTGAAGCCTAAAAAAAATATTTTTTCTTTTGACAATTACACGCGGTAAGTCGCGGTATAGGTTAAGAACCCGCCAATTGTAGACTTTAGCTGCGTTTGTATTTTATATAGGTCTCAGGTTTAGAGAAAAATAAAACAATTAGAATATATTTACATATTTTATTAATTACAGCTAACATTACCTTCTGCCGTCATATTTATCAGGCTTTACTAGTAGATTGTCAAATAAAAAAAAAAAAACATAATTCCCTTATTATGTTAAGGCCGTAATTTGTCTATACTAAGCATCGATGTATATAAATAGGTCCTATTTTTATTATTCTAGCACAATATATGACCTAGCGCCCATCTGATGGTAAGTGGCGCGCGAAGTCCATGAATGTTAGGAATTTGAATCAGACACTCATGACTGACATCAGTCCCTAACACTATGCCGGCTTGACTGGGTTTATCAGCACAAACGGTGGATACTTCCCCGTTTCGGCAGACTGGGCAAATTACCATCATCAGTCCGCCTACCATCTATTTGTTGTTCTCGTTGAAAGTATGTGCCATTTGCAATTATTAATTATGATTTTTTTAATTTCAAGGAAAACTAATTGCAAGGAGAGCTTGTCATAGTGATATTTAAAAAAACACCGTTCTGTTTGAACTTAGTTCAACTGATATAAAAACGATCCCGTAAAACCAATCAAAGTCATGTAGCTGCACCGAGGTAGCAATCGTCGAGAGCGCTTAATATTGACATCGAATGAAACTAGCCTTTTTGTATGCACAATAACAGAATTTTCGATAACTATCGCATGTGACATTATCTCATTACTTGAGTATTCGTCCTCAAAGTGGCAAGCGGCACGTTTTGTATTGAATAGGCCTATCTATACTGCGTGGAATTTGTTGAAAAGCAAATAATTTTAGAATATAATCTAGAATAATTTTAAAGAACACCGTGTTTTTGTATCTAATTACTCAGCAATAAAATATTAAGTTACGGCACAGAGAAGTTATCCTAAAAATATCGCCACTCATATACACCCTAATCGAGTAGGTAGCGAGAGGTCAACGATCGCGCGAACGTTGACTTACGTAATTGTTTCTCTCTCGTCTTTCTGTTGTGAGCGAGAACAATTAATGTATTGTTTTTGGACAAATGTTGAGAAAATGACTCTTAAGCAAAAAAAAATTTGCTCTTTTTACAATTACACGCACATCAATGACACTGCGGAGTGACGCGGAGTACATTCGTTTTCACTATCGTACCGACTAACGTTTGTTAGATGTCATTATTTCGCCTAGCTTTTGACATTTCTGAAAGACGTTTTCGGACGATTTTTTTTTTTTTTTTTTTTAATACGGAGCACGACATGTGACACCGCGCCCACCTGATGGTAAGCGGTACGCGAGGTCCAAGAATAGGAGCAACTGACGCCAGCCTCAGACGACCGACATCAGTCCCTACCACTATGCCGGCCAATAAAGATGCTTTTTCACACTTCGTTTGAAGGATTGATTGATTGTGCACTCCGCCTCACCCCGCTGAGGCTGCTTAGTATAAAGAAAAATATTCTTGAGATAAATGAATTATTATTGTATTCTCGATCAGAATACGAACCCAGCACTTCCACAATCAAATCTACGGCCTTAATCACTAGACATCAGAGACAGTCTCTGGTCGATAAGCAACATTATTTACTACTTTTTACATACTAACTTACTATATATTATATTGACACTAGGGCCAAAAATCATCCATCCACATCTAAACAACTGATTAACCAATCAAATCGCTAAATCAGTCCATTTTTTTAACCCGTTGTTTAGATATATATTTTTTCAATTTTAAATACGATATTTATAACTGCCGTTATTTTAAATTTAAAAAAACAGAGTGTTGATCATCAAATCCAGAGTTTAACAAAATGTTATGCTTTTCTTCGCGGCATAATCGCCCAAACACGTCGGGAATATAAGGGTATACAGCGCGGGAAAATCGCAAAAAAAATAAACTGCAATTTCTACCCCATATATAGTCAAATTTTTAGTTTTCCATAATTTTTAACATTGTAGCACATTATTAAACAAAATAACACCACTTTTGACTAACAATATACACAGCCAACTAATTTACAAAACCAAAAACTTGCATCAGACATGTCCGTGAAAAAAAGCGGGAACGATTCTTTTAGGTGTTGATTTGACACGTTCCAAATTTAAATCTGACAGTTATTTTTTATTAAGGCCCTGATAATACAGACCATTAAACCTAAAATTCGAATGCCTATTTTTCTTTGTATAGAATTTGAGACATTACAGATATGTGCAAGGAAAATATTCAAAAATCGCATCACTTTGTGATGACGTGATGTGACAATCAAGTGAAATAGCTTGAACGATAGAGAATGTGACTAAGGGCGGCAACAGCTATTAATTGCATCTTTTTCGAAAATATATTTTGATGATTTTTTAAATTAAGCTAGACGAAATGCCCAAGAATTTAACATTTCTGACGTAATCGATCATAGACGATACGTTTTCAGACGACGACAGACCAAAACCATTATGCGCTAGTTCTGTCTAGGAGCAAGGTGTGGGTAGCCCCTCAGTATATAGTGTAGTATTATCACGACCGTATCTCTTCCGGGGTGGTCAGAAACCACGGTCAGTGCCTTTCTTTATCTGCTTGGCAACAACTTAGTGGATATTTCCTCGTGCACTGCTATTTTTCCTAGCACATAGTGGACAAGAAACCTATACGAACGAATTTACGTCAATGGAATAAATACCACACGAAAAAAAAAACGTAATTTACATTATAATAATTTATACACAAGAGTAAAAATATTTTTTCCACAATTGTTTACTATTTTAAGCATATTATTAAATAAAATAACACTATTGTTATCTATTAATAACCACAGTCAAGTTATTTACAATTTAAATAAATAGTTGGACGTAGTTAAGCAAAAAGAATCCAATTCATATTAAGTTATAGGCGATTAAAGTTGGAATTTATATGTCGAAAACGGTATTTTTTTATATGGAACCTGAATAAAATTTCTGAAAATTTGTGGATTGGATCCTTTTTGTATAACTGCGGCGTCCAGTTATGCACGTGTTTTTTTTTAGCACGTAATTTATTCGTAACCGATCTCAGGATCATCAAATTCCAAGTGTTTGTGAATTTGATGCTTTTCCCGGAGTAATTCGCGACAATATCGCCGAAACACGTCAGTTATATGGGAGTTCGCAGCGGGGGAAAATATTAGCCCCATATTAGTTTTAAACTTATCGTTTTCCATAATTATTCACAATGTTGCACATTATTAAACAAAATTACACCACTTTTTGACTAATAATATCAGCATTAATCTAATTAAAAAAACAAATAACTTGTGACGGACAAAGAGCGCGAACAACTCTCATTAGTGTCGTTACGCACATGACATTTGAAAATGCGCGGGAACCACCGTTGACAGTTATAGTTTTAAATATTTAACGGCAACCACAATAAATCTGATTCTTTATTTTTTATTTGTGGAACGCAAACTTTCAACAGCTTCAACCAAACCACAAGAACCAAAAAAATAAAATAATGAATTTTACATGTGAGCGTAATTAAAAATTCGATTCTTACTTTTTAAGAAACTGTGAGCCAATCCATTGCGTTTTGTCTACTAATTCTGAAAATATATCTGATATACAACACGCAATGGATCGGAAAAAACATCATCCAATCCCTAATGAACACTCAAATCTCCAGATTATATTATCTATAAATAGGTACTTCGTATAATACAAAAAACAATTATTCATAACTTAATTATAAATAAATCTAATGCAGTTAGATTAAATCAAACACAGCAAGACTTCGGTATTACCATTTGAAGTTTAATTTGAGGTTATGTTATGATGTTAGTATAGCGAATAATTTCGGTCCTTTCTTTTTGTTTGTTCTCTTCTCCCGATGGATGATGAATGAGGTGACAGGGAAGGCAAAGGGTCTAGCCCATACAGCCAAGTCTGACGTAATATATCTTTCATTTTTAGGAGTTAATTCCAGATGCTGTAGAATTTGATGCTTTTCTTGGAGTCACTCGCGGCATTATATTTTTGGGCTATCCAAACACGTCGGGTAAAATATGGGAGTTGACAGCGCGGGAAACCGCAAAAATAAACTGCAACTTGTGCCCCATATTTAACGTCCAATAATTCGTTTTCCATAATTATTCTCATTGTAGCACATTATTTAACAAAACAACACTACTTTTGACTAACAATATCCACAGAAAAGCAATTTACAAAACAAAAACTTGCACTTGACATGTCTGTGAAAAATGGCGCGAATAAGGCTTTTACATTCAAAACAATGTGAAATTACATTTGGTTAAACCTTAATCCAGATAAGTATAAATAATCTTTTTAATGTATAAGGTTTATTTTCTGCATATTGCGGACGAAAATACAGAAGAATCAGCACATTACAAAAGTTATCAAAATTATTTTATAATACTTAGGATTATACATTAATCACTATTCAATGTTGCCAGAAAAAAAAAATACTTCACCGGAAATATTTAAAATGGTAACGTTTATGCCTAAGAACAACTCTGTGGTGTCAAGGAAAAAGGGGATAAGTACAAAACTTGAACTTTTCACTAATTTTTATAATTAGAAAATTGTAATTTACGTAATGTTTAATTTCATTAGTCGTATACTTTAGGTACGAGTCCACTCATCTCACTATGCATAACTTAATTATTGGCGGTAAAAGCGCGTACTGAAATAACTCCGCCTCCGTGGTCTAGTGGTAACAAACGTTGCCGTGAACTCGGGAGGTCGTGGGTTCGATTCCCACCGGGGGCAAGTTGTTCATTGTATAATTTGTCTCGGTCTGGGTGTTTAATGTATAATATGTATATAATATGTATATACTATTTACAAAAAAAAAGTATAATATGTAGTTTATCAACCATCTAGTTTCCGTGACACAAGCCTTATAGCTTACCACGGAAATTAGATGGCGCTGTGTGACCTGTCTGGAAATTTTTATTAAAAAAAAAAAAAAAAAAAAAAAACGATTGAACGACTAGCCCCTTTTATAAACTCATCTCCTTATTGCATTGACACATGTGAATGTTTTGAACCAATAGGTGCAAATTATAATTTTTTCCACTCATCTCCTTTTTCCTTGACACCACAGAACTTCCTCAACATAGAAAATCCAGATGTCAAACAAAAATTAGGTCTAAAATTAAAAAGGTGGGTAAAATTAAAAATGTCGTCTAAAGTACCAGCTGACCTTCAAAATAAAACTGTCAGCTCGGCTCTACTTATAACTTCAATCATATCAATTGCAGAAACTTAATTTTTGTTTGACAGCTGGAAGGAATTATTGGAGCAGCGGTCTTGGTCTGCCGGGGCCTCACATAAAGTTAGTGAACCGATTTCTGTAGTTTTAACGCGTTTATATAGTCTTCATATTGTGTTGGGAGGGTGAGAGAGTGGCAACATGATCCTTGATGAAGTCCGGGATGTCCGGAATGTCTGGTATGAAGTTCTCCAAGGGCTCGTCTCCGGGATTCTCCAAAGGCAACTCCGGAAGGTCGCCCCCGTCCAACAGTCAGTATCTGCTTACAATAAATATTTAGTTAAGTTTTATTCATTCTAATGTCTATTATTATTATTAACTACTACTATTATTATTATTAACTGCCTCCGTGGTCTAGCGGTTAAGTCTATGGATTTATATTTCGATTCCTGGTCGGGACACAAAAATATTTATTGATGTAAATAAATACATTTAATTTATTTGTTATATTTCTCGAGTTTGGTACGCTGGAGACATCGACGAGCTTGACACTTGTCATGATTGGCCTATAGTAAAGTATAGTTGGCAACAATTAAGTATTTTTTATTTAGCTGGAACGCTTCTAATGTGTCTCTGGCAACTCTCTCTTGTCTGTGCTCTCGTCGGTGTGTCACTTGATGTAAAATGTGTTAACCTAACCTAAATAAAGTGTTCTACAAAACTACTTATTTTATTTATCTGCTGATCCAAGTCCACTGCCAACAGGTTATGGGCCCAGCAGCATAAAACAGAAAGGAAGTTAAAATCGGCAAGTGAGCCGGGACGGATAAGTACTGTGACGAAGTTAAAGTGTGGTTAGTTACCGCGTGGTTGGCGGGTCAGTGTTTTTTTCTTGTTGTAAAAAAAGTCACAGGGAGGTGAAATATGGACCAGCAGGCAAGTGTGGGTCTGAAGCTAGAGGGAGCACGAAATTGGGGAGTTTGGAGGTTTCAAATGGCAGTATTACTTCGGGGCAGCGGGTTGTACTCGGTTGTTGACGAGTCGGAGGTGAAACCGGAGGTGTCTGGAATATTGGAAACTAAGGAATGGCTCAAAAAGGATGCCAAAGCACAGACCCAAATAGTAAGCAGGTTAGCAGAGGATGTCATGTTACATATTTTAACTTGTGACACAGCTGCTAAGATGTGGAAGAAATTACATACAGTTTATGAGCAGAAAAATGACACAAGTTTACACATACTCCAACAAAGATTTTTTAAGTTATCTCTCACACCAGATATGGGCATAGCAGTGTTCATTGCTAAAGTTGAGGAATTGAGAAACTCCATAAAGCAACTAGGAGAAGAAATCTCAGATAAGTTGATCATCACAAAGATTTTAATGGCACTGCCGGATAAATTTAGTTACTTTGTTTCCGCATGGGAGTCGTCCCCAGACAACAAACAGACTCTTGATATCCTTACTTCTAGGCTGTTGGTGGAGGAGGAGCGATTGAAAAGTAAAACTGACTGCGAAGAGGCATTGTTAACTAAAACAAAAAATATTGTAAACATCAAGTGCTATAAATGTGGCAAGTATGGGCACGTGCAAACTAAATGTAGTGAAAATAATTCTAAGGCTTTGAAAGAATGTTATTTCTGTAAGAAGCGGGGTCACATGAAGAAGGATTGTTATTTTTACCAACGGAAAATTGGTTCAGGCAGAAACTCAGGTCAAGCAACAAGTAATGCTTTTGTTATGTTGCCAGCCCTAGTAGGAAACTCTGAGAGTGATAAGTGCAATAAATGGGTGCTGGATAGTGGGGCATCTGAACACATGTGTTTTGCACGAGAACTTTTTCATGTTTATGATACTTTATCACCTGCAAAATCAGTTGTTATTGGTGATGGAAAAATAATTAGTGCAATTGGCGTTGGCCAAATACAGTTGCTGGCTTTTGATGGACAATATTGGATTGAAACCATTTTAAATAATGTTTTACATGTGCCGGAGATGTCATCAAACTTATTTTCTGTAAGTAGTGTCACTGATAGAGGTCATGTTCTTAAAATAGAAAGAAAACAATGTGAAATCCTAAAAGCTGGAAAAATTTGTGCAGTAGCAAAACTTGACAATAAGCTATACATAATGCAATTTAAATACAATGATCAAAGTTGTTTTCTGGCTAAAAATGTGGTCAGTGATTTAATATGGCATGAGAGAATGGCACACCAAAGTTTAACACATGTTAGAAAGGTATTAACAAATAATAAAATAACATTCACAAGGGAAGAAAGGGACTGTGCTGCATGTTTAGAAGGAAAAATACATAGATTACCATTTAAAAGGAGTGAAAGTAAGACGAGTAATGTTGGAGAAATTATACATAGTGACATTTGTGGTCCTATGGAAGTTGAGTCTATAGGAGGTTCACGATATTTCCTATTGTTAAAGGATGATTTTTCTAAATATAGAGTTGTTTATTATTTGAAAAATAAAAATGAAGTAAAATCATATATTGAGAAGTATATCAATATTTTTGAAAATCAAACCAACAAAAAAATCAAAGTCATTCGAACTGATAATGGCTTAGAATATGTAAACCATGATGTGAAGAGTATGTTGGATAAAAAGGGCATATTACATCAAAGAACGGTGACATATACACCTCAACAGAATGGGAAGGCGGAACGGGATATGCGTACAATCGTTGAAGCCGCTAGAACCATGATACAAGCAAGAAAACTTGGAAAGGAGTTGTGGGCGGAGGCTGTTAATTTGGCTGTATATATTCTAAACAGAACATCAGAAAGCACCGTTCAGGGTAAGACACCCTATGAGTTATATAGTGGGAAGAACTTTGACATTACACTGTTTAGAACATTTGGATCAGATGTTGTTGTACATGTACCAAAGGAGAAGAGACTGAAGTGGGATCCTAAAGGTGAAAAGGGTACTTTTGTTGGATTTGATGAGAACATAAAAGGATATAGGATTTACTTTCCTGAAAGAAATGTGATAGCTACAAAGAGGGATGTATTATTTGTAGGAGATCAGAAGCAGGACTTAGGCTCTGGAAATATTGTGGGTGCTGAACCGGTACCACAATTTGATATCAATAATTATATTGAGACGGAGGAGGAAACTGAAATAGATGGACAGGAACCAGAAACAGAGACACAGGAACAGGGTGTAAGATCACCTGACAATCAAATGTTAATAAGACAAAGGCCGACTAGGCAAAGGAAGATACCAGTTTGGCTGAAAGACTACGATACATGTTTTATTGCTATTGGAAATGAACCCAGTAGCTTTGCTGAAGCTATGGAAGGTGAAGATGCAGAGAAGTGGCAGGTGGCAGTGAATAATGAATTAGACATGCTAAGGGAAAATAATACATGGACTGTGGTTAGTGATGTGCCAAAAGACAAAAATGTAGTTCAAAGTAAATGGGTATTTAAATTAAAAAATAGTGAAAGTGGTGAAGTGCAGTACAAGGCTAGGTTGGTAGCTAGAGGCTTCCAACAAAAGGACTGTTTTGATATAAATGAATTATATGCACCAGTTGTTAAAATGAGTACCTTTAGAATATTTGTTGCTATAGCTACTAAGTTGAATTTACAAATCTATCAGATGGATGTTTGCGGGGCTTTTTTAAATGGGGAAATTAAAGAGGAAGTTTATTTAAAATTGCCAGAGGGTACACAATCTTTAAACACAGGGTCTTTTTATTGTAAATTAAATAAGTCATTATATGGCTTAAAAAAGTCCCCAAAATACTGGAACGATAAGTTTGATCGTGTCATGTCTACTGAAGGATATGTAAAGACAGAAAATGATTGTTGTTTTTACATTAAAACAAGTAAAGATTGCAGCATTTTTTTGTTGTTATATGTAGATGACATTTTGTTTTTTGGTAATAAAGTTGATGAAATTAATAAATTAAAATTACTGTTAAATAAAAACTTCAAAATGAAGGATTTGGGGAAAGTGTCAAAATATCTGGGAATTAATGTTAAACAAAATTTAAAACAAAATGTCACTACATTGGATCAGAAGGATTATTTAGTAAATATTTTAAAACTTTATGGAATGGCTGACTGTAAGCCAGCAATGATGCCTGTTGACTGTAATTTTAAATTCGAAATATTAAAACGTGAAAAATCTGAAACTTTAGAGATTGAATTTCAATGTAGAAAGCTAATTGGGCTTCTGATGTATGTGGTTATGGGCACAAGGCCAGACTTATGTGCAGCCATAACAATGCTTAGTAGGTTTCAGGGATGTGCAAGTGAACTGTTGTTTAAAATCCTAAAACATGTACTAAGATATATTAAAGGGACTCTCGACCTTAGCCTAACCTATAGGAAGTGTAATAATAATAATATAGAAGGTTTTGTGGACTCTGACTGGGGAGGGGATGTTCAAGATAGGAAATCTACAACGGGTTATTGTTTCTTTGTATTTGGTTGTAATGTGATGTGGAGTTCAAAGAAACAACAATCTGTTACATTGTCAACCACAGAATCAGAGTATGTGGCACTGGCTTGTGCAACAAGCGAAGCTTGTTGGATACAATCTTTTTTGTTAGAAATAAAAGTAAAATTTGATAATGTTATTCTGTATGAGGACAACCAGTCCACAATTAAGATTGCCAATAACCCTGGGTGTAATAAAAGGGTTAAACATTTGGAAATAAAACATTACTTTATAAAAGAAAAGTTGGATAATGGTGTTTTAAGGATTAATTATATTCAAAGTAGTGAGCAGGTTGGAGACATTTTTACAAAGTGTTTAGGTAAAAATTTGTTTGAAAAGTTTAGAGCTAAGTTGTTTTTTGGGTTGGATTGTTAATTGAAGTTAAGGTTTTATAATTATAAGGGTGATGGTATTTTGTAGGGTAAATGCACCAGTTATAGATTGGTAGTAGAAATAAAAATATGTAAGTATAGAAATAAAAATTATTTAATTGGAAGGAGGTGTTGGCAACAATTAAGTATTTTTTATTTAGCTGGAACGCTTCTAATGTGTCTCTGGCAACTCTCTCTTGTCTGTGCTCTCGTCGGTGTGTCACTTGATGTAAAATGTGTTAACCTAACCTAAATAAAGTGTTCTACAAAACTACTTATTTTATTTATCTGCTGATCCAAGTCCACTGCCAACATAAAGTTGGCTAAATGTGAATCCGCTTGTTTATAAGCGTGGTTTTTGACCACCCCGGAAGGGAAACGGTCGTGATGATACTTTACTTTTAAAGGATATAATTGTATGCATTTGTAACAGCGCCATCTATGATCGAGTAACTATTTCTTAATGACAACTCTCAGAATGTTAAGTATATTTTAAAAATAACCACACACCCTTTAAAAATATCATTATCATCATTACAGCCCCTAGAACACAGCGTCCTAGACCTCCACTGCTGGAGATGGGCCTTCCAAAACATGTATCTGGAGAATTTGGCCTACACTCACCACACTGGCCAGACGGCTTGGCGAGGATATGATGTCAATTTTTAATGACAATTTATTAACGATCCACAAGTTAGTATTAGTGGAACCGGGACCGACGGCTTAATGTGCTCTCCTCACACGCGCACGATGGTGTTGTAAATCTATGACTGCAGTACGTAAGAAAAGTGTATTTCTCATTGGTACATGCCGGAGGGGTTTGAACCGACCTTTGTAGGATTGTGGACTCCGCCTCACCCCGCTGTACTAAAGTTGGCTAAATGTGAATCGGCTCCTTTATATAATATATTCTCATAGGTACTGATAACTAAAATTAAAAGGTTAATAATTGATCGTTGTGGTGCAGTTCTGTATATGTTTTATTTTGTAAATCTGATATAGCTGAGTTTTCCTTACAGATTCCTTTCTCAGTCAGATTAAACATTAACAGGTCACTGGAATCTGCTAAGCTGCTGGTCTTCTGCTAACAGCTTACTTATTGGACCACTTTGCTGCTTAGTCTTCTACTAGCAGGAGTAGAATTATTCGAAAGAATTAAATTAATGACGTTTCATAAATTTTTAGAGCGTTTAATGTTTATATTTCAAGTCTGATTTGAGTTTTGTTTTCTATGTATTATTATTATTATTTTTAGGTTAAATTTAGATTTTGTTTTAATATAGTAGTAAAAAAAAAAAATTTGGTAGACTTGTGGAATCGTTAATAAATTGTCATCATATCCTCGCCAAGCCGTCTGGCCAGCGTGGCGAGTGTAGGCCAAATTCTCCAGATATATGTTCTGGAAGACCCATCTCCAACAGTGAACGTCTAGGACGCTGTGTTCTAGGGGCTGTAATGATATTTTTAAAGGGTGTGGCACAGTCACCACAGGCCCGGCCAGGATTCGAACCCGGTAGTTAATAATAAGTATCATCACGACCGTTTCCCTTTCGGGGTGGTCAGAAACCACGCTTATAAACAAGCCGATTCACATTTAGCCAACTTTACTATAGACCAATCATGACAAGTGGCAAGCTCGATCTCTCCAGCGTACCAAACTCAATAAATATCACAAATGAATTAAATATTAATTAGATGTATTTATTTATATTTATTTTATTTTGTGTGGAATCGAACCCGGTACCTCAGAGGCACACATTAGTAATTTCTCAAGCTTTTAAAAAATGATCCTTTAGAAGTATGGATATGGATTTAGTTTACCTTCTATAATTGTCGTTATCTTCACTATTAGGGTAGGGATTCCACGGAGAAGACGCCTCGTTCTCATCGCGAGGCACAGAATTGCTGTTAGCTACACAAATACAAACAAATTGTTACACAACATACATTTATTCACGGCACATCCCTTGCAGGGTAGGCAGAGACAATGGGGTGTATCAGACAAAGCTTTTTGTAGATGTCGCTAGCGGCACTGGTACCTTGTTTACACCTATGATTGATCATTTTTTTTATTTATTTGTAGTTTTACATTTTTATAACAGAAGAATGTATTTTAACTTAACGTTACCTACATTAAAAGACAATTTAAGTAAGCGAACATCGTCTTTAAAATAAACAAAGGTTGAATTAATAGAACGGCAATTTCGAGATCACCATATCTTTGCTTTCGCCTGGAAATCTTGATTTGTACACTTAAAAGCTGCTCACTTCTGCATAATATCACGAAAATAATAAGTTTCGTAATAAAAATACAAGTTTTCTATGCAACTGACAGTTATATTAGGTACCATCTATCGTGATAAAAAGTTAGTGACACACCCCATTGAGCGCAACTTGTCACAGTCACGACATATGGTTGGTAGTTTGTTGTATCCGTAATTAGTATTATATGTTTTTTTTTTTTAATATATTACTTTATTCGAAGGAATTAAGGTACAATAGATAAAAAAAAAAAAATAAAAAAAAAAAAAATAAAAACTTACATTTTAAAACATAAATGACTATTGATAAAAATAAACCTAATTAATAATTAATTAATAAATTCAATTTTAGTATCTTGCAAGCCAGAGTGACAATTTTGTTTATCTGTGATATTGTTTGTGTATGTTGACTGTTTGTTGCCTAAATAAATAGCTAGCTATATTTAACAGTAGTTAAAAGACTATTAGTTTAGCTAGCAGCGACACATTTGTCCAAATTACTAGTTCAGATATTATTTGTAAAAGTGCCTACCTACATCTTCTGTAGGATTATTTTTTTGTGAAACCGTGGTAAAAAGTATTTTTGATTAATAAACTATTTGAATTTGAATGTATCAATGAGAAATACACTTTTCTTACGTACTGCAGTCATAGATTTACAACACCACCGTTCCCGTGTGAGGAGAGCACGTTAAGCCGTCGGTCCCGGTTCCACTAATAACCAACTTGTGGAGTGTAGGCCAAATTCTCCAGATATATGTTGTTGACCGCCTCCGTGGTCTAGTGGTAACAAACGTTGCCGTGAACTCGGGAGGTCGTGGGTTCGATTCCCACCGGGGGCAAGTTGTACATTGTATAATTTGTCTCGGGTGTTTATATGTATAATATGTATATATTTACAAAAAAAAAAGCATAATATGTAGTTTATCAACCATCTAGTTTCCGTAACACAAGCCTCGTAGCTTACCACGGAAACTAGATGGCGCTGTGTGACCTGTCTGGAAATAATTATTTATTTTATTTATTTATATGTTCTGGAAGGCCCATCTCCAGCAGTGGAGGTCTAGGACGCTGTGTTCTAGGGGCTGTAATGATATCTGGTTCATTGATCTTCACTTATGTCTTGACCCATCGGAGCAAGCCCTTCCCTATGCATTCTTTCATCTATCATATTGCGTATTTCGTCATTACGTATGCGGTCCGTCAAAGTGACGATATCCGACGTAAAGACCTCATTTCTACTGCATTAACTCTACTTTGGTGCGTATTCTGACATATCCACGTCTCGCTTCCATACATAAGTGTTGGTACCAGCAAGATGTATCACATTGTTGAATATATAATATTGTTTACTGTTGATAGATTATAATTGATTAATAGTTTATAATGAAGTTCAGGTATGAGATTGGTGGCACATTCTTGGATGAAACATTTAATGTACGTGACTTAGGTATTCAGCTGGATTCCAAACTTACCATGAACAACCACGTTGATGCAATTACCGCTAAAGCCTATATAAATCTCGGATTTTTAATGAGGACATGCCAAAAGTTCAAAAATATAAAATGTATGAAATCAATTTATTTCGCGTATGTTCGAAGTGGTCTGGAATACGCCAGCTGCGTATGGTCGCCACAATATATTTTGTATGACCAGCGTTTGGAATGGATTCAAAGTAGATTCATTAAGTATTTAAACTACAAAACCAAAACACACTATCAAGATTACAAGCAAAATTGTCATCATTATAATATTAATACACTGAAGGACCGAAGAGCTCTGCTTGATATGATGTTTCTGCACGATGTGGTTGGAGGTCGGCTGGACTGCGAGGAGTTAGTTAGTGGTATTGGGTACAGAGCATCGAAACGTCGTACCCGCTCTACAGATCTTTTGCTCGTACCATGGCATCGCACTAATTATGGGAAAAACTCACCTCTAACCCGAATTGCACACACATATAACAAAATCTTTTCTGATATTGATCTCTTTGTTGGTTCAAAGAGATCGTTTAAACATTCGGTCGCCTTATCGCTGCGTTTACAATAGTTCATCATAAAATAAATAAATAGTGATATAATTTATATTTATACTAAATTTAAGTATGTCTATTCAGTTACTTTCTTTTTGCTTTGCTTTGAGTTTATTATCTGGTTATGTATTTGTTGATAAAGGTCATTTTTCTGTTTTTTTTTTTTTGTTACATTCATTCATCTTTTGTGGAAATCTTTAATTGGCTGTACTCATTATCACTACTTTAAAAAATATATGTATTTAAAGCTGTTGATTTTCCGAATAAATAAATAAAAAAAAAAAAAAAAAAAAAATAATTCTACAGCTTAATCTCGGTTAATGTATTGCTGTCTACGATATAAAGTGAAATCTGACAGAAAACTGTGTGGATATGTTGTTTTTTATGACAATGTAGAGGTACCTACCACATTATACCTTACTATACCCCTTTCCCCATTATACCTTAGGGAACGTTTTAAATTTCTTTTTCGACTCATGTTCGTGACTTGCGATCTACCCAAAATAACCTTTTTGCTATTCCTCTCCACTCCTCGACAAGATATTCAAATTCCTTCACTGTTACCGCAGAGAATCTCTGGAACACTCTCCCTCTCTCTCTTCGAAATCTAACGACTGCGCTTTCATTCAAAAATTATCTTTACTCCCATTTTCTATCCATTCAGAATAACTAAAGTTATGTATCTGTGTTAAACTGTTCTTTCACTCTTTTCTCTATTTTTAACCTTAACCCTATATTATAGTGTGTATTTATTTATTTCTGTATATATGTAATTATATGTATTGTATTATAGATATACTTGTATGTATTATAATATGTATGATATGTAGTTTATGTAGTATTAGTATAAATTATTGTTTTTGTTAGTAAATACTTGGCACTCTGCCTGTAATCCGTTAAAACTCCCAAAGGTTAGCTGGTGGAAAATGCCTTATGGCATAAAGCTCGCCTGTGCACATTAATTTTAAGTTAATTTAGTTTTTGTGCAATAAAGAATTTTTTATTTATTTATTTATTGCCAAATATATATATATGTGTTCGCGCCGATCGCGGTAATTCGACCAATTTTGGATGGTTAGGCGTTATTGTGATTCGTCGGTGCATAAACAGACGTCCTAATTTGTTACCCCTATACCCTTGTCCTATCTCTTTCTCGCCGCTTCCTTGCTATATTACCCATCCCGCTCACTAGTCCAAAGGCCGGCGCTTGCGCACTGAAGAGAGGCAGTGCCGATATAACTGGCCTCCTCCATTACTCCCTCGATGGCTTCCCCGCAGACCCCTACCCCTCAGGTTGGGTCTGCTGCCGTCGAGTAGACTTTTTTGCTTCGCATGCTTGCATGACGCGGCGAACAAGTGCCTTCACTCCGTAGCCACGACTCAGACTTAGCTGTAAAGGCACTTAAAGTTTTCATAATTTTCTCCATACTCACTGGCAGGCACAGGGGTGATGGTGAGCTGGGATGTGGGTGCTGGCGAGGTGGGCGCGGGAGGAGACGGACTGTCCAGGGAGATCACGTGACCAGGACTCCGGTATCCGCTAGAGGACACCACTTCTCCATCTGGAAGAAAATCAAATTAATTAAGTAAAGTACATTAAAACGACACCTATATGTACAAAGTTAAACAAACTGTCTCCGTGGTCTAGCGGTTAAATCAGTGGATTTAGACTCAGAGGTACCGGGTTCGATTCCTGGTCGGGACACAAAAATATTTATTAATGTAAATAAAATATTTATTTTAATATTTGTGATATTTCTCGAGTTTGGTACGCTGGAGACATCGACGAGCTTGCCACTTGTCATGATTGGCCTATAGTTAAGTTGGCTAAATGTGAATCCGCTTATTTATAAGCGTGGTTTCTGACCACCCCGAAAGGGAAACGGAAAAATCAAAATTCTATTCCCTTCAACAAAATTACTTATATGGTGTGACTTTAAATGGTCTTATTGTCGGTCGCAGGCCCGAGACACCATTCTTCTCATCTCTTACCCACACACAATGAACCAGGCACCCGCACGGTGATTCCATGTGATAGCTATTCTAAATAAATATGTTAAACCATATTGTTAAAATTTCAACAAAACTCAAACAAATTCTTTCGAATAGATGCTACATATTTTTTAATACTGGCAACACGAAATCACGCCACGCGGCAAAAACTTGAACTAACTGAAGGATTGGCAGAAAATAAGCGAGCATTCTGGATTGGGACTTCACGGAGAGCACTAGATTTTAGCGAATATATAAGTGAATTGATTTTAATAGTTGTTTGCCTTTTACAAATAAAATCGCTATTGGTTAAATAGCAATATTATCAGCTACAAATTACAAAATAAGGCGCCATTTGAAAACAGTCAATGGCGGTTCGTGTCTACTGCCTCAGCCCAGTCGGTGTTTGGTCTACAGGATTTGCAGGTTACGTTACACATGGAATGCTTAGAAATTTGTCTTGTTTTTTTTTTTTTTTTTAATGCTCTTGATAGAAAAAATAACAAAATAACCAATTTGTATGTTTGTAATGTTGTATGCAAGCCAAAAACAAGTAATTTCCGACATACGCTTTTTTTTTTTGCTCTTTTCTCTTTTTAATGCTATTGATAGAAAAAAATAACAAAATAACCAATTTGTATGTTTGTAATATTGTATGCAAGCCAAAAACAAGTAATTTCCGACATACGCTTTCTTAGGAAAAGTTCTAAGCAGGTCTGGCGTCAATACATTTATGGAACGAGCTTCCAAGACGGCATTAACGGAATCATACAGTATTTGGTTGGGTAGGGAGAGGAGCAAAATGGTGGATGGTGACGGTATTATCGCGCAATAAAATAAAAATAGAAGGCCTCCTTTTCAAACCAGCCTATTGTCTGTCGCAAGCCCGAGAAACCATTCTTCTATCTCTTACCCACACACGATTGACCCAGCACCCGCTACGGTGAATCCATGGAATAAGGTATAAAAAAAATAGAGAATAATCATGATAAAAGTTGACACAACTAATAAAATAACTTACTATTGGAGAAAGTGTCTTCATTCTTTGGGTTTTCTTCAGCCGAGGGAGATGCCTTGGGCTGAGGGATCTTCCTTTTGAGAGGTAACTCGTCTTCGGAGTCCGAAGTCAGATCCACAGTGTCTGCGGGCTTGGCTGATTCTTCTAGAGCAGGTTTTTTCGCAGGAACCGCACCAGAACTCTCCAGTGGTATTACTTCTGTAATTAAATTTTAATATGACTTGGTTTAAATTAATATGCGATTCTATTGATAGAAAAATGGAAAAGCATGCTACGATGGTTTGGGCATGTTGGAAGAATGAGCGAAGAAAGATTGACGAACCAGGTATATAATGCGAAAGTTGTGGGTAAAAGAGGCCCTGGCAGACCGAGACTCACATTTCACGATTAAATAAATAAAACACTGGCTGAAGGTGCATTAAAAAGCCTTCGTAACAAAAGGGCATGTATGAAGAGGTTGATGAATGTCGACGAAGCGAAAGAGGTATGTCGTGATCGTGTCAAGTGGCGCTCAATTGTCTCTGCCTACCCCGCAAGGGATCTGGCGTGAAGATATGTATGTATGTTATAGTCGTGTTCGACGTTGGCTCCAAATAATTCTCAGTAGACCATTGGGACAAAATAGTTCATCTAGTCGATCATAGATGTCGCTATTATAGTCGCACACAATTATAACCTCAAAAACACTATGCATAAGGTTGATATTGACTTAAAATATTGCTCAGTTGTCCATTGGACAAAATAGTTCCTATAGTCGATCATAGATGTCACTATTATAGTTGCACACGATTATAACCTCAAAAACACTATGCATAAAGTTAATATTGACTTAAAATATTGCTTTGTAGACCATTGGACAAAATAGTTCCTATAGTCGATCATAGATGTCGCTATTATAGTTGCACACGATTATAACCTCAAAAACACTAGGAATATGGTTGAACTAGTACTGACCTACGTCGTCGGCTATGAGTGTGACGGGAGAGGGAGGCGGCTGCGCGGGCGCAGCGGGGCGGGGCTCGGCCGCGTGCGCCGACCAGGAGCCGTCCTTGTGCAGGTGGATCTCGTTACAGGAAGGAGTCAGGCGAGACGATGTTAAAGCTTCTTGGAAATATCTACAACAAATATCACTCGTATCATAGTCACGCTGACTGTAATCATTATCATAGCTCCTAAAATACATATATCATAAGCGACACTATCAGGTAAAAAGTATCATTATGATCTCTTTTAGAAACTAAGCTTTTAAATAAGCGGATTCACATTTAGCCAACTTTACTATAGGCCAATCATGACAAGTGGCAAGCTCGTCGATGTCTGCAGCGTACCAAACTCGACAAATATCACAAATAAATTAAATGTGCATTGCATTAATATATTTGTGTCCCGACCAGGTATCGAACCCGGTACCTCCGAGTCTAAATTCATGAAATCCGCTAGACCACGGAGGCAGTAAGGTAGTGTAATAATATAGTTGTTTATTTAATATATATATTTTTGTAAATTAAATTAATGTAAATAAATATGTACATTTAATTAATATTTAATTTATTTGTGATATTTCTCGAGTTTGGTACGCTGGAGACATCGACGAGCTTGCCACTTGTCATGATTGGTCTATAGTAAAGTTGGCTAAATGTGAATCCGCTTATTTATAAGCGTGGTTTCTGACCACCCCGAAAGGGAAACGGTCGTGATGATACTTTACTTTCTGTAAATTTAATCACCATTGTTTTTGTTAATGTATTTTATTGATTGTGCGAGCGAGAAGGATGCAAAAACTTTAAACCGACTTAACTATTAGCTTTTGCTATCCTTATTGTGTGTAAAAAGTAATAATTTGTATAAAACTCACCCGTCAACTACAAGGGAATCATAAGGTGCAGGTCGGTTGCACACCGGACATAGCCAAGTCGGTCTTCGTTCGTTCATTTGCAGAAACAATGAGGCGTCAAAACACTGCAAATGGGGACAGTTGGCCGATCGACACGGACATAACATCCTCATTTTTCCAAGGGGACACATGAGCGATACTCGAAGGGAAGTTGTCGCTACTTCATTGTCGTAATCTTCTGATAGTTTTTCCTTTACTGTAACCAGATACATTAAATATATAACAAGTCAGGGCAAAAAAAGGTAAGAAACAAAGCTAGACCAATCGGTACGGTTGGCTCCGAATAATGCTCAGTAGACCATTGGGACAAAATAGTTCATCTAGTCGATCATAGATGTCGCTATTATAGATGCACACAATTATAACCTCAAAAACACTATGCATAAATAAACTACATAAACTATTCTAATACTATCTAAATAAACTACAATATATGATTGTTACCTATACTAAAACTACTTACATACCAGCAAGAAAACGAGTACTTAAACCATGGATAACTGTAGGTATGGTTAGATGTATTCGCAAACGGAACAAATTAAACCTGCTAACAAGAAAAAACCCAGACGACTTAATACTAAAAACAAATTTTCTTAAATATCGAAACACTTGCAATAAAATAATTAAAACTCTAAAATCTATTTCCAAAACAAATTACAAGAAAACTCAGGTAACTTCAAAGAAACTTGGAAAATAATAAAAGAAGTTTGCAACATTAAAATAGACAAAAATAAACCCACAGAGCTTTTACATATTAGTAACTCACCCACCGACTCACTAAATGAAGTAAACACATACTTTACCTCGATAGGACAAAATCTAGCTAATGACACATTGACAAAATTGAGAACCAACGACTATGAATTGGCAAGAAAGAAACCTATGATCACACCACCATTAAAGTCAATGGCAATATTTCTAACAGACCCTGAAGAGGTTAGTACAATTATATCACAGTTAAAAACCAATAGTGCTCCAGGAATCGACCAAATATCACCTTTGTTCTTAAAACAACTTAAACACTTCCTCTCAAATCCAATAGCTCGTCTATGTAATCTAAGTTTTGAACAAGGCACCTTTCCAAAACCCTTTAAACAATCGGTTATAACTCCAATACACAAAGGAGGAGATAAAAATGCTCCTAACAATTATCGTCCAATATCTCTCCTATCCACTATTTCCAAAATTATGGAAAAAATTGTTAACAAAAGACTGACCACATACTTAGAAAATAATAATTTTATATCCGAAAAACAATACGGATTTAGACATGGCCGATCAACAGATGATGCCGTACTTAAATTAACCACATCCGTTACGAAACTAGTGGATAGGGGCGAGAAAGTGGTTGGGGTGTTTCTGGACCTGCAGAAGGCTTTTGACACAGTCAGTGTACCTATCCTGCTCGCAAGGCTGGAAGCTATGGGCATTAGGGGTAAGCCGCTCAGTTGGTTTAGAGACTACCTCCACCAGCGCTCGCAATGTGTCAAAATAGGCGACTTCAAAAGTGACAAGGCCTCCTGCAGCTACGGTATTCCACAAGGGAGTAATCTTGGTCCTAGCTTATTTCTGGCCTACATCAACGAACTTTGCCACTTAAATATTGAAGGCGCTGAGCTTATCATGTTCGCGGACGACACGGTACTCCTGTTTCATGGAAAAACATGGGACTTGACACGTCTACTGGTTGAAAAAGGGCTCTCAAAGGTATCAGCATGGTTAGAGGACAGTCTGTTATCGCTTAATGTCAATAAAACAAAGTGTATATGTTTTGTCAAATCAAAAACTAGCCTCCCGAGTAACCAATTCCTTATCAGGTCTCACACTTACCCATGTAATAGGAGGGAATCAATGTACTCCGCGACAGGCGACTGCATGCAACTTCAGCGAGTCGACAGCATTAAATATCTTGGCGTTTTCATTGATGAAGGTCTTAAGTGGCACATACAAATCTCAGAATTAACGACCCGTGTGAGGAAACTGATTTACATATTTAGGAATCTAAGGTATGCCGCTGGACATTCTCTAATAATTCAAACATATAAAGCCCTATGCCAAAGTATAATTGGGTACTGCATTTGTGCCTGGGGGGGCGCATTCAAAACACATTTACTTGAATTAGAGCGGGCACAAAGAGCAGTCCTCAAAGTTTCCATGTTCCTTCAATACCGATACCCAACAACCTTTCTTTACCAAGTAGCAGACGTACTAACAGTCAGGAAGCTTTTTATCTTTCAATGCGTCAAAAGGTATCACAAAACAGCTCAAATTATACCACTATATAAAACTAAAAGAATACAGGACTTTCATGTTCCCTTCACCCGCAGTACATATGCGCAGAAACAGTACGAGTACCTATCCCCTAAGCTGTACAACCGTTTCAACTCAATAAATAAAATTACTCACCTAAATCTAAACGAACTAAAAATATCACTTAAAAGTTACCTATCTAACCTCGATTATGACAGTACCGAAGAGATGATGACATGACAACATGTAAACTAGTGAACTAAAGGAAAATACAAATATACGAGTATAATCAACAATCTTACACTCCCTCTTGCTTCTCCACCCTTCCCCACCTTTTTAAACACACACACAAACACACACACACAAACACGCACACACACACATACAATTCTTTACTTGCTATTTGTGTAACCTCTTTTTCCATTCTTTTTTTGTATGATCATTATTGGAAGACACTGTCTCCTGTTATACAGCACAGCTCATGCAGGAGACAGGGTTCACCATAACGAAACAACATTATTTTGTGTTAATAAACGATTTGTATTTGTATTTGTATTTGTAAAGTTAATATTGACTTAAAATATTGCTCAGTAGACCATTAGACAAATAAGTTCCTATAGTCGATCATAGATGTCGCTATTATAGATGCACAAAATTATAACCTCAAAACCACTATGCATAAAGTTAATATTGACTTAAAATAATGCTCAACAAAATGGTTCATCTAGTCGATCATAGATGTCGCTATTATTAGATGCACACAATTATAACCTCAAAATCGTTAAGGTTGATATTGACTTGAAATATTGCTCAGTAGAACATTGGACAAATAAGTTCCTATAGTCGATCATAGATGTCGCTATTATCGATGCACACAATTATAACCCTAAAACACTAGTCATAAGGTTGATATTGACTTAAAATATTGCTCAGTAGACCATTAGACAAATAAGTTCCTATAGTCGATCATAGATGTCGCTATTATAGATGCACACAATGGGGTGTGTCACTAACTTTTTATCACTGTCAGTTGCATTGAAAACTTGTATTTTTATTACGAAGTTTATTATTTTCTGGATATTATGCAGAAATGAGCAGCTTTAAAGTGTACAAATCGAGATTTCCAAGCGAAAGCAAAGATATGGTGATCTCAAAATTGCCGTTCTATTAATCAAAATCAAAATCATTTATTCGTGGTTTTTCGGTACATAGTTATTAGAATTCATTAAATTAACAATTATAATTCTAACAATAATAACAAATATAACAACAACTTAACATGCATTTTACAATTTATATAAAACTTAAATATGTAACACAAAATGTAGGCAAAAGAGAAATGTCCAAAAATACTATTCTAAAAATAATGACAATACAATCTATATATTGACAGTTATTAACACATTTGAAATGGTTTCGTCATTAAAAAACTGATCTAAGGTATAATAACATTTTTTAATTAAGATTAAAGTTAATTTACTTTTAAACATTGGAAGGGATAAATCTTTTAAATCGTCAGGTAACTTATTATAAATTTTAGGAGCCATACCCAATAAGCTTTTCTGAAGTAAGGCGGTCTTATTTATTTTCGCGCTTATTTGATAGATAGGACGTGGTCGGTGATAATTTTTCGTCGACGTAGGTTTTAAATGAAAGTACTTGCCCATATGACATTTAACGAATACTGATACTTTTCATATATATAAAGGCTTGTTAAGGTTAGTAATTTTAGGTGCTTAAATTTTGGGACACAACTTTCGGTGGAGATCATGGCACACATTGCCCTGATGCATCGCTTTTGAGCTTTAAATTTCATTTATTATTTATTTCATTTATTTATAATTTATTCATTTAAATTCAATTTAATTCAACCTTTTTTTGTTTTAAAGACGGTGTTCGCTAACTTAACTAACTTAATTCGTCTTTTAAGGTAGGTAACGTTAAGTTAAAATACATTTTTCTGTTATAAAAATGTAAAACTACAAATAAATTTAAAAAATGATAAAAAAAATGGTGTAAGCAAGGTACCAGTGTCGCTAGCGACATCTACAAAAAGCTTTGCCTGATACACCCCATTATAACCTCAAAAACACTATGCATAAAGTTAATATTGACTTAAAGTAATGCTCAGTAGACCATTGGGACAAAATAGTTCATCTAGTCGATCATAGATGTCGCTATTATAGATGCACACAATTATAACCTCAAAAACACTATGCATAAAGTTAATATTGACTTAATAATTGCTCTGTAGACCATTGGACAAAAAAGTTCCTTTAGTCGATCACAGATGTCGCTATTATAGATACACACAATTATAATCTCAAAAACACTAGTAATAGGGTTGAACTGGCTCAAAATAATGCTCAGTAAACAATTGGACAAAAAGGTTCATTTGTTGGTTGCCTCCGTGGTCTAGCTAAATTAAATTATTATTTAATTTATTCGTGATATTTCTCGAGTTTGGTACGCTAGAGACATCGAGAAGCTTGCCACTTGTCATGATTAGCTAGTAAAGTTGGCCAAATGTAAATCGGCTTCTTTATAAGCGTGGTTTCTGACCATCCCTGAAGGGAAACATGATGATACCTAGACCATTGGACATGAAAGTTCCTCTAGTCGATCATAGATGGCGCTATTGATGCACACAATAACATTATTATAATAATTTTCCAAGCTGGCAATAACAGAATATTTTAGTATCTGGTTTAATGGAGACAGTTTAGCCATTGTTTTTCACGATTCATGTAGGAAATATTATTCAACATTTTTACTAAATTCCTCGCTTTTAATCTAAAATTTTCCAACTTATACTAAACTATATTTTTTTACTATATTTTTATATATTCTCTAAATTTCCTATTTTGTCATTTCCACAATTTTTTAAGGATTTCATGAATTCACCGTACGGGTGCCGGGTCCATCGTGATACCGACAATAGGCTGGTTTAAAAAAGGAGGCCTCCTCTTTTTATTTTATTGCGCGATAATACGCTCACCATCTACCATTGTACGAGGAGTACCTACCCAACCAAGTACTGTATGATTCCGTTAGCTCTTCTTCATGTATCCTCTTCAGACCTGCTTAGGCCCAATTATGTTAGTAAGTGGGGCAAAGATTTTGCTGGAACTCCTCTTGCACCAACTTTCACTGCGTAAAGCTGAGTCTTCAACCCTTATAGTAAGGGTATATACTTACTGAGCGATCGCGTATAATCGGGATTTTTGGTTCCTTTATTCTTGAGCCGAACAAGAAGTTCTGCGGAGGACAGTTTCCGCACCATAAATACACTGAGTACGTAAGCGCGGGTGAAATCCGCCGCCCATGTCACGTTAATGGTGTTAGCCACCGTGGGGGATAACTTTACTAGCGAGGATATGTTGACGGGACGAGGGGGCCGCTTCGGTTCCGGTGTTGGCTTATTTGTAGGCAATGGATTCTGTGGACAAAAACAAACTTTTAATACTAGAACCTATCGATTAAGCGCTGTACCCGTAGGGAGGGTATACATACATTTCAAGAATTAGAATAAGCGGATTCATCCAGGTCATGGTCAAGTCAAGTCATGGGATAAACTCCCGTTTTTATAAAGTTTATTGCTTTCAAAATTAGCAAGTTGAAGTGGCAATGCCTGGATACATATGTTGCAGAACTGATGAATGATGGAGTAGACGGATTCTATAGTGGAGACCACGTACTGGAAGACGCAGAGTGAAACCTGGGAAAGGTCGCTGGTTGGAGAAGGATGAGGGTGGCAGAAGACCTTGGGGAAGGTCTATATCTAGCAGTGGAGAGACACACGCTGATGATGGTAATGGTAACTAATTAGGTAAGATTAAATGAATTTATTTGGCAACGTTTCTTACAATTGTTTGCACCTAGCCTCATGACTGTAATGTTCTGAATTGTCCCAAAGGTTGGCTGCTAGAGAATGCCTAGCGGCATTAAGCCCGCCCTTTGTACATAGTGCAATAAAGTTTGAAATAAATAATTAATTTAAGACGGAGAAAAAATTTGTCGATTTTGTCGACTTTCGGGTTGCACATAGGCATGTGGTCTACCTTAATTTTGACTGGCCTGGTGGGTTACTGCTGTACCAGGTATTGTATTCTCATAGGTACTGATAACTAAATTTAAAAGGTTATTAATTGATCGTTGTGGTGCAGTTCTGTATATGTTTTATTTTGTAAATCTGATATAGCTGAGTTTTCCTTGCAGATTCCTTTCTCAGTCAGATTAAACATTAACAGGTCACTGGAATTTGCTAAGCTGCTGGTCTTCTGCTAACAGCTTACTTATTGGACCACTTTGCTGCTTAGTCTTCTACTAGCAGGAGTAGAATCATTCAAAATAATTAAATGAATGACGTTTCATAAATGCCTGTAATAGGTTTACGTGAATAAAGATATTTTGACTTTGACTTTGAAAACAATGATTTTAATTTATTTTACTAAAACTAGGTGGTAGGAAGACTGATGGTGGAAATTTAGTGGTCTACCGGAGCAGGGAAGCATCCACCGTTAGTGCCGATAAACCCAGTAAAGTGTGTCCACACGTTTCGGGATCAGGCTCGAATTGCTGTCATGCCCAGTCAAGCTGACATAGTGTTAGGGACTGATGTCAGTCATGAGTGTCTGATTCCAGTTGTTAACATTAAAAAAAAAAACTTTTATTAATTAAGGTAATTCGACCAATTTTAGATGGTTAGGCGTTATTGTGATTCGTCGATGTATAAACAGACTTCCTAATTTGTTACCCCTATATCCTTGTCCTGTCTCTTTCTCGCCGCTACCTTTCTGTATTACCCATCCCGCTCACTAGTCCAAAGGCCGGCGCTTGCGCACTGAACAGAGGCAGCGCCTATATAAATTAGTCGCGCAGCATGTTAGAAGTTGTTGTCGAATTGAAAAATAATCGTTGTCCTACAGTCGTCATAGAAGACGCTGAAGAAATCGCCGCTATCATTGGTTTCGCCCACATTCGCTAAACCCGCAAAATTAGTGTAAGAACAATTGGTGGACATCAGGTGAGTTCCTTTACCAGTTTCCTGTCTAGTTTGTTTATTACACCGATTATTATAATTTAAAGATTATTATGGCTATGGCCAACGCTGTAAAAGACATCACCTATTGCCACTTGAAGTCCGCCGTAGCATTGCGGATATAACGTATCTAGTTGGTGTTGCGCGTGGGGCTGTGGACTGCCCCGAGCTCTTAGGTAAAATCACTTTGAGAGTACCAACGAGGACAGTGAGGCGGCCCGCACTCCTGCCCAACCCAGGCCGTAGCACCAATTATAGACGCAATGCATTTTTCAATAGGGCTGGTAAAATGTTTAATGAGCTCAGTGTCGACATCGATCTCTTCAATACTAGCACGGCGATGATTAGGCAGGTGAGTACTTCGAGGAATTAGAAAAGTTTTATATTTTCAAGTATGCCTATGTGTATGTGTGTGTGTGTATGTTTATTTCTGTTGTAGTTATTCTGTTATTGATGTAATGCCTATTCCTTCGTAATTCTTGTACTATTGTATTCATTTTTATTTTTAAATTTAATATCATTGTTTTTTTTGCTTACTTTTATTGTATCTGTCAGCGAACTCTTATTATTTGCTTTATCGTATTACTATTTTCTCCTATATATGTATAAATTATCTGTAAGATTTCCTAAATAAATAAAAAATCGCAACCGCACCTAGATACAGTCCACTAAACCCGCGCCACCATTAATATTAATTGTAATGCAATATTCGATTGTTCGAGCGAAAACACAAAAGAACACAAAGTTTCTTACCGGTAAGGGGCATAATTTATTGTTGATCTTAACATTAACACTTGGCGGAAAGTAGTCTTCTTGCTCACACGATGTCTCCAGCAAGCAAAATCGTAGTTGAGCCTGTTAACAAAATAAAAAATGTAGTATTATATCATATAGTGCAGGGGTGGCCAACCGGTCCATCGGGACTATTAGTCCAGTCCATCGTGGCCATAAGGACACTAAAAAAAAATAAGCTAAAATGTAATATGTATTATATACTAATTTATGTAATGGAACTGGTGCCTGAGATTCAGATTAACTTTGGGCACCAGTGGCTAATTCCTAAAAAAATGTACTAGCTTTTTAAGTAAATAAACGATTATTATTATTATTACTGAAGGGACTGTGCATTTTATGGCGTTATAGAGAGTTGTCGTTAAATGGAGATGGAATCATTGTATGGAAGACAAGCTAAACAACAATTTATTATTCTTAAATTAGCAGAGGTTTTTGCGTTTTGTCGACATAGGCATGTAGTCTATCTTTATTCTGACTTGCCTGGTCCCCACCACTGTACCAGGTATTGTAATCTCATAGGTACTGATAACAAAATTTAAAAGGTTATTAATTGATCGTTGTGGTGCAGTTCTGTATGTTTTATTTTGTAAATCTGATATAGCTGAGTTTTCCTTGCAGATTCCTTTCTCAGTCAGATTAAACATTAACAGGTCACTGGAATCTTTTCTTAAAGAAATGGGCCCAATAAGATGTTCTCGTGCCATAATGATAAATATATATCATAATGACAAAAACTTTTTTTTACGTTAATAATTACATAGTTTCGATTCCGCCGATTTGAAATCCAATGTTTTATCTTTAATAAAGTACCTGGTCTTAATAAAGAACCTAATCGTATAAATGTATGCTTAATAACTATTTCATACATAAATTTTAACCAATTTGACTATTTAATTAAATTGTACTTTAATGCTAGGGTAAAAGAGATGTTGTAATTAAATAAAAAAATCCACAATTAATTATTGTGATTATTGAATTGTATTTAGTTGAGGCCTGGTTTTGGGCAATCTGTTTTATTATAAATATAAATTGTATCACTATTTATTTATTATATGATGAACTATTGTAAGCGCCTGAAGGCACGGTGGTGGCTCGGTTGTAAGAACGCGTTCCCTAAATCCTACAAAGGTCGGTTCAAACCCCCCCGGCATGTACCAATGAGAAATACACTTTTCTTACGTACTGCAGTCATAGATTTACAACACCACCGTTCCCGTGTGTCCGTCGTCGATCCCGGTTCGAGTAATACCAACTTGTGGAATCGTTAATAAATTGTCATAAAAATATGACATCATATCCTCGCCAAGCCGTCTGGCCAGCGTAGCGAGTGTTGGCCAAATTCTCCAGATATATGAAGGGAAGGCCCATCTCCAACAGTGGAGGTCTAGAACGCTATGTTTTATTTTAGATAGATTAAAGTTTAAAAAGATTTACAGAATGAATTGATTAGTTTTAGTAAACAAATCACATTTTTTGATTTATTTATTAAGTAGGCACACAAAACAAATTTTAGCATTACAGTTTCTAAAAATAATGGATATAGTGTATAGACATTGCTAAAACTCAAAGCATGTGTACACAATATCAGCCATGTATTATAAACAATCACGTATAACGTTTTTTTTTTTTTTTTTTTTTTTTTTTTTTTTTAGTTACATGTAAATAAGTGTTACAAATAAAAGAAAGAGAATTAAACTATTTCAAAAAATAACAACGAAAAGAGACCAAAAGTAAAATCAATGAAGATTGGTTCAAAAAAAAAAAAAAAAAAGCAGGTGTTAGATTATACCCTTCAAACTCGACTTCAGTGTCGATAGTCTTCTGTCAAAAATGTCGATGTTGTGTTTGCTTGTCAGTTCATTGTAATATCAACACATCCTCACAATAGATATTATTATTTTAAATTATTTATTTGATCCTTGTTTTAGTTTATTTGATATATTTTTCTATTACTTATGTTTCATTTATGTTTCTTGTAAAAATTTGTAAAGTGTTGTTTGAGTACCTACTTATTGTTACTAATACTTGTTGTTGCACTTAATTAATTTTATTATATTGTATAATTCTTAAGGTGTAAAACGGGATCAGTATACAAATGCAATTATTATTTCATATCTCATTGTTATTGTACTGATTTTGTTGGTTCTTATTTTTATTATTTTTTATTATAGCTAACAGTGAAAATTTGTAAGGCTTTGAGATTAGATATTTTTTGTATACATAATATTGCAAAGGCTGTAAATTTTCCCACGAATAAATAAATAAATAGGGTTAAAGTGACAGATTGATTATATCTACCTGTATTACAAAGTCCAGTTTGTTGGTTGTTCCCACAATATCCTTTCCTGATGCTATTTCGCTGGCCTGTTGCGGTGTGAGGTGAAAAATGTAGGTCCCTTCTTGCATCCGACCCGGCTGCATTGGCATCATGGTGGACGGCTTCATCAACTCCGCCAACACATCGTAGAATGGCAAACTACATTAAAAAAAATACATGGATTCCACCGCAGACATTCAATAATAAATAAGGCAAGAAACCAAAGCTAATTTTAATAGTGTGGCGGAGTAGTTATTAAATTTACCTTTTAAACTTGACATCTGGGTGAACTGGGTATGGCGGCAAGGTTTGTGAAGGTGAAGGAGCCGGCATAGCGGCTAGTTGTGCCGTGCCCGCTGTGGCCCCGTACCCATGGTACAAACTGTTTGCGTATATCGGATTCTATAGACAAAAACATACTGTAATAGAAATGTGTCATCGCGCTAGACCGAAATCAGTCCCTACCATTATGCCGGCCTATCAAGGTGCTTTTTCACATTTTGCTTATTGGACTCCAGGTTATAGGAATGGGGAAACATTGGCTGGGAGAGTACCAATGTAAATAGAGCGGCTGAGTGCCACAGTATATGCGAGTGTTACTGATGTACAGAGAGCGGCAAACTGAGTGCCACAGTACATGCGAGTGTTACTGATGTACAGAGAGCGGCTAACTGAGTGCCACAGTATATGCGAGTGTTACTGATGTACAGAGAGCGGCCAACTGAGTGCCACAGTATATGCGAGTGTTACTGATGTACAGAGAGCGGCCAACTGAGTGCCACAGTATATGCGAGTGTTATTGATGTACATAGAGCGGCCAACTGAGTGCCACAGTATATGCGAGTATTACTGATGTACAGAGAGCGGCCAACTGAGTGCCACAGTATATGCGAGTGTTACTGATGTAAATAGAGCGGCTAACTGAGTGCCACAGTATATGCGAGTGTTATTGATGTACATAGAGCGGCCAACTGAGTGCCACAGTATATGCGAGTGTTACTGATGTACAGAGAGCGGCCAACTGAGTGCCACAGTATATGCGAGTGTTATTGATGTACATAGAGCGGCCAACTGAGTGCCACAGTATATGCGAGTGTTACTGATGTACAGAGAGCGGCCAACTGAGTGCCACAGTATATGCGAGTGTTACTGATGTACAGAGAGCGGCCAACTGAGTGCCACAGTATATGCGAGTGTTACTGATGTACAGAGAGCGGCCAACTGAGTGCCACAGTATATGCGAGTGTTACTGATGTACAGAGAGCGGCCGACTGAGTGCCACAGTATATGCGAGTGTTACTGATGTACAGAGAGCGGTCAACTGAGTGCCACAGTATATGCGAGTGTTACTGATGTACAGAGAGCGGCAAACTGAGTGCCACAGTATATGCGAGTGTTACTGATGTACAGAGAGCGGTCAACTGAGTGCCACAGTATATGCGAGTGTTACTGATGTACAGAGAGCGGTCAACTGAGTGCCACAGTATATGCGAGTGTTACTGATGTACAGAGAGCGGTCAACTGAGTGCCACAGTATATGCGAGTGTTACTGATGTACAGAGAGCGGTCAACTGAGTGCCACAGTATATGCGAGTGTTACTGATGTACATAGAGCGTCCAACTGAGTGCCACAGTATATGCGAGTGTTACTGATGTACAGAGAGCGGCCAACTGAGTGCCACAGTATATGCGAGTGTTACTGATGTACAGAGAGCGGCTAACTGAGTGCCACAGTATATGCGAGTGTTACTGATGTACATAGAGCGGCCAACTGAGTGCCACAGTATATGCGAGTGTTACTGATGTACATAGAGCGGCCAACTGAGTGCCACAGTATATGCGAGTGTTACTGATGTACATAGAGCGGCAAACTGAGTGCCACAGTGTATGCGAGTGTTACTGATGTACAGAGAGCGGCAAACTGAGTGCCACAGTGTATGCGTATGTTGCTGATGTACAGGGAGCGGCAAACGGAGTACCACAGTTTATGAGTGTTGAAGATATATAGGGAGCGGCAAACTTAGTAACACAGTGTAAAATAATGTAATGTACAGAGAGTCGTAAACTGAGTACCCTAGTGCATGTATGTATTGTCGATGAGACTTACCTGGACTTGCATCTGTTGTGCCCTCGCGTCGTGCATTTGCTGAGCTCTGGAGTCTTGAGGAGGATACCCTCCACTGACGGCGGGGTGCGGGTAAAGATTTCGCCCCTGCATTCCAGGCGCCAAGGGATCTTTCCCCTGCCCGCTCTGGCCTGACAGCGCCTGGCTGTTCCTAAACAAAGCACTCAATTTCTTAAAGTTATTTTTGATAGTACGTTTTATCACTGATAATTATTGTTTCTCTATAAATCGCCAGTAATTTTAAGCGTGCTTGGACTTTAAAATAAAACAACGGTTATATATTACTAACTAAATAAAAAAGAAATTAAAGGGTTTTTCTTTTATCACAAAGTCCAAACACGTATGAGTACATTCCAGTATGAAACACAAACAGAAAGGTGACGGATCAAGCAAATCAGCACGAACGGAGCGCGTGCAGTGCTCGGGCAACGCGCGAACAGTGCGTCCAGTCTACTAAATAGTACAATATGACATTTTAGGTAATCTGCTTACTATTTATGATTAATGGTATATCCGTGACTTACTAAACAAGCACATCGAACTTGTTTAATGATATTGTAGTCGTTCCAAATACCATTATCGGCTCTGAGCAGACGACAGACTTTAAATTATATACGTACATGTACGTAGGAATTGCAATCGTGCAACTCTTTAAATCCCGTAGGATTGATGTGCTGGATTCTGGTTAAAAAAGCGACATTTATCAGACTAGTTATTTATTTATTTAATATTATTTAAATTATGTTATACGATTTTCCAGTCTTATAATTAATAACTAATAAAAGCCGTTTCTCTTAGATGTGCTGGATCTGGCAGGCCAATAAGTGCCCCCTCTTTACCGGATTAAGGGATACTATTTTTTCGGGACTGCAGTCCCTATATGTATGTTAATCCACACATTATTATTCTATTATCCTCCGTCTACTCAGCTCAGTAGTTAATTTGCAACTTTATTAAAACTAGTAGACTTGACACTCTGTTGGCGAACGGCTCGCGAACCTGTGACGAAATTTGCACACGCTACACAAATGTTTCACACACGTTTAACAATTGCATCTCAGAGAATATTGGGAAGTTTAAAATGAACCATTGTATCTACCCTGAGTTTCTCAACATAAGATAACGAAAGTTATTTTTGTTGTTATAGGTACTGATCTAGGATAGGTTGATGGCTTGTTACTTTGTTAGTTGAACCAATTACGTGCCAAACGTTAAACGTACGATATCTTAATCACTATTTGAGAAACTGATTGAATAAATGAAGAAGTCAAAAGTTATTGATAAGACTCCGGTAACCAAATCAAGACACCACACTTACATGCAATACCTATTTCAAATATATCCTAACAATACACTTAACCCATCACCCAAAGCACATTAGCTACCTCATCATAAACAAAACATACAACAACCAGCTAACAATACATTTATCTCGCCAATGCGATTAAGTACAATCCTTTAATATGATATAGCAATAACGTATAATAATATTATTAGCTCAAAAGTCATTATAAATAAAATAACATAAGAAAGTGTGTTATAATGCGAAAATATTGTATAGTTTGAGCCGGTCGTTATATTAATGTGTGCGGAACACAGTGATGCAGAACGTCAAGGGATGTGAAAGCATGAGCGGCAGGATGTTCACTTGCCTAGGGGGATTATAGTTGTTTCTCTGAGCACGGCCATTCTCAGATCGGTCTGAGCCATTCGTCGCCGGCGCTGCGGAGGATCGCCCTACCCGCGCTGAAGATCGTGTTTTAACCATTTTCGATTACAGAGCGATGTCAACTGAAATTCAGTGAGACATCAGACCAAAGATTAATATCCTGAAAATATCTCGAACATGGCGACGCAGCCTCCTTATTTCTCTTACATAAGCATGGGAGTAGAAGGGAAAGTCTCTGGACAGGGCAAGCGAGCCGAGGCGACAATTGTGTAAAAACTTGATTCTGTTGCACTTGACCAAAAGACATAGTGTGCAAACAGTTCGTGAACCTACCTAATGTCAGTTTTTTTTTTAAATACAATAAGGTTCAGAGTACATTTGATTATTCCTCCCATTGTGAAAACTGTTTATACATTAAAACTTCTCTATTGTATTTACAATAGCTACAGTTACGGACGGTTCTGCGAGCGTCCATTAATTTGCTGCAAAGTTCGCGGCAGGTTCGCGAACCGTTTTCAATCTACTACATTTTGTAACTTGCATACGGGTTATCCAGCTTAACCTATCGATTATCTGCAGTTGATAAATTTTCAGAATTTGCAGAATAGACATAAATTGAATAACACTGTTGAGTGTTTGATTATGGATAATGGCTAATTTACACAATTGCCCCACTGATCAGACAAATCCCGGCCTAAGTAATGAGCTATGACTTTTAAAAATAAACTAAACATAAATAGAATAAACATACAAAAGGCGAGCTTTTAGCCTTTGGGAAAAAGTAATAATAAACTAAAAATTATGTATTGAATTGGACGTTAGTATTTGTCCTAAACTTAAATATCAGTGCTCAAAACTTATGCCGTTGTCTCGCTGGCAATGTGCAGAGACCACAAGTCTGCAACTGAATTAACAATAGACATGGTTAAAACATTATCTTACAGCTTAATTTTTCTCAAACAAACCATTGGAAGTCCGTAAGTCGATTCTAACACTCCGTCCCATGATTTTGAAAAGAACAATGATGTAATTTAATGGATTTTTTGTCACATACATTGATAAAAACTTTGGATATAGAATAGAATTTTAAAAAAGTGAGAAATTAGCACATTTAATATGTAAAATATTTTTTTATCTTTATCCAAAGCTTTCAAGGGCGAATTACATTAACCACGTTTTAGAGCGCTAGTTTAGCCAGTCCATATAGCCTTTAGACTACATCAAAATCAGCGCGCTACTTAGGGCTCTGAAAATTGGTTAGCTGTAACCAAATATAAGGAACAAAAAAATTCCAAATTAACCATTGTTCTTTACAAGTTTACATATAAAATTGCCAAGGAAATGCCTAAAAGACCAGGGTAAATTGGTGGGTTGGATTCCAGATACATTAACTGGTGGAAAGTTTGCAGACAATGCTAAGGGATTTTTTTTCTTCATGAATCTGCAAAAGATTTTGTTACACTGCCATAATCCGACGCCGTCGATCCACGAAGGCGCCAAAATTAAGCAGAAATCCATCTTTTCTGTAATCTGTACAATTGATTAGAAAGAAATAGCAAAAAACTGAATCAAAATTTGTTATTTTTATGTCAAAATTCGCTGAAATAAATTCAATTTAATTTGATCATTACTTGTACAATAATATTAAATAAAAACCAATTGAAATTAATTGAATTATGGCAATAATTGACAATTTTATGTGTATGTGAACGGCTATTTTAGGGGACCAAATTACCCAGAAACTGTCATAGTATGTAGTGGTTATATGGTGTAGTAGTTAAAAAAAGTAAAGTATCATCACAACCATATGTCCTCCGGGGTGGTCAGAAACCACGCGTTTTACAGAAGCGGATTCACAAACTTTACTATAGGTCCCATCATGACAAGCTCATAGATGTCACTAGCTTACTATACTCAAGAAATATAATAAATAATAATAATAATAAATATTTCCAGACAGATCACATCTAGTTTCCGTGGTAAGCTACGAGGCTTGTTTTACGGAAACTAGATGTTTGATAAACTACATATTAAACTTTATATATTTTTTTGTAAATATATACATATTATACATATTAACACCCAGACCGAGACAAATTATACAATGTACAACTTGCCCCCGGTGGGAATCGAACCCACGACCTCCTGAGTTCACGGCAACGTTTGTTACCACTAGACCACGGAGGCGGTCATATCACAAAGTAATTGAACAAATTATTGTGTTCCGACCAGGAATCTGTCCAGCAGCTACTTAAGCGCAAAGTTAGTGGAATCCGTGAACTATACATATACATCAAGCTATTAAAGTTCAAAATTGCACGGCCGCTGTCAAGGTCGAGCGCTTATAGAGTTGAGAATTGAATAATATTTTGTAATTATGACGCAATCTCTGGCGTAAATAACACTATCTACTAATAACGTTTGCGACTAACCCCTCATTCCGAATCGCGCTCAGAGCGCGTAGAACGAATATGACACTGAACGTCGTTCCGAATCAAATATCGCGATTTGGTTGCTCAGAGCGTAATATCAATTCCGAACGGTCTAAATCACATTTTCATTCATAAAATTGGAGTTTTGTTTTTTAATGTATGGAAGATAAATTGCGGATTCCACTTCTTTGAGTATGAATACTAACAAATATAAATTTCTCGGTTTATTCATCTTTATATGAGTAAAGTTTAATATTATTAACATATTTTGGTAATTTAAAATAACTTGCCGTGTTACAGACATATTTTTTTTCACTTTCTACTTAAATATTAATTATAGATTTGTTTAAGAAGTAATATAGAAACAGTATAAACGAATTACAATATTAAATAATTTAAAAGAAAACCTAATATTAAATTAACTTGAAAATGGCGCGGGACGTTATGACAAAAAACTGACAGCGCTCAGAGCGATCTACCTCGATATCGTGAGCAGTCTAAGCGCGAGAAATGATGTCGTTTGTGACGTCACACAGCTTGGCAAAACAGTTTAAGCGCGTATCGGAACACCTTTAAGCGTGCTTAGGTTACTATTATCGCTTATCGGAACGAAGGGTAAGTAACAGAATAGGTGTAGTAGTAATAACTGAGTCTAAATCCACGGAATTAACCACTAGACCACGGAGGCAGTCTCCAGTGTAGTATTAATTTACACTGGGTAGTTTTATGGATACCAACTAGTCTTTAGTAACTACTATTTTATAAATATAACTCTTATAGTTTAAAATGAACTTTTTTATTAATATTATAGTGATTATGCTGCATCACTATCAGGATTTATAGCCACATATTGTACTGCAAGTATAGCATAGGGACATACGTATGTTTTTACATTACATACCAGCCGTTGTACCTAAAAATATGCATCTGCCTCCATAGTCTATAATATAGAGAAGATAAATCCGTGAATTTGGACGCAGAGGTATGATTCCTGGTTGGGACACAATAATTCATTTGTTTACTTGAGTTTGGTACGCTAGAGACATTCAACTTGCCATGATGATGTGATTTTTGACCACCTGGAAGGGATATGGTGATGATAGTTTTCTTAATCTGTTGTCATTGTTGGAACAATCTTCCAAGACGGCATTAACGGAATCATACAGTGCTTGGTTGAGTAGGGAGAGGAGCAGAATGGTGGATGGTGAGTGTCTTGCTGTGCAATAATAAAAGTAGGCCTCTGTAAACCGTCAGTTGCAAGCCGAAGACACCATTCTCCTTTTTTCTCTTTCCCCCACACAGTGGACCCAGCACCGGCATAGTGAATCCATGGAATGCTTGGAATTTTATCTCTTCTGTCATTAATATGCATCATTGGCTAGTATAGTAGTCATGTAGTAAAGCCATGCTTAAAATAGTTGTCATTCTCAATGGTCATTATTTGTACATAGTAGTTTAGTTGACAAGTAAAATTTTAAACACACAAAAAAATTTTACCTATCAACTGACAGTTAGTGATGCAACGAATACAAATTTTACGAATAATTCGACAAGGTAATAAATAATAGACCACTGTTTTTATTTTTCACTAACCCTATATTCGCTTCAAGCGCTTTTTTTTCTTTATTTCGCTTCGAAAGTCGTGCTTGTCTATGGTTTTCATACAAAATTCGGTAAAAAAGCAAGCTTTGCTTTATATGCTTTCAAGTAAATATGTTGCAGTGCCAAATTTTTGTAAAAAAAAAATAGCATTATATTTATGGGCGATCCACCACAACAGGCATTGTGGTAGTTCAGTTGTAAGAATGCTTGCCATAAAATCCTACAAAGGTTGGTTGTTAACTACATTTGTCATAGATTTACAACACAACCTCGGTGCCTCTGAGAGCATATTAAGCCTTTGGTAACAGTTCCACTATTAACTGCCTCCGTGGTCTAGCGGTTAATTCTGTGGATTTTGACTCGGGAGGTACCGGGTTCGATTCCTGGTCGGGACGCAAAAATATTTATTAATGTAAATAAAATCATTTTATTATTATTAAATTTATTTGTGATATTTCTCGAGTTTGGTACCCTGGAGACATCGACGAGCTTGCCACTTGTCATGATTGGCCTATAGTAAAGTTGGCTAAATATGAATCCGGTCGTGATGATACTTTACTCCACTATTATCATTTGTGGAATTGTTAAGAAATGGACATGAAGCCCATACGAACCCGTCTGGCCACCGTAGGCCAATTTCTCCAGAAATTCCTTAAAGACCCATCTCCAAAATTGGAAGTCTAGAACACTGTGTTCTAGGGGCTGTGACAGTAGACGGCTTTAATGTTAAATACTTCTAGACCAGTTTAAAACAGAGAAATATCGTTCGGATACTCTTATTGTACTGTGCACAGCCAACCATTATTATTTCTGTTGTGTTTGGTATTACAGCCCCTAGAACACAGCTTCCTAGACCGCCACTGTTGAAGATGGGCTTTCCAGACATATCTCTGGAGAATTTGGCCTACACTCGCCACGCTGGCCAGACGGGTTGACGAGGATCTGATGTAAATTTTTAATGACAATTTATTAACAACTCCACAAGTTGTTATTAGGGGAACCATGACCGACGGCTTAACGTGCTCTCCGAGGATGTACGTAAGAAAAGTGTATTTCTTATTGGTACATGCCGGAGGGGTTAGAACCGACCTTGTAGGATTTAAGGAAAGCATTCTTACAACCGAGCCACATAGTAAAACATAGTTTGGTTGTAATTATCATGATGATATTCCGAATACAAATATTTGATGCATCACCACTGACAATATTATGTAGTGGTACTTTTATGTTTTATCTCACAAACTCGGGTTGAACATACTTGTGGGTGTCTACAAGAAACAACCAGAGTTTGTCACATAAAACAAATGTTATAGTAAACATGTAGCAGTCAATTTGTCACTTGATAACAGTTACAGGGCAATTGTAGTGCATAAAATTGCCAGTATTTTTTATGAGTAAAACAAGAAAAAGTTTTCCCTTCTGGCAGACTGGAAGTTTGTAAGAGAAATAGGATGACTACGCCCTGCCTATTCAAGACATACCACAATAAAAAAATATTTTGTATAATAATAATAATAAATATACTATAAAAAAGCAGCATGTTAAATAGCTTAGTCACAAAACCTAGTATTATACTACATTTACCCCGGAAATATAAAATCTAAATACTTAATGCAATTTTTTTGTTCTATAGAGTTTGCAATTTAGGCAAAATTTTTGTTTGAATTCCAACATCATTATACGGGGTGACTTTGTATACTCCTACGGTTAGACTAATATGTGATTCTATTGATAGAAACAAACTTTTCCTTAAAAACCATATGTCAGAATAAATAAAAATAAATGGCTTCTCCATTTTTTTTTGAAATTAACTTCTTTAAAATTAGTTTGTATGGAGAAGTATCCTCGGTGGTGGCTCGGTTGTAAAAACACTTTCCTTAAAATCCTATAAAGGTTGGTTTAAAATCCCCCCCCAGCATGTACCAATGAGAAATACACTTTTGTATATTTGTCACAGATTAGCAACGCCACTATTCCCATGCCTCACAAGTGCATGTTAGGCCGGCGGTCCCGGTTCCACTAATACCAACTTGTGGAATTATTAATAAAAATATAATTATAAAATTGACATTGGACCCAACCCATCTGGCCAGCGTGGCAAGTGTAGGCCAAATCCAACAGTGGAGGTCTAGGACTCCATGTTTTAGGGGCTGTAATAATAGAGAAGTAAGAAAATATCACCACTGACATACTTATGATTTCTTAGGAAAAGTTATTTATTTCTATCAATAGAATTACACAGTATTATGTTTATGAACTGGCAAATAGTTCTATCTTAAGACAATAATTAGAAATTAAAGTGTTTTCTTTTATATTTCCTAAAAGTTATCTACATAAAAATAATTAATTTATTCTTTGTCTTAGTAGTAGTTGAGTCGAAAACCCAGTTCAGACTATATGCTGGAAGGTCTTGTTGCACAATAAAAAGAGTAGACCTGTTTAGAACCAGCCTAAAGTTAGTCACATCTTCGAGATACCATTCCGTTTTCTCTCCCACACACAATGAACACACAGCGACTCTATGGAATCCTAAGAAAATTGTCTTCTCTTTTGAATTTAGCATTACAAGTTTTGTATAGTGAGAAATCTGTATGAGCTCATTAGCAGGCTATGGCCGCAGCAACCTAGCCGAAAAGCTTAGGACTAGTGTAACAACCCTAAAGGGTAGTATAGTTTAGTCTGTGCATGTGGTCGGTTGGCCTTTAAAAGCCTTGTTATACAGGAGACTCAGCAGTGGGGTATTAAGGGTTAATGATAATGGAGACAAATAACTTGCTCGAATTGGGGACATTCAGAAAAATAGGTCAAATATTTTTTACACTATAAGATAATACACATCAAGGGAAAGCTTTAGTTCTTATTAATGGTAAATACTGTATAGAGATATCTATTAATAGATAGCGGCACAAGTTATGCGTTACAGCTTTACTGTATTTATATTAAAAAAAGCAACAGGGTATAGGCACTACCGCAATGTAAAAAAGGGGTGAGGATGCAGTTAATAAGAACTATAACTAAGCAACTAAAAACAAATCAACAATACTATTGTTTTAAATCTAAATTAATACATCCCACCACGTTTAGAATCCATTCTGTGTGGGGAGCAGACCAAAACATTGTAAAAACATGCGAATTTTCAAACAAAAATAGTGTTTTCTGTCATAAAAAAACATTGCGAACTCTATAATAAATTAGAAGTTATTGTATCGTATCAAAAACAACGGTTCATAAATCTAGAAAAAAAATCAAAGACTTCGTTTTCAAACATGGTTGACATATAAAAACGTAGACAAACTTACCATGATATTCCATTCGAATAGTCGTAATATCTACTCATTTTAATATTATTTAAGAATTACAGCAGTAAATAACTTATAACTAAAAACTTATTTCACAAAACCATAAAGATCCATAGCTTGGCGCCTGCTAGCTTTTCGCCGCCACGTTGGACATAGACAATTTTATACTTGTACAATCTATTCAAGTCTTTATTGTCAGGGCTTCACCATTTTAGGGTTAAAATAGAAAAAGCAAAATCCACAATAAAATATTAGTTCAGAAGAGATTTTAACAGACAATTGGTTGTTTTCATAATTATTTTGTGATTACAATAATAGCTTCGGTTAGTTAACCTGCATGTTACTTACTATTTATGTTGTAGTAATGAGAATGCGAAGAAAGAATAGTAAAATTTATTTAGATCAATATACCTTTTATTCGGAAATAAATAAGAAAAGACAAAGAGAAAAGAGGGTATTTTCCTTGTATTAATATTTAGAGGATCTTATAACAATTTATAATAACCTGACTGAATATCCTTCCACACAAGGCTACAGAAGATCGGGGAAAAACGCATTCCTGATAGCGACTAATAAAATTAAATAATGACCTATATAGAGGGTGTCACTTCAAGAAGAAAATAAGACACCCTCTGACTACTAAATGTAGAACCAACGGATATGTAAAGACACACCCAAAGTTGCATCACTAATATTAACGAGTTAGTAAAAATTGTCTGTGAGACGCGAGCCAAACAGAATGCATAGATGTTCGATAGCTTGATTACTGCAGATTCGTTTTTGTCAGTTAGACGTAGTTCACTAGTGCCACGCGTAATGTCTTTGTATCGTATCGTTCCCTTTAATTTAAGACTACTCCTATATTTTACGTTTGTTTAACTTCTTTTCATTTTAAAACGATTTTATTAACCTATTTTTTTATAATGGATCATTAAAATCATAGTTTACACCAGTAAAACATACAGTATTTTGAAAATATTTATATGTCTACGGAACCATAATTATTTATTCCAGATTAATTGTGTTATTACTAAAAAGTTTAATTGCCAGTAAGTTAATGAATATTCAAATAATAAAATAAACCTACATACGCGGAGACTAGTGAAATTTTTAAGTAAATATATAAAGCATATTTTTGGAAATAAATCGATATTTTTAAATATAACAATTTAAAGCTACCACACACGAAACTTTTACCACAGATAATAGAATTGAGACGCCATTTTCTAAATTCTAGGGTTGCCCCATTTCCGTTTACGTGAACGTTCAAAAGTTTTAAAACTACATTTATTTGCAAATATTGAATCCAATACATCATTTCTTTTCTAAAATTATTCGTGGAAAAATAATTAAATGCAGTAAAAAGTATTTTAGCAAAGTAACGTATTTCTTAGGTATACCATTGAGTTAGAAGAAATATATAAATACAAATTTTAAGCAAATTATTGAATAATTTTACAGGTTTCCTAACGTATCATACACTAGGCGCTATAGCCAGGGCGCACTTCCGGTTATTGAATTTACACAAACGAGCTCAATTTTATATCGACCGCCATCTTGAATTCGAATAATTAATAAGCGCATGCGTGACATTTTTTTTATACTATTGATTTTATGCATTTTCTGTTATTTAATTTTATAATTAACGGTAATTTACTTGTCCATTTATATATGTCGCTGACCACCCTTAATACATGTCATGTCTTATAGGCCGAGGTGAATGACCTGTTATTTTGTCATAAAAACTACAACCGACGCCACCGCTCATAACTTATGCCTTTATCTTTAGGTATATTTTGGTACCCATCTACCTATACATATCTATACAGGACACTAGCATAATAGCAAACAATTTTGAGCTTTATTAGAGGGAATTTAAAGTTTATAATAGTTTGTTTAAATTTAGTCACAGGGAGTTATATGTATATATATTAAGGGTATACGGTATACCCACTGATAGAATGTCAGGTGTTTGCCATCTGGCTGGTGATGATGCTCTGGGAAAATCCAAGTTCCATCAGCGTAGTTCCACCTGTATTTAGAATCAGCATTATTTTAGTATTCTCTTTATCCATTGCTCGTTATCGTCAAATTAAATACAAGCTTGGTATTAAAATACACGCAATGTACAATTTTAATACAGAACCCGAGGTCAAAACTCGGAGTAAAAGAACAGCTATCAGAACCCTATCAACTATTCAAATGATGTACAATGCTTGTTAACTTTCCGAAGACAAAGTGATCTTTTATCTAGTTTGATAATAACAAGCAATAGACATTAAAATGAAATTAGCACAATTAGTTTTCTAAAGCCCAAACACGCATCAATAGACTTATGTTTAAAGCCCAAGTCACATTAAGTTTTCGAGTCAAATTAGTAACAAAAATTCAAATTCAATTGACCGATTTACTTTGTAAAATGAGTGTTAAAATAACTGATCCGTGATCTAGCGATTAAGTCCGTGGATTTAGACTCGGAGGTACCGGGTTCGATTCTTGGTCGTAGCACAATAATTTATTTGTGATATTTTTCGAGTCATTGACAAGCTTGTCACTTGTTATTAAATCTTATCTTATAAAAGCGTGGATTCTGACTACCCTATAAGGGTTACGGTCGTAATACTTTACCTTTTTTAAGGTAAATTAATTTCTATGGCAACGCGGACATTTTTAAAGAAAACGAATAATTTTAAGTCATGTCAAACGAATATTTTTTATAAACACTACAGTAGTCTCTGCAGTGCCAATAATGATATAGATATGTCTTCATGACCGTTACAATGTATTCAGAAAAAATGTTCTCGAACATTTCAAACCATCAATAGCTTATAATTTATTTAACAATTGTTTTGTTTTCGTTTTTTAAGGTTTTTAAGGTTTTTATTTTTTTTATTTTTATACTAGCACGACATGTGACCCTGCGCCCACCTGATGGTAAGTGGCGCGCAGGGTCCATGAATGTTAGCAACTGGAATCAGACCCTTATGTCCGACATCAGTCCCTAACACTATGCCGGCTTGACTAGATGCCTTTTCACACTTCGCTTGAAGGACTCCAGGTTATAGGAAAGTGGAAACACAGAGGCTGGAAGAGCATTCCACATCTTTATTGTGCGACAGATGTATGAGTCACCAAATTTATAGGTACGCGAAGGGATAGTGACTACGGTATGTGGGTGCATATTCTGACCTGTGCGTGTGGTTCGGTTGCGGAATGGAGAGGGAGGGATTAGGTTATAGAGCTCTTCAGAGCACTCACCATAGTATAGCCGGTAGAACACGCTCAGAGAAGCTACATCTCGGCGAAGCTGCAGGGATTCGAGAGTTCCAGATATAGTGGCATCGTCCACAATTCGAACAGCTCGCCTCTGTAGGACATTGAGAGCGTCTGTGAGGTACTTGGCTGAACCATCCCAAAGGTGTGAACAGTATTCCACGCATGATCTGATCTGTGCTTTGTACAGCAACAGTCTGATTGATGGCGGGAAAAACCGCTTCACCTTGTTCAGTATTCCGAGCTTTTTTGACGCTAAACTGCGGTACCAAATTTATGCAATTTTTATGTTTACTTTATAGTTCTATTAAAAAAGGAAAAATGTATAATTTTATTTTAGAAGTCATATTTTTATGTTATATTTTGTAAATTTGTTAGTTTTTGTGAAATTTATTTTTTTGTTTTAACAGTAATAAGTTTCTAATTTCTTCTTCTTTTTATATTGTTGAATGCTGTGACACCTAATTGGTACATATATTAGATAAGTTATAATTATACTATGTTATGTGTGTGATAATATATGTACTGCTGTGTGTACTAAATAAAGTCCAGCAAGCGACGCACGTATGTAAGTATATTAAAAGATTACATATTTGTGCCGTTTGCTGTAGAAACTCTGGGCCCATGAAGTCCAAGTGCAATAAAGTTTTTAAAAGACATAACACCGCGTCTTGTCGTCTCCTCCGGTGACAAGAGGGCTGGCTCTTTCTTCGCCCAGAGAATCAGTATTGCAATTCAGCGGGGAAATGCAGCCAGCGTTCTTGCCACCATTCCACGCGGACGGGACTTACTCGTATATCCCTAATATTAATATTAATTTTATTTTATATGTTGTAATTTTTTTTTTCGAATAAATGTATATTAACGTTTTTCTATATAAATAAATGTGCCATCGCTAGCACCTGATGGGTACGCGAGGTCCAAGAATGGGACCAACTGATGCCAGACACTAGGGAAATCCGGTCTCGAAAATCCTGGGATTTTTGTAGACTAAAGAACCGAGACGACCAAACCTGGCCCGGGACTTAATTAATAAATAAATAAGAATAAATAAATAATAATAAATAAATATTTCAGACAGGTCACACAGCGCCATCTAATTTCCGTGGTAAGCGGTAAGCTTGTGTTACGGAAACTAGATGGTTGATAAACTACATATTATACTTTTTTTTTTATAAATATATACATATTATACATAGAAACACCCAGACCGAGACAAATTATACAATGTACAACTTGCCCCCGGTGGGAATCGAACCCACGACCTCCCGAGTTCACGGCAACGTTTGTTACCACTAGACTACGGAATTGAAAAGCCTTATATATAATAATATACCTTAATTAAGAATTTCAGTTTCCCCACTTAGATATTATGATAAACGGTTTCAAACCGAGGTTTTATTTGAAACTAGAGGTCCGCCCAGCGGTTTCACCCGCTGCTACATATTTTTTAGTGCGAATAAGGTCAAAAGTAGCCGTTGCCCGTTGTAACTCAGAGATCTTGTATCTTTCTATCGAAACAAACGGGCATGTTTGAGAAGGTTAAAAGAAAGAAAGAAAGAAAAAAATATTTACTTTACAATTTTAATAACAATGCTGTTTACAAAATATTATCTCAACAAATTCTACCATAGTATGATGTACAAATTTTATCTTATTTATTTTTATTTTATTTTATTGATAATTGTTGAAGGTATGGCGTGACCGTGACAAATGGCGCTCAATTGTCTCTGCCTAACCCGCAAGGGATTTGGCGTGAAGGTATGTATATATGTTTCCATTCGCACCAACTTCCACTGCGTAAAGCTGAGTCTCGAACCCGTTTCTGGTCATTTCTTCTCTGAGATCATAATATTTGTAATCATGTTGTAGTCTTTTGGAATATTTGATTCAATAAGATTTTTTTTTTTCAAAGTTCCGAGGTTGATAGGTACATACATTGTATACATATCTTCACGCCAAATCCCTTGTCACGATCACGACATACCTCTTTCGCTTCTTCGACATTCATCAACCTCTTCATACATGCCCTTTTGTTTCGATTTTTTTTATAATGCACCTTCAGCTAATGTTTTATTTATTTGATCAAAATAGGCAAGTCTTGGTCTGCCAGGGCCTCTTTTACCCACAACTTTCGCATTTATATCTGGTTCGCCAATCTCTCTTCGCTCATCCGTTCAACATGCCCGAACCATCGGAGCATGCCTTTCCTTATTTTTGTACCTATGCTTTCTTTTATACCTACCCTTTTGCGTATTTCGTTTTTACGTATACGGTCCATCAAAGTTCCGCCGCATATCCGACGCAACGACCTCATTTCTACTGCATTAACTCTACTCTCATGCGTATTCTGACATATCCACGTCTCGCTTCCATACATAAGTGTTGGTACTCGCATGGCATTGTGTGACATTTACAATACAGCTAGGTATTATTGAAAATAAAACGAAACTAGTTTATTATAGAGATGTATATTATATATTAAATATTATTATATATTAAAATGGCCGTCAATCAATCTATATCTTCAACGACATTAACTTCCAAGAACAGAGCCCTCACGAGTATTAGCTGGATGCATTGAATTCCGCCAAGTATTGAGGTGCATAAGCCAAATAATATCAACAATATATTCTTTACCAAGTAGAATTTGAATCTTCCATAGGGTCCAGGGTACTTGATGCAGAGCTCCATTATGGAAGGAAACACCAGGACGAGAATCGAGCTGCATAAAGTACCAACAAATGCCACGAAAGGTCCTTGCACGGGGAAGAAAAAACAGACTACAACTGAAATGGAAAAAAATAATGAAATATAAATTAAATATACGTCTACCATGTTTTTTATAACGGACTAAAATGTATAAAGTTAATTTCTCTCATTCTTATTTACCACATACAAATTTTTATATTTTACTAATTAATTCTGAAAATTCATGAGTAAAATATTTTCAAATTCAAATTTAAAATTCAAATCATTTATTTGTTTAGACACAGGTTAATATTATAAACAACAGATATAGGTTATAAAGGTGCACCAGTGCTCTGTCCATAGGGCGTACAAATATTAGTAATTGTGGATAGCATTTAATTTTAATACATACACGTAAACAAAATTGAGATACAATAAAAAATATAAATGACAATATTATTCATGTCTAAAATTTAATATTAATAAATTATAAGTTAGGCAAAATGTCATGTAATTATATTTTTGTCTGTAAAAAAGTCATTGATTGTGTAGTATGTCTTGTCAATTAGTATATATTTAAGTCTTCTCTTCATTTCTCCTAACTCTAGCTCCTGAAGTCTCAACGGTATTTTGTTATATATTTTTGCCGTCATGATTAAAGCACTTTTATGTAACAAACCTTTCTTACTACCTAATGGGTATATTATATTTTGATGACGTTTAATATAACCTTTGATAGCTAATAAAATACATGTAAGATTGGAAACGAAAAACTAACAATTTTATTGCACCGCATATATTTTTTTTTTTTTTTTTTTTTTTTTAATATTTCAGACATGTCACACAGCGCCATCTAATTTCCGTGGTAAGCGGTAAGCTTGTGTTACGGAAACTAGATGGTTGATAAACTACATATTATACTTTTTTTTTTTTTTTTTTTTGTAAATATATACATATTATACATATAAACACCCAGACCGAGACAAATTATACAATGTACAACTTGCCCCCGGTGGGAATCGAACCCACGACCTCCCGAGTTCACGGCAACGTTTGTTACCACTAGACCACGGAGGCGCCGTTTATATATTACATTTTTTTTTTTTATACTAGCACGACATGTGACCCTGCGCCCACCTGATGGTAAGTAGCGCGCAGGGTCCATGAATGTTAGCAACTGGAATCAGACCCTTATGTCCGACATCAGTCCCTAACACTATGCCGGCTTGACTAGATGCCTTTTCACACTTCGCTTGAAGGACTCCAGGTTATAGGAAAGTGGAAACACAGAGGCTGGAAGAGCATTCCACATCTTTATTGTGCGACAGATGTATGAGTCACCAAATTTATAGGTACGCGAAGGGATAGTGACTACGGTATGTGGGTGCATGTTCTGACCTGTACGTGTGGTTCGGTTGCGGAATGGGGAGGAAGGAATTAGGTTATAGAGCTCTTCAGAGCACTCACCATAGTATAGCCGGTAGAACACGCTCAGAGAAGCTACATCTCGGCGAAGCTGCAGGGATTTGAGAGTTCCAGATATACATACATTACATAATATATAAAGATGATTTGGTACCATAGTTGGTTAGGCATGAAAGTGCCTTGTGTGGGTTTACTACTAATCACATTTGAAACTTACTGTGCGGTGGTGGCTCGGTTGTAAGAACGCGTTCCTTAAATCCTACAAAGGTCGGTTCAAACCCATCCGGCATGTACCAATGAGAAATACACTTTTCTTACGTACATTTGTCATAGATTTACAACACCACCGTTCCCGTGCCTCGGAAAGCACGTTAGTCGTCGGTCCCGGTTCCACTAATACCTACTTGTGGAATCGTTAAAAAATTGACATAATATCCTCTCTAAGCCGTCTTGCCAGCGTAGCGAGTGTAGGCCAAATTCTCCAGATATATGTTCTGGAAGGCCCATCTCCAGCAGTGGAGGTCTAGGGGCTGTAATAAATAAATGTAATGAATACTTCGAAAAATATTGTTTGGAATAAGTATAGATTGTATTATGTATTGGTAAATGAACATATTATTAACATTTTAAAAGCAAAAGTATCATCACGACCGTTTCCCTTTCGGGGTGGTCAGAAACCACGCTTATAAATAAACTGATTCACATTTAGCCAACTTTACCATAGGCCAATCATGACAAGTGGCAAGCTTTGGAAATATCACAAATAAATTTAATCTAATCAAATTTATTTATTTAAATTAATTAATATTATTGTGTACCGACTAGGAATCGAAACCGGTACCTCCAGGTCTAAATGCACGGACTTAACCGCTAGACCACGGAATTAACATTTTAATGATAAAATAATAGTTTAAAAGAAAAACTTAGTACGTACGTAACTCACTACTACAGTGAGTTGTATTGAGGCTGAAACCCTGAACTAGAAACGAATACTCGGACCATGACATTGCAATTGTTGATTTTTTTTTTTTCCAGACAGGTCACACAGCGCCATCTAATTTCCGTGGTAAGCTACAAGGCTTGTGTTACGGAAACTAGATGGTTGATAAATTACATATTGTACTTTTTTTTTTGTAAATATATACATATTGTACATATAAACACCCAGACCGAGACAAATTATACAATGTACAACTTGCCCCCGGTGGGAATCGAACCCACGACCTCCCGAGTTCACGGCAACGTTTGTTACCACTACTCGAGATTTGGAGATGCCTACTATTGAGGAGTTTGTCACTGGCCTGACTAGACGTATGTTCTATCGGGCCGACAACGGACACTTTAACCATCTCCAGAATATCGCTCCGCCTTGCGCACGGCCCCCAACGGGAGACCACTTCCAAGGGAAGTACTCCTGGAGGAGAGCTGAAGCAGTCGAACCTAGCCCTCTGGTTTCGTGAGTTTCGGGCGCTGTTATACTGCTAACGGCGCCCAGCACTAAAAGTGCATGAATTACCGGCGAGTGGTTACCCGCTGAGATCCTGTCGGAGAAAACGGGGGAATATCCCCATCCCCAACCCAGGTCCATTAGGCGTCCGGGCCTGGACGACCCCACTGTCTGTCTTGTTACCACTAGACCGCGGAGGCGGTTTTGGCGAGATTGTTTGATCGGGGTGCTGGCTTAGTGAAGAAAAAAAACCCAATTGAAGTGGGTACTTACAACAAATAATGACGAAAATAATCCGACAACTGGCGTCTATAGTTTTGGCTTCTAAGCGAGAGATATTGACACCAGTAAAACAATGATTTTTGCACAGATTCACGGCTATCTGAACTCCTGGGTGACATTGTATGGGAAATGCTAGAGTTATCGCTATCAGATATAGTCCTATCACCACCATTGTTAATCTGAAAATTATTATTATTATTATCCATTGGCGCGGTGGTGGCTCGGTTGTAAGAACGCGTAGCTTAAATCCTACATAGGTCGGTTCAAACCCACCCGGCATGTACCAATGAGAAATTCATTTTTCTTACGTACATTTATCACAGATTTACAACATCACCGTTCCCGTGCCTCGGAGAGCACGTTAAGCCGTCGGTCCCGGTTCTACTTTATTATTTTAATTTATTTGTTTAAAGTAAATATTATTGTGTCTCGACCAGGTTTCGAAAACGGAAAAAACATGCGATAAGATTTTTTTTAAATATATATTTGTAAGATTGTGCCCACCTGAAGGTAAGCGGTACGCCAAGAATGGGTGCAACTGACTGATAGACTACCGACATTAGCCCCTATAACTACGCCGGCCTATTAAGATGCTTTTTTACACTTCGTTTGAAGGACTTTAGGTTATAGGAATGGGGAAACAGACTGGCTGGGAGAGCATTCCACATCTTCAGCTTGCGACAGATCTAAGAGTCTCCAAAATTATATGTACGCGTAGGAATAGTGGGTACGGTATGTGAATGTATATTTTAGCATGTGTGTGTGGTTCGGTTTTGCGTAATAGAGAAGAAGGGATAAATAATGTTGTGGAGCTCTTCAGAACGTTCACCGCAGTTTGTCTCGGCGAAGCTGCAGCGATTTATTTTCTTATTATGATCAGAAGGCCCCACTTTCTCATTAGGCACTCTGGGCAAGTGCTTAGGGCACCTATCGATAATTCCTTCCAGATCACCAACCGATAATCGATATTAAGATTTTGAAATTAAAGTAGGTATTATTTAGACTATTTAGTTGAATTTACTATAGGCCCATAAAGACAAGTGGCAAGAAAATCATGTTTTGTTTTACGACCTTCCATGTATAATTTATTTATTTTTTAAATTATATTCTTCTTGTATTTGTAGCAAGTTGTTTTATTTCTAATTCACCATATTTGGCAAAGGATTTGCCCAGCGGGTTGTTAACAACTCTTTGAAAATACCCTACTTGCCTTGTTCTTTAAATAACTTAACACAATCTTTTCTATGTATTTTCTATGTAAGGTTAATATATCCGATTACGGCGGCAATCATTAACATTAATAATTACGGGCATATATAGGTTAAGGGTCGGAGCGTCAGGAACCAATTAATCTGCTTTAACCATTGATCAAGAATCAACTGGATTATAGGTGACTGCTCTGATAACACTGAAAGAAATATCAGCACAAAATAATCGTGTGCTGATATTTCCGACAGTACTTTTCAACTACTGCCAACGTGAGAACGTGTTAAAATGCAGAGGGCTGTCGATGCAATTTATAACTTAGGTATAAATGAATTAGGTTGATTTTATGATAAATATTTTATAGCATTTAAGTTATTTTATTTCTGACTGATCGCTTTGTTTGTCATATATTATTAAAAGAAAGAGATAGCATGTACGTAGAGGTCCGCTTGCCAGTTTCTCAGTAATTTTGTATGTGAATATTAATCTGGTTGAATCATTGATCGTAGGATTTAATACAAATAAATGAAACTAACATGTTATCATAAGGCAAAGATCGTAGTATATTATCTTCCATGCTTCCAAAAGACCAATATCCGGCTGGCCCGAACACAGCTGAGGCTATGGTCGGTACCCAAATGCCTATGTTAAGAATACCACATCTCTTCGTCAAGTCATAAGGTTTTTCTAAAGCTTCTTCCAGTGATAAAATCTTACAAAGAAAAAATTTGGTTAATAATAAATTAAAATATTTATTTGTATATTTTTTGTATATTTCACCTATATAACAATCGTTATATATTAGTATGTCATTATTATTGTATATTAACAAATTTTAAAATAATAACAAAAATCTATTAATACTATGCATCGTAGACAAAGGAGCATTAGGAATAGGAACACAATACAGCAGACTGGTGCAGTAGACTCCGTTTTGGTTGTACCCAGCCTAAGTCTTAACACCCGTATTCTATCTAAGACACTCAACGGCTCCATCAACATCAACATTTCCTTCCAGCTATCAAACGAAGATTAGGTCTATGTAATGGAGACGATAAAAATAAAAAATGGCGTCTAATTTGTATTTGCCCTATTTTGTAACTTAAGCGCAAACGTTATATAATGAAATCCATTAACTATATATATATATCACGCTATAAATAAATAAATAAAAATAAAAAGCTAAAATACATATACACAGTAAGCAAACACATATTGTTTTGACGTTACTACAGAAACGAGATATGTTTTTATTAACACATTAATTTAGCTCTTGTAATTAAACATTGCAATGCCCTCCGCACTAATAGATTATTTTTATAACCTACTGTACGACGGATAGGCGAGACTCACTGCAAGCGCCCGCGCCGCAGCAAATGAATGAATGACGAATATAAAAAATGGTCAAGCCGTGCCTCGTGGTCTCGGCACACAGTCATGTTGCATGGACAGATAAGATTCAGTGGCAGTATTAAAGGTACACAATATTTAGGTAAAACAAAAATAAAACTTAAAGTTGATATTTGCACGACCGCTGTCAAGGTCGAGCGCTTATAGAGTTGAGAATTGAATAATATCATATAATTATGACGCAACATCTGACGTAAATAACGAAATGAGTGCAAGTTTTTGTAAATCACTTTACTGTGCATATTGTTATTGAAAAGTGGCGTTGTTTTGTTTAATAATGTGAATAATTATGGAAAACGACAAATTGGACACTAAATATGGGGCACAAGATGCAGTTTATTTTTGCGTTTTTCCCGTGCTGTGAACCATATTATACCCGACGTGTTTTGGCTATAATGCCGCAAGTGACTCCAAGAAAAGCATAAAATTCTGCAACATCTGGAATTTGATGATAACCTAATTAAGTCATAAAAGAAGAAATATATATTACGTCAGACTTGGCTGTATGGGCTTAGACCCTTTGCCTTCTGAATTATATCATTTTTTTTTTTTAATTGTCTTTAAAGGACATTGTACAGAATACATCAGTCCTAAACACGTAATTTATTTGCATAATATATGTTCATAACAGAGTTCATAACCGAGTTGGGAATCAATAAATTCCAGATGCTGCAGAATTTGATGCTTTACTTGGAGTTACTCGCGGCATTATAGCCCAAACACGTCGGATAAAATATGGGAGTCCACAGCGAGGGAAAACCGCAAAAAATAAACTGCAACTTGTGCCCTATATTTAAAGCCCAATTTATCGTTTTCCATAATTATTTACATTGCAGCACATTATTAAATAAAACAACACCACTTTTGACTAATAATATCCACAGCAAATTAATTTACAAAACAAAAACTTGCACTTGACATGTCCACGCAAAATGGCGCGAAGAACCCGTTATATCATTTATCATCCAGAAGAGAACACAAAAAAGACTTACAACAGCAATAGCGTTCAAATTGTATAGCATCAGACCGAATCCAAAGATTAGATGCACAACATTGGTGCTGCAGTAGATAACCTCTCCTGCGTGTGGATCTTGAGTTATGAAGTAAATTACAATTATAATAGCAACAAAATTCATTATGTTCCCTGCAAATTATTAATTATATTATTATAAAAGTTAAAGGTAAGATTTATGAAGACTGCTAGAACTGTTCCAACGACATAAAATATAGGGTATTTTTTTAATAGCTTGAGAACTTTAAATAATAATACAAGACAGAAAATATTGTAAAATGATTTTTTTTTTGTTCTCTTCTCCCAATGGATGATGAATGAAGTGATAGGGAAGGAAGAAGTCATCGTCAAATTCCAGATGCTGCAGAATTTGATGCTTTTCTTGGAGTCACTCGCAGCATTATAGCTCAAACACGTCGGGTAAAATATGGGAGTTCACATTGCGGGAAAACCGCAAAAAATAAGCTGCAACTTGTGCCCCCTATTCAAAGTTCAATTTATCGTTTTCTATAACTAATCACATTGTAGCACATTATTAAACAAAAACAAAGCTCATTTAAGATTAGTAAAACAAATAACAAAACTTATATTAACCAAGCATTGAGACGAAGCTAATAATCTTGAGATCTGTCATGAAGAACTCTAGCAGCATGTATGGAAGGAAAAGACATAACTGTGCAGGTTTAGAAGAACTCCAGTCCATTATCTACAGTAATATAATATTCGTTATCATAAAGATTTTTTTAAAGGACATTGTATAGAATACATCAGCAGCCCTATATTGTTATTTGTTATATAATGGAATCCGTTAACTATATATATATCACCCAATTTGCACGGCTACAATCAATGTCGAGCTTATAGAATAACGAAATCCACTAATAACGTTTAATGTTTAATTTGACCGCCTCCGTGGTCTAGTGGTAACAAACGTTGCTGTGAACTCGGGAGGTCGTGGGTTCGATTCCCACCGGGGGCAAGTTGTACATTGTATAATTTGTCTTGGTCTGGGTGTTTATATGAATAATATGTATATATTTACAAAATAAAAAAAGTATAATATGTAGTTTATCAACCATCTAGTTTCCGTAACACAAGCCTCGTAGCTTACCACGGAAACTAGATGGCGCTGTGTGACCTGTCTAGAAATATTTATTATTGTTATTATTATAATGTTTAACGAGCTCAGCATCGATGTCGATCTCTTCAATGCCGGCATTGCAATGGTTAGACGAGTGATGACGAATGAGCACTTCGAGTTAGTAGACTGACCTATTGTTTTTTAATTTTGTTATTTTTGTTTTCTTTTCTGCAGTTGTATTTATTTGGACATACATACATACATATCTTCACGCCAGATCCCTTGCGGGGTAGGCAGAGACAATTGAGCGCCATTTGACACGATCACGACATACTTCTTTCGCTTCGTCGACATTCATTAACCTCTTCATACATGCCCTTTGGTTACGAAGACTTTTTAATGCACCTTCAGTCAGTGTTTTATTTATTTGATCGTGATATGTGAGTCTCGGTCTGCCAGGGCCTCTTTTACCTACAACTTTCGCATTATATATCTGGTTCGTCAATCTTTCATCGTTCATCCTTTCAACATGCCCGAACCATCGTAGCATGCCTTTCCTTATTTTTGTCCCTATGCTTTCCTTCATACCAACCCATTATTTATTTGTCATGTCTTTTTATTATTTTATCGTATCTATTGCTTTTTTTTGTCTTTATTTTTATTTTATTGTTGTTCCTGTATTCGTACTTTGCTTTTGAAAAGTTTTTCTTGCATGCTTTCTATTGTAACTATCTGTGAATGGGGTGTATCAGGCAAAGCTTTTTTATAGATATCGCTAGCGGCACTGGTACCTTGTTTACACCTATGTCGGATCATTTTTGAAATGTTTTTGTAGTTTTTATTTTTATAACAGAAATACCAATTTTAACTTAACGTTACCTACCTTAAAAGACGAATTAGGAAAGCGAACACCGTCTTTAAAAAGAAAAAAGGTTTAATTAATAGAACGGCAATTTTGAGATCACCATATGTTTTATTTCGCTTGGAAATATATATTTGTACACTTAAAAGCTGCTGACTTCGGTAATATATCCAGAAAATAATAATTTTCGTAACAAAAATACAAGTTTTCTATGCAACTGACAGTTCTATTAGGTACCATCTATCATGCGCCATCTATCGTGATAAAAAGTTAGTGATACACCTCATTCTTGTTATCGGCTTTATAGTATTATTATCTTTCCTATATTTGTATTGTAGCTATAAATATACATTTGATCACAATATATATTTGAAAATATTCTATATGTAAGGAATAATTTAAAGTTATTTAAAAAAAATGGAGACATGCAGTCTCGCAAATTAAGAAATGCTGACAAGCTTTATATTCCTAAATTTAGGCTTCATAAAACAAATAAAAGTTTTGTGATTAATAGTATTAGACTATATAATAAATTACCAAAACCTGTAACAGAATTAGGGGAAACAAAATTTAAGAGTAGTATTAAGAAAATTCTAATTGCAAAAGCATATTATAAAATTAATGATTTTATTAATGACAAAGATGTGTGGAATATTGCCGCTCTGCAAAGATTAGAGAATTAGTTAATAGCACATTAGGTTCTTTTTTAATAATCTATTTTTATTTTTGATTAACTTTACAGTTATTATGTAGAAATATTTTGAATGTAACAATTAGTTACTAATACATTATTGACTAATTAGTAAATACTGTTTATTGTGATACAGTAATATTTTTTTTATTACCTTATTATTATAATATAATTATTTTTTATGTAACATTTAGTTACTATTATGTATTTATTATTTTATTAACTAATATATAAGTTTGTTAACGGAATTGCATGGCAACATTTGGGTACTTAGGAAGTAATTGTTATGTTTATGCTTGTGTGTGTCTCGAAAGTCATTCTTAGTGTTCAGGTTCTCATGGTGTGGCGTGTCCGGTGGTCGCCCCTTCCTTAGAAGGTCATTGCAGTGGTGGCACGTGTGTCGGGTCCCGGTCCGCACCCTAAGGGCCTGGTTGAGCGGGGGGATGGCTGGCACATGCGTTATGTCCGTGATCGGGTGCTGCTGTGGGGGCCTGGGACCTCTGCCGAACACGTTCAATTTATTGTTCTTAAATTAACAGAGGTTTTTGCGTTTTGTCGACTTTCGGGTTGCACATAGGCATGTAGTCTACCTAAATTCTGACTTGCCAGGTGGGTTACTGCTGTACCAGGTATTGTATTTTCATAGGTACTGTTAACTAAATTTAAAAGGTTAATAAATGATCGTTGTGGTGCAGTTCTGTATATGTTTTTATTTTGTAAATCTGATATAGCTGAGTTTTCCTTGCAGATTCCTTTCTCAGTCAGATTAAACATTAACAGGTCACTGGAATTTGCTAAGCTGCTGGTCTTCTGCTAACAGCTTACTTATTGGACCACTTTGCTGCTTAGTCTTCTACTAGCAGGAGTAGAATCATTCAAAATAATTAAATTAATGACGTTTCATAAATGCCTGTAATAGGTTTACGTGAATAAAGATATTTTGACTTTGACTTTGACTTTGAAAAGTTTTCCTAAATAAATAACGTTTGCGACGAAGTAACAGATTAGGGCTGCAGGCCTAAACACGTAATTTATTCGTAATATTGTTGGGTATCATCAAATTCCAAATGTTACAGAATTTGACGCTTTTCACGGAGTAATTCGCGTCATTTCAATTTTCTTTCATTACAGCCCCTAGAACACATATAAAAAAGACTAGCTAACCCTTACACTACTCAAACTATACATTAATTAGGACACATTTATATACTTTACTAAATATGATGATATATATATATATATATATATAGCCGTGTTAGAACAAAAACCATTTTTACACAAACATATTATGCACATTTAATTACTTTTTCGGCTAAAACCGTTCGTTTAATGGGGTGTATCACTAACTTTTTATCACGATAGATGGCGCATCATAGATGGTACCTAATAGAATTGTCAGTTGCATAGAAAACTTGTATTTATATTATGAAATTTATTATTTTCTGGATATATGGCCGAAGTGAGCAGCTTTTAAGGGTACAAATGGAAATTTCCAAGCGAAATCAAAAATATTGCTATCTAAAAATTGCCGTTCTATTAAATAAACCTTTTTTCATTTTAAATATGGTGTTCGCTTTCCTAATTCGTCGTTTAAGGTAGGTAACGTTGAGTTAAAATTCATTTTTCTGCAATAAAATTAAAAAACTAACAAAAATATTTTAAAATGATCCGTCATAGGTGTAAACAAGGTACCAGTGCCGCTAGCGACATCTACAAAAAGCTTTGCCTGACACACCCCATTGCTTTTAAGACCTTAAGTTCGTACATGACTTCATTCCAAGATCCTGCGCCACATCTTCTTATCAAACATACCTCAGTGTTTCGAAAACAAGTATTTTCTTCCAGTGCGTTCTTCCAGTACTGTCGTAAGGAGTAGAAACGTGGACACCGACAGTGGATCGGTCTACAAATTTAAGGTCGCTCTCAGATGGAGGTAGCTATTCCCGGTATTTTACTGGTGGATAAAGTCCGAAATGTGGAAATCCGCATCGTTGATTTACATACATCTAGATACTTTGTAATATTCGTAATTTTGTTGAAGAACTAATAAATAAGTGCCAATAACTTACGTCTCGTAAACTGTCCGAGGTAAAGATCACAAATACACAGCAAATTCCAAGTTGGCTGAACAACATGAATAGAGAAATTATAATTCTGAAAAACGAAGTGTAAAAATTAGATATGAATGGACTAATGGTTGGTAGCACAAAAAGTATGAAAAAGTCATGAGGAATACTTGGGGTTGAAATACGCTCAGATCTTGACCACCAAAACTACATTGAGAGCATCACCAAATAAAAAAAACTGGAAGGTAACGGAACAAGGTGAAACGGTCTTTCCCGCCCTCATCGGTGAACTCAGAACTGTGAACATCGGAGAAGGTTCGTGCGTAATTCCGTCTTAGTTCGAGATTTGGAGATGCCTACTATTGAGTGGTTTGTCGTTGACCTGACTAGACGGGCCGACAACGGACACTTCAAGCATCTCTAGAATATCGCTCCGTCTTGTGCACGGCCCCCCAACGGGAGACCACTTCCTGAAGGAGAGCTGAAGCAGTCGAACTTAGCCCCCTGGGTATCGTGAGCCACACGGGCGCTGTTATACTAGTAACGGCGCCCAGCACTAAACGTGCATGAATTACCGGCGGGTGGTTACTGCTGAGATCCTGCCGGGGAAATCCCCAACCTAGGCCCATTAGGCATCCGGGCCTGGACGACCCCACTGTCTGTCTGTCACACCGACCGAGGATACATTCATTGACTGTCAGGCGGTATGAAGTTCGCCGGGTCAGCTAGTGCTTAATAAAGCACAAATAAGGTGTGTGAAGTACTGTTCTCACCTTTGGGATGGTTACGTTAAGTACCTACCTTTTTATATTTTTATACTAGCACGACACGTGACCTTGCTCCCACCCGATGGTAAGTGGCGCTCAGTGGACTCATGACTGCATCAGTCTCTAACACTATGCCGGCGATTCGAGCCTGGTCCCGAAACTTGTGGATACTCCTTACTGGGTTTATCGGAACGAATGGTGAATACTTCTAAGCCTCGGCAGACTGGGCAAATTACCATCATCAGTCCTCCTACCACCTATTTGTTGTTCTTGTTGAAAGTATGTGGCATTTTTAATGATGTTAAATGCAATTACCTTTAAGGAGAACTAATATTGTAAGATTGCCATGGTGATATTTATATAAAAATAACATCGCTTAAAACAAGACTTACAGATGCTCTCAATATCCTGTAAAGGCGATTTGAATAGTGGAAAAAACCAGTGTCTAAAAAAACCCTCGAATCGTTCCGGCTTCGTCTACCTAAACGTGTTCTACAAGCTGTACTCCGGTGAGAGTTCAAAACCAAACCACACGCATAGGCCAAAATATGCACCTCCATAGAGTAGCATGCTCTTACATTTGTCTGCCAAGAGCAATATGTTGTCTCGAAGGTTTGCGCGTTGCTCAAGACAAGTTAGAATCACTCTGTTTGTTGCGTACTGCCAGGCGTTCTACACCAGTCATCTCTGGAAGTTGTACACGAGGCGTGCCTTTAACACGCTTCGTGTACAATATAATAATGCATTTAGATGTAGGTATTCTAAAGTTGCCCTGGAGGTGTAGTGCGTCTGGTATGTTTGCTGAGAACAGAGTCGACGACTTTTTTGCCATACTCCGCAAGCGGCACGCCTCTTTTGTGAACCGACTGAGACAATCTGATAACGACGTAATTAAGGCTATTTTTGACATGAGGTCGTTTGATCTAGTTAATTATAAATTTATTTAGATTATAGTTTAGATTAAAATTAGAATTATTGTTTAAATATTAATTAAACTAAAAACTTACATCTTAAAACATAAATTACTATTAATAAAAATAAACCTAATTAATAAATAAAAACTAAAATGAAGAAAAAACAAAATAAAATTATTATAAATAATAAATTTGCTCCAAATCGCTGCCAATGGGCAAGGTGCCAAGGATACTGGCAGCATTGCCACGTTGAATGGCAATACTGATCCTTTGGCCCAAATATTGCCCAGCCCTTTTGTCTCCCGAGGTGTTGACGAGCTGTTTTGACAACGCCTTGAAAATTTCGTGTGCACTTGGTCCCCACGGCCCGAGAGTTTCAACTCCAAACGGCGCAAAAACACATCTCCCAATAAGCTGAGTGTATTTCCGCCGCTTGAGGTTCTCTGCTTTTAATGCAGCAGCGCCTGGGTCCTTGTTTAAATTAATTATGGGTTTTTAAATGCCTGAAATAAAATATATTTAATTTATTTTAATTTAAAAAATTGTCTCCCAGCCAGTGAGATTCCCCATTTCTTTAACCTGGAGTCCTTCAAGCAAAGTGTAATAAGCACCTTTATAGGCGGGCATATTTATCTGATAACGAGGAAGGCTGTTCTGTGCTGTTATGCATTCGCTATCATATCATTATTAGTGGAATAATTAATTTGTAACCTGACGAAACCGAGTACACCAAATGTATGAAATGGTAAATAAATAAATGAAATGAAAACGAAAAAGACAGAGAGTACAAAGCCGGACTTAATGCCTGAAGACATTCTCTGACAGCCAAACCTTGGGGACAAATTGATCAAATGTAGGTGCAATCATAAAGATAATACGAGAAATAAATAAAGTTAAAATATCTTTATTCACGTAAACCTATTACAGGCATTTATGAAACGTCATTAATTTAATTCTTTTGAATGATTCTACTCCTGCTAGTAGAAGACTAAGCAGCAAAGTCGTCCAATAAATAACTATTTAAATTTATTTATTTATTCGAAGTAAGGTACAAATAACAGCTAACAAACAAAACAATTATTGAAATCATAGACAAATAATCTTGTCGGGTTTGCCAGCCTAAAAAAAATGTACACAACATTGAATAATACAAAAAATGGTAATAATATAAAATAAAAGTTAATAGTAAAAAAATATATAAAAAAGTAAAACCTATAAAAACTAAAAGTAAACTAAAATAACTAATAAGATTATAAAAGTAAACATAATAATAACAAAATGAGATAATAACATGAAACAAAATAACTTTTTACTTCCTAACCCGTTCCACAATTTATTGTGCATACCTACCGACAAACAATTTAGTGAGGTTAATTTTAAATGAGTGTTTTTTCATATTAAATATATCCAGTCAGGATCTGACACATAAAGTTCGTTGCAACTTCGACACATACGCGAGATTGGAGAGTTAAAGGCGACATTGTTTCTGGCATTAGGGACACAGAAAGGGCGAGGGATTCGAACTGGTCTATTGGGGACACTTAGATAGACCGTGCTGGTCAGGCCCTGAGTAAAATAACCGTTGGCTATTCTGTGTAGTGTTGTTAAGTCCGCGATAGTGCGCCGTTCGTACAGCGGCAACAGTTTAAAGTGACGAAAACGATCCCTGTAGCCAGGGAGCTTACGCCTAAGACCAAATTTGGAAGAGAAGAAAGAGAAGAAATTAACAGCAAATTAATATATTCTTACTTGCTTTGCTTTATATGGAATAAATATTATAATATCGATAAACTAAATACTAATACATACAAATTATTATACATAAACATACATATATACTACTTACTAACGCAGTGTGAAGCTATTTAGAAGTGTGAAAACACCATGACTGATGTCGGTCATTAGTGGCTGGTATCATATGGTCGTAATGTTACATGTCGTGCTCAGTATAAAATGCGAAGAAGGTAATTCAAATTCAGTAGTAAAGGGGACTTTTTTTTCGAATGCTGACGATGTGGGATGCTCTTAAGCAGTCTTATTATGTATCTGTTTAATAAACGTTAGATTTAAGTCACTTACTCGCTCTCGTCAGCAAAATGCTTAAAGATATTCGGTCCATGCTCTACAGCAATCCGAAATCCATGGGCAAAAGACGTGTATGGAATCTTTAGCTGTCTGCTTATCTCGTTTAGACACCAAATCTGAAACTCACGGCACTAGAGAAGAGAATATACTAAAGAGCTCCATAACCTTATCCCTTCTTCTCTATACCGCAACCGAACTACACGCACAGGCGAAAACGTAGCCACAATACCCATGCGTACCTACATATAAATTTAGAGCCATCTGTCGCATGCAGAAGATGTGGAATGCCTGTGTATTTCCCCATTTCTAACCTGGAGTTCTACAAGCGAAGTGTAAATTAGTAATGCCTATACCTAAATTAGAAATCTTTAGACGAAACGCCTCCTACATGAGCGCTAAAATATATAATTGTTTGCCAAAGGTATGGACAGAGATGGCTTATAAAAGATTCTGCAGAGTACTGCATGCGTGGCTAGTTCAGGAATGTTTCTATACTTTGGAGGAATACTACCTATGTGTATTTTAAGCAACACAAAGGTTTATGTGAAGTAAAGTTACTAAAGAAGCAACGCTGAGTTTTTAGTAACTTTACTTCTATAGCAGTTGTTGTAAATTTTTGCATGCTTATGGCGTAATATGTGACCCATTTAATATTATTAAGACCTAATATTGTTTGTTTGTTACCATGTTTCCTGCAAATAAATATTTCATTTCATTTTAAAATTGGCTGGCTGGCGTCAGTTGCTTCAATCAGGGGGTGGTAAAAACTTAGAACAAGCAATTGACAAATACTTCAGGATATACTCGTAAAGTGGCGCCGCTTAGTAGACGGTAGGTGGTACTAAATTTAATGTTCATTCATTAATTCCATCAATTCGTTCATTCTATTCCTTGATTGGTTCACTTCATTCATCATGTCGGCCATGGGGTGTATCAGGCAAAGCTTTTTGTAGATGTCGCTAGCGGCACTGGTACCTTGCTTCCACCTATGATTGATCATTTTTTAAATTTATTTGTAGTTTTAAATTTTTATAACAGAAAAATGTATTTTAACTTAACATTACCTACCCTAAAAGACGAATTAAGTAAGCGAACACCGTCTTTGAAATAAAAAAAGGTTGAATTAATAGAACGGCATTTTTGAGATCATCATATTTTTTCTTTCGCTTGGAAATCTCAATTTGTGCACTTAAAAGTTGCTCACTTCTGCATAATATCCAGAAAATAATACATTTCGTAATAAAAATACAAGTTTTCTATGCAAGTGACAGTTATATTAGGTACCATCTATCATGCGCCATCTATCGTGATAAAAAGTTAGTGACACACCCCATTGTTGTCAACAAGCGAACTATACAACCTTACACATTGTTAACAGCGACATGCGTGAATGTGGATTGGACGTGGAGGATATGAATCATATATTTTTCTCTTGTCCCTTATATTCCTTGTTCCATTTCCTATTACCATATACCTGAACCCGCAGTTGTCAGCTTATTTGCTGATGATACTCACGTGGGATGAAATGGTGCCAATGAAGTGGAGTTGAATAGCAATATAATAGATACAACAGCTATTTTAGAAACATGGTTTGAGGCAAATGGCATACTACTTAATATAGAAAAAAATGTAATTGTTAAATATACTACCACAAATAGATATAATTTAAATAATATCGTTAAAAATACATTTCTAGGGTATACTATAGATAATACATTAAGTCATAAAGGTCATATAGAAAAAACCTGTAAAAAACTAGCATCTGCGAATTATGCCTTAAGTAAGCTAAAACATTTGGTTGATTTTGTCACCTTAAAAACAGCCTACTACGCCTTTGTTCATTCGATAATTGCTTACGTTATAACCATATGGGGTAACGCGGCAGATATTCGAAAAGTGTTCATACAACAAAAGAGATCAATTAGAATATTGTTTAATTTAAAAGCCAGAACCACAGTACGAAATTATTTTGTTGATGCCAAGATTATGACAGTCACGTCTCTGTATGTATATAGTTGCTTACAGGAGGTTCATGGGAAAGCTAATGAACTTCCAAAAATATCTAGTTTGACTAATTATAACCTAAGAAACAAGAATGAAATCTATATAAGGCAAACCAGGTTAAGAAAAACGTTTAAACAAGGTTTGCAGTTGAAAATTACATTATACAATAAACTACCTGAGATTATAACTAGACTACAACCAAGTGAATTTAAAACAAAATTGAAAATCTTTTTCCAAAATAATGCTTTTTATAACCTTTCAGAATTTATTGACATGCCTTTGACGGAAAATTCTTTTAAATAGTTGTATCATTTTGTGGTCTTATGCCTTCTACTGTATTGTGTTCCTATGCTCCTTTGTCTACGATGCATGGTGTTAATAGCATTACTGTTATTATTTTAATATTTGTTAACTGACATACCAAAATATAACGATTGTTATATAGGTGAAATATACAAATATACAAAATATACAAATATTAATATTTCATCGCTACTTGTATATAACAAACGAAGTCAATTTATATATAACACCATTCATTGTAGATAATAATATTAAAATATAAATATACCTATCTTATGTAATTGCATATTTATTCTCTTATTTTTGTATATAATGATGTATTTTTCTATTAATTCTCTATTTTTGTATTTACTCTTTTGATCCTGTTCTAAATTTTTCAAGTAAATAAAAACGATACAACCTTAGTAAAAATAATAAAATGTATTGTGTAACTTTTAGTCCCTGCGTATGTATCGTATAGTAAACTAGGAAGAAAATACACAATAATTATACATTTTCGCGCGCAGTTAATGGGGTGTATCACTAACTTTTTATTTATAGATGGCGCATGATAGATAGTACCTAATATAGTCAGTTGCATAGATTATTTTTATTTTTATTACAAAATTTATTATTTTCTGGATATTATGCCGAAGTGAGCAGCTTAGTCTACAAATCGAGATTTCCAAGCAAAATCAAAGATATGGTTATCTCAAAATTGCCGTTCTATTAATTCAATCTTTATTCTTTTTAACGACGGTGTTCGCATTATTAATTCGTCTTTTAAGGTAGATAACGTTAAGTTGAAATACATTTTTCTGTTATAAAAATAAAAAAAACTACAAAAACATTTAAATAATGATGCGTCATAGGTGTAAACAAGGTACCATTGCCGCTAGCGACATCTACAAAAAGCTTTGCCTGATACACCCCAGGCTCAAAAATCTAATTTCGGATATAATACTATTCCTATATAGAAGCTATACCTATAACATACCTAATGTTGGCTACGCTAGTGTTCGGTTGAACAAGAGTTTTTTGCGTGAGTATGTAGCCATTCTTTTCCCAATTAGTTAGGTACTATAACTCTTTGGCTTCCATTATTTGACCTACGCGGTCTTTGTGGGGAGGTAGGTGTACCTGTCTTTCTATATAAACTTAGGTTTAAAATAAATGCTTTTAAAATTATTACCAAAGTAAAATGTCCATGCACCACTAGGCAACCAGTACAGATGGTCATAATGGGTCCTAGAATTATACCGGTGTGACTTATGGCCTGGGGTATAGCTAACATACCGGCGCCGAAACACGAACGTAGGAGATTTAAATACGCCATCCATGATCTACAATGTTTAACACTATTAGGCCTGGCGGAACCCAATAGCAGTCCAAGAAAATATATATATCGCATACATCTCTTCTTATTTCAATTAGCTCGGACGGCGCTAATTGTTATTTCGGGTAATCAAGCCTAAATTTATGTTACACCCCGTATTCGCCTAGCTGCTTAAAGCATTACAACAATAAAGAGTAACAATTAGCACCGTCTGAGCACGACCGTTTTTTTTTTTTTAGTTCTTTTTTTTTTTTTTTTTTGGTTCTCTTCTCCCGATGGATGATGAATGAGATGATAGGGAAGGCAAAGGGTCTAGCCCATACAGCCAAGTCTGACGTAATATATCTTTCTTTTTCATGAATTAATGAGGTCATCATCAAATTCCAGATGCTGTAGAAGTTGATGCTTTTCTTGGAGTCACTCGCGGAACCATCCACTGCTCAAACACGTCGGGTAAAATATGGGAGTTGACAGCGCGGGAAAACCGCAAAAAATAAACTGCAACTTGTGCCTCATATTTAAAGTCCAATTTATCGTTTTCCATAATTATTCACATTGTAGCACATTATTAAACAAAACAACACTACTTTTGACCAATAATATCCACAGTAAATTAATTTACAAAACAAAAACTTGCACTTGACATGTCCACGCAAAATGGCGCGAAGAACCCCACCTGCTAGTTATCTATAAAGCTAGGATTGATTCATTATCTTATTAATAAATGCTGTAACATCAAAACATTTTATTTCATCTATTAATTTGGTTTAGTTTGATAATAATTTATATAAATTCCTACTTTTATTTATTTAGAATGCTTAAACTCTGCACATCCCACACCAGTATTCATTCTTAGTGCTGATACATTTTAGTCGCTAATCTCTGCTTCTTTTTCATTGCTAATAGCTGTATCAAGTGGCCAACAACTGTGGATTTGTTCCCTTTTTAAGTTTCTATTGTTATTACTTATTAAATTAAATTATATATACATACCTATACTTAAAAGCATTTAATTTATCTGCAGCCCTATTCTGTTACTTAAGCGCAGACGTTATATAATGGAATCCGTTAACTATATCACGTTATTAAAGTTGATATTTGCACGGCCGCTGTCAAGGTCGAGCGCTTATAGAGTTGAGAATTGAATAATATTTTGTAATTATGACGCAATCTCTGACGTAAATAACGAAATCCACTAATAACGTTTGCGACTAATTAACAGCATAGGGCTGGGCTGCTGGTAAGGTTAAAAATCAAATAGTTGCGATATATAGGTACTATTTTATTGAATAAAGATATGATGCAAGTCCTTAGACCAATGATCAATAACTGAAAATTTGTTCCTTGATGTGCTCGACTTGAAGTCAAACACAAAGCAGTATTCGTTTTGATATACGCGATAAAAGTTATCACAACCAAGTATGCCAAATTGGCATGTTAGAGCAAATAACTAGTTGTAACTTATGTAAATCGATTTAGATAATAGCAATAAATTATTATTACTAGTCACAAGAATGAAAGAGGGATGTGCAGAAAAAGGACTCCGTTTGAATGCGAGAAAAACCAAGGTACTAGTGTTTGAAAGAAGAAGGATGACAACCGTGACGATAAAGATTGATGATGAAACTCTAGAACAAGTAAATGAAATTATATATCTGGGCAGTGTTTTCACTGCGGATGGGAAGTACGATAGGGACGTTGAAAGAAGAGTGAACGCGGGAAATAGTGTTAACGGTGCCCTGGGGTCACTGATCGGCAGTCGAAATGTCAGTGACAAAGCTCGGCTCGCCATACACAATGCCATGTTGGTACCAACACTGATGTATGGAAGCGAAACGTGGATATGTCAGAATACGCATGAGAGTAGGGTTAATGCAGTAGAAATGCGGTCGTTGCGGCGGATATGTGGCGTCACTTTGGCGGACCGCATACGTAACGTCGAAATACGGAAAAGGGTTGGTATGAAGGAAAGCATAGGGACAAAAATAAGGAAAAGCATGCTACGATGGTTCGGGCATGTTGAAAGGATGAGCGATGAAAGATTGACGAACCAGATATATAATGCGAAAGTTGTGGGTAAAAGAGGCCCTGGCAGACCGAGACTCACATATCACGATCAAATAAATAAAACACTGACTGAAGGTGCATTAAAAAGTCTTCGTAACCAAAGGGCATGTATGAAGAGGTTAATGAATGTCGACGAAGCGAAAGAGGTATGTCGTGATCGTGTCAAATGGCGCTCAATTGTCTCTGCCTACCCCGCAAGGGATCTGGCGTGAAGATATGTATGTATGTAATAAATTATTATTATTTTTTTAATTGTCTTTAAAGGACATTGTACAGAATACATCAGTCCTAAACACGTAATTTATTTGCATAATATATGTTCATAACAGAGTTCATAACCGAGTTGGGGATCATCAAATTCCAGATGCTGCAGAATTTGATGCTTTACTTAGAGTCGCTCGCGGCATTATAGCCCAAACACGTCGGGTAAAATATGGGAGTCCACAGCGCGGGAAAACCGCTAAAAATAAACTGCAACTTGTGCCCTATATTTAAAGTCCAATTTATCGTTTTACATTACATTGCAGCACATTATTAATCAAAACAACACCACTTTTGACCAATAATATCCACAGTAAATGAATTTACAAAACAAAAACTTGCACTTGACATGTCCACGCAAAATGGCGCGAAGAACTCGGATAAATTAAATTCATTGTGTAGTTTTATATGGTGGATGCTAAGGGGCGGCTAATGGCTTGGGACCTAGGGCGGCCGAGACTGTAAATCCGCCACCGCGCGTTCGGGGGCATCTCTAATCGACAATATAGAGTTTTATATTTTTATTATACTTACATTGCGAGTCATAAACATAAGCAGGAACAAAATAACACGCAATGTACAAAGAAAATTTAACAGCTGGGTTCAGAGTCTTAAAGTTTATTTTAGGTGCATAGGATAGGTCTTACTTGATAGGCTTATTTGGATTTCTGTGCAATCGAGGATCATACCCATCATCAGCGGGTCTTTCTTTGGGTAGACTTACTTTGTTCATATCGAGCATCGCACCAGCTTGAATGCCAATGCTGTTCTTATTTATTACGACCGAAGACATCCTATAGAAGTATTTATTTAGTAAAAAGGTACCTAATAAAACTTGTCAAACAAGGCAGCATATTCAGCATAAGTCAGATTATTGATGTCTGCACTTGGTATAGTGTCAGATCCTCATAATCTTGGACTTCGCTTTCCGTTTACCTACAAGCAGCCGCGGAGTCACATAATATACTTTTTGTATTATATCGTGTATTCTGTAATATATTGAACCTTCACCCCCTTTACCTCACAGCTTGATTTGTGAAAAGTGAAATTATAAATGCCTACATCAAGTACAAAATAGGTTTATTACCTTACAATGAGGTAATTTTAGGTAAAAACTGTTGAAATGTGTAATGAAATTCAGAAAAAAGCTGATCAACGTTGATATCAGCAAGGAATGACAGAGGGAAGAATTGACAATTTCCCTAGATTGATAAATGGCTAAGGTCAGGTTAAATTCCAAAAAGCTGGACTAGTGCACAAAACACAATATTCAAGGACTAGTATGAATTAGTGGATAAGAATAATAGTCTGATCAGCTTGGATATTTTTATACAAATAATTACGAAACATGGCTGTATAGTGTGGTATTTACACGCGGTAAATTAGAAAAAAAAACATTTTGTATTAGATTTGCATTCTAAAACTTTAAATATTCTTAAATACATATGAAAATTCATTTGGAGAAAGAGAAAGACTTATGGCTATTAAAGGTGCTAGAGCGGGTGATAATTCTAACTGGAGGAATATTTTGAATACAACAACTATATCTAATTTGGCTTAGGCCACAATAATGTTAAAAAAAATGCAATTGACAGACGCGTAAGAATAAAGGCGAAAAAGTAAAAAGCGATATTTTGGTATTTTAGTGGAAATACTCCATGTTTTTTCACCTACAATCACTGATAACGAATTACCAGCATGATGTCAACAACAGATGCCGAACTAGACCTAGACGTAGCCATTGAACGAGAAGATGGAGAGGTTAGAACAATTCGTGTTAAAAACTTTTATTTCTCTCAATTTAATATAATAACTTAAATTTTACCAACATTATTAGAGTTTGAAATTATTATTTAACTTAATAAATTACAATATATTGTTTTAATTATTAAAAAAACGAAAAGAAAGTGCTAATTTCGGATGTGTAAAATCTGTTTTTAGATCGAGGATTCAGACGTTGAAGAAGGTACTTACATTCCTCTGGAGCGTCCCGAAGCATTTAACCCTCCATCTTTGGTGAACATGCAGATCCAGGATGAGCCTAGCGATGGTTCCCTGGAGCTAAGTTCGTCAGGTTCAGATTCGGAAGGAGAAATTCGACGACGACCAAAAAGAACTAAAATACGCATCAAACGGCCGCAACAACCACAAGATAAAAAGAATAAATATAATATTTGGTGTACTGCTTTACAGGTAAGAAAAAAAATATTGTTTTTACATGAATGAGACTTAGTATTTTATTCCTACAATAAAAACAATGAGTGCCGATTTGGCACCTGGAATATCTGAATGAACTCCTATGATGGATGCAATGAAGTTAGAGGCATTTAGTGTGACCAAGACCAAGAGGAGAGTTAGTGAGGTGCGGGACTTTGAGGGCACCATGCTCTGGTTGTGAGTAAGGGGCAGCAATTGTGGTAGTTACTGCCCGGAAAGCCCAAGAATAAGCCTAAAAAGCAGGCTTAAGATGTTATTTGTTGGTCTATGCACTTGTCAACTCAGCCCCTCAGCAGTAAAAGGATAATTTTTAGAACTAGTTTAAATAGTTTTAGACCTTGCTGTTGAAAATATAGTATTAATTAGTGACTTAAATGGATGGGTTGGGTCACATGTAGATTATGAGTCGGTCCTAGGTGATTTTGGGGATAGACGAGTACATGATCTCTCTCTCTCTGAGATCTCTGTGTCCAACACAATATTTGCATACAAAGATATTTGTGTGCCAAAAAAGCTCTGACCACGACTATCACAACTAAATAAATAAAACACTGGCTGAAGGTGCAATAAAGAGGCAATGAAACAAAAGGGCAAGGTTGATAAAGCAAAAAGGTTGTGACAAATGATCCATTGTCCAAATTGTTGCCATAACATAGATTTTGTTTACTACTACTAGGTACTTAATATTAAATTTGTGGGTGTAAAAAAGCCGTGTCAGCTTACAATCTAATAATAATGCTATTTATGTCCATAAATAATTTGTGGCTGTGGCTGTTTACAATCTAAAAAATATTAATAAGTATAGTTTTCTATGTCGTAATTATTTCTATGCAATGGCATCGTTTAGTGCATCCGTATATATAATGTATGATATAAGAACTTTTTAAAATTAGTATAGATGTTACCTTAATTTAAAACTTAACATATTCTAGACATTTTATTTCTTGGATAGTTTATTGTATAGTTTCATATCATTACACAGAAAACTTTCAAACATTTTGTTAGGCGAGTTTTGGGGCATTTGAAAGTTATTGTACTTAAATACTAATTCTGAGCAACTGTTTTTCAGGAAGAGATCCTAACAGAAGACATGGTAGCATGTGATGTCACAAAAACAAGGAGATTCGGCGTGGAGTCTTATGATTATACTATTAAGTACAGATTAAATGATAAGGAAGGCAAGAAACCTTTTACACAAAACGATAATAAATATTCTAATAAACGACGCTATGATGATAGACAAAATGTTAAATTACGGCTTGGGAAACGACAGGATAGTGGAAAAGAGGGTAAACACCAGCCAAATGTGTTACCAGACTTAACGGTCACGTCAGATGATGATGCGGAGGCTATCGCGAAAGATATAGCTGAAAAACTTTCAGAGGAAAAATCAGACTTATTATGTTAGTATTACTTTTTTGTTTTGTCTAAAATATTTAAGCATACATTTAAATATTTGGTTCTCTTTACTTGAAATATTTGTTAAACAAACCATTTACTTTGACGAAATCACAAATGTAAGTGCAATTACACTATAAAATTTGCACAAAATCCCTCGGAATAAAAATTCTGAAGATATACCTCGCAAAATTAATACAATTATTCATCACTAATTTAGATTTTAGTTTTTTTTTGATAAATAGAAATAATATTATTAATTATATTTTGACATGAATTTGAAATGAATGTTAGCTATTCAATTACAGTGTAATATATATAAAGTGTTTTTACACTTGACTATATAATTAATTGTGATAGATATATAGTGTTTTTACACTTGACTATATTATTATTTGTGATGGATATATAAAGTGTTTTCCTTTTTTTATCAGTAAGGATAGTACAATTATTGGGTGCCAGTAAAGCGATAGAGATATATAAAGACACACAATCCGTAGAAGCTGAAGGTGGCATGCTTGTTATGGTGAGTTTTTTTTAATACTAGCACATCATGTGACCTTGCTTTCACCTTGGTGGTAGGCGGACTGATGGTAAGTGGCGCGCAAGGTCCATGAATGTCAGCAACTGGAATCAGACACTCATGACTGACATCAGTCCCTAAGACTATGCTGGCTTGACTGGACATAATGGCAATTCGAGTCTGATCCCGACACATGTGGATACACTACTGGGTTTATGGGCACAAATGGTGGATACTTCCCCGCTTCGGCAGACTGTGCATATTACTACCAGCAGTCCGCTTACCACCTATTTAAATTATTATTTATAAAAAAAAAAGTATCATCACGACTGTTTCCCTTTCAGGTTGGTCAGAAACCATGCTTATAAAGAAGTGGATTCACATTTAGCCAACTTTACTATAAGCCAATCATGACAAGTGGCAAGCTCGTCGATGTCTCCAGCGTACCAAACTCGAGAAATATCACAAATAAATCAAATATTAATTAAATGTATTTATTTACATTAATCAATATTTTTGTGTCCCGACCAAGAATCAAACCCGGTACCTCCGAGTCTAAATCCACTGCTAGACCACGGAGGTAGTTTATTTATTAATGATATTTATAATAATTAAATGATTGTAGCTTGTTTTTTAAAAGGTTATTCGTTTTTGCATGTATTTATAAATTTATTTAAGGAGTAGAAAACAATCACTAGCTCTGACAATTAATGAATGAATAATGTGCGAATTCGAAAAGAAAATTTTATTAATTAGCCTTCCAGAGCGGGGAATCTGTGTTAAGGTATTCCTTCTGACAGAGGTACATTTTTTCTGTAACTACAGACATGCATGCCCTGTGGGGTAACCATTAAAGGGAGAAATATGCGAGCCGAAAGGCGGGGCCGCGATCATGACTCGGCGATATCTCACACGTGAATTAAGTCCATTAAAAAAGTAGCTGAAGCCTCCGCCCGGCAAACATGCCAGACAACGCACGAATTCCAGTTCAGTGTTTTCGTGATTTTGTAGAGTGGGGAATAATAGTTTTGCATCCATTTTCTCGCACGATCCTTTCAGGAATGTACTGTTGAGAAATGTACGGCCAGTGGCAAAAGAGCTGATTATCTTTTGACATGGTTAACGTATGCCTATGAGACAAGTGATTGGGTGAAAAAAAAGTGACAAGGCTGCCAATGACGTGTATATCAGAATGTTGATCATAGATTATTAATCGAGTCTATGTGTATGAAATACAGATTCAGCTTAATAACATTTAATCAGTGTTAGCCCAATAATTCCATATAGAACTATTTTGAACTGTTATAAAAAACAAACTCAATAAAAACTTTTTTCCTTCTAGAATGGTACTAGGCGCAGAACCCCAGGTGGTATATACTTTTTCCTTTTAAAGCGAGACGACGAGGTCTCTCAGGAGAAAGTGACCAAGATCTTCATGGAGGACCGGAAGGAAACGCAGAGGAAAATCAAGAGGGTTCGAGTCAAAAGTCGACAGAAAGTCGTAGAACAACTCAAACAAAGTCTCACAGGTCAGATTATAGCTTTATTGTATAGCATTCTTTCCCATTCAATAAATTAATTGAGGATCTTGCAGCAAAATGGAGGTAAATCAAAATTTCAAACCTGGCTATCTGCCAAGTAAAGTATATTCACAACCTTATCCCATCCCAAACACACCTATTTTTAATGAAGCGGATTCACATTTATCCAACTCTCTCAAGGTCTCTAGTGTATGAAACTTGAGAAATACTATAAATAAATTATTGTGTCCCAACCGGGAATCAAACCCGGTACCTGTGAGTTTAAATCTTAACCGCTAGGCAGTTAGTCAGTAGTAGTGTCAGATATTAATAAAAAAGGTGTAAGTGATTTAGAAGACAAATTTCCAAGCATTCCATGGATTCACCGTGCGGGTGCCGGGTCCATTGTTTGTGGGAAAAAGAGATGAGAAGAATGGCGTCTCGGGCCTATAGGCTGGTTTACAAATTCTCTATTTCTTATTTTACTGCGCAATAAGACGCTTACCATCCACCATTCTACTCCTCTCCGTACCCAATCAAATACTGTATGATTCCGTTAATTCTGTCTTGGAAGCTTGTTCCATAAATGTATCTTCTGCAGACCTGCTTAGTCCCAATTAAGTTAATTAAATAAAGTTGCTGGAATTCCTATCGCACCAACTTTGAGTAAAGATGAGTCTATTCCTGATAATTTCCGTGAGATCTCAATATTTGTTCCGACTTCATCTGTCTTTTGGAATATTTGATTCCCACGGAATGGTAAGTTGAATAAGAATAACTTTTTTCAATTTAGGTAATTTGTTTCAGATTCCGAATTACCATCCCTACTATCTCGTGGAGAAGCGACTATAGCCAGAACTGAACATGGATCTAATCCTCCACCTTCCCCCGTTACTGACGCTAGGGATTATTCCTCAGACACTGACGCACAATCCCATACTGACGCACCATCCCATACTGACGGACTATCCCATACCGACGGACTATCCCATACCGACGTCCAATCCCATACTGACGTACGACAAAATACAGATACAAGAAACATACAAAGTTATGAAGATGATGACTTTTTAGAGGTAATGTGCAATGATGATATGGAACTATTTTAAGTTCGAGTTTTTTATATATATTTAATCTTTGGCTTTACACGCGTTCTATTAGGTAAATGCTGAAACGTCAACAGAAAAGGATCTAAAAGAAGCCAATATAACATAAAGTGTTGGTACGAGTTAATGACTGATTAACTATGAACTTCATCGTGAAATGAAATTCTTTATTTTATTTGCAGGACAAATAATATTAGATCTTATTAACATTAAAAGTGCAATAATTTACAACTGTTATAGAAGTAAAGTTACTAATGAACTTAGCGTTGCTTCTTTATAGTCTAAAGAAACTAGCCACGCATTTAAAGGCAATTCTGTCCATACCTTTGGCAACTAATTATATACAGTATAAACTCCATGTAATGTCACTCGATTTAACGACAAACTCCCTAAAGCGTCGAAATCAATTGGCTTTGGTTGGTTTAGCTTGTCTTCCATACAATGATTCCATCTCCATTGAACCACATCTCTCTATAACGCAATAAAATGCAGTAGTGTCGTTTTACTGTAAAATTGTGGGTTACGGAAATCTTGTAAAAAAAATAATATTATACAGTGTAGCGCTTTTGCACCCGTCTCGCACTTCTCAAAATCAGAAATTTATTTCATTAGAAAAACATTGTTAGGAAACAAAAACACGTTTTTAAAATTATTTATGTATGGAGTATAGAAGTCAAAACACTTGGCATGTAGTGGTACGTTTCATTTATAGCATCTGTACAATATTTTAGTATCTCCATTTATTACTGCCACATTTAGTTTCCTATAATGTGATACTTGCCCAATGAAGAAATATTCGATGGAAATTATCATCTTCATCATCATTGAGGTCTTCGTTATCTTTACGTACCTGGTAGGTATGTCAAAATTAGGACATAATAACGAAATATCAACGAAAATCCAATTCAAAAGCAAACAAGTTAATTTAACACTTACAGTAGTCAGATAAAACGATAGGAACTTTGTAAACGCAAAGATCATAACGACAGATGATGAAGAAGGGGCAACCGATGCAATTAGACTGCTTAATAAGACGCGTGTAATGCCAAAATGTGTTTAATACTAGTTTTTTAGTTAAAAGATCGCAAATTACTATATATTGTCTGTTTCTGTGTCGAAATATACAAATATCATACTGACGGCCTATCCTATATTGACGTCCTTGCCTATACCGACTAAAAATCCTATACTGACTGAAAATCCCATACCGACGTCCTATAAATTACTGACGGTCTATTACATACTGACAGACAATCCCATACTGGAGTTCTTTACTAGTGACGAAAAATCCCATACTGACAGTCTATCCCATACTGACCTTTCCTATACTGATGGACAATCCCATACTGACGTCCTATCCCATACTGACGTCCTATCCTATACTGACGGACAATCCCATCCTGACGACACGTTGACGTTTTGTAATATTTTGCGACCAAGTTTAAAAGAATAATTTAAAAAACGAAGTAAAGATATAATCACCACCATTATTTTATTTTTGTATTATAAATTAAGTAGGTATCACTAGAAAGAGGATTTTACAGCAGTTAAGTTAGGGTTTTACTTCCCTAAGGAGTTATTCATAAACATTGCGCTAAACTTCCCTCGGCCTAAATTAACATACGTGTTTTGTGAGTGATTCCCTTCTAACCCAGTTTGGATTTTGGGAACTCACAGTGCCGTCTTCCAACCTGCCTCGGGTTGGATAGTGGGAATATAGTTAATTATAAACTTTTCTTCCCAACTAACTAGTTGACGGCTGACCTTCAAATGTTGGTACAATCGACGCCATTGTTAACTGTAATCGTTACAATTGCTGAGATTTTATTTTGTTGCAACCCAGCTGTAGGGTCTGTAAATCACAATTTCCTTAACTTTCCGCCTTACCCATACGAGTGTCTGCATTTTGGTTTAACGCGTTTGCATCCGTCTCGCTCGCACAATACAGCATTTTAAAGATTATTCAAAATTAAGTGTAATTTTCATTAAAGTACTCTATAAACTTTTTACTAAAACAAATCTTCAGAAGAAGACACATTCCTAAGCATCCTCACCATCCATAATTCTGCTCTCCCTACCCAACCAAATACTGTTGATGATGATGAAATTCCATCGCACGCGCTACGGTGCCAAGCCTATGGGGTGGCCCCGTTCGACTGCAGTTTGTCTCGGCGGGCAACAACCCGCCAGTTTCAATTTTTACCCAGACCTAAGGCTACGAAGGGGGGTGTGGCCCCTTTTGAGCGGTGTCTATATGGTACGCTACGCCTCGGCCCTCAGGATCTCCCGGGGCAGGCGGAGATTCCCCGAAGGTGGTCGAAGCTGCTCGATGGTCTCCATCTTCAGGTCGTCATGGAGGACGGTGTTGCGCACGAATCAGGGAACCCCGATGGTCGCGCGTAAGGAGATGTCCTGCTGGGCCTGTATCCTGACCTTCACGGTTTTAGCAGCAGGTGGTGCCACGCCGGATCGGACAAAGGACTTGTATATATTAACCTTTAACCTTTCTGAACCACTTGGTATCTGCGACGATGTCAGGCGTCACCACTTGCCTAAGATTCCCAGGACAGCTGATTTGCGAAAGTTGGCTGTGAATATGGTGCCATTTCCCCGACTTCACTTTTTCATGCCAGGATTTGCGCCATTAACATCAAGAGGCAGTCAGCAGTATAGAGCGTTGACAGTTCCAGAGTTGACTCAACAAATGTTTGATGCTAAGAATATGATGGCTACGTGTGATCCTCGACATGGGAGATACCTGACTGTTGCTGCTGTATTCCGAGGAAGAATGTCAATGAAAGAAGTTGATGAGCAGATGTTGTTTTATATTAACCTTTACCCAGGGGTGGTAGCGACGAATGCAGCAGTTTACTCAACTGGGCCCGAGCGGCTTTATGATGTAGCAAGCCATGGGAAGGCGGGGATCGATCACGCACCCCAAGTAGGTGACGGTGTCCGACCAGCACTCTTTTCCCACGAAGCAGCAGCGGGTCCGGCGGGAGGACATCAGAATAGTGAGGGCATTTTCAACGTTTGCCGATATTCGCCATCTGTACAGCCACGGCGTAACTTTTGCATCTTCCTTGCGGCGTTTACTGCCGAGGTGAAGAACACGCTGTCATCAGCGTACAGCGCTAAGACGACATCCTTCTCTCTCCTCCCCAATGTCCATATTTTATTCCCTAGAAGGTTCTACATTTATTAAAAGTACTTATTTATTTGGTGGCTCGGTTGTAAGGCGTACCTTAAATCCTACAAAGGTCGGTTCAAACCCCCCCGTCATGTACCAATGAGAAATACACTTTTCTTACGTACATTTGTCATAGATTTACAACACCACAGTTCCCGTGCCTCGGAGAGCACGTTAAGCCGTCGGTCCCGGTTTCACTAATACCAACTTGTGCAATCGTTAATAAATTGTCATGATAAATTGACATCATATCCTCGCCAAGCCGTCTGGCCAGCGCTGCAGCGTGGCGAGTGTAGGCCAAATTCTCCAGATATATGTTCTGGAAGGCCCATCTCCAGCAGTGGAGGTCTAGGACACTGTGTTCTAGGGGCTGTAATGAATAAATGAAAATTAAACTTATTTATTTATTTGAAGAGAAAGGACAGAGAGAGACAGGCAACATGAGAACATAGAAGATAGCAACAGAGTAGAAGCATTTAAAATTATACCCGCCACCAGAATATTTCTCACTGTGAACAATAGTGCACTCTTTGTGCGATACAAAATTCGTACAATATCACCTTGGCCAGGTATAATAGAAAGCAACTGCATTGTATGTGTTTGAATGCATTAAAACTGTTAGGCGAACTCCGAAGCAAACTGCCCACACTTTGCGAGCTAAACTGAAAGAAGCAGCTTCAATAATCTTTAAATATGCTGTATTGTGCAAGCGAGAGGGTTACAAAAAAGTTAACTGAATTACTGGATGCTCCAGTCTGAATTTATGTCATAGGTATTTTTGTTGTAGGTATGTTTTTTTTTTTCAAAAGGCTGTATTGATTACTGCTTATTGTGGAAGAATAACATCAAAATGTGTGATCAGTTTTCTGATGATTATATTAGAGCATGATTACTTTGTAATAAAAAAAATGTTATAAAATTATACCAGAATTGTTATTTAATTTTACATCTTTTTCTATCTTTACCTACAGATAGATTCAAACAGCCCCTTAGTCCTGAACCCCATTAAAGTTTGAAACAATATAAAGCTTGTTTTTTTTACCGAATTTTGTATTGAATCCATAGACAAACGACTTTCAAATCAAAATAAAGTGCTTAAAGCGATAAGTCGAACATAGGGAGAATGTAGGTATACTACATAGTATAATGATAGTATGTAGTCTATTTAGTGTATACCTACTGATTAATATATAGTTTTGTATATAGTATATTAGATTTAGTATTTAAGTTTGATTTATTTTGTTTTTTTTTCACAAATCTTAATGCTCCTATTATATTTAGCACCTGCCTCACATAACAAATGCTCTAAATTGTCCCTAAGGTTGACTAGTAAGCGGCATTACGTCCGCCTGTGTACCCAGTGCATAAAGTTTTGAAATAAATAAATAAATACATACCCTTCGTGGGTTGGGTACTCTTAATATAATGGCAATAATAAATATTTCCACACAGGTCACACAGCGCCATCTAGTTTCCGTGGTAAGCTACGAGGCTTGTGTTACGGAAACTAGATGGTTGATAAACTACATATTATACTTTTATCTGCTTGCAATTTCATACAACTTTTCATACATCCTGATCACTGGAGCATGGCGCCTAAATACAAGGAATATTTGGTAAGACATTTTTTTTTTGTTAACTAATGTATTAAGTACTGACTGAGTTTTACTAAGACCATATAAAAAAATCCAGACAGGTCACACAGCGCCATCTAATTTCCGTGGTAAGCTACGAGGCTTGTGTTACGGAAACTAGATGGTTGATAAACTAAATATTATACTTTTTTTTTGTAAATATATACATATAAACACCCAGACCGAGACAAATTATACAATGTACAACTTGCCCCCGGTGGGAATCGAACCCACGACCTCCCGAGTTCACGGCAACGTTTGTTACCACTAGACCACGGAGGCGGCCACTATTGTTTTTTTCTTAAAAATTAACTAGAACTTAGCACCTAGCCTAACAATTTAATAAAGATAATCGCTAGGTAGCTAGATGAGTGACGATCTATCGAGGCTGTTTCGGAGCGGCTAAACAGAATTTGGCGACCGATAGATATTTTTTTTCTAACAACGCACGTCTGGTATTGTCCGTGCTGAAAGGGTTATGGTTTTTATTCACTTTGAGCAATATTCGGTAAAATGGCGTCGAATGTTTCGGTTTAATTTAACTCGGTTTAATGACCGCCTCCGTGGTCTAGTGGTAACAAACGTTGCCGTAAACTCGGGAGGTCGTGGGTTCGATTCCCACCGGGGGCAAGTTGTACATTGTATAATTTGAAAAAAAAAAAAAAAAAGTATAATATGTAGTTTATCAACCATTTAGTTTCCGTAACACAAGCCTCGTAGCTTACCACGGAAACTAGATGGCGCTGTGTGACCTGTCTGGAAATATTTATTATTATTATTTAATTTTAAAGGTCAGCTGGTACAATCGACGCCATTTTTACCTTTTAATCGTTTCATTAACAGATTTTGGTGCAACTCAGCCTCAGGGTGTCGATGTATAAAAATATAAAAAAAATCGTAGTTATAATCAGAGTAATTATTTTTAATGAGGTAAATAAATTAGAGGTAGTTCATAACATACGATGGGGGACCCAAAAAAACGGGAATGTCTTTATTTTTAAATATTTTTACACCAAAATTTTATCACCTTCAAAGGTTAGCTGGTGGATAATGCCTCACGGCATAAAGCTTGCATGTACACATTAATTTTTTTAGTTTTTGTGCAATAAAGCATTTTTATTATTATTATTCTCTCTTGACCACTACGCACATCTGCAGATGATCCTTTCAATGTTCTAAACATTTTTTTAATTCACTTATCGGGATGATCTTGAGGCCTTCCAGCGATTATTGTTTTACCTTCTTCACAGTTGCAAAACGGTTTCCTCTCATATCCCTTTGAGTCTGGGGAACAAAAAAAATCTCAGGGGGCTAAATCCGGTGAGTAGGAGCGGTGGACAATTGATGAAGAGAGCGGTTTGGACTCAAATTTGGCTGCAACTCGTCTCATGTGAAAATCTTTGGACAAAATCCTCCGAATTGAACTCCATGTATTCCAGACATTGACGCAGAGTTGATCAATGGTTTGGCGATGGTTTTCATGAACGAGAGCTGACGTTGGCGTTGAGGGGCGTCCTGAACGGAGTTGGTCTTCAACGGTGTGTATCACTAAATTTTTATCTCTATAGATTGTACCTAATATAACTGTCAGTTGCATAGAAAATTTGTATTTTTATTACTGAAATTTATTATTTTCTGGATATCGAAGCGAAATCAAAGATATGGTGATCTCAAAATTGCCGTTCTATTAATTAAACCTCTTTTAAGGTAGGTAACGTTAATTTAAAATACATTTTTCTGTTATAAAAAAAATAATGATGCGACATAGCTAGTAATTGCCGATAGCGACATCTACAAAAAGCTTTGACTGATACACACCCCATTGACATTTCTCCATTTTTTAAACCTGAAAACTACTTGCAGACCTGGTTTTACTTAGGGTGGAAACTCCATAAGCAGTCTTACATAGTATTACAGTAGTTTCCGCGGCCGATTTCAACCCCAACAGGAAACAAAATATCACAGCCGCGTGGCTCTCGACAATCGGCCATCACGTTTTTGGTGAAATGCAAAAAGTCGTTTCACTACAAAAAAATCCACGTGCGAACCGAAGCACTCACGAACACCTGGTCAAACAATGAGTTTCCCACTCTCCCTCACCACCGCAGCGCAATTCCCGTTACTTTTGGGTCCACTCGTATCTTAAATAACCTTGCATTAAGGGAAATCCAACATCTGCAACAAAAAAATATCCAATTACAAGTGGCAGCATGAAACTGTTAATGTAAGAATTATCGTTAACTTAAAACTCGTTATTTATTAAGGTGGATTCAGACCAAATGAACAAAAAGCTACAGTAAGCACAAGAGCGACGGACTTTCTTTTTAGTGTAATAGATTACTTATTTTTATCACATCAAATCATCACTAGAACAAGAGACCTAGACGTCCACTGATGGAGATGGGCCTTCTGAAATTTCTGAAGAATTTGCACTACACGCGCAACTGTGGCCAGACGTTGGCGAGGGTATGATGTCAATTTTTGATAACAATTTAGCGATTAACGTAATGGAGGGGATTACTGTGACGTGTAACTGAAGAGTGCCAATCAGCGCGAAGGATAACGCCCACCCCCAAGATACCTAATTATGACATATTCGAAATAAAAAAACTGCATTACTAAATTCTTTATTGCACAAAGAAAATGTACATTTTCTACCATCTAACCTCTGGGAGAGTATAAGATGAAGGGTAGTGCTGATAGACAACAATATACAAGTACTACATTTAGAAGGAGCAGTAGTGGCTTTGTTATTATTATAAAGGCGAGCAGCGCATTGCTGATATGCCTACGAGTATATCAAGCACTGGTGTAAAGTTTATTAAATTATCAGTTATCACCATAGTCTATTTCGATTGCCACTTGTCCAGTTTGTGTGTGTGTTGAATGTGTAGTGTGTGAAGTGTTTACAGTTGAGGACTTTAATAAGTCTTCTGGTATTTTGTTCCACATATTTACAACTCTGTTATTCATGAAGTGATATGCTACATTTATATTGCTGGTTTTCCTCATTAGTTTCATTCCGTGGTCACGAGGGGGAAATATCATTGTGTTAAACCTAAACATTTTGGCTAGGTGGGGGCAGTTATACCTTCCTGTTAGAATTTTAAATGTCTCAATTATATCTCCCCTCATTCTGCGATCCCTGAGACTTGTAGGCGTCTCTTTCTTTACATCCTAAAGAGGTGGGTTTGAAACCCCGGCATGTACCAAAGAGAAACATAATTTTGCCATAGACACCATAGTTTCCGTGCCTCAGAGAGCATGTTAAGCCTAGGTCCCGGTTCTGCTAATATCAACTTGTGGATTTGTTCATAAATTGACATCAGACCATCACCAACCCGTCTGGCAAGCGTGGTGAGTTTAGGCCAAATTCTCCAGAAATTTCTGGAAGGCCCATCTCCAACAGTGGTTGTCTAGGACTCTTATGTACTAGGGGCTGTAATTAATGAATTTAATAAATACTACATACTAAGAAATATAAATATTTGCCAAATATTTATTGTCAACCCGATGCTGATTCCTGTTTGTCTAGAAATAATGATAAAATTTCTTCTTCCAACCTAGCTATCCAACGGCCCTCCATTTGACAGCTAGAAGAAATAATTGAGTGGAGGAGTCGTTAAGGAAAGTCTAAAGTATTCTGTGTAAGAAGAAGAGGTGACAAATTTTTAAGCATTCCATGGATTCACCCTGGTGCTGGGTTCATTGTGTGTGGGTAAGAGATGAGAAGAATAGTGTCTCGGGCTTGCAACCGACAATAGGCTGGTTTGAAAAGGATGCCAACTTTTTTATTTCATTGCATAATAATCATCATACACCACTCTACTCCTCTCCCTACCCAACCAAATACTGTATGATTCCGATAATGCCATCTTGGGAACTCTTTCCATAAATGTATTGAAAGCAGACCAATTCTTTCTGTAAGTGATGCAAAGATTTTGCTGGAACTCCTCTCACACCAACTTCGATTGCGTAAAAAAACACACAATTTTGGAAGTGTGGAAAAGCTACCGTAATCACAATCTTACCAGCTGTGGTAAACATTTTTCCAGATGTTCTATGTCAATATTGCTGCTGCCATCTCTTACAGCCAGGTTGGCTGCTCTTAAGCATGCCTCGGTGCACATAGACTTTAGAATTTCGGAAACCATCATCACAGCTTCTGAACCAATTTTAGTCTTACTATTGTCAAAGCTGCTGCTTATTATCTGTTTTATAACGTCCTGAAAATGAATAACAGTGGATAAATAAATTTCAATAAACAAGGTAACTATTCAATCTTTAAAATTTCTACTTTTTAATATTATATTATCTTCATATATATATGGTAATAAGTATTTAAGTAGTTTATGTATACATACCATTTATGTAGTTTATTAAAATTTTAAATAAGGTAAAATTGCACCCCACATATTATACTGTTTCATTCTCCCAGGGGTAAGCTGGTAGAAAAAGTCAAAATGGCTTTAAGTTCGCCTTTGTACATACTTTTAAGTTAAGTGCAATAAAGTATTTTAATAATTAATAACTAGGAAGGGCTGCATTCAGGAAGTTATGCACATCCTGTTATCAAACATCATCATTACAGCCCCTAGAACACAGCGTGCCAGACCTCCACTGCTGGAGATGGGCCTTCCAGAACATATATCTGGAGAATTTGGCCTACACTCGCCACGCTGGCTAGACGGCTTGCCATCAGTGCACATACCAGTGTTTTAAATGGAAGGTTTTCAACCACTGTGTTCTTTCAGTATTGTCATACAGAGCGGAAATGTTGACACTAACAGTGGGTCTGGTCTTTAAGGTCACTCAGCAAGCTATGGAGAGAGCTATGGTCGGTATTACTCTGATGTCCGAAACATAGAAAACCAAAGTTACTGACTTACACTAGACTACGGAGGCAGTTCTCGCTTGCATAGTTCAATATTGTTAATATTTTTTTAAATCAGTCTTATTTTAGAGAATGTTAACTTTATTTGATTAAAAACTGATTTAATTTATTTCTTAAAAGTACACTAAAATTTGAAAATATTGGAGTGTGTGAGCGAGAGGGATGCAAACCTTAACATGTTCCGAATCAAATATCACGATTTAGATGCTCAGAGTGTGATATCAATTCGGAATGGTCTAAATCACATTTTTATTCATAAAATAGTTTTTTTTTTAAATGTATAAAATATAAATTGCGGATTCCACATCTTTGAGTATGAATACTAACAAACACACCACAATATCATGAGCAGTCTAAGCGCTTGGAATGATGTCATTTGTGACATCACAAAGCTTTGGCAAAACAGTTTATGCACGTCTTGGAACACCTTTAAGCGTGCTTAGGTTACTATTATTGTGTCTCGGAACGAGGGGGTTGAAGGACAGTACTGCCTATTGAGATCCACCCAATTTTTGTGATATGACAGAAAGCCTGTCGACGACTGATTTTACGAATGTATAAAAATCAGACTCGAAGCCTCTATGACGTGCAAGGTGGCTACCAGTTGTTAAATTCATATCATTGCAAAATACTTTCTGAACACCGCATATAGCCGCAGGATGCGACGACTGCAGCAACTGATTGCAACCCTGCACACCACCATGTAACCACCCCTCATGTTAATGGTCTTGTTTAATTACGAAAAACATACCTTTTTGAGATTGGATTTAAGTTTATCGTGAATCGTTGATGGATTAATGTTGCCTTGTTCGTTTTCTAAATCCTGATCCATAATTAATTTCTTATATTGCTGCCAATACTTCAACCCGAAAATTACTATATTTATTTAAATAAGTAATTACGACGTGTATTATTTATATTTTCAATTGTTTCAACAAGGAACTACCACAGAGTTAAGGAAGTACAAGGTTTTCAATTTCCCGCATTAATCGAATACCACAGACTATGAATAAACAGAAGAGGAATACAAAATTGACATCTATTTTTTTAAAACGAAGGTAGGTACGGCCACAGATTATATAGGAAAGGTGAGACACTGATAACAATGGGGTGTATCACTAACTTTTTATCACGATGATAGATGGTACCTAACATAACTGTCAGTTGCATAGAAAACTTGTATTTTTATTACGAAATTTATTATTTTATGGATATTATGCCGAATTATGCTCACAGCTTTTAAGTGTACAAATCGAGATTTCTAAGCGAAATCTTAAAATTGTCGTTCTATTAATAAAACCTTTTTTCTTTTTAAAGACGGTGTGCGCTTTCTTAATTCGTCTTTTAAGGTAGTTAACGTTAATTTAAAATACACTTTTCTGGTATAAACATAAAAATACGAAAATATTTAAAAAATATGCGATATAGGTGCACAATAAGGTAGGGGGAAAGTGCCACCCTTCGTACAGAGGGAGCTTTCGTACAGCGTTCTTAACTAGGGTTGTAAATGTGTTAGCGCTGTTGTAGTAGTGTGCGTAGATTACATTCACAACTCCCGCGCCACATACGGAACGCCGCGACAGTCCAGCCGAGAACTTCGCCGTTGCATGTCGTGACGTGTTTTTATACTCGGTAAGTAATTTTTTAGTAATATTTCAAACCAATATTACTGATGCATCATAGCTTTGATTGAATAACAAGTTTGATTTAATGGATGAATGAAAGTTTTAGTTTCATATTTTAACGATGTTTTTTAGAAATTCTTGACCATTTATTTATTTTAAAAAATATTTACTGATACCGTGGGTTGGAGTACTTTCGTACAAGTTTACGTGGGGAGCATTCGTATAATGTACGAATGCTCCCCATGAAACTTTTTTTGTAACAAATATTATAATATTAAATTTATTTATAGGACCATGCCGCGCGTATACAAGAAAAAGGAATCTTCGAGGTCAGGACATGTAGATGAAGTGGCGATGGAGTCTGCTATAGAAGAAGTCGTAGATAAAACGTTATCTATAAGGAAATCGGCAGCCAAATACGTTATAAAGCCTTCTACGCTGGAATCACGACTTGCAAAAATAAAAAAAAATACTACCAATGAAGCTCCCCTACGTAGTTTTGCGTCCAAATATACGTCTAAACAGGTATTCACTACGTCAGAAGAAGTACTTCTAAATAACTATATTGCAGAATGTTCTCGTATGAATTACGGGCTTACACTTGTACAACTTCGACGATTAGCGTATGAGTTTGCAAAAGCAAATAATTTAGAGTATCCTTCTAGTTGGGATCATAATGGAATGGCTGGCTTGGACTGGGCGAAAAGTTATCGCCACCGGAATGTCAACTTAAGTCTAAGAAAGCCGGAGAATACAAGCGCTGCCCGTGCGTATGGTTTTAATAAGACTGCTGTCAATGACTTTTTTAATAATTTAGAAGCTGTACTGACCAGATATAATTTTACTTGTGACAGAATTTATAATTTTGATGAATCAGGAATTTCTACTGTTATGAGCACACCGAAAGTATTAGCCGAAAAATGTCGCAAGCAAGTCGGCCAACTAGTCTCAGGAGAAAGAGGTGAACTTGTAACTTTCGGGGGTATAATATCGGCCAGCGGTAACACTATTCCGCCACTTTTTATTTTTCCAAGAGTGCATTTTAAGGACCATTTTATGGCAGGTGCCCCTGAAGGTAGCTTGGGTGTTGCCACAAGAAGTGGGTGGATAAATTCGGAAATTTTCATACAAGTGCTAAAACATATTCAAAAGAAGACATCATGCACAAAAGAAAACCCTATTCTGTTATTGGTCGATAATCATGAGAGTCACGTCACGGTAGAAGCTATAGATTACGCCCGTGACAACGGCATAGTTTATATCTCATTTCCTCCGCATACAACGCACCGTCTCCAGCCATTAGACGTAGGGGTATTTGGCCCTTTTAAGGCCAAATTGAAAGTAGCATTTAACGACAGGCATGTATCAAATCCAGGAAAGACTTTGAACATTTACCAAATCCCAAAATTAGCTAAAATAGCCTACTTTGAATCCTTCACCAATAAAAACATAATGAGTGCTTTTGAAAAAACGGGCATATGGCCATATAATAAACTTGCTTTTAGTGACGAAGATTTTGCTCCGGTTCAAGTTTACCAATCCAATTCTAACGCTACTATAAATATTAATAGGCAACAACAAGAAGACCCTAGTGAAGAAAACGTAATTAATTACGTAATTGTTGAACAATCAACTCCACTGAATTCACCGCCACCGTCACCATACCTGCTGCTACAATCAATAGACTTTGATGCACCATCATCATCTGCTCCTGGACTAATAACTCCAGAGGCAGTTCGACCCTATCCTAAAGTAAATAAGAGTCAAAGTACAAAGGCGAAGAAAGGAAAATTACCAGGAAAATCTAGAATTTACACAGACACACCAGAAAAGCAAAGGCTTCTAGAAATACAAAAGGCAAAGGAAATGAAAAAACAAGAGCAAGAAAGAAGAAATAAAGCTAAAGAAATGAAGCGTGCATTGCAGATGATAGTCAAGACTGATAAAATAACGAAACCAAAGATACAAAAAAAAGATGCAGAGTTAGAAACTGATAGTGAAGATGAAATTAATATAAGTTTAAGGGAGAGCAGTTCTTCACCTTTATCGACCGAAGCATCGGATTTTGAAGAAGCAACTAATAAAGAAGAACCAGTATTGAGCCAAAACATTAATGAAGAAACTTTCGTATTAGTACAATTTGCAAAAAAGTCAACTGTTCTTCATTATGTCGGAAAAGTTTTAAAGAAATATGGACCAATGGAATATCACGTTTCTTTTTTAAGAAAGAAACCAGGTTCTTGGAAGTTTGTTTTTCCAAATGTGATAGATGAAGGAACAGTCTTTTTGTCGGACGTCGTTGCAGTTTTACCTCCACCCAAATCAGCAAGCACTGCAAGGACTGCAAACATATTTTGTTTTGAGAGAAACTTTATTGGGTATAATGTTCAGTAGTTTAATAATTTGATTATTGTTGCAGGTTTATATACCTAAATAGGTTATAAATATAAATTTCAACTAACTGTACCTAATAGGTACGAAAAGTTTATAAGACTATTTGGTCCAATGTTGATTATTATTTAAGCTTCTTTTGTGTAAAATTATTTTGTTTTGGATGATACTGACTTTAACTAAGTACATTGTTTGTTAGAATTAATATATATTTTTTAATAAATATAAATCTTTTTTCGTGCAATTGATATTAATAATATAAAAATATCTTAAAATAAGCATTTTTTTAAATATTTTTTTATATTAAATGGTAAATTTTCTTTAACTTTTATGTTGAAAACTAAAGGTATTTCTAGAATTAACCAAGTAAAGACTGCTTTAATTATAATTGACGTCAATATTGAATAATTATAAGTACAAGAGCTAATATTACATAATATGTATAAAAGTGATTAATAAATATATGTGTTGAATAAGTAAATAGGTTTCTTATTTCATTGTACGAAAGGTCCCTACCATGTACGAAAGCACCCTAGGCACTGTACGAATGTACCCTTGCTATGGGGCACATTCGCACGATTCCCATTTTTCAGAAAAATCGTCATTGATAGCGCACGTTTGATTTTTTTCGAAATTGTTGTAAGTTTTATTAATGCCTAGAATATTCATGATAACATAGTACTAAAATAAGTCAATAATATCAGTTAGTTAATTTTTTATAAGCCATAGAAAAAAAGGTGTACGAAGGGTGCCACTCTTACTATACCATTTCCGCTAGCGACATCTACAAAAAGCTTTGCCTGATACACCCCATATGTAATCCTAATTTCATTTTATTTTTTGTGTACCTACTCTTCTTCCGATGTATGATGAATGAGGCGAGGTGAGGTTAAGGTAAAGGGTCCAGCCTATACAGCCAAGTCCTGTAGCACAATAAACAAAACAACACCACTTTTGACTAACAATATAAATAGTAAATTAATTTACAAAACAGAAACTTGCACTTGGCATGTCAAAAATTGCGCGAAAACCTTTTTTACCGAATTTTGTATGAAAACCATAGACAAACATGGGCGTACCCAGGTGCAAAGCAGGAGCTACGTCTTCGTTCGTTTTATTCCTCGAGAATAGTGACGTGCCGAGGCGTCCGGCGTCCCTCCGTTTGACAGAAGAAAACGTAAACTTTTAAAACTTTCAAGGTAAATAAAACAAATAAATAATATAAGCTCTTTATTAAACTTAACAATACTCAGTCATGGTAGTAATTTATAAATATTTAAATGAAATAATACAAAATTATCAGAATATATCTACATATTTGTGTTCTTAAAAACCTTGGAATATTTTATAATTTCTGATTTGAAATAGCATTTTTTTTGTATATAGCCCCTAAAACAGAGCGTCCTAGACCTTCACTGATGGAGATGGGCCTTCCAGAACATATATCTGGAGAGTTTGGCCTACAGTCGCCGCGTTGCGCTGGTTAGACGGGTTGGCGAAGTACTCAGGTCGATTGAGTACAAAAAATAACTGTCAATGTCAAATACTTCTCAAGTTCAGCCAAGCGCCTGATTACATTCTTTATTTTGTTACTCGGCCTTGATTGATACGAAAAAACAGATTTTATGTTCCAAATAACTTAATTACACAGTAATAGAATGTCTTCGAGCATAAAGTCCACTTTTGTACTTCGTGCAATAAAATTTATAAATGAATAAATAATATACTTAGTGACTTTGTATGCTCTTACGTTAGACTCATATGTGATTCTATTGATAGAAATAACCAACTTATCCATAAGAAACCATATGTCGGAAATGTAAAGAAATAAATAGGATATGAGTATGCCATGGTGATTTGGCAAAACAGACTGAATATATGACAACTAAGTAATTAGAAAATTCAAATTCAATTCAAAATCGTTTATTGCACAGAATACAGGTAGATATAGGATAATACAATTTTACAGTTCAGCTGTATCCTACCATAATGGTATGCAAATAATAGTACATGTCAATTACAACTAAAATTATATTTGTCAACACTTATAATGTAAAAATTCTTGGATACTATAAAAACATTGTTCTTTTAACCATTTATTTAACAGCTTCTTAAATTTAATTATTGATGTCAATTGTTTTAATTCTATAGGCAAACCGTTAAATATTTTAATACACATTTGGTGACTATTTTTAGAAACAATGGTAAAGCAGGTTTCCATAAATTGTATCTATATTGAGTCCGAACATTTGTTCGCCCGTCCTCGTTAACAGACCGAAAAAGACTCGGGTAGTTTTTAATAAACATACATGCGTCTAAAATATACAGACACGGCAATGTTAGAATATTATAGTCACGAAAGTATGGTCTACAGGAGTCGCGCTGTCCGAGATTAAAAAATGCACGGATGCATTTTTTTTTGATTATAAACAGCGTATCTATATCTACAGAGTTCCCCCAAATTACAATGCCATATCTCAGCACAGAGTTTACATATCCAGACGAACTGTCTAACTTTTTTTAAAGCGTAAACAAATCTATTAAGTCTATTGGAAACATCTTGCACGCGGTCCTTCCAATTGCAAAACTTATCAAGGGTAATGCCGAGGAATTTATGACTAGATACCTCTTCAATACTTTGTCCTTCAGATTTGATGTTAAGCACCCTAGGTTTGGACAGATGTAGCTTCAACAAGATGGCCTTTATCAACTGTCAAAGTTCGGAAGTCCCTGTTGGAAGACCCTTTAAATAGAAATTGGCTATTTTAAAATTAACGGTTTGTATGAAGAAGCCATTTTTTTTCTGTACCATACAAAGTCACCCAACCAGTATAGTAAAAATAACATTAGTCTTATCAATAAACTAATATATATCTATGTGTTTGTTTTTTATTCAAAGATAATTTAATTTTGAATTTGCGCAAATACGCCAACCTCGGTACAGGTTACGAATTTGCGCCGTTTGGGGTCGGGACGATGGGCCAAGGAACACTTAGCCAAGCGTCTGGCCAAGGAGTTGTCCAAACGGCGAAAAAGTCTGGAGACAGGAAAGCTGTCAACTATTTCTGCCAACGTATTAGCCTGACAAATCTGTGGTGTCAAGGAAAAAGGGGATAAGTACATAACTTGAACTTTTCACTAAAGGCAAATTAAGAAAACAACTCATTTTTATAATTAGAAAATGTTTAATTTCATTAGTAGTATACTTTAGGTACGAGTCCACTCATCTCACTATGCATAACTATAATGGCGGTAAAAGCGCGATACTGAAATAACTCAATTGAACTCTTTTTACTTATTTATACATTTTAATGTTACGACTAGCCCCTATATATACGTAGGGGTGTAAAATAAACTGTACAGTGTATAGACTCATCTCCTTATTGCATCGACGCGTATGAATGTTTTTAGACTCATCTCCTTTTTCCTTGACACCACAGAAATATATAAGAAACAAGAAAAAGTCATAGACGCCTTACAACACTCACAAAGATTGAAATGGAAATGGGCTGGTCACGTGGCACGTCTTAAAGTTAACAGATGGACTAAAGTAGTAAGTACATAGAAGGGACCGAAGGGCAAGTGTTGTGGCTTGGTATCATCCTCTCCTTTTGATTCCTTCCACAACCATAATCAAACTCACTATTTAAATAAACGCGGGAACGTAAGCTACAACGGTAAATTCATATGGTGTATGCTTACGCCCTCTGGTTAAAACGGGTGGAGTCGGAAGAGAGTTCGGTTTCGTCGCCCGTGCAAGTGACACCGTTATAATGCTGCTATCGACGAGTTACCTTCCCATTGGGATGACACTGGATTCAAGGCCTTCAGGATTCGTGTGCGGTCAGAGCACCTCAAAATATTCCTGAAGAAGGAATTCTGGCCGCTCGGTGTTGTGTACCGCAAATACATTCGTGGATTTGCTTCACGCAGTACCAACGATGTTCCTGGGCCCCCGCGCAGCACCTACTCCCTCTGCACCACCCCCAGCAGGGACGCCGGCACTGTCTACTGAAGCTTCTCGTACTCCTCGGAAGGTGGTCACAGTACCTGATGGGTACTTCAATGACCACAAGAAGATGAAGAAACGGAAGCTTTAGATTAATTAATTTTAAGTTAATGATATTTTTATATGTATTTTAGTTGTAAGGTATTTATCTATGGGCCATCTGTTGCCTGATAATAAACAATTTATTATTATTATTATAATCAAATATTAAAACATTTAACTAAATATTTTAATAAGCAATTTAAAGGATAATATGAACATTGAGCCGTGGTTTGGTGTAAGAATCAATCTAGTGATAAGTTATTGTGCCGTGAAATCGTGACCTGGGCTCCTGCCACGCGGTGTGAGTATCCTGTCTTTCCTATACTTTGTCCTGGTGTTTTCTTCCAGCTGAGTTTAGCAGGTTTAAGTATCCCCTAGCTTGGATGCTGGCCCTGGAGAAGTATATATGCGACACAAAACCATAAGTAACTACAATTCATAAACTATTTCTAAAGTTCTCCCACGAACACACAACAGCAAGAGAAATAAAGGAAGACCTAAGGAAAGATGGGAGGACGAGATAGTAAAACAAGCAGGACAACACTGGATGGACGAGGCACAGGATAGAAAGAAATGGATAGAAAAGGAGGAGAGCTTTACCCGAGGAGAGGTCCTTAATTAGAAAGAAAAACACTAGATATTATTAGAATTTAGATATGACATTACCATTTAAAATAAAAAATAATTAACATTTAATTTATAATTTAGACATTAGCTTTAGTATAAATGTAAAATTATTAATTGTGTCGATTATATAAACAAACTGTATATGTTAATTAATTAAGGAATAAACGGCTTTATTATTATTATTATTAGCCTGTATAGCGACAGAGGAGAAATGTTGCCAGTCTTCCAGTAAGGATTTTAACACCGAGTAGCGACAATGGCCATTCGTATATATTTCGAGTTCCTACTCAGGGTTCCTGTCAATGTCAAAGTGACATGTATCATAAGTTAATAATAATACCCGTCCGTCCTTGAACCATCAGGACTTTCACGTAGTGATGGTAAAAGGCCGGATGGTATGTCTCTTGTACCATAGAGTGAGGGAAGATGTCTTGTTTGGGATACCTTTGCCGCTTGCCACATTTCCTCTACATCAAAAAAGGCCGGTTCAGCTGCTCATACAGCCGAATTTAGAAAGCACATCGAATACAATAGCATTTAACAAAATTATAACTTTGTGGCATTTGGGGTTGAAACAAAATGGGGGTATATTCTCTTGATACCCACAAATTCATAAAAGAGCTGGGTAAACGAATTTTCCAAGAGTGTGGCGATCCCAAATGCCATAACTACCTAAATCAGAATATGTCGATTATAATTCAACGAGGAAATGCAGCGAGCGTTTTAGGTACCCTCCCTGGTGGTAAGCCCTTAGTTTATTTTGTAGAATAGTTTTAATTTCATAGGTATTTTTAGTTTAGTTTTATTTATAATTAGTTTTTTATTGTATCTACTTCGAATAAATATAAATATTTAAAAGAAATATAATATATTAAAGTTAATATGTGACAACGCAACAAAACTTGTCTAAGAGGCTGGTTAACGCTGTATGTGACAAGAGGGCTGGCAGTTTTTTCGCGCAGCAAATCAGCATCGCTGTGCAGCGGGGGAATGCTGCGAGTGTTCCTGGCACAGTGCCATATGATCAAGTCATGGGTGAATATTTTTATATTTTAGTTTTTTTGTTATTTTTCTGAGATACTAACAATATAAGAAATATGTCTTTAGTAAAGATAATAATTCAAGAGACATTTTTGACAGTGATATTTTGCTCTTAAATCGTTCGTGAACGTCGCTGTCAAGTAACTAAGCCGATGACGTCAGAACCCCACGCGGGGTTACAAAAACGAACGCGCCTCTAAAAGGTTGTCTCTATATTTAATTTAATTTTTAAGTAGTTTTAATTATCTCTGAAATTATTCGAATTTTAATTGATGAACCAATGAATACGAATACATCACCTACTTTCGCTCGAAAGAAGCACATTTAAAAGATACAAGACTCTGTTTTTAATATCTTCCTCGGATTTATTAACTAAAGTGTAAGTTAATAGACCATACACATTATTTTCATCTAAAACTTCTTCTACTGTTTTGTCTATTTTCTTCGCTTGAGAAAGAGATAGCTGTAGGACTTCTAATATATGTTTGTCCTCGTCTCTCGACCAATCAACGTCTATGGCAGTTATTTCATTGTTTTCCATAGAATTTACGCTATTCGTATTGTCTGTGACTGTTTCGTCGTCATTTTCGATTTCATTCGGTTGTTCGACCTGTAAATAAAGTTTATTATTATTGTTATTATTACACTGCCTCCTGCATATTCGACTCAACGAACTCATTTCTACGGCATTAACTCTGCTTGTTTTAAGCGATGTTATTTTTATATAAATACCACCATGGCAAGCTTACAATATTAGTCCTCCTTGAAAGAGAGACGAAAAGCTGCCGACCTCTCATTCTTAACCCTAGAGTACTACTCTACGCTGCAAAGGCGCCGATATAAATATTGTTGTCTCTTTTTTTCTTTTCGGGCGAATCGCCACGGACTTAAATGCTAGCATTTTATACCTTGATATCTTCCTGTTTAATTAAAAGCACCATTTTGTCAGCGTTTTCTCTTGATGTACATATTTCCATCGGTTCGCAAATTGGTTCCGCACTGCAAAAAATATATAACAACTGTATTCAGTATAATTTCAAATAAAAACAGGAAGTGAGAACTAAACTTGCAGGTTATTGATTTCGTAGGTAGGAATATGGAGATTAAATGAATGCGCGTGGCTGAGTGCGCACGCATAGTTGCAGACGCGTAAAGAAAGAAAGAGAAAGAAGGAGCGGGAGAGAGCGAAAGAGGCATCGGATTTACGCGCGGCGCGCGCCTATCCGCCCCTCTTCCCCTTCCCCGCCGCGCTGTCTCGAGAGGTAGAAAGAAAGAGAAAGAAGGAGCGAGAGAGGCAGCGGCTTTACGCGCGCCTATGCGCCCCTCTTCCTATTCCCCGCCGCGCTGTCTCGAGAGGTAGAAAGAAAGAGAAAGAAGGACGAGAAAGGCAGCGGCTTTACGCGCGCCTATGCGCCCCTCTTCCTATTCCCCGCCGCGCTGTTTATTAAACGAAATATTTATTTATTTATTTATTTAAAACTTTATTGCACTATGTACAAAGGGCGGGCTTAATGCCGCTAGGCATTCTCTAGCAGCCAACCTTTGGGACAATAAATTGGGAAAATAAACCAAAACCAAAGCAAAATGTGGTTCTAGAGTGGAGACTTCTTACGGGAGGACGCAGAGTGGGACAGATGACCTGAAAAAGGTCGCTGGTGGGGGTTGGATGAGGGTAGCAAAATATCGCATTATGTAGCAAGCCTTGGGGGAGGCCTACATTTAGCAGTGGAGAGATACAGGCTGATTATGATGAAACCATATGTCATATGTTTCTGACCACCCCGTAAGCGTGTCCCTTTGTGTCGTGATGATACTTTACTTTTAATTTTAAAGAATATAATATTATTAATAATATTAATCCTGTGAGACAAATCGCCATAACTAACACACGTACTAGAAGTAATATTAATGTATACCTGCGAGACAAATCGCCATAACTAACACACGTACTAGAAGTAATATTAATGTATACCTGCGAGACAAATCGCCATAACTAACACACGTACTAGAAGTAATATTAATGTATACCTGCGAGAGAAATCGACATAACTAACACACGTACTAGAAGTAATATTAATGTATACCTGCGAGACAAATACTGCCTATCACCTTACTCGATCCCCAAGGTTAGCTGGTAAAGAATGCCTACTGGCATTATAGCTCGCCTCTGTACTATTTTTAAGTGCATTAAAGAATTTAAATAAATAAATAAATAACAAATCGCCATAACTAACACACGTACAAGACGTAATATTATTGTATACCTGTGAGACAAATCGCCATCATAAGTTATAAAGAACTCTTCTTTAATTATTGTCTCTTCTTCCATTACCACTTCATCAGTAGACCGTTCCTCTTCAGTAGACTGGTCTACTGTAGCTTTCTTTGTAACTTCAGTATGACTCGTTTCGTCTTTTAATGTATTGGGCTCTTTTGTCACATTAGATTCCAAATTGTTTGTGACCTCATTATTTGTATTTTCATCTAAAAATAATTAAAATCTATAGTGTTTTTTTAGCTGCATAAGAAGTTTCGATGGTTGTTGTTTATGGTTTGACAGTTGAGAATGTCAAACTCACAAAACATGTCAAACTGTGTTGACATTTCCGATCAGTACGGTTTGGCAATTTATAATGTGTTCGATATTTCGTTTTTTGAGTCGTTTGATTTGAATATTCGCGGTAACGCCTTTGTGCGCCGGCGCACTTCTCGTCGATGACGTTCCATCGACTCGACGCCCTCTAGTAGTGACTTTGTAAATGACGTTTGTTAATATCGTTGCTCCCCAAAATTAAATACTAATTATTAGCTGTGATTGTGCCCTGGACCTACAGTAATTAGATAAAAAAACCGGACATTTATTATTCTCTACGATTTTAAAATCAACAGCTCTTATAATAACCCTAATATTCGTATGTGTCGACTATTTAATGACCTTTCCAGCGATACTGTGAATCTAGACATTTTCAACGCAAATGTTAGTCTATTTAAGACACAAGTGTTGTTGATTGTAAACTAACGTAAAGTGACTTTTACTATTCTTATATTGACTTTTTTGACTATATGATATAACTTTCAACATAAATTGACATGAATAATAATATATTTATTTTCGTATATGTTATTAATATATTGATAATGATGAAATGGATGAAACCTAAAATTTTAAAACTGAAAAACACAGTTGCCTCTAATCATCCAAGTAGCTATGTGTAGCATGCCAATGTCAGTCACGAGTGTCTGATTTCAGTTGCTTACCATCAGGTGGGCCCAAGGTCACATGTCGTGCTAGTATAACAAAAAAAATTGCTCGCCTCTGTACTATAATAATAATAAATATTTCCAGACAGGTCACACAGCGCCATCTAGTTTCCGTGGTAAGCTACGAGGCTTGTGTTACGGAAACTAGATGGTTGATAAAGAAGAAGAAAGAAGACAAATTTCTAAGCATTCCATGGATTCACCGTGCGGGTGCCGGGTCCATCGTGTGTGGGTAAGAGATGAGAAGAATGGTGTCTCGGGCTTGCGACCGACAATTGGCTGGTTTAAGAAAAGGAGGCCTCCTTTTTTTTTCTATTGCGCGATAATACGCTCACCATCCACCATTCTACTTCTCTCCCTACCCAACCAAATACTGTATGATTCCGTTAATGCCGTCTTGGAAGCTCGTTCCATAAATGTATTGACGGCAGACCTGCTTAGGCCCAATTCTTTCAGTAAGTGAATATAATATACATATTATATACATATTAATATACATATTAATATGTATATATTAATATACATACGAGGGGCGTTCAAAATATTCTCGGTATTGATACGTTACAACCTCTTTTATATATATATTTGTTACTGGCCGCTAAGATTCATCCATTGACATTAAAAAAAAGTAAAATTGGAACCGAGATGTTCTTTTGTTTTTCTGCAATTGCCGAACAAACATGAACACCATGAGCGAATTAACAATTTTAACGAAATTAGAGCACCGATCCGTCATAAAATTCTTGACAAAACAGGGTAAAAATCAAAAAACCATAAAAGAGGAAATGGATTGTGTTTACCGTGAGTCTGCTCCTTCTTTATCTACTATTCAAAAATGGTCAAGCGAATTTAAGCGTGGAAGGGAGAGTATTGAAGATGACCCTAGACCTGGCCGGCCTGTAGTGGCTACCTCACAAGAAAATATTGATAAAGTGGAAAAACTTATATTGGAAGACGGCCGAGTGAAGGTAAAATCTATAGCTCAAGTAACCAATCTCTCTATTGGTACCGTACATGACATTATACATGACCATCTTAATATGTCAAAAGTAAGTGCAAGATGGGTTCCGCGAATGCTGACGCTTCTTCAAAAGGATATGCGTGTGGCTTGCTGTTCAGATTTTATCGACCTGTGTGGTGAAAATCCCGATGAGGTGCTGCAAAAAATAGTTACTGGAGATGAAACCTGGGTTCATCATTATGACCCAGAGAGCAAACAGGAGTCCATGCAGTGGCACATTAAGGGTTCAGCTCATCCCAAGAAGTTCAAGGTAATCCCGTCAGCTGGCAAGGTCATGGCCACAATATTTTGGGATTGTGAAGGAGTTTTGCTTATCGATTATAAAGAAAAAGGTGTAAATATCACAGGGCAGTACTACGCTAACGTTATACGTCAATTAAGAGATGCGATCAAAGAAAAGAGGCGAGGAAAGTTAACCAAAGGTGTTCTGCTTCTGCATGACAACGCCCCTGTCCATACTGCTCATATTGCCAAGGCAGCTATTGTTGAATGTGGGTTTGAAACTGTTACTCATCCACCCTATAGTCCGGACTTAGCCCCAAGCGACTTCTTTTTGTTTCCCAATCTTAAAAAGGATCTGCGTGGAAATAAATTTTCTGACGATGAAGCGTTGAAGACGGCCGTGGAGGAGCATTTTTACACCAAAGATAAAAAATATTTTTATGAGGGATTAAAAAAAATAATTGATCGATCTTATAAGTGTATGAACATAGGGGGGGAGTATATTGAAAAATAAAAATATCAAACTTTTCGTACTTGTTTGTTTTTATCCACATACCGAGAATATTTTGAACGCCCCTCGTATTATACTTTTTTTTTTGTAAATATATACATATTATACATATAAACACCCAGACCGAGACAAATTATACTGTTGCGGAGCGAATGGACTGTAATCCTAGGATATTAAAAGTGGACTGTATGCGTTTTCCATAAGGGGCTGATGGCCAATCTAAATTTCTATGTGGCACAAAGTATGAACAAAGGATATAAGAAAAGACATGCACGCCTTACCTTGGGTCTTCTTTGAGCTCGTCACCTGGGCGTAGCTGCAGGTCTTGACTCCAGGGCACCGGCCGGTACTTGTCACAATCCAGAATAGAACTGGACGGCGAGTCCTTTGTTCGCACTGCCTACCTAAGCACTATCACTATGGTTGGCGCGAGGTTATGGTTTTGTTTTTAATTTATAGTTTGTAATTTATTTAACGTGCACTACTTTCACGGCGTTATCACTCGATTCAGAAAGGTCTGAATCGAGGGCGAGCATCCAAAACACAAGACGTGCTCACGGGATGGGAACGAGAGGAGAACCACTACTGAGTGCCACATGTAAAATATTGGGTTTTTTTAATTTGTTCCAAATGATACTACTAGATGGCGCTAGGCGTCACCATTCCCCCGCCCTTAAAGGGTTGCCTTTAAGGTAATCTACAGTAAGACATATATACCTATAACTATAAATCATACAGAGGAAAAGCGTGCGTTGACTAAATATAATATAAGCGAAATTATAGCTAAATACCTACGCTACTTAATAAACTAAACTATTTACTGGCTAGGTAGTGGATACAGTTTAACCACGGGGCGAACGTAACAACCCTTCGCAGTGCGAACTGTAACCACGCGAGTTATCCCATCCTCAGAAGGATGAGTCTTCTCTACGACTCCTAAGGGCCATGAGAGAGGCGATGCGTTGTCCGTATGAATAATAACGACCGTACCCACTTGTATGGGGACGGTCGGCGTGTTCCATTTGGCGCGAGTCTGCAACTGGTGCAGATACTCAACTCGCCATCGCTTCCAGAACGACTGCACCATGCTATCCAATAGCGCATGACGTTCACCTACAGTGACTGACGTCACTTCGGGCGCGGGTAATGATGAAAGAGGGAGCGTATTAAGAAAGTGAGCCGGAGTGAGCGCTGAGGGCTCACTGGGGTCACTACTCATTGCCGTGAGTGGTCTGGAATTCAGAAGAGCCTCAACTTGGGCTAGAACCGTGAGAAGCTCCTCATGGGACAGAATTTGTTGACCCACGACTTTGAACAGGTGCGATTTAATTACTTTCACCATGCTTTCCCAACAACCACCGAAGTGAGGGGCGGAGGGCGGAATAAAACGCCAATTTATGCGATTTTCCGCGAGCTCCGATTCCAGATGTGGACGAAAACCATCTAAGAATTTATATAAATCACATAAATAGTTTTTAGCGCCAACAAAGTTTGTCCCATGGTCAGTATACAGACATTGTACTGGACCGCGACGCGATAGAAATCTTTTTAAAGCGGCTATGAAACTGACCGTACTCAGATCAGTTGCCAACTCAATATGAGTGGCGCGAGTCGTCAAACACGTGAACACACATATCCACGCTTTGCGACTTCGGACACCTCTAGCACGTATAGGAACGTATTGTAAAGGGCCGGCGTAATCACAACCCGTATGAGTAAATGGTTTCTCCACTGGGTTGACTCGATGACTAGGAAGGCCAGCCATGAGTGGCAAAGAATTCCGGGGCTTGAACCGAAAACATACATTACATTTATGGACTCGCTGGCGAATAAGCCTACGAGCAGCTATTATCCAAAACCTTTGCCTCAACAGAGACATAAGTAACTCCGGACCAGCGTGTTGGTGTTTGCGGTGGTAATGGTCAATTAGCATTTCGACCACACGATCATGACGCGGCAAGAGGTACGGATGCTTGTATGAGTAGGAGCGATTTAAGCGACCACCAACTCGTATAAGATGGTTGTCGTCGAGGAACGGGCTTAATTTAGATATAGCAAGCGAACAAGATTTATTTGACTCCAAATTGAGTCGGTCCTTTTGAAAATATACGTCTTGTACGGCGCGAATTATTTTAATTTCTGCAAACTCTAAATCAGAAATATTCTCTGAGTGGGGCAATAGATTCAAAAAACGGTACACGTTTACTGTCGCCCTTAACAGCTTGCTGTAAGAGGACATGCGTTTTGCCAGTTCACAGAGAACAGATTCTGGCTTCTCCACGGTCGCAGCGAGTGCGACAGATTTCTGCTCCGGTATTTCTACGCGCGAATCGTGAACGAAATCCACGACCGGCCACGTAGATGTGGGAGCAGATACCCACGCGGGCCCATGGAACCACAAGGGGTGGTCGATAAGTTGACTCGGTCTTAGACCACGTGACAGACAGTCCGCAGGGTTGTCAACACCGGAAACGTGTCGGAAACAACCGGCAGGAATATTGTCAGTGATCTTGACGACGCGGTTCGCGACAAAGGTCTGCCAACGATGTGGAGGGGAGTGTATCCAGTACAAGACTACTTTAGAGTCGGAGAATGCGTAAATTTGATTTATTGTATACAGTGGCTCATAATTGTCAATTACTATTCGGAGCAATTTAGACAGGAGTACAGCGGCACATAATTCCAGCCGTGCGACCGATAGTGGTTTGACCGGGGCGACTTTAGACTTAGCGCATACAAAATGCACGGAATAGTTGTCGCCGTTGCGAATATGTAAATACACGACACCACCGTAGGCTCGCTCACTAGCATCAGCAAAGCCTAATATATTAATAATGCTTCCTTCGACTACCCCTAGATGGCGCGGAATACAGAGATTGTCTAATAACGGGAGCTCTTTGCAGAAGCGCTCCCAGGTAACAATAATATGGGCTGGGGCAATATCATCCCAATCACATTTTATTAGCCACAATTCTTTAATCAGAAGCTTTGCGAATAAAATGGTAGGGGCTACGAAGCCCATAATGTCCCAGAGCCGAGCGACCATGGACAATATAGTGCGTTTAGTGCACTTGTCCTCAACAGGGACGACTCGGAAGCGAAAACAATCACTGGACTTGTTCCAGCGTAATCCAAGTATTTTATGCTGTACAGATGTGTCGAATTCAACATCTGGTACAGACTTGTGAGTTTCGGGAATGTGTTTTAAAACGTCAGAATAATTTGAAGCCCATTTCATAAGGTCGAACTGGCCACATTTAAACATACTTATGAGTTGTATGCTAAGTTCAGTAGCGAGTGACTTTGACATAGTACTAAAGTTTAAATCATCCATGTACAAAGACGAGGACGCGACAGCGGCGGCCTTAGGGAACTTACTGCCTTCGTCGGCGATCAGCTGTTGTACGACGCGTAGTGCGTGAAAGGGGCTCGACTTTAGTCCGAAACACACGCGATTAAATTCGTAAGTAATGATGGGGTCTTGCGTATTAAAGCGGTACAATATACGTTGATATCTGCGATCGCATTGTCGCATACCAATCTGCATAAACATTTGCTTACAATCTGCCGAAAGCGCGACAGCAAAGAGTCGAAACTTTAGCAAGATCGAAAACAAATCTCCCTGTAGGTTCGGACCTGCATGTAATATTGCATTGATCGCAAGACCACGGCCAGGGGGCGAAGTACCGTCGGCGACCACACGAAGCGGCGTGGAAGCCTTGTCACGGAACACTCCATGGTGGGGAATAACATAGCTAGGCTTGGTGACGTCATCATCAACAGGCACCGGGGAGAGGAATCCCTTATCTATGTAGTCTCGAATGACGTCATTATAGGCCAGGCGCATGTCAGGAGTTGCTTCTAGTTTTCGTTCTAGACACAACAAACGTTTATGAGCGATAGGATATGAGTTTCCTAATTTATAAACATCGTCACGAAACGGCAACGCAACGACGTACCTACCACTGTCTTCACGAACGGTGGTGGCGCGAAATTGTTCCTCACACTCAAGGTCATCGTGACATTGAGCGGGCGGCGCGGCAGACACTTCCTCTAGCTCCCAAAAGCGTTTAAGAATCGTGTCTATTGAAGAAGGAACAATAGAACAACAAGTAGTAGTAAAACCTGAACTATTTGTACTGGGCGTAAAATATGCGGGGACAGAACCCATTATTATATAACCGAGCACGGTTTGTATAGCGGGTGGCGCGTTACTTATGCTGCTTCTGATAATACCAGGTAACAACAGGTGCGGGAATAAGCTGGCACCGATAAGGACATCTACTGGACCGGGCGTAGCGAAAGAACTGTCGGCCATCGTCAGTCTATCGACGTGCGGTAGCGAGGACACATCTACTGAGAGCGTAGGTAGATGGTCCGTAATGCGATCTACAATAAGTGCAGATATTTTATAATTTATGTTACAATTAAAGCGAGAGTAAAACATTAAATCTGCAGAACCCTTAATGGGTTTCTCTGCGCCTCCGATGCCTCTCACTATTATATTTAACGAATTAAATGTCTTTATGCCTAAACGAACAAGTAAATCATTAGTACAGTAATGTGATTGACTGGCTGTATCCAGCAAACATCTAACTACAATAGGTTTATTGCGGGTATCGAACATGATAACTTGCGCAGTTGCTAACATAACGGTATTCGTCGTACATTGACGGTTATGTATGGCAGGCGGTAATGAGATGCGCGACTCGGCAATGGACGTTGTGCACAGCGAGACAGATTGTTGCGCGGGCGCTCCGAAATGAACAATCTCGGGGCGGCACTCGTTGCTAACTTCAGGCGGTGCTTCAGTCAGTGGGCTATTCTGCGACTCGTTTTGAGTATCAAAATGTAGCAAAGTATGGTGATTTTGCTTACATTTTCGACACTTTTGTTTAGACTTGCAATTACCGGGTTTATGCATGAGACTCAAACAATTTACACAGCCACTGCGTTCTTTAATTAGTTTAAAGCGATCGGAAGGGGATATACTATTAAATGCGGGACATTTATATAAATGTTCGTGCGTTATATTATCGCACAAGCATTTAAGTGCGTTCGTATTCGTACTAACATAAGATTGCGGACTTGGTATATGTTTTTTACTAGTAAGTTTACCAGATGTACTAGGGCTTACTCGTGGACTACCAATGGAGCCCTGAGTATTCTGAAATATTTTACATTGACTTTTAACAAAACCGACCAAGTGATCTAATGTGGGAAAATCTACGTCACGTACATCCATCTCAAAGGCTCGTACAGTTTCTATATCTAATTTCTTTAGCGCAATGTGTAATAAAACAAAATCTGACATATCATCTAATTTTAGGTTTTTTAAAGCATTAACTGCGGATATAACTTTGTCTAAAAACAGCTGGAAATTAGAAATAGAAGGTTGACCATTTGACTTATAGTTAAGTATTTGATCTATATAGGTGGAAGCCAAGACACGGGTGTCCTGGTATCTGTCTATCAGGCTTTCGAAAATTAATGTGTAATTCTCGGCGGTAGGAATAATGCCTGAAAACACAGATTGTGCCTTATGTGATAGCTTTCCTATCAAATAGTATAGCTTATCGGAGTTCGTAAGCGATGGATTGTCGTGTACAATAGACTTAAAACTGGCATAAAATAAGGGCCAGTTGCGTACGTCACCGTCGAAAGACATGAGTTCGATTGGTGGGAGACTGGGTCTAATAGACCTGTGCGAAACAGACTCAACCTTCTGAGAAGGAGATAGCTGCGCGAGCGTGCGTTTAGTAAAACAATGTAAATCCTCGAATGCGGACATAATTTGATAGTTTGGCTGAAACGAGGGGTTTTTTTTAATATTTAAAACAATGCTTTGATCTAAAAGCGAACTAAAATCAGTGCGTAATTCATCAATTGTTTCGGCGTAGTTCAAGAAATTTTCTTTGTTACTATCACTACGGGTCGCAACTTTTGCGAATTCATAAATTTGTTGAGCACGCTTATACAAAGAGGAGATTTTAGCCTCCAACATTACTATCTGAATATTAAGTTCTGACATTCCAGAATCGCCCACTTGTTTACTATCAGTAGCCATAACTAAAATTTATTGTAGTAGATCAAGAAAATAACTGTGTAACAAGTGCGAATGAAATAATAATGTATGAATTACTTTAAAGGGTTTGTTTTAGTTAAAATAACGTAAGTAACGTGTACAACTTGACCTTTAGACAGTAATTAGGATTAACTTTTATAAATCTACCCACATAAATTAATTAATTTTACACAATAGATTATTGCGTTAAAAAAAAACTTATTACACAGCATGAATGCTATTTTATACCTCAATATACATACACTATACGCCTACAAGTACCTATTAGGCTAACCATGTAAGGGCGGTGGATATCGTCCGTTATGTTTGAAACCAAAATTGTGGATATCATACGGCTTAATGATGAATATCCTCGTAGGTAACAAATGTATCAGGGTCTAAGGTACCAAAAAATGTATCGGGCTCGAAGGTACCAAAATGTTGCGGAGCGAATGGACTGTAATCCTAGGATATTAAAAGTGGACTGTATGCGTTTTCCATAAGGGGCTGATGGCCAATCTAAATTTCTATGTGGCACAAAGTATGAACAAAGGATATAAGAAAAGACATGCACGCCTTACCTTGGGTCTTCTTTGAGCTCGTCACCTGGGCGTAGCTGCAGGTCTTGACTCCAGGGCACCGGCCGGTACTTGTCACAATCCAGAATAGAACTGGACGGCGAGTCCTTTGTTCGCACTGCCTACCTAAGCACTATCACTATGGTTGGCGCGAGGTTATGGTTTTGTTTTTAATTTATAGTTTGTAATTTATTTAACGTGCACTACTTTCACGGCGTTATCACTCGATTCAGAAAGGTCTGAATCGAGGGCGAGCATCCAAAACACAAGACGTGCTCACGGGATGGGAACGAGAGGAGAACCACTACTGAGTGCCACATGTAAAATATTGGGTTTTTTTAATTAGTTCCAAATGATACTACTAGATGGCGCTAGGCGTCACCATATACAATGTACAACTTGCCCCCGGTGGGAATCGAACCCACGACCTCCCGAGTTCACGGCAACGTTTGTTACCAATAGTCCACGGAGGCGGTCATATACTATCATATACTATGTTTAAGTGCATTAAAGATTTAATTAAATAAATAAACAATAAAAAAAATGTTACCTTGTATTATAAATCCGATTTTAATATCTTGATTTTCAGCCGTTTCTTCCAAGTTTTGATCTTTAGTTTTTTGATTTTTTTGTATATCAGCTAAGGTTTCATCGTCACTGGATTGGTCGTCTCGAGTAGACTGGTCATCTCTAGTAGACTGGTCATCTCTAGTAGATGGATCTTCTGTAGACGAGTCTTCTGAGTCTGATGAGTCATGGATACGCAGGTCTTGTGGAGTAGACCGATCTTCCTGAGTATCTTCTGGCGGCATATTTGGCATGTCTTTTGAAGTAGATACTTCTGCTTCTACTTCATTTGGTGAACCAGGTTGTGATGTTAAATCAAATGTGGTTATTGGACATTGCCTAAAATTAAACAAAAAAAAAAAATGGAGTTTTTTGCGCCATTTTGCGTGGACATGTCAAGTGTTTGTTTTGTAAATTAAATTACTGTGGATATTATTGGTCAAAAGTGGTGTTGTTTTGTTTAATAATGGGCTACAATGTGAATAATTAGAAAAACCATGAATTGGACTTCAAATTTGAGGCACAAGATGCAGTTTAATTTTTGCGGTTTTCCCGCGATGCCAAATCCCATATTTTACCCGATGTGTTTCAGATATGGTGGCGCGAGTGATTCCAAGAGAAGGAATTTGATGATGACCTTATTAACTCATTAAAAAGAAAGATATATTACGTCAGAATTGGCTGTATGGGCTAGACCCTTTGCCTTCCCTAATATCCCATTCATCATCCATCGGGACGAGAGAACAAAAAAAAAAAACTGCAATGTTACCATTTTAAATATTTCCGGTTTTTTTTTTTTTTTTCTGGCAAACATTGAAAAATGCGTTTCTTTATCCTAAATATTATTTTTAATACTATGTCACGAAAACTATTTATAATAATTAATACAACCAATGAAACCAAAGTGTGGTAGGTCGAAAGTGGATTGCAATACCTAAGAATTGTTTATTTTCCTTATTTTCTTAAGTATTAATATAATTAAAAACTACTTAAAGGATAAAAAAATACTATAAACTAAACCTAATAAAAAAATAATAAGTAAAAATTGTTCTCTAGAGTGTCCCCTGCAGGGATAGTCCCAAGGAGACTGGCAACATTTCCCCTCTGTATTCTTAGTCGCTACACTCTTGGCAGAGTGGTCGTGGTCGCCATTGGAGTGCTAGTGGCACGCTTAACAAGCCGTCGCCACTCCTCTCGAACCCCGGCTTTCCTAGTGCACTCATGTAGGGGATGATCCATTGCAACCTTCACCTGATCGGTCCATCTCATCGGAGACCTACCACGCATTCTCTTGCCATCGACTTTCCCCTGGACTACCAAGAGCTCGATGGATGTTTCTCCACGCCGTGACACGTGTCCGAAGAAAGTGAGAATGCGTAATTGTACAGTCGAGGAAAGGCGCTGTCTGATCCCCAGTTCCTCCAGTATGGATTTGTTTGTTCGGAAGTCCGTCCATGATATGCTCAACATTCTCCGCCAACACCATGTCTCTAGAGCATTAATTCGTTTTTATCTGTTTCGCGTAGGGTCCACGTCGCCGCAGCATACAGAAAAATAGGGAACACAAGAGCTCTAACCAGCCGGATTTTAGTGGCTTTGGTAACGTTTCACCCTCTGTATAGCGAGGCTAATACTTGGCCAGAGGCTGAATGTCCCCATGAGCCCCTCCCCTCCACCACAAACGGCGCAAATTCGTAACCAAAACCGAGGTTGGCGTATTTGCGTACTTGAGGTTCTCAGCTGAAGCCGCCGCATATTTTCTTATTGGTATTATCGAGCAGGCCAACTACTCAATGTAAATATGTAATAATTGTAATTGTTAATAATTTTGGAACGTTTGAATGAGTATATCAATTTGTTTTTTTTTATGTTTAAACATATTTTCTTTAACTAAAATAAGTAATTTAGTAATTAAGTATTATTAAGATGAAAATAATAAATACATTTTGAATTGGGTAATTTGCTGATTTTAAAAATAGTAACCTGTACTTTAACCTAATTTGTAATAGTTACCCATACTTTAACCCAATTTAAAATTAGTTACCTATACTTTAACCCAATTTAAAATAGTTGCCTATACTTTAACCTAATTTGTAATAGTTACCCATACTTTAACCCAATTTAAAATAGTTGTCTATACTTTTAAATTAATTTAAAATAGTTACCCATACTTTGACCCAATTTAAAATAGTTACCTATACTTTAACCTAATTTGTAATAGTTACCCATACTTTAACCCAATTTAAAATTAGTTACCTATACTTTAACCCAATTTAAAATAGTTGCCTATCATTATCATCATTAGAGCCCCTAGAACACAGCGTCCTAGACCTCCACTGCTGGAGATGGGCCTTCCAGAACATATATCTGGAGAATTTGGCCTACACTCGCCACGCTGGCCAGACGGCTTGGCGAGGAAAGTTGCCTATACTTTAACCTAATTTGTAATAGTTACCCATACTTTAACACAATTTAAAATAGTAACCTATACTTTTAAATTAATTTAAAATAGTTACCCATACTTTAACCCAATTTAAAATTAGTTACCTATACTTTAACCCAATTTAAAATAGTTACCTATACTTTAACCTAATTTGTAATAGTTACCCATACTTTAACCCAATTTAAAATAGTAACCTATACTTTTAAATTAATTTAAAATTGTTACCCATACTTTAACCCAATTTAAAATAGTTACCCATACTTTAACCCAATTTAAAATAGTTACCTATATCTTAACTTCTTTGTGCTTTAAAATATATACTAGAACCAGTTGAAAATAGTTACCCATACTTACCAATCTTTGTGCCTGTGCGGGAATAATGAGAAGAAATACTCTGCCAAATTGGGATAGTCTACCAGATGGGGTAATATATCTCGACAAATATAACACGAGCCAACAAACGTAGGCATTAACACTTTGTTGACATGCATTATTATACTTCTCATTTTTTCGACATCTTTTACCTCTTCCTAAAATATATAAATACATTTAGCTAGTTAGGAACAGAAGTGATCTAATTATCATTTTGTAATTAACGAGATAATAAGCATTTCTCAATTCATTTATCTAAACGTATATTTTTTTCATAAGTTGACACGGCCCATTTTACAACCACGAATATAAATTAATATTAATGTCAAATAACATTATAATATAAGGTGACACGGCCCTCTTATAGCCACAAAGTAATTAGATTTATTTTTAACTATTAACGAGATAATAAGCAGTTCTCAATTCATTTATCTAAACGTATATATTTTTTATAAGTTGACACGGCCTATTTTACAGCCACGAATATAAATTAATATTAATGTCAAATAACATAATAATATAAGGTGACACGGCCCTCTTACAGCCACAAAGTAATTAGATTTATTTTTAACAATTAACGAGATAATAAGCAGTTCTCAATTCATTTATCTAAACGTATTTTTTTTTTATAAGTTGACAGGGCCCATTTTACAGCCACGAATATAAATTAATATTAATGTCAAATAACATTATAAGTTGACACGGCCCTCTTATATTTAGTTGAGACGGCCCTTTTACATATACAGTGTAAACTCTATATAACGACACTGAAGAGACTGTGGATTTTATGGCGTTATAGAGAGTTGTCGTTTAATGGAGATAGAATCATTGTATGGAAGACAAGCTAATCCAACCAAAGCCAATTGATTTCGACGCTTTAGGTCTGTCGTTAGATCGAGTGACGTTACATGGAGTTTACACTGTATTTAATTCTTATTATTTACATTACAAGTTGACACGGCCCGATTATAGCCATGAACTAATTAGATTAATTTTTAACATTTTAGTTGGCAGTCTCGGCCCTTTTACAGCCAAGTATTTATAGTTAGTTAACACGGCACCTTTACAGCTAAAATCTTATATTAAGTAGTTAACAAATCATACAAGTATATTAGTTTTATTAATAAAAAAAAAGTAAAAATCATCACGACCCCTTTCCCTTTCGGGGTGGTCAGAAACCACGCTTATAAATAAGCGGATTCACATTTAGCCAACTTTACTATAGGCCAATCATGACAAATGTAATAAATTAAAATACCTAAAAATACAGTAGCCCTATTCTGTTACTTAGTCGCAAACGTTATATAATAGAATCCGTTAACTATATATATATATATATATATATATATATCACGCTGTTAAAGTTGATATTTACACGGCCGCTGTCAAGGTCGAGCGCTTATAGAGTTGAGAATTGAATAATATTTTGTAATTATGACGCAATAATAGACGTAAATATCGAAACTCGCTAATAACATTTTCGCCATAATGCTACAGGCCGCGCAGTGAAAGATGAGCACTATTTACCTGTGAGACGTGCATACGTATGTTCTAATGAAGTAGTGGATTAAAAATTCTATTGGGTATTTTCTTATAAGAATATATTATCCTATAATTGTATAATACTGTTACTTTCATTGCACCTATATTTGTTCAAATTTGTCCCTAAGGTTTGGCTGTCAGAGAATGTCTACGGGCATTAAGTCCGCCTTTGTGCTTTGTGCAATAAAGTTTTTAAATAAATAAATAAATAACTGGTTAAGTTTCTACGAGAGGACTGTATATTTTTCAATGAAGAAGAATTATAATAGCTAAGTGGTTTTATTGCATGTAATTTTATGTTGCTTACGTTTAGGGCTATCACTAATTCATATCTAAGATGATGAACCAGCTGATATCAGTAGACAAAGACATACGACTTGGGGGAACAAAGATATGCACTCACAGGTCTTGAAGCACACTATTTCCAGCTTGGCCAAGCACTTTACTTTACATAAAACTTCATTATCATCATTACAGCCCCAAGAACACAGCGTCCTAGACCTCCACTGCTGGAGATGGGCCTTCCAGAACATATATCTGCAGGATTTGGCCTATACTCGCTACGCTGGCCAGACGGCTTGGCGAGGATATCATGTAATTTTTCAACATTTCCACAAGTTTAAGAGGGAAGGGAACGATGGTGTTGTAAATCTATGACAAATTGTACGTAAGAAAAGTGTATTTCTCATTGGTACATGCCGGGGGGGTTGGAACCGACCTTTGTAGGATTTAAGGTACGCGTTCTTACAACCGAGTCACCACCGTTGCTCTCTTAGTCTTTTAGTTGGATTCACTGATTTACATACAACCTCGGGCATTCGAAACGTTGTCAGTTTATTAAAGCCCAGACACAACAGTGAAGTTACTTAATATCACTACAATTTGTGGTGTAAGTAAATAATTATCAACTTGAGGAATCTGGATAGGATACTGTAAGTAATATTGTATGTATGTATGTATTATTATTTATTTGAATTTAGTATTATTATATATATTTATGTTTTATATTAGTATTAGATTTAGTAGAATTTTAATTATCTATTTTCCTGTTTAAATATTTGCACCTACCTCCCACATACCATGTACATACACATACCATACCACTTTCCTATAACCTGGAGTCCTTCAAGCGAAGTGTGAAAAGGCATCTAGTCAAGCCGGCATAGTGTTAGGGACTGATGTCGGACATAAGGGTCTGATTCCAGTTGCTAACATTCATGGACCCTGCGCGCCACTTACCATCAGGTGGGCGCAGGGTCACATGTCGTGCTAGTATAAAAAAAATAAAAAAAAATGTTCGTAATGTTGTTTGTTGTTTACAGCCACGAATTTATATAAAGTTGACACGGCCTATTTACAGCCACGATCTTATATTAAGTAGTTATTAAGTTACAATTACCCTGCTTATGACAATAATGCTATTATAACACACATAAATCTGGATTGTTTACCCGTTACGGTCCAACCATGATGACCTAACTTATGTTTGTTTATATATTTTGTATGTTTTTGTTTTATATTATTTTAGTGTTGACAATATTCAAGTTGTTACAAGATAACCTATGGAAATAAATATTTTGATTTTGATTTTGTCCCTAAGGTTGACCGAGTAAGAGTTTTAAATAAATAAATAAATACCAAGCTAATAACTTTGCACTAGTATGTGTACTAATTAGTGCTTATCTTTTACCGCGCGACCTGTAGTCAATTTTTATATTTACCTGAATTTTATTCACAAATTCTTCCAAATGATTTATTATGAAATAATCTCTATATCTATTAAGTTTTTCAACTTGTGCTTCTGTTAGTAGAACCAAGAATTCCGTAAACATATCCGACAGTTCCTCTTCGAAGATTTTTTCTATCCGCCGAATCATAAGTATGGGACTCTGAGCGTCTAATATAAACGAACTCAAAGCTGTATGAAATCTCTTTTTTAAATACGGACTCTTGGCTGTCGAAAGACGCATCCAAATTTTCATTTGAAATTTCGCGACAAATGCTAGAAAAAAGAGAATATTTTGGTTGTTGAACATTGGCTATTGGTTGTTGAACATTGGCTATTGGTTGTCGAACATTGATTACTTTTTGATAAGATTGGCTATTATAATCTGAATGAGAAAGGAATCTACAAGGAAAACTCAGCTATAGCAGATTTACAGTCAGATTAAACATTAACAGGTCACTGGAATTTGCTAAGCTGTTAGTCTTCTGCTAACAGCTTACTCCTTGGACCACTTCGCTGCTTAGTCTTCCACTAACAGGAGTAGAATCATTCTAAATAATTTAAATTGTGACGTGTCACAAATGCCTGTAATAGGTTTACGTGAATAACGATATTTTGACTTTGATTTTGACTTACAGCATAATTAGAAAAGAAAAATATATGTCAATAACTTACCTAAATCTTGTAAATAATCTTTATTATTAGTATCTATTGTATCTGTTCCCTTTGGAAATAATACTTTCATCACTTTGTCGGTGGCCTACAATAAAACAAATATACAAATTAATAGAAATAATAATAATAAATATTAGGCTTGTGTTACGGAAACTAGATGGTTGATAAACTACATATTATACTTTTTTTTTTGTAAATATATACATATAAACACCCAGACCGAGACAAATTATACAATGTACAACTTGCCCCCGGTGGGAATCGAACCCACGACCTCCGAGTTCACGGCAACGTTTGTAACCACTAGACCACGGAGGCGGTCAAAGCCAAAAGCCAAAATAACAAATATATATATCATAAAATTTAATATACATATAAATAGGACCGCATATGTAACGTCGAAATACGGAAAAGGGTTGGTATAAAGGAAAGCATAGGGACAAAAATAAGGAAAAGCATGCTACGATGGTTCGGGCATGTTGAAAGGATGAGCGAAGAAAGATTGACGAACCAGATATATAATGCGAAAGTTGTGGGTGAAAGAGGCCCTGGCAGACCGAGACTCACATATCACGATCAAATAAATAAAACACTGGCTGAAGGTGCATTAAAAAGTCTTCGTAACCAAAGGGCACGTATGAAGAGGTTAATGAATGTCGACGAAGCGAAAGAGGTATGTCGTGATCGTGTCAAATGGCACTCAATTATCTCTGCCTACCCCGCAAGGGATCTGGCGTGAAGATGTGTATGTGTACTAAGAAATAAGTTTCATTAATTCTTATTTACATAGTAATATATTATTTATAGATATATACGTTGGCCATTAGACGTGCACCGTCTGTCAGCGTCTTTAAACGTTTGATAACCACATCGTTCCTGGAGAAATAGAATAAAACACCTATTTAAATAACTGTGTATTTATTTAAGTTATAATGTATTTAATGTATGTATGTTTATGTGTGGTATATTAGAATTAGTTAGGTAAGTAACTTATTAACTGTATTTTTTTTTATCCTGCCTATCACCTTACTCGATCCCCAAGGTTAGCTAGTAAAGAATGCCTACTGGCACTATAGCTCGCCTCTGTACTATGTTTAAGTGCATTAAAGAATTAAAATAAATATAAGTATTTTAGACTATATTAATAATAATAATGCATCTAATTGAACCTAATCAAGTAACCGGGCTGGTCAGAAACCACGCTTATAAATAAGCGGATTCACATTGAGCCAACTACAACTACACACTACAACTACTATAGGCCAATCATGACAAGTGGCAAGCTCGTCGATGACTCCAGCGTACCAAACTCGACAAATATCACAAATAAATTAAATATTAATTTACATTAATAAATATTTTTGTGTCCCGACCAGGAATCGAACCCGGTACATCCGTGTCTAAATAATAATAATAATAGTAATAAATATTTCCAGACAGGTCACACAGCGCCATCTAGTTTCCGTGGTAAGCTACGAGGCTTGTGTTACGGAAACTAGATGGTTGATAAACTACATATTATACTTTTTTTTTGTAAATATATACATATTATACATATAAACACCCAGACCGAGACAAATTATACAATGTACAACTTGCCCCCGGTGGGAATCGAACCCACGACCTCCAGAGTTCACGGCAACGTTTGTTACCACTAGACCACGGAGGCGGTCAAATGTCAAAAATCAAAAAAGCATGGTTTCTGACCACCTCGAAAGGGAAACGGTCGTGATGATACTTTACTTACTTTATTTATAGTGTATGTTTATGTATGTATGTATTATATAGTATGTATGTGTGTTGTTTTTTATATTGTGTACGTATTTTTGAGTGTTAAATGCGTAAATGTCTAAACGTCTCTAAGGTAAATCGCGTAAAGACCCGTTGGATTTATTTTTATTTATTTACATACATACACTTTACATGGTATTACAGATACTCCAATACACCATGCAAGGAGGAGTCAGACGTTATTAATAATATAAAAATAACTCATTTTTTAAACTTATTTATTTATTTATTTATTCGAAGAGAAAGAACAGAGACAGGCAGTATAAGAACAATTAAGAAACAATACAGTAGGAGCTATTAGAATTATACCCGCCACCAAAATATTTCCCACTGTGGACAATATTGCACCATTTATATTTTTAGATACGTTAGTACTACATATACCTTGGCCAGGTATAATGGATAATACAATTGCAGTGTTCGAATTTATGGAACTATCAATGAACTCCGAAGCAAACCCCACCCAGCGAGCTAAACCGACAACAACAGCTTCTTTATTTTGGCCTTAAATGCGGCGCGAGAATTGCTAAATATATCGACGTCTAATAATTGACTGTTGTACGTCTCGCACATTCGGCGTACTGGTGCGCGGAGACCGGCGACTGTGCGTGTGCGGGTGATATAGAAAAGGTCCCTGGAACGAGTCTGCCTCGAGGGGGCACTGTAACATATACTTTCAGTCAAAGTCGGGCAACTAAATAGACCACGACAAATGCCATGCAACACTGTCATGTCAGTCACAAGTCTTCGGTCAGTAAGCGACATCAGTCTGTAGTGTGTGCACAGTTTTTCGTAGGATAGGTGTTCGGATCCGAATCTACGATGGAGACCTCTGAGGAATTTCTTCTGCACCATCTCAATTTTGTCTTTGTATACGTTGTAGTATGGGTCCCATATAGAGGACGCATACTCCAGCTGCGATCGTACGAGTGTGCAAAAACGAATCCTACATGTAGATACCTTTCTAAATGCTTTACACGTCCGAAATACAAAACCTGTCATCTGGTAAGCTTTAGTACATATGTGCTCTACGTGTTTATCAAAAATTAATTTGCTGTCAAAGTACACTCCCAGGTCGCGTACTACGTTTACCGATTTTAGAATATTGCCTATACCTATGTTATAATTATGGTTTATTACATTATGTTTCCTGGTAAATGTGATTTGCTGGCATTTGTCGTAGGCTAAGTAGGTTTTATTGGTCAGACAATAGTCGTCAAGTCGGTCCAGATCCTTATTAGATAATAGTTAATTAAAAATTGTTTCAGTATTAGTTTTTCGAATAATATTTAGTTTTTGTATACTTATTGAAAATTTTATAATTTTGTTATTTCTTATAGGCATTAAAAGCTACTGTGGTAATGTGGTGGTCGCCTATAATAGGTGCACCTAACTTCTGATTTAGTAAGTACAAATAAGTGTGTGATGTTAGCACTGTTGGCTACCCTATTATAAATAAATAAATAAGTCCAAGAAAAAAAAAACAATAATAATAATAACAAAAGATAATAAAGTAAAAACAATAAAGTTTATTATTATTGTAATTAATAAAAGTTAACTTACCAAATTTGTGTTATGAACAGTTTGATATTTCAATATATTAACTTTACTGGTTAACTCCCTCCAGAAGAGAAGCGATTGATTTCGAAAACTGTCCAAAAAAATTTTCATTTTGTTGGTGTATTTCGGCAGAGATTTTCTTTTACACGGACATATATAGTTTTTTTTCGTTTTTGGCTTGAAAAAGTCTGTGATTTCTGTTTGCCTAATTTTTTTAATACTTCTCAATATATGACAGCAACTGCAGTGATCTGCTAATAAATCTTCACTGTATAGCTTTTTCCTATTTTTCGATTGTTGTACATTAGCTATTGAAAACTGCACATTTCCTTGCTGTTGTCTTTTATTAGTTGGTTGTTGAACATTGGCTATTGGTTGTTGAACATTAGCTTTTTGTTGTTGAACATTGGCTATTGGTTGTAGAACATTAGCTTTTTGTTGTTGAACATTGGCTATTGGAGATTTTTGATTGTTTTTTTCTGGCAATTTTTCTGTTGTGTCATTTGACATAGCTTTAGCTGATACAACTGTCAAAGGCATAAGAAATGCTCCCGTAGATGTTTGCACTATACTGTATACATTGGGTAATGTTAAATCTCCAGTGGGCGTTGACACACTCGTTACAGGCTTAGTAATGCTTGTTACAACGGTTGTAGTTTTTGAAACCTGTTCAGTGGTTTTTGGACAATATGACTCGGGTAGTGGTTGTATTACAATTGTTGGTTTTGTCGAATCTATAGGCTGTTTGGCTAATTGGGCTGCCCGGTTTTTTACTATAGGTTTGGTAAAGTCAATGGGTAAAGGGTCTCTTTTTGGAGCTATAGTACGTTCGCCTATCTTTACTTCTACACCTTCCGGTACTCGACCTCCTACCCTTGATCTTCGATTCATATACGACTGAAAATAATTGGTTTATTTTACATTTGACTTCCTTAAAGCGTTTTTTTTTTTCATTACAGCCCTAGAACACAGCGTCCTAGACCTCCACTGCTGGAGATGGGCCTTCCAGAAGTGGAGAATTAGGCCTACACTCGCCACGCTGGCCAGACGGCTTGCCGAGGATTAAAAACAATAATAACGATTAAAGTTAAAAATAGAGCCGAGACGACAGTTTTATTTTGAAGGTAACAAAAAAAAGTGTCTTACATTAATAGGATTAAATGGATCTTTGGATTTTGGAACATATATCTGGAGAATTTGGCCTACACTCGCCACGCTGGCCAGACGGCTTGGCGAGGATATAATGTCATTTTTTTAATGACAATTCATTAACGATTCCACAAGTTGGTATTAGTGGAACCGGGACAGACGGCTTAACGTGCTCTCCGAGGCACGAGAACAGTGGTGTTATAAATCTATGACAAATGTAAGAAAAGTGTATTTCTCATTGGTACATGCTGAACCGACCTTTGTAGGATTTAAGGAACGCGTTCTAACAACCGAGCCACCACGCGCCTATACAAAATCAAAGTCTGGAACAATGCACTGCCTGCGTGGTCTAGCGGTTAAGTCCGTGGATTTAGACTCGGAAGTAACGGGTTCGATTCCTGGTCTATTTAATTTATTTGTGACATTTCTCCAGTTTGGTACGCTGGAGACTTGCTACTTGTCATGATTGGCCTATAGTAAAGTTGGCTAAATGTGAATCCGCTCGGTTTCTGACAACCCCCAAGACGAAGAAATTGAATCGGTAATGCATTAGGACAATTGGGTAGTGGCAAGCTTGTCGATGTCTCTAGAGTACCAAACTTAATAAATATCATAATTAAATTAAATAAATTATTGTGTCCCCTGTGTGACTAGGAATCAATAACCTAATCCCTCCCTCTCCATTCCGCAACCGAACCACACGCACAGGTCAGAATATGCACCCACATACCGTAGTCACTATCCCTTCGCGTACCTATAAATTTGGGGACTCATGTATCTGTCGTACGATAAAGATGTGGAATGCTCTTCCAGCCTCTGTGTTTCCACTTTCCTATAACCTGGAGTCCTTCAAGCGAAGTGTGAAAAAGCATCTAGTCAAGCCGGCATAGTGTTTATTTATTTATTCATTACAGGATAACTAACGACTAATAAACACATAAAGAAAAAAAAAATGGGAACATAAAAGGTCAATTAAAAGTTACCACAAATAGACCACAAAAAACATGGAACTAAATTTTTTATTTATTTTTTATTTAACGTGTTGGGGACTGATGTCAGTCATGAGTGTCTGACTTCAGTTGCTAACGTTCATGGACCTTGCGCGCCACTTACCATCAGGTCACATGTCGTGCTAGTATAAAGAAAATGATGATTTTACTTTTTTTTTTTTAATATTAGCATGAATTGTGACCTTGCCCACCTGATGGTAAGTGGCGCGTGAGATCCATGAATGTTAGCAACTGAAATCAGACACTCATGACTGACATCAGTTCCTAACACTATGCCGGCTTGACTGGGCGTGACGGCAATCCGAGCCTGATCCCGAAACGTGTGACACTTTACTGGGTTTATCAGCACGAACGGTGGATACTTCCCCAGCACGAAGACTGGGGAAATTACCACTATCAGTCTGCCTACCACCTATTAAATCTAATTTAAAAATAAAACTTACCTTGGCTCTATGACTGGTTTTGCTGAGAAATCTTACCCAAATAAATGGCATTTCATGTTCAGGTTGTTCGTATAAAGTTATTGTAGGGTTGTATGGTAACAACTTATGTTTAACTGGTACTATTTCACGTTTGTGGAGAAATTTCTGAAATTTATTAAGATAAAGTATGTTGGACAAAGTTTATACATAATAAGAAATAAATAAATAAATATTTCCAGAAAGGTTACACAGCGCCATCTAGTTTCCGTGGTAAGCTACGAGGCTTGTGTTACGGAAACTAGATAGTTGATAAACTACATATTATACTTTTTTTTTTGTATATACATACATATTATACATATAAACACCCAGACCGAGACAAATTATACAAGTGGAGGGCGTGTTCTCTTCCCCACGTCCCATACGAGCCGGCGTCCCGCAAGGGAGCTGCCTCTCGCCTCTATGTTACGCCAGATTCACCGACGACATACCGTTGGCGGAGGGGGTCGAGCTAGCGCTGTTCGCCGACGACGCCGCGTACTATACTTCTTCTGTGAATAAGAAGTACGCGGCGACGAAGATGCAGCGCTGTCTCGATCTGCTCCCCGAATGGCTAGACAAGTGGAGATTGTCGGTGAATGTGGCGAAAACTCAAGCTATCATGCTCAAAGTAGAGAGGCAAGCGGCAGCTCTCTCAGTTTCCCCTCTTCAGCTGTATGGCGAAAATCTGTCGTGGGCCCCGAAGGTCAAGTACCTAGGGCTCACGATAGACAGACGCCTCAGCATGAGCGACCACGTGAAAGTCACCGTGAACACGACACGTTTGGCCCGAGCCAAACTACGTCCAGTGTTTACATCCACATTGGCTCTGCACACTAAGTTGCTAATATATAAAGCCTATATTCGCTCTCGTCTCACATACGCCGCTCCGGCATGGTACGCCTTAACATCTCAGGCCCAACGAGGCCGGCTACAGGTTCAGCAGAACCTCACGCTCCGTACCATTGTCGGCGCCACGCGCTATGTGAGAAATGACGTCATTCTCCGCGATCTGCGGATGGAAAAACTGGATGAGTTCGTGCGCCGTCTAGCCAAGGGAATGTTCGCACGGGCAGAGAGGTCAAATTTCCCACTCGTGAGAGATCTGGCCCCTCTGCACGCTAGACCTCCCGAGGTTCCACGGCGCATGGCGCGCGATTTGATAGCCTGATCACGATGACTTTCCGCGGCCTCCGCCGCGCCCGCTCGTATTAAATTTAACCTATAATAAAGGTTCCCACGCCCTGTCCGTAGTTACGTGCAGCGAATGCTATTTTTGTTAGGAGGCCAACACCTCGTTACAAATTCCCGTCTTCCCCCGGAAGGGGGGGGGTCTGAGATGACTTAGTTAGTAAATTATACAATGTACAACTTGCCCCCGGTGGGAATCGAACCCACGACCTCCTGAGTTCACGGCTACGTTTGTTACCACTAGACCACGGAGGCGGTCAAAACTTAATAGTTAATAAGTAAAAAAATAACTGAACCTTTAAGAGAATCCTATATTTACATAATATAGTAACGATTAATAATAATTCATTTCATTTTTTTTTTATTCATTACAGCCCCTAAAACACAGCGTCCTAGACCTCCACTGCTGGAGATGGGCCTTCCAGAACTGGAGAATTTGGCCTACACTCGCCACGCTGGCCAGACGGCTTGCCGAGGATTAAAAACAATAATAACGATTAAAGTTAAAAATAGAGCCGAGATAACAGTTTTATTTTGAAGGTAACAAAAAAAAGTGTCTTACATTAATAGGATTAAATGGATCTTTACTTTTGCGTATATGGTTGATATGATTGCACAACGCTCGTTCAGGTAGCCACGGAAACATATACTTGGATAGTAATTGGATAATATGGGCCAAACCCCATCGACTATGCTTGGGGACATGTGCAGGTCGCTTATATATATCCGGATTATCTTCTATATAGTCCCAAAATTGAGACATACCCAATGCTATTAACCTGTAAAAATATGAGTAAATACCATGTGACTTTGAATGCTCTTAAGTTAGACTGATATGTGATTCTATTGATAGAAACAAGCTAGTTTTTCCATATGTCGAAAGTAACAGAAAATATTGGCTTTTCCATTCATTCATTACACGGCACGACTGTGACTTAATGTCACACGCAATGTAAATGACAAATATTTCTTATTTTTACATTGATTTAATTTTTGATTAATGTGTATTTCTACTAACATACGAGGGGCGTTCAAAATATTCTCGGTATGTGGATAAAAACAAACAAGTACGAAAAGTTTGATATTTTTATTTTTCAATATACTCCCCCCCTATGTTCATACACTTATAAGATCGATCAATTATTTTTTTTAATCCCTCATAAAAATATTTTTTATCTTTGGTGTAAAAATGCTCCTCCACGGCCGTCTTCAACGCTTCATCGTCAGAAAATTTATTTCCACGCAGATCCTTTTTAAGATTGGGAAACAAAAAGAAGTCGCTTGGGGCTAAGTCCGGACTATAGGGTGGATGAGTAACAGTTTCAAACCCACATTCAACAATAGCTGCCTTGGCAATATGAGCAGTATGGACAGGGGCGTTGTCATGCAGAAGCAGAACACCTTTGGTTAACTTTCCTCGCCTCTTTTCTTTGATCGCATCTCTTAATTGACGTATAACGTTAGCGTAGTACTGCCCTGTGATATTTACACCTTTTTCTTTATAATCGATAAGCAAAACTCCTTCACAATCCCAAAATATTGTGGCCATGACCTTGCCAGCTGACGGGATTACCTTGAACTTCTTGGGATGAGCTGAACCCTTAATGTGCCACTGCATGGACTCCTGTTTGCTCTCTGGGTCATAATGATGAACCCAGGTTTCATCTCCAGTAACTATTTTTTGCAGCACCTCATCGGGATTTTCACCACACAGGTCGATAAAATCTGAACAGCAAGCCACACGCATATCCTTTTGAAGAAGCGTCAGCATTCGCGGAACCCATCTTGCACTTACTTTTGACATATTAAGATGGTCATGTATAATGTCATGTACGGTACCAATAGAGAGATTGGTTACTTGAGCTATAGATTTTACCTTCACTCGGCCGTCTTCCAATATAAGTTTTTCCACTTTATCAATATTTTCTTGTGAGGTAGCCACTACAGGCCGGCCAGGTCTAGGGTCATCTTCAATACTCTCCCTTCCACGCTTAAATTCGCTTGACCATTTTTGAATAGTAGATAAAGAAGGAGCAGACTCACGGTAAACACAATCCATTTCCTCTTTTATGGTTTTTTGATTTTTACCCTGTTTTGTCAAGAATTTTATGACGGATCGGTGCTCTAATTTCGTTAAAATTGTTAATTCGCTCATGGTGTTCATGTTTGTTCGGCAATTGCAGAAAAACAAAAGAACATCTCGGTTCCAATTTTACTTTTTTTTAATGTCAATGGATGAATCTTAGCGGCCAGTAACAAATATATATATAAAAGAGGTTGTAACGTATCAATACCGAGAATATTTTGAACGCCCCTCGTAGTTCTAAGTTCAATCGAATCCGAAATAAATGAACTATCATTATTGTTATTACAGCCCCTAGAACAGAGCGTCCTAGACCTCCCTGTTGGAGATGGGCCTTCCAAAACATATATCTGAAGAATTTGGCAAAACAAAGTAAAAAGGAAAAAATAATATTTTAATTGATTCAAAGTAAGAGCCTTAAAGGGCAATCAACTAAATTATTGATAGTTATGTATCTATTTAATATTTATAAACAGCTACTTTTGCAGTCGGTACCAGACAAATAAAAAAAAATCATCAAAATCAATTTATAATTGGCGGAGAAATCGCTGAAAATGTCTGAATAATCTGTATAACTTTTGCTGTTTTAAAGTGCTGAACATATTTTGATAAAAAAAAATATGGGACCACCTCTGAAGCATGACATAGCAAACAAAAAAAAACAATAAAATTTATTCTTAATGTGCCCTCAGATAAAATATAAAACTTCATATCTTATTTTCTAAATCCATCACAAAAACCTTTAAATAAATAAAATAAATAAATAAATATTTCTAGACAGGTCACACAGCGCCATCTAGTTTCCGTGGTAAGCTACGAGGCTTGTGTTACGGAAACTACAAGGTTGATAAACTACATATTACTTTTTTTTTTTTTGTAAATATATACATATTATACATATAAACACCCAGACCGAGACAAATTATACAATGTACAACTTGCCCCCGGTGGGAATCGAACCCACGACCTCCCGAGTTCACGGCAACGTTTGTTACCACTAGACCACGGAGGCGGTCAAGTCAAAATGTCAAAATGACTAATAAACATAATTTTACAATAATAGCAATACTTTTTATTTTATTTTGAATAAATAACAGACATACAGTAAAGATTACTATACTCTGATTTTTAATTAAAAAGAACTGTGTGACAGCCAGTGGGTTGCCAGGTTTTGGTAAAAAAATAATAGTGTTGGATTATGTGATCGAACAATTAATTGAATATCAATTGAACCATGTGATTCATCAACAAAATCGTATATATCCTTCCTACTAGATCTAATATTACCATAAACTACTATAAAATGTTATTTATTGTTAAATATGTTAAAAAGAAAGAAAAACATAACAGAAAATAGATTTTCGTAAATATGTTCGCAATCGAAAAAAGACAGTTAATAGTTTTTTTTAAAAATAATTTTAACGGGTCTTTACGCGATTTACCTTAAAGACATATTTCTCCCGACGTTTCAGCCAAGTTGCATTGGCCGTGGTCACGGGTCGACTGGAGCTATGCGGTGTAGTCTCGTACATATTGGGCGGCAGATGTAAACCTACCCACTTATCACTTTTAAAAGTTTTTAGAAATCACGACACACGACACTTACAATATCCTTGGCGACACCGGGCGATTTTTCCCGGCGTCGAAACCTATTGATTACTGGATTCCACGATGAAGATAGCTTATAACCCCCCTCTCGATTGAAATTTTTGTGTTTCTTAATTTCGATCGCTTCACGTACTATTCTAGGGTAATAGTGCCGATCGGTGGAAAGTATCTTTGGGTCATGCAGCTCAATCCAATGGTTTGTGCCACTATCCATTAGGTGTTCTGCTATTGCTGACTTGTTTAATTGGCAGTTTTTTACAGCTGCTATATGTTCCTTGACCCTCTCGGCTATTGTGCGCTTAGTTTGGCCAATATATGAACTCCCACAGCTGCAGTCCACTTTATACACGCCAGGCGTTTGGAAAGGAATGACATCCTTTGGGGTGCGTACGTGTTTTGCTACTTTGGAGAATGGGGTGTACACAGCATTGATAGATAACTTTTTGAAAGCTGTACCAATTTTATCCGTTACTCCTTTCACATATGGTAAGAACGCGGGCAGCCGATTGACCTGTGGATATCTCTCCTTGTTTTTCTGTCGCAGCAACCTCGGACCCACACCATATCCATTGCGTTTTAGTACTGTTTTAACATGTGACAATTCCTGTTTCAAATGTTTTGGGTCACAGAGATCATAAGCCCTGTTGATCAATGAGGTCACAACAGATCTCAGGTGGCATGGATAATGATGTGAAGTGGCGTGTAGATATCGGTATGTGTGCGTTGGTTTTTGATATACAGTGTGAGCCAGCGAGCCATCAGGTCTCACCATCACTTTTACATCCAAAAAAGCTAACTGCCTATCTTTCTCCATTTCATATGTGAATTTTATTGTGGAGTGAAGAGAGTTTAGATAATTTAGGAATTCCTCTACTTCCGGTTTGTTTCCCTTGATGACACAAAACACGTCGTCCACATATCTCTTCCAGATCTTTATACAAAAGATATCGTGTTGAAAAATAATGTTTTCAAGGTGCTCCATCCAAATATTGGCTAAAAATGGCGCCACTGGACTGCCCATGGCAACACCATCTATTTGGAGGTAATATTGGCCTCGGAAGAGAAAATAATTTCCATCCAAACAATTTTTGAGAAGGTCAGCATAAGTTAAGGTAAATCGCGTAAAGACCCGTTAAAATTATTAAAAAAAAAAAACTATTATGAATATGCGCGAAAGTTTAAAAAGACAGTTAATGTCAAAAACAAAATAAATTCGATAACGCTAGAGCGATAGATAACAAGAAAGGTATCGGAAAAAGAATCGATACTCAATACTTTACTTTCGATACTAGCAAGATTATATTCATTCGCTGTTTCAATATAACGTCTTGTTGTCTTGTAACCAAATAGTTTTAGCAATCTCTTATTTTTTTATTTTTTTATTTAATGTTTAAGGACAACTTACAGCTAGATACATAAAATATATATAGAGTACATATGGGTAGGGTATGGCTATTGACAAGTTGCCACCGATAGGTAAAATTACATAATTAGGTGGTGCTCGCTGCAATAACAACACAAGTAAAATTAACCTAAACTTAAAACTAAGAACAATAAACTACATAACATAGAACAAAAAAAAACTAAAAAAAAAATAAATTAAAAATCACATATACATAGATACCTAATAAAAACAATAAAATGGAAAATGAAATAAACTAAACAATAAATTTACAATATATGTAAATATAATACTATTGATGAGAACCACTGGCGAAACGTTTTGTAAGAATGCGTCGTGTAGCTGTCGGAGATAATATAAATGGATCCAAGTCGTTGCAATAATCATTAACATAACTGCATGTCCTGCTTATGAACGAATTCTGTTGGTAGTTAGTTTTGGAGAATGGGACAAGAAATAATCTCCGTTCTCTGGACGACTTCGTAACCTGCAGCTTACAGAGATTAAGAAGACTGGGGCAGTCAATCCTGGAGGTAACTATCGAGAACAGGTATGACACGTCTGTGATAGTGCGACGTTCGGAGAGAGGCAAAAGGTGATGCCGTTTACATTTGTCTTCGTAACTTAGGTAGTCAGAAGAGTCTTACGACAAATGTATCGAAGGAATCGCCTTTGAATAGATTCAATACGAGATGAGTAAATTTTATACTTTGGGTTCCACACCTGAGATGCGTATTCAAGGTGGCTACGTACAAGTGTGCAATAAAATTATCTTTAGAGTCTTGACATTTTCAAACGTACGTCCCTGTCTAATTAGAAATCCCAGCGCCTTAGATGCCTTAGCAACTATGTGATCGATATGAGACTGGAAGAGTAGCTTACTATCGAGAATTATGCCGAGGTCCCTAATCTCGTTCGTTCTAGACAGTTGTAAGCCCTTTACATAATAAGTAAACATTAGAGGTATTGGTTTACGAGTGAAAGATATTACCTTGCACTTGCCAACATTAAGATCAAACTTATCCAACCTCTTGGGAGTCCGCAGAACTATGGACAGATTTCAAGATTTTCATGTCATCTGCAAATAGAAGTATCATAGAATGATGAAAACAGGTATCAATATCTTGAATAAAGAGGATGAAGAGGAGCGGACCCAGTAGAGATCCTTGCGGGACTCCCGAGGGAATAGGTGACCAGTCCGACAGAAAACCACATGTAGCAACAGCTTGGGACCGATTGGTAACATACGAACTAAACCATCGAAACAGGTTACCATGTATGCCAGCGCTCATTAATTTATTTAGTAAGATTTGATTATAACACCATAAGTAGGTGCGTGCACAGAGTTTAACCGTTTTGGTTAAGATAAAATAAAGTTATATTGACTTTTCCGTATCACGCGGCGTTTTTTTTTTTGTTGGACTAAAAACTTCACCTTTTGAGATGCTCGGCTGAGCATCCATGTCAAAATAATAAAACATAACAACGTAGATAACAAGAAAAAACCAACAAAAACAAAACAGTATCAACAAACAAAAACGTAACAAGAAGAGCTCAAACTATATTTGTACATGTAATCGCGAGCGAAGAAAGACGAATGAAGCCTAAACCAAATGGCGGGGCGGAGAGACGCTTGTAGGGATGCGGTTACGTATGAAAAAGCCTTAAGGAATCGAGTATAAAACTATCAATACCATCGATACTTTACAATGGAACATCTTGTCCTCTTTCTTTCTTATTCAATAGTAATTATTGCGAATAGTAATCAAGGAATAAATCGTAAATTCATTTTACGATTATTCAATTATTCAATTAAATGAATCGTGTCACAACCCTTCCTTCAAAACCTGGCAACACATTTTTCATTTGATCTGTCAAATTGCTCTCAAGGATTAAAAATCAGACTATAACTAAATATTAACTAATTAAGGTAAGCAACAGTATATCCAACGACATTATCCACAATTTTTTGTGCAATCAACATTTATAAGCTATCAAAAAGAAAAAAATATATATATATAAAAAGCAAAAAGTAAGTAAAATTAAACATATTCACTTAACTTTAACTTCCACAATTATTATGGTGGGTGAGTTGTTTGTCACTTTCAAGTAAGCATTTTGTTATTTTTTTTGGCCACAAAAAAAAAAAAAAAAGAATGTTCCATGTGAAACGAGTTTGGTATAATGCTAAAATAAAATCTTACGTACTCATCTTCAGATTGACAATAATGCACTCGTCTGTTTTTGTCTGGTCTATATGGCATTACGGGCAATAAATATGGATACAGGAACACAGAACTATTGGCCACCACCTGCTGAAATGTAGAGTGGAATTTGCCCACATATAGGCCGTTGTAGTTTATACGACGGCGGCTGGAATAAATCATAAAAAAAGTTTTTGAAATAAAGAAGCTTATCTACTCTCATATCGTAAAATGCGAATACAAACTTTAAAACGAAAAAAAAAAAAAAAAAAAAAACGAATTTATATTGAAATACTTTATAAACATACTGCTGAAATTTAAAAATAGAATCACATTATAACAGTTTTTCTCTAAGAAAATAATGTTATAATTCATTTTAAAAATAGAATCATACATATTATATAACACTTATTTTTTTTAAGGCAAAGGTTCCATTACAAAAAATGTTTTGATTACAATTTTTACTTGTCTATGGCAGCGGCCGCCATAGCGCGTGCGCGGTCACAAGCTAGGTTTTGGGTTTTGGCGCCATTTCATTGTTTAGGACTTATGTATTCTGTACCATGGTCATTTAAAAAAAATAAAAAATTGGCGCCATTCAATACGTTTTGTTGTATAGCATTTCGTGTGATTTTTCTTATACTTTTAACTTTTATCTTTTATTTAGTAGGTTCAATCCCAATGTATGAGAGTAGATAAATTTAATAGGTGGTAGGCAGACTGATAGTGGTAATTTGTCCAGTCTGCCGAGGCGGGGAAGTATCCACCGTTCGTGCCGATAAACCCAGTAAAGTGTATCCACACGTTTCGGGATCAGGCTCGAATTGCCGTCATGTCCAGTCAAGCCGGCATAGTGTTAGGGACTGATGTTAGTCATGAGTGTCTGATTACAGTTGCTAACATTCATGGATCCCGCTCCCTACTTACCATCAGGTGGGCGCAAGGTCACATGTCGTTCTAGTATTTAAAAAAAAAAAAAAAAAAAAAAAAAAAAAAAAGTGTATGAAACTGCACATAACTAGGTATTAAAACACTCGTGTGATACTATTAAAATTTAAACACACACCCGTGTATAATACCCATTATTATGCAACAGTTTCATAAACTACTATTTTATTATTATTGTAGTCAAGTTTTTAAAGATGGAGATAGAAGATGTTCAGGATATCGTTCCTACTTTCGCACGGCCCCCGGAGGGGCGGCCACTACCTAGGGAGACGCTCTTGGAGAAGAAATAAGTACCTTAAAGAGTACCTTAGTGCAGCTATACTCTAAGTGTGTTCCGCGGAACCCTAGAATTTAGAAAAAAAAAATCAAAACACGCCTCTCTGTTCGAACGTTTTGACTCCGTCCGCCGCGCGTATACTTGTGAGCGCGCAGTCCCTTTGATAAAAGGCGCCTCTGAATTAGACGCTATAGTTGTGAACAAGCGACTTTCGACTCTAACTTCAAAACATAAAGTAAAGAATACACTTTTCAAAATTATTGTTTTATTGTAGGGTTCCATTAAGTATTTTGCTTTCCAAAAGGGTTCCGTCACCAAAAAAGTTTGAGAACCGCTGCCTTAGTGGATTGTAATTTTGAATAAAAACTTACAATTTTGTAGATTCTCGCTGCATGTGGCTGAAAACAAGAATTTCAACTAGTTAGTATATTCATGACAATTATATATATCGGCGCAACAGCGACATGCCACTAATTTTATTTTTATTTATTTATTAGGTACACAACAGAAATGGATACAAAACATTTTTTAAATTTCAAATCTTTACAATACAGTTCCAGTACCATCTCCAAAAGCATGTGCACACAGCATGCAATTATGAAACATTTACATATATTTAAAAATTAAAATAACAATACAATAGACCGCCTTCGTGGTCTAGTGGTAACAAATGTTGCCGTGAACTCGGGAGGTCGTGGGTTCGATTCCCACCGGGGGCAAGTTGTACATTGTATAATTTGTCTCGGTCTGGGTGTTTATATGTATAATATGTATATATTTACAACAAAAAAAAAAGTATAATATGTAGTTTATCAACCATCTAGTTTCCGTAACACAAGCCTCGTAGCTTACCACGGAAACTAGATGGCGCTGTGTGACCTGTCTGGAAATATTTATTTAATACCCACAGTGAGTATAGTTCATAAATATTAATTTAGTTTTAGGTTGCTCGCCGTCCACAGCAAATTACTCCTTCCCAAAGGCCAGAAATAATCCACTGTAGAAAGCGAACACCTAGTTAGAATAATTCATTTTTTTTATTTTTTTTTATTCCTAATATAAGTTTTTTTTATTCCTAATATAAGTTTTTTTATTCCTAATATAAGTTTTTTTATTCCTAATATAAGTTTTATATACACACATACATATCTTTACGCCAGATCCCTTGCAGGCTAGACAGAGACAATTGAGCGCTACTTGACACGATCACGACATAACTCTTTCGCTTCGTCGACATTCATTAACCTCTTCATACATGCCCTTTTGTTACGAAGGCTTTTTAATACACCTTCTGCCAGTGTTTTATTTATTTGATCGTGATATGTGATATATATATATATATATTTTTTCATACATTCATTTTTATTTATTTATTTTATTAATTTATTCATTTACTTGTTCCACAGCTGTCTTTAAAAATATGTATTAATGTAAAATGTATTTATTTACATAATATTTAATTTATTGGTGGTGGTTTATCAGTTATTTCTTCTGTTAACCAACCTGGGGTTTATATATATTATGGAAATAAACCCCAGGTTGGTTAACAGAAGAAATAACTGATAAACCAGCACCAATAAATAAAATATTATGTAAATAAATACATTTTACATTAACTGGTGGTCTGTGGTAACAAACGTTGCCGTAAACTCGGGAGGTCGTGGGTTCGATTCCCACCGGGGGCAAGTTGTACATTGTATAATTTGTCTCGGTCTGGGTGTTTATATGTATAATATGTATATATTTACAAAAAAAAAAAGTATAATATGTAGTTTATCAACCATCTAGTTTCCGTAACACAAGCTTCGTAGCTTACCACGGAAATTAGATGGCGCTGTGCGACCTGTCTGGATATATTTATTTATTTATTATTATTATTAATAAATATTTTTGTGTCCCGACCAGGAATCGAATATATATCTACATATTTTTACTCATTCAAGCTTACAATTAACACCTCCACACACCTACACTGTCAATACACATTCACATATACATACACGTACATAATGATGCGTAGATGTAAATATTTATTTGCAAAAGACAGCTGTGCAATAAGTAAATGAATAAATAAATAAATAAAAATGAATGTCTGTGTGTATGTATGTTCCCTATGCATATACCGCCTCCGTGGTCTAGTGGTAACAAACGTTGCCGTGATCTCGGGAGGTCGTGGGTTCGATTCCCACCGGGGGCAAGTTGTACATTGTATAATTTGTCTCGGTCTGGGTGTTTATATGTATAATATGTATATATTTACAAAAAAAAGTATAATATGTAGTTTAACAACCATCTAGTTTCCGTAACACAAGCCTCGTAGCTTACCACGGAAACTAGATGGCGCTGTGTGACCTGTCTGGAAATATTTATATTTATATCAAAACTACGTGACTGATCGGAATGAAACTTTGTGAATTTGTTGTTTGTGAACATCGGCGAAGGTTTCTGACATAGTACTGCCGTTGTCCGATAGGTGGCACGCATCGGCGCTGATTTGTGGAGCATACCGACCGAGGGTACATTCATTAAAATGTATGTATTAATTATAAGATTGACTGCATGGTAAATTGGGCTTTACTGTTAAGCCATGTAATGTTGTATTAATAAATAAATAAATTGACTGTCAGGCGGTACTAAATTCGCCGGGTCAGCTATGTCGAATAAAAATAATTTATTATTATTAGCTAATTATATTATTAGCTTATTTTAAACAGTTTTAGTGGCAGCTCCCTTATAGTAACTGCCTTCGTGGTCTAGCGGTTAAGTCCGTGGATTTAGACTCGGAGGTACCGGGCTCGATTCCTGGTCGGGACACAAAAATATTTATTAATGTAAATGAATACATTTAATTATTATTTAATTTATTTGTGTTATTTATTGAGTTTGGTACGCTGGAGACATCGACGAGCTTGCCACTTGTCATGATTGGCCTATAGTAAAGTTGGCTAAATGTGAATCCGCTTATTTAAAAGCGTGGTTTCTGACCACCCCGAAAGGGAAACGGTCGTGATGATGATGATACTTCTTCCGAAATTTTTTCACGTGTCCAAACACGACCTTATTTATAGTAACTGGAAGCTTATTTTAAATTGAAGAATAATTTGGAAACTTACTCCAACATTTCCTGATTTTCTGGACATTCATGCGCCACAGTGTCCTCCCACGAATGTATAAGTTCTACAGCCGGCTCTAAGTTACATACATTTACTAAGGATTTAGGATTCTCCTTAGCAGTTTTGTATAGGGATTCCTTAAAAAAAAAAAAAAAAAAAAGACATTAATATTGTAACAAGACGGCATGAAACCATACGGTTTTTCGAAGCAAAACCGATCGGTACTAAATTATCGGTAATAAATTAGTGTATGATACAGGGTGCGCCAGAGAAACTTACTTATTTGAAAAAACTCCCGGGCGGTGAGTTGGGTGGGTAGAGGGGTGAGGGGGGGCGCTATTGGAGGGGGAAGTCCCCAAGTTTGTTTCTTCCTCTAGTCAGTTGCCATCATGCTCTGGCCTAGAGAACAGCGGGCATACGCCGTCGAGAGCTTCTTTTCCATCGGTCGCTCACTTGTTGCTACGCAACGTGCCTTCCGCGCTCGCTTTAAAATTCTTCTTTTTTTCTTCCAAGCCTCGAAGAAATAAACGCTAAGGATGTGTGGTTTCAGCAAGATGGAGCCACAGCACACACAGCACGAGGCTCAATGAATTTGTTGCGACAACATTTCCCCGACCGGCTTATCTCTCTCAGAGGCGATCTCACATGGCCGGCTCGCTCTCCAGATTTGGCTCCATGCGATTTCTTTTTATGGGGTTATTTGAAATCCCTGGTTTATGTCGATCGGCCACGGACAATAGCTCACCTCAAAAACAACATTCGCGACGCCATTGCCAACATAGCGATTGATATGCCGCAAAGAGTGGACACTAACTTCAGAAATCGACTTAATCAGTGTATGCGCAATGGGGGTCGCCATTTAACTGATATCATTTTCAAGTCTGTATAAAAAAATATGGGATATTGTATTCTAAAATAAAATAAAAATTAAAACAATAACTGAAGTACTTTTGTTTTTAATGACCTTTCAAATAAGTAAGTTTCTGTGGCGCACCCTGTATTGTAACAAGACGGCATGAAACCATACGGTTTTTCGAAGCAAAACCGATCGGTACTAAATTATCGGTAATAAATTAGTGTATGACAGTAATTGTCGGTTATACTGCTCGTTCCCGAGACTTTTTTTTATTTTATACTAGCACGACATGTGACCTTGCGCCCACCTGATGGTAAGTGGCGCGCATGACCCATGAATGTTAGGAACTGGAATCAGACACTTATGTTCGACATCAGGCCCGCTTGACTAGATGCCTTTTCACACTTCGCTTGAAGGACTCTAGGTTATAGGAAAGTGGAAACACAGAGGCTGGAAGAGCATTCCACATTTTTATCGTGCGACAGATGTATGAGTCCCCAAATTTATAGGTACGCGAAGGGATAGTGACTACGGTATGTGGGTGCATATTCAAGCTGTGCGTGTGGGTCGGTTGCGGGATGGAGAGGAAGGAATTAGGTTATAAATAGACGTGCATAAAATGTTTTTACAAAGCTTTGTGACGTCACAAATGACATCATTCCTCGCGCTCAGACTGCTCACGATATCGAAGTAGATCGCTCTGAGCGCTGTCATTATGTCGCGCGCCATTTTCAAGTTTATTTAATATTGTAATTTGCAGCGTCGTAGTCGCTACAAATTTGCCACGACACGACACGGACAATTTGCTTTGATTGCACCACTCGAAAATAAAAAGCATTCGCTGTGAAACCCGCGTCCTTTTCTTTGTTATTCGACGTCATTATTATTATTATTAATAATTAATAGGCTCGCAGCGCATTGCTGATATGCCTATATCAAGCACTGGTGTAGAGTTCATTAAATTGTCAGTTATCACCATAGTCTATTTCGATTGTCACTAGCCACTTGTCCAGTTTGTTTTGATGGCTGGCACATGCGTTACGTCCGTGATCGGGTGCTGCTGTGGGGGCCTGGGACCTCTGCCGAACACGTTCAATTTATTGTTCTTAAATTAACAGAGGTTTTTGCGTTTTGTCGACTTTCGGGTTGCACATAGGCATGTAGTCTACCTAAATTCTGACTTGCCAGGTGGGTTACTGCTGTACCAGGTATTGTATTTTCATAGGTACTGATAACTAAATTTAAAAGGTTAATAATTGATCGTTGTGGTGCAGTTCTGTATATGTTTTATTTTGTAAATCTGATATAGCTGAGTTTTCCTTGCAGATTCCTTTCTCAGTCAGATTAAACATTAACAGGTCACTGGAATTTGCTAAGCTGCTGGTCTTCTGCTAACAGCTTACTTATTGGACCACTTTGCTGCTTAGTCTTCTACTAGCAGGAGTAGAATCATTCAAAATAATTAAATTAATGACGTTTCATAAATGCCTGTAATAGGTTTACGTGAATAAAGATATTTTGACTTTGACTTAAAAGTGTTTACAGTTGAGGACTTTAATAAGACATATTAAATATATACTGGTATTTTGTTCCACATATTTACAACTCTGTTATTCATGAAGTGATATCCTATATTTGTATTGCTGGATTTTCTCATTAGCTTCATTCCTAGGTGGGGGCAGTTATATATTAATAACACAAAGCGCTTTGGAAAAGCTACCCGAACGTATGTCAGAGCGAAATACAGTGGAAAAAAAAGCTGACAATTCGAACATAAGGGGAAGTGCAAAACACGTTAAAAAACAACTTTTTTGGTTTCTCCATATAATTTGGCTATTTTAAAATTTGTATGAAAACGCCATTTTTTTTTTCAACTCAGACATATACGCGACACGATAATAGTAACCTAAGCACGCTTCCGAGATGCGCTTAAACTGTTTTGCCAAAGCTATGTGACGTCACAAATGACATTATTTCTCGCGCTTAGACTGCTCACGATATCTAGGTAGATCGCTCTGAGCGCTGTCATAATGTCCCGCGCCATTTTCAAGTTAATTTAATATTAGGTTTTCTTTTAAATTATTTATTATTGTAATTCGTTTAACAGTATTTCTATATAACTTCTTAAACAAATCTATAATTTATATTTAAGTAGGAAGTGATCGCGAGATTCGGAACGAGACGGTCAGTGTCATATTCGTTCTAAGCGCTCTCAGTGCGTTTCGGAATGAGGGGATGGTTTCTTAGTAAAACTCAGTCAGTACTTAATACATAAGTTAACAAAAAAAAATGTCTTACCAAATATTCCTTGTATTTAGGCGCCATGCTCCAGTGATCAGGATGTATGAAAAGTTGTATGAAATTACAAGCAGATATCTGAACGTGTTGGCGTAATTGTTGCTGAATTATTTCTATTTGCTCTGGAAGAATCTAAAAATAGAATACATCTTAGCTAGCCATGTTCCGAGATGGAAATAAACCCCAGGTTGGGTAACAGAAGAAATATCGCGTGATAAACCACCACCGAAGTTCGTGGGTGGAAGATTAAAAAGAATCACTTCAATTTATAGTACGTGTAGAAAAAAGAAAAACTATAAAAAAATATGACAATTCCCAACGACGTAAATAATCGTTCAAAAATCTTAAAATAATGACAATTCCCAACGACGACGAGAAGAATCGTTCAAAAATCTCAAAATAATGACAATTCCCAACGACGAAAAGAATTGTTCAAAAAACTCAAAATAATGACAATTCCCAACGACGACGAGAAGAATCGTTCAAAAATCTCAAAATAATGACGATTCCCAACGACGAAAAGAATTGTTCAAAAATCTCAAAATAATGTCAATTCATAACGACGCGCGACGACGAGAAGAATCGTTCAAAAATCTCAAAATAATGACGATTCCCAACGACGAAAAGAATTGTTCAAAAATCTCAAAATAATGTCAATTCCCAACGACGAAAAGAATTGTTCAAAAATCTCAAAATAATGACAATTCCCAACGACGAAAAGAATAATTCAAAAATCTCAAAATAATGACAATTCCCAACGACGAAAAGAATTGTTCAAAAATCTCAAAATAATGTTCCCGAGAAATATATTTAGATAATATTTAATTTATTTGTGATATCTCGTGTTTTGTAAGCTGGAGACATCGACGAGCTTGCCACTTGTCTTGATTGGCTTATAGTAAAGTTGGCTAAATGTGAATCCGCTTATCTATAAGCGTGGTTCTGACCACCCGGAGAGGTAAACGATCGCGATGATAATTTATTGATTTTTTACTAGAGGTCTAGAGTTTTATTTTATTTATTTATTCGGAGAAAAAAAAACAGAAATGATACATACAAAGAGGCAAAGGATACAAAAACAAAGAATCATAAGTTACATTCGAATCACTTCCTTTGATATTTCTCACTAAGAACATATAGGAAGATAGTTTGGTGGTTTAAGTACAACACGGACCTAATTATCGTTATATATATATCATCATCATCATCAGCCTGTGTCTCTCCACTGCTGGATACAGGCCTCCACTCGCACGGCTCGCCACTTCACACGATCTCCTGCCACCCTCATCCAACCCCCACCAGCGACCTTCCTCAGGTCATCCGTCCATCTAGCGGGGGGTCGACCCACTCTGCGTCTTCCCGTACGTGGTCTCCACTCTAGAACTCGTCTACCCCATCGTTCATCGGTTCTACGACAGACATGTCTAGCCCATTGCCACTTCAGCTTACTAATTTTGAAGGCTATATCGGTAACTTTGGTTCTCCGACGGATTTCCTCGTTTCGGACTTTATCCATCAGAGAAATACCGAGCATAGCTCTCTCCATAGCCCGCGGTTTTGTAACTGCTGCAGCTTTGTGTGAACATGTCGACCGAGGCAAGATTCTGGCGAATGGCGCCCGTTTGCCCGCATTCGTTTTGGTACGTGGTATGACAAATAGCGACCAAGATCTAGTCCTTCTTGTAGGGGCACAAAACAGTATCTTTTGTAAGACGTCCGGGCAATTAAATCTACTGTTACAAATCTTATAAAGGACCCTGGCGTCCAGGATCACACGCCTGTTGTTAAGCGTCAGTATTTTGTAGCGTTATAGTAGGTCTCTATAGGAAATGTTAGATTTGGTCAGTCTGTGACTATATTATAATATATTTACCTCAATTCCATCGGTAGGTAATTGTAGATGAATATGTTCTCTTTCATTCGCTTTTCTCACTGAATCTCGCAGTAAAGGTGGAACTTTTAATTTATTGACCAAACTAACATTTGGATCGTCAACTAGATCAACTGTTTTTGGATCATCTTCCACGACTATTAGATCATCATCGTTTTGGTTCCTAGAAAATAAAACATATACAGTGTAAACTTCATGTAACGTCACTCGATTTAACGACAAACTCCCTAAATATTAACAACTATTAACACCTCTCGTCTCCAAGGGATTAGCCGAAAATCAGCGCTGTGGCCCAGAGTCGCAGCTCCATGCTGAGCTGATTCCCTATTTGTCACCACACATCTTATGTATACTACCAGGCTTTATTTGTTTAAATTGTGTTTATTGATATGTGTAAATAAAATATTTTTCTTTCTTTCTTCTTTTTAAAGCGTCAATATCAATTGGCTTTGGATGGTTTAGCTTGTCTTCCAATTCTGATTTTTCTTTTCTCCATTTAACGACAACTCTCTATAACACCATAAAATGCACAGTCCTTTCAGTGTCGTTATATGAAGTTTGCACTGTACTACAAAAAAAATAATCTTTGTATATCCCTTTCAGCACGACAAAAAATATTTTAGATATTAATATGTACTCATTACATAAAAATTGTGAAAAAAATCCTCCACTAGCGAATTTCACAAAGCTCCGTCCGCATATTAGTGCGTTGTTGTTTTCTAATGTGCTAGCGCACCTTTGTGCGTTGGGTACTCGTAATATAATGGCAATAAAAATGACTATTGTATATTTTTTTCTAATAAAAGAACTAGGACTAACAATTAAATAAAGAAAATTGAAAAATTTACTATTACCTAATGAAACTGATAATTAATTTGACATCACAAAATAAATCTAATACTTATATAATCTTTCATCGTCTTTCATAATTTACATTCTTGGGATTGAATTTATAGGTCTAATTATTTATTTATTTACTATAGTTATTCTTTATATTATATACATAGTGTATTTATTAACCTTTCATTAATTTCTTCAGTGTTTTTTATTTTTGGAATTATTGTATTTAGAATTTAATTATTAATTTTGATTTAATTTTAAATTTAATTTAAAGTTATGTAAATTATAGATTTAGTGTAATTGAGACCCCAAAATACCGGCCTTCCTAGTGTGGGTCTCCAATAGAAAAACATGTACATAGGATTTTATTGGAAATAAACGATTATTATTATTATTATTTTAAGATAATCGCTAGGTAGCTAGATGAGTGACGATTTATCAAGGATGTTTCGGAACGGCAAAACAGAGTTTGGCGACCGAAAGATGTGTTTTTTGTAATAACTGGTATTGTCCGTGCTGAAAGGGAAAAACAAAGTCGGGTTTGTTAGAACACTTATAACTCGAGAACGGCTGGACAGATTTTCACGGTTTTTGATTTGTTGGATTTGTCTCCGTCCCGAATAGCAGAATAACTATAAATAAAATAGGAAAATTTAAGAAAAAATAAAATATTTTAAAAAAAACATTTTCCCATAAAAAAAGTTCGTGGGTTTCGTACAACAGCGATTAGCATTTGACATTGTGGATTTATGATTGAACTAAGGTTTACAAACATTCAATGACTGTTCGCCGGGGCAGCTAGTATATATAACTGGAATCAGACACTCATGACTGACATCAGTTCCGAACACTATGCCGACTTGACTGGGCATAACGGCAATTCGAGCCTGATCCCGAAACGTGTGGATTTATCGGCAGGAACGGTGGATACTTCCCCGTCCCGGCAGACTGGGCAAATTACCACCATCAATCCGCCTATATATATATATATTTTTTTTTTCCAGACAGGTCACACAGCACCATCTAATTTCCGTGGTAAGCTACGAGGCATGTGTTACGGAAACTAGATGGTTGATAAACTACATATTATACTTTTTTTTGTAAATATATACATATAAACACCCAGACCGAGACAAATTATACAATCTACAACTTGCCCCGGGTGGGAATCGAACCCACGACCTCCTGAGTTCACGGCACCGTTTGTTACCACTACACCACGGAGGCGGTCAGTATCAGGTCATATATACTCGTACTTATAATAACTTACCGAGTTACATCATCCAGGATTTCAACATCATTAGACGTAGTATTTTTCAGCGTAGTATATTCATAAGTGTCATTACCAATTACTTCATTTTTGCCAATCGAAACCCTTTTCACTATATTAGAGCTATAATTCTCAGGTCCTAGTATATCTTCCTCTTTTTTGCCATTCCATTGTACATTGCCATTCACAGCACTTATGTTACATATAGCTTCGGTATCTGTGCTATTAATAATATCTTTATGTGCCAGTTCGTCTAAAGCACCGTCCGGCATAATTTGAAATATTTCAGTGACTAAATCATTTAGCTCTTTTTTGGATATTCTTATTGTACCCTCTAATCCTTCTTCGTCTTCTTCATCTAATTTAAAAAAAATATTAAATCGTTTTTATTTTCATAGTTTACAATTGGACGTAGTGAATCGACTTCGAAATCGAAAGACTTGTGGAATCGTTAATAAATTGCCGTCTGGCCAACGTGGCGAGTATAGGCCAAATTCTCCCGATATATGTTCTGGAAGGCCCATCTCCAGCAGTGGTGGTCTAGGACTCTGTCTTCTAGGGGCTATAATGAATTTATTTATTTAAAAAACTTTATTGCACAAAGTACAAAAGAGGACTTAATACCCGAAGACATTCTCTGACAGCCAAACCTTAGGGACAAATTTGAACAATTATAGGTGCAATCATAGAAATAATAATAATACTTTAATTACAAAAGGTAATTTAATAGGATTAATATATACTTACATCATATATATCATACATACATACATATGTTAACGCCAAATCCCTTGCGGGGTAGGCAGAGTCAATTGAGCGCCACTTGTCACAGTCACGACATACCTCTTTCGCTTCTTCGACATTCATCAACCTTTTCATACATGCCCGTTTGTTTTGATAGCTTTTTAATGCACCTTCAGCTATTGTTTTATTGATTTGGTCGTGATAGGTAAGTCTCGGTCTGCCAGGGCCTCTTTTACCCACGACTTTCGCATTATATACCTGGTTCGTCAATGTCTCTTCGCTCATCCTTTCAACATGTCCTAACCATCGGAGCATGCCTTTACTTATTTTTGTCCCTATGCTTTCTTTAATACCTGCTCTTTTGCGTATTTCGTCATTACGTATTCGGTCCGTCAAAGTGACGCCGCATATCCGACGCAACGACCTCATCTCTACTGCATTAACTCTACTCACATGCGTATTCTGACATATCCACGTTTCGCTTCCATACATAAGTGTTGGTACGAACATGGCATTGTGTATGGCGAGCCGAGCTTTGTCACTGACATTTCGACTGGCGATTAGTGACCCCAGGGCACCGTTAACACTATTTCCCGCATTCACTCTTCTTTCAACATCCCTATCATACTTCCCATCCGCAGTGAAAACACTGCCCAGATATATAATTTCATTTACTCATAATATCAATATACTAAATACTAATAATACATAAACATACATACTAATATGGATATGTTGCGTCAAATATAAGGTACGGCATATTATTGTGGGGCAATGCAGTGGAAATAAATAGAATAGATCGTGCTCTTTGTAACACACCTCCTATGACTTCCTGTCGTCCTTTATTTATAAAACTAAAATTACTGCCTGTTCCTTCTATCTATATACTCGAATGCTGTTTATTTGTAAAAAGCCACCCGGAACTTTTTAAAACTCTTGGGGATAATTGCAATTTTAAAACGCGTTATCCTATTAGAATAATTATTCCAGCTCATAAAAGTACTTAATATAGCCGAAATTGTTATGCAATGGCAACAAAGATATTTAATAAGCTTCCAGTTACTATAAGGGAGCTGCCACTAAAACTGTTCAAATTAAGAGTCAAACAAATGCTGGTTAATAAATGTTTTTATTCGACAAAAGAATACCTAGACACTAAGCTCGACAAAGTTATGTGACTAAATAAATATTTGTATGCTAGAAATAGCGAATCATGTGATATAATTACATATAATAATTTACATCCCTGTACCTACCATGTTTCTGACGAATAAATCATTTCATTTCAAATACTTACTAGCGCTGTCAGGAGCTTATAAAAGATGACCTGGTAGTTGCTTGCCGTATGATGACAGGATGATCGTTCCATAAATTCGTAGCAACTACTACGAAAGAGTTAGTGACAAATGCAGTGTGATGATTAAATGGAAAAATTAACTTACGTGCATCTGGATCATTAGCAGCATTATACTCCGGGTCATCATCATCTTCCTCATGTCTTTCATTGGACGGAGATCCTAAACATCCAGATAAGAACTGGGACCAAGTATCATCTACCTCAATTTGAGGCAACTCGTCCGGTGGTATGAAGGAATTCTCTATATGTTCAATGGTGGTTGCAGATAGACTCAGTTTGGATCGAGTTCTTAAAGCTATAGTTGCTTTATTGTCAAGCTCTAGTTTTCTGCAAGCTGCTGTTTTTAGACCCTAGGATTAGGACTATTATGTATTAGACTGTTTTTGTGCAAAGAAGACTAGCAATCCATTAATTCACACGTAGAAGAGATATGAAAAAAATAGTCACTCGGGAAAGTGCTAAAAAATAGTCAAAATCAAATAATTTATCCAGTAAATAGGCAATATTTTTAGCACTTTTACACATCATAACACTTATTACATTTTAAATTTATTATTTTATATAATTTACATAATGTATACATAAAATTATTTACTAGTGATTTAAACAGAAACATAATATCAGCTGAACAACTCAATAATAGGTAATGGATTTTTTAAATTACTGGTAAGGAACAGTACTATTTATTGAAATTTTAATTAATAGCAGCTGTAAATTGGCATTGTCATATATAAATACATTAAAAATATAAATAACAGTGATAATTTAAAAAAAATATATAAAAAAAAAATGTCGTAATTAACCTAGTCATTTACATACACTATTCAAAACTCTCCAGAAAATGTTCTCCAAATTTATTCAAAAAAAAAAACAGTAATTATATAGGTAACGAGACAGGGCAAGAAACCAAACGGTATGAAAATGAAAGTCGCTCGGGAAAGTGCAAAATATAGTCACTCGGGAAAGTGCTAAAATAGTGTCTCAGGAAAATGCTAAAAAGTTTCTTTATCGATAACAATATTTAATAAAAGCTTTACGACGAGAGAACTGCAAAAAAATATATCGTCCAGCTGCGATGTTGTAAGTGATACTGTGCAAGTAGCAAATACTTAAAAAATATTGAAAATCTTACCAATGGTACTTTAAAAGGTCCATCTTTAACTACAGATGGGTTTTTCTTAGCCGAGTGGGGAGTGGATGGAGTTCTCGGCTGAGAATCCACGTCACTACATGATTCCATAGTCTGGTCATCGTCACTCTAAAGGAAGATAACAAATATATAAAAAGTACGAGGCACGTGAACTGGTTTGGGATGTCACATGTGTTGACACACTCTGTCCGTCACATGTGACATCCAGCCATAAGAAACCCGGGGTCGCTGCAGAGTGAGCCGCGCGCCTTAAACGCAACAAATACGCGGAGATCATCATTAACCACTTTTGTTGTCCAGAATTCCAATACCATGAGGTATAGACGAAATTAATATTTTAATAGAGCATGTAGGTCATTGCTGCTGTTACTCAAGTGCGATATCGACATATTTTATACAAATGTAAGGACGGTGAGACATGTGCTTAACAACTTATCCTTTAATTTATAAAATAATAATATTGTATCGTATCTTTAGTCTATTCTGTCATGTATGTATTATTTATATGTCCTGACTAGGAATCGACCCCGGTACCTCCGAGTCTAATCCACGGTCTTAACCGCTAGACCACGGAGGCAGATAAAATAAATAAATAAAATTTAACTTACAACAACATCATCTGGTGCTGGTTCGTATTCTTCATCAGATTCGTCTGGCAAGTCATGTGCTATGAGAGCCGTCACTTCTGGTCTGGTTTTTACAGGAATATGTTTGATTGGTGTCAATTCTATGTTCCAAGGAGATTGGCGAGATGATTTCATTAATTCCCTAAAAAAATTGTTTATGTAACAAATTCAAGTACAAAGGCGGACTCAACATCTCCACTCAATCATTCCTTTCAGCTATCAAATAGGTTCCCTCAAGTAATCCTTAAACCAATGGGTCCAACTGTTGTGGCCACTAAGATAAGATAAAGATAAAAAAAAATGAAATAAATGTTAGTCTAATTTACAGGTCTTATAGTAAACTAACATAACAAAAATATCAAACATTAATATTATTTTAAAAAAATTAAATAATATTTGTCCAAAAACTTGCATATAGGTTTTCATACAATCATCATTATCCGCCTGTGTCTCTCCACTGCTGGATATAGGCCTCCCCCAAGGCTCGCCACTGCACGCGGTCTTTTGCAACCCTCATCCAACCCCCACCAGCAACCTTCCTTAGGTCATCCGTCCATCTGACGGGGGGGGGTCGTGCCACTCTGCGTCGTCCAGTACGTGGTCTCCACTCCAGAACCCGTTTGTCCCATTGGTCGTCGGTTCTGCGGCAGATGTGTCCGGCCCATTGCCACTTCAGCTTGCTAATTTTGAATGCTATGTCAGTAACTTTTGGTCCTCTAACGAATTTCAATGTTTCGAATTCTATCCATCAGAGAAATAGCAAGCATAGCTCTCTTCATAGCTCGCTCGTCATTGAATTTGTGAACCAGACCCACTGTCAGTGTCCACGTCTCTGCTCCGTACGACATCACGGGGAGGATGCACTGGTTGAAGACTTTTGTCTTCAAACACTGTGGTATGGACAATGAGAGGATATGTCGAAGTTTCCCGAATGCCGCCCATCCTAGCTGAATGCGTCTGTCGGCTTCTTTGCTGAAGTTTGCAGCAATAGTCTGTCCAAGATAGACGTATTCCTGCACAACTTCGAGAGTAGCATTTCCCACACAGATTAGCCTCAGATTGTTCGTTGATTTAGGTTAAGTTACGATGGGACTGACATGCTCAATTTAGGTAAAACCCCTAATAAAATATGGTAAAAAAAAAACATTTTATTTTCCGGGGACGGCAATTTAATGTCTTTGAACTCAGACTTCCTTAGACTTAAGTAATATTAAACATACTTAGCTTTGGATCTAGTTAACTTGGGCATGTTATTGTCTTGAGTGCGCGACCCCTCGGCTTCTTCTTGCAAATGTACCAGCGCCAGCACATGGTCATTTGTTACTACTTTCTGAAAACATTCATTTTATTTATTTCAAAACTTTATTGCACAAAGTACAGAAGGCGGACTAAATGCCCGTAGACATCTTCTGACAGTCAAAACTTTGGGACTATTTTGAACAACTGTAGGTGCAATCAAAGTACAATGTAAATAAATAATAATGTTACAACTAAATATGCTATACTTAGATAATAAACTTACTTGTATATATAATCTACTTATTAATAAAAATATACTAAATACTAATAAACACACAAGATTATTTATTTATTTATTATTTACTTATTCCACAGATGTATTTTACAAATAAATATTTACATTCAAATGATTACCAAACACCTAGCCAATTACGGAATAACATTATTTTCACTAAACATATAGCATGAACGGATTATTAACAATTTAAACTATTAAAAATAAACATAAGAATAAAAATAAAGAGACAATATTTAAAAAATCAATCTACGCATCATTATGTGAGTGTATGTATATGTGAATGTGTAGGTGTGTGAAGGTGTATATTGTAAGTGTGAGTGAGTGAAAATGTGTAGATTTCATTGCATTGTGCATATCTAATGTATTATTTACATAGAACTACACCTCCATCCTGCTCAGAATCCTTCCTCTGAATTGGTGTTTAGACAGACAGAAGGGGTTATACATTTGTTACTATTTATTTATAAACTAAACCAACAACACATAAAGGTTAAAAACTATATTATAAAAAAATACACATGAGAGTTAATGCAGTAGAAATGAGGTAATTTTAAAATATGCATGATAGAATACGCAAAAAGGTAGGTATGAAAGAAAGCATAGGGACAAAAATAAGAAAAGGAATGCTCCAATGGTTCAGGCATGTTGAAAGGATAAGCGAAGAGAGATTGACGAACCATATGTATAATGTGAAAGTTCATTAAAATCCACTGAAACAAAAGGGCATGTATAAAGAGGTTGATGAATGTTGAAGAAGCGAAAGAGGTATGTTGTGATCGGGACAAGTGGCGCTCAATTGTATGTATGTATAAATAAAACTAAATCTCAAAAATACCTATAAAATTAAAACTATTTTACAAAATAAAGTAAGTGCTTACTACCTAAAACACGCAATGTATTTCCTATTATTATTTTTTTTAATTATTTTTTTACGTATTTTGTAAGTAGGCATAGGACAATAAATATAATGTATTCTGCGCTTTTACATGTCAAAAAATTTAATCAATATAACGAAAAGCTTATTTTCTGGGAAATAGCTTGTATTTGGAGCAGCACATTACAACCCATAATATACATAATTATAATCTTGAAATTATAGCTGCTGTAAATAGGCATTGTCATATTATAAACTAAGACATACACAATTATAAAATAAATACACCAAGGATCCTCATCCTCATTGAATTCAATTGATTAATTTTGCAAGTAGGCATATGACAAAAAGAGATGTATTCTGCACTTTTACACATCAATTTTTACAATATTGATATAAAACGATATCATTTTATAGTACATATTTGAGTATCTGGAGCAGTACATGATAACCATCATATGAAAAGAGAAACAATAAAATAATAAAAATAACAGAATTATAAATACAGAAAATCGCTTAACATTATAGCTGCTGTAGACTAGTCACACTATTAGCTAAGACAGACACAATTATAAAACTATAAATGTCAGTTAAGATAATGGCTGCTGTAAAGAGGCATTGTCATGCTATAATAATAAGGGACATATTTTGTTTAAGGTAGTTATGGCATTTGAGGTCGCCACACTCATATATATTGTATATTGCCACACATATATTTATTTGATCCAACCTTTTTACAAATTTGTGAGTTTCAAGATAATATACCCCATTGTTTCAACCCCAAATGCCACAAAGTTACAATTTTGTTTAATGCTTTTATATTTTATGTGCTTTTTATATTATTTTATTTTATGTTTATCTCACCTTTATAATATTTTTGACACTCTTCTCACTGAGATTATTTTTAATGGCTGCAGCATGTAAGTTTTTCTCCACCTCTAAAGAGTTGTCAGGTAGGATGGGCTCATCTTCACTAGAATATGTTAAGCTTGATGATCTACGAACAAATATTATTATTAGGAATTAGAAACACCAAAAACTCCTCTGGGAATTCGACATGACAAAGTTGTTGGTGTTATGAAGCAGTACCTTAAATTGGGCTTTAATTTGTGCCTCAGTGCTTACAGAAAAAAAAGAGTCCTTTGCGCTATTTTGCGTGGACATGACATGTACAAGATTTTTGTAAATCAATTTACTGTGCATATTGCTAGTCAAAAGTGGTGTTGTTTTGTTTAATAATGTGCTACAATGTGAATTATAATGGAAAACGATAAATTGAACTTTAAATATGGGCTCAAGTTGCAGTTAATTTTGCGGTTTTCCCGCGCTGCGTACTCCCATGTTATACCGTGTTTGAGCTATAATGCCGCGAGTGACTCCCAAGAAAAGCATCAAATTCTGCAACATTTGGAATTTGATGATAACCTCATAAAAAGAAAGATTACGTCAGACTTGGCTGTATGGGCTAGACTCTATGTCTTCCCTATCACCTCATTCATCATCCACCGGGAGAAGACACACACACAGAAAAAAAATTAACCTAACTTTTATAATAGTATTTATACGTAATTTAATAATTACAATAAAATGTTATACCGTTTTCGTTTTCTTCGCGATCTTTTGATTGTAGATGCACTTTTTATTTGTTCTGTGGATCCAGTTTCCTTTCTAGGTGTGCACGTAGGTTTTGTGACGGTGATTTTTAATTCATCACTTATTTTAGTATCCTCCATTGTTTTCGTCGATTAATACCATATTATAATTAATTATTCTACTTAGTATTATAAATTAATAACGTTATTCACTAACAGTGAGGCAAAATATATGTAAATAGAATAGTACAAAAATATTAAAAGCAAAATAGCAACAAACAAAACAGCTGTCAGAAAGTTTTTTAAAAGTTTTATTAACGTCCATTCCTTCCCACTCTTTGGGCTCGTTCGATTTGGCGCTGTAAGCGCTTTTTTTTTACTGAAATAAGCTTTTTAAGCAAGATTTAGTAAAAATATGAGCTTTGCTTACCTACACGATACTTATACTATCCATATACTTTTATTTAAGCAGATAGATACGTTATATCACATAACTTATGTGATCTCATATGAAAGACCAAAGATTACGATTATTGTTAATATTTTTGCGAATATAAAGCTTTGATTATATAGTATAATCAAAGATATAAAGTTATGATTTTGTTTTTCCACAAATAGCGGCGAACTCCGTCGTGAGATTTTGCGATTTTGTTGCTGTCTCGTGCAGAGTAAGATAGGGCGAGTAATGAGCGAGACCGCGCTATGGTGCATTGGCAATGCGGAGTGTTTCGGGGAAACGCGTAAGCGACGTCAAATCCATGGCGCTTACGACCTTATCGCTTCGCGGTCGGTATTTAGCCGTGTCCACCTAGTACCTAATAAAATGAATGTTATCTATGTGGGATAGGTATCTATAACAATATTTTTATGATGCATTTTGTAACCATTTGTATGTCGATCGACAGAACCTCAAAGGGACTGATTATAAATTATACAGTCGAGTTCAATAATAGTATACACTTTTGACATTTCATGGCTCTTATTTATGAAGATAAAGCTCACTATTGTCAAAAGAGTATATGTACTCAGTTTATCCATTTTTAAAAGTTCGGAGGTTATATTTTTTGTCTACTAAACACCAATTCACAAATCAAATAATCAGTTCCGTTCGTAGTTATCACGTATTTTGCCGTGTTCATCCACCTAGTAAAATGAATGTTACCTAGGTAGGATAGGTTATCTACCTAAATATATACATGCCTAACAATTTACAAAATATTACTTTTATTCAATTACTTAGATGCAATAATTCATTCATAGGTTTATGATTCTATTTTTACATATATACACATACGTACATGCATAATCTCAAATCAAAATATCTTTATTTTCCAGAATACTGTACAAAATGATAATGTGGTATAGCTAGCGGCATGAAAATATTAAACATGTATGTTATAATCTAATATTACATATACATTTATATACATGCATATATATATATATATATGTGTGTGTATGTATGTATATACACATATACATACACACACACACACACACACACATATATTCATTATTAACAACTATATAAAATTATTATTATATTCATATTTAAAAAAAAAAAAAAATATTATTATGTCAATTAATTTAAGTCAATAGTAATATTATTTTAATAATTTAAAATTATATATACATTTATTCGAAAAAATATTTACAACATATAAAATAAAATTAATATTAAGGATAGGGATATAAGTCCCGTCCGCGTGGAATGGAATGAATTTAAAATTTGTTGTCAAATTAATATAACTAACAATGAGCACGGCTTTATCCCATATGGGGTAGGCAGAGCCCTGGGAGGTACACCGCAATGATTCAGAAGGCGAAGACACTCCCACATCGGGCCTCACTTAGCTAGAGTATATGTGGTGACAGGTTGCTAGCCTGCGATGCGATGTATCTTGCCTAAAACAACTGTATAATTTATCTATGTAAAGGTAGTTAAATAAAACTAAAATTTCAATTGAATTATAAATTATAATAATAACACATTCTTTATTGTACACCGATTTGTGGCATCAGACATTTTTACGGATTTATTCTATCCCTTATAGGTAGTTTCCTCGGTAAGCGTGGGTCTAAAATTTCCGGCAACATGCATATCATATAAAATTCCATTAATTTATTTAGCATATTCTGCTCCCAAAAGATGTGTGCCGGATCGCGAGGTTTAGCAGTGGACTGTATATTGGCTTCCCTCGATGTTAGTAGGTGACGTATCCTCACGACCGGTGTAACGACATCATGCGGGGTAGACAGGGGGGTTCGTTGTTAAGATCCCGGACGGCCTCAGGCGGAATAAAACTCCATGCTTCAGGAAGGTCTTCTCAGGTGTCCTCGGGCTTGCAGTTCTTCTCGTTGGCTCGGCGAAATCGGAATGTCGGAACCGCAAGCCCGTCTGTCTTTTATAATACTCACTTGACCTCGATTTTGAGCTTACACGTGTTTGTCGGCTTCCTTTGCCAACACGGTAAGCCCCGCCCCCTATTGGAATAGTCCTATTAGAATGTTTACATTATAACCAATAGGGGACAGAATGCCCGCTCCGACCGAGATGTAAAGTCGATGGAGCGAGCACCAAAATTTCCCGCTGAGATCAAGTGAGCAATAAGACAACCCTCGAAATACTTTATTTATCATAAAAGTCCCTAATACAATGTCTGCATCTGAGCAGGGGGACTTACATAATCATTTTAAGCTGGGCTGACCTGGAATACGTCCTAGACCCTCTCCAGATCAGCCCAGGTACACACTGAGGCACCTGGACGGCTTCCAGGCTACCTAGGTCCTCACTAGGATACCTAGGCAGCAGCCGCGATCGACTTTCCTAGACTGGCCATAACAAGTCCGAGATCCTCTCGGGACCAGTCCAGGTTCCGTCCAGGATACCAATACCCATTCTAGGCAGCCTAGGCACTCGCAGAGCTACCTAGCGACCTGAATTTACAATATTCCAGGCTGGCCAAGAATACACTCGAGACTCTCTCGTGGCCAACCTGGATACCCTACAATAAAACATCTCGTTTTATTATCACAAATAAGATTAATATTGTTATCGCGAACAAAGCGTACCTTCCAGGTACGGCGACATAGACCAAACGTTATCGCGAACAAAACGCATCCCTTGGGTGCGGCGGTAAAGACCAAACATATTACCGCGAACAAAGCGCTTCCCTTGGGTACGGCGATAAGGACTACAACACATTGTCGCAAACATAGCGCACCCTTTAGGTACGGCGATAATAAGCTAGGCTTGACCGAGATGACGTCATCACACCGTCTCTCGGCCAGGCTAGGGTCAAAAGGTTATTCTTTATTATCACACACAAATAAAAAACACACAGTAGTCATCAAATAAACACAAGTAAAAATACACAGTAATCGTCAAATAAACACACGTAAAAATACACTAAGAAAAGACACGATTAATACACAATTATTATTATTTCCTGGTTACGACCAACGCAAATTCCTAAGCTATCACATAGCTATGTCCGGGCTACGACCACCTCTTTGTTATTGTCTTATCTTTATCACTAGTAACTTTTATCACTAATTGTTCGTGATTGATAGGCGGCCGTCCCGTACAAGATGGAATCTGTCTCAATTTTTTCAGAAAGTATTCCTTTGGGAGTCCACACTACAAAAATACAATATTTCCTTTTAGTTATATTTAATTGTCCTTGGACCTGATAATAATAATTATGGTTTTGTTTCAATTTAATTTTCTGTGTGTCTTCTTCATCAATTACGCAAAAATTAATTTTTTTGCTATTTATAGCTTCTGCAGGTGTCATGCTCGCTGCTGAGGCTGGACATTTTATTTCTATAATTGTGTCCAGCTCAATGAGTCCATCAGGACTTGCTCCGAGATACGGGTGCTGGCTATCAATAAATAACCCACAAGGAGTTATTTGCACTCCCAATAACGCCTCTGTTTCCTTTATTGCTATTGGTTCATTAGTATTCCCATACCTGGTTGCATCACTTCCTTTAAATGTTGAATACAGTAATGTTTTTATTATATTTTTACAAGAAGTTGTTGGTCTCATTTTACATACTTGCCCGAACATTGATGCCGTCAATCGCAACTTTCGCTCCCTTACCCATTCAGGATTTGATGATTGACCTATGGTGTCTTGTTCAATTTTTATTATTTCTACGGGCGATTTGTTAAGTTCCATCAAAAAAATATCTCTCTTTTTATTATATTCATCTAATTCCAAATCAGCTTCTATTTCGATATTACCATAGTGTTCGTCAGCTGTGCACGTCCTTTTTAGTCTTTTATATTTTTTCTCGTTGCCATATTTTCTTTTTATACGCTGTCTGTGCTTTTCTTCATATTGTTTAGAATATTTTCTTTGTTCATTTGGATTTGCACTAGAAACCTGCTGTAATTTTGTCATTAGGCTACCGAGATTTCGTTTTGCAGCAGCTGCGTAACACCGTGATTCGTAAGAGACACGAAGAGAATAATTTATTCGTTTCCCACCAATGAATTTAGCTATAATTGCATTAAATTGCTCGACAATATTATTTGTTTTATCCATTAGAAGACTTTCTGAATTTTGTAAAACAGAATTTAGGGACATGTATATGTCGTACCATAAGCCACATTCCTTTAGTCTTGTTACCAGATTTTCTTCACCTGGCCTTGACCCTTTGCAGAAGTATGGTTTGCAAGAATTATGGTCCCCAAAAATGTGGCAAGGTCCATTGAGCAAATCTTCTTTTAAATTATTTTTTTTTTCTGCAAAAGGTTTGTTTTTTTGTTTTTTTAGCGCTTGACCCCCCTGAGCCCGGCAGACAGGCAGGGGGGGCTACCCGAACCATGAGCACAGACAACCCCAATGAAACCCCAGGCGCCGAGCCCGATGAAACTAGCGCAGGGCCCAGGATTACCCCGCTGAGCACCACGAAGTCGGACTCATCACCAACACCTAGCGCGAATCCATCGCCGCGCCGCCCGCGCTCCCACTCGGCCGAGGAACTGCTGCCGCGACGATTGTTGCAATCGGACGCCGGCAACTTCCCTCCCCTCGGCCTAGTGGTCACGCGGGATAACACCACCGGACAATGGAGGTCCGTCGCAACGGACTTCACCCACACCGCCCCGAGAAAATCCAGAAGGACAAGACCACGGCCGGTGCCACGAGACGAGGAGGAGTCAGACGACTCCACATTCTACCATGACCCCCCCACCTTTAATATCAACATGAAGCAGGGGGGAAACAGAAGAGCTGGGAAGAGGACCAAGGACGTGTCGGCGTCCGACGAGGTGCCACCCCAGCAAAGAAGACACCTGCATCTGTCGCCGATAAACCCCACCGCCACCATATCAGCAACTGAAGGCCAAAGAACATCCTCGCCGATGGAGGAGCGGCCTCCATCATACCAAGAAAAGGTACACCCACAGTGGACACCCATCGCTCAAGCCCACGTACCAACAGAAGGTGAGAGCAGCATTACTACGGCTACCCCCGACCCACGGAGGCCCACCGACCCCATTGCCCTTGGCCCTGCCCAAGCCACTGCCCGGAACCCACCGGCCACGTCCTACAGTGAGGCCGCGCAACGCCCGGCATCACCAATGGAGGCAGAAGCATCCCACCAGCAGCCGCAAACAGCACCTGATCCCACCGACGTGAACCCCACGCCCCGGATCCCGCCTATAATTGTGAACGTACTGCCGAATTGGCCAAATCACTTCAGGGAGCTGAAGGAACGACTTAAGGCCCCACCAAGCGCCCGTCCATTTGGGCAGGGCATCAAATTTATGCCCAAGTCGACAGAAGAGTTCCGGGTTGTACAGGCGTACCTCGCCGAAGCCCGTGCCCGCGACCCGACCATTGAGGGGCACACCTATGCCTTATCGGAGGAGCGCCCTCATAAGGTGGCGGTCTACAATCTCCCCCGAAATACACCACTAGAGGAATTAAAGGAGGAGCTCCACTTGATGGTAGGCAGTTTGCCTAACCATATAAAAGAAATCCCGCCACGAAGGAACAGAAAAAAAACAACCTACTTTGTCGAGTTTCCCCATCTTTCCCAGGAGCAGCTGAGTCGATTATACGCCATCGATGAGTTGCTCTGCATGCCCGGAGTAGAGGTGGGAGAATGGGTACGCCGACCTGTTCCCCCACAGTGCCACCGCTGTCAGGCCTTCGGCCACGCCTCAGCGGGCTGCTTCCGGGACATCCGGTGCTTGAGGTGCGCCGGACCCCACGCGATTGGTGACTGCGTACGCGACAGCCAACCCCACTGCTCCAACTGCCGTGGAGACCACCCGGCGAATAGCAAGGCGTGCAAGGCGCTGAGGCGAGAGGCTCGACACCGTGGTATCACTCTGCAGCCCCTCATACCGGCGAGACGCACCACTGCTGCACCTACCGCACCCCTTACCCCGCCGCCGGTCACACACTCGGAGCGTACGCAGACCAACAACCTGATGGCTCCTGCGAACGACCCGAGGCACCAGGCTCGGGGACGGGAAAAGCGGTTATGGAAAACTAAGAAAGCCCGCGTGCAAACTACCAATGCTGCTAACTCCGCAGGCCCCTCACACACCCTGGCAGACCAGCCACCACCTAGAACAGCCCCAAAACCGAGAATGGACCTCAAAACTTCCAGGGCAGCCCCGTTACCTAGACCAGGCCCTCCCACACTTAGGGCAGCCTCGCCACCTAGGGCAGGCCCACATGCACCTAAGACAGCCCCGCCATCCAGAGCGATTCAGCAGCCTCCTGCTTTTACCCAACCTCGGGCCCCCAACATGGCCCCACACATCCGGGCGTCGTCGATGCCCAGGACCACATCACAGACAGCCCCGCGGAGCGCGAGGACGCAGGAGGCTGCCACACACCACACTCCGGCCCTTGAGGCCACACACCCAGCTAACCCGAGGAGGATAGAACCCTCTCCTAACCACCAACGGCAGTGGGACGATGCCCCCAATCAACGGCCGACAGACGTACAGGTAATCATCCAGATCCTGCTGGAGATCCTACAGGCGCTGTCAACCGGGGAGGACCTCATAATTGCCGTGACTAGCGCTCTGGACAAACTCCGCCAAAAAGTCAGTTACAGTGTGTGACCTCAGGGTCATCTACTGGAACCCAGGAGGGGTTCGATCTAACACCGACCAGCTTCGTCTCCTGGCCCAGGAGCAACGGCCCCATGTGCTACTTCTCGGGGAGACGAAGCTTCTGCCTTCATCACCACTCCGTGTGCCGGGCTACACCGTGTACCGCCGCGACGAGATATCTCCGGCGGGCTACGCCTACCGCGGGACAGCAGCCCTCGTCCGCCTTGACGTGGTACACGAGGAGCTCGACTTCACGGAGTTCCATAGCACGCGTATGGTCGGAGTTAGACTGAAGACAGACGACGGCGAGATGCGCCTCTACGCGGCATACCGTCCTCCAGGGAGCCAGCTCTACGTCCAAGACCTAGTCAGGGCCTTTGACGCCAGTGTCCCTACACTTATTATCGGCGATCTTAACGCCAAGAACTTGGCCTGGGGCTCCCGAATTACTAACAGAGCCGGGGAGGCTTTATACCAAGCATCGGACAGGCTGGACTATGAGGTCCTTGGCCCCGACACTCCCACGCACGTCCCGTCATGCACCGATCACTCGGCAGACGTGCTGGACATCGTCGTGTCTCACGGCCTGCGATCTCCGATACACCTGGAGGTGCTGTATGACACTAATTCTACTCACCTCCCTCTTCTGGTGATCGTGGGATCCGCTGCGAACATGACCATCCCCCGAGGACGGACCAAAACAAACTGGGGCAAGTTTAGGACCACCATGGAGGCCTACAACCATTCCGGCCGCATATCAACGCCGGAAGAAGTCGAGGAGGCCGCGAACAGCCTGATGGAGGCGATCAGCGACGCCCAGACCTCCGCTACTACCACCCTCCCTACTGATCACTCTAGACGCCGATTGGCGCTCCCAGACTACATCAGGAAAATGCTCCAGAGGAAGCGCGCTCTCAAGCGTCGCTGGGTACACTCCCGTTGCCCAGCAACGAAACGAGACCTCAACGCGCTTTCTGCCGAGATAACGCTGGAAGTCGCGACCTTTCGCGGCCAGTCCTGGGAGCGACTAATGACGGACATAACGGAGGAGGAGGGAAGCCATGCGTCGCTTTATCGCCTCACCAGGCGACTTACCAATACCCCGTTACCCATACACCCTCTTGTCGACTCCACCGGAGTTCGTCATTACGCCGCGCAGAACAGAGCGGACATTCTGGCAGACCACCTGGAGAAGCAGTTCCAGCCCTTTCCAGTTGTTGACGAAACGTTCAACCACAACACCGAGCGTAGAGTCCGGGACCTAGTTCACGAAGAGATGGAACCATTGCCGGGCCATTACTTCGTCTCGCCGGTAGAAGTCGAGCGTGCCGCGAGACGACTACATCCGAGGAAGGCTCCAGGTCCAGACGCCATCTCCAACGTGGCACTCAGTCAGCTGCCCCGCAGAGCACTTATCGCGTACACAAAGCTCTGCAACGGCATACTCCGCACCGGCCACTTTCCCAGTGCTTGGAAGCTCGGGAAGATTATTACTATACCCAAGCCTGGTAAGGACCGTCGGGTCCCCTCCAGCTACAGACCTATCACCCTGCTGCCGCACCCCGCGAAGCTGTTCGAGAGGCTGCTTCTCCGCCGGATCCGAGAGCCCCTGACTCCTAGGAAGGAGCAGTTCGGATTCCGCGGAGAGCACAGTACCACACTCCAGCTAACGCGGGTGCTGCACTATCTGGCGTCAGAGCTCAACAGGGGCCGGTGCTCCGTCGGCGTCTTTCTCGACATGGAAAAAGCGTTTGATAGAGTGTGGCACTCCGGTCTTCTGTCCAAGCTCTTTGACGCCGGCCTACCACGAATGGCAGTCAGGCTACTGTCATCATACCTGGAGGGGAGACGATTCTTCGTGCAGGTCGACGAAGCTTCGTCCGCGGAGAAAACCATCCTGTCTGGCGTCCCACAAGGGAGCTGCCTGTCACCGGTGCTCTACGCCACCTTCACAGACGATATCCCTACCCTCGTCGGACATCTGAAAAGAGGGGAAAAGAACGTTGTCCTGGCGCTGTATGCCGACGACAGCGCATATTTCACCTCGGCCATAAAAGCCGACGACGCTGCCAGGAAAATGCAGAGATTGCTAGATCTGCTGCCGCCGTGGCTGGACAGATGGCGGATGTCTGCGAACGTGGACAAGACCGCCGCCATCCTGACGTCCCGCCGGCGCCTTCCCGACCCGCTGCTGTTCCGTGGGAAGGAAGTGAGCTGGACGAACACTGTAACCTACCTGGGGTGCGTGATCGACCGCGGCCTCCGTATGGGACCTATGGCGCGCCACACAATCAACCGCGCTAAAGCCGCTCGGGCCCAACTGAGGCCATTGCTGCATTCGTCGTTACCACCCCGGGTGAAACTAAACATCTATAAGACGTTCGTCCGCTCGCGCCTCACCTACGCCGGCCCGGCATGGCACCACCTGGTGGCGCCATCCATAGCTGCTGCGATCCAAGCGCAACAAAATATTTCATTGCGCGCGACAGTCAGAGCTCCATGGTTCGTGCGCAACACCGTCCTCCACGACGACCTGAAGATGGAGACCATCGAGCAGTTTGTGGCCAGGCTCTCGAAATCCATGTTCGATCGAGCCGACCACAGCCGCTTCGACCATCTTCGGGGAATCGCACCGCTGCACGCACGGCCACCGGAGGGCCGTCCCCTGCCCCGTGAGATCCTGGGGGCAGAAGCGTAACCAGCAGTTACTTACAATATTAGTGCCCATAGGTGCCACAGATCCTACAGTGGTCCCTTCCCCGGCGGCTCAAGCCGCCGAGGTAAAACAAGGAACCGACGGGCCGTCGCCCACCGTGAATAACGCACGCTTAATGGGGATAACCCCGGAGCGTTCCGCCCCAGGGCGAAGATGACTACTACTACTTTCTCAGTGTGACAGGTACTAAACCATGTCGGTTTTCTGTCTTTTTTGTAAAAGATTTTAATTTATTGCAAAAATTTCTCAGTAAATGATTACTGCACTCAATTTTTTTAATTATCGTATTGTGACCATAAGGCAGAGCTTCGTTCAGTGCGCTGATGACACTGCTGTCACCGTCCCCAATAAGCTAGGTTTAATATCATATCATAATTTGGCTACATTTAAAACCTTCTGCTATACCATCGGCTTCCATGGCTGTTGCAGTGCCCGACCAATTTTTAAAACACTTGTGTTTTTTAGGTGCAATGTTTTTATTATTTGCTACTGCGCAAACGGAACAATAGGAATTTCTTATTCCTAAAAACAAAACTTTTTTGCTTTCAAAGCCAATAATACAAGCTACCCCAGACAAAGAGTTGTAATTATTGTTGCGATACGATCTTTTTCCCCATGATCCATCTGTAACAACGGTGATATATGGGACACCATCAGCACCTACATGTCCCTTTTCAGTAGCCAACTCCTTTTCCTCTAAACCAGCTTGACACATGCTGTCTAAAGCAATATCTTTTAAAACATCTCCCAATATCATAATAAAGGTTTCTTTAATAAAGGTTTTATCTGTCATGCATGGCATATTTAAATGAGCGCTAAACTCTTCCAATTGTGCAAATCCACTGCCAGAACAAACAACTGCTTGAACGGTCGTGATGATACTTTCACTAATACATTTAGTATTAAATAATTCACAGTTTACCCATAAAAAATAAGTAAAATAGATACATACCCGATGAAATCCAAGATATCAGGATCAGAAATGATAGCCCCATTCGATCGTACTTCACGGGAAACAATATCCAATGTTTTCGACCTAATAAAATAAACGATAAAATCAGAGACAATAATAATATAAACAATAAATATACTACGTGTAATCGACCATAAAACCCCAATTAATTTTGTCCCCGCGCATGCCATCAGACTGGTGAATCCATTCCTAGTTCCGAATGAACTTACCCAACATTTAATTCTAACTTTTCATTTGTTTAGATGTGTGTGCGACAACGACCCGTTTATTCCTTGTTTAATCTATTATTATATTATTATAAAAATAGATAGTACATCCGTTTAAATTTTACCTGAACTAGATGGTAAACATTTCAACAACAAACGGAAAATAAACAAAAGATTAGTTTTTGGAAATTAATTTTGTAGGTGTAGCAGATCTACAATATAAAAGACAAAAGAGGAGAATAATAGCGCAGCTGCATCCGTTTACATTTTACCTAGACTAAATGGTAAACATTTCAACAACAAAGGGAATAAACAAAAGATTTGTTTTTGGAAATTAATTTTATTGGTTTAGCAGATCTACAATATAAAAGACAAAAGAGGAGAATAGTGGCGCAGCTGCATCCGTTTACATTTTACCTAGACTAGATGGTAAACATTTCAACAACAAAGGGAATAAACAAAATATTAGTTTTTGGAAATTAATTTTGTAGGTTTAGCAGATCTACAATATAAAAGACAAAAGGGGAGAATAATGGCGCAGCTGCATCCGATTACATTTTACCTACACTAGATGGTAAACATTTCAACAACAAAGGGAATAAACAAAAGATTTGTTTTTGGAAATTAATTTTATTGGTTTAGCAGATCTACAATATAAAAGACAAAAGAGGAGAATAATGGCGCAGCTGCATCCGTTTACATTTTACCTAGACTAGATGGTAAACATTTCAACAACAAAGAGAATAAACAAAAATATTAGTTTTTGGAAATTAATTTTGTAGGTTTAGCAGATCTACAATATAAAATACAAAAGAGGAGAATAATGGCGCAGCTGCATCCGATTACATTTTACCTAGACTAGATGGTAAACATTTCAACAACAAAGGGAATAAACAAAAGATTTGTTTTTGGAAATTAATTTTATTGGTTTAGCAGATCTACAATATAAAAGACAAAAGAGGAGAATAATGGCGCAGCTGCATCCGTTTACATTTTACCTAGACTAGATGGTAAACATTTCAACAACAAAGAGAATAAACAAAAAGATTAGTTTTTGGAAATTAATTTTGTAGGTTTAGCAAATCTACAATATAAAAGACAAAAGAGGAGAATAATGGCGCAGCTGCATCCGTTTACATTTTACCTAGACTAGATGGTAAACATTTCAACAACAAAGAGAATAAACAAAAAGATTAGTTTTTGGAAATTAATTTTGTAGGTTTAGCAAATCTACAATATAAAAGACAAAAGAGGAGAATAATGGCGCAGCTGCATCCGTTTACATTTTACCTAGACTAGATGGTAAACATTTCAACAACAAAGGGAATAAACAAAAGATTTGTTTTTGGAAATATATTTATTGGTTTAGCAGATCTACAATATAAAAGACAAAAGAGGAGAATAATGGCGCAGCTGCATCCGTTTACATTTTACCTAGACTAGATGGTAAACATTTCAACAACAAAGAGAATAAACAAAAAGATTAGTTTTTGGAAATTAATTTTGTAGGTTTAGCAAATCTACAATATAAAAGACAAAAGAGGAGAACAATGGCGCAGCTGCATCCGTTTACATTTTACCTAGACTAGATGGTAAACATTTCAACAACAAAGAGAATAAACAAAAAGATTAGTTTTTGGAAATTAATTTTGTAGGTTTAGCAAATCTACAATATAAAAGACAAAAGAGGAGAATAATGGCGCAGCTGCATCCGTTTACATTTTACCTACTAGATGGTTGTTTGTCGAAAACGTGTATACCTACTCCGATTTCTAATTAGCTGGACTAAAATGACAGCTTGCTATGACATATTAGACCTTATGTGGTGTCAGTATGTTATAAACTGAAATTTGGAGCTGTCATTTCAGTCCAGCTAATTATTAATCAAGGTAGATATTTAATAAGTAAAACACAACCCGTGACTCGGACGCGGTAAAAAATAACTGACACCGGTGGACGTGACGTCATAGCCCAGCTACTACCATATCGCGCACAATACGGCCGTGTAGCGTAGCAGGGCATTTCATATTGGCGCGTTGAACTCCGGGTAGTAGGTAGAGTCGGCCACACATCAGACTATACACAGGTGTCCTTAATTTCATTGTAATAAGGCTCAGATTGAAACCGAAATAGGTTGTCTGAGCTGTGACCGATTGTATCCTGTACCTACCTGTCTATTTTATTTAAATTAATAATTGAAACTACATTTATGAAAAAAAAAGAATAAATCTTGCTACTAAATAAACAAACCAAAGGAGGAGAATCTTGGGAGCTAATAATAAATAGACACATACCCATTATTAGGATTTTTATTTTCTTTTCTACGTTGTGGACCTGGCCTTTTCCTCTTAGCCGATGGCCATAGTCTCTTCTTACTTGATGACCTTTTCATTTCTTGAAATAACTAAATGAATAAAATACAATTGTCACACACGTCACTCACGCACAGTGCACACTGACCACAGCACTTCACAGCAGCAGGACTGAGACTGAGCACAGACTATCGAGCGCGCGAGCGACGCTACGGCACGCCCCTCTCCCCTGTCATGTTCCGTACCCCGTTCGTGCGAGCGAGACGCTGCACTAAGTTTATCAAATTCGCGAGTTTTCTAAAAGATTTTCGTACTTTTTATCTCATTTCTGTAATATTGCAGATATTTAAAAATAAAATATATATATATAAAAGTTTAGGATATCACAGATGTTTATAGCTGCATTTCAATTTAATGGAAACTCTATAACGTGTGGGTGAACTAGCCGAACATGACACGATTTTGGCGTTAAAAACACAGAATTTCAATTCGCTCTAATTTTGTTCTACTTTATTGTTTCTTACTGGAAACCAACTAAAAACATGCGTACGTGTCATCCGATACTGTGTGCAAAATATTATTTCGATAGCCCTTCTTAATTAAGTAATTACAACAAAACTACGTTTGTATGGGAATTCGCTGCTCCGGGCGGTTCTTAAAACAGTAACTTGATTAGGAAAAAAATGTGCCACAACAGAGCCAATAAAGTTCCCGATCGAACTTAAATGCGCGGTACCTTGGCGGTAACTTTTTATTAAAGGGACGGGACATTTTTTTTTGCTTTTTATTTCTTGGAGCTTTTTATTAGATAGTAACTGTAATGAATTGCGCAGCGACATGTGGGTGCCTAAGATCTATTTGTTATGTTGATGTTTGTGTGTGTCTCGAAGGTTGTCAGTGTTCAGGTTGTGGCGTGTCCGTCCTTCTTTAGAAGGTCATTGCAGTGGTGGCACGTGTGACAAGTCCCAGTCTGCACCCTAAAGGCCTGGTTGAGCGGGGGGATGGCTAGCACATGCGTTATGTCCGTAATCGGGTACTGCTGTGGGGGCGCCGAACGCGTTCAAATTATTGTTCTTAAATTAGCAGAGGTTTGTCGGCTTTCGGGTTGCACGAGGGTAAGCCTTAATTATGACATACCTGGTGGCGTACCACAATATCAGGTATTGTAATCTCATAGGTACTCAGGTGAATTTGAAATATATTTATTTGTTGTGTAATTATGTATTTGTTTCATTTGTAAATCTGCTATAGCACATATTTGCTAAGCTGCTAGTCTTCTGCTAAAAGCTTACTCCTTGGACCACTTCGCTACTTAGCCTTCCACTAACAGAAGTAGAATCATTCAAAATAATTTAAATTGTGACGTGTCACAAATGTCTGTAATAGATTTACTTGAATAAAGATATTTTGACTTAATGATAATGAGTGTCCATAGCAGCTGTCACACGGCCAGTTAGATATTTTTGGACAAATATAATACTGTCCCTGTGTTTGACTTGACGCTTTAAGCGCTTTTTTCACTCATTTCATTTTTAAGTCAAACATAGCATGAGATTAAAGTAAAACAATGAGGTTTATTAACATCATTGAAGTAAAATGAAGATAATTAACCAAAATAATGCTTTTCATTTAAATACAAAAATATTATAATGTACGAGAGATATTGCAGATTTATAATGGAATCCATGAGGCAGCCGGTAAATAGAAATTAAACTCGAGGCTAACTTGGCTAAAAATAGTAAGGAACACAGATTGACAGTGAGGAAGTTCTTCACGCCATTTTTGACATTTTTCACGGCCATGTCAATTGCAAGTTTTTGTTTTGCAAATAACTAAAGTGGTGTTGTTTTGTTTAAAAATGAGCTACAATGTAAATAATTATAGAAAACGATAAATTGGACTTTATTTTTTGCGGTTTCGCGCTGTGAACTGCCATATTTTAACCGACGTGTTTGGGCTATAACGCAGCGAGTAACTCCAAGAAAAGTATTAAATCCTGCCAATATCTGGAATTTGATGATAACCTCATTAACTCATAAGAAAGATATATTACGTCAGACTTGGCTGTATGGGCTGGACCCTTTGCCTTCCCTATCATCTCATTCATCATCATCCATCGGTATAGAACACAAAAAAATAGTTATAAAATAATAATAAAATTTATTTCAATAAAAACATAATAATTATTTAATAGTATAAATTAATTTCTTAGCATTCCATTGAATTACCGTGCGCATCCTATGTCCATTGTATTTGGGAGAGTGCAGAGAAGAATGGTGTTGTAGGCCAACAATAGGCTGGCTTACAGCAAGACACTCACCATTCACCTTTCTGCTCCCTACCCTAACCAAATACTGTACAATTCCTCTTATGCCATCTTGGAACCTAGTTCTAATATTATAATATTTTATGCATTGGCATGTAACTTTAGATCTGATAGTTAATGCGCTGAAGTTGAAAATAAGGCACCTATCATGTGGGTGGGGCTACGATCATGCTTGCCGATTGGTTCTCTGTCAGATGTAATGTGCATTAAACCCTTCAAAGATACCTGCCACCACCAATACCTATCTATATAAGATATACATAAATAGATTTACTATCTAAAAGACTAAATTTTAATCTAATTTCACAGCTTTTTCGTAAAACTCTGCAAGTAGTTGTTTCAAATCTTCATAGCCCGCAATTTCCTGGGCTTTATCTAGAGGCAGCCATTTTAGATTTTGATGTTCATCAGATAGAGTGACTGGTTGATCTGGGTTTTTTACTTTAGCCAACCAATATACCACAGCTTTGGGTTTACCTTTCACATTGTAGTTTAAAGTTTTATTTATTTCTTTGTATATCTGTAAAATAACAACACAATGATTACTAATTAAATAGTATATTGTCAGTGAAAATATAAATATAATAGTCTATAGCAAATTTCCAGGAGGAAATATTAAGTTTTTTTTCTTGTAGTAGACGATGGCATTATTACATTGGCAGGTACAATAGTTCCCCTTTCTGTTTGACATTGTTATCTATATTGGAGGGAAACCCATTGAAGAAACTAATGTTCCTTCCTCAGTCTCTGCTGAACCTGGGGTTTAAGCTAGGGACGTTCTTCATGCAGCCAGATGCTCCCAGTTTTGGGTGCAATCTGAGTATCAGTTGATATCCGTGGCTATAATAAATAAAAAATCTTTGGAAAAATAATTGTTGCAAAACTAACACCCATATTGTTAGACGTTTTCCTTAATGCCTCCTTTACTCAACATTTCCAGCTGTCAAACGATAATTAAGTTTCTGTAATAGTTACAGTTAATGTTAAAAGTAGAGCCGAGCCAACAGTTTTATTTTGAAGGTCAGCCGTAAGCTGGTACATTAGACGCCATTTTAAATTTAATTTATGGTGGATGGTGAGCGTATTATCGCGCAATAGAAAAAAAAGGAGGCCTCCTTTTCTTAAACCAGCCTATTGTCGGTCGCAAGCCCGAGACACCATCCTTCTCATCTCTTACACACACACGATGGACCCGGCACCCGCACGGTGAATCCATGGAATGCTTAGAAATTTGTCTTCACCCAGGTCTGTGAAATTTGACAATGAGTATTTTTCAAAACAAGATTGTACAGAATACATCAGTCTTAAACATAATATAAATTCATAATATTTGTTCACAACTAAGTTGGGATCATCAAATTCCAAGTAGGAAAAATAACTGCAACTTGTGCTCCATATTAGTGTCAAATTTATTGTTTTTCATAATTATTCACTTTATTAAACAAAATAACATTCTTTTGACTAACAATATCCACAGTTAACTATATACTTGTTAAAATACAAAACAAAAAACTTGCACTTTACATGTCCGTGCAAAAAGCAGACAATCTTGGCAATGAGTATAAATAATGTAAATAATAAGCAATATACCTCTAATTCAGATTCACCTATTCCAGCTTCTTCTTTAGTTTCCCTTAACGCTGTAACCCAGTCTGATTCACCTGGATCCACATGACCTGTAAAATTGCACAATAGAATCACCAGTCTAAATACAAATTCCTAGACCTCAACTGCTGACGACGGGCATTCCAGAACACATTCCTGGAGAATTGGGCTTACCGTGTCTGAAAGGACGGGTTGGGGAGGGTCTGATGTCAATTTATTTACGATTCCACAAGTTGCGAAGTATTAGTGGAACCACAAAGCATCAATGCCGTTGTAAGTTGAATCTATAGACACATTTACTTTACGCACGATAAGTGTATTTCTTACTCTTTTAATTATTCTGTGTGTACAGAGTACGGGTTGGGAGGAAAACCACGACATTTGGATTAAAGGACAGAACTGGATACTTTGCAAATAGTAAAAAATAAATAAATTAATAAAGATAACACACCTTTTGGTGGTGTCCAATGATGTTCACCATAAGATGTCTGTAGCAAAAGAAACTGAATGGATTTATTAATGTTTCTAAAAATTACTAAACCAGCGGCCCTCGTAGGAGACATTCTCAATAATTATTTATTATAATAAGATTATAATTTGTTATAATTTAATTAAACCACAAATTGCACGATACCAAGATTATGGCCGCGTTCGTTTTAAGAAATGTTAGCATGAAAATACCACTTTTTTTAGCACAAGTCGTTCGTTTAATGAAAATTCTAACATTTGATGCTAATTTCCAGTACCGTGTTGAAAGGAGGGTTATTGATGTTACTTTATGACAGATGTCAAATTGATCGTTTACCATTTTTATATACTTTATAGTTTTCTATTATATTTGTTAAAAAGGTATATTAAACGATTTTATGTAATAAATTCAAAGACCATAATAATATCACGTGTATTGGATGCCATGGTATGATAAAACATTTGTCAAAAAGTAGCATCACCGCTCGTTTTATTTAAGAAATGTTAGCATTGTTAAAAAAAGTGGTATTTCTTAACAAAAACGACATTTCGCGCTGGTTTATGAAGTTGCTACGAAATGTTGGAAATGCTATAACACGAACGCGGCTATGTTCAAAAAAATAAAAAAATGTTCTGTCAAATCAGGAAAATATTCCCCCCTAAGACCAATTGATTCCCCCTCATTCCGAATCGCGTTTAGAGCTATGTCTATATAATCTGTGTTTAGAGCACAGACCAGACGAAGAGTACAAGTACGAATAGGACACTGACCGTCGTTCCGAATCAAATATCGCGATTTGGATGCGCGTGATATCAATTCGGAACGGTCTAAATCACATTTTCATTCCTAAAATGTTATTGTTTTTTTAAATGCATGGAAGATAAATTGCGGATTCCACATCTTTGTTTTTTTTTTTATTTGGTTCTCTTCTCCCGATGGATGACGAATGAGGTGATTGGGAAGGCAAAGGGTCTAGCCCATACAGCCAAGTCTGAAGAAGACAAATTTCTAAGCATTCCATGGATTCACCGTGCGGGTGCCGGGTCCATCGTGTGTGGGTAAGAGATGAGAAGAATGGTGTCTCGGGCTTGCGACCGACAATTGGCTGGTTTAAGAAAAGGAGGCCTCCTTTTTTTTCTATTGCGCGATAATACGCTCACCATCCACCATTCTACTTCTCTCCCTACCCAACCAAATACTGTATGATTCCGTTAATGCCGTCTTGGAAGCTCGTTCCATAAATGTATTGACGGCAGACCTGCTTAGGCCCAATTCTTTCAGTAAGTGATGCAAAGATTTTGCTGGAACTCCTCTTGCACCAACTTCCACTGCGTAAAGCTGAGTCTTGAACCCGTTCCTGATCATTTTTTCTGTGAGATCATAATATTTATTCGACTTCATGTTGTGGTCTTTTGGAATATTTGATTCCCACGGAACGGTAAGTTCAATAAGGATAACTTTTTTCAAGTTCCGAGAAAACACTAAGATGTCTGGCCTATAGGCTGATACAGCTAGTTCATCTGGGATCCTATAATGGTGTTCAAATGTATCCATGAGAATTTTCCAGTCTGATGCGGCGCCAAGGATCGAGGTGGGCTTGCATTTAGTTTTCGTGCTTTGCCCTTCCTTTACAAATGTGGTCAAAGTTTTATTTGTAGTCAGTCCCTTTCTGGCTCTTGCAATAGAAAGACTTACTGCTTCACGGATAACACCTAGGACTTTGTCATGTCGGCGTGAGTAATAGCCCTTTTCTAGGAGAGTAACGCACCCTACAAGTGTGTGTCTAGCAGTTCCTATGGCAGCACCCACAGATATAGATCTAACTAGATGACTCGAGTGTATGTACTTCGCGTGCCAAAAGGAAGTGCAATGCACCTCTTTCGATGCGGTTTCATTTAGTCTGCGGTCCGCGTTGTCGGTAACGGACGTCAATCTAAATCTAAAAAATGCCTCACTGTGCGGTATTGAGCTGTAAAAACTCTACAAGAAAAGTTGGACGGAATAATGGAAACGTTTCCTTTCATCGGCAAGTAATTTTGTAATTAAATTGTGTCTCATTTATTTTAGAATCAATTATTTTATGCACGTTATGTTTGTTGTGGGTTTTACTAAGAAAACTACGTAACTAAGTGTGCACCGCATGTTCATAATACATTGCCGCTTTTAAAGTTGCAAAGTTGTAGAGCCTGTTTACTAAAACACGCAATAAAAATGGAACTATCGATACTTTCATTCGTCGCGAAGCTTCTTGGTAGGGTCACTATTATCATTTTTCTGTCAAATGAAGCAAATAGTGTTGTACACTTGCTCGATTCGAAAATCGATTTTGGAAACAGAGGAATGATAATGTTCGCCTTGGGATATTTTGTGACACATAATATATTTTTTTATTGCAATTAGTTTCTGTTAGTGATTTAATTCAGAATATTATTAATTATAATTACAGGTTTCCAAGTGACCCTAACGTTAAAATGAAATGGATTGAAGCGACGGGGCATGAAAATTGGTTTCCAACAAAACATAGTCGAATTTGTTCTGTTCATTTTATTGAGGGCAGTTTTAAGGAAACAAAAAAGTTTCGACGACTGACTACAAAAGCAATACCGACTATTGATGTACTGAAAACGTCAACTAATGATGGAGTTAGTAGATTGACATTGTGGTCGACGGCTCGATGCACCGGAACCCTTCTCTAAAATTTAAAAATCTCTAATATTACACAATAAACAGTATATGTTGTCAACGTCGGAACTATTTTATATCGGTTTCGCGCGGACTGGAGATTCCCATCACTAAAATGCTCTTGTGACGTCACAGTAGGTACAACAAAAGTGGCACGCTTGGTTTTCATACAAATGCAGGGACTCGCGTAATCTAGTTAGATCTATATCTGTGGCAGCACCACACAATGTACAGTTCTTTTCCGTAGCTTTTCCCCACCTTACCAGATTACTCTGGTCCGGGAGGGACATTTGAAAAGCGTTTAGGTAGAACTTTAGCAACGCCGGAGACCAATCGTACATTAGTGTGCGCCTCTTTAGGGCTGGAGGGATGCAAAAATCGCCCAAAGTTAGCCAGTCATTTTGAACTTCTAGAGTCATCGCGTGCACTCTGTATTCATGCTCTTCATCTTTCCTGAGGAAGGATTTTATAACCTTTTTGTCACTTTCTTTTTTCTTCCAGCCAATGCCTCTTTTGTCAGTCTGGGCACCTGTCATGAATTTCTTGAAGAATAGTAGTCTCGGTTCCATATCTGAGACCAGAGGGTCTCTTGGAAGGGATGAAATTGTATTATCCTGGGAGCTGGTTAGAATTTGATATTTGCTTATACGTAGATGTTTGTATAATTCAGATGGTCTTTTCAGATCCATTCCGAAGTTTCTCCGTCCTCTAAAGAATGTTGAGGAGTCAGCACCCTGGGCTAATCCAAGCCAAAACTTCAATGTTCTTATGACGTCCGCGTCCAGACTTGATAGTAGGCTTTTGTTGAAATCATATACTAGGAAAGGTAATATATCTTTGTTTTTCATGAATTAATGAGGTCATCATCAAATTCCAGATGCTGCAGAATTTGATGCTTTTCTTAGAGTCACTCGCGGAACCATCCGCTGCTCAAACACGTCGGGTAAAATATGGGAGTTGACAGCGCGGGAAAACCGCAAAAAATAAACTGCAACTTGTGCCCCATATTTAAAGTCCAATTTTTCGTTTTCCATAATTATTCACATTGTAGCACATTATTATACAAAACAACACCACTTTTGACCAATAATATCCAGAGTAAATTAATTTACAAAACAAAAACTTGCACATGTCCACGACAAATGGCGCGAAGAACTCCTCGGAACGATAGAATGAAAAATATTTCAAATTTCCAACCGCTTAACAAACTGTCAAAAAATTTAACAGCCGGCTGTTGTGTAACGGATATTTTTATTTAAGCTTTGTTTTGTGAAATGGTATTGGAGTATTTATTTAATTAGGTAGTTATTATTGTGTTAAACATGCCTATTAATAAATGGAAGCACATATTAAAAAACTGGGTAAGTTTTCCAATTTAACATTGAAACATACCTATTTGTTTATTTGTTATATTTTAGATTTGTATGTTTTATTTTCAGATCAATTGTTATTTCGACGAAGCAGTAAATGTAAATATAGAGTCTTTGTTTCACATAATATCGTGTTCACGTCGAAAACTTGGTTTAGATGAATTTTCATCATCATCGCTTGAAGCCCAAACTCTTGAAGAGTTTGTGCATGAAAGATATCCAGATTTTTCACTCGATAATAGCGCTTTAGACTCATCAATTACGGAGGATGATTTGTGCATTGTTGGGTCGCTTGTATTATATTTTGTGTGCTTAAACTGTAAAGATGCGAATTTGAAGAATGCTATGTGTAAAAATCTTCGGACAGAGGATCAGGAGATTATTACTAGGTTTAATAAAACCCTGATGAAGAGTACAAATATCACTTATAAGGAGGTTCAAGCTGCTATTGTAGGTAAGTAAACTAAGATTATTTTACTTTGGTATATCTTGCCAACAACTCCCAAATAGGCATACATTTGCTAAACTGTACTTAAGAGCCCAATGATTTTTGTTTAGACACACCTAGATGTTTTGCAAAATTTTAGTTGTAGGAAACTTTCTAGTATATATTTTTTTAAGTTTTAATTAAAATGCGAAATTTAGCTTTTTTTCTTAGACATAGACTTTATATATATTTCTTTATCTATATATACATATAGACTTTAATATTATTTTTAATCCTGTATAATATAATTTAATGGAAACTTACAGTTTTGAAGAAAATAATTATTGAAAATCTTACAAATAACTGCAATGAGAGTCATCAAAAGTTATTTATAAACAAACTTTAAAAAAAAAAAATTGCCATTGTAACTTTCTGCCTGATCTTTACCTTCGAGTTCCTACCCAACAAAATGCTGTATGATTCCGTTAATGCCATCTTGGAAGCTCATAATATGGAATAAAAATATAGTTAAAATAGTTTTCACAATTTGTACTGTCACACTTTTTATATAGTGGTTTTACTACACAAATTTTAGGGGTTTTGGGTAAACTTTGTTGGTTGGGATAAGGTTTATGATATGGTTTAATGGCAATCAGCTTATGAATGATGATCTATTTGTTACCAGAGGCGTGTGGTCAAGACACAGCTTCAGGTCCCCATTCCATAATGGAGACTCCTCCAGCTCTCCGATCCTTACATGGAGAGGTAAGGAAATTGCAGGCAGCCCTCGATGCTGAACGATTTGACAGAAACTACCTGCAAGATGAACTCACGCGGACCAACTACAAGCTCGACAAATTGGGTAAGTTTCTTAATTTATCTGGATGGTATCTCCAGGGTGGCAGACATAAGGTCCCTAGCAGGCATAGTCAAGAAGAGCTAGCTCATCAGGAGGTTTAAAGCTAGCAGTCTATTGGCTGCTGTGAAATCATTCGCGTTTTATGGCTGCTGCAGCTAAGAGTTCTTAAAAGCCTGGTGCTCCATTATTAAAATATGTTGCTCAAAGAAATGGCTAGACCGTGAATCAATAAATCATCAATGATACGCCCCCTGCCTGAAGGGCCAACGCGGGTGGGGGTCGCATGCCGACTCATCCGTGAAGCCTCCTAAGGAGGCCCCAGGGCACCTATGGACTAAAACCCTATAAACCGTCTCTCTCTCACTTGGCCCTGTGTGCCTTTACAGCTAAGTCTGAGTCGTAGCTACGGAGTGAAAGCAATCATTCGCTGCATGGGATGCTACGACCTGCGATATTGGCTGCCGAGCAATCATGCACTAGGACAGCCAAAATGTCTTGAATGCGCCTTAATTTAAATAAATAATAATTTGCTGTCAGCCAGACAACCAAATGGCATTCCCAGGTCTTTGATAATATGTATTTATAATAGCTCTTAAGTTAATTGGATCAATAACCAATTTTTATTATATTTATTAATTATTTTATGATCAAAGTACACTTTTTATTTATTGTGATACATTTTTAACAATATTATTATGATGATATCATTTCCAGTGAAAGACAAAGAGCAGTATAAATCCGAGATATTGTCTTTAAAAGCCAAAATCTCTAGTTGTTGTGGTCAGGAAACCGAAGTTCACGGCCAAGACACTACTGCCCTTCTTAATATGATGAAACAGGTCCGACAACTGGAAGAAGTCGAACAAAGACTAGTAGATACCCAGTCACAACTAGAAGATGTATCACATGAAAGAAATGTCTACAAGACTAAGGTAAGCTATAATTGAAATAAGTTACAAGATAGGTCATGAACAAAATAATATAGGTAAGTACAATATACACACACATATCTTCAGGCCAGATCCCTTGGGGGTAGGCAGAGACAATTGAGCTTCACCTGACATAATCACAACATAACTCTTTGGCTTCGTCGACTTTCATCAACGTCATTGATTGTGATATGTGAGTCTAGGTCTGCCAGGGCCTCTTTTACCCACAACTTTCGCATTATATACCTGTTTTATAAATTTCATTGCTCATTCTTTCATCATGCCTGAGCCATCGTAACATGCCTTTCCTTATTTAAGTAAGTACAATATGAATATAAACAAAGAATAAGAAAATAATAATACAAAAAAAAAACTTTAACTAACTTGAACATAATAATTACAATCAAATACTAAACTAGAATTCGTCCAGTAAATACAAATATAAAATATACTTATAATTAAACAAGTGTTTATGTGCGTAGATGCATGTGTGAGGGCATGTTTGTAAGTTATGTTTGTCTTCTTTCTCTACCCAACCAAATACTGTATGATATTGTAATATTATTGGATTTGTAAAATTTATCTTACGTATTACACTATAGGTGGATGAACTAAAGGTAGAAAGGGACAAATGGATATCATTTGGCCAACAAGAAGCAGCTCGGGCAACTGCTTTAGAAGAGCAGCTATCGACCGAACATGCTAATAACGAATCACTTAAGGAAATAATTACTGATTTAAGACAACACAACCAACATAATAAACTTGACGGTAGTATGCTAGAATGTGACGATCCCAATACTAGCATACATTCGTTTGGACGTAATTTGTGTGAGTATTATAAATTTAATTGTTTATTTGTATAAACATGGTAAATTATAGGTATACATAATTGTAAGCATAACACATTCTGCCATTGCTGGCATATTGTGACATTATTTTAAACTAACTGCCATACTATACAGTTCTTGATCATCTTCACGAAGATGAGTCTTCCAGAATATATTTATAAGAATTAAACCTTTAATGTAGGCATCGTACATTAATAATTCCAAAATTATTTCTAGCTTTCTGTGTGGAAGCATGCTCAAATGTTGTAGAAGTCCAACTAATGGAGGAAAGAGCAAATATTGTTCAATTAAAACATCAGATTGAAGTTTTACAGGTATGTTTATTATTTTTTATGACTTTTATATTGAAAACAACTGAAATATTGCAAAATTTAACGTTGTAAAGTTTTCATTTAGCTCTGATAAAAGCTAAATTATATATGTTAAAATTTGTCAGGAGAAAGTCATAAGTATTAAAACAATAATTTTATAATATGTATTTCAGGATCAAATAAAAGTTTTGGAACAAAGATCAAATCGTGAGAAAATTACTTTAGAAAACGAGATAATATCGAAAGACAATTATATTCATAATTTAAAATTACAGCTAGATGAAGGAAATCAACAACAGAATGTACTTAAAGAATCATTTAACGATGAAGTTAGCAAACTAAATAATGACATTAACGAATTAGAACAAAAACTTAGGGATAATACTGATGCCGCTAATCAAATGTTATATGAAAAAATGGATGATATTAAAAAACTACAAGAAGACAAGTCTTCATTATTGCAAAACCTATCTGAAAAATCAACTCAATATGAAAATAAAATAAGAGAAATAAACGAACATATCCATAAACTCCAGGATAGTGTTAATAAAGAACAAAACTCTAAACAAAGGATAAAAGAGGATTATGAAACTCAAGTTATGAAATTGAAGGAAAAAGTATTAAATAGAAACAATGAATTAGTTGAACTCCAAAATAATTTATCACAAAACAGCGAAATGATTGAAGAACTAAACCTAGAATTGCGTAGACAAAAAGTAATAACAGAAGATATTAAAACTAAAACTAATCATGAGATAGAATCATTACATGAAACTAATGATTCTTTGAAAATAACTTTAATAGCTAAAAAGGATAAGATTGACACCCTACAAATTGAATTAGATGAAAATAAATATATTATTGAAGGTCTAAGAAAGAGCATGTCTGAGTTGGATACTTTAAAAAACAACTTGATCGAAGAATTACGCTCTATAAATGCTGAAAAGACAAAGTTAGAAAATGACTTGGATGAGAAAAATACTCTTATAGAATCACATCAAAGTAACTTTCAAATATTAAGTGAGGAATCAGCCAAAGTCAAGAAAAACCTTGAAAACCAATTAAACAATACAAAACTTGGGTTAGATAATGCAGCACAAGAATTGCGATGCATAAATGCTGAGAAGTCTCAGTTAATGTCTAATTTGGATGAAAATAATGCTCTCATAGAATCACTACAAAACAACTTACAAACATTAAATGAAAAATCGGCCGAAGACAAGAAAAAGTTTGAAACCCAATTGAACGATATAAAACTGGAGTTAGAGAAAGCAACTCAAGAATTGCGTTCTATAAATGCTGAAAAGACCCATTTAATGTCTAACTTGGTTGAAAAGAATGCCTTTGTGGAGTCACTTCATAACAACTTACAAGCAGTAAATGAGGAATTAGCTGAAGTCAAGAAGGAATTGGGGAATAAAAAACTGGAGTTGGAGAAAACAAATCAGAATTATAACAAAGAAATAATGCTAAGAGAGACCTTAGAACAAGAAATAATTGATATGCAAAATAAATTACAAGAAACCTTAGATCGTTTAACAGAAGTACACAATCAAGTCAAGCAATTAAATAAAGATTTAGAAGAAAACAACAAAATAATTGATTCTCTGGAAATTGAATTAAAAGAATTAACAGAGGAATCTACTAAGGATAAAGAAGATTTAACTGTTAAAGAAAACATGTTAAAAGAAATAACACTAACATACAACAAAGAAAATGAGCTTAGAGAGAAACTTGCCAAAAAGTTGATTAAACAGAACGAAATAATAAATCAAGTAAAGACCGACAATGAACGTCAAAATATTGCAATTAAAAATTTTACTAAAGTAAATGAATCCCAAGTTATAACTATTTCTACGAAAAATGGACAAATTGCAACCTTACAAAATGATTTGACGGAAAATAAATTTGCTCTTGAAGAAGCTAGGAAGAGCATAATTGAATTAACAAGTTTAAAGAATAATTTAGTAGAAGAATTACGTTCCATAAATGATAAAAAGATACAGTTGGAAATTAATGTAGATGAAAAGAATTCTCTTTTAGAATCACTTCAAAATAACTTACAAGCATTAAACAAGAAATTAGCAGAAGTCAAGAAGGAATTTAATACACAATTGATGAATACGAAACTTGATTTAGAGAATGCAAATCAAGAAATACGTTCTTTACATTCTGAAAAAGCACAGTTAGATATAGACTTAAATGAGAAGAATTCTCTTTTGGAATCACTTCAAAGTAACTTCCACACATTAAATGAGGAATCAGCAAAAATCAAGATGGACTTTGAAGCACAATTGATGAATACAAAACTTGAGTTAGAACAAGTAAATCAAAAATTTCGTTCTATATATGCTGAAAAGAGACAGTTAGAAGAAGACTTGAATGAAAAGAATGCTATTATGGAATTACTTCAAAGTAATTTCAAAACATTAAATGAGGAATCAGCAGAAGTCAACAAGGACTTTGAAACTCAATTGACGAATACAAAACTTCAGTTAGATATAGCCAATAAAAACATACTTTCTATAAATGCTGAAAGGGCACAGTTAGAAATAGATTTGAATAAGAAAAATGCTCTTATGGAATCACTTCAAAGTAACTTTCAAACATTAAATGAGGAATTAGCTGAAGTCAAGATGGTATTTGAAACACAATTAGCTAATACAACACTTGAGTTAGAGAAAGCAAATCGAGATTTACGTTATATACATTCTGAGAAAGCACAATTAGAAATTAACTTGAATGAGAAGAATGGTCTTTTGGAATCACTTCAGAATAACATACAAACATTAAATGAGAAATCAGGAGAAATCAAGAAGAACTTTGATACACAATTGATGACTACAAATCTTGAGTTAGAGAATGCAAATAAAAAAATATGTTTTATAAATGCTGAAAAGACACAGTTAGAAATTGACTTGCATAAGAAAAATGCTCTTTTAGAATCACTTCAAACACTAAATGACGTATCAGCAGAAGTCAAGAAGGATTTTGAAACACAATTGACGAATACAAAACATGAGTTAGAGAATGTAAATTACTATTATAATAAAGAAAAAAAAACTAGAGAATGCTTAGAGATGGACATACTTAATGTGCAAAAGAAATTGCAAGAAACTTTAGATCGTACAACAGAAGTACAATACCAACTCAACCAAGTAAATATAGACTTGAAAGAAAGAAACACAATTATAGACATTTTGGAATTTAAACTAAAAGACTTAAGCGATGAATCCAAAAATTACAAAGAAGACCTAGAAATTAAAGAGAATGATTTAAAAAATATACAAGAAAAACACAACATAGAAATCAAACTTCGATCTCGTTTAGAAAAAGAGATTACAATGCTGAACAACATTATAGACGAAGGCAAATGCGAATACGATTGTCAGAATACGGAATTAAATAATTTTAATGCTGGAAATGAAACACTAAAATGCAAAATTCTTGCTAAAAATAAAGAGATATCTTTAATACAACAAGAGTTGTCAGAAAGTAAAGAAAATCTCGACACTGTTAAAAAAAATGTATACGCTTTGGAAACAGCTAATAATAATTTAAAAGAAAAATGTGTTTTACTAAATAATGAGAAGTTGCAGTTAGTAAATGGCCTACAAGAAAAGAATGCACTATTAAAAACTATTGAAAGAAAGTATGAAGATAATTCTAAAAATAAAACCGACAAGGAAAAGCTATTGATGGAAAAAGAAGAAGTCTTAAAAAAAGTTGATGAGAAATATAATATGGAATTGCTAAAATCTAATGAACTCATAAACGAAAGTAAACTACAGCAGTCTGAAATTAAACTTTTGAATGAGTCTAATAAAACACTTAAACATGCGGTTCTTACAAATAATGATATAATTACGGTTCTACAAAATAATTTACAGGAAAAAGATAAAACTTGCAAAGAGATGGATATATCAATAAAAAATCTAAATTTAAATTTAAACGATCTGACAACTAAATATAATGATTTAATGAATGAGAAAACAATTTTAAAAGAAGAATTAAAAAGAACTAAGGTTACGTTAGAGTCTATGCAAACTAAATGCAAAGTTGAAGCTAAAAATGTAAACAAGACCAAATTTGTATTAAAAAATAAAGAATTCGAGATAAAGAAGTTAAGTAACAATTATAACGAAGAAATGAAACTTAGAGAAACATTAGAAATGCAAATAATAAAATTAAACGATCTAGTAGAGCAAGCCAAAAGTGACAATCAACGTCATAAAGAAGAAAACGAGCATGTTACCACTGCAAATAATACGCTACAATCCGAACTAAAGGCAAAAAGTAATGAAGTTTTATCGCTACAACATGACTTGAGAGAAACTAAAAAGGAATTGGAGTCAGTAACTAACGAATTGGAAACAATAAAGGTAGGTACATTTAATTTATAAGTGTGTTTTATTAAGTAACGTAAATGCGCGATTATTACGATTAGAAATTATGCAAAATAATTTTGTGCTACCAAAAATTAAACAGATTTAAAAAAAACTTGTGTTGGTAAAAGAAACAGATTCAATTTAAATTTCAAATTAAAATTGTTCACTTGTTTATACACAGGTCAATATTATAAGTGTCATCACCTTCCTTAGAGGGATGATCAGAAACCACGCTTATTTAGTACATTTAGCCATCTTTACTATATGCTCATCATAAGTACTTCTCAAGGTCGTCGATATTATAAACATAAGATAATACAAATGCATTCCCACTTGTAAACTTGTGGCGATACGAGTATATTCTCATAATATTATGAGTCTTATTATAAAAATAGTCGATAATGTTTAGTGAAAAATAACAAGTCCACCGTTGGCTAGACTTCCACTTTTGCAGTTTATTTAACATTTTTTTTTTGTTTAAGTATCACTTTGGCCTTATTATTTATACTCTTAGATTCCATCTGTCTTATTTTTTTAATGACAACTATTTTAGAAACTATTATACACAGAGAGATAAATTCTTTGGGCGCCTTTTTCTTATCCTAGTTAATTTATTCCAGACACAAATACAACAGGAAGACAATAAACAAAATGTACAACAAAGTAATGAAATCAAACTACAGCATTCTGAAATAAAACTATTGAACGAATCCAATAAAACTTTGAAACATACTGTTCTTGCAAATAATGATCAAATTACCAAGCTTGAAAATCAATTACTTGAAAAAGAAGAAAGATGCAAAGTCATCAAGGATTTAAAATCTAATTTGGATGATATTAAAACAAAGTATCAGTATTTAGAAGATGAGAAAGAACAACTCGAAAAAGATTTAAAAGAAAAAATTGAATCTATGCAAAATGTTAACAAAGTTAATAATTTAAGTAATAACAAAGCTAAAATGCTACTGAAAGATAGAGAATGCGAGATAACAAAATTAAATGAAAATTACAATGAAGAAATTAAGCTAAGAGTGACTTTGGAAAACGAAGTTATGAAACTAAATTCGTTGGTAGATCAAATCAAGAATGACAATCAACAGCAGAATATTAATATAGAAAAAATAAATAATGACATTGAAATTCAGAAACAATTGAACTCTATAAAGGATAAAGATATAGCAGCACTTGTTGATGAAAATAAACTTAATCTAAAAGATAAAGAGGCTCTAATAGAATCTCTACAAAACGAGTTAGTTGAGTTTAACACAGAAACGGCTAATAGTAAAAGCGCCTTTGATATTAAATATTATGAAAAAGAGTTATTAAAAATAAAGGAAGAATTGGATGAAGAAATTAAAATAAGAACGCGTTTGGAAATGCATATTAAAGAATTATATTTGGAATTAGACGAGTCTAAAGGAAATACTAAGAAACTCTTTGCCGAAATGGAAACTTTAACTAAACAATTACAAGAAAAAGATGCTGTTATAGCCAATCAAAAGAAGGCATTAAAGCTATTGGTTGAACAAAACGAAATCAAAGACAATAGTGGACATATTTTAGACGAAAGAGACATTATTTCTGATCTTGAAAGAATAATTTTGGACAAAAATCGTGCAATCACGACTTTACAAAGCGATTTGACTCATATTAAATCTATAATGGCAGAATCTGAAATGAAAGTTTTGGATTTAAATAACAAATTAAAAGTAAACACAAATGATATACATGAAAAGAACACAATTTTAGATTCACTCAAAAATGTAAATCACGAATTACAAAAATCGAATGAACATTATAAAACACAACTAAGCGATATACATAGCAAATTGAAAAAGGCAAATGACGATTATAATCAAGAGATACAACTAAAACAGCACGTTGAAAATGAAAAATTACAACTAAACGAGTTAATCAATAAACTTAAAAGCGAAAACCAACAGCTTAATACTGAAATAATAAGGAAAGAAAAATATTCTATAAATGATATTCAAAAAGAAAATAAACTTACTGCGTCTAAAAGTTCTGAAGCTAACATTGTAGAACTTGAACAAAACAAAAACCGCATAATCACTACTTTACAAAGCGATATAACTTACGTAAAAACAATATTAGCTGAGTCTGAAATGAAGTTACTAGATGTGACAAGGGAACTGGAAGTCAGTAAGGAGAATTATGCTCAAGTTTCTACTCAACTAATGAAATTAGCTCATACGAAAAACGATGAAATTAACGATCTTAGAAAGCAAATAAACAAAATGAGTGTCACTGAAAACAGAGCTACACAAATCATTAAAGTCTCCGCTAAATATCAAGCTATGATACTCAAACGAGTTGCCGAAATTAAGAATGTGACAGTTTTGAAGGAACTAACAAATTTCGGGAATTCTTGTGACAGCGAAATCCGTAAAAGTTTAAGTGCTGGAGCGATTACTATGGAAGAATTAGAAAATTTCTTAGAAACAACTGACAAACATCTTAGAAAGTGCTCTGAAAAGCAAATTGCTTTACAAAAAGAACGCGACAGACTTGCCGAAGTCTGCAAAATCAGTGACTCAGAAATTATAAATATGAAGAAGTATCTTACGGAGCTTTCTGTATATTACAGGACTTTTGGGTCGGTAAAAGAGTTGTATAATCAAAAATTGACGCGCGTTGTGTCGCTTCAAAGGACGATAAGACGAGAAATTTTAAATTTGGACGGACGAGTCCAAGATGGGGCCATGGCTAAGTTAGAACGAGGTTATACAGCTGTCTTGCAAGATTTGTGCGAATGTGCTATGAATTTTGAACGATGGGTGGAACGATGCATCGGTAGAACTGTTTCTCCGGAGAAGATAATGCAAGCTTTTACAAGCGAGTTGAGTTCTTTGAATGGAAACTTTCAGAATACTAGTTTGGAAATTCAATTGGAAGAGATTGGAAATAGTTTTGGAAAGTTAATGGAAGAGATTTCTCGAGTTCTGCAAGGGGAAGGGTTGAGGGAACCGGAAGCTGTCACTGTTATGGAGGTCAGAGCGGAATATGAAGATAAATTGAACAGAATGAAGGCTAAAATGGTCAGTATAGCGCCAATACTGGTGCTCGTTTTACTATACCAATTGGTGTGGTGGGTTTATCTTAATTTGTAAATGACATTTCCTTTGTGTGTAATGTAATCTTCGAAACCCTGGGTTTTAGTATTTTCATTATACCATCTGATCAAATTTGATTCGGACTTTCCAAAATATAATTTTTTCCGTATGGTCAATACAAATCTTTATCTCAAATCAACGCCTAATCCAATTTTTCATACACTTCCTGTAGGGCTCAGCTTTTGATTCAGTGCCTTAAGCGAATTACTTTTTATGGATTCATGCCGCGTTCCTCAAAGAGGATTTTTGAGTTTAAAAAAACTGGAAAAATTCACAAGTCAAATCTGGCGAATACAATGTTTTAATTAGGCGCGAGTAATAGCCCTTTTCTAGAAGAGTACCACAGCCTACAAGTGTGTGTACTAGCAGTTCCTATGACAGTAGTACACAATGTACAGTTATTTTCCCTAGCTTTTAATATGTCAAAAATCTAGTTAAAAATGTTGGTTTAACCCTCATAATTAGTAATTATTGTTATATATTTAATGCAATATTTAGGTGCTTTTTTTTGATGATTGTTAAATTCTAATAATGTTGAAAAGTAAATAAATTGATTATAGTTGTTACCTTGTTTTATTTTTGAAGGAATATAGACTAAAATATTTAACGAGTTGTTGGTTTTTAGTTAGTTTTATTAATTATTATTATTCATATTTTTTTTATTGGTAATAATATTATTAGTTAAACCTATATCAGCACCTCACAATTAAAGCCCATGTTCCTTAGTTACAAAGTGCTTAGTAACGCTAAATTATTACTTTGGATTATTAGAAATTGACAATCATATTTTGTGTGCTTTGGTTATTTTGTTATTAAATAAGGATTTCTGACAAATCAAAGTAAAGTTTGGCTAAGATATGCTATGCAATTACTTTCAATAGGCTACTTGACAATTATTCAAAATGATTTTTTAATTTCATTCATTCATTACAGCCCCTAGAACACAGCGTCCTAGACCTCCACTGTTGGAGATGGGCCTTCTAGAACTGGAGAATTTGGCCTACACTCGCCACGCGCTGGCCAGACGGCTTGGCGAGGATATGATGTCATTTTTTTGATTGTCATATATGTGTGTATATGGTTTTTCCTGGCAGCTTCTTGTGCTCCTCAAAAGATGGCCACAGTACCTGATGGGTATTTCTATGATCACAAGAAGATGAAGATACTAAAGCTTTATTTATATTATTATTATTAAATACCGCGTGTAATTGTCAAAAGAACAAATATTTGTTTAGGCTTCAGGTGTCATTAGTAGAACCCTATTTTTTTAAAAAGATAAAAATCATCCGAAAAACAAAACACTACTGCGTGGTAAATAAGGCTTCGTCTGAAAATCGCGATATCCATCGTGATAAATACCTAAAGGCTAGGGAGTGTTATTATTAATTGATCTCGCGCACAGCCGAGAGACGAAATAGAGAGAGAAAGAATCACGTAAGTCAACGTTCGCGCGATCGTCGACCTCTCATTTGTTGATCTTGATTAGGCTCTGCATGAGTTGCGATATTTTTAGGAAAACTCCTCTGCACCGTAACTTAAGATTGTATTACTAAAAAAATAAAAATATATATACGTTGTTCTTTATTTTTATTCTAGATTATAAGAATAAAAATATTTGTTTTTTAATAAATTACACACAGTATAATTTTGTTACTTCTTTAACTTAATTAACTGCCTTCGTGGTCTAACAGTTAAGTCCGTGGATTTAGACTCGAAGGTACCGGGTTCGATTCCTGGTCGGGACACAAAAATATTTATTAACGTAAATAAATACATTTAATTAATATTTAATTTGGAGACATCGACGAGCTTGCCACTTGTCATGATTGGCCTAAAGTATACGAGGTGTGACAAGTAATGAGACTGATTCCATAAAAACCGTATATTTCAAAATTATTCCACAACTCTGCTATCCCCTTCAAAGTAGTCCCCTTGGGCAGCTATACAACGATTCCAGCGCGTTTTCCGTGCTTCGTAACATTTCTGGAACGTTTCGACTGGGATGTCCGCGAGTACCCTCGTTACGGCCGCCTGGATGTCCTCAATCGACTCAAATGGGTTCCTTACCCCACCGATTTTGTTCTAGGGAACAAAAAAAATATCACAGGGTGACATATCGGGCGAATAAGGCGGTTGTTGCAACACGGCGATCCCTTTAGAGGCCAAATACTGGGACACGCTGAGTCGTGATGAAGGATCCAGTTACAAGCGATGTCTGAGCGCAGCCTGTTGACTCGTTTTCGCAATCTTTCGAGCACTTGGCGATAGTAGACTTGATTTACGGTTTGCCCCGGTGGAATAAATTATTTGTGAACAATTCCACGGCTATCAAAAAAGGCAATCATCATCGTTTTCACCTTCGACTTGCTCATGCGAGCTTTTTTCGGCTTTCACGCCCCTCCTTAAACTCTTTATGCCATCGAAACACCTGGGCACGACTAAGAGCACTGTCACCATGCACTTTTACAATTTTAGCGTACGTTTCCGAAGCTGTTTCGCCCAATTTGACGCAAAATTTTATCGCGACGCGTTGCTCTTGATTTCGTTTTTCCATTTTCGTGACGAGCACCACGAACACACGTTTACTCAACACGACAGAGCAGGCGAACTAAACAAGCTAGAGCGATGGCAAATATATCAATGGACCTCTCCATTAATATATTTGGAAGGATGCCGAGAGAAGGGAAAGGGAATTTCAAGGTCGCAGGGTTACCACAATCGTGGCAATATAATCAGTCTCATTACTTAATTGTCACACCTCGTAGTTGGCTAAATGTGAATCAGCTTATTTATAAGCGTGGTTTCTGACCACCACGAAAGGGAAACGGTCGTGATGATACTTTACTTTTACTGAACTCCCATATTTGTATTATTGTACTTACTTTTTATATGTATGCTCATTCATTCATTACAGCCCCTAGAACACAGCGTCCTAAACCTCCACTGTTGGAGATGGGCCTTCCAGAACATATATTTGGCGAGGATCTGATGTCAATTTATTAACGATTCTACAAGTTGTTATTAGTGGAACCGGGACCGACGGCTTAACGTGCTCTCTGAGGCACGGAACGGTGGTGTTGTAAATTTATAACAAATGTACGTAAGAAAAAAAACGTGTGGGGGGGGGGGGGGGGGTTGAACCGAACTTTGTAGAATTTGAGGAAAGCGTTCTTACAACCAATCCACCACCGCGCCTATATATATGTATGTTAGTTGTAAGGTATTAAATTACTGTGGGCCATTAGTTGCCTGATAAACAATTTTAAAAAAAGTAAAGTATCAACACGACACTTTCGCGGATTCACGTTTAGCCAACTTTACTATAGGCCAATCATGACAAGTGGCAAGCTCGTTGATGTCTCCAGCGTACCAAACTCGAGAAATATCACAAATAAAGTAAATATTATTTAAATGTATTTATTTACATTAACAAATATTTTTGAGTTCCGACCAGGAATCGAACCCGTACCGAGTATAAATCCACGGACTTAACCGCTAGACCACGCGGAGGCAGTTAAACATAATAAACAATTTATTATTATTATTAATCAATTTTCTTTATTCCAGAAACAACTATACCAAGATCAAATAACGATTTTCCGTGATAAACAAAAAGAAGAGATAGCTATACTGGAAAACCGAGAACGAGAAGCTATGAAGAAACTGGCAGAATCTAGTCGGGCTTACGAAGAACATATAAAGGGTCTTACTTCTGAATTGTGGGAAATTAGTGAGAAATTCTTGCTAAAAAGTGAAGAAGCAGAATGGTTTAGGAAAAAAGAGACGTCACGATCGCTGATGTCGTTACAACATACTAGTTCGGTAAGTTAAATTAGTTAGTATTAAAGAAAAGTATACCTATAGGTATAGTATAGGCTCGGTTGTAAGAACGCGTACCTTAAATCCTACAAAGGTCGGTTCAAACCCCCCCGGCATGTACCAATAAGAATTACACTTTTCTTACGTACTGCAGTCATAGTTTTACAACACTACCGTTCCCGTGCTTTGGAGAGCACGTTAAGCCGTCGGTCCCGGTTCCACCAAATACCAACTTGTCGAATCGTTAATAAATTGTCATTAAAAATTGACATCATATTCTCCGTCCGTGGATTTAGACTCGGAGGTACCGGGTTCGATTCCTGGTCGGGACACAAAAATATTTCTTAATTAAATTATTTGTGATATTTCTCGAGTTCGGTACGCTGGAGACATCGACGAGGTTGCCACTTGTCATGATTGGCCTATAGTAAAGTTGGCTAAATGTGAATCCGCTTATTTATAAGCGTGGTTTCTGACCACCCCGAAAGGGTAGCGGTCGTGATGATACTTTACTTTTACTGAACTCCCATATTTCACCACCGTTTGGGCTGTAATGCCGCGAGTGACTCCAAGAAAAGCATCAAATTCTGCAGCATCTGGAATTTGATGATAACCACATTAACTCATATACAAGTAAATAAAGATATGTTACGTCTGACTTGGATGTATGGGCTAGACCCTTTGCCTTCCCTATCACCTCATTCATCATCCATCGGGAGAAGAGAAAAAAAAACTTCATTCAAAATTTCATTTTAAAATTATAAATAATTTAGGCAGACTTATGAAAGTCAAGAGTGCTAGAGAGTAGTAATTCTGTAAAATAAAAAAATTGGAAAACGACGCAATGAGGAGAAGGAATTACAGAAAATAAACGAATTGAATTGTCGTGTTTAGATGTTGACATATTTCTTTCAGGTTGGTCTTCTACCCCCTCGAGAAGATAGACCACGTCCGTCCGATACATATTCGCTTCGATCTCTACCTGGTCACGGTAGGAGAGGTAAGTTCCATTTCGATTTGTATTAAGTAAATAATTTTTCTTGTCATAAAATATTCATATTTATTTATTTATAATAGGATAGCCAACAGTGCTAACATCGCACACTTATTTGTACTAAACACTAAATCAGAAGTTAGATGTTGCACCTATTATAGGCGACCACCACATTACCACAGTAGCCTTTATAGCTTATAAAAAAATGCAATATTATATAATTTTCAATAAGTATACAAAAATTAAATATTATTTGAAAAAACAGAAACAATTTTAAAAATATATATAATAAACATACAATTCCTTTTAGAAAAAAATAAAATAAAAATAACTAAAATATTACCTACTTCAAGTAATAAAGAAAAATAAAAATAAATTATTTTTATAAAAAAAATAATTAAAAACACACATAAAATTGACTTATAAATTTATAAATTGTGGGCAAGTTGTTTTAGCAGTTTATGTTTAAATACTCTTTGGGAGTCTCCGAAGATGTCAATATCTGGAAATTTTGCAGCATGTAAAAATTTTGATTGTATTCTGGAAAGAGGATGATGTATACCTAGGTTAGTTCTGTGATAGGTTTAAAAATGTTTTGAATCTTGTGTCTGGGGTATCTTGTTGGGACACTGAGTTTGATTTGTTCAAGAACTTGTGTGCAGTTTATTTTTCCATGAATTAGTTTGTGTAGACATGTTAAATCTGATAACATGCGTCTATTACGGAGAGTATTCATTTTGAAGTAAGATAGGCCTACTACATACTAATATTATACTAATTATACATTAATATATACATTGTTAGTTGTGTTTAATTGTGTTTGGATAGGGTTAGGGTGTTATTGTTAATTTAAGATTTATTTTTTATTTTCCTTTTAGTTTTAGGTCTTGTTAGGTTAACTTAATTTAATTTTATATAATTTCTTTTTTTTTCAATAACTTTAATGTATTTTGAAAGACGTTGTGATTAATGCATGCTGTAATGGTCTGTAATAAAAAGGGCAATAACCATGTGTTAGTTTTAGTAATATTATAAATATGATTGTACCTTTTGTTGACTGTTCCTTGAATAAATAAATATCTTCACGCCAGGTCCCTTGCGGGGTAGGCAGAGACAATTGAGCGCCATTTGACACGATCTTGACATACCTCTTTCGCTTCTTCGACATTCATCAACCTCTTACATGCCCTTTTGTTTCGATGGCTTTTTATTGCACCGTCAGCTATTGTTTTATTTATCTGATCGTGATAAGTGAGTCTTGGTCTGCCCAGGGCCTCTTTTACCCACAAGCTTCGCATTATATATCTGGTTCGTCAATCTCTCTTCAGTCATCCTTTCAACATGCCCGAACCATCGGAGCATGCCTTTCCTTATTTTTGTCCCTATGCTTTCTTTCATGTCCACCTTTTTGCGTATTTCGTCATTACGTATGCGGTCCGTTAAAGTAACACCGCATTATATATATATTTTTTATTCTTTATACAGACAATCGAGGTCTCCACATGTCGGACGAGGAAGGGGAGGTGTTCGATAATCGATTCATCAAGGACCTTGACTCCACCCCCCGAGCTGATAGGTCCAACCGACAATCTACTGCCGGACAGAGGTTCTCAGAACTTAAATATAGAAATTCACTATGCCTGCCACATTTGAAGAGCTCCTATCCAGCTGAAACGCAGTTCGTGCCATGTATAGATGAGGAAGATATTAAGGTAAAAAAACATTTTTACAATCTCTAACACACTCCCTGTTCGCGCCGATCGCGGTAATTCGACCATGCATAAGCAGACGTCCTAATCTGTTACCCCTATACCCTTATTCTGTCTCTTTCTCGCCGCTTCATATCTATATTAGTGGCCGTGGGATCACGTGCCATTGTTAAATGACGTCTTCATACTATCCCTCGGTATCAGGGTACATTTTAAATTACATTAATTTAAATTAATTTATTATTAACTGCCTTCGTGGTCTAGCGGTTAAGTCCGTGGATTTAGACTCTGATGTATCATGTTCGATTCCTGGTCGGGACACAATAATATTTATTAATGTAAATAAGTACATACTGGCCAGACGGCTTGGCGGGGGTGTATGAGTTGGGTTTAATTTTAATTTCACTACACTGTTGAAGATGGGCCATGGGAACATATATCTGGAGAATTTGCCACGCTGGCCAGACGAAATAAAAAACACATTCTGGCTAAAGTCTAACAAAGTTCTTAACGCCAAATATGTTTTGATTAATGCTCTGATTTTGTAAAACCAATAAATAAATACGAGTATATATATATATATATATAGTATATTTAAATTAAATTAAGTACTAGGTATTGTTATTATTATATTTGCCTTTTTAAATTTTTAATTAATGTGTATAACTACTAACATAGTTCTAAGTTGGAATGTTACTAATAATTATGGAATTAATTCTGAAATAAATAATTTATTATTATTATTATATCTCTGTATTATATTTTCCAGTGTTTGAATAATGGAACCACGCGTCAACGCAAAGAAGTTGGCATCACAGCTTACAAGAAGCCAGGACCTCCCACTCCCAGCAAGCAGGCTGGACGACTGTCTGCTACGGTAATCATCCTTTCACATCACAGCCCCTAGGACACAGCGCCCTAGACCTCCACTGCTGGAGATGGGCCTTCCAGAACATCATCATTCCAGCCCCTAGAACACAGCGTCCTAGACCTCCACTGCTGGAGATGGGCCTTCCAGAACATCATCATTCCAGCCCCTAGAACACAGCGTCCTAGACCTCCACTGCTGGAGATGGGCCTTCCAGAACATCATCATTCCAGCCCCTAGAACACAGGGTCCTAGGCCTCCACTGCTGGAGATGGGCCTTCCAGAACGTCATCATTCCAGCCCCTAGAACACAGCGTCCTAGACCTCCACTGCTGGAGATGGGCCTTCCAGAACATCATCATTCCAGCCCCTAGAACACAGCGTCCTAGACCTCCACTGCTGGAGATGGGCCTTCCAGAACATCATCATTACAGCCCCTAGAACACAGCGTCCTAGACCTCCACTGCTGGAGATGGGCCTTCCAGAACATCATCATTCCAGCCCCTAGAACACAGCGTCCTAGACCTCCACTGCTGGAGATGGGCCTTCCAGAACATCATCATTCCAGCCCCTAGAACACAGCGTCCTAGACCTCCACTGCTGGAGATGGGCCTTCCAGAACTGGAGAATTTAGCTACACTGGCCAGACGGCGAGGATATTATGACAATTTATTAACAATTCCACAAGTTGGTATTAGTGGAACCGGGACCGACGGCTTAGCGTGCTCTCCGAGGCACGGGAACAGTGGTGTTGTAAATCTATGACTGCAGTATGTAATAAAAGTGTATTTCTCATTGGTACATGCCGGGTGGGTTTGAACCGACCTTTGTAGGATTTAAGGAACGCGTTCTTAGAATTGCGCCTTTTTTCAGAACATATCGAGGGATAATTTGGCCTACAATTAGCACACTGTTCATTTTAATTTATAATGACAGATACATATATGTCGTGGTCAGATGATGATGCCATATAACCTATGCTTGTCTCAGGGTTCCAATGATTTATTCTTAAAATCGGATCAGTAATATAGGCATGAAGGCGAATTAGACGGACAGACAGATATATGGCCGTGGAGTCATATGTCGTGGCCAGATGGTGATGTCTATGCAGCCTATGTCTGTCTCAAGGTTCAAAAGAATAATTCCTAAAATTTCATCGAAATCGTATCAGTAATTTAGGCGTGAAGACGAATCTGACTGACGGACAGATACATGGCCGTAGGACACATGTGGTGGTGACGTCATATAGCCTATGTCTGTCTCAACAAAATTTTATCATAATTCCAGGGCTCTGACCTTCGAGAATCTCTTCGTTTGGATCCGGATAACATGTCCAAGAAAACCAGCACTCCATCCCGAATTAAATCTCTCTTCAGATCTTCAAGAAATGATACCGATGTGAGTTATCCCTACGCAAATGTATACAAGCTAAAAAAAAATATTTTGCCTATAATTTGTCCTTACTGTCATTACTGCAAATATGGGGGAAGACCTATTTCGCCTTGCTGGGGTAATGAATTGAATTTGCTTAACAATTGGGGACAGTCGATTTTAACTTCTTAAGGTAGACGTATCTGCTGTTTGCCAACGTTTTGAGAAGGGAAGCGGTGGTGCTTCCTACATGAACTCAAATAGAATGGTTCCATAGATTTTCCCGAATTACTTTCAAAGATAGGCGTTCTCGCAATCGCGTACCGGAATACTACAATATATAACCACATACCGGAATACTACAATATTTAATTACATACTGGAATACTACAATATATAAGCACAAACCGGAATACTAAAAATATAAAATCAAATACCAGAATACTACAATATATATTTACATACCGGAAAACTACAATATATAATCACATACCGTAATACTACAATATATATTTACATACCGGAAAACTACAATATATAATCACATACCGGAAAACTACAATATATAATCACATACCGGAATACTACAAATATATAATCACATACCGGAACACCTCAATATATGATCACATACCAGAATACTATAATATATAATCACCTAACAGACTACTTCAATATATAATCACCTAACAGACTACTTCAATATATAATCACCTAACAGACTACTTCAATATATAATCACCTAACAGACTACTTCAATATATAATCACCTAACAGACTATTTCAATATATAATCACCTAACAGACTATTTCAATATATAATCACCTAACAGACTATTTCAATATATAATCACCTAACAGACTACTTCAATATATAATCACCTAACAAACTACTTCAATATATAATCACCTAACAGACTATTTCAATATATAATCACCTAACAGACTACTTCAATTACCAATTTCTCCATTTTATGGTATAAATTGGTGAATTAAGGAATCTACATACCAACCTGTAAAATAATTACAGACATGTTTTTTCAGACCACTGGAACTCCGCGTAGAAGATTAAGTATCTTCAGAAGCAAGAAATAATATACAAACCCACCGCTAAGTACTTGCCTTATTAATTGTATTTATTTTATAAATATAAAACTATTATTTATATACTGGGTATAAAATGTAATTGTTAAACAATCGACAACAGACGAGGGCCAAACCGTCTGTCTGGCCAACAGTCTTTAGAAATATGTTCAGCACTGGAAGTGTAGAACTGTGTTTTTTAAAGACAGAGAGACATCGGGGTCGTCCAGGCCTGGTTGGGGACATTACCCCGTTTTCCCCAGATCGTAAAACATAACAAATGACAAAGGAGTTCTATTCACAGAATTTAAACTATTTTTTTTATTATATTGTTTACAAGTGGGCCAATTCTAAAAACTTTCAGTGTGACCCTCACACATATTTATATTGATATATTAATAATTGATACAATGTCCCGAAGGTTGATGGTAAGAGAATGCCAATCGGCATTACATACGCCTTTTGTTAAGAAAACAATAAAGTTTTTAAATAAAAATAAATAAAAAATAAAATATTTCATAAACACAGAGAGGACATCCATCATTTATTGTTGTGTTATAACATGGAAGAGCACCGATATCCTGCACTACAGGGCAATGTATAGGTAAATATACATCCACATACCATACCACTATCCTTATGCGTACATACAAATTTGGAGACTCTTACATCTGTCGCACGCTGAAAATGTGGAAGGCTGGGAGAGCCAGTGTGTTTCCCCATTCCTACTACTATGGGTGGACACACTATATCAGCTATACCATCATCTTCGACTAAAAACTGTTGCCATAAACAAGTTCTTGCTTAAAACTAGGTAGTTAAAATTAATTCGTGGCTGTAAAAAGGCCGTGTCAGCTTATAGACTAAAAGAAATTACACATGTCAAGTTAATAATTAATTCGTGGCTCTAAAGAGGCTGTGTCAGCTTACAATCTAAATATACATAAAAATTGTATTATAACTACAATATTTATGTCAATAAATGTAAATTCGTGGCTGTAAGAGTGCCGTGTCAGCTTACGATCGAAATAATAATAATTATTAAATTGGTATATCAACTTAATACATATTCGTGGCTGTAAAAGGGCCGTGTCAGCTTACAATCTAAAATAATAAAATTAAGAATGTTAAATTAAACTAAATTCGTGGCTGTAAAATGGCCGTGTCCAGCTTAATAGCTATTAGTAAATATGTGAATTCAAATTCTATGCAATGGTATGTATTAGTGCATCCGATGAAATGAAATAATTTATTTGTCAGAAACATGGTAGGTACAGGGATGTAAATTATTATATGTAATTATATCACATGCTTCGCTATTTCTAGCATACAAATATTTATTTAGTCACATGACTTTGTCGAGCTTAGTGTCTAGGTATTCTTTTGTCGAATAAAAACATTTATTAACCAGCATTTGTTTGACTCTTAATTTGAACAGTTTAAGTGGCAGCTCCCTTATATAGGCTGGGGCCGTTACGGATTTTTATAGCTAAAAAAAAAAATTAGTAACAGGCAACGGCCGGCTGGAATATGTAGTTGAGGTCATAAACAATGAAAAAAAAAACTTTCGAACTTGAGATTAAGGGAAGTAGTGAAATGGGGTGCTATTTAAGGGATGAAAACCGTTTTTCGTTATTCGTGGCGGAACGAGACCTCCTAGAGAAAAGTATTTCATACAAAAGTTGTAGATAATAAAAAAATCTAAAACTTTTATCATATATATTTTTCGACATAACCTCAAAGTTTACGAGAAAATGACGAAAAACCGATTTTTCTGTTTTTTATTTTTTCTCGCGTGAAAATTATTTAATTTAAATGAAACTTTGTGAAACCACGTAATTATTTGCACACAATAAGCATGATTTTTTTCAATTATGGAAAATTAATATTTTTCGAGATTTCACCATTTTTCCGAAAAAACACCCTTATCTTTGGTGAACAACTTTATTGATTTTTTTTTGGTTTCTGGTGTTGTACAAGGTCTTTTTTTTTCGTCGTGATGTCTACTTTCAAATGGTATATCGATTTTAATTATTCATTGTTATTTAGTAGCTTAAAATTAAGAAAATATGAAAAAAAAAATTACATAATTTTTTGAGAACTTTTTTTATAATATTGTTCAGGACCATTTTTTACATTTATGCAATATTTTTTCCGACAATTACTTTTTTTTTATTGAAAAAAAGGAAAACAAACAAAACTCAACAAAATGTTTTTAATAAGTCCCTGGTTTAAATTAATCAATATTATTTCGTAATGAACTTTTAAAAATGCAAAAAAACGAAACACTTTCAAAGAGTCACTGAATGACAATGTATAATTTTGTCAAAAATTAAAATGTTTACCTGAAGTATATATACGACATCTATAGCACAACGCGTCGCAAGCAACCATGCAAGATGTACGATCTCCCTTTCTCGTTTGTGTGGTATCCCTAACCGTATATTACGTTTGTAACACGTGCAAAATCTGAAATAAATTTTAGATGTACAGTAAATATTTTTCTGAAATGTTAATTCGGTTTTGGTGAAATTAAGGCTAATAGTTGTAGCTTCAAGCGTACACATCAAAACAAAACATTATTGTAACATTTAAGAATTGTAATTATCAATATCATTTTACAATAATATTAAAATTATAAAAGCTACTGACAATGTTAAAGGCTATAAAATTAATACTCAACTTACTTTGTTACTATCCAACGGCAGTAAACTACTGTCAAATAATAATTTGTTTAATTTTAATTGAAATCTTAATCACCACGTGTGTTAACAAAGGACGCATCAACAACTGAAAAAATATTTTCACACAACTAGTCGAATAGAAATTTACTACTACAACAGAACGAGCTCTGCTGCTCTTGTACAGGCTCACTTTATCCTACCCCTCTCTCTCCCCAACCTTCAGTCGTTTTTGGCGGGCATTTCAAATACCTGTATGCTGTGAAACTTTAAATTTTGTAATTTTTTTTTTTTTGAATACGTATCATTATTTTGTTATTTTTTATTCTATTAAATTATAGCGTTGTTTCCAATAAATAAATTCATTTAAATTTATTCATTTTATACCAAAGTAAGTTATTTCATCAAAATATTATAAATTATTAACATAAATATGCTAAAAAATTGAAAATAATGAAAAAAATCGGTAAGTTCGAGATTCGATTTTTTTTTTTCGGTGTTTCTTAATTTTAAGCTACTAAATAACAATGAATAATTAAAATCGATATACCATTTGAAAGTAGACATCACGACGAAAAAAATAAGACCTTGTACAACATCAGAAACCAAAAAAAAATTAATAAAGTTGTTCACCAAAGATAAGGGTGTTTTTTCGGAAAAATGGTGAAATCTCGAAAAATATTAATTTTCCATGATTGAAAAAATTCATGCTTATTGTGTGCAAATAATTACGTATTTTCACAAAGTTTCATTTAAATTAAATAATTTCCACGCAAAAAAAAATAAAAAACAGAAAAATCGGTTTTTCGTCATTTTCTCGTAAACTTTGAGGTTATGTCGAAAAATATATATAATAAAAGTTTTAGATTTTTTTATTATCTACAACTTTTGTATGAAACACTTTTTTCTAGGAGGTCTCGTTCCGCCACAAATAACGAAAAACGGTTTTCATCCCTTAAATAGCACCCCATTTCACTACTTCCCTTAATCTCAAGTTCGAAAGTTTTTTTTTCATTGTTTATGACCAAGACAGTGTACTATCGTTTTTAATTTTAATATTGTTTTCGATGCATATATGTATATCGTCCAACACTAGACCACCGATATAAAGAGATATTAAGATAATAATCTAATTGTCTTAAAGTATTTAATTTAAACTATGTACTTCGTTTTAATGTATGTAATTTAGATTTCTAATATTATTTTAATTAGTGTTTTATTACTATTATTATTTAGTATTAAACTTTTTGAACTTTCGCGCACACTCATAATAGATTTTTATAATTTTAACGGGTCTTTACGCGATTTACCTTAGAGACATATTTCTCCCGACGTTTCAGCCAAGTTGCATTGGCCGTGGTCACGGGTCGACTGAAGCTATGCGGTGTAGTCTCGTACATACTGGGCGGCAGATGTAAACCTACCCACTTATCACTTTAAAAGTTTTTAGAAATCACGACACACGACACTTACAATATCCTTGGCGACACCGGGCGATTTTTCCCGGCGTCGAAACCTATTGATTACTGGATTCGACGATGAATCCAGATGTATTTTGTGTCATCAAGGGAAACAAACCGGAAGTAGAGGAATTCTTATATTATCTAAACTCTCTTCACTCCACAATAAAATTCACATATGAAATGGAGAAAGATAGGCAGTTGGCTTTTTTGGATGTAAAAGTGATGGTGAGACCTGATGGCTCGCTGGCCCACACTGTATATCGAAAACCAACGCACACAGACCGATATCTACACGCCACTTCACATCATTATCCATGCCACCTGAGATCTGTTGTGTCTTCATTGATCAACAGGGCTTATGATCTCTGTGACCCAAAACATTTGGAACAGGAACTGTCACATGTTAAAGCAGTGCTAAAACGCAATGGATATGATGTGGCTCCGAGGTTGCTGCGACAGAAAAACAAGGAGAGATTTCCACAGGTCAATCGGCTGCCCGCGTTCTTACCATATGTGAAAGGAGTAACGGATAAAATTGGTACAGCTTTCAAAAAGTTATCCATCAATGCTGTGTACACACCATTCTCCAAAGTAGCAAAACACGTACGCACCCCAAAGGATGTCATTCCTTTTCAAACGCCTGGCGTATATAAAGTGGACTGCAGCTGTGGGAGTTCATATATTGGCCAAACTAAGCGCACAATAGCCGAGAGGGTCAAGGAACATATAGCAGCTGTAAAAAACTGCCGATTAAACAAGTCAGCAATAGCAGAACACCTAATGGATAGTGGCACAAACCATTGGATTGAGCTGCATGACCCAAAGATACTTTCCACCGATCGTCACTATTACCCTAGAATAGTACGTGAAGCGATAGAAATAAAGAAACACAAAAATTTCAATCGAGAGGGGGGTTATAAGCTATCTTCACCGTGGAATCCAGTAATCAATAGGTTTCGACGCCGGGAAAAATCGCCCGGTGTCGCCAAGGATATTGTAAGTGTCGTGTGTCGTGATTTCTAAAAACTTTTAAAGTGATAAGTGGGTAGGTTTACATCTGCCGCCCAGTATGTACGAGACTACACCGCATAGCTTCAGTCGACCCGTGACCACGGCCAATGCAACTTGGCTGAAACGTCGGGAGAAATATGTCTCTAAGGTAAATCGCGTAAAGACCCGTTAAAATTATAAAAATCTATTATTTAGTATTAGTTTATTATTTCCTAGTAAGTTATTACACTTCTCAAACGTACACTTCGTGTTTTTTTTTAATGTTGGTTCGAACGAGAGAAATGCAAAAACATTGAAAGAAGTATCCACCGTTTGTCCCAATAAACCCAGTAAAGTGTATCCACACGTTTCGGGATCAGGCCTGAATTGCCGTCATATGCCAGTCAAGCCGGCATAGTGTTAGGGACTGATGCCAGTCAGACTGATTACAGTTGCTAACAAAAAAATCATTTTAAGGTTTATTTCAATTGAAATAAATGGGGTGTATCAGGCAAAGCTTTTTGTAGATGTCGCTAGCGGCACTGGTACCTTGTTTACACCTATTTTTTAAATTTATTTGTAGTTTTACATTTTTATAACAGAAAAATGTATTTTAACTTAACGTTACCTAACTTAAAAGACGAATTAAGTAAGCGAACACCGTCTTTAAAATAAAAAAAAGGTTGAATTAATTGAACGGCAATTTTGAGATCACCATATCTTTGCTTTCGCTTCGAAATCTCGATTTGTACACTTAAAAGCTGCTCACTTCGGCATGATATCCAGAAAATAATAAATTTCGTAATTAAAATACAAGTTTTCTATGCAACTGACAGTTATATAAGGTACCATCTATCATGCGCCATCTATCGTGATAAAAAGTTAGTGACACACCCCATTATAATATCTTTTTAAAAAATCTGAATTCTACAAAACAGATATTCATTCATAATAGAACTAAAATTTGTTAATTTTTAAAAGAGAGACATGGGCCCAGTAAAATGTTATCGTGTCATAATAATTAATTATTTATTTGATAGTTAATATATTGTGTTTTCGTAATCTGTAATTAATTTTATTTATTTTACCCTAGCATAACAATTGACGAAAAACTTTTTTTTACGTTAATAATTACATAGTTTCGATCCCGCCGATTTGAAATCCAGTGTTTTATCTATAATAAAGTACCTGGTCACAATAAAGAACCTAATCGTATAAATAGTGCTTTGTAACTATTTAATACATAAATTTTTACCAATTGACTATTTAATTAAAATATATTTTAATGCTGGGGTAAAAGAGATGTTGTAATTAAATAAAAAAAAAAACACAATTAATTATTATGATTATTGAATTGTATTTAGTTGAGGCACGCTGCAAAAAAGTTGGGGCCTGGTTTTAGGCATACTCTTTTGATTTTTTTTTTTATAAATTTTTAATATTTGTACTTTGTACTTATTGATTTTTTTTTCGTAATAAATTATTAAATATGAAGTGGTTTTTTTATTCCGTCTTTTTGGGGTTACGTAACGATATAAAGGACATTAATTATCTTGTATGGGGATTTGGGCTAAATTGTATTCACAGTTGGTGATTCATGCTGGGTGACTTTGTATAGTCTTGCGTTAGACTAATATGTATATAATATAATATGAATTATAACAACAAAGACCTGTATTTTTTTGGATTCCATACAAATTGGCTATTTTGAAATTGACATTGTGTATGGTAAGTAGTGTTGCCAGACTTAGCTAGTCTTGGTCTTGCGCAAGAGTCTTGCAAGACTTCTAGACTGACTCAATATATATTTTATTTTCCAATTGTACAATGCAAATCTCTCCGCGATGTACCATGATAGTGTACCAAACTTGAGAAATATCACAAATAAATTAAATAATTTATTGTGTCCCGACCAGGAATCAAAACCCTGTACTGCCAAGTTTAAATCCACGGAATTAACCGCTAGACCTCGGAGGCAGTAGGTATACGTAAGATTTAGGTATACTAAAATAAAATTATTTGCAAACGAGCTCTACCAAGTGCCAAATAACTAAACTTAATTTTTTTCCTTAGGAACAAAATTAATTTAAAATTACGGACACGACGCGATTAAAATTTATTGAAAACCTAACCCCTAAAAAGTAAACACCTTAGCAAAATTTGGTAAAAAACTCTGTGCAAGTCTTGCGAGACTCTTGCGCAACACCAAGACCATTACTACGGTAGTCTTGGTCTTGCAAAAATGCAATGGTAAGCCATTTTATTTATATTGTCTTTCCGACTTAGAATAACGTCTTAGTCTAACCCGTATAAGCATTTTTAGAATAGAAAATTATTTTAACAAGGTTTAAGTAGATAAAACCCCTTTCCTCGCCAACCCGTCTGGCCAGCGTGGCTAGTGTAGACCAAATTCTCCAGATATATGTTCTGAAGGCCAATCTCCAACAGTTTAAGTCTAGGACGCTGTGTTCTAGGGGCTTTAACCGCGCTGCTCCAGTCGAAAGTCGGGAGAAATATGTCTCTAAGGTAAATCGCGTAAAGACCCGTTACAATTATAAAAAATAGACAGCTTTAGTACTAAAGGACTTAATTGACACAAAAACTACATATTTCATTGTCCAAATAACTTAATTATAAATTACGCTATAAATAAGCGGATTCACATTTAGCCAACTTTACTATAGGCCAATCATGACAAGTGGCAAGCTCGTCGATGTCTCCAGCGTACCAAACTCGAGAAATATCACAAATAAATTAAATGTATTTATTTACATTAATACATATTTTCGTGTCCCGACCAGGAATCGAACCCAGTATCTCCATGTCTAAATCCACGGACTTAACTACTAGACCACGGAGGCAGTTATATTATAATGTGGTCTGCCATGTGACCTCATTTCTACTGCATTAACCCAACTCTAATGCGTATTGACGTATCCACGTCTCGCTTCCATACATCAGTGTTGGTACCAACATGGCATTGTGTATGGCGAGCCGAGCTTTGTCACTGACATTTCGACTGCCGATCAGTGACCCCAGGGCACCGTTAACACTATTTCCCGCGTTCACTCTTCTTTTGACAACCCTATCATACTTCCCATCCGCAGTGATAACACTGTCCAGATATATAATTTTAAATATATAATTAATCATCAATCTTCATCGTCACGGTTGTCATCCTTCTTCTTTCAAACAAAAGGTAAGAAATAAAATATGTTGAGAAATAAGTAAAATTAAATATATTTAATTATTTTATTTAACAATGGTGTGTTATTATTGTTATTACATATTTCTAAAAAAAAAAGCATAAACCTCAGTCGTTAAAATTAGCACCGAGTCTAATAAAAAAAAACAATAAATTAAATTGTACATAAAAAATATTAAATGAAATTGATAATTATAAAAAATACATTTTACAAAAGGTTTTAAGGTAATTACAGTATTCATAAAGGTTCCGCTAAAATCCCTCTGCAAAAAGAATATTAGTTAAACTTTAACAATAAAAAAAATGCAGTTGACGTGTAGTGTAAAATGGAATTCACTCCAAAAGACATGTAACGAAAATGACATATAATAAGGCAATGGTGCGTAATTTCAGCTTAAAAAAGCAACCGGATGTCTCTCTGTAGCCCTGCAGTCGCAAACGTTATTAGTGGATTTCGTTATTTACGCCAGAGCTTGCGTCATAATTACAAAATATTATTCAATTCTCAACTCTATAAGCGCTCGACCTTGACAGCGGCCGTGCAAATATCAACTTTAATAGCGTGATATATATATTACCGATTTGCGGATGACATAGTCATTATGGCCAGTTCACTCAAGGATCTTAGCGGAATGCTGAACGGCTTAAACGTAGCATCCCAGCGGGTTGGTCTCGGAATGAACTTAGACAAGACGAAAGTCATGTTCAATGATCATGTCAAACCGAGGCCAATCTGCGTAGGAAACGACACTCTCGAAGTTGTGCAAAATTACGTATACCTCGGGCAGACTAACCAATTAGGAGCAGCCAACTTCAGCAAAGAAGCCGACAGACGCATTCAGCTAGGATGGGCGGCATTCGGGAAACTCCGGCACATCCTCTCATCGTTTATACCACAATGTTTAAAGACTAAGGTCTTTAACCAGTGCGTCCTCCCGGTAATGTCGTACGGAGCAGAGACGTGGACACTAACAGTGGGTCTGGTCCATAAATTCAAGGTCGCTCAGCGAGCCATGGAGAGAGCTATGCTTGGTGTATCTTTGATGGATAGAATTCGAAACGTTGATATTCGTCAGAGAACGAAAGTTACAGACATAGCTTTTAAAATTAGCAAGCTGAAGTGGCAATGGGCCGGACACATCTGCCGCAGAACCGACGATCGATGGGGCAAACGGGTTCTAGAGTGGAGACCACGTACGGGAAGACGCAGAGTGGGACGACCCCCCGCCAGATGACCTAAAGAAGGTCGCTGGTGGGGGTTGGATGAGGGTAGCGAAAGATCGCGTTAAGTGGCGAGCCTTAGGGGATGCCTACATCCAGCAGTGGAGAGATACAGGCTGATGATGATGATGATGATGATGATGATATATATTACCGGATTCCATTATATAACGTTTGCGCTGAAGTAACAGAATTTAAGTTCATGAGGCAATTTGAAAACTTTTTTGTTTAGTACCTCATAACCCCAAATAGACGTATTTTTTTTCGAGACTGAAATTACGCACAATTACCTTACCTATAGGTATGCGTCATTTTCGTTCCATATCTTTTTGAGTAAATTCCCTTTTCCACGGACAAGTCAACTGATTTTTTTTTGTATTGTGAGTTACTTTACTGTGGATATTATTAGTCAAATGTTTTATTAATATACATATATATAATATTGACGTGAACTAACTGCAACACTTTGAATAACAATATCCACAGTAAATAAATTTATAAAACTAAAACTTGGACTTGACAAGTCCGTGTAAAAGGAATGCACTCCATGTCAAATTGACAGACGACAGAGTAAATAAACGAACATGAGTTCCAATAACAAGTGGAGCTAACATCACATGCTAAAATTATTAGCGTAAGCTGTCATTTACATATGTTTTGGTAATGGAACGACTGTTATCATTTTATGCTAGCGACGCTTGGTAATTTCTATAAACGGAACGCAAACTAGACCTTTTGAGAAACGTTCATGAATACAGTAGAGTACAAAATTAGTCAAAACTATAAAAAACCATTCGTTTATTTTTAACTTTTGAGTACTAATCAATTAAAGTCTGTTTGTTGAGAGTTAATAAATATTATGGAGCGTTTTAAAATAGCATTACTGTCGCTTAATTATCGCTATCCCCCATGTTTGACTTGGCGATTTTTTACTGAAACGCTTCCACGAGTTCGGGTAGCTTTTCCAAGCGATTTGAGATTTTATGACGTCGAATAACCAAAGACAAGGACGTGGATTTCACTGCGATTGACGCCATTATTCTAAGGATTGACGTCACTGATTTTACTGCGTATGCTTTTTATTTTCGGTTACGATGTGCCCATGGGTCTGGCCAAGGAGTTGTCCAAACGGCTAACGGAAAAGTCTGGAGACAGGAAGGCTGGCAATTATTTCTGCCAACGTATTAGCTTAGCTATACAGAGGGAAAATGTTGGGACTATCACTGAAGGGTCGTCTCTAGAGGACATTTTTTACTTATAGTTTATTTTTTATTAGGTTTAGTTTATATTTATTTTAATTTTTAATTTTAAGTAGTTTTAATTTATATTGTAATTATTTTATACTGTTTGTATATTACTTCAATAAAGACAATAAATAGTTAGGGCAATCAATGCAAATTGTCAGTTGTCAAAAATGTTGTCAAATTTTGCTGCGTTGCTCACTTTTCTATTTTATATTACCATTGTCGTGCTTTGTCTTTTTTTCTATTGTAAATATTTCTTATATCGTTTAATTTAATTGTTACATACACTGTTTTGTTTTTTAATTATACAGATATCTTATGTCGGTTATATTCATTATTATATTTAATACTTTTTGAGGTTTGTTAATGGTTACTAAGTAAATGTAACTACTTTACAAAGAAAAGAAAGACGAAATACCACTCGCGTAGCGTTAAGACGCTGTAATACGCTTTATACAAACGACTATGAAATTTAGGGGCCGCAATTTGTAACGAGCGAAAAAACTATAGTGATGTCCTAATCGATTTCATTTATAAAGGAGTATTATCTATGACCGGAATTGCATTGTTTGTTACGCTATACGGATATGTCAAAAGTAAAAAAATTGTTACTAATGCCAAAACGAAAAAAAAAAGTTGAATAATAAATAATCGAATCGAGTTTTATATTCTATTCGGAGAGACTTTGTATGGTCTTAAACCATACGTCGGGAGTGACAGTTTCTATCAACACATTAGTCTAAAGCCCCATACAAAGTCACACGGTTAAATTATAATTTGTTTTATACTTTGTAGTTATAAAAACATGTTTGTACAGCAAAAAGTAAATTATAATGAAGCGGATTCACATTTAGCCAACTTTACTATAGGCCAATCATGACAAGTGGCAAGCTCGTCGATGTCTTTACCGTACTAAACTCGGGAAATATAACAAATAAATTAAATATTATTTTAATTAAAATATTTGTTTAAATTAAAAATATTATTGTGTCCCGACCAGGAATCGAGTCCGGTAACTCCAAGTCATAAACCTACGGACTTAACCGCTAGACCACTGAGGCAGTTGTAGATGTGCCTTTCAAAACATATATTTGGAGAATTTCTCCCGTGTAGGCCAATCGCCAAGCTGGCCAGAAGGGTTGGCGAGGGTCTGATGTCAATTTTAATACAATTTAATAAAGATTCCACAAGTTTGTATTAGTGGAACCAGGGCCTGACGGCTTAACATGCTCCCGAGACACCGGGAAAATGATTTCTCATTGGTACATGCCGGGGATCAAACCCGAAACCATTTTTTTTTGGATTGAAACGCGTTTTTACAACCGAGCCACCAACGCACTCTATATTTAACAACTGTCATAGGAAGGTTCTTAGAAAAAATACTATAATTGTAGCCAGCATAAAGAAGGCTACAACTAGATGTAACCGCACTTCGGCTATTAGCTGTAACAGTTACATACGTACATATATAGTGCATAATGTATATCCATCATCGTATTTTCATATCTTTGAATATGGAACGTTATATTAAAAAGCTAATTGACAGGACACGAGAAGTAATTCGCGCCATTTTACGCGGACATGTCAAGTGCAAGTTTTTGTTTTGTAAATTAATTCACTGTGGATATTTTTCGTCAAAAGTGGTGTTGGTTTGTTTAATAATGTGCTACAATGTGAATAATTATAGAAAAAAAAATAAACTCCAACTTATGCCACGTATTTAAAGTCCAATTTATGACTTTAAATACGTGGCATAAGTTGGAGTTTATTTTTTGCGGTTTTCCCGCGCTGTGAACTCCCAAATTTTACAAGACTTTATTGCGCCATAATGCCGCGAGTGACTCCAAGAAAAGCATCAAATTCTGCAACATGTGGAATTTGATGATAACCTCATTAACTTTTAAAAAAGAAAGATATATTACGTCAGACTTGGCTGTATGGGCTAGACCCTTTGCCTTACCTTATTCATTATTCATCGGAATAAAATACGATGAAAAACCATTATGCACTACATCTGTATACACTTGTTTATTGCAATCTTCAATAGTATTAGTTTATCTATTTTATTCTATTCTTACTTAATTTTATTATCTATATTTATTTATCTAAATGTGCTTGGTTCACAGCATCGTTCCATTACTACTAATTTACAGAAATTTTAATATATTGAAGATCTTACCGGAACAAGGTTGGAAGCGACAAATTAAAACTTAATAAAATAAAAAAAAAGTATCATCACGACCGTTTCCCTTTCGGGGTGGTCAGAAACCACGCTTAGTATTCTTTATATGGACTTCTATCGGTAGTGCAAGACACTTTGTAGCGTCACCGGATCGCCTCTCTCGCAAGTGATCCAGTCAGTGACAACTAAGTCACATCCAGGCGACCTCGTCAGGTGCGGGGAGAGCGGCGTTTTCTGCGGAGAACCTCAAATTGCGCAAATACGCCAACCTTGGTATCGGCACGTCGGCGAGGCGTTTGGCCAAGGAGTTGTCAAAGCGGCTGACAGAAAGGTCTGGCAATTATTTCTGCCAACGTATTAGCCTCACTATACAGAGGGGAAATGTTGCCAGTCTCCTTGGGACTATATCGGATGGGACATCTCTAGAGGACATTTTTTATTTATAGTTTAGTTTATTTTTAATTTTATTATTTAGGTAGCTTTTAATTTATATTAATTAACTTTGAATAAATTTATATATGTAGCAAATTTTTTTTTAGGTTTCGGGTGTATTTAAGGTGTTAATTTTTTACTAAATAAAATTTACCTAAAAAATAAATATACATATGTCGATTAGTAATACTGTAAAGGCCGAGATAAATTATTTAGTCAGGTCTTAAAGAGTTAAATACCTTAGTTTATTTTAAATCTCACATAAGTCGATTGAAACCTAGTTCCAGTAAGATCTTCGATTAGTGCCCGACCGAATTCGGTTACGGTTTTGGCTGCAATTAATTGATTTTATAGCGAGGGATAGTGGACTGCCTCCCTGAATTAGTCGTAGCATACGTCCGTTGCGATACCAATAGCAATGCGTTTCGGGCGGACTATTACGTTACGGTCATCGCATAACTGAGTTCTTTCTATTCATTCCCATCATTCTAGCTTTATGTCCAACTCTTTTGCAGTTGTTGCCGCAAACTTGTGGAACAACCTGCCTGTAGATGTCCGACAAGCGCCAAACAGATCGTTATTTAAAAGAATGGTTTTTACACGTTTCCTAAATAGCTCCATTACATAGATATATAAGTATATGATATTGTATTATATAAATATATATGTATTATTATTTATATGTACCTATGTATACTATTTATATACGAGTATAATGATAGTATGTAGTCTATTTAGTCTATACCTACTGATTAATATATAGTTTTGTATATAGTATATTAGATTTAGTATTTAAGTTTGATTTATTTTGTTTTTTTTTTCACAAATCTTAATGCTCCTATTATATTTTGCACCTGCCTCACATAACAAAAATAAATTGTCCCTAAGGTTGACTAGTAAGAATGCCTAGCGGCATTAAGTCCGCCTGTGTACCTAGTGCATAAAGTTTTGAAATAAATAAATATCACCGACAGGAGCGTGTCGAATTAGTCGAGCAGTGATGCCAACTTTACCCCACTTTAATTTTTAGGGTATGAATTTTCTAAGGGTATTTTTATGAGTACAACGTTGTTAACTTTACTCCGTGATATACAAGGCTGAGGCTAGGTTGAGTTGTACCAAAAATAATTGTAACGATGAAAGTTTAAAATGGCGCATTTATATTTATGCGCATAAATATTGCTATTGGTATCGCAACGAACGTATGACACGACTAATTCGACACGCTCCTGTCGGAGATAGTCCGCTCGAAACGCGTTGCTATTGGTTTTGCAACGAACGTATAACACGACTAATTCGACACGCTCCTGTCGGAGATAGTCCGCTCGAAACGCGTTGCTATTGGTTTTGCAACGGACGTATGACACGACTAATTCGACACGCTCCTGTCGGAGATAGTCCGCCCGAAACGCGTTGCTATTGGTTTTGCAACGGACGTATGACACGCTCCTGTCGGAGATAGTCCGCCCGAAACGCGTTGCTATTGGTTTTGCAACGGACGTATGACACGCTCCTGTCGGAGATAGTCCGCCCGAAACGCGTTGCTATTGGTTTTGCAACGGACGTATGACACGACTAATTCGACACGCTCCTGTCGGAGATAGTCCGCCCGAAACGCGTTGCTATTGGTTTTGCAACGGACGTATGACACGACTAATTCGACACGCTCCTGTCGGAGATAGTCCGCCCGAAACGCGTTGCTATTGGTTTTGCAACGGACGTATGACACGACTAATTCGACACGCTCCTGTCGGAGATAGTCCGCCCGAAACGCGTTGCTATTGGTTTTGCAACGGACGTATGACACGACTAATTCGACACGCTCCTGTCGGAGATAGTCCGCTCGAAACGCGTTGCTATTGGTTTTGCAACGGACGTATGACACGACTAATTCGACACGCTCCTGTCGGAGATAGTCCGCCCGAAACGCGTTGCTATTGGTTTTGCAACGGACGTATGCCACGACTAATTCGACACGCTCCTGTCGGAGATAGTCCGCTAGAAACGCGTTGCTATTGGTTTTGCAACGAACGTATGACACGACTAATTCGACACGCTCCTGTCGGAGATAATCCGCTAGAAACGCGTTGCTATTGGTTTTGCAACGGACGTATGACACGACTAATTCGGGGAGGTAAACAAAAAAAAAGGTCCACTGTCCCTCGCTATAATTTTTATAATTACAACTTAACAATTAAATAAGTAACTTAAAATCAATGTTTAAGTGTTTGCTTAGAATATAAGTTTGTCTTAAAAATTACGTACAAATTCCACAATCACAGGCCTGCGACATTTAACAAAAACAATTATATTTACTATTATTTAAACATTAAATTATATGCAATACATTGGGCATAAAAATTAAAAAAAATGTATTTATTATCTATTTTTACATACTGCGTGTAATTTATTAAAGAGCAAATATTTTTATATTATAATCTAGAATAAAAATGAAGAACAACGTATTTTTTATTTTATTTATTCAGTAATAAAATCTCGAGTTACGGTGCAGAGAAGTTATCCTAAAAATATCGCCACTCATACTGAACCTAATTAAGTAGTTTGTCATTGTTTATCCCTCTATTTCGTCTCTCGGCTGTGAGCGCTATCAATTAATACTTGTAATAAACCTTTATTATTTCAAAAAGAGATTTTACCAATGACGTCTGAAGCCAAAAAAAATATTTGCTCTTTTGACAATTACACGTGGTATAATTACATGTTTTTTAATTTAATTTTATATATTATTTACTTTAAATTATAATTGTCACTTTTCAGTCGCATTATACAATAAGCGATTAACTAGGCCATCGCCTATCTTATTTTTATGCCAAAAATATACGTAAAATGAATCACAATCGTGATGATACTTTATTTCCAAATTTACATACAGTGTAAACTTCATGTAGAGTCACTCGATTTTACGACAAGCTCCCTAAAGCGTCGAAATCAATTGGGTTTGATTGGTTGAGCTTGTCTTCCAACATTCAGTGTCGTTATATTGTTATTACACTGTATTTTATTTGTTATATTTTTGACATAAAAACCAAGATGGCGACGAAAGGATCCTCAAGCTTCGCTTTTAACACATTAATAATAAACATTGAAATAAATTATCACACGATTAACGAGTAAAAACGACCACCAAAATACAGCGAGTATTAATTAGGCATCGCGTAGATATCGAACAAGTGTCTTCAGCCTCTACTAGCACCAATTACTATAGATAAGTATTTTTTTAAAAACAAAGTAAAATGACGCTTGAATTACTAGGGTTTGATCAAACTTTATTTTAAGAGCGTAAACGCTCTTGCATCCAACTACTTTTCCTAGGAAACCATATGTGATAAAAAAAAATGTCTTCTACATCATAATGTCAAACTACTGTCAATTTGTGAAAGGTATGCAGAGGCACATGGTCTAAAGTATAACTCAAATAAAAGTCAAAGATATATTACGTCAGACTTGGCTGTATGGGCTAGACCCTTTGCCTTCCCTATCATCTCATTCATCATCCATCGGGAGAAGTGAACCCAAAAAAAAAGTCGAATAATGTATTCTTATACTTCTATACTTCAGTATTCCTCGGTGGCGTTCCATTACAGCGGGTTGACAGGTTTAGGTATTTGGGGCATGTTATGACGAGTGACCTATGTAATGATGAGGACATTGAGAGGGAGCGCAGGGCTAACCTAACCTAACCGCCAGTTAGGAGCAATATGCTCGCTCGCAGGTTTGCTCGATGTACAGAGTTAACACTTTTTAAAGTCTTCTGCCAATCATTCTACTCGAGCGGGCTGTGGGTGTCGTATACGCGCCGATTCAGAATGCTGCTGGGACTGCCGAGGCGCTGCAGTGCGTCGAGTATGTTCGCGGAGGCGCGGACAGATGACTTCTACGCGATCCGTCGCAAAAAGACAGCCTCACTGCTGCAGCACCTGAGAAGTAGTAACAGCAGCATTCCGAAAACTATTGCTGCAAGGTTTGACTGTCCCATCCAAAAACATTGGATAAAATAATTATAGAATTAGGTTGTAGCGATTATTATCGACAATGGCCAAGGATGAACGTTGTCGGCTGCAAATGACATCCTTTGCCTCACACCATTTTTAAGAAAACAACTGTCAGGGAGATTCATTTTTCTTTCTTGCTGGAACAGCTTCGCACTAGCCTTGCTCAATAATTACTATTAATTTAAAATATTTATATCTTCACTTTTCTCTTCTACCAGTTATTGTCACCCCCTGAGCCTAACAATACTAATATAGTTTTATGGATGCATTGCACTAATAAATGATGAACTAAGTTTAGTTTGATATAAACGTTTTATTATTATTATTATTATCATTCATTACAGCCACTAGAACAGATCTCCACTGTTGTAGATGAGACTTCCAGATTTTTTTGGAGAATTTGGCCTACACTTGCCACGCTGGCCAGACGGCTTGGCGAGGGGCTTCTCCATACAAACTGTTAAATTTAAAATAGCCAATTTGTATGGAAAGGCCAAAAATTTTTGTCACTTCAGACATATGGTTTCTTGGGAAAAGTTGTTTATTTCTAACAATAGAATAATATACTATACAAAATCACGCGGTATAGTGCATAATGTATTTCCATCCTACACCCTAAGTGTCAACCAATGGGGTGTATCACTAACTTTTTATCACGACAGATGGCGCATGATAGATAGTACCTAATATAACTGTCAGTTGAATGGAAATGTTGTATTTTTATTACGAAATTTATTATTTTCTGGATATTATGCAGAAGTGAGCAGCTTTTAAGTGTACAAATCAAGATTTCCAAGCGAAAGCAAAGGTATGGTGATCTCAAAATTGTCGTTCTATTAATGTAACCTTTTTTTATTATAATGACAGTGTTTGCTAACTTAATTCGTCTTTTAAGTTAGGTAACGTTAGGTTAAAATATTTTTTTCTGTTATAAAAATAAAAAACTACAAATAAATTTAAAAAAGGATCCGTCATAGGTGTTAACAAGGTACCAGTGCCGCTAGCGACATCTACAAAATGCTTTGCCTGATACACCCCATTATTGTATTAAATGAGTGACGATTTCATATCCATTAATATGCCAATTTTATTATTTAGTGTGAAATATGAAAATTAAAAATGTTATTGTTGTACTGAATCTAATTGATTACGCACTTTTCCGATAAAATACGATGGAAAACTATTATGCACTATACTGTACACGCAAAGTAACACCGACAGTTGCAACACCGAAGTCGTCATAAAGAAATTTAACGAATGAGGTAGAAAAGAACTATGACGAGCGCCCAAACATGAATTTACCTGAACTACAGGCTGGCCCAGAGAGAAATGCACTTTTGATATCGCGCGCATTTCGAAACCACATGAGAGAGGGGCGCGGGAGCGGTAGTTGTGCGTAGCGCAAGCTTTGTAATTTTAGTCGCCATGAGTCGTTACACGGGAGAGCAGCGCGCGTTTTGTGTTCGTGCATTTTATGAGAATGCTCAATCTTATGTGTCTGTTCGGCGGCTTTACTGTGCTAAATTCGAACTGCGGCGCATCAGTGAGTGTCCAAGCACTAATTTTATTAAACAGTGGATCCTACACTCAACAAAGGTTACAGTTTGGGCCGCCATTGCGAAATGGGGAATCATCGGACCATTTTTCTTTGAAAATAACCGTGGCCAAGCAGTAACCGTCAATTCAGAACGCTATACTGCTATGTTGACAAGTTTTTTGATTCCGAAGCTGAAAGAATCGCTAGGCTATACCAGGAATACTTGGTTCCAGCAAGATGGGGCTACGTGTCACACTTCTAATGAGAGCATTGAGGTGGTAAGAGAAATGTTCCCACAAAAAATAATTTCACGAAGGGGTGACATCTCCTGGCCCCCAAGAAGCCCTGATCTCACTCCAACAGACTTCTTTTTGTGGGGTTACCTTAAGAGTAGAGTATACTCTAATAATCCAACCACTCTGCAGCAATTGAAGTGGAACATTCGGCAAGAAATGGAATCTATTTCGAGGGAAACTCTAACGAAAGTTTTCCAAAGTTTTGATGCCAGATTGGAAGAATGCCGTCAAGGGTGTCATTTGGACGACGTAGTTTTTAAAAGTAAGTTTCGTTTAATTATCTTTAAATCATAATAAATACATTTGTACAAAAGTAAACAGTTTTTTTTTCCTTCAATTTTCAAAAGTGCACTTCTCTCTGGGCCACCCTGTATGAAAAGGGCTCGGGAACAACTTCGGAACATGTTTATTTTAAAATTATTTTAATAGAAAGCCGTAAAATAAAGATGACTTCATTTAAACAGTCATTTAGTATCAGTTGCGACATATTTTTTTGTAGTTATATTTTTCTTATCAGATTACTTTGTTTTAAAAAATACATTTAGAGACACGCGTGCGGGTTATGTGAGCACCACCGAGGCCAGAGCGGCGCAGGGTGCACTCCTCGGGCCACCAAGCGAGATCTCTGAGTATCCAATCTCAAGTACACATCGGGAGCAGCGCCTTCAGCACGATCCGACCACAACCTCTCAGCCAACGCAGCACTCCGAGGCCAAACCCTAGCATCCAACCCACCAGGTCCCAACTGCTCAGTCCACTGACAAGTAGCCCCACCTTCAATCTTCCAACTTACAACCCCATTAGTGACCAACGGAACGTTATCAACCCACGGCCGATGCTCGTAAACTTGCTGCCAAGAGCGATAAGGACCACAATGCCCGTCAGTGCTATCACGCCAAGAACCAAATCCGCAGTCTAAATACCACGCATCAACGTGCGAAACTATTGTACGGAATCCAGCATCAAGAACCGCACGAGATTCAGGCCAATGCGAAGCTCCCCAAACTTGAATACCAATATGTTTAGCATCCAAACGCTCCAAATAAGGAGACTTAGTCAATCTCGAAGACCAAAGTAAGGTTAGTTCTGGAAGCTTGCCTCCATTAGCGCGTTCCAGTCGATGCATCGCTCTATTAGTAAATTCCATCCATAATTCCATAGGATCACTTTCGTTGAAATGCACAGTCCAGCATCTTTCTGAGACTTCATCGCCTCCCAAATGGAAGATATCGTCAACACCAGTCAGGTCAATTATTTCTTTGTAAATTTTCTCCAGTAAGTCGTAAACGTTATCGTTGCGAGGATTAAGTTGTCCACAAGGAGGTTCCCCGCAGTATGCACTCCAGGGTTCTGTTTCTATGCAGTAAGCTAGTTGTCCTAAGCCTGCAGCAGGTCCCCAATCCCAAGCCCTTCCTACATGCGCCGGCGCATCAACTTCTATTAACACACGTATGCCTCTTAAAGCCGCTCGCCGAACAACAGCTTTGATATCTTCTGTGGTATAAACAGCGCCAGGACCGTAAGCCCCGTGTTCAGCTAATTGAGGAGCAGAACTAAGCTTTAACGGGAACGATTGTGAATCAGTGGCATGCCAGTGAAATGTATTCAGTTTATTAGCAGCCATAGCGTCTATTGTTCTTAAAATATCACCAACTGGGAAGTAATTTCTTGCTGTATCAAGAAGTAAACCACGATAATGGTATTTTGGTGCATCAACTATAGTTGCAGCTTCTAGCATAAGAAGCGTCCCTCCTCCTGCATAAGGGTCAAGCCACACGAGTTGCGATAGAGTTTCAAAACCATGCCTTGCTCCACAAAAAGATTTGGCAGTTATATGAACTGTGATAGCGTTATTATGTATATGACTTGAGAGTCTATAGCTTTCGTCTGTGTGTAGTCTTAGTCGTGGATCAGCGCTGCCGTTGACTGATACTTTGATGCTTACAGTGTGTACTGATGGCGCGAGAGGAGGTCCTGGTGCGGATCTTTCTAATGCACGCATATCGTTTCGCATTAGCACGAACGCGTCTTTTAAATGTTCTGAGACTGATGTTGAAGGTGAGGATAGGATTTGTAGTTGAAACACATCGGCACTGACTGATACAGCTGCAGTGGCCAGGCTTACAGGGCCGGTGGGTTGTGGCCATAACTGGGTGGATGTGCACAGCATATTGCAAGTTTGTAACGACTGCAAAGTGGAGGACTCTGAAGTAGGGAGCCGCTCGCAACGGTCGTTTCTGCAATGCCAGGTCCATTGTGGTTCTACGCCCCTGAAATATAGAAAATTTCAAATGTTTAATTTTGTGTTTATGAGTTTGTAGTTTATTACAAAATTGTAATTGAGACGATCGAATTGAATTCGGACTACTATTGATTCGTCACTTAAAAATATATTTTTTCAGTTGTAGTCAATGGTGCTAAAGCAAAGTGTAGTAATTCTGACAAAATATTTATTTAGAGTATGAAAGGCAACCTTCAATGTTGCCAGAAAAAAACTTATCATTGTTTTTGGTATTGGTAACACTTATGTGTGTGTTATGTTTTAAAATTGATCCTTGTTTAATAATTGATATTACATATAGTATTGTATTATGGATATGTATTATTATATGTATAATATGTATTGTATATGTAGTATTAGTATGTATTGTTTATTTAATATTTACTTGGCACTCTGCTTGTCACATGTTTTTCAAAACTCTCAAAGGTTAGCAGGTGGATAATGCCTCACGGCATAAAGCTCGCCTGTGCACAATAATTTTAAGTTATTTTAGTTTTTGTGCAATAAAGCATTATTATTATTATTATCCCTTTCGAAATATGGAGAGTTTTAACTAAGAAAATCCCTTGGGTTCCTGATTTGACAGCTGGAAGAAATGGTTGAATGGATGAGCCGTTGAGGTAACGTCTAAAAATACGGATGTTAGGCGATCTCTCTCTTCCCACACACGACTTACCTATAGAACTGGTGTAGCGGTCTCCTAAGTTGCTGATCGCTTTGCTGTCGCCAGTAAAGCAGGGCTGCAGCACAGCACGCGGCCGCCGCCAGTAGCAGCAGTGCTCGTCTCAGCCTCCCCACTCCTCCCCACACGCGACCACTCCGCCATACGGAATCGCTCCACGATATCATGTCAATGATTATACTGAAAAGAAGAAAAACAATGTTTTAATAATAGGGTAGTTGATTATTTTACAGATATTGGAACGTTACCCCAAAACAACAGTGTAAGTAACGTCACTAAATAGTAAATATTGCAAACTCAAATAATCTGCCAAATTTTTTGTTAGTTAATTCGAACCTTCCTTTATTAAATTAAATAGTTATGTGAGTATCGTAAATTAGTTGTTTATTTACTATTACGTGACGTCATCCGGCAGCCATTTGCAACTGCAGCGTTTCTGAGCAAAAAATCAATTATATTTAAAAGTAGATTATAATAATAATAATAATAAATATTTCGAGACATTTCACACAGCGCCATCTAGTTTCCGTAGTAAGCTACGAGGCTTGTGTTACGGAAACTAGATGTGTTTAGCGCTTGTGCTTCCCTCTAGCTCGCACAATACAGCATTTTGAAAGATTATTCAAGTCCGAGTGACTCTTGAGAAATATAGTCTATTAACTTTTTAGTAAATAAAATTACGGATATTTCCACTTTCATATACCTAATTTTAGACAGAGGAATTATAGCAAATACCTACATTTATAACGATTTTATTAATAATTTTTTTAACTGCCTCCGTGGTCTAGCGGGGAGACAGGAAGATTGACAATTATTTCTGCCAACATATAACCTCGCTATCTCGGATGGGACATCTCCAGAGGACATTTTTTATTTATAGTTTAGTTTATTTTTAATTTTATTCTTTAGGTAGCTTTTAATTTACATTTAATGTATCAATGAATCAATCACATCATTTATTTGTTTCAACACAGGTAATCTAGTTAATATACTAACCTAGTTTATAAAAGTGCAGCTGGGGTTCTGCCATGAGGCGTACAAATATTATATATATATAATATATATATATATATTGTAAATGATTATATAATTACACAACACAAAAAAATAAAATGTTAATTCACAGTAAAAAAATGTATCTAATTCTGGTTGTGGTCAAATTAAAATGAATATTTAGAGTAAATTTGGGTCATTTAAAAAATCTTGCACAGAATAATGTGATTTTTCAATTACAACTTATTATTATTATATATATATGTATATTAATTTACTTTCTATTGAAAGGTTATGTATAATATATTTCATGTAAATGTAAGTTTTTACAATATTTCAACTCACTAATATCATGTATGCGTAATTAGTCATTATCATCATCAGCCTGTGTCTCTCCATTGCTGGATATAGGCCTCCAAGGCTCGCCACTTCACACTAGCGCCTGCCACCCTCATCCAACCCCCACCAGCGACCTTCCTCAGGTCATCCGTCCATCTACCGGGGGGTCGACCCCCTTTGCGTCTTCCCGTTGTGTTAGTCATCATGTGCGCGTAATTACTAATTTTTATTATTGCTAATTGCTAAAAACAAGTATATTGATAAGTGAAAAACAATTTCATTAAGTTCATTACAAGCTGTGATCTGTAATCCTTTTTCTCCTAAACTTAGATCTGAAATTATATTTCATATTAAAGAACTCCTTTATCATTGTCATCTCAACCACCTTTTAGTATTTTTAGTCTATATTCCAAGTCATTGTGGAATATTGGGCAACGAAACAGTTGATCTATTGGCAAAACAAGCAGTAGTTAATGGTAAATTAGATCATTTTCAAAATTACTCATATGATTTGGTTGCCTTAGCAAAAGTTTATTTAGAACAATCATGGAATAAGTATTGGGAAAATTCATCCAAATTTTAAAGTTCATATTTATTTTCATTACAGTCATCAATTAAATTTAGGCCTTGGTTTGCTAAATATGAATCATTTAGCAAATCATTACCTTCTTCAATAGCTCGTTTAAGAATTGGTCATTGTTCTCTTCCATCCCATCTTAAACGTATAAAAGTTATAGAATCAAATATGTGTGATTGTGGTGGAGGTGTAGGTGATATAGATCATCTATTTTTCAGTTGTAAAAATTATTCACTATCATTATATTCTCTTTTGCCATCTTATAACATTACTCTGCCTACTAAAATGAGCCATTTATTATATATATTTGATAGTAATATAGTTTCTCTTATTTATAAATATATTAGTCATAATAATATTAGAATTTAGTTACTTTTATTTTTGTATAATAAAAATAGTCCTTTTTATTTTATTTAAATTAAAGAATCTTTTTGTTTTAAAGCAGATGTGTAGTTTTGTTGGTTTTGATCAGTTTAAATGAGCTTTCGTCAAAATAAGCTCATTATACCTAAGACGTATTTATCAATTTGTGACGTAAATGAAATTTGTCAGTGGCAATATTGTTACTTTAAAGTGACAGAAGGCCAGAAGTCAAGACTGAATTGAATTAACTAATTATTGAATTATATATATATATATATATATTTTTTATAAAAAAACGAGCAGATGCAGCGGCTGAATTGGCTGCAAATGGTAAACGTAATAAGTACATAGACTTGGCAAACCGTTACCATTTTGTGCCATTTGCCGTAGAAACGATGGGCCCTTAGTCTGAGGACGCTAAATCTTTAATACGCGACATAAGCGTTGCCATCCGAGCGTCAACAGGTGATCCTCTGAGTAGGGAATATCTTATTGAGAGGATCAGTGTTGCCATTCAACGAGGCAACGTCGCCGGAGTCCTCGGAACATTGGGTTCATCTTCTCCTGGATTCGATGACATGTAGATTATAATCAAGACATTTGTAAGTATTTAGTTTTTATATTAATTAGGTTTATCTTTTAGTTTATTTAATTTAAGGTTTTGTTTAGTTTATTTTTAATTTTAGCATAAATTTATTTAATTATTTTTATTAGAATTGAATTGAAAAACAATACAGATTCTTTTGTTTTAGAAAAAAGCGCTATGGCGTCTCCCCGTGACAGCGTTGTTCTAAGTTCTACATTGTACTTATTTATAGACATACGGCATTATTTACGCGGTTGGTAGCTAAGTGTAGGAAAACTACCGGTGTCTATTTCTAAGGCGAGGTAAAAGGCGTTCAGACGTCGCAGCTTTTAGGTCACTTCACTCACGTCTCACCAGATCAGGGATGCAACAAACACCTTACGAATTTTAGTAACAACCATGTCTTCTTAAATCTTAAAACCTATAATGAATGAATGAAAAAAAAAATGTATTTTTACCATGATCGGATATATTAACCGGATAGATACATAGAAAACATTTGTTTAGTTACAGATTCAACAGCGCTTAAAATTAAACCCATGAGCGATACAAAAAATAATAGTTAAAAGTAATAATAATTGTGAAACAAAAAAAAACCCTAACCTGTTCTCCTGTGTTGGCATCAGTATTGGTGTGTGTGTAGTTGTGACAGTGTCGATGTGAGTGTAAATATAATTTTAAATTTGAATGCCACCATGGAATCCTCTGAATTAGACTTTTAGTTATTTCTGTTTTAAAATTAATTTCGCAATTAAATAATTTTGGGCATAACTAGTGCGCACTAGAGGTACATTAAAGATATTTTTGGGTGCGAATAAATCGGGGCAGTCCAGGCGACCAGCGGGAAGCGAGTGCAGAAACAGCATGTCGACGAGTTCACGTCTCAGATTTAATGGAAGAATACGGTATCGATGGTACGAATCATGTTTGCTAAGGGATTGACAAGTTTTGTAATTCAGATGTTTTATAAACATACAGATACATCGACGAGCTTGCCACTTGTCATGATTATTCTATAGTAAAGTTTCCTTTAGCCGTTTGAACAACTCCTTGGCCAGACGCTAGGCTGAGAGTTCCATTGTCCCCCAAACGGCGCAAATTCGTAACCACTGAGGTTGGCGTATTTACGCAGCTCAAGGTTCTCAGCAGAAACCACCTCACTTCCCACGCTTGACGACTTCGCCTGAGTGATGGGGCTAATGAAAGTGTCAAGTTTCCACAGCCATCGCACCGCGCAACCCCAGAGGGTTCTAGGATCACGGGTGACAAAAGCATGATGATGTCGTTCAGAGCAAGCAGCGTGTCGAAGAATGCGGCCCGCGCTTCTAGCGCAAGAAAGGCCATGGTGTCCGAGACGAAGGCACACCGCCATGGTCTGTGTATATCGATCAAGGAGTGTATTAACCGATGATGCTGAGGGAAAAGCTGCAATCAGAGTAGTGTATAGTTGAGTCTCAAGTAATTACGGTATCGGCCTACACAATTAAGTGTTTTTAACCTAGCAGATTTAATGGCGCGGTGGTGGCTCGGTTGTAAGAACGCGTACCTTAAATCTAACAAAGGTCGGTTCAAACCCCCCCGACATGTACCAATGAGAAATACACTTTTCTTACGTACTGCAGTCATAGATTTACAACACCACCCAGTGCCTCGAAGAGCACGTTAAGCCGTCGGTACCGATTCCACTAATGCCAACTTGTGGAATCGTTAATCATCATCATCATCATCAGCCTGTATCTCTCCACTGCTGGATGTAGGCCTCCCCTAAGGCTCGCCACTTAACGCGATCTTTCGCTACCCTCATCCAACCCCCACCAGCGACCTTCTTTAGGTCATCTGTCCATCTGGCGGGGGGTCGTCCCACTCTGCGTCTTCCCGTACGTGGTCTCCACTCTAGAACCCGTTTGCCCCATCGATCGTCGGTTCTGCGGCAGATGTGTCCGGCCCATTGCCACTTCAGCTTGCTAATTTTAAAAGCTATGTCTGTAACTTTCGTTCTCTGACGAATATCAACGTTTCGAATTCTATCCATCAGAGATACACCAAGCATAGCTCTCTCCATGGCTCGCTGAGCGACCTTGAATTTATGGACCAGACCCACTGTTAGTGTCCACGTCTCTGCTCCGTACGACATTACCGGAAGGACGCACTGGTTAAAGACCTTAGTCTTTAAACATTGTGGTATAGACGATGAGAGGATGTGCCGGAGTTTCCCGAATGCCGCCCATCCTAGCTGAATGCGTCTGTCGGCTTCTTTGCTGAAGTTGGCTGCTCCTAATTGGATAGTCTACCCGAGGTATACGTAATTTTGCACAACTTCGAGAGTGTCGTTTCCTATGCAGATTGGCCTCGGCTTGACATGATCATTGAACATGACTTTCGTCTTGTCTAAGTTCATTTCAAGACCAACCCGCTGGGATGCTACGTTTAAGCCGTTCAGCATTCCGCTAAGATCCTTGAGTGAACTGGCCATAATGACTATGTCATCCGCAAATCGGAGGTGTGAGATGAATTCTCCATTGATGTTTATGCCGCAGTAATTCCAGTCTAGCATTTTAAAAACATCTTCCAACGCGTTCGTGAACAGTTTCGGGGATATGACATCCCCCTGTCGCACGCCTCTGCGAATCGTTATTAAAATGCGGAATCGTTAATAAATTGTCATAAATAATTGACATTATATTCTCGCCACGCTGGCCAGATTCCATTAGTGTAGGCCAAATTCTCCATTTCTGGAAGGCCCATCTCCAGCAGTGGATGTCTAGGACGCTGTGTTCTAGGGGCTGTAATGAATGGAAAAAAAAACCTAGCAGAGTGACACCCCTATTGGATTCGTTGTCACTAAAACAAGGAGTCGGTCCCAGAAGATATATCGCATAGCGTCTCGGCTCCACTTTAAACTTTACACCGAACGATATTTGTTTATTGCGCCACAAACAAATGGCGTCACCTTCTCGCGTTTATGCTCTCCTGGTACTTTCTTTCTTCATACAAATAGTAAGTAGAATTAATCAGATCTACGTACCGGAGGTTATCCAATATACCTTTCGCATACCAATGGCGAGCTCTAAATACATTCTTTGATGAAACTGATGTAGATATCTTTCATGACAAGGTGATAGTGAGAAATGCGTTTAACTTAAGGTTCTTTAAACGTTAGTGGTTTTTGTCATTGTACAGTTATTGATTTATTGCATGAAGTGATAGTTTGTAGATGCTTTCATCGTTCATAATATGTATTATTATAACACTACTAGTGAAACCTTGTAAATAACTTTCTGTTTCTATTTTCGTATCTATACTTGTGAATTAAACATCAATAGTTTTCCTTCCAAAAATGTGCCATTTGCAATGATGTCAAATGCCAATTTTTAATTTTAAAGAGAACTAATATTGAAGCTTGCCATGGTGATATTTATATAAAATAACACCACTTGAAACAAAAGACTTACGGACTTAGTTCCGTTACGTCGCTACTCATGGCGCTCTGTTCAAAAAAAAAAACCAAAAAGGAGTTCTTCGCGGACATGTCAAGTGCAATTTTTGTTTTGTAAATTAATTTACTGTGGATATTATTGGTCAAAAGTTTTGTTTAATAATGTCCTACAATGTAAATAATTATAAATTGGTCTTTAAATATGGCGCACAAATTGCAGTTTATTTTTTGCGGTTTTCCCGCGCTGCTAACTCCCATATTTTACCCGACGCGTTTGAGCTATGGTGCCGGCGAGTGACTCCAAGAAAAGCATCAAATTCTGCAGCATCTGGAATTTGATGATGGCCTCATTAACTCATGTAAAAGAAAGATATATTACGTCAGACTTGGCTGTATGGGCTAAACCCTTTGCCTTCCCTATCACCTCATTCATCATCCATAGGGAGATGAGAACATAAAATAACCTAAAAAAATTAATGATCTCGATTCGATAACGCAGTTTGTGTGTAGCTAGGTACTGTAGGCTACTTCTCGCGAAAATAATTACTAAAATTATGATTTACTGCCATAACAATCTAAAGCGAGTAATTGGTAATTAGAAAAAATTGTATCATAAATCAAGATTTAGCCTGCCTTTCCTAAATCCATTGATTTTAATTACCATTTTTATTTTACCTTATTTCATTAACTAGCTGAGTCACCGGGTTCGATACCTGGTCGGGACACAATAAATAATGTAATTTATTTATGATATTTTTCGAGTTTGGTACGCTAGAGACTTTGACGAGCTTGCCACTTGTCATGATGGCCCATTGTAAAGTTTGCTAATTTTTATTTTTTTCATTTTTACGTTTTAGACAAACTTATAGCTAACATACATAACAAGTTGGTATTAGTGGAACCGGGACCGACGGCTTAACGTGCTCTCCGAGACACGGGAAACAGTGGTGTTGTAAATAAATGACAACTGTACTTAAGAAGAGTGCATTTCTCATTGGTACATGCCAGGGTTCGAACCGACCTCTTAAGGATAGTCGTGATGATACTCTATTATATATTTTCCAAATAATTATTCTTAGGTTGATGGTGATAACTGTTTGCTATGACGTAATAGTTTGAAAAATGGGAAACCTAACCAAAATGTTTAAGCATCGGTAAGTACGCGTCATAAAAATGTATGACACCACATTACTAGAAGGTTATCTGAATGACAGGCACTTTACCTCCCTTATAAGAATCGATTATCACCGAACAAGATAGGGTATTGATATTTTTTAAAGAGTTAATACTAGACATGAAGATAGCAGCAGAATGGCAAAAGAAAATAGTCCAAGATCTGTAGACCTTCACAATTGGTTATTTGAATAAAATCAACTTTTTCACAAACTTCAAAAAATGAAGTTTGTTCAATGTTTTTTTTCGTGTTTATTATACAGAATGGACCAAAAGTCAGTTTACTTTTGAATCGATAGCTGTGTCGAACAGCGGCGGCGGGGTGGGGTGGAGGGGTTACGAAACGCAAGGGCAGCCAATGGGAATTCAGTGCCATGGCGTCGTTCAGCGGAGCACAACGTGCGTTCTGCGTACTATCGAAACAACGATTCTTCGACTATAGCGCAACGAAAATTTTGCGCTCATTACAACTTACGGCATAGAAATGAAGCTCCATCGATTCAATTGATATATTATGTCCTGAAGTTCGAGAAGACAGGTTCAACATTTGGTTAACCACGATGCGGCCAATCTAGAACTTCAAGGGATGCCAAAAACGTAGAGCATTCTGTTATTATAAATTTGAGGACTCTTACATCTGTCGCATGCTAAAGATGTGAAATGCTCTCTCAGCCAGTGTGTTTCCCCATTCCTATAACCTTGAGTCCTTGACGCAAAGTGTGAAAACGCGTCCTAATAGGCCGGCATAGTGATAGGGACTGATGTAGGTGTCAGTTGCTCCCATTCTTAGACCTCGCGTACCGCTTACCATCAGGTGGGCATGTTGTCACATGTCATGCTCAGAATAATAAAATATAGAAAATAATAACAAAAAATAATGTAAAAAAGAATAATACATTATAATGACAATAATATCTTCTTAACTATAAAAAAAATACGGGCGCGACTTTGATCACTGATTGGATTTTAAGCCAAATGTTTACATGTGTTTTGTACCACGGTGTATCCCACAATATTTGTAAGTTTGATTCCTTTGGAATATCAACAAAAAGTCATCAGTGAATGTCGGTCTTAAACATCAAATTCAATTCTTAAGTATTATAAATAATAAAAGATAAATAAATCCCAAACGAGCAGCGACGTTGCATCGAACTAACACCCTGCTAACTAATAAATTTAATTTGCAGACTATTTAATTTAATAATGAAGCTTTTATCCAACACTGAGGCAGCCAACTTGGCGTTAATTTGTAGCCTACAACTCCCAACTTTGGCCACTGATTAACAATCAGCAACGACACTCCGTTCTTCAAGCAAGAGAATCCGAACCTAGTTCGGATAGTATGAAAGTTCGTTATCGTTTGCGTTGTGAGTTCCAACTCACAGCTTTTACTATGAAGTGATTCAGTAAGTGTCGCTTGCTAGTTTCAACGTTGCATATTTTATGGCATGCCAGATCATGTAGTCACTGCCACTTGAAGGAATATTGCTGGATGCAAATTCGAGTAACTTTGGTAACGAATTGATTAAACAACTTTACAATCTATGTTATTATTTTTTTATATTATATTTGGTAAGTAAAAGTATTTATTAATTTATTTAAAAACCTTATTGCACAAAGTACAAAGGCGGACTTAATGCCAAACCTTAGGGACAAAAGAGATTGCCCAAAACCAGGCCCTAATTTTTATGCAGCGTGCCTTAACTGAATACAATTCAATAATCATAACAATTAATCATGTCGAAAGTCTTCTGTCAAAAATGTCGATGTCGAGTTTGATTGTCAGTTCATTGTATTATCTACAGATCCTCACAATAAGGGTTAAAGTGGGACGTGTTATTTGCATACATGCCGAGAGTAAACGTTACTGGTTTGCGGGATCTATGAGCGGTATGAACGTGTAAATCTGTACAGCATTTGCGTCAGACAGAATTTATTTTCCAGAAGGCAGTGCTCACTAACTGAAATTATTTGATTATGATCCAAAAAAAGTCATTTTATAATATTTTTATTTAGTTAAATTGTTACTAATATTATTATTAATAATAATATTTATCGAGGTCAGTAACAACAGAGAATTTCAAGGAAGAGAAAAGAATTCTGTGCACTCATATGATATGATATTTTTATTTGTAATCAAGATTTTCGCGGAGCCCTACGAGACTTCGCTACAAAATTTACATTCAATCTAAACAATCTACATTCTTGAGCTACGAAAGCGAATAAATGCTACGAGACATTTAAAGTGCTACGCCCCGCTACGACTTGCTACGACTGAACTACGCAATTAATTAAAATAGTTTTCACTCGATTAATATATTTTATTATGTTACTTTAAAACAACATTTTTTGTAATTTTATTTTACATAAAAATCAAATTAATATATGGTTGGTTTAGTATTTATTTATTAGTAAACTAGTGCCAAAAGAAGCTACCAAAGCCACTAAAATAAAATAAAATGAATAAAAAATAAAATAAAATAAAATCCGGCTGGTTAGAGCTCTTGTGTAGGGAACTTTTTCTGTATGCTGCGGAGACGTGGACCCTACGCGAAACAGGAAAAATACGAATTAATGCTCTAGAGATGTGGTGTTGGTGGAGAATGCTGGGCATATCATGGAACCAACAAATCTATACTGGAGGATCAGACAGCGCCTTTCCTCGACGGTACATTTACGCATTCTCACTTTCTTCGGACACGTGTCACGGCGTGGAGAAACATCCATCGAGCGCTTGGTAGTCCAGGGGAAAGTCGATGGCAAGGATGCGTGGTAGGTCTCCGATGAGATGGACCGATCAGGTGAAGGTTGCAATCATCACATCACACAAGTGCACTAGGAAAGCCGGGGTCCGAGAGGAGTGGCGACGGCTTATTAACCGTGCCACTAGCACTCCAATGGCGACCACGACCACTCTGGCAAGAGTGTAGCGACTAAGAAGAAGAAGTGCAATTATTCTCTGCCTAAAATTAAGTACGAAGAAGAGAAGAAGACAAATTTCTAGGCAATGCATAGATTCACCGTGCGGGTACCGGGTCCATCGTGTTTGGGTAAGAGATGAGAAGAATGGTGTCTCGGGCTTGCAACCGACAATAGGCTGGTTTGAAAAGGAGGCCTTCTTTTTTGATTGTCTGCCTACCCAACCAAATACAGATATATCTTAGCTTGAAAGTACTAAGGCATCATAAGCCAAAGAATACGTGGCCCAATAAAGAAGAGAAGTCGTAGTTTCTGCATTATTTAACACATCGATCAGGGGAAGCGATTCTTAAAACCGATACAATCGAAAAGTACTAAAACAGCTGTCAAATTCCATGCGACTTGTCAAAATAAGTGCGTTACTATGCGGTACAAGTTGCAGTTTATATATTGCAGTTTTCCCGCGCTGTGAACTTAGATATTATACCTGACGTGTTAATAAGTGACTCTAAAAAAAGCATCAAATTCTGCGACATTATTAAATCATATACGTCTAAAGGACGATGTATTACTTCTTAGACTTGGCTGTATGGGCTACATACCCTTCCCTATCATCTCATACAACATTCTTTGCGCCATTTAGCACGGTCAAGTCAAGTGCAAGTTTTTGTTTGGTAAATTACTTTACTGTGTATATTGATAGTTGTTGCGGCTTTTTGCAACCTCTTTGGACGGACTTTGACCTCTTTTCTGACTGACAACTTTAGACAACAGTATTTTAAGAAAAAAATACTTTGAATTTAGAACACAGACGATGACAACGAAACGAAGACGCAATAAATAAAAATTAAAAACAAAATTTATGATTTTTATTTAAAATCAAGAATAAAGTTCATTTCAAGATTGAAGTGTTCCTTTCTGTAACAATAGTCAAAAATGTTTCATATTGCCAGTTGCCCCTACCTTTCAGAGTATTTAAGTTGAAATATACATTTCTTACATAAATTTAGTTAAATGTATATGTTATTATTATATATTTTTATTGGTATTTGTGTATTAGTATGTAAATTATTGTTATGTATGTTTAAGTATTTGTTTTTATTTCTAATGCACCCGCAATCGTCTACCACACTCCCAAAGGTTAGCTAGTATAAAATGCCGAGAGGCATTAAGTTCGCCCTTGTACTCAACTGTTAAGTTTTTAAGTGCAATAAAGAATTTATAAATAAATAAATAAACATTTTCCCAAAGGTTGTATGCTGGAGAATGCCTAGCGGCATTAAGCCCGCCTCTTGTACATGTGCAATAAAGTTTTAAATAAATAAATAATAAAAATAAAAATAGGAGGTTCTCACAGAAGAAATGATCAGGCACGGGTTCAAGACTCAGCTTTACGCAGTGGAAGTTGGTGCGAGAGGAGTTCCAGCAAAATCTTTGCATCACTTACTGAAAGAATTGGGCCTAAGCAGGTCTGCCGTCAATACATTTATGGAACGAGCTTCCAAGACGGCATTAACGGAATCATACAGTGTTTGGTTGGGTAGGGAGAGGAGTAGAATGGTGGATGGTGAGTGTATTATAGCGCAATAAAATAAAAAAAGGGAGGCCTCCTTTTCTTAAACCAGCCTATTGTCGGTCGCAAGCCCGAGACACCATTCTCCTCATCCCTTACCCACACACGATGGACCCGGCACCCGCACGGTGAATCCATGGAATGCTTAGAAATTTGTCTTCATTAAGATATCAAATTCAAATTTCTTTATTATATAGATTTGCTTATACTAATTACAGTTGTATGTACATGTCATGATGATGCAATGTACCCATATTATAAATGTCCGTAATTTTATTTCCTAGTAAATTGGTAGAGGGCAAAACAATCAATTGTGAGTATCCTCAGCAGGTCTCCTCAGAGTTAAACCATCAGTGCCATTAATACCTACAGAAATTGACATCAGACCCTTGTCAACGCGTTTCACCAGTTGCATAGTTAGCCAAACTCTAGAAATATGTTTTAGAACGCTCATCTGTACATGTAAATTGAAAAAAAAAAAAAAAAAAACGGATATCGAGAATAGACCTCCTGGGCAAGAAACTCCCAGCTGACGTTATTCTGACGTCATAGCGGGTACACTCAACTTTCTTTCTTTTTCCCGTCTAAAATTAGCCAGAATATTAATAATTAATCTATAGATAGTTTGTAGGTCGGATTAATGTGCGTCGTATGCTTAATAGTTTAATCATGGATTGTACTTGTTACATTGTTATTTTACTTAAATCAAATATTATCTCAGTTAAGGAAGAAAAAAATATGATTTTTACTTTTTGCGAAATATTCCAATTTCCTTTACATTTGTCGTAATTTATTACTTAAATAAATTAAATATAGTTTTTTTAACTGACAACACCATGGCGCTGCCAATCGGTTTAATAAGAACGCAATGTAACTCGTCTATGATCAAATTTGGAATCTTACTAGATAATTCTTAGTAAATAACCTTAAGTCATTATATTGTTAATTATTATAATGAAATCATCAACATCATCATCAGCCTGTGTCTCTTCACTGCTGGATGTAGGTCTCCCCCAAGACTTGCCATTTCACACGACCTTTTTATACGGCATTCTTAATAATCCCAAAACGCCCCCTTATCTTAGTGATCGTTTCGAGTACCTGCGTGACTCGCACTCCCGCTCCCTTCGCTCTACTCACAACAATCAACTCTCAATTCCTCTTCACTCTTCCAGCAGATATTCAGATTCTCTTACTGTTTCTGCAGCCCGCCAATGGAACAGGCTACCTTTATCTATTAGACAGGCCCCGTCTTTAAATATATTCAAACATTTATTAATTACATACTTTCTCAAAAAACAAAATGACATCTAATTTCCACATCTTGACATAGATAATTATTATATTAGTATTTATTTAATTTAAGTATTTATTATATCGTATGCCATATTTATATATTGGTATGTTATTTATACTTACTATGGTATATAAGGCAAGCGTCTACCAGATCTTCGTTCAAAAAACTCGTCTATCTACATTTTCTAAATAGCTCCCAACAATGTTAATAAGTGTATATATGTATATTTTTGTGTATGTATTAGTATTTAGTATATTGATATTACAGTATATGTTAAAGTATATTATGTAAGTATATATAATTATATTGTATTTATCCTACTATTAATATTTATTTCATTGCACCTATAAATGTTCTAATTTGTCCCTAAGGTTTGGCTGTCAGAAAATGTCTACGGGCATTAAGTCCGCCTTTGTACTTTGTGCAATAAAGTTTTTAATAAATAAATAATAAATATATTTATGATTGATTTTAACTATTATTACTCTAACTATTATTATTAAACTCGGGAGGTCGTGGGTTCGATTCCCACCGGGGGCAAGTTGTACATTGTATAATTTGTCTCGGTCTGGGTGTTTATATGTATAATATGTATATATTTACAAAAAAAAAAAAAGTATAATATGTAGTTTATCAACCATCTAGTTTCCGTAACACAAGCCTTGTAGCTTACCACGGAAATTAGATGGCGCTGTGTGACCTGTCTGAAAATAAATATTATTATTATTCTTATTTCGTACTCTGCACTCATTATTATAATTTCTCACTCTCCCAAAGGTCAGCTGGTAGAGAATACCATACGGTATTATGCTCGCCTATGTACATTATTTTATATGTTATATTTTGTGTGCAATAAAGAATTATATTATTATTATCTTTTGCCACCCTCATCCAGCCCCGACCAGCGACCTTTTTCCGTCCATCTGGCGGAGGGTCTTCCCACTCTATGTTGTCGTGTACGTGGTCTCCACTCTAAAACCCGTCTACTCCATCCGTCATCGCGTCTGCGACAGACGTGTCCGGCTCATTGCCACTTCTAATAGGTGGTAAGCGGACTGATGGTGGTAATGTGCCCAGTCTGCCGGGGCGGGGAAGTATCCACCGTTCGTGCCGATAAACCCAGTAAAGTGTATCTACACGCTTCGGGATCAGGCTCGAATTGCTGTCATGCCCAATCAAGCCGGTATAGTGTTAGGGACTGATGTTAGTCATGAGTGTCTGATTGCTTACCACCTATTAGAAGTGGCAATGAGCCGGACACGTCTGTCGCAGAAGCGATGATGGATGGAGTAGACGGGTTCTAGAGTGGAGACCACGTACAGGACAACGTAGAGTGGGAAGACCCTCCGCCAGATGGACGGATGACCTAAAAAGGTCGCTGGTCGGGATACACTGGGTTTATCAGCAGGAAAGGTAAATTCTTCTTCGCCCCGGCAGACTAGGCAAATTACCACCTACCACCCATCTAATATCTTGTAATAAAACAATCTTAAAGTTATCTAGGACTCACAAACAGGGCATCAAACTGGAGCAATCGTATAATTGTTAACTTTTCTTTGTCAGCGATGAAATGAAATATTAAAAACTGGCATCAGAATTTTATATGATGTGAAACCAAAGCTGAAAATTAATTACAATACTATTCTTAGTTTTGTGACGTCATAATGTCGTTACGTCATAAATTAACAAGCATTTTTTTTTAAACAAACCATATGTTTCTTATAAGCCAATTTAAATATTCTATTATGGATTGGTTACACAGTGTGACACTGAATAACGGGAGAATATCCCCATCCCCAACCAAGACCCATACAAAATATGGTTCTAATATAAACTGCCTATAATATATATCACATATTTAATTAATATTTAATTTATTTGTGATATTTCTCGAGTTTGGTACGCTGGAGACATCGGCGAGCTTGCCACTTGTCATGATGGGCCTATAGTAAAGTTGGCTAAATGTGAATCCGCTTATTTATAAGCGTGGTTTCTGACCACCCACGAAACGGTCGTGATGATACTTTACAATTTCAGATGAAAATAGATTCTACAAGAAATATGTGGGATATATACGGGTTGGAAGATCAGTGGACTGTATACGCAAAACTAATCCAAGTAGTAGTTCTGACTGACTGATGATTATGTATGTATAGTATGTATTGTTGTTTATGTAGTTTATTATACCAGTATTATAATAATATTTGTAAGTATTAGTATAAATTAATATTTTATAGTATCTCTCATTATCTATCATTTATATATTTTTTGGCACTCTGCCTGTAATTGGTTACTTTTCACAAAGGTTAGCTGGTAGAAGATGCCTTAAGGCATAAAGCTCGCCTATGCGCTTAGTTTTTAGTAATTTAACTTTGTGCAATAAAGAATTTTTATTATTATTATTATTATGGATACACGCGCGTGGCTACGCAGCAGACACTGTAGAAGTCTGCCGTCGACCGAGACTAGGTGCTAAATCATTGTCTGTGATGGCGTTGTGCATTCCCCGCCAAGGTCATCATTTGGACGATGTTATTTTGAAAACAAAGTTAAAAAATAATCATTACGGACGAAAAACGCAAAGTGTGAATAATCACCACTTGACAGTGGTTTAAGTGTTGTCAAAAAATTATATTTTTTATACTGGCACGATATGTGACCTTGCATGACCTGATGGTAAGTGGCGCGCGAGGTCCAATGTTAGCAAATGTTGGAATCAGACACTCATGACTGACATTAGTCCCTAACACTACGCCGCCGGCTTGACTGGGCATGACGGCAATTCTAGCTTGATCTGAAACCGTTGTTTTTTTGCCGGGAAGCGATATTATAGTGGAGGATTCTCGACAAATATATATATTATTTTAGTTTGAATTTCATGTCATAATATGACCGAATATTGGGTTATGTAGTTCATAAGGCTGCCATTCTTTAACGGAAATCTTTCAACTTGGCTTAATTTTTGAAAATAAATGCGCTTGCGTTTTTTAAATTAAATAATCGGGTTCATATTTTTTCTTATTTTTATAATGCATGTTGTGATACTTTTAATAATAATAAAATTATTTATTGCACATAATTTACAGTGTAGGTACATCGCCGAACTTAATGCCAAAGGCATTTCTACCAGCTAACCTTTGTGATGGTAAAAAGTGAGGTAATGAGTAGAGATTGGCAATAATATAGAAACAACATGAATTAAGATATAAAATAAAAACTTAGATATTAATTATTAATATATAAAAAACTTAGAACAATAATTATTGTTTTAAAGTCTTAATGTAATCGAACAGCTGGTTGTCCATTTTTTAAAAAATATATATGAGTATTATTATAATTTATTAATTAAATATCTTGGAAATGTTAGACCGAAAGATAGACTGTTATTTTTTAGAATGGGATAGATCGGTCTGAGTGAAATGAATTTTTTATTTCAAAACTTTAATGCACAAAAAACAAAAGGCTGACTTAATGCCCGTAGACATTTTCTGACAGCCAAACCTTGGGGACAAATTTAAACAACTGTAGGTGCAATGAAAGTGTAAGTGCTACATCAATTAGATATAAATACTTATACAATAAACTTACTTATATATAATCTGCTTATAAATATACTAAATAAATATAACTACTGTTTTAAATAATATTATTATTTCATAGTTAAGAGAAAAAATAAACGAAACTAATTAAACTTACGCGCCTCATATTAGTTATTATAATTTAACGGGTCTTTCCGCAATTTAATTTAGAGACATATTTTTTCCGACGTTTCGGTCGAGGCCAAAGCAACATGACCGAAACCTCGAGAAAAAATTGTCTCTAAGGTAAATCGCGTAAAAACCTGTTAAATTATAAAAACTATAACAAAACTTATATACCGTACATAAAAATCGTTTTAAAATTCGCATTCACACTTACAATTTACACCTTCACACACCTACACTGTCAATACACATTCAAATATACATACACTTGCATAATGATGCGTAGATGGTTTTTATTTTTAAATATTGTCTCTTTATTTTTATTCTCATGTTTATTTTTTAAGTACTAGTTTAAATTGTTAATAATCCGTTCATGCTATATGTTTAGTGAAAATAATGTTATTCCGTAATTGGCTAGGTGTTCGGTAATCATTTGAATGTAAATATTTATTTGTTAAAGACAGCTGTGGAATAAGTAAATGAATAAATAAATAAATAAAAAACATAAGTTTTTCGTTTATGAATGGCGGCTTTAAGGGTGGGTTTAGTGACGTAAGCAGCAGCTCTACGTCATAGCCAAGCCTTCCCGAACAAGTTAAGTGCATTCGTGATTCACTTACAGACCAGTGTTCGAGTCCCAGGCGAGGAATTCTTAATTAATTGGTATTAGGTTTTGTTCTTAAGCTTAATTTATCGCTACAATTGGTTAACATTATTGATAATTATAATTATTGTTTTAGATTATAAGCTGACACGGCCATTTTACAGCCACGAATTTATATTTAAGGACATAAATATTATTATTAATAGATTATAAGCTGACACGGCCTTTTTACAGCCACGAATTACATTTCAAGTATCTAGTTATAAATAAGTACAAAATCCTCGCTTGTGGCAACAATGTTTTATTTATTATAATTGTATTGCTGTTAGATTCGGTCCAATCTTGTATTGTATAAAAATATATGTATTGACAATATCCAAGTGTTGTGTACTAAGCTAAGGAAATAAATGATTTGATTTGATTTTGATTTGAATGTGAATACAAAACTAACGGAATTAATTCCAAAAATATTCTAGGGTTTTAACTAAATTGGCTAAATTAAAATTGACAGTTTGATGAAGTAGTGATGAATGAAGAAGTTTTTTTGTAATTATTTGACATTTCCTACAAATGGTTTCTTAGTAGAATCGCATATTAGTCTAATGTAAGACCATAAAAAGTCACCCCGTATAAGCTTTAAAGGTCAATAAACAAAATGATGTTATATATGTAAAATGATAATAATAATAATAATAAAAATTCTTTATTGCACAAAGTTAAATAACTTAAAACTAAGCGCATAGGCGAGCTTTATGCCTTAAGGCATCTTCTACCAGCTAACCTTTGTGAAAAGTAACCAATTACAGGCAGAGTGCCAAAAAATATATAAATGATAGATAATGAGAGATACTATAAAATATTAATTTATACTAATACTTACAAATATTATTATAATACTGGTATAATAAACTACATAAACAACAATACATACTATACATACATAATACACACATACAATACACTACACATAATACTTACTGAAAGGGTAATATTTACATAGAATACATACACTTAGTTTTTTGTTATATTAATGAGGTTAGTTATGTATATATGTAATATTTATTAACAGTTATTTTTGGAGTCGGTGCATGGTACAGTGTATATGTATAGTTAAAAGTATTTTTTTTAGGAAATCAACTGCATTATAGCCATAAGCGTGAAGTCTAGGAAATTACAATTTCAGTGTAAGAAAGCGTATTGTTAAAAATACGTCATCTATTCCAAAATTAAGTTGTAATTGTACGTACCACGGAGCTTTGGTCGGGCGGGTCAGCGGCGAAGAGGTTAGGGGTGACTGAAGCATAGGGCCTGAATACCGAACAGGACTACGGCCGTCAGTTGCGCGCCAAACGTCGCCCGGGTCTGACGTGCGGCCGGACGCAAGAAACTTTCGCGAGTGGTTCCGTTGTTAAACGTTAAAGTTACTTTGACGGGATTTTTTCGAAGGTTCGTAGTTTAGTAATTTTTTTTTTTTAATATGATTCGAGCTTTTTCTATTCTTTGTAAGTTTAAAGCGGTGTTATACATCATGGAAAGCTTACAATCTTAGTTCTCCTTAAAGTAAAAAATTGCATTTGACATCATTGTAAATGGCACATAGTTTTAACGAGAACAACAAATAGGTGGTAGGCAGATTGATGGTGGTAATTTGCCCAGTCTGTCGGGGCTGAGAAGTATCCACCGTGCCGATAAAAGTAAAGTATCATCACGACCTTTCGGGGTAGTCAGAAACCACGCTTATAAATAAGCGAATTCACTTTTAGCCAACTTTACTATAGGCCAATCATGACAAGTGGCAAGCTCGTCGATGTCTCCAGCGTACTAAACTCGAGAAATATCACAAATAAATTAAATATTAATTAGATGTATTTATTTATTAATAAATATTTTTGTGTCCCGACCAGGAATCGAACCCGGTACCTTCGAGTGTAAATCCACGGACTTAACCGCTAGACCACCGTATCGCACCGTGCCAATAAACCCAGTAAAGTGTATCAGCCTGATACGTCATGCCCAGTCAAACCGGCATAGTGTTGGAGACTGATGTCAGTCATGAGTGTCTTTTACATTCCATTTGCTAACATTCATGGACCTCGCGAGCCGCTTACCATCAGGTCACATGTCGTGCTAGTATAAAAAAGCAAAGGTTTTTTTAAAATTAAAAGTAGGTTTATTAATTGGCTTTGTTTTTGGTCAAAATTTACGCGCAAGTTTTTAAGTTTTTTTTTTTTTTCCTTTGAAAAGCGGAATTAAAGTTCGTGTTTTGTTTTCATTATTATTATTAGAATATTTAAATAATATTTAAAATAAAATATTCCAAAAGACCACAACATGAAGTCGAATAAATATTATGATCTCACAGAAGAAATGATCAGGAACGGGTTCAAGACTCAGCTTTACGCAGTGGAAGTTGGTGCGAGAGAAGTTCCAGCAAAATCTTTGCATCACTTACTGAAAGAATTGGGCCTAAGCAGGTCTGCCGTCAATACATTTATGGAACGAGCTTCCAAGACGGCATTACCGGAATCATACAGTATTTGGTTACGCATTATCGCGCAATAAAATAAAAAAGGGAGGCCTTCTTTTCTTAAACCAGCCTATTGTCGGACGCAAGCCCGAGACACCATTCTTCTCATCTCTTACCCACAGACGATGGCGGATCCACCCGCACGGTGAATCCATGGAATGCTTAGAAATTTGTCTTCTTCTTCTTGCTTTTTACTTAAAAACAAATAACGTAGAGTCGGGTAAGATTAGCCGGAGGATCAACTAACACCTTTAATAAACTACCTTAATTTCATTTACTTCCAAAATTAGGTCATTTATTTATTTTATTTATTCAGAAAACATACAGATCTTAAAACATAATTACAACAATTCTAAAAGATACACAATCTAGCAAAGTTTCCATTTAAATATTATTAAACATAGATTTTGCAAAAAATAAAATAATAATAGGGATAAGCAATACCTATATAACAAATATAACTAAATAATATACATATATATAGTAAAATATTGGAAAAAAAAAAAGTAGTAATCAAAAAATTTATAAATTAAAAGGTCTCCAAGCATTCCAATTATGATTCATTTAGATATTTTTTTTTTTTAACCTAGCAACACTAACGAAACTTAGCTAGATTGTGCTCTAATTTGTGTTTTATAAAACGTATTTAACAGAAAAAAGAAATTTTAGTTTAACATTGAATTGAATGATAAGAAAATTAACGTTTCTAACATTTGTTTAAGGGAATGACTATGAATGTTGTTGTATTATTATTATTATTATATTGGTTGTTGTATTATTGGTTTATTTAGCATTGTTAGTTTAATTTTTTATTGTCTCCATTTTTCTAATATATTTTTTTTATGTAATTGTGTCAACCACAATAGGTATGTGAAAACTTGTGTTTAATCTTTCATTTTATATATGTATAGTAGCTGTAAGTTTTCCTAACATAAATAAATAAATTATGTTTAATTTTGTGCCTTTGTAACTTACTATCTATAAAAAAGAATTGTTTCGCTCTATGTTCGTCTCAAAAAATATAAAAATTGTGTAATTTTTAACCATTATTTAAAGGGTGTGCAAATATCATTCATTCAATCATTACAGCCCCTAGAACACAGCGTTTCAGACCTCCACTGCTGGAGATGGGCCTTCCAGAACTGGAGAATTTGGCCTACACTCGCCACGCTGCGCTGGCCAGACGGCTTGGCGAGGATATGATGTCAATTTTTTATGACAATTTATTAACGATTCCACAAGTTGGCATTAGTGGAACCGGGACCGTCGGCTTAACGTGCTCTCCGAGGCACGGGAACTGTGGTGTTGTAAATTTATGACAAATGTACATAAGAAAAGTGTATTTCTCATTGGTACATGCCGGGGGGGTTTGAACCGACCTTTGTAGGATTTAAGGTACGCGTTCTTACAACCGAGCCACCACCGCGCTTTATATATATATTTTTTTTATTTACTTATATATTTATTTTGAAATAGTATACCAAAATTTAATTCATATTTAATTTATTTGTGATACTTGTCAAGTTTGGTACGCTGGAGATATCGACGAGCTTGCCACTTAACATGATAGGATAGTAAATTTGGCTAAATGTTGGCCGCTTCTTTATAAGCGTGGTTTATGACCACCCTGGAAGGGAAATGGTCGTGATGATACTTTACTTTTTTTTTGTTAGAATATATTATCTAAAAATGCATATACATGTATATATTCAGCTGTCATATAGCATTGTGAATTAGTGGACTGGAACTAACTGCCTCCGTGGTCTAGCGGTTAAGTCCGTGGATTTAGACTCGGAGGTACCGGGTTCGATTCCTGGTCGGGACACAAAAATATTTATTAGTTTTAGTATTATATTTCTCGAGTTTGGTACGCTGGAGACATCGATGAGCTTGCCACTTGCCATGATTGGCCTATAGTAAAGTTGGCTAAATGTGAATCCTCTTATTTATAAGCGTGGTTTCTGACCACCCCGAAAGGGAAACAAGCGTGATGATACTTTACTTTTTTACTTTAGTCGACTGAAACTGACTGCCTTCGTGGTCTAGCGGTTAAGTCTGTGGATTTAGACTCAGAGGTACCGGGTTTGATTCCTGATCGGGACACAATAATTTATTTATGTTATTTTTCGAGTTTGGTACGCTAGAGACATCGATACCACTTGTTATGACGGGGCTACAGTAAAGTTGACTAAATGTGTAACCATTTCTTAAAAAAAAAAAAATTGGTTCAAGGACAGACATAGGGTATATATATACGTTATCATATGGATCCGATATGTGGCCCTAAGTGAATGTTTTTTTTAACAACAGGCAACACCGGATTGTATAAGCTTGTTTGTAATAAATAAGTACAATTTTAAAATTGCGAAAGCATTGGTTTCGGATTGACAGATTACAGATTTAATCCAGGCTGTAAATTTTCTGTCCGAATTGCCAAATCCAAAGCTTTGCGGCGACTATTACATTTTATTGTTCAGCTATCATATAGATTGTGTAATAATAATAATAATAATAAATTCTTTATTGTACAAAACCAAAACAAGTGCAGGTACATAGGCGAGCTTAATGCCGTAAATGCATTTTCTACCAACTAACCTTTGTGATTTTAAACTTTCGCGCACATTTATAATAGATTTTTATAATTTTAACGGGTCTTTACGCGATTTACCTTGAGACATATTTCTCCCGACGTTTCCCAAAGATACTTTCCACCGATCGTCACTATTACCCTGTACGTGAGGCGATTGAAATAAAGAAACACAAAAATTTCAATCTAGAGGGGGGTTATAAGCTATCTTCATCGTGGAATTCAGTAATCAATAGGTTTCGACGCCGGGAAAAATCGCCCGGTGTCGCCAAGGATATTGTAAGTGTCGTGTGTCGTGATTTCTAAAAACTTTTAAAAATTATAAGTGGGTAGGTTTACATCTACCGCCCAGTATGTACGAGACTACACCGCATAGCTCCAGTCGACCCGTGACCACGGCCAATGCAACTTGGCTGAAACGTCGGGAGAAATATGTCTCTAAGGTAAATCGTGTAAAGACCCGTTAAAATTATAAAAATCTACTATGAGAGCTGTAATAAGCGGGTGCAGAAGGTTACAAAGAAAATATATAGTTGAAATTATTTATTACTATACAAAACACAAATTAATTACATACATATAGTACTTATTATATGCAATACAATATACATAGATAACCATACTAAATAAACAAATAAATATATACCTAAATATAAAATACATATATACTCGTATATATATATATATATATATATATGTATTTACGAGTATATATGTATTTTATATTTAGGTATATATTTTATTTGTTTATTTATATATATATATATATATATATAAGTTATGGCGACTTATTCTGTTTGTGAAGTAAGTATTTGTATAATTTATCTTTAAATATTTTAAGAGATGGTGCCTGTCTGATAATTAAAGGAAGTCTATTCCACTGGCGAGCTGCAGATACTGTGAAGGAAGCTGAATATCTGCTGGAAGAGTGAGGAGGGATTTTAAGTAGGTTATTATGTGAAGAACGAAGTGAAAAATTGTGTATTAGTGGACTGAAGCTGACTGCCTTCGTGGTGTAGCGGTTTAGTTGCAAAGGGTCGAGTCCTGGTCTGAACCCTAAGGGCCTGGTTGAGCGGGGGGGTTTGCTGGCACATGCGTTACGTGGGTGCTGCTGTGTGGGCCTGGAACCCCGCTGGCTAGCCGAGTTGGCGAGTCAATTTTTTTATGAATGACAATTTATTAACGATTCCACAAGTTTAATATTGCCTCCGTGGTCTAGCGGTTAAGTCCGTGGACTTAGACTCGGAGGTACCGCGTCCGATTCCTAGTCGGGACACAAAAATATTTGTTAATGTAAATAAATACACATATTTAATTTATTTGTGATATTTCTCGAGTTTGGTACGCTGGAGACATCGACGAGCTTGCCAATTGTCATGATTGGCCTATAGTAAAGTTGGCTAAATGTGAATCCGCTTATGTATAAGCGTGGTTTCTGACCACCCCGAAAGGGAAACGGTCGTGATGATACTTTACTTTTTTAAGTTTATTATTTATTAAAATACCCGACTTTACAGCCACAAACTAGACCTAAATTATTAAATTAAATATTAGGCTTAGAGGTGGAACAATACGTAATAATAATAATAAAATGACAATAACGGAAATTAGGGCTGTTCCTTGGCTACAGTATGCCACACCCTATCTGGCCAGTTATTTTGTTTATAATTGTTATTAATGAATTTTGACTTAACCGAGTGTTCCAATGGCAGATTAGACAAAGATAAAGCCCAAAAGAAAGCAGCCAAGCATGATATGATGACATGAGTCGCTGATCTCGAAAAAGTAACAGACTATGCCGAAGAGCTAGAAATATCATCACAGGACATATCAGGGGCATTATCGTTTATTGGAGATAGAAGATACAAGGAAGCTGCTGAACGCCTGTGTAGTATTTTGAACTTCGATGTTTCCTTAGCAACTGATTGTTTATATTATTATGTCACTTATTAAAATACATTACGACAACTGCAAACATGCATTTTTAATATATAACATATTGGCGACGAGGATGGGATTAAAAACAATGGATCCAGAACAATTTGCTTAGTTTATGAGCCAACAACGTAAACAACATCAACAAATGCTTCAACTGCTTAAACAACAAGTGACTGTAAGTAACAGGAGCAACGCTCTAACGACATCAATCAACCACGAAAATCATACAAACATTAACAAATTAGATATAATAAAATGTACCATATTCAACCCAGGATCATCAAACCCAGAAACTTTCATTGATTACTTTGAAGTTAAATGTAAAATATGGGGCGAGTCTGTTCAATCCATTCAAAAGGAATTACTTTTTTCGTGTTTGACGCCCGATACTTACCGACAATTAAAAATAGCTTTTCAAAACATTACTCCTACTTTCGATGACCAAACATATAACAACATTAAAGAAAAATTTATAAATTTATACCGGACGAAACGAACTCGATTCAAGGCTTTCACCGACTTCTGGAACTGCACGCGGGAACACGACCAAACTATGGAAAATTACTCAAATAAATTAAAAGAACTAAGCAAAAAAAAAGGAATTACAGAAGGTTGTTGTGAAGAAAGATGATATTGAACTTATTATGAAGGAAATGGAAATATCTAGAACAATAGCAGAAAGGACTTTGAGGGAACATAGGGGGGATATGGTTGCACCTCACTATACTAACTAACTGATACCACTTATTTTTTAAGAAATATACTCTTTAAACTAAAAAAAAAAAAAGATTGCATCATCATGACATGTACATATAACTGTAATCAGAATAAGTCTACCAACCAGTGCAGCTTATTCCAGATTTTAGGAATCATGTATTGTGATGCTCTCTCTCCATAGTAGTTAACAGCTGTGCATACATACATATCTTCACGCCAAATTCCTTGCGGGGTAGGCAGAGACAATTGAGCGCCACTTGTCACGGTCACGACATACCTCTTTCGCTTCTTCGACATTCATCAACCTCTTCATACATGCCCTTTTGTTTCGATGACTTTTCAACGCACCTTCAGCTATTGTTTTATTAATTTGGTCGTAATATGTGAGTCTAGGTCTGCCAGGGCCCCTTTTACCCACAACTTTCGCATTATATACTAATCTCTCTTCATTCATCCTTTCAACATGCCCGAACCAGCTGTGGGTTGCAACAATGTCAATAAGTAATTATTAACAAGTACACATTAACGTCTAATCGTCTCTATTAGTTTTGATAGCACCTTTATCTTTGTCGTAACTGTTTTAGTTGTCCCAAAGGTTTGACCAGTATGTAATTTATAGCGGCATTTGTAAATAAATAACACATGATCAATTTTATATGGACCCTGTGTCCACCTCTAAAATCGTTGAATTTAAAATTTCAATTAGACGTCCACAGGTATCATCACGACCGTTTCCCTTTCGGGGTAGTCAGAAACCACGCTTATAAATAAGCGGATTCATCATGACAAGTGGCAAGCTGGTCGATGTCTCCAGCGTACCAAACTCGAGAAATATCACAATAAATTAAATATTAATCAAATGTAGTTATTTACATTAATAAATATTTTTGTGTCCCGACCTGGAATCGAACCCGGTACCTCCGAGTCTAAATAATAATATCTTTCTTTATTCAGTAAAACAGTTACAAGATATGAAAACAATAACATATTTCATTATGCATGCACAGAAAAACAGACATTTGCAGCCGAACTAAGCCTATATGTATAGGTCTGTCCGTCGGCAGTCAACGCCCAGACACCCTTTTAAATATATTATTACTTTTAATTACAAAATAATAAAAGAAACAAAATGTACACAAAAAGAAAAATAAATTAAAAATTGTAAATCCACGGACTTAACCGCTAGACCACGGAGGCAGTTTATAAAAATCCTCCATGTTGTATAAATGTAACTTTAACGGACACATTCGTACAACTGGGCCTTAGCGAGTGCATGTGACTCAATTGTAGTGACGTGTTGAAAAGAATTGCAAAAAGCTTTTGATCTCAAAGCTCTTACAGTCAGTTTCTCGAACGTATTACTGGTACTTAATTACTACTTAAATAAAAAAATCCAGCGGGGTGAGGCGGAGTCCACAATTGTATTAAAACTTATTGTTTAAGATCGATTACGTCTGTCAAAAATGTCAAAACATTATGTATTCATGTATGTATGTATTAATTTATATGCGTCATTATATTTATTTATTTAATGACAACCAGTGGTCGGTTACTTAAAAACTACATACATAGACATAGATTCAACGATTACGTAGTAAAAATATTAATTGTTAAAAAATCTCAAGGCAATAAAACTTAGTGATTATGACTATTTAAAATTAAATTGAATTTGGAACGAACCTGTAGCTCGTTTCATTTCACGCCAAAAGCACTTATCCCTACAACATGTTTATATTTTTAAATATTATATTTGTCGAGATATATCTACGTTTCTTACAAATGTACCATAAAATAATCCATATTCTATTATTTTGAACAATAATATATGTGTATTATTTACTAAATATCAATATTTCTTTTATGGTCACCAAAAACGGAACGTAATAAATTTTAAGAAAAATATTAAGTAATAAAAACTTAATAGTGTTGTAAAATTTGTTAATGAAACCCGATTTGACTTAGGAAAAGCTTAAAAAAAATGATTCCTTAGCTAGATAACATAATGCTTTAAGACTTAACGCCTAAAGCTATAGTTTAATACAAAAAACTGTCCACTACTTGTCATAATCCAGAATAGAACTAGACGGCGAGTCCTTTGTAAGCACTATCACTTGGTTGGCGCGAGGTTATGGTTTGGTTTTTTTATTGTTTGTAATTTATTTAATGTGCACTACTTTCACGGCGTTATCACTCGATTCAGAAAGGTCTGAATAGAGGGCGAGCATCCAAAAACACTAGACGTGCTCACGGGATGGGATCGAGAGGAGAACTACTACTGAGTGCCACATCTAAAAATATTGTTTTTTAAATTAGTACCAAATCATACTACTAGATGGCGCTAGGCGTCACCATTAAGAATAGAATTACATATTAATCTAACCACTAACGTAATACCATAAAAAGTCCCACAGCTTGTTTTATAAAAATACCTACAACACTAAAATAATTATTTTTTTATTAAAATTGTTATTTTAAAAAGCAAGTACTGCGTAAGTACTAAATATATTTCTCATGACGTCATTCTAATAGGTACATCCACGACCTACAAACGATTTAAAAATAGAACACATACAATGACATTTAATTACCTAGATAATATTAGTGGTGGGCGTTATCGTTTATTTGTTTTAAAACGTAATGCAACCGTTTTCTGGAGAACTAAAACTAGTTTCCGAAACAGTTCTCGTTGCAGCTTGATGTGGAGCGGCGACAGTAGAAAAATATTAAATAAACTAAACTAAAAAAAGAGAGATATACTCAACCACCAAAACTACATTGCGAGCATCACCAAAACAGCGTCCAAAAAACTAGGGATACTGAACAAGGTAAAACGTTTTTTTCCGCCCTCACTCCGGCTTATGCTTTATAAAGCGCAAATAAGGTCATGCGTGGAATACTGTTCTCACCTCTGGGATGGATCCGCTAAGTACCTTACAGATGCTCTCAATGTCCTACAGAGGCGGGCTATTCGAATAGTGGACGATACTACAGTGTCCAAAACTCTCGAATCGCTGCAGCTTCGCCGAGATGTGGCCTCCCTGAGCGTATTCTACAAGCTATACTACGGTGAATGTTCTGAAGAGCTCCACAACCTTATCCCTTCTTCTCTATTCCGCAACCGAACCACTCGCACAGGCCAAAATATGCATCCACATACCGTAGCCACTATCCCTACGCGTACATACAAATTTGGAGACTCTTACATCTGTCGCACGCTGAAGATGTGGAATGCTCTCCCAGCCAGTGTATTTCCCCACTCCTATAACCTGGAGTCCTTCAAACGAAGTGTGAAAAAGCATCTTTATAGGCCGGCATAGTGGTAGGGACTGATGTCGGTCGTCCGAGGCTGGCGTCAGTTGCTCCCATTTTTGGACCTCGCGTACTGCTTACCATCAGGTGGGCGCGGTGTCACATGTCGTGCTCCGTATAAAAAAAAAAAATATATATATAAACAAGATCGGTTATTGCAGAGAGTTCTCTGATAACGATGCACAAACGAAATCAACCGCACTTCTGTGTTCCCGATGTGCCATATTAAACACCGAGTACTAGAGCTTGACATCCAGATGCCGTCTGCCACCACCACTGCAGCTTCAGGAACAGAACATCGAGTAGACTCCGACGGTCAAATACCCAGGCTGCATCATTAACGGGATTGGTAAAATGGCCTGCCATGCCATCAATCAAAAGAAAAAGAAAGAAAAATATTTTATTTACACATATCAATAAACACAATTTAAACAAATAAAGCCTGGTAGTATACATAAGATGTGTGGTGACAAATAGGGAATCAGCTCAGCATGGAGCTGCGACTCTGGGCCACAGCGCTGATTTTCGGCTAATCCCTTGTTATGAGAGGTGTTAATGGGTAATATATACAAATATATAGTGTGGTGTATGTATGTACGCATAAAAAGATAACTAATACATTAAATAAAAATAAAATATGTATAACAAAATTATCTTAAAACAAAATATAATTGACGAACCAGATATATAATGCGAAAGTTGTGGGCGAAAGAGGCCCTGGCAGACCGAGACTCACATATCACGATCAAATAAATAAAACACTGGCTGAAGGTACATTAAAAAGCTTTCGTAACAAAAGGACATGTATAAAGAGGATGATGAATGTCGACGAAGCGAAAGAGGTATGTCGTGATCGTGTCAAGTGGCGCTGAATTGTCTCTGCCTACCCCGCAAGGGATCTGGCGTGAAGATATGTATGTATGTATGTACAAACTATAAAATATAAAGAAAGGTATACTGCTACAGTAGCTGTTGGTACCAGGCAAAGGCGGCCTGAGTAATGAATACCAGCTTGTCGCTCAGGTTGAAGGTCCGGATCTACAAGATGTTCATCCGTTTCCGTCTTACCTACGCGGCGCCAGCCTGACATCACCTTCTGTCGAAAACCACACAGATATAAATCAAAGTCAGCAGAACATATCACTCAGAGTGATCTCCCGAGCTTGATCGTGGTTCGTGCGCAATTTAAAAGTTTGTCGTCGGCCTGACTAGACTTATGTTCAATCGGGACGACAACGGACACTTCAAGCATCCCTAGGATATCGCTGCGTCTTGCGCACGGCCCCACAATGAGCGAGCTGAACTAGTCGAACCTAGACTCCTGGGATTGTAACAACCAACTTAAAATCCCACCCTACACTTCCAGCAGATATTCAGATTCATTTACTGTATCGGCTGCTCGTCAATGGAACAAGCTTCCACTGACCATCAGACAAGCTCCTTCAATTCACATCTTTAAAAAACAACTTAATACTTTCTTTTTAAACAAGCAGAACAATATATTTTAAATTTAAATATTTCTTCTTATTAATATTAAAGTATCTTCATATATATATCTACTATATATTAATAAGTATTTAAGTAGTCTATGTATACATACTATTTATGTAGTTTATTCAAATTTAAAATAAGGTTAAAATTGCACCCCACATCTCACTCTCCCAAAGGTTAGCTGGTAGAAAAAGCCGAAATGGCTTTAAGTTCGCCTTTGTACATTCTTTTGAGTTAAAGTGCAATAAAGTATTTTAATAATTATAATTATAATTGTAAGCCACATCTTATACCAATAACGGTCCTATCACTAATCCAGAACCATTAGCCAATCCGGCCTGGATGACCCCACTGTCTTTTTTTTTTTAATTGTCTTTAAAGGACATTAGATAGATAGATAAATTCTTTATTGCACAATAAACAAAAACACATTTAAATGTACATAGGCGAACTTAATGTCTAGTGACATTTTCTACCAGCTAACCTTTGGGATAGTGAGCAATGATTGTGGGTGCATTTAATCATTAATTTAAAATCGAGATTAATAATAATAAAAAAATAAAAATCTTAAACTATTACTAGCAACTAAAGCTAAAATACTTATACACTAATATATAAATATATAATAACACAAGTACATATAAATACATAATAAATATATATAAAATACATACAATATTATACCAATTTTGAGAGGTTATGTCGACTCGTCTTGCTTTTTGTGAAGGTGTAAGGTAAGTAATTTTTTAAAACACTTAAGTGAGGGTGCTTTTCGAACGTTAAGTGGAAGCCGGTTCCACTGGCGGGCTGCTGATACTGTAAAAGAATCTGAACATCTGCTGGAAGAATGTGTTGGAATTTTTAATTGATTGTTGGAAGAGGAACGAAGCGCACAACTGTGTGTGTCGCATAGAAATTGGAAACGATCTTTCAGGTAAGAGGGCGCATTTGGGTTATAAAGGACACCATAAAGGAAGGTAAGAGTATGTGCAGACCTGCGATTTCGGATATTGAGCCACTGTAACTCTTTGCGAAATTGAGAAACATGATCATACATTGTAGAAGAAGAAGACAAATTTCTAAGCATTCCATGGATTCACCGTGCGGGTGCCGGGTCCATCGTGTGTGGGTAAGAGATGAGAAGAATGGTGTCTCGGGCTTGCGACCGACAATTGGCTGGTTTAAGAAAAGGAGGCCTCCTTTTTTTCTATTGCGCGATAATACGCTCACCATCCACCATTCTACTTCTCTCCCTACCCAACCAAATACTGTATGATTCCGTTAATGCCGTCTTGGAAGCTCGTTCCATAAATGTATTGACGGCAGACCTGCTTAGGCCCAATTCTTTCAGTAAGTGATGCAAAGATTTTGCTGGAACTCCTCTTGCACCAACTTCCACTGCGTAAAGCTGAGTCTTGAACCCGTTCCTGATCATTTCTTCTGTAAGATCATAATATTTATTCTACTTCATGTTGTGGTCTTTTGGAATATTTGATTCCCACGGAACGGTAAGTTCAATAAGAATAACTTTTTTCAAGTTCCGAGAAAACACTAAGATGTCTGGCCTATAGGCTGATACAGCTAGTTCATCTGGGATCCTATAATGGTGTTCAAATGTATCCATGAGAATTTTCCAGTCTGATGCGGCGCCAAGGATCGAGGTGGGCTTGCATTTAATTTTCGTGCTTTGCCCTTCCTTTACAAATGTGGTCAAAGTTTTATTTGTAGTCAGTCCCTTTCTGGCTCTTGCAATAGAAAGACTTACTGCTTCACGGATAACACCTAGGACTTTGTCATGTCGGCGTGAGTAATAGCCCTTTTCTAGGAGAGTAACGCACCCTACAAGTGTGTGTCTAGCAGTTCCTATGGCAGCACCACACAATGTACAGTTCTTTTCCGTAGCTTTTCCCCACCTTACCAGATTACTCTGGTCCGGGAGGGACATTTGAAAAGCGTTAAGGTAGAACTTTAGCAACGCCGGAGACCAATCGTACATTAGTGTGCGCCACTTTAGGGCTGGAGGGATGCAAAAATCGCCCAAAGTTAGCCAGTCATTTTGAACTTCTAGAGTCATCGCGTGCACTCTGTATTCATGCTCTTCATCTTTCCTGAGGAAGGATTTTATAACCTCTTTGTCACTTTCTTTTTTCTTCCAGCCAATGCCTCTTTTGTCAGTCTGGGCACCTGTCATGAATTTCTTGAAGAATAGTAGTCTCGGTTCCATATCTGAGACCAGAGGGTCTCTTGGAAGGGATGAAATTGTATTATCCTGGGAGCTGGTTAGAATTTGATATTTGCTTATACGTAGATGTTTGTATAATTCAGATGGTCTTTTCAGATCCATTCAGATCCAGTCCTAAACACGTAATTTATTTGCATAATATATGTTCAAACAGAGTTCATAACCGAGTTGGGGATCATCAAATTCCAGATGCTGCAGAATTTGATGCTTTTTTGGAGTCACTCGCGGCGTCGGGTAAAATATTCCCGTCCACAGCGCGGGAAAACCGCAAAAAATAAACTTCAAATTGTGCCCCATATTTAAAGTCCAATTTATGGTTTTCCATAATTATTCACATTGTAGCACATTATTAAACAAAATAACACCACTTTTGACCAATAATATCCACAGTAAATTAATTTACAAAACAATAACTTGCACTTGACATCTCCGCGCAAAATGGCATGAAAGACTCCCCCCACTGTCTGCCTGTCTACTAGCAGATCAATGTAATTCATTAATAGTAGTATATTTAAACCGAATAACTTTGGGAGTCAGTTGTCGTGACAGTTTGAATTAGACGTATGACACTATTAAGGAAATTTACTATCAAACGCTCGGACCTTTGTCATTTGGGAGTTAACTTTGCTTGCATTTAGATCTCAGTATGTATGTACATGTATGTAGACGCGATGGTGGCTCGGTTGTAAGAACGCATTCCTTAAATCCTACACAAAGGTCGGTTCAAACCCACCCGGCATGTACCAATGAGAAATACACTTTACTTACGTACTGCAGTCATAGATCTGCAATCACTAGTCACAAGAATGAAGGAGGGATGTGCAGAAAAAGGACTCCGTTTGAATGCGAGAAAAACCAAGGTACTAGTGTTTGAAAGAAGAAGGATGACAACCGTGACGATATAGATTGATGATGAAACTCTAGAACAAGTAAATGAAATTATATATCTGGGCAGTGTTTTCACTGCGGATGGGAAGTACGATAGGGACGTTGAAAGAAGAGTGAACGCGGGAAATAGTGTTAACGGTGCCCTGGGGTCACTGATCGGCAGTCGAAATGTCAGTGACAAAGCTCGGCTCGCCATACACAATGCCATGTTGGTACCAACACTGATGTATGGAAGCGAGACGTGGATACGTCAGAATACGCATGAGAGTAGGGTTAATGCAGTAGAAATGCGGTCGTTGCGGCGGATATGTGGCGTCACTTTGGCGGACCGCATACGTAACGTCGAAATACGGAAAAGGGTTGGTATGAAGGAAAGTATAGGGACAAAAATAAGGAAAAGCATGCTACGATGGTTCGGGCATGTTGAAAGGATGAGCGATGAAAGATTGACGAACCAGATATATAATGCGAAAGTTGTGGGTGAAAGAGGCCCTGGCTCACATATCACGATCAAATAAATAAAACACTGACTGAAGGTGCATTAAAAAGTCTTTGTAACCAAAGGGCATGTATGAAGAGGTTAATGAATGTCGACGAAGCGAAAGAGGTATGTCGTGATCGTGTCAAATGGCGCTCAATTGTCTCTGCCTACCCCGCAAGGGATCTGGCGTGAAGATATGTATGTATGTATTTGTCATAGATTTACAACACCGTGTTGCATATATATGTAGCAGCAGCAACCCACATAGTAGTACACTATGCGGCCAGTTCTATCCAATGCCTGTACATTGCCGTCGGGAGCAACATAATGGAGTGTGCAAGCTTATCAACTTCAGCCTTATATCCCCGCTCTATTATTACAAACTATTAATAAAAAAAATATACTATTATACCGCTTTGATAAACAAAACACACAAACCAATTTCGTTACATTGTAACTTAAATTAAAATCTAGACATTGTACGCTAAAATCTGTAATGAAACTCAGCTATGAGATGTGATAATTTAAAACCTAGTAAGACGTTGCATGAGTTTATTATTTATTGATTATCTATTATTTAAGTATCACCAACAGTATACCACATTCATTATTACATACAGCTGCTATTTATTACCCCTGTATTGCAGTTTATCTCTATAATAAAATTAATAAAGCTATTAATGTTCTCAAATCTCTGAACTATAAAAAATGTAAAATTATTTTAAGATCTTGGTTAAATAAATTAAACTATGATGAAAAATTGATAAATAAATGGCAGTGTCAAATGCGAATATTTCGCATGAGATCATTTGTCGTGTGTTATGAAAGTTAATGTTTAAATATCTAACTACCTCATTGTGTATTGTATGAATTTATGAATGAATGTCATATAAATATTGTGGATGAGTGTATTATTTCCTAACCTAAAAAGACATACCTACATTAACCTCCATAATTCTTAGGTTACAGCTTCAGCTGATTGCCCTCCTCTTTATTACTGCGGAATTTCCTTGTCCCGAGAATGACCTCCTCCTTACCACCCCTTATAGTCATCCCAATCCTCCGAAGCTTCTTTGCTTCCTTTCATACAATCTTTGCTATTACTAATTAATGACTCACATGGTTTGTTTTTATAATAGCCTTTAACATCCTTACCAGTTACCAGCACTTCATTTTCTCATTATCCTATACACACATTTCCTCGTAACTGCCTCCGTGGTCTAGCGGTTAAGTCCGTGGATTTAGACTCGGAGGTATCGGGTTCGATTCCTGGTCGGGACACAAAAATATTTAATTAATATTTAATTTATTTGTGATATTTCTCGATTTTGGTACGCTGGAGACATCGACGAGCTTGCCACTTGTCATGATTGGCCTATAGTAAAGTTGGCTAAATGTAAATGCGCTTATTTATAAGCGTGGTTTCTGACCACCCCGAAAGGGAAACGGTCGTGATGATACTTTACTTTACTTTACATTTCGTAGCTATTTTCCGTTTCTCTCTTATATCGTTCTCGCCGCGCGCCGGCGCCGCCATTCTTGTCACTACTACTTATTTCATCGACCCGCACCGCCTCTCAGTGTTACCAACCTCGCGTTTTTGTTTCATTCATTTTTAATCTAGTCTATTTTAGGCAAAGATTTCGCAATTCGCGACAAGTAGTGTGGTGCATGTGGTCAGGTGATGACGTCATATAGGCTAACGTTTAATATAGACAATACATACATATTAGAATAGATAGCCCAGATACGTCAGCGGTCTATGAGGCCGCACGTTAGCAGTTACGTCACAAGAAAAATATATTCCCAGTTAAAGGTTATAGAAGCACATATTTTACAAACAACTCAAATGAAATCCGCGATGTTATCAGATATTGAATCAATGTTTTGCACTTTACTAAAAGTTCAGTTGGGAGCACTTACGAGGTTTTGAAATACAGCATCTAAGCTGACACTGTTCATAAAACGAATAATGTCTATTTTATCGAAACTTTGAAGGCACATTTAAATGTTTATGTGATTGTACTGGCTGTGGTTTATAACCAAAATTCCCTACTACTTCTAAATTTTATAGATAACATACGGAATGATTTTGTATATACTATAAATATGTACTACGAGTATACATGTCAAATTATAACTAAAATTATATATGTCAACACTTATAATGTAAAAAATCCTGGATACTATAAAAACATTGTTCTTTCAACCATTTAATTAACAGCTTCTTAAATTTAATTATTGATGTCAATTGTTTTAATTCTAGGTATAGGCAAACCGTTAAATATTTTAATACACATTTGGTTACTATTTTTAGAAACAGTGGTAAGTTTTATAGCCGGTTTCCATATATTATATTCAATAAGAATCAAAATCACTATAATTTCTAATAAACATTACACAATATTAATTATTAAATATAAATTACAAAATATGGCAGCGTTCACACGAACTTTTATCTCGAGCACGGTCGCCGAATGGTTCCCACTTTTACCGACATGCGCTAGCGCCACTTACAACCGGAGTGTTGCTTGCATACAAAAATAATACCTTATGGTTGAAACATTGTATAAAATAATTAATATTATAGCGTATTATTAATGAAATGAAATGAAATTATTTATTTGCATAGAACATGGTAATAGTAAATATTAATAGTAAGTTAGTTCTGCACATTCAGCCATTTCTGGCACACAAATTTTGTTAAATATTATTTACAATGTTAAAATCTCATTATTATATTTATAATTTTATCACACTTATTACATACAGATTATTATTAAGACATATTGTACAGATAATTGTTATAATACACATAAAAATACTTAAAATTTGTGGTTGTAATATTCACTTAGCGAATAGAAGCAACATTCTATCAATAGTTTCCTAATTTGGCCTTTAAACTGATTGTCAGGTAATCTTTTGAGAAACTCGGGTAACTTATTGTAAATTCGAATACACATAATATATGAATTTTTATCAAAAGCTCTGCTTTTTGGTGTTTTTGTATAGGCAAGAGTATTTGGATGTCGGATTAAATGACGATTAACAATCTAGATATAGGTAATATTGAGTATTGTGTATTATTGTAGTATGCTAACACATAAATTATATGTATATTGATAGAAATAAACAAATTTCCCTAAGAAACCATATGTCGGAAGTGAAAAATTGACTTCTCCATACAAACTGTTAAATTTCAAATAGCCAAGGTTGACTCTTTTACCGAAATGTATGGATAAAGTTTTTGCGATTTCTGACATTTCTAGTACTCAAACCTCGTGGTTTCTGAACTCAAACTTCAGATGTCTTTTGATGACGTAAGAAATATAATATAATAATATAATATAATAAACTTAAAAGTAAAAATTCAAATAAATATAAACTAAACCTAATATTATTAAACTCTCGTTTAACTGGAAGATAAAATATCTTCCAGTACCAGTTGGCAGAGCGGCTCGTCTCATAAAAAAGAAGAAAAAAGAAATAGGATCATTTGGCAAACAAAGAATATTTCGAGTTAATTTTTTTGGAGACATTCCTTATATCCTTATAAGAAACAGGATTGATTGGCATCAAAAATAGTTTTTGTGTCAAATCACAATTTTTTTTGCTAACTGTACATTTATTCCAAAATCAAGTAAAAGGTATCCTACGAACATTTTCCTGTAAATATAACGGCTAAGATACCTGCCATTACAGTCCCGTCTCAAAAATCCACTCTGCATATTAAACGGGTAACGCCGGATCCAACAGCTAGTATTTAATAAATTCTGTAAAAAAATCTACAGACATAATCAGTGAGACACGTAGAATTGTATAATTTAAAAATTAAACTAAAAAGGCGAGCAATTTAAAATTAAGTATCGAATAGCCGGGAGTAGTTGGCCTCATTCATTAAGGCAGAGCAAAAGTGGAATACTGGAGTGGAATTGTCATTCGTTGCTAATAGCTAATTATCCATTCCAGTTCAGTTTGCAGGACTTGGAACTTGGCATAGACGAAATTATAGGGACGGGCTCAAAAACCGAGTCTTGCTATCGTAATTTTAGGGCCAAAATTGAGTGATTTAGTAGTAGAACAAAATAAGAAAATAACAAACAAGTAAAGATCATTTCTTTTCGAACCTCTTTCACATAAATTTTAATTTCAAATTCAAAATCGTTTAATTGCTCTAAATGTGGTACTTACAGTATAATGGTTAGTAAGTTGGCTCTGCACATTTAGCCATTGTTGTGGCATGCAAAAATTGTTTTTATTAAAATATATTCTTATCTAGTAAGTCTAGTCATCATTATACTCGTATAATTAAATTTAGGTCAATACATTTTATTAATAACAGACAAAAAAACAAAATAAAAATATGTCAAACAAATTCTTTTTCAAACGAAATTCAAAAGATTTTCTCTTTCAAAATTTCTTAGCTCATTTCATGATAGGATTCTTCGCTCTACATAACTCTTTACTGGCTATTCCTTAGCATCGTACTAACTCTGTTTTTTTTAATGTATTATTATCATTTATGTATTATGTTATAATTAATTATGTTTGCTCATTCAAGTTTTTTTAGAATGTGCCATGTATTTTTATAACGGACTAAAAAGTAAAAATTATTATGTTTAAAAAAACTTTATCTCTCACAGTACATGTTTATATTTTACGAAAGCCGAATATATATATATATATGTTATAGATACATAAATATATACATGTAACAAATAAATAGATTATATCTATTTTTTATGTAATATTAGTATGTACGTCTGTACCTTTATTTATATGTAATTGCTATTTAATTAGTTTTTAAATATTATTGTGATTATTTATTATCTTTTACTTTTCATTAGCACCGCCCTCAATATTAATATCCCATTAACGTCCCAAAGGTTGACGGGCAGAGAATGCCTAGCATTAGGTTCGCCTTTAGTATTTTTACAATAAAGTTTAAAAAAAAAAACTTTTGTTTCCAATTCTTTTGCAGTAGTAGCTGTGTAACTATGGAATGACCTACCACATTCGACAAGCACGAAACAGTCACATTTAATGTACAAGCCTACGTCCACTTTTTAAAATTGCAATAGTTTTATGTTATTAGTTTATTACTCGGTTAAGTCCGTCGATTTAGAGTCGGAGGTATCGGGTTCAATTCCTCCGATTATTTTAATAAATAAAGTTCAGTTATTATTTAATTTATTTGTAATATTTCTCGAGTTTGGTATGCTGGAGACATCAACGAGCTTGCCACTTGTCATGATTGGACATGGTAAAGTTGGCTAAATATGAACTCGCTACCTTCAAAAGCCTGGTTTCTAACCACCCCGTAAGAGATAAGGTTGTGATGATAGTAAAAGTAAAGTATCATCACGACCGTTTCCCTTTCAGGGTAGTCAGAAACCACGCTTATAAATAAGCGAATTCACATTTAGCCAACTTTACTATAGGCCAATCATGACAAGTGGCAAGCTCGTCGATGTATCCAGCGCACCAAACTCGAGAAATATTACAAATAAATTAAACACCTATTAATTTAGTATTTATTTACATTAATAAATATTTTTGTGTCCCGACCAGGAATCGAACCCGGTACCTCCGAGTCTAAATCCACGGACGTAACCGCTAGACTACGGAGGCAGCCTGTGATGATATTTTACTTTCTTGTATTCTGACAATATATATATAAATAAATAAATATTTCCAGACAGGTCACACAGCGCCATCTAGTTTCCGTGGCTTCCGAGGCTTGTGTTACGGAAACTAGATGGTTGATAAAGAGAGAGAAGACAAATTTCTAAGCATTCCATGGATTCACCGTGCGGGTGCCGGGTCCATCGTGTGTGGGTAAGAGATGAGAAGAATGGTGTCTCGGGCTTGCGACCGACAATTGGCTGGTTTAAGAAAAGGAGGCCTCCTTTTTTTTCTATTGCGCGATAATACGCTCACCATCCACCATTCTACTTCTCTCCCTACCCAACCAAATACTGTATGATTCCGTTAATGCCGTCTTGGAAGCTCGTTCCATAAATGTATTGACGGCAGACCTGCTTAGGCCCAATTCTTTCAGTAAGTGATGCAAAGATTTTGCTGGAACTCCTCTTGCACCAACTTCCACTGCGTAAAGCTGAGTCTTGAACCCGTTCCTGATCATTTCTTCTGTGAGATCATAATATTTATTCGACTTCATGTTGTGGTCTTTTGGAATATTTGATTCCCACGGAACGGTAAGTTCAATAAGGATAACTTTTTTCAAGTTCCGAGAAAACACTAAGATGTCTGGCCTATAGGCTGATACAGCTAGTTCATCTGGGATCCTATAATGGTGTTCAAATGTATCCATGAGAATTTTCCAGTCTGATGCGGCGCCAAGGATCGAGGTGGGCTTGCATTTAGTTTTCGTGCTTTGCCCTTCCTTTACAAATGTGGTCAAAGTTTTATTTGTAGTCAGTCCCTTTCTGGCTCTTGCAATAGAAAGACTTACTGCTTCACGGATAACACCTAGGACTTTGTCATGTCGGCGTGAGTAATAGCCCTTTTCTAGGAGAGTAACGCACCCTACAAGTGTGTGTCTAGCAGTTCCTATGGCAGCACCACACAATGTACAGTTCTTTTCCGTAGCTTTTCCCCACCTTACCAGATTACTCTGGTCCGGGAGGGACATTTGAAAAGCGTTTAGGTAGAACTTTAGCAACGCCGGAGACCAATCGTACATTAGTGTGCGCCACTTTAGGGCTGGAGGGATGCAAAAATCGCCCAAAGTTAGCCAGTCATTTTGAACTTCTAGAGTCATCGCGTGCACTCTGTATTCATGCTCTTCATCTTTCCTGAGGAAGGATTTTATAACCTCTTTGTCACTTTCTTTTTTCTTCCAGCCAATGCCTCTTTTGTCAGTCTGGGCACCTGTCATGAATTTCTTGAAGAATAGTAGTCTCGGTTCCATATCTGAGACCAGAGGGTCTCTTGGAAGGGATGAAATTGTATTATCCTGGGAGCTGGTTAGAATTTGATATTTGCTTATACGTAGATGTTTGTATAATTCAGATGGTCTTTTCAGATCCATTCCGAAGTTTCTCCGTCCTCTAAAGAATGTTGAGGAGTCAGCACCCTGGGCTAATCCAAGCCAAGACTTCAATGTTCTTATGACGTCCGCGTCCAGACTTGATAGTAGGCTTTTGTTGAAATCATATACTAGGAATGGCCAAGTGAGGCGAGATGCTAAGTAGTTGTCATATATCCAAGCTTTTTTGACATTGCTTATAGGCTGTTGAGTAACCCTATTCATGTCGTCAGTGAATTGTTTTACAACTACTTCTAGGGATGGTGTTTTTCCCTGAAAATTTATCCTTCTGCCAAGAAATTTAAAGGGCATGGTTTCATTTACCGGAGCTATTCTCTGCCCTGCTATACTCAGTCCAGGATCATAAGACGTAAATGTAGTGTTTCGCCTAGCCAGACATAGGCTGAAGCATTTTGATGGTTTCGTTCTCATTCCCTTTGTCCATGAGCAGAAATCATCCACTATTTTCAGCAAGCCCTGGCATTGCTTGGGATTTCTTGTTATCACCGCCAAGTCGTCTGCAAAAGCTAAGACGGATTCCGTATAGATGTTGTTTTGTTTGAATCTATATCCCCACTTCTTCTCACGAGATTTAAGTTTGTCGATTAGGATATTGATAATTATATTAAAAGCTACAGGTGATAGGCAGCAGCCTTGGAACAGGCCCACATTGTATTTTAGTGTGTCTGTGTAGCCGTCCTTGTTTGTTACGACAAATCTCAAGTTCTTGTAATAATTGGCAATTATATCTCTGATTAGTGTTGGAAAGTTATACCATTTTAGCGCAGTTTGCAGCAATTCATGTTGCACCGACCCAAATGCGTTTTCCAAGTCGATCCAACAGACGCTTAGTTGCCGCTCCTGTTTCCTGGCATCCTTCAAACACTCAGCGAGTAAGGTGTTGTGTTCTAAGCAGCCAGAAACTCCCGGCAAAAAACCTTTCTGGTGCTGGCGTGAGAAGTACTCGTTCTTGATCATAAATCGGGACATTCTTGCTTGTACTATGGAGAAGAAGATTTTGGACATTGTATTCGTCAAAGCGATCGGTCTTGCATCTTTGGGATCATTTACCTCAGTTTTCTTTGGTATGAGAACGAAGACTGCCTCGCCAAATGCCTTTGGAACTTGATTAGTAGACCAGATTTTTCGATATATATTATATAAATGCTTACGGGTGTGAGGACATTTTTTATATACAATGTACGGAATGCCATCTGGGCCTGGTGCCGATTTGGAACTTTTTCTTTTGATTTGTTCCTCCATTTCTTCCATGCTTGGTGGAAGGCATCGGAAGTCCTCTAAAGGTCTGACGGGTCGAGGCGAGGGTGGGTCCAGATATTGTTCCTCTTTTTGTATTTCTGTGTATGTCTCTTTGTAATATTTATATATTTGATCTCTGGTCAGCGATAGTACACCACTTTTTTCGCTGAATATCTTTCTGGCATAGACGAAGGGGTTGTTGTCAAAGAGGACTTCGTGTCTGGCTCTATTGTATTGATTGGAGTTATCTTTAATTTGGAGCGATATTCCTTGGATCAATTTGAGAATTGATCTAAGTGCTCTAGCCACTTGATGGCACTGCTGTTTATCTCCAATGTTTTTGGCGCATCTAAGTCTCTTTCTTAGCTCCCTCTTCTTTCGCCTCAATTTCAGCTTAAAAGTGTTTTCCTTATTGGTGTGAGCATGAGTGGTCGTTGGTGGATAGTGCTCACTGAAGTAGTCATAGACAGTATTTTGAAAGGCACGAACTTGGCTATCAAGATCCTGTTTTGTACCAGGACAATCCAGCATGACAGCCAGATTTCCGTCGTGAACCTTCCAGGTGGTTTCTTTTATGGTCGGGATGCTTAGACGTGTCCTGATGGTTATGGACTCCTGGTTGAATTCACATGGAGGTGTACCATGGGATATGTGAGGGGAAACTCTATCCGCAGTACTAGTCGAAGGTCTTACCATCTGTGCTTCGATCCCTTCATGTGTTTTTAAGTGTTTCTTGAACCAGGCTTGTCTTCTGTATATTTTTCCGCACGTTGGGCATTTCAAGTCCATATTATCGCCAGGGTCGTTGTTATTATCTACCAGTGGACAGTTCATCCTCCCCCCCTCTCGGACTGTCCCAGGGGTATTATTCTACATATTATACTTTTTTTTTTGTAAATATATACATATTATACATATAAACACCCAGACCGAGACAAATTATACAATGTACAACTTGCCCCCGGTGGGAACCGAACCCACGACCTCCCGAGTTCACGGCAACGTTTGTTACCACTAGACCACAGAGGCGGTCATATACTCGTATTTAGTTTTGATAGCCACATTTAATTTACCTTCACTTTTTTTTTTAAACTTTGGGGCCAACGGTATTAATACCTTGTCTAATTTTTTCATTTAATATATTACGGTTTGCGAAGTCCACTTAAGTCTGCTCTAATTACTGTTATTGTCGAAACGCGCTACACTGAATGCTTAATAACTCTTTACAAAAAAGTTTCCATGTAACCCCTTGTTGACAAAATTCAACGTTATTCAAAAGTCCAAACACGCCGTATAAAGCGTTTACGTCCATATTATTATTATAATATTGACGACGCCTTATCTGTCATTGTGTCTAGTCTTAACGCCAAAAATAGTAAACAGATTTTGGTCAAATTTCAATTAGTCTAAAATGGTAGTGATGGGCGTTGCTAAGTGGAACCGTTTTTTAGAACTGTTTTCGCAACTCTTTCCTGTTTCGTTTCCAAAATAGTTTCATAATAAAACATGTACAGACAAACAGTCTTTAAACGTTTGATAACGACAACGTTCTTGGAGAAACAGAATAAAACACTATATAGGTATTTAAATACACGGAGTAATAATACATTGTTAGGTACACACAAGTGCAACCAATCTCGTTGCAAAACATGTCCCATAATAAATTCCGATATCAATATACAAACTCATCATAACCCTGTTGTCATCAAAATTCAAAATTTCGCACAATGTACTACTTCTCATTGCGTATATATGCTGGAGTGCAGATTTTGTAACAGTTTTTATGTGGGAGAGACTACGACACCCCTTCGTACTCGCATGAACGGACACAGACATTCAGTAGATTCTCAAATTAATAATATTTTACCTGTGCCCACCCATGCGCGTATACATAACACTACCTTTAACAATTGTTTCACAGTAAGAGTATTAAAGAGTTTTCCTAAAACTATTCGGTCTATTGATTTAAAAACATGGGAAAGCTCTTTTATATGGCAGCTTGGTGCATACTATAGCCCTGGTCTGAATGTAATGCGTTGGGTTTTGTCTAACTTGTTTTGTAAATTTATTAATATCGAACCAACAATGGACATAACATACTGATGATGTTCTCCATGATGCGCGAGGTGATGATGATATTTTTCTAAAAAATAAATACAAAACTGTATAGTGCATTACCTTTACCATTGCTAAAAGAAATAAAATTACTTTTTCAAAATTTATGACAAAGACCTTCAGTCACTGTCACTGATGACGCCGCTCCAAAGAGAGGCGAAATATTTGGCAATAAAATTTTTAAGCTTCAATTTATATATTTTACCAAGTAAGAAACACATCTAACACATTTTATTTGTTGCAGATATTTAAATAACTGTGTATTTATTAAAGTTATAATGTATACTTGTATGTATTTATAGTCGACCCCAATTAAGAGCACCTACAACGCCACAACCCGGCCTCCGTGACACTGGCTCGCCTACAGCGGAGGTCGGGACGTCACCGTATACAGCCTCATCAACTTTGTATAATGTGTAATTGTCAACCTCGGCTGCTTGTATAAACATAAATCAATATTTTTTTCATTTTATTTTCATGTATAGTTTCTGTATGTTTATATATGTATTATATTATAATTAGTTAGGTAACTTAATTAACTGTATGTTTCTGTTTTTATCCTGCCATCATCTTACTCGATCCCCAAGGTTAGCTGGGAATAAAATGCCTACTGGCATTATAACTCGCCTCTGTACATTATCATAAATAAATAACCTCTTGTAAATAAAATCTCTATTTCCTTAAAATTTTATTTATTATAAAGTAAATCTATTCTCTCGTATTCTAATAATTGTCGAAAGGCGCCAGCAATCATTTAATAATATATATATGAATATTTTATTTAATTTGTTTTTTATTTTATTTGATTATGGTAACAAACAGTCATAATACAATTTATATAACAAACAATATACATATAATTAGACCTGGAGTACCAAAACTGTGAAAGAGAACTATACTTATTACATTTTCAAAATGCATTACTTATTACATTTTATATTTAATATAAGTTTAATTTAATCTACGTTATTGCCGGTTTTAAAACCGGCTGCAAAGAGTTTGCGAAACTAGTTTTCATTCTCCGGAAAACGATTACGTTTCGTTTTCAAAAAAGGATATAAGTTTAAATTTCAACTAATTGCAACGTTATAATTTTAGTTTTTTTTATGATTATTAAAAATAGCGAGTATTAAATCTATAATATTCGCCACGATAACCATATAACACTCTACACAACAAGTTATTTCTCAAAGTCACAACCGGTTGCTAAACAATTATTTCGATTTTAAAAACTTGCGTGTTAAAGGTCCCAAATTGCCTCAGGATCTTCATCAAGTCATCCGGTTGCTGTTTTAGACTGAATTATTTTTGTTTCAGAATACAACAACGAAGCACTATCATTATAAAACGGTTGAAAAAACGAGTTTGAAAAAGGAATTCCGGTGCAGTGGTCGCGAGGTCGCGCTAGCTGTGGCGTGGTGCTTTGTGCTGGCATTAGCCGGCGTAGTCGGTGCTCAGCGCAGTCCGCTCAGCTGGGCCATGGGCGGGTCGCAGCGACTCGCGGTGGTCGCAGCAGTGTCGCACGCCAAACACTACTATAACCACACGCAACCAGAAGTACACCACACTGACGGACCACACTTTAACGTCAATATATTCCTTGTAAGGTTAGTAATTTAAGTAATTACTATATATTATAAAATCGTCCGCCGCCGCCGCGGTTGTCTGTCTGTTCGCGATTAACTCAAAAACTACTGCACCGATTTTCATGCTGTTTTCACCAATGGATAGAGTGGTTCTCAAGGAAGGATTGAGTATATAATTTGTTAAGTTTTTGTATACATGTCTGTCAAAATTTGACCATTATAAGCGACACTATCAGCAGTAAGGATGTGTTTATTTGATTAATAAAAAAACTATTTTTGCAATCTTTCAGCATTTATTTGTTAGCGTATATTTCATTGGAATAACAGATCGGTGAAGGTCGCTCTTCGACGTATCTAAGACTATTAATAAAGACATCAACAGTAGACTATCCATCGTAAATTTTGTTCTAGACAAAAGAGAATTGTCATAAATAATCAAAAATCAGAGTTAACATCGAATTTAATAACTAATTTATTATGTAGTGACTGATTGTTATACCCAACCCTAGACTCCGTCGAGTTTATTGACCTATCAAATGCTTTGATTACATATACACCATAAAGTAATAAAGAAAAAGACAATATAAAGTATCATCACCACCGACACGGATTCACATTTAGCCAACTTTACTACAGGCCAATCATGACAAGTGTCAAGCTCGTTGTTAAGACATCCAACAGGATACACCAATTTATCCCATCCACATTTATTCCAAAATTCCTACCACCAAGCCTGCCAAGCCTGGTAGAATAGTCTATGGATCGCGAGTAGTTTCGTGATCTAACACTAGAGGCGCCCAAGTTGGCGCCAGTACAAAATCTACCCTCCGGCCGTGCGGTTCGAAAATCACCGCGATTTTAGCCGGGTTGGACTCTAAATCGTGCCTAAAACAGTTCCGAGAAAGTGAAGTGTGAGAAGAAACGCCGTGGTATGTCCTTTTTTCTTGTCCACTTGTTGGTTCTAGCAGATCCTTGCCATTTGCTTTAGTGACTCATTTTCTAGACAGTAGACCGCCTGACCGATGGCTGGACCCGTGTTACCCAGTACGGACCACTCGTCGATATCTCCAGCGCGTGCCAAACTCGAGAAATAGCACAAATAAATTAAATATTTTTGTACCTCCGACCGAACCGGTTTTTTTTTTGTTTTATAAATGTATATGTTTTTTATTTACAAAATAAAACAAATACAGAATTACACAACAACATAATAGTAGTTTATGAAACTGTTGCATAATAAGGGGTATTATACACGAGTGTGTGTTTTATTAGTATCACACGAGTGTTTTAATACCTAGTTATGTGCAGTTTCATGCACTAATTTATCTACTCTCATACATTGGGATTGAACCTACTAAATAAAAGAAAAAATTTAAAAGAGTAAGAAAATCACACGAAATGCTATACAACAAAACATTGAATGGCGGCAATATTTTTTTTTTTTTTTTAAATGACCATGGTACAGAATACATAAGTCCTAAACAATGAAATGGCGCCAAAACCTAGCTTTGACCGCGCACGCGCTATGGCGGGCGCTGCCATAGACAAGTAAAAATTGGAATCAAAACTTTTTTGTAATGGAACCTTTGCCTTAAAAAAATAAGTGTTATATAATATATATATGTATGATTCTATTTTTAAAATGAATTATAACAAGTATCTTAGAGAAAAGTGTTATAATGTGATTCTATTTTTAAATTTCAGCAGTATGTTTATAAATTTTAAATTATTTGACAGATGACCTGAGGAAGGTCGCTGGTGGGGGATGGATGAGGGTGGCAGAAGATCGTGTGAAGTGGCGAGCCTTGGGGAAGGCCTACATCCAGCAGTGGAGAGACACAGGCTGATGATGATGATGTTTATAAAGTATGTCAATATAAATTCGTTTTGAAGTTTGTAATTCGCATTTTACGATATGAGAGTAGATAAAAATATATAAAGATTTCGGCAATAAATGATCTGTATTTCGTATTGTGACTTTTACTTCTAGAAGAAACAGATATAAAGTAAGTAATCCAGTGCTAAGCTATAAAGAACCGTGGATAGAGGACATTCCTCGGACTGTAGTCTATCACTATAAAACTACACAGGTGATTTCTTGCCCGACTTTATTACTACTCAACGAGGTCAAATATAAGGTAGACCGGGCGCATTGGTGACATTTTACATACATACACACATACATATCTTCACGCCAGATCCCTTGCGGGGTAGGCAGAGACAATTGAGCGCCACTTGACACGTTCACGACATACTTCTTTCGCTTCGTCGACATTCATCAACCTCTTCATACATGCCCTTTTGTTACGAAATCTTTTTAATGCACCTTCAGCCAGTGTTTTATTTATTTGATCGTGATATGTGAGTCTCGGTCTGCCAGGGCCTCTTTCACCCACAACTTTCGCATTGTCATACTATAAGCTAATGCAAAAACAAATATGAAAAACTAGCTGTTTTACCCGGCTTTGCCCGTGTAAACGGCGACACGAAATTAACTTCGTTGCGTATAATTTTGATTTTGCTATATCTCCTATTTCGGTTGGATTTAGACTCGGAGGTACCGGGTTCGATTCTGGTCGGGACACAAAAATATTTATTAATGTAAATAAACACATTTAATTATTATTTAATTTATTTGTGATATTTCTCGAGTTTGGTACGCTGGAGACATCGACGAGCTTGCCACTTGTCATGATTGGCCTATAGTAAAGTTGGCTAAATGTGAACCCGCTTATTTATAAGCGTGGTTTCTTACCACCCCGAAAGGGAAACGGTCGTGATGATACTTTATTCCTATCTCGGTTGTAAGAACGCGTACCTTAAATTCTACAAAGGTCGGTTCAAACCCACCCAGCATGTACCAATGAGAAATACACTTTTCTTACGTATTGCAGTCATAGATTTATAACACCATTGTTCCCGTGCCTCAGAGAGCACGTTAAGCCGTCGGTCCCGGTTCCACTAATGCCAACTTGTAGAATCGTTAATAAATTGTCATTAAAAAAATATTAACATCGGATCCTCGCCAAGCCGCTCTGGCCAGCGTGGCGAGTGTAGGCTAAATTCTCCAGATATATCTGGAAGGCCCATCTCCAGCAGTGGAGGTCAACAGGACGCTGTTTTCTAGGGGCTGTAATGAAATAGCTTTACATCTAATTACCACTTTATAATTATCCATTTTTTATAGTATTAAAATGGATTTACTATATTATCCTTAGGAGAAAGAAAGAAAGAAATATATTTATTTGTCGCCAAACCATACACATAGCATAATACAAATTTTAAAAAACTATACAAAAAAAAAATAGAAAAAAGTTTATGCGCAAAATAATTAGTCCACCAGCACTGTATAGCGACAAAAAGGCGATCAGCTCGGCGTCCGCTACAACCTTAGGCCATAAGCGCCGATTTTCAGCCGCCGCCTTACGGATGGAAAGCACGTCACGGACACAGATGTACTAAATACAACCTATTTAACACATATAATAAAAATAAATAAAAATAAAAAATCATTTATTGTCACATAAAAACATTACACAGTCTTATTATATTGAACAAATGTGACAAAAGGAATCAGGTGTCAGCTGTTGTCGTGCATTTGTACAAGTACACATGCACGACGCTGTTTTTCAACCTGTTCCCGTACTCACGTAGTGATTATAATTTTAAAATGACATGGTTTATATATATAAATGAAAAACTAAATAAAAAACTAACAAAACTATACAAAACCATACAAAAAAGCTAGGTAAACATTGCAGTGCATGGCAGAGAAGATGAATGAGGTTCGCTTCGTTAAAAATATTATAATTGTTACAGAATTGCATGAATACACACACACATAATAATAATAATAATAATAATTGGATGATAGGAGATAGGATGCCATCGCGGACTTTTCTGTAGACCTATGTAAGGATACACAATTCCACCATACATTATTTTGTTTTTCGTTGAAAGGTCCCAGTGTAGTAATGAAGCTTAACTTAAATTAATTACATCATTAACCAGGTATCTATACTAGGTATTAACTAAGATAGGAAGAGTTCAGTGTTGAGTAATATTAATTGCTAAGATATAGCGAGGCTCAAGCGACCGACGCCATTGATTGCTTATTTTCTGTAAAGTGACTGAATAAATTAACTGTACAGTCAGGCATTTAATACATACATTTATTTATTTATTTAAACTTAATTGCACAAAGTACAAAGGCGGACCTAATGCCGCTAGACATTCAATGACGGTCAAACCTTCGGGACAACGAGAGCAGTAAGTACATAAGGTAGGTGCAATACTGAATAAACTTGAGTAGTTTTATTGCAGATAACATATACGTACTTATTAATATTTACATATAACCTACATAAATAAAATATTAACAATACAATATAATATATACACAATACTATACCTACTAATGATAAATCACAGTCTGATTAAGACTAAGCTAAAACGAAAGGAGGAACATGGAAAATTACGAACCTCGGTCTTGCATGTAGTGAGCATACACTAGTTTTTTAAAAATACATCTATTCGGAGCTTGGCGAATTTTAACTGGCAGCTGATTCCAAAGGTTAGTAGCCACAACTGCGAACGATTTGGACACAAAGGTAGTATGGTGAGGGGGTATTGAGAGCGTACATATCTTCACGCCAGATCCTTTGCGGGGTAGGCAGAGACAATTGAGCGCCATTTGACACGATCACGACATACCTCTTTCGCTTCGTCGACATTCATTAACCTCTTCATACATGCCCTTTGGTTACGAAGACTTTTTAATGCACCTTCAGTCAGTGTTTTATTTATTTGAACGTGATATGTGTGAGTCTTGGTCTGCCAGGGCCTCTTTCACCCACAACTTTCGCATTATAATATATCTGGTTCGTCAATCTTTATTCGCTCATCCTTTCAACATGCCTTTCCTTATTTTTGTTCCTATGCTTTCCTTCATTACCAACCCTTTTCCGTATTTCAACATTACGTATGCGGTCCGCTAAAGTGACGCCACATATCCGCCGCAACGACCACATTTCTACTGCTTAACCCTACTTTCATGCGTGTTCTGTAGTATCCACGTCTCGCTTCCATACATCAGTTTTGGTACCAACATGGCATTGTGTATGGCGAGCCGAGCTTTATCACTGATATTTCGACTGCCGATCAGTGACCCCAGGGCACCGCTAACACTATTTCCCGCGTTCACTCTTCTTTCAACGTCCCTATCGTACTTCCCATCCGCAGTAAAAACACTGCCCAGATATATAATTTCATTTACTTGTTGTAGAGTTTCATCATCAATCTTTATCGTCACGGAGTCCTTTTTCTGCACATCCCTCCTTTATTCTTGTGACTAGTGATTTAATAGGATCACGATAAGGTACAACTACATTTTTTTTATACAGGACTCAAGGTTAAACAGGGGAAAAACACTGACTGAGAGCATTTCACATCTTTAACTCCAAATTTATGACTACGCGTAGGAATAGTGCATAGTCTGTGGATGTAAATCCTTGTTTTAGTTTTTTTCATTTGATATATTTTTCTAGTACTTATTGTTTCCTTTATATTTCTTGTCAAAATTTGTAAAGTGTTGTTTGAGTACCTACTTATTGTTACTAATACTTGTTGTTACACTTAATTACTATTATTATATTGTATGATTCCTAAGTTGTAAAACGAGATCAGTATCCAAATGCAATTGTTATTTCATATCTAATTGTTATTGTACTGATTTTGTTGGTTCTTTTTTTTTCATTATAGCTAACAGTGAAAATTATTTTTTGTATACATATTATAGTAAATTTTCCCACGAATAAATAAATAAATAAATAGCCTGTGCGTGTGGTTCGTATATACTTTTAACGGATGGGGTTTACGACTCAGCTTTACGTAGTGGAATATCAGCAAAATCTTTGCACTATTTCGTGCTAGTATAAAAAAAAAAAATTACTTCACTGGAAAGTGGTCTTCAGTTAGGGGATCGTGCGCAAGACGAAACTATCTTCTAGAGATGTTTAAAAAGTCCGTTGTTGGATTAGAAAGGTCTAGTCAGGCCAACAACAAACTCCTCCAAACTAGGCATCTTCAGGCCTCGAGCTATGACAGAATTATATAGGTTAATAGAATTCCAACAAGCAAATTAGGTTGGTTAAAATATTCTCTTGGCCGTTTAAGATAATGTTTTACTAAAGTCTCATAAAAGCTCCCTTTGAATTAAGATATCTACTTATCACTAGCTTATCGCAGCATTACCTAAAACGAATTTACCTACTTTTTTCCCTTGGATTTAAAGGTTACTTACGCCCGCGCCGGATAGGGTTTCGTTACCGGATTCCAGGATAATAATAATATTAAAAGCATTTATTGGAACAAATAAATAGTATGTAAGTATAAAAGGGCTCTAGCCACTATCGAGGTTCCAGCTCTTCTAGAGCCTGTTGGAGTTATCCGAGATGATGGCAAGAGAGCTGATGCTATGACGTTGGTTCCATGGGAACGAGGACGTCCTCTGGTGTGGGACGCCACGTGCGTCGACACCCTCGCCGCGTCGCATCTCAGAGGGACAGCGCATAAAGCGGGAGACGCGGCAGAAAGTGCGGAGTCTCTGGGCCCATGGAGTCCAAGCGCAAAAAAGTTTTTAAAAGACATAATACCGCGTCTTGTCGTCTCCTCTGGTGACAAGAGGGCTGGCTCTTTCTTCGCCCAAAGAATCAGTATTGCAATTCAGCGGGGAAATGCAGCCAGCGTTCTTGCCACCATTCCACGCGGACGAGACTTCTATCCCTATCCTTAGTATTAATAGTAATTTGTAATTATATTTTTCGAATAAATATTAATAAATAAATAGATGTATGATTGAACCCTGAACCCGGCGGTAGTGTCTGTATTACGAGGATCAGTAGGTATGTACAAACGTGATAATACTTTTTTTTTAAATAAATATTCTCATTTCATATATAACTACATTTCAATACTATTAACATAAATTCCCGGGAAATCTAAAATTTATTTCTCGTTTCCCGGAAACGGAAACATATGCGGGAAATAAAGCTAGCTATTCTTATTTTAATTTTTTATATTTATTTCTAGTGCAACCCTGTGTGGCGTGATAGTGGCAGTATGCGCTGTGTGCTGGAAAAAGGTGCCAACGGTCGATAAACCTGCCGACATAGGTACTGAGGTACCAGGAGGCGTCTATACTGTCAGCGCAGACTCAAGGCTCCATCAGGTATGTTCTTAACGTCTATGCTAGCCTGGTACTTCTCATGACCTTACACACAAAGTAACATTATTTTAACATAATATAGTGTCTCCTAGTTCAATATATTAATCACTTATGTTATGTATCTTATGCTTATCATTATTAATATTCTAAATCAACTGTTACTTTAACCATGTGTGAACTAATTTAACTTAATTATAATATATATAGATATGTAGGTATTTATGTACTCGTATATATTTATTCAGTATATGTAATATTACTATGTAAGTCTATTATAATAAATTGCACCCTTCGTTGTTACCTCCCAAAGTTATCGCCAGACAAGGTTTTATAGTAAACACCAAAAAAAAATGTGATACATAACCCTAGTACAAAATAGGTTACGACTTATTTAAGAATAACTATTTCAAGAAAGTTTTTTTTATATTTAAATAAGTCCCGACCGGCGCAAACTAAACTTTATTTATTAAAACTTTTAACATCTTGCAGATTTTTTGCATAGCTGACAAATTAAACCCCAGCCCAACAAAAATCTCAAACCGGAACACTTAGAGATGTATTTTCTTGTTCGTAAGCTTGAGAGAAACTAACGTACAAGTATGTGTGTACGTATAATTAATATCCAAAAAAATTAAGTATTATAACGACTGTTTCCCTTCCGGGGTGGTCAGAAACTACAGTTTCAAGAAGCCATAGCATCTGGAATATTCATTCAAATTTGACATCTTTCGCTGACGATATTTTAGCTCAAGTGGATCACTGGTCTAAGGATACAGATCAGTGGCAGATTTTTATAATTTTAACGGGTCTTTACGCGATTTACCTTAGAGACATATTTCTCCCGACGTTTCAGCCAAATTGCATTGGCCGTGGTCACGGGTCGACTGAAGCTATGCGGTGTAGTCTCGTACATACTGGGCGGCAGATGTAAACCTACCCACTTATCACTTTTAAGAGTTTTTAGAAATCACGACACACGACACTTACAATATCCTTGGCGACACCGGGCGATTTTTCCCGGCGTCGGAACCTATTGATTACTGGATTCCACGATGAAGATAGCTTATAACCCCCCTCTCGATTAAAATTTTTGTGTTTCTTTATTTCTATCGCTTCACGTACTATTCTAGGGTAATAGTGGTAATAGTTCGGTGGAAAGTATCTTTGGGTCATGCAGCTCAATCCAATGGTTCGTGCTACTATCCATTAGGTGTTCTGCTATTGCTGACTTGTTTAATTGGCAGTTTTTTACAGCTGCTATATGTTCCTTGACCCTCTCGGCTATTGTGCGCTTAGTTTGGCCAATATATGAACTCCCACAGCTGCAGTCCACTTTATATACGCCAGGCGTTTGAAAAGGAATGACATCTTTTGGGGTGCGTAGGTGTTTTGCTACTTTGGAGAATGGTGTGTACACAGCATTGATGGATAACTTTTTGAAAGCTGTACCAATTTTATCCGTTACTCCTTTCACATATGGTAAGAACACGGGCAGCCGATTGACCTGTGGATATCTCTCCTTGTTTTTCTGTCGCAGCAACCTCGGAGCCACATTATATCCATTGATAAAATTATAAAAATCTAGTATGAGTGTGCGCGAAAGTTTAAAAAGTTTAGATCAGTGGCAGTACAGAACAGTAAAGTATCATATATGGTTTCTTAGGAAATCAATAGAATAATATATTATTATTTAAAACTTTATTGCACTATGTACAAGGGGCGGGCTTAATGCCGCTAGGCATTCTCTAGCAACCAACCTTTGGGACAATGCAGATAATTTTGATTATGAGGTAGGTGAAAGGTGCTTGAACATTATACTTTATTGAAGTATTTAACACGTATAATTTATTGAAGTAATATACAAATAGTATAAAATAATTACAATATAAATTAAAACTACTTAAAAGTAAAAATTAAAATAAATATAAACTAAACCTAATAAAAAATAAACTATAAGTAAAAAATGTCCTCTAGAGACGACCCTTCAGTGATAGTCCCAAGAAGACTGGCAACATTTCCCCTCTGTATAGCTAAGCTAATACGTTGGCAGAAATAATTGCCAGCCTTCCAGGCTTTTCCGTTAGCCGTTTGGACAACTCCTATATAAAAATATTAAATAAACTTAAAATAAGATAAAACAATACTTATTTATATACACACCAATACATACAAATATATCTGCAACTACGCGGGACACACGACAGATTGAAGAAACAGCCGTTTGGTTGCTAGCATTTACAGGCTTAAGTTTAGCTGTATTTACGTGCTCGATTGATCGGAGAAACACCAAACCTACTCGTACCCAATAACTAAATCTAGACAGCCCTAAACTTGATTCGGTATAAGGCTTAGTGTACATTTAGGAAGCAAACATGTCCTGTAACATGACGGTGTACTTTTGAAAATGTATCCAACTTACTAGGGAATTGAATTACGGATATTTTGGAGGTATATTTAATTATTTATTTACAAAGATGCTCACTACAAGTTGCAGTCGACGCCTGCTACTATTATAAATTAACCTGTGCTAGGTACTAATCACACCTCCGATTCGCCGATGACATAGTCATCATGGCCAGCTCGCCCAAGGATCTTAGCAGAATGTTAAACGACTTAAACGTGGCTTCTCAGCAGGTTGGCCTCGGAATGAACCTGGATAAGACTAAGGTTATGTTCAATGACCATGTCAAGCCGAGGCCAATCTGTGTGGGAAATGCTACTCTCGAAGTTGTGCAGGAATACGTCTACCTTGGACAGACTATTCAGCTAGGCGCTGCAAACTTCAGCAAAGAAGCCGACAGACGCATTCAGCTAGGATGGGCGGCATTCGGGAAACTTCGACATATCTTCTCATCGTCCATGTGTCTTCAAAAGTCTTCAACCAGTGCGTCCTCCCCGTAATGTCGTATGGAGCAGAGACGTGAACACTGACAGTGGGTCTGGTTCACAAATTCAAGGTCGCTCAGCGAGCTATGGAGAGAGCTATGCTTGGTATTTCTCTGATGGATAGAATTCGAAACGTTGAAATTCGTCAGAGAACCAAAGTTACTGACATAGCATTCAAAATTAGCAAGCTAAAGTGGCAATGGGCCGGACACATCTGCCGCAGAACCGACGACCGATGGGGCAAACGGGTTCTGGAGTGGAGACCACGTACGGGACGACGCAGAGTGGGACGACCCCCCGCCAGATGGACGGATGACCTAAGGAGGGTCGCTGGTGGGGGTTGGATAAGGGTTGCAAAAGACCGCGTGCAGTGGCGAGCCTTGGGGGAGGCCTATATCCAGCAGTGGAGAGACACAGGCTGATGATGATGATGATGATGAGGTACTAATCTGGACCACAGCTCAAAATGTGAACATACGACAAACAATAATACGACTATACTAACGCCGACTAACTTAAAACTATAATTAAATTATTAAATATTAAAAATATTAATCATACACTTGTATTTAGTAATATAATAATAATATTGTAAATAATTTGTAAAAATTGTCAATATCCGAGTGTTACATGTGAACCATATGGAAATAAATATTTTGAATTGAATTGAATTTATTTATTTATTTACTTATTCGAAGAGAAAGGACAGAGACAGGCAATATAAGAACATAGAAAATAGCAACAGAGTAGAAGCAATTAAAATTATACCCGCCACCAGAATATTGAATTGAATAAAATAGAGAAAAACTTTATAAATGTTTTTGCAATTTTTCTCTGTCTAAAATATAAAAGTAAATACATGTCCAATATGTCCGTAATTTTATTTCCTAGAATGTTAATAGACGATATTTCTTAAAAGTACACTCAGACTAGAAAAATCTTTAAATATATTGGTATTTCCGAGCGAGAGGGATACAAAAGTGGCTCTCTTAAATGGCAATTTTATAATACGAGTTGATGTTACACATGTGGAAAAAAAGTTATTTTTGAGTTTATGCCATTAAGTCCTGAAGTTTTTTCGTTAAAACTTGTCGGCTAGCAATAAGAGCAATTTAAAATAATTTCGTGTTTCGTGTGAATTTAAAATAATGTATTTGATTAATGAACAATGTTGTTTACGTATCCAATATCTACCTACATACATACATATCTTCACGCCAAATCCCTTGTAGGATAGGCAGAGACAATTGGGCGCTACTTGTCACGATCACGACATAAGTCTTTCGCTTCTTCGAAATTCATCAACCTCTTCATACATGCCCTTAGAATGTTTTATTTATTTGATCGTGATAGGCGGTCTTGATCTGCCAGGCAATATATTTTTTTTTTTTTTTTTTTTTTAAATACTAGCACGACATGTGACCTTGCGCCCACCTGATGGTAAGTGGGGAGCGAGATCCATGAATGTTAGCAACTGTAATCAGACACTCATGACTAACATCAGTCCCTAACACTATGCCGGCTTGACTGGACATGACGGCAATTCGAGCCTGATCCCGAAACGTGTGGATACACTTTACTGGGTTTATCGGCACGAACGGTGGATACTTCCCCGCCCCGGCAGACTGGACAAATTACCACTATCAGTCTGCCTACCACCTATTAAAGTCTGCCCACCACCTATCTACCTAAATAAATGAAATAATTTATTGATTTAATAAACAATAAATACTATCTTTGCCATGGGCATAATATGGGCAAATTGCATGATCACGACATTTTTAATTTGGTCAGTGGAACTATACTCGTATAATGGCAATAACTATATTTATTTATTCATTTTGGAAAACCAACAGTTGACCATTGTATATAGATATTAATCAATAAATTCACTGAGAACTATAAAGGTTTTCACGTATAAGATAATATGAATCCCTCGCCAAATCCTCTGGCCAGCGTGGCAAGTGTAGACCAAAGTGGCTGTGATGACAATATTAATTAATTATGGTAGCTGCATATAAAGCCAGTATGTTGAATACAGCGTTGCGCGTCGAAGTATGTACACGTCCTAATCCCAGATAAACTTAGCATCCCACAAATAACAATCATGTTTGCGATTGTATTTCGGATCTTTGGCTTCGAGTATAGGAATAATTGAAACGGCTTGTAACAGCTTGTAAATGGCAGAGGGTGAGTGCTCCTATTAAATTAGTACAAGATTATAATGCATGTCATGGCTAGGTACCATCCCTTCACACTAGTGTTGTCTAATCTTGGTCTTGGTCTTTATTTTTTGCAAGACCAAGAGCAAGATCACCGATATATTACCAAGACCAACATCGACTAACCCTAGTTCCGGTATTGTTATTGCACAAGAGTTTGTCTGTAAGACTCATGCACAGACATTTTTTCCTAATTTTGCTAAAAATAGTAATCACGCCCGTTTTCCCTTCCGGGATGGTCAGAAACCACGCTTATAAAGAAGCGGATACACATTAAGCCAACTTTACTATAAGCTCATCATGACAAGTGGCAAGCTCGTCGATGTCTCTAGCGTACCAAACTCGAGAATGCTCACAAATAAATTAAATTTTATTTATTTACATTAATAAATATTTTCGTGTCCCGACCAGGAATCGAACCCGGTATCTCCGAGTCTAAATCCACGGACGTAATCGCTAGACCACGGAGAGACCACAATTCTATTATTTATAAAAATACTCTCTCTGTCGACCTGTAAGTCCGAGCTCCCGGTTCTCTCTTTTTCCAAGACAAAATTGGCCAATTTTTTTTACGATTTACCGAAATCGCTAAGATGGCGATCGTTATCAAATGTCTTTTTACGCCAGCAGTCTGTGGGTGAGATACTCTAATCGGGCCTACAACGCTCTGCGCATCCAATACAATAATATCTTCAGAATGCTGATGGGACTGCCTCGACGCAGCAGTGCATCGGGCATTTTTGCGGAGGCGCGTGTGGATGGATTTCCGGCCATAATCCGCAAAAAGGCAGCGTCAATACTGCGGAGAGTGAGAGACATTGACAACAGCATTCTGAGGATGATATCGTCGCGCTTTTGTTGAGCGCTGGATTGGAGTTGTAACTGGGAATGTGTAAATTAAGTATGTGCAGCATTTGCGTAGTATAAATCCCTACAGATACGAGTATTTACGAATTAATATTAATTAAATTAAGTGCTACGTATTGTTATTATTATTATTATTTTTGCTGTTTGTTTTTGACTTTTTAATTAATGTGTATACCTACTAACTTGGAATGTTACTAATAATTATGGAATTAATTCATAAATAAATAATTTATTATTATTATTATTACGCGGTGGTGGCTCGGTTGTAAGAACGCGTTCCTTAAATCCTACAAAGGTCGGTTCAAACCCACCCGACATGTACCAATGAGAAATGCATAAGCCGTCGGTCCCGGTTCCACTAATACCAACTTGTGGAATCGTTAATAAATTGTCATTATAAATTGACATCATATCCTCGCCAAGCCGTCTGGCCAGCGTGGCGAGTGTAGGCCAAATTCTCCAGATAAATGTTCTGGAAGGCCCATCTCCAGCAGTGGAGGTCTAGGACGCTTGTTCTAGGGGCTGTAATGATGATTATTATAAATGTCAAGACTGACGATTTTTTAAAAAGAGTTAAATGCATTGTCCTAAAGTTTAACATACTTCCCAAAATTTTAAGTCCAAAATGGAACGCGGTTCGAACACTGATGATACAAACGGCGCATATACCTTTAGACCTCAGCTTTAATGCTCGCTGCATGATTGCGATTAAGTGAACTGTTAACGTATCCAGTTAACGTATCAATCTTCTATGTGATTTCACTGGAATTTGACAATCGAAACTGCCTGCATAATAGTTCCGTAGTTGGAATTTGCCTTGATTTGCTTATTATATGAGGGTTTAAAAGATCGTGTCCAATTCCTATGTGACTCTCACAGCCTTTCACTCGTTCTTCCCATAATAACCTACTTAAAATACCTCCCCACTCTTCCAGCAGATATTCAGATTCCTTTACAGTATCTGCAGCTCGCCAGTGGAACAGACTTCCTTTAATTATCAGACAGGCACCATCTCTTAAAATATTTAAAGATAAGCTATACACATACTTATTTCACAAGCAGAATAAGTCGCCATAACTCTCTTATTATATATAGGCGTATATGTATGTATTTTATATTTAGTTATATATTTATTTGTTTATGTAGGACATTTATTTATGTATAAGTACTATGTTTGTAATTAATGTGTGTTTTATATAGTAATAAATAATTTCAATTATCATTTTTCTTCGGCTGCACCCGCTTATTACATATCTCAGTCACAAAGGTTAGTTGGTAGAAAATGCATTTACGGCATTAAGCTCGCCTATGTACCTGAACTTGTTTTGGTTTTGTACAATAAAGAATTTATTATTATTATTATTTAACGATTTAGCATAGGTCGCTCGCACAATTTAATATGTCTGTAGTTTTTTTAAAATCTAAAAGCACTTTTGATGAATGTAGTAAATAGTAATTTATCAAGGCGGAGTTCACTAGAGGAGTTCTTTATACAAACCCCTTAAGTTTATATTCGGATAATATTGTACCGTATCTATTTATTTGTTATATGTATATATTCATTAATATGTATTTATCTATAACAGAATATATATTTATAATAAGTCGTCATGATCGTAGAACAGTGACGGATCTGCTATATTTAAAATTTTCATGGCGGCCATTCAAAGTTATAATCATAATAAATAATAAATAAATATTTCCAGACAGGTCACACAGCGCCATCTAGTTTCCGTGGTAAGCTACGAGGCTTGTGTTACGGAAACTAGATGGTTGATAAACTTCATAATATACTTTTTTTTTGTAAATATATTCATATTATACATATAAACACCCAGACCCAGACAAATTATACAATGTACAACTTGCCCCCGGTGGGAATCGTTACTTTAACTGTTTTTTTGTCACTTCTTTTTTAAGTTAATACTAGTCTAACCCTTTCTAACATTTGCACTATACATTACAGACCACAAACAATATGAAACTATATATAAAATCAGATTTTTTAAACCAAGTTATAATAATTCCTATTATTTGCTATCGAAATAATGCAAAATTATGGGTATTTTTTTAAATCCGACACTGTTCTACGACCATGACGAATCTATATATACGAGTACTTTATTTAGTATATTAAATATTACAAATTAATTAGATACATGCATAGAAGATTACATAACTACCTCCGTGGTCTAGCGGTTAAGTCCGTGGATTTAGACTCGGAGGTACCGGGTTCGATTCCTAGTCGGAACACAAAAATATTTATTAATGTAAATAAATACATTTAATTAATATTTAATTTATTTGTGATATTTCCCGAGTTTGGTACGCTGGAGACATCGACGAGCTTGCCACTTGTCATGATTGGCCTATAGTAAAGTTGGCTAAATGTGAATCCGCTTGTTTATAAGTCATTTTGCACCTACCTCATATAAATGTTCTCGTTGTCCCGAAGGTCTGACAGTCAGAGAATGTCAAGCGACATATTATATGTGTAGAGTGGAAATGGGGTTCACAATCAAGCACAATGTGTCAAAGCATTTTTTTCAGCCAGCATAGGGACTCGTGTCAATTGCTCTTAGTCTTGGCATATCGCTACTATCAAGTGGGTGCGGAGCAGTGTTGCCAGACGTCCCGAATTTTAAATAAAAATTAAATGTCCTGGGCTCAGTCCCGCTTTTCGAGGATAACCCGAACGTGCGCGAAGCGTGCTGAGGAAGCGTGGGCGGTTGGCAAAAAACAAGTGTGCACTGGCCGCCCGCCCAACGCGTAATAAAGATAAGAGCGCGGGAGAGAGAGAGGGGGGGTAAAAGTGAAACATATGATTGTATACGTTTTTTACTATGTACGGATTTCGACGAAAGAATCCTGCTGTTTTCACTCAAAAAGTTCCAAAATCCCGACTTGCCAAAAAAAAACTGGCAACGCTGGTGCGGAGTCACTAGTCGAGATAAAAAACGGTTCAGGCACTTGTTAAAATTATTTTCTTTAAATATTAGAACATCTGTTCGTTTTAAAAGATATTTCCATTTCCGGGATCAGTTAGGAATAAAATTCTGAAATAATAAAAAAAAAAAACGAAAAGGCTGGAATACTTAAAACAAGAGTATCATCGCGACCTTAATTGCATGGCGGACAAATCATTGACTGCATATAATGACCAGGCATTTTGACAACAATAATTTATTGAAATAATTATGTAACTTTTAAAAATGTTGTTCCCCGGAAAGAGACCTGCTAGCTATATTTAACAGTAGTTGAAAGGCTATTAGTTTAGCTAGCAGCGACACATTTGTCTAAATTACTAGTTCGGATATTATTTGTAAAAGTGCCTACCTACATCTTCTGTAGGATTATTTTATTGTGAACCCCTAGTAATAAGTATTTTTGATTAATAAACTATTTCAATTTGAATTTATTTAACTGCCGTCGTAGTCTAGCAGTTAAGTCCGTGGATATAGACGCGGAGGTACCGGGTTGATTCGTGATTTTTCCTAAAGTTTGGTACGCTAGAGACATCGACGAGCTTGCCAATTGTCATCTTGGGCCTTTTTTTTATACTAGTATGACATAACCTTGCGCACACCTAAAGGTAAGTGGCGTTCAAGGTCAATGAATGTTAGCAACTGCAATCGGACACTCATGACTGTCATCAGTCCCTAAAACTATGTCGGCTAGACTAGGCCTACACTCATAATTGTACGCACGTCTATTCGAATAGTTTAGTTTAGACGTATGTATAGTGAGCCTTTAGTCATAAAAATATCGCAATCGTATCAAATATATCTGTCAAATTAGCAATTTTCGCAATTTATATTTTATTTATTTATTTAACATTTGGAATACAAACGGAGATCATGGCTAAAGTAAGCATTTAACAACAGATATTAACAATATGTGAGCCAGATTCCATAAAAAGTAGTCACCAAGAACATATAAATTTGTACATTGATTGGGGTGAGTTAGCAAAATTTAAACCTAAAAAATTAACAAACAATTCAAAAATTAAATTAAATTAAACTAAACTAAAACTAAAAGCTTCAAGTTAACATATGGTCACAGTGGCCTGGTCTAAATGACAAACAACAATAAAAAAAAAACATAAGTTTAACTGCAATGCTCGAAAAACTATCAGAGTTGTTGAAGTATGGAGCACACGCTTGACTTAAAAACTTCCTTTGAGCCGAAGAATAAATCTATCTATTTAGCGACGAAATATAACAGCCCGCAAAGTTATCGAATATTGTCGATACAGTTTTACCGTGTGACAGCAGCCAGCTGACATTTTGGCATTTGCTTCTAGTGTTGCAAAGGAATAAATATTATTGTACATTGGTATAATACACTTATTAGGGGTGAGGCCTTCTGGCCATTTTGCGCGGACATGTCAAGTTTTTGTTTTGTAAATTAATTTACTGTGTATATTGTTGGTCAAAAGTGGTGTGGTTTTGTTTAACAATGTTCTACAATGTGAATAGTTATGGAAAACGATAAATTGGACTTTGAATATGCGGCACAAGTTGCAGTTTATTTTTTGCGAGTTTCCCGCGCTGTGAACTCTCATATTTAACCCGACGTGTGGGCTATAATGACTCCAAGAAAAGCATTAAATTCTGCAGTATCTGGAATTTGATGATGACTACATTAACTCATAAAAAAGAATGATGTATTACGTCAGACTTGGCTGTATGAGCTAGACCCTTTGCCTTCCCTATCACCTCCTTGATCATCCATCGGAAGAAGAGAATACATAAAAAAACACTTATTAGGGCATAAAATGAGTTAATATTTACCTGCTTGAGTTTTTAATGACATAAGTTCTCATAATAAAATACCTACTTTGGAACTGATGATATTGACCAAATCATCTTTTTAATTTTGTAAGTGGCAACATATTTTTATGACCTACCGACCGAAATTGCTATGATAGCGATCTGTCGAGACTGCCGGCCCTGGTCCTCCCATGTTTGGATATTAGGTCAAAATATGTTTTTAATTATACTAGATTCACGTCTAGCCTCCTTGACAGGTCCATCATGACAAGTGGCAAGCTCGTCGATACATAAAAATATGATGTAGTATTTAATAAATAAAAGTGAACATAGATTTGAGTGAACTTTTGAGTAATGTAGTCTATTAACAATCTAGGAAATAAAATTACAGACTTTTTTACAAAATAAATCAGGTACGGGTTCAAGACTCAGCTTTACGCAGTGGAAGTTGGTAGGAGAGGAGTACCAGCAAAATATTTGCGCCACTTACTGAACGAATTGGGCCTAAGCAGCTTTGATGTCAATACATTTATGGAAAGAGCTTCCAAGACGGCATTAACGGAGGCATAAAGTGTCAGGTTGGGTAGTGAGAGGAGTAGAATGGTGGATGGTGAGCGTCATTGAGGCAAACCCGAGACACCATTCTCTTATAGATGAATCCATGGAATTAGATAGATAGATAGATAAATTATTTATTGCACAGAAAATAATACCTTTTTCATAAGCTTAATGTCTAAAAATATTTTCTAACAGCTAACCTTTGGGAGATGTAAGCAGGGATTGTAAGGTGCATGACCGCTAATATTTGAGATAAAGAGATTTAATGAGTTAAAAATTTATAACTGAAAAAAAGAACGATATTAAATCTATAATATAAATGCATACAATACATAGATAACACATACATATACTGGTTACATACTATATATATATATAATATACCGATTTAGTCAAGTTATGTAAACTCGTCTTGCTTTTTGTGAAAGTGTTTAAAGAGCAAATTTTTATAACATATAAGTGATGGTGCTTTACGAATATGAAGAGGGAGTCGGTTCCACTGGCGAGCAGCTGATAATGATACTGTACTGAACTGCTGTACTGAATTCTTAGAATTTTGTCTTCTTTTTCTTTAATAGATTATAAATTACTAGGAGAGCAGAAGTGTCGAGCAATGCGTAATGATGTTAGAGCGTCGCGGGCTTCCTGGCCGGGATTGTTGTTCCGCTTCCTGCAAAACTACCAAGTCAATCGGCGTATTCCCATTTCTTCCCACTATAATATATATATAGTTTTTTTTTATACTAGCACAACAGGTCATATACCTTGCGCCCACCTAATGGTAAGTGTCGACAAACCCAGTAAAGTGAACGTTACCTTAAAAATATTAGTCAGCCTGAGTGACGTCACTTAATAATACGAAGTCTGTGTTCGACTTGAAAGCAAAGCACGCCTTTTTACTACTTTTTAATTATACCTAAAGTGAATATAAACGCTACTTAAACGACTTTCAAAACGAAATAAAGTAAAAAAAACGCTAACAGCGCCAAGTCGAACATGGGGTGGGTACGTGACGTCATTCGGCAGCCATTTGTTTCCGAGCGAAAAAAAACTACTGATTTTCGCGTCTTGTCCAATGTTATACCTCATGTAATTATTATAGTCTTCAAGTGTCATTAGTAGAACCGCTATTTGAAAAAAAAGGTCATATTAAAAAAAAAAAGAATCATTGTCCGACAAACAAAACACTACGCGTACTGCATGGTGAATACTACTCACTCACTCATTCGATCATTTTGTTTTATGTAAATAATCATTAACCTATTGGTTTTCACTTATTTATTATTATTATTATTTTTATTTTACTTTTGCTAGTCACAGTTCAAATGCACAATTTAAATCTAATTACTATTTTTTACTCTTATTTCTGTTTTAATTGTATTGTCTAAATAATATAAAATCTCTTTGGCTTGTGTTCCACTATTGCTACTTTGTTTATATGTTTAATAAGCTGTGTTTTTATTTTAAATAAATATAAAGGCCGCGTCTAAAAATTGCGATATCCATTGTGATAATTACCTTAAGGCTGGGGAGTGTTTTTATTAATTGATCCCGCCCACAGCCGACACGAATTAGATAGAGAAAGAATTACGAAGTCAACGTTCGCGCGATTGTCGACCTCTCGCTACCTACTTGATTAGGGTCAGTATGAGTGGCGATATTTTTAGGATAACTTCTCTGCACCGTAACTTAAGATTTTATTACAGAATAATTAAAATAAATAATACGTAGTTCTTTATTTTTATTGTAGATTATAATATAAAAATATTTGCTGTTTAATAAATTCCCCGCAGTATATTCCGAATATTTATTGGCCAGAATTAAAATTCAATCATATGTTATTTATTAAAAACTCCCAATATGACACGTTGTACTGGAATTGTTAAATTTAAAATACAAATTGGACAACATGGAAATCCAGGATTAGCGGGCATTTAAACATGCTTATACAATCATTGGATCCAAATTAAATGTAACAAAAATGAAATTGAACTGTCATTATGGACTTATGTTAAATGACCGGCTTTATGAAGACGGTTTCTGCACACTCGAATATTTCCAAAGATTTTTTAAGTCTGAATGTAAAAAGTAAAGTATCATCACGACCGTTTCCCTTTCGGGGTGGTCAGAAACCACGTTAATAAATAAGCGGATTCACATTTAGCCAACTTTACTATAAGCTCGTCGATGTCTTCAGCGTACCAAACTCGAGAAATATCACAAATAAATTAAATATATTTACTTACATTAATAAATATTTTTGTGCCCCGACCAGGAATCGAACCCGGTACCTCCGAGTCTAAATCCACTGACCGCTAGACCACGGAGGCAGTCTGAATGTACATTTGAAAAATGTAGTCTATCAACTTACAAGGTAATAAAATGACGGACATTTTAAAGATATATTCTCTCTCGCTCGCAAAATCCGATATTTTCAAAGATTTGAACGAATTTTAAAGTAATATACTCTATATAAGATTACGGAATTTTTCACAAAAAAAATTTAGAAACGGGTTCAAGACTCGCTTTACGCAGTGGAAGTTGGTGCGAGAGAAGTTCCAGCAAAATCTTTGCATCACTTACTGGAAGATTTGGGCCTAAATAGGTCTGCCGTTAATACATTTATGGAAAGAGCTTCCAAGACGGCATTAACGGAATCATACAGTATTTGGTTGGGTAGGGAGAGAAGTAGATTGGTGGATGGTGAGCGTATTATCGCGCAATAAAATAAAAAAAGGGAGGCCTCCTTTTCTTAAACCAGCCTATTGTCGGTCGCAAGCCCGAGACACCATTCTTCTCATCTCTTACCCACACACGATGGACCCGGCACCCGCACGGTGAATCCATGAAATGCTTAGAAATTTGTCTTTTTCTTCTCGCTCGCACAATCCGTTATTTTCAAAGATTGAGATATGTCAATATTTATTGTATAGTGGAACCGAGACTGACGGATCAAGGTGCTGTTGGAGGAACGAGAACGGTGGTATTGTAAATATATGACAAATGTACGTCAAAAAAGTGTATTTCTCATTGGTACATGCCGGGGTTTAAACCAACCTTTGTAGTTTTATAAGTAAAGCATTCTTACATAAGATATGAATGACGACGAAGCCGTGTTTTGGATTTAAAATATTGAATCGTTTACTGGTGCGTGACGGCTTACTATGAAGCCATAGACAAGAACATGTATGCCATAAAAATACACTTTATTGGGACCGAAGTCTATTAATTTAAGCGCGGAATCTAAATTGACAAAATAGTGGGTCCGTTATTCCTTGGCGTTATTCTTTAGCGAATCCATCATTGTAAAAAAAATTGTTGTTTTTTTCGCTCTAACCCACTTATTTACTGGCACTTTTAGCCCGAGTATTTCCGACCGTAGATCAAAATATCGTTTTCCATTATTTCAAACCCATGGGTTAATAACTTAACATAACTTCAAAATCATTGGTAAAACACATCGATGTATATAGATAGGCCCTCACTGATATAAAAACGTTCCCGCAAAACTAATCGAAGTCATGTAGCTGCACCAACAGTCGCGAGCTAGCAAGCTTTGAGAGCGCTTATATATTAATATTTATATCAAGCGAAACTAGTCTTTATAGCATGCATTGTGACAGAATTTCCTACAAATATCGCATGTAACATTCATTGCTTGAAAATTGGCCCCCAAAGTTGGTAGGGACCGTGTCACGTTTTCAAGCGGCACGTTTTTAGAGTGCGTTTTGTATTGAATAAGCCTATCTATATACATCAATGGTAAAACATGAATTAAACACTTAAATTGTCCGCCGCGAATTTATAATAAAGTTAACAACATTTATATTAATTAAACTAAGATTATATATTAATTAAACATAGTTTTATAACACACATTAGGTAATAAATCGAAAATATGGCAAATAATAATAATAAGTATAATAATAATAAGTATGACACTGGCTATGACCAACGCTGTAAAAGACATCACCTATTGCCACTTGAAGTCCGCCGTAGCATTGCGGATATAACGTATCTAGTTGGTGTTGCGCGTGGGGCTGTGGACTGCCCCGAGCTCTTGGGTAAAATCACTTAGAGAGTACCAACGAGGACAGTGAGGCGGCCCGCACTCCTGCCCAACCCAGGCCGTAGCACCAATTATAGACGCAATGCATTTTTCAATAGGGTGGGTAAAATGTTTAATGAGCTCAGTGTCGACATCGATCTCTTCAATACTAGTACGGCGATGATTAGGCGGGTGATGGCAGGTGAGTACTTCGAGGGATTAGAATAGTTTTATACTTTCAAGTTTATGTATGCCTATGTGTATGTGTGTGTGTATATATGTATGTTTATTTCTGTTGTAGTTATTCTGTTATTGATGTAATGCCTATTCCTTCGTAATTCTTGTACTATTGTATTCATTTTTATTTTTAAATTTATTATCATTGTTTTCTTTGCTTACTTTTATTGTATCTGTCAGCGAACTCTTATTATTGGCTTTATCGTATTACTATTTTCTCCTACGAGTATATATGTATAAATTAGCTGTAAGATTTCCTAAATAAATAAATAATAATAATTCATTTATTTCGGATTCAATCCATATATGTTAGTAACAATTTAACTTATAACTATGTTAGTAGAAATACACATTAATCAAAAATTAAAACAATGTAAATATAAAAATTATTGTTTATTGTGTGTGACATTAGGTCACAGCCCCATAACATTGGGTAACGCAAACGCTGAACAGATTTACACGTTCCCAGTTACAACTCCAATCCAGCGTTTAACAAAAGCGCTGCCAAAACGCGACGATATCATCTTCAGAATGCCGTTGTCACTACCTCCTAAATACTAAAAGAAATATAATTACATTCCATACTTGTATTCACTGGATCAATGTTATTACCCAATATCTAGTTTAGTACTTTTATTTTTTTTGCAATTTTTATGTTTTATGTTTAAGTTAGTTATAGTTTATTATTATTATTATTTTCTTAATATCTGTTTAAATTTAAATTCATTATAAATAACTTTCAAGTAAATAGTGGAACCTATGTTGGCTGAGGCAATTTTAATCTGTTTTTTTTATGATCTGGGAATATAGCTATAAAATTTATCATATAACAAATATATAATTGTTTTTATATTATATAATTGTTTATATAATTGTATATTAACTGTCTCCGTGGTCTAGCAGTTAAGTCCGTGGATTTAGACTCGGAGGTACCGGGTTCGATTCCTGGTCGGGAAACAAAAATATTGACTAATGTATATAAATACATTTAATTCATATTTAATTTATTTGTGATATTTCTCGACTTTGGTACGCTGGAGACATCGACGAGCTTGCCACTTGTCATGATCGGCCTATAGTAAAGTTGGCTAAATGTGAATCCGCTTATTTATAAGCGTGGTTTCTGACCACCCCGAAAGGGCAACGGTCGTGATGATACTATATACTATATATATACATTAATTGTTTTTTTTTTTAATGAACGCATCGTAACGTTATTTTGCTGGAGTCTGTAGTGGAAACCTTTATACGAGAATACTAATTTTAATAGCGTCTTACACTGACAGTTCCGTTATTTAAGGGATTCCACTATATAAAGTTGGCGCTTAAGTTTTTTATATATATATATTTTTATACTAGCACGACATGTGACCTTGCGCCCACCTGATGGTATGTGGCGCGCATGTTACATGAATGTTAGCAACTGGAATCAGACACTTTATGTCCGACATCAGTCCCTAACACTATGCCGGCCTGACTAGATGCCTTTTCACACTTCGCTTAAAGGACTCCAGGTTATAGGAAAGTGGAAACACAGACTGGAAGAGCATTCCACATCTTTATTGTACGACAGATGTATGAGTCACAAAATTTATAGGTACGCGAAGTTATAGTACACATACTGTGGGTGCATATTCTGACCTGTGCGTGTGGTTCGGTTGCGGAATGGGGAGGAAGGAATTAGGTTATAGAGCTCTTCAGAGCACTCACCATAGTATAGCCGGTAAAACACGCTCAGAGAAGCTAGATCTCGGCGAAGCTAGATCTCGGCGAAGCTGCAGGGATTCGACAGTTCCAGATATAGTGGCATCGTCCAAAATTCGAACAGCTCGTCTCTGTAGGACATTGACATCTGTGATGTACTTGGCTGAACCATCCCAAAGGTGTGAACAGTATTCCACGCATGATCTGATCTGAAGTAAGAAGTTGGAAGGAATACAGTCGATGATGATCATCATCATCAGCCTATGTCTCTTCACTGCTGGATGCTTCGCCATTTCACACGATCTTTTGCCACCCTCATCCAGCCCCCACCAGCGACCTTTTTCAGGTCATCCGTCCACCTGGTGGGAGCTCTTCCCACTCTGTGGTCTCCACTCCAGAACTCGTTTACTTCATCGGTCATCGGTTCTGCGACAGACGTGTCCGGCCCATTGCCACTTCAACTTACTAATTTTGAAGGCTATGTCGGTAACTTTGGTTTTCTGACTGATGTCCACGTTTCGGATTCTATCCATCAGAGAAATACCGAGCATAGCTCTCGCCATAGCTCGCTGAGCGACCTTAAACTTGTGGACCAGACCCACTATCAGTGTCCACGTTTCTGCTCCGTACGACAATACTGGAAGAACGCATTGGTTGAAAATTTTCGTTTTCAAACACTGGTATGTTTGATAACAGGATGTGGCGTAATTTCCCGAATGCAGCCCATACTAGTTGAATGCGCCTGTCAGCTTCCTTGCTGAAGTTGGCTAAGCCTATCAGACTATCCAATAGTCTGGCCAAGGTAGACGTATTTTTGCACAACTTCGAGAGAGGCGTTGCCCACGCAAATTGGTCTCGGGATCGCATGATCGTTGAACATGACTTTTGTCTTGTCCAAGCTCATTCCGAGACCAACTCGCTGGGATGCCACGTTTAGGCCGTGGTCGTGATGATACTTTACTTTATATTGTTCATTACGTATCAAGGTTAACCTAAGAAGCAATTAGGAGTAATTTGATTGTAATCTCGGATATTTTCCAGAACATTCGATTACACGACGATGTTGTAAACAATCGTTCAGATAAACATTATATTATTCATCTGCTAAGTTTTTGCAACCATCTCGCTCGCACAATACAGCATTTTTCAATATTATTCAAGTCTGAGTGTATTTTTAGTCTACTAACTTTCTAGGGATTAATATTAGATAGATATATACATTATATGTTGCACAATAAACTAAGTTTACTAATATTTGTTTGCTATAGGACTGGTCAATTAAATCTTTCATATGTAAGAACGCGTTCCTTAAATCCTAAAAAGGTCGGTTCAAACCCCCCCGGCATGTACCAATGAGAAATACACTTTTCTTACGTACATTTGTCATAGATTTACAACATCACCGTTCCCGTGCCTCGGGGAGCACGTTAAGCCGTTGGTTCCGGTTCCACTAATACAACTTGTGGAATCGTAAATAAATTGTCATATCCTCGCCAAGCCGTCTGGCCAGCGTGGCGAGTGTAGGCCAAATTCTCTAGATATATGTTCTGGAAGGCCCATCTCCAGCAGTGGAGGTCTAGGACTCTGCATTCTAGGGGCTGTGGTGATTTATAAAAAAGTTTCCATACCCAATAACCACGGAGGCATAAAATCATATCCACTACATTGTATGACAACTAAGTAGTTTATAGGCAACAATTTATTTATGCTTACACCGGCGGTAAACATTACATAATGGAGTGCTCCATACAAAGTCGTCTATTCACCAACTTTTCCATTTATTTTCATGTATATACTTCTCAGCCAAAGAGATCAAATAAGATAGAGCAGACATTGGTTGTTAATTTTTAAATTTTGCTGAGAAAAAATAAAATACATAATTAATTTAACATACATACATATATGGTGCGGTGGTGGCTCAGTTGTAACAACGCGTTCCTTAAATCTTACAAAGGTCGGTTAAAACCCACCCGGCATGTACCAATGAGAAATACCTCCCGTCTATATACCGACCGCCTCCGTGGTCTAGTGGTAACAAACGTTGCCGTGAACTCGGGAGGTCGTGGGTTCGATTCCACCGGGGGCAAGTTGTACATTGTATAATTTGTCTCGGTCTGGGTGTTTATATGTATAATATGTATATATTTACAAAAAAAAAAAGTATAATATGTAGTTTATCAACCATCTAGTTTCCGTAACACAAGTCTTGTAGCTTACCACGGAAACTAGATGGCGCTGTGTGACCTGTCTGGAAATATTTATTTATTTATTTATACACTTTTCTTACGTACATGTCATAGATTTACAACACCACTGTTCCCGTGCCTCGGAGAGCATGTTAAGCCGTCGGTCTCAGTTCCACTAATGCCAACTTGTGGCAAAATAACATCATATAATATTATAATACAAAAAAAAAAAGAATAAAATGTATGTAGTTTATCAACCATCTAGTTTCCGTAACACAAGCCTTGTAGCTTACCACGGAAACTAGATGGCGCTGTGTGACCTGTCTGGAAATATTTATTTATTTATTTATATCTTCGCCAAGCCGTCTGGCCAGCGTGGCGAGTGTGGGCCAAATTCTCCAGTTCTGGAAGGCCCATCTCCAGCAGTGGAGGTGTAGGATATCATATTGTGTTCTAGGGGCTGTAATGAAATGAAAAAAAATATATACATATCTTCACGCCAAATCCCTTACAGGGTAGGCAGAGACAATTGAGCGCCACTTGTCACGATCACGACATACCTCTTTCGCAACATTCATCAACCTGTTCATACACGCCCTTTTGTTTCAATGGCTTTTTAATGCACCTTCAGCTATAGTTTTATTTATCTGATCGTGATAGGTGAGTCTTGGTCTGCCAGGGCCTCTTTTACCCACAACTTTCGCATTACATATCTGGTTCGTCCTCTCTTATTTTTTCTGTGATATATTATATCACACTATAGATACATTAAATTATTATATACAATTAATATTAAAGTTATATGTACTTACTGGATTATATTCTTGTTTTTAGTAAAGACAAAAGGTAGAATAAAATTATACATTAGAAAAATATTTTTTCGAAATGCTGAAGTCAGTTTCCTGAGCTTCTTCTTAGCATTAATTTATGTAAGTGCAAGGGGTTTCCCACAGTGTCCTTCTGGCTTTCAACTCGTCTTAGCATAATTAAACACTACAAAAAAAGAAAATCCTTACTATAGCTATAACATGGTACAACAACGCCCCTTTACAGCTGTATCCAACTTTAGTTTACATAAATAAAATAAATAAAAATAAATAAATATTTCCAGACAGGTCACACAGCGCCATCTAGTTTCCGTGGTAAGCTACGAGGCTTGTGTTACGGAAACTAGATGGTTGATAAACTACATATTATACTTTTTTTTTTTGTAAATATATACATATTATACATATAAACACCCAGACCGAGACAAATTATACAATGTACAACTTGTCCCCGGTGGGAATCGAACCCACGACCTCCCGAGTTCACGGCAACGTTTGTTACCACTAGACCACGGAGGCGGTCACATAACCACTATACAAGTATAACGCGTGTAATTGTCAATAGAGCAAATATTTTTTTAGGCTTCAGGAACCTTTATTTGAAATGAAAAAGGCCACTGGTCCGTACTGGGTAACACGGGTCCAACCATCGGTCAGGCGGTCTACTCTGCTACTTCGTCTAGAAAATGAGTCACTAAAGCAAATGGCAAGGATCTGCTAGAACCAACAAGTGGACAAGAAAAAAGGTCATACCACGGGAAAAAAGCCAGGTTTTCACTGCGGGCACGCTTTCGTCTCACACTTCACTTTCTCGGAACTGTTTTAGGCACGATTTAGAGTCCAACCCGGCTTGGGAGCTTTCACACTAAAATCGCGGTGATTTTCGAACCGCACGGGCCGAGTGTAGATTTTGTACTGGCGCCAACTTGGGCGCCTCTAGTGGTAGATCACGAAACTACTCGCGATCCATAGACGATTCTACCAGGCTTGGCGGTAGGAATTTTGGAATGAATGTGGATGGGATAAATTGGTGTAGGATCCTGTTGGATGTCTTAACAGCCACTTTTTTAAAAATCATTATCCGAAGAACTAAACACTACTGCATGGTGAATAAGACTGCGTCTGAAAATCGCGATGTCTATCGTAATAAATACCTAAAGGCTGGGGAGTGTTATTATTAATTGATCTCGCTCACAGCCAAAAGAGGAAATAGAGAGAGAGAAAGAATAAATTAAGTCATCGTTCGCGTGATCGTCGACCTCTCGCTACCTACTTGAGTAGGTTCAGTATGAGTGACGATATTTTTAGGAAAAGTTCTTTGCACCGTAACTTAAGATTTTATTACTGAATAATAAAAATAAACAATACATAGTTCCTTATTTTTATTCTAGATTTTAATATGAAAATATTTGCTCTTTATTAAATTCCACCCAGTATAGTAGCAGACTGATCCTTGCTTGCTCATATCCGGCTATGTTTCTGTATCATTTTATTAATTCATAGCTGTTTGACCCGGCGCGGCGCTGCCCGTGTCATGTTGTGTCGTACAAAAAAAACCTTCAGGTACCCGATAGGCATGTCATATTTGGTTATTGACGTCTTATATATATATTTTTTTCTGCCTCCGTGGTCTAGCGGTTAAGTCCGTGGATTTAGACCCGGAGGTACCGGGTTCGATTCCTGGTCGAGACACAAAAATATTTATTAATGTAAATAAATACATTTAATTAATATTTAATTTATTTGTGATATTTCTCGAGTTTGGTACGCTGGAGACTTCGACGAGCTTGCCACTTGTCATGATTGGCCTATAGTAAAGTTGGCGTAAAGTAAGCGTGGTTTCTGACCACCCCGAAAGGGAAACGGTCGTGATGATACTTTTCTATTTCTATGACTTATTAAATTCGTAATATCTATTGAATGGAATAGCCGAATTGAACAATTCAAAAAATTATCTACATGAATTGAAACAGTCTTCAAAACAATATGATTTTATAATTTTTACGGGTCTTTACGCTATTAACCTTAGAATCATATTTCTCCCGACGTTTTAGCCAAGTTGCATTGGCATACGGAAGCAGTTGTGATTATTATAAGACAAAATCCATGTTCACACAAATAAATACTTAGAAAATATAAATTGCAATATCACACTGTCTTATTCTCGACATTCGATCTCGATTATAAATCGAATACACGACACTTTCAACGAGAACACCAAACAGGTGGTTGGCAGACTGATGGTGGTATTTTTCCCAGTCTGCCGGGGCGGGGAAGTAACCACCGGTCGTGCCGATAAACCCAGTAAAGTGTATAGACAAGTTTTGGCGTCTTGCCAGTCAAGCCAGCATAGTGTTAGGGAATGATATCAATCATAAGTGTCTAATTTCAGTTGCTAACATTCTTGGACCTTGGGCGCCACTTACCATCAGGTGGGCGCAAGGTCTCGACATGTCAAATTTAAAAATAAACAGCAACAACAATTCAATACCGTTTTAAAAGGGTTTAATGCTTTGCATACCGCTCGCTCGCACAATCCAATATTTTCAAACGTCAAACTAGACCACACCTAATCAAACCAGACCAGACCAGACCAAACCTAACCAAACCATACCATACCTAACCAAACCAGACCAGAACAGACCAAACCTAACCAAACAAAACCAGACCATACCATAACAAATCTAACCAAACCTGGCCAAACAACACCAGACCAGACCTGACCGCCAGACCAAACCAAACTAGACCAGACCAGACTAGACGTACTAGACCAGACCAGACCAGACATACTTGACCCGACCAGACCAGACCAAACTAGACTAAACCAAACTAGACCAGACCAGATAGGACGAAACGAAACCAACATAGTCCAATAGATTTCTAGATGTCATAATTATTGCTTAATTAATCCACCAATCCAATATTTTCCAGACCAGACCAGATTAGACCAGACTATATCATTCTATACCAGACAAAACTAGACCAGACCAGACCAAACCCGACCAAACTAAAATAGACCTAGACTAGAAGAAAAACCCTGATCAGACAAGACCAAACCAGACCAGAATGGACCAGACCAAGTCAAACCAAACCAGACCAGACCAAACCAAACCAAACTAGACCAGACCAAGTCAAACCAAACCAGACCAGACCAAACCAAACCAAACTAGACCAGACCAAACCAAACCAGACTAGACCATACCATCTGCCCAGATATATAATTTCATTTACTTGTTCTAGAGTTTCATCATCAATCTTTATCGTCACAGTTGTCATCCTTCTTCTTTCAAACACTAGTACCTTGGTTTTTTCGCATTCAAACGGAGTACTTTTTCTGCACACCCTTCCTTCATTCCTGTGACTAGTGATTGCAGTTGTTGTTCGGACGATGCCATAAGAACAGCATCATCTGCACAAAGCCGGAGGTTCACCACTAGATCACTCATCTTTATCCCACAGTCATTCTCTCTCACTCTTTTTAGGCATTTGTCGAGATATAGAGAGATGAGGAATTGAAATCGAATTGTAAACGATTCAAGAATCAGGCTCGATGTTAGCCACCTGATTTCGAAATCTTGAGCTCCGAGGAATTTCCCCGTTCATTCCTTAATAGATTTAACGATCTATTTGCGGATTGAAGCGATAAAAATCGCATTTCCTAATAATTGGTCTCGCATGAGTTGCGATACTAGAATTCTTATTGAAAAATATACCAGATGCCATTGTTTTTAACCGTAGAATTAAGTTGTTTACGGTATAGCTTTTTTTTCTTCTCGATTATATAATTATAGACCTTATATTAATTATTTATTGAAATGATTAAAACCACTTAAAAGTAAAAAATAAAATAAATATAAACCAAACGTAAAAAAAATAAACTATAAGTAAAAAGTGACCTCTAGAGACGACCCTTCAGGGATAGTGCCAAGAGGACTGGCAACATTTCCCCTCTGTATAGCGAGGCTAATACGTTGGCAGAAATAATGGCCAGCTTTTCTCCACGCGGCGAACGAGTGCCTTCACTCCGTAGCCACGACTCAGACTTAGCTGTAAAGGCACACAGGGCCAACAGTGAGATAGAGACGGTTTATAGGATTTTAGTCCGTAGGCGCCCTGGGGCTTCACTAGGAAGCTTCACGGATGAGTCGGGCATGCGACCCCCACCCGCATTGGCCCTTCAGGCAGGGGGCGTATCATTGATGATTTATTGATTCACCGTCTATAAAAAAAAAAAAAAAAACAGCTTTTCTGTCTCCAGACTTTTCCGTTAGCCGTTTGGACAGTCTTGGCCAGACGCTTGGCTTAGTGTCCCCATAGGCCCATCGTAGATAGATAGATCGTAGATAGCTTGTATAAAAATAGTAAAAAAGTTAAGTATAATTACGACGGTTTCTCTTTCGGGGTGGTCAGAAACCACGCTTATAAAGAAATGGATTAACATTTAGCTACCTTTACTATTAGCCAATCATGACAAGTGGCAAGATCGTTGATGTTTCTAGCGTACCAAACTCGAGGCACCCCACATGTTATACTGTCTCACTCTTCCACAGGTTAGCCGGTAGAAAAATCCGAAATTTAACTTTTAGTTCGCCCCTGTACTAAAATAATAATTTTAAATAAAATTTATTAATCACAGTCCTAGCATACTTATCCCGCGTTCGTTTCATAGCATTTCCAACATCTAACATTTCTTAAAAAAAATGGAGCGGTGAGGCTACTTTTTAACAAGTATGACAAGTAACAAATAATAACAAATCAATTGACAATGTATTATGGTCTTTGCATTTATTACATAAAATCGTTTGAAATACATTTTAAACAAATATAATATAAACTATAAAGTATACAACAATGTAAACAAACCATTTCTTATGTTAAATGACATCTGTCAAAAAGTAACATCAATAGCCCTCCTTTCAACACGACTGACATACAAAATTAGCATCAAATGTTAGAATTTTCATAAAACGAAATCACACTAAAAAAAGTGGTATTTTCATGCTAACATTTCTTAAAACAAACGCGGCCTATAATGAGCACTTCGGGAAGGGAAGTGTGTTCAGCTTATCCGTGTAGAGTACTATTGATTTATTTATCATTGTTAGTTATTTTTTTCTATTTATACATATATGTAATTGTGTTTACCACCTATATGTAAAAAACTTGTCATAATCTTAATTGTGTTTAATCTTTAATTTTATATATGTATAGTAGCTGTAAGATTTCCTAACATAAATAAATAATAAATATTTCCAGACAGGTCACACAGCGCCATCTAGTTTCCGTGGTAAGCTACGAGGCTTGTGTTACGGAAACTAGATGGTTGATAAACTACATATTATACTTTTTTTTTGTAAATATATACACAATACAATGTACAACTTGCCCCCGGTGGGAATCGGACCCACGACCTCCCGAGTACACGGTAACGTTTGATACCACTGGACCACGGAGGCGGTCGAACAAATGTCAAATATACAAATGTCAGATTGTTTACAAGTACCGAGAATCCAGCTTGAAGACAAAACATCTCCGATCAGCCTAGATTGTTGCATCGAAGGGATTATTGGTGAAGCGGCCTCTTTCGTGGTTGAAGCATTGTTGAGACTCAATCTCAAGAGCTGTGTGAAGTCGTGCACGTATCAAGAGCCATTCATTCACTATAGTACGTTAAGTTCCTATCTTCGTATATCGTTTAAGGCACAGATAGACTTGCTACAAGACATGCTTATAATAATAATAGTAAAATCCATTTATTTCTTAATTAATTCACATACAGCCAGTTACTCGAACGTGTTTTTGGTTATTATCCAGGCGACCTTGGTACCGGTTACGAATTTGGGGTCGAGACGATGGGCCATGGGGAGTTTCAGCGAGGCGCTTGGCCAAGGAGTTGTCAAAGCGGCTGACGGAACGGTCCGGAGACAGGAAGGCTGGCTATTATTTCTGTCAACGTATTAGCCTCGCTATACAGAGTGAAAATGTTGCCAGTCTCCTTGGGACTATATCGGTTGGGACGTTTCTAAAGGACATAATAATTTGCTTCGAATAAACTGCAGTGTAAATTATTACTAAAAAATATCAGGCATTTCTTGATGCGTTTAACAAACATATCTTAAGAAATACTAATGAAATAATTAAAAAGGGAACTGTCATTTACACAAATGTATTTGTCAATTTTGCGTTTCACAAAGCATAAACAAATAAATAATTGTTGACAACTGTTTTCTTAAGTTATTTTTTGTTTACACCAGCACGATATGTGACCTTGGGCCTACCTGATGGTAAGTGGCGCGCAAGATCCATGAATGTTAGCAACTGAAGTCAGACACTCATGACTGACATCAGTCCCTAACACTATGCCGGCTTGACTAGATGCTTTTTCACACTTCGCTCGAAGGACTCCAAGTTATAGGAAAGTAGAACACAGAGGCTGGAAGAGCATTCCACATCTTTATCGTGCGACAGATGTATCATAAAAGTATCATATATATACGTTTTTCAATAAATATCTCAAAAAAACATACTATTATTTTGAACAATAATATGTATATACATATGTATTTATTACTAAATAGCGCCGTGGTGGCTCGGTTTTAAGAACGCGTTCCTTAAATCCTACAAAGGTCGGTTCAAACCAACCCGGCATGTACCAATGAGAAATACACCTTTCTTATGTAAATTTGTCATAGATTTACAACATCATCGTTCCCGTGCCTCGGAGAGCACGTTAAGCCGTCGGTTCCACTAATACTACTTGTGGAATTGTTAATAAATTGTCATTAAACATTGACATCATATTCTCGACAATCCGTCTAGCCAGCGTGGCGAGTGTAGACCAAAAAAGTAAAAGTATCATCACGACCGTTTCCCTTTCGAGGTGGTCAGAAACCACGCTTATAAATAAGCGGATTCACATTTAGCCAACTTTACTATAGGCCAATCATGACAAATGGCAAGCTCGTCGATGTCTCCAGCGTACCAAACTCGAGAAATATCACATATGAATTAAATGTATTTATTTACATTAATAAATGATTTTGTGTCCCGACCAGGAATCGAACCCGGTACCTCCGAGTCTAAATCCACGAACTTTACCGCTAGACTACGGAGGCAGTAGACCAAATTCTCCAGATATATGTTCTGGAAGTCCCATCTCCAGCAGTGGAGGCCTAGGACGCTGTGTTCTAGGGGCTGTACTGATTAAATAATTCCTTTTTTGTCACCAAAAACGGAACGTCAAATATTTTTATTTTTGATAATATTTTTTTTTGTTTTATTTTTAATCATTGTTCTTCCATCTGACTCTAAAACAAAAACAAAAAAAACACTTTATAATACTAAAAAAAACTTTTTGGCTGGGAAATAATTAAGTAGAGTTTCGAGAAACCGGCTGATATACAGTTTATACATAATCAACACAATCTCCAAATTAAAATATCAGCCACAAATAAAATTAATTTTATATCATTTAGACTAATTCCGGGCTGATCAGAAACCACGCTTATAAATAAGCGGATTCACATTTAGCCAACTTTACTATAGGCCAATCGTGACATGTGGCAAGCTTGTCGATGTATCTGACCTCTAGCCAACCAAACTCAAGAAATATTACAAATTAATTAGTAAAGTAAGTATTTGCGCTGCGGTCATCGCTATACTATCTCACCACTCTAGTTTTATGTCCGACTCATTTGCAGTTGTTGCCGCAAATCTGTGGAACAACCTCCCTTAAATATCCGACAAGCGCCCAACAGAATGCTATTTAAAAGAATGGTCTTCACACACTTCTATGTTCCTAACAACTGTAAGTAATATTGTATATATATATGTATGTATTATTATTTATTTGACATACATACATATCTTCACGCCAGATCCCTTGCGGGGTAGGCAGAGACAATTGAGCGCCATTTGACACGATCACGACATACTTCTTTCGCTTCGTCGACATTCATTAACCTCTTCATACATGCCCTTTGGTTACGAAGACTTTTTAATGCACCTTCAGTCAGTGTTTTATTTATTTGATCGTGATATGTGAGTCTCGGTCTGCCAGGGCCTCTTTTACCTACAACTTTCGCATTATATATCTGGTTCGTCAATCTTTCATCGCTCATCCTTTCAACATGCCCGAACCATCGTAGCATGCCTTTCCTTATTTTTGTCCCTATGCTTTCCTTCATACCTACCCTTTTCCGTATTTCGACGTTACGTATGCGGTCCGCCAAAGTGACGCCACATATCCGCCGCAACGACCGCATTTCTACTGCATTAACCCTACTCTCATGCGTATTCTGACGTATCCACGTCTCGCTTCCATACATCAGTGTTGGTACCAACATGGCATTGTGTATGGCGAGCCGAGCTTTGTCACTGACATTTTAACTGACATTTGAATTTAGTATTATTATATATATTTATGTTTTATATTAGTATTAGATTTAGTAGAATTTTAATTATCTATTTTCCTGTTTATATATTTGCATCTACCTCCCACATATCATGTTCGTAATGTCACTAAGGTTGACCGAGTAAGAATGTCTAGCGGCATTAGGTCCGCTTTTGTACATAGTGCAAAAAGTGTTTTAAATAAATAAATATTTATTAATATTTATTGTGGGATTTTACCTATTGGGATTCCATAGCCCTTTCCCACCTTCAAGGCACTTTTGTTAAGAGCTGGTGCTGTAATATGATACGATTTGCAATAGTAACGTACTTATTTTCGACGTTTGCTGTAGAAACGATGGGCCCGTGGGGATCAGAACTAAAAGCTTTCTAAAGAAATTGACGTCTCGGGTGACAATAGGGCTGGCAGTTTTTTCTCTCAAAAATTAAGTATCTTAATTCAAAGGGGAAATGCTGCTAGTGTATTGAGCACCATGCCACAGGACAGCGATTTAAAAGAGCTATTTTTTGTATTTTTTTTTTGTTTTTATTTTTTGTTATATAATTTATTTAATTAAAGCATGGGGACACTCAGCCAAGCGTCTGGCCAAGGAGTTGTCCAAACGGCTAACGGAAAAGTCTGGAGACAGGAAGGCTGGCAATTATTTCTGCCAACGTATTAGCTTAGCTATACAGAGGGGAAATGTTGCCAGTCTTCTGGGGACTATCACTGAAGGGTCGTCTCTAGAGGACATTTTTTACTTATAGTTTATTTTTTATTAGGTTTAGTTTATATTTATTTTAATTTTTACTTTTAAGTAGTTTTAATTTATATTGTAATTATTTTATACTGTTTGTATATTACTTCATTAAAGCATTTGTACAAATAAAAAAAAATATATATATATATTGTTTCCCGACCAGGAATCGAACCCGGTACCTCCGAGTCTAAATCCACGGACTTAACCGCTAGACCACTGAGACTGTACTAATTAACAATTACGTGGCGTAGGAATATCAAAATATTGATCAGAGATTAATTTAATCATCTACGAATACCGATTCCGAGGATCCCCTGAGGATCTCTTGACAGCTGGAAGGAATGGTTGAGTGGTGGAGTCGATAAGAAAACTTACGAATACGGGTGTTAGTGTGGAGATGGAAAGAAATAATTTATTGACAATGAAATATCTTCCGTAAGCTTCTAGAAGATGATCACTCTTCATCGATCATGCTATTAATACAGAAATTATTATGCATAGAAGACGCTTTTAGCAAAGATATTTTATTACGTTTATCTGTTTTTATTAGGGATGTGCCGAAGTTCAGTTAAATCTGCCGAATATTCGGTAAAACAAAATATTAATTCTGTCTTTAAATGATGGCTATTAAAATATAATGATTGTCTGTATTATGTATATCTGTATTATTATTTTTTTAACATTGAAATGAAATGAAATATCGTTTATTTGCAGTAAATACAGTACAGTGGTCACAAAACTTTAGTCAGGTCTACTTACATATATTCTACCTGCAAGCTGGCGTGCAAATCTTTACTTACATACTAATATCATAATCACAACTACATTAAAACAAAAGACAATATTAATTTACCTGTTTTGCACTCAAGATACTCTTTTACACTATAAAATCTATGGTCCATTGCTAGCAATAATGATTTGTATTTAGAACTACGACAGAATTAAATGCTTTGCTAGGTACAATGATTAAAAAAAAACTAAATTATTAATTAAACCAAAAACTAACATTTTAAAACATAAATTACTATTAATGGAAATAAAAATAAACCTACTTAATAAAGAAAAAACAAAATAAAATCATTATCTGTATTTGTATGTTTGTAATCGAAATATTTTTTTAAATTGTGTAATGAAGTAAGCGTAAAATTTAAGTTATTATAAAATTTCAAGTACGTATATAAAATACCCCAAGTCATTATATAAGTGTAAACAGGTGTATTAATTAAAAACGTTTCCTGATGTTTTATTATATTTATATATTATTTATTAATTATTTTAATGAGAGAAAATTAGCTTCTTAAATAGTATTAAAAAAACTCTTAATTTCACACCTACTTAAAAAACAAAATGCATCTTAATCTCCTTTCTTTGGCATATTATAAAAATATGTATGCATTTTATTTATTATTGAAACACAGTATATATTTTTTATGATCTTAGTTGCCTCCGCCGCGCCCGCTCGTATTAAATTTAACCTATAATAAAGGTTCACACGCCCTGCCCGTAGTTACGTGCAGCGAATGCTACTTTTGTTAGGAGGCCAACACCTCGTTACAAATTCTCGTCATCCCCCGGTAGGGGGGGGGGGGGGGTCTGAGATGACTAGTTAGATAGATGTTTAAACCATATACTTACCTACTTACCCATATATTTATTACTCTTTTCTTACTCTGCACCCATAACATTCTTCTGTCACTTTTAGCTGGTAGAGAATACCTTCATGGTGTTACGAGTATACTCGCCTATGTACATTTTTTTATATTTTGTGTGCAATAAAGAATTTTATTATTATTATTAAGTTGGTAATTTAAACTTTTTTGTTTTGTGATAGTTTATCGAATCACTATTATCTGAGATATATAACGAAATTACTCTCTATCTCTATTATCTAGTGTCTTGTTTGTTTGCTTAAATAATTTATTGCACAAAATGAATCTACATAGGCGAACTCAATGCTTATGTATTTTCTACTCGTTAACCTAGTGGAGTGAGCAAGGATAATACGCTGGTGCACAAATCAACTGTTTAGATATAAATTTGTAAATAAATCATTTGTAAAAAACTGCCTCCGTGGTCTAGCGGTTATCTCCATGATTTAGACTCGAAAGTACCGGGTTCAATTCCCGATCGGGACACAATAATATTTATTAATGTAAATAAGATCGAGTTTGGTACGCTGGAGACATCGACGAGCTTGCCACTTGTCATGATTGGCCTATAGTAAAGTTGGCTAAATGTGAATCCGCTTATTTATAAGCGGGTTACTGACCACCCCGAAAGGGAAACGGTCGTTGTGGCCGACGATTTGGCATCCTTTGCCACACGTTTTTGTACTTTTTTTAATAATGATATTATTTTGACTTTTATATGACATATATTTGATATATTTACATTTTGACATTGGTCTAAAAATACAAGCAAGAAAAAGTCGTGATTGTGCATTTTCATTGAAGATTACCCTATTGTCTATCCCCAACTGTAGATATCGGTCACAGTAATTGGCGCCCAACGTGGGGCAAGAATTATATGATGAATACCCGAAAAAGTCGAAGGATTATGGAAAAATCCGCTACCATAGCAGCGACAGACACCGACCGACAAATGATGAGCGGCGGTGACGGACTAGGAGCTTTGGGCGATACGCGGAGACCAGAGGTAACCGACACGGATATTAGGGTAAACGCTCCCATAATTGACTTAGCTGGCGAAACAGAAAATAGGGTAGACACACTAATGTTAGACTTGACTACAGACACTGGCCGACCTACCGTGATAAGTCGGTCGGGTAGCACACGAAGCATGACCAGTACCATCAGACGACGAATGTTTATGGCTCAGGCCGCGACTAAAAGGGCTATGTTAGAAGCTAAACATATAGAGGCTCGAATTGAAGGTGAAAGAATTATTTTAGAAGCACAGTTACAGGAGCAGGAGGCAGAACTTGATTGTGGGGCAACCTCGACCCAGGCGAGTGTACTTCGGTGGGTGGACGGAACGACTCACGCGGATATAGCCTGCGAACCGATTACCGAAGTACAACCTCCAGTGACATCCAATGTCAACTCTGCAACGACTGATATTTCTCAACTGGCTAAAGCCATTACGGACGCCTTGAAAACGACAGCTTCACCAGCCATTAGCAATGACAAGCTCATAGGACGCCTTTCTGCCAGAGATTTACCAATGTTTTCAGGAGATCCACTGGATTGGCTGAGATTTAAGAATTCATTCACGACGACCACCGAGATTGGACAGTACACCGACACCGAAAATATCGCGCGCTTGCAGAGATGCCTTCAAGGTGAAGCGTGGGAGGCGGTTGCTGCTCAACTCATGACGGTCACCTCAGCTAATCAAATAATTAAAACGTTGGAATTAAGGTTTGGCCGCCCTGATCTTATTTTAAACAAATTAATAGGAGACATGGAGAGAACACCAAAACTTACTGGACCTCGCTTTGATGTAATCGTGCTAGCGACTAAAGTTTCTAACTGTGTAGCTGCGATTCAAGCGACAAAGCAGCTAAGCTACCTCCATAGCCCGGAACTAGTACGAGAGATAATTGACAAGTTGACGGAACCTCTTGTGTATCGATGGCTCGATTATGTCACAGACCTTGATGATAATCAACCTAGATTGCCAGCGTTAGCTGATTACCTGATGATGGAAGCTAAACGCATATGCCAAGCTGGTGCTGTTGAACTGCCACGAAACTACACAGAGACAAACATTCCGAATAAACCTCTGCCACACTTACTGACAGAAGACGACGATAACCATAATATCACTCTAGCTGTAAATGATTTCAAGCCAATATTATGTAACTTTTGCCAACAAACTGATCATGCTATTACTAAATGTACAGATTTTACTAAAGAGAATATTGATTGCCTTTGGGAGTGAATTAATAAGGACGTTGGAGCTAAAGGTCCTACATCTGACGTCGTAGTTCAAGGAGCAATCGGTGACAGCAACAACATGCCGAGCTACGACATATCCCTAACTTTGCGATCACCCGGTGAAACTTTAAAACTTGACAGGGTCCGTACTATTGACAAACTTTCTCTGCCTGTACATACACTCAATGAAGACACCATTTTAGGAACTAAGACACCTACTAAATTGACTGACGAGACACAATGTTTTACCTGGGGACGACGTGTATTATTTATTGATAAAAGCCGACAGAGAATTAGTACACAGACACATGCGACATATGATCCCAACGAAGGGTACACATGGTTCCAACGAGGAGGAGTCCCTGACGAGACGACAACGGATAACAACTGGGATTTAATACTAGCTCGGACTATTTGGGATCCTGGAAAAACGTTGCCAAGACACATGGTGCAAAGTACAAGTGTGCATTGTTGATGTCAACACTAAAGGCGAAGGCCTACGCCGTCCGGCATCCAAGACTAACGTGTGCCTAAGAATACTGATGGATGTCGGCCTCCACCACTATAAGAGCGAAGCGAGGAGGAGATTGTGGCCGACGATTTGGCATCCTTTGCCACACGTTTTTGTACTTTTTAATAATGATATTATTTTGACTTTTATATGACATATATTTGATATATTTACATTTTGACATTGGTCTAAAAATACAAGCAAGAAAAAGTCGTGATTGTGCATTTTCATTGAAGATTACCCTATTGTCTATCCCCAACTGTAGATATCGGTCACAGTCGTGATGATACTTTACTTTACAAATCATTTGTCTGTTATTGTGTCGAATAAAATATCGAAATTTGGCGAAACATTCAGTGCAGTTCAGTCCCAAATGTTCGCCCAAAGTTCGTATTCGACATAAACCACATTCGGCCCATCACTAGTTACTATCTATAAGATATGCGACGAATATGGGTTCAAAGTCAAAATATCTTTATTCACGTAGACCCGTAAAGGCGTTTATGAAACGTCATTGATTTAATTATTTCGAATGATTCTACTCCTGCTAGTGGAAGACTAAGCAGCAAAGTGGTTAAAAGAGTAAGCTGTTAGCAGAAGACCAGCAGCTTAGCAGATTCCAGTGACCTGTTAAGTTTTAATCAGACTGAGAAAGGAATATGCAAGGAAAACTCAGCTATATCAGATTTACAAAATAAAACATACAGAACTGCACTACAACGATCAATTAATAACCTTTTATATGCTATGAGTACCTATGAGATTACAATACCTGGTACAGTGGTACCCTACCAGAAACACACCGAATAGTGGCTGGCGTGAAATAAATTAATAAAACTCATAAGAAATAAAACTTACCATATTTATTAGTAAATATATTCGACGGCTATCTACTTTTTAAATCCTTTATGGAATATCTGAAAAAAAAAAAGTTATATTTTAAATATATATATAGTACGTATGTATGTAGTTTTATTTGTATGTATTAGTATGTAAATAAGTATTTATTCACTAGTATATATTGAAGTCTAATATTTTTCTATTAGTTTTGATAGCACCTGCCTTATCTTGTCGTAACTGCTTTAGTTGTCCCAACCAGTATAGAATATCTAGCGGCATTAGCTCCGCCTTTGTACTTTGTGCAATAAAGTTTATAATAAATAATAATAAAATAGTAACTGACAACGCTCTTTTACAGCAGCATCTACATTTAGGGAGTGTATAATTTACATAGTTTTAATTTGGTAATGACGATGGCTGTTCTTTGCACTAATGGTCGATCTTTTGCTATCCTTCCGTGATATGTAAACTGTTAATTGTATAACTGACAAAACCAAGTGTACGTTATGTATTATGGTGAATAAATGAATTGAATTGAATAAAAAAGAATTGAAAGTGTGAGAGGTTTGCACAGCAATTATAGTAATTAAACATAATGTCTTCTTATGTGCCGTAGTATATACGTATTGGTATGTTCATTTATATGTATTGTTGTATGTTAAAATAAATTTATTTAATATTTTTAAGAACACGACTCTAGAAAAGGTGGGACATGACTTCAATATTTAGGATATTATGGGTGTAGACCTTAGTAGGGCTTAGTTGTCAAAAGAGCGCAGGCAGAATGACATAAAGCCTTATAAATATATTAAGCTTCGAGAGTAATTGTCTCCGCCAACAAACTGTGGTTACAGTTTGGCGGGCTATTTAATATGTTATATGTATTGGAAAGTAAATAAATGTTTTTTTATTTTATTATTATTTTATAAACAGAAGATGATCCGCTATAATCCCGTCCGTCCTTAAACCAGTCATCAATAAAATAGTTTTTTTTTTGTACTATTTATTTTGTTTTGACAACCGAAATAATAATTAACTTCACAAGTGATTGAAGTAGGACAATAAACTTTCTTTAATTGTGATGGACAAAGGCCCCACAGGAATATGACGAAGTGATGGTAAAAGGCCTGATAGTATGTCTCTTATACCAAGGAGTGAGGGAAGATGTTTTGTCTGGGAATGCCACTTGCCACATTTCCTTTATCTCAAAAATGCCGTATCGGCTGCTCATGCAGCCGAATCTAAAAAGCACAGATATAATAGCATTTTTTTTTTTATATTTTGATTACTACTTTTAATTATTTTTTTTATTTTCCATTAATTTACTAAATATATATATATATATGTAGGGGAAAATACCTACTGGCTGATGGAGACAGTTTAGGGAAAGGAAAAGAAAGGTTACTCACGTGGGTCCGGCTGTCACCTGTCTTCCTCCTGGAAGCCTCCAGATCGAATCCAGCAGATATGTGTGGACTGTATCGTTTCACATAGGGTTTTTATTAGCACAGCACTTTCACGAAAGTTTATAGTTTTGGGTTGAGCCGGCTAGCTAGCGCACACTCGGAAACCAGCGGTCGTGGACGTTCTGATGATGATCACCGACGGAAAACGTAGACACGACGCGGTCTGATAGTAGTACGATGAACTACTTATTTTTGTTGAGAAATCATGACCATACGCGACGGCTGATCGATGACGACTCGCTGCCTCTAGAGGATTTTTACCTCAGCCATTGTTCTGAAGTAAGCCACTAGATGGCGCCACGTTAGGAATTAAATGGAAATATAGGGAACCAGGAATTTACCAGCCAGTATATAATTTCTAATTCCCTATCAAAAAATATTATAAATATAAACTAAACCTAGGTACCGAACATGCCGCTCACCTTAAAAGAACGCATTTCTTTTAAAGCAAAACCTAACATGATTTTACTACAAACTAAATTAGCCTATGTAAGACGTTAAATGTAATAAAATAAAAAGAAAAAAAATATATATATAGGTTTAGGAGTGATTAATATTTAGGTAGAATGGACTGCCTTAACGCTCATACACACAAAAACGGCTACATAGCATTTTACTATTTTCGCGTTACGAACTTTATTAGCGCGTACGTAGAAATGTCCGGCATAGTCGACCGAGACCTTTAGGAACGGTCGGTGCTGGCGCACGCGAGCTGGCGGGCGCACGCGATCTGGCGGGAGCGCACCCATCGGTGGCTGCTGGTGGCGTGGACGCGCGCGAAAGCAACGCACGCAGCGATGGACGATTCGACGGACAGCATCGCGGGCGGACAAGATCCAGTACCGCCGGAAAAGTAGGCACTGTAGGGTCTGCGGCCCTACGTGTAGGTACGAGATATGTGCATGATTTATTTTAATCAATGTCTTACATCTGTTATAGAAACGAAAAATGTAAGAAGTCACTCTCACTAGTTTATCTAGCGAAGAGAAACGATCGATAAAATCGACATCAGACGGAGGATCTTTATTCGCCACATTGACAAGAATGTGCTTCATGGCGCGTTTTTCCTCTGTCGTTTCTAGCGAAGATGAAACGGTTGGCCAGTGAGATGAAGGCTGGGACAGCCATTGCGGTCCGGTAAGCCATATTTGGTGGTTTAAAAACGCATTAGGCAATATACCGCGAGACGCACAATCAGCTGGGTTATCAGCTGATAACACGTGCTGCCATCTACTGGACGGGACACGAGACAAAATATCGCTAGTTCGATTGGACACGAATGTTTTCCATTCGTGTGGAGACGAACGTAGCCACGCGAGGACGATTGTGGAATCGGTCCAAGCATAAATATTATCGTGACTAATTTTGTCGCTATAAACGGACATAACTGGGTCTATTAACTTAGACAATAATACAGCTCCCATGAGCTCGAGACGAGGTATGGAAACGTTTTTAAGTGGAGACACTTTTGTCTTCGCTAGCACAAGAGACGTGATGATGACGTCTTCGTGCTGAATACGGACGTACACGCAAGCAGCGTACGCTCGCTCCGAGGCATCGGAAAAACCATGTAATTGAATATTTGTATATTGATCTCGGAATACACGACGAGGTAGACTAAATTTTGATAACGAGGGTAACTGATTTTGAAATTCATTCCAAACGTTAACTATTTCGAGGGGAGGGGCGTCATCCCAATCGACACCACACAACCATAAGCGTTGGATGAGATATTTAGCGAATAACGTCACCGGAGCTAACCACCCCATGGGGTCATATATGCGTGCGATCTCGGATAGAATCATGCGTTTAGTGCAGCATGGAGACGTAACTTGCACGTTGAACCCAAAGGTGTCACAGTTGGAGTCCCAATGTAGGCCCAAGACTCTGACCTTGCTGTCGTTGGTATCGAGCTCTGCGAAGGGCAGGCCTGGGGGCCGCTCACCATGAGAAATCGTCGACCTCTCTTCTGCGTCCAGAAGTTGGGGATGATTGCTTTGCCACTTGTGTAAAGTGAATCCTGCAGCTTGGCAAATGGCAATCAGTTCCCCTTGAGAGAGAGCGCATCGGGCAGGGTCTGCTCTCCTGTCACGACATCGTCAACGAACGTGTCGTTAAGAAGAACACGTGCTGCGCGAGGGAAGCGGTGCTGTTCATCGTGCGCGAGTTGGACCACAGTACGCATCGCGAGGTAGGGCGACGAGCTTATCCCGAAGGTCACGGTTCGAAGCCGGTAATCACGAACGGGTTCTTGTGTCGATTTCCTCCACAGGATGCGCTGGAAGTCACGATCCTTTTCGTGCACGAGAATTTGCAAATACATTTTCTTGATGTCCGCTGTCATGACGATCGCATGTACTCGTATTCTAAATTTCAAAAGAACAATTACGATATCTTTATGTAAGGTTGGCCCAGTTAAAAGATTATCGTTTAACGAGTTACCATTGCTAGTCGTGCAACTAGCATCAAAAACGACGCGAGTTTTTGTTGTCGTACTACTCTCCTTGATGACGCTGTGGTGCGGAATATAGTAGGTAGAACAAAAATGGCGGGAATCCGAAACCATAGTAGATACCGGTTCCATATAGTTGAGATCGAGATATTCTTGTAAACAATTATTATATTCTAATTGTAATTTAGGGTTCCGCATTAATCGGGATTCGAGTTTGTGAAATCTAGAAAGAGCAATATCGCGAGACGCGCCGAGCGGACGAGCATCGGGCTTGAAAGGAAGTGACACTATGTACTTACCTGAACAATCGCGCGAAAACGTCTTTTGGAATATAGATTCACAAAGCTGTTCCTCGGGAGAAGGAAGCTTAGTCTCGGGAATAGATTCTAATTCCCAAAACCTTTGTAAGTCAACGTCGGTTACCGCCGAGTTGACTTGACAATGAAATGACGTCAGACTGTTTGACGTCACATCGACTTTACCCATAAGTAAATAACCAAACACACTATTGACGGCCACTGGCGACCCCGCTGGGCCGGAGACCGAGTTACCTAACAAGACTTGAGACATGACGTCTGCTCCTAGCAACATATCGATAGGTTGAGGTAAATAATAGTGCGGATCTGCTAAAGACAAATTTTGTATGTGTGCCCATTTAATTTCGGGTAATTTCACACTTGGCATATTACTCATCAGCTTACCTATAACAAGCGCATCTACCTCTATCTTCACATTATTTTTATTCCGTGGAGAAATAAAGAAACTACTTATTCCTTTAGGTAGTAAAGGCTTGTCGCTGCCTATCCCAAAAATCGGCACATCACTATGCCGGCGCGCGAGACCAAGACGACGGACACAATTTTCCGTAATGAATGTCGCCTGCGACCCCGAATCGATAATACAGCGTACGGTGTGAGAAGACGCATTTACGTGTACATTGACGAGTGCAGTGGCGAGCAAGACGGTCTGCCCCTGCGCATAGCGATCAGTGGATTGCGCGCATGATTCGTTTACCGAGACCATGGCGTGCGATGTTGACGGTCCGTTATCTATGGGCGGCGGCGTGGCACTGATAGTAACCTCCGTGGTACGCGGGTTCGACGTATCGACCAATTCGAAATTAGAATGTAACAAACTATGGTGCTTTTGATGACATGAACGACACGTGAAAGAAGATTTACATTGGCTAAGATTGTGACCTATATTTAAACAATTAGCACAGATGTTTTTATTTTTAATAAATTCATGACGTTGAGATAAAGAATAATTAAGAAAAACTGGACATCTAAAAAGGTAGTGATCGGAATTACAACAGAAACATTTCTTGTTGTCATTCTTATTGCCTTTGGAATAAGGGCTATTTTTGTTATGATGTATACCAACAGTGAGTGCACGGCGCGAATGCTTGGGGTTACTGACCTTGACGGTTTCAGCAAAAGGCTTGGTCACACTGCTCTGCATGATGTCAGCTGCTGCCACCTCTTTCTCGAGGAAACTAATTAATTCACTAATATTTGGTATTTCTAATGCAGATTTTAACGACAATTCAAAACGTTTACGAATGTATGGAGAAATCTTACGTAATAAGATATTTAACAATAAAAAACTCCAGTCCTCGACCGGGAAGTGCATAACTTTTAGCGCAGCAATGTTTTCTTGATAAATATTTAAAATGGTTCTCATACCTATCTCACTTTGATTAATTTTGTCTGACATTGATTCTAGGTCTAAAATTTTATCTATGTGTTTTGTAGCAATAATTCTCTTATTTTCATAACGATTTTTTAATATGTTAAATGCGATTAAATAGTTCTCGGAAGTTAACTGAATAGATTTAATTAGATTAAGAGGTTCGTCATGAAGTGACAACAATAAATACCTAAACTTTTCAACGTTAGAAAGTGTTTCATTTTGATGAATCATAGAAATAAATAAATCATAAAATGAGTTCCACTCGGTTACTTGACCTCGAAATTCAGGAAGGGTTAATGCTGGAAGTTTAATATTCGTGTGGGTGTGACTACAGCTTGCATTACGAGATAACGAAGCGTTCTGAGATTGTTGGCGAAAAGATTCAGACTTTAGTGCGTCTGCGACTTCCTTAATGTCGTAGTACAGTGTGCTAAACAGATCCCTAGAAGCTAACTCGGTATCTTTATCAAACTTTCCAAGTTTAGTTAAGCCCTTTTCTAATTTACCCTGAATTCGTGTAAAATCTTTTTTAAGACTATTCAGTTCAGAAACTCTGCATTTGAACTGAGATATGTTGGATTTAGAAAATTCCACCATTTTATTTAACTCGTTAAGAACGACATCTCTTTCAAAATATAATTGATTTAAATCCTCCATGTTCGTTGACTATACGATAAAAAACACCAATAAACAAAAAAAGCAAAATTAGTTAATTTTTGCGGGTACTTGTGAATGGAATGTTTCGAACAAAGAACTTTGCACGGGGTCGGCGACGCAATTATGTACGAAGTATTTGATCGGTAGAAAAAAATATGATTTGCAATATTTAGATTGTAATACGATAGGAAACAGATTACATAGGCTAATTTCGCTATGCGGTAAATTCTGAGGCCTGGTATACAGAAATATATTGATAGTTTTACAACTTTCGTAAATAAATGTGAACTAAGTAAAAACTTTTTGATTCTATAAGCTAAAAAAAATACGTTATAGATGAACGTGGTTCGTATGTACCATGGGTTAATCCGGCTCGAAGGACCAAAATACTTATGTAGGGGAAAATACCTACTGGCTGATGGAGACAGTTTAGGGAAAGGAAAAGAAAGGTTACTCACGTGGGTCCGGCTGTCACCTGTCTTCCTCCTGGAAGCCTCCAGATCGAATCCAGCAGATATGTGTGGACTGTATCGTTTCACATAGGGTTTTTATTAGCACAGCACTTTCACGAAAGTTTATAGTTTTGGGTTGAGCCGGCTAGCTAGCGCACACTCGGAAACCAGCGGTCGTGGACGTTCTGATGATGATCACCGACGGAAAACGTAGACACGACGCGGTCTGATAGTAGTACGATGAACTACTTATTTTTGTTGAGAAATCATGACCATACGCGACGGCTGATCGATGACGACTCGCTGCCTCTAGAGGATTTTTACCTCAGCCATTGTTCTGAAGTAAGCCACTAGATGGCGCCACGTTAGGAATTAAATGGAAATATAGGGAACCAGGAATTTACCAGCCAGTATATAATTTCTAATTCCCTATCAAAAAATATTATAAATATAAACTAAACCTAGGTACCGAACAATATATATATATATATAAAATAAATAAATAAAAATAAAATATTAATTAATGAAATGTTCATAACTCGTGCCGATATGCCTGTGAGAACCTAGCATAAATAATGACAAAGCGACATCAGCCAGGTTTCAGTTCTCTACGGCTAAAGTTTGTAGTCCGTAACGATGGTAACACGCTGAATAAATTATTAGGTACTTTCCAGCCACTTATGGCGACTTTATTGTACTAACTCACAGTTGACCTATACACAAAAACCGGCACCATCAGTAAAGATTTCTTTATTCAGTTTTAAATAACAGCGACACTCAAACATAATAAAATACCTCAAGGACAAGTTACTTTTCACGACAAATCTCTTCGTTCCTCCTACAACTCTCTTCTTGCTGTCCCTTTCCATAATTCTAGTTGTGTTTTAAATTCATTCGTAGTTGTTGCCAAAAAATTGTGGAATAATCTAACACAAAATATAAGACAAGCATCTACTAGTTTAGCATTCAAAAGAATGGTTTATTCTTATTTCTTATCTCAACGGTTGTAAGTATATATATATATGCATCTCGGAATGAACCTGGATAAGACTAAGGTTATGTTCAATGACCATGTCAAGCCGAGACAAAAGTTTTCAACCAGTGCGTCCTCCCCGTAATGTCGTATGGAGCAGAGACGTGTACACTGACAGTGGGTCTGGTTCACAAATTCAAGGTCGCTCAGCGAGCTATGGAGAGAGCTATGCTTGGTATTTCTCTGATAGATAGAATTCGAAACGTTGAAATTCGTCGGAGAACCAAAGTTACTGACATAGCATTCAAGTGGGACGACGCAGAGTGGGACGACCCCCACCAGATGGACGGATGACCTAAGGAGGGTCGCTGGTGGGGGTTGGATGAGGGTTGGAAAAGACCGCGTGCAGTGGCGAGCTTTGGGGGAGGCCTATATCCAGCAGTGGAGAGACACAGGCTGATGATGATGATGTATATATATATATATATATATAATTATTTAGTATATTATATATTTAATAAATTATTACTCTTAATTTTAATTTTAATATGTGTACACCTACTCTTTAGTCAAATGTTTAAAGTTGTCCCAATGATTGGCTAAAATAGAATGTCTTGCGGCATTAAAGTTCAAACTCAATTTATTAAGTTATTGTGTAATATAATTTCGACGAAGGGAAAGAGGTGCGACGAAGCGTGATCGTGTCAAGTGGCGTTCAATTGTCTCTGCCTACCCTGCAAGTGATCTGGCGTGAAAATATGTATGTAAATCAGGAATCGAACCTTACTAAAACAGTCCAGAACCAAAATATAAAAGTTTTATAAAAAGAGTAAATATACCAATAATTTGAGATTAAATACCCAGTCCATTGTAAAGTCTATGTGACTCTATTTTTATCAATTTATTTTTAAGTAATTTATTTCTGTTTTGCTTTTGATATATTTTGGCAATAATGAGTTTTGATGTTTGTATTGCGTAACTTAATCTCTACTAAAAACTCCTCCGCCGCGTCTGTTCGCGATAAACTAAAAATCTACTGCACCGATTTTCATGCTGTTTTCACCATTCGATTAAGAGTGGTTCTCGAGGAAGGTTTTAGTATAAAATTTGTAAAATGCAGTTTTTTTTTTTGTTATATTTTTAAATCATTAAATCTCGCCAAACCATTAAGGTTTGTTGGCGAGAAAGGTCGCTCGTTAGTAACAATTTATGTTTTTAGTGTTTCAATGTTTTTAGTGTTTCAATGTTTTTAGTGTTTCAATGTTTTTAGTGTTTTAATGTTTTTAGTGTTTCAGAGGTTACTATTACAATTTTATTTATGTATTGAATTACAGGTCAATAAAAAACCTTCTTAGGTATTTTTTAACAACTGGCTTAGTCAACTCAGGTTTCTCTGCCAACCAGTGCAGCTCATTCCAGAGTTTAGGAATCATGTATTGTGATTAACGGGTCTTTACGCGATTTACCTTAGAGACATATTTCTCCCGACGTTTCAGCCAAGTTGCATTGGCCGTGGTCACGGGTCGACTGAAGCTATGCGGTGTAGTCTCGTACATACTGGGCGGTAGATGTAAACCTACCCACTTATCACTTTTAAAGTTTTTAGAAATCACGACACACGACACTTACAATATCCTTGGCGACACCGGGCGATTTTTCCCGGCGTCGAAACCTATTGATTACTGGATTCCACGATGAAATGTCTCTAAGGTAAATCGCGTAAAGACCGGTTAGAATTATAAAAACTATTATGTATTGTGATGTTCTCTCTCCATAGTAGTCGGCGGTCGCTTTTGAAAACAAACTTAAAATATATTAGTTCACATTTCAACAATCATTGCAGCAGCACGCCTCATCAAGAAAACTAGGTTATAATACTTTGTAAACATTATTAATTAATTTTAAAAATTAGCCATATTAAATAGCCATAATTTTATGTATATAATTAGTAAAACCTCTATTTATTCGAGAAAAATATTTACAAAATATAAAATAAAATTAATATTAATACTAAGGATAAGGAATATACATTAAATATAAATTAAAAACTACCTAAATAATAAAATTAAAAATAAACTAACCTATAAATAAAAAATGTCCTCTAGAGACGTCCCATCCGAGATAGTCCCAAGGAGACTGGCAACATTTCCCCTCTGTATAGCGAGGCTAATACGTTGGCAAAAATAATTGCCAGCCTTCCTGTCTCCAGACCTTTCTGTCAGCCGCCTTGACAACTCCTTGGCCAAGCGCCTCGCTGACGGTCCCCATGGGCCCATCGTCTCGACCCCAAACGGCACAAATTCGTAACCGATACCAAGGTTGGCGTATTTGCGCAATTTGTATGTATATTATATTATTTATTTGAAGGACAAGTTTTTATTAATATTGCTTCTTTTTTAATTTTGATACAATAATCATTATTAAGTATATACGTTGTGGAATATTGCATTTACGGCATTAAGCTCGCCTATGTACCTGCACTTGTTTTGGTTTTGTACAATAAAGAATTTATTATTATTATTATTATTAATAATATTTTTGGTAGTTTTATATTTATTTATTATGCATTTATATTTAGGTATATCATTCAAATTCAAAATTCTTTATTGTATAGATTGCTTATTCCAATTACAGTTGTATGTACATGTCATGATGATGCAATCTGCCCATATTATGGGCATACAATATGCTTATGTCAATAGATATTTATTTACAATATTTATTTGTATATAGTTTATATTTAATATTGTTCCTGTCAATTTATTGGAATACAATGTTAATGTCAAAATTGTGAGGGATCAGTTGAAAATCAGCGCTGTGACCGAGTGTTGCTGAGCTGATTCCCTATTTGTCACCACACTATCTTGTTTGTTGTATTATTATTATTATTTTTTACTGCTTGTGTTTTTTTTGTGACAAATAAACTTTTTTCTTTCTTTCTTCTTTTCTTCTTTTGAGATATAACAAAATAATGTATATAGGTCGTGTTGTCGTGTTTCCCCATTCCTATAACCTGGAGTGCTTCAAACGAAGTGTGAAAAAGCATCTTTATAGGCCGGCATAGTGGTAGGTATTTATGTCGGTCGTCTGAGGCTGGCGTCATTTGCTTCCATTAAAAAAAAAAAAAAAAAAAAAAACAGGTGTAGCAGTCAGCAGTGTTCCATAATGAGCCTGCGCCGATTTCATTGACTGTAAATTTTAAATTAAGCTTTAATTTTTCAGGTTCAAGACGAGCCGCCTGGTCCACCACCAGCTTACGACACCGTAGTACTGAACTCTTTACATATTAAGGATGACGACGAATTGCAGGTAAATTACCTAGTTTTGGGTATAAGTCAAGTTAAACTGCACCTTTCCCCACACACGAATGACCCGGCGTGTATATTGAAAATATTTACTAACATCATTACTTATATGTTTTAAAAAATTGCTCACTATTATTGTATGTATATATATATATATATATATATATGTAACCAGTATATGTATGTGTGTTATCTATGTATGGTATGTATTTAATTTATAGATTTAATATTGTTTTTTTTGTAGTTTATAACTGCTTTCGTGGTCTAGCGGTTAAGTCCGTGGATTTAGACTCGGAGGTACTGGGTTCGATTCCTGGTCGGGACACAAAAATATTTATTAATGTAAATAAATACATTTAATTAATATTAAATTTATTTGTGATATTTCTCGAGTTTGGTACGCTGGAGACATCGACGAGCTTGCCACTTGTCATGATTGGCCTATAGTAAGTACATACATACATATCTTCACGCCAGATCCCTTACGGGGTAGGCAGAGACAATTGAGCGCCACTTGACACGATCACGACATACCTCTTTCGCTTCATCGACATTCATCAACCTCTTCATACATGCCCTTTTGTTACGAAGGCTTTTTAATTCTCCTTCAGCTAGTGTTTTATTTATTTGATCATGATAGGCCAGTCTTGGTCTGCCAGTTTGACCGCCTCCGTGGTCTAGTGGTAACAAACGTTGCCGCGAACTCGGGAGGTCGTGGGTTCGATTCCCACCGGGGGCAAGTTGTACATTGTATAATTTGTCTCGGTCTGGGTGTTTATATGTATAATATGTATATATTTACAAAAAAAAAAAAAAGTATAATATGTAGTTTATCAACCATCTAGTTTCCGTAACACAAGCCTCGTAGCTTACCACGGAAATTAGATGGCGCTGTGTGACCTGTCTGGAAATATTTATTTATTTATTTATTTATTTATTAGTGCCTCTTTTACCCACAACTTTCGCATTATATATCTGGTTCGTCAATCTTTCTTCACTCATTCTTTCAACATGTCCGAACCATCGGAGCATACCTTTCCTTATTTTTGTCCCTATGCTTTCTTTAATACCTACCCTTTTGCGTATTTCGCTATTACGTATACGGTCTATCAAAGTTACGCCGCATATCCGACGTAAAGACCTCATTTCTACTGCATTAACTCTACTCTCATGCGTATTCTGATATATCCACGTCTCGCTTCCATACATAAGTGTTGGTATTAGCATGGCATTGTGTATGGCGAGTCGAGCTTTATCACTGACATTTCGACTGGCGATCAGTGACCCCAGGGCCCCATTAACACTATTTCCCGCGTTCACTCTTCTTTCAACATTCCTATCATACTTCCCATCCGCAGTGAAAACACTGCCCAGATATATAATTTTATTTACCTGTTCTAGCGTTTCATCATCAATCTTTATCGTCACGGTTGTCATCCTTCTTCTTTCAAACACTAGTACCTTGGTTTTTCTCGCATTTAAACGGAGTCCTTTTTCTGCACATCCCTCTTTCATTTCTGTGACTAGTGATTGCAATTGTTGTTCGGACGATGATATAAGAACAAATTACTTAATATATATTTGAACGAGTGTATAATTGTATGCGTTTTAGTATAGTTTTGCGTTTTCGACTAGGAATCGAGCCAAGTACTTCGCGTTTTAAACAAAATATTCTTCCAGGAGGTGATCACGGATCCATGTTCAAGTTTTCGCCCACCGATACTTGCAGATGGAGATTTGCCGTCGTACGAAGCCGCGGTCTTACTGCGGGACACCAAGTTATAATACCTTCTTCGATTTATGCACGCCTAGTACTTTTACACTATGTTTATATAATCGACACAATTAATAATTTTAAATTAAAATATAAACATATTATAATAATAATAAATTTACATTTATACTAAAGCTATGTACAATAATATTTTTTTTTTTTTTAAATGGTAATGTCAAATCTAAATTGTAATAATATCTATAATAATGTTTTTCTTTCTAATTAAGGACCCCTCGTCGGGTAAAGCTCTACTCCTTTTCTATCCATTCCTTTCTATACAAACTGTATATGTTAATTAATTAAGGAATAAACGGCTTTATTATTATTATTATTAGTACTTTTACAGACCTATTTATATAGAGACGTCAGTCTAAACCAGGGCTATATCACAAAACTATATGACATTAAAAGCTGTGGCATGCCTAACACATTGGGAGTTCCCTTTTAAAATTAACAATTTGTATGGAGAAGCCAAAAAAAAAAATGTCACTTCTTGTCATATGGTTTATTAGAAAAAGTTTTGTTTCTATCAATAGAATTACATATTAGTATAAAGCAAGGTCATACAAAATCACGCGGTATATCAATTATGAATGTCGTTTTTTTTTTTTTTTAATTTTAGCATATGTGACCTTGGACCCACCTGATGGTAAGTGGCGCGCAAGGTCCATGAATGTTAGTAACAGAAGTCAGATACTCATGACTGACATCAGTCCCTAACACTATGCACACACCTCGCTTGAAGGCCTCCAAGTTATAGGAAAGTGGAAATACAGAGGCTGGAAGAGCATTCCACATCTTTATCGTGCGACAGATGTATGAGAACCCCAAATGTATACGTACGCGAAGGGATGATGACTACGGTATGTAAGTGCATATTCTGACCTGTGCGTGTGGTTCGTTTTACATAATAAGTATAATTTACAGAAATTACATACAGATGTAAAAATATAATACAATTAATTTTGTGGCGGTAAAAAAGCCGTGTCATCTTAAAATCTAAATAATAATAATGATATTCAATTTAACATAAATTCATAGCTGTAAAAGGGCCGTGTCATCTTATATTGAATGGCTTTAATGGTAATTAATATTCGTGGCTGTAAAAGTGCCGTACAATCTAAATAAAATTAGAATTTAAATAAACTTAAATTTAAATTCGTGGCTGTAAAAGGGCCGTGTCAACTTAAGGATAAATATAAAAATAAAATATTAGGCTCAGTTAGATGCATTATTATTATTAATTAATAAAATTAAAGGAGGCCTCCCTTTTTATTTTATTGCGCGATAATACGCTCACCATCCACCATTCTACTCCTCTCCCTACCCAACCAAATACTGTATGATTCCGTTAATGCCGTATTGGAAGCTCGTTCCATAAATGTATTGAAATTCTTGTTATAAGCTAAGACACGTAGAATAACATCGACCTTTACCGACTTAGCCAAAACGGCTAAATTACTGAAGGAATTAGTCTCAAGGTTAAACCGTGTTAACAGCTCTCCCGATTTTTATTTGATTGTTATTTTTTTCTTTTTTTTGGTTCTCTTCTCCCGGTGGATGATGAATGAGATGATAGGGAAGGCAAAGGGTCTAGCCCATACAGCCAAGTCTAACGTAATATATCTTTCTTTTTAATGAGTTAATGAGGTCATCATCAAATTCCAGATGCTGCAGAATTTGATGCTTTCCTTGGAGTCATTTGCGACACCATAGCTCAAACACGTCGGGTTAAATATGGGAGTTAACAGCGCGGGAAAACCGCAAAAAATAAACTGCAACTTGTGCCCCATATTTAAAGTCCAATTTATCGTTTTCCACTTCACATTGTAACACATTAGTAAACAAAAGAACACCACTTTTGACCAATAATATCCACAGTAAATTAATTTACAAAACAAAAACTTGCACTTGACATGTCCACGCAAATTGGCGCGAAGAACACCGTTTTTTTTTTTAATATTTAACATGACATGAGTTCGTATCTATGTGTTATTATTCTATGATTGCAGCATTATTTAAGGAAAGTCTTATGAGTAGATTAACGTACGAGTAAATTTAAGTGAATGTAATATTAAGAGCCGGTAACGTATCCTTAGTTAGTTGGCAGTTAAATACAGAATGAAAGGATTGAGTTACCGGCCCTGAGTTATTTTATTTGTCAATTATTATTTTTAGGTTTGTAAAAGTGATACAGTACTGTTATATTTAATTGTCATTAAGATCTAAGGGTTGGTAATACTCCACTTCCTTAGTAGCTTTCTTAGTAGCTTAAGTGGTAGTCAAATTGTGTTTCTTTAGACGCAAACGTTATATAAAAGGCTATTAGTTTACCTAGCAGGGACACATTGTCTGATTTTATTAGTTTTGAGTTTTCTGTGCCTACCTACATCTCTTGTTGGATAATTTTATTGTAAAATCCTGCAATGGTAACGAATTGGTAGCTGGGATGTATAAACATTACAGTTTGACAGCACCGAAATGAAAAATTACATAACAGAGATTTTGGGTGCTAGCTACTGTAGGAAGCTACCAAAGAAGTTGTGAATTACTGGCTCTGAAACAATATGAATAAATAACCAATGTATTAAATTTACTAGAGTCTGGCGAATAAAAGTGAATAATCGAATTATTTGGAAACTTTCAAATGGCAACACTATTTTTCAATATGGCTGTTGTCAAATATTTCCTTCGAATTGTTTTGTTGTTGATTCCTCATCTGCGTTGTAAAATATTAATAAGACTATTAAAAGAAAAGTCCGAAAGATATCGTTATACATGAAGTCCAAATTCTCAGAAAAACAACAAGAAAAAGAAGCTGAATTCAATCAAAAACAAGATTGTTTACAGTTCTCCCAAAGTGATAATGCGCATAGAAATCTTCGTCACTGTTCGGCAACGGTCGTATTCCCCGAGCGTCGGAAGACGATATGTATATAGAGTGGTTAAGTGCATTTTCGTCATGCATAATTTAGTAGAATTATGTGTAATAAACTAATAAAAACTAATAAATAAACTAATAAATTAATAAACTATTTAAAGTTGAATAAGATAATTAAAGTTGAAATTAAATTCACCTTTGAAAACAAAACCAAGAACGGTGTGTAATATCAGCTCTATATAATTCCACTCAGAGAGAACACATGCAGTCACCGACCGCCCGAATTGTTTTCGATTGTGTACACATGATATTGACTTCTATTTCTTTCGAACAAGGTGCAAAATGCAAGTGCAATGTTTAGGCTCTTACGATTCAATGATTCGGGTGTTTCCGGTAATACGACAATTAGCGAAGATCTGTATGTGCATTATTAATTTGGGAATACTGTACGTGTGTGTGGTGTTGAATTTTTTAGGTTAGTATTATTGTGATACTTGCAACAAATAATCTTCTCAGTGAAAGCATTTCACTTTTCACTTGACCGCCTCCGTGGTCTAGTGGTAACAAACGTTGCCGTGAACTCGGGAGGTCGTGGGTTCGATTCCCACCGGGGGCAAGATGTACATTGTATAATTTATCTCGTTTTGCGTGTTTATATGTATAATAATATATATATTTACAAAAAAAAAAAAGTATAATATGTAGTTTATCAACCATCTAGTTTCCGTAACACAAGCCTCGTAGCTTACCACGGAAATTAGATGGCGCTGTGTGACCTGTCTGGAAATATTTATTATTTATTTATTATTACTTTCGTTTCTATTTTTTTGGCGTATAGTTAACAAGTGTAATAACCCGACCATAGATGATCAATTGTTTGATAGGAATTTTTGAGGGATACTATACTATTTTTTTTATTTTTATATCTACGATTTATTTGAAGTAATATACAAAGAAGTATAAAAGAATTACAATATTAAATGATTAAACTGCCTCCGTGGTCTAACGACTTGCCCCCGGTGGGAATCGAACCCACGACCTCCCGAGTTCACGGCAACGTTTGTTACCACTAGACCATTTATACTTACTATGGTATATTTATAATTGATTTTACTATTATTATTATTCTTATTTCGTGCTCTGCACCCATTATAATAATTTCTCACTCTCCCAAAGGTTAGCTGGTAGAGAATACCATACAGCCAATACTCGCCTATGTACATTATTTTATATTTTGTGTGCAATAAAGAATTATATTATGATTATTATTTCAATTTGCCACAATTTTTCGTTACCTACTTTTATTAGCCAGACTCTAGCGACCAAGGCATGCACAATGAATTGACTATTTAGGAAATTAGGTATCATTAATAGCGGGTTATTCCCAATGTATCAGCTAAATCAATATAAGTTGTTTTGCTTGGATTTTACTTAAACAAACCGATATATTAAAGTAGTAGTGCTAGTTTTAGCCAAAATTAAGATATAACCTAACCAAAATAAGTGTACCTGCGTACTTTGATCAAAACAAAAGGAGAAGTTACAGCATGCACTATATTTGTAAGTTTATAGGTGTGATTTGTGGCTGACTGTAAGCCATGTATGCGCTCCGCGTCCCCGCGCGCCCTCACCTCGCCTCAATTAATGGTACCTATAGGCGGACGTGTTGTTCGCGCGGGGGGAGAGTGGTTCGCGCCCGCGCATCCTTTTTATGTACCTACTATAAATATTTATTATTTAATATTAAGCTTCGAGAGTAATTGTCTCCGTCAACAAACTGTGGATACAGTTTGGCGGGCTATTATTCACTAAAATGCGGCACTGATAGACAGAAGGAGAAGATATGGCATGCGCTTTAATGTTTACTACATAATGCGGAATCGATAAATAAAAGGAGAAGATACGCACGCGCTATATTGTTCACTATTAAATGCCAAACCTATTGACAAAAGGAGAAGATACGGCAATGCGGTTTATTGTTCACTGAAAAATGCTGAACAGTTAGACAGAAGGAGAATATACGGTTCGCCCCTATGTTGTTCACTACAAAATGAGAAAACGATAGTCAAAATGAGAAAATACGGTTTGACGTATATTGTTCACTACCAAATGCGAAACCGGTAGATAAAAGGAGAAGATACGGTCCGCGCTATTTAACGCTACAAAATGCGGAAGCGATAGACAAAAGGAGAATATACGGTTCGCCCTATATTGTTCACTTCAAAATGCGGAACTAATAGACAACTAAACTTAAAGTTACACCCACAGTTGCATCACCGAGCTAGACAGAAGTCATAGAACGCGCGCAAGAAACATAATATCAAGGAAGTAGGGTAACTTCATAGAATAAAAATGTGCCAGTTTTAGCAGCGCTACTGCGTAACCCCAGCGAACTAGAATAGAAGGCAAATTTAAATTTAGCATTGATTTTTAATTAGTTTTAACTATATTTTTTATTATTTATTAATTAGAGCATTCGTTTGATCAATATTAGCTAAGAGTAACAAAATAAAAAACAAGATTTAAATACACATTTGAAGTTTATATTTCATTATGTTATTTCAGTCACACATATCACACATTTTTTATGTAGCACGATAGCGCTCACCTGATGGTAAGTGGTAGCAATTCGAATCAGATACTCTTGACTGATATCGGTCCCTAACACTATGCCGACTTGACTGGGCTCATGCAATTCGAGCCTAATCCCGAAACGTGTGGATACACTTTACTGCGTTTCTCGATTAACGTAGCATAATCTAACAGAAATGACATCATTCATTTAGGGATATTTTTGTACTACTTTTATTGATAAGACCAATGTTGTTTTTACTATGCAATTAAGTTATTCTGTCTCCTGGTCTAGCGGTTAAGTCCGTGGATTTAGACTCGGAGGTAACGGGTTCGATTCCTGGTGGACACAAAAATATTAATTAAGTAAAAAGAAAGTATCATCACGACCGTTTCCCTTTCTTTTCGGGGGTCGTCAGAAACCACGCTTATAAATAATTTGTGATATTTCTCGAGTTTGGTACGCTGGAGACATCGACGAGCCTTTGGCCTAAATGTGAATTTGCTTATTACCACCCCGAAAGGGAAACGGTCGCGATGATCTTTACTTTACCTTTAAGTTATTTGAAAAATAAAATATGTGGTTATCGTATCAATCAATTTAACAACTTCGGCACTAGAACTATCATGATAATATTTCAAACCACTTTTTGGGTGTCTAATACCCAAACTATGAGTAATTTAAAAAAATTGTATACCTTTAAACTATACCTATATGTATAAACTTAAAATAAAATTACAAATAACACCTTTTCTGCAAAAATAAACGTTTTTTTTATCGTTGCAACTAAGTTTTTATTTTTTAGTTATAAATAATTAATTATATAATCTAGGTGCCTATATTAACTGTAGGATTCATGAACGTATCCAGGGCAGGGGGGGGGGGACTTAAATTTAAGTTAAGAAAAATAACTATTTACCATTTGCAATACAACACAACTTAAATGGAAAATTTGACAACACTATGGGCGATTCTTTCACGGAAGACGTCATTAACAGTTTTGCTGAAGATCCTTAAAAGTTAAACTTAAAAAAACCTATTTTAAAATATGTTTTTGGCTAATAAAAAAAACTGTTTAGACCCCCCCCCCCCCCTTCTGGCTGATAACCTGGGTACGGCCTTGATAGGTATAGTTACCGGCAGATAAAAAACTATTGTGCACAAATTATTGGTTCCTGACGCTCCGCCCCCCTTAAAAAGTGATTTAGACGCACAAGTACCGGGTTCGATTTCTGGGGCCTAATTCTGGCGCATTCGACATGCGTGTTGGTTTGAAATATTTGAATGAATAGCGACGGAGAAACAAATAGAAAACTGTCAGTTTCATTCAAGCAAATCGAGCAGGCATGTATGTCGAAAATAATCGGGAATACAATAATTTATTTGTGATATTATTTATTTAAATAAAATATATTTTAAAATAATATACATGTATAGTTTGACTGATTCGATGATTAAATTTGCTTCGCCCACAGCTATCCAGCGTTATTTTTATCGACCGCTAACTATACCGGAATGTACGTTTAAGATTTATAGTAATAAATAAAAAATATTAAAACATGTTTTATTTCATCAAATCCTAAACTGCCTCTATAGTCTAGACTTCTAGACGTTAAGTGGATTTAGACTCGAATGTCGAGGACACTGCGCAACACGTCCTAGGGCACTGCTCCGCGCTGAGCTTGTTCCGCAGTGTTCTCGTCAATTAGGTGGGACGCGATCTCTCGCTACCATCGGTAGTCAAATCGATTGTAGCGAGCGAAGCGTTGTGGGCTGCTGTGGCATCCTTCTGTGAGCGCGCCATCCTTTAGAAGGAGGCGGAAGAACAGGAGCGGGAAAACGACCCGAACCCCCTCACTTCCGTCAGAGGAGAAGGCAGCGCAGGGGGCCGCAGTACGCCGCCCTCTTGCCCACCTGAGGGGCCCGAGTGGTTTGATTGTTATGACAAGGAGACCTCTTTTGTTGACATCATTCTTCTCATCTCTTACCCACACACGATGGATCTGGCACACACACTATTATACCCTCAAAAACACTGATTATAAGGTAGACATTGGCTCCAATTACAGCTCAGTTCACTATTAGACAAAAAAGTTTCTCTAGTCGATCATAGATGGCGCTATACTATTTACACACAATTATAATCCTTAAACATAGTTGACATGTTTTTTTTACTTTAGACGTTAGGGTTGGCACCGAGCACATCTTTCTCATTCAGTTTTTACGCCACCTAACGTCCACTAGCAAACATCTAACTTTTATAAAGTAAAAAAAATACATTTCTACCGAGCATTAAATGGAGCTAATGTCACCCTTATCGCAGGGTATCACATTCTCTGACAGCCAACCTTTGGGACAATAATAAGTATAACTTAGATCGAGGAGTAGGTGCGAAGACGTATTTAAGACTGACCATTATTAAATAATAACTATTTTTATACTTATATACATACACAGCGTCAAAGCCTATCATAACGACAGCACAGCACATCGCCAAGTACATCGCTGCTGCTACATAGATATGCAGCAGCAGCAACCTCACACCTCACAGATGCTCTCAATGTCCTACAGAGGCGAGCTGTTCGAATTGTGAACGATGCCACTATATCTGGAACTCTCGAATCCCTGCAGCTTCGCCGAGATGTGGCTTCTCTGAGCGTGTTCTACCGGCTATACTATGGTGAGTGCTCTGAAGAGCTCTATAACCTAATTCCTTCCTCTCCATTGCGCAACACGTCCTAGGGCACTGCTCCGCGCTGAGCTTGTTCCGCAGTGTTCTCGTCAATTAGGTGGGACGCGATCTCTCGCTACCATCGGTAGTCAAATCGATTGTAGCGAGCGAAGCGTTGTGGGCTGCTGTGGCATCCTTCTGTGAGCGCGCCATCCTTTAGAAGGAGGCGGAAGAACAGGAGCGGGAAAACAACCCGAACCCCCTCACTTCCGTCAGAGGAGAAGGCAGCGCAGGGGGCCGCAGTACGCCGCCCTCTTGCCCACCTGAGGGGCCCGAGTGGTTTGATTGTTATGACAAGGAGACCTCTTTTGTTGACATCATTCTTCTCATCTCTTACCCACACACGATGGATCTGGCACACACACTATTATACCCTCAAAAACACTGATTATAAGGTAGACATTGGCTCCAATTACAGCTCAGTTCACTATTAGACAAAAAAGTTTCTCTAGTCGATCATAGATGGCGCTATACTATTTACACACAATTATAATCCTTAAACATAGTTGACATGTTTTTTTTACTTTAGACGTTAGGGTTGGCACCGAGCACATCTTTCTCATTCAGTTTTTACGCCACCTAACGTCCACTAGCAAACATCTAACTTTTATAAAGTAAAAAAAATACATTTCTACCGAGCATTAAATGGAGCTAATGTCACCCTTATCGCAGGGTATCACATTCTCTGACAGCCAACCTTTGGGACAATAATAAGTATAACTTAGATCGAGGAGTAGGTGCGAAGACGTATTTAAGACTGACCATTATTAAATAATAACTATATTTATACTTATATACATACACAGCGTCAAAGCCTATCATAACGACAGCACAGCACATCGCCAAGTAGATCGCTGCTGATACATAGATATGCAGCAGCAGCAACCTCACACCTCACAGATGCTCTCAATGTCCTACAGAGGCGAGCTGTTCGAATTGTGAACGATGCCACTATATCTGGAACTCTCGAATCCCTGCAGCTTCGCCGAGATGTGGCTTCTCTGAGCGTGTTCTACCGGCTATACTATGGTGAGTGCTCTGAAGAGCTCTATAACCTAATTCCTTCCTCTCCATTCCGCAACCGAACCACACGCACAGGTCAGAATATGCACCCACATACCGTAGTCAATATCCCTTTGCGTACCTATAAATTTGGTGACTCATACATCTGTCGCACAATAAAGATGTGGAATGCTCTTCCAGCCTCTGTGTTTCCACTTTCCTATAACCTGGTTAAGTGTTAGGGACTGATGTCGGAGATAAGTGTCTGATTCCAGTTGCTAACATTCATGGACCCTGCGCGCCACTTACCATCAGGTGGGCGCAGGGTCTCATGTCGTGCTAGTATATAAAAAAAATAAAAAAAAACCCACATAGGCAGTACACTATGCGGCCAGTTCTATCCAATACCTGTACATTGCCATAATGGTGAGTCGCAGAAATCGAACCCGAAACTACTAAACCTACAGCCTTGACGGTTCATGGAGATTTGTATAGGTACCCACAAACAAAATTTAATCAGGATAAAACAAAGGATTGATTTATGTGACAAGTGACGTCATCGATGGCCCGTAAACATGTCCAAACAAAAGAACGACGGAATTAAGGTCGCCATCCACCATGCCGGCTAGTAGGCTAATTGATAAAATGCATAGACGTATATATTTAAAGAGCGGTGGTGGTTGGGTTGAATTCAAATTCTTTATGCGGTATGAGGAAACTAACCTTTTGGCGGTTGCGGCGAGGAGCAGTGGACTGTATATGGAGGCGGCCTGGCACAATTTCTCACAGTTTTTCACTATTAAATGTCTATAACACTCTGTGCACACAGTTTTAATTATTAGTTTAATTCACCTGTTAAATTCGCGGATACTTTTTCTCCGAGCTTGTCGTCACCACGAGCTGCGAGGGTGGAGTGGGGGCGGGAGGGAAGTGTTCGTGTTGCTAGTGTAAATAAATGTTACCAACCATTCTTTATTGCATAAAAACATCTAACATCAACCTAATATGTTACAACAGTAATAAATGAATATTAATATTTTTATACATTATATATAGACTTTGTGATAATGTGTTACTGAGCATCAGCATGCAATGTAGGTATGACTTGATGTCAGCATCATATATGAGTACATTAAAGGGCACTTATGTCAGAGAATTTATGTAATGTCAAAACTTAAATAGCTATCTTCTTCTTCTTCTTAACCCTTAATAAGGCACGAGTTAATAGGGTTTTAAATGCAGAAGTTGAAGTGGTTTTAGCAATGACTGCTGTAGAATTAAAAAAATACAAAGCAATGAAAACAATCATAAAACAGACGCAAAATAAATCAACAATGACGTGATGAAGCTAAATTCTACTTACAGGATTTTTCCTCAAACAAAAACTTGCTTTTTCTGTCTTGGTCGAAAAACGACTGTTTCTGTCACTGAAAATTCGACTACCGACACTTTGAGATCAAAAATTTACTTCAAGTGTTGCTATAAATCAAGCAGTGTTGCCAGGTGACAAATTTAAATACTACTATAAATCTATGGTTTATGGTTTCGTTCATTCATTAAATTGATTTGTAATAGAAAATGCTGGCCGCTGTCCGGAACAAGGATCTGGTGGTCATCCCGAACCACTCCCTGAGGTTCTTGAGCCAGGAAGTGCGTCTTCTCCCCGGTCTTCTGGAGCCTTGTATCTTGCCTTGCGCAATAAAATAAAAGAAGGAGACCTCTACCTCTATAATAAATATCTATAAATTTATTTCAAAACTTTATGCACTGGGTACACAAGCGAACTTAATGCCGCTAGGCATTCTTACTAGTAAACATTAGGGACAATTTAGAGCATTTGTTATGTGAGGCAGGTGCAAAATATAATAGAAGCATTTAGGTCTGTGAAAAAAAAAAAAAAAAAAAAACTTAAATACTAAATCTTATATACTATATACTAATACTGATTGGTATACACTAAATAGACTACATACTATCATTATATATAAATAGAATACATATAAATAATAATACATACATATTCATATAATACTTACAGTTTATTTATTTATTTATTTATTTAATTAGGATCGCCAATTCTATCAATAGAAGCAAACAGTAAAAAAAAACATTAGTGAATGGTACCCCAGTAACAGGTGACCACAACATGTCAAACTACATTCAATTATGATACATTATATGTTTAAGAAATTTAAATAATAATATTAACAATACTTAAAAACTAAAAAATAATGAGAACTATGACTAAAAGTAATACTTACAGTTACAGAGTTAAATGATAAAAGTATCTTATATACAAACGTCATTGAAAAGCAAAATAAACAACTGAGAAGACAACAGTTACTGGGAGCTATTTAGGAAACGTGTAAAGACCATTCTTTTAAATAACGATCTGTTTGGCGCTTGTCGAACATCTACAGGCAGGTTGTTCCACAAGTTTGCGGCGACAACTGCAAAAGCTAGAATAGACATAAAGCTAGAATGATGGGAATGATGTCGTGTAGGGAAGAAAGATAGGCGAATTTGTTCTTGAGGTATTTCCGTGTCGCAGGCTAATTAAGAACAGAAAATAATAAACAAATCTTTGGAGGAGGTTTTAATAAAAAGCCAGTTTGGAATTGCTTAACAAATATTTATTTAGCCCACGGTTATATTCGTTCCGTTTGGTCGGGTTAATTGTGGATGTGCCCCGCACTCCATGTTGGGGGGGTACTCCACCAGGTCGATTGTTGTGGTGGTGTAGCCCGTACTGTGTTACCACAAATCTATGTCTATAATAAATGGACAATTTTTATGAAGGTTCCGTGTAAAAGCTTGTCAAGCTGATACTGTAGTATCAAATATCTGCGTACTGTGTATGTAAGTAGGTGAATTAGTGTTGGATTCAGAGCAATATCACTGATATTTATAGTTAACCCGTAATTAGAGATCGGTTAATAATAATAATAATAAAAAAGGGTCATCACGACACGAACTTTACTATAAGCCAATAATGACAAGTGGCAAGCTCGTCGATGTCTCCAGCGTACCAAACTCGAGAACAATCACAAATTTTTTTTTTTTTTTTTTTAATTCGTTTATTCAGATAAAAACTTAAACTATTTACATTTTTAAAATTATACGCCAAACTGCATAACAGTTTGTTGGCGAATAGTACACTCTTTTTTTACACTATATTTTTAAAACACAAAGTTATTTACGATTAAATCACATTACTGTTGTATTTACCTAGCAAAAGCAACTTTAATTTTCCTTTAAATTCTTTTTTTGTCATTTTCACACAGTCATCAATGGGCATAATATTATTAAATATAATGGGAGTTAAAAACTTTCTAGTTCTTTTACCATAATAGTTGTTATACCGGTATTCATTGTATCTTGTCTTTTGTGAGAATCTAGTATTATAACCACATCCAGTATATACATTTTTGTAGGCACTACCTTCAAATTGCTCCAGGGCTATTAAAAAGTTCACTTTATCATGCACCGGAAGTATCTTGCAAATACCAAACAGCTTGTCATAGCTCTTATTACAGGCACTCTTGACCCTCGCATTCACCAATAACTTCATGATCCTTATTTGTAACTGTTTGATTTGGTCTAAATACGAAGGAAAAGTACAGCCATAAGAAGCAAGCCCATAACTAAGTATTGCGTCACCCAGTGCATAATACTAATTATACTAAATATTAATTAAATGTATTTACATTAATAGATATTTTTGTGTCTCGACCAGGAATCAAACCCGATACCTCCGAGTCTAAATCCACGTACTTAACCGCTAGACCACGGAGGCAGTTAGTTAGCACGGTAACAATAGTAGTGTCGCCCAATCTTGGTCTTGCAATAATGTTAGTAAGATATACTATGGTGAGTGCTCCGAAGAACTATATAACCTAATCTCTCCCTCTCCAATCCGCAACCGAACCACATGCACAGGTCATGCACCCACATACCGTAGTCACCATCCCTTCGCGTACGTATAAATTTGGGGACTCACGTCGCACGATAAATATGTGGAATGCTCTTCCAGCCTCTGTGTTTCGACTTTCCTATAACTTGGAGTCCTTCAAGCGAAGTGTGAAAAAGTATCTAGTCAAGCCGGCACAGTGTTAGAGACTGATGTCGGACATTAGTGTCTGATTCCAGTTGCAGATTCATGGACCATGCGCACCACTTACAGTGACCTTGCGCCCACCTTATGAACCTTATGTCCGACATCAGTCCCTAACACTAATATATATATATATATGCATAGAAGGCATCTAGTCAAGACGGCATACTGTTAGGGAAGGAAGAGTTTGGTCTGTCTGTTTGTTTTTACTACTTTACTATATATATATATAGGCGTGTAGTAAAAACAAACAGACAGACCAAACTCTTCCTTTCCATTTGTAATATTAGTATGGTTGATATTCAGTATGTATTCGTATTAGTTCTGTTACTGCAAAACGATTTCAAAGCGACTTCTCTTAAATGCCACGATCCCATTTGCTAATGCGTTTTGATAATGCAAAGTATTGCAAAGCGTTGCGGCTTGTATTCAAAAATATTAATATTTAATATTTTTCAAACCCAAATATATTTATCCGCTGGTTTTTTACAATTCAAATTCAAATTAATTTAATCATCAAAGGGGTTAGTAAGTACAAAGTAAAAAAAAAATAATTTTGGTAAGTAAAAGGTGTTAGTAACAATGATAAATCTCTGGTCTGCACACTAGGATATGAGGCCTAGTTTTTTTTTTTAGTTTCTTTAGTAGGGGTGATTTTTATTAAGAATTATTAAACAACAAAAACATGTTGGATTTGCAAAATTTAATGCTTTAAAAAAAAGTAAAGTATCATCACTATCGTATGGCCAGAACACGCTTTTGTAATTTCATGGACCAATTAAAAAATAGAGACCGCTCAAATTTCCCTAACTATGGGTCTGTTGTATGAATCATAAAATTTTTCAATGGTATAGTTTAGCGATTCTCCATTTTTGCGCCGGAACTGTTGGGCTTGTTTTTTCTTATTAGCTTTTATACTACTTAGTGGTCCGTGGTCTAACAACTGCCTCCGTGGTCTAGCGGTTAAGTCCGTGGATTTAGACTCGGAGGTACCGGGTTCGATTCCTGGTCGGGACACAAAAATATTTATTAATGTAAATAAATACATTTAATTAATATTTAATTTATTTGTGATATTTCTCGAGTTTGGTACGCTGGAGACATCGACGAGCTTGCCACTTGTCATGATTGGCCTATAGTAAAGTTGGCTAAATGTGAATCCGCTTATTTATAAGCGTGGTTTCTGACCACCCAGATATACGTGATGAGTCGTGATGATACTTTAGTTTGGTTTATTGATTTTTAATTAAGTATTTCATTTCAGTTTTTAATTAAAGTTATTGTTTTTCCCAGTCGGGGTTTTTTTTTATATTTTATTGTTAATTAGCTGACTCGGCGAACGTCGTACCGCCTAACTGTCATTGAATATTTGTAAACCTTAGTTAGCACGTATAAATCCACAATGTCAAATGCTTATACGCAATGCTTATACGCAATGCTAATCGCCGATTGGATCTTCTTAATAAACTTTACATAGAAGGCCAATGTGATGGCTGGGCAGTTCCACTCTTCCAGGATTAGCGTCTCGGGTATGCTGGGAGAGGTCGATTAACCGTTGAGCGGTAAAATTTAAAATTCAAATTCAAAATACATTTATTGTCATGAATTGTGGTTGTTTGTACATTGTTGGTTACAAAAGAGGTCTCACAATTTACCCCGGGACAGGGCATACAATATTGTACTATTTAAAAAGAAATATACCTATTAACAATTTTTCTAAATATTAGGCTTGCAAATAAATTACATTTTAGCACACCAATTAACATAATCATAACAAATATTATAATACAGAGCCAAACTTTTCCTTCCTTTAATAACAATACCAATATAAAATTTAATAATATGTCAAAACTAAAATTAAATTAAAAATAATGTCAAAATTTTATATTTGATACAAAAATATTAAAATAAAATTGACTAAAAACTAATTATAAAGAAAACTAAAACTAAAAATACCTATGAAATTAAAGCTATTCTACAAAATAAACTAAGGGCTTACCACCAGGGAGGGTACCTAAAACGCTCGTCGCATTTCCTCGTTGAATTATTACGGACATATTCTGTTTTAGGTAGTTATTGCATTTGGGATCGCCACACTCTTGGAAAATTCGTTTATCCAGCTCTTTAAATTTTATATTATTATAATGTCCTAAAAACTATTTATACTTATCTAAAAATGGTTTGACTTGGCCTTATTTCTGTATTCGTCGACAGTCAAGCACAGAGTGGGCTCGCGCAGGAGTCTTAAGAGCAACAACTGAGTAACTATAATAAGAGCGCTAGGGAGTTTTAGGCTCCCGCTCGGTACCCTCGTTCGGTATGCCCCACAAATCAGCGCTGATGCGCGCCACCTATCGGACAACAGTAGTATTCCCAAAGTTTCATCCCGATCGGTCAAGTTTTGCAATGCATAGGGAACACACATACAGACTCACCTTTATATATATATAGATTCTGTTACAATTAATTAATAATTAGGGAAGTACCTTAGAATATTCTGATGATGATCAGGAACGGCTTGAACTAAGCTTAATGCAGTGGAAGTTGGTGCGAAAGGAGTTCCAGCAGGTCTGCCGTCAATACATTTATAGAAAGAGATTCCAATTGAATATTTGGTTGGGTAGGGAGAGGAGTAGAATGGTGGATGGTGAGCGTCTTGTTGCCCAATAAATTAAAAAAGGCCTTCTTTTCATACTAGCCTTTTGTCGGTCGCAAGCCCGAGACACCATTCCTCTTATCTCTTACCCCGGAATGCATAGAATGCTTAGAAATTCGTCTTCTCTTCTGAGGGAGGTGAGGTTAGCTTGGTCGTCACAAAATCAATTTTAAACTATACACCAACAAACCACACTTGTTTAATGTGGTGTGACGTCACAGAGATGACGTGATAGTAATGTACCATTTTTGGATGGAATCATTAATAGCAAAATATCAATTATTAATTTATTTCTTTCTGACTGTGATTCGGCTTTACTTTTCTTTTACAATATAAAAGAAAAAGGAAAGATAAAAATGAAAGAAATTGCTATAAATTTAATGCTCACACATATCAGACAATCTAAAAGAAGTATTTCCCCAAATCTGTGTTTTAAACGACACGAGGCGAAAGAATAAGCGATAAAGACAAGTTCACTGGGTTATTTAAGACGTAATGTATGAATAAAGGTGCCTACACACTAAACTAAGTATACGCTACGGCGAGGCAATTTTTTTTGTGTTCTTTTTTCCCGATGGATGAGGTGATAGGGAAGGCAAAAAGGGGTTTAGCCCATACAGCCAAGTCTAACGTAATACATCTATATTTCTTATGAGTTAATGAGGTTATCATCAAATTCCAGATGCTGCAAATTTTGATGCTTTTCTTGTCTCTCGCGGCATTATAGCACGTCGGGTAAAATATGGGAGTTCACAGCGCAGGAAATCCGCAAAAAATAAACTGCAACTTGTGCCCCATATTTAAAGTCCAATTTATCGTTTTCCATAACTATTCACATTGTAGAATATTATTAAACAAAACAACACAAAAATGGCGCGAAGGGCCCCCCTTTGTTTTATCTTTTCCCGATGGATGAGGTGATAGGGAAGGCAAAGAGGGTATAGCCAAGTCGAACGTAATACATTTTTATTTCTAATGAGTTAATGAGGTTATCATCAAATTACAGATGTTGCAGAATTTGATGTTACTCCGGCATTATAGCCCAAGTTTTTTTTTAATACTTTACATGACAAGATAACATCGCGCCAACCTGATAGCGGTACGCAGAACCGACTACGACCGATGGGGAAAACGGGTTCTAGAGCGGAGACCACGTACGGGACGACGCAAAATGGGACAACCCCCGCCAGATGGACGGATGACCCAAAGAAGCTTGCGGGGGATAGATGAGGGTTGCAAAAGACCACGTGCAGTGAGTGTCGTATATCCAGCAGTAGACTGTTGCTGTACAAAGCACAGATCAGATCATGTATAGAATACTGTTCTCACCTTTGGGATGGTTCCGCCAAGTACCTCACAGATGCTCTCAATGTCCTACAGAGGCGAGCTGTTCGAATTGTGGACGATGCCACTATATCTGGAACTCTCGAATCCCTGCAGCTTCGCCGAGATGTGGCTTCACTGAGCGTGTTCTACCGGCTATACTATGGTGAGTGCTCCGAAGAACTCTATAACCTAATCCCTCCCTCTCCATTCTGCAACCGAACCACACGCACAGGTCAGAATATGCACCCACATACCGTAGTCATCATCCCTACGCGTACGTATAAATTTGGGGACTCATACATCTGTCGTACGATAAAGATGTGGAATGCTCTTCCAGCCTCTGTGTTTCCACTTTCCTATAACTTGGAGTCCTTCAAGCAAAGTGTGAAAAAGCATCTAGTCAAGCCGGCATATTAGGGACTAATGGCGGCAGTTATAAGTGTCTGACTTCAGTTGCTAACATTCATGAACCTTGCGCGCACTTACCATCAGGTGGGCCCAAGGTCACATGTCGTGCTATTATAAAAAAAAAAAAAGACAGGCTCAATATAATGAAGAATAATAAAATAATCGAAAACAGAAATATAAATACTTTTTGTTTTTGTGTGTGGACGGCATAAATGTAAAAGTAGCCCATTATACTCGTATGTCAAATTGTTATTGATACCATCGCAAAGTTGAAGATTTATTTCGCATTGAAATATGTGAAAAGTCGTCCAGTTATCGTAGACTAATCAGGGGCTCTTGTCAGCAATCCGTAGAAGATAAGAATGTATGTAGTAAGAGAAGAATGTAGGTAAATTAGAAAATGGGCTGTAGGTACAAGGAAACATATCTGCCGGGATCCTTATAATAAATTACCTAACAAATTAAAATAGTTGGGAATATTGAAAAAATCAATTAATAATTTGGTTAAAAGAAAATATGTTTTATAATTTAAAAGAATATTTTGACAATTGTAATACCTAAAGTTTAAGCTGACAATATTGTATGAATACCTAGATGTAAGTTTTTGGACATATTTTTTTTTAAATTTAAAAAATATATATTTTATTTATTAAAAAAAAAACAATACACTTCTAACAAGATTACAATTTAAGTAGAAAATCCTTTATTTTTAGTGTGCAATATGTCATCATCAATAACAGCTCTAGTAGGTATTAAAGGACTTGAATGATACGAAATTTATAATAAAGTATTGCATAGCATTTTTTATCAACTTATGCAATTATAATTATTTATTTTATTTATGCAGTATTTTTTTTTTCTTTGATATTAATTCAATTTTTTTATTCAACTCGTGGACGCGGCCAAAAAGCACGCTGCCTCACCTAGCATTGTGTTTAAAAGAGATAGAATCAGTTATAAGCAGTTAGCAGCTAGTCTACACGCATACGTCTAGTCGCACGCACACAAACACCGTGCCGAAGTCTGCCGAACTGAAACGACGTTGGACGATGCACGGCTTTCAACGCCGCACCGCTGTGCCAATCGGAGTGGGGGGTGTTAGGTTTATTTTCGTTACGGAATTTATTGATTCGGTCGCCGCAATCAAAACCCGCGATAAAAGCTATGCAATAGCTTAAAAAGTTTTTGTCAATTGTCTTTATGCTAGGGTAAAATAAATAAAATTAATTACAGATTACAGACATTATATTTACTATCAAATAAGAAAGAAATCATTATGGTACAAGAACATTTGATTGGGCCCATTTCTCTATGAAAAATGGGAATTCTCATTTAATTAACTGGTTTCATTTTACTGAACCCCAACAGTAACCCAACCTCAAAGAGAAGTGCATAAATCGCATTACTCGTGTAATTATAGTATGAAATTTGCACGTTTAATAGCTTGTTCTGAACGCTCTGCCTTTTGACCTATTAGTAATTATAAATACTCTAATTGTTCATCATAGGCCGAATCTAATTAACATTAATAACCACTAATTACTGCCTATTAGGTTTAGTTTACAGATCACAATATCCATCCATACACATTTATTTATTATAACCCGACTGCAAATAAAGGTTATGTGCTTATCAGCCTATGTATATACAGGGTTAGCCAGTTAAACGGGAAGATTTAAATAAGTAACTAATTCTTTAAGAAAATTAATTTTATTATTTAATGGTTATAAATATAAAGAAAAAAGGTAGCCATTTACTGTACAATAAGTGAAAAAAATATTTTTTGAATATAACATTTGTCAAATGTCCTCCATTGAGTAGCGTAGAGCATGTTGTTTGGCAGATCGGCGTGGACTTCTGAGCATTGCCTGTTGAACAGTAGCGATGTTTTGAGGGGTTCGAACGGTTTTTTCACTCCCACCTCGTTTTTTAGACGTTGATCCAGTTTGTTCAAGGTAGTTTATCCACGAACGAATTGCGATATCCGAAGGAACAGGCCTGTTGCGCGGTATGTTGAAATGGCGTCGAAAAGCACGTCGCGTTTTCACCAAACTCACCATTCGTATAATACGCTTTAACCGCGTAGCCGCGATGTTCACCCGTCCAACGATCCATCTCAACTAAATGGCGGGACACGCAGGTGGAACGGAACCGGCCACTATTACCGCCACCACTCACATTCCAACTGTCAAGGCCATCTCCAACCTTCCCGATGCCGATAAACCCAGTAACTACGTTTCGGGATCAAGCTTAAATTGAAGAAGCTTGAGTCAAGACAGCATAGTGTTAGGGACTGTTGTCAGTCATGTGTGTCTGATTTTAGTTGCTAACATTCATGGACTTTGCGCCAATTACCAACAGGTGGGCGCAAGGTCACATCTCGAGCTAGTAATAAAAAATACGTGTGGCACTCGGGGACTGCCGCGGTAAAGCTATTGCATAGCATCTTTTATCAACTTATGCAATTATTATTATTTATTTATGCAGTATTTTTTTTTCTTTGATATTAATTCAAGTTTTTTATATCATTCGTGGACGCGGCCAAAAAGCACGCTGTCTCACCTAGCATTGTGTCTAAAAGAGATAGAATCAGTTATGAGCAGTTAGCAGCTAGTCTACACGCATACGTCTAGTCGTACGCACACAAACACCGTGCCGAAGTCTGCCGAACTGAAACGACGTTAGACGATGCACGGCTTTCAACGCCGCACCGCTGTGCCGGTCGGAGTGGGGGGTGTTAGGTTTATTTTCGTTACGGAATTTCTTGATTCGGTCGCCGCGCTCAAAGCCCACGATAAAAGCTATGCAATAGCTTAACTAATAATTCATTTTCGTATTTTTGGTTACTAACTGTTAATTAATTTTGATTTACCTTTACAAAGGAAAAGCCACACATTAAAATGAACAGTAATTATTTCTATAGATTAATGTAAATTTAACACTCCATTTGAACTATTATTCAAACTCAGGCTTTAATTAACTAATTGACCTTTATTTACAGGTAACCATATCCATATTAATATTATTAATGTAAAAGAACAATTTTCTGTTTGTATATTATTGAACAGTATTTGATGAAATGACATCATTCATACATATATATATTTATTATTTATTTAAAACTTTTTGCACTATGTACAAAGGCGGACCTAATGCCGCTAGACATTCTTACTCGGTCAACCTTAGGGACATTACGAACATTGTATGTGGGAGGTAGGTGCAAATATTTAAACAGGAAAATAGATAATTAAAATTCTAGTAAATCTAAATCTAATACTAATATAAAACATAAATATATATATATAATAATACTAAATTCAAATAAATAATAATACATACATACATACAATATTACTTACAGTTGTTAGGAACTATTCAAGAAGTGTGTGAAGACCATTTTTTTAAACAGCATTCTGTTGGGCGCTTGTCGGATATTTAAGGGCAGGTTGTTCCACAGATTTGCGGCAACAACTGGAAATGAGTCGGACATAAAACTAGAGTCGTGAGATGGTATAGCAAGTACAGCGTTATGCGATGACCGCAACGACCTGTCGTGGAGAGAAGAGAGGAAGGAGAATTTGTTCTTGAGGTATTTCGGTGTCGCAGGTTCATTTAATTCAGAAAAAAGCAGACAAAGAATTCGAAGGTTTCTGCGACAACGAATTGGTAGCCACTTCAACTTAGCTCGATACTCAGAGATGTGATCGTATTTGCGCAAACCGTAGATAAAACGTATGCACGAGTTAAGCAAGCGATCCATTTTATTGAGCAACACCTCTGAGAGATCAACGCTACACACGTCGCCATAGTCGAGTAGAGGAAGGAGAATACTTTGGGCATTTTATATATATTTATATATATTTTCATTTAAAAACTTTATTGCACAATGTACAAAAGGCTAAGCTTAATGCCGCATTCTCTGACAGTCGACCTTGGGGACAAAGGATATATCAAATAGAAATATGAGACAATGCAAAAATAAGAGTTAAAAGAGACAGTTTTTGTTATAACTAATACCTAACCTAATATCAAATACATATACTACTATACTATACTATAGGCGACGTATGTTGTCGACCTTTCAAAGAAGTATCTTAAAAAAATAGAAAGATTGCACAACGCGTGTATTAGGTTCATCTTTAGTTAGCGGAAATATGACCACATAACGTCTTCACGAGATCAGCTTAAATGGCTGCCTACTAGCAAACGGAGAAATAGCAGGGTTTTGTGCTTGTTATACAGTCTTCTTACGAACCAGAGAACTAAGTATCTTAAAAAAATATTTAGTTATCTGAGCTCGCATCTTGTAAAATCTCGTTCCTTTTCTAATTTTGTTCTTTCCATTCCCTCTCACCACACCTCTTTCGTATCTAAATCGTTTGCTGTCGTCGCTGCAAATTTGTGGAATGAATTACCCCAAGATATTTACCTCTTCCGTTTATTCCACAACTTTGCAGCGGTATATAATTATGCCAAAGACGTACGCAAACCATACGCGAACAAAGGCCTTCAAGTGAACTGTATATGATTTTTTTATAACGATTTTTTGCAAAACGGCCGGTAACGAGCAATCCGGACACAGAGGTACGATATCGGAAACCTCTTCACAGCTTCACTATCACCAATCAGAGCCAGTATATTTGCCAAACTTAATCACTTCACGATTATTACTTCTTTCGTTAACACAGCTATCCGCGGAGAACACAACGGCGCGTCTTCCAGAAGAGCGGGATCACGGTAGATCATAGACTTCTCACTGGGTCGGGACGCGACGTGCGACTGACGTTTCAAGCAATGAAGCTTATAAAGAAAACTAATTTCTGCAAGTCCACAAGTGGATACTTCTCTTTGCGAATATAATTGATAAACATTAAAATATTGCAAATTTGAAGTAACGTGGCGCCATCTAGTGGTGGCATACTTGGGTTATTGGAAATGGAGGGATTTTGGATTGCTCATAATTAACCGATTCAACTATTACAAATATAAGTTAAATATTGGCGTAAACACTAATGTTATTTTTACTATACTACGTATATAATATAACATAAACATTTTTTTAGGCTTCAGGTGTGATTAGTAGAACCCCTTTTTGAAATATAAAAAATAAAAGATAAAATTAATTATCCGAATAACAAAACACTATTGTATGATGAATAAGGCCGCGTTTGAAAATCACAATATCTGTCGTGATAAATACCTAACTGTAAGAACATAAATGAACGCTTACGCATAATACTGTCTAGAAATACGAATTGTAATTATTTTTTTTATTCAAAAGAATGTGTTTTATAAAAATGATACAAAATGATACTCCGATTTGCGTTCTAAAGAGTTAAGGCACTAATTGCCTAGAACTGCCGTAACTGAGATAAAAGAGGTAGCAAGACATACATAGTACATACATTGACTTCTATTAAAAGACCAGCGGCCATAGCGGATAAACGTTGGACTGCTTAAATAGTGGATTTAAAGTAGTTCAACCTATTTCAAAATGTATTGGTTGATTGTGGAATTTAGAGAAAATTAATAAATACTGGAATGATAAAAGACCTACTCTATGCATCGCTATAATCCCAAATTATTTTACATTACCCTCACTTCTGTTACAAATTAAAATTAAGATCTTTGTTTACGATTTGTTTGTGTTGCAGTACACTCAGTGTTTTTGTTGGACACTGTGCCTTGCCAAACATCTCTATATTCTGAACATCACAGATAGCCCACAGTGTAGAGGATGCATGGCGGAGGAGGAGACGGCCGCGCATGTGCTCTTGGAGTGCGAGAGTGTGGCTGCGCCTAGACTGAGGTTCCTCCAGACTGCAAGGACTCTGAGGTCTGCAGGAACGTAATTTATTTATTACTCTTTAAGTAGTTTTTATTATATTCCTTCGAATAAAAAAACCTTCTAAAGGCTGTAAATAATGTACAAAAACAAAAGTAGTATCATCATGACCGTTTCCCATTTCGGAGTGCTAAGTAACCACGCTTATAAAGAAGCGGAATCACATTTAGCTTTACTATAATAATGACAAGTGGCAAGCTCGTCGATGTCTCCAGCGTACCAAACTCGAGAAATATATTAAATAATCGACCAGTTTAATTTTATAACGTTCCAGGTCGGCGCGATGTCACTTGTGGTGTTCAGTACGAAAGAAAATGAAGGCCTAGTTTTACATAAGTCCAAGTAAACAGCACTATATCCTATTTAACTCTGATTTACCCCTCGCAGCTTGTTAAGTTTACCCCACTATTTTACGTTAAAAAGTCACATTTCCTACGTTTCTCTCAGTTTTACCCTAAGTGTTGCCATGAATTATAATTTTGTAGGACCCCTAACCTTATATTGTTAGTATCTTTATTTTTTATTTATTTATTTATAAACTCTTTATTGCAGGAAAAACTTAAAAGTAATGTACAAGGGCGAACTTAATGCTTTTCGGTATTATGTAATATAAAATGTAATATGTAATATACAATGGGGTGTATCAGGCAAAGCTTTTTGTAGATGTCGCTAGCGGCAATGGTACCTTATTTTGCACCTATATCGCATATTTTTTTTAATGCTTTTGTAGTTTTAATTTTTATAACAGAATAATGTATTTTAAATTAACGTTACCTACCTTAAAAAACGAATTAAGAAAGCGCACACCGTCTTTAAAAAGAAAAAAGGTTTTATTAATAGAACGGCAATTTTGAGATCCCCATATCTTTGATTTCGCTTAGAAATCTCGATTTGTACACATAAAAGCTGCTCACTTCGGCATAATATCCAGAAAATTATTATTATTATTAAATTCTTTATTGCACAAAATAAGTGTACAAAGGCGAAGATTAATGCCTACAAGGCATTTTCTAACATCTAACCTTTGGGAGAGTGTGAGATTAAGGGTAGTGCTGATATCAAGTTTAACAATATAGAATATACTACACACATTACATACTAATAGATACTTACACTGTTACATAAATTACACATATACCTATAAATAAACGTATATACACATATATATTATGCCAAATATATATTTTTAGCCTGATGACGACTCCTGTTTGTCTAGAAATAAAGCAGTGACCAAGCGCTTAAAAACGTGGACAGACGGCGCGTGTCTAATAGCGAGTGGTAGCCTGTTCCACTGGCGGGCTGCAGACACAGTATACGAATCTGAATATCTGCTAGAGGAGTGGGATGGGATTTTAAGTTGGTTGTTATGCAAAGAGCGAAGTGGAAGGTTGTGAGTATCACACATGTATTCAAAACGGGATTTAAGATATGCAGGCGCATGAGGGTTGTTCAGGATACCATACAGAGACACGAGGAGATGGGTAGATCTTCGAAAGTGGATATTGAGCCATTTCAACTGATTACGAAAATGAGAGATATGATCATATTTATTAGGTACCATCTATCATGCGCCATCTACCGTGATAAAAAGTTAGTAATACACCCCATTAAATATAATACATAATAATTGAACACAGAGTTTTAGACCTCCACTGTTGATAACGTGAAATAAATACTTAAATTGTCCGCCGCAAATTTATATTAAAATTAACACCATTTACATTAATTAAACTAAGATCTTTTACATTTTTATTCTTAACATACTTTTATAACATACATTAGGTAATAAATAACTGTAGAATACTAGGGTAGCTAGTGCAGCTGGAGCCCAAGACACAAGACGAAAATTCCTGGTTTGGGTTCCAACGTGCAATACAATTGGAAATATGTAGTGTCAATTTTGTTCACATCATGTAATTTATTATATAAATATTTCACTATTGTATTTATTATTTTATTCGAAGTAAAATACAATCAGTATAAAAGAATTACAATATAAAAGCTACCTAAATAATAAAATTAAAAATAAACTAAACTATAAATAAAAAATGTCCTCTAGAGACGTCCCATCCGAGATAGTCCCAAGGAGACTGGCAACATTTCCCCTCTGTATAGCAAGGCTAATACGTTGGCAGAAATAATTGCCAGCCTTCCTGTCTCCAGACCTTTCTGTCAGCCGCTTTGACAACTCCTTGGCCAAGCGCCTCGCTGACGGTCCCCATGGGCCCATCGTCTCGACCCCAAACGGCGCAAACTCGTAACCGGAACTAAGGTTGGCATATTTGCGCAATTTGAGGTTCTCCGCAGAAAAAGCCGCTCTTCCCGCACCTGACGAGGTCGCCTGGATGTGAGATGGAGCTAATGTGTCTACACACGTCGCATCCCACACCAGAGATCTGCCAAGTTTCCACGGCCCAACAGTCATTCCGTCGGGTCTCTTGCCATCGCTCCGCACAATCCCAGATGGTTCTAAGATTGCGGGTACACCAGCAGTGACAAGAGCCCTTCGGATGATGTCGTTGAGAGCCGCGTGACGAGGAATGCGGCCAGCACTTCATTTATTATTGTAACTATTTTTTACTGTATAAATAAAGAATTATTATTATATTATATTATATTAAAAATATGGCAAATACTAAAATAAATATATAATAGTTTTATTTTAATGAACTCATCGTAACGTTATTTTGCTGACATCTATAGTGGAAACCTTTATACGAGAATACCAATTTTAATAGCGTATAAGGGATTCCACTATAATAATAATAATAATAAAATTCGCTTATTTACTTAAAAAGCTATATAACGTTGGCGCTTAAGTAACAGAACAGCTATCTTAATTGGTAACAAGATTAAGTTAAAAAAAAGCAAAAAAATAATAAAACTAAAGTAATGTACAGTTCTCCCAAAGTGATAATGCGCATAGAAATCTTCGTCACTGTTCGGCAACGATCGTATTCCCCGAGCGTCGGAAGACGATACGTATATAGAGTGGTTAAGGGCATTTTCTTTATGCATAATTTAGTAGAATTATGTGTTTTGTGCTAAAAGAGATAAATATTGATTTATCAGTAACAAAATTTGATTCGATAATTCCATGTAAGTAAATAGCGAGGAAAACCACACGAATATGCTACAATCTTTGTTGGATTGATTTACTTCGAAAATTTTATAGTACTGTAGTGACCTCCTTTAAATATAAAATCTCTGCCTGTGTCAGACAGACAAGCAATTGTCAAATAAACTATTTAAATAAGATAATTAAAGTTGAAATTAAATTCACCTTTGAAAACAAAACCAAGAAGGGTGTGTAATAGCAGCTCTATATAATTCCACACAGAGAGAACACGTGCAGTCACCGCCAAAAAAACAAAAACAAAAAACACTGCCCGAATTGTTTTCGATTGTGTACTCATGATATTGACTTCTATTTCTTTCGCACAAGGTGCAAAATGCAAGTGCATTGTTTAGGGCTCTTACGATTCAATGATTCGGGTGTTTCCGGGAATACGACAATTAGCGAAGATCTGTATGTGCATTATTAATTTGGGAATACTGTAAGTTATGCTTAAGGATTTTTTTTTTAAACTTTATTGTAAATCTATAAAAAAGGCGAACGTAATGGCGCAAGACATTCTCATCCCGTTAACCTTTGGGACATTTAAATATGAGTACGATGCAAATAGAGAAATAAAATATTAAAATAAAAAATAAACAATATTAAAAATTAACATACATAGACAACTATAATATATATATAATATATACACATACATACTAATACTACATAAATATAATACAATAAAATTATAAAATAATACATAAATACCTTAATGTTAATAATAACTACCTACAATAGATTATCATGAGAATCATGGTGTTCCTAGCTTAACTTGAGTAGGTAGGTACAATTGAGGGGCGGAAAGGCACTAGTTTCCAAAGGACGACCTTACTCCACGTTAATAGTACAGGGTTAGAGCTGTGAACCCCAGAAACTTTATGAAATACAAATGAAGCTAATTCATCACCGTCAATCCTTTTTTTATGTTCATCACAGCTGCAGAGTTCTAGAACTCTTGTGTTTTCACAGACAGACAGCGGAGTCATCCAGGCCCGGATGTTCAATGGGCCTGGGTTGGGGATGGGATAAACTCCCGTTTTCCCCGGCAGGATCTCGGCGGCTAACTACCCACCGGTGATTCAACGCACCTTTGCTGCTGGGCGCTGTTCCTACTACAACACCGCCCTTGTGGCTCACGAATCTAGTCTCCTAGATTTGTCTACTTTAGTTCTTCTCCAAGAGCGGCTCCCTTGGTAGTGGCCTTCCCTCCGGGGGCCGTGCGAAAGTAGGAGCGATATCCTGAAGATGCTTGTAGGATCGGTTGTCAGCCCGGTAAAACATACGTTTAGCTAGGCCGACAACAAATGCCTCGATAGTAGGCATCTCCAGATCTCTCGCAATTACAGAATTTCGCATTTACACCCGTATGCTCAACGGCACCTTCACTCAACCATACCTTCCAGCTGTCAAGCAAGGAACTGCTGTAATAAGACATTGTCATACGACAAGCTAAGACAAAAACAATTATGAGGATGTCACTTAAATAATAGCTGCTGTAAAAAGGCATTCTCATTTATTTATGTATTAAGACTCAAACAACAGTATATGTATATATTTAACATTAGATTATTATACAATTCTTAAAAACTTATCTCTATGAGTCTTAATAAATAAATAAACGAAAAAAATAAATATAAAAATCTATATATATACTCGTACATATATATATAATAGAAATTGTAAGTAATGTTGTCGCCGCAAATCTGTGGAATGAATCACCGGTAGAAATCCGACAAGCATCCAACCGAAAAATGTTTTAAAAAATAGTGTCTTCGCATTATTTAAATGGTTCATAAGTTATGTATATGTGTTATTAGTATTTAATATATCATAGTTATTAGTATGTATTTAGTAATATAATTGTATTTATATGTATATAGATTTGTTTATTATTATTATCATATATAAATATTTGCACCTACCTTACATTTGAAATGGTCCACATTGTCCCTAAGGTTGGCTGTCAGATAATGTCTAGCGGCATTAAGTTCGCCCCTTGTATAACGTGCAATAAAGATTTAAATAAATAAATAAATATACGTGTCGGGGCTTCGTAACAGTCCTTGTATCATCCTCCCCTCCCTGGTGTTCCTTCTCCAAACCGTTTATATCAAGAATTTGAATATCGCGCGCCCTGTCATCTTGTGTGTCACGTGATCTAATTGGTGACACCTGAGCCTAGCGCCAATGTGGCCAAGGCGATAACTAAGAAGAAAAAAGTGCGTTGCCAAACGTGCACGTGCGATTTATCAAATACTATTTTACAAAAGAGTGAAATTAAAAATTGAAGCATCCAACGCAGTGATCAGAAGTTATCCTGCATCCCGATCCTCACGTCTTTTTATACCATTCCGTTGCGAGTTTTAATATTTATCGCCGTGTGAAATAAGCAGGTTTTGTTCTCTGTGGAGTCAACATCAGCCCTCTTGGTCCAGCCTAATTTCTCCCAAAGAAAACACAACCACTAATTGCGTATAATATTGATGTAATCGAAATCTGTCTCCGAAGCCCTGAGCTGCTCAGGAGTACCCAACATCAACTTATTATGGCAAAACTAGGTATAATAATCCACTTCCCTCCAATTTTCTTTTACTAACAGATTTTATATAATTACATACATATCTTCACGCCAGATCCCTTCCGGGGTAGGCAGAGACAATTGAGCGCCATTTGACACGATCACGACATACTTCTTTCGCTTCGTCGACATTCATCAACCTCTTCATACATGCCCTTTTGTTACGAAAGCTTTTTAATGTGCCTTCAGCCAGTGTTTTATTTATTTGATCGTGATATGTGAGTCTCGGTCTGCCAGGGCCTCTTTCACCAACAACTTTCGCATTATATATCTGGTTCGTCAATCTTACTTCGCTCATCCTCTCGACATGCCCGAACCATCGTAGCATGCCTATTTCTTTTATACCCACCATTTTTCGTATTTCGACGTTACGTATGCGGTCCGCCAAAGTGACGCCGCATATCCGACGCAACGACCTCATTTCTACTGCATTAACCCTACTCTCATGCGTATTCTGACATATCCACGTCTCGCTTCCATACATCAGTGTTGGTACTAACATTGCATTGTGTATGGCGAGCCGAGCTTTGTCATTTTATATAATTAATTACACTATCTGGCAAAACTACTACTAACATCTGGCGCTGGATTTCACATTTCAAATAACAATAACCCTTTGATTTATATCTAAGGACCGAGTATTAATTTTACTGCCTCAGCGGTCTAGCGGTTTATTACGTGGATTTAGACTCGGGGGGTACCGGGTTCAATTCCTGGTCGAGACACAAAAATATTTAACAATGTAAATTAATACATACATACATACATATCTTCACGCCAGATCCCTTGCGGGGTAGGCAGAGACGATTGAGCGCCACTTGACACGATCACGACATACCTCTTTCGCTTCGTCGACATTCATTAACCTCTTCATACATGCCCTTAGGTTACGAAGACTTTTTAATGCACCTTCAGTCAGTGTTTTATTTATTTGATCGTGATATGTGAGTCTCGGTCTGCCAGGGCCTCTTTCACCCACAACTTTCGCATTATATATCTGGTTCGTCAATCTTTCATCGCTCATCCTTTCAACATGCCCGAACCATCGCAGCATGCTTTTCCTTATTTTTGTCCCTATGCTTTCCTTTATACCAACCCTTTTCCGTATTTCGACGTTACGTATGCGGTCCGCCAACGTGACGCCATTATCCCTACTCTCATGCGTATTCTGACATATCCACGTTGCGCTTCTACGTTTCGTTTCGCGTTTGCTTTCTGTAATAGTTGTGATTAAAGTTAAAAAATAGAGCTAAGCCGACAGTTTTATTTTGAAGGTCAATCAAAAGCTGTCGTCTTAATTAAGGAGACTTAATTTTCATTTGTAGAGACTGATTTAGGTCGTTAGTGGCTGGCGTTAGTTTATAAATAAATAGGTTTGCAATGACCAGTCCAAACAGATGTCATTGCAATAACTTCTGGAACATGTCAACGTAGGACCATCCTTTACGATGTAATTTCATCTGTCAACGGAAACTTTAGAATTGTTAAAAGAAAAATGAAAAGTTCTTGGACACTTCCCTCGCAAACTGCACCTCTTATGTCGGTTGCACACGCGGGCAGGACAGTGCTAGTCAATTTTAGGGACATTTTAAAGCATTGGTGTGTGAAGCAGTCGCAAAATATAATAGAAGCATGTACGTTTGTGAAAAAAGAAAGAAATAAAACTTAAATACTAAATCTAATATTATTTTTAATTTATTTATTTAAAAACTTTATTGTTTTGATAACAAAAGACGTATGTAATGCCGATTGGAATTCTCTTACCATCAACTCTTTCTATATACTAATCCGTAGATATAGACAAGTTATATATTCAATAAACTACCTGAGATTATAACTAGACTACAACCAAGTGAATTTAAAACAAAATTGAAATTCTTTTTCCAAAATAAAGCTTTTTATAACCTGTCAGAATTTATTGACATGCCTTTGACGGAAAAATCATTTAAATAGTTGTATAGTTTTGTGGTCTTATGCCTTCTACTGTATTGTGTTCCTCGTGCTCCTTTGTCTACGATGCATGGTATTAATAACATTATTGTTATTATTTTAAAATGTGTTAACTGACATACCAAAATATAACGATTGTTATACATATAGGTGAAATATATAAATCTTTAAACTGTTTTTTTTTTGGCATCGATTAGGCCTACCGCAACGATCGGAACATGTTTTGGCGGTTTGTTTTTTTTTTTAATAATCTTATTTTTTTGTTAAACTTATGTATCGAAGCGTTCTTTTATTTTAAAAATAACGTTTTTGCATCTCTTGCTCGCACAATACGGCATTTTTAAAGATTATTTAAGTTTGAGTGACTCTGACAACAAAGGCAAGGTTCCTTTTCTATCCTAGACCTCCACTGTCTCTTGACTTCTACAAATTTCTAGAGATATTGTCCTACAATCGACACGCCGGCCAAGCTTGTCTAGGGTCTGATGTCAATTTAATGACAATTTATTAATGATTGAACGGGTGTTAGTGAAACCGGGACCGATGACTTTACATGCTCTTTGACGCTCGGGAACGGTGGTGTTGTAAATCTATGACAAATAGCCTTAGCTTAAAGTCACTATAATTGTAACTATTAAAGTTAGAAACAGCTACGATTGTACCAGCTAACGGCTGACCTTCAAAAAAACTGATTATTATATGTGAAAAAGGGTGGGACTACTAGTCACCAAGTCACCAGTAGTGATCTATTGTGACCTCCCTAGATTATAGTTCGTTCGTTAGCCCTACGGCTTCAAGGAACCTTAGTATGGGCTTAGGAGCGAGGACCTCCTTGGGGCTTAAACTGTGAGACCCAAGATGGTGCTACGCTTGTGATGCAGGGCATAACAGTCGCAAAGGAGATGGAAAGGTGTCTCGGACACATCGTGATAGAATCTGCACTTATCTGTTTGTACCAAGCCCATGGTAAACATGTGCTTGTTTAATTTACAGTGACCAGTTTGGGCTCTAGTGAGAGTTCTTAATTTAGGTTTGCATAGCTGAAGGGCTTTGATCGTGTACTTATCTGAGTAGTCCACGATTAGCTCCTTCGAGTGCCTCTGCCCTGGAGTTGCCTGCCAGGCAGATACACATTGTGCGTTTTATCATTTTTTTAATGCTGCGCGGAAAGTGCTTTTTGATAGTCCACAAAAGGGTTCTGGACGGACTGATGGAAAAACTGATCATTTAGCCAAAGCAGCAAAGTTATCCATAGAGAAAGCTGTTAGCAGAAACCCAGCAGCTTAGCAGATTTCAAAATCTAATCCAAATTTATACTACCTATAAAATATATTACTTGCTATTTTATTGGTCGAAAATTGTTATAACGAATATTAATTTCGCAAAAGAGGTGCTGTACTGCCTTACTGTCCTGCCTTACTGTCCTGCCCTTGTGTGCAATTGCTATAAGGCATTGACACAGCAAATTCTTTCCTGACCATACAAGTATGTCCCATCCCAACTCTATTTTCGTTTTAAGAAAAGACAGTTATTGCTTGTAGTGAAAATGAACTCGAAGGTAAACGGTAAAATAATTTAAAATTCCACCTGCGAACTGTTTAGGGACAGTTTTTAGACATTGTTGGAAAATATTAGTTGAACGAACTTGTTTGAAGTCAGACAGAAAAAAACGTATAAAGCGATAAGGTTGAAAATTGTTCATTATGTCTTTAGAAGTAAAGTATCATCACGACCGTTTCCCTTTCGGGGTGGTCAGAAACCACGCTTATAAATAAGCGGATTCACATTTAGCCAACTTTACTATAGGCCAATCATGACAAGTGGCAAGCTCGTCGATGTCTCCAGCGTACCAAACTCGAGAAATATCACAAATAAATTAAATATTAATTAAATGTATTTGTTTACATTAATCAATATTTTTGTGTCCCGACCAGGAATCGAACCCGGTACCTCCGAGCCTAAATCCACGGACTTAACCGCTAGACCACGGAGGCAGCAATCATTATGTCTTTATCTAAAAAAATATATATTAGTTTTTTTTTTACTAGCACGCATTATATTCTTACGACCGCCTGATGGTTAGTGGCGCGCAAGGTCCATTAATGTCGGCAACTGGAATCAGACAGACTGACATCAGTCTGTCTTGACACGGCATGACGACAATTATACATATTATAAACGTTTATCGTTTATGACATTTATTAATTTATTATTTTTTATTGTCGTATTATTTTACCATTGACATAATATTGTTAACATTATGTAACTTGTGAAATATTATATTTTTAGTTTTATTAGGGATTTATATATTGATATTATTTTCATTTCAATAACAAAATTAATGTACGAGAAAAAATCATGTATATACATACGCAACGTCGAAATACGCAAAAGGGTAGGTATTAAAGAATGCATAGGCACAAAAATTAGGAAAATCTACGCTACGATGGTTCGGGCATGTTGAAAGGATAAGCGAAGAAAGATTGACGAACCAGGTATATAATGTAACACAAGCCTCGTAGCTTACCACGGAAACTAGATGGCGCTGTGTGACCTGTCTGGAAATATTTATTTATTTAAAAAAAAAAAAAAAAATGCGAAAGTTGTGGGTATTAGAGGCCCTGGCAGACCAAGACACACGTATCACGATCAAATAAATAAAACACTAGCTGAAGGAGAATTGAAAAGCCTTCGTAACAAAAGGGCATGTATGAAGAGGTTGATGAATGTCGATGAAGCGAAAGAGGTATGTCGTGATCGTGTCAAGTGGCGCTCAATTGTCTCTACCTACCCCGTAAGGGATCTGGCGTGAAGATATGTATGTATGTATGTATAAAGGTTGACTTTTGTAGCACACCAATATTTTACCACCCTTTATAAATGTACTAAAAGTTTATGAATAAATGATTGATTTTGATTTTTGATTTTGATCGGTGGATACTTCCCCGCCTCGGCAGTCTGGGCAAATAACCACCATCAGTCCGCTACCACCTATTTCCAAACGCTTCGGTTGTTGATGACGTCAAAAAACCACTTGACGCGGCTTTTACGTCGCCATTTTTAGCGACTAAATTTTTTTCAGAGTACTGCTATCAAATCTGTGGTCAAAAATATTGTTAATAATGTAATTCTCGTTTTTTTTTTTATTATAATTTATTTATTCGAAGTAAGGTACAAATAACAGCTAACAAACAAGAACAATTTACCGGTAGAAATTCGTCAAGTGCCAAACAGATCACTTTTCAAAAAGATGGAATACTCACATTATTTAAACAGTTCCTCACAGACTAAGTAGGTATGATATGTAGTGTATAATAATTATTATTCGAATTTCTACCGGTAAATTGTTCCACAGATTTGCGGCCACTACTGCAAAAGAGTTAGACTGAAAGCCAGAATGATTATTTACAAATATGAATTATTTATTTATTTAATACTTTATTGTGCAAAGACAAAGGCGGGCTTTAATGCCGCAAGATATTTTATCATAGCCAACCATTGGGAAAACTTTAAACCATTTACTGGAAAGTAGGTGCTGAAAGATATAAATATAAATATCAAAAGTATTATTTAATAACTAGCCACATACATACAACTACATATACATAGGTACATACACACATATAATAAACTAAATACTAATACATAAACCTACACATACATACATAATAATATACTTACAAATTTTGTTGGGAAATGATATGCGAATAGACCATTTTTTTTAAAAGCGATCTGGTGGTTACTTGCCTGATGTTAGGAGGCAAATTTATACATTAATAAATAAAAGGCATTTAATGTACAAATAACCAGTAGCCACAGCCAAAGTAGTTTTAAAAAGTAGCGTAAGCTAATTTATTTATACATTATCTAAAGGGCAGTTAAAAATATGTTTAATTAACTAATACAGTGGAATGTAGAAGAGTAGTAAAAAGAAAGGATTTTTAAGTTTCTTGATCTCGCGAAAACTTGGTATGAGAAAACAGAAAGCTTGTGTCATGGACATTACTAGAGGTAGTAAGACACGGGCCTGAAATGCAAAATATACTCAATAAAACTTTGGTCCTAAAAATCGTATTTAAGCGCCATTTTTTTCGGAGCCGATTCACATTTAGCCAACTTTACTATAGGCCAATCATGACAAGTGGCAAGCTCGTCGATGTCTCCAGCGTACCAAACTCGAGAAATAGCACAAATAAATTAAATATTATTTAAATGAATTTATTAATATTAATAAAAAAAAATGTGTTCCGACCAGGAATCGAATCCGGTATTATGACGACTTCTCCTTGAAAGTAAAAATTGGCATTTGACATCATTGCAAATGGCAAATACTTTCAACGAGAACAATAAATAGGTGGTAGGCGGACTGATGGTGGTAATTTATCCAGCCTGCCGGTTAATAGCGGTTTTTTTTTATAGTAGACCTTCGGTCCACCTGATGGTAAGTGGCGCGCAAGGTCCATGAATGTTAGTAACAGAAGTCAGATACTCATGACTGACATCAGTCCCTAACACTATGCCGGCTTGACTAGATGCTTTTTTCACACTTCGCTTGAAGGACTCCAAGTTATAGGAAAGTGGAAACACAGAGGCTGGAAGAGCATTCCATATCTTTATCGTACGACAGATGAATGAGTCCCCAAATTTATACGTACGCGTAGGGATGGTGACTACGGTATGTGGGTGCATATTCTGACCTGTGCGTGTGGTTGGGTTGCAGAATGGAGAGGGAGGGATTAGGTTATAGAGTTCATCGGAGCACTTACCATAGTATAGCCGGTACAACACGCTTAGAGAAGCCACATCTCGGCGAACCTGCAGGGATTCGAGAGTTCCAGATATAGTGGCATCGTCCACAATTCGAACAGCTCGCCTCTGTAGGACATTGAGAGCATCTGTGAGGTACTTGGCGGAACCATCCCAAAGGTCGCTGATATATGTCCGTCTCTGTTGTCATTAGAGACAATACGAAACTTTGCAATAAAAGCTCGAGTTAGTAAGACTATGGGAAACTTTTCTCCTTTAGAACGACTCTAAGTGGCATTATATGCTTTTAAAAACTATTTAGAACCTAACTCAACTTTCCAAATGCTTTCAACTAGATTAAAATAACGTAATGTCACCTATTATCGAGGTATGCATCGATCAAGAATTCCTTCGATCTAGATTGAAGGGGAATTTAAGTAGGTGAAGGCTCTGAAATCTAAATAATCGTGTGTTGTTTTAAAAAATGATTTTTGTGAGTATTATTGTAACGATCGTATTACATGCGGCCAAGAAATAAATATTGTTGGCTGCAATTGACATCCTTTGCCTTGCACATATTTAAGACGTCACCTGTCAGTGTAGATTTTGATACACTTCACTTTTCAAAAGAGTCCTTCGCGTCATTTTGCGCGGACGTGTAAAGTGCAAGTTTTTGTTTTGTAAATTAATTTACTGTGAATATTGTTGGTTAAAAGTGGTGTTGTTTTGTTTGATAATGTTCTACAATGTAAATAGTTATGGAAAACGATAAATTGGACTTTGAATATGGGGTACAAGTTGCAGTTATTTTTTTGCGCTTTTCCCGCGCTGTGGACTCCCATATTTTACCCGACGTGTATGAGCTATAATGCCACGAGTGACTCCAAGAAAAGCATCAAATTCTGCAGCATCTGGAATTTGATGATGACCTCATTAACTCATAAAAAAGAAATATATTACGTCAGACTTGGCTGTATGGGCTAGACCCTTTGCCTTCCCTATCATTCATCATCCATCGGGAGAAGAGAACAAAAAAAAACACTTTTCAAAACCAATTGCGAGCAATGTGCTGCTTTAATTTATAATAATTATATTAATTACTAGAATCATATATTACTTAATAATTATAAATACCTAATAAAACTACTAGATATTGTCGCCCCGTTAGCAAGTATTGAATAAAAAATAGTACGTGTCACTTCATGACCACGTACAGTAGATTCATTTTTATTTGTGCACCACCGCTGCGGTCTCACCAACTACATGGTATCTTGTCTTGGTGTGGACTGGAGTGGTGGTGGATCTAGAGACGGAACGTAACGTGTGCTCCCCGTGCGTTCCAGGGTTTTTCCAGTAGGACTATAGAGCTGGGACCCAGCTTGAGAAGACAACCTCGCTGCCCAGGATCCCCGTGACGTCTCGTTGTCCGCTTGGGATCGGCAGCGCTCTCCGGGTCCCGGTCTACAGGCTCTCCGAGGGAAGGTACTCCTACGTACGGTCAACGGATGCATAAAGAGTGATAGGGCTAAGTTTTGGCTTACGACCTCCCTTTTATAATTGTAGATTCTCTTCCTCTGCTTAAATTCAACTTATTATATTTGAACTAGCTGACCCGTTGTTTTGCCATATAAATTATTTCTAGGGAATTTCTAGTGTTGAAAAAAAAAGTTACTTATTGTAAGTGTGTAAGGATGTGGTATATGAGTGAAAGAGGCATGGAGCGCTGTGAGCGATGAGCGAATATAAAAATAACAAAACACCAAACATTTTTTATTATATTTATTCCTTAAAATAATATATATTGTGAGAGAAACAGGAGACCGGCTTCGGTCTCATCCCTACTCCGTGCTGTTTACTGGGAAGTGACACCGGTATAGTCTGGCAAATGAGTGTTGACCCAGAAAAAGCGCGGAAAATTTAAAAAATCTAGCACTGGCAACACTAATTATAAAGAATAAACTGTCTTGATACTATTGTTACCATGTAATAGGTTTCAATTAAATGTTAGGCTCAACTGGCGGGAATAACTTACCAAGTGATAATTGATCAGTTATCGAGCGGAATGGAAAGTAATTAAATAACTAAAATTACTATTAAAAATAGGGGTTGGTGATAAAAGGGTGAAAATTTAGGGTTGTACGTATTTTTTAATGGCACATTATACAAAAAAAAAAAAAAAAAATTGCCCAAAAAAAAAAAAAAAATGTCAGGGGTGGACAACCCTTATCACTTACGGGTATGAAAAATAGATAGCCGATTCTCAGACCTACTGAATATGCATGTAAAATTTGATAAAAATCGGTCAAGCCGTTTCGGAGGAGTATGGTAACTAACATTGTGACACGAGAATTTTATATATAAGATGTCCCGCTTCACGTGACATTATTATTATTAATAATCACATTAATTGACTGTCAGACGGTACGAAGTTCGCCAGATCAGCTAGTTTATAAGAATAATATCTAGGCCAAGTGGAAGCATGGCGAACAGATTTCACAGAAGATAAGTTGTTCAAAATGCAGCCTTGGCGGAAATTTTAACTTCAATATGACATCGCTAAATTTCTTGCACACGAATCGATATATAATTTTCAATGAGAGTTAAAGTAAATGGATTTAAAGGTAGATGGGTGTATTAGCATGTTGTGTAATCGTTTTGTGGTGAGGGATATCATAATTTAATAAGAACATTTATTTTATTTTTATTTATTTTATTTACTATTAAAATATATGTATTATATGAGTAAAGTATCATCATCACGACCGTTTCCCTTTCGGGGTGGTCAGAAATAAGCGGATTCACATTTAGCCAACTTTACTATACTCGTAGGTCAATCATGACAAGTGGCAAGCTCGTTGATGTCTCCAGCGTACCAAACTCGAGAAATATCACAAATAAATTAAATATTAATTAAATGTATTTATATACATTAATTAATATTTTTGTATTCGACCAGGAATCGAACCGGTACCTCCGAGTCTATAAATCCACGGACTTAACCGCTAGACCACGGAGGCAGTTTATTATATGAGTATTATCTATACTAATATTATAAAGAGGAAAGATTTGTATTTTTGTATGTTTGTAATGAATAAACTCAAAAACTACTGGACCGATTGCAATAATTTTTTCACCATTAGAAAGCTGCATTATTCAGAAGTAACATAGGCTATATAATATCACGCTAGGTCCTATAGTTGTGGAGCAGTAACCAAAAATGTTTTAAAAACGGGGGAAAAGTATCGTTTCTGAGGCCTTCCGTGGCGTGCGCTGAGCATATAGTTAAAGGTATACAAAAATGCTCTATGGATGAATTGTTCATCTTAACATTATTTTTAAAAAAGTCCGCGAGAGCATATGTCTACCTTTTATAGTTTACCCATAACAATCGTTTTAATGAATGGTTCAATCCTTACAAAAGTTTGCTCTAGATAACTTTTGAATTGTTCAATCGGTTACCTTAAGACTATTAATTCATCCAAAAGATACCTATTAGGTAAGTACTTACCTACTATTTCAAAAATACATAAAAAAGACGCGGGGCGGCGCGCGGCGTGAAGTGACTAGCCAGCCGGGCAACGCAGCGGTGCGGGGGAGGGGAGGTCAGATCAGTGAGATAGGTAACAAACAACAACAAAATAGGTAGGTTCCTATTTAAGAAGAAAATAATTAATTAAATAAATGAAATAAGTAAATGAAGTCCGGAAAATTATTTTCAAAAGGTAAATACTTCCTAAATAAAAAAAAAAACTGAGAATAAATATAAATAAAACGTAAAACTATGTAAAAAATCTTAAGTCCCCCCGTGCGAAGCCGGGACGGGCCGCTAGTGTTTTATACATTTATATATGTACCTATTTAGTTGCTGATCAATTTACGCATTTTTATAAACTAAACATTACCACATTAAAATTTTGGTATGTTAGTAAGGATAGGGTAATCATGCTCAACTTCAGCACGGGGTCACCTCGCGAAGTGTGCAGACACATTACTTACTTCACTCTATCGTACAGAGTTATTTAGCATGTTATAAAAATATTTACAAAAAAATAATTGAAGTAGGTGTTTCTGATGAGAACCTCTAGCTGAGGAAATACATCAACTTGGGTACAGGTATCCGGCTGGTTAGAACTCTTGTGTTCCCTATTTTTCTGTATGCTGCGGAGACGTGGACCCTACGCGAAACAGAAAAAAACGAATTAATGCTCCAGAGATGTGTTGTTGGCGGAGAATGCTGGGCATATCATGGACGGAGTTCCGAACAAACAAATCCATACTGGAGGAACTGGGGATCAGACAGCGTCTTTCCTCGACTGTACAATTACGCATTCTCACTTTCTTCGGACACGTGTCACGGCGTGGAGAAACATCAATCGAGCGCTTGGTAGTCCAGGGGAAAGTCGACAGCAAGAGGATGCGTGGAAGGTCTCCGATGAGATGGACCGATCAGGTTAAGGTTGCAATGGATCATCCTTTACATGAGTGCACTAGGAAAGCCGGGGTCCGAGAGGAGTGGCGACGGCTTGTTAAGCGTGCCACTAGCACTCCAATGGCGACCACGACCACTCTGCCAAGAGTGTAGCGACTAAGAAGAAGAACAGGTTACAAAGAAAAATCCTTCAGTAAGTAGTCCTGCTGGAGGTGAGTCTGGTAGAACATATGACACGGGAGGATCTGATGTCAATTTATAAGGATGGTATTACTGGGACCGGGACTGATGGCTTCACGTGCTCTCTGAATCAAAGGAACGGTACATACATATTTTTTAACGATTTCACAAGATGGTATTAGTGGGACTGTATAAAGGCCGTTTCAACTTATAATCTAAAATAATTATACTATAATGTCTAATTATAAAAAAAACTAATTATAAAATAGCAATACCGCGAGCGGTTGTTAGTTTTACGTTTCGCAGTCACAAAGTACCGATACCGCGAGTGATATTTATTTCTGCGTTCCGTGTTCACACACGTAGCAATACCGCGAGCGGTTGTTAGTTTTTCGTTTCGCAGTCACACATACCGATACCGCGAGTGATATTTATTTCTGCGTTCCGCGTTCACACACGTAGCAATACCGCGAGCGGTTGTTAGTTTTACGTTTCGCAGTCACAAAGTACCGATACCGCGAGTAATATTTATTTCTGCGTTCCGCGTTCACACACGTAGCAATACCGCGAGCGGTTGATAGTTTTTCGTTTCGCAGTCACACATACCGATACCGCGAGTGATATTTATTTCTGCGTTCCGCGTTCACACACGTAGCAATACCGCGAGCGGTTGTTAGTTTTTCGTTTCGCAGTCACACATACCGATACTGCGAGTGATATTTATTTCTGCGTTCCGCGTTCACACACGTAGCAATACCGCGAGCGGTTGTTAGTTTTTCGTTTCGCAGTCACACATACCGATACTGCGAGTGATATTTATTTCTGCGTTCCGCGTTCACACGTAGCAATACCGCGAGCGGCTGTAAGTTTTGCGTTTCGATTCCGCGAGTGATATTTATTTATTCCTAGAAAGTTAATAGACATCAATAGACTGCCTCCGTGGTCTAGCGGTTAAGTCCGTGGATTTAGACTCGGGAGGTACCGGGTTCGATTCCTGGTCGGGACACAAAAATATTTATTAATGTAAATAAATACATTTAATTAATATTTAATTTATTTGTGATATTTCTCCAGTTTAGTACCCTGGAGACATCGACGAGCTTGCCACTTGTCATGATTGGCGTATAGTAAAGTTGGCTAAATGTGAATCCGCTTATTTATAAGCGTGGTTTCTGACCACCTCGGAAGGGAAACGGTCGTGATGATACGAGTAATTATAAAATTTAATTTTATTTATTTATTAAAAAATTATTGCACAATATATACAAGGGGCGGACTTAATGTCGCTAGACATTCTCTGACAGCCAACCTTAGGGACATTGTAGAACATTAAAAACGTAAGGTAGGTGCAATTAGAGAAATATGATTACGTAATAAATATGCAATATTTCTAAACTACAATAATAAATACTATAATAAACTAAATACTAATAATACATACACATAACGTTTTATTAATACATTAGGTACATACATTACATAACATTAATACATATAATAATATAATACATAAACTAAATGAGTTGTTATGAGCTGTTTAAATAATATGAATATACCATTTTTTTGAAAATGCTTCGGTTGGATGCTTGTCGTATATTTACCGGCAGCTTGTTCCACAGAGGTTTGCGGCAACAACAGCAAAAGAATCGTTCATGAACCCAGAGTGGTGCGATGGAATAGACAGAACAGAGTTGTGTGAGGAAAATGTACGTAAGAAACGTGTATTTCATATAGATTAAAGGAAAGCGATCTTACAACCACTGCTCAGCTCAAGGAATATTATTTATTATATAGAAAGTAAAATATTTTAAGGTTTAAAATTTTTCTTAAATTTCTACCGGCAGATGTTGCATGCATATCTTCTTGGTTATAGTGTAATAACAGTGAACATATTTTACACGTTTCCTTGGTATTCTGGAGAGCTCTGCTGCTGTATAAGTTAGCTTAGTTGCTTAGCCTTCCACTAGCAGAAGTAGATTTAAAATAATAAAGTAAAGTATCATCACGACCGTGTGGTCAGAGACCACGCTTATAAAGAAGCGGATTCATATTTAGCCAACTTTACTATAGGCCATTCATGACAAGTGGCAAGCTCGTCGATGTGTCTAGCGTACCAAACTCGATAAATATCACAAATAAATTAAATATTAATATTTTTTATTTATTTACATTAATATAATATATATTATCTTGATCTGACCAGAAATTTGATCCGGTAGCTCCGAGTCTAAATTCACGGACCAAAATGATTCCAAATGATATTTATTTTTGAGCTAAACTCAAAACATTACAAACTAGAATCCCTGCAGCTTCGCCGAGATGTGGCTTCACTGAGCGTGTTCTACCGGCTATACTATGGTGAACTTTTTAAACTTTCGCGCATATTCATAATAGTTTTTTAAAATAATTTTAACGGGTATTTACGCGATTTACCTTAGAGACATATTTCTCCCGACGTTTCAGCCAAGTTGCATTGGCCGTGGTCACGGGTCGACTGAAGCTATGCGGTGTAGTCTCGTACATACTGGGCGGCAGATGTAAACCTACCCACTTATCACTTTTAAAAGTTTTTAGAAATCACGACACACGACACTTACAGTATCCTTGGCGACACCGGGCGATTTTTCCCGGCGTCGAAACCTATTGATTACTGGATTCCACGATGAAGATAGCTTATAACCCCCCTCTCGATTGAAATTTTTGTGTTTCTTTATTTCGATCGCTTCACGTACTATTCTAGGGTAATAGTGCCGATCGGTGGAAAGTATCTTTGGGTCATGCAGCTCAATCCAATGGTTTGTGCCACTATCCATTAGGTGTTCTGCTATTGCTGACTTGTTTAATTGGCAGTTTTTTACAGCTGCTATATGTTCCTTGACCCTCTCGGCTATTGTGCGCTTAGTTTGGCCAATATATGAACTCCCACAGCTGCAGTCCACTTTATGAAGAAGTTATCTATCAATGCTGTGTACACCCCATTCTCCAAAGTAGCAAAACACGTACGCACCCCAAAGGATGTCATTCCTTTCCAAACGCCTGGCGTGTATAAAGTGGACTGCAGCTGTGGGAGTTCATATATTGGCCAAACTAAGCGCACAATAGCCGAGAGGGTCAAGGAACATATAGCAGCTGTAAAAAACTGCCAATTAAACAAGTCAGCAATAGCAGAACACCTAATGGATAGTGGCACAAACCATTGGATTGAGCTGCATGACCCAAAGATACTTTCCACCGATCGGCACTATTACCCTAGAATAGTACGTGAAGCGATCGAAATAAAGAAACACAAAAATTTCAATCGAGAGGGGGGTTATAAGCTATCTTCATCGTGGAATCCAGTAATCAATAGGTTTCGACGCCGGGAAAAATCGCCCGGTGTCGCCAAGGATATTGTAAGTGTCGTGTGTCGTGATTTCTAAAAACTTTTAAAAGTGATAAGTGGGTAGGTTTACATCTGCCGCCCAGTATGTACGAGACTACACCGCATAGCTTCAGTCGACCCGTGACCACGGCCAATGCAACTTGGCTGAAACGTCGGGAGAAATATGTCTCTAAGGTAAATCGCGTAAAGACCCGTTAAAATTATTTTAAAAAACTATACTATGGTGAGTGCTCTGAAGAGCTCTATAACCTAATCCCTCCTTCTCCATTCCGCAATCAAACCACACGCAAAGTTCAGAATATGCATCCACATACCGTACTGTTACCATCCCTTCGCGAATATAAATTTGGGGACTCATACATCTGTCGCACAATAAAGATGTGGAATCCTCTTCCAGCCTCTGTGTTTCCACTTTCCTATAACCTGGAGTCCTTCAAGCGAAGTGTGAAAAGGCATCTAGCCAAGCCGGCATAGTGTTAAATGATGTCAGTCAAATTCCATTTGCTAACATTCATGAATCTTGCGCGCCACTTACCATCAGGTTGGCGCAAGGTCACATGACGTGCTAGTATTAAATATAAAAAAAAGTACATTTTACACTTACCGTAAATTAAATTTCACTGCATGTTTAGGTCTATTTCATCTTATGCTGGATCTGGAACAAAAAAATGGTTTATTGATAAAAGATATAGACAAAAAACGTGTCGTTCAATTATTATAACATACCAATTATCTAGTCTATCAATTAAGTAAGTCCGTGTTCGTGGACACAACAATATTTATGAATTTAAATAAATAAATTTATTAATATTTAATTTATTCGTGATATTTCTAGAGATGGATGGATCATTAGCCCACACCGCTAAGGAGAAAGCCGATTATCTGGGCAAACTCTTTGCGGCTAACTCCCGACTCGACGACGGGAATGCGCAGCCCCCCACACTGCCTGATTGCGGCACTTCAATGCGTGATTTACGCATTCGGCAGTGTGATGTGCGGGCAGTGCTCCGATCGCTCGATGTTCGCAAGGCTAATGGTCCTGATGGTATCCCAGCCATAGTTCTAAAGAGGTGTGCACCTGAGTTGACTCCAGTCCTCACGCGCCTATTCCGTCAGTCATACTCCTCTGGTGTTGTGCCGGAAACCTGGAAGGTGGCCAATGTGCAGCCCGTCCCGAAGAAGGGAGATCGTTCAGACCCTTCCAACTACCGCCCCATTGCCGTAACCTCAGTACTGTGTAAAGCAATGGAACGAATTATTAACGCCCAACTCGTTAAATATCTAGAAGATCACTCCGTAATCCATGACCGCCAATATGGATTCCGTCCAAAGCGCTCAACGGGTGATCTTCTGGCATTCGTATACCATGTCTGGGGTGAGGCAATGGATAAATTTGGTGAATCATTGGCGGTCAGTCTGGACATCTCCAAGGCCTTCGATAGGGTTTGGCACAAGGCTTTGCTTTCCAAGTTGCCGGCATATGGTCTGCCCCCACGGCTGGTGGACTGGATAGCTGGCTTCCTGCATGAGCGCAGCATTCGTGTCCTTGTGGACGGGAATGCGTCTGATCTCATGTCAGTGAACGCTGGCGTACCGCAGGGCTCTGTGTTATCACCAACACTCTTTCTTCTGCATATCAATGATATGTTGTCTCTTGGCAACATTCATTGTTATGCAGACGACAGCACGGCCCACGGGAGGTATCTAAGTCCCCGAGCTTTGGGAGGTAGCCAACTAGAGGAATCACGGCGTATTATGACGGCAGAACTGGACGACACCCTTCACAAAATATATTTGTGGGGTGTCCAAAATCTTGTCCAGTTCAATGCCAACAAGACCCAGGCATGCGCGCTGACGGCCAAGAAGTCCCCCTTCTCTCCTCCCCCCACTCTTCAGGGCACCACGCTGGATCTACAGCCCAGCTTCAGCATCCTCGGGGTGGAAATACGCTCAGACCTTAACCACCGGAACTACATTGAGAGCATCACCAAAACAGCGTCAAAAAAGCTCGGAATACTGAACAAGGTGAAGCGGTTTTTCCCGCCATCAATCATACTGTTGCTGTACAAAGCACAGATCAGATCATGCGTGGAATACTGTTCACACCTTTGGGATGGTTCAGCCAAGTACCTCACAGATGCTCTCAATGTCCTACAAAGGCGAGCTGTTCGAATTGTGGACGATGCCACTATATCTGGAACTCTCGAATCCCTGCAGCTTCGCCGAGATGTAGCTTCTCTGAGCGTGTTCTACCGGCTATACTATGGTGAGTGCTCTGAAGAGCTCTATAACCTAATTCCTTCCTCCCCATTCCGCAACCGAACCACACGCACAGGTCAGAATATGCACCCACATACCGTAGTCACTATCCCTTCGCGTACCTATAAATTTGGTGACTCATACATCTGTCGCACAATAAAGATGTGGAATGCTCTTCCAGCCTCTGTGTTTCCACTTTCCTATAACCTGGAGTCCTTCAAGCGAAGTGTGAAAAGGCATCTAGTCAAGCCGGCATAGTGTTAGGGACTGATGTCGGATATAAGGGTCTGATTCCAGTTGCTAACATTCATGGACCCTGCGCGCCACTTACCATCAGGTGGGCGCAGGGTCACATGTCGTGCTAGTATAAAAAAAAAAAAAAAAAAAAACATCCACAAGCTTGCCACTTGTCATGAATGGCCTATAGTTAAGTTGGCAAAATGTGAATCGGAATATTATTTATATTTATATATATTATTTAATAAACGATTTCTATTTGTATATTTGTATTTATGTAGATAAGTATTCATATAATTATATGTAAGTATATACTTATATTGTATTATTTATTTTAAAATATATTTTTTATTGGGTACTAGCGGCAGAACAGCGTCGCGGATCCAACTATTTACATATGTGATTCGCGACACATGCTGAGCCCGTTCATCGCGCAATTCGATGGCTGCCTGGTGGTGCTCGGGATGTGGGGTATGGCGGCGGCCAAGTCCATATTTCAATATCAATTTATGGTCCGTGCCACTCCATATCATATGCACGGCTATATCCTGGAGTACTATTGGGTGCCTATCGGGCGCGTTGTGCTGCATATCTTAATTGTGTCTGTTTTGTTAGATGAATAAACGATTTTCTTTCTTTCTATTTGTCGTACAACGAAGAAAGATAGACAAATTTATCCTTGAAGTATTTCGGTGCCGCAGGCTCGTTTAGAACAGAAAAAAGGAGACAGAGAACTCTTAGATTTCTGCCACAACGATATGTCAGCCACTTCAACTTAGCACGATATTCAGAGATTATTCCACTGGCAGATCCACTTTCAAAAATTGTCTTACGTAATAATAACTTGCCCCTAAGTCTCTGAATACATATTCGTATTTTTAATATACCTCGATAATACGTGCCTACTTTCGGTCGAAATAGTATTGAATGGGTTTGAATATAGAAATGTTGGTTTAGAAAAACCACTCGTAAATAAACATCCTGCTAATATAAATGCAAAAGTTTGTGACGATGGACGGATGTTTGTTACGCTAAAACGATTGAAAGGATTTTAATCCGAAGATCCGGCTCGATGACCAAAAAGAATGTAGGGTTTTACACTCTTTTGTGATAAATGATACTCTTAGATTTTTGGGGCAAAATGTTTACTAATAACTGATAACTATTAATGATAATGAGCGCGCGCGACGGGATTCGCGTATGATGGTGCAATTGATAGGCACAACGTATTCCCGCCGAAGGTGTAAACGCACTGATATTAAAATTGTAACAAATTGTCCACCTTTACGAAATACCTGACGCTGCGCTCTGCTTTTCGGTGTACGAGTAGAAGGGTCTTCTCACACCCCCCGCAGGAGGGAGTGGGGAATCTGTGTCAAGGTATTTGCCTTCTAACAGAGGTTGCGTATAGGTGTACGAATTCTTCGCATCGTAGATGACTCTGGTGTCTGTATATCCACATGAAATATTTACAAAGCTACTGCTAAACTGATGATGTTCTAATGTGGTACTAACTTTTTTTTTCTCTGACGGTTTAGGTATTGACAAATAAAACATCATGTATAATAAATAGATACTGTAATAGCATGTGGTGGTTGCCTGTAATCCTGTAAAGTCCCGCGTCGTCGTGTCTGTATTTTTTGGGGTATAGAGGATAAAATATCGCATCGTAGATGACTCTGGTGTCTGTATGTCCATATGAAATATTTCCAAAGTTACTGCTAAAATGATGATGTTCTGATGTGGTACTAACTTTTTTTTCTCTGGCGGTTTAGGTATTGACAAATAAAACATCATGTATTCATCTTGACGCATTCATCATCACTCGTCTTGGTCAACAAGATCTACAATTATTTAAAATTTAGTGAAAATCAGACCAGTAGTCTAATGTTCTACTTGCATCACTACAACAGCTCCCTACAAACTATATAAGTACTTATTATATGTGGTATATAATTTTCTACATTATCCTAAAGGTTGGCTGTCAGAGAATGTCTAGCGGCATTAAGCCCGCCCCTTGTACATAGTGCAATAAAGATTTAAAGAAATGAATAGATGTTTCCCGGACGAAAAAAAAAAAAAAACCTAAATCCTAAGTAATTTGCTCTGTGGACGGCGAGCAAACTAAATTAATATTTATGAACTAATCACTGTGGGTGTATTATTATTTTTAAATATATGTAAATGTTTCATAATTGCATGCTGTGTGGACATGTTTTTGGAGATAGTGCTGGAAATGCATTGTAAGATTTGAAATTTAAAAATGTTATGTACCCATTTCTGATGTGTGTACCTAATAAAATAATAATACACGGGCAACGCCAGGTCATACAGCTAGTGTAGCAAATCGTAATAGCAAACATTCTCTGTCGAAATCAAACACAACCAAGCCGACCGAATACCGAATTTCCTTTTTTTAACCGAAAAATATTAATTTAAAATAAATATGGAGAAATTCGTTTATGTATTCGTATGTTCACGTTGGATGAGTTTGGTACACATTTTAAATTTTAACTTTAAAACAGTTTAAGTACCAACCGATGTTGAGGGAAAAGCCTGCAACCAGAGACCCGACTCCCTAGTAGAAACGGCAATGAGGCGAGCCCGCTCTCTCATGTTTCTGTAACATATGTTAAAATATGTTCCAGTACCAGTTTGCAGTGTAATTATATCATGTTACATTGCAAGTTACATTGGATTTTTTAACTTTTAGATATTTTTGTTTCTCTTCTCTCGATGGATGATGAGTGAGGTGATAGGGAAGGCAAAGGGATTTGACTACACTGCGTAGTATATTATAATTAGGTACCTACCTAACTCCTTAAATGTATCATTAAAATTTCTTATTTTTTATTCTGCCTACCACCTTATTCGATCCCCAAGGTTAGCTGGTAATGAATGCCTACTGGCATTATAGCTCGCTTTTGTACTATTAAAAAGTGCATTAAATAATTTAAATAAAATTATAAATTAATAACAAATTTAACGGGACGGATGTAGGCCGAACGGGCAGTAGCCCGTGCCTGCTGTGTGCGGATTTAGAAAAACAAACAAGTTTTGACAGTAGCGAAGTAACATCGGTCGCGAGTTCTTCGCGCCATTTTGCGTGCAAGTGCAAGTTCTTGTTTCGTAAATTCATTTACTGTGGATATTGGTCAAAAGTGGTGTTGTTTTGTTTAATAATGGGCTACAATGTGAATAATTATGGAAAACGATAAATTGGACTTTAAATATGGGGCACAAGTTCCAGTATATTTTTGCGGTTTTCCCGCGCTGTCAACTCCCATATTTTACCCGACGTGTTTGACCTATGGTGCCGCGAGTGACTCCAAGAAAAGCATCAAATTCTGCAGCATCTGGAATTTGATGATGACCTCATTAACTCATAAAAATGAAATATATATTACGACAGACTTGGCTGTATGGGCTAGACCCTTTGCCTTCCCTATCATCTCATTCATCATCCATCGGGAGAAGAGAACCAAAAAAAAAAAAAACAAACAAGTTTTGACAGTAGCGAAGTAACAACGGTCGCCACGTCGTCGCGCGACCCAAACATAATTTTCTGTAATTTATATTTAAACGTATTAAAATTAATTAAAATATTACACAAATTATTTACTAATTGCACCTTTAAAGATGCAAAATCAATTATATTATACCGTTTAATATCAAATTAACTTTACTAAACCACTCAAGGTGCGGCGTGCGGTTTGTTCGCAAAGCTTTGTTTCCAAGTTATTTCTACCAAGTTTAGCTTAAACCTTAGATGACATACAATGAAATTCTTCACGTAACATAATAATTACCACCGTACAGGTCTCGTGATGAAAGATGAGCAACACAACACATTGACAAATTATTTATTATTATTTAAAGCAGCTATAATCTTAACTGACATTATAATTGTGTCTGTCATAGAATATAGTGTGACAATGACTATTTCAAGCAGCTATAATCTTAACTGACACCATAATTGTGTCTGTCATAGCTTATAGTGTGACTATGACTATTTCAAGCAGCTATAATCTTAACTGACATTATATAATTGTATCTGTCATAGCTTATAGTGTGACTATGACTATTTCAAGCAGCTATAATCTTAACTGACATCATAATTGTGTCTGTCATAGCTTATAGTGTGACAATGACTATTTCAAGCAGCTATAATCTTAACTGATATCATAATTGTGTCTGTCATAGCTTATAGTGTGACTATGACTATTTCAAGCAGCTATAATCTTAACTGACATCATAATTGTGTCTGTCATAGCTTATAGTGTGACTATGACTATTTCAAGCAGCTATAATCTTAACTGACATTATATAATTGTATCTGTCATAGCTTATAGTGTGACTATGACTATTTCAAGCAGCTATAATCTTAACTAACATCATAATTGTGTCTGTCATAGCTTATAGTGTGACAATGACTATTTCAAGCAGCTATAATCTTAACTGATATCATAATTGTGTCTGTCATAGCTTATAGTGTGACTATGACTATTTCAAGCAGCTATAATCTTAACTGACATCATAATTGTGTCTGTCATAGCTTATAGTGTGACAATGACTATTTCAAGCAGCTATAATCTTAACTGATATCATAATTGTGTCTGTCATAGCTTATAGTGTGACTATGACTATTTCAAGCAGCTATAATCTTAACTGACATCATAATTGTGTCTGTCATAGCTTATAGTGTGACTAAGACTATTTCAAGCAGCTATAATCTTAACTGACATTATATAATTGTATCTGTCATAGCTTATAGTGTAACTATGACTATTTAAAGCAGCCATAATTTTAGGCATTATTACGTATTTTAAAAATATTTTAGTATTTTTTTTCTCTTCTCATATGATGGTTATCATGTACTGCTCCAGCTTCGGATACACCAATAAGTGACATAAAATGATATTATATCATAAGAATATTGTAAAAAAATCACATATAAAGGCGAGAATAGGCCTTAGGCCTTTCAAATGTCCCTCCCGGGCCAGAGTAATCTGGTAGGGGTGAGAAAAGCCAGGGATAAGAACTGTACATTGTGTAAGAACTGTACAAGTTACTAAGATTTTATATTTTATTTTTCTGAGAACTGTCTCTACCTACCATATCACCCTGGGTAGTAGGGCGTAGGGATAATGTTTTTCTACCTACTCTATCACCCTGGGTAGTAGCGCGTAGGGATAATGTTTTTCTACCTACTCTATCACCCTGGGTAGTAGGGGGTAGGGATAATGTTTTTCTACCTACTCTATCACCCTGGGTAGTAGGGCGTAGGGATAATGTTTTTCTACCTACTCTATCACCCTGGGTAGTAGGGCGTAGGGATAATGTTTTTCTACCTACTCTATCACCCTGGGTAGTAGGGCGTAGGGATAATGTTTTTCTACCTACTCTATCACCCTGGGTAGTAGGGCGTAGGGATAATGCTGTCTCTACTCTAAAATCCGTCAAGCCCATCTTCTATACTTTCTATACAATATTATTTACAACCCTATAGCTCCCTCTTATCTTAAAACACACTTTGAATTTCTTTGTGATTCGCACGACCGCCCTCTTCGTTCTTCTCATAACAACCAACTTAAAATCCCACCCCACACTTCCAGCAGATATTCAGATTCATTTACCGTATCGTCTGCTCGCCAGTGGAACAAACTTCCACTGACCATCAGACAAGCTACTTCCATTCACATCTTTAAAAATCTACTTAATACTTTCTTTTTAAACAAGCAGAACAATATATTTTAACTCCACAAATTTCTACTTCCTAATAATATATTATCCTCATATATGGTATATCTTCTATAATACTTATATATTGATGAGTATTTATGTAGTCTATGTATTCATACTATTTATGTAGTTTATTGGTTAGAATTGCACCCCACATATTTATACTGTCTCACTCTCCCAAAGGTTAGCTGGTAGAAAAAGCCGAAATGGCTTTAAGTTCGCCTTTGTACATACTTTTAAGTAAAGTGCAATAAAGTATTTAATAAATTAATAAGCCCCAAGCAGAGCTATCTTTAAAGAACTAGTTTACAATCAATTTTTAAAATTACAATAAACCCTTGTCTGGTTGTAATGTAGTGTAGTTCAAAGTCAAAGTCAAATCATTTATTACAATTTGGCCTTCTCGGGCTCTTTTGTATTGTCACATCACATTGTTATAATTATTTAAATAAATTATATTAAATTTATTACAATACAATTGAATTGACCTAAATATAAACATACACCAACAGTAAAAGGTGTCCAAAATATATTAATAATATACATTTGCACATCTACCAGGCATTTTTATGTTATGTAGCGGTGATGGCTCGGTTGTAAGAACGCGTACCTTAAATCCTACAAAGGTCGGTTCAAACCCCCCCGGCATGTACCAATGAGAAATACACTTTTTTTACGTACTGCAGTCATAGATTTACAACACCACCGTTCCCGTGCCTCGGAGAGCACGTTAAGCCGTCGGTCCCGGTTCCACTAATGCCAACTTGTGGAATCGTTAATAAATTGTCATAAAAAATGACATCATATCCTCGCCAAGCCGTCTGGCCAGCGTGGCGAGTGTAGGCCAAATTCTCCAGTTCTGGAAGGCCCATCTCCAGCAGTGGACGTCTAGGATGTTCTAGGGGCTGTAATGATAAAAAAAAAAAATGTAGTTTATATCATAATTTATATATGTATGTAATTTTATATTGTAGTTGTAAGTAAATATTGTATTTTTATTTTTCTTTTCATATTTGTTGTTTATTTGCTAACTTTGCCTCTTACGTTTTCATCGTCCCGAAGGTTGATTGGAACACAGTGCCTATAGGCATTTGTCTGTATAACAATAAAGTTTTTAAATAAAAAAAAATATATATCACTAGGTAGTAGGGCGTATAAATAATGCGGTTACGGTATTGGGGTGCATATTTAGGCATGTGTGTGGTTCAGTTGAGAAATGGAGAAGGAGCTCTTCAGACCACGTTGCGTGGTATAGCTTGTATAAAATAAGATTTGAAAGTTTTATAAGCTTGAAGTGGGGTTAGCATTTCACACCTTCAGCATGCGACAGACGTAAAAGCCCTAGTATTAAAAACTGCATTCACTAGTCACAGGAATAAAAGAGGGATATGCAGAAGAAGAATGCGAGAAAAACTAAGGTACTAGTGTTTGAAAGAATAAGGATGACAAACGCGACGATAAAGATTGATGATGAAACTCTAGAACAAGTAAATGAAATTATATATCTGGGCAGTGTTTTCACTGCGGATGGAAAGTACGATAGAGATGTCGAAAGAAGAGTGAACGCGGGAAATAGTGTTAACAGTGCCCTGGAGTCACTTATCGGCAGTCGAAATCTCAGTGATAAAGCTCGGCTCGCCATACACAATGCCATGTTGGTACCAACACTGATGTAAGGAAGCGAGACGTGGATACGGCAGAATACGCATGAGAGTAGGGTTAATGCAGTAGAAATGAGGTCGTTGCGTCGGATATGCGGCGTCACTTTGACGGACCGCATACGTAACGTCGAAATACGAAAAAGGGTTGGTATAAAAGAAAGTATAGGGACAAAAATAAGGAAAGGCATGCTACAATGGTTCGGGCATGTTTAAAGGATGAGCGAAGAAAGATTGACGAACCAGATATATAATGCGAAAGTTGTGGGTGAAAGAGGCCCTGGCAGACTGAGACTCACATATCACGATCAAATAATTAAACACTGACTGAAGGTGAATTAAAAAGCCTTCGTAACAAAAGGACATGTATGAAGAGGTCGTGATCGTGTCAAATGGCGCTTAATTGTCTCTGCCTACCCCGCAAGGGACCTGGCGTGAAGATATGTATGTATTAAAAATAGTGTTGTTAGACACCTGTCTCGGACCTCTGTAAATAGTATATACGTCTATGACCTAAACTGTGAACTAAGTTACAATGTGCACTACGCCTTATGTGTGAGTTTAAAGCACAAAATCCCATCAAAATACAGTAGAAACAGAAACTTGGTCGGCACCATGAATTGGGTCTCTGTAAACAGATTACAGTGGAGCCGCAATTACTTACCAACATTGAATAACACGTAAGAAACAGCACATCAAAATAATATGATATTAATTTGAATTGAATTGATAACGTCTCAGAATAGTGACTGTCATGGTACGAGGCAAGCAGTTGTTGTCAAGCCCGGGCGGTCGTGCGGCATCAAATAGCGGTTGATTATTCTTTGTCAGCTTGTAGTTTTGTTTCAGTCTGTATTTATTTCATTAACTATTAATATTTATTTCATTGCACCTATAAATGTTCCAATTTGTCCCTAAGGTTTGGCTGTCAGAAAATGTCTACGGGCATTAAGTCCGCCTTTGTACTTTGTGCAATAAAGTTTTTAATAAATAATAAATATATATATATCAATTTATATATATAAATTGTACATTACTTATTTATTATGTAATAGTATTTAATTTACTTTTATGCAAATTATTTTTATCTTAGAGTAGGGTTAATGCAGTAGAAATGAGGTGGTTGCGTCGGATATGCGGCGTCACTCGTATGCATACGTAACGACGAAATACAGAAAAGGTTAGGTGTAAATTACAGCATAGGGACAAAAATGAAAAAAGGCATGCTACTATGGTTCGGGCAAGTTGAAAGAAAGATTATAGATATAAGGCGAAAGTTGTTGGTAAAAGAGGAAGAAAGAGTCTGCCAGGGGACCTAGACTCACATATCGCGATCAAATAAAAAATATCGGGCTGAAGGTACATTACATTATTACGTAACAAAAGGGCATATAGGAAGAAGTTGATAAATGTCGACACAGCAAAAGAGGTATGTCGTGCTCGTAATAAGTGGTAATTGTCTTTGCCTGCCCCGCAAGGGATCTGGCGTGAAGATATGTATACAGACAAGCATGTTTTTTTTTTTTTTTTTTTTTTTTAATACTGAACATGACATGTGACATCGCGCCTACCTGATGGTAAGCAGTAGGCGACTAGACCTCCACTGCTGGAGATGGACCTTCCAGAACTAGATAATTTGGCCTACACTCGCCACGCTGGCCAGACGGCTTGAATATGATAATTATGACAATTTATTAACGATTCCACAAGTTGGCATTAGTGGAACCGGGACCGACGTTTTAACGTGCTCTCCGAGGCACGGGAACGGTGGTGTTGTAAATCTATGACAAATGTACGTAAGAAAAGTGTATTTCTCATTGGTACATGCCGGGTAAGGTACGCGTTCTTACAACCTAGCCACCACCGCGTCACACATCACAATAAGTCAATTGCAGTACTAACTTAATAAGTACAACAATTTAAACTGGCCCTTTATAAATCTATTTGTATTTGGACAATAATATCGTGAGCATAAATGGCGTTTATTGCGTTTCACCAGAGACATTAACTATATAAGAAGACAGGGCAACAAGCCAAATGATATGAGAATCAAAGCTAGACCAAAGTATCATCACGACTGTATCCTTTTCGAGGTGATCAGAAACCAACCTTTTTTTAAAAACAAGACGAATCACATTTAGCCAACAATTGGCAAGCTCGTCGATGTCTCTAGCGTACCAAACTCGAGATTATTGCAGTAGGTGTTGCACATACATTACGGGTTATAACGCCATAAGGCATTCTTTACTAGCTAACCTTGAGGATCATGTAAGGTGATGGGCATTCGGCCCTTCTAAAAAAAAAAATTAAAATAACTTAAATTAGTAAAATAAACATAATAACGCATTTATAGCACTCAGAAATACATATAGGTACGTACACAATATAAAAAAAAACATACATACGATATAATACATACTGCTGACATGGCCTTTTTACAGCCACAAATTTAATATCAAATATCTAGCTGTAAGTAAAAACAAATTTCTCGTTTATGGCAACAATGTTTTAGTTATAATTATTGTATTGATGTTGGGTTCGGTCCAGCCATAGTCAATACATACATACATACATATCTTCACGCCAGATCCCTTGCGGGGTAGGCAGAGACAATTGAGCGCCATTTGACACGATCACGACATACCTCTTTCGCTTCGTCGACATTCATTAACCTCTTCATACATGCCCTTTGGTTACGAAGACTTTGTAATGCACCTTCAGTCAGTGTTTTATTTATTTGATCGTGATATGTGAGTCTCGGTCTGCCAGGGCCTCTTTTACCCACAACTTTCGCATTATATATCTGGTTCGTCAATCTTTCATCGCTCATCCTTTCAACATGCCCGAACCATCGTAGCATGCTTTTCCTTATTTTTGTCCCTATGCTTTCCTTCATACCAACCCTTTTCCGTATTTCGACGTTACGTATGCGGTCTGCCAAAGTGACGCCACATATCCGCCGCAACGACCGCATTTCTACTGCATTAACCCTACTCTCATGCGTATTCTGACATATCCACGTTTCGCTTCCATACATCAGTGTTGGTACCAACATGGCATTGTGTATGGCGAGCCGAGCTTTGTCACTGACATTTCGACTGCCGATCAGTGACCCCAGGGCACCGTTAACACTATTTCCCGCGTTCACTCTTCTTTCAACGTCTCTATCGTACTTCCCATCCGCAGTGAAAACACTGCCCAGATATATAATTTCATTTACTTGTTCTAGAGTTTCATCATCAATCTTTATGGTAATATTATTTATTTGTTTTTTTATTTCTTAGCTTGTATGTATTGACAATATCAAAGTGTTACGTACTAAGCATACGGGAATAAATTATTTTGATTTGATTTGATACATACATAAACATACACTATAAGTAAATAAATACAATATATATAAATAAAATGTCAAACAACTTAGTTAATTCGAGAGACATACATTCTGTTTCTGAATAAATAATGTGGTTAGAAGGTTTTTAAATACGTTGACGGACGGTGCACATCCCGAATGCCATCAAGGCATATGTTTGACAACCGCCATATTGAAAAATTGACACTGCCACAATAGTGTTGCCATTTGAAAAATTCCAAATAATTTGAGTATCTACTTTTATTAGCCAGACTTAAATATTGAATTAATGAGTAATAATTACTTTTTAATTAATGTGTTACTAACATAGTTCTAAGTTAAAATGTTACAAACAATTATGGATTGAATCCTGAAATAAATAATTTATTATTATAATGGTGAAGACTAATATCGGCTGTCAGTGTCGGTTCGAAATATTCTAATGAAAAGCGACAGATCTCCATAGAAAACTGACAGTTTCTAAATAAATCAAGGGGATTTTTTTTTTTTTTTTTTAATACTGATCAAGACATGTGACACCGCACCCACCTGATGGCGAGTTCCAAGAATGGGACCAACTGACGCCAGCCTCAGACGACGGACATCAGTCCCTACCACTATGCCGGCCTATAAAGATGCTTTTTCACACTTCGTTTGAAGGACTCCAGGTTATAGGAGTGGGAAAACACACTGGCTGGGAGAGCATTCCACATCTTCAGCGTGCGACAGATGTAAGAGTCTCCAAATTAGTATGTACGCGTAGGGATAGTGGCTACGGTATGTGGATGCATATTTTGGCCTGTGCGAGTGGTTCGGTTGCGGAATAGAGAAGAAGGGATAAGGTTGTGGAGCTCTTCAGAACATTCACCGTAGTATAGCTTGTAGAACACGCTCAGGGAGGCCACATCTCGGCAAAGCTGCAGCGATTCGAATAGCCCGCCTCTGTAGGACATTGACATGCATGTCGAAGGCGCAAGAATCGGGGCCCAGGTGGGCGCGATTTCACATGTCGTGCTTAGTACGAAAAAAAAGACCACGTAGTTATATCTATTATAATAAAGGAAAACTATTATTTATATAAATTCCCAAATCGCCATTCAATCTTACCTCAGACTGTCGTAGCCGTGCTTAACTTAAAATGCAAGTTTGCAAGACCGAAAAGTTCTCGAGATTCATTCCTTATCGATTGAAATTCTCAACAGTATTTTCGCAGAAGTATGTAAGTATTCATTATGTAATCTTAAATTTTAATATACTATATAACATCTAGTTTTTTTTTTAAATAATAGTACGACATGTGACCTTGCGCCTACCTGATGGTAAGTGGGGAGCAAAATCCATGAATCATCAATGATACGCCCCCTGCCTGAAGGGCCAACGCGTGTGGGAGTCGCATGCCCGACTCACCGTGAGGCCTCCTAAGGAGACCCCAAGGCGCCTACGGACTAAAACCCTATAAACCGTCTCTCTCTCTGTACAATCACATATACGTAGAAATAAAGATTATATGAATTCCAGTAGTTCACACAATTGATACTAGATGGCGTTATATAGTTGATAGCGATGCTGCGCCAGCCTGGCACCACCTTCTGGCCAAGACCAACAGGGACAAGATCCAAAGTCAGCAGAACATATCGCTCAGAGTGGTTTTCCGAGCGCCATGGTTCGTGCGTAATTCCGTCTTAGCTCGAGATTTGGAGATGCCTACTATTGAGGAGTTTGTCGTTGGCCTGACTAGACGTATGTTCTCTCGGGCCGACAACGGACACTTCAAGCATCTCCAGAACATCGCTCCGTCTTGTGCACGGCCCCCCAACGGGAGACCACTTCCTAGAGAAGTACTCCTGGAGGAGAGCTGAAGCAGTCGAACTTAGCCCCCTGGGTTCGTGAGCCACACGGGCGCTGTTATACTAGTAACGGCGCCCAGCACTAAACGTGCATGAATTACCGGCGGGTGGTTACCCGATGAGATCCTGCCGGGGAAAACGGGGGACTGTCCCCATCCCCAACCCACGCCCATTAGGCATCCGGGCCTGGACGACCCCACTGTCTGTCTGTAAGAACGTACACTGGTTTGGCGTGAACGTCAATAGACTACTGTGAATATTTATCCTCATATTGTTGTTCAGTTGTCTCACTCGTGTAGTTTCATTATATATGTGTGTGTGCTAAATAAAGTGTGCGTTAAGAAAATCGGTAATTTAATTTCGCGAGTTTAGTGCGTAACTGTTAACTCTCACTGTTGGCCCTGCGTGCCCTAACAGCTAAGTGTGGCTACGGAGTGAAGGCACTCGTTCGCCGCGTAGCCATTCCTTCTCGAATCTTGGAAATCGGTATTTTTGTGACTTGAAAGCAAAGATCGCTTGTTTTTCTGAATTTTGCTTAAAGTAAATGAAAACGCAAGTCGAAAAACTTTCAAAGCGAAAAAAAGTAAAAAAATCGCATAAAAGTCAAACACAGAGTTAGTTGTAAACTCTCCAAACCTCAAACGGCATAAATGTTACCATTTTAAATATTTCGAGTAAGATCAGTTTTTTTCTGGTAACATTGAAAAACGTCTTATAGATTTAACCTTTTATGTGCCTGCAGTAATCGTAATAATAAATTCATTTCCCATTAAGTTAATAGACTTGTTTCTTTTACCTAGTTATTCAAGTCTGAGTGTACTTCAATAACATTTCCAGGAGACAGAGCACATTTATATATTAGGTAAAAGAAAAAAAAAATGTCAATAAAGATTATTATTATTATTATTATTTAAAAATGTTTTATTGTGCGAGCGAGAGCAATGCGAAACGTTAAACAGTCTTAAGATATTTTTACATGTACCAGCTTTCTCTATGCCACCTTTATAAATAAATACGCCAAGAATATTGGTCGAATTAATGATTTATTTCATTATGCAAGACTATGAAATCGTCGTTCAGGGAATGGCCGCGGTCGACCGTGATTAAACTTTTATGTAAACAAGCCACGAAGTCACGAACCTTTGCTAAATAATTTAATCTTCAATCGTAAACACGTGGTTTGACGTCACATCCTCTCATCGTCCATACGACAATGTCTTGTGCACCAGTGCGTTCTCCTTGTATTTATTTAAAAACTTAAATGGACTATTTATTTATTTAAAACTTTATTGCACTATGTACAAAGTGCGGGCTTAATGCCGCTAGGCATTCCCTAGCAGCCAACCTTAGGGACAATACAGAACATTACAGTCATGAGGCTAGGTGCAAACGATTGTAAGAAACGTTGCTAAATAAATTCATTCAATCTTACATACCATAGATATTAAAATAAATACACATACATACATACAAATATGTACACAATAATACATATACTACACACTATATTGAAAAAATCAAAATCAAAATAATTTATTTCCATTGGTTCTCTCAAAACAACTTGGATACAGTCAGAACTAATAAAATCAATACACGTTTCACAACATATGTACTAATCAAAGTGGTAATAATGGTTGGACCGTAAACAGGCAATAATCCATATTTATGTATGCTATGTAAAACATTATTGCTATAAGCAAGTAAAACTAACTAACTTAGAAACTACTTAAATAAGATCGTGGCTGTAAAGAGGCCGTGTCAGTTTACATTCTAAATACTTAATAATTATGATGTATAGAAATTATATACATATGTCAGATAATTTATAAATGTATAGAACAAAAAAATAATAATAATATTAAAATAATAATAAAAAAAAGACGTCATCTTATATTCTAATAGCATTAATGTTAATTAATATTCGTGGCTGTAAAATGGCCGTGTCACTCTAATAAAACATTCTATGTCAAGTAAACTTAAATTTAAATTCGTGGCTGTAATATTGGCTACTATATACTACATACAATACATACTTATATACGTTGTGAGAACTATGTATGTACTAAGGCGGACTAAATGCCGCTAGGCATTCTCTGACAGCCAAAATAGATTGTAAAGTCTCCCGACTTCCACCACCACTCAAGTCCTACGGCTAAAACTAGAACTAAAAATTGACTGCACAGTAGTGTAAAAAAATTGGGGTTACAAGGATATAGATTTTTGCCTATTTTAATGGATAAGTCTTCTCATATATTTTTGTATTCATTTGACAAATTGATGTGGGAATATATATAATTATATAAATATGAAATTCAAATTAGAGGTAAGTCTTGTTTGAAGCGGTGTTATGTTCATATAAATATCACAATGATGCTGACAATATTAGTATTCCTTGAAAGTAAAAATTGGCATTTGACATCATTGTAAATGGCACATTCATTCAATGAGAATAACAAATAGGTGGTAGGCGGACTGATGGTGGTAATTTGCCTTGTCTGCAGGGAAAGAGAGCCACCGTTTGTGCCGATAAACCCAGTAAAGTGTAGCAGTTCTTTAGTCTACACAAAATCCCGGGGTTTCCCGGTATTTCACGACCCTCAGTAATAGAAGGAGGATAAAAACATGATACATTAAATTTATTATTTTATTTATATTTTTCAGAATACGCATGAGAGTAGAGTTAATGCAGTAGAAATGAGGTCGTTGCGACGGATATGCGGCGTCACTTTGACGGACCGCATACGTAATGACGAAATATGCAAAAGGGTAGGTATTAAAGAAAGCATAGGGACAAAAATAAGGAAAAGTATGCTCCGATGGTTCGGACATGTTGAAAGAATGAGTGAAGAGAGATTAACGAAACAGATATATAATGCGACAGTTGTTGGTAAAAGAGGCCCTGGCAGACCAAGTCTTACCTATCACGATCAAATAAATAAAACAATAGCTGAAGGTGCATTCAAAAGCCATCAAAATTAAAGGGCATGTATGAAGAGGTTGATGAATGTCGAAGAAGCGAAAGAGGTATGTCGTGATCGTGTCAAGTGGCGCTCAATTGTCTCTGCCTACCCCGCAAGGGATTTGGCGTGAAGATATGTATGTATATTTTTTCATTTTGAAGCATTGTCATCCACTTGTGAGCTATGGTCCAAATTTCGATTCTCTATCTCATCGGGAAGTTAGTAAAAAATAATTAGAAAATTCCGCCCGGACAGACATACAAGAAAGTGAGTTAAAAAATAACATTTTAATTATAGTCATACGGACAAAGCCGTGTCAAACAGCTAGTTTTATAAACTAGGTAGGTAACTATTTTAGTTTGTTAAACTAGAAACTACCAGTATCAATTTTGGTATAATCTGCATGTTAATATTGTACGACGTACGTTGTTTCCACGTTCGTCATCGGTTTTTGTTAGTGCTACGAAATATTGCTGTGTTCCATCTTGTCACACTACACGACAGTCAGTTTTTGTTTTAATATTATATTTATTTTATCTTATATTTATTTATTTATTTAAATCTTTATTGCACTATGTTTTTTTTTTTTTTTTTTTAATACGGAGCACGTTATGTGACACCGCGCCCACCGACGACCGACATCAGTCCCTACCACTACGCCGGCCTATAAAGATGCTTTTTCACACTTCGTTTGAAGGACTCCAGGTTATAGGAGTGGGGAAATACACTGGCTGGGAGAGCATTCCACATCTTCAGCGTGCGACAGATGTAAGAGTCTCCAAATTTGTATGTACGCGTAGGGATAGTGGCTACGGTATGTGTACAAGGGGCGGGCTTAATGCCGCACATTCTCTGACAGCCAACCTTTGGGACAATAATAAGTATAACTTAGTTCGAGAAGTAGGTGCGAAGACGTATTTAAGACTGATCATTATTAAATAATAACTATATTTATTAATAATATATATACTACATACTAATAGTACTTACATACATACATATATACATAACTATTGGTCTGGCCGCAGAATTTGGTTAACGCCATCTATGGTTATTTGTGAAAACCATTTACAAGGCTAGCCAGTGAATGTTGCATTTCATTTCGCCCGTGTTCCGGTTGATGGCGCGGCAGTCGTCGATAAGACAGCACCAGTGTGCTTCAGACTATAGCTCGGAAACGTTGGTGGGCCTTGTGTCCTCGGAAAGATCACCACCTCCACCTCTTTGGAGTACGCTCAAACCGCGCCGCTCTAATGATAATAACGTGTTCGCGAATATAAAGTGTTCTGCATTATCAAACCCGCACCCGCACCGCTGATATACCGCACCTGGATTGTCTCGCAGCTGACCTGAAGGCTGATGCGTGGCTACTGGAATCCTCGTCATAGTTAGTTCAAGTAAGTGGATTTTCTACAGATAATTCTAGACTTTGTACTGCTGTAACCCGACCAGGTTTCTCACTGCTGGAGCTATCGAAGGCCGCGAACCAGAGAAACCGCTACAACAACTATAGTACATACAATATCTACTTATACACGCTGTAGGGAGCTGTTTAAGTAATGTGAGTATACCAATCTTTTGAATATTATTCTGTTGGAGGCTTGCCGAATATTAACCAGCAGTGTTCTATTTATTAAATTATTATTTTTTCTATTTATTTATGACTTATTAAATTCGTAATATCTATTGAATTAATTAGCCGATTTGAACAATTCAAAAAGTGATCTACATGAATTGAAACAGTTTTGAAAACAATATGATTTATTTGGATAATGGTTTAATGGATTTAAACAGAAGTATGAGTAACATGGTCTATTTTTGGTCGGTATTTCTATCAACTTTTAAAACAACATACTTTTGTTCTATCATCAATAGTTTCCGCAGAGCATGCGACGAAAGACATTTTATGGCATTTTTTTACACCTTGGGTTAAAACATCTTTTTCAACATCATTTTTACACCTTTTCTAGCAATAAATATAGCCTATGTTACTCAGGGTGAATGTAGCTTTCTAACGATGAAAGATTTTTTGAAATCGGCACAGTAGTTTTTGAGTTTATTTATTACTTTACACACACACATAAAAATACAAATCTTTCCTCTTTATAATATTAGTGTAGATATATGACACATTTTACATTAAGGCCGCGTTCGTTTTATAGCATTTCCAACATTTCGTAGCAACTTCATAAACCAGCGCGAAATGTCGGTTTTGTTAAGTAATGCCACTTTTTTTAACAATGCTAACATTTCTTAAATAAAACGAGCGGTGAGGCTACTTTTTGACAAGTATTTTCGTTCATGTTTTATCATACCATGGCATCCAACACACATTATATTATTATGATCTTTGAATTTATTACATAAAATCGTTTAAAATACCTTTTTAACAAATATGAAAACTATAAAGTATATAAAAATGGTAAACAAACCATATTATATGATAATGACATCTGTCAAAAAGTAACATTAATAACCCTCCCTTCAACGCGGTACTGACATACGAAATTAGCATCAAATGTTAGAATGACTTGTGCTAAAAAAAGTGGTATTTTCATGCTAACATTTCTTAAAACGAACGCGGCCCTAGTCATCTTTACTGGGCCAACATGGCAAGTCAAGTTTATTTTTTATATCAGTAAATAAATCATGAAGGAAGGCGAAAGGAAATCGACAAATCAAGCCAGGTAAACTGTGTTATTGGTAAATTATATTCTCAGTAGAAATGCAAAGCCACGACGGAAATTTTTAGGATTTTTGATTTTTATTCAATCATTTTCTAATGCTCTTGTCACTGCTGTAGTACCCGCTATCCTAAAGTCCTCTGGAATTGCGCTGAGTAAAGGCAAGAAACCCGACGGCATGACCGTTGGGCCGTGGGAACTTGGCAGGTCCCTGGTGTGGGATGCGACGTGTGTAGACACATTTATTCATTTATTAGATGCTCATAACCTTAGCAGGTTTCAGATCGGCACTCAAAAAGCATATGTCAATATTACAAAAGACTCCACAGCAACTTACCTAATCTTATTATATTTATAATAATAATAATAAATAATAAATATTTACAGACAGGTCACACAGCGCCATCTAGTTTCCGTGGTAAGCTACGAGGCTTGTGTTACGGAAACTAGATGGTTGATAAACTACATATTATACTTTTTTTTTTTTTTGTAAAAATATACATATTATACATATAAACACCCAGACCGAGACAAATTATACAATGTACAACTTGCCCCCGGTGTGAATCGAACCCTTTTTTTTTGTAACCATTGTAATTGTTGCGATAAATAAAGTATTTTCTTTCTTTCTTTCTTTCTCTTTCATAACAAGATGCAGTCATACCAAATTATAAACAGATACAAACAACTAACTAAGATCTGGACTTCATCTCGAAAATTTAAGCGTACAGCTTGCCATTTTTACAACCATTCCAATGGTAAGTAGGAGGTGGTTTCTTAATCATATTGCAGTAATTATACATATATGGATGAGAAAAGAAGGTGATTTTGAAACCGACCCCCAATCACAATTTATTAGTGCAATGCATTGAATATACACTTAAGCATACATTTGTTTCGTAATGAGAATTAATTACAAAAAAAAAAATTGTTGTCAAAATTAAATTTGTAGAAAAATAATAGTAATATTTCTAATAGGTATATGTCCAATGAACCGCCTCCGTGGTCTAGTGGTAACAAACGTTGCCGTGAACTCGGGAGGTCGTGGGTTCGATTCTCACCGGGGGCAAGTTGTACATTGTATAATTTGTCTCGGTCTATATTTACAAAATAAAAAATAAAAAAAGTATAATATGTAGTTTATCAACCATCTAGTTTCCGTAACACAAGCCTCGTAGCTTACCACGGAAATTAGATGGCGCTGTGTGACCTGTCTGGAAATATTTATTATTATTATTTATTTCTTTCCCTTTTACCTTCTATTTGTATTAGGTAATCAAATGAAATTAGGATCTATTCTTATAATGTCTTGGATACTTTTTTTAAGGTGCATAAACTGCAGTCAAATATATCAATTAGGTCACTATGTTTCCTATTTATGTCATCAAATAAACGGCACATTCTAACCATAGGATACACATTAGCTCTATCTCACATCCAGGCGACCTCGTCCAGTGCGGGAAGATCGGCGGTTTTTAGTATTGCTACTGGTCTTTGCCAGAAGCCTTAAAACAATATTCTTTGTTTGTCCTTCCTTTCGATTTTGTTTTAATATGTACTGATTACGACATGAGACACCGCATCTACCTGATGCTACAGATATAGTACATAATGTATTTCCATCGAGAAAACTATTTGGGTCGCAATCGGAACGGCACCCTAAGTGTCAACCAATTATTGTATTAAATGAGTGACATTTTCATATCCATTAATATGGAATTTTATTATTTAGTGGCAAGTGTCAAAAAAAAAAAAAAAATGAGAGACCACGATAAATGCGAACTTATCCGATTAAGGACACAATAAATTATTTAATTAATTTGTGATATTTCTCCAGTTTGGTACGCTAGAGACATCGACGAGCTTGCCACTTGTCATGATGGGCTTATAGTAAGGCTAAATGTGAATCCGTTTCAATATATTAAGAAAAAATATATAATAATTATATTTTTTATTTATTTTAGGTTTTAGTTGTATTTTTATTTATTAAGTAGGTTTATTTTTATTTTTATTAATAGTAATTTATGTTTTAAAATGTTAGTTTTAAGTTAAATTATTTAGTTTTTTTATCTGTGCCTAGAAAACTGATTACAATAAAAAAAAAACTCATGGTTTCTGAAGGGATACGGTCGTGATGATACTTTTTTTATCCGATAAAATACGATGACATGCGACGTGTGTAGACACATTAGCTCCATCTCACATCCAGGCGACCTCGTCAGGCGCGGGGAGAGCGGCTTTTTCTGCGGAGAACCTCAAATTGCGCAAATATGCCAACCTTGGTTCCGGTTACGAGTTTGCGCCGTTTGGGGTCGAGACGATGGGCCCATGGGGACCGTCAGCGAGGCGCTTGGCCAAGGAGTTGTCAAAGCGGCTGACAGAAAAGTCTGGAGACAGGAAGGCTGGCAAATATGTATATATTTACAAAAAAAAAAGTAAATATGTAGTTTATCAACCATCTAGTTTCCGTAACACAAGCCTCGTAGCTTACCACGGAAACTAGATGGCGCTGTGTGACCTGTCTGGAAATATTTATTATTTATTATTATTATTTATTATTGTAATTCTTTTATACTGGTTGTATATTACTTCGAATAAAATATCTTTATTCACTGACATACTACATTTGTAAGCGGTACACGAGGTGCAATCATGTAAGCAACTGACTCTAATCACTGGCTGAATTATTTTGCCGCACCTCCTTGACTAGGAATCGAACCCTCGAAGCCCTTGACTTTTAAATCGCATAGCGTGTCTTCGTTCAAAGAAAATTGCCTTTAATCGTAGTTGTCCAGTTTATTAAGGAATTGTTCAAAAGGAAAATTGCCAATACAGTTTGCTCTTGCAGATAATATTGCCTTCAGCCATGCTAGGCTTGCCCGGCCGTGCTAGGCTCTTTGACAATACTTTATTACCAACAGAACAGAAAAAAACTAGTAGAAATCGTTCGCTAACTATGCGAACTTTAATTCTAATCTGATTCATTTGTCACACATATTTATTTATTGAAAAATTTACAGCCATAATGAGTATGACAGATAGAAATAATTATAAATAAAACTAAACTAAAAATACCTATAAAATTAAAACTATTGTACAAAATAAACTAAAGGCTTACCACGAGGGTACCTAAAACGCTCGCATTTCTTCGTTGAAAAATAAGGGAAATATTCTGTTTTAGGTAGTTAAGGCATTTGGGGTCGCCACACTCCTAAAAATTCGTTTACCCAGCTCTTTCACAAATTTGGAATCAAGAGAATATACCCCCCATTGTTTCAACCCCAAATGCCACAAAGTTATATCTTTGTTTAATGCTATTATATTTCATGTGCTTTTTGAATTCGGCTGTATGAGGAGCCGAACCGGCCTTTTTAGATGTAGAGGAAATGTGGCAAGCGGCAAAGGTAGCCACATAGGTGGCATCCAAAACAAGACATTTTCCCTCACTCCATGGTACAAGGGACTTACCATCCGGCCTTTTACCATCACTACGTGATAGACCTGATAAACATATAAACAATTATACTCTATTTTTAAATAAATATTTAAAATATAGATATGTTAACGTAAAAATATTTATTAGGGTCAGCAACAGTGACAATATACAAATACAATATCCATTAATCAGGCCTTTTAATAACCAAAATAAAAACACAATACAATTACAATGGTACAACGTTGGTCCCCTGGGAACGGGGACGTGCTCTGGTGTGGGACGCCACGTGCGTCGACACCCTCGCCGCGTCGCATCTTAGGGGGACAGCGCATAAAGCGGGAGCCGCGGCGGAAAATGCGGAGTCCAGCAAGCGGCGCAAGTATGTAAGTATATTAAAAGATTACATATTTATGTCATTTGCTGTAGAAACTCTGGGCCCATGGAGTCCAAATGCAAAAAACATTTTAAAAGACATAACACCGCGTCTTGTCGTCTCCTCCGGTGACAAGAGGGCTGGCTCTTTTTTCGCCCAAAGAATCAATATTGCAATTCAGCGGGGAAATTCAGCCAGCAGCCAGCGTTCTTGTCACCATTGCACGCGGACGGGACTTATATCCGTATCCTTAGTATTAATACTAATTTTATTTTATATTTTGTAAATATTTTTTTCGAATAAATGTTTTAAAATTACAATTGATTACATCTTAGTTAAAACTATGACACAATACAACATGATGCAACCACGATTAAGGAACACAACACCAAGGATCAAACTTGGTCAAACATCAGTTCAGTTTACATTGGATCTGCTGCAGCGACTATACATTGCGGTTAAAAACAAACTTTTTGTATCATTTCAATTTCCAAATTGAACCGCCACCGACCGTGGCACTGACCGCTAGATTCCCCACTCGTCCGGCAGACGATAAAGTTTTCAATTCATTCTAATTGAACCGGAATTTACGAGTTTTAGGCAATTTGTTACTGTGCTGTATGAATTGCATATAGGTTTTACAATTTATATGTAGAGTGAATATAAAGGCCAGTTCTCCTTTTGTCCATGTCTAAGCTTAGTCTTGCTAGCTAATTTAATTAAGGTTTTCTTATAATTAGAAATTTAATTAGAGTGTATGAGTAAAATTTGTTATTGAGCCGAATCCGAAGTCTTTTAGAGTGGTCAGAAACAACGCATTTAAATAAGCGGATTCATGTTTAGCTAACTTTACTATAGACCTATCATGATGTCTCTAGACTGCCAAACTAGAGAAATACGCAGGGGGACACAGAAAAAAACAGGAATTTTGTGATAACTTCTTTATTTTTTAAATATTGTTCCTGTTATTGTTTGATCCCTCCAATGTTCAAAAAATTTTTATATAAGGTAAAAATAACCTAAACTAAAAACAATAAACTACATAACATAGAGCAAAAAACTAAAAATTAATAAAAAACAACTATTAATAGGTACCTACTAAAACATTCAAATAAAAAAAAAACTAAAAAACAAAAACCAATTAATAAATTTAAAATATATAGTCGTATATTATACTATTGATGAGAACCACTGGCGAAACGTTTTGTAAGAATGCGTTGTGTAGCTGTCGGAGATAATATAAATGGATACAAGTCGTTGCAATAATCATTGCATGTCCTGCCTATGAACAAATTCTGTTGGTAGTTTAATCTTATGGAACAAGAAATAATCTCAGCTCTCTGGACGACTGTAGCCTGCAGCTTACAGAGATTTAGAAGACGGGGACAGTCAATCCTGGAGGTAGCTATCGAGAGCAGGTACGACACGTCTGTGATGCGACGTTCGGAGAGTGGCAAGTCTGTTCGAACCAGTAATTACTATCAGATTGTTTCAAATGTTGCCCTGATGATGTTTGCAATATTGTTTTGTTATTAGGCGCCTCAGCGCGCGGCGAAATGCAGAAAAGATCCTAACTTTGTTTGGAGCAAGATATGAGCTCGTTTAGTCCGTTGCATGCTCTGCTGATATACCTACGTGTTTTATCTGTAGTTGCTCTAGACCGCAGGCACGCGTAGTATGCGTGGTTTTTTTAGTTTTATATCAGTACAGCCCCTAGAACACAGCGTCCTAGACCTCCACTGCTGGAGATGGGCCTTCCAAAACATAATCTGGAGAATTAAGCCTACACTCGCCACGCTGGCCAGACGGCTTGGCGAGGATATTATGTCAATGTTAAAGAAAATTTATTAACGATTCCACAAGTTGGTATTAGTGGAACCGGGACCGACGGCTTAACGTGCTCTCCGAGGCACGGGAACAGTGGTGTTGTAAATCTAAGACAAAGAAAAATGTATTTCTCATTGGTACATGCCGGGGAGGTTTGAACCGACCTTTGTAGGATTTAAGGAACGCGATCTTACAACTGAGCCACCACCGCACGCACCTACAACCGAGTTAGTTTTATATATTATTATTATTATTAAATACTTTATTGCAGTTTACATAAAAGTATGTACAAAGGCGAACTTAAAGCCATTTCGGATTTTTCTTTTTTCTTTGGAGAGTGAGACAGTATAAATATGTGGGGTGCAATTCTAACCAATAAACTACATAAATAGTATTGGACGGGCGTGAAAAAGAGCAAAAATTAATAAATTATAATAGTGGACTGTATGAAGGGGCTGGACGCTCACACGCACTTACTTGTATTCGCTGCAGGTGGTCTTGGGCTTTCCTTGGGTCGCCAGGTTGCTGCTGGCCGCGGGCAGGCTTCTTTTCTCGCAATTTCGAAATTGCGAGCGGTTGATGTCTCTTCTTCAAATTCTGTGCAAGCAATGACCTTGGCACATTTTCACTGACGCTTCTGACAGCTGGGTCGCGTTCAATAATGTTCACTTTCTTCCCATGCGCAAGGTGCGTTCGGAAAGATCTCGCAGGTTTTAGAACGAGATAGGCACACCCTTCCGCTAGTGCGTATGAGAGGGATAAAGGATGGGTATGGCGATATACAAATTAATAGACAATAAATAGACAACCTTAAAGTTGTTTTTAAATATGATAAGGCGCAAACATCCCCCCGGCCTTAAAGGGTCGCCTTTAAAAATAAATGGTGAAAATTACGCAATTAGAAACTGATGGCTTCCTAAAATCAATCTTGCATATAGTCACCTGACCATACCCCTTAAGTGTACCTAGCTACCTAATAGCAATAGGAAAGAAAAACAAATATTCAACCTAACATTAAGTGTAAGAAAATAGTAAGTATAAGCACAAATAAAATCTTAACATTACATCGAAAAGTAAAATAATAATAATAAAACTAATAAGTGATTATTTAAAGACTGACCAACACCTATTGGGTCGGCAGCGGGCAAAGCCGCACAACAGGGCGCACTAGCATCCCGGTTGCAGTCTTCACTGTCACTACTCTGTTAGCGACAAATGTTTGCCATCTATTTGGCTCGGTATTAAGCCAGCAAAGCGTTACCTTAGAATCGGTAAACGCATAAAGTGCGGTAATACTATATCGAGGAATAAAAGTATCATGAACACGGCGTAATAGCTTTGACATTAGTTCAGCAGCACAAAGCTCTAGCCTAGCGATAGACACAGACTTGACGGGCGAAACCTTTGACTTTGCACATACCAATGTTACTAATACGTTACTGTCAATCGTGACATGCATATAGACGACAGCTCCGTACGCTCGCTCGCTCGCGTCGGAGAATCCTAGCAAACGAACGGTACAGTTTTGCTGTACACCTAAAAAACGCGGTATTATAAATTTATTTAATTGCGGTAACTCCAAACAAAATTGGCTCCATAATTTACGTATACTAGGCGGGGGGGCATCGCCCCAGTCTATTTTTAACATCCACAATTCCTTGATAAGAAGCTTTGCATATAAAATAACTGAAGCAACGAATCCCATCAGATCCCATAAGCGCGCGACAGTGGATAATATTATCCTTTTACTGCATTTATCGCTAGGAGGGACTTTGATACTTAATTCAAAATAATCGCTTGACTTTGACCATAATAGACCTAATACTTTATGGTCTATGGACTTATCAAACTCGAACTGTTCGAATTTATGCGATGCGGGTACGTCCTTTAATATTGACGGTGAATTACTCGACCATTTCAAGAGATCGAATTGTCCGCGCTTAAACATTTCTATCAGTTCGCGAGCAGTTTGAGAAGCTAGAGACTCGGATTCAATGCTACACGCCATATCATCCATATACAAGAAGCTACTTGCCACGTCGCGTGCGTTTGGAAACATATCGCCATCGTCCTTAATTAATTGTTGGACTGTGCGTAAGGCATGGTATGGACTAGACCTTACTCCAAAACACACGGTTTTAAACTGGTAAACCTTTATTGGATCATCAATTTTAAATCTGTACAAAATACGTTGAAAGCGACGGTCGCTATTCTGAACGTTGATTTGTAAAAAAATTTGCTTACAATCAGCTGTCAATACAAATTGAAATAATCGAAAATTTAAAATTATTGTAAATAAATCACCTTGTAAATTAGGGCCACTATGAAGAATGTCATTTAGTGAAACCCCTGATGTGGTTTTACAGCTAGCGTCTAAAACTGAGCGAATCTTTGTTGTAGTTTTGTCTAAGCGAAAAACTGCATGATGCGGTTTAATATAAGCGGGATTATTATCATTTAATTCTGAAAGCGGTACAGGACTTAAAAAACCTTTAGTAATATAATCATTGATGACATCATTATAAGCGGCGCGGAACGTCGGTACTGACTCTAATTTCTTCTCCAAACATAAAAAACGCTTATAAGCAATGTCATAAGAATCGCCAAGTAAAAATTTATCTGAACAAAACGGTAATGCAACCGTATACCGACCACTGTCTTTATCTCGAACGGTGGTCGTGCGGTAATGGTGCTCACACTCAATCTCGCCGACTGAGTGTTCCTGAGCTGCGGAGACTGGCGATTCATCAATTTCCCAAAACCGTTTGAGCAACGTATTGATAGGGTCTAGCGAAGCGTCATCAGCTTGAGTCGCAAAACATTGAGTCGAAGCTGATCCTTGACGATCTTGAAGAACAGGAACTGAACCCATTATAACATAACCCAAAACAGTTTGTATAGCGGGAGGTGCGGATATATTATTATTCCCAATAACACCTGGGAGTAGTAAATGCGGAAACAAAGCGGCTCCAATGAGGGCATCAATTGGACCGGGTACACCAAACGATTCATCTGCGAGCGGTAATCCTTCTAAGAAGGGTAAAGCGGATATATCCACTAATGTGGTAGGTAAATTTTCAGTAATTTTATCAACTACTAATGACACAATATTATATTTTACTTTAGTATTAAATCTTGAAGAAAATTGGTAGGATATAGAACCCTGAACCATTTTCTCTGTTCCCCCGATACCCTTTACCTTTAAATTATTTGAACTGATTAACTTGTTAAGCCCCAATCGAACACAACAACTATAAGTTATAAAATTGCCCTGAGATGCACTATCCAAAAGGCACCGTACCTTATGTTCCGTTCCGTTAGAATCTCTAACCAAAACAACGGCAGTAGCTAATAAAATAGTAGTGGGCACTTTACATTGCGGGTTTTGTATGTGAGATTGGGCAGCGTTAGCACAAGAACGAGCAATGGACGTTGCACAAAATGAAATGTTCGCTGACTCGGACCTGGAACAGCTGGCAGCAGGATCAGTCGAGGTAGAAGGGGTTGGCTCCATAGCCTTAGGCAAAGTGGCAGCGTTTACTAAATTATCAGGACCCGCTGGTTCCTTATTAAAATGTAGTAAGGAGTGATGTTTGCCTTTGCACGTTTTACAAATTTGTTTAGAATGACAGGTAAAAGTTTTATGTTTAATACTTAGGCAATTAATACATCCCTTTAAATCCTTAACGTGATTGTATCGATCAACGGGTTTTAGTTCTGTAAACGCAGGACACAAATACAAATGTTCATGCACAATATTGTCGCACAAACATTTATGTGGTTTGGAGACGGAGACAAATGTTTGTTGTTGCGGTATTTTGAGCGGTTTATCATTATACGGACGTGTGAAGATAAGCATAAATAGATAAGCATAGCAATAATAATTTAGTAATAATTCAAGATGACTTAGATTTTTAATGGCATAAATTATCATTGCCTCAAAAATAGGCTGAATAAGCATAAGAAATATTTGCCTTAATGGTTTTAATAGCAATATGCCTCAACAGATGGCACTGCTTAAGTTGAAAACCAATAAGGAAGCGGCAAATTTTAGGCGCGAAACCACTATGCGAATAATTCTTAAACCTCGACTGATTGTAAAGATTAGACTTCATGCTATGATTATTTAACATGCAAATCTACTGTCTGCTCCATCTGGTCGACTCCTAGAAGTCCTGAAAGCTTCTTGTCACTAATCGCGTGATGTTGGGTCAGCCAATCGGAGAGCAGCGCGCGTTTTCCCCCACACAAGTTTGGATAAAACGAACGAGACTGTGGTTTTTGGGACTTTTTAACTGAGGCAGCCAGAGAGACGACATCGAAGAAACCATCGGAAATTCCATCGTTGAAAACACATCATACATCACTGGAAAGCAGCAGATGAGTATTAATTGGGCTCCTAAAGTCGTAACATTAGTAAATTGAAGATTAGATAATCTTTATAGCATTTAATTGTACGTGAATTTTGTAAAGAGTCTTAAATCTTATTTCTAACTTATAGTTTTTGTGAAATTTAGTAACGAGTAATCATACAATGTTTAACCCTAATTTAATTATAAAACTAACATGTTAAAAATGTAAGAGGCCTGAAGGAGTTTCTTACCACTTCTTCTCCTTCAGGAAAAATGATTTTGAAGTGCATTAAAATGACAATTAAAAGTAATACAACGCCTTTTATTTGCAGTTATTGTTAGTGTCCTTATTATGTAGGTTAGGTTTAATGTATTATATTAACAATTTTCAGAAGTGGGATTATGGATTCTCGCAGCCGTAGTCGGTCGCGCAGTCCAATTATGTGGCAGCGCGGCCATGCTGAGCGACGCAATTTACGAGCCACCAGTAGAGAGGGTGGAAGCAGAGAGCGCTGGGGACCGCAGCGGCCGCGTAACTCAACTCTTTCGACTAATTCGGGCTCTGACGTTAATAAGGGTTATGTATCTTTCGGAAGGTCGGGTATGTCTAGTCCATGTTATCCCAATCTTATTGTGAAGCCAGATATTATACCCGAATTTGATCCTGAGATATCTGAAATACAGGCAGTACAATGGCTCAATAAAATTGAGCAATTAGGCGCAATACACTGTTGGAGCGATGGTGTTAAGAGTTATTACATGCAAGCTCGTCTCACAGGGCTAGCTAAATTATGGCATGGCTCTCTGAATAGTTACGAATTTACATGGGACGAATGGAAGGAAATGATATTAGAGGCATTTCCACAAAATGTAGATTTTGCTGAAGTTTTAAAAGAAATGTTAGCTAGAAAGAAAGCTTTAAACGAAACAATGACTCATTACTTCTACTCAAAGAGTAGTTTGTTGAATAAATGCGAAATATCGGGGCAAAAGGCTGTCTCCTGCATTATAGAAGGATTGCCCTTTCACTTGAGAACTACTGCTAGAGCTGGTAATTACAAAGCACCAGGAGAATTATATTCGCAATTTCTTTGTATGAATGATGATAGAAGGACAATACCATCAAAACATTCTAGATACCATAATTATAAGCGCAGCAATGACACGAGTTCCACAACTGAAATAAGTCGCGTAGTAAGAGACAAACGGAGTTTAGTGTGTTATAATTGCAATGAGCCCGGTCACACATCTCGATTTTGTTTAAAGCCCTCTAGTTTGGTAAAATGCGGCAATTGTGGAAAAACTAATCACCGCACTGAGAACTGTTTTAAAAACAAAACTGTCAATAATATAAAAATACAGGTAAATGATTGTTATTTCAAAAAAATCATCTTGAATGGTATTGAAGTTGTTGCATATTTAGATACAGGGGCTCAAGTTAACTTGATCACTTACGCTTGTGCTCGTAAACTAGGTGTGCTATCGAGGCAACCGTGTAACATTTTAATTAGCGGTTTTAGTGGATCTCCAGTTAAGGCATGCGGCAAGGTTTCATTGGAATTTGTAATCGATAATTTCAAAATAGTTTCTGATGCAATCATTACTCACATTTTATTGAATCGAGCAGAAGTGTTCATAGGACAACCTATTTTAAATAATCCGCGTTGCAAACTTACAATAACTGGTACCACAGTAACTTTGGAACATAATAATACTAATGAATTCGAAATAAATAAAATAAGTACAATTGTAGATATAGAAAAGATAAAAATTTACTGTTGCAATGAAACAATTGTCCCGCCATATTCTTCTTTATTTATAGATACTTTGTCTGTCGATCAGTTTGTAGAACCAGTTTCATTATTCATTGACACTCTTATATGCTCGTACGAAGGCAACAAATACATTATTCCATCATCAATACATTGCTTCCCAATAAAATCCTTGTTAATTATTAATTTAGGTTCACAAGAATTAAGATTTAGGAAAGACCAGGTTTTAGCTCGCGGTAGTATCGTCGATGAATTCCGAAGAATGCACCCAACATCAGTTGGAAAGGGAGAATCAATTGATTCTATTATGAATATCGACGTGACAAAGATTAATTGCGGTTCAAAAGATTCGGAGGTTATGCATGGTTTATCAGAGATTTTACATGCGTACTCAGATTGTTTTTCGGTAGATACCGGTGAACTTGGCGTAACTAATAAGGTCGAGTTAAAAATTGAATTAACTTCGGATAAACCAGTATGTTATAGGCCCTACAGACTTGCATTCGCTGAGAAGTCCATTGTGAGAGATAAAATAAAGGACATGTTAGATAATGGGATTATTAGAGAATCTTCCTCTTCTTATTCTAGTCCAATAGTTTTAGTACGAAAAAAGAACGGAGATTTTAGAATGTGTGTTGATTTTAGGAAGCTTAATAATATTACTGTCAAGGATAAGTATCCTCTCCCGATCATAGAAGAACAAATCGAGAAGCTTGGCGGAAGAAAGTACTTCACAAGCTTAGATATGTCTCAAGGGTTTTATCAAATCCCAGTTGCCAAGGAATCTATACATAAAACAGGCTTTGTAACACCGGATGGTCATTACGAATTTTTACGAATGCCTTTTGGATTAACAAACTCGCCAGCTATTTTTCAACGATTGATGGATAAAATATTTTCTTCCTTAAGATATGACAAAGTACTACCATATATTGATGACTTATTACTTCCAACAAATACCGAAAAGGAAGGTCTAAATCTTTTAAAACAAGTCTTGGATATTGTTAGAGACGCAGGATTAACATTAAATTTGGAAAAATGTCACTTTTTACAAAACAAAATAGATTACTTGGGGTATGAGATTAGTGAGGAAGGAATTAGACCAGGAAATAAGAAAATTGAAGCTGTGACTAAATATGAAGAACCACGGAATGTTCATGAACTCAGAATGTTCCTTGGATTAACCAGCTACTTCAGAAAGTTTGTACAAAGCTATGCAACTATTGCGCATGAATTGTATAAATTACTTAAGAAAGATTCTACGTGGGAATGGGGTTTACTACAGAAACATGCGTTTCACAAGCTAAAGAACATTCTGACATCACGACCACTTCTTTCATTATTTTGTAGAGAAGGCCCAATTGAAGTCCATACCGATGCTAGTAGTAAAGGGTTAGCTGGAATACTTTTGCAGAAACAAAATGGTGAATTTAAACCTATAGCCTATTTTAGTCGTAAAACTAGCAAGGAGGAGGCAATATATCATTCGTATGAGCTGGAAACTTTAGCTGTAGTCGAATCCTTAAGACGATTTAGAATTTATTTAGTGGGTATTCATTTCAAAGTCATCACAGATTGTGCAGCAGTTCGCTATACGTTCATAAAGAAGGATTTACTACCGAGGATAGCCAGATGGTGGTTATCTATACAAGAATACGACATGGAAGTTGAACATAGGCCAGGAAAGTCACATTGCCATGTTGACGCGCTAAGCAGGTTTCCTGTGGAGGATCCACAAGTTGTAGATGTTATGGTAATTGACGTTTTTGATTGGATAGTTTGCTTACAAAATCAAGATGACAAAATTCGCATCGTTAAAAAAAAGCTACAATCAGGTGATAATGATCCAGACATTCGCAATAATTACAAAATCAAAGACGATAAACTATACAGGATTGTCAAGGATGGCGAAGAAAGACTAGTAGTTCCGAAGTATGGAAGATGGAATATATTAAGAAAATACCACGATGATATTGGACATCCGGGTCTCAAACGATGCGAGCAAATAATCAAGAATACCTTTTGGTTTTCTGGGATGACTCGTTTTATCCGTAAATATGTGAGTGCGTGTTTAGATTGTTTATATAAAAGGAGTCAATACGGAAAACCTGAAGGAGAATTGCATCCAATAGAAAAAGTCCCAGAACCCTTGCATACCTTGCACGTAGATCATCTGGGACCTTTTTGTAAAAGCAAAGTTGGAAATAGTTACATACTGATGATTGTTGATTCTTTTACAAAATTTGTTTGGGCTATCCCAGTTAGAACAACTACGACACGAGAGGTACTAAAAGCATTTGCAGATTTATTTTGTATGTTTGGTTATCCAAAAAGAATAATATCGGACAGTGGAGCCTGTTTTAAAAGCAAGAATTTTAAGTCATATTGCCTAAGTAATCAAATTAAGCACGTTGTTAATGCTGTCGCATGTCCTCGCGCTAACGGGCAAGTTGAACGGTACAATAGAACACTAGTTGAGTCTTTAAATGCAAGTGTAGAAGATGAGAAGGATTGGGATAACTGTATTCCAAAAGTAACATGGGGGATGAACAATTTAATAAATTCATCAACAGGCTTTACGCCCTATAGATTAATGTTTAGTGCAAGTCGAAGTAGATACCCAAATATGGGAACCAATGAGCTTGATAACGAACAGACAGCTGAGCAAAATCGGCAGGAAGCATCTGCGAATATAGGGAAAACATCAAAAAACATGCAGAAATATTTTAACGCAAAAAGGAAATGCCCCACTAAATACGAAGTAAACGATTTGGTGTTGTGGAAAGGAGCAGCAGATAGGAATATAAATGTTCGGCGAAAATTAAAGGAGAAATACAGTGGACCTTACAAAATTACAAAAGTAATTGGAAATGATAGATATGTGATTACCTCTTTAAAAGGCATAAAGGGCTATAAACGCTTTAGCGCTATTGTTTCTTCCGATGTTATAAAGAAATTTCAGGACTATTCAGATACCAGTTCAGAGGACACCGAAGTTGATAGCACAGAAGAATTAATAGATTTATTAGAAGGGTGAAGACTAAACATATATGATAAAAGTATATCAAGTATTGAATTATGCTATTGAAAAATAGTAGTTATGAATTTTAATAATATTTTGATGATGTTTTAATGCATATTTTGATGATGATTTTATGCATATTTTGATGATGATATGATGCATATTTTGATAAGGATTTGATGCATATTTTGATGATGTTTTAATGCATATTTTGATGATGATTTTATGCATATTTTGATGATGATTTGATGCATATTTTGATGATGTTTTAATGCATACTTTGATGATGTTTTAATGCATATTTTGATGATGATTTTATGCATATTTTGATGATGATTTGATGCATATTTTGATAATATTTGATGCATATTTTGATGATGTTTTAATGCATATTTTGATGATGATTTTATGCATATTTTGATGATGATTTGATGCATATTTTGATGATGTTTTAATGCATATTTTGATGATGATTTTATGCATATTTTGATGATGATTTGATGCATATTTTGAGATGTTTTAATGCATATTTTGAGGATAATAATATTCATATTTTGATGATGATTTATGCATATTTTGATAATAATTTGTTGCATATTTTGATGATGTGTTATGCACATTTTAATGATGGTTTGATGCATATTTCGATAATGATTTGATGCATATTTTGATGTTAATTTGATGCATATTTTAATGTTATTTTGATGCATATTTTAATGTTGATTTGATGCATATTTAGATTGTGAATTAACGCATATTTTGATGATGTTTTAATGCATAGTTTGATAATGTTTGATATATATTTTGTTGATGCTAAGATATTATTGGTATTGCATACACATAATTTGATTAAAGTTCGACGGAAGTACGTGTTACGTCTTAAAGGGATATTATTACTTTTCCTTTCCTAAGTTGTTTTGTTTATTTCTTTGCAGGGTCGCAAAGATGTCAGGATGGACGAGTGTGAAGATAAGCATAAATAGATAAGCATAGCAATAATAATTTAGTAATAATTCAAGATGACTTAGATTTTTAATGGCATAAATTATCATTGCCTCAAAAATAGGCTGAATAAGCATAAGAAATATTTGCCTTAATGGTTTTAATAGCAATATGCCTCAACAGATGGCACTGCTTAAGTTGAAAACCAATAAGGAAGCGGCAAATTTTAGGCGCGAAACCACTATGCGAATAATTCTTAAACCTCGACTGATTGTAAAGATTAGACTTCATGCTATGATTATTTAACATGCAAATCTACTGTCTGCTCCATCTGGTCGACTCCTAGAAGTCCTGAAAGCTTCTTGTCACTAATCGCGTGATGTTGGGTCAGCCAATCGGAGAGCAGCGCGCGTTTTCCCCCACACAAGTTTGGATAAAACGAACGAGACTGTGGTTTTTGGGACTTTTTAACTGAGGCAGCCAGAGAGACGACATCGAAGAAACCATCGGAAATTCCATCGTTGAAAACACATCATACATCACTGGAAAGCAGCAGATGAGTATTAATTGGGCTCCTAAAGTCGTAACATTAGTAAATTGAAGATTAGATAATCTTTATAGCATTTAATTGTACGTGAATTTTGTAAAGAGTCTTAAATCTTATTTCTAACTTATAGTTTTTGTGAAATTTAGTAACGAGTAATCATACAATGTTTAACCCTAATTTAATTATAAAACTAACATGTTAAAAATGTAAGAGGCCTGAAGGAGTTTCTTACCACTTCTTCTCCTTCAGGAAAAATGATTTTGAAGTGCATTAAAATGACAATTAAAAGTAATACAACGCCTTTTATTTGCAGTTATTGTTAGTGTCCTTATTATGTAGGTTAGGTTTAATGTATTATATTAACAGACGAACACCTTTCTTAGCGACATAATGCTGAGAACTAGACATAGTATTTTGTAATATTCGCATCTGATCCTTGACAAAATAAACTAAATCACTAAATGAGGGTATCTGAACGGTTCTCTGACTCATTTCAAATGCCTGAGTGGTGTCAGAATCTAGTAATTTAAGAGCGATGCTCAAAAATATAAAGTCTTCTAGTTCCCGTATATCTAGTTTTTTAAGAGAGTTAACCGATGCTACATATTTATTCAAAAAAGATTCAAAATTCGCTATTGACGGTGAAGTAAAAGGTTTTTGTTCGAATATTTGATTTAAATATGAAGCGGCAAGTAGCCGTTTATCTTCATACTTATCCTTAAGACTTTTTAATATTAATAGGTAGTTTTCTGCAGAAGGCAGGGTTCCAGCAAATGCGAGTTGCGCTTTACTCGAGAGCTTTCCCATCAAATAATACAACTTTTCTGAATCGTTGAGTGATGCATTATCATGAACCGTAGCCTTAAAGCTGGCATAAAATATTGGCCATGTTTTAATATCACCATCAAATGATAAAAGTTCAATTGGGGGTAGTCTGGTTTGTTGCCGGGAAAATCTCCATGTTTTTCACTTTTTACCGATGATTGCGAGGACAACAATGATGTATATCTATATTTAATACGGCAAAACAGCTCTTCAAATGATGACCATGACTGGTCATCAATAAGCGCACCCGGTTTTATTTTAAGCGACAATAAATTAAATTCATCTATAACCTTGTGGAACTCTGTGCGGATTTCGTCCAAATTTACACATGAGGAAACAAATACTTCCCTCGACGCTTCGTCATCAACATTCTTTGAATGATTATATATTGATTGAATGCGAGAAAACAATGAATTACGCTTAGACAATGCAACTTGTAGTTTAATTTCATTGTCAGACATCTTGGTACAAATTATCCTATTATTTTATAAAATATTGTAACTTTTATGTGTTTATAAGCTGTGCGGGTGAGTATTACAACATACAAATAACTATTCAGACCTATAAAACAACAATTAAGCTAACAGTAAGCGGGTTTATAACAGGTGGGTACCAAAACTTTTTTCACAAAAAAATGGTTTTTCCCTTTTTTATATATATTTGTACCTAATAACAATAGTAAGCCAAATAACCCAATACCCAAATGACCTAAATGCAAGATTGATTCCTGTAACACAAAAGTTTGACAAGAAATGTAAAGTTTTGCGGCGCGGGTTTACGAAATATCGTATAAAATTTACAGGAATTATCATATAAATACAATAGACTACACATATACCTATAAGGATAGGAAATAGGCAGGAATTGATAGGAAAACCGGCTCGTAAGAGGCCAAATGGACGGGCGTGAAAAAGAGCAAAAATTAATAAATTATAATAGTGGACTGTATGAAGGGGCTGGACGCTCACACGCACTTACTTGTATTCGCTGCAGGTGGTCTTGGGCTTTCCTTGGGTCGCCAGGTTGCTGCTGGCCGCGGGCAGGCTTCTTTTCTCGCAATTTCGAAATTGCGAGCGGTTGATGTCTCTTCTTCAAATTCTGTGCAAGCAATGACCTTGGCACATTTTCACTGACGCTTCTGACAGCTGGGTCGCGTTCAATAATGTTCACTTTCTTCCCATGCGCAAGGTGCGTTCGGAAAGATCTCGCAGGTTTTAGAACGAGATAGGCACACCCTTCCGCTAGTGCGTATGAGAGGGATAAAGGATGGGTATGGCGATATACAAATTAATAGACAATAAATAGACAACCTTAAAGTTGTTTTTAAATATGATAAGGCGCAAACAAGTATGTATACATAGACTACATAAATACTCATCAATATATACTTATTATAGTAGATATACATTGTGGAGTTAAAATATATTGTTCTGCTTGTTTAAAAAGAAAGTATTAAGTAGTTTTTAAAGATGTGAATGGAAGGAGCTTGTCTGATGGTCAGTGGAAGTTTGTTCCACTGGCGAGCAAACGGTACGGTAAATTAATCTGAATATTTATTTATTTAATTAGGATCACCAACAGAGTACACATTGAATCCAATTATATCAATAGAAGCAAACAGTAAAAAACATAAGTTAATGGTACCCCAGTAACAGGTGACCACAACATGTCAAACTACATTCAATTATGATGCATTATATGTTTAAGAAATTTAATTAATAATAGTAATTTAAAAAATAAAAATAACGAGAACTATGACTAAAAGTAATGCCTACAGTTACAGAGTTAAATGATAAAAATATCTAGGTGAATATCTAGTTAGGTTTCGTGTTTTTTTAAATAATCCACCGTCATCTAATCTGACTGTACCTTCCTAATTAGAATAATGTGTATTTAAGAGACATGCAAGCCCAGCTGTGCCTGTCGTAAAGTTAGCTACCTTTTTGTTGCTCTTCGTATATCCTATACGACACAAAAACCCCTCGACTCAAATATACCATTGCTATATAAGACACTAGCTGTTTGTTTCGGAATTATTGTAACACGAGAATAGTCGGAATAATTTTACGTCGAAATAAGATATAATAATAATATTGAAATGATATTATTTATTTGCATAGAACATGGTAATAGTAAATATTAATAGTAAGTTAGTTCTGCACATTCGCCATTTCTGGCACACAAATTTTGTTAAACATTATTTACAATGTTAAAATCTTATTATTATATTTATAATTTTAGTCACACTTATTACATACAGATTATTATTAAAACGTATTGTTCAGGTAATTGTTATAATACACATAAAACAACTTAAAATTTGTGGTTGTAATATTCACACAGAAGCAACATTCTATCAATAGTTTCCTAATTTGGTCTTTAAACTGATTGTCAGGTAATTTTTTAAACAACAATCCAACATATAACGGGGCAAATCATTGGTGCAATCAGACTATAAACATAGATACGAGACACGACCAATTAGCTGCAATAGTACACCAAATATGAGCAAGCAAAAATAAATTAGTAGATCAAATAATTCCATACTACATTCTGCCACTGTAAACGCGGCAAGTTTGGCCCGAGCCAAACTTCGTCAAGTGTTTACATCCTCATGGCTCAACAAACAAAGTTGTCCATATATAAATATATTTTATTATTTATATTTATTTAGTTAAGACGAAGTACAAAGGCGGACTTAATGCCTGTAGATATTTTCTGAGAGTCAAACCTTGGGGACAAATTAGAACTATTATAGGTGCAATGAAAGGAATATTTAAAAGTTAACTGCCTCCGTGGTCTAGCGTATAAGTCCGTGGATTTAGACTCGGAGGTACCGGGTTCGATTCCTGGTCGCGACACAAAAATATTTATGAATATAAATAAATTTGGGGTTGAAACAATGGGGGTATATTCTCTTGATACCCACAAATTCATAAAAGAGCTGGGTAAACGAATTTTTCAAGAGTGTGGCGAACCCAAATGCCAAACAACAAAATATTTCCATTATAATTCAACGAGGAAATGTGGCGAGCGTTTTATGTACCTAACCCCTGGTGGTAAGTTCTTAGTATATTTTGTAGAATAGTTTTAATTTCAGACAGACAATTATAGATGAACATACGAGTATATTACAATCCATCGGAAGATAACAAAAAAAAAACGTGACAACGGAAGAAGAATGTCACCCCATATATTTAATGACTGTGGAAAAATCCTACACTTTACAATCACAATCAAATAGTGGAGTCCACTACTAGAAAGAGCAACTAAAAGGTTTTTCAAATCGTCTACTTCACTCTAGTGCTCTTTGGTCAATGCACAGAAAAATTGTGCCGCACCAAAGGCCTTGATCAATTTTAATTGAACTTTAGGTCTCATAGTTGTAGGGTTTTAAGTAAGTCTTGTTTCAAGCGGTGATAGTTTTATAGTAAATATCATCATGGCAAGCTTACAATATAAGTTCTCCTTGAAAGTAAAAATTGGCATTTGCCATCATTGCAAATCGTACATACTTTCAACGAGAACAACAAATAGGTGGTAGGCGGACTAATAGTGGTAAATTGCCCAGTCTGCTGGAACGGGGAAGTCTTCACCGATTTTTTTTTATTTTCGAAAAATTACAGCAATATCCAGAACAGCGGTGGTACACTTACGTACATTTGTCATAGATTTGCAACACCATCGGGTCCCGGTTCTACTAATTCCAACTTGTGGAATCGCCAGGATGATGATAAGGATAGCTTAATAATAAAATAGCGTCAACGTATGAATTTAATTCGAATTCTAAAACCACTTGGTTCTGTCTTTCAAACTCAATTATGGCAGGAAACTCGAATCGAATGGATAAAAGTGTTTTAGTAAATTGAGCAGAACTGTATTCGAATTGGATTGGTTGTGAATGTTTTTTTAGGAAATTGTTAATATTTTTATGACGTCCTTTGGTCGAATACTCGAATAGATTCGAATACACGTTAACATTCCGAATATTAAGGGATCCTATTCTCGAATGTAGTATTTCCCAAATTCGTAATTTTATTTCAATACTCGCCATAGTATTGAAATAAAATTATTCTTAAGTATTGCACAGCCTTAAACTTAAAAGTTTAAAACAAATTTATATGTTTGTTTTGGTATGATCAGAAACGCTTAAAATAAACAAAATTTAATTATATGTGCAAGCGCATCATCACAGCGTGTTGTAATTCTGACAAATAAATATTTAGGATACGGGAACGCAATCTTTAATGTTGCCAGAAAAAAAAAAATTGCTTACCTAACATTTTTATTTCGAGGTTATACACACAAGTTTGTCAAACTTGTTTGATCGATCCCCTTTCACAGCTGGAAGTTAAATGAAGGAATCGTTGAGAAAACTATTCGAGTTGTAACTGTTCCTTCTATCTACATGCTGGTATATATATAAATAAATATTGTTATTTAGGCAAACTGATGGTAGTAATTTGCTCAGTCTGTCTGAGGGGAAGTATCCACCGTTCGTGCCGATAAACCCAGTAAAATGTTTCCACACATTTCGGGATCAGGCTCGAATTGCTGTCATGACCAGTCAAGCCGGCATAGTGTTAGGGACTGATGTCAGTCATGAGTCCGATTCCAGTTGGGTAACATTCATGTCATGTCATAGTCCCGAGAAGACTGGTAGCATTTAGCCTCTGTATAGCGAGGCTAATAGGTTGGCAAAAATAGTTGCCAGCCTTTCTGTCTCCAAATTTCACCGTCAGCTGCTTGGACAACTTCTTGGCCAGCCCCATGGTCCCATCGTCCCGACCCCAAACGGCGCAAACTAGTAACCCGTACCGAGGTAGTTATCCTTTTCCTACATGCTTTAATGCTGTTTATTTGTAAAAAGCCATCAGGAACTTTTTAAAACTCTTGGGGATAATTGCAATTTTAAAACGCCTTATCCTAGTAGAATTATTTCAACGCATAAAAGTACTCAATATAGCCGAAATTGTTATGCAATGGCAACAAAGATATTTATTAAGCTTCAAGTTACTATTAGAGAGCTAAAACCACTAAACTTATTTAAATTAAGAGCCAAACAAAGGCTGGTTAATAAATGTTTTATTCAACAAAGAGGTATGACACTAAGCTCGACAAAGTTTGTATTTGTATGCTAGAAAATAAAATATAAATAAATATTTCCAGATAGGTCACACAGCGCCATCTAGTTTCCGTGGTAAGCGACGAGGCTTGTGTTACGGAAACTAGATGGTTGATAAACTACATATTATACTTTTTTTTTTGTAAATATATACATATTATACATATAAACACCCAGACCGAGACAAATTATACAATATACAACTTTCCCCCAGTGGAAAACGAACCCACGACCTCACGAGTTCACGGCAACGTTTGTTACCACTCGACCACGGAGGCGGTCAAAGAAATAGCTAACCATGTGATATAATTATATATAACAATTTCTATCCCTGTACCTGTAATGTTTCTGACAAATAAATTATTTTATTATAGTTTTATAATTTTAACGGGTCTTCACGCGATTTACCTTAGAGATATATTTCTCCCGACATTTCAGCCAAGTTGCATTGGCCGTGGTCACGGGTCGACTGGAGCTATGCGGTGTAGTCTCGTACATACTGGGCGGTAGATGAAAACCTACTCACTTATAAATTTTTAAAGTTTTTAGAAATCACGACACACTACACTTATAATATCCTTGGCGACACCGGGCGATTTTTCCCGGCGTCGAAACCTATTGATTACTGGATTCCGCGATGAAGATAGCTTATAACCCCCTCTCGATTGAAATTTTTGTGTTTTTTTATTTCGATCGCTTCACGCACTATTTTAGGGTAATAGTGACGATCGGTGGAAAGTATCTTTGGGTCATGCAGCTCAATCCAATGGTTTGTGCTACTATCTATTAGGTGTTCTGCTATTGCTGACTTGTTTAATTGGCAGTTTTTTACAGCTGCTTATGTTAAATGTTATCTTATTATATGTTAAAATCATAAAAACTATTATGAATGAGCGCGAAAATTTAAATTATTTCATTTCATTTAAGTCATTTTTAGTTAGTGGATTTACGAGAGATTTCGTTACTGATTTAATTATTTGTACATTTAGTTAAATTTGGCGTCGTCATCTGGTTAACCTAATGGTAATTAACCGCTCAAACTTTTAACTACAGCTCGTGTTCATTTCCGCTCAGTCCGGGTGATTAAACGGTAAAGTTGAGCGGTTAATAAGTAATTACTTCATTTACAAAATATACCGATTGCTGATTCCCGTGTTCGCGAGAAAGCAAAGCGCGATTTTTTATCTGATTTTGATTAAAGTGAATGTGAAAAATAACTTATCTTCGTCGGTTTTGCACGTGGGATTGATTGAAATGAATGTGAAAAATAACTTATCTTGTCGGTGTTGCACGTGGGATTGATTAAAATGAATGTGAAAAATAACTTATCTTGTCGGTTTTGCACGTGGGATTGATTGAAATGAATGTGAAAAATAACTTATCTTGTCGGTGTTGCACGTGGGATTGATTAAAATGAATGTGAAAAATAACTTATCTTGTCGGTGTTGCACGTGGCATTGATTAAAGTGAATGTGAAAAATAACTTATCTTGTCGGTGTTGCACGTGGGATTGATTAAAATGAATGTGAAAAATAACTTATCTTGTCGGTTTTGCACGTGGGATTGATTGAAATGAATGTGAAAAATAACTTATCTTGTCGGTTTTGCACGTGGGATTGATTGAAATGAATGTGAAAAATAACTTATCTTGTCGGTGTTGCACGTGGGATTGATTAAAATGAATGTGAAAAATAACTTATCTTGTCGGTTTTGCACGTGGGATTGATTGAAATGAATGTGATAAATAACTTATCTTGTCGGTGTTGCACGTGGGATTGATTAAAGTGAATGTGAAAAATAACTTATCTTGTCGGTGTTGCACGTGGGATTGATTAAAGTGAATGTGAAAAATAACTTATCTTGTCGGTGTTGCACGTGGGATTGTGGATTGCCCCGAATTATTAAACAAAATAACTATACTTTCGCAGATCAGCTCATCTTCTTCACTTTTTATACAATATTATTTATAACCCTATAGCTCTATCTTATCTTAAAACACACTTTGAATTTCTTTGTGATTCGCACGATCGCCCTCTTCGTTCTTCTCATAACAACCAACTTAAAATCCCAACCAGCAGATATTCAGATTCATTTACTGTATCGGCTGCTCGTCAATGGAACAAGCTTCCACTCACCATCAGACAAGCTCCTTCAATTCACATCTTTAAAAAACAACTTAATACTTGCTTTGTTTTTAAACAAGCAGAACAATATATTTTAAATTTAAATATTTCTTCGTATTAATATTATATTATGTTCATATATATCTACTATATATTATTAAGTATGTAAGTAGTCTATCTATACATACTATTTATGTAGTTTATTAAAATTTAAAATAAGGTTAAAATTGCACCCCACATATTATACTATCTCACTCTCCCAAAGGTTAGCTGGCAAAAAAGCCGAAATGGCTTTAAGTTCGCCTTTGTACATACTTTTAAGTTAAAGTGTAATAACGTATTTTAATAATAATAATAATAATATACGGCCTTGTGGGTACAAGGTTGTAAAAAATCCTGCTCTCTTTTCTGGTTGCAACTCCAACTATAGACGCAATGCATTTCTAAGTAGGGCGGCAATAAAGTTTAATGAGCTCACTGGAGGGGGCCGAGCTAGCGATGTTTGCTGACGACGCCGCGTACTTCACAGACTCCAGGGTCTTGAGCTACGCGGTGACGAAGATGCAGCGCTGTCTCGATCTCCTCCCCGAGTGGCTCTCCCGTTGGAGGTTGTCGGTGAACGCCAGGAAGACTCAGTTCACGTTCCTTGAGACTGGACTGAGAAGGCTGAAACCCGACCGTCCGCTTCTGTTGAACGGCGAGAGTCTACCGTGGACTAATCCAGTAAAATACCTGGGCGTCACGATAGACAAACGCATCAACATGCGCGCCCACGTGACCGCCACTGTGAACTTGGCGCGGGTGGCGAGAGCTTGTGAGAAACCTGGCCCCTCTGCACGCCCGTCCGCCGGACGCCAGGCAATGCTACGCTCGTCACCTGCTACCAATCACGGAGTCGTAATCGTGGCTCCGCCGCCTGGCTCGTATACTTCAACCTTTAATAGGTAACTGTCCGTAGTTACGGAAAGCGAACGCAACCTCTGTAAGAAGGCAAATACCTTGACACAGATCCCCAACTCCGGGGAATTGTGAGAAGACCATAGATGTCGATCTTTTCAATGCCAACACTTCGATGGTTAGACGAGCGATGACGAACGGGCACTTCGAGTTTGTGGACTTGTAGTTTGGTCTGGGCAAATTGCTTTCTATTGTTTTTAATTGTTATTTATGTTTATATATGTATTTTTTTCTGTTTGGCAGTTTAGATATATTTCTCAAGTATTATTGTTTTATTTATTGTATCTATTATTGTTGCTCTTGTTTACTATTTGTCTGCCTCCGTGGTCTAGCGGTTAAGTCCATGGATTTAGACTCGGAGGTACCGGGTTCGATTCCTGGTCGGGACACAAAAATATTTATTAATGTTAATAAATACATTTAATTAATATTTAATTTATTTGTGATATTCCTCGAGTTTGGTACGCCTGGAGACATCGACGAGCTTGCCACTTGTCATGATTGGCCTATAGTAAAGTTGGCTAAATGTGAATCCGCTTATAAGCGTGGTTTCTGACCATCCCGAAAGGGAAACGGTCGTGATGATACTTTACTATTTGTATTAATCTTCTCTAGAGTTTTTCTTGCATGCTTTATATTGTATCTATCTGTGAATTCTTGTCATCGGCTTTATAGAAAGAAGACAGAAGACAAATTACAAAAAAAAACTACTAAAACATAAAAAAATGATGCGATATACTCGTAGGTGTAAAACAAGGTACCATTGCCGCTAGCGACATCTATAAAAAGCCATTAGGTACTTAAATAAATAAATCAAATCCAAGTATATCCTAATTAAAATCTTACGAGATTCGATAAATTCAGTGACGTTAATATTAGGAAATAGGTAGACGCTTCGTGAACGATTTCGAGATTTTATTAGTTAGCAATATCCGGAATTGCACGCGCAGTGTTAATATTGAGATGGCAAATATTATCCACATTTACGGCATTTTCATTGCCTATATACTTGACTACCTAAAAAGTAAAGTATCATCACGACCGTTTCCCTTTCGGGGTGGTCAGAAACCACGTTTATAAATAAACGGATTCACATTCAGCCAACTTTACTATAGGCCAATGATGACAAGTGGCAAGCTCGTCTTTCTGACCACCCCGAAAGGGAAACAGTCGTGATGATACTGATGATGATACACTTAAACGATGAAGGAAGTAACATAGAAATAATGATGTTGTTGCTGCAAATAAAAAAGGAAAAAAATATATATATAAAAATAGAGAAGTTAAAACAGTTAGGTTGATAAGAAGTACCTATATACTAAATATATATATATATATATATATATACTATACTAAATTTGCAGCAACAACAGCAAACGAATGGGAGACAAAACAGGTGTGATGAGAAGGAATGGAGAGAATAATAGGGACAAAAATAAGGAAAGGCATGCTCCGATGCATGGTTCGGGCATGTTGAAAGGATGAGGTCAGAAAGACTGACGAACCAGATAAATAATGCGAAAGTTGTGGGTAAAGAGGCCCTGGCAGACCAAGACACACATTTTACGATCAAAAAAATAACTGAAAGTGCCATCGAAACAAAAGGTATTTCGTGACCGAGACAAGTGGCGCTCAATTGTCTCTGCCTACCATGCAAGGGATTTATATATAATTCAAATACATTCATACATACATATCTTCACGACAAATCCCTTGCGGGGTAGGCAGAGACAATTGAGCGCCACTTGACACGATCACGACATACCTCTTTCGCTTCTTCAACAATAATCAACCTCTTCATATATGCCCTTTTGTTTCGATGGCTTTTCAACGCACCTTCAGCTATTGTTTTATTAATTTGGTCGTAATATGTGAGTCTAGGTCTGCCAGGGCCTCTTTTACCCACAACTTTCGCATTATATATCTGGTTCGTCAATCTCTCTTCATTCATCCCTTCAACATGCCCGAACCATCGTAGCATGCCTTTCCTTATTTTTGTCCCTATGCTTTCTTTCATACCTACCTTTTTTGAAAGTTGATTTCATTCGAATAACCGATCGGTGAATTTCGCTATTAGAGCTATCTAAGACTATAAGCTGGTTATTGTATTGAATGATGGATGGAAGGGACACGCGACGGGCAGGTCCGACCCTTCCGCATCAATGACGTCACTAATAAGACATCGCATGCCGTCCGACAACAAACATCACGTTCTTCGAAACAATATATCATTTTAACACCACTATCATAACAGACACGAGATTAAATTCCCGCCTTTGCACGGACATGTCAAGCTAGCTCTACATGCTTGTCAAGCATCCACAAGCTCCAAGACTCTACAAACACTAGATGACATTTGGAACTTTATATTTTTAGGTAGATATTTATTTGATTTTTTTTTTTTTTTATGTGGGACGTTCATTTATGTACCTACATAGTTTTTTTTTGGCGCACGAGGTCCATGTATGTTAGAAACTCGAATCAGACACTCATGACTGACATCAGTCTTTAACACTATGTCAGCTTGACTGGGCCGACGGCAATTCAAGCTTAATCCCAAAACGTTTGAATACACTTTACTGGGTTTATTGGCACGAACGGTAGTAACTTCCCCGGCAGACTGGGCAAATTACCACCATTATTATTAAAATACTTTATTGCACTTTAACTTAAAAGTATGTACAAAGGCGAACTTAAAGCCATTTCGGCTTTTTCTACCAGCTAACCTTTGGGAGAGTGAGACAGTATAATATGTGGGGTGCAATTTTAACCTTATTTAAAAATTTGAATAAACTACAAAAATAGAATGTTTACATAGACTACTTAAATACTTATTAATATATAGTGGATATATATGAAGATAATATAATATTATTAAGAAGAAATATTTAAATTTAAAATATACTGTTCTGCTTGTTTAAAAAGAAAGTATTAAGTTGTTTTTTAAAGATGTGAACTGAAGGAGCTTGTCTGATGGTCAGTGGAAGCTTGTTCCACTGACGAGCAGCCGATACAGTAAATGAATCTGAATATCTGCTGGAAGTGTGGGGTGGGATTTTAAGTTGTTAACCATCAGTCGCACGTGTAATTTTTTTTAATTATATAATAATAAATATAATGTATATAATATGGAAGACAAATTTCTAAGCATTCCATCATGTGTGGGTAAGAGATGAGAAGAATGGTGTCTCGGGCTTGCGACCGACAATAGCCTGGTTTAAGAAAAGAAGGCCTCCCTTTTTATTTTATTGCGCGATAATATGCTCACTATAAAAATATGGATTAAATATAAAAATATGGATTATATCTGAAATAAACATATTTGAAATTTGAAAAAAAATAACTGCATTGGAGGAAATAAGTGTGCAAGAATTGCAATCGGCAATTAGAAGCCTGAAATGTGGCAAAGCAGCGGGAAAAGATCGAGTGCTCGCTGAAATGATCAAATACGGAGGTATACCGGTCTGGAACGCTTTCCACCTACTGTGCAACCTTTGCTGGCAGGAGGGAAGAGTACCGGAGGACTGGCGGCAATCAGTCATCGTTCCTTTATACAAAGGTAAGGGATCTAGATTGGACTGTGCCAACTACCGAGCGATTAGTTTGATCAGTTTGGCGAGCAAGATGTATGGCAAGATTCTCACGAAACGCTTGCAAGAGAAGACTGAAGGTCTTTTATGGGAGGCACAAGGAGGCTTTAGACCTGGAAGAGGATGCACTGACCAAGTCTTTTCGCTCCGCAATATCACAGAGAAGTTTATGGCCTTAAACCAGAAGGTTTTCTGTGCTTTTGTGGATTTGGAAAAGGCTTTTGATAGAGTTGTAAGAAAGAAGCTTTGGGACATATTGCCGGAGTATGGAGTGAATGACAAACTGCTACAAGCTATACAGTCCCTGTACAAGGGCTGCAAAGCTTGTGTGCGGGTGGAGGGAGGTATGTCGCCTTGCTTTGAATCCCAAATGGGCGTCAAACAGGGTTGTGTGCTTTCTCCTAGATTATTCACTCTATATCTCGACAAATGCCTAAAAAGAGTGAGAGAGAGTGACTGTGGGATAAAGATGAGTGATCTAGTGGTGAACTGCCTGCTTTATGCAGATGATGCTGTTCTTATGGCATCGTCCGAACAACAACTGCAATCACTAGTCACAAGAATGAAGGAGGGATGTGCAGAAAAAGGACTCCGTTTGAATGCGAGAAAAACCAAGGTACTAGTGTTTGAAAGAAGAAGGATGACAACCGTGACGATAAAGATTGATGATGAAACTCTAGAACAAGTAAATGAAATTATATATCTGGGCAGTGTTTTCACTGCGGATGGGAAGTACGATAGGGACGTTGAAAGAAGAGTGAACGCGGGAAATAGTGTTAACGGTGCCCTGGGGTCACTGATCGGCAGTCGAAATGTCAGTGACAAAGCTCGGCTCGCCATACACAATGCCATGTTGGTACCAACACTGATGTATGGAAGCGAGACGTGGATACGTCAGAATACACATGAGAGTAGGGTTAATGCAGTAGAAATGCGGTCGTTGCGGCGGATATGTGGCGTCACTTTGGCGGACCGCATACGTAACGTCGAAATACGGAAAAGGGTTGGTATGAAGGAAAGCATAGGGACAAAAATAAGGAAAGGCATGCTACGATGGTTCGGGCATGTTGAAAGGATGAGCGATGAAAGATTGACGAACCAGATATATAATGCGAAAGTTGTGGGTAAAAGAGGCCCTGGCAGACCGAGACTCACATATCACGATCAAATAAATAAAACACTGACTGAAGGTGCATTAAAAAGTCTTCGTAACCAAAGGGCATGTATGAAGAGGTTAATGAATGTTGACGAAGCGAAAGAAGTATGTCGTGATCGTGTCAAATGGCGCTCAATTGTCTCTGCCTACCCCGCAAGGGATCTGGCGTGAAGATATGTATGTATGTATGTATGCTTACACTTTTAATTCAAAGTAAAGCACAAAAACCGTATATCGATATATTGCTTATTATTTTAGGCCTTAGCCTACGGACAAACTGCTATAACAGGGTGGCACTAACAAACATTTGCGACAAGCTTAAACTTTTCATTGTGTTCGAAAATGAACCTGCCAAAAAACAGAGCGGTTCTCAAACTGGTGCTTAAAACTTAGGACCGTAATAATAGTTTTTAAGATCGAAGTCAAAAGACATCATACATCTTTATGCATTTATAGATGAATTATTATAACAAGATTACAATTTACATACATATCTTCACGCCAGATCCCTTGCGGGGTAGGCAGAGACAATTGAGAGCCATTTGACACGATCACGAAATACCTCTTTCGCTTCGTCGACATTTATTAACCTCTTCACACATGCCCTTCGGTTACGAAGACTTTTTGATGCACCTTCAGTCAGTGTTTTATTTATTTGATCGTGATATCTGAGTCTCGGTCTGAGGGCCTCTTTCACCCACAACTTTCGCATTATATCAAAATCAATGGCGCTGTGTGACCTGTTACACTATAACAGTGGATCTCAACATTTTCCCTTATATGAATAAAATAAATAAATAAATAAATATTTCCAGTATTTATTTATTTATTTTATTCATATAAGGGAAAATGTTGAGATCCACTGTTATAGTGTAACAACAGAAGCATTCCTGCAGATTTACAAAGAGCAGTGAATTAAAGTTTTAAGCCTCAAAATCCTAGTTTAATACACTGCTGTTGACGGCCCCACTCAACATTTTGGTTCACCGGTCTTTTACCAAAAGTTCACATTTCAATTTAATTTTAAAACGGAATGAGGTTAAACAATTTTATTTACCTTTTTTTTGTTATCTTCTCCCGATGGATGATGAATGAGATGATAGGGAAGGCAAAGGGTCTAGCCCATACAGTCAAGTCTGACGTAAAATATCTTTTTATTTTATGAGTTAATGAGGTCATCATCAAATTCCAGATGCTGTAGAATTCGATGCTTTTCTTGGAGTCACTCGCGGCACCATAGCTCAAACACGTCGGGTAAAATAATTGAGTTGACAGCGCGGGAAAACCGCAAAAAATAAACTGCAACTTGTGCCCCATATTTAAAATACAATTTATCGTTTTCCATAATAATTCACATTGTAGCACTTTATTAAACAAAACAACACCACTTTTGACCAATAATATCCACAGTAAATTAATTTACAAAACAAAAACTTGCACTTGACATGTCCACGCAAAATGGCGCGAAGGACTCCCTTTTTTGTTTTCTTCTCCCGATGGATGATGAATGAGGTGATAGGGAAGGCAAAGGGGTCTAGCCCATACAGCCAAGTCTGACGTTATATATCTTTCTTTTTTATGACTTAATGAGGTCAAGGTTAGCATCAAAATACCACTTAGTTTAGCACAAGTCGTTAATTTGAAAATTCTAACATTTGATGCTAATTTCGTACCGTGTTGAAAAGAGGGTTATTTTTGTTACTTTTTGACAGATGTAATTAATATATAAAATGGTTTGTTTACCATTTTTATATACTTTTTAGTTTCTATTATATTTATGATAAAACATGAACGAAAATACTTGTCAAAAAGTAGCCTCACCGCTCATTTTATTTAGGAAATGTTAGCATTGTTAAAAAAAGTGGTATTTCTTAACAAAAACGAAATTTCGCGCTGGTTTATGAAGTAGTAACCTTTCTTAGTGGCATTCGTTCACTTAACTGGCCCACAAATTCATGTATTTGTCATGTCATGTCAATTGCCACTAAGGAAGGATTCAGTTACCAGCCCTAAGCCCGCCAATGTAGGTACATTAACTAGAAATTCTAACATTTTGAAAAAAGAAAAAGTGCAGTTGGTACCTATGTGACATATGAGAGGTGTTACAACTTGCGTCACACAGTGTGAGAACATTGGTCGTATTGCAGTTTAAGAAAACCAGAATTTAAAATCAAAGAAAAAGGGTTTTCCTAAAAAAATCAGATGGACTCCTACGTTAATCGTAAACGGCGAATTATGGCTATCTATGGTCAATGATAAAGTTACCGTAACAAATTGTCGTTTCTAAATAAAACGTGATCCTTGTCAAACGAAACAGCAAACAAAGAACCATGGGTGATTTTATATGGACCCCGTCCACACCAAATTTTAAACACATTTGAAAAAAAAAAGGGATGTGCAGAAAAAGGACTCCGTTTGAATGCGAGAAAAACCAAGGTACTAGTGTTTGAAAGAAGAAGGATGACAACCGTGACGATAAAGATTGATGATGAAACTCTAGAACAAGTAAATGAAATTATATATCTGGGCAGTGTTTTCACTGCGGATGGGAAGTACGATAGGGACGTTGAAAGAAGAGTGAACGCGGGAAATAGTGTTAACGGTGCCCTGGGGTCACTGATCGGCAGTCGAAATGTCAGTGACAAAGCTCGGCTCGCCATACACAATGCCATGTTGGTACCAACACTGATGTATGGAAGCGAAACGTGGATATGTCAGAATACGCATGAGAGTAGGGTTAATGCAGTAGAAATGCGGTCGTTGCGGCGGATATGTGGCGTCACTTTGGCGGACCGCATACGTAACGTCGAAATACGGAAAAGGGTCGAAATAAGGAAAGCATAGGGACAAAAATAAGGAAAAGCATGCTACGATGGTTCGGGCATGTTGAAAGGATGAGCGAAGAAAGATTGACGAACCAGGTATATAATGCGAAAGTTGTGGGTAAAAGAGGCCCTGGCAGACCAAGACACACGTATCACGATCAAATAAATAAAACACTAGCTAAAGGAGAATTAAAAAGCCTTCGTAACAAAAGGGCATGTATGAAGAGGTTGATGAATGTCGATGAAGCGAAAGAGGTATGTCGTGATCGTGTCAAGTGGCGCTCAATTGTCTCTGCCTACCCCGTAAGGGATCTGGCGTGAAGATATGTATGTATGAAAATAAAATTTCAATTTGGTTTGAAGACGAGCTCCATTTATGGCCAAATGTAACTTTAACAGACACCTTCGCGCAACTGGACCTTCCTCTGTCCAGAGGTGAAGCTGAAGAGGCATTTCTTTACTTCTTTTCTTCTATTTCAAAAAATGTATGGGATCGCTGCCATTAAGTAAAGAAATGCTTTTAGGTTTAGCAGAGCCATCTATTGTCAAACGACAACAGTACTTGCAGCTTTTCATCTACAAAAAGCAAGGCACTATTTAGTTCAGCAGTTTTTCCATAGATGGCGCTTTCCTTGCGCTTATTAAATAGTTGTTCGAGCGCTTATTCTTCCGGAGAAAACGTGGTAATGTCCCTATGCCCAGGCTATAACTATAACCCCGGCCTATTAGCCATCTAGGCCTGGACGACCCCAGTGTCACCCTGTCTTGTTCCTCCGCTGAAACGTTACATCGAACTGAGTGATAATAATTCTTCCTTCCTAATACTTCCGAAATAGCACCACCCTCCAACTGACCCGAGGTGGTGCAACCTAGCGGTCGAAAATAACGAGTGCCGTCGCTCTGTCGGCGTCTTTCTAGATATTGAGAAGGCGTTTGACAGAGTCTGGCACGATGGTCTCTTGTACATACTTCTCGACATGTCAGTCTCAATGGCTGTAAGGATCCTGGTGTCATTTTAGTGAGACGACGATTCACATCGCTGTAAAGTCTATTCTAGCTGGGGTTCCACAGGGCAGCTGCTTATATCCTGTACTTTATGCGCTGTACACTAATAACATCCAAACCCTCTAAAGTCCTTTAGGAGGAAGGGGAGGGCAGGGAAGAGGTTGTCATGCTCGCACTGTTTGCGGACGACAGTGCCTACTTCGGTCGGCCTTTCTCCAAGCCTTGAGCAGTTTGTCGTCGTCCTGACTAGACGTATGTTCTATCGGGCCGACAACGGTCACTACAAGCAAAATATCGCTCCTTCTGGCGCGCGTCCCCCAAACATGAGACCACTTCCCAGAGGAGTGCTGGAGGATGCTGAAGTACCCTAGACCCCTTGAGTTCGTGATCCACACGAACGCTTCTATACTAGTAACAGCGCCCAGCACCAAAAGTGCATGAATTGCAGGCTACTCGCTGAGATCCCGCCGGAAGAACGGGAGAACGACCTATCCCCAACCTTGGTCCCGATCCCACCGCCTGTCTGAACTTTAAAGTAAATGTTTAGTGATAATAACGATAAGATTTAAATGAGATAAAATCACACATTGTTTTTTGTCACCGAAACGGATGACCTTCAGCCTTTTTCAATGCTATTTATTGACGGTGACGTGACATGCAAAATCTAGGCGTATAAAAATATTTTTATCAAGGTTGAGTTCAAAGCGCAACGGTCAAAGTGGTTAGATTACAGTGAACGCAGAACGCAAACTGAACGCTCCTGGCCAGGCCCGAAGCAAGGCCAAGACCAAGACTTGGCCAGTCGTAATAAAACTAAAGAAAAAATAAAACGTAAGACACGCCGCCGTTACAATTCAATTAAAAATCCAAAAATATTTTTAGTAAAATTAGGAATAAAGTGTCTGAGCATTAGTCGTAGTATTGGCCTTGTTAAAAAGCAAGACCACGACAGAGATTGGACAACACTAATGGGTGTTCTCGCATTTTTGCAAATTGGCAACACTACCAGAGCGCGGCGCCTAACGTTGACCCAAACTATCATTTTTTTACCTCAGTACTTTACATGCATGTCAAATATTGATATTATTGCAGACAATAAAAGCGTTTACTACACTTTAAATTGTTCGTTAGAAAGTGAATCGTCCATTGTTCGTGCGACAATAGCTAGCGTGACGTGTTTATAACAGTTAATACTTATCTTAATATTGGTTACCAACGCACGGTTAGACACGTTAAAGTAGCGACATCGTGTCAAATATTTTTTTTAATTAACAAACAGTAACGTTTGTGATGATGGACAAATATTTGTTGCGTTTTCACGGATTTTAATGAAACTTTACAATCCCACAAGTCTAAAGTCCCATTTTCTCGAAATCACTGTTTTTGTCTTATGTCATGTTTACTGTGAAGGCAAAGAGATCAACATCCGTATTCTTATAGTATAGGCCGCAGTACGCCGCCCTCCTGCCCACCTGAGGTGCCCGAGTGTGGTCGTGGGGGTGACATCGCTCACATAGGGGCCCACGAGAGAGCGCGTGCGGTTGTTCCCGCGCGCCTCTCCGAAGGCGAGGGAGGAGACTCGCTCTCTCTCTCACTCCTCGCCAAGAAGGCGCTAGCACACTAGCGGGCGACGCCGGCGGGCGGTGGTCGTTTGCATATTGCTTCCCGCCGTCCGCCATTCAACACGAGCGTCATGAGGAACACCATCAGGTTTTAGTCGGTGCGAGCCCGACATAACCTCCCCCCTGTCCCCCGACTCGTCTAAAAAAAGCTCGTCGCGACGTCGAGCGTAGTGAGGTGTCCCACCGTTTGAGAGCTGGAAGGAATAATTGAGTGAAGGAGCCGTTGAGGAAACGTTTAAGAATATCGATTTAGAGTACCCCTTATGGCAGCGATGCTTCATATACAATGTCGCTATACTAACGCACTATACCATGCTCGAGATGTACGAGTATGTTGTTTTGAAATAAAAAAACGTAATTTCATAATAATTTTGCTTGTAAAGCCGGCCATACATTTCAATACACGTGTTTAGTTTACCTTGTTATGACTAGTATACACGATTACACTTTAACGTGAACATAAATTACATTGAAACCTACAAGTCAAGTTCTCACGGTCAAGTGTTGATAACAATTTTTTTAGTTGGGTATCTTGTGGAGTAGATTTTTATTATAACTATTTTTATTCTGCTCGCACAATACAACATTACAAAGCCAAGACTAACCTTATATACATATACGACTATAGTCTTGCGCAAGAGCTGTCATTTTGTCCCATTTTTTTTTTTATTTGATTACGTCATTTTTAGGTTTTAGAGGGATATAGTATAGGATGTAGTATAGTAACTAATTGGGAAAAGAGTGGGATCTCAAGCAAAAAACTGTCGTTTACCCGAACACTTGCGTAGCCAAGTGGATTGTAAGATACTTAAAGTCCATAAGTACATATAATATGTATATCGTCTATATAGGAATAGTATTATATCCGAAATTCGAATTTTGAGCCCGAAACCAAATAACTGCGCGCGTAATTTTAAAAATGTTGTGTATATTGATACTAGTTTACCATACGATACATAGGCAGGTACTAAAAATTACACAATACATTTAAATTTATTTTTTACTAAGGTTGTATAGTTCGCTCGTTGATAACAATGGCCGACATGTTGAATGAAGTGAACGAATTGATTAAATTAATAAATAAATATAATAAATATTTCCAAACAGGTCACACAGCGCCATCTAGTTTCCGTGGTAAGCTACGAGGGTTGTGTTACGGAAACTAGATGATTGATAAACTACATATTATACTTTTTTTTTGTAACTATATACATATAAACACCCAGACCGAGACAAATTATACAACGTACAACTTGCCCCCGGTAGGAAACGAACATACGATCTCCCGAGTTCATGGCAACGTTTGTTACCACTAGACCACGGAGGCGGTCAACTGAATGAACATAAAATTTAGTACCCCTACCGTCTAATAGGCGGCTCCACTTTCTATGTGAACTGAAATTTGTCTATTGCTTGTTGTAAGTTTCCACCCCCTGTAGCCTGTTACTTAGTCGCAAACCTTAGTCGATATCGTTATTTACGTCAGATATTGCGTCATAATTACAAAATATTATTCAATTCGCTACTCTATAGGCGCAAGACCTTGACAGCGGCCGTGCAAATATCAACTTTAATAGCGTGATATATAGATCGTTATGATCGTAGAACAGTGTTGGATTTAAAAAAATCAGATTTTATATAAGTATAGTTTTATATTGTTTGTGGTCTGTAATTTATAGTGCAAATGTTAGAAAGGGCTCCAAAATGAAATCTAGAAGGTTTGCACTTATTATGAGACTAGTATTAACTTAAAAAACAAGTGACAAAAAACAGTTATTTAACTTTGAATGGCCGTCATGAAAATTTTAAATATAGCAGATCCGTCACTGTTCTACGATCATGACGAGATAGTAAACGGATTCTTTTATATAACGTTTGCGCCTAAGTATAATAGGGCAGCTACTGGTCTGTATGTCCTCATGAAATATTTTCAAAACTACCTACTGTTCTGATGTAGCACGTATTAAGGAACAAAACAACATCTAAAGTGTTATATTTATAGAGTTTTCAAAAATTCTAAAATTGCGCGTGTCACCTTTTATAGGCGACTTTCTATGTAGCTACCCACAAGTTAAACATACAAGAATTTAAAAAAATAACATATCCTTCCCGAAGCGAAATCTTGCCTAATTTTTTTTTTTTTTGGTACTCTTCTCCCGATGGATGACGAATGAGGTGATTGGGAAGGCAAAGGGTCTAGCCCATACAGCCAAGTCTGACGTAATATATCTTTGTTTTTCATGAATTAATGAGGTCGTCATCAAATTCCAGATGCTGCAGAATTTGATGCTTTTCTTGGAGTCACTCGCGGAACCATCCACTGCTCAAACACGTCGGGTAAAATATGGGAGTGACAGCGCGGGAAAACCGCAAAAAATAAACTGCAACTTGTGCCCCATATTTAAAGTCCAATTTATCGTTTTCCATAATTATTCACATTGTAGCACATTATTAAACAAAACAACACCACTTTTAACAATAATATCCACAGCAAATTAATTTACAAAACAAAAACTTGCACTTGACATGTCCACGCAAAATGGCGAGAAGAACTCTTCCCAAATATTTTTTTTTAAATTTAATCTTGCCTAATATGGTAAAATGTCAGACTGACGTTTTATTTTTAATTAGAAACTGAGGCGTTGGGGATAACGTCCCTAAGTCCTATGTAGCGCCACAGTTACAACACTGTATATTTTTTTGGATACATGTTGGTCAACAAGATTTACAACCATTGCAAGTTTGAAGTAAATCAGTCCATTCTCGAACTTGATATAGTATTTTTATGACAGACACTAAAATCTCACAAGGTTTCCTTACTAGAATTAGAAACAAATATGAGTATATATGTACAGTGTAAACTCTATATAACGGCACTGAAGGGACTGTGCATTTTATGGCGTTATAGAGAGTTGTCGTTAATTGGAGAGAAGAAAAATCAGAATTTGAAGACAAGCTAAACCAACCAAAGCCAATTGATTTCGACGCTTTAAGGAGTTTGTCGTTAAATCGAGTGACGTTACATGGAGTTTACACTGTATTTTCAAACAGAGCAAGTCTTTCAATCTCGCGAGACCAATACTAAAGACAGTCTTGGACTCTTGTTCTTACATTGTGCAACACTATTTACAACGCAAAGACAACCCTTATTTGCAACTCAAAGCTCAATTAAAAACAATGGATTTACCGTGCGGGAAAGAAGTACAGTGTACACTCCATGTAACGTCACTTGATGATCGACAAACTCTCTAAAGCGTCGAAATCAATTGGCTTTGGTTGGTTTAGCTTGTCTTCCAATTCGATTTTTTCCTCTCTCCATTTAACGACAACTCTCTATAACGCCATAAAATGCACAGTCCCTTCAGTGTCGTTATATAGAGTTTACACTGTATATAATATTTCATACTTGTCACCAAAATCCTTTTCAACTCGGCGATTTTCTTCAGTCTATTATCGCACCCTTAATAATATAAGGGCTGAAGTCAAAATTTTTGTATAGTGTGATTTTAAATGCTAAGGACACAAGACGGAATTATCTACCAGTTAGCGCTGATAGAGAGAGAAAAAGGGCAATAATGACTCGGTAACTGTATTTGTGTCTCTCTCACACACCTAGCTCGTCTCCCGTTATTACCAGAAGCTTTAAACGCAATTTCCCTAAAACATACTTTTTCGTATTATGCCCTTGTATTACTAAAGGTGCGATATATTTTCATAATGTTATCGTCTATTCTAGCAAATCTATGTCATTTAAAATAAAAAATTGATATGAAAATAGCAAACATTGTTTTGTAAAGGAAATAGATAACTCAGACCGACAAAATAAACTAAAATAGTCATTTTAACAAAGCAAATACAGTCACTAAAAGTTATTATTATTTACAAAGCCATCCATAATGGTCATTCAATTGGTCGGAGACAAAGACATTAAATATTAACAAGATGGGGCAAGCAATAATATAAGCTAAGACAATCGTCTCAGAATTGATGAGTCTAGTGTACTGTGAATTGCACTGCCGACCTGGAGTTCCAAAATTTGTTTACGATTGTCAAAAACGTATATTGTTTTTTTTAAACGACGCCACAGCCTTGGATTTCGTCTACGTCCAATAAGTTAATTTTGCGTTGCCAGCTTGCTTTAACAATAAAATATATAAAAAGCCACGAGAACATGTTCCTTTTTAAATTATTTTCATAGACAGCCAAGAAATATTAATATACTTTGTTTTTCGTTATAATTCTATTTAGTCTACCGAATTGAATTAAATCGACGCTTTTTTATTCTTAAAAGTAATTCTTTTTAATCTTCTCAGCAACCATTACACAATAAAGCTTTTTTTGGTTCTCTTCTCCCGATGGATGATGAATGAGATGATAGGGAAGGCAAAGGGTCTAGCCCATACAGCCAAGACTGACGTAATATATCTTTATTTTTAATGAGTTATGAGGTCATCATCAGATTCCAGATGCTGCAGAATTTGATGCTTTTCCTGAAATCACTCGCGGCACCATAGCTCAAACACGTCGGGTAAAATATGGGAGTTGGCAGCGCGGGAAAACCGCAAAAAATAAACTGCAACTTGTGCCCCATATTTTTTTTTTTCTTTGTTGTGTCTCTATAACATTGATGTGTATTGACATAGCTGTTCAGTTTTTACAAAATAGGTTGTTATTGTGTAATTTACAGACAGTACACAAAGGTAGTTGTAACTCATATGTCGCGTCAGTCAAATAAATAAACAAGATATACCAAGTTGCTTTAGAATGGCACTCCATGAATTCACCGATCGGGTGTATATTGGATTTTTTATTGTTTTAAACCAAATATTTTCAAACTGCCTCCGTGGTCTAGCGGTTAAGTCCGTGGATTTTAGACTCTGAGGTACCGGGTTCGATTAATGTTAATAAATACATTTAATTTATATTTAATTTATTTGTGATATTTCTCGAGTTTGGTACGCTGGAGACATCGACGAGCTTGCCACTTGTCATGATTGGCCTATAGTAAAGTTGGCTAAATGTGAATCCGCTTATAAGCGTGGTTTCTGACCACCCCGAAAGGGAAACGGTCGTGATGATACTTTCCTTTTTACTTTTTTTAAAATATGAAGTCGCCCCCCTATACCATTCTTTCTGGGCCCCTAAACGCCCCCCTTTAGGCGTCCAGCGCCCACAAGGGAGCGTTATCGCTCGTATTTATCTCGTATGTGGATTTGGGCTAAATTGTATTGTAGGTAAGGTATGCATTTTTAGACAATTACTCCTAACAAGATTAGTTAAAAGGGATTACCCAAAACCAGGCCCTAACTTTTTTGCAGCGTGCCTCAACTAAATACAATTCAATAATAATAACAAATAAGTGTTTTTATTTTTTTATTTAATCTGTTTTACCCCAGCATTAAAACATATTACATACGTATTAAAACATATTTTTTAAAATAATATAAATTTTTATCAGTTTCATTGTAATGTCATTGAACTAAGCGAAACGTGGATATGTCAGAATACGCATGAGAGTAGAGTTAATGCAGTAGAAATGAGATCGTTGCGTCGGATATGCGGCGTCACTTTGACGGACCGCATACGTAATGACGAAATACGAAAAAGGGTAGGTATGAAAGAAAGCATAGGGACAAAAATAAGGAAAGGCATGCTACGATGGTTCGGGCATGTTGAAAGGATGAATGAAGAGAGATTGACGAACCAGATATATAATGCGAAAGTTGTGGGTAAAAGAGGCCCTGGCAGACCTAGACTCACATATTACGACCAAATTAATAAAACAATAGCTGAAGGTGCGTTGAAAAGCCATCGAAACAAAAGGGCATGTATGAAGAGGTTGATGAATATCGAAGAAGCGAAAGAGGTATGTCGTGATCGTGTCAAGTGGCGCTCAATTGTCTTTGCCTACCCCGCAAGGGACTTGGCGTGAAGATATGTATGTATGTATGTCATTGAACTATCTCTTTGAACACAACATCTTTAATAAAATGCTTAAATATTCTATTGGTAAATTAGGTAACCAAAATACCTAAAATTCTATTATTTTTATTTCAATAAATTTATTGTTTGCCCATTCACTCTTCATAAACATCATACGCACCCACACACACACACAATCTCACATATACCACTTTTCACACTTTTCATTTATTTCCACTAGATTTAGTTTTGGTTTAGACAATTTTTTTTTTAACTCTATTTAACTTGTGTATCTTTTAGTTTATAAGTATCTTACGTTTATATCCGAGCTGTTTTCTTTTTATAATTGTGTTAATTTATGTACTTTGTTTACATCTGAAAATCTGTTTTGGCCTTTTACCTGTTTTACTTTATTTTATTTATTTATTTATTTATTCGGAAAATCAACAGCTTTAAATACATATATATATTTTTTTAAAGTAGTGATAATGAGTACAGCCAATTAAAGATTTCCACAAAAGATGAATGAATGTAACAAAAAAAAAAAACAGAAAAATGACCTTTATCAACAAATACATAACCATATAATAAACTCAAAGCAAAGCAAAAAGAAAGTGACTGAATAGACATACTTAAATATAGTATAGTATACATTTTGATGTATTAGCTGTAAGATTTTCTTTCAAAATAAATAAATAAAAATAAAATGAGCTTTGATATCGATTTATTTAGAACGTTTACTATTTTCAAAACTTTCATTTAACTTTGATTATCTATTATATGTAATGTTGTACTTATGAAAAAAATATATATATATATTAACGCTTCTTAGATTTCAGTCTAATCTACTTCCATTTCATGGCCCATTGGTTCGAGACATCCTGTACGACTATTGACTAGTTTGACTAATAATGACTATTGAGTACAAACGACAATTCATCAGACAAAAAACAAGACCGTTACAAACTTTTCTTCAATTAACACTAGGCAAATAGGCTCTAAGGCCCCGTTCCCACTATGATGGATTGTCTCGCAAAACTCTTGCTCTGACTGAGACTAGTGTATGTCCGCAAACTACACTAAACGAACTACTGATTTACTTGCAATGTAGAGTAGTTATTGACCAAATTTAATAGTATTCGAAAATGTATACAATAGTTGTAACAAAAAAATACTAAATACTTGTATAATGCTATTCCAAGTATGTTTTATAAATCAATATGTGGCAACCTCTTTGGCTCCTTGGCCACAAAACTTTTAAATTTAGAATTAAGGAAATGGGATGGATTACAATATTTACACGAACAACACGTGTTTCTTTTAATTAATTAATATTAACGAAATATTTAGTCAATAACGAGAGAAGTGTATCACTAAATTGGTGACCCTGACAGCACCACACCACCTACGACAGATCAGCCTTACTTCTCGCGTTTTGGTCGACAAATTCGTCCATATAGGGCATTTGATTGTTAATATTTCTTATTTTGTTATTATTTTAATTGTAAGTTCTGCCAATGTAAATAACTTTCTATTGTATTTTATATTATTTAGATTAAGTTGCAATTTTATTATTTTGTATAACCTTTCCTTCTTGGGGGTATTGTGGCAACCTATTTGGCTCCTAGGCCACAGTAAAATAACATTGTCAAAACTTTTAAATTTAGAATTAAGAAAATGGGATGGATTACAATATTTACACGAACATAATTATGTTTCTTTTAATTAATTAATATTAAAGAAATATTTCGTCAATAACGAGCGATAAAGTTTATCTCTAAAAATACGAACAACTTGTAAAAATGAAAAATAATTGTTTGTGCCACACCAAAACAGTTTTGGAGATTCAAAAACATATACGACACAGTTAGAATGAAAAAAAAAAAACCTTATCCCAATGAAAAATCCCTGAGAAAGAGTCTTCGAGACATTTACGCAATACCAATATCCGTATTCTAAGAACGGATCCTTCACACAACCATGCCTTCTAGCTGTCAAATGGGTTCCCTCAAAGGATCCTCGTAATCGTTATCTTAACCAATTAAGAATGGCGTCAAATGTACCAGCTTAGGGCCTTCAAAATTAAACTGTCGGCTCGGCTCTATTTTTATTAATCGTCTCAATTACAGAGACTTAATTTTCGTTTGACAGCTGGAAGGAAATGTTGAGTGGAGTAGCCGCTGAGGAAACGTCTTAGAATGTCAGTTGTAAACTCTCCAAAACTCAAAACCATAAATGTTACCATTTTAATATTTCCGGTAAGATTAGTTTTTTTTCTGTCAACATTGAAGATTGCGTTCCTGTATTCAAAATATTAATTATTACGGTGATTAATAGCGAATCCATGGAATTCTTAGAAATTTGTCTTCTTGTTGCAAGTGGGAACTAAATATATGTAGAAGTAATCGCAAGTGCTTCACTATTAGTAGTATTATATCATTGACTTGCATGTATTGATGAATGGAACGGGCATTTTTTTTTAAAACACGTGCATATTTTACTATTAAAAGTGGGTTATGCATAATTCATAACCCTGGGGGTAATAATAATACCAAGTTAAACCCTTTTAAGAAAGCCAACATGCTTATCAGTGCCATCTAGGTATAGAGGTAATTCGTTTTGCTGCCGTGCAGCTAATGAATTTAATAAACTTTTCCAAGTTGGGTCTATTTAATTCAACTACAGCTACTTTTAAGAATACTCTGTCAAAACATTGATTTGACAGAGTTTCTTTGAGTTATTCCGAAACTACCTAAACTGTTATTCATACTTAAATTATTTCCTTACTACTTACTTTATAAATTTAGTTATTATATAAATTTTAGCTTGCTTTCATAGTTTCCTATATGTGAAAACATATTAATGGTCTGTAGATATATGCTTGATTTTGTAATTAGTTATTAAGTACTGTTTGTTTTCCAATAAAACAAAATAAAAAAAAAACTTTATTGCACACAAATTATAAAATGTTCTACATAGGCGAGCATAATACCATGAAGGTATTATCTACGAGAGCAGTGGTGGCTCGGTTGTAAGAACTCTTGCCTTAAAATCGTACAAGGTCGGTTCGAACCCCCCAGCACATGCAATGCAATGACAAATACACTGTCTGATGTCATTTTCTTTTATGTAAATTTTTTTATGACAGTTTATTACGAGTAACGATTCCACAAGTTGGTAATAGTGGAAACGGGACCGACGGCTTAACGTGCTCTCCGAGGCGTGACGGTGGTGTTGTAAATGTAAGACTATGACAAATGTACGTAAGAAAAGGGTTAGCGAGGGTCAAATGTCATCTTGACAATGACAATTTATTAACGATTGCACAAGTAGAACCGGGACCAACGGCTTAACGTGCTCTCCGAAAAGTGTATTTCTCATTGGTATATGCCGGGGTTCGAACTCACCTTTTTAGGATGTTAAGGAAAACATTCTTACAACCGAGCCTTTACTGCTCGCGGTTAAACTTATTAATATTTATTATAATGAACAAACTTACTCTGGGATTAATTTTACGTTAGTTCAAAAAAACGACACGTTGGGAAAAAATGCACTTCTTGTATTACCGGTAACATATATAAGTCAACGTATGATAATTAAGCTGGGGTCATGATTACATCATTTCAACTGACCCATTTTTAATGAAACAGTACTTTAGTGGAGTAGTTTTGTTTTGTTTTCATTATCATTTCCAACCTGTCTTTGCTATCCTTGTAATTTCTGATCAGTTATTGTTGGCTCAGTCTACGTATACTTGTTTTAAATTGTCTTTGAAAAAGCAGGGTTCTTATGAACGATTCGTATGTAATGTATTGCAAAATATACAACAAATTGTATGATAACCTTACAGGGCACAATGAAACAAACAAAAAAAAAAAGATTATCATTTTTATACAATTCAATAACTAAAAATTATTGAATTAAACTTTCGCGCACATTAATAATAGTTTTTTTATAATTTTAACGGGTCTTTACGCGATTTACCGTAGAGACATATTTCTCCCGACGTTTCAGCCAAGTTGCATTGGCCGTGGTCACGGGTCGACTGAAGCTATGCGGTGTAGTCTCGTACATACTGGGCGGTAGATGTAAACCTACCCACTTATTACTTTTAAGGCGTGTAAGTGCAATAAAGATTTATTATTATTATTATTACTAGTGTAAGAGCCTAAAATGTAGTCATCATCATCATCATCAGCCTGTGTCTCTTCACTGCTGGATGTAGGCCTCCCCCAAGGCTCGCCACTTCACACGATCTTCTGCCACCCTCATCCATCCCCCACCAGCGACCTTCCTCAGGTCATCTGTCCATCTGGCGGGGGGTCGTCCCACTCTGCGTCTTCCAGTACGTGGTCTCCATTCCAGAACCCGTCTACTCCATCGTTCATCGGTTCTGCGGCATATGTGTCCAGCCCATTGCCACTTCAGCTTGCTAATTTTAAAAGCTATATCGGTAACTTTGGTTCTTTGACGGATGTCAACGTTTCTGACTTTATCTTTTAGTGAAATCCCGAGCATAGCTCTCTCCATAGCTCGCTGAGCGACCTTGAACTTGTGGACCAGACCTACCGTCAGTGTCCACGTTTCTGCACCATACGACATTACTGGAAGAACGCACTGGTTGAAAACTTTTGTCTTCAAACACTGTGGTATGTTCGATAGGAAGATGTGACGTAGCTTCCCGAATGCTGCCCATCCTAGCTGAATGCGTCTATCGGCTTCTTTGCTGAAGTTGGCTACTCCTAATTGGATGGTTTGTCCAAGGTAGAAGTATTTTTGCACAACCTCGAGAGTAGCGTTTCCCACGCAGATTGGTCTCGCTATAACATGCTCGTTGAACATGACTTTCGTCTTGTCCAAGTTCATACTGAGACCAACCTGCTGGGATGCCACATTTAAACCGTTCAGCATTCTGCTAAGATCCTCCAGCGAGCTAGCCATTATGACTATGTCATCTGCGAATCGGAGGTGCGAGATGTATTCTCCGTTGACTTTAATGCCACAGGTTCTCCAGTCCAGCATTTTAAAGACTTAAAAATGTAGAGTATTGCAAATAAATTTTAATTTCATTTATATTTCAGAGCCGTAAACTTTTAAAATAAGTAACTGAACACAACAACTCTGAAAAATTTAAAATAGTTGCAATTGGCAGTAAATTGCGATAACACCAATTAAAAGTTAAACTCTTATCAAATTCGTAGTTGTAAACTATATACTATAGGTATCACATCACACACTAGGGTTGTCGCTTGCTTTTAACTGCTGCAATATAAAGTATCCAATAAGAAAATATGAGAGATGATGATATGAATGTCGAATATGAATGTTGTAAATTAATATTAACTTATTATTCTAAAATATCAAGAATTAAAAAAAAATGCAAAAATTATAGCTGTTCTAAAACGCTTTACCATTGGATGAAAATATTGTGACTTCTCAGCGCACAAAAACGTGAATGTGGAGTCTTTCGCGCCATTTTGCGTGGACATGTCAAGTCTAAGTTTTTCGTTTTGTAAATTAATTTACTGTGGATATTGTTGGATGTGCTACATTGTAAATAATTATGAATAAATTTGACTCTATACAAGTACATGGGGCTGTACAGAAGTTACACTTTATTTTTTGCAGTTTTCCCGCGCTGTGAACTCCCGTATACCCTTCGTTTGGGCGATATTGACGTGAATTACTCCATGAAAAGCATCAAATTCTGCAACACTTGGAATTTGATGATCCCCGACTCAGTTATGAACTCTGTTATGAACATATATTATATAAATAAATTGCGTGTTTAGGGCTGATGTATTATGTACAATGTCCTTTAAAGACACTTAAAAAAAAGATATCAGCGCAGAATGTAAACAAACCTCTCTCTTATAGATACATTTATGATTGAGTCCACTTCGTCGTCACAACACTTTACTAAGTGTTATTGGTATAATATTGTAAGTATTTTATATATATTTATTATGTATTATTGTACTTGTGTTATTATATATTTATATATATATTAGTGTATAAGTAGTTTAGCTTTAGTTGCTAGCAATAAGTTTAAGATTTGTTGTGCCTTGCACTTATTTAAAACGTCACCTGTCCACATAGATTTTTCCATTCGAGACTTTTGAAATCCAACTGCGAGCAACGCGCAGCTTCATTTAATTATTTTAACACAACTTAAACTTAACTTCTTAAACGCATTTATACGGAATGATGAATTCATCCTACTGGATATTGTCGCTACTTAAGCTTGGGTAACTATTAAATTTAAAATAGTCACGGTCATGACCACGTGCAGTAATTATTTTTTATTTGTGCACCACCGCTGCGGTCTCACCAACTACATGGTTTTTTATCTTGGTGTGGACTGAAGTGGTGGTGGATCTAGAAATGGAACGTAATGATGCTCCCCGTGCGTTCCAGGGTTATTCCAGTAGGACTTTACGAGCTGGGACCCAGCTTGAGAAGACAACCCTGCTGCCCAGAATCCCCGTTGTAGCGATTATTATCGACAATGGCCAAGGATGAACGTTTTCAGCTGAAACGACATCCTTTGCCACACACCATTTTTAAGAAAACAACTGTCAGAGGGACTTTTTTTTTCCTTCTTGCTGGAACAGCTGCTTCGCACTAGCCTTGCTTAAATAATTACTGTTTTAATTTTAAATATTTATATCTTCACTTTGCTCTTCTACCAGATGTTGTGACCCCCTGAGCTTGGGGTTTTTACAGTAGGACTTTAGAGCTGGGACCCAGCTTGAGACAACCCTGCTGCCCAGGATTCCCGTGACGCCTCGTTGTCTGCTTGGAATCGGCAGCGCTCTTAGGTTCCCGTTTACAGGCTCTCCGAGGGAAGGTACCCCTATATACGGTCAACGAATGCATAAAGAGTGATAGCTTAATTTTTGCTTAAGGCCCTCCCCTGTTTAATAGCACAATCTCTTGTTGTATTAACTTCATTTTTATCTAATATAGTAACTTTCATTGTCACGACGTTTATTATACTATTCGAAAATAATGTGGCAGCCCTACATGGTCGGTTCCTAATCTATAATGAGCCAGGAAACCGGTTACATTCGGAAGCTGTCAATAATAAAAAAGTAAAACAATTTGAACCATAACGACATGATCGTTATCAACCAATGTCTTTCCTACTTCATGGATGTAAGCCCAAAGCTTAACACTGCACGCTCTGTCGTCCCACTCTGTGTTGTCCAGTACGTGATTACCACGCTAGAACCCGTTCGCTCCATTGTTTGTTGGTAAAATAAATATATGTACTTTATTGACTCAAACTGGCTCCGTGGTCTACTGGTTAAGTCCGTGGATTTAGACTCGGAGATACCCGGTTCGATTCCTGTGGCAAGCTCGTTGATGTCTCTAGGGTACTAAACTCGGGAAAAATTACTTTTTTTTTATTAATAAATATTATTGTCCCAATAATGTTTTTTTTTTAAAGTGTGTTTTCAGGAAATAAAATTACAGACTTTTTAGACATATCTCCACTTTCATATACCTAATTTTAGACAGAGAAAAATAGCAAATACATTTATAACCATTTTACTAAAACAAATCTATGATTAATAGATATATCCCTTAAATGTCCATGATTTTATTGCCTAGAACGTTGGTAGTAAAGTACACTCTGACCTGAATAATCAATAAATATGTTGTATTGTGCGAGCAAGACGGATACAAAAACGTTAAACACTTTTAAGGTGAAAACAAGGCACCGTTGCCGCTAGCAACATCAACAAAATGTTTTGCAAAATACCAATATAATAATATCTATTACTTGTTAGAACACAACGGGTTAAGCACAAGATATATATATTCTTTTAAAGTCCATGGCATTTCAACAAACATTTTCATTATCATTACAGCCGGTAGAACACGGAGTCCTAGACCTCTCATGCTGGAGAGATGGGCCTTCCAGGACATATATCTGGAGAATTTGACCTACACTAGCTACGGCTGCCAGACTGGTTTGCGGGGACGAACATTTTAATGTCTACCAACTCATTGATCTTTAAAATCTTGACACTAAATAAAATAAAAAAAACGAGTATAGACCAGCTGGATGAAAAAGGAATGGGAGACAATATCTATGAGGATAAAGACAGGCAAAAGAGTCATCCTATGAAAGAGTTAAGTCTTGATGGACCTCCACTGTTGGGCCTTCTTGAACATATTTCTGAAGTATTTTGACTACCTCATTAACTTCTTTATCACTGTTAATGTCACTGTAAGTTAATTTTGTTTTCAAAAATAGGCCCACTGGATTGGAAAATAATGGCAGGAAATATCTTCTGGGATGAGGATTCTGGAACAGAGGAATTGAAAAAATTAGAGTTTTTCTTGTATGAGCATGATCTAGTGAACACCTACGATGTCCATCAACTTCTTTATCACTGTTATTCTTGAAAGCCATGAAGTTTGTAGTATTAGATTCATAAGCCGAATGTGGCATTTCTAGAATAACAGTGCCGAAAAAACAGGGGATTATTGCTATCCCCAATCCAGGCCCAGTAAACATCGAGCCCTGGACGACTCCTTTGTCTGTCAGAAACAAAAATAGTCAAGCATTGGTAAGAAATATCGGAAGATAACTTGTGGGATGCAGATACTGGAACAGAGGATGGGTAATTAGGTAAAACATGTAATAAATATTTATTTCAGTCATAAGTTTTTGTTTTAAATAGATTGCCATTTTTTAAAATTGTACAGTTGAGGAAAGGGATTGTCTGATCTACAGTTACTTCCTGTATGGATTTATTGGTTCGTAACTCTGTCTATGATATGCCTATAATTATATATAATGGCATAAAACTGTAGACAGTTTCCATTCACCCATTGTTTTATTGTTTCATTATTAACCTTTAACAGTTCTTAGTGAATTAGTGTATAGTATTTATTAAAATATTGTCATCTGTTGGTTTTCAAAAATGAATAATTCATCATCAGAAATAGGACTTCCCCAAGGCTCACTATTGCACACAGTCCTTTGGAACCATCATCCATCCTCCTTTGAAGACAAATTTCTAAGCATTCCATGGATTCACCGTGCGGGTGCCGGGTCCATTGTGTGTGGGTAAGAGATGAGATTCTGGTGTCTCGAGTTTCTACTTCTCTCCCTACTCTCTGCATTCTTCTGCCGAGAGTTTGTCACACTCTGCATTCCCCAAAGTTATAATAATAATTTGTTTATTACCATAAGTTAAAAAATACAAAGGTTACATTTATATTACATGAACATTCAATATATTTTGTAAATGTTAACACAAAATTTAATAACAATAAGTTACAAATCTAATTGATGTTGTTTATTTATGAATGTTAAAGAGGTATATTAATGTTGCTTAATTGTCTGCCTGCCTTGCAGGTAACTGGCGTGAAGATGTGTGGTAAGTATTTACCATTACAGTTATAGGCTATTACAAGAGGTTGCAGAATAAAATACAATTCGGACGTATAGGGAAGTAATTGAGAAAAATTACAAAACAAATGCATTACATTAACTAATAATAATATCAATGAAAACTCACCGCAAAGATTATGCCGCCTACTACCAAGGTCTTAACAGCAAACTGGTTTAATACAATCGCAGGGAGATTAATATTTGAGAATAATTTGATAACACAATAATGTTTTTTAAGTTGTCCACGAGCTTTGTACACAATAATTATTCACATACAGCACTTTATACCTGGCATACTGTTAAGTTCTACGATTTAACAATAATTAAACAGTCAAAACAACACAAAACAGACAGAATTTAAGCTTTCTTAACCTCACAAAATAGGGTAAAGCACAAAGGGACCTCAATTAAAATTTGTCCACAGGTGAAAGTTCAAATACAATAGCCACTCGAATAAACTAAACTAACTAATCAGCTGTAATGACAACAATAATATAAGACAAACACTACAGAGTTTAAAATTCACATAAAATATGACATTACGCGAACAAGAATCACAAATAAACGAGCGACTGCTCAAACACGAAAAAAAAATCTGCTCGGCGCTCGCCCGGGCGAACTGACATAAGCCTGGCGCCGCAGATAACGTTCTTTTTCTCAAGCTTTCAAACTTGGAGATTTATATTATATTATACATTGCCTGTTATTTTGTATCAAGCTTGTGTATAGTTTAACAATAATACATAATGTAGTATACATACAAATACAATACAATACAAATCCTGTGTTGGTTACAAACGCGGTGCTCCGTGACAATTTGATTTTGGTGTTGCATCAAGTAAAAATACAATGTTGTAAAATTACCGACCGGCTCCTTATTTCAAATATCAACTTTTGTATTGCATTTCCTTCGAATTTTATCTCATAATATTATTTACCTGTGATATGTGAATGTAAGTACTTTTGCCGATGCAGACGACGATATTATGAGATGAGTGAGTGAGCCTTTTGCACGGAATAATCTATGTGCACGGAGATGTCAGGTCAAAGTTTATTGTTTTGTAAATTAATTTACTGTGGATATTGTAAGTCTAAATTGGTGTTATTTTGTTTAACTACTACAATGTGAATAATTATGGAAAACGATAAATTTGACTCAATTTCTATATTCGACTTGAACAAAGCCAGCTGGGCTTGCGCTTTTATACTGAATTTTGCTGAATGTGTATAAAAACCATTGAGCAACGCCAAGTGAAAGGACTTTCATAGCGAAATAAAGTAAAAAAAAGCGCTTAAAGCAATAAGTCAAACACAAGGTATATATGGGGCAAAAGTTACAGTTTATTTTTTCGGTTGTGTGTGTGATCTGCCATATACCCGACGTATTGACATGTCGCTTTAAGCGATTTTTTAGCAATTAGCAATACAGTCAAATATATCAAAACAATATTATGACAGTAATATTTCGGTGTTGCCACACGAAATATGTTTTTTAATCTAAAGAATAGCCTCCAGTGAAGTTTTTTTTTGGTATTATGTTCCTTTATAGGAACATATATATAATGTTAATATATAATATTAACTTTCGTGCCTTTTTCTTTGAACATAAATGCTATAAGATCTTGCATTACATATTTAACTTTAGTCATCATCGCAGTTGTAGAGAAACTACGTGATACCTACTTAAATTTTTACGGCCTACTATTAGGTATGATGTTATTATAACTGTTTTTGTTAGGACTATCATTTTAAAGTCTGATAACGATCTAAACATGTTTGTTTACCTTTTATCTTGTCACACTGGGTTATTAAAATAAATCGCTGTATACCACTGCAATGACTAATACCTAAATATCAAGTATCTTCACGACCGTTTCCCTTTCGGGGTGTTCAGAAACCACGCTTATAAATAAACGGATTCACATTTAGCCAACTTTACTACAACTATAAGCCAATCATGACAAGTGGCAAGCTCGTCGATGTCTCCAGCGTACCAAACTCGAGAAATTTTATAAATAAAATAAATAATAATTAAATATATTTATTTACATTAATAAATATTTTTGTGTCTCGACCAGGAATCGAACCAAGTCCATCAGTCCAAGAGTTTAAATCCACGGACTTAACCGCTAGACCACTAAGACCTATAATTTAGAATATACCTACTGTGAGGGTGCAAATCTTTAAAAAGTGTTAGAATGTCGAATTATACTCGTAGGTATATATTTTTTATACTGAGCACGAAATGTGATATCGATAAGCGATAATCGAGGTCCAAGATAATAGGTGGTAAGCGGACTCATGGTGGTAATTTGACAAGTCTGCCGGGGCGGGAAAGTATCCACCGTTTGTGCCGATAAACCCAGTAAGTGTATCCACATGTTTCGGGATCGGGCTCCAATTGCCGTCATGCACAGTCTAGCCGGCATAGTGTTAGGGACTGATTTTAGTCATAAGTGTCTCATTCCAGTTGCTAACACTCATAGACATCGCGCACGCGCGCCATCAGGTGGACGCAAGGTCACATGACGTGCTAGTATAAAAATATAAAAAATAATGAAAAGGAATATGAGAAAGAATAAGACGCCAGCCTCATATGACCGACATTAGTCCCTACCACTATGTCTGCCTATTAACATGATTTTTCATACTTCGTTTGAAGGACTCCAGGTTATAGTTATGGTCGGGAGAGCATTCCACATTTTCAGCGTTCGACAAATGTAAGAGTCTCCAAATTTATATGTACGCGTAGGTTTAGTTTAGAGGCTACGGTGTGGATGCATATTTTAGCCTGTGCGTGGCTGTGGTTGCGGAATAAAGATAAAGGGATAAGGTTGTGGAGCTCTTCAGAACACTCACCGTAGTATAGCTTGTAGAACACGCTCATGGAGGCCACATCTCGGCGAAGCTGCAGCAATTCGAGAGTTTTAGACACTGTAGTGTCGTCCACTATTCGAATCGCTCGCCTCTGCAGGACATTGAGAGCATCAGTTAGCGGAACCATCCCAGCAGCCCTCTGTTACTTAGTGGATTTCGTTATTTACGTCAAAGGTTCCGTCATAATAACAAAATATTATTCAATTCTCAACTCTATATGCGCTCGACCTTGACAGCGGCCGTGCAAATATTAACTTTTAATAGCGTGATATATATTATAGGATTCCATTATTTAACGTTTGCGGTAACAGAATACCTACTGAGGTAACAATATTCCACGAATGACCTTATTTGTGCTTTATAAAGTGTACTTTAGTGTACCTTGTACTGAGCCTTCAGTAGATACTGATCATATACCTATATGACGGGCCAAAAAGTCTATTCTTTTAAAAAGTGTACTATTGAGGTAGGTTTAGTTGTTTTTTTTTTGTTCTCTTCTCCCGATGGATGATGAATGAGATGATAGGGAAGGCAAAGGGTCTAGCCCATACAGCCAAGTCTGACGTAATATATCTTTCTTTTTCATGAGTTAATGAGGTCATCATCAAATTCCAGATGCTGCAGAATTTGATGCTTTTCTTGGAGTCACTCGCGGAACCATCCACTGCTCAAACACGTCGGGTAAAATATGGGAGTTGACAGCGCGGGAAAACCGCAAAAAATAAACTAAACTTGCCCCACATTTAAAGTCCAATTTATCGTTTTCCATAATTATTCACATTGTAGCACATTATTAAAAAAAACAACACCACTTTTGACCAATAATATCCACAGTAAATTAATTTACAAAACAAAAACTTGCACTTGACATGTCCACGAAAAATGGCGCGAAGAACTTCCTGAGGTAGGTTTAGGTTAAAACTTATGTAATTGATTGACTTGCAAGTTTCGATATACCTACACATGTAATAATATGCCAAAGAAAACAAATATAAGATAATATAAGTTACTTTTAATTAATTGGCAGGCAAGGGACCAAATAAAATCAAACTAATTACTTGCCTATGGCCAAAAATATTATGTCGCCGCGAGATAATAATTTTATTTGCTTCACCGTGGCGCGTAGTTTTTGCATTAAAAACTTGATTTGAGAGCCCGTCAAGGCAAGATTCAAGATGGCCAATGCCCAGTTCCTTGCCAGCAGCCGGGCAGTATCTGATGAAGTGATATTTTATCCATTTGAATATATTATTCTGGGTCAATTAAAATAGACATTTATTTTAGTGTAGTCTACATTGCCAAAGTTTAAACTTGGCTAGTATTGAGCGAGTCAAGAATGTGAATTACACCATCCAACTTTATTAACTATATTGTTATAGGGTAATTTTATTTCTCTCGTAGTCGACACCACTAACATAATCTTGGTAATATTGTACGGGGCAGAGATGTGGATCTAGTCAAAAAGTCAAGGTTGCTCACAAAGCTATGAAGCTATGCTATTTCTCTGATGGATAGAATTTCAAACGTGAACTACTTACCTATTTGTATTAAAATAATAATAATACAAAGAAAATAAAAATTAAATACTTACAAAAAAAATAGCTTCTCCAAATCGCTGTCCTGTGGCATGGTGGCCAATACACTAGCAGCATTTCCCCTTTGAATTATAATACTTAATTTTTGGGAGAAAAAACCGCCAGCCCTATTGTCGCCAGAGACGTCAATGAACCTTGGAACAATTTCTTTATAAAATGCTTTCATTTCCAATCCCCACAGGCCCATTGTTTCTACAGCAAAATCGTTTCATATTTTCGACGCTTGCTGATCTGCGCTTGTTCCGCTGCAACACCAGCTTTAACAGAAGTGCTTTGAAGGTGGGAAGGGGCTAGTAAAATAAAATAAGGAAAAAAACTAAAATCAAATATCTATATTGGGACTATGATAGTCTCGCCGTAGTTGGTGCAGTGGACTACCCGGCCAGTCACGCACAGTTGATATTATTCTGTTGCTTGAGTTAAATACGTGTGATCTCACGCCCGCGGTTCTCTGTCGCATTAGTGCGGCCCAGCCCGGACAAAGGCGGACTTAATGGGCATTCTCTGACAGCCAAACCTTTAGGACTTCTGGGTGGCCGTAAGGTCACATGTCGTGCTAGTATATATTTTAAAAAAAATACGAATAATCACACCTCTCTCGGCTTTTTCAGCTTTATATGTGTAAAGTTTTATATTATTAATGTGTTTTGGTTTTTTATTTACTTCTTACTTGAAGACTGAAGAAGCGCGACATAATGACATTAATGACAATGCTTATTGTGATCTACCTCCATATCGCGAGCAGTCTGAGCGCGAGGAATGATGTCATTTGTGACGTCACATAGCTTTGGCAATACACTCTCGTTCCGAGACACGATAATAGTAACCTAAGCACGTTTAAAGGTGTTCCGAGACGCGTATAAACTGTTTTGCCAACTGAGCGCTGTCAGTTTTTTGTCATTATGTCGCGCGCCATTTTCAAGTTTATTTAATATTAGGTTTTCTTTTAAATTATTTAATATTGTAATTCGTTTATACTATTTGTATATTACGTCTAAAATAAATAATAAAAAAATAATTAATATTTAAGTGGGAAGTGAAAAAAAAATGTCTGTAACACGGCAAGTTATTTTAAAAGACCAAAATAAGTTTAAAATATTAAACTTTACACATATAAAGATGAATAAACTGAGAGATGTAATGTTTGTTAGTATTCATTCTCAATTATGTGAAATCCGCAATTTATCTTCCAAACATTTAAAAAAAAAAAATATTCCGAATTAATAGCACGCTCTGAGCATCCAAACCGTAATATTTGATTCGGAACGACTAGACTGTTAGTACCATATTCATTCTAAGCGCTCTGAGCTTGATTCGGAACGAGAGGTTTATTAACGGCTTTAAAAGCGTGCTTAGGTTACTATTATCGTGTCTCGGAACATCCCCTAAATAAAACACATCGAATTACGACAATATGTCAACAGTAATTATATTATTTCTTAATATAAATATAATATATTATATTAAACAATATTTGAGTTCATATAACAAACTTAATGGATCTTTATTTCATTTTATACTCCCCTAAAAGGCGTGTTAGACTTGTAAATTTGTTACTTCAAAGCTCTGAGCCTTTAAGCCAATCCAAACAGTTGTTCGACTAGGAAAAAACAAAGTAAAGCGATTACAGCGTTTTTTTCTCCTGGTAAAATTATTGTCTGTGGTATCATTAACAAAACCTCAAAAAGTATTATATATAATAATTAATATACCCGATATAAGATATATCTACAATTAAAAAACAAAACTATTCACGACGATGGTAATAAAAATAAAAAAATCCCGAAAATGTATTAAATATAACAATTAAACTAAACGATATAAGAAATATTAACAATAGAAAAATGTGACAAATCACGACAATAGTAAATAATTTAAAGAAAAGAAAGGAATTCTGCAAAATTTGACAATATTTTTGACCACGGACAATTTGCTGACGACGCGACATTCGCTGTGAAACCCGCGTTCTTGTCTTTGGTTATTCGACGTCATCAAAAACACAAACCTACCCGAACGCCTGTCAAAGCGAAATAAAGTGAAAGAAAAAGCAAGTCAAACACAGGGTAGGTGTGTATCACTTCTGTATTTCCATAGGTTTAATTGATAATCTTTTTGCAAGGGCTGTGCAGGTGTCGATTTGTTGTTGGATGTATGTGATGGTGCCATTCTTGTCTGTCGCCTCTCCTGCTATCCTTTCTTTGTCTCCTGGGGCTAACACTGGCTTTGAAGGATCAGCCTGGAAATGATAAAAACTATTATATTAGTAATTGCCTAGTTTTTAATATATTTTATTCGAAGGAAGTAAGATACAATGATTATAAAAAAACTATTTTATTAAATAAATTAAAAAGCAAACTTTGAAAATAATTTTCTATAAACTAAACTAGCCTCCATGATCTAGCGATTAAGTCCGTGTATTTAGTATCGGAGGTACCGGGTCCGATTCCGGGTGTGTCCCAATAATATTTCTTAATTTAAACAAATCAATTTAATCGATATTTTTTTGTCAAATTTTTCGAGCGCGCTGGAGACATCGACGAGCTTGCCACTTGTCATTAACTCAGTTTAGTTTATTGATTTGAAAGTTTTTTTTACACCGGGTTATTTAATATTTTAAATTAACTTTTATTTATATTGTTTAGTGGTTAGCGAAAAGGCCTTCAGGTGGCTATAGCGTCTATATTGACTTATGCACATAATTATACTTAGGTAAGTAGTAATTCGTGGCATGACATGTGTTTGAATTGGCGCTGACGGCTTGACCAGTAGCTTCGTATGAAAAAAATTTAATTTACCGCTTCTAGGTTCCTCCAATGTTGTAATGAATCAGCCAATCTGTCTCCAAACCCTGGAGCAAAGCAATCAGGGTTGATGGCCACAAAGCATTGGCCAAGATCAGCACAGCCACCGTCCCCTGAGTGTGACCACGACCTTATATGGTGACCATATCTTGACCCTGAAATTTTAATAATTGTATATCATTTGCGGTGGTGCTCGGTTGTAAGAACGCGTACCTTAAATCCTACAAAAGGTCGGTTCAAACCCCCCCGGCATGTACAAATGAAAAATTAACTTTTCTTACGTACATTTGTCATAAATTTACAACACCACCGTTCCCGTGTGAGGAGAGCACGTTAAGCCGTCGGTCCCGGTTCCACAAATGTCAACTTGTAGAATGGTTAATAAATTGTCATAAAAAATTGACATCATATCCTCGCCAAGCCATCTAGCCAGAGTGGCGAGTGTAGGCCAAATTCTCCAGTTCTGGAAGGCCATCTCCAGCAGTGGAGGTCTAGGAAGCTGTGGTCTAGGGGCTGTAATGAAAAAAAATATATTTTTAGGCACTCGTCATATCGTCTTGTTAAGTATTAAGTCATAATGATAAAAATTAAGCAGTCATCTTCCTTGGACGGAAACTTATACCTATCAATAGATAATAGATAATTTTAATTAAGGTAAAGTATTTAAAATAATCTTAAACTTTTTTAAACAAAACAATCAAAAATAATATTTTTGAATAAATAAACATATTTTTTATTTATTTATTTTAACCGGGAATTAAATTTAATTATTTTTTACATTAAACAAAGATATGTTGCAAGTCCTTAGGTGGCCAATAGCTGACGATTTACCCTACATAAATCTTAACCAATTGACTATTTAATTAAATTATACTTTAATTCTGATAGAAACAGACGATGATGCTAGATTTAAAAAAAAACACAGATAATAATTATGATTGAATATTTAGTTGAGGCTTGGTTTTGGGCAATCTCTTTTAACTAGTTAATCGATTAGTCTACCAATTACTACACCAGAATCTCGCCAACCCTAGAAATATGTTTTGGAATGCACATCTCCAGTAGCGAAGGTCTAGCATTATGATGATGAATTATTTTACCTGATGTGATACCACAGAATAGTTCGACCATAGCAGCCAGACCAAATCCTTTGTATCCAGACGTCTGTTCAGAACCACCCAGGGGCATCAGGCAACCTGTATTGTAGGCCTGTAACAATAATGACTATCACTATATATGATAAAAGAAAATCCTCCGCCGCGTATGTCAGTATGTTCGCGATAAACTCAAAAAAAAATATTTCAATCATTTATTTACTTTCCAAAACATATAACTTATTAAATAGCCCGCCAAACTGTAACCACAGTTTGTTGGCAGAGACAATTACTTCCGAAGCTTAATATTAAATAATAAATATTTATAGTAGGTACATAAAAAAGATGCGCGGGCGCGAACCACTCTCCCCCCGCGCGAACAACACGTCTATCTCTTTCTTAGGATGAACACTCATTTCCTCCGAAGATTATTTTAAATTTTGAAACTAAACTCAATAGGCAATAAACGAACGACTGCAGGCAGGAGGCGAGGTGAGGGCGCGCGGGGACGCTGTGCGCATACATTGCTTGACAGGTCACAAATCACACCTATAAACTTATAAAAAATAAAAACATCTGATATTAATTTAAATAATACAGGTGCGATATGTAGCCGTCTGCCGCCACTTCTAACACATTTCAAATCTTTCTTACATTATTAAATTAAATTACAACTTTGACAGCGGTTTTTGTTTTATTTGAATTTTATAAGTTATTTTAGATATGTTTTGGTCCCTAATGGTCAAGCAATTGAGAATTTCAGGGACCAAAAATTGTCTAGTACGCTCACCATAGTAGTTCTTTGCTCTAGGAACAACATAAGTTTGTTGGCTGACAGATCTAGTCGTATAACAAGAAGAAGTTGTTCTCGAGAAATGTTTTAGTATATAATTTGTTAAGTTTATGTATACATTAACGATGTTTGGAAAAAAATAAGCCGTCTGGGTACTTTCAACGAAAATTCCGCCTAAACCCTTTGCTATATAACAGTGAGGGTGCCAGGTCCATCGTGTGTGGGTAAGAGATGAGAAGGAGTGTCTCGGGCTTGCAACCGACAATAGGCTGGTTTACAAGGAAGGCCTTCTTATTTAATTTTATTGCGCAATAAGACGCTCACCATCCACCCTTCTTCTCCTCTCCCTACCCAGCCAAATACTGTATGATTGAACATGATTCTGAACCCGTTCCTAATCATTTCTTCTGTAAAACCTCTAAAATGTCCGTAATTTTATTTCCTATAAATTTGACTACATTTTGAGACAAGTCATTTGAAAAATCTTAGAAAATGTTGGATTGTGCGAGCGAGAGCTATGGCTAGTGTTTTTAGGATTATAATTGTGTGCAACTTTAATAGCGCCATCTATGATTGACTATAGGAACTTATTAGTTTATTGGTCAACTGAGCAATAATTAGAGCCTATGTCAACAATATGATTAGTGTTTTTAAGTCTATAATTGTGTGCATATATACTAGCGCCATCTATGATCGAGTAGTAGAACTATTTCTTAATGACAACTTCTAGAATGTTCCGTGTATTTTAATCAAGATTTACTTACGAAAATAAACTGATACTTGTTTCTCTTGTCGAAGAAGAACGAGTTTTACACTTTGTAGCACTCAGGTCGGCATAAAGACCGTGAAACAACAGAATAATTAATTTGAAAATTCACTCGTCGATTCCGGCATTTAATGATCAGCCTAGGCGTCTAATTATCCGTATAATTTAACCAAATATAGGTATATATTAAATTAATAAGTAAATTACCAATTCAGCATCATGAGTGTCTTTGCCATCAGGCCCTTGCGCCCACCCACTTGGTATAGGCTCTTTTTTTCTTCTCTGTATTTCAATCTGAAAGTAGTACAAACGTGTATATTTGGATTTTATCGGAGTATCAACCCGACCGTATTAAACCACTTTATAAAGAAGCGGATTTGCAACATGCCCATAATGACAAGTCGCAAGCTCGTCGATGTCTCTACCGCACTCTGGTACACAGAGAAGAGATATATCACAAATAAAATAAATTATTGTGTAAGTAGAGAGAGTACTGCCTGCATGGTCTAGCGGTTAAGTCCGTGGAATTGGACGCGGAGATACCGGGTTAGATTCCTGCAGCCCTATTCTATTACTTAAGCGCAAACGTTATTAGTGGATTTTGTTATTTAAATCAGAGCTTGCGTCATAATTACAAAATATTATTCGATTCTCAACTCTATTAGCGCTCGACCTTGACAGCGTCCGTGCAAATATCAACCTTAATAGCGTGATATATACATTTATATAGTAAACTGATTCCATTATATAACGTTTGCGCTTAAGTAACATAATAGGGCTGCTGGGCCGGCAGTCTCGACAGATCGCTATCTTAGCTATTTGGGTCGGTAAGTTATAAAAAAATGTTGCCACTTACAAAATCAAATAACTGATTTGGTCAATATCATTAGTTACAAAGGACGGTAATAATTAAATATGAGAATTTATGTCAATAAAAACTCCATATTAACTCATTTTATGCCCTAATATGTGTATTACAGCAATGGCAAAACTGCCTCCGTGGTCTAGCGGTTAAGTCAGTGGATTTAGACTCGGAGGTTCCGGGTTCGAATCCTGATCGGGACACAAAAATATTTATTAATTTATATACTACATTAATAAATATTTTTGTGTCCCGATCAGGAATCGAACCCAATACATTTAATTAATATTTAATTTATTTGTTATCATTCTCGAGTTTGGTACCTGGCTGGAGACATCGACGAGCTTTCCACTTGTCATGATTGGCCTATAGTAAAGTTGGCTAAATGTGAATCCGCTTATTTATAAGCGTGGTTTCTGACCACCCCGAAAGGGAAACGGTCGTGATGATACTTTACTTTTTTATAGCAATGGACAATAATATTTATTCCTTTGCAACACTAACAGCTAATGCCAAAATGTCAGCTAGCTGCTGTCACACGGTAAAACTGTATAGATAATATTCGATAACTTTGCGGGTTGTCAAATTTCGTCGTTAAATAGTTTGCGAAATTGGTGAATTTCAATGGCAAGGCCGGAGAAAAGAGCTAGTCAAAATTGACACCAGACCCTCGCCAACCCGTCTGGCCAGCATGACGAGTGGCTTGGCCACTATGTATTTATGTATGTATGTATATTGTTTATATACTTCCAATTATATGTATTATCCATCCCTTTTCCGAGCGAGAGGATCCACCGCACGCCGCACGCACAGTCTTGTGTCCACTGTGCACGCAGACGCACACCCGCCGCGCTAAAACCGTTTTATTCCGTAATTCGCGTTTTAAGCAATTCTCTCAAACGCTACCACGTTAGACTTGATGTATTGTGAAGGCCTAGTGACCATCAATGATCTCTGGAAGAATCTGCTGCATCGCGCTGACCTGACAGACGACTATCTTTGCTCACACCCCCATAGAAAATACGCCAACGAGTGTAGGCCAAATTCTCCAGGAAGTTCTGGAAGGCCATATCCAACAGTGGAGTTCTAATTAATAATTACCTTTCCTACAGCTACGGCCGTTGTCGCCATGTCTAAAAGGAAGGAATCCCCGTTTGCAGCTGGGGCAGCAACAGCTATAGGGTTAGTGCCTAGTGCTGCCTGAAAAATAAAATGCATACATATTAATTAGGAAAATCTGCCGCACGCTGAAGATGTGAAATGCTCTCTCAGCTCTCATTATCAATATTATATCTACAGTGACACTCGCATTATTAAGACGAATCGATTGACGTAAGAATCGTCAACAGCGGGCCACGCGTTTGGTCTCCAGTGTGCCACAAAGGAGCAAACATACATACATACTCGAGCAGGCTTCCTTGAGCAGTCGGGTAAAAATATCAGTTAACCGACATATCCATTTTTGTCAGTCTAATAATAAATAAAATGGTAATGTTACGGTTTGGTATCCTATCCAGATTCCTCAAGTTGCTTATTCTTTCCCTACACCAAAAGTGACATCTACTAACGTCACTGTTGTATCTGCACGACCGCGATGCGAGCTAGTCGTATCTAGCTTTGATAAACTGACGTTTCACATGCCCGAGCTTGCATGGCGAAAATAAGTGAATCCAACCAAAAGACTAGATAATAATAATAATTGAAGTTTTGTGTAAAGTGCAGTACTTGGCCAAGCTGGAAATAGTGTGCTTCGAGATCTGTCAGTACCTATCTTTTCTCCCCCCCAAGTCGTATGCCTTTGTCTACTTATTTCGGGAAGTTGCGACACATCTTCCTATCCAACATACCACAGTGTTTGAAGACAAAAGTTTTCAACCAGTGTGCTCTTCCAGTAATGTCGTATGGAGCAAAAACGTGGACGCTGACGGTGGGTCTGATAGATAAATTCAAGGTCGCTCAGCGAGCTATGGAGAGAGCTATGCTCGGGATTTCTCTGAAGGATAAAGTCAGAAACGTTGACATCCGTCAAAGAACCAAAGTTACCGACATAGCTTTCAAAATTTGCAAGTTGAAGTGGCAATGGGCTGGACACGTCTGTCGCAGAAGCGATGAACGATGGAGTAAACGGGTCCTGCAGTGGAGACCACGTACTGGAAGACGCAGTGTGGGACGACCCCCCGCCAGATGACCTGAGAAAGGTCGCTGGTGGGGGATGGATGAGGGTGGCAGAAGATCGTGTAAAATGGCGAGCCTTGGGGGAGGCCTATATCCAGCAGTGGAGAGACACAGGCTGATGTTGACTTATTTCAGCACGTTCATCATCTCCTAGCTTAGATGTGAATCAGGGATATCCCTAGACGTAAGCAACACAGAATTAGATGCAGTAAAACCACCGAGCTATTATAATTCTTCTTAATTAAAATTATACAGTCCATTCCTAGAAGCTCAACCAGGTAATATAACTAGTGTTGCCCAAAGCAAGACCACGACCAAGAATTACTTTACTTAGCCAGTCTTGGTCTTGCATCATCTACTGGTCTTGGTCTCGGTATTGGTCTTGCACTCCTAATCGTAGTCTTGGTCTTGCATCATCTACTGGTCTTGGTCTCGGTATTGGTCTTGCACTCCTAATCGTAGTCTTGGTCTTGCATCATCTACTGGTCTTGGTCTCGGTATTGGTCTTGCACTCCTAATCGTAGTCTTGGTCTTGCATCATCTACTGGTCTTGGTCTCGGTATTGGTCTTGCACTCCTAATCGTAGTCTTGGTCTTGCATCATCTACTGGTCTTGGTCTCGGTATTGGTCTTGCACTCCTAATCGTAGTCTTGGTCTTGCGCAAGAGTCTAGCTTGCTCTGACTCAATATATTTATTTATTTAAAAACTTTATTGTTATGCAAACAAAAGGCGGACATAATGCCTATAGGCACTCTCTTCCAATCAACCTTCGGGATATATGTATATATATATATATATATTTTAACAGCGCCATCTAATTTCCGTGGTAAGCTACGAGGCTTGTGTTACGGAAACTAGATGGTTAATAAACTACATATTATACTTTTTTTTTTTTTGTAAATATATACATATTATACATATAAACACCCAGACCGAGACAAATTATACAATGTACAACTTGCCCCCGGTGGGAATCGAACTCACGACCTCCGGAGTTCACGGCAACGTTTGTTACCACTAGACCACGGAGGCGGTCAAAATTTCCAATTGTACTAAGGAAATCTGGCTGTTTGCAAACTACTGACTCGACAACTACTGGTCTCAAAGTCAAAGTCAAAGTTAACTGGTCTAATTTACTTGAAATTTTAAATGGTTATTTATTTAGTTATTACCTGTACCCCCGTTGTCTAGCGGTTAAGTCTGTACATAGGCTGATAAACATGTAACCCTTAATTGCGTCTCGCAGTCAGGTAATAACAGTAAAGTATTATCACGACCGTATCTCATTCATTCACGGACTTAACCGGTAGACCACGGAGGTATTAGGTATAGGCAGGATTTAGGTATACTAATATAATCATATTTGCAAACAAGTTTTCCAAGTTTCAAATGCGAAATGCGTTATTATTTTTCGCTTTGGAATATTAAAAATGACAGACACTCAATTACAATTTATTGAAAACAGAAACCTTAATCCCAAAAAAAGTGATAATTTTTACCAAAAAAAAAAAAATATCTGAGCCAGAGTCTTGCGAGACTCTTGCGCAAGACCAAGACTAAAGTACCTAAGTCTTGGTATTGGTGTTGAAATCATGTCAGTATCAAAGACTGCCAACTCGTTCCGAGACACGATAATGTAACCTAAGCACACTTAAAGCCGTTCCGAGACGTGCATAAACTGTATTACCAAAGCTTTGTACAAATGACATGATTCCTTACGCTCAGACTTCCCACGATATCGAGGTAGATCGCTCTGAGCGCTGTCATTATTTATTTGTCAGAATTATTTAATATTGTAATTCGTTTATACTGTTTGTATATTACTTCTAAAACAAAACTTTAATTAATATTAACGTAGGAAGTAAATAAAAAATGCCTAACACGGCAGGTTATTTTAATAGCCCAAAATAAGTTAATAATATTAAACGTTACACATATAAAGCTGAAAAAGCCGAGAGAGGTGTGTTTGTGAGTATTCATACTAAAAATGTGGAATCCGCAATTTAAATTCTATACATTAAAAAAAAACTAATGTAGTATGAATAAAAATGTAATTTAGATCGTTTCAAATTGAAATTACGCTCTGAGCGTGAATCGCGATATTTGATTCGGAACGACTTTCAGTATTATATTCATTCTAAGTGCTTCTAGCATGATTCGGAACGAGCCGTGCAAGACCAAGACCAAGATTGGGCAACTCTAAATATAACATAGGTACCTGTTTACTTCTTGTAGGTGCTAATAAAGGTGATGTATTTGTAAATGCCATGCCTATGAGTCCCTCTCGTTGTGCTTTTTGCGCCCACCATCCGGCAATGCCGAAATGATTGGATGCTGAAAAATTAAATACATTTCTTTCTTATTTCCAGGGTCGGTGTAGAGAGCCCGTAACATCTCGAACACGGCTTTCTTGCGCCATTTCTATTTTAATATTGATTTAATATTAATATCAAATAAGAAAAATGAAAATTTGACGAATCCAAGTGTTCCTGACATAAGTGATGCGGTGGTGGCTTGGTTGTAAGAACGCTTTCCCCGCCGGCATGTACCAATGAGAAATACACTTTTCTTACATACATTTGTCATACTCGTAGATTTACAACACCACCGTTACCGGGTCCTCGGGAAGCACGTTAAGCCATCGGTCCCGTTTCCACTAATACCAACTTTTGGAATCGTTAATAAATTGTCATCAGATCCTCGCCAACCCGTCGGGCCGGTGTGTAGGCGAAATTCTTTAGATATATGTTCTGGAAGGTCCATCTTCAACAGTGAAGGTCTAGGACGCTGTGTTCTAGGGGCAGTGATAATGATGATGATGAAGTGTTCCTATAGTCTCCTAAGGATAATAAATAAACAATATAAGTAGATAGATATTTTTATACCTTTAGCAGTAACCCATCCTACTCCGACTTCTTTGGCCTTTTGTATAGCTAGGTCCATACAAAAATGACTGACAGTAGCACCCAGAGCACTGCCACCGTCGACCCATGCTGTGGCTGCAGATTCCTTTAGAATCTTAGGCTCAACGTGAGGCTTACATGCACCAGTTATGATGTCGTTTATGTAGAATTCTGAAACAGTAAGTGGCAGTTGATGCATAAGCAAAATCATTGCATAACTTTCTGAAATACCAATTATTTGCCTAAGCAGATCTGCCGTGGACACATTTATGGAACGAGCTTCCAAGGCGGCATTAAAGGAATTATACAGTATTTGGTTGCTTAGGAAGAGGAGTAGATTAGTAGATGGTTCACGTCTTGTTGTGCTATAAAAAGAGCATGCCTTTTTGGAAACCAGCCTATGTAGTAGGTCCCAAGCCCGAGGTTAAAAAATGTGTTACTTCTTTTAGAGATTATTATAAGTGGGCACACAAAACAAATTTTAGCGTAACAGTTTGAAAAATAATAGTGTATTATTAAGTAATAACATTATGTGTCGAGAATTAAACCACAATTTTTTTTTGGATTTTATTAATCTTACAAACGACCCACCACCGCTCACCAAAGGCATTAAGGTCCGGAGAGACAGTAACTGATGACAATGATGATGATACCTAATTGTAAGTTTTGGTGCAATAAAGAATTTATAATATAATAAATAAATTGTTAACACGTGTAATTGTTAACAAATGTACAGTTCTCCCAAAGTGATAATGCGCATAGAAATCTTCGTCACTGTTCGGCAACGGTCGTATTCCCCGAGCGTCGGAAGACGATATGTATATAGAGTGGTTAAGTGCATTTTCTTCATGCATAATTTAGTAGAATTATGTGTAATAAACTAATAAAAACTAATAAATAAACTAATAAATTAATAAACTATTTAAAGTTGAATAAGATAATTAAAGTTGAAATTAAATTCACCTTTGAAAACAAAACCAAGAACGGTGTGTAATATCAGCTCTATATAATTCCACTCAGAGAGAACACATGCAGTCACCGACCGCCCGAATTGTTTTCGATTGTGTACACATGATATTGACTTCTATTTCTTTCGAACAAGGTGCAAAATGCAAGTGCAATGTTTAGGCTCTTACGATTCAATGATTCGGGTGTTTCCGGGAATACGACAATTAGCGAAGATCTGTATGTGCATTATTAATTTGGGAATACTGTACTTGTTAAGCGAGTAAATAACCTTACAATTCGTAACAGATAACATGAATAAATATTTACCTTGTAAGATATAGTTTATTGAGTGAATACATTTTTATTTTATTTACGTGTACTATTAAATTCAGAATGTTATTATCTTAACTAATGTTTTTATTATTATAACATATACGAGTATTTTGTCGACTTTCGGGTTGCACATAGGCATGTAGTCTACCTTAATTCTGACTTGCCTGGTGGGTTACTGCTGTACCAGGTATTGTATTCTTATAGGTACTGATAACTTAATTTAAAAGGTTATTAATTGATCGTTGTGGTGCAGTTTTGTATATGTTTTATTTTGTAAATCTGATATAGCTGAGTTTTCCTTGCAGATTCCTTTCTCAGTCAGATTAAACATTAACAGGTCACTGGAATTTGCTAAGCTGCTGGTCTTCTGCTAACAGCTTACTTATTGGACCACTTTGCTGCTTAGTCTTCTACTAGCAGGAGTAGAATCATTCAAAATAATTAAATTAATGACGTTTCATAAATGCCTGTAATAGGTTTACGCGAATAAAGATATTTTGACTTGACTTTTGACTTGAATATAAAGGAGTTTATAATTTTCTTAATAAACCGTGTCAATTAGAATAAATAACAGTAGCCCTATTCTGTTACTTAAGCGCAAACGTTATATAATAATTCCCATAACTTTTTATATATCACGCTATTAAAGTTCATATTTGCACGGACGCTGTCAAGATCAAGCGCTTATAGAGTTGAGAATTGAATAATATTTTGTAATTATAACGCAAGCTCTGACGTAAATAACGAAATCCACTAATAACGTTTGCGGCTAAGTAACAGATTAGGGCTGCAGCACCTCTATTCTGTTACTTAAGCGCAAACGTTATGCAATGGAATCCGTTAACTTTATATATATCACGCTAACTTTAAGTTGATATTTGCACGGCCGCTGTCAAGGTCGAGCGCTATAACGGGTTCTACTGTATAACGTTTGCGCTTAAGCTGTCTATTAATAAAAACTTTAATAATTCGTAAGATATTTTATATCAATTTTCATCTAATTCGGTTCAGTAAATTAATAGAAATAAAAGCTACTTAAATAATAATAAATAGTTCGTCCCGTCCGCGTGGAATTGTGGCAAGAACGCTGGCTGCATTTCGCCGCTGAATTGCAATACTGATTCTTTGAGCCAGGCCTCTTGTCACCGGAGGAGATGATAAGACGTGGTGTTATGTTTTGTATAAACTTTGGCACTTAGACTTCACGGGTAAAGAGTTTCAGTTAACGGCAAAAATATGTAATCTTACTAATACATACTTGCGCCGCCGCTAAACTCTCCAGAATATTCTGGAATACCCATCTCCAACAGTGGAGGTCTGTGTTCTAGGTTAAAAAAGTTTGATAACTTTTTTTTTCCTATATTTTTTCAACGCTCCCCAATCTTTTGTACTTAACCACATCATAAAAACCACAATGACATTCATCATCATCTTCATCATCACGTAATTATAAGTGGCGTGCAAGGTCCATGAATGTTATGATATCAGCCCCTAACACTATGCCAGCTTGATAATAAATAATAAATAAATAAATATTTCCAGACAGGTCACACAGTGCCATCTAATTTCCGTGGTAAGCTACGAGGCTTGTGTTACGGAAACTAGATGGTTGATAAACTACATATTATACTTTTTTTTTGTAAATATATACATATTATACATATAAACACCCAGACCGAGACAAATTATACAATGTACAACTTGCCCCCGGTGGGAATCGAACCCACGACCTCCCGAGTTCACGGCAACGTTTGTTACCACTAGACCACGGAGGCGGTAAAATAAACCCCTGATTTACATAAACGAAGCGACTAGGCAAGTGGTGAAATACGCTTAGTATAATTAGGCCTTACCTAGTCTATTAAGGCCATGACTAAAATGTCCAGTTCGATCCGCCTGCACCAAAAGATCAGCCTGGTCGATGGCAGCCTTAGCCGGAGCCCCAGCAGTTTTCAAACATTCTACTATAAACCTCTTTACTTCTTCCTTTGCCACGGCCGCCATGATTTTCCTAATTTCTGGGAAGCAAAATTTTTTTTTAAAATTTTTTTGTAGGCCGTGTGACTTAGTTGCTTTGCCTTTCCGTTAAATACAAATGCTTTCCGATGATTTGGTGGTTGGGGGATAAAATCAAACCTTAAATATGAAATATGTTAAGATTAATCCAACGTAGTTATTTCCTTAAATTATTTTTATAACATTTTATTTGAACATCTGATTTGCATTAGTTTAATGCTTTGCATGGCCCGTACGTATAAACGTAAGCATGTAATTGAAGGCCCTTATAGTAAAGACTAATTATTCAATGACCATGAAAATAGATGTCACGTACAAGAACCGGTTTTAAACCGTTTAGGGGAAAGTGGGGTAATTCGGAACAACTAACTTTAAATGCTCTTAAATAATAAAATAGACTTTTAATGCATAAACAGTCATTGCAAGAGTGACGTTGGTAATCTACCTACATAATATTGGTATCAACACTCAAAATAAACTATATAATAAAAAAATAAACAATGTCGTTCCATTTTACTCTGATACATTTGGGGTATATCATTGTGAGGGATCAGATGAAAGTCAGCGCTATGACCGAGTGTTGCAGCTTATTGCTGAGCTGATTCCTTATTTGTCACCACACTATCTTGTTTGTTCTTTCTTTCTTTCTAATTGAGAACAGGGCGAAACAGAAACGATATGGGGTAACTGGGCATTATTATACAGAGCGGCGACCTTTTTCTACTAATTTAAATGCGTTTTATTAATTTGTTAAAAAGTGTTGACTAATTGGTGGCAGCTTAACCCTAAGAAAGCCTTTTGTTCCTTAGGACTATAACTACTCCTTTTTTTCGCTTGATTTTGCTTTAAGTGTACAATTAATTAATGTTATTTTTAATTTAAGATGGTAATTTAAGATGTTTAAAGTTTTACTTACTAAATCTAAGTGGGTGATCCTTAAGGTATTAGGTTGTATTTTATCATTATTGATCACTGTAATAATATGTTTTTAGGTTTAATATTGTATTCTACTTCTTAAATAAATAAATGAATAAACTACATGTCGAACATCTTTAATATCGTATTTATTAAAACAATTATCTAATGTGAGAACACGTTCATATGATTAATTAACTAATGATAAGGAAAGTTCCCATTCACCATTTACCCGAAGTAAGTAATTTAAATAAAAATAGCCGTGACTCGCAATAAAAAAAATTATAAGCTTCAAACTATATGAAGTCAATTAGCAGATAGTACATCTAAGATGGTAACAAAATATAAAAAAATACCAACGTCTTAATACAATATCGATTATTACATACGACGAAAATTATAATGAAAATACAACATATCTTATCGGATTCACTGCGAAAAAAAGCGAGCCCTCTCACTCATGCGTTTGCGTACTGAGTGACGATATCAGATACCTCACTGTTCCCAATTACCCCCCGTTCTTAATTACCCTACTCTCCCCTAATAATGAAAATTTGTTATTAAACTGAACATGACATTATTTATTAACTAGACGCAAGACGTTTTCCAATGTTAACTTTGCCCTAATGCAAGCACATTGTCTGAAGTTCTTTACAAAGTATAATACTTTAAGATACGTCTAAAAGGGACCTATCAGTTATCTCAATAAAATCCATTTATATAATAAAATAGATACGCTAACAAAAACAATAGTGATGGGTTGCTCAACAAAATAATATGTTACGAGTAAATGCCTGTCTTTCTTTTTTATTTTGAACAAATAAAAATAACCAAATAAATAATTTATTCGAAAGAGCCGGTGGTGGCGCGGTTATTAGACAGACAGACAGACAGTGGAGTTGTCCAGGCCCGTATGCCTGGATTGGGGATGGATTGGACATTCCCCCGTTTTCCCCGGCAGGATCTCAGCGGGTAATTCATGCACTTTTGGTGCTGGGCGCCGCTACTGGTGTAACAGCGCCCGTTTGGCTCACGAACCCAGGGGGTCTAGGTTCGACTACTTCAGCTGTCCTCCAGGAGCATTTCTCTAGGAAGTGGTCACCCGTTGGGAGGCCGAGCGCAAGACGAAGCGATATTCTGGAGATGCTTGAAGGGTCCATTGTCGGCCGGATAGAACATAGGTCTAGTGAGGCCGATGACAAACTCCTCATTTCCAGATCTTGAGCTATGACGGAATTACGCACAAACCACAGCGCTCGGAAGCCCACTCTGAGCGATATGTTTTGCTGACTTAGGATCTTGTCCCTGTTGGTGGTTAGCGTAAGTAAGACGAGTACGTATGAACATCTTGTAGATTCGGTTGTAAGAACGCTTTTCTTAACATCCTAAACAGGTGGGTTCGAACCCCGGCATGTACCAATAAGAAATACACTTTTCTAACATACATTTGTAATACAACACCACCGTTCCCTCGGAGAGCACGTAACCCCCAGATTAATTAATTGCAACTTCTGTTGACGTAAAAAATGACATGAGACCCTTGTCAACCCGTCTGGCTGTTTCCAATGGTGGAGGTCTGGGACTCTGTGTTCTAGTGCTGTGATGATGATTTATGTCCCGACTAGGAATCGAACCCGGTAACTCAGCATCTAAATCCACAGCCTTAAGCCTCTAGACCATGGAGGCAGTAAAAATAATATTTTAAGTAAATAAAGCAGGTAATAAAATACAATTTGAGTAAATATAAGATTAAATACCAGGCAATCAGAAGTATAGAAGAGATATCACGAATACAACCGTATGCGATAATATATGCGCAAATACTGACTCATATGGTTTTGTTAGAGCGAGACAGAAGCAATGTTATGACATTTTTATTAACGGTAGGTAGTACACGGTCGAGGAAACTTAGAATATTTTTTTTCCATATTTTTTTTACTGCCTCCATGGTCTAGTGGTTAAGTCTGTGGATTTAGACTCTTTTTTAATCTCTCCTTATTAATGTAAATAAATACATTTAATTTATTTGTGAAAAATAAAAAAAAAAATGAAAAAAAAAAGTATAAAATGTAAAGTCATCACGATCGTTTCCCTTTCGGGGTGGTCAGAAACCACGCTCATAAGTAAGCGGATTCACATTTAGCCAACTTCACTATAGGCCAATCATGACAAGTGGCAAGCTCGTCGATGTCTCCAGCGTACCAAACTCGAGAAATATCACAAATAAATTAAATAATAATTAAATATATTTACTTATATATATATGTACTTTTAATTTTATTAACTTCGAATAAATAACTAAGTTGTCAAGTCCAAAAAAAAAAAAAAATATATATATATATTTACTTACATTAATAAATATATTTGTGTCCCGACCAGGAATCGAACCCGGTACCTCCTAGTCTAAATCCACTACACGCTAGACCACGGAGGCAGTTAGCCTATAGTACCTATTGTTTAAGCATATTTCTTCAAATTTGTCCCTAAGGTTTGGCTGTCAGAGAATGTCTACGGGCATTAAATACCGCGTTTTTAAATGAATAAATATTGGCGGAAGAGTACGACCGTTAAACTGGGCACTTGTGGGAAAGAGACAGCAATACAAATTAAACTGATTAGGTTAACCATCTCATTAATAACAATAAATATTTATAACTACTCACGCGCGATAATGTCTGTCACCTTGACTGATTCTAAGCAGACGACCGATATTGTAAACATTAATTAAAAAAATTAATTAACCAAAAATATCGTAACCTATAACCTCGCCAACCCGCGTGGCGAGTGTAGGCCGAATTCTCCAGATATATTTTCTGGAAGGCCCATCTCCAACAGTGGAGATCTAGGACGCTGTGTTCTAGGAGCAGTATTGAAAAAAAAAATCGTAACACACAATATACATAGCTACCATTATAAGTAGCTTAAAATTCATTTAACGAGATTGCCCATTTTTCTTAGAGAAATGAGCCCAATAAAATGTTCTCGGGCCATATGATTTCTTTTTTATTTCATAGTTAATATATTGTGATTTCATAATCTGTGATTAGTTTTATTTCTTTTACATACAAATCCCTTGCGGGGTAGGCAGAGACAATTCAGCGCCACTTGTCACGATCACGACATACCTCTTTCGCTTCTTCAACATTCATCAACCTCTTCATACATGCCCTTTTGTTTCGATGGCTTTTTAATGCACCTTCAGCTATTGTTTTATTTATCTGATCGTGATAGGTGAGTCTTGGTCTGCCAGGGCCTCTTTTACCCACAACTTTAGGATTATATATCTGGTTCGTCAATGTCTCTTCGCTCATCCTTTCAACATGCCCGAACCATCGGAGCATGCCTTTCCTTATTTTATTAAACACAAATATATGCATACTCGTACATAAATACAATACTGTATTGTATACTGTACCCCCCTGCTGTGGGGCCTGGGACCTCTGCCGAACACGTTCAATTTATTGTTCTTAAATTAGCAGAGGTTTTTGCGTTTTGGCGACTTTCGGGTTGGTCAGGTCTTCTTAATTCTGACTTGCCTGGTGGTTTACTGCTGTACCAGGTATTGTAATCTCATTTTTATTTATATTTTTAATTTAAAAGGTAATTAATTGATCGTTGTGGTGCAGTTCTGTATATGTTTTATTTTGTAAATCTGATATAGCTGAGTTTTCCTTTCTCAGTCAGATTAAACATTAAATCTGATAAGCTGCTGGTCTTCTGCTAACAGCTTACTTATTGGACCAGTTTGCTGCTTAGTGTTCTACTAGCAGGAGTAGAATCATTCAAAATAATTAAATTAATGACGTTTCATAAATGCCTGTAATAGGTTTACGTGAATAAAGATATTTTGTCTTTGCCTTTAATATACATACAGTTGTTGGGATCTATTCAATAAGTGTGTGAAGCCCATCTTTTTAAACAACAAAAACAAACTAACCCGTGACCGTAAAAATCAAGAAAAAAGAAAGAAAAGGCCAATGATTGATCGTATATTTATGAAAACGCCTACAAAATTTTATATAGTAGACTTTCGAGAAATAAATATTTGCTATATGTTTTTTATAAGGCGTCTCTAAAATACACAAACATGTTGCGAGGGTGTTACAATAATATCCTTTGCTTTCTTTATTAATGGCGTGTTCAATTTAAAAACAAATCTCGTTTTCTAGTATTAAAAAATATATGAAAACTTAGGATTATAGTTAGGACGATGTGATAGGCGGTGGTAGGCGGATTAATAATTTAGTGGTAATTTTCCCAGTCTGCCGGGGCGGGGAAGTATCCACTGTTTGTGCTGATAAACCCAGTAAAGTGTATCCACACGTTTCAGGATCAGGCTCGAATTGCCGTCATGCCCAGTCAAGCCGTCGTAGTGTTAGGGACTGATGTCAGACATGAGTGTCTGATTTCAGTTGCTAACATGGACCTTGCGCTACAAATTATCATCACGTGTGCGCAAAGTCTATGTCGTAATAGTATAATAAAAAAAGTGTCTGATTCCAGTTCCTAACTCTCGTGGAGTGAACGGGAAACGACTAGGCGCTGGTGAAAATACTCCGAAATTAAGCGAAAGAAATGAAATTAGCAGCAACTAACCTTTCATTTTATTTATTTATTCATTCATTTCCACAGCACATTACAGAACATAAAGGTTAGTATATAATTAAGTTTATACATTGGCCAAATTAGGAAACATACTTTATTACTGATACTTAAATGACTTACTTGATAAAAGTCAAAGAAAAGGAGAAAAAACAGAAGAAATACAACCAAAAGATATAGAAAATCAATTAAAGTAAAAAAAAAAACAATAGCACAAATAAAATTAGAGATAGCCAATATTGAATTAAACTAAATCCAAAATTAAAAAAGAAAAAAACTAAAGTTCAAATTAATGTTCCGGGTCTCAACCTGGTCACCAAATTCCTTGGTGGTTTTGATAGCCGACGGGTCGCGAAATGGGTGGTGATGATGAGGATCACAACCGAAATTACTGCAGGTCCACGGCACAATCACAGCGAATAATTACGAATTAATTTTGAGAGCAGCTTCGACCGACGACCGCGCTTCGACTCTTCCGACAAAGACGGCGGAAACGTCATTAACCGGAAGTGCACCAATCATAGCCCGCTAGTTACTACTAGAGGGCGTCGAGAACGAGTGCCTTCACTCCGTAGCCACGACTCAGACTTAGCTGTAAAGGCACGCAGGGCCAATAGTGAGAAAGAGACGGTTTAGTCCGTAGGCGCCCTGGGGACTCCTTAGGAGGCCTAACAGTGAGTCGGGCATGCGACCCCCACCCGCGTTGGCCCTTGAGGCAGGGGGCGTATCATTGATGATTTATCAATGCACCGCCTAAAAGAAAAAAAAATACGATTGAAAAGGCGTTACCGCAAATATTCAAATCAAACGACTCAAAAAACGAAATATCGAACATAGACATTGCGCGCCACTTAAATTGGAAACTTCGGATGATTCAGTGAACAATTTAATGACATACATATAAGATTTGTTAACTCCTTTGTATGTTAATTTTATTTGTTTGTTTTTTATAGGTATGATCTCTCAAACATGATTTAGGATGTCCGAAGTAACGGTTTTCTAAAAATACCTATAACTTAAGTATTTGCGGTTCAATTTGCAAGTATTCGTGCCAGATTTCTAAAGCATACTTTTCTTATTTGTTATTTTTTTACGTTTTTATTATTTAATTCATTTTAAATAACTTCTGTTTCTGGTCGGAACGCAAAAATATTTATTAATGTAAAATAAATAGATTTAATTAATATTTAATTTATTTGTGATATTTCTCGAGTTTGGTAAGCTGGAGACATCGACGAGCTTGCCACTTGTCATGATTAGCCTATAGTAAAGTTGGCTAAATGTGAATCCGCTTATTTATAAGCGTGGTTTCTGACCACCCCGAAAGGGAACCGGTCGTGATGATACTTTACTTCACTATTAATCTCATGATCTTGAATAAAAAATTCGGTGATATTGATTTGTTCAGTGTTAGTGTTGCTAGGTTAAGAAAATAAATTAACATTAAATTATCTAAATGAATCATAATTGGAATGCTTGGAGAACTTTTTATTTATTTATTTTTTGATTACTACTTTTAATTATATTTTTATTTTCCATTATTTTACTATATACATATATGTTTATTATTTAGTTGTATTTGTTATAAAGGTATTGTTTTTAAGCTTATAACAATTATACTATATATTTTTTTGCAAAATCTATGTTTAATATTTAAGTGGAAACTTTGCTGGATTGTGTAACTTTGAGAATCGTTGTAATTATGTTTTAAGATCTGTATGTTTCCTGAATAAATAAAAATAAAATAAAAATCTTCTCGACTCGATGTTAAACTTAGTAATATTCCATTAAAGCGCGGCCTTCGTTTATTTTTAACTAGCTGCAGATAGTATTACCCGGCTTCGCTCGTATAAAGGCCGGTCCACATATAGTGTTACTCAATATTGGTCTTGGTTTTGCAGTCTTGGTCTTGCTCCTTTGTACTATATTAGTTCCACTAATACCAACTTGTGGAATCGTTAATCGACTCATTCCGAATCGTGCTTAGAACGCTTAGAACGAATATGATACTGACCGTCGTTCCGAATCAAATATCGCGATTTGGATGCTCAGAGCGTGATATCAATTCGGAACGGTCTAAATCACATTTTCATTCATAATTTTTTTTTTTTAAATGTATGAAAGTTAAATTGCAGATTTCACATCTTTGAGTATGAATACTAACAAATATACATCTCTCGGTTTATTCATCTTTATATGTGTAAAGTTTAATATTATTAACTTATTTTGGTAATTTAAAATAACTTGCCGTGTTACAGACATGTCACTTCCTACTTAAATATTAATTATAGATTTGTTTAAGAAGTAATATAGAAACACTATAAAAGAATTACTTAAATTAAATAATTTAAAATAAAACCTAATATTAAATTAATTTAAAAATGGCGCGGGACATTATGACAAACAAGTGACAGCGCTCAGAGCGATCTACCTCGATATCGTGAGCAGTCTAAGCGCGGGAAATGATGTCATTTGTGACGTCACATAGCTTTGGCAAAACAGTTTAAGCACGTCTCGGAACACCTTTAAGCGTGCTTAGGTTACTATTATTGTGTTTCGGTACGAAGGGAATAAATTGTCTTTAAAACATTGACATCAGATCCTCGCCTCTGTCTGGTCAGGCGTGGCGAATGTAGGTGTAAATTCTATATTCTACCAGCTATGATGCAAGACCTGAAGAACATTAGCCACCACCGCGCCAGATAACAGATATACAAACAGACCAAGAAACATTCAATAACACATTTTACGTTATAGACATCATTGCCTCGACTGCGACTTTAGGAAGTCTATTGTGGATATACTAAAACCATAATGTGTTATTGATACCTATCATTATTGTAGTTTACTGAATTTTTTCTTCATTTTTACTCATATTTTACTTTTTTTACTAATGGCGTGTACACAGAGATAGGGAAGCAGAGGTGATCTAACTGCGGTCAAAGCGTGGCATTTCTCACACACAAGTAATGTTCGCACACTAATACAGAAGACAGGACCGGACTCATTTGCGAAATGTCAAAATATTATTATATAAGTATAATTATGCATATCGCTCACAAATCCGTCCTGAATCAGTGTATAAAGCCCACTTCGGAAGATAGGTTTTGTGTTCTACGATTAAAATAATGAAATGAGTATTTTTAGCTATATGTTTTTTTAAAAAATACAACATAATATAATAAAATCGTTTATTTATATTTTCTTACATATATTATTCAAAGCAATGGCACGCTAATTTTGGACCGGATGGCGAGTGGTATCTGGGTCTCGAAGAGATACCGAACCCCTCTGTACCGGCCGAATGGGCCCTAAATGGTCGGGGGGGGAACGTAAAAATTATGACGAGACAACCAGATGGTAATGCGGTTGAAGTTGCTTGGAGTTTTCTGTAATGTTTATACCCTATTTAAAATTTCAAACATGTCTCTTTTCTTTTATCCAAAAAAGTACTTTTTTTTACCGCTCTCATATTATTCTGAAAAATAAATAATAATTATTGTTTTATAACTTAACTTCCATAAATGTTTTGTAAGTATGAAATAAATCTAAGTATTGTATCTATACAAGGTGGAGTTTTGAGACGGGACAGTAAGGGCAAATATCTTAACCGTTATAGTTACAGGAAAACGTTCCTAGGAGACCATCCATAACTTATTGAGATATTCTGAACTTCATTCACAGATTTTGGAAAAATATAGTCAGCAAAAACTTTTGTTTTTATGCCGATCGATCCTGTTTCTTATATGGATCAAAAGTCTCTACTGGAGCAACTGAGGTTTGAGTACTAGAAATGACAGAAACCAAACCAAAAAGGCCAAAAAGGTAGCTCGGTTGATAGAATGCATTCCCTAAAATCCAAAAAAGGTCGGTTTGAACCCCGGCATGTACCAATGAGAAATACACTTTTCTTGCATACATTAGTCAGATTTACAACACCACCGTTACCGTGCCTTGGAGAGCACTTTAAGCCGTGGTCTAGTGGTAACAAACGTTGCCGTGAACTCGGGAGGTCGTGGGTTCGATTCCCACCGGGGGCAAGTTGTACATTGTATAATTTGTCTCGGTCTGGGTGTTTATATGTATAATATGTATATATTTACAAAAAAAAAAAAAAAGTATAATATGTAGTTTATCAACCATCTAGTTTCCGTAACACAAGCCTCATAGCTTACCACGGAAATTAGATGGCGCTGTGTGACTTGTCTGGAAATATTAAAAAAAAAAAAAACCTTTTTTACTAATTAACCCGGTTCTACTAATACCAACTTGTGAAATCGTTAAGAAATTGTCATTAAAATTTACATGAGACCCTCGCCAATCCGTCTGGCCAGCGTGGCGTGTGTAGGCCGAATTCTCCAGAAATATTTCTGGAAGACCCATCTCCAATAGTGGAGGTCTAGGTCTCTGTATTGTAAGGGCTGTGATGATAAATAGAGGCGTGAAAGACGGACAAACATACATACATACATACACACATACATAAAAAGTTTTTTCACGTTTATAATATTAGTATGGACACCCAGACAACCTAAGCGAAAAACGTAAATATATTTTTGGCCTTGGGTAAGAATCGAATCTACGCACTGCGGGCACTCTGTGGATACAATTCCATAGGATTTACCACTAGACCACGGAGGCGGTCACAACAATAAAACGGTAAAAAAATAATATAAAAATTATTAATTTTACAAATCCGACCCTGTGTTGATGGAACTGTCAATGTTGTTGTTTTGCAACAATTTTTACGTTTTTCTCTAATAAAGCAACAAAAATTGTAAGATTATTATTTTAATTTCGTTAGAATACAATGAAATATATCTTCTGTCTCTCACATATTTTGAAATTACAAGAATAATCACTAATTTTATTGAATTATGTGTTTGAATGCATGGTGTCAACATTTAAAACTTACTTGTGGAAGGTTATTCCTAGCACTTTTTTATGTTTTGCACTGTCGCACATATAAGCACTACACTAGACCATGATTTAGTAAAATTTTCAAGATGTAATTTTAGTTAAATAATGAATAATCACAATAATAAGTCGAGATGGTTGAGTTCGCTGTTGTTACTTTATTGTCTGTCAATTGCCTTGTAGTCTATGGTTTCAATGAAAAAATGCCACGGTTGCTCGTTTATGCAGTGTGTATGTGAACTGAGGAAGTGAGATAGCTATATGATCTTTGCGATGAGAATGAGTAAGCGCAACTTATATGGTTATACGACTAAATAATATGTTGTCTCTGCTTCCTTAACTCTGTGGGCGTGTATCACTAACTTTTTATCACGATAGTTGGCGCATGATAGATGGTACCTAATATAACTGTCAGTTGCATGGAAAACTTGTATTTTTATTAGGAAATTTATTATTTTTATTGGATATTATGCAGAAGTGAGCAGCTTTTAAGTCTACAAATCGAGATTTCCAAGCGAAAGCAAATATATGGTGATCTATTAATTCAACCTTTTTTTATTTTAAAAACGGTGCTCGCTTACTTAATTCGTCTTTTAAGGTAGGTAACGTTAAGTTAAAATATATTTTTCTGTTATAAAAATGTAAAAAAACAAATAAATTTAAAAAATGATCCGTCATAGGTGTAAACAAGGTACCAGTGCCGCTAGCGACATCTACAAAAAGCTTCGCCTGATACACACCATTATTGTTTAACTTCACTATCTGACGTTACCTATTTATATAATCTGTGGTTTACGGCGTTGATAACATACTTAACATTTTTTTTTATTTAAATGTTATTATATATATGTGTTACTGTTTGTAAATCTAAATAAATAAAAATATTAAAAGCTTATTTCGTATTTTTATTATTAGGATGGATATTTGTCTCAAAATACAAAAGCATTGGAAACTTGTTTTGAATAATCTTCGCTACAAAAGCGCCTTTGAAATTAGCGACAGTGTTTTGTTTTTTCTCTTGACATCAGACCATAACTTAGTTAGGGAACATTGACTTTAGTTGAGAGACAAAGGCAAGTATAATATTAATGTTTTTAATAATAATTGCCTATCTGTATTTTTTATTTAAAACTTTATTGCACACAAATATACAAAGGCGTGACATAATGTCGCTTGACATTCTCTGCCTGTCAGACCTTCGGGACAACGAGAACATTTATAGAGGTAGGTGCAATATATCAATTAAAATTAAATATATTGAAAATATAAGTGTATAGAGCATGTATTATGGTACGATGATTTAAAAAAAAACGAATTTACTAATTATTAAAAAAAAAATGTTTTTATTTCGGAATAGTATCCATAGGGGTTAGTAACATAGTGTTTGCTTATTTTATATTAGTAAATAGAGGACATTTATTTTTTATATTTGCCTTGCCTCCTGATTGATTCGATTTGATTTGGCTTCTCACTAACTGCTCTCACATTCATCACATTGTTAACAGAACCGTGGCGGAAACGACGACCGGCACTTTTGAGACAAGACATGCCGTGGTGGCCAAGCTGATCAACGTTGCTGCCACAGGAACAAATATGTACTATTTGATTAATGTGTACCTCTACTAACATAGTTTAAAGTTAAATTGTTACTAACATATATGGATTGAATCCGAAATAAATGAACTATTATAAATATAGTGTTTGTACACCCCATTCTTGAATATATAGCACGACTAGAAGCTTGTCTAATATCCTGAGGTAATTCATTCCATGGATTTGCGGCGACGACAGCAAACGATTTAGAGAGAAAAGAGGCACATAGACAGACATACATACATACAAATGCATAACCTTTTTTTGCGTCGCGCAGTAGGGTAAAAGGTACATTCCATACATGGATAGAAGTAAAAAAGTACTACCTACAACACAATGGCTAAATGTTTTCTTTAAAGAAAAATCTCATCTTTATTCATTATTTACTCTCCAAGAATGGGTTAATAGGTGCAATTAATGGTTTGTAAATAAATAATAAGAATACATTGAGACACTAGGGTTGCTATCTAAAAAAAAATCATAATTAATATAATTAACTCAGTAATGCCATTCAACGTGGCAATGCTGCCAGTATCCTTGTCACTTTGCCCATTGGCAGCGATTTGGAGCATTTTTTTTATTTATAATAATTATTATTTTATTTTTTCTTCATTTTAGTTTTTAGTTATATTTTTTATTAACAGTAATTTATGTTTTAAAATGTAAGTTTTTAGTTTAATTAATATTTTATTATTTTTTTACCTTATTTCCTCGAGTAAAATATAATTAATTTTAATTAAATTAAAATACTAAAAAAATAAAAAATAATAATTAACTGTTTTACCCAACTTTGCCCGTGTAAACGGCGACACAAAATTTATTTCGTTGCGCATTACTTTGATTTTGCTATTATATCCTAAGGTTTTAATTTGGTAAGTATTGGGTTCATGGTAATCTATACGAATACTAATACGGATTCGTCTCAACTGCGTCACCAAATTAAATCAGCTTGTAATCGGCGGACTAGCTTCCCTTGAGACCCGCGGAACTAATATTTATATTTATATTATATATATATCTAATTTAATATGCATGGTTAAAGGAAAAAATAATCTTTCTCTCAAGCCAACAAATGTATTTAAAATAATAAGGATTAACACATTTGTGTAAATAGCTTTCCAATTACCTCTTGATAATTGCCCATTTTTTTAAGTATTACAATGCATATAGTATGTTATCCTTAAGAGATAGACATATGCTATTGCGGACTTTTCTGTAGACCTATATAAGATCTACAATTCCACCATACATTATATATATATATATTTTGTTCTCTTCTCCCGATGGATGATGAATGAGATGATAGGGAAGGCAAAGGGTCTAGCCCATACAGCCAAGTCTGACGTAATATATCTTTCTTACTCATGAGTTAATGAGGTCATCATTAAATTCCAGATGCTGCAGAATTTGATGCTTTTCTTGGAGTCATTCGCGGCACCATAGCTCAAACACGTCGGGTAAAATATGGGAGTTTACAGCGCGGGAAAACCGCAAAAAATAAACTGCAACTTGTGCCCCATATTTAAAGTCCAATTTATCGTTTTCCATAATTATTCACATTGTAGCACATTATTAAACCAAGCAACACCACTTTTGACCAATAATATCCACAGTAAATTAATTTACAAAACAAAAACTTGCACTTGACATGTCCACGCAAAATGGCGCGAGGACTCCTTCTTTTGTTATATAATTAAGAAATACTTAAGAAATGATTAAAAAAGGAAATGTCATTTACACAAATGTATGGGGATGTTGTCAATTTTGCTTTTCAAGCAACAATACATAATAAAATAAAAACGTTAGTGAAACCGGATTGCACTTAAGAAAAACTTAAAGATAATGATTTCTTAGCTAGGAAATAATTAAGTAGAGCTGCGAGAAAGCAGTTATTAGGCCTGTAATAGGTTTACGTAAATAAAATTTATAAATTATCTGACAAGATGTATATAATTTCTGTACATCATAATTATTAAGTATTTAGAATGTAAACTGACATGGCCTCTTTACAGCCACGATCTTATTTAAGTAGTTTCTAAGTTAGTTAGTTTTACTTGCTTGTAGCAATAATGTTGTGCATAACATACATAAATATGGATTATTGCCTGTTTACGGTCCAACCATTATTACCACTTTGATTAGTACATATGTATGTTTTGATATCTGTATCCAAGTTGTTTTGAGAGAACCAATGGAAATAAATTATTTTGATTTTTGATTTTTTTTGAAAGTTACACTTTTTTAAATTCGCAACCCTAGGAGTGTCCAAACAAAAGACTGAAAGTGTAAAATATGACCACAAGGCGTGCCTATAATTATTTCTGTCTAGGCTTCTATATTACATGTAAAATGGTGATTACAAGTTATAAACTAAATACATTAGGCTATGAATAGTTTTACCAGATACTCCTATATCTACAAATTAAAAAAAAAACTCGACTGCGTAAAAAACAAAAGTGAAAAGTAAATAAATAAAAAATCAATAAACTAAACTCTGTTGATAAATTATAATAATTATATATATATTTATTTACTGGCACGACATGTGACCTTGCGCCTACCTGTGGTAAGTGGCCGTGAGGTACATGAATGTTAGCAACTGGTATCAGACACTCATGATTGACATCAGTCCCTAACACTAAGCTACTAAACACTTACTTAAACAGCTCCCAACAGCATATAAGTGGATATTGTGTGTAGTATATATAGTGTTGTATGTATGTAAGTACTGTTAGTATGTATGTAAGTAATATTAGTATGTAGTATCTATACCGCCTCCGTGGTCTAATGGTAACAAACGTTGCGGTGAACTCGGGAGGTCGTGGGTTCGATTCCCACCGGGGGCAAGTTGTACATTGTATAATTTGTCTCAGTCTGGGTGCTTATATGTATAATATGTATATATTTACAAAAAACAAGTATAATATGTAGTTTATCAACCATCTAGTTTCCGTAACACAAGCCTCGTAGCTTACCACGGAAACTAGATGGCGCTGTGTGACCTGTCTGGAAATATTTATTTATTTATTTATTATTGATGAATATAATGATTATTTAATAATGATCAGTCTTAAATACGTCTTCGATTGTTGGCTGTCGGAGAATGTCTAGCGGCACTAAGCCCCTTCTAGTGCAATAATGTTTTAAAATAAATACATACATCAATTTTATGTCATTAAATATATTATGTTTCTTTCGACATATGGTTTCTTAGGAGAAGTTGTTTGTTTCTATCAATATAATAACATATTAGATAGTAGGACCATATAAAATCACGCAGTGTATATATTAATAATATAATTCTTTATTGCACACAAAATATAAAATAATGTATACATAGGCGAGCATAATACCGTATGGTATTCTCTACCAGCTGACCTTTGGGAGAGTGAGAATTTGTTATAATGGATACAGAGTAAGAAATAAGAATAATAGTTTAGATCAATCATACATATACCATAGTAGGTATTAAAAAACGGGTGCGTCGCGGGACGTACCGCAAAAATGAAAACTAAACTAGCCGGTTATTGATTTCGTAATTGGTAGGAATATGGAGATTAAATAAATGCGCGAGGCTGCCGCGCACGCATAGTTGCAGTCGCGTAAAGAAAGAAAGAGAAAGGCCGCGCTGTTTCCCCTTGAGCGCTGTTCTGACGTACGGACGTACGTCCTAATTTTAAAAACATACCAATATATAAATATGTCATATAGCATATATAAATACTAGTAATAGGCTTAAACGTAGCTTCCCAGCGGGTTGGTCTCGGAATGAACTTAGACAAGACGAAAGTTGTGTTCAATGATCATGTCTAGCCGAGGCCAATCTGCGTAGGAAACGCTACTCTCGAAGTTGTGCAAAATTACGTCTACCTCGGGCACACTATCCAATTAGAAGCAGCCAACTTCAGCAAAGAAGCCGACAGACGCATTCAGCTAGAATGGGCGGCATTCGGGAAACTCCGCCACATCCTCTCATCGTCTATACCACAATGTTTAAAGACTAAGGTCTTTAACCAGTGCGTCCTCCCGGTAATGTCGTACGGAGCAGAGACGTGGGCACTAACAGTGGTCCATAAATTCAAGGTCGCTCAGGGAGCCATGGAAAGAGCTATGCTTGGTATATCTCTAATGGATAGAATTCGAAACGTTGATATTCGTCAGAGAACGAAAGTTACTGACATAGCTATTAAAATTAGCAAGCTGAAGTGGCAATGGGCCGGACACATCTGCCGCAGAACTGACGATCGATGGGGCAAACGGGTTCTAGAGTGGAGACCACGACGGGAAGACGCAGAGTGGGACGACCCCCCGCCAGAAAGATCGCGTAAAATGGCGAGCCTACATCCAGCAGTGGAGAGATACAGGCTGATGATGATGATGATGAATTATCTATGTCAAGATTTGGAAATTACATGCCGTTATGTTTTAGAAAATGTTTGAATATATTTAAAGACGGAGCCTTACCTGTTCCATTGTTGTATTTGATTTGATATTAATAAATATTTTTTATTCGCCTAAGCATCTGGTATATCTACCACCGCTGTTAATGCTAATATAATCGATCAAGGTGGATTGGTTAGCGTTGTAGGGCGAGACCAGTCACTTGCATTCATATGGTAACCCGAGTTTATTATACAATACTTATTATAAATGATTATTTAATGCTATTATTTATGTTTAGTTTAGTTTGCCTGCCTCCGTGGTCTAGCGGTTAAGTCCGTGGATTTAGACTCAGAGGTACCGCGTTCGATTTCTGGTCGGGACACAAAAATATTTATTTTAAACTTTATTGCACGTTATACTTAATGCCGCTAGACATTATCTGACAGCCAACCTTAGGGACAATGTGGACCATTTATATAAGGTAGGTGCAAATATTTATATATAATAATAATAAATAAGTCTATATACATATAAATACTATTATATTACTCAAATACATACTAATAATTATACATATACTACATATGATACCATTACATAATGCGATAACACCATTTTTTAAACATTTTTTGGTTGGATGCTTGTCGTATTTCGAATTATTAATGTAAATAAAGCGCGGTGGTGGCTCGGTTGTAAGAACGCATACCTTAAATCCTACAAAGGTCGGTTCAAACCCACCCGGCATGTACCAATGAGAAATAAATAATAAATAAATAAATAAATATTTTCAGACAGGACACACCGCCATCTAATTTCCGTGGTAAGCTACGAGGCTTGTGTTACAGAAACTAGATGGTTGATAAACTACATATTATACTTTTTTTTTTGTAAATATATACATATTATACATATAAACACCCAGACCGAGACAAATTATACAATGTACAACTTGCCCCCGGTGGGAATCGAACCCACGACCTCCCGAGTTCACGGCAACGTTTGTTACCCCTAGACCACGGAGGCGGTCAGAATACACTTTTCTTACGTACTGCAGTTATAGATTTACAACACCACCGTTCCCGTGCCTCGAAGAGCACGTTAAGCCGTCGCTCGGTCCTGGTTCCACTAATGCCAACTTGTGGAATCGTTAATGAATTGTCATAAAAAATTGACATCATATCCTCGCCAAGCCGTCTGGCCAGCTTGGCGAGTGTAGGCCAAATTCTCCAGTTCTGGAAGGCCCATCTCCAGCAGTGGAGGTCTAGGACGCTGTGTTCTAGGGGCTGTAATGAAAAATGTAAATAAATACATTTAATTAATATTCTATTGGAGTTATCCGAGATGATGGCAAGAGACCCGATGGTATGACGTTGGTCCCCTGGGAACGGGGACGTGCTCTGGTGTGGGACGCCACGTGCGTCGACACCCTCGCCGCGTCGCATCTCAGGGGGACAGCGCATAAAGCGGGAGCCGCGGCGGAAAATGCGGAGTCCAGCAAGCGGCGCAAGTATGTAAGTATATTAAAAGATTACATATTTGTGCCGTTTGCTGTAGAAACTCTGGGCCCATGGAGTCCAAGCGCAAAAAAGTTTTTAAAAGACAACACCGCGTCTTGTTGTCTCCTCCGGTGACAAGAGGGCTGGCTCTTTCTTCGCCCAGAGAATCAGTATTGCAATTCAGCGGGGAAATGCAGCCAGCGTTCTTGCCACCATTCCACGCGGACGGGACTTATATCTATATCACATCGACAACGAGGAGACATCGACGAGCTTCCTACTTGTCATGATTGATCTATAGTAAAGTTGACTAAATGTGAATCCGCTTATTTATAAGCGTGGTTTATGATCACCCCGAAAGGACAACGGTCCGGATGATACTTTACTTTTTTTAGTTTAGTTTTGTAGGTGATCGAGGTGGTGTAAACAATTAGCTGTTTATTACCCGACTGCGCCTATGTACGAGTGTTTGTTCCTTTGTGGCACTCTGAAGACCAAACTAATGATCCGCGTTTCATGATTATTATTTCAATCGATTCGTCTTAAGTGGGTTTAACGCCTTTGAACCCGTTCCTCTCGCGCAGTCCAATATTTTAATGATTTTTCAAGTGTGTGTGTATTTTTGAGAAAAGTAGTCTAGTTTCTGGGAAATATTGTATTTATTTACATATTTTGACTCTGGTTTTTACATTATTATTTTTATTTTTACACTCTGCACCCATAATATTAATCTCTCACTCTCCCAAAGGTTAGTTGATAGAGAATACCTTCATGGTATTATGCTCGCCTATGTACAACACTTTATATTGTATATTTTGTGTGCAATATTTATATATTTTTATAATTGTGTCTGTCTTAGCTTATAGTATGACAATGCCTATATACAGCAGCTATTATCTTACTGACATTGACATTTATATTCTTATAATTGTGTCTGTCTTAGCTTATAGTGTGACAATGCCTATCTACAGCAGCTATAATGTTAAGCGTTATTCTGTATTTATAATTTTGTTATTTTATTGTTTTTCTTTCCAAATGATGGTTATCATGTACTGCTCCAGATTCACCAATATGTACTATAGAATTATATCGTTTTATATCAATATTTTAAAAATTGACGTGTAAAAGTGCAGAATACATATCTTTTTGACCTATGCCTACTTAAAAAAATATATATTATTATTAAAACTATTTTCCACTATTTTACTTAAACAAATATTTTAGAATTATTGTAGGTACTTAATTTTACGAAATAACTATATACATAAGCGTTGCCATCCGAGCGACAACAGGTGATCCTTTGAGTAGGGAATATCTTATTCAGAGGATCAGTGTTGCCATCCAACGAGGTAACGTCGCCGGAGTCCTCGGAACATTGGGTTCATCTTCTCCTGGATTCGATGACATGTAGATTATAATCAAGATATTTGTAAGTATTTAGTTTTTATATTAATTAGGTTTATCTTTTAGTTTATTTAATTTAAGGTTTTGTTTAGTTTATTTTTAATTTTATTATTTAGGTAGCTTTTAATTTATATTTATTGTTTGTAACTATATACATATTTGGTTAAAATGTGAGTATATGGGAAGAAGTTACACTTTATTTTTTGCGGTTTTCCCGCGCTGTGAACTCCTGTATACCCTTTGTGTTTGGGCGATATTGACGTGAATTACTCCATGAAAAGCATCAAATTCTGCAACACTTGGAATTTGATGATCCCCAACTCGGTTATGAACTCTGTTATGAACATATATTATGTAAATAAATTAGGTGTTTAGGGCTGATGTATTCTGTACAATGTCCTTTAAAGACACTTTTAAAAAAAACTAAGAAAATAGGTGTAAAAAAGTGGGTACCTAAAGTTTTATCGATGTCTGTGACATTTTCAAAGTCTAGTACGACATCGACTAGCTTACCATTTGTGTTGAGTCTAGATAGTAAACGTGATTCCGCTTAAGTAATAAAAGCATTGTTTATAAACACCACAGTCGTGATGATACTTCTTGTAATAATGTAAGTAATTTATTTTCATTTTATGGCAACGAAACCAACAGTCCGTGGAAAAACGTTGCCTCGATCGGTCGTTGTCCGAATATTATTGTTCGTTCGGTAATTTAAATTAATTAATTTTGACATTTACACGAATTTAAAAAAAAAATAGTTTGTTTTTAATAGCCAGAAATAATGCAGTAAAAGTTAGTTTACTTTGTAAGTATTTTTTTGTGATATTATTCTGCTTTCAACAATCAACTCAAAATCCCAGATTATTCTTCTAGCGGATATTCAGATTCCTTCACTGTGTCTGAAGCCCGCCAGTGGAACAAACTACCACTGGCCATTAGACGGGCACCATCTGTCAATGTTTTTAAACAATTAGTCACTAACTTGTTTCTTGATAAGCAGGAGCCCGCTGCATCCAGTACACATTGAATATTTAGCGCGCTATTTTGCACGGACATGACATTTTGGATTCACCGTGCGGGTGCCGGGTCCAACGTGTGTGGCTAAGAGATGAGAAGAATGGTGTCTCGGGCTTGCGACCGACAATAGGCTGGTTTAAGAAAAGGAGGCCTTTCTTTTTTTAATTTTATTGCGCGATGATACGCTCACCATCCACCATTCTACTTCTCTCTACCCAACCAAATACTGTATGATTCCGTTAATGCCGTCTTGGAAGCTCGTTCCATAAATGTATTGACGGCAGACCTGCTTAGGCCCAATTCTTTCAGTAAGTGATGCAAAGATTTTGCTGGAACTCCTCTCGCACCAACTCAACTGCGTAAAGTGTGATTGACTCCAAGAAAAGCATCAAATTTTGCAATATCTGTTTTTTTTTTTTGCAATATATGGGTTATTGATAATACATACACTACGTAAATAATACATAAACAATACATACTTAAACTACTTAAACGTATATACATAAACATAAACTAATATTTATATTATACAACTACATTACAACAACAATGAGAATAGAAATGAATAGAATGAAAACTTGGGGTCTCCTTATGCGGTGGCCCTTTAGGCTGGCGTCGTATAATCAGGCGATTTTGCGATCTCCATGTTTAAAAAAAAAGGCAATAAAAACATCATAAATATAAATATTTCCAGACAAGTCACACAGCGCCATCTAGTTTCCGTGGTAAGCGTAGCTTGTGTTACGGAAACTAGATGGTTGATAAATTATACATTTTTTTTTTTTGTAAATATATACATATTATACATATAAACACCCAGACCGAGACAAATTATACAATGTACAACTTGCCCCCGGTCGGAATCGAACCCACGGCCTCCCGAGTTCACGGCAACGTTTGTTACCACTAGACCACGGAGGCGGTCAATCGTTACTTTGAGTCACATTGGTTCTTCCACCCCTAAAAAGTAAAGGTACTTCGAATTCGACGTAATTCCTGGTATCGTCATTGCTTACAACGTATACACATAGGTAGATCGCAGTGGTAAAAAATAATAATCAACAAAGAAATGACACAAGTAAGCATTGGCCAAAATAATTAAAACGCAATTAAGCATTGTAAACTGGCCGATCGTGTTCCGTATTTTTTGTTCAAACATTTGTTCATACTTCATACATTCCACAATTAAACGTTGCATTCTAATTGAATTACAAATGACTATACTACTTATAGCTACTTATAGCTTACTACATTAAGTGCCGTGCCTTTGTGGTCTAGTTGACCCGGCTTGTTTGGCCGTGTGGTCACATGTCATAATCATGATATAAACACTATGTCCATTGTTGAACACCAAGAAACATATCTACAATGATTTAAAAAATAAACTAAATTATAAATTAAACTAAAAACTAAAATATTAAAACAGAAATTACTATTAATTAAAAAAACTACTTAATAATTAAAAATACAACTTAAAACAAACCTAATTAATAAATAAAAATATAACTAAAAACTAAAATGAAGAAAACACAAAATAACAATTATTATAAATAAAAAATTGCTCCAAATCGCTGCCAATGGGCAAAGTGCCAAGAATACTGGCAGCATTGCCACACTGAATGGCAATACTGATCCTTTGGCCCAAATATTGCCCAGCCCTTTTGTCTCCCGAGGTGTTGACGAGCTGTTTTGACAACGCCTTGAAAAGGTTAGGTTTATTTTTATTAATAGTAATTTATGTTTTAAGATGTAAGTTTTTAGTTTAATTAATATTTTATTATTTTTTTAAATCATTGTACGTTATTTCCTTCGAATAAAGGTTTTAAAAACTTAAAACAAAAAAAAAAAAAAAAAAAACAAAAAAAAAAAAAAATTGCTCCAAATCGCTGCCAATGGCCAAAGTGCCACGTATATATATTTTTTTTTATAAATAAGTAAATAATTTATTTCATACAAAACCTCAAATTAAATAAACTTCAAAGATTCTAAATTCTTTATTTGCTTGAGACAAAGGATTATATATATATCTAATATTTGTACGCTTTAAAAGTAGAGCACAGTGGTTCACATTTGTTAATTAGTGTAACAATATAACCTGTCTCAAGCAAATAAAGAATTTTGAATCATTAAAAATACATACATACATATTTTCACGCCAAATCCCTTGCAGGTAGGCAGAAACAATTGAGCGCCACTTGTCACGATCACGTCATACCTCTTTCGCTTCTTCAACATTCATCAACCTCTTCATACATGCCCTTTTGTTTCGATGGCTTTTTAATGCACCTTCAGCTATTGCTTTATTTATCTGATCGTGATCGTCTCGGTCTGCCAGGGCCTCTTTTACCCACAACTTTCGCATTATATATCTGGTTCGTCAATCTCTCTTAAGTCATCCTTTCAACATGCCCGAACCATCAGAGCATGCCTTTCCTTATTTTTGTCCCTATGCTTTCTTTCTTTTTGTGTATTTCATCATTACGTATGCGGTCCGTTAAAGTTACGCCGCATATCCGACGCAACGACCTCATTTCTGCATTAACTCTACTCTCATGCATATTCTGTCATATTCACGTTTCGCTTCCAAACATAAGTGTTGGTATCAACATGGCATTGTGTATGGCGAGCCGAGCTTTGTCACTAACATTTCGACTAGCCATCAGTGACCCCAGGGCACTGTTAACACTATTTCCCGCGTTCACTCTTCTTTCAACATCCCTATCATACTTCTCATCCGCAGTGAAAACACTGCCCAGATATATAATTTCGTTTACTTGTTCTAGTACCATTAAAAATAATTTAAAGCCTATAATAGGTTTACGTGAATAAGTACATTTTTACTTCGAATATGTGGTCATAATCCGAGGATGACATGTGGTTTTATAACCACCTACTGGTCTATGGCGATAGCAATAAATAATAATTTACTGACCTAGACCTATTAGACGATAGAATTAAAATGCAATTTTGAGGTTGAATTTCTTCATTTCACATTAATATTAATTTCTATACGATTGTATCAATATGTTTGACCTTTGTTAGGTGACATTTAAACTGTTTTTATACACCTTCTATGTTTATAGCGTGGAGACTGGCTATAAAGTGCAAGGGCGCTAAAATAATATCAACTAAACATAAAGATAATCTCGCAACCACGGATCACATTTAGCCAACTTTACTAACGGCTCGTCGATGACTCTAGACTACCAAACCAAAAAAATATTACATATAAATTATTGCCTGCAAACGGCAAAGGTAATAAGTACATAGAGTTGGCAAATCGTTACTGTTTTGTGCCGTTTGCCGTAGAGACGATGGGCCCTTGGTCTGAGAACGCTAAATCGTTAATACGCGACATAAGCGTCAGGTGATCCTCTGAGTAGGGAATATCTTATTCAGAGGATCAGTGTTGCCATCCAACGAGGCAACGTCGCCGGAGTCCTCGGAACATTGGGTTCATCTTCTCCTGGATCCGATGACATGTAGATTATAATCAAGATATTTGTAAGTATTTAGTTTTTATATTAATTAGGTTTATCTTTTAGTTTATTTCATTTAAGGTTTTGTTTAGTTTATTTTTAATTTTATTGTTTAGGTAGCTTTTAATTTATATTATTTATATTTATTGTTTGTATTTGTGTATCTTACTTTGAATAAATAAATTATTGTAAACCCGGTGTGATCGAACCAACTGGGTTTGTTCCCTGTGTTATTGCGCAATGGACATCAGTCCCAACCACTATACCTGCATGATTTTGCTTTATGTGTCGCTATAGTTAAAGTATGACATTCTAAAGAAAGAAAATCTATATAGTGCAAACCAGGTTGAGAAAAACGTTTAAACAAGGTTTGCCGTTGAAAATTACATTATACAATAAACTACCTGAGATTATAACTAGACTACAACAAAATTGAAACTCTTTTTCCAAAATAATGCTTTTTATAACCTGTCAAAATTTATTGACATGCCTTTGACGGAAAATTCTTTTAAATAGTTGTATAGTTTTGTGGTCTTATGCCTTCTACTGTATTGTGTTCCTATGCTCCTTTGTCTACGATGCATGGTGTTAATAGCATTATTGTTATTATTTTAAAATTTGTTAACTGACATAATCGACCGCCTCCGTGGTCTAGCGGTAACAAACGTTGCTGTGAACTCGGGAGGTCGTGGGTTCGATTCCCACCGGGGGCAAGTTGTACATTGTATAATTTGTCTCGGTCTGGGTGTTTATATGTATAATATGTATATATATACAAAAAAAAAGTATAATATGTAGTTTATCAACCATCTAGTTTCCGTAACACAAGCTTTGTAGCTTACCACGGAAATTAGATGGCGCTGTGTGACCTGTCTGGAAATATTTATATTTATTTATTTATTTATTTATACCAAAATATAACGATTGTTATATAGATGAAATATACTTGCGCCAAATGCTGATCTTTTGCCACAAGTATTTTGCCCAGCCCTCTATTTTGACAACGCCTTGAAAATATGTGCACTTGGTCCCCACAGCCCGAGAGTGTCAACTCCAAACGGCGCAAAACATCTCCCAATAAGCTGAGTGTATTTCTGCCGTTTGAGGTTTTCTGCTCGTAATGCAGATTATTATTATTATTTTAATTATTTGTTAAATAATTAAAACAATGTAACGTGACAATACGTTGTTGCTGCAAATCTCTGGAACGACCTACCATTATTTTATTTATTTATTTTTGTTTAAAAATAAATAAATATAAATATTTTTTTTATTAAAAAACTTTATTGCACAAAGTACAAAGGCGGACTTAATGCCCGAAGACATTCTCTGACAGCCAAACCTTAGGGACAAATTTAAACAATTATAGGTGCAATCATAGAAATAATAATAATACTATAATTATAAAGGTTAATTTAATAGGATTGATATATACTTACATCATATATATCATAATATCAATATACTACATACTAATAATACACATAATTATACATAAACATACATATATACTACTTACTAACGCTTAATATAAGACAAGCTCCAAATCGAGCTATCTTCAAAAATTTTGTATATAGGTACTTCTTATCAACCTGTTTCAACTTCTCTATTTTTTTTCCTTTTTTATTTGCAGCAACATCATCATTATTTCCATATTACTTTCCTCGTCGTTTATGTGGTTTTATTTATTATATTTCATTCATTCATTATAGCGTCCTAGACCACTGCTGGAGATGGGCCTTCCAGAACATATATCTGGAGAATTTAGCCTACACTCGCCACGCTGGCCAGACGGCTTGGCGAGGATGTATTTTATTTATTTATTTAAAACTTTATTGCACGTTATACAAGGGGCGGACTTAATGCCGCTAGACATTATCTGACAGCCAACCTTAGGGACAATGGGGACCATTTCAAATGTAAGGTAGGTGCAAATATTTATAATAAATAAATCTATATACATAAAAATACAATGGTATTACTAAATACATACTAATAACTATGATATATTAAATACTAATAATACATATACTACATATGATACCATTAAATAACTGATGAACCATTTAAATAATACGATGACACCATTTTTTTTAAACAATTTTCGGTTGGATGCTTGTCGGATTTCTACTGGTAGTTCATTCCACAGATTTGCGGCGATGACAGCAAATGAGTTGGCCATAAATCCAGTATGGTGAGAGGGAATGGAGAGAACAGAGTTATGAGAAGAGCGAAGAGACTTATCATGGAATGAAGAGAGATAGGCAAATTTACTCTTGAGATATTTCGGTGTCACAGGCTCGTTGATAAAATAGTAAACAGAGAATTCAGAGATTCCTGCGACAGCGAATTGGTAGCCACTTTAATTTTTTAATGTATATATATATATATATATATATTATTTATTTATGTACGTGATAGTAAATATTGACATATATGGACTTACTTAATATTGCACCTACCATCTATACTCTCTAAATGTCTTAAAGGTTTGGCTGTCTGAGAATGCCTAGCAGCATTAAGTCTGCCTTTGTACATAGTGCAATAAAGTTTATAAATAAAAATACAGAAGAGCCTTAAGAAGGCCGAATAATAAATAATAAATATTTTGACATTGACTTACTAAAATAGAGTGATGCACATTAAATGAAAAACTATTGAATTAAAAACAAAAAAAAACTGGTATTATTATATTTTGTGATTCTTCAAAATATAATGAACTCAGTCGTCTCTTTCTATTTGTTTATTTGTTGTCCTAAGTAAGCAAAACAATGCGACTTTTGCACCACATACCTACTCTTTATACCACGTGTTATCAATTCAAGTATCGATACTACTATTTACAATTGTTTATCATTGTTTATCATTGTAGCTTACTGTTTTTGTCATGCCTATATTTTTAAATTGTACTATTTAGTTTTTGTGTTTTAGTAAACGATGTTACCTACCTTTTGAATGCAATGCGGGTCTGTAAGTAACATGTTTACTAAACTATTAAGATACCTTCTAGATTGTATATTGTATAAGATTTTGTAAACATGTTGTTGACTTGCTTAATTAAATAAATTAAATAAATAAATAAATTGTACATAGCACAAGTAGTAAAAAAAATAGCCCAAATTCGATGATGTAATTTACAAACTAATGACACAAACTTTGTTTCCAAATCTTTTGTTGTGTCATCTTCATTCCTGTTGAAGTCAGACAAGCACCCAGCAGACCAATATTCAAGAAAAGAGTGTACAGTCATTTTTATAAGTCACTAGCTTAACTAGTGGTCTAGCGGTTAAGTCCGTGGATTTAGACTCGGAGGTACCGGGTTCGATTCCTGGTCGGGACACAAAAATATTTATTAATGTAAATAAATACATTTAATTAATATTTAATTTATTTGTGATACTTCGAGTTTGGTACGCTGGAGACATCGACGAGCTTGCCACTTGTCATGATTGGCCTATAGTAAAGTTGGCTAAATGTGAATCCGCTTATTTATAAACGTGGTTTCTGACCACCCCGAAAGGGAAACGGTCGTGATGATACTTTACTTACTAGCTTAACTTTTTACTGACTTTAATCTATTGTAGGTAGTTATTATTAACATTAAGGTATTTATGTATTATTATATAATTTTATTGTATTATATTTATGTAGTATTAGTATGTATGTGTATATATTATATATTATTATATTATAGTTGTCTATGTATGTTAATTTTTTAAATTATTTATGTTTTATTTTAATATTTTATTTCTCTATTTGCACCGTACTCATATTTAAATGTCCCAAAGGTTAACGGGAAGAGAATGTCTTGCGGCATTACGTTCGCCTTTTGTATAGATTTACAATAAAGTTTTTAAATAAAATAAATATAAATAAAACATCATCTATTTACACTATTGTAAACAATCTTCTCTCATCTGTCTGGCCAGCGTGGCGAGTGTAGGCCAAATTCTTCAGATATATGTTCTGGAAGGCCTATCTCCAGCAGTGGAGGTTTGGGACTCTGTGTTCTAAGGGTTGTTATGAAACAATCTTGACAATAAAGAAATTTAAATTTAAGGTTTGTAATAACGTTAACGTTAACGTTGTCAATCCGAGCAAGTGCCAGTCAATCATAGTAGGGAGTTTTCGGATGCTAAGTAATATTTTAACAGTATTGATCCTGTTCGGTTTAACAGCGTCCCGGTTGCGTTTAATGGCGAAGTGAAAAATCTGGGTGTACACCTGGATTCTAACCTACTCCTACTCCTTCCTCTTATTGACTATGGTGACGTGTGTAGCGTCGATCTCTCAGATGTGTTGCTCAACAAGATGGATCGGTTACTAAATACCTGTATCCGGTTTATCTTTTGTTTACGCAAGTACGATCACATCTCTGAGTATCGCGCTCCAATAGTGGCTACCAATTCGTTGTCGCAGGAACCTCAGAATCCTCTGTTTGTTCTTCTCTATTCTCAATGAGCATGCAACACCGAAATACCTCAAGGACAAGTTTGCCTATCTCTCATCACTTCATAACAGGTCACTTCGCTAGTCACACAATTCTTTTTTATCTATCCCACTCTAGCTTTAAGTCAAACTCCTTCGTAGTAGTGGCCGCTAATTTGTGGAACAATTTTCAAGTTTTTAAATAAATAAATAAACGTTGTAATACTCGTAAGTCATTAAAATTTTTGTATGTTCGAGTGATAATAATAAGGGAGTGTTAATCCTGTAATTTGTAAATCGCATATCGCATCGAAACGCACACGTAGGGAGCTTAGTAATTATGACAAGCCTTTGTTGCGTTTTTTTGCACGAATATTACCACGGTTGAAGGTTAGCTCCTTTCACACTTTTTGCATTAATATTAATCAAAATAAAAAAAAAACTTGTGCTTTAAAATGTGCATAGATAATAAAAAAAAAACAGACTGAGTTAAGAGGGTTTAACTGGGGGTTGTCGCTCATACAGTCCAATATTTGTAAAGATTTTTCAAGTCAGAACCCAGTGGAACATCTCGGACACCACGGGCTTTCTTGTGCTAGAAGTGCCGGTCGCCGCGCGGCTCTTAACGACATAATTCGTAAGGCTTGTCACTGCTGGAGTACCCGCTATCAAATTCAAATCAATATTTCGATAGATTGTTATTTAACTGCTACCTAATCTATTATAGTTGTATTTTATTTATTCTTTAGTAAACTAAACTGTGCTAATATATCAATAATGTGATGAGAGCTATCTGCCGATAAACTATTTTATAGTTTGGCAGAACAATGTTGTATTTAAATGTTATGATATAAGGAAAAAAAAATAATAATAATAACTCCCTGTATAAGTATTTATGATATTTTGTTATAGTAAAAAATTGAAGAAAATCGGTATATATGTTTTTACTATTATTTCCTAGAAATTAACTTATTCATTAAAAATTGAAATCTGATCCTCGCCAACCCGTCTGGCCAGCGTGGCGAGTGTATACCAAATTCTTTAGATATATATTGTATATTGTTTATTCGTTATCCTTTGGAACACTTGGATTCGTCAAATTTTCATTTTTCTTATTTAATATCTATTAATATTAAGCTTTTAATTTATATTTAATTTATATTAATTAACTTACATTGTTGCCCATAATTTCTTACCATCCCAAAGGTTAGTTGTCAGAAAATTCCCAATAGGCATTAAACTCGCCTATGTACCTAATTTAAGGCTTTCGTGCAATAAATAATTTAAAATAAAAAAACTTACTTCACATTGAATACTTTGTCTTAATCGAAACAGGTTCCAGTAGGTAATATTTTTTTAATTATCGAACGTGTAAAAACTTGTTTTAAATAAAATTATATATTAAACCATTTTAATTTCTTTGCAAAAAATATCGGTTAGTCCTAGCACGGTTAAAAGCGGTCCCGAACGGAAGATGACTTCAAGTAGTCTAATCATCCCTAGATTCGCTAGCCCCACTGAATATGCAACACCGGATAATCGTTGAGATCCAGCGGAAAACGTGGGCATGTACCTATCCCCAATCCTGAACTTTTAGATTTCTGGACCTGAACTGGGGTCTGTATTGTCTGTAAAAAGATGTGCATGAGATGTTAGATAGAACGATGTCTAATGACTAACTTTTTATCACGATAGATGGCGCATAATAGATGCGATATAACTGTCAGTTGCATAGAAAACTTGTATTTTTATTACGAAATTTAATATTTTCTGGATATTATGCCAAAATGAGCAGCTTTAAAGTGTATAAATCAAGATTTCCAAGCAATATCAAAGATATGGTGATTTCAAAATTGCCGTTCTATTAATTTAACCTTTTTTCTTTTTAAAGACGGTGTTCGCTTTCTTAATTCGTCTTTTAAGGCAGGTAACGTTAAGTTAAAATTCATTTTTCTGTTATAAAAATAAAAAAAACTAAAAAAACATTTAAAAAATGCATCATAGGTGTAAAACAAGGTACCATTGCCGCTAGCGACATCTACAAAAAGCTTTGATTGATACATCCCATTGTCGCAAGTTCGAACCCCAATGGTGGAATAATGAGAAATACACTTGTCTTAACCATTAAGTAATTGATAAAAATTCACACCCTTGATCCTTCTGGCCAATAAATTCTAGGCCAAATTATTCAGGCACATCTTTAGTGGTGGAGATAGACCTTCAACCTGCGGTGATTTTTATAGGATTAACATTTTCGGTTGTAATTGACAATCTTTGCCTCACACCATTTTTAAGAAAACAACTGTCAAAACTTCATTCCTTTCTGCAGCTGCCTTACGCTGCTCTAAAAACTAATTCAACTTACGTTTTATTATTATTATCAGCCCGTGACTCTCCACTGCTGGATATAGCCCTCCTTCAAGGCTCGCCACTGTACGCAATCTTTTGCAACCGTCATGCAACTCCCAACTCCCTCCAGCGTTCTTTAGGTCATCCATCCATCTGGCGGAGGATAGTCCTACTCTGTTTGTCCCATCGGTCGCAGATGTGTCCAGCCCATTGCCACTTTAGATTGCTAATTTTGAAAGCTATGTCAGTAACTTTTGTTCTCTGGTAAATATCAACGTTTTGAATTTTATCCATCAGAGAAATACCAAGCTTAGCTCTTTCCATAGCTCGCTGAGCGGTCTCAAATTTGTGGACCAGGCTCACTGTCATTGTCCACGTCTCTTCTCAGCACGACATTACAAGGACATCTAAAGACTTTTGTCTGTTTACGCTTTCAGTATTATCATCATCACAGCTTCTGGAACTCAAGAGTCCTAGACCTCCGTTGTTGGAGATGGGCCTTCCAGAATTTTGTAGAAAATTGGGCCTACACTTGCCACGATGGCCAGATGGGTTGGCGAGGGTCTGATGTATTTTTTAATGACAATATATACCATATAATAAACATACACTATAAATAAATAGATATCCAAAATTCCAAACAACTTTGTTACGTCTAGTGACATACATTCTGTTTCTCAAGAAATAATGTGGTTAGAAGGTTTTCAAATACATTGAGGGCGGCACGCGCCTTAAAAATACGAAAATTTCAGAGATATACTGTTGGAGATGGGCCTTACAGTATTTTTTTGGAAAATTTGGCCAACACTCGGGAAGGGTCTGATGTCTTTTTTTTTTAATGACAATTTATTACGATTCCACAAGTTGGTATTAGTGATACCGGGACCAACGTTTTAACGTGCTCTCCGAGGCATGGGGACAGTGGTGTTGTAAATTTATAACGTACGTAAGAAAAGTGTATATCATTGGTACATGGCCGGGGTTCGAACCGATCTTTAAAGGATTTTTAAATAAAACGCACTTAAAACCGAGGTACCACCGATCTCACGTTTAGGTTTTATTAACTTAATATTGTACTTAATTTCTTGTAGATTTATTTTTATGTCACGTCTAACGTGACATTATTGGAATGTGAACTTCCTTACGCTACAATAACGCGTTAATCTGTGCAGAGGAGTTATCCTCTGTCTTAAAATGCGGAACTTTTTGCAGTGACTTTTTATTGGAGTCCTTCGCGAAATTTATAATCATTCAATAATTAAGTATCAAAAATCAAATTTTGCATTGATCTAAAATTATTAACCGGGCTAAAGTAGTGTTGTTCTTTTCTCTGGTCGTGGTCTTGCATCAGATCAGTGGTGGTGGTCTCGGTCTTTCACAAGGTTTCCTTAGGTACCACCTATATAAAAAAAAAATGCTTGTTTTTTTTTTCATTATTAGTTAGTATTTATACCGCGTGTAATTGTCCATAGAGAAAATAGTTTTTTTTTTTAGGATTCTGTTACTTAAGCGCAAACGTTAAAAAATGGAATAAGTTCAAATTCAAATTAATTTATTCATCGAAAGGGTTAGTAAGTACAAAGTATAAAAAAAACATAACATGATTAAGGTAAGTAAAAGGTGTTAGTAACAACAATAAATCTCTGGTCTGCACACTAGGACATCCTGTCATGTGAGGACTAGCTTTAGTAGGGGTGATTTTTAGTATTAATTATTAAACAACAAAAACATGTTGGAAGTAAGAATACAAACCGGTTATTCAATAAATAATAATAATAAAAAAAAAAAAAAAAAAAAAAAACTATATAGTTAACTATATCTCGCTATTAAAGTTTTTATTTGCACGGACGCGACGTCGAGCGCTTATAGAGTTGAGAATTGAATAATATTTTGTAATTATGACGCAATCTCTGACGTAAATGACGAAATTCACTAATAACATTTGCGACTAAGTACCAGAATAGGGGTACAGGTGTCATTAGTAAAACTTCTATTTGAAATAAAAAGGTCACTTTTTGAAAAGATATTTTTTTTTATTTAAAAACTTAATTGCACTATGTACAAAGGCGGACTTAATGCCGTTAGACATTCTCTGACAGCGAAACCTTTAGGACATTTAGACAGTATCAATGGTAAGTAGGTGCAATATTATTAAATGACAATTTGTAAGATATATGTATGTATATGTAGACATAACAACAAATACATACTAATAATACTTAATTACATTCTAAACTTTTAAAACTTTCGCGCACACTCATAATAGATTTTTATAATTTTAACGGGTCTTTACGCGATTTACCTTAGAGACATATTTCTCCCGGCTGAAAGCCAAGTTGCATTATCTAAAAACTTTTAAAAGTGATAAGTGGGTAGGTTTACATCTTTTTTTTTTTTTTTTTTTTTTTTTTTTTTTTTTTTTTTTTTTTTTTTTTTTTTTTTCGTCAGGAAATCCCTACGGATACCAATCTACGAGACTACACCGCATAGCTTCAGTCGACCCGTGACCACGGCCAATGCAACTTGGCTGAAACGTCGGGAGAAATATGTCTCTAAGGTAAATCGCGTAAAGACCCGTTAAAATTATAAAAAATACATTCTAATAAAAACTAGTACATATATAAATTATTCATTATTAATGTTATTAATTAATATTATTAATATTATCCGAAAAACAAAATACTACCTGGTGAATAAGGCCACGTCTGAAAAATAAAAATATCCGTCGTGATAAATACCTGAAGGCTGGGGAGTATTATTAATTATTAATTGAGCCGAGAGACGAAATAGAGAGAGAAAGGATTACGTAAGTCAATTTTCGCGGGATCGTCAACCTATCGCTACCTACTTGATTAGGCTCGCTATGAATGGCGATTTTTTTAGGATAACTTCTCTGCACCGTAACTTAAGATTTTATTACTGAATAATTAAAATAAAAAATACGTTGTTTTTTATATAAAATCTAGATTATAATATAAAAACATTTGCTCTTTATTAAATTCCACGCAGTATTGTACAGTACGAATAAACTTATCATAGGCTCTTAATAAAAGCCCTAAAATTTTAATTTTAATTATTGTTTTTTTTTTTTATTCAGTTAAGTTTAGCACCGAGCATGGCTATCACACGAACCTTGTTTGTATTTAAGTATTTATAAGTAGTTTTTTTTTATGTATTGTATGATTTATGTACTGACTATTTTAATTTATTTTATTATATAATTATTATCTTTAATAGTATAATTTATAGTATATTATATACAACATTTTATATTCAGGTTTTTTTTTCTTTGTGTCTATCGTCGTTTTCTTGATGCCCCTTGTTAACTTAGTTAAACATGTAAGTGAGCTTAGGTTTTGGCATAAAAACAGCGTCAGTTAGTGCACCACATTATGTGATGTACAGCTGACTGAAGCTGAGCCAAGACCCTTGCCACATCATATAAATTTATTTTAAAATATTGTGCTCTAGATCTTGTATTAATTGATGTGGCAATGAACGTTTTTATTCTTATATTATTCTATTCTATAGATCGGATTCTAGATTCTAGCACAAGAAAGCCTGTGGTGTCCGAGATTTTTCACTAGTGCCCAACAATGACACTTGTCTGGAGTACTATTCTGTTACTTCGAAACGTTATTAGTGGATTTCGTTATTTACGTCAAAAAGCATCATCACGACCGTTTCCCTTTCAGAGTGGTCAGAAACCACGCTTATAAGCGGATTCACATTTAGCCAACTTTACTATAGGCCAATCATGACAAGTGGCAGGCTCGAGAAATATCACAAATACATTAAATCTTAATTAAATGTATTTATTTACATTAATAAATATTTTTGTGTCCCGACCAGGAATCGAACCCGGTACCTCCGAGTCTAAATCCACGGACTTAACCGCTAGACCATAGAGATAATAATAATAATAATAAATATTTCCTGACAGGTCACACAGCGCCATCTAGTTTCCGTGGTAAGCTACGAGGCTTGTGTTACGCAAACTAGATGGTTGATAAACTACATATTATACTTTTTTTTTGTAAATATATACATATTATACATATAAACACCCAGACCGCGTTGCGTCATAATTACAAAATATTATTCAATTCTCAACTCTATGATCGTATCTATCGACCTTGACAGCGTCCTTGCAAATATCAACCTTAATAGCGTGATATATATAGTGAAAGGATTTCATTATATAACGTTTAACGAATTAGAATATATTTAGCCAAAAACTTTCCCCAATTTCAAACTAGTCAGTTAAAAGATTATGAAATTTAACTGCTTATGTAATAAAACTATTTTAACGCTCTGACCTCACAGTGAAAGTTAACATTTCTCATTATTTTTTTCCGCCGCAAGAGTTAAATAATTTTGTAGCTATCACCACATTAAATATTATATATTTAAAACCGTAGTAAGTCATATTTCAAGCAGTGTTTTTTTTTAAATATAAATATCACCATGGCAAGCTAGTTTTAGTTCTCCTTGAAAGTAGAAAATTGGCATTTGACATCATTGCAAATGGCACATACTTTCAACGAGAACAACAAATAGGTGGTAGGCGGAATGATGGTGGTAAGTATGTGGATAAACCCAGTAAAGTTGAGACATTTAAAATTCTAACGGGAAGGTATAACTGCCCCCACCTAGCCAAAATGTTTAGGTTTAACACAATGATATTTCCCCGTCGTGACCACGGAATGAAGCTAATGAGAAAATCCAGCAATACAAATATAGGATATCACTTCATGAATATGTGGAACAAAATACCAGAAGACATATTAAAGTCCTCAACTGTAAACACTTTTAAAAACAAACTGGACAAGTGGCTAGTGACAATCGAAATAGGCTATGGTGATAACTGACAATTTAATAAACTTTACATCAGTGCTTGATATAGGCATATTAGCAATGCGCTGCTCGCCTATTAATCAATAATAATAATTATAAAGTTTATCCACACGTTTCGGGATCAGGCTCGAATTGCCGTCATGGCCGCCATAGTGTTAGAGACTGATGTCAGTCATGGGTGTCCGATTCCAGATGCTAGCATTTATGGTTCTTGCGCGCCACTTACCATCAGGTGGGAGCAAGGTCACATGTCGTGCTAGTATATAAAAAGAAAACAACCCTTGGATTATTAAGAAAATAAAGCCAGAAAGACGCAAAATAAAACAATATTTTTTTTTATAAACCTAATTGCAAAATTATACAATAGTCGAGCCGCTAATTTTTAAGAACATTAAAACATAATTAATAAGTGATAAAAATAACAAGTGATAAAGATATGTATATATTTGCTTACTTTAGTTAGAAAGAAGAAGGATGACAACCGTGACGATAAAGATTGATGATGAAACTCTAGAACAAGTAAATGAAATTATATATCTGGGCAGTGTTTTCACTGCGGATGGGAAGTACGATAGGGACGTTGAAAGAAGAGTGAACGCGGGAAATAGTGTTAACGGTGCCCTGGGGTCACTGATGTATATATGTCAGTGACAAAGCTCGGCTCGCCATACACAATGCCATGTTGATACCAACACTGATGTATGGAAGCGAAACGTGGATATGTCAGAATACGCATGAGAGTAGGGTTAATGCAGTAGAAATGCGGTCGTTGCGGCGGATATGTGGCGTCACTTTGGCGGACCGCATACGTAACGTCGAAATACGGAAAAGGGTTGGTATGAAGGAAAGCATAGGGACAAAAATAAGGAAAAGCATGCTACGATGGTTCGGGCATGTTGAAAGGATGAGCGATGAAAGATTAACGAACCAGATATATAATGCGAAAGTTGTGGGTAAAAGAGGCCCTGGCAGACCGAGACTCACATATCACGATCAAATAAATAAAACACTGAAGAAGGTGCATTAAAAAGTCTTCGTAACCAAAGGGCATGTATGAAGAGGTTAATGAATGTCGACGAAGCGAAAGAGGTATGTCGTGATCGTGTCAAATGGCGCTCAATTGTCTCTGCCTACCCCGCAAGGGATCTGGCGTGAAGATATGTATGTTTAGTTAGACTTCTAGTTTTAGTTTTTAGTTTAGTTTAGTTTCATTTCCACCAATATAAGAAACAATTACAATGGTTACAAAAAAACAAATATGCAACGAACAAATCTAAATGTATGTAAGCCTATTCTATGTACCGAAACATACATACAGGTGTGGCGATAAATAGGTGGTCAGCTCAGCATATGCTACAGCTGAGGCTGCAACGCTGATTTTCAGCTGATGCCTTATGTTGGTTGAGTCACGGGTCGCAGAGATGTACAGTACCATTTACTATTTTCACACTTTCTAAATAGCTCCACACAGTGTTAGTAAGTAGTATATATGTATGTTTATGTATATTAATATGTATGTATTAGTATTTAGTGTATCGATATTATAATATTTATTCCATATATATTGTAAGTAAGAATATATTAAATTGCTGTTAATTTAAATAGTTATTTATTTCTCTTATTATCTTTATGATTGCACCTACATTTGATCAAGTTTGTCCCCAAGGTTTGGCTGTCAGAGAATGTCTTCGGGCATTAAGTCCGCCTTTTGTACTTTGTGCATTAAAGTTTTGAAATAAATAAATACTAAATCGGAAGAAACACTAAATGTACAGTTTACATACATGTTTAACAAATGAGAATGGAATAAATTAATATTATGATAAATAAACTAATAATATAAGTGATAGTTAAGAAAAAACAATAGTATATCTACTATTTATATAAAGTAAATCCATGTATGCCCAATGTGTCACTTATAAGGTATACCTATGTATTTATTATGTGATAAGCTGTGGTTTTTGTAATAAATAAATAAAATTGAAAATATATATTTTGCTAATTTTAAAATTTACTCAAATAACATTTGACTTTGGAAAATAACCGCATATTTTAACACTAAAAATGCATTGGTTCTATTTTTGCGCTACCGGTCCCACGGATTTTTTACAATAAACAAATATACTACGAAGCAGTAAAAACGGGTCATAAAAAAAAAGTGATGGTATACACGATAATAGTAACCTAAGCAATCTTAAAGCAATTCCGTGCATAAACTGTTTTGCCAAAGTTTTGCTTAATGACTGCTCACGATATCGAGGTGGATCACTCTGAGTGCTGTCAGTTGTTTGTCATTGTGTCGCGCGCCATTTTAAGCAGGTATAAATATAGAAGACGAAAGTTTTCAACTAGTGCGTTCTTCCAGTGCTGTCGTACGGAGCAGAAACGTGGACACTAACAGTGAGTCTGGTCCACAAATTTAAGGTCGCTCAGCGGGCTATGGAGAGAGCTATGCTCGGTATTTCTCTGATGGATAAAGTCCGAAACGAGGAAATCCGTCGGAGAACCAAAGTTACTGATATAGCCTTCAAAATTAGTAAGCTGAAGTGGCAATGGGCTGGACATGTCTGTCGTAGAACCGATGAACGATGGAGTAGACGAGTTCTAGAGTGGAGACCACGTACGGGAGGACGCAGAGTGGGTCGACCCTCCGCTAGATGGACGGATGACTTGAGGAAGGTCGCTGGTGGGGGTTGGATGAGGGTGGCAGGAGATCGTGTGAAGTGGCGAGCCTTGGGGGAGGCCTATATCCAGCAGTGGAGAGACACAGGCTGATGATGATGATGATAAATATAAAATGTCTGTCACACTGCAAGTTATTTTAAAAGACCATAATAAATTAATACATATATAGGAAGCTGAAAATGTCGGATAGGTGACAGTTAATTGGTACTCAAAGATGTGGAATCCGCATTTTATCTTCATTACATTTAAATAAATGTGTGAGTAAGCTTGATGCCTAGCTACGTGCTATACCTTCTTCCTATACAGACACGTTGCTAGACGCCAGTACACTGCTCATTGCTGTAGCCTTAAGACTGGGCTGCAGGGTCTCCGGTCAACATATTTGTTTTTGCGGTGCCAATACAGACGAACTAGGCGATAAAGCATGCTGCCAAAAATGTGCCGGCAGGATCTCAAGACGCCATGCAATTAATGACATCCTGTCAAGGGCGCTTACATCTGCTAATATCCCCTGCGTTCTCGAATCATCAGGGATATTTAGGTCTGATTGTAGGCGAAAAAACTGCCGGCCCTCTTGTCACACACAAGCATTAACCAGCTGCTTAGAGAGTTTTTTTAAAGAACTTTTTTGTTTAAATTAAATTAAAGTTGTATCTGATTTTTGAGATGAAGTCCAGATCTCAGTTAGTTGTTTGTATCTGTTTATATTTTGGTATGACTGCCATCTTGTTATGAGCATCTAATAAATATCTGATTCCAGTCTAATATTCCCGCACCTCGCGTACCTCTTAAAATCAAATGTGCGCGTATTAGAATAATAAAAATAAATCTGGCCGTTATTATAATTTAAATATTGCAAATCAGAAAACCTCAGTTTTGCCAATATCGTGGTCGCGACTAAACTTTTGAGAGTGATCGATTTTATTTGCTTCTGAGTGTAACATATTATTTTATGTTGGAAAATCCATATCACCTACTTATTTTTAACTTCGACGTCATATGAATTAAAACTGTATTATTACACTTTTTAGATGAAAATATAAAACATCGTCAAATAACTAAGTGTATAAAGGATGATTCACGCTACACCGTCCGTGCGCCGCCTGGACTCGGCCGGGGCACGGCGTTGATATGTCGGTGGGTATAGTTGTAGGGTCCGGCCCCGACACGTTGTAACATAAATGCGCCTTGGCGCCCGCAGTCAACGTCAAATCTTAGTGTGGTGAGCAGCTCAACAGCAAAATGGACGATGAACACAGACAGACATGTTGTGGTCACCTGTTACTGGGGTACCATTCACTTATGTTTTTTTTTTACTGTTTGATTCTATTAATAGAATTGGATTCAATGTGTACTCTGTTGGTGATCCTAATTAAATCAATAAATGAAAAATATCTCCTTCTGCTTCTCGCTTTCTCCAGGTTGGATGTACACTCCATCTTCTTTTAGTAGTTTCGCTTGGTTTTTCCAATACTTCGTCATTGATGGCAATTGCAATAGCTGCCAATTCAAAGTGTGAAAATTGCATATTTACTTAATCGTCGAGTCTATCGACAGATGAAATCACTAGCAAACATAAAACACGTAACACATATTTAGTCGTGCAAATAATACACCCAAACAAAGGTGTAAAATAAATGACTGGTCCGGCCGGGCGCACAGCGGACGTGTCCGGCCGGGGCACGGTCCGGTCGCGACACGGGTGTAGCGTGAATCATCCTTAATGCTATAAAAACATAACTTGTAAAAAAAAAACAAGTCTCGCAACTCAGTTCTTCTACCGCAAAAAAATGAAAAACCGGTTAATTTATTTAGTCCCTACTTAAGGGACCTTCTGTCTTAAGTTATTACGTATGTAGCTAACGTAACAATAATAATAATAATAATAATATTTTTTAACGATTTTTTTATTCAATTCATTTATTCTGTAAGTAGGCATAGGACAATAAATAGAATATATTCTGCGCTTGTACATGTCAAAAAATTAATTAATATAACGAAAAGCTTATTTTCTGGGAAATAGCTTGTATTTGGAGCAGCACATTACATCACAAATAGACATAATACAATATTAATCTTAAAATTATATATGATAAGCCAAGTCGAACGAATTTCAAAGCGAAATTAAGTGCAAACCAAAAATAATATAGCTTTTAAGCTATTGCATAGCTTTTATCGCGGCGACTGAATCAAGAAATTCCGTAACGAAAATAAACCTAACACCCCCCACTCCGACCGGCACAGCGTTGAAAGCCGTGCATCGTTCGGCAGACTTCGGCACGGTGTTTGTGTGCGTGCGACTAAACGTATGCGTGTAGACTAGCTGCTAAAGCGCCAAACAAAGTCATATTTAAAAGACAAGTACACGCCCACTTTTTAAAATTGCAATAAGCATTACTCGATTTATTTAATTCTCGTATAATGTTATATTTTTAATTATTCGTTGTAGTAAGTGTATTGTAGTTCGCATATTATTATTATTATTAAATTCTTTATTGCACAAAATAAGTGTACAAAGGCGAAGATTAATGCCTACAAGGCATTTTCTAACATCTAACCTTTGGGAGAGTGTGAGATTAAGGGTAGTGCTGATATCAAGTTAACAATATAGAATATACTACACACATTACATACTAATAGATACTTACACTGTTACATAAATTACACATATACCTATAAATAAACGTATATACACATATATATTATGCCAAATATATATTTTTAGCCTGATGACGACTCCTGTTTGTCTAGAAATAAAGCAGTGACCAAGCGCTTCAAAACGTGGACAGACGGCGCGTGTCTAATAGCGAGTGGATAGATTATTGTGTATATAAGTATATATTTCCCGTTTACGTAGTGTATGTATATAATTAGTTATCTAGTCTATGTAGTGTATGTAAGAATATATATATATATATATATTTTATGTAGTTTAAGTATTATTATTTTTATGATGTTTATCGTATATTTAATTTAACTAGTACTAATAAGTGATTTAATTATTTTTATTGATTTTTTTTGTGTTTTTTATTTTGCCATGCCTAAACTTCGATTCCTTGTCCCGAAGGTTGATGGTAAGAGAATGCCAAGCGGCATTACACACGCCTTTTGTATTAAACAATAAAGTTTTTAATAATAAATAAATAAAATAAATAATAACTGTTCATAACTGATTCTATCTCTTTTAGACACAATGCTAGGTGAGACAGCGTGCATTTTGGCTGCATAACAAAAATACTACATAAATAATTATAATTGCATAAGTTGATAAAAAAATGCTATGCAATAGCTTTACCGCGGCAGTCCCCGAGTGCCACACGTATTTTTTAATTTGAGCAGTCGATGTACGCTTCCAGTTCGTCCTAACCTTTAAAGAATCCTGTCAGAGGTTGCAGTAAGGTTAGTATGCAAATGAGGAGTGAATAAAATGGAGCTTAACCTAAAAATAGATTTGACAACTTAGCGTTTTTGTCGCTGCAGCCACATATATTAAAATCTAAATCACTTGTTTTCTAGAATAATAATCAGTTTAAATCTAGAATGAAGTAGATGTTGATAGAATGTTGCTAAACTGGTTTTATTCATACAGAAGACATCAACCATTTTGGACTATTTTTGTACTACTTGTGCTGTGTACAATGATACACTGCCTCCGTGGTCTAGCCGGATTTCGACTCATCACAACTTTCAGGGTGGTCAGAAACCGCGCTTATAAATAAGCGGATTCACATTTTGCTAACTTTATTATAGGCCAATCATGACAAGTGGCAAGCTCGTCGATGTCTCCAGCGTACCAAACTCGAAAAATATCACAAATAAATTAAATATTATTTACATTAATATTTTTTTTGTGTCCTGACCAGGAATCGAACCCGGTACCTCCGAGTCTAAATCCACAGACTACCGCTAGACCACGGAGGCAGTAAAATAAGTATTTTTCGTTTTATTGATTTAGTAATAAAATCTTAAGTTACGGTGCAGAGTATTTTTCCTAAAAATATCGCCATTCATACTGAGCCTAATCAAGTAGGTAGAAAGAGGTCGACGATCGCGCGAACGTTGACTTACGTAATTCTTTCTCTCTCTATTTCGTTTCTCGGCTGTGAGCGAGATCAATTAATAATAACACTCCCCAGCATTTAGGTATTTATAAGACGCGGCCTTATTCACCATGCAGTAGTGTTTTCATTTTCATTTAATAAATTGCAAACTATTTTTATAAAAGTGTGTCGTAAATTAGTTGTTAATTTATTATTACGTGACGTCATTATAAATAAGCGAATCACATTTAACCAACTTTACTATAGGCCAATCATGACAAATGGCAAGCTCGTCGATGTCGCCAACGTATCAAACTCGAGAAGTATCACAAATAAATTAAATATTATTAAATGTATTTATTTTAAATACGTATTTTACGTTTTAATTATTTAGTAATAAAATTTTAAGTTGCGGTGCAGAGTATTTTTCCTAAAAATATCGCCGCTCATACTGACCCTAATCAAGTAGGTAGAAAGAGGTCGACGATCGCGCGAACGTTGACTTACGTAATTCTTTCTCTCTCTATTTGGTCTCTCGGCTGTGGGCGAGATCAATTAATAATAACACTCCCCAGCCTTTAGTTATTTATTCACCATGCAGTAGTGTTTTCATTTTTATTTAATAAATGGGGTGTGTCACTATCTTTTTATCACGATAGATGGCGCATGATAGACGGTACCTATTATAACTGTCATTTGCATAGAAAACTTGTATTTTTATTACGAAATTTATTATTTTCCGGATATTATGCCGAAGTGAGCAGCTTTTAGGTGTACAAATCAAGATTTCTAAGCGCAATCAAAGATCTTAAAATTGTCGTCCTTTTTTTTTTTAAAGACGGGGTGTGCGCTTTTTAATTTGACTTTTAAGGTAGGTAACGTTAATTTAAAATTAATTTTTCTGTTATAAACATATAAAACTACGAAAACATTAAAAAAATGATGCGATATAGGTGTAAAATAAGGTACCATTGCCGCTAGCGACATCTACAAAAAGATTTTTTTTTTTTTGACACCGCGCCCACCTGATGGTAAGCGGTACGCGAGGTCCAAGAATGGGAGCAACTGACGCCAGCCTCAGACGCCGACATCAGTCCCTACCACTATGCCGGCCTATAAAGATGCTTTTTCACACTTCTACACACTGATACACCCCATTGGAAACTATTTTTATAAAGATGCTTTTTCACACTTCTACACACTGATACACCCCATTGGAAACTATTTTTATAAAGATGCTTTTTCACACTTCTACACACTGATACACCCCATTGGAAACTATTTTTATAAAAGCAAATAGTTAACTTAGTGTAGTAAATTAGTTGTTAATTTATTATTACGTGACGTCATTCGGCAGCCATTTGCAACTGCAGCGTTTCTGAGCAAAAATAAAAAGTAGATTTTAAGTCGATTTTGACCCCATAGAAATCTAAAGTATTTTTCCACATTCGGGTTTGAACCAATGGGAGTATATTCTCTTGATACCTACAAATTCATTAAAGAGCTGGGTAAACGAATTGTTCAAGAGTGTGGTTTTTTTTTTTTTTTTTTTTTTTTTTCAAATGCCATAACTACCTAAAACAGAATATTTCGATTGTAATTCAACGAGGAAATTCGGCGAGAGTTTGTGAACCCTGATGGTAAGCCCTTAGTTTATTTTGTAGAATAGTTTTAATTTCATAGGTATTTTTAGTTTAGTTTTATTTATAATTAGTTTTTTAATCTATTTTATTTTAATATTAAAAAAATGTCTGGAATGTTTTAGTTTTATTAACATCTCGATCACATAATTTAGGAATGTTTACTAAACTTAAAACCGGATCCTTTCGGTTCATGCACCTCTAACCATAACACACAAATGTCGCCAATAAAGCCGGTCCCAGACATCGTACAATACAACTTTAAACGTTTTTTTTTTAGGATTTAGTAGGGTTTCTGAAACCCCTTGTTTTTTTTTGTATATCCCGGTTCTTTCGGTATTTTCGTTTCTTGATAGATTTTGTTATACATATATATAAAACAAGTGTTATGCTTCAAAAGTAAAACATTTATAAATATTTAAGTAGTTTTTATTTTGTAACTTTTAAGTAGTTCCAAGAAATTAAATTAGAATCAAACATAACTTAATGACTCTCTTCTCATATACATATTTCTTTTATTTTCTGTTCTCATACCTAATTAGTAGTAATTATAAATCAGTAAAAAACAATCTATGTCTTTGTTAGGTATTAAGTTAAAATAATTATAAAAATTAAGCAGTCATTTTCCTTGGACGGAAACATATATTTAATACCTATCAATTAGCTAAATTAAAATTATTTAATTATTTTTCAAAGAAAACAATCAAGGACTTTTGTAAAAAAATAATAATATAAGATTAAGTAAGTAGTAGTATGAATCGCGTAATTAAAATAAAATTCCCGAAAGAACCAGGAACCAAATTTAATTTCCCGGTTCCATTTTATTGAACTTAAAACCCGGGAATTCCCGGTACTTTCAAGATCTGGATTTCCCCCCTAGTATAGCAGTGCCCGTGTGGTCACGACGTAGGTAATATAATAATAACAATAAGAACTTCCTTGTGTCAAAAAAGATATAATATTTATTTATTTTCTTTATTGTACAAAAAAAAAAGTATCATCACGACCGTTTCCGTTTCGGGGTGGTCAGAAACCACGCTTATAAATAAGCGGATTCACATTTAGCCAACTTTACTATAGGCCAATCATGACAAGTGGCAAGCTCGTCGATGATGTCTTTATTGTACAGATACAAAAATAGTGCGCTTAAATAATGAGCCAAATCTATAAACGTACTATCTACCAACTACCATTTGTGAATGGGGGGAGGACTATTATAAGCGTGTGCAGAAATAAAATTATCTGTTTGGTCAAAAACTACGAATGAATATAACGCGACCAGTTAAAATTGGCTCAACAAAGATACTAGAACCGAATTACTGCGCAAATAATACATTGTTTAAAAATTTCAAGGCAATTATAAAACATAAGTATATAAAATAAAACTAATTTAAATTTATGACTTTTAAAATTAAATTTATTAATTAAAAATACACAACTAAATGGTCGAATTATAACAGTGCATGAAGTAAATTAGATTTGGAAAGAACCCGTTCCTTATTTCGTTATTTCGTTTCACGCAAAAAGCACTTATCTCTACAACATGTTTATATTTTTAAATATTATATTCGTCAAGATATATATACGTTTCTTACAAATGTACCATAAAATAATCCACATTGTATTTTTTTGAACAATAATATATGTGTATTTTTTACTAAATATAAATATTTCCTTTTTTGGCACCAAAAACGGAACGTCGTAAAACATTAAGTGTTTTGAAATTTGTTCGAGCTCTGATCATCCACAGTCGCAACGTTCAATCCCTGGTAATGTGTTTTTACAATAATTAAACGGTGTTCGTTTGAATATTTCCAAATTCTTAAATTACGTGGTCTGTATTTGACAACTGTCAAAAAAAAATACCGTACAACTCGTCTTAACAAAATGGCGGCAAAATTTAATCCGGCGCTCTTATTGGGACAGCCTTTATAAACTTTATTTAATAAGAATGTGGTACCTATATCTCCAGTCGCATAAATAGTGACATTAACCCGTTTTACCACTTTTACTATCAATTTGGTCAAGTAGGTGGCGCCAACTATTTGATAGAGTTACCTATCTATCTATACCTACATTTTTTAAAAACAAAATACAATTAATAATCATTTATTTAAGATTTGATTTGATTTTTATTTAGATTTAATTTAAAAGAGCGTTGGTGGCTCGGATGTAAAAGCACTATTAAAACACAATTATTTTGAATAATTCTACTCCTGCTAGTGGAAGACTAAGCAGCAAAGTGGTCCAATAAGTAAGATGTTAGCAGAAGGCCAGCAGCTTAGGAGATTCCAGTGACCTATTAATGTTTAATCTGACTGGGAAAGGAATATACAAGGAAAACTCAGCTATATCAGATTTATAATATAAAACATACGAATATACAGAACTGCACCACAACGATCAATTCTGTGGTGTCAAGGAAAAAGGGGATAAGTACAAAACTTGAACTTTTCACTAGAGGCAAATTAAGAAAACAACTCATTTTTATAATTAGAAAATTGTAATTAGTAAATGGTCAATTTTATTAGTCGTATACTTTAGGTACGAGTCCACTCATCTCACTATGCATAACTGAATTATTGGCGGTAAAAGCGTGATACTGAAATAACTCGATTGAACTCTTTTTATTTATTTATACATTTTAATGTTATGACTAACCCCTTTATGTATGTATGTTATGCCCTGCATCACAAGCGTAGCACCATCTTAGGTGCTCACAGTTTAAGCCCCGAGGAGGTGCGACGCCTCGCTCCTAAGCCCATACTAAGGTTCCTTGAAGCCGTAGGGCGAGCGAACGAACTATAATCTAGGGAGGTCACAATAGATCACTACTGGTCGCAGTGACTTGGAGACGAATACCCACCCTATTTCACAAATAATAATAATAATGTATGTAGGGGTGTAAAATAAACTGTACAGTGTATAGATAGACTCATCTTCATATTGCATTGACGCATATGAATGTTTTGAACCAATAGGTGCAAAAATCTATTTTTTAAATTTTTCGACTCATCTCCTTTTTCTTTGACACCACAGAATTATTAACCTTTTAAAATTTAGTTATGAGTACCTTCTGAGATTACAATACCTGGTACATCGGTAACCCACCATGCAAGTCAGAATTAAGCCTACATGCCCATGTGCAACGCGAAAGTCGAATAATAGTGTTGGAGACTGATGTCAGTCATGAGTGTAAAATTCCAATTGCTAACATTCATGGACCTCGCGCGCCACTTACAAGCGCAAAAAACGCGCTTTCAGGTGCAAGCAAGGTCACATGACGTGCTAGTATAAAAAAAATAAGATTGGTTAAGTCCGTGGGTTCGATTCCTGGTCGGGACACAAAAATATAAATACATTTAATTAATACTTAATTTATTTGTGATAATTCTCGAGTTTGGTACGCTGGAGACATCGACGAGCTTGTCACTTGTCATGATTGGCCTATAGTAAAGTTGGCTAAATGTGAATCCGCTTATTTATAAGCTTGGTTTCTGACCACCCCGGAAGGGCAACGGTCGTGATGATACTTTATTACATTTGTTTTTTTTTGTCGACTTTCGGGTTGCACATAGGCATGTAGTCTACCTTAATTCTGTCTTGCCTGGTGGGTCACTGCTGTAGGTTATTAATTGATCGTTGTGGTGCAGTTCTGTATATGTTTTATTTTGTAAATCTGATATAGCTGAGTTTTCCTTGCAGATTCCTTTCTCAGTCAGATTAAACATTAACAGGTCACTGGAATTTGCTAAGCTGCTGGTCTTCTGCTAACAGCTTACTTATTGGACCACTTTGCTGCTTAGTCTACTACTAGCAGGAGTAGAATCATTCAAAATAATTAAATTAATGACGTTTCATAAATGCCTGTAATTGGTTTACGTGAATAAAGATATTTTGACTTTGACTTTGATCCATTTATCCTTGCGAACCTTTTCTGCTGACTGTATCTAGATAATATAATTAGGTACAAATCTTGTATCGTATTGTTTCCGTAATACTTGCATGATGCTTTAAAATAATAATAGGATATGGCCATTGTGGATATATACAGAGATATGTCGAATACAGTCAGATATAAAAAAAAATATCCAGACCATTCGAGATATATAATAATAATAATCTTTATTTTCAGGCAACAAATTGAATATACAAAAACGAATATACAAAAGGCCCATAGATATATACCTTAAAAACCAAAATATATAAATTATAAATATACACTGCACTACAGCTTCATCTTATTGTGGTCAAAGTAGTACCCATTGGGTACGGCGACCACCTTCTGACGAAGGCTGACTGCTGCAGTGGGGATCGGCGCCGGGGTACTCTTAGGTGGTTCACGAGGGTTCGGTGCTGCGGTAGGCCTTGTCGCATCTTCCGTGGTGCATTTCGTGGGCCCAAATGAACCTATATATATATATATATATATATATATCAGCACCGAACCCTCGTGAACCACCTAAGAGGACCCCGGCGCCGATATATATATATATAGGTTCATTTGGGCCCACGAAATGCACCACGTGACGTACCTATATGAAAAAAAATATCAGAGATTATTTTAATCACATCAATACAACTGGCCGTTAGAATACAGGTGGTAGTATATATATATATATCGTATTCCAACTCCCTCACCCGTGGTAGATGAGTGAATTGTATATGGTATGGGGGTTTGATGAAGGGACAGAAGCACTTACCTCTTCCAGCAGCAGCTGATAACGTCTCTGTGAAGTCGACCCCAGGGTTCCAGAAGAAGACCAGCTCTTCTGATGCTAAAACTCTTTTCACGCTGTTCAGCAGACACTGCTGCAGCACCGAAAATTGAGCACACGCGGTGTGACGTCACCGAAACACAAAATTGTTGACGTCCGCCGCCGACCAAGGTTGAGGTGCGACTCTTTCCACCGATGGGTCACAGAACTGGCTTTAACTGGTTATTTCGGTCAATAAATAAACTTAAATAGTAAACCTCGAAAGGTATAAATGTTAGGTTTAAATATATCCAGTAGGATAAGTTTTTAATCTAGCAACATTGAAGATTGTGTTCCCGTATTCTAAATAGTAATTAAGTAAGAATGGGGTGTATCAGGCAAAGCTTTTTGTAGATGTCGCTAGCGGCAATGGTACCTTATGTTTTACCTATATCCTATATTTTTTAAAATGGTTTCGTAGTTTTATATGTTTATAACAGAAAAATGTATTTTAAATTAACGTTACCTACCTTAAAAGACGAATTAAAAAGAAAAAAGGTTTTATTAATAGAACGGCAATTTTAAGATCACCATATCTTTGATTTCGCTTAGAAATCTCGATTTGTACACATAAAAGCTGCTCACTACGGCATAATATCCAGTAAATAATAAATTTCGTAATAAAAATTCATGTTTTCTATGCAACTGACATTTATATAGGTACCATCTATCATGCGCCATCTATCGTGATAAAAAGTTAGTGGTACACCCCATTAATTCACGGTGTAGTCACTTTTGATATCCATCTGTCTATTTCATATTATGACAATATACTACGTGGAATTTATTAAAGATTAAATATTTTTATATTTTAATCTAAAATAAATATAAAGAACGTACGTTTTTTTTTTTTTCATATTTAGTAATAAAATCTTAAGTTACGATGCAGAGAAGTTATCCTAAAAATATAGCTATTCATACCGAGCCTAATCAAGTAGGTAGTAAAAGGTCAACGATCGCGCGGACATCGACTTACGTAAACCTTGAGATTCGAGCGAGTGACCTTGTCACACTCCTCTCTTAATCATTTCACATCTTTAAAAAAAAGATATTTTTTTATTTCAAAAAGGGAAGCCTAAAAAAATATTTGCTATTTTCGCAATTACACGTATGTGCCACGAAAATTATTTTTAATTTTGGAATGAAATATGATTTTAATCAGTTTTACAAATTTATTTGTTTTTTTTTTTCTCCCGATGCATGGATGATGAATGTGGTGAAAGGGAAGGCAAAGGGTCTAGCTATGGGCCAAGTCTGACGTGATATATCTTTCGTTAAATGAGTCAATGAGGTAATCATCAAATTCTAGATGCTGCAGAATTTTATGCTTTTATTGGAGTTACTCGCGGCATTATATCCCAAACACGTCGGGTATAATATGGGAGTTTACAGTGCGGGAAAACCGCAAAAAGATGTGCTTGTGTGACTTGTGCCCCATATGCCAATTTGTTGTTTTCCATAATTATTCACATTGTCATTATTAAACAAAACAACACCACTTTTGACTAACAATATCGAAACTAAAGTAATTTACAATACATAAACTTGCACTTGATATGTCCGTGCAAAATGGCGCGAATAACCCTTACTTACTTTTTAAATCCCAGCCATTGGCACTAAGGAAGAATTCAGTTAAGTCCTAAGTTGTTGACTGTACACAAACTTAAGGCTCTTATTAGTCTAATTAAGGAGTGTGATTTTTAATTTCTTAGTGATAAAGTATTATGCATTTTTAATTACGTATTAACACACAGTCATGTAACGATGGAATTATAAATTAATTCCTATACATTTTGGATAAGTATTTGCTTATGACATGCCTCATGTTCGAATTGTCGCTGTGAGAGATTTTTTTACTGAATTTCGATTTGGCAGGTGTTAGAGGAATTCAGTAATGACCCCAGTCGGGATGCTTTCTTTTTCCGGGTAGTGCAGTGCAATTAAAACAAAAACGATTGCCCAAAACCAGGCCCCAACTTTTTTGCAGCGTGCCTTAACAAAATACAATGGGGTGTATCAGGCAAAGCTTTTTGTAGATGTCGCAAGCGGCACTGGTACCTTGTTTACAACTTTCGAGGCATCTTTTTAAAATGTTTTTGTAGTTTTTTTTTTTATAACAGAAAAAAATATTTTAAATTAACGTTACTAACCTTAAAATACGAATTAAGAAAGCGAAGACCGTCTTTAAAAAGAAAAAAAGGTTGAATTAATAGAACGGCAATTTTGAGATCACCATGTCTTTGATTTAGCTTGGAAATCTCGATTTGTACAATTTGTGATCTTAGTATTGTTTATCTTTTTTTAAATGTAATGCATTAGCAGAACACCCCTGTATAAAATATTTGCTCGCCAAAACTTGGCAAATGTACCTACTCTTAAGTTTACTTTAAGACCTGTAAATTTGTAAATATGACATTTATGCAAATAAATAAATTATTATTATTATTATTATTATTATTAAAAGCTACTCACTTCGACATAATATCCAGAAAATAAAAAAAATCGTTATAAAAATAGAAGTTTTCTATGCAACTGACAGTTATATAAGGTACCAACTATCATGCGCCATCTATCGTGATAAAAAGTTAGTGATACACCCCATTGAATAATCATAACAATTAATTGTGTTTTTTTTTAAATTTCATTACATCTTTTTTACCGCAGCATTAAAATATAATTTAATTAAATAGTCAATTGATTAAGATTTATGTATGAAATAGTTACAAAGCACTATTTATACGGAGTTCTTCGCGCCATTTTGTGTGGACATGTCAAGTGCAAGTTTTTGTTTTGTAAATTAACCGACGAGATGAGTCTCCGGAAGCCCGCGGAGCTTCTAACCCAAAACTGGTTCCCCAATTAGGGGATTACGGTCGCTTAGTGATTTTAAGGTACAATGTGTGCTTGAACAAGGTTACATTAAATTTCTATTATCGAAGCACCCGCAAAATGAACTGGCGCAGAAAAAGCAAAAAAAAAAAAAAAATGAGGAACGGCTGATTTTGACACATTGCGTGCCGTCCCTGAGCGTTCTGTTTCTCCGAGTTCATCGCATAACGCATTAATGCGTTTCTATTAAACAAATATAAACTGCCATGTTACAACTGTTATTGGTAAAAAGTGGTGTTGTTTTGTTTAATAGTTCTGATAGTTCTTCGAGCATTGCAGTTAAACTTATAATGTTTTATCGATGTTTTGTTATTTAGACCAGGCCACTGTGACCATATGTAACTTAAAGCTTTTAGTTTTAGTTTTATTTAAGTTTATCATTCAATGTTTAAAGACTAAGGTCTTTAACCAGTGCGTTCTCCCGGTAATGTCGTACGGAGCAGAGACGTGGACACTAACAGTGGGTCTAGTCCATAAATTCAAGGTCGCTCAGCGAGCCATGGAGAGAGCTATGCTTGGTGTATCTCTGATGGATAGAATTCGAAACGTTGATATTCGTCAGAGAACGAAAGTTACAGACATAGCTTTTAAAATTAGCAAGATGAAGTGGCAATGGGCCGGACACATCTGCCGCAGAACCGACGATCGATGGAGCAAACGGGTTCTAGAGTGGAGACCACGTACGGGAAGACGCAGAGTGGGACGACCCCCCGCCAGATGGACAGATGACCTAAAGAAGGTCGCTGGTGGGGGTTGGATGAGGGTAGCGAAAGATCGCGTTAAGTGGCGAGCCTTAGGGGAGGCCTACATCCAGCAGTGGAGAGATACAGGCTGATGATGATTCAATTGTTTCTTAATTCTGTTAATTATTTAAATTTTGCTAACTCACCCCAATCAATGTACAAATTTATATGTTCTAAGTGAGTACTTTATATGGAATCTGGCTCACATATTGTTAATATCTGTTGTTAAATGCTTACTTTTGCCATGATCTCCGCTTGTATTCCAAATGTTAAATAAATAAATTTTATTAGATTTTATGTTAATTGGTGTGCTAAAATGTATTTTTTTTTTTTTTTTTTTTATAAATATTTCCAGACAGGTCACACAGCGCCATCTAATTTCCGTGGTAAGGCTTGTGTTACGGAAACTAGATGGTTGATAAACTACATATTATACTTTTTTTTTTAATATATACATATTATACATATAAACACCCAGACCGAGACAAATTATACAATGTACAACTTACCCCCGGTGGGAATCGAACCCACGACCTCCCGAGTTCACGGCAACGTTTGTTACCACTAGACCACGGAGGCGGTCATTTTGCAAGCCTAATATTTAGAAAAATTGTTAATAGGTATAATTTTTTTTAAATAGCACAATATTGTATGCCCTGTCCCGGGGTAAATTGTGAGACCTCTTTTGTAACCAACAATGTACAAACAACCAAAATTTATGACAATAAATATATTTTGAATTTTGAATCCATGAGTACTTACCCTTCATTCCGATATGCGATAATAGTATCCTAAGCACGCTTAAAAGTGTTCCGATACGCGCCTAAACTGTTTTGCCAAGATGTGTGACGTCACAAATAACATCTTTTCTCGCGCTTAGACTGCTCACGATATCGAGGTAGATCGCTCTGAGCGCTGTCAGTTTTTTGTCATAATGTCGCGCGCCATTTTCAAGTTTATTTAAATTATTTAATATTGTAATTAGTTTATACTGTTTGTATATTACTTCTTAAACAAATCTATAATTAATATTTAAGTAGGAAGTGAGAAAAAAATGTCTGTAACACGGCAAGTTATTTTAATTTACCAAAAGAAGTTCATAATATTAAACTTTACACATATAAAGATGAATAAACCGATGGATGTATATTTGTTATATTGTAATTCGTTTATACTGTTTCTATATTACTTCTAAAACAAATCTTTAATTAATATTTAAGTAGGAAGTGAAAAAAAAATGTTTGTAACACGGCAAGTTATTTTAAATTACCAAAATAAGTTAATAATATTAAACTTTACACATATAACGATGAATAAACCGAGAGATGTATATTTGTTACTATTCATACTCAAAGATGTGGAATCCGCAATTTATCTTCCCTGCATTTAAAAAAAAAAAAACATTTTATGAATGAAAATGTGATTTAGACCGTTCCGAATTGATATCACGCTCTGAGCATCCAAATTGCGATATTTGATTTGAACGACGCGACGGTCAGTGTCATAATCGTTCTAAGCGCTCTGAGCGCGATTCGGAATGAGGGTTTAGTATCAATGATTTTACTTCTTATTCCGTTTAACTATTTTAATAATAAGTCAACTTTTTTTTAATCTGCCTTGATATCCTTGAAACCGTTTGTAATTGTTGCCATGGCATGCCGGCCGGTCTATTAATTGCGATTTTACATTGACATATATTAGTAACTAACTGACCTGGCGAACCTCGTACCGCCTGACATCAATGAATGTCATTATTTAGGTTTAGTTTATATTATATTTATAGTTTATAAATGCGGAGTCCAGCAAGCGGCGCAAATATGTAAGTATATTAAAAGATTACATATTTATGCCGTTTGCTGTAGAAACTCTGGGCCCATGGAGTCCAAGTGCAAAAAAGTTTTTAAAAGTCATAACACCGCGTCTTGTCTCCTCCGGCGACAAAAGGGCTGGCTCTTTCTTCGCCCAAAGAATCAGTATTGCAATTCAGCGGGGAAATGCCGCCAGCGTTCTTGCCACCATTCCACGCGGACGGGACTTATATCCCTATCCTTAGTATTAATATTAATTTTATTTTATATTTTGTAAATATTTTTTTCGAATAAATGAATATCCAGTTTATATTTATTTTATTTTTTACTTTTAAGTTATTTTTTATCATTTCAATAAATACAATAACTAAAAAAAAATTGGACATTTATACTTTATTATATAGATAAGCTAAATATAATTTTCTGAACGCACGCATAAAAAATTGACAAACAACATTGTTAACGTAACCCACGAGAGGAAGTTTTTTCGCGCCATTTTGCGCGGAGATGTCAAGTGCAAGTTATTGTTTTGTAAATTAATTTACTGTGGATATTATTGGTCAAAAGTGGTGTTATTTTGTTTAATAATGTGCTACAATGTGAATAATTATGGAAAACCATAAATTGGACTTTAAATATGGGGCACAAGTTGAAGTTTATTTTTTGCGGTTTTCCCGCGCTGTGGACTCCCATATTTTACCCGACGTGTTTGGGCTATAATGCCGCGAGTGACTCCAAAAAAGCATCAAATTCTGCAGCATCTGGAATTTGATGATCCCCAACTCGGTTATGAACTCTGTTATGAACATATATTATGCAAATAAATTACGTGTTTAGGACTGATGTATTCTGTACAATGTCCTTTAAAGACAATTAAAAAAAAACAAAAGTAACCTACGAACATTTTGTATGGCAAAGTTGCATTTTTCAAGACCTACGTTTGTTGTTGTTGTATTGGTTGTTATTATTATTATTGTTTTGTTGACCTTGTGATACAAAAATAGTTTTTTTTATTATTATTGGATATAGGATATTTTTTTACGATTGCACAAGTTGGTATTAGTGAAACTGTAATCTATGACAAATGTGAAATCTATGAGTATAGTGTATTTCTTATTGGTACATGCCGGGGCTGTAAATTCTGACTTGCCAGGTGGGTTACTGCTGTACCAGGTATTGTATTTTCATAGGTACTGATAACTAAATTTAAAAGGTTAATAATTGATCGTTGTGGTGCAGTTCTGTATATGTTTTATTTTGTAAATCTGATATAGCTGAGTTTTCCTTGCAGATTCCTTTCTCAGTCAGATTAAACATTAACAGGTCACTGGAATTTGCTAAGCTGCTGGTCTTCTGCTAACAGCTTACTTATTGGACCACTTTGCTGCTTAGTCTTCTACTAGCAGGAGTAGAATCATTCAAAATAATTAAATTAATGACGTTTCATAAATGCCTGTAATAGGTTTACGTGAATAAAGATATTTTGACTTTGACTTTGACTGTTTGATCGAACCAAGCCATCACTGTTCGTATATATTATTTTTCTTCCTTTAAACATTATTTTATATTATTTAAATGATTTTATTAAAATTCATTTTTTACTTATCACATTATTTGAATTATGATGTATTTCTTTACTTTTACGGCAAATGGATTAGTTCTCCGCACGGTACATAAAATTATGTATATGTCTATGCGAATATTCAACAATAATCGCTTACTTAGTATTTTAATATACTATAATAGTGCCGTGGGATCTCATTCTCACGTACTAAAACATTTCTTTCGTCTTTTCAATAAGTAGGTAATCCAATAATTATAGTCACTTCTGTCGTTTTCATGTTGAAATATTAGAAAAGATAATTCTGCAACCAACGAGTTCACAGATAAGAAATCCATCGAGCACATTAGCACATTATTGGTTGGGATGGCATTACTAACAAAATCCTTAAAATTTGCAAATCCGCTCTGATCGCACCAATTACACATTTATGTAATTTAAGCATCTCTACTGGCCGATTCCCCAAAGCTTTTAAACGGTCATTAGTATGCCCTATACATAAGGGAGGGGATGCAGATAGTGTCAGCAATTATAGACCGATCTCCCTTCTCCCTGCCCTATCTAAAATCCTGGAAAAGGTAATGAATCAACGACTAACCAAATTCTTAGAACACAATCATATTCTTTCCCCACAGCAATTTGGTTTTAGAGAAAAACGGTCAACAGAAGATGCTGTTACACAACTTGTTGATTTTATCACAGAACACTTAGATCGCAGAAAGAAGTGCATAGGCGCCTTTCTTGACCTTGCTAAGGCATTTGACACTGTCTGCATCCGGACCCTTCTAAGTAAGATGGAAGTGATTGGGATACGAGGTCTGCCACTGTCCTGGTTCGAGGATTATCTTAGTAATCGGCAACAGGCAGTAAAAATTGATGGTTTTCTAAGTACTTTTAGAGATATATCCTACGGCGTTCCACAGGGCAGTATCCTGGGTCCCTCCCTGTTTCTAATATACATCAATGAACTCTGCAACATGAATATTTCAAAGGGGAAACTTTTTTCGTTCGCTGACGATACAGCTATTGTATTCACTGGAGAAACTTGGGATAGTGTTACCAAATCAGCAAACGAGGGTCTTAGCATAATACAAAACTGGCTACAGGATAATTTGCTAACTCTGAATATCGATAAAACTAAATACATTATATTTGGTATCCAAACCCACCTTTTACCAACCGCAATACCTATTACTATACATCAATGTAATCATCCTGGAGATGAACAATGCCTGTGCCCAGGACTAACACATGTTAAAAGTATAAAATATCTCGGTGTTATGTTGGACCAGGCTCTCACTTGGAGGGAACACACTGAACTAATAGCTGGTAGGGTGAGAAAGTTAATATTTATATTCAAATCCCTAAGACATATACGAGATGATAGGATCACAAATATGGTGTACGCTTCTCTCTGCAAATCGATTGTTACCTATTGTTTGCTTGCCTGGGGAGGTACTCATAAGAGTACGATTATCAAGCTTGAAAGAGCTCACAGAGCACTCTTAAAAGTTTCTAGGTTCAAACCCTACAGATACCCGACTTCCGACCTATACAGAGAATGCAATTTAATATCTATAAGACAGTTGTATCTACTCCGACTTATAATAAAGCAACACACTGTTTCATTTACAATTAATACAACCAACAAAAGACGAAAAGATCTTGTTTACCAGATTGTCCCAGGTCGAACCAAATTTATTCAACATTTCAAATCTTTTCTGGGACCATATATTTATAATAAAATAAATAAAATATTAGAAATCTCCAAATTAGATTGCTATCGTCTAAAACGTACGCTAACAGACTGGTTTCTAACCTTAGACTACAACGAGACAGAAAACTTATTTGAAATTGTCAAGTAAAAAAATAAAAAATAAATAAATAATAAACTTAACACACAACAAGTATAGATACCTATACTTACACAACATTAAAAAACTTAAACACTACTCAATAATAATATACACACATCAAAAGTGTCTAGGGATCAACATATATTTTTGCAATAACTTTTCTCCTGATTGATATTCATTAAAATTTTCTTTAAGGATTGATCAAATAAAATGTTTTCGTTTGTCTACAGTAACGATAAACCAAGTCACCTTTGCATTAGTAAAAAAAATTGCCATTTTCCTAATAAAGGGATTTTTGACATTTGAACCACTAACATTAAAGTTCGAAAAAAAGACTGAAATAACAGTTTTTTTATTTTATTTTATTGGGTAACTTAAACAATTAATAATCCGTGTTTCTACCGCGAACACTAACAACACAAGAACATCGGTTTGGCATACTCAAAATGAGTTCATCCAAATCACGCTGTGGAATGGCCGCCCATGTTCGTTGCAACAACAAAAAAAGGTCTTCTTGCGACTGGATACCCTCCATATTCGGCAGAGCTCTTCTCTGAAGAATATCCCATGCATGCTCAATCGGGTTCAAGTCTGGCGACTGAGCAGGCCAGGGCAGGACATTGATGTTAGCTGCGGCGAGAGTCTGTCTTACAACTCTTGCGGTGTGCGGTCGTGCATTATCATGCATTAACTGAAATAAGGGACCGATATGCACTTGTAGAGGAACGATGACGTCTGATACAACCGTCTCAGCATAAATTTGAGCGTTGAGGTTGCCTCTGATCCAAATCAACTCAGTTCTTCCGCCGATCGAAATACCCGCCCATACCATGATGGTTCCACCACTATAAGGATGGACTTCCTGGCAGGATTTTAATCGCTGTTGGCGTCCAGGGGTTCTCCAGTGTCGTATACGTCTTGTATCCGGCCTCATACCAAAACGAGACTCATCAGAAAAGCACACGAAACGCCATTGTTCTTCTGTCCAATTTCTGTGTTCAAGAGCCCATTGATATCGAGTCCTACGATTGTGCATTGCTATAGGTGGTACCCGTAGCGGTCTTCGGGAATGAAGGTTCACTTCATGCAAGCGGTTTCTGACTGTTTGGTCGCTAATTAAGTTCCCTGAAGAGCGATGAAGGCTCACGGCTAACATCATGGCGGTTATTGTTGGAGTTCTTCGAGCTGTGATTTGAATGTATCGGTCTTGTCTCCGTGTGGTGCAGCGATACCGTCCTCCATGGCGCTCAGCCACGGTACCAGTGGTTCGGTAACGTGTCCAAAGTCGACTGATAACACTCTGACTTGTATTCAGAGCTAAAGCCACAGTACGTTGCCGGGAACCAGCTTCTATCATTCCCACGGCTCTGATCATTTCTTCCCTGCTTAAATGACGTCGCCGCTCCATAATAACGTTGGTTTTAATCAGTAGTAGGGAAACAGTAGCACTAATAATGTCTTCAATGCGTCTTATGTTTTTATAGGGAAAATATTGACAGCTGATTTTCATCTTTTACTCGAATTTGATTGACAGTTCCTGTTTTAAATTATGAAATGCACCAAAAAGGATCCATATAAATTTATAAAATCATAAATTTATTACAAAGCCACATCTCAATCACAAGAAATCCGCATAAACATGCTTGATCCCTAGACTTTTTTGATGTGTGTATTTTATATATTAATAATATATATATATATATATAGATATATGTATAGTATGTAATGTACTGTATATATATATATAAAACCACTAATATTTCAACACTATATACACATATGTAATTATGTCATGTATGTTATTATTTATAAAATCGGTATTCCTTACATAACATATTTAATATCTATGCACTAGATTATCTATTCTGTGTAAGCAGCTGTTAATGAGATATTGCAACAATAGTAGGTATATTTAGTTAACCTATTCCAAAATGTACTGGTTGATTGCGGAATTCCGTAAAACTATTAATTAGACGAATGATAACAGACTACTCCATGCATCGCTATAGGCCAAAAGTATTTTTGTATCACCCTCACTTTTTGTCACTAAATTAAAATTACGTTCTTTGCTTATCATTTATTTGTGTTTAATATTTTGTTAAAATTGTGTTTTTATTTCTTAAAAAGTGTTTATGTTCTAGTTTTAAAAATGTCTTAACAAATGGCTGAGTGACCTGGGCTTGGTGATACAGTTTAATTACAGGTGCCGGCCCAGGGCGATCAACTTTGTTTCATTTTTCTTTCTGCAGTATTTTAAATGTTATATGTAAGTGTATTTTTTGAGCCAATAAACGTTATTATTATTATTATTATATAAAAAGTTTTTTTAAAATAAAACATCTTCTTCAGCCTGTGTCTCTCCACTGCCGGATATAGGCATCCTCCAAGTCTCACACGATCTCCTGCCACCCTCATCCAGCCATCCATCATCCGTTCAACTGGCAGGGGGTCGTCTCACTCTGCGTCTTCCCGCACGTGGCCTCCACTTCAGAAACCGTCTAATCCATGGTTCATCGGTTCGTAGATCGTGTCCGGCCCATTGCCAATTTAGCTTACAAATTTTGAAGGCTATATCGGTTCATTTGGTTCCCTTACGGACTTTATCTATCAGATAAACATAGCTCTGTCTATGGTCTGCTGGACGACCCTATATTTGTGGACCAGACTCACTGTTAGTGTCCACGTTTCTGCTCCTTACAGGAACGTTTGAATAAAATAAAAACATTATGTCAAATTATTTAAATGTTTAAAAGAGATTGCCCAAAACCAGGCCCCAACTTTTTTGCAGCGTGCCTCAACTAAATACAATTCAATAATCGTAACAATTAATTGTGTTTTTTTAAATTTAATTACAACATCTCTTTTACCCCAGCATTAAAATATAATTTAATTAAATAGTCTATTGGTTAAAATTTATGTATGAAATAGTTACAAAGCACTATTTATACGATTAGGTTCTTAATTACATTGGATTTCAAATCGGCGGAGAGAGGAAGACAAATTTCTAAGCATTCCATGGATTCACCGTGCGGGTGCCGGGTCCATCGTGTGTGGGTAAGAGATGAGAAGAATGGTGTCTCGGGCTTGCGACCGACAATTGGCTGGTTTAAGAAAAGGAGGCCTCCTTTTTTTCTATTGCGCGATAATACGCTCACCATCCACCATTCTACTTCTCTCCCTACCCAACCAAATACTGTATGATTCCATTAATGCCGTCTTGGAAGCTCGTTCCATAAATGTATTGACGGCAGACCTGCTTAGGCCCAATTCTTTCAGTAAGTGATGCAAAGATTTTGCTGGAACTCCTCTTGCACCAACTTCGACTGCGTAAAGTTGAGTCTTGAACCCGTTCCTGATCATTTCTTCTGTGAGATCATAATATTTATTCGACTTCATGTTGTGGTCTTTTGGAATATTTGATTCCCACGGAACGGTAAGTTCAATAAGGATAACTTTTTTCAAGTTCCGAGAAAACACTAAGATGTCTGGCCTATAGGCTGATACAGCTAGTTCATCTGGGATCCTATAATGGTGTTCAAATGTATCCATGAGAATTTTCCAGTCTGATGCGGCGCCAAGGATCGAGATGGGCTTGCATTTAGTTTTCGTGCTTTGCCCTTCCTTTACAAATGTGGTCAAAGTTTTATTTGTAGTCAGTCCCTTTCTGGCTCTTGCAATAGAAAGACTTACTGCTTCACGGATAACACCTAGGACTTTGTCATGTCGGCGTGAGTAATAGCCCTTTTCTAGGAGAGTAACGCACCCTACAAGTGTGTGTCTAGCAGTTCCTATGGCAGCACCACACAATGTACAGTTCTTTTCCGTAGCTTTTCCCCACCTTACCAGATTACTCTGGTCCGGGAGGGACATTTGAAAAGCGTTTAGGTAGAACTTTAGCAACGAAACTATGTAATTATATACGTAAAAAAAAAGTTTTTATCAATGTCGCTATGCTAGGGTAAAATAAATAAAATTAATTATAGATTATGAACACGCAATATATTAACAATCAAATAAATAAGAAATCATTATGGTACGAGAACATTTTACTCGGCCCATTTCTCTAAGAAGAATAGGCATTCCCATTTAGATGGCAGCTGTAAGTAGGCCGCGTCAACTATCTAAATAATAATATTTTACAGTTTTATTTAAAAATATTTTTATTTATTTTGTTTATTTAAAACTTTATTGCACGTTATACAAGGGGCGGACTTAATGCCGCTAGACATTATCTGACAGCCAACCTTAGGGACAATGGGGACCATTTCAAATGTAAGGTAGGTGCAATATTTATAATAATAATAAATAAATCTATATATATGAAAATACAATGATATTACTAAATACATACTAATAACTATGATATTTATCCGACAGGCACCGTCTCTAAATATATTAAAAAAACTCTTAATTTCTCACCTTCTTAAAAAACAAAATGCATCTTAATCTCCTTTCTTTAACATATAGGTATTATTATTTATTTATTTTAAATATGCACGTATTTTATTTATTATTTATACACAGTATATATTTATTATCACCTTAGATGTTTAAACCATATACTTACCTACGTACCCATATACTTATATATTTATTGATTTTACCTATTATAATATTTTGATCATTTTGTGTTAATTTTTCTTACTCTGCACCCATAATATTCTTCTCTCACTCTCCCAAAGGTTAGCTGGTAGAAAATACCTTTATGGTATTAAGCTCGCCTATGTACATGTTTTTATATTTTATATTTTGTGTGCAATAAAGAATTTTATTATTATTATTATTATAAATTAAATACTAATAATACATATACTACATATGATACCATTAAATAACTTATGAACCATTTAAATAATACGATGACACCATTTTTTCTTTATTATATTATTTGTTCTTTAATAAATTCCACGCAATATAATATGTATACAACGGATACACATTTCATGTGCATGCGTTCGACTGTGTATTGTTTGGGTGTGTAAGTAGGCCGCGTCAACTTACTATCTAAATAGTAAGTTTTTTTAAAAGTATTAACTTTTGTTTCTGTTTTAATTAAATATATATACTCTTTAATAAATACCACGCAATATAATATGTATACAACGGATACACATTTTATGTGTCTGTGTTACAGTAACTAATTGGCAGAATACACGTGCATGTGGCCTGTTCCAAATCGGTTGTGCGTGATGAAGCGTGTCGGTCGTGATGGTTGACTAGATCTGTCCTATATGCGTTGCCTGATTGGTCAATGTCTTGCCGGTGTTCTCAACATTTCTAAAGAGAAACCTTCTACATGCACTCATGCCACTTACAACGTAAAACTATTCCTATGCGACATCATCAGTCTGTGTCTCTCCACTACTGGATATAATCCTCCATAATATGACAGGATAATAATATAAAATAAATAAAATAAAATGCGTTTATTTCGGAATAGTATCCATAGGGGTTAGTAACATAGTGTTTGCTTATTCTATATTAGTAAAAAAAGAGGACATTTACTTTTTATATTTCCCTTGCCCTCCTGAGGCACTGGGCACATACATGTGAGTATGCACCCAGTGCCCCATGATAGGACAATCTGGCTTCTCACTAACTGCCCTCAAGATGATGTTGCCGCTCCCTCGTACTCTGTGCATCAACGACGCGACTCGTTTCCGCAATACTGAGTAGAAATCATCTGTGTGCGCGCACGCAGACATCGCTGATCCACTGCACCAACGAGGGAGCCCCATCATCATCCTGAAGGCGTTATTATATTGTACTCGAAGAGCGTTGTAGACCCTCTGTGTATAATAATGTTCCGTCGTAAAAATTCAGAAAAAAAAAGAGGGCTTAAGAGGGTTCAACGCTTTTGCACCCTCTCGCTCGCACAATCGAATATTATCACAATCGAATATTATCACAATCGAACCACACGCACAGCGGGGTGAGGCGGAGTAAAGAATCGTATTAAAACATATCGTCCGTCCAAGATCGATTACGTCTGTCAGAAACTAAGCTAAGCTAAGCATTCTGCCAAGATTTTCTTTTAAAATAAAATAAATATTTCCAGACAGGTCACACAGCGCCATTTAATTTCCGTGGTAAGCTACGAGGCTTGTGTTACATATACATATTATACATATAAACACCCAGACCGAGACAAATTATACAATGCACAACTTGCCCCCGGTGGGAATCGAACCCACGACCTCCCGAGTTCACGCAACGTTTGTTACCACTAGACCACGGAGGCGGTCAATTTCTGACAGACGTAATCAATCTTAGACGATACGTTTTCGGGCGATTGTGCACTCCACCTCACCCCGCAGGTCAGAATATGCACCCACATACCGTAGTCACCATCCCTTCGCGTGAATAAAGATGTGGAATGCTCTACTAGCCTCTGTGTTTCCACTTTCCTATAACCTGGAGTCCTTCAAGCGAAGTGTGAAAAGGCATCTAGTCAAGCCGGTATAGTGTTAGGGACTGATGTCGGATATAAGTGTCTGATTCCAGTTGCTAACATTCATGGACCATGCGCGCCACTTACCATCAGGTGGGCGTAAGGTCACATGTCGTGCTAGTATAAAAAAAAATAAAAAATAAAAAATTGTGTCCATAGAAAGGGAAATGCGTAATTGTACAGTCGAGGAAAGGCGTTGTCTGATCCCCAGTTCCTCCAGTATGGATTTGTTAGTTCGGAACTCCGTCCATGATATGCCCAGCATACTTCGCCAACACCACATCTCTAGTTTCGCGTAGGGTCCACGTCTCCGCAGCATACAGAAAAATAGGGAACACAAGAGCTCTAACCAGCCGGATTTTAGTGGCTTTGGTAACGTAGCTCAACCACACAATTTTTTTTTTTTTTTTTCATTTTGTGTACATTTTGTTTCTTTTATTATTTTGTAATAAAAAGTAATAATATATTTAAAAGGGTGTCTGGGCGTTGACTGCCGACGGACAGACCTATACATATAGGCTTAGTTCGGCTGCAAGTGTCTGTTTTTCTGTGCATGCATAATGAAATATGTTATTGTTTTCATATCTTGTAACTTTTTTACTGAATAAAGATATTATTATATTATTATTATTATTATAGCTTTGGCATAGGTAGTTTCTTTAAAATAAATAAAGAAAGGAGATCAAACGTACCTTTTTCTTATTGTTTGTACAAAAGGACGCCAAGTAAAGTAATGCCAACTTTCTTTTTAAAGGCACTTATGGGTATGTGTTTGGCGACGTGCCACAACCTGCTTTCTAGAGAAAGGATATTTGTTGACCCTCTCCAACTGCAAGATATCTTTAAAATCATTGAGTATGTAAGGCTACTGGGCAATAATGGCCGCGTTCGTTTTAAGAAATGTTAGCATGAAAATACCACTTTTTTAGCACAAGTCGTTCGTTTAATGAAAATTCTAACATTTGATGGTAATTTCGTATGTCAGTACCGTGTTGAAAGGAAGGTTATTGATGTTACTTTTTGACAGATGTCATTTAACATAAGAAATGGTTTGTTTACATTGTTGTATAGTTTATATTAAGCAGGTCTGACGGCATACATTTATGGAACGAGCTTCCAAGACGGCACTAACGGAATCATACAGTATTTGGTTGGGTAGGGAGAGAAGTAGAATGGTGGATGGTGAGCGTATTATAGCGAAATAGAAAAAAAAAGGAGGCCTCCTTTTCTTAAACCAGCCAATTGTCGGTCGCAAGCCCGAGACACCATTCTTCTCATCTCTTACCCACACACGATGGACCCGGCACCCGCACGGTGAATCCATGGAATGCTTAGAAATTTGTCTTCTTCTTCTTTGTTTAAAATGTATTTTAAACGATTTTATGTAATAAATTCAAAGACCATAATACATTGTCAATTGATTTGTTATTATTTGTTACTTGTCATACTTGTCAAAAAGTAGCCTCACCGCTCGTTTTTTTTAAAGAAAAGTTAGCTTTGTTAAAAAAAGTGGTATTTCTTAACAAAAACGACATTTCACGCTGGTTTATGAAGTTGCTACGAAATTTTGGATATGCTATAAAACGAACGCGGCCAATGTTAATGCATATGTAAACGTGGTGGTGGTAAGGAAAGCTTAACATCCTAAAAAGGTGGGGTCGAACCCCGGCATGTACCAATGAGAAACACACTTCTCTGACGAACATTAAACTGCCTCCATGGTCTAGTGGTTAAGTCCGTAGATCTAGAGCATTAAAAACCTTCGTAACAAAAGAGCATGTATAGAGAGGTTAATGAACGTCGACGAAGCGAAAGAAGTATGTCGTGATCGTGTCAAGTGCGCTCAATCGTCTCTGCCTATCCCGCAGGGGATCTGGCGTGAAGATGTGTATGTATGTATGAGAAAGGAATCTGCAATGAAAACTCAGCTATATCAGATTTACAAAATAAAACATATACAGAACTACCTACACCATGACGATCAATTTCTTTTCAATTTAATTAATAAGTACCTATGAGATTACAATACCTTGGTAACCCACCATACAAGTCAGAATAAAATATAATATTATTTGTATGTTATTAGTAAAGTATCATCACGACAGTTTACCTTCCGGGGTGTTCAGAAACCACGCTTATGAATAATCGGATTCACATCTAGCCAACTTTACTATAAATATAATAAATAAATAAATATTTCCAGACAGGTCACACAGCGCCATCTAATTTCCGTGGTAAGCTAGATAACTAGATGGTTGATAAACTACATATTATACTTTTTTTTTTTGTAAATATATACATATTATACCTATAAACACCCAGACCGAGACAAATTATACAATGTACAACTTGCCCCCCCCCGGTGGGAATCGAACCCACGACCTCCCGAGTTCACGACAACGTTTGTTGCCACTAGACCACGGAGGCGGTCAACCAACTATAGACCATATACTATAGACCAATCATGACAAGTGGCAATCTCGTCGATGTCTCCAGCCAGCGTACCAAACTCGAGAAATATCACAAATAAATTAAATATTATTTAAATGTATTTATTTACAATAATAATAATTTTTGTGTCCCGACCAGGAATTGAACCCGGTATCTCCGAGTCTAAATCCACGGACTTAACCACTAGACCACGGAGGCCGTTTTTTTATTTATTTTTATATTATTATTTAGGTAGCTTTTAATTTAGCCATATTAATGTATATTAATTTACATCGAATGTTACAATCAAAATTTATAACTTGGCATGAACTTAAAATAGATACATCATCTTTTGTCCTTAAGAATAAATCGTAAAAGATTGATTTCAATATTGTTTTAATTAAATAAAATAAGTTAAATTATACATGCATAAATTAATAGATATAACTAATAACTTGTTATGATAAGGAAAATCATAATATATTTAAGACTAAAGCGCTGTTATTTTTATATAAATATCACCATGGCAAGCTTACAATATTAGTTCTCCTTAAAAGTAAAAATTGGCATTTGACATCATTGCAAATGGCACATACATTCAACGGGCGGGGAAGTATCCACCGTTCGTGCCGATAAACCTAGTAAACAGAACAGTAAAAGTCCCACAATTCTAAATCTTATACAAACGTTGCCGTGAACTCGGGAGGTCGTGGGTTCGATTCCCACCGGGGGCAAGTTGTACATTGTATAATTTGTCTCGGGCTCGGTGTTTATATGCATAATATGTATATATTTACAAAAAAAAAAGTATAATATGTAGTTTATCAACCATCTAGTTTCCGTAACACAAGCCTCGTAGCTTATCACGGAAATTAGATGGCGCTGTGTGACCTGGCTGGAAATATTTATTTATATACGTTGTAGAATATTTTTGTTAGTTTTATATTTATTTATTATGTTATTTATATTTAGGTATATCATTGTGAGGGACCAGCTGAAAATCAGCGCTGTGACCGAGTGTTGCAGCTTATTGCTGAGCTGATTCCTTATTTGTCACCACACTATCTTGTTTGTTGTATTATTATTATTTACCGCTTGTGTTTTTTTTTGTGACATATAAACTTTTTTCTTTCTTTCTTTCTTAATTGCAAATGGCACATACTTTCAACGGGCGGGGAAGTATCCACCTTTCGTGCCGATAAACCTAGTAAACAGCACAGTAAAAGTCTCACAATTCTGTTCTATCTATTCCTTCTCATCACTCTAGCTGTAGCTCTCGCAGTAGTGACAGCAAATTTATTCGCCAAGCTCCCAACAAAACACTATTTAAAAAGATGGCTTACTCTCATTTCTTAAAGAGCTTCTTATAGCGTATGTAAATGTTGTATGTAGTGTATATATCATTGCATGTATCACTCATTTGCTGTTGTCGCCGCAATGTGGAATGAACTACCGGTAGAAATCCGACAAGCATCCAACCGAAAAATGTTTTAAAAAATGGTGTCATCGCATCATTTAAATGGTTCATAAGTTATGTAATGTTATCATATGTAGTATATGTATTATTAGTATTTAATATATCATAGTTATTAGTATGTATATAGATTTATTTATTATTATTATATATAAATATTTGCACCTACCTTACATTTGAAATGGTCCCCATTGTCCCTAAGGTTGGCTGTCAGATAATGTCTAGCGGCATTAAGTCCGTCCCTTGTATAACGTGCAATAAAGTTATAAATAAATATATCTATGTATTATATAGTGTGTATTTGTAGTTGTATGTATTGTTATATATATAAGAACTATTAACCTTTAGCTACCGACCCTAATTTTTGGCACTTAATTGCTGAGGTTAGGTCACGGTGACCCTATTTGAAGTGACGTTTTTAGTAGAATCTTTGTTAAAAATCTGTTCAAATTACACCTAACCTGAATGATTACTTATCAAATATTAGGATGAAATCATAAAAACAACAAAAATAAATCTAATGAACTTTTATTTATAAAATTACAAATATGGCACATTTTTAGAAACGTAATTTTATGTCTTTGGAAAAAACTAAATAAGTCATAAAATATTTTGACAAACGTTAACGTTTCTTATAATAAACAAAAGCCAACTCTAATCAACAAGATATGAGAAATATTTTAAAGATCTAATCATCTAAGGCACATTTCTGGCACACTTTTTGGGCGCATTGAAGACATATGTATATTTTACACTTGATGCACTGATGAGGAGTCTTCCTTTTCAATTCCTGATGTACTTGGTTGCGACATCTAAAAAAAAAGTCAAAATAAGCATACTTCAAGGTAATCACAAAAAAAAAAAAAAATTCATAAAATAGTAACATTAACACCGACCTTACGTCACGGTGACACCAGAGGTCTGATTGCGGGCTCACCTGTGAACGTGCCGTGTGTGCGCGGCCGACTAACGATAGATCAAGTCAAAACAAGCAGCTACTAAAAAAAAAGTCAAAATAAGCATACTTCAAGGTAATCACAAAAAAAAAAAAAAATTCATAAAATAGTAACATTAACACCGACCTTACGTCACGGTGACACCAGAGGTCTGATTGCGGTCTCACCTGTGAACGTGCCGTGTGTGCGCGGCCGACTAACGATAGATCAAGTCAAAACAAGCAGCTACTGAAAGATACAGGTATATAACGCTATTCTTTTTTAAAATATTCCTGTTTGAACTTGCGCAGTGTCACGGTGACACCACCTCGGCAATTAAAGGTTAAATTTATTTTGTAAATGTTCCATGTTGCATATTGTATTGTCCCAAAGGTTGGCTGCTAGCATTAAGCCCGCCCTTTGTACATAGTGCAATAAAGTTTTAAATGAACAAAATAAATAATAAAGTGTGTCCTCACGTTTCGAGATTAGGCTCGAATTGACGTCATGCCCAGTCAAGCCGGCATAGTGTTAGAGACTCATATCAGTCTTGAGTGTCTGATTCCAGTTGCTAACACGTACGTGCCACTTACCATCAGGTAGGCGAAAGGTTCTCCCCGCCCCGGCAGACTGGGCAAATTACCACCATCATTCCGCCTACAACCTATTTGTTGTTCTCGTTGAAAGTAGCAATGATGTCAAATGCCAATTTTTACTTTCAAGGAGAACTAATATTGTAAGCTTGCCATGGTGATATTTATATAAAAATAACAGCGCTTAAAACAAGACTTACGTTACTTACGAAAATAAACTTACACAAGGTTCGCTTGTCGAAGAACAGTGTGTTTTATACTTCCGTAGCACGCAGTTCGTTCTGTTGCAAAAAGTGGAGACCGTCAGTCTTAACTTCGGCCTTAAAATTAACCGCAGGTAGGAAAATGCGATGTTGACACATTTATCTGGGAGCATTAATATCGAATAGCGGTGGATGCGAGGACGAAATTAAGCGTCGTATGGCAGTGTCGAGGTCTGCTATGGAGAAGCTAAAGAAAATATGGAGGAACCGAAACATTACGAAAGCTACTAAAATCCGCCTGGTCAGAGCTCTTGTGTTCCCTATTTTCCTGTATGCTGCAGAGACGTGGACCCTGCGCGAAACTGAAATAAAACGGATTACTGCTCTAGAAATGTGATGTTGGCGGAGAATGTTGGGTATATTGTGGACGGAGTTCCGAACCAACAAATCCATCCTGGAGGAACTGGAGATAGGACAGCGCTTTTCCTCAATCGTACAATCACGCATTCTCACTTTCTTTGGACACGTGTCGCGGCGTGGAGATACATCCATTGAGCGCCTTTTAGTTCAGGGAAAAGTCGATGGCAAGAGGATGCGTGGTAGGTCTCCATTGAGATGGACTAACCAGGTTAAAGCAGCAATGGATCACCCCTACATGAGTGCTCCAGGAAGGCTACAGTTCGAGACGAGTGGCGACGCGCGACGGCTTGTTAAGCGTGCCACTGACACTCAAGTGACGACCACGACCACTTTGCCAAGAGTGTAGCGACTAAGAAGAAGAGCACGCAGTTCGGCATTTTGTTGTAAACAACAAAATGATTTATTTATTTATTTATTAATAAAACATTACATGGCTTAACAGTAAAGCCCAATTTACCATGCAGTCAATCTTATAATTAATACATACATTTTAATTAAAAATTAATTGTCAATATACCTATATTTTATTTAAATTTACTATAGAAATATTAATATTAATACAGCTTTAAAGTTAACAATAGATATATACAGTATAAAATTAATTTAAAAAGAAAGAAAGACAAATAAATAATAAAAAATAAATCAAAATTCAACACTAATAAAATTAGAATAAAAAGTGAGTAAGTAGGTATATAAATAAAATGTTCAATTTAAAAGTGCATAACGAACACAACCATAACCGGCATTGACTGTCATGTACACTAAATTATTCTGAACCGATTGGTCCAGCTTTGATTATCATACCGTTTGGTTTCTTGTCCTGTCTTCTTATATATTTAATGTATCTGGTCTTCAAGAAGCGTCGTTAATAAAAAAAAACTATTATAAACATTTTAATGTCATGCAAACCAGGAAAAACAATTCGAACGAAAATTACGTCAAAATCCCAAAACAGATGGAAAATTAAATAATTTGCAAAAATACGGATCTGTTTTATGCAAATTTTAAAGCTAGTTTTATTGGTTCATTTTTAAAAATACCTACATTATAGCAATATTGTATATTTCAAAGATTAATGCTCCTTTGTCCTTTACAGTTGTATTCTAAGAATTCGTGGTGGTGGCTCGGTTGTAAGAACGCGTTCCTTAAATCCCACAAAGGTCGCTTCAAACCCACCCGGCATGTACAAATGAGAAATACACTTTTCTTACGTACATTTGTTTTTTTTTTATTGTTTTTTTTTTAATATTTTTTTTTTGGTTCTCTTCTCCCGGTGGATGATGAATGAGATGATAGGGAAGGCAAAGGGTCTAGGCCATACAGCCAAGTCTGACGTAATATATCTTTCACTTTGACAGCGCGGGAAAACCGCAAAAAATAAACTGCAACTTGTGCCCCATATTTAAAGTCCAATTTATCGTTTTCCGTAATTATTCACATTGTAGCACATTATTAAACCAAACAACACCACTTTTAACCAATAATATCCACAGTAAATTAATTTACAAAACAAAAACTTGCACTTGACATGTTCACGCAAAATGGCGCGAAGAACCCTCCGTTTTTTTAATATATTTATTCTCTTCTCCCGATGGATGATGAATGAAGTGATAGGGAAGGCAAAGGGTCTAGCCCATACAGCCAAGTCGTGACGTAATATATCTTCCTTTTTTATGAGTTAATACAAAGTTGGGGCCTGGTTTTGGGCAATCTCTTTTCTGTTTGTAAAAAAAATAGTTTTTTTTTATCTGATATAAATATTTAGTGTTTTTTTATTAATAAAATCATGATGGTTTGGTACCTTATTATACGTTTTATGTGTATTTAATTTCAGATTGGGGCGTCAAAAACAGTGCCCCGAGAAAGCTGGACAAAGGCACCAAAGAGTATGAAGGCACCGTAACCTTATTAATAACTTAAAACACGCGTTCACCTTCAACGCCGATCACAAGAAACAAACACTCCGGCACGCGCGAACGTATTCGAAACGTCGCGGACGCCCAGATTCCCGCGAAAACGAAATGTGAAAAAAACTAGTGTCGCCGGTTGTTTTTTACTTTAAAATTGACGCTAATTGAGAATAATTCAACTAATTTAAGTGTATTATTATAATATTTGAACTAATAAATATTGTTTTATGGAAATAAAAACATTTTAAAAGTGTTAAAATCAATGGGCTGAACAGCCAGTTCTAAGCCTCAAAAAAAAAAATAGTTTTATTGTTTAATATGCGTGCAGTGATTTTAATTATTGGCGCCTTTTGGGGTTGCCTTGGAGTTTTTGGACAGGATATGAACGATTTTCGTGGTATGCCAAAATACGACTCTAGATATGATTATTTAGAGGTTGACGCGATTTTGGACAGCAAGAGGTTGGTCAGAAACTACGTGGAATGTCTGATCAATATAAAACCCTGTTCTCCTGAAGGAAAAGCGCTAAAACGTAAGTATTATTTAATGTTGATTTATTTTATAGTCTGTACCAGCTTAGTTCCCGTTGCCTTCCCATTATGTATATATAAGTATATAAGTAGATATTGTATGTAATATAGTTATGTATATATGTATGTATGTAAGTACTATTAGTATGTAGTATATATATTATCAATAGATATAGTTATTGTTAAATATACTACCTCAAGCGGCGGAAATACACTCAGCTTATTGGGAGATGTGTTTTTGCGCCGTTTGGAGTTGAAACTCTCGGGCCGTGGGGACCAAGTGCACACGAAATTTTCAAGGCGTTGTCAAAACAGCTCGTCAACACCTCGGGAGACAAAAGGGCTGGGCAATATTTGGGCCAAAGGATCAGTATTGCCATTCAACGTGGCAATGCTGCCAGTATGCTTGGCACCTTGCCCATTGGCAGCGATTTGGAGCAAATTTATTATTTATAATAATTTTTATTTTGTTTTTTCTTCATTTTAGTTTTAAGTTATATTTTTATTTATTAATTAGGTTTATTTTTATGAATATGTATTTATGTTTTAAGATGTAAGTTTTTAGTATAATTAATATTTTATTATTTTTTTAAATCATTGTACCTTATTTTCTTCGAATAAATCTACCACAAATAGATATAATTTAAATAATATCGTTAAAAATACATTTCTAGGGTATACTATAGATAATACATTAAGTCATAAAAGTCATATAGAAAAAATCTGTAAAAAACCAGCATCTGCGAATTATGCCTTAAGTAAGCTAAAACATTTGGTTGATTTTGTCACCTTAAAATAAATCTTGAAATGTCACCTTGAAATAAAGTTCATACAACAAAAGAGATCAATTAGAATATTGTTTAATTTAAAAGCCAGAACCACAGTACGAAATTATTTTGTTGATGCCAAGATTATGACAGTCACGTCTCTGTATGTATATAGTTGCTTACAGGAGGTTCATGGGAAAGCTAATGAACTTCCAAAAATATCTAGTTTGACTAAGTATAACCTAAGAAACAAGAATGAAATCTATATAAGGCAAACCAGGTTAAGAAAAACGTTTAAACAAGGTTTTCAGTTGAAAATTACATTATACAATAAACTACCTGAGATTATAACTAGACTACAACCAAGTGAATTTAAAACAAAATTGAAAATCTTTTTCCAAAATAATGCATTTTATAACCTGTCAGAATTTATTGACATGCCTTTGACGGAAATATATTTCATATTTTATTTATTTATTTCCATGAAAATGTACATAACAGATTATACGTCTAAACAATACATATTTCATAACAACATTAAAACACGAGTGACTAGATATGTGAATTAATATGGCTCTAAGTACTTTAGGACAATGTTTTTACTTTCCACATCCGTTGATGCGAACACATCAAAATTCTCATCGGACTGCACGATTTTGTTCAATAAAACGATTGCACGGGGAAAGGGGGCACTCTGGAGTAGATGTGTACGAGCACTCTCCTCAGCAAATAGCCGATGGCCGCGCGCGCGCAGATACTTGTTAGGTACAAACAATGAAATTAATTTTAATTTAGCAGGTAGATATATTTTGTCAGCAATAAGAGAGGTTGCGAAAGTGAGATTCGTCGACGAATTGGAATGTCTAAAACAGCAATGACCCAGCTCGACAAAATATGGAGAGATACCAGCATATCCAGGAAGACAAAAATCCACATTGTCAGAACGCTCGTATTCTCCATATTCTTGTACGGTTCAGAGACGTGGACTATAAAAGCCGCAGATAGGGCAAGAATTGATGCATTTGAGATGTGGTGCTGGCGTCGTTTGCTTAATATTCATTGGACCGCACGACGCACTAACGTTTCCGTGCTCAAACTTGCTAAGGTGCAGAGACTTTCTGCCGTCTGCTTTACCCGAATTCTGCAATATTTTGGCCACATTGCTAGAAGAGGCGCCGACAATCTGGAAAAACTCTTATTAACGGGAAAGGTAGACGGTAAAAGAACAAGAGGAAGAAGCCCCAAACGATGGTCCAGTCAGGTGACTGACCACCTAAACGTCCCAGTACACCAAGCCATCCACTGCGCCGAGGACCGCAACCACTGGAAACGGCTAGTGGATGGACTGCGACGGAGTCACGATCCCCAACAGTGGGGTACCGACTAAGGAGGAGGAGATATATTTTACCTCTAAGAATATTTAATATATATATGACTAATGCTTTATTGCGTCTAACTTCTAAGGAGTTATAACGCAGCATACCTAATATAAATAATGTGGGGTACAGAAAGGGGTAGTAACCACATGTCTTCTTGTACATGGCTCTGAGAAATAGTTTCTGCACCTTTTCCACCATTAGTGTGTATGTACTTTCTTTTGGATTCCAAACTATGGCGTTGAATTCAAGAGAACTAAATTCCATACCGAATATAAGAATGTTATAATTACAAATTCACAAAGAACCAATTAAGTAGGTACCAGACGGATAACAATTCAACCACTCCATTCTCGTTCTCTAATTACGACGACTTAATATCAGACAATTTTATAGTTTTTGTCATAATTTGCCAAAGACCTATGCCTATTTATAAGAACAGTCCAAGAGAGTGAATTTCCGCATTTTTTCCCGCCGTACAGACATGTCAAGTGCTATTTCATTACATTTCATCATTACAGCCTCTAGAACACAGCGTCCTAGACCTCCACTGCTGGAGATGGGCCTTCCAGAACATATATCTGGAGAATTAGGGCTACACTCGCCACGCTGGCCAGACGGGTTGGCGAGGATATGATGTAAATTTTGAATGACAATTTATTAACGATTCTACAAGTTGGTATTAGTGGAACCGGGACCGACGGCTTAAAGTGCTCTCCGAGGCACGGGAACGGTAGTGTTGTAAATCTTTGACAAATTGTACGTAAGAAAAATGTATTTCTCATTGGTACATGCCGGGTGGGTTTGAACCGACCTTTGTAGGATTTAAGGAACGCGTTCTTACAACCGAGCTACCACCGCGCCTAAGTGCTAATAAGTGCTATTTAAAACTTTGAAAATATTGGATTGTGCGAGGGAGAGAGATGCTAAAGCCTTAATATAATGATATATTTTTTAATGTAGACATATTTGCTTTATCTGCATGTAGGTATAAGAATAAGTTCAAAGAAACGTTAAAATTTATATAGGCTTTTTAATTATTATTATTATTTTCCAATATATTTTTTTTGCCCTTGGGTTGCAATTCCGACCTTATGAATTATTGTAAATTTGTGCTTGATATGTATATTGTATATTATTTATTCATTATCCTTAGGAGCCTATAGGAACACTTGGATTCGTCAAATTTATTTTTTTCTTATTTAATACCTATTAATATTAAGTCAATATACATAAAAATGGCTGAAATAGCTGGCTGTTGTTAGCAAGGAACAGTCTGCTAATAAGGGCATAGTGCCTGAGAATAACAAGCTTAATTCTAATAGTGGATAGCAGCTGTAAAGGGGCATTGTCTTTTTTACCTACACTAAAATAAAGCTAATCAAATCTATATACCTACTTAAATATAACTAGACTACTATAAAAAGTATTTATTGCAGCTGTATAGAGGCATTGTCAGAATTAATATTAATCCTCTTAATAGTGTCCTAACTAATAACTAAGATAATTAATAATGTATTAATTGTAACCTGTTAGTGTACCTTAAATAATAAATAAATATATATTATATATATACACGTCTTTGGTATCATGACAAAAAGTTGCCGGACATGTTATACAACGTTTATTATAGAAAAATATGCGGCAAAGAAAACTATTAAATCTCTTTTTATGAACCCCGAAAAACCCATTTAAGTTTACATACATTATATTGGTATTATTAAAGTAAAGTATCATCACGACCGTTTCCTTTTCAGGGTGGTCAGAAACCACGCTTATAAATTAGCCGATTCACTATTAGCCAACTTTACTATAAGCCAATCATGACAAGTGGCAAGCTCGTCGATGTCTCCAGCGTACCAAACTCGAGAAATAACACAAATAAATTAAATATTAATTAAATGTATTTTTATTTACATTAATAAATATTTTTGTGTCCCGACCAGGAATAGAACCCGGTACCTCCAAGTCTAAATACACGGACTTAACCGCTAGACCACGGCAGTTTTTAGTTAATGCTTTTTTAAAATCACTAGTATACCCAAAGCATGGTTATGAGTTTATCATCCTATGCGAGTACATCTTTGTTCCTTTGTGGCACTCTATACGACAATCGAGATCGAGAGTTGGTAAAGATGGCGGATATAACCCTGCTAAATACAAAATAATATATTTCTACGTAAAATAGTTACACAGCGGTACATCTTTATTTGTCAGTATTAAAATGCATTCAAAAGTTTAGAACCATTGTCATTTTAGGTATTTTTTTTGTTGCAATTATTAATTGAAAGTCATATTAATTAAAAATGCATTATAAATAAAATTAAAGGGATTATATAATTAATTCAAAACTTGCTTGCTTTATACGACAATTTTTGTTTATTTTTTCTACAAACTACTGTTTGCATTTGTTTTTGCGATGGCTAAATTCTTAATGGCTTTTCATAATTGATATCCTTTAAAATACCTTTTTGGTGGTTTGTTTACATTTTGTCTCAGGCTTGAATGAATGTAATATAGAGACCAAACAGATTTTAATGATTCTCACGTCAATCGATTCGTCGTCACATCAGACATAATATTAATCAAATTTCAGTAGAGTCGTTTGGAAGATTTAACTAGGCCTCAGTTCACTTTTCCGTATAGGAATTTATTATTATTTTTTTTTTCTTTTTATTTATAGTTAATTTTTAATAAGTCAGATATTCTAGTAATGCTTCAATTCACTTCAAAGCAAAATTCAGTAAATAGAATGCGCTTAGTGCTGCACCTGAACAGAGGGTGTATCACAGAGCTCTGGTACATAGTCAGGGATCCCCGTATTTACCGATCATGTAGGGTAAAGTTTTGTCGACTTTCGGGTTGCACATAGGCATGACTACATGCCTATCTTAATTCTGACTTGCCTGGTCCCCACCACTGTACCAGATATTGTAATCTCATAGGTACTGATATCTAAATTTAAAAGGTTATTAATTGATAGTTGCGGTGCAGTTCTGTATATGTTTTATTTTGTAAATCTGCTATAGCTGAGTTTTCCTTGCACATTCCTTTCTCAGTCAGATTAAACATTAACAAACAGGTCACTGAAATCTGCTAAGCTGCTGGTCTTCTGCTAACAGCTTACTTATTGGACCACTTTGCTGCTTAGTCTTCTTCTAGAATAGTAGAATCATTAAAAATAATTAAATTATTGACGCTTGATAAAGCCTGTAATAGGTTTACGTGATTAAGATAAAGTGACTTTGACTTAAACCAAATGATTGGCACTGTGACATTTTATTGAAGATATCAGAAATTCTTTTGTTTTGATTTATTCTTGTAACAACAAAAATTATGTTATTTTTTTTTTTAATTCTATACAACTTCCAATTTCAAATACTGAAAAAGATTAAGCGGTGTTTCCCGCCTTCAACCAGACTGTTCCCGTTCAAAGCAGATCAGATCATGCGTGGAATACTGTTCTCACCTTTGGGATGGTTTCTCCAAGTAACTCACACATGCTCTCAATGTCCTGTAAAAGAAAATTGTTCGAATTCTGGACGATGCCACTATATCAAGAACTTTCAAATCCCTGTAGCTTTGTTGAGATGTGGCTCTCTAAGCGTGTTCTACTGGCTATACCATGATGAGTGCTGTGGAGCTCTATGACCTAATTCTTTCCTCTCCATTCCGCAACCCAACCACACGTCAGAATATAAATAAATAGATAATAATTATTTCCAGACAGGTCACACAGCGCCATCTAGTTTCCGTGGTAAGCTACGAGGCTTGTGTTACGGAAACTAGATGGTTGATAAACTAAATATTATACTTTTTTTTTTCTTTTTTTTTTGTATATATATTATACATATAACACCCAGATCGAGACAAATTATACAATGTACATCTTGCCCCCGGTGGAAATCGAACCCACGACCTCCCGAGTTCACGGCAACGTTTGTTACCACTAGACCAGGGAGGCGGTCAAATGCACCCACATACCGCGTCACCATCCCTTCTCGTACATATAAATTTAGGAAGACATACATCTATCGCACATTATAGATGAAATGAAATGAAATGAAATGAAATTATTTATTTGCATTGAACATGGTAATAGTAAATATTAATAGTAAGTTAGTTCTGCACATTCAGCCATTTCTGGCACATGATGTGGAATGCTTTCAGCCTCTGTATTTCCACTTTCCTATAACCTGGAGTATGTCAATCGAAGTGTGAAAAAGCAACTAGTCAAGCCGGCTTAGTATTAGAGACTGGTGTCAGTCATGAGTGTCTGATTCCAGTTGTTAATATTCGTGGAACTTGCGCGCCACTTACCATCAGGTGGGCACAAGGTCACATGTGCTAGTATAAAAAAAAACATTTTAAACGTTAGCAATGTCACTGCCAATGAATATAATTAACTCATGATGCCATTTACTATGCCATGCCAATGAAATGAAATGAAAAGAAACATGGTAGGTACAGGAATGTAAATTATTATATGTAATTATATCACATGCTTCGCTATTTCTAGCATACAAATATTTATTTAGTCACATGACTTTGTCGAGCTTAGTGTCTAGGTATTTTTTGTCGAATAAAAACATTTATTAACCAGCATTTGTTTGACTCTTAATTTGAACAGTTTTAGTGGCAGCTCCCTTATAGTAACTTGAAGCTTATTAAATATCTTTGTTGCCATTGCATAACAATTTCGGCTAAATTGAGTACTTTTATGCGCTGGAATATTTATTCTACTAGGATAACGCGTTTTAAAATTGCAATTATCCCCAAGAGTTTTAAAAAGTTCCGGGTGGTTTTTTACAAATAAACAGCATTCAAGTATATAGATAGAAGGAACAGTCAGTAATTTTAGTTTTATAAATAAAGGACGACAGGAAGTCATAAGAGGTGTGTTACAAATAGCACGAATGCATTGTTTTTATCCAATAAAGATTCTATTTATTTCCACAGGATTGCCCCACAATAATATGCCGTACCTTATATTTGACGCAACATATCCACGGTATGCCTGAAGGGCTGTTTTTTCGTTAGCTACTTTAGTTAATCGCCACAAATCGTAGACAAATCTATTTATTTTAGTTGTTATACTACTTATATGTTGTGTCCAAGAGCAACATTGGTCAATCGTTATGCCTAAAAATTGTATTTCATTGGATTGTTTTATTTGGTCGCCATTTATTTTTATAGTAATATGTTTCTTGTTAACGTTTTGTCTGTTTATAAATTGAATGTATGTCGTTTTAATAATATTAATTTTTAGATTGTTAGCATTTAGCCAATTTATAATGCAATAGTTTGATTTATTATGTTATTATAGTTATTTATTTTATCGTCAGTTATTATCACGGATAACATCATCAATTGTATGGTTTACCTATCTAGGTTTATAAGTCAATTAACGTTATTATTTTATTACAATTCTCATTTAAATAGATCAGTCACGAATCTAGGCAGTCCCGTAGTTTAGTTAGTATGTTTTGATTTGACACCTACACATTTGGATGCACAAACCGTTGAGTGACATAGTTAGTGACCGTGAAGGACGAGCATTTGAAATTCTATCTGCGCCCATATCATAGACTAATGTAGTCTAGGAGCCCACTGCTAAATGACCTACCTACCTCTTCGGACACCTAGCTTAGGTTCTCCTTTTTTTTTAACCGTCTGTGAGACGCAAAGAAGAGTCATGTGTTTAACAATATGTGGTATAGCTTGTATTGACACGTTGCCTCTCTGAAAGTGTTCTGAAGAGCTCCACAACCTTATTCCTTCTTCTTTATTATGCAAGCGAATCACACGCACAATAATATGCACTCCCATACCGTAGAAAGAAAGAAAGAAAATACTTTATTTATCGCAACAATTACAATGGTTACAAAAAAAAATATAAATATGCAAGAAATAAATCTAAATGTATAAATGTAAGCCTATTCTATATACCGAAACATACATACAGGTGTGGCGATAAATAGATGGTCAGTTCAGCATATGCTACAGCCGAGACTGCAGCTGATGCCTTATGTTGGGTGAGTCACGGGTCGCAGAGATGTGCAGTACCATTTACTAAATTGGAAGTAACACTAAATGTACAGTTTACATATATGTTTAACAAATGAGAATAGAATAAATAAATAATATTATGATAAATAATATAAGTCATAGTCAAGAAAAAACAATAAACAATAAACTATCTACTATCCCTACGCGTACGTATAGATTTGGAGACTCTTACGTCTGTCGCATGCTGAAGGTGCAGAATGCTCTCCCAGCCAGTGTGTTTCCCCATTCCTATAACTGGAGTGATTATATATTTTAAATATTTTATTGCACTAAAATTGTACATAAATGGGCTTATGAACAACCAACCTTAGGTCTAAACTAATCATGACGTAATGACCGTAGGACCGTGGAAAATTGGCAGGTCCCTGGTGTGGTATGTAGACACATTAGCCCTTTTACACAGAGCCTCAAGCTGCGCAAATACTTTGGGGTCGAGACGATGGGCCCATGGGACACTCATCCAAGCGTGTGGCAAAGAATTTGTCCAAACGGCTAACGGAAAAGTCTGGAGACACAGAGAGGGGAAATGTTAAAGTGGCTACCAATTCGTTGCAGGAACCTCAGAATCCTCTGTTTGCTCTTCTCTATTCTCAATAAGCCTGCAATACCTTAAGGACAAGTTTGCCTATTTCTCATCACTTCATAACAGGTCACTTCGCTCGTCCCACAATTCTGTTTTATCTATCCCATCTCATCACTCTAGCTTTCAGTCAAACTCCTTCGCAGTAGTGACCGCTAATTTGTGGAACAATTTGCCAGTAGAAATTCACCAAGCACCCAATAGATCGCTCTTTAAGAAAATGGTATATCCACATTACTTAAACGGCTCCCAACAGCGTATGTAAGATATATTGTATGTAGTATATTTATGTGTAAATATGTATAGTGTGTAGTATATGTATTATTGTGTACATATTATGATATCATAGAATAAGTACATTTTAAAATTCAAAATTCTCTGTATTGTCCCAAAGGTTGGCTGCTAGAGAATGCCTAGCGGCATTAAGCCCGCCTCTTGTACATAGTGCAATATTTTTTTTAAATAAATAAATAAATAATGTTGCCAGGCTCCTTGAGACAATCCCTGAAGGGTCGTCTCTAGAAGATATTTTTACTTATACCTATTTTTTTATTAGTTTTAGTTAATATTTAATTTAATTTTTACTTTTTAAGTGGTTTTCATTTTATAAAAATAAATCCATAAACTAAGTAAAAATTAGCTTCTATCTTAAATTTGGTGGGTATTAAAACCGTAGGCTCTTGGACTATGTACAGGAAAACGTACGCTGTTGCTTACTATTAAGTATAATTTATTATACAATAGTAGATTATTGTCAAGCAATCGTATTTGGGAGCTCACGGCTTTTAAGTAAAATAGACATTAACAGTATTGACCCTGTTCGGTTTGACAACGTCCCTATAGCGTATTCCGACGAGGTGAAGAATCTGGGTGTATATCTAGATTCTAATCTGAGTTGGACTACGCATGTTACCAAAACTAGTAGTAAAGTTTTTGCTTCCCTGCACTCTCTTAATAAGCTTAAAAATTTTCTGCCGTTAAAAGCTAAAATAACCCTAGTTCAAAGCCTTCTCCTTCCTCTCCTCGACTATGGTGATGTTTGCAGCATTGATCTGTCAGAGATGTTGCTCAACAAAATGGACCGGTTACTTAACGCGTGTATCCGGTTCATCTTCTGATTACGTTAATACGATCTCATTTCTGAATATCGTGCTAAGTTGAAGTGGCTGCCAATTCGTTGTCGCAGAAATCTAAGAGTTCTCTGTCTCCTTTTTTCTGTTCTAAACGAGCCTGCGACACGGAAAGACCTCAAGGATAAATTTGCCTATCTTTCTTGGTTTCACGACAAATCCCTTCGTTCTTCTCACAACTAACTTCTTTCTGTTCCCTTACATCATTCTGGATTTGTTTCAAATTCTTTTACAGTTGTTGCCACAAATTTATGGAACAATCTCCCTGTAACCATAAGGCAAGCGTTCAAAAAACTCGTCTATCTACACTTTCTAAATAGCTCCCAACAATGTTAATAAGTGTATATATGTATATTTATGTATATTTTTGTGTATGTATTAGTATTTAGTATATTGATATTACAGTATATGTTTAAGTATATTATGTAAGTATATATAATTATATTGAATTTATCCTACTATTAATATTTATTTCATTGCACCTATAAATGTTCTAATTTGTCCCTAAGGTTTGGCTGTCAGAAAATGTCTACGGGCATTAAGTCCGCCTTTGTACTTTGTGCAATAAAGTTTTTAATAAATAAATAAATAATTATTTGAATAAAAATACTAGAACCAGATAGCAAAACTTTTTACAAAGAATAATAACAGTACAACATATTACCTATATAACTTAGGGATTCCAGAACCGCATTTGTTTTTGAGAACCGGAAATTTTGGTACTTTTTCGTAAAGGAACCGGTAATTTCCGGTTCTTTCGGTATTTTCGGTTCTTGATAGTTTTTGTTATATCGCCGTGTTAGAATAAAAACCAACTAAGTAATACGCAATATATATATATATACTGCCTCCGTGGTCTAGCGGTTAAGTCCGTGGATTTAGACTCGGAGGTACCGGGTTCGATTCCTGGTCAGGAAACAAAAAAATATTTATTTATGTAAATGTATTTATTTACATAATATTTAATTTATTTGTGATATTTCTCGAGTTTGGTACGCTGGAGACATCGACGAGCTTGCCACTTGTCATGATTGGCTTATATTAAAGTTGGCTAAATGTGAATCCGCTTATTTATAACCGTGGTTTCTGACCACCCCGAAAGGGAAACGGTCGTGATGATACTTTTACATTTAGACTGTATAGATGGTAGCTAATCATCAATTAAGTTATTCTTAACAGTATTAATACATACACACATAAGCCGGCATAGTGTTAGGGATTGATGTTAGTCATGAGTGTCTGCAATTCATGGCCCTCGAGCGCCACTTACCATCAGGTGGGCGCAAGGTCACATGTCCTATTATTAATTTTAAAAAAACGCGCTCCTCTATAATTGTAGTTTTTGACCACTCCAAAAGTTTTAAGCTTATATTATTGGTGGATATTTCCTCGCACATAGTAGTTAAGCTTTAATTCCATTAACACGCTGCTTGCTTTTTTTTAGAACGAAGGTGCTGGGTTCGATTCCTGGTCGAGAACACAAAAAATATATAATTTAATTTATTTGTGACATTTGAAGTCTAGTACGCTAGAGACATCAACGACCTTGCCACTTGTCATGATGGGCGTAAAGTTGGCTAAATGTGAACTTGCTCCTTACAAAATCGTGGTTTCTGACCACCCCGCAAGGGATACGGTCGTGATGATACTCTACGCTGCTACCGGTTATACTTAATAATTTCCTATTTGAATTATTTACATCGTTATTTTTATTCAGGTATGTTCCTGTATTAATACATAAAATAACCGTTAAAGTGTCATTCTTCTTTGTCGCAGGTTCGATAAGGAAGTATTTCTTTAGCGGAAATACATATCTATATATATAAAGTATATTATAAAAAAAAATGTATGTGTGTATGTTTCCTATGTATTTCAAAACTGCTTGACCGATCGGGATGAAACTTTGGGAATATGTTGTGTGAACACCGGCGAAGGTTTCTAACATATGACTACTGTCGTCCGATAGGTGGCGCGCATAAGCGCTGATTTATGGGGCATACCGACCGAGGGTACAAAGCGATTTTATTATATATATAGTTACTCAGTCGTTACTCTTAAGACTCCTGCGCGAGCCCACTTTGCGCTTGGCTATCGTCGAATACAGAAATAATAATAATAATAAATTATTTATTGTACAAAACCAAAACAAGTGCAGGTACATAGGCGAGCTTAATGCCGTAAATGCATTTTCTACCTACTAACCTTTGTGACTGAGAGCTGTAATAATCGGGTGCAAAAGGTTACGAAGAAAATAGATAGTTGAAATTATTTATTACTATACAAAACTAGGATGGGCAGCATTCGGGAAGCTACGTCACATCTTCCTATCGAACATACCACAGTGTTTGAAGACAAAAGTTTTCAACCAGTGCGTTCTTCCAGTAATGTCGTATGGTGCAGAAACGTGGACACTGACGGTAGGTCTGGTCCACAAGTTCAAGGTCGCTCAGCGAGCTATGGAGAGAGCTATGCTCGGGATTTCACTAAAAGATAAAGTCAGAAACGTTGACATCCGTCAGAGAACCAAAGTTACCGATATAGCTTTTAAAATTAGCAAGCTGAAGTGGCAATGGGCTGGACACATATGCCGCAGAACCGATGAACGATGGAGTAGATGGGTTTCTGGAGTGGAGACCACGTACTGGAAGACGCAGGGTGGGACGACCCCCCGCCAGATGGACAAATGACCTGAGGAAGGTCGCTGGTGGGGGATGGATGAGGGTGGCAGAAGATCGTGTGAAGTGGCGAGCCTTGGGGGAGGCCTACATCCAGCAGTGGAGAGACACAGGCTGATGATGATGATGATACAAAACACAAATTAATTACATACATATAGTACTTATTATATTAAAAATCAATTGCCGTGTGCATGTCTCGCTTCTCCTTGAAAATGGGTCGACCGATCTAAATCACGTGATTGGTTTTATTCGCAAAAACATAAATTAGGAAAAACCCAATAAAACTAGTTTGTGAATTTTGTATAGATTATAATAATTAATGTTAAAAAACCCTAAAACACAGAATCCCAGACCTACACTATTGGAGATGGGCCTTCCAGGAAATTCAGGAGAATTTGACCTACACTCGCCACGCTGCAATGGCCAGACGGGTTGACGAGGTTCTGATGCAAATGACTGTTACATACCAACTTGTTATTATGAGACAAGATTAAATGGTCATTGGCAAATGTGCGCAGTCTTTATTTTGTCGGGTTACCATGCATGTTCGGTACAACAGCGAAACGGCTGCCGTCCATCCCTTTTTATCCCTTGTCATTTTCCGTATTTCCCTCCCTTTCTCACCACGACCTGTCAAATCCTCTTCTATTCCAACCGGCTGCCTGAAGCCGCGTGCGCGCATTAAAATATTACTAAATATCATAAATTAACTAAATAATTGTGTCAATCCTGGTATCCTGGTGCTTCCCTGCTGGATCGGTAAGTCTGTGTTTGCTTTGTATAAAACAATGACAATTTACTACCGTTTCCACAAGTTGGTTTTAGTGGAACCGGGACCGACGGCTTAACGTGCTCTCAGCGGTGTTATAAATAAATGACAAATGTACGTAAGAAAAGTGTATTTCTCATTGGTACATGCATGGCCCGCCAACGGGTGCCCACTTCCTAGAGAAGTGCACGTGGAGGAGAGCTGAAGTAGTCGAACCCCCTGAGTTCGTAAGTCACACGGGCGCTGTTATACCAGCAACGGTGCCCAGCACTAGAATTACATGAATTACCAGCGATTATTTATTTATTAATAAACTTTATTGCACAAAGTACAAAGGCGGACTTAATGCCCGAAGACATTCTCTGACAGCCAAACCTTGGGGACAAATTTGATCAAAGGTAGCACCTACCTAATCATAAAGATAATAAGAGAAATAAATAACTATTTAAATTAATAGCAATTTAATATATTCTTGCTTACAATATATATGGAATAAATATTATAATATCGATACACTAAATACATACATATTATTATACATAAACATACCCGCTGAGATTCTGCCGGGGGAAAACGCGGGAATGTCCCCATCCCCAAAAAGTATAATATGTAGTTTATCAACCATCTAGTTTCCGTAGCACAAGCCTCGTAGCTTACCACGGAAACTAGATGGCGCTGTGTGACCTGTCTGAAAAAAAAAAAAAACCCTTAAAACTTTAAATAATGACGTGTCACAAATGCCTGTAATAGATTTACGTAAATAAATATATTTTGACTTTGACTTTGACCCTACGACGACCCCACTGTCTGTGTTTGTATGAAAATGTCCATGATGCCCGCTCTGTCTTATATTTGACCTCGTAGATTAAACTATAGCCCTGGTTTAAATAATCGTTTCTGAATATAACTGTCAGAAAATTATTCATAATAATACGTAATGAATATCAGTTACAAGTTTGCGGTTATGCGGACATCTTGTAAGAAAATGCATGACATTTTGCGGAGTTGTAACTAACCTCAGACCACGACGCCACGTGCGACCATTGTTTTTATTTTATAAACTACTAGCTTGTTATACCGGCTTTGCCCGTGAAAACGGCGACACTAAATTAATTTCATTGCGCATTATTTTGATTTGGCTATTTCTCCTAAGGTATTTATTAAATTTGCATGGTGTATAGCAAAAAAATAATCTTTACGAAATGCTGAAGCCAACTAACGTATTTAAAATTTACACAAATAGGTATTAATCCTTATCATTTGATTGCTATGATTGATGAAATTCAAATGATTGATGAAATTCAGCAGAGCTAGAAGAAGACAAATTTCTAAGCATTCCATGGATTCACCGTGCGGGTGCCGGGTCCATCGTGTGTAGGTAAGACATGAGAAGAATGATGTCTCGGGCTTGCGACCGACAATAGGCTGGTTTAAGAAAAGGAGGCATCCCTTTTTTTTTATTGCGCGATAATACGCTCACCATCCACCATTCTACTTCTCTCCCTACCCAACCAAATACTGTATGATTCCGTTAATGCCGTCTTGAAAGCTCGTTCCATAAATGTTATTTCTGTAAGTGATGCAAAGATTTTGCTGGAACTCCTCTCGCACCAACTTCCACTGCGTAAAGCTGAGCCTTGAACCTTAGAATTCAGAATGGGTTTTCGTGAATCACATCATCCTCTAAACGCCATACTATGTGACCATACGTCACAGGTAAAACCAGGTAAAACAGCTAATTAGGTAAATACAATTAAAAATAACTTATTTACGCCTAAATGTGCTTAAATAGACTGTGATGGATGACAGTTGGAATAAAAAATTGCGGGAAATAAATAATTAATTATCACGAAAATACTATAATTACTTATGACTAATTACTCTTTATGTTTGAGATAAAAATAGAATGACATGCTTAAAACCATTTAAAAAATGTTGAATGAACTTGTGAATGAAAAATAAATTATAATGTTTGTACGAATTTTAAGTTTCAAAAAGTAATTAAGACCGTTTTCCAGTCACTCGATTGTCTTTGCTTTGCTGCCATGCAGCGTGCTAACTTCCGGATACGGGACATACACGCTCGCGTACGTAAGACCATCTTACTGGAAATAGACCCTAATGTAATGTAAGGGCGAGGATTTAATCACAGATTAAATAAAATATGAAAAAAAAAGTAATATTTCCCACGTCTGTCTCCAAAGACATCGATAGCTATTAGTACTAGAAGAGTCTTCTCACACCCCCCGCAGGGGGGAGTGGGGAATCTGTGTCAAGGTATTTGCCTTCTAACAGAGGTTGCGTTCGCTTTCCGTAACTAACTAACTAACTTTCCATTAAAGGTTGAAGTATACGAGCCAGGCGGCGGAGCCGCGATTACGACTCCGTGATTGGTAGCAGGTGACGAGCGTAGCATTGTCTGGCGTCCGGCGGACGGGCGTGCAGAGGGGCCAGGTTTCTCAAGCTATTTCCCGATGAACCTATCTAATAGTAAAGTTGTGTAAAGATTATGAACTACCTCGCTAACCCGTCTGGCCAATATCGCGCGAGTGTATGCCAATTTCTCTAGGTATACATGTATATTCTGGAAACGTGGGCCGTTTAACAGTGGAGTTCTAGGACGCAGGGGTTGTTGTTGAAAATGATGCACTACACACATAGTAGGTAGGTCGGGACTAGTTAAGCAATTGTTAACATAATCGGTCATAGCTCTTCAACAAAAAGTTAAAATTTAAAAATAACAAGCAAACCGGTAAGTAATCTATTCTTTTCTAAAAGTTTCCATAAAATGTTGCCAGTCTTCTTGGGACTATCACTGAAGGATTGTCTCTAGAGGACATTTTTTACTTATAGTTTATTTTTAAGCTATTGCATAGCTTTTATCGCGGGCTTTGAGCGCGGCTACCGAATCAAGAAATTCCGTAACAAAAATAAACCTAACACCCCCCACTCCGACCGGCACAGCGGTGCGGCGTTGAAAGCCGTGCATCGTCTAACGTCGTATCAGTTCGGAAGACTTCGGCACGGTGTTTGTGTGCGTGCGACTAGACGTATGCGTGTAGACTAGCTGCTAACTGCTCATAACTGATGGGTTTTAGGATCCCGCTCAGTCAGTATGCCCCACAAATCAGCGCTGATGCGCGCCACATATCGGACAACAGTAGTACTATGTCAGAAACCTTCGCCGATGTTCACACAACATATTCCCAAAGTTTCATCCCGATCGGTCAAGTAGTTTTGAAATGCATAGGGAACATATACACACAAATCGTTTCATTGTCCCAAAGGTTGGTTGCTAGAGAATGCCTAGCGGCATTAAGCCCGCCGCTTGTACATAGTGCAATAAAGTTTTTAAATAAATAAATAAATAAATATACATACTAACACACAGGCATTCATTTTTATATATATAGATTTGATTTAAAATATATACTATTTGACGGTAGAAGCCGTTGCCGCGCTTCTTTTAGGCCAGTTGATAAGTTAAATGTATTCTTCTTCTTAGTCGCTGCACTCTTGGCAGAGTGGTCGTCACTTAAGTGTCAGTTTCATGCTTAAGAAACCGTCGCCACTCCTCTCTAACTGCAGCCCACCTGGCGCACTCATGTAGAGGGTAATCGATTGTTGCTTTAACCTAGTCAGTCGGGGTATTATTTCTGATAAATTGATATTACCCAACTTGCACCTATGCTGTCGCACACTCCCCGGTTAAGGACCGGGGCTCGACAAATAAAACAACAAATAACGGGTCGTAGATTTATTGTATATTAAGTTGAGGACACTTCCGCACATTTAAGAGTGTAGGTAATCTAGCTAATGCTTATCTCGTGTAGCAGCCGGGCGTGAAGAAGAGACGCTCGGCTGGTGGGGAGTTGGGCGACGGACGAGATGAGTCTCCGGAAGCCCGCGGAGCTTCTAACCCAAAACTGGTTCCCCAATTAGGGGATTACGGTCGCTTGGTGATTTTAAGTTGTGCTTGAACGAAGTTATATTTAATATTTAATTTATTAATTGTCGGAGCACCCGCAAAAAGAAAGTGCGCAGAAAAGGTTTCAAAATTAATGAGGAACGGCTGATTTTGACACATTGCGTACCGTCCCTGAGCGTTCTGTTTCTCCGAGTTTATGGCATAACGCATTAATGCGTTTCTATTTAAACAAATATAAACTGCCATGTTACAATGCTTAACTAGCCCCACCTAACCCTACTTACTTGGTCAAATTCTTAATATAAACACTTGTCCTAAAATAGTAAGACTTAAGTGTGCCCACTTAAAAATATAAATCCTGTTATTAAGTACATTTAAGTGTTTATTATTGTACTATTATATTATGAATAGTTTTTTTACAGTAAAAAAATTAAGTACATTGAACTCAATAGTAGACTGCCTCCGCGGTGTAGCGGTTAGGACCGTGGATTAATATTTGACAATAATATTTATTAATACAAATAAATACAAATTAATATTTAATTTATTTGTGATATTTATTGATACGCTAGAGACATCGACGAGCTTGCCACTTGTCATGATTGGCCTATAGTAAAGTTGGCTAAATGTGAATCCGATTCTTAATAAGCGTAACCTATAACCTGGAGTCCTTCAAGCGAAGTGTGAAAAGGCATCTAGTCAAGCCGGCATAGTGTTAGGGACTGATGTCGGACATAAGGGTCTGATTCCAGTTGCTAACATTCATGGACCCTGTGCGCCACTTACCATCAGGTGGGCATAGGGTCACATGTGCTAGTATTAAAAAAAAAAAAAAAAAAAAAAGGGTGGTTTCTGACCACCTTGTTGTAATTTAAATTATTAAGTAGTTTTTTATTAATAGTAATATGCAAATAAACCATAGTGAACGATAAATTATACGTAACTCTGACTTCCTAGTGCATGACGTCACTGCTTACTATTCAAGCTGAGTCGCCAGCGCATCTGTGTTGCTGCATTGTAATCACTTCCTTGATTATGGATAAATTAGATTAGACTATAATCTTATAACTTATGCAACCCTAGTACTTTATAGTTTTATGACCGATGATCTATCTTATATATAAAATTCTCGTGTCACAATGTTAGTTACCATACTCCTCCGAAACGGCTTGACCGATTTTTATCAAATTTTATATGCATATTCAGTAGGTCTGAGAATCGGCTACTATCTATTTTTCATACCCCTAAGTGATAAGGGTTGTCCACACCTAACATTTTATTTTTATTTTTTTATTTGCATTTGCAATGATGTCAAATGCAAATTTTAACTTTCAAGGAGAACTAATATTGTAAGCTTGCCATGGTGATATTTATATAAATATAACACCGCTTGAAACAAGACTTATATATATATATATATTCAATTTCAATTTTTCCAACTCCTATGTGATTCTCGCAGCCTTTCACTTCGTTCTTCCCATAATAACCTACTTAAAATCCCTCCTCACTCTTCCAGCAGATATTCAGCTTCCTTCACAGTATCTGCAGCTCGCCAGTGGAACAGACTTCCTTTAATTATCAGACAGGCACCATCTCTTAAAATATTTAAAGATAAATTGTACAAATACTAACTTCACAAACAGAATAAGTCGCCATAACTTATTTTTATTATTAATTCCAGGAATTCTCCCCGAAGCTCTGCGCACCAAATGTGTGAGATGTACAGACAGACAGAAGAAGACCGCAGTCAAGGTCATCCGAAAACTCAAGTACGATTATCCGGACGAATGGGCCAAGTTGGCCTCTAGATGGGATCCCACTGGAGACTTTACCAGGTTCTTTGAGGAATTTCTGGCCAAAGAACAGTTCAACACCATTGCTTCAGGTATTATTATAAAGTTTTTAATTATTTAAATTAATATATATAAAAATAAATACATAATAATAATATTAAATAAATAATAAATATTTCCAGACAGGTCACACAGCGCCATCTAATTTCCGTGGTAAGCTACGAGGCTTGTGTTACGGAAACTAGATGGTTAATAAACTACATATACTTTTTTTTTTTTGTAAATATATACATATTATACATTGTACAACTTGCCGCCGGTGGAAATTGAACCCACGACCTCCCGAGTTCACGGCAACGTTTGTTACCACTAGACCACGGAGGCGGTCAAAAATACATAATATTTTTTCAATATTCATTACAGCCCCTAAAACACACGAGATCTAGACCTCCACTGTAGGAGATGGGCGTTCCAGAAATTTCTGGAAATACACTTTTCTTACGTACATTTGTCATAGATTTACAACACCACTATTAGAGATGGGGGCTTCTCAACATCAAAATAACTTGTTAAATGTAAATAAAATTATATAAAAATAAAAATACATCTTTAGATATTGACTTTTGGAAATCAACAAGATCCGATTGTCAGAATGACACTCGCGATCTTTTTTACGACGGATACTTGAGGATTACTAAGAACCTTATTTCAACACTTCCCCTTACTCAAGTACCTGTGTAATAAAACAAAATATAAAGAATACAAGAACTAAACCTAAATTAAACAAAACATACTACAATAAAATTATTAACATTAAATTAAATTAAGATTACCTATAAAACAAAATAAAATATAATTACACTATGGTATCAGATAATCCTAATTCGTTAACAAAATCACAGAGTTAAGGAAGCAGAGACAACATATTATTTAGTCGTATAACCATATAAGTTGCGCTTACTCATTCTCATCGCAAAGATCATATAGCTATCTCACTTCCTCAGTTCACATACACACTGCATAAACGAGCAACCGTGGCATTTTTTCATTGAAACCATAGACTACAAGGCAATTGACAGACAATAAAGTAACAACAGCGAACTCAACCATCTCGACTTATTATTGTGATTATTCATTATTTAACTAAAATTACATCTTGAAAATTTTACTAAATCATGGTCTAGTGTAGTGCTTATATGTGCGACAGTGCAAAACATAAAAAAGTGCTAGGAATAACCTTCCACAAGTAAGTTTTAAATGTTGACACCATGCATTCAAACACATAATTCAATAAAATTAGTGATTATTCTTGTAATTTCAAAATATGTGAGAGACAGAAGATATATTTCATTGTATTCTAACGAAATTAAAATAATAATCTTACAATTTTTGTTGCTTTATTAGAGAAAAACGTAAAAATTGTTGCAAAACAACAACATTGACAGTTCCATCAACACAGGGTCGGATTTGTAAAATTAATAATTTTTATATTATTTTTTTACCGTTTTATTGTTGTGACCGCCTCCGTGGTCTAGTGGTAAATCCTATGGAATTGTATCCACAGAGTGCCCGCAGTGCGTAGATTCGATTCTTACCCAAGGCCAAAAATATATTTACGTTTTTCGCTTAGGTTGTCTGGGTGTCCATACTAATATTATAAACGTGAAAAAAGCTTTTTATGTATGTGTGTATGTATGTATGTATGTTTGTCCGTCTTTCACGCCTCTATTTATCATCACAGCCCTTAGAATACAGAGACCTAGACCTCCACTATTGGAGATGGGTCTTCCAGAAATATTTCTGGAGAATTCGGCCTACACACGCCACGCTGGCCAGACGGATTGGCGAGGGTCTCATGTAAATTTTAATGACAATTTCTTAACGATTTCACAAGTTGGTATTAGTAGAACCGGGTTAATTAGTAAAAAAGGTTTTTTTTTTTTTTAAATATTTCCAGACAAGTCACACAGCGCCATCTAATTTCTGTGGTAAGCTATGAGGCTTGTGTTACGGAAACTAGATGGTTGATAAACTACATATTATACTTTTTTTGTTTTGTAAATATATACATATTATACATATAAACACCCAGACCGAGACAAATTATACAATGTACAACTTGCCCCCGGTGGGAATCGAACCCACGACCTCCCGAGTTCACGGCAACGTTTGTTACCACTAGACCACGGCTTAAAGTGCTCTCCAAGGCACGGGAACGGTGGTGTTGTAAATCTGACTAATGTATGCAAGAAAAGTGTATTTCTCATTGGTACATGCCGGGGTTCAAACCGACCTTTTTTGGATTTTAGGGAATACATTCTATCAACCGAGCTACCTTTTTGGCCTTTTTGGTTTGGTTTCTGTCATTTCTAGTACTCAAACCTCAGTTGCTCCAGTAGAGACTTTTGATCCATATAAGAAACAGGATCGATCGGCATAAAAACAAAAGTTTTTGCTGACTAGATTTTTCCAAAATCTGTGAATGAAGTTCAGAATATCTCAATAAGTTATGGATGGTCTCCTAGGAACGTTTTCCTGTAACTATAACGGTTAAGATATTTGCCCTTACTGTCCCGTCTCAAAACTCCACCTTGTATAGATACAATACTTAGATTTATTTCATACTTACAAAACATTTATGGAAGTTAAGTTATAAAACAATAATTATTATTTATTTTTCAGAATAATATGAGAGCGGCCCATTTAAAAAAAAAGTACTTTTTTGGATAAAAGAAAAGAGACATGTTTGAAAATTTAAATAGGGTATAAACATTACAGAAAACTCCAAGCAACTTCAACCGCATTACCATCCGGTTGTCTCGTCATAATTTTTACGTTCCCCCCCCCCGACCATTTAGGGCCCATTCGGCCGGTACAGAGGGGTTCGGTATCTCTTCGAGACCCAGATACCACTCGCCATCCGGTCCAAAATTAGCGTGCCATTGCTTTGAATAATATATGTAAGAAAATATAAATAAACGATTTTATTATATTATGTTGTATTTTTTAAAAAACCATATAGCTAAAAATACTCATTTCATTATTTTAATCATAGAACACAAAACCTATCTTCCGAAGTGGGCTTTATACACTGATTCAGGACGGATTTGTGAGCGATATGCATAATTATACTTATATAATAATATTTTGACATTTCGCAAATGTGTCCGGTCCTGTCTTCTGTATTAGTGTGCGAACATTACTTGTGTGTGAGAAATGCCACGCTTTGACCGCAGTTAGATCACCTCTGCTTCCCTATCTCTGTGAACAAAATAAATATGTTTAACTTTAGGTAAAGCTTTAGTTAAGACATCAGCAACTAATTCTTGACTTGCTTTATATTGAATATTAACTAAACCTTCATTTACAGCATCTCTTACAAAGTGATGGCAAATATCAATATGTTTAGTACGTCTATGCGTTTGTGAGTTTTTAATTATTTTATGGGCACTCTGATTGTCATTGTAAATTGTAATTGGAGTTTGTAGAACAGAAATCTCAGAAAGTAAATTAATAATAAATTTAGCTTCCTTAACCGCATTACCTAAACAATAATATTCAGCTTCGGTACTGGAACAAGCCACAACGCCTTGTTTACGCGATTCCCAATTAATAGTACAATCGCCGTATTTAACAACAATACCTGAATACGATTTTCTGTCAACAATATCTATTGGAGATGGGGGCTTCTCAACATCAAAATAACTCGTTAAAATGTAAATAAAATTATATTAAAATAAAAATACATCTTTAGATATTGACTTTTGGAAATCAACAAGATCCGATTGTCAGAATGACACTCGCGATCTTTTTTACGACGGATACTTGAGGATTACTAAGAACCTTATTTCAACAACCACCGTTCCCTTGGAGATCACGTTAAGCCGTCGATCCCGATTCCACTAATACCAATTTGTGGAATCGTTAATAAATCTAGACATATTTGCTAATTTTTTGCGTGTTTTTAATCGCAATGTATTGTCACTGCAGCGGATCCTGGCTGGGACTGTAAACTGCTGTTTAACCAAATTTGATCCTTGGAATTGTGTTGCTTGATTGTGGTTGCATCATGTTGTATTGTGTTGTAATTTTTGCTTAGATTTACTTAGTTATTGTTGTAATTGTATTGTTTTTATTTTGGCTACTCAAAGGCCCAATTAATGGATACTGTAATAGCATGTGGTGGTTGCCTGGTGCAGCATCTGTTTTCTGTCTTAGTTGTAAGTAAAAATTAATGTATGTTTTGTTGCTGTCACTGTTAACCCCTAATAAATAAATAAAATAAAATAAATAAATTGTCATTAAAAATTGACATCAGATCCTTCAACCCAGCGTGGCAAGTGTAGGTCAAATTCTCCAGATATATGTTCTGGAAGGCCCATCTCCAACAGGGGAGGTCTAAGACGCTGTGTTCTGGGCTGTGATGATAATGATAAATAACATAAATTATGGGTGAACCGTGAGGGGTGAACATTGTTGCCACAAACAATTACTTATATCTTAACCTAAGAATGTATGAATAAATAAATTCGTGGCTGTAAAGGGGCCGTGTCAACTTATTCTCTAAATAACAATGTCAAATAACATGTTAATAAATAAATGTTAATGCTGACGCAACCTCGTACGGAACCCGTACCTGGGGAAGCATCTCCCAAACCCATTCACACGAGAAACACCGTAAATACGACAGGGCAGCAGAAGATCTCAGAGCTTCATTTACGCCGTTGGTTATCTCGTGTGATGGCTCATTAGGTACGCGGCTTTCTGAAAAATGGTAGAAGCCATTCTCACAAGTTGCAGGCTGGCTAAAAATAAAAATACAAATTTCTGTAATAAGGGCTATAAGCTTAAGGATCAGAGGAACAAGAAAGCGAGTAATAGGATGTGAGGATGGAGCAGGTATGTTTGAAGGAACGAATGAATGATTAAATGTGAATGAATGTTAGATGATTTTATATATTTAGTTTTCTGTATTTTTAAGTTATTATTGTTATTTTGTTGAAATACATATTTAAATGTCAAATAACATTACATTAATGAATTCGTGGCTGTTAAGAGGCCGTGTGTATTAAATTATTTATGTCTATAAATTTAAATCGTGGCTGTAAGGAGGCTGTGGCAACTATATTTTAGAATAAAGGCATTGGTTATATGGATTTGAGTTAATAATAAGAAGAAATAAAATGGCGGATAATACGTCCTTACTGCACGAATAACGTGACATGAAATCGTCTTCTTTAAGCCAATTATTTAAATGCCCAGGGTTATTTCTGATAGATTATCTTCACTCATTAGAGTTTATTTAATAAGCAAATTATTGAACAATAATTAAGTTATAATATAAATAAAATTAAAACATCAGACATTTTATCTCATTTGTCTACCTTTTATAGAATATACATTTATTCGAAAAAAAAATGTACAATGTATAAAATAAAATTAATATTAAGGATAGGGATATAAGTCCCGTCCGCGTGCAATGGTGGCAAGAACGCTGGCTGCATTTCCCCGCTGAATTGCAATACTGATTCTCTGGGCGAAGAAAGAGCCAGCCCTCTTGTCACCGGAGGAGACGACAAGACGCGGTGTTATGTCTTTTAAAAACTTTTTTGCGCTTGGACTCCATGGGCCCAGAGTTTCTACGGCAAACGGCACAAATATATAATCTTTTAATATACTTACATACTTGCGCCGCTTGCTGGACTATATTATACAGAATAGAATAGAAAAAAAAGTTAAATATTTAAATGTCATTTATAAAAACAGCGTAAGAATACAAAATAAAAGTGCGACTTTCGCTCATCACTTCGGCATAATATCCAGAAAATAATAAACTTCGTAATAAAAATATAAGTTTTTTATGCAATAACAATATCATGCACCATCTATCGTGATAAAAAGTTAGTGATACACCCCATTAAAATATACTTAACATAATGGAAGTTGTAATTAAGAAATAGTTACTCGATCATAGATGGCGCTGTCACATATGCATACAATTATATAACATATAAAATAGCTCGAGATTTGGAGATGCCTACTATTGAGGAGTTTGTCGTCGGCCTGACTAGCGTATGTTCTATCGGGCCGACAACGGACACTTCAACCATCTCCAGAATATCGCTCCGTCTTGCGCACGGCCCCCCAACGGGAGACCACTTCCTAGAGAAGTACTCCTGGAGGAGAGCTGAAGCAGTTGAATCTAGCCCTCTGGGTTCGTGAGCCACATGGGCGCTGTTATACTTAGCACTAAAAGTGCATGAATTACCGGGTGGTTACCCGCTGAGATCCTGCCGGGGAAAACGGGGGAATATCCCTATCCCCAACCCAGGCCCATTAGGCGTCCGGACCTGGACGACCCCACTGTCTTTTTATAACATATAACAAAACTGACCAGGTTTCCTATCCTAAAAAAGCGAGCTTTCGCTTTCAAGTCAAACTCGCCAAATATAGAAAGTGAATTACAATGGGATGACATCGGTGAAGTTCGCTCTTCTACATATCTGAGACTATAGTTATACTAATATAATTAGATATTTTTAAAAAGACTAAACATGTTCATTGTTCTTTAAAAAAAAAAAAAATATATGTTGTATACAGGTAACGACCCAGTAGATGGCGTATCGATGCCACCTCGACCATATCCACCGCCCCGGTCTACCCCGCAGGTGGTCATCATTTCTCCATCTTTGCCGCCATCGCCACCGCTCATTCCAGTTGACATGTCAACTGAAGCCAGACCCGCTATTCTTAACAGGTAAAAAAAGACTTTAAACCATGTAATAACTTAGACATAACATAGTTAAAAGTAAAGTATCATCTCGACAGTTTCCTTTTTGGGGTGATCAGAAACCACGCTTATAAATAAGCAGATTCACATTTAACCAACTTTATTATAGGCCAATCATGACAATGGGCAAGCTCGTCAATGTCTCCAGCGTACCAAACTCGAAATAAATCACAAATAAATTAAATAATAATTAAATGTATTTATTTACATTAATAAATATTTTTGTGTCCCGACTAGGAATCGAACCCGGTACCTCCGAGTCTAAATCCACGGACTTAACCGCTAGACTACGGAGGCAGTTGTTAAAATAGTTAATAGTCAATTATAACCTTAAAAACACTAATCTAGATTATATTAAATGTTGACATTCGCTACATTTATTACTCAGTTGATCACTAGACTAAAAAGTTCCCTTGGTCGATTATAGATGGCGCTATTATACTTAGTTGCCTACAATGATCCAAGAGGGACAAGATCCAAAATCAGCAAAACATATCGCTCAGAGTGGTCTTCCGAGCGCCATGGTTCGTACGTAATTACGTCATAGCACGAGATTTGGAAATGCCTACTATTGAGGAGTTTGTCGCTGGCCTGACTAGACGTATGTTTTATTATTATTATTGGACCGACAACGGACACTTCAAGCATCTTCAGAATATCGCTCCGTCTCACGCACGGAAAAGTGAAAAGTGCTCCTGAGAGGAGACCTGAAGCAGTCGAATCTAGCCCCCTGGGTTCGTGAGCCACACGGGCGCAGTTACACTAGTACGGCGCCCAGCACTAAAAGTACATGAATTACCGGCGTGTTACCTGCTGAGATCCTGTCTAGGGAAACAGGGGAATGTCCCCATCCCCAACCCAGGCCCATTGCACACCAGCCTTGGTAAGCAAGTTATGTCAGTAGCAAAACACTTCACTAAAAATCTGTCAACCTTATGGTAAGTTTTAAAGAATAACTGCCTCCGTGATCTAGCGGTTAAGTCCGTGGATTTAGACTCGGAGGCACCTACCGGGTTCGATTCCTGGTTGGGACACAAAAAAATGTATTAATGTAAATCATCATCATCATCAGCCTGTGTCTCTCCACTGCTGGATATAGGCCTCCCCCAAGGCTCGCCACTTCACACGATCTCCTGCCACTCTCATCCAACCCCCACCAGCGACCTTCCTCAGGTCATCCGTCCATCTAGCGGGGGGTCGACTCACTCTGCGTCCTCCCGTACGTGGTCTCCACTCTAGAACTCGTCTACTCCATCGTTCATCGGTTCTACGACAGACATGTCCAGCCCATTAAAGTAAATAAATACATTTAATTAATATTTAATTTATTTGTGATATTTCTTAAGTTTGGTACGCTGGAGACATCGACGAGCTTGCTACTTGTCATGATTGGCCTATAGTAAAGTTGACTAAATGTGATTCCGCTTATTTACAAACGTGGTTTCCCCGAAACATCACCCCGAAAGGGAAACGGTCGTGATGATACTTTACTTTTAAAGGTTATAATTGTATGCATTTGTAACAGCGCCATCTATGATCGAGTAACTATTTCTTATTGACAACTGCCAGAATGTTCAGTATATTTGACTTTTCACGCTTGACGAGGTCGCCTGAATGTGTGATACACATGTCGCATGTGGCAGGGACCTGCCAAGTTTCCACGGCCCAACGGTCATGCCGTCGGTTCTTTTGCCATCGCTCCACGCAATCCTAGAGGGTTCTAGGATCGCGGGTACTCCAGCAGTGACAAAACCCTTCGAATGATGTCGTTCAAAGCAGAGTGACGAGGAATGCGGCCCGCACTTCTAGCGCAAGAAAGCCCATGGTGTCGGAGATGTTCCACGGGCTCTCCACACCGACACTGGTGTGGGTGGACAGTCCGGGCTCCGTGACGAACCTAAAATTAATAAACTATATTACAACAAAAACTAAATTTAACATAAAAAAATATAGATAGAAAATAAAAATTAAATACTTACAAAAATAATCGCCGTCTTGTGGAATAGTGCCCAATACACTAGCAGCATATCCCCTTTGAATCAACAATCATACTTAATTTACTTAAACTGACACGAGGTTCTATTGTAGAAAAAGAACTTAGCATTTGGACTTTCGTAGCACGCAGATCGGCATATTGTCCGTGAAATAACAAAACAATCAATTTAAAAGTGCTTATCGAACGACCACAACTGTCATACACGACCACAACTGTCATACACTAATTATTTCCATACCGAATGGTTTAACTTTGATTATGCCTATAACTGTAGTGTTAATCTTTCCCTGCGCGACCATAATGGTAGAGACTGACGTCACGACTGACCTCATGGCCTTGAAACAACGGAATAATACAAATGATCGTAGGTACTTATGTTATGTTGATGCGTTTAATAAAATAATTGCTATTAGATGATTCTATCAATAAGTATAATACATTCTTGTTGTGCAGTGTTATACTTATTTTTTCCAATTAAATATAATGTTTGCTAATTAATTTACTAGTATAACTAGCTGCTTGTCACGGTTTCACTTGTGAATTAAGCTGCAGTCAGATTCTGTCAGTCAAAATATTGAATTCATAAAAATTTTTTTTTTTTTAATTCTTCGCGCCATTTTGCGTGGACATGTCAAGTGCAAGTTTTTGTTTTGTAAATAAATTTACTGTGGATATTATTGGTCAAAAGTGGTGTTGTTTTGTTTAATAATGTGCTACAATGTGAATAATTATGGAAAACGATAAATCGGACTTTAAATATGGGGCACGAGTTGCAGTTTATTTTTTGCGGTTTTCCCGCGCTGTCAACTCCCAGATTTTACCCGACATGTTTGAGCTATGGTGCCGCTAGTTACTCCAAGAAAAGCATTAAATTCTGCAGCATCTGGAATTTGATAATGACCTCATTAACTCATTAAAAAGAAAGATATATTACGTCAGACTTGGCTGTATGGGCTAGACCCTTTGCCTTCCCTATCATCTCATTCATCATCCGTCGGGAGAAGAAAACAAAAAAAATAAATTAATATTTTACTCAAATGTGAGTACGCGTGTTAGCTACCGCCTTTCCACAAATTATGTAAACTTTTTTTCACATTTTGACTTCCACACTCTTTTACCGATTCCGTATATTTGGGTGTGGGTTATGAGGTAGTATACAAAAAAGATTGTCTATTTTAAAATTAACAGTTTGTATGAAGAATCCAATTTTTTTTGGCATTTCCAACTAATGACTTCTTAGGAAAAGTTGATTGATCCTGTCTTTTTTTTTTTAGAATTACGTAATAGCCTAAAGTAAAAGTATCATCACGACCGTTTCCCTTCCGGGGTGGTCAGAAACCACGCTTATAAAAAGGTTTATTGCCACATCAATTAATGTAAGACTAGAGCACAATATTTTAAAATAAATTTATATGATGTGGCAAGGGTCTTGGCTCAGCTTCAGTCAGCTGTACATCACATAATGTGATGCACTAACTGACGCTGTTTTTATGCCAAAACCAAGCTTGATAATAAACGGCGATAGACACAAAGAAAAAAAACATGAATATAAAATGTTGTATATAATATACTATAAATTATACTATTAAAGATAATAATTATATAATAAAAATAATATAAAATAGTCATACTACATACATATACACTTACAAAAATCATACAATATATAAATAACATTTAGCCAACTGTATAGGCCAATCATGACAAGTGGCAAGCTCGTCGATGTCTCTAGCGTGCCAAACTCGGGAAATATGACAAATAAATTAAATATCATTGAAATTTATTAATTTAAATTAATAAATATTATTGTGTCCCGACCAAGAATCGAACCCGGTACCTCCGAGTCTAAATCTAAGTGACTTAACCGCTAGACAACGAGGCAGCCTAATGTAGACCATACAAAATCACGCGGTATAGAGTTTTTATTACCGCTGTATATTATTTATTCTTAGTGTATCACCGTACATTCCCACCGGAATTTGGTTAAGTCAATATAATTTAAACAAAATTGTACACAATATATACGAATATTTAACGTTAAAATATCTGTCTTGCCTGGAGAGTGCAATGTGAAGACAAGGAACAGACTGGTAGTGACATAGGAACATCAACACTATAACAAAAAATAACCAAAAATATACATAGGGACAGTTCTCCCAAAGTGATAATGCGCATAGAAATCTTCGTCACTGTTCGGCAACGGTCGTATTCCCCGAGCGTCGGAAGACGATATGTATATAGAGTGGTTAAGTGCATTTTTTTATATAACCCTAAATCTGATTTTTTAAATGTTTTTTCTAGTACTTAATATGTATTTAATGTAGGTATTTTTAATTTTTTAATATTAAAAAAACGTGAAAAATGTTAGTACGTTTTCCTATTTTACAAAATAAACTATTTAAAGTTGAAAAAGATAATTAAAGTTGAAATTAAATTCACCTTTGAAAACAAAACCAAGAACGGTGTGTAATATCAGCTCTATATAATTCCACTCAGAGAGAACACATGCAGTCACCGACCGCCCGAATTGTTTTCGATTGTGTACACATGATATTGACTTCTATTTCTTTCGAACAAGGTGCAAAATGCAAGTGCAATGTTTAGGCTCTTACGATTCAATGATTCGGGTGTTTCCGGGAATACGACAATTAGCGAAGATCTGTATGTGCATTATTAATTTGGGAATACTGTACCTATATTAAATATAAATATCTACCTACGTTAGGTAAATAAATTAAATTGAACTGTTTTTGCGGCTGTATATGGGCTTTGTCAGTAAAATTATATATTATTACATACCTACTTAACTAATTAAATTGAAATGTCATTTGAGTAATTAATAATTAACAGCAAATTCTAGTTAAAGCGGGTGAAAAAAGCCTTTGTCAACTATATAAAAAAAAATATAAATTATTAAATATGTCAGTATTAGCTGTAAATAAGCATTGTCAAAATAATAACATAATGTGCTACAGTTTATCGTAACAGTACCTTAAATGTCATATACATATATACATTTTAGGATACATGTTGGTTGTTGATCTTTATCCATTTCAAATTTTAAGTAAAAAAAAAAAACCAGTAGTTTTCGAGAAAGTAGTTTGCGGACAGGCACTAAAATATTACTAGGTTTTCTTACATCAGTTAGAAATAAATATACATTGTCCGACAAAGCAAGAGTCTTGCGAGACTCTTGCGTAAGACGAAGACCAAGACCAGCTATTCTGAAGCAAGACAAGTCTTGGTCCTAGTCTTGCTATGGGCAACACTAGCTGTAATACAAAAAACAGATGTAGGCTAGGTAACTAACATTTCTATACATCATTATTACAAGCAAAGGAACAAATTGTCAAGATTGCATCAAACCCAACAATGCACCATATTGGCCAACAATGGCCTATACTTCCCACGACTTATTGCCGCGTGTGTGAAAACATCATACATCCATATTATAAATGTAATACAATCCTGTCTTTCTGTATGATTGTTTATATGTAATATACCTAAAAAGTTTTTTTTTTTCTCAGATTTGGCGACGACGGCGACTTGATGATGGGCAACCCATCCAGCATGGAGCCTAGACCCATGGGTGCAAGTTCTACAGACCAACCTGTCACAATGTCTCCAACCATGAGACCAATGCCATCAACCATGAGACCAATGGCGCCAACCATGCAACCAATGGCGCCAACCATGCGACCAATGGCGTCGTCTATGAGACCAGTATCTACGATGCGACCTATCATGATGCAGACTAAGTAAGTTACATTTTTGATACCAATCTGTCTGTCTGTACAATGTCGCACATTCATGAGACCAATGTCCCCAACCATGAGACTGATGGCGCCAACAATGACATCAATGGCTTCTACCATAAAACAAAATGGATCCATCCAGTCTACGATGTGACCTATCATAATGCAGGCGAATTTATATTTTTCATACCAATCTGTCACAATGTCGCCAACCATGCGACCTATCATGATGCAGACTTAGTAAGTTATATTTTTAATACCAATCTGTCACAATGTCACCAACCATGATAGCAATGTCCCTAACCACCTAACCAGTGTCTACGATCCGACCTATTATGATGGAGACTAAGCTACAGTTTTATCGTCAACCATGAGAACAATGTTCACAACCCATGGGCAACAACCCATCCAGCAAGGAGCCAAGACCCATGAGTGCAAGTTCTACAGACCAACCTGTCAAAATATCTCCAACCATGAGACCAATGCCATCAACTATGAGACCAATGGCGCCAACCTTGCGACCAATGGCTTCATCTATGATACCAATATCTCAAACCTTTTTTAACCGTTTATTCTATAGTCCATAAATATTATATTATTTAGATCTGACAATCTGCAGACGTTAAAAACTTCCACTGCGTAGTTGGTGCGAGAGGAGTTCCAGCAAAATATTTGCACTAATTACTGAAAGAATTGGGCCTTATCAGGTCTGCCGTCAATACATTTATGGAAAGAGCTTCCAAGACGGCATTAACGGAATCATACAGTATTTGGTTGGGTAGGGAGAGAAGTAGAATGGTGAATAGTCGTCTTGTTGCGCAATAAAGTAAACTTTTTTACCCCAGCAAGGTTGGTCGCAAGCCACCATTCTTCTCATCTCTTACACACATACACACACCCGCATGGTGAATCCATAGAATGCATAGAAATTTGTCTTCCTCTTTCTTTTCTAAAAATATCTCCGAAAATGTTTCATCGACAAATGCGGTGGTTTTAAATAATTAATGTAACGCTTTAGTACTTTATTATTATGTCCCTTAATGTAACGTAAGCACTAAGCATGTCCTAGGCAAAGCTTCAAACATTTACAACCTACCGTTAATTTTTTTTTAATTTTAAAAGATTTAAAATCTCAATTTTTATCAAGCTTCAGAACTAGTTACCTTTGCCCCGAATTTCCGCTATATAAATTAATGTCCGCAAGGCTGAAGGACATAATTTCTCTGCCTTCCCATTATTCAATTCAATATCGTTTATGTCAGGGATTTCTACCCTTACCAAACACAATTAATTTATATTCCAAACTACAATTAATTTACATACTTGGCTAAATTTAGGAGTCCTAAGAAAACTAAATTCTCTGCTATCAGAAATATCTTATGTAGTGTAGGTATTTTGCAATGAACAGGAAAAACGATGTTTGTATCATCTTGATTTAATTTAATCTTTAGAAATTCCTCGTTAATAAATTTATTCATAAAAATGTCATGCACATATTAATGCTATTATTATTCCATGCATTATGTTTGTGATATAATTGCGCCGTATTTTTGTTTAAGAAGGATTACCACTTTTGATTTCCCTCTCTCTCGCACAATCCAATATTTTTAAAGATTCTTCAAGTACTTTTGAGAAATGTAGTCTATCGACATAAATCTAGGAAATACTGACATTTTGGATATTTATTAGAAAACTAAATGCAAGTCCACCTTGATCATCAGACTGGAAAATTCTCATGGATACATTTGAACATCATTATAGGATCCGAGATAAACAAGCTGTATCAGCCTATAGGCCAGACATCTTAGTGTTTTATCGGAACTTGAAAAAAGTTATCCTTATTGAACTTACCGTTCCTTGGGAATCAAACATTCCAAAAGACCACAATATGAAGTCGAATAAATATTATGATCTCACAGAAGAAATAATCAGGGACGGTTTCAATTAAGACTCAGCTTTACGCAGTGGAAGTTGGTGCGAGAGGAGTTCCAGCAAAATCTTTACATCACTTACTGAAAGAATTGGGCCTAAGCAGGTCTGCCGTTGAATCCTCTCCGTAACAATTAAAAGCAACTACATCTAACCGCAGCCGTTGGATCATCATGTAACTGCAAAGGGCAGGTTACATGTAGAAAACTAAACACTTATCTACGTGGGATACTATTACGCGGTCGACTTTAACTAATTATTATTTTAATCCTAATCTTTATAAAAATACTCGCTCTGTCGACCTCTCGGTCCGAGACCCCGATCTTCCTTTTTTTCTTGTTTAAAACAAAAACCCATTAACCCTGTCATTGTCGTATATTGACAATACTATAAAACTCTGTAACCTACATGTACCCGTTACAGTACTATATGTATGTTTTAGTAAAAATGTTATAAACATGTGTTTGCTATTTTTCACTGTCTCAAATTAGGTATATGAAGGTGAAAAACATTACCTAACTAATTTAAACGAGTCTAGTCTAGTTAGCCATTCGTGATGTCTTTAAGTTTTACAAAAAAAAAAACATTTATCCAATGAAACATCCATCCGAAGAAGACAACACAATAGAGTCCTTCGCGCCATTTTGCGCAGACATGTCAAGTGCAAGTTTTTGTTTTGTAAATTAATTTACTGTAAATATAATTGGTCAAAAGTAGTGTTATTTTGATTAATAATGCTCTACAATGTGAATAGTTATGGAAAACGATAAATTGGACTGTAAATACGAGTATATGGGGCACAGGTCGCAGTTAATTTTTTGCAATTTTCCTACGCTGTTAACTCCCATATTATACCCGACGTGTTTGGGCTATAATGCCGCGAGTGACTTCAAAAAAAGCATCAAATTCTGCAACATCTGGAATTTGATGATAATCTAATTAACTCATAACAAAGAAAGATATATTACGTCAGACTTGGCTGTATGGGCTAGACTCTTTGCCTTCCCTATCACCTCATTTATCATCCATCGGGTGAAGAGAACACAACAAAAAAAACCAAAAAACTGTCTTTTGCTTGATAAGTACAAAACTTGATAACAGATTGCATCACGACATAAAAATACCTACGTAGGTAGGCGAAATAGCATGAATATATTTGGCATGCAATGATGCAACTGATGCCCACGTTATGATGGTCAACTAACTCTATGGGCATAATTTATATTAGGGTAATTTTAAACTATTCAGAATAAAATTACCTAAAGTCACAGAGGTCATCAAATATCTATGTTGCATCATTATACTGGGGTCATAAACTGGTCGAATTAAAGTCTTCAAAATAGTTGTAGAATATTGGATTTTTTAAAATAACAAAGTTATTTTTAAGCGTGTTTAAGAATAACAATTTACAGACTGGTTCGATTTACGGGCTTTTTCAGAATATATTACATAATATACAAATATTATTATACTTACTGTTAATTAACCTGAAAATAATAGACACTTTTTTATTTTATTTTACGATACAGAATATTTAAGTCCTAATTTAATTTGATAATACACAGAATAGTGTTATGCATAAGACAGCCAACAAAAAAATAGTTTAATATAATTTAAAAAGTACTGCGACTAAATCATAAATCTATGATTGGCAGGTTCAGTTGGCTATGGCGAGTGTGTGAAGAGTTCCATCGCCTGTTCGGATCCCAGTCGTGGCAATAAATGACAATGCCTTTATGTTTGCATTTTAAAAATAAAAATCTTCGGTTTGCTGTGTTCTGCATAACTCTATTCTAGTAAGTATGTATTATGTAGGTAACACAAAAAATATTGATATTTTTACGTTTGAACTATGACTAAAAAAATGTACTAAAAGACTAGTAACCAAGAGACGTTAAGCATAACTTTGAAAAAAACAACTGTCTTGTGTTGCATTTCTCATCGGCAATTCTCTATCCATCTCTTTTCAAAAGTAAATTAATGAGCATTACATATTTCCAAGGACACTTAAATGTCACGCACGGACACGCTACGCACGAATCACACGAATTCATTTGTTTACATTTAAAGCGTAGCTTAGACAACGTGCGTATGCCGTACATGTGAGCAATAGAGAAGCGCCATAAAACTTGCTCCACGGATTGCAGATGAGAAATTAGCATCTTCTAGAATTGCCAAATCTAAAATTTATATATATTACTTATATCAAATTTCAGAGCTCCAGAAATGTCTACTCGTTTCCCACTGCGGCCGTTCCCTGACATGCAGACGACGGCAATCACGCTCATCGACCAAATCGGATTTAAAATCATGAGAACCACTGAACTTGTCACTGATATTTTAAGAAACACTGTCAAAGCTGTCGTTGGTTAAACAAAATCAGGCGCTAAAATAACTTTTTGTTTAAACGTGATGTTATTCGTGCTAGGCCTAAAGACTTAATAATATCGATAAAGCGTATAAAAACGCTAATACTGTGCTTTTTGTGGGTTTTAACTTAAGTTTAACGACGCATTCTGCGTTACAATTATTATTTAAGACCAGTAGAGTGAGGCGGAGGGCACAATCGTCCAAAAACGTGTCGTCTAAGATCGATTACGTTTGTCAGAAATGTCCTAGACGAATACGACAGTCCTTGGCAACATTTTGCTCGGCATGTCAAGTGCAAGTTTTTGTTTTGTAAATAAATTTACTGTGGATATTGTTACTAAAAAGTGGTGTTGTTTTGTTTAATAATGTGCTACAATGTGATTAGTTATGGAAAACGATAAATTGGACTTTGAATATGGGGCACAAGCTGCAGTTTATTTTTTGCGGTTTTCCCCGACGTGTTTGAGCTATAATGCCGCGAGTGACTCCAAGAAAAGCATCAAATTCTACTGCATCTGGAATTTGATGATGACCACATTAACTCATAAAAATGAAAGATATATTACGTCAGACTTGGCTGTATGGGCTAGACCCTTTGCCTTCCCTATCACCTCATTTATCATCCATTGGGAGAAGAAAACACAACAACAAACAACTAGACGGAATGCCCAAGATTTTGACATTTCTGACAGACGTAATCGATCTTAGACGATGCGTTTTCGGATGATTATGCACTTCGCCTCACCACGCTGGTCTTAAATAATAAATGTTACGTAAGCATATGCTAGGCAAAGTTCAAGCACGCTTTAAAGATCAAAATCAAAAAATATACAAATTAGACTTCAAGATGTATTTTTATAGTTACTGTTGACACGAATTTCTTTTGAAGGATTTCCACAGAATAGATTAATTAATGTCCGCAAGCCTACAGGACATAATTTCTCTGCCTTTTCATTATGAGTAAATTATTTTAAGGCCTTTTTAAAAATAGAACTAACTCCCATATTTTACCCGACGTGTTTGAGCTATGGTGTCGCGAGTGACTCCAAGAAAAGCATCAAATTTTGCAGCATCTGGAATTTAATGATGACCTCATTAACTCATGAAAAAGAAAGATGTATTATTACGTCAGAATTGGCTGTATGGGCTAGACCCTTTGCCTTCCCTATCACCTCATTCATCATCCATCGGGAGAAGAGAACTCAAAATGGAACTAAAACTTGAATAATGAGAAAGACAAGTAAAATTATAATTTTGTAAATATAATTCGTAAATAGTAGTAATAAAAAAATAATAACAACGCCAATAAAAAGTGAAAATTACCACCGAAAGTAATAAAAATTAGGCGTAGAGTATTATTGAAACGGTTTTATAATAAATTGTTTTAAGATTTATTTTGTGATAAGTATTCGTGAGACATTAAATATATAACAAGATACGGCAAGAAGCAAAACTGTATGAGAATCAAAGCTAGACCAATCGGTACAAAATTAATCAGTGTATGACAGTCATTGCTGGTTATAGTGGCACTTTTAAATTGATTATTCTGTTGTTTCAATACAATATACCGACTTGCGTGCAATAGAAGTGTAAAACAGGTTTTTGTTCGCTATTCGATCATAGATGGCGCTATTATAGTTGTACACAATAATAATCCTAAATCCTCCAATTATAAGGTAGACATTGGCTCCATCAATTTCTCAGTAGCATATTTTTAATCTACATCTATTTAAGTTCGAACTATTGTGCCGTAAAAAAATATTACGAAAATATTTTGTATGAGAATGGCCACAAATACCCGCTCTAAATCATTATTTAGATCTTTAGACAGCCATAAGTCTTATCATTATTGAAAAGAAAATGTAGGTAGCAGAATCTAGACTCGTCACAGTAAATGTTGATTAAACTAATAGTTTTAAAGTTATTGTACAAATTCCAGAAGTTTTGATTATTAAATAGTTCCGCTACTTGATCATAGATGGCGCTATTAAATATGCACACAATTATAGTCTTAAAAGCCCTAACCATAAGGTTGACATTGGCTCCATTCCATATATACTTGTATAATCCATTTTTTTTAAACTGCTATTTTACGAGTATAAGTTACTAGATAATGTCACGAATGTCCGCTCTATATCATTTATTTATTTAGGAAAACTAAAATACATGTATATGACACAAATATACAATAGAAAGCATACAAAAAAAACTTTAGAGAAGATTAATACAAATACTTAACAAGAGAAACAATAATAAGAAAATAATAGATACAATAAAATAATAAAAATGCATGATAAATAGATACAACTGCCATACAGAAATAAAAACATAAATAACAATTAAAAACGATAGAGAGCAATTTGCCCAAACTAAACTACAAGTCCGTCTGCATTGCGTCTATAATTATATTCTTTTGGTTTCTTGAAATGAAATGAAATAATATTTATTTGTATGGAATAAATAAAATAGTTTTTAAATAGCTCACATACACCGCCATTTCTGCCACAAAAATTTATACTAACTTAATTAATTACTAATTTATCTTAGGAAAAGTTGTTTGTCCATAGAATCACATATTAGTCTTACGTAAGGCGATACAAGGTGACCCAGTATACATCTATATACATATGTATATTATATTTGACCTCGTTGTTTTAGATAGGTAGTAAAATTCTGTTGAAAAAAAAAAATTATTTAATTTCGCCTTTTTAGCTTTGTTTATATTGTGTTAATTTATTTTTTTAATATATTATTTAAGTCTTAGATAATTAACTAATTTCAAGCTGGCTTTTTTTTAAATATTTATAATTAAAGAAGTAAACATAGACGCCTGAAAAAAGTCAAAACCCATAAGTATTGTGTTCTGATAATAAAAATATTTTATAAATTTTGCCTATAGATTCATCATAAAAATCTGAGATATACGGAATATTTTTAATACTGGAACGCAATCAAAATAACAATCATTAGTTAATTATCTAAGATCTATAAGATAGGATTTGTATTTTTTATTACATTTAGAAAACTAATGTAAATATTTACTGTTAAGTGGTAGTTGGGTCAAATTTTGACTTAATAAATGCATTACTTTTCATACCTGTAGTTTTATTTATAAAGTAAAGTATCATCACGACCGTTTCCCTTCCGGGGTGTTCAGAAACCAAGCTTATAAAGAACGGATACACATTTATCCAACTTCATTACAGCAATAATGACAAGTGGCAAGCTCGTCGATGTCTCGTACCAACTCGAGAAATATCACAAATTAGTCTATTTTTTTTTTTAATTAATCAATATTATTGTGTCCTGATCAGGAATCGAACCCGGTACCCCTGAGTCTAAATCCACGGACTTAACCGCTAAACCACGGAGGCAGCTATATAAAACGCCTGATTTTTTTTAAATAAGGGTTGATATTATCATGTAACACCATAGATTTAGTATATATCTATCCTATATCTATGTGTAACACAGAGTCCAAGAAGTCCACTGTTGGAGATGGGTCTTTCAGAAATTTCTGGTGACTGCCTACACTCGCTAAAGCCAAGACAGTTTTGGCGAGGGTCTTATGTCAATTTTAAAGTCGTGACATTTTCGTTGTTTAAAATTAAATAAGCTATGATATCAACATTTAGAATATATAATAAGACAGGGAAAGAAGCCAAATGGTGTAACAATCAAAGCTTCTGTCAGTTCAAACATTCTATAAGTTTACTATCATTAAATAACAAGACATTATGAAATAGTTCCAATACTCGATCATAGATGGCGCTAATAAAAGCGCATGACTTACTGGCGGATGGTTACCCGCTGAGATCCTGTCGGGGAAAACGGGGGAATGCCATCATCCCCAACCCAGGCTTATTAGCCATCCGGGCCTGGACGACCCCACTGTACTGTAGTCTTCAAACTCATCAACGTAGGCAAAACTGCCGCATTGACGACATCCAGATGCCAGCTGCCACCACCACTGCAACTTCGGGTGGACTTCGACCGTTAAATGATGATGAGATGAAAAAGAAATGAGAGCTGCATTATTAACAGGACGTTGACAATGGATAAAATAGTTTGCCATCGCCGTCAATTAGGCAAAGGCGGCCCGAGCCATGTTACGTCCTGTTATGAATTCCAGCTTGCCGCTCAGGTTGAAGGTCCGGATCTACAAGATGTACATTCGCTTCCGTCTCTTCTCTCTCTCTTCTCTCGGGAGGTTCGATTCCCACCGGAGGCAAGTTGTACATTGTATAATTTGTCTCGGCCTTGGTGTTTATATGTATAATATGTATATATTTACAAAAAAAAAGTATAATATGTAGTTTATACCACGGAAATTATATGGCGCTGTGTGACCTGGCTGGAAATATTTATTTATTAATTCCGTCATAGCTCGAGATGCCTACTATTGAGGAGTTTGTCGTCGGTCTGACTAGACGTATTTTCTATCGGGCCGACAACGGACTACTTCAAGCATGTCTACAATATCGCTTTATCTTGCGCTCGCCCAACCCCCCCAACGGGCGACTACTTACTAGAGAAGTGCTCCTGGAAGGGAGCTGAATTAGTCGCGACGGGTAGTGGACGGGGAATGTTCCGCCAACCGGACAGGTTGGGGATGGATTTATTGTGTTGTTGGTATGGGTTGTCCAAGCTTGGACGTCCCCACCGTTCGTCTGTCTGAGTCTTAAAAACACTAATCATAAGGTTGACATTAGGTCCATCCATTGCTCGAACGACACGTGTTTTTTACCCGACTGTGCGTCGCAAGGAAGGGTTGTGTTTATTAACCTATGTATATTTATGTGTATGTATGTTTGTTCCTTTGTGGCACATCTTCATCAGGCGAGTGTCACTGAAGATATGACATTAATCAAATTTCATTAAGGCGACAACCAGACGCCATATTGTGGAAAATAAAAAAAATATGTCATGAACTATATCGAGTGGGGTATCATCACATTCTAGGCCTAAAACTACTTAACCTATACTGACGCATCCAACATAGTTTAAACCCAATGATGAGCATACGTTAAACATAAAAGATAACCAGCCTTTCTACAACCGGCTATGCGTCCAGCAATTGATTTATTTATTTATTATTTAAGGTACACTAACAGGTTACAATTAATACATATCAAGCACAAATTTACAATAACTCATAAGGTCGGAATTGCAACCCAAGGGCAGTGTACACGGCATGCTACACATAGCTACTTGGATGATTAGTCAACTGTGTTTTTCAGTTTTAAAATTTTAGGTTTCATCCATTTCATCATTATCAATATATTAATAACATATACGAGAATAAATATATTATTATTAATGTCAATTTATGTTGAAACTTATATCATATAGTCAAAAAAGTCAATATAAGAATAGTAAAAGTCACTTTACGTTAGTTTACAATCAACAACACTTGTGTCTTAAATAGACTAACATTTGCGTTGAAAATGTCTAGATTCACAGTATCGCTGGAAAGGTCATTAAATAGTCGACACATACGGATAATAGGGTTATTATAAGAGCTGTTGATTTTATGGGTACCAATAATAAATGTCCGGTTCTTTTGTCGGGGATTACGCCGAGTACTAAATCTGAGAGAAGACAGCAAAGTAGAGGTTTGAAGCAATGAGTGTGTAATTTTGTGTAGGTAAATGAGATCTTGTTGACTGCGACGAATAATAATTAAATATATATAATAAATATAAATAATTGATTATTATATAACTTCATAATATAGATTACTCATTACGTAAAGTGATAGCTTGCAAAAAACATTGTCAACGCGTTCACTTTCCAATTTAATCTGAAAGTGAAAGTGGACAGTGAACGACTTTCAGAATTGAGTACTTAGGTAGTATTTAAATTCGACGTATTGCGCAAAAAAGATCCAATGCACATTAAGTTAATTTTAAATTACAGGCCATTAAAGTTTGATCTTAGATTAGCAATATTTAATACATTAGAACTGTCTGTCTACTCGTATTAAGATTTTATGCCACCCGTCTATAAAAAAACGGCAAAAATGTGGAGGAAAACTTTCTTAGCAATAAATGAATGGATTCACCGTGCGGGTGCTGAGTCTATCGTGTGTGGAGAAGAACGTTTGCGAGCGACATAGGCTTGGTTTAAAAGAGCACATTTGTTCATTTAATTTTTAAGTGTCTTTAAAGGACATTGTACAGAATACATCAGCCCTAAACACGTAATTTATTTACGTAATATATGTTCATAACAGAGTTCATAACCGAGTTGGGGATCATCAAATTCCAAGTGTTGCAGAATTTGATGCTTTTCATGGAGTAATTCACGTCAACATCGCCCAAACACGAAGGGTATACGGGAGTTAACAGCGCGGGAAAACCGCAAAAAATAAAGTGTAACTTCTGCCCCATATACCATCGTATAGAGTCAAATTTATCGTTTTCCATAATTAAACACAACGTAGCACATTATTAAACAAAATAACACCACTTTTGACTAACAATATCCACAGTAAACTAATTTACAAAACGAAAAACTTGGACTTGACATGTCCACGCAAAATGGCGCAAAGAACTCCTGACATTTTTAATTTGTTAAAATAAACGTAAGTATCTATAATAGGTCAAATGTCATTTGATACAAATTGGTTGACGGTTTATTATGTAAGCCTAAGATAAGTAAAAATAAGATTTTTACATATATAGTTATTTAGATATTTATTTTTGTGCGGAGCGATGGCAAGGGACCCGACAGAATAACTGTTGGGCCGTGGAAACTTGGCAGTTCTCTGATTTTGCATTAGCTCCATTTCAAAACACAAATACACAAACCTAAATTTGAATTTGGAATTCCAAGCCATTTCAAGGAAAATATTTAATCCAAAAACAGGTAAATTTTATTCTACGAACGAATCAATAACATGCTTTAGGGAAAAACCTAAATACCTCTTCCAGTTACGAGACAAAAATTAGCAATGCATGGATTCACCGTGCTAGTAGCGGGTCCATCGTTTATCATCACGACAGTAACATTAAAAAAAAAAAAGGATTTAGTCAGACTAATTTCTGTGGTGTCAAGGAAAAAGGGGATAAGTACAAAACTTGAACTTTTCACTAGAGGCAAATTAAGAAAACAACTCATTTTTATAATTAGTAAATTGTAATTAGTAAATGGTCAATTTCATTAGTCGTATACTTTAGGTACGAGTCCACTCATCTCACTATGCATAACTGAATTATTGGCGGTAAAAGCGCGATACTGAAATAACTCAATTGAACTCTTTTTATTTATTTATACATTTTAATGTTACGACTAGCCCCTTTATATACGTAGGGGTGTATTGACGCATATGAATGTTTTAAACCAATAGGTGCAAAAATCTAATTTTTATTATTTTCGACTCATCTCCTTTTTCCTTGACACCACAGATTTGCTCAGTCTGTCGGGGCAGGGAAGTATCCACCGTTCGTGCTGATAAACCCGGTAGTGTATCCATATCCACACGTTTCGGAATCAGGCTCGAATTGCCGTCATGTGCAGTCAAGCTAGCATAGTATTACTGGACTAATGTGAGTTGTGAATGTCTGATTCTAGTTGCAAACACTGATGAACCTTGCGCGCTAAAAAAAATAGTAAGATTTCATAGGCTCGTATTTGCCTATTATGTTAACTTGTATTATTTTGGCTACTCAAAGGTCCAATTAATAGATACTGTAATAGCATGTGGTGGTTGCATGTAATGGGGTGTATCACTAACTTTTTATCACGATAGATGGCGCATGATAGATGGTACCTAATAGAACTGTCAGTTGCATAGAAAACTTGTGTTTTGTTACGAAATTTATTATTTTCTGGATATATTACCGAAGTCAGCAGCTTTTAAGTGTACAAATATATATATTTCCAAGCGAAATAAAAGATATGGTGATCTCAAAATTGCCGTTCTATTAATTAAACCTTTTTTCTTTTTAAAGACGGTGTTCGCTTTCCTAATTCGTCTTTTAAGGTAGGTAACGTTAGGTTAAAATTGGTATTTCTGTTATAAAAATAAAAACTACAAAAACATTTAAAAAATGATCCGACATAGGTGTAAACAAGGTAACAGTGCCGCTAGCGACATCTATAAAAAAGCTTTGCCTGATACACCCCATTGGTGCAGCATCTGTTTTCTGTCTTAGTTGCATAGCATTTTTTATCAACTTATGCAATTATAATTATTTATTTATTTTATTTAAGCAGTTTTTTTTCTTTGATATTAATTCAAGTTTTTACATACACGTTAATGTTCAACTAGTCGCGGGCTCGAACTCACTCGTGGACGCGGCCAGAAAGCACGCTGTCTCACCTAGCATTGTGTCTAAAAGAGATAGAATCAGTTATGAGCAGTTAGCAGCTAGTCTACACGCATACGTCTAGTCGCACGCACACAAACACCGTGCCGAAGTCTGCCGAACTGAAACGACGTTAGGCGATGCGCGGCTTTCAACTGTGCAGGTCGGAGTGGGGGGTGTTAGGTTGATTTTCGTTACGGAATTTCTTGATTCGGTCGCTGCGCTCAAAGCCCGCCATAAAAGCTATGCAATAGCTTAATAAATACATTACTACGGCTCTAAATGACATAATCTATTTCGGGCTATTTCTGTAACACAGTAGGTGCTGTGTACAATGATAAAAAAAATTGTAAATAGTAATGTCGGTAAGTACTTTAATTGATAAGACAAATGTTATTTTTACTATACGGGGTGACTTTGTATGTCCTTATGTTAGAATATGTGATTCTATTGATAGAATTGTTTAACTTTACCTATGAAACCATAATATTATGTAAGTCGGTTGTAAGAACGCACTTAAATCCTACAAACGTCGTCGGTTCAAACCCACCCGGCATGTACCAATGAGAAATACACTTTTCTTACGTACATTTGTCATAGATTTACAACACCACCGTTCCCGTGCCTCGGAGAAAAGCCGTCGGTCCAAGTTCCAGTCATTGTGGAATCGTTAATAAATTGTCATAAAAAAATGACATTATATCCTCGTCAAGCCGTCTGGCCAGCGTGGCGAGTGTAGGCCAAATTCTCCAGTTCTGGAAGGCCCATCTCCAGCAGTGGAGGTCTAGGACGCTGTGTTCTAGGGGATGTAATGAAAAATAAATGAAGAAGCCAATTTATTTTGTCATTTCCGAAATGGTTTCTTAGAAATAGTTGTTTCTTTCTATCAATAGAATAACACATTAGTAATGTAAGACCATGTTAAGTCACACGGTATTCATTACAACCCCTACAACACCACTGCTGGAGATGGGCCTTCCAGAACATATATCTGGAGAATTAGTCCTACACTCGCCACGCTGGCCAGACGTGTAGGCAGGGATCGAACATATTTATTTACGAATTTATTAACGAACAATTTATTAACGATTCCACAGGTTTATGGAACAGATTAGTGGAACCGGTACCGACTTAAAGTGCTCTAGGTAAAGTATAGAAGTAAAGTATCATCACGACAGTTTCCCTTTCGGGGTGGTCAGAAACCACGCTTATAAATAAGCGGATTCACATTTAGCCAACTTTACTATAAGCCAATCATGACAAGTGGTAAGCTCATCGATGTCTCCAGCGTACCAAACTCGAGAAATATCACAAATAAATTAAATATTATGTAAATAAATAAATTTACATTGATAAATATTTTTGTGTCTCGACGAGGAATCGAACCCGGTACCTCCGAGTCTAAATTCACGGAGGTAGTTAAAGTGCTCTCCTATACAAAACTACTATTTAAGGTGTATTTTTCATTGGTACATGCCGGGGTACGAACCCACGTCTTTAGGATTTTAAGGAAAGCGTACTTACAACCGAGCCAACAAGGTATCATTCATCATCATTACAGCCCCTGGAACACAACGTCCTAGACCTCCACTGCTGGAGATGGGCCTTCCAGAATATATATCTGGAGAATTTGGCCTACACTCGCCACGAGGTTGTGATGTAATTTATTTAACGATTCCACAATTTGGTATTAGTCGGGAACACGGGCGCACGGTGGTGTTGTAAATCTATAACAAATGTACGTAAAAAAAGTGTATTTCTCATTGGTACATGCCGGGGGGGTTTGAACCGACCTTGTAGGATTTAAGGAAAGTAGAACATTTTCCGACACAAGCGAGCCACCACCGCGCCAACAAGGTATATTACTGTACAATTAGTTTATTTGGATAATTAAATAAGTCATTTTTGTATAGACCTTTAATTTACCTCGAATCCCCCATGTAAGATGTATAGTTTCCTTTTCAGATTATCAAGACCCAGCTGTAGTTTAATTCTGACTATGACATCAGTAATCATTTTCTTATCAAAAAATAAATAAAAAACAAAAATTGCTTCCAACAATATGTTTAATAGATTATAAAATATTAAGTAAATATTTCTTTACAATGTATATAAAGCTAACATTTGAGATTACATTAAAAATAACTGTATATAAATATGTATTTTAAAAAGATACAAATACCTATGTTTTTAATATATCACAAAATGTCTAATGAGATGGAAACTTATAATTCATCACGGTCTAGAACACGAGTCCTAAACCCTTATTCTAAGACGTTTTCCCAACGGCTCTCCACTCAATTTTTTTTTTTTTAAGTATCTTTAAAGGAATACAGTGTACAGAATACATCAGCCCTAAACACGTAATTTGTTTGCATAATATATGTTCATAACCGAGTTGGGGATCATCAAATTCCAATGTTGCAGAATTTGATGCTTTACTTGGAGTCACTCGCGGCATTATAGCCCAAACACGTCGGGTAAAATATGGGAGTCCACAGCGCGGGAAAACCGCAAAAAATAAACTGCAACTTGTGCCCTATATTTAAAGTCCAATTTATCGTTTTCCATAATTATTCACATTGCAGCACATTATTAAACAAAACAACACCACTTTTGACCAATAATATCCACAGCAAATTAATTTACAAAACAAAAACTTGCACTTGACATGTCCACGCAAAATGGCGCGAAGAACTCTCCCTCCCCACTCAATTATTCCAACTGTCAAACGTACATTATAAGGGCCGCGTTCGTTTTAAGAAATGTTAGCATGAAAATACCACTTTTTTTTAGCACAAGTCGTTCGTTTAATGAAAATTCTAACATTTGATGCTAATTTCGTATGTCAGTACCGTGTTGAAAGGAGGGTTATTGATGTTACTTTTTGACAGATGTCACTAACATATGAAATGGTTTGTTTACATTGTTATATACTTTATAGTTTTCTATGATATTTGTTAAAGAGGTATTTTAAACTTAAAAAATAAATTCAAAGACCATAATAATAATATCATGTGTGTTGGATGCCATGGTATGATAAAACATGAACGAAAATACTTGTCAAAAAGTAGCCTCACCTCTCGTTTTATTTAAGAAATGTTAGCATTGTTAAAAAAAGTGGTATTTCTTAACAAAAACGACTTTTCGCGCTGGTTTATGAAGTTGCAACGAGATGTTGCAAATGCTATAAAACGAACGCAGTGGAAGGATATAGATGAAAGTAGTAGATGAACATAGGTAGATTTTTCACCGCAGTTTCAGTTAAAAATTAGAAACAGACTTTGTATATTTTTTTTCGTTATTCAAAGGCAAAGGGTCGAGCCCATACAGCCAATTATTATCTTTTTTTTTTTTTTTGATGAATAAGCAAAGAATAATTACAGTCCAGCCATTGACTTGGGTGTACCCAAAGGTAAAACAGCATAAGAAATAAACTACCTAATGTTTTTATTTTTCTTTTTTTAGTTCGGTGTATCTACAATAATAAATCTTCTAATTATCTATGCAAGTAATAAACAGTAACTCAATTTATAGATGCTCTAAGACGTCTCATCAACGGTTCCTCCACTTCCAGCTGTCCATCGGATCTTCGAAATCAGTAAAGATTGCGATAACGAGAAAATCGTACAAAAAAAATAATTTACAACAGTCTGTTTCTAATTTTGAACTGTAACTGGATGCAATAGCGTAAAACCCTTTTAAGGAATATTTCTGTAACTTTATTTTTAATGAGATTGTTCCCTTATTGTCACAACATACAATTCTTTTACACTTACGCTTAACTTAAATTCATTTTTCTGTTATAAAGATATAAACCTACGAAAAGAATTTAAAAAATATGTGATATAGGTGTAAAATAAGGTACCATTGCCGCTAGCGACATCTACAAAAAGCTTTACCTGATACACCCCATTATTTTACAAAGAAAAGAAAGACGAAATATCGTTCGAGTAGCGTTGATACTCTTTGCCTTATGCAAGTCGAACGATTGTTAGGATTGGCTTAAAGCATCCATACTTTGAGGTAACAATTTTCCAAGTTAAACACGGCCTGAACGATTTGTATCGTTTTTTTTTTTTTAAGTTGGCAACTCTGTCTTAAACACAACACATATGCCTTTATTACTAAATAAATACACATATTTTATTGTCTTACAATATTAAAAGCTATATAGTTTTTTTTTTGCCCAATCTACATACAATTACACACACATTTTTATATTTTATATTAATTAATATATTTAAAAAAATATATGAACTATGGAATATAGCAGTAGCAGCAACAAAAAAATGGATTTAAATTGCAATTAAGTTTTAAATATACAAAAAACTACTAAAATAGTGAATTATTTTATTTAGTGACCTCTTTGTTTCACTTGCCCAATCCAACATTTTCAATTTTTTTTTTCTCAGAGAAATGGGCCCAATAAATGGTCTCGTGCCATAATGATTTCAATATATATATATATATATAATAGTTAATATATTGTGTTTTCATAATCTGTAATTAATTTTATTTATTTTACCCTAGCATAACGACAATTGTCAAAAACTTTTTTGACGTTAAAAATTACATAGTTTAGATCCCGCCGATTTGAAATCCAGTGTTTTATCTATAATAAAGTACCTGATCATAATAAAGAACCTAATCGTATAAACAGTGCTTTGTAACTAATTCGTACATGAATTTTAACCAATTGACTATTTAATTAAATTATATTTTAATGCTGGGGTAGGTCTTAGGTATTTTTTAACAACTGGCTTAGTCAACTCAGGTTTCTCTGCCAACCAGTGCAGCTCCTTCCAGAGTTTAGGAATCATGTATTGTGATGTTCTCTCTCCATAGTAGTTAACAGCTGTGGGTTGCAACAATCTACCCCGAGCTACAGATCTAGTGTTATGATTACTTCGGGCTTTATGCTTATAATTTTCACAGTAATAACTGTCAAGTGCTATCATATAATTAACTTTTTCATGTACTTCCATAATGTTACATATACCATACAATTTATCATATTCTCTGTTACAATCATTTTTTGTTTTTTTGTTTACCAAATACTTAATAAGTCTAATTTGAAGGTGTTTCACATTATCTAGATAGGTCTTGGGGCCTGGATTTGGGTAATCTCTTTTTGAGAGAAGTCTATCTTTAAATAAAGTAGGACATATCTTTACTCTCATATACCTACTTAATTTTAGACAGAGTATATATATAATTATAGCAAAAACATTAAAGATTTTCATATATTTTATTAATAACAAATATATAATTACCGCCTCCGTAGTCTAGTGGTATCAAACGTTGCCGTGAACTCGGGAGGTCGTGGGTTCGATTCCCATCGGGGGCAAGTTGTACATTGTATAATTTGTCTCGGTCTGGGTGTTTATATGTATAATATGTATATATTTACAAAAAAAAAAAGTATAATATGTAGTTTATCAACCATCTAGTTTCCATCACACACACATCCTTAGTAATGCCGATACCTAAATTAGAAATCTTTAGACAAACGCCTCCTATATGAGCGCTAAAATATATAATTGTTTGCCAAAGGTATGGACAGAGATGCCTTATAAAAGATTCTGTACAGTACTGCATGCGTGGCTAGTTCAGGAATGTTTCTATACTTTGGAGGAATACTATGTGTATTTTAAGCAACACAAAGGTTTTTGTGAAGTAAAGTTACTAAAGAAGCAACGCTGAGTTTTTTAGTAACTTTACTTCTATAACAGTTGTTGTAAATTTTTGCATGCTTATGGCGAAATATGTGACCCATTTAATATTAATAAGACCTAATATTGTTTGTTACCATGTTTCCTGCAAATAAATATTTCATTTCATTTCATTTCCGTAACACAAGCCACGTAGCTTACCACGGAAACTAGATGGCGCTGTGTGACCTGTCTGGAAATATTTATTATTATTATTTATTATTATTATGTAAGTTCAAAATGTCAAAATTTATTTCTCAAATATGAAAATATTGGATTGTGCGAGTGAGAGTAAAGCACAAACGTTAGAAACTCTTAAAAGTAAAATCCATACATGTTTTGCAGTTAATTTAGCCATTCACGGTAACTTCAATAGAATGACACCATGCCAAAACACGCGCAAAACCGGCTCAGAATGGCTACTTTAAATAGGTACCAAAAGTAGATGTGGCTAAGATATGACATAGCCATTGCATTTTATAGTGCATTATCTAATTTATTCTAGAGGTAAAACATTTAGTTAGATAAATATGTTTTTTTTTTATAATAATCTTTTTATTATTATTCATTACAGTCCCTAGAACCCAGAACACAAGAGTCCTAGACCTCCGCTATTGGAGTTGGGCCTTCCAGAATACATTTCTGGGAAATTTAGCAGGCAAGGATCTGATTTTAATTTAATGACAATTAAGTTGGTAATAGTGAAACTGGGATGTAACGTGCTCTCCGAAGCTCGGGAATGGTGGTGTTGTAAATCTATGACAAATGTACTTAAGAAATGTGTATTTTTCATTTGTACATGCCAGGGTTCGAATCCACCTTTTCTAGAATGTTAAGGAAAGCATTCTTACAACCGAGCCACCACCACTCATTTTATTTTTACACACACAGATTTTCATTTTAATTAACGAAATCATTTACATTTTAATAAAATAAATACATTATTTTAGAGATATTGGAATGTTAAAAGATTAGTCAGCATGAGTGACGTCACTTAATAGTAAATATTGTAAACTGCCACACTAGTAAATCAGCTTATTTAAGTTGATTTTGTCGGTTTTTTGACAATCAAGTAAAAAAAATATTGTGTAACCTACTTTTATAAATGCAAATAGTCATGTTAGTGTCGTAAATTAGTTGTTTATTTACTATTACGTGACATCATCCAGCAGCCATCTGCAACTACAGCGTTTTCCAAGCGAAAAAACACAATATTTATCCAATCTACATATTTATTATTAAATCAGCAACATGTTTATCAGTAATCATTTGTTGATCGGAAAGCATAAAGATCTCTTTGATGTGTAAAAGCCGACAACTCATTGATCATAGATGATAATCAGCAAATAGAAACAAGTAAGCCATCTATGCATTTGTGCTTACAGATCAATGATCAACAAAGGGGACGTAGTTAAGCAAAAAGGATCCAATCCACATTAAGTTAATTTTAACTTATAAGCCATTGCAGTTAGAACTTAATATTAGTCCAGCATTCAATAAGGTTAGAATATATCAAAATTAATCATATTTGATAATAAAGATATCCTAAGGAACTGATTGGCATTCATAATTAAGTTTCTGAAAAATTGTGGATTGGATCCTTTTTGCTTAACTGCATCCAATTGTAAAGCAGCTATATATAACAAAATTTTGATATATGTTTTAACTCTAGAATAAAATTTTATAGACCTTTTATTCAATAACCAACTCAGTAACATTATCCTTAGTGACAAGAGCCACAAGACTACCGCTCTGTGGCCTGTCGGTACCCTTCATCCACTTCTCAAACAGCTGTGCCACGTACGGAAGAGAAGTCCATGTGCCAAAATCAGCTTTCGGCATCCATTTCCTGTTCATCTCAGTGTCCAAGGTAATTGGCAATATAGCTACAGCCAAAGAATCATCCGGAAGACCAGAATCTTTAGCTCCAAGTGACTTTGTTAACTGATGCACAGCAGCTTTAGCCATACCATACCCAATCATACCAGGAGTCGATCCTAATGCAGGCTTAGCACCCGTCAAAGCTAATAATCCACCAGTAGACAAATATTTAGCTGCAATAGTCGCAGAAATAGTTGAACTCCAAACAGATTGACGCCACATCAAGTCGGCTTGCTTGCTTAAGTCTTTTGCAGCATTTCCACCAGCCCAGCCTCCAGCAACGCAAATAACAGCACTCACTTTCTCACCTTGCAATGCTGTCTCAAGCTCCTTCACCACATGCTCTTCCTGCTGAACCCAACTAGCATCCTTAGGCACGGTGATGTTCAAATCGGCACTATCGTTAGGGTTTAAATCAACGCTTGCAACCCAAAAGTTAGCCTTTTTGAAGTGACTAACGCACGCTGCACCCAAAGCACCACGGCCCCCGTATACTACGATCTTTCCACTAGCCATATTAACGTCTGTTAGCCTCAAGGAAAAGAATTCAACTGATTTAGCGGTCAGTAAGTTCTTATCTCGGAGTAACCTCGCCTCTCACTTTTTATCGAATGTCGTGTGGCTAATTACTCAGTCACTACTTTGAGAATATAACGAATTGTATTATGTAATACGAATGGAAACGATATTGTTTAACTGGGTTTTTTTCGTTAAACACAAAAAATCAATGATTTTATTAATATAATAATATTCTGCCAACTTTAATAGGCATACCTGAATAGATAAGTGAACTGAAGACGCTACCGATTCTATTTGTTGGTTTATTTTTATTGGTGCTAACAACTAAATAGAACCTTTTATTTTGACAGATAAACTTTTGATTTTGTAGGGAGAAAAATAAAAGCGCGGGAAATCTCGAATTAAAAAGGCGGACTTTTTTAAAATTATTTTGTAAAAATTGTAATATTGTGTGTTTTAGGGTAATATTAGCTTAGATTGTTGCCGAAGATGAAAAGGGCGAAAGTTAAAAAGAGAAAAAAAGAAGATTCGTCTGAGTTAGATGAAAAAAGCGTGGAAAACATTTCTTTGTCGGAGTCTGAAGGGGAAGCCAACGACAAGGATATGTATAAACCTTTTCTTATAAATAATTATGTACGGACATACCCCGAGGACGGGGCAAACTTCGAATATGTCGTTTTCTATGAAAGTACAGACTCAAAACCCTTGGGAGATAGAGACATGATGTCTCTATCTAATGTGCTCAAGAGGTACAATAAAGGTGTCAAACAACTACAACGATTAAACAAATTTAAAATAATTGTCATATTTGAGAGACCAGGCTTAGCTAACGCTGCTTTAAGAAATAAAAAGTTTTTGGAGATTCACAGTCTAAAGGCCTCAATACCAGCAGCTGCCACAGAGGTTGCTGGTGTAATACAACACGTGCCAATCAACCTATCTAATGCTAGTATATACTCCAACATATCTAGCTCGAAAAATATTATATCAGTACGCAGATTTTTACGACGAGTTAAAGAAAATAATACTGTCACTTATTTACCAACTAAAACTGTCTGTATTACATTTTCATGTCCAGTACTACCAGAGAGCGTCGATCTTAACAGCTGGCGCTTCGAGGTAAGAACATACGTGCCACCGGTTAAGCAGTGCTTACGCTGCTTACGATATGACCACATTGCGAAATTCTGTAAAAATTCTGAAAGATGTTCGATATGTAGTGAAAACCACAACTTTAAAGATTGCGATAAAACATCCAAGGATGCCTTATGCTGTCATTGCAAAGGCAATCATATAGCAATATCTTCCACGTGTCCCATAAAAAAACAAAAAATAGAAGAAAATAAGAAAAAAACCGAAAATAAGACATACGCTGGATTTTTTAACAAAAAAAACAATAACTTTATAAACTCCAATTCGGAATTCCCTCCTTTAAAAAATAATCCCATTGATCAACTTTCCAACTTATTAAACTCGGAAAATGTGATGAATTTGGTAGTAGAATCTATTGTCAAATTGATCACAATGTCTAAGCTAAACGAAAAATCCATATGTACAAAAAATATTAAAGAAACTATTTTAGCTACATTATCAGAAAAACAAAACAAATAATTAATAACCTGATTTTAAAATATAAATGAACATGTCTCCAAAACATTATTCTATATACATCTGTTTATCTTTTATAATGGATTATTTAAATATAGTACAGTGGAATGCTCAGAGCATACAAAGTAATCGTAATCTAATTATACATTTTCTAAGAGACAATGATATACATGTTGCTATAATTTGTGAAACTTGGCTACGGCCTCATCATAATTTTAATATTAACGGATACACAATTATAAGACTTGATTCCGGAAACTCGCATAATGGCGTAGCTATTATTATACACAACAGTTTAAAATACACAAATATTAATACTTATTCTGATAACTCAATACAAAACATAGCTGTTACTTTATCATACAGTAACAAAAAAATCACAATTCTTAGTCTATATATTCCTAAAAATAGCACCCCTAGTTATTCAAAATCAAAATTAAACAATTTAATTAATAGCTTACCAGAACCAGTATTGATTGCAGGAGACTTTAATGCTCTACACACAGTCTGGGGATGTAGTTCCACAGATGCCAGAGGACGTGATATTGTTGACATTATTGACAGCAATGATTTAATTTTGTTGAATAATGGACAAATGACAACTGTAGGCTCTTTAACTTGGCGACAAAACGCACTAGATCTTACTATTGTATCATCTTCACTAGCTTTATCTTGTGAATGGTCTGTTCATGATGATCCTCTAGGGAGTTATCATCTTCCTGTCATAGTAAAAATATTATATAATAACATAATCTCACATACAGATGTTACCTCATATAGGTCTCCCAGCTATCGCCACGTTAATTGGGAGACATATAGTTCTATGGTTAATATACTTTTATTGAAATATGATTTTAATAAAATGAGTTCTCTAGACAATTACAAACACATTATTGAATTAATGAATGAATCAATACAAATAGCCACTCCTGATAAGTACAAATCCAACAGTCTTCATAATAATAGTTCACGTAAACCTCCTAAAAAACAAATACCATTACCTTGGTGGAATAAGGCATGCAATAATGCCGTTCAAGAATCGAGAAAAGCTTATATACAATTTAAACATTTTCCATCACAAGAAAACTATATAAATTTCAAAAGATTACAAGCTTTAAAGAAATTAATTCTCAAAAATGAGAAAACTGATAGTTGGCACAAACTATGTGAATCATTTAATAGAACTACACCTTTGACTAAAATCTGGAATACTATGAAAAAATTTAACAAAACTTTTGTATATAGACACGCCGATAATACTAATTGGATAAATGATTTTCTTAAAAAATATTCTGCAGACACTGTAGAGGCCCCATTATTTACAAAACCCGACAAAATAGACAAAATACATAATGATTATTTAACAAGACCATTTACGTTTCAAGAATTCAACTCGGCTATTATTTATAGAAGAGATACAGCTTTTGGCCTCGACGGTATTCCATACAAAATGCTTAAATTTTTAAAAGATGATAGTAAACATATAATTTTAAAGTTATTTAACATGTTATGGCGAGATAATATTATTCCTTCTGAATGGAAAACTGATTGCTTAATACCTATTTTAAAAAAAGATAAAGAAAAATACTTAGTCGATTCGTACAGACCTATTGTTCTTACCTCTTGTCTCAGTAAAATCTTTGAACAGCTCTTAAAAAATAGACTAGAATTTTACATTGAAAACAATCACCTTTATTCATACAGCCAGTACGGTTTTAGAAAAGGTAGATCATCACGTGAAAGCCTTGCTAATCTTCACCTAGATATTTCTAAAGCTACAAAAAATAAAGAAGTATTTATAAGTGTATTTTTTGATGTTGTTGGAGCATTCAATAATGTCAATCATCATATACTGGCTTCTGAACTAACATCCTTAGGGATACCAGGAAAAATCGTTACATGGATCTTTAACTTTTTACATGGACGTATAGTTTATGCTAAATGTAATAATCAACTATTCGGACCAAGATTATCTCACAAAGGCGTTTGTCAAGGTGGCATATTAAGTCCACTAATATTTACATTGTATATACATAAATTAAATTCAATCTTGGGCACATCAGTTACGAGCCTGCAATTCGCAGATGACTTAGTTATATATGCGTCAGGAATAATAGTTCCTCAATTAATAAACAGAGTAAACAAATCTCTACGAAAAATGTCCAGTTATTTTAATTACCTTAATTTAGAAGTCAATGTGGATAAATCTAAAGTGTTAGTATTGAATAAAAGCAATAATCTTAATATAGATATCATATATAATCAAATGTATATACCTATCTCTTCATCAGTTAAATTCTTAGGGGTGGAATTTACAAATAAGATGTCCTGGTTGCCCTATGTTAATAATCTCATAAAACGTGCTTCAAAGGCTTTTAATATTCTTAAATCTTTAACAAAAACTTATTGGGGTTGTGACCCTAAGATTTTACTTATGTTATATAAATCGTTAATACGCAGTCATTTTGAATATGGATTTTTGTGTTTTGCTTCTGATTCTAAACTTGTAAATAAATTGGAAATTATACAAAATAATAATTTAAGACTTATCACTGGTGCTATGAGAACTACTCCCATTAACTCACTACAAGTTGAATGTAACATTCTTCCCTTATCCCTTCGTTTCAAATATTTAAAATTTCGATTTCTTACTAAGCTTTTATCTATATCCAATCAAGCCCTAATTTCTAAATTGACGTCATACTTACCAACTCTTGGAAACCTCAATAAGTCTCCATATATATTACAAGATTTTTCTGAAATATTAAATATGAAAAAGCAATTTAATATATATACAAACGATCAATGGACATGTTATGCAGGCTCCTATGAAAGTAAAATGGCTAATATTAATATATCTATAGACAATAGCCTTAAAACGAAAGAAGAAGTCTACACGAATATCTCAAATTACACTAATCAACCATATGAAATATACACAGATGCATCTAAAAATAATGATAAAGTATCAATGGCAATTTATATTCCACATATAAATTTTGGACATGGTTACAAACTTCCAAATATTTTTAGCATTTACAGTGCAGAAGCTTTTGCTATATTGGAGTCCCTGCAATATATTAGATCAAATGTAGAAATTAAAAACTGGTTAATAATAACAGACAGTATGAGTGTACTAAAAGCATTGAAGCATACTAGACTTGACTCTAACACAAATTATATTATACATCACATCAGAACTTTGTACATTGAGCTAGCATCAGAAAATGAAATTAACATAAACTTTATGTGGTCTCCTTCACATATCGGTGTTAAAGGCAATGAACAGGTAGATTTTCTTGCCAGAGTTTTAACAGATACAATAGGCTCTGTGGACATAACAGACATCTCAACTGATTTATCGTCTATTAAATCAGCTAATATTCCAATACCCATATCTGAACTTTACAACTTTGTTAAATTTAACACTACTCAAGAATTCACAAATTATTGGAATGAAAGTCTAAAACAAAAAGGAAAGTGGTATGCAGGAATTAATAAAGACATCAATAAAAGACCTTGGTTCTCAAAAAAAAGATTTATTAGCAGAGACTATTATACAACAATTAATAGACTAAGATTTGGACACGGACAATTCAACACACATTTATATAGAATGAATTTAATGACATCTCCAATTTGCGAATATTGTAATACATCCGATCAGACATTACACCATATATTTTTTGAATGCCCTGAATTTGATAATCAACGAACGACATTAAACAGTACATTGGAAAATATCCCGCGCAATACCCAGGACTTATTATCGAACCAAGATAATTATAAATCTATCTACAGATATATAAAAACTACAATTGGAAGAATATAAAAAGAAAGAAAGTAGCACTAACGATACCAAAAAAAAAAAAAAACGGCTAAGACATATATGAATAATCGGCTAAAACAATATTACCTACTTAGAGAGAAAAAACACACGAATTAAGACCTATCCTCGGACTATGACGAATAAAAAACGGACAAGACGTACTAAAGAAATGGCTTAGGCCTTATTACCTTAAATAGAAAAAGAAAAAACATTACGATTGACGAGGCTGTATGGACAAGTTCCTTTGCCTTCCCATATGGGTAAATTAAAAAAAAAAAAAAAAAAATTTGATTTTGTAGAGTTCTTCGCGCCATTTTGCGTGGACATGTCAAGTGCAAGTTTTTGTTTTGTAAATTAATTTACTGTGGATATTATTGGTCAAAAGGGGTGTTCTTTGGTTTAATAATGTGCTTTAATGTAAATAATTATAGAAAACGATAAATTGGACTTTAAATATGGGGCACAAGTTGCAGTTTATTTTTTGCGGTTTCCCCGCGCTGTCTATTCCCATATTTTACCCGATGTGTTTGAGCTATGGTGCCGTGAGTGACTCTAAGAAAAGCATCAAATTCTGCAGCATCTGGAATTTGATGATGACCTCATTAACTCACGAAAAAGAAAGATATATTACGTCAGACTTGGCTGTATGGGTTAGACACTTTGCCTTCCCTATCACCTCATTCATCATCCATCGGGTAAAAAAGACAAAAAAAAATGATTTTGTATAGTCTGTTTAAAAACAATATTCAATTAACTAAAATTTCCTTTCACCATTTTTTATAACATTAATTTTGGGAGCTAAAAGTAAAATAAAAACACAATAATAATACAAAAAGAGTTTAATAGTTATATTACCTTAGTACTATATTTACAAATTTATATATAATTATCAGCTACCGATTTCATAAAACATACTTGAATGGGGTGTATCACTAACTTTTTATCACGATAGATGGCGCATGATAGATGGTACCTAACATAAATCAAATCAAATCAAATGAAAGATGATTATGCCGAAGTGAGCAGCTTTGAAGTGTAGAAATCGAGTTTTCTAAGCGAAATCAAAGATATGGTGATCTCGAAATTTCCGTTCTATTAATTCAACCTTTTTTCTTTTTAAAGACGGTGTTCGCTTTCTTAATTCGTATTTTAAGGTAGGTAACGTTAATTTAAAATACATTTTTCTGTTATAAAAATTACAAAAACATAAAAAAATGATGCATCAAAGGTTTAAACAAGGTACCATTGCCGCTAGCGACATCTACAAAAAGCTTTGCCTGATACACCCCATTTAAGTATAATTTTTGTATTGTAGATAATTGACTTATTTAGATGGAGCCTTTTGTTTTGTACATAATGACCCTAAATAGTAGGTAACAAAATCATCATTACAGCCCCTGGAACACAGCGTCCTAGACCTCCACTGTTGGAGATGGGCCTTCCAGAACATATATCTGGAGAATTTGGCCTACACTCGCCACGCTGGGCAGACGTTAATAATCATCGAATTAAACATGGCTACTCCATTTGAAGTACCTAAGGCTTGAAAAGATAATTTAAATGTAGGAAATATATTCGAGTAATGATAGTTTAGCCTAATTTTAGTGGCACATAAAACTTTTTAATTATTCAATTACAATGAGTGACATACTAATAAACTTTTAAAACTTTCACGCACATTTATAATAGATTTAATAATTAGGAAGTTACGCGATTTACCTCAGAGACATATTTGTTGCATTAACCGTGGCCACGGGTCGACCTGGGCCCCGATTCTCGCGCCTTCGACTCGACGATTTGCTCGAATGAAACTGACAGTTTTCTATGGATATCTGTCGCTTTTCATTCGAATATTTTGAACCGACACGCAAGTCGAAAGCACCAGAATTACTGTACTGTACCTGACTACGTGTTATTAGGTAATATTTAGTACGATCTTATTTAGTAATACTTAATAAATTAATAGACTATAGCTAGTATAAAAATACTTAATTTATTTTAAAATACAATCTGGGTAACTCACTAAATCATAACTTTTAAAACTAAAATCTATGTTGTAAATAAATAAATAAAAAACATTTTTTATTTATCATAAAAATAAATAGTAAAAAAAATATAAAAACCATACAATCATTTATTTAAAATAATTACAAATAATTAAGTTACAAATCTTTAGACATATTTTTCATTGTATCATTTACGTGTATAGAATAAAACACGGTTATTATAACGTTTACAATAATACCAAAAGATTTGAATACCAAACTGACATTGTTTAGAATTTCGGCATTTTTCTGATGAGATTCTTGATTGATATTAAAGATATAGCCCAGAATTACAGCTACGACAGCAGAAATTACCTGAGTGCAAAATAAAAAAAAACATAAAAATAAAAATTAATAACACAAGTCCAAAACAAAAATAATGTGAATAAAATTGGTATCTAAGTAAATAAGAAAAGCTGAAATAAAAAAACATGTGAATTAAATCAAATTAAACATAATAAAACAATGAGAGCGTAAAGCGGTCGAGGACATAAAACGTAATAACAGAAGCTAAAAACCTTGACATAGACACTGCACTAATATAATTAAGCAGGTATTTCGGAATTTTATAGGTACTAATTCATTAGCTATTTAAAAACACTAACTAATAAATAAATAATAATAATAAATATTTCCAGACAGCTCACACAGCGCCATCTAGTTTCCGTGGTAAGCTACGAGGCTTGTGTTACGAAAACTAGATGGTTGATAAACTACTTATTATACTTTTTTTTTATTGTAAATATATACATATAAACACCCAGACCGAGACAAATTATACAATGTACAACTTGCCCCCGGTGGGAATCGAACCCACGACCTCCCGGGTTCACGGCAACGTTTGTTACCACTAGACCACCCTTACTAGTAGTTAGGTTGTAACCTAAATGCTTATTTCTACTGTTTATTATTTAAAAGATCTAATCAAATCTTGCCTTATCACAATAATATCGTCGAAAAATCAATCAAATCGAGGTGAAGAATTATTACAAAAATTTCAATCCTAGTTTAGGCTTAAGTTAAGTTTAGACTTAGATCCGGGTTTATAGTTGTTGCTCCACCAATGGGGTGTATCACTAACTTTTTATCACGATAGATGGCGCATGATAGTTGGTACCTTATATAACTATCAGTTGCATAGAAAACTTCTATTTTTATAACGATTTTTTTTATTTTCTGGATATTATGTCGAAGTGAGCAGCTTTTAATTGTACAAATCGAGATTTCCAAGCGAAAGCAAAGATATGGTGATCTCAAAATTGCCGTTCTATTAATTCAACCTTTTTTCTTTTTAAAGACGGTGTTCGCTTTCTTAATTCGTATTTTAAGGTTAGCAACGTTAATTTAAAATACATTATTCTGTTATAAAAATAATAAAAACTACAAAAACATTTAAAAAATGATGCCTCAAAAGTTGTAAACAAGGTACCAGTGCCGCTAGCGACATCTACAAAAAGCTTTGCACCCAACTATTACTTACACCCAATTCTTATAATTGTCAAAGTGACAGATTTACTCCAAAAAAAAAACTATAAGCAATGCCGGAGCAACGACTATTAATCCAAACCTTAAAGAAATGACTATAAATATAGACTGTTGTTTTTACTGAAAACGGTTGAAATAAAAAAACTCAAATAAATATTATTTACTCATGAAATTTGGCATTAGCAATTATCGAACAATGTTAAAACTATAAAATTAAACTTTGTAAAATAAGCTAGAGTGAATGAACTTACTTAAATTTAAAATTATCATTATTATTATTATTATTTTAAATTATTATAATTATCTCCTTGATCGAAATACACTGACAATGGCGGTGTGCCTTCGTCTCGGAGCCCGGACTGTCCACCCACACCAGTGTCGGTGTGGAGAGCCCGTGGAACATCTCGGACTCCATGGGCTTTCTTGCGCTAGAAGTGCTGGCCGCATTCCTCGTCATGCTGCTTTAAACGACATCATTCGAAGGGCTTTTGTCACTGCTGGAGTACCCGCGATCCTAGAACCCTCTGGGATTGCGCGGAGCGATGGCAAAAGACCCGACGGCATGACCGTTGGGCCGTGGAAACTTGGCAGGTCCCTGGTGTAGGATGCGACATGTGTAGACACATTAGCCCCATCACACATCCAGGCGACCTCGTCAAGCGCGGGAAGTGCGGCGGTTTCTGCTGAGAACCTCAAGCTGCGCAAATACGCCAACCTCAGTACAGGTTACGAATTTGCGCCGTTTGGGGTCGAGACGATGGGCCCATGGGGACACTCAGCCAAGCGTCTGGCCAAGGAGTTGTCCAAACGGCTGACGGAAAAGTTTGGAGACAGGAAGGCTGGCAATCATTTCTGCCAACGTATTAGCTTAGCTATACAAAGGGGAAATGTTGCCAGTCTTCTGGGGACTATCACTGAAGGGTAGTCTCTAGAGGACATTTTTTACTTATAGTTTATTTTTTATTAGGTTTAGTTTATATTTATTTTAATTTTTACTTTTAAGAAGTTTTAATTTATATTGTAATCATTTTATACTGTTTGTATATTACTTCATTAATTAAAATATAAATAATGAGTAAGCTAACTTAGTACGATTATAAGAATCTAGATATTTTGGCATTCACGCAAGGGGCGTTATACTTCACCCTGAAAATTTACTGTATTGATAAGTCAACAAACGCCAAGTCAACAACCTTGGAAAATTCACCAATTAATGCCTGCGAAGATCTTAGGGCTATTATACGATCTAACTCGTAGCTACTTAATATTATTATTTATATATTTTTTATAAAGATACTAGATTAATACCAAAATATGTTTTTTAATAAGTCACTTTACTTACCTGCTTATTTTATTAAAACTTAAAAATACTACATTATTTTTAAAGACTAATTACAAATATATTTTCAAACTACACAAAAATGGAAATCCTAATTAATTTATTTCCCATACAAATTGCCGTAGGTTCGATTCCCGTAGAAATCTTGTTCGGAGAGCGCGGGGTCTAAGCCGAAAGTCATTTTTATGACGTCACAAAACACCACTCCGGTCATAAATGCCACTGACAGATGATACAGCCAGTCTGCCAACTTCTTTTTACCATGATTCTGCTGGCCGTCCAGGAAAGATATCATTAGTGCCAAGACTCCCGCGCTCGCCTGTCACAAGAAAAATAATAAAATTATATTACGACAAAAATTCCGAATATTTTTTTATATTTAAAAATGTTGTGTACGAAATTTGAATATTATATGAAAATAGACAATATATATTAATAGGTTAGAAGGTAAAATACTATTGTTTTGTTTGACTTGAAAGCAAAGTTAAGCTTTTTTTACTGAATTTTGTTTAAATTGTATGAAAACCATACAGCAACGCCATGTCGAACGACTTTCGAAGCGAAATAAAGTAAAAAAGCGCTTATTGCGACAAGTCAAACGTAACTTTTTTTTTTTAAGACGGTGAAGCGATAAATCATCAATGATACGCCCCCTGCCAGAAGGGCCAACGCGGGTGAAGGTCGCATGCCCGACTCATCCGTGAAGCCTCCTAAGGAGGCCCCAGGGCGCCTACGGACTAAAACCCTATAAACCTCTCTCTCACTGTTGGCCCTGCGTGCCTTAACAGCTAAGTCTGAGTCGTGGCTACGGAGTGAAGGCACTCGTTCGCCGCGTAAACGTAATTTACGAACCAATGATTTCAAATAGTAATACTTGATATAGAGTCTGACTAAGGAAAGTAGATAATCGAATTATTTAAAAACTTTCAAATGACAACACTATTGTGACAGTGTCAATTTTTCAATATCGCTGTTGTCAAACATTTGCTTTGAATTGTTTTGTTGTTAATTCCTTATTTGCGTTGTAAAATATGAATAAAACTATTAAAAGTGGAGTATATTATATTATATTATATTATTTTTATATTGTTATTGTTACTACTTTCATCAGTCAGACAAATCCAATTTAGATCGTATTTTTTTTTTTCAAATGATTTGAAAATATTAAACCTGTTGGAATTATTACTTGCTCTATCGCTTCATATAGGCATTACGCCTGTTTATTTTTAGGATAAATATTAATATGTTCTAAAAAATCATTTTTAATGCGTTCCGAATAAAAAAATATTTTTATTCGGAACGCATTTAAAATGAACATTTTAAAAATAATCCAAATAAGACAACCTAGAAATCTTGATATTTTAAAACATTATTTTAACAAAAAGAACTAAAGTGCAGTGATGCTTGAAGGCTGCATCATAAGTATTCTAGGAGGAACAATGAATTTTATTATAGAATAAAACTAGCATTAGGTTGCTTATCCACTGTTCATTTCTTCCGCTTTATCTGGTGGATACTTAGCTTTAGCGTGTCTACAAATCTACCTCACCTACGTCACATAGTCATTAAATGATTTATTATTCAAAATTGACACAGTTCATAAAATACTACTTAATTATAGTTGCTTCATTGTCTTATTGTTGCCTGCCCTAAATATTAAAATTTAAAATAGAATACCTACAGATTTCGGCACGAATTATGAGCGCTTTAGTATTAACAATTTGATGTACGTAGAAATTGTTACTCCGGTATTTAGAGTAGTTACCGATTTTAACGGAATGTCTTTGGTATCTATGTCCATAAGGGAACCAATTTTATCTGAATATTCACCGGAATACCAATCCGTTTTTATTATTAAAAACACAAAAAAAAATACATGTGACATCGCGTCGACCTGATAGTCGCTACGCGAGTTCGAAGAATAAAAGCAACTGACGCCAGACACGTGACGTCCGACATCAGTCAAGATGCTTTATCACTCTTCGCTTAAAGGCGTCCAGGTTATAGAAATAGGAAAACACACTGGCGCGAACGTAGGGATGGTGGCTACGGTATAGCAAATTTTGGCCTATGTGTTTGGTTCAATTGCAGAATAGATAAGAAGGGATAATGGGTTATGGAGCTTCTCAGAACACTCACAGTGGTATAGCTTGCAGAACACGCTCAGAGAGGTGAATTTTATGTGTATGAATGACTGGTGGAATTAAAAATCCTCCGACCTAGATATTCGCCGTTAATATAATTCAGACGTTCTAAAACCAACGGGCTGTTCGAATATTCCATTCCAAATGCTGAAATAACAATGTTAATGACAGATATTACAAATATGAATATGACAATAATATCGTTCAGCACTAACGCAGATGGTTGATCGCTGTGATTGTTCAGATCCAATCCACCAATCACGACGAAGAGCAGCCCAACCAGAAGCTAGAATGAATTAAATCTATATGAGTCCTGGGATATAATAATACCGGAAAAATACCTTGACACTTCGAATCGAAAAAACTAATCTAAAAATCTAACTGAAAATACCTCACATTATGGTTGTTACACTAATGAACATTACTATTTTTTGAATATTTATATGTTTATGTAGAATGTTTATTTATGTATAAATACTATAAGTATGTAATTAAAGTGTGATTTATATAGTAATAAATAATTTTAACTATCAATTTTCTTTGTATCTGCACCCGCTTATTACATATCTCAGACACAAAGGTTAGTTGGTAGAAAATGTATTTACGGCATTAAGCTCGCACTTGTTTTGGTTTTGTACAATAAAGGATTTATTATTATTTATTATTAACGATATTTTAAATAAATATCATTAATTGTTTAAAAATAAATAGTATAGCTGACAAAACCAAGTGTACGTTATGTATCTTATGGTGAATCTTTCTTTCGTTGTCATCACAGAGCACAGATTCGCCGCGCGCTGCCCACTCCGGCGCGCGTGGATTCCTTGCTCTGTGGTTGTCATCGTCTGTGTTCTAAATTCAAACTCACTCTGTCATAAAATAATGTTATCAGTCAGAAAGAAGGTTATAGTCCGTCCAAAGAGGTTGCAAAAAGCCGCGTATAATATATATTTTTATAATCATTTTTTAAATTACTATTTAAACCACTTTGGGTTACAACTGCTTTTCGGTATAACGAGTCACAACCCTAACTTAAAACTCTAACGAACTTACTTAAACACTGTGTTGTCATCATCAAGAATCGTATTATCGTTATATTTTGCATCCTACTTGTCATAGCAGCTCATTTTCTTTTCCTGTTTTATTATTTATTATTTTAACTATCACTTTTTTTTTAACTGTTATGTCTAAGCTGTCTTTCTTAATCGTAATCAAGTTGCAAATATCTAGCAAGCGATGAATCGAACGCTGATATAAGTACATTAAGTACTGTTATGACGAACGCAGCAGCTGTGGTACCGTAGTTCACCATGTTGGCAGACGCGTGGTGGCGTGGCAGGTGAAGCCGACAGTCTCGAAGTAAATTCAGGCTAAGCAGCACCATTCCCATGAAAACCTGATAGTACGACTTTACTGGTACTAACATAGAAACCATAAACCTTGCAAACAATTCACAAAATAAAAAAATATTTTTTGCATAAAGATTTATTACCGTCAACCCATAATATTCCACTGATGAATAATCACGGGATCATAATGAAGCCCCAGCACGTTAAAATATGAAAAAAGAAAATTGATTTCAAGGCATTTTGGTTTTTATGATAGCAACACCACCACCACAAATTATTACCATGTTCGACTTAGCGCTGTTTTTTTTTTTTACTAAATTTTGCTTTTAAAGGCGTTCAACAACAAGTTCGTTTTTATTCAATTTAAAGCAAAATTCAACTATATATATAATACGCTAACTAGAGGTAAATAACCTATCCATGATGGCGTAGAAACTAAAGCGCGCTGTGTTTACAAAATTTTGGTTTAAATAGAATGAAAACGTTACTGTCAAAGCCTAATTTAGAAAAAAAAGCGCCAATTCGAACATAGTACTAAATGCATACATGTTAGCGTTTATATATAAAAATATGTTAAATTACTCGACAACGCGACGTGCACTTTAGGATTGTATAAAAGAATTATTACCTCCATTCATAAAGTTAATTTAAATGTGGAATATCTATAAAATAAAGATAAAATGTATACCAACCTGCAATACAATAGAGATTGAGATAAGAGTTACGAGTAAGGTGTAGAACTCATGCTTAGCACCGACTTGAAGCACGTATTTGAGCTGAGATGCATTCGAAGTGAGCAAGGCAATGTCCAGCATACCTTGGGCAACGGTTTTTTTAGTTGCATATCTGTTAGCATCCATGCCTTTGATCTAAAAAAAAAAAAAAAAAATTCAAATGGTTCGGAATATATTTTAAAGATTTATAATTTTACAAACACAATACACATCACAAATCAAAAGTGGACTTGGCTCGCGATACATTTTTTGAATAATATTTTTTTCTAAATAATTAGGTTTCAAAAATTATATATTGCCCAAAGAAAATAAAAATATATTAGCTATACGTAATTTATCTTTTCACGACCGAAATAAAATATTATAATTAGGATTCTAAGTATTGTTTTAACTCGACTAAAGGCTCTAATGCATATGATTCGTTATATTATTTTATATATTAAGTACTTATTGTTGTTCTACTTGGCCTTGCCGTGTCGGCAAAACTTCGACACGATGCGGTGGAATCACGTTTAACTCTGTGTTTGCTGTAGAAACGATGGGCCCGTGGAGATCGGAACTGAAAGCTTTCTATAAACGTCTCTGGTGACAATAGGGCTGGCAGTTTTATCTCACAAAAATTAAGTATCTTAATTCAAAGAGGAAATCTTCTAATGTATTGGGCACCATGCCACAAGGCAGCGATTTGGAGGAGCTATTTTTTTTTTGTAAGTTTTTTTTTTTTTTTTAGATTTTTTTGACTTTAAACTTTATGGTTTTCATACATTTAAAGCAAAATTGGGTAAAAAAAGCATTGAACGTTTTGCTTTTCTTTCAAGTCAAAGTTAGACCCTTTTGCAACCCTCTCGCTGGCACTATCCAATATTTTCAAAGTTTTCTCATGTCTAAGTGTTATTTTGAGAAATAGTCCATGAACTTTCTATAGAATAAAATTACGTTTTTTTTTTTTTTTTTTATCCTTTCAAATACCTATTTTATTCATTAAACCCCCCTATGTTTACCGGGATTATTGTCATCTCAGAGTTTCAAGTAAAACCTCTCAAGGTTAAATCAATCAATGATAACAAAACAGCGGGGTGAGGCGGAGTGCACAAGCGTCCGAAAACGCATCGTCAAAGATCGATTACGTCTATCAGAAATGTTAAAATCTTGGGCATTCCGCCTAGCTTTGACATTTCTGACAGACGTAATAATAATATAATATAAAATATTACATAGGCGAGCATAATACCATAAATGTATTCCAGCTAACCTTTGGGAGAGTGAGCGAAGAATATTATGGGTGCAGAGTTAAGAAAAATTAACACAAAAAGATCAAAATATTATAATAGGTAAAATCAATAAATATATATATGGGTACGTAGGTAAGTATATAGTTTAAACATCTAAGGTGATAATAAATATATATCGTACTGTGTATAAATAATAAATAAAATAAATGCATATTTAAAAAAAAAAAAAACTATGTATATGTCAAAGAAAGGAGATTAAGATGCATTTTGTTTTTTAAGAAGTTGAGAAATTAAGATAAGATAAAAATTCTTTATTTGCATAAATGTTAGTCTAATTTACAGGTCTTATAGTAAACTAACTTAACGTAACAATATTTGCCAAGCAAATATATCAAATATTAATATAAATTAAAAAAAAAATTGTCCAAAAACTTACATCTAGGTATTCATACAATATTGTATAATACTTTAGGTATTACAATTGTCAAAATATTATTTTAAATTATAAAACATCGTTTCTTTTAGTTTTTTATAATTTTAACGGGTCTTTACGCGATTTACCTTAGAGTAATCACTATATATCGTCACTATTACCCTAGAATAGTACGTAAAGCGATCGAAATAAAGAAACACAAAAATTTCAATCGAGAGGGGGGTTATAAGCTATCTTCATCGTGGAATCCAGTAATCAATAGGTTTCGACGACGGGAAAAATCGCCCGGTGTCGCCAAGGATATTGTAAGTGTCGTGTGTCGTGATTTCTAAAAACTTTAAAAGTGATAAGTGGGTAGGTTTACATCTACCGCCCAGTATGTACGAGACTACACCGCATAGCTTCAGTCGACCCGTGACCACGGCCAATGCAACTTGGCTGAAACGTCGGGAGAAATATGTCTCTAAGGTAAATCGCGTAAAGACCCGTTAAAATTATAAAAAACTATTATGAATATGCGCGAAAGTGTAATCGTTTCTTTTAACCAAATTAATAATTGATTTTTAAAAACATTTTTTCCCAACTACACACATCAAAAAAGTCTAGGGATCAAGCATGTTTATGCGGATTTCTTGTGATTGAGATGTGGCTTTGTAATAAATTTATGATCTTATAAAATCCTTTTTGGTGCATTTCATAATTTAAAACAGGAACTGTCAATCAAATTCGAGTAAAAGATGAAAATCAGCTGTCAATATTTTCCCTATAAAAACATAAGACGCATTGAAGACATTATTAGTGCTACTGTTTCCCTACTACTGATTAAAACCAACGTTATTATGGAGCGGCGACGTCATTTAAGCAGGGAAGAAATGATCAGAGCCGTGGGAATGATAGAAGCTGGTTCCCGGCAACGTACTGTGGCTTTAGCTCTGAATACAAGTCAGAGTGTTATCAGTCGACTTTGGACACGTTACCGAACCACTGGTACCGTGGCTGAGCGCCATGGAGGACGGTATCGCTGCACCACACGGAGACAAGACCGATACATTCAAATCACAGCTCGAAGAACTCCAACAATAACCGCCATGATGTTAGCCGTGAGCCTTCATCGCTCTTCAGGGAACTTAATTAGCGACCAAACAGTCAGAAACCGCTTGCATGAAGTGAACCTTCATTCCCGAAGACCGCTACGGGTACCACCTATAGCAATGCACAATCGTAGGACTCGATATCAATGGGCTCTTGAACACAGAAATTGGACAGAAGAACAATGGCGTTTCGTGTGCTTTTCTGATGAGTCTCGTTTTGGTATGAGGCCGGATACAAGACGTATACGACACTGGAGAACCCCTGGACGCCAACAGCGATTAAAATCCTGCCAGGAAGTCCATCCTTATAGTGGTGGAACCATCATGGTATGGGTGGGTATTTCGATCGGCGGAAGAACTGAGTTGATTTGGATCAGAGGCAACCTCAACGCTCAAATTTATGCTGAGACGGTTGTATCAGACGTCATCGTTCCTCTACAAGTGCATATCGGTCCCTTATTTCAGTTAATGCATGATAATGCACGACCGCACACCGCAAGAGTTGTAAGACAGACTCTCGCCGCAGCTAACATCAATGTCCTGCCCTGGCCTGCTCAGTCGCCAGACTTGAACCCGATTGAGCATGCATGGGATATTCTTCAGAGAAGAGCTCTGCCGAATATGGAGGGTATCCAGTCGCAAGAAGACCTTTTTTTGTTGTTGCAACGAACATGGGCGGCCATTCCACAGCGTGATTTGGATGAACTCATTTTGAGTATGCCAAACCGATGTTCTTGTGTTGTTAGTGTTCGCGGTAGAAACACGGATTATTAATTGTTTAAGTTACCCAATAAAATTAAAAAAAAAACTGTTATTTCAGTCTTTTTTTCGAACTTTAATGTTAGTGGTTCAAATGTCAAAAATCCCTTTATTAGGAAAATGGCAATTTTTTTTACTAATGCAAAGGTGACTTGGTTTATCGTTACTGTAGACAAACGAAAACATTTTATTTGATCAATCCTTAAAGAAAATTTTAATGAATATCAATCAGGAGAAAAGTTATTGCAAAAATATATGTTGATCCCTAGACACTTTTGATGTGTGTATTTTAATTTGTTAGGTAATAGTTTATTAAATATATTTAGAGACGGTGTCTGTCGGATAAATAAAGGCAGCCTGTTTCATTGACGGGCTGCAGAAACAGTTAGTGAATCTGAATATCTGCTGGAGGAGTGAAGAGGAATTGAGAGTTGGTTATTGTGCGAAGAACGAAGAGAACGACTAAATCGATCTTAGGCGATTCGTTTTCGGACGATTGTGCACTCCGCGTCACCCCGCTGTAATATATAAATTTACAGGATCGCATATGACATCAGTTACAGCGTCTTCGTCACCAGTACGAATATCATCGATATCTACTTCCGGTATTTCCGATATCTCGTCACATTTATCCGGCTCCATTTTAACGTAAAATATCACCACAACACAATAAATAAGACTTTATCTATTGAAGTTACTTAGAAACTGGTGAATAATTCTTTTAAATTGTGCGTGCATACGATTTAAAGAATGCAGGGGTCGTCAAGTTATAAGCATTACCAATAGTTTTTATTTTAAAGACGGTGAATCGATAAATCATCAATGATACGCCCCAAGCCTGAAGGGACAACGCTCGCATGCCCGACTCACCGTGAGGCCTCCTAAGGAGACCCCAAGGCGCCTACGGACTAAAACCCTACAAACCGTCTCTGTTTCACTGTTGGCCCTGCGTGCCTTAACAGCTAAGTCTGAGTCGTGGCTACGGAGTGAAGGCACTCGTAAAGAGCCAGCCCTCTTGGGCCTATTTATATAAATTCAAATTGAAAATCGTTTATTGCACAGAATACAGGTAGATAAAGGATAATACAATTTTACAGTTCAGCTGTATCCTACCATAATGGTATGCAAAAATAGTCAAATTACAACTAAAATTATATTTGTCAACACTTATAATGTAAAAATTCTTGGATACTATAAAAACATATATATAAATATATATATTAATGGTTTCGAATAACTCTGGTAATATCTTAAATTAAATAAACTGTTAAGTTGCAATGAGTAGGTTTTAAAATGTATAAATATCGTTGTTCAAAATCGGTTGTGCACCTCAGCGGAAACGGATATTTACGCGGTAAGTAATTATAAATTCAACTACGATATCCTGAAACTGAAGGTTACTTCTTCCTACCAATTAATTTAGGCTAAGATCTATAAAGCATGCTTGGATAAAATGTTATATCCCCTAGTGACATAGCCGTATCTTCACTGCTGAAGATATGGGACTTCCAGGATATTTCTGGGGAAGTTACACTCGCCACGCTCTGGCCAGACGGGTTAGGCCACGTTCGTTTTATAGCATTTCCAACATTTAATAGCAACTTCATACCTCCTTGCATCATGTTTCCTCATTGATGAGGGTCGTGACCTCCCGATGAATTGGTGTGCGTCTCGATGATAGCACGCCACCCGTTCCTGTCTTCGGCGGTATGCACAGCATCATGGACGCTAGTGTTGGTGGTGGAGCGGATTTGGTCGGACCAGCGTACCGGACTACGGCCTCTCGGTCTCTTTCCTTCCACCTTGCCAGTAACAAAAAGTTTCTCCAGTCTATCCCCTCCTTTTCTGGCAATGTGTCGAAGTACTGGAGTATCCGACGAAGGCATATGGTGGATAGCCTAGTCGATATGTCTAGTTGGTTTAAAATCGATACGTTAGTTCGATGCTCAGTCCATGAGATCCTCAGCATTTTTCTCCAACACCACATCTCAAAATCATCGATACGCTTTCGCTCAGCGCACTTTATAGTCCATGTCTCAGCGCCATATAGGAATATGGATATATTCATTATTCATAAACCAGCGTGAAATGTCGTTTTTGTTAAGAAATACCACTTTTTTAACAATGCTAACATTTCTTAAATAAAACGAGCGAGGCTACTTTTTGACAAGTGTTTTCGTTCATGTTTTATCATACCATGGCATCCAACACACATGATATTATTATGGTCTTTGAATTTATTACATAAAATCGTTTAAAATACCTTTTTAACAAATATAATAGAAAACTATAAAGTATATTAAAATGGTAAACAAACCATTTTATATGTTAATGACATCTGTCAAAAAGTAACATTAATAACCCTCCCTTCAACGCGGTACTGACATACGAAATTAGAATCAAATGTTAGAATTTTCATTAAACGAACGACTTGTGCTAAAAAAGTGGTATTTTCATGCTAACATTTCTTAAAACGAACGCGGCCGTGAGCGTTCCAATTATAATGACAAATAAGTACCGCTTTCAGAAGTTGTTATTAGTACCTAAACCGGGACCGACGACTTAACGTGCTCTCCGGTACACGGGAACGGGGTGTATCACTAACTTTTTATCACTATAATAGATGGCGCATGATAGATGGTACCTAATATAACTGTCAGTTGCATAGAAAACATGTATTTTTATTACGAAATTTATTATTTTCCGGATATTATACCGAAGTGAATAGCTTTTAAGTGTACGATGATGTAGATATGGTGATCTCAAAATTGCCGTTCTAAGAATAAAACATTTTTTCTTTTAAAGACGGTGAGCGCTTTCTTAATTAGTCGTTTAAGGTAGGTAACGTTAATTTAAAATATATTTTTCCGTAATAAAAATTAAAAAACTACAAAAAACATTTTTAAAATGATGCAATATAGGTGTAATATAAGGTAACAATGCCGCTAGCGACATCTACAAAAAGCTTTGCCTGATACACCCCATTGTGGAGTTGTAGTAAAATATTTAATTTACATATACGTATAGCAGACTTTAATTATTGTTGCCCAAAGCCAAGCCAATACATATAGCTGATCTTATAGACACTTGCTCTGATTCAATATACATTTGTATGATTCAAATGATTTTGATTAATTCTCAACTACTTATTATTGTTTAATTGTATTTGTTTGTGGATACAAATATTCATTAGTAGTGTTGTGTAGTGTTTATATGTTACTCTGTGTGTTTTAGTATGTTTTTTTAATCTTTGTCATCGCATAGGCTTTTTGATTTTTGAGTTTTTTTACGTTGTTAATATATTTATATTTGTGAAAGCTTATAAATGACACGTTTAGTTCTATTTGTTGTTGGATATTGTCAATAGTTTTCCTTAAATAAATATATATTTTCCAATTGTACTAAGGAAGTCTTGTGAGTATCTGTCCGCAAACTACTATCTCGACTACCTAGTGGTCTGATTTACTTTAAATTTGAAATAAGTATTTATTTAGTTACTACCCGTGCCTCCGTGGTTCGATCTCTCGTGCTAAGCACTGGCGGATCAACGACTATTAATCCGGACCTGACAGTTTTTTAGAGTAAAATCTGTCATTTTGATAGTTCTGAGCAATGGCTCGTGCTTTGACACTGACAAATTGTAACAAATGCCATATATGAATAAAAAAAAAAAATGGCTCGTGCTAAGTACTGGCGGAGTAACGACTATCAATCCGAACCTAAGTTTAATGTTAAAGCAAGGCGTCGATATCCGATAGCACAGGGTGATGCAGTTAAAAAAAACTTTTTTCGACACAATTTATTTTACGTATGTATAAATCTTCTCTATCTCCTGGACTAGTATGAATAAACAGAGTGTGTTCCAGAAGATATAAGTTGATATAAGGAGGAAAAGATATTAATTATCTAGGACCAAGAATCATTGCTCGTCTTTAATGGGGTGTATCAGGCAAAGCTTTTTATAGATGTCGCTAGCGGCAATGGCATCATTTTTTAAATGTTTTTGTAGTTTTTTTAATTTATATAGCAGAAAAATGAATTTTAACTTAACGTTACCTGCCGTAAAACACGAATTAAGAAAGCGAACACCGTCTTTAAAGACTCAATTTTGAAATCACCATATCTTTGATTTTGCTTGGAAATCTTGATTTATACAATTCAAAGCTGCTCACTTTGGCATAATATCCAGAAAATATTAAATTTCGTAATAAAAATACAAGTTTTCTATGCAGCTGACAGTTATATTAGGTACCATCTATCATGCGCCATCTATCGTAATAATAAGTTAAAATAAATAAATAAAATAAGTTAGTGACCCATTATACTTAACTTATTCTTCTTCTTTTTAATAACTAGTAATGGCAACACCACTAAGGCATTTCTGCCAACATCATATTTGTATAGATTAATAAATTGCGGTAATTATTGACAGTATCACATGTTTTATTTAAATAGAGCTCTAATCACACAGTCAACTTAGAACTTACCCCATTTCGAAGACCCGCTGGTAGAATCGATGCCATTGTTATTTCCAAAATTAAGTGAATTTATAATATAATGCGTAATATTAGCGCCAAAGTTTACAAATCATTATTTCAACCAATCATTTAAAAAAATATTTTCGTGACACAAATGCGTTTACGTGATAAAATTATTTTGAGTGTAATCACAACCACACGATGTGTTTTTGGCAACGAATCGTCTAGGACTAAAAAAAACATAAAATTGGTTGCTAAATCGATCGCGTTACCAGACAACCATAAAATGTCAACAATCGATCTCTATTTATACTTATATATAATTCTTTATCCTGACTGACTGATTCATCGCCCAGCCGAAACTACGAGTAATAATATTTGAGTCCAGGAATGAAATTTTATTTATTTATTTATTTAATTTATATGCAGTACAGTAGCCCAGACAGTATTAGTCTTATGGAAGAGCTGTTACAAAAAATTGAGACCGTCAGTCTTAAGTTCGGCCTCATAATTAACCGCAGCAAAACAAGTGTTGATCGTAGACCGGGCCAACAATAACTGGCCAGAAATTACAAGGATAGCAAAGTGCAATGTGGTCCGATCTTACATTTATCTGGGAGCACTAATATCTAATACCGGTGGATGCGAAGATGAAATCAAGTGTCGAATGGTAATTACAGGATCTGCTATGGACAAGCTAAAGAAGATATGGAGGAACCGAAACGTTACCAAAGCCACTAAAATCCGACTGGTTATAGCTCTTGTGTTCCCTATTTTTCTGTATGCTGCGGAGACGTGGAACCTACGCGAAACAGAAAAAAAATCAATTAATGCTCTAGAGATAAGGTGTTGGCGGAGAATGCTGGGCATATCATGGACGGAGTTCCGAACCAACAAATCAGTGGTAGTTTAGGAGATTGACCGATCAGGTGAAGGTTGCAATGGATCATCCCCTACATGAGTGCACCAGGAAAGCCGGGGTCCGAGAGGAGTGGCGACGGCTTGTTAAGCGTGCTACTAGCACTCAAATGGCGACCACGACCACTCTGCCAAGAGTGTAGCGACTAAGAAGAAGAACAGCAGCCCAATTCTACTAATAGTTTTATTTCCGTTCTATTTTATTTTAACGTTAAATGCTGTTTTGGTATTCACCTACCGATTCAATTTCCATAAGTGAAAATAAAATATAACTTTTGACAAATCCGTATTCTACTATTCGCTGCAGTTTAGTTATTACCTCCCTGAGCGTGTTCTACGGTTAATATTCTGAAGAGCTTCACAACCTTATCCCTTCCTCTCTTTTCCGCAACCGAACCACTCGCACGGGCCAAAATATGCATCCATATAACGTAGCCACTATCCCATCACCCACATATTGATTCCAGTTGCTAACATACATGGACCTCACGCGCCACTTACCATGAGGTGGGCGTAAGGTCACATGTGAGAGTATAAAACAAAAATATTATTTGTTTTTTTTTTACTTTTTTTCAGTTTAAAAGTCGCTTGACTTGTTCGAGCAAAAGCTCTATGGATCTCATACAGTTTAAGCAAAATTTATCGCTACATTAACACACTTTATGTTGTTTTCTATCAAGGATCAAGTATTCTCGGTTCACTTTACATTGTTTGCGTTATCCCGAAGGTCTAAGGCAGAGAATGTCAGGCTAGGAATATAAATAATTCCGTGGTAAGTTTCCTGCCAGATAAAGTTTGGTTTCCGAATTTCCTAATCTAAATCAATCTAAGTGAGAGCCTTGACCTAATTACACACATCAAAAAAGTCTAGGGATCAAGCATGTTTATGCGGATTTCTTGTGATTGAGATGTGGCTTTGTAATAAATTTATGATTTTATAAATTTATATGGATCCTTTTTGGTGCATTTCATAATTTAAAACAGGAACTGTCAATCAAATTCGAGTAAAAGATGAAAATCAGCTGTCAATATTTTCCCTATAAAAACATAAGACGCATTGAAGACATTATTAGTGCTACTGTTTCCCTACTACTGATTAAAACCAACGTTATTATGGAGCGGCGACGTCATTTAAGCAGGGAAGAAATGATCAGAGCCGTGGGAATGATAGAAGCTGGTTCCCGGCAACGTACTGTGGCTTTAGCTCTGAATACAAGTCAGAGTGTTATCAGTCGACTTTGGACACGTTACCGAACCACTGGTACCGTGGCTGAGCGCCATGGAGGACGGTATCGCTGCACCACACGGAGACAAGACCGATACATTCAAATCACAGCTCGAAGAACTCCAACAATAACCGCCATGATGTTAGCCGTGAGCCTTCATCGCTCTTCAGGGAACTTAATTAGCGACCAAACAGTCAGAAACCGCTTGCATGAAGTGAACCTTCATTCCCGAAGACCGCTACGGGTACCACCTATAGCAAATCACAATCGTAGGACTCGATATCAATGGGCTCTTGAACACAGAAATTGGACAGAAGAACAATGGCGTTTCGTGTGCTTTTCTGATGAGTCTCGTTTTGGTATGAGGCCGGATACAAGACGACACTGGAGAACCCCTGGACGCCAACAGCGATTAAAATCCTGCCAGGAAGTCCATCCTTATAGTGGTGGAACCATCATGGTATGGGCGGGTATTTCGATCGGCGGAAGAACTGAGTTGATTTGGATCAGAGGCAACCTCAACGCTCAAATTTATGCTGAGACGGTTGTATCAGACGTCATCGTTCCTCTACAAGTGCATATCGGTCCCTTATTTCAGTTAATGCATGATAATGCACGACCGCACACCGCAAGAGTTGTAAGACAGACTCTCGCCGCAGCTAACATCAATGTCCTGCCCTGGCCTGCTCAGTCGCCAGACTTGAACCCGATTGAGCATGCATGGGATATTCTTCAGAGAAGAGCTCTGCCGAATATGGAGGGTATCCAGTCGCAAGAAGACCTTTTTTTGTTGTTGCAACGAACATGGGCGGCCATTCCACAGCGTGATTTGGATGAACTCATTTTGAGTATGCCAAACCGATGTTATTGTGTTGTTAGTGTTCGCGGTAGAAACACGGATTATTAATTGTTTAAGTTACCCAATAAAATAAAAAAAAAAACTGTTATTTCAGTCTTTTTTTCGAACTTTAATGTTAGTGGTTCAAATGTCAAAAATCCCTTTATTAGAAAAATGGCAATTTTTTTTACTAATGCAAAGGTGACTTGGTTTATCGTTACTGTAGACAAACGAAAACATTTTATTTGATCAATCCTTAAAGAAAATTTTAATGAATATCAATCAGGAGAAAAGTTATTGCAAAAATATATGTTGATCCCTAGACACTTTTGATGTGTGTATTTTGCATCGACCCACAGATATGTAGATTTAACAAATCGAACAAAGGCCTATTATAGGTAGAGGTACCCTAGCCAAAGTCAATAATTATTGTAAAACATTATTCTGTAATTTAGCAAATATTTTTAAGTTTTAGCGCCAAAGTTATTCAATTATGCTACGTATTTATCAAAGTATATTCGAATGTGTAAGATTTATTTGTTGTTCTATTTTAATTATCTAGAAGTTAGTATTTTAATTATGTTTCCAAGAACTTAAGTTAGGTAAAAGTTTTTAAACTTTCTGAAAATAAAAATGAAACGCACTTCCGCCGGACGATTCCTCGCAGTCGCTAGCGTTCCTCCTCCCCTTTGCCAGGCACCAAAATAAATGGAGTTGTCAAACAATCGTTGCTGTCTTGTGTTGTTTATAGGAAAATAAACAAATATGTTCAATTGAATTGCACGCGTATTGTGTATTTTCATTTTTTTAAGATGTTAGAGTGTTTTATAGCAGTTGTTTTTGTGAAATGTTGTTGTTAAATCAAGAAATTGACGATTTATTTTGAGTTTTAAATGGTGGACATTGATGCAAAATTTATTTTAATTTGTCCTAATGCTGCCTTCTATGCCAGTTTTATTTTCGAGGGATAGTCAAGATGCATTTGGGAATAAAATTGAGCCAAGTACAAGTTTTTTTAGCCAGAGAATTGTTAGCAATCCGTTTCCAAAGCAGGTAAGTGGTTTAATTTAACGCCATTTACATAACGCAATAAAAATGATTTTGCGAATGTTTTTCTTATTATTTCTACTTTTCCTTATATCTTAACATTACAAATAATATCTGTATAGTTTGTTATAGTTTTTATGAACGAATAAATCGTTTAAAACAGTCCCAAAACTTAATTGTTATCTTGCATAGATAATTATGATTTAATGTCACCATTAATCAACATGTAAGTTTTATTAAAAATAAATAATTAGTCATTTAGGTATTTTAATTATTCTGTACTGAATTCCAGGTGGAAGAGCCTAAAGTTGTGCCAGTTACGAAAGAGGAAATAAAAGCAAAGGGCAAAGGAAAAAAGCAACAACCTGAACCTATAGAATTTGATGAAAATACATTTGAAAATGGTTTGTATGATTGTAGTTCTTCATCAACCCTGAATTTATATTCTCATTTTATACTGTGACTTGGTGAACATTGTATCACTTAAAATTAATTTGATTGTAATAAGTTCAATAGGCAAGTTTAGGCAAGACAAACAGTGTACCAACGAAATATCAGGGAAAATTTCTATAGTGAAATTCCAAAAGACCACAATAGGAAGTTGAACTAATATTATGATCACAGAAGAAATAATCAGGAGAGGATTCAAGACTTAGTTTTATGCAATAGCTGTTGGTGGGAGAATTCATGCACACTTACTTGAATTGGGCCTAGCAGGTCTGCTGTCAATACTTTTATGGAACAAGCTTCCAAGATGGCATTAGAGGAATCATACAGTATTTGGTTGGGTAGGGAGAGGAGGATGGTGAGTGTCTTGTGAGGAGGCTTCCTTTATAAATAGATAAGGCTGGGCATTCTCTGTAACTAGTCTCATTAAGAATGTTTTGCATGACCTGGCCCCCATTATTGGAGGCAATCTATCTCCTCCAGGAAGACCATCTGGAGGAACCTCCGTAGATGTGCCGCCATCCCCTCTTCTGCCCTCCATCCTCTACACCGTCGGCTATCTCTAGTATTCAGAGTGTAGTTTGTTAGGGCACAGTGGTCTGTCATCAACCCTACCATTGTACGGAGCTTGGCTTAAGTCCAAACCAGCCTTTAGTCTGTTGCAAGCTCAAGGCACCATTCTTCTAACCTCTCATTCCCACAAAGTAAAACCACGGAATCCTAAAATAAAATGTTTTCTCCTGTTTTTTTTTTTGCTAAACTATGCCTGACTTGCCCTGAGTCAACAAATGATTTTTTTCCTCATATCAAACAGGATATTTTTAAGTATTAGCCAGATGGAACAGCAATTGATTTTTATATTATTGACTGTGTTTTACAGTTAATAAACAGAAGCTATGTACAAAATAACATTGTAACTGAAATGATCAGGAATAGGTTCAAGACTCAGCTTTTCGCAGTGGAAGTTGGTACGAGAGGAGTTCCAATAAAAAAGAGTTGCACCACCTACTGAAAGTATTGGGCCTAAATAGGTCTGCCATCAATAGATTCATGGAAAGAGCTTCCAAGACGGCATGAATGGAATCATACAGTATTTGGTTGGGTACAGAAAGGAGTACAATGGTGGGTGGTGAGTGTATTCTCGCACAATAAAAACAAAAGGGAGGCCTCCTTTTTTTAAACCAGCCTATCATCGGTCGCAAACCCTAGACATTCTTCTCATCTCTTACCCACACACAATGGACCCGGCACCCGCATGGTGAATCCATGGAATGTTTAGAAATTTCTCTTCTCTCTTCAAGAGCCTCAAGTTTTAAGCGTAAGTTTTTATTAAACAAAACAATTTTTTTATTTCCAGCATTAGTAAACTCATATTTCAACAAAGTAGTAATGAGATTTGCAACATCACAGAATGCCAAATTCATAAAATTTCAAGACCTGCTAAAAACGTATGACACAAGCCAGCTTACTCCAGTTGATTTGTATAAAAGATTAGAGGAATTGTTTGGGGATGACAATAGTGATTTGCTTGAGGAATTTTTGCTCTTTTTAACTCCAAGTCAAGCGTTGGAAGTTGGGAGGTTTTCTGATCACTTCATGATGAATAGAATGTCAAAATTTCTCCATGTTTTACAGGTACGTATTGTGAGTATTGTAGAAGTAATGATAAACTTTGTAAATAGTCATTTTTTATATTTTTTAAAGTTTATATTATAAGCAAACTGCCTCTGTAGTCTAGCGGTTAAGTCCATGGATTTAGACTCGTAGGTACTGGGTTCGATTCCTGGTCGGGACACAAAAATATTTATTAATGTAAATAAATACATTTAATTTATTTGTGATATTTCTCGAGTTTGGTATGCTGGAGACATCAACGAGCTTGCCACTTGTCATGATTGGCCTATAAGTTAGGTAAATGTGAATCCGCTTATTTATAGGCGTGGTTTCTGACCACCTCGAAAGGGAAACGGTTGTGATGATACTTTACTTTTTTATATTATTAAAAGTGTCTAGCGAACTTTCCCTCCTCGTTGCTTTGTTTTCCTCGAGTCCGGATGATGCTGCAATATTCTGGGATAATACTGTTTTAAATTTGTCTTCAATCATTGTTGTGGAAATAATATTTTGGGAAAAATCTCATACTATTTACCAAGGATAACGTCATCAAATCAAATATAAACACACACTAATAACTTCGCTTAGGAACATAGGTTTAAAGCATAGATTTAGTATATATATAGATTGGCAATGGAATGATTAGGGCGAGACCAAAAATGAAAAACACCGGTGTGCGTGAAATGCGCATGTGTGCGAAACGGATAGTGATGTTCGCGACTTAGATTATCGATAAAGATTGCAACGTTTTCGTGTTGTCTGATTTGACACAGATCTAGTTACATATAAAGTTAATGTTTGTTTGAGGTAATAAAAATTAAACTACAAAACGTGTTGGATTTTTTATTTTTAAAAAAGTAACAGCTTATTAGGTACATTAAACATATAAACAAAATAGCAATTGTGGAACACAAGCTAATATAGGTAAAAAAAACATCTATAACTTGTGCATGCCATTTTTCCATTTAACCAAAAATTTACCGAGAAAATCTAAAAAAATGTATTCATTCGTTTTTTATATCTACAATTTTATTTTACATTTAGTGGAAATAACATTAATTCAGGAAAATTTGCCAGGAAATGCGAAAAACTGATTAAATTAATTTGGAAACCTAATATTTAATATTTGAAAAAATATTTTTTTGCAAACCCCAAATTTCAAACATTTCTAATCACATATTTTGGTAATGTAACATTTTAATTTACATTATTTAAGGATTTCAACGTTAAATTTTCAATTAAACGATGAAAAATTTATACAATAATTGAAAAATATAGTTTTTTCAGTTGCATTTCCTAGCAAATTTTCCCTCTATGTTTATTTATTTACACCATCTAAAAGTAGACGATTTTATGAAAAATAAAACCACTGTAGGTATATAAAAAAAAGTCAGTCAAAATATCTTTATTCACGTAAACCTATTAAAGGCATTTGTGACACGTCATTATTTAAATTATTTTGAATGATTCTACTCCTGCTAGTGGAAGACTAAGCAGCAAAGCAGATTCCAGTGACCTGTTAATGTCTGACTGAGAAAGGAATCTGCAAGGAAAAATCAGCTATAGCAGATTTACAAATTAAAACAAATACAGAACTACACAACAACATAAAATAGATATCCTTTACTCCAAGATTGTCCTATAGGACAATCTTACTAACCCTACCAGGTAAGGCAAAACTAAAATAAATTACTTGCCCAAGCCCCTTGGGCAACCCGAAAGACGACAAAACGCACAACGTCTGCTAATTTAAGAACAATAAATTGAACGTGTTCGGCAGAGGTCCCAGGCCCCCACAGCAGCACCCGATCACGGACGTAACGCATGTGCCAGCCATCCCCCCGCTCAACCAGGCTCTTAGGGACGGACCAGGACCCGACACACGTGCCACCACTGCAGTGACCTTCTAAGGAAGGTTTTTGCCATTTATTCTTTACTAAAATATTTTAGGGAAATCTGAAACATTATAAAGTTTAAATTATTTTATAAAAATATTTATAATTTAGTTCAATTAATAGGAGTTGCGCCATTTAGCTACGAAACAACAAAAATTAAAAAGTAAAATATATAAAAAAAAAATTAAGAATTTAACGAAAATTAATAAGGCTGTATAGGCATAATCCATAGATTATGCATGCTATGCTGCATACAAGGCACAATACCTTTGCCATTTAGCGACATATCGATAAGATGTTATCGATAACATGTTATCGATATGTGTCAATCTCTACATAAGTGAGGTTAGAAATAGTAGAAATTCACGTATTTGATATTATCTTAAATTGAATTCCTATGCATTCAGAGTATTAATGTAATAAAAGGCGTTTATTTTTCCCATCTGTTTGTGTATAAAACCTTAGTGGCAGATCTAAAACATTGTATTTAGGCACCTAAATATTTCAATCGTACTTACGTGTTAAATGAATAATTATGCGGGTTTTCTTTCTTAGATGAGTTACATCCAGGTACTACACAAGTAACCATGACTAATTACGTCTATTAACCTCAAATTTACACTATAAAACCCTAGATTATTACAAATATAAGCGGAATTTGTTTTGTTTACAATTACGCCAGCCGCTACAAGTCGCGAACGTGTCTGTGAATGATCCTGTCTATCTATCTCGCTCTAACATACGCAATACTGTGCTCTTTCTCTTTTGCATTGCCAATCTAAGTATCCTATATCTATTGTTTAAAGTATGGAGGCATATTTTTTGAACTATTCTGATTGTTCCATATTTTTTTGTTTTTATTGTTTGCGAAAAAAACAGTGTTTTTATTCTTACAATGCCTGTTGAACAGCCAACTCACCTTTCATATTTTACCATACATCTTTTTTAGCAATATTGTAGCAGTGCTTTTGTATTTATATTTGATATTTTTTTTTAATCATCATCACCTAGAAGACAGTCCTAGACCTCCACTGTCGGTGATGGGCCTTACAGAAATTTCTGGAAATTTTATACGTTAGGAGAATAAGGTTTCTCGCCAACTTAATATGATGTTTTTCTATGCGTTTGCCATAATCGGTAGCTTGAGCTTTAATTTCTTCTTTAATTTAGATCTTAAAATTATTTTATAGATTTTTTGTTGTAAAATTGCAGAACACATTTTCTCGAAAGCCCACAATGCTCCGCAAGATCATCCGAGCAATAACAACTAGTATTAACAACGACAACACTAGTGACATGAAGAGCAAAGTGTTGCCGCTACTCAGATCCAGTCCCCGGCTCACTCAGATGTACAGATTGCTGTTCTCAGATGAAGTACCACCAGACAGGTAAGAATAATACAAGGGGCTTATCTGACGATCCATCATCAATTTATGTGGTTAACGTAGTGGGTATTGCATGTTAATGTATCTTATTATTGTTAACTCATAAAAAACCTGTGGAATGCTGTTCGTTGACTCTAATAAATAAATTAACTGAAATGGCTGCCTATTTGTAAAAGGAGGAATTGTAGGGGTCTGTGCTTGTTAAACAGTATTCTCAAAAAACCCGATACACATTTATCACACATCTTAAAGATTTATTTAGTTTTGTTAGCTCACATCACATAACTCATCGTTATCTTTCCATTCCCTCTCATCACACCTCTTTTGTCTCTAAATCATTTGCTGCCGTCGCTCGCCGCAAATCTGGTATGAATTACCTCAGAATATTAGACAAGCTTCATATTGAACAATGGGGTTTACAAACACTACCTTTAACTTAAATCGATTTTTTACTATTATTGTATTGCCACTCTCTTTATTGACACTTTCACAATGAGCAATACATATAAATATGGTATGTATATAGTATTGTCATTGATTACAGCCCCTAGAACACAGCGTCCTAGACCTCTACTGCTGGAGGTGGGCCTTCCAGAATATATCTGGAGAATCTGGCCTACACTCGCCACGCTGGTCAGATGGCTTGGCCCTCGCCAACATATCCTCATGATGTCAATTATTAACGATTCCACGGGTTGGTATTAGTGAAACCGGAACCGACGGCTTAACGTGCTCTTCGAGTCCCGGGAACGGTGGTATTGTAAATCTATGACAAATGTACGTAAGAAAAGTATATTTCTCATTGGTACATGCCGGGTGGGTTTGAACCGACCTTATGTAGAATTTAAGGAATGCGTTCTTACAACCGAGCCACCACCGCGCCACATAGTATTGTATATATACATATATGTATATTATATAACCTATTTACGTATTTGTATATGTAATAGTAAATATAATATAATATAAATATCAAATTCTAACCAGCTCCCAGGATAATACAATTTCATCCCTTCCAAGAGACCCTCTGGTCTCAGATATGGAACCGAGACTACTATTCTTCAAGAAATTCATGACAGGTGCCCAGACTGACAAAAGAGGCATTGGCTGGAAGAAAAAAGAAAGTGACAAAGAGGTTATAAAATCCTTCCTCAGGAAAGATGAAGAGCATGAATACAGAGTGCACGCGATGACTCTAGAAGTTCAAAATGACTGGCTAACTTTGGGCGATTTTTGCATCCCTCCAGCCCTAAAGTGGCGCACACTAATGTACGATTGGTCTCCGGCGTTGCTAAAGTTCTACCTAAACGCTTTTCAAATGTCCCTCCCGGACCAGAGTAATCTGGTAAGGTGGGGAAAAGCTACGGAAAAGAACTGTACATTGTGTGGTGCTGCCATAGGAACTGCTAGACACACACTTGTAGGGTGCGTTACTCTCCTAGAAAAGGGCTATTACTCACGCCGACATGACAAAGTCCTAGGTGTTATCCGTGAAGCAGTAAGTCTTTCTATTGCAAGAGCCAGAAAGGGACTGACTACAAATAAAACTTTGACCACATTTGTAAAGGAAGGGCAAAGCACGAAAACTAAATGCAAGCCCACCTCGATCCTTGGCGCCGCATCAGACTGGAAAATTCTCATGGATACATTTGAACACCATTATAGGATCCCAGATGAACTAGCTGTATCAGCCTATAGGCCAGACATCTTAGTGTTTTCTCGGAACTTGAAAAAAGTTATCCTTATTGAACTTACCGTTCCGTGGGAATCAAATATTCCAAAAGACCACAACATGAAGTCGAATAAATATTATGATCTCACAGAAGAAATGATCAGGAACGGGTTCAAGACTCAGCTTTACGCAGTGGAAGTTGGTGCAAGAGGAGTTCCAGCAAAATCTTTGCATCACTTACTGAAAGAATTGGGCCTAAGCAGGTCTGCCGTCAATACATTTATGGAACGAGCTTCCAAGACGGCATTAACGGAATCATACAGTATTTGGTTGGGTAGGGAGAGAAGTAGAATGGTGGATGGTGAGCGTATTATCGCGCAATAGAAAAAAAAGGAGGCCTCCTTTTCTTAAACCAGCCAATTGTCGGTCGCAAGCCCGAGACACCATTCTTCTCATCTCTTACCCACACACGATGGACCCGGCACCCGCACGGTGAATCCATGGAATGCTTAGAAATTTGTCTTCTATTTGTTTTATAATTTTATATCTATTATATATCTTACTATAAAAACTGCCCCAATGTCCATGACAGAGAATGCTGGGCATTAAGTCTGCATTTGTACATAATGGAATTGAGTTTTAAATATATAAATAAAGCTCAGACTGTACCTAACTTTATAGATTTACGGCTTTTATAGGTTACGTTGACATTTTAAATAAAAATTTAAAGTTGTCGAATCTGCAACTTTATCTTGTAACGTTTGCCATTAGAAGGTCATGTTTCGCCGAAAGGGTAACATGTCCGCGCTGAACCTTCAGAATTCCTCGGGCAACTCGTCTGATTTGGCAGTGGTAGCTTGGTTGTAAGAATGCTTTCCTTAAAATCCTACAAAGGACAGTTCTACATCTACCAATCAGAAATACACTTAATATCACAATCAAATAAAGCTGAAGGTGCATTAAAAAGCCTTCGTAAGGAAAGGGCATTTAAATTCAAATTCAAAAATTCTTTATTGCACTAAAAAATATTGTACATAGGGCTTAATGAAAAGGTTGATGAATGTTGATTAAGCGAAAGAGGTATGTCGTGATTGTGTCAAGTGGCGCTCAATTTTTTCTGCCTACCCCGCAAGAGATCTGGCGTGAGGATATGTATGTAGTATTATTTTATCAACCAATCATTATGTTGTAATTATTGTTTTTAGTTTATATGAAGCCAATACAGACACAGTGAATGACAGTTTCCTGACTAAAGACTCTGGTTACGACGTGTGGCATTTTGAAGACCCCTCACAAAGCAGGAAGAATCTATGCGTAAAGCATGATGTTGATACTATGGTAAGAATACAACTACTACATGGATTATACTGTTATGATCTTATAGAAGTAGTCGCGATCACAGCTACATTATTGCCGCTTACCAATACCACCGTCAGCGCTCCGAGCGGCGCCCACGAGAGTTTTAATATGATCCGGCTCGAAGGACCATATGTAAAGTCGTCAGTCCCTACTCTGTGCTGCTAACCACATAGGTATACTGCTGCGGGTCTTCGATGGCTCAATTAAAGAGTGTTTAGTGGACTGTAAAGGTTAATTAATAGGTAAATCACTCTTCACTACATAGAAGACTTGGACTAAACAACATCGTTTAACTGTATAATTTTTCTATTACAGTATCTCCAAGGCAGAGTATTTCTTCAATACGGAAAGATGTTGAAGGCTTCTCGAGTCACTTATCCTTATTCTAAAGAGCCTTACAGAGTCCACGCCCATAGACTAGCCCATTGCAGACTATCCCCAACTCTAACAGACGAAATGCAAAAAACAAAAAAAAGATCCAAAAAACAATCTCCAAACACAAAAAAACTTATAAAAGACTTCAATGATAATAACAGAGCTATGGAAGCAAAAATCAACGACAGTCCGAAACTAAGCAAGTCTAAAAAAAATAACTTAATCAACGATAAGAAGAAGCTTAAAGAATTAGCGCTAAAAAGTAAGCAAAAAATTTGTAAGAATCCAGACAACGGTTCCAAAACCAAAAAGCAAAAGTTGGATGATGCTAAAATCAAATCTAATATTGAAATTGTTATTGAAAAAAGAGATAAAACTAAGAAAAAAGTTGTAAAAAAATGTGATAACGAAAAAGTTGATAATAAATGGACTAGAGATGAAGATAAAACTATGTTAGAGATTTTACAAGGGGAAGCAAGATCCGATGCTATGTTCTGTAGAATACAGAAGTTACTACCGCATCGATCCATGGACGACATACAGGAGCGGTTTTTATACGTTATGAATTTACTCCAACAAATGTCAGGAAGCGATGTTACATAAATTATAATGTTAAGTTTAGATATTATTATTATTGACATAGTTATAACATTATCAAGTTACATTTTAAGATATTTATTTATTTTATCCCTTTTGATATAATTACATATTTTATATTAGACTTCTTGTTTTATTTGTCGTCTCCTAAATGCATTCCAAAATTATAAATATTCTCCCTAAGAGACGGCGCGTTCCGTTTATACCAGTAGAAATTACAAGCGCGCTAGCATAAAATACATACTGACATTTCATGTTCACACGAATCGTTCCATTAAAAAAATAATACTCATGTTTACTACAAAAAAATCACAGTGCTACGGAATGTGGTTAACTTTTTGACAGATGGACAAATGTCAACTAAAAACTGCGCAGTTTGGTTATTTTTCATTTTTACTTGTCAATCCAGAAAACGGTTCTAAAACCAAGAAACAAAAGTTGGATGATGCAAAAATTAAATCTAATGTTGAAATTATAATTAAAAGAGATAAAACTAATAAAAATGTGATAAACAAAAAGTTGATCAGAAATGGACTAGAGATGAAGATAAAATTATGTTACGAGATTTTACAAGGGAAAGCAAGATCCGATGCTATGTTCTGTAGAATACAGAAGTTACTACCGCATCGATCCATGGACGACATACAGGAGCGGTTTTTATACGTTATGAATTTACGCCAACAAATGTCAGGAAGCGATGTTATATAAATTATAATGTTAAGTTTAGGTATTATTATTATTGACATAGTTATAACATCAAGTTACATTTTAAGATATTTATTTTATCCCTTTTGATATAATTACATATTTTCTATTAGACTTCTTGTTTTATTTGTCGTCTTATTATAAGTTGCATTCCAAAATTATAAATATTCTTCCTAAGAAACGGCGTGTTCCGTTTATATGAGTAGAAATTACCAGCGCGCTAGCATAAAATGCATACTGACATTTGACGTTAACATGAATCGTTCCATTAAAAAATAAATAGGAAAGGTTAACATTTAAAAATAACAAGTTTAACAGTGTTACGCATGCTATGTTCGACTTGAAAACAAAGCTTGCTTTTTTACCGAATTTTGTATGAAAACCATAGAAAAACGCCAAGTCGAATGACTTTCAAAGCGAAATAAAGTGAATAAAGCGCTTAAAGCAACATGTCAGACACAGGCTGTGGTTTACTTTTTGACAGATGCATAAAATGCAGTTAAAACGAATCGTTCCATTAAAAAAAACGAAAATGTTTACTATATACAAAAAAAATCGTTGGAATGTGGTTAACTTTTTGACAATGCACAAATGTCAAATCAAAACTGCGCAGTTTGGTTGTTTTCTATTTTTACTTGTCAATCCGGAAAACGGTTCTCAAAACCAAAAACAAAGTTTGATGATGCAAAAATGGATATTTATTTATTTTTGTAAAATATATAAATTATATAATTTGGTAAAATAAGCAATTATTGCTTTATATGCTTTCAAGACGAATATAGCAGGAATGTGTTGTAACTTTTTGACAGATGGAGAAAGGTAGAGAAGTCAAATCTTACTATTGTCATATTGTAAAGGTCAAATCTAAATTGGTTTTACTTGTCTATGTCATGAAAATAACCAGAATCGTTTCAATTATCAAATTTAACACGGAGCTAAAAAGTAACACAGTTTAGTGGCAAGCTCGTCGATCTCTGTAGCTTAGAAAACTCGAGAAATAACACAAATAAATTAAATGTCCCAACCAGGAATTAAACTCGGTACCTCCGCCCCTAAATCCACGGACTTAAAACTAGACCGCGGAGGCAGTCTAAATAAAATAAACTAAAAATAAAAAATGACCTTTAAAGACGACCCTTCAGGGAAGGAGACTATCAACATTTCCCCTCTGTATAGCAAGGCTAATACGTTGGCAGAAATAATTGCCAGCTTTTCTGTCTCCTTTATCCATTGTTTGGATAACTCCTTGGCCAGACGCTTGGCTGAGTGTCCCCATGGGCCATTATCTCGACCCCAAACGACGCAAATTCGTAACCTGTACGTAGGTTGTAGGTACTGTAGGTTGGCGTATTTGCGCTGCTTGGGGTTCTAATAATTTTTTTTTTTTAATTGTCTTTAAAGGACATTGTACAGAATACATCAGTCCTAAACACGTAATTTATTTGCATAATATATGTTCATAACAGAGTTCATAACCGAGTTGGGGATCATCAAATTCCAGATGCTGCAGAATTTGATGCTTTACTTGGAGTCACTCGCGGCATTATAGCCCAAATACGTCGAGTAAAATATGGGAGTCCACAGCGCGGGAAAACCGCATAAAATAAACTGCAACTAAGCCCCATATTTAAAGTCCAATTTATCGTTTTCCATAATTATTCACATTGTAGCACATTATTAAACAAAACAACACCACTTTTGACCAATAATATCCACAGCAAATTAATTTACAAAACAAAAACTTGCACTTGACATGTCCATGCAAAATGGCGCGAAGGACTCTCCTTGGGGTTCTCAGCACCTTGTATTGTTCCTTGCTCCGCACAAACCGTCGCACTTCCAATGTAAAATTTAAAAAAAAAAACTGTCAAACTCCAAGCGTCAACTTTTTGTTAATATTTTTGTTTGTAATAATTTTCTATATCACTGGTTTTAAAGAGTTAAAAATGTTTAATCTTGACGAAAATTATCACTTGCGAAAACAGTATATTTCTCAAAATAGAGTCCCAACTCAATCTACGATGAAGGCAAAAATGGGCGAACCTTTAGCCAAAGTGTATTTTAAGGACATGAACTATGAATTAAAAGTGTTAGCTGGAATTGAACCGAAAATGAAGGGCGGCGGGTCAGATTGGTATGTCCCACCTACGGATATTTTAAAAGGCAAACCCGTTTTAAGACCAATAAGGAAAGAACATCTATCAAAATTAAAACATACTGGGATTGACTGCTTAGGCGAGCATTTAGGCAAAATACATAATGATTTAAATGATAAAGAAAAAGAAAGAGTTTTAGCTGAAAACGATAAGCTTTGGAAAGAAGAAATTGTTACAAAATGTTTGGAAGAAACTAATATTACAGCTGAACAAGAGGCTAAAGCAAATACTGAACAAATCAAGGAAGCCGTAAAGCAATTTGAAATTATTTACTCAACTTCTTTAGATAAAATCGAAAACGTATTATTTAAAGCTGCTACTAATGCTATAGAAAAAACTAGAGAAAATACATTTACGAAAATGAAGACGTATTACAAAAACGCAATGCAAAAACAAGCAAATGATTTATGTGAGAAGTACGATAACAAATTAACACAAGAAAAGCAAGAGAGAAAGCAACGATTCTTAAAGGAACTTGAATTAAATCGACAAACAACTCTAGAAACTATACATGATGTTAACATAGAAAAGCATAAAGCAATTGAAAAGTTACGCCACTTTTTGGAATGCCAAAACTTGGCGTGTCAAGTTTATATCGCTTTAACAGAACAGGAAGCTTGTGATAAAGAAATCAATGATTTAAAAGATGAACATAGTAGAAGAATAAAAGAAGTAATTAAAGAAATTGATAAAACTGAATGTGAAATAACTAACGCTCAACAAAGAGAGTTGAAAAGACAAGAATTCAATAACATATGGCGGTCAAAAGTAAGTCATGTTTTGGAAAAGTTTCAGAAATTTGTCTTATACTGCCTAAAATTGATACCGGAACATGCTGATTTCTTTATTAGCATGGAAAAGTTGATGATGCTACAAATGGACGATGCTGTTGAAAATCCTAGTGCTGAAAGTATTATTCAACAAGATGATGAACCTACAACTATTTCAAAAGTTAATCCATACGTAATTTATGGTGATTTTAATGATAAACCCACTACAACATCAGATGTACAAATGTTCATGGTCAATAAACGATGTATTTACGCAAAGTGTGATAATATTAACGATTTAAATGCTAAACTTAATGAAAACAATGATGAAATCAATGCATTACGTACGTTTGAAGATAATTACGATTATTCCTACAGTCTTCCAGTGAAATGTACATCGGAACATCATATTAAAGAATTGAAACTTGAGAGTTCACTAATGCAATTAATGCAAGACGAAATAACTAACCTAAATAATATATCCACTGATTGCTGTATTTGCAAAATTAAGCATTGCTTCTGCAGTCCACTGGAGATATCCAACGAACACATAGAAAAACCTGTAGTTAAAGTTTCTAAACATATACCAGAGTATAAGAAAATTAGTTCAAAAACCAAATTTGAACATAACTATGGTACTAAAATTAATGATTTTTCTGATTTTATGACTCCAAAGCGCTGTAAATGTGCTGGACGGGTAAAAAAGGCTCTAGTTAATCATTTACCTCCTTACATGATAAAAACGTCCTTATATGAACCTGTTAGTATAGATTCTTATGAACCATGTACTATTGACGAACTTAAAAAAAATGTTGCTAAGAATCATGGCGTTCAAAAACAAAAAGTTAAATCTATAACTCGAGAGATAGGCACACAATATTTGGATGAAGATTTGGTTCTAATGTGTGATTGCTGCTCAGACGTAGAAAAGCAAAGAATTTGTAGCGAAATAATGAGAGGCAACAGAGATCATTTTGAAGGCAATTTTGAACTTCTAAATTATTTTTAAACCAATAAAAAATCATTTTCTATTTTGTTTTTTTAACCTACTGCGCAATGCAAAGAAAGGGTTATGTGTTTATCAGCCTATATTATATTTTTATATGTTTGTTTCTTTGTGGCACACTGGGGACAAACACGTTGTCCGATTTTGACGATTCTCACGTCAATCGATTCGTCTTCATCACGCGAGTGTCACTGAAGATATGACATTAATCAAATTTCGTTAAGGCGACAACCAGACGCACTGTGTTGAGGTATCTCTTATATTTTTTTATTTAGTGACCATTTATTTATTTTATATCTATAACGATTTAAACTTGGTTAGGAACCATTATTATTTAAAATTAAAATGTATGTCCTACCTACATCATCATCATCATCATCATCAGCCTGTGTCTCTTTACTGCTGGATATAGGATCGCCATTTTTCACGATCTTCTGCCACCCTCATCCATCCCCCATCAGTGACCTTCCTCAGATTATTCGTCCATCTGGCGGGGGGTCGTCCCACTCTGCGTCTTTCAGTACGTGGTCTCCACTGCAGGACCCGTTTATCGGTTATATCGTTCATCGGTTCTGCGGCAGAACTATGGTCGATTCCGAGAAAAACCCGGTCATAAATCGTATTTCTAGTGTGAGTGAGACAAAATATTTAACATCTGTGGTGAGAAAGAGATAGTTGCTCTAAAACCGGTATTTTTTTTGCCAAATCTAGTTTGTATAATAAATAGTGTTAGTTGAAACTTGTAGGTTCGCTAATGCGCTCGTGTATTCTGTTTTTATGTTCATTGTAAAGTTGTGTTATTACTTGTTTTTGTTATATAATCGCAATGGATGCTTTGCCGGGCGGTAAGAAAATCTCTAGTTATCTAATTAAAACTTATAGTATTACTTACCCAGGGAAATTAAAATATGTCTAAAATACCTTCAATAAAATGTTATAATACTCGTAGGTATTATAATATATTTCTGTGCATTTCTGAGATTTGATAATAATATCATTATATTGTCAGTTTTATCTAGTTTTTTATTGTGCAGAAATTTCTTGCGCTTTGTTGCGCCTTTATGAAATAAATAACTTATAAAATAATATACATACTATATTTAACAGTTTTAAATACTTCACGACTTATGATTTTAAAAAATCCTTTTATGAAGGTCAGTGTGGCTTAAGGAGTGCTTATCTCGATCACATAAACAAAAAAAGTGTTTTTTAGAAGCAAATATATATTATTCCCAAACAATAGGTGGCCTAGGAATTACCCATAAGGGAAACGCGCAGGTAAAGTTGGTTACCTGTACACTGACATTAAAAAACAAGCATATTACTTAAAACAACGATTTTCATATTTTTTTTGCTTCAGGTTCTCGAGATATGAAGAGGAGATCTATATATTCAATATTTTATTTGAAGATACTTTGCACGGTTTTTTGAGTAAATCAAATCGTGAACATGAGTTTTGGAATTATGTAACATTCCTGACAATGCTTCTAACATGTAAAACATTTAATTTCATTGTTTTTGAACGATGTACAGAAAAGATGGGCAAAAGCCAACAGACATAATGATAGATTTTTAAAGGCAAATAAAGAATGGTTGCATGTTATTTTGCGCTTTAGAATTGACGCAGAAACATCGTATTCTCTTAAATTGCTCTTGACAATCCACCAGAATCTAAGAAATCTGTTAGAGGGCGACTACGGAAGACTTTTTGTGAGAGCAGTGAACGCACTAAACGGTGAAAAACAGCTAGTTTGCTCAATTTGGACCCAGATGAGCTATAATTTGCTACACAAATGAAGTTACGAGCTGAGGGAAAAGTTGACGCTGCTAGAGTCGTAAAGGATTTAACTTTAAGTCCAAAAAGGGCATCAAAATTCCGTCGAGGCTACAATAAACATGACTTCGAAATTCCGAAGGTGACAGCAGATAGAGCTCTTGCTCTGATGGTTCAAGCTGGATTGTCCAGAAACCAATATGAACTCGTACGGCCAGTAACAAAATAATTTGAATGCGATGTTTTTCTCAGATTTTAAAAGAAAAAGAAAAATGCTATCCAGAATTGATTATTTGTGAAACAAAGAGCGAAATAAAACTTCAGAATTTGCTTGATCACACGATCAACAGAATGTTGTATAGACAACAAGAAGTATTAAAGACATGTAACACACGGGACTTGCATTTGATTTCAAAATGGGGATGTGATGGCAGCCATGGATCTATTTATAAACAAAAATTCGAAAATGCTGATGAAACCGATGAATATACCTTTTTAACTTGCTTTGTGCCTCTTCGACTTATTAACGACAATAATGGAAAAATTATTTGGCAAAATCCAAATCCATCGTCAATAAGATATTGCCGACCAATAAAACTTGAATTTAAACATGAAAATGTATAAAATACCAAAGAAGAATTAAAATATATTTAGCATCAAATAGATAATTAAATTCCAACAAATGTAAAAGGTGTTGTTGTGAAACATGATATGATTTTCAGCATGATACTCGTAGATGGCAAAGTTTGTAACCCAATTACAGATACAAAATCTACACAACAATGCTACTTATGTGGATTGACTTCGAAGCAGTTTAATAATATAGATTTAGTACATTCAACTTCAATTGACGAGTCTGCTATAAAATTTGGTATTTCATTTTTACATGCTTGGATAAGATTTTTGGAAAATTTTATACACCTGTCATATAAGTTACCAATAAAAAAATGGCAAGCATACAAACAGGAAGATAAGGACATTGTGTCAAACAGAAAGAAAAAAATTCAAGTCGAATAAAACGGCTCATAATTGATAAGCCAAAGCAGTCATATGGAAATTCAAATGACGGAAACACTGCACATAGGTTTTTTGACGATGCTGAAACTGCTGCTGAAATCACTGGATTGGATTTAGAGCTTATTAAAAGAATTGGTGTAATTTTAAGAGCCATTTGATCCGGTTTCGAAATTAATGTAGCTAAATATAGGAAGTATTGCATTGACACAGCACAAAGATATGTAAATCTATACCCCTGGTATTATATGAGTACGACTGCATAAAATAATAATGCATAGCTCAATAATTATAGAGTCGTGTATACTACCCACTGGTATAATGTCCGAAGATGCACAAGAAGCAAGGAACAAAGACATAAGGAATTATAGGGAATAAATACTTCGCAAAAGCATGCTACGATGGTTCGGGCATGTTGAAAGGATGAGCGATGAAAGATTGACGAACCAGATATATAATGCGAAAGTTGTGGGTAAAAGAGGCCCTGGCAGACCGAGACTCACATATCACGATCAAATAAATAAAACACTGACTGAAGGTGCATTACAAAGTCTTCGTAACCAAAGGGCATGTATGAAGAGGTTAATGAATGTCGACGAAGCGAAAGAGGTATGTCGTGATCGTGTCAAATGGCGCTCAATTGTCTCTGCCTACCCCGCAAGGGATCTGGCGTGAAGATATGTATGTATGTGTAAATACTTCGCAAGAAAAACCTCTCGCAAAGATAATATGGAGGATGTAATGAAGAGACTACTAATTTCATCAGATTCTTATATATCGGGATTACAAAAGCCGCAATACAAATATTTTAAAAGTATATCAAACGATGTTTTACAATTATTAATAGAACCCAAAATTGATTGTATCTGGCAGTAAACCATAGGTATAAGTATCATCAATAAATTCTTTATTCTTAATGTATCACCGTACATTCCCACCGGAATTTGGTTAAGTCAATATAATTTAAACAAAATTGTACACAATATATATTTAACGTTAAAATATCTGTCTTGCCTGGAGAGTGCAACCTCTCCACGCACGGCCACCGGAGGGCCGTCGCCTGCCCCGTGAGATCTTGGGGGCCGAGGCGTAACCAGCACAGACTGGCAAAGCTGTATACGGAGTTCTCAACAGAAACTGTCCTACAGGTGCCACAGATCCATCAGTGGCCCCCTCCCCAGCGGCTCTCGCCGCCGAGGTAAAACAAGCAACCGGCGGGTTGTTGCCCGCCGTGATTGACGCACGCTGAATGGGGATCACCCCGGAGCGGTCCGCCCCAGGGCGAAGATAACAACTATCTACTATCTGGAGAGTGCAATGTGAAGACAAGGAACAGAACTGGTAGTGACATAGGAACATCAACACAATAACAAAAAATAACCAAGATATAGGTACCTATATTAAATATAAATATCTACCTACCTTAGGTAAATAAATTATAATAAATAATAAATAAAATTATGTGTATATTGGTTATGCTATACCTAGGGATATTATTTGGTTGTTATTGTTGTGTTATAATGAATACACTTCTTTATTAAAAGCCATTGTTTTATTATCTTTCCCATTCTTGGATTTTGTAGTTTTGCTTATCAGCAGGTAGATACAAAGTCACATGTACCCTAATAAAAATATCTTAAAAATTATAACCACTCCAAATTTCAAGTAAATCGAACCAGCAAATCTCGAGATATACATGTTACATGTAAACTATTGCGGACAGACAGACAAACACACCTCGGTCTCACCGCAGGGTACTTTAAAATTAAAATGTTTTTTAGGCAAACACATTTAGCATTCAATTCATTTCACAAAAAACCACATTCAAATATTTATAACCGGGTTTTTCTCGAAATCGACCATAGTGGACGTGTCCAGTCAATTCCCACTTCGACTTGCAAATTTTGTAAGCTATGTTGGTAACTTTGGTTCTTTGACGGATGTCAAAGTTTCTGACTTTATCCTTCAGAGAAATCCCGAGCATAGCTCTCTCCATAACTCACTGCTATATACATGCAGCTCCACGTCTCTGCTCCATACGACATTACTGGAAAAATGCACTGGTCGGTTTTTTTTGTGTCTGGTTGTTATACGTTGCCAGATATAGTCGGTGGCGATGGTGACCGGATCTCCGCCGGGGATTCTTCGCACCCCCTGCTCCACCGACTCCCCGACTGTAACCGTAATCGGGGGCGGCAGTGCTGCCGGGTACTGGGGGCCGTCTTGTGTTTGTCCATGGGGGGGGGGGGGGGGGGGGGGGGAGGGGGAGGGGGGTCCTACCTACCTATAATAAATTTCATATTAAAAGTATCATCACGACCATAACTAGACAATTAAAATAATTTAATATATTTTATTTTGTAAAGACTAACAGTCAGGACCAATTAAAACCGGGACAGGTCTTCCAGTCACAGTACCTGATGGGTACTTCTATGACCACAAGAAGATGAAGATACAGAAGCTTTAGATTAATTAATTTTAATGTTATTTTTATAAGTATTTTAGTTGTAAGGTATTTATCTATGGGCCATCTGTTGCCTGATAATAAACAAATTATTATTATTATTATACACCGCAGGCTCAAGCGAAAGAGTGTCCCTGGCCTTGGTGCCAGATTTAGCAGAGACTGAGGAAGGAGCCAATTCCCGTCCAATACTGACATTAATACAGATAGACATATTAAACAAAAGAGTGGCCCATTGTACCTGTACAGATTGCCACGAATGCAGTAATCAAATGAGAAAAAAAAATAAAAAAATTGAAAATAAAATAACCCGACTGCGAAATAAAATATCTTGAATTAAAAACTGAAAGATATATAAATTGTTTGATTACCCCTTAACTACACCATTGAAACAATTTTCTATATTTTAAAACTGGAACTACTGCCTCCGTGGTCTAGCGGTTAAGTCCGTGGATTTAGACTCGGGAGGGCTCGATTCCTGGTCGGGACACAAAAATATTTATTAATGTAAATAAATACATTTAAATAATATTTAATTTGTTTGTGATATTTCTCGAGTTTGCCTATATGATTGGCCTATTGTAAAGTTGGCTAAATGTGAATCCGATTATTTATACGCGTGGTTTCTGACCACCCCAAGATGATACTTTACTTTTTTCTAATTAGAGTGACTTTAACAGTCGGGACCCATTGTTAGGACGACCTGTGCCGGTTTTTAATTGGTCCTGACTTTTTTTTTTAAGTTTATTTAAAGGACATTGTACAGAATACATCAGCCCTAAACACCTAATTTATTTACATAATATATGTTCATAAGAGAGTTCATACTGAGTTGGGGATCATCAAATTCCAAGTGTTGCAGAATTTGATGCTTTTCAAGGAGTAATTCACTTCAATATCGCCCAAACACGAAGGGTATACGGGAGTTCACAGCGCGGGAAAACCGCAAAAAATAAAGTGCAACTTCTGCCTCATATACTCAAATTTATCGTTTTTCATAATTATTCACAACGTAGCACATTATTAAACAAAATAACACCACTTTTGACTAACAATATCCACAGTAAACTAATTTACAAAACGATAAACTTGGACTTGACATGTCCGTGCAAAAAGGCGCGAAGATCTCGGTCCTGACCACAGATTATATAGAGATGTACTAGTTCTGACTGTTAAAGTCGCTACGAAAAATATTAAATTATTTTAATGGGGTGTATCAGGCAAAGCTTTTTGTAGATGTCGTAGCGGCACTGGTACCTTGTTTACACCTATGACTGATCATTTTTAAAAAATATTTGTAGTTTTACATTATTATAACAGAAAAAATTATTTCAACTTAACGTTACCTACCTTAAAAGACGAATTAAGTAAGCGAACACCGTCTTTAAAATAAAAAAAGGTTGAATTAATAAAACGGCAATTTTGAGATCACCATATCTTTGATTTCGCTTGGAAATCTCGATTTGTACACTTAAAAGCTGCTCACTTCGACATAATATCCAGAAAATGATAAATTTCGTAATAAAAATACAAGTTTTCTATGCAACTGACAGTTATATTAGGTACCATCTATCGTGATAAAAAGTTAGTGATACACCCCATTCAGAGGGGAAATGCTGCCAGATTATCGGGCACTATGCCATAGGACGATTTCTTTTGTAAGTACCTATTTAATTTTTATTTTCTGATTATTTTTAGATTCGATTCCTGGTCGGGACAGTTGGTTAATTTAAATAAATAAACTTAATCAATATTTAATTTATTTGTGATATTTCTCGAGTTTGGTACGCTAGAGACATCGACGAGCTTGCCACTTGTCATGATTGGCCTTTAGTAAAGTTGGTTAAATATGAATCCGCTTCATTTATAAGCGTAGTTTCTGACCACCAGGAAAGGCCGTTTCGTGATGATACTTTTTTTTTAGGTTCAATTTAGTTTTAATGTGTATTACATTAAATATATATACAGAATAAACTCCATGTAACGTCACTCGATTTAACGTCAAACTCCCTAAAGCTTTGGTAGGTTTAGCTAAGACCATACAATGATTCCATCTCCATTCCAACATCTATAATGCCATAAAATGCAGTCCCTTCAGTGTTGTTATATAGTTTACACTGTATTTCAAGATAGATATTAGGGTGGATGGAGATATTTTTTTTGTATCAGCAGTGGTAAAAAAACTAGGTATGACCTTTAAATATGACCCTAGACAAAAAAATATTAGTCTTGCTTGTGCCTATCACGCAGCTATTTGCGGGTATGCCATAGTGAATTTAAAAAAAAATACTCTACATCATTACGTCCGTTTCCCTTTCGTGGTGGTCAGAAACCACGCTTATAAGCGAATTCACATTTAGCCAACTTTACTACAGGCCAATCATGACAAGTGGCAAGCTCGTCGATGTCTCCAGCGTACCAAACTCGGAAAAATATCACAAATTATATATATATATTTACATTAATATATACTTTTGTGTCCCGACCAGGAATCGAACCCGGTACCTTCGAGTCTAAATCCACGGACTTATATACACTAAAAAAGGTAAATAAAAATGAAAATAATGAAAACACAAAATGTCGGGTCTATAAAATATTTTATTAAAAACCACTGCAATATTATAAACCTGGGTTTAGTTAAACCCGACGGCACCTACTATCCGCAATACAAATTATGAACTAACAAGCGATCAGAAACTACAGTATTTCATAAATACAAAAAACGGAGTCATCTACTATTATTAAAATTGTTATTACGAACTGGCAATCAGAAATGCATATTTTGATAAGAGACCATCTATTAATTATGTCACTTTCGTTCCGAGACGTGTAGAAACTGTTTTGCCAAAGCTTTGTAACTACAAATTTTGCTATTTTTATTTTTTCACCATTAATTGATTTTATTTTTCTCTTTTTTTAATTTTGTATATTGTACTTACCAATGTTGTGAATTGATTTTTGTAGTTCCTGGGAAGAGCACTGACTTCTAGGACACAGCCCAACTAGTCTTGGAGTCAGGGTATTAACTATTAACTATAAAACTGTTCCCTAAGTTAAGTCCATATTTATAAGGAAGAAAAAAATGTAATTGTTCCAATTTTTTTTTTTTTTTTCCCAAAAATTGTTTACATCATTTTTTGAAGGAACTCTGATCCCCAGACTAGAATTCTCTGGGTTATTATTATTAACGTCACAAATTCGTGTCAATTAATTTATAGATGGCCGCCAAGTTTTTTTTTTTTATATTTCACCCTACATCGCTTTAAACATACTTATATAATTATAATAATAAATGTCAGTACTAAAACTGTAAATGTAAAGAGAAAATGCAACATTTTTTTTTATTACACACTTTTGTGACATCTTTCGAAGGTTACTCAGGAAATAAAAAATAAAAAATCAAATACAAATAATATTTAATAACTATAACACAAATTTTAGGGGAGTTCCAGCCCCGAAAATTAAATATCAGAATAGGGAATGTTTTTAAATACAAAAAAAAAAAATAATAGAGTTGAAATAACTGCGTGTAATTGTCAAAAATGCAAATAATTTTTTTAGGCTTCAGCTGTCATTGATTGATCTCGCCCACAGCCGAGAAACGAAATAGAGAGAGAAAGAATTACATAAGTCAACGTTCGCGCGATCGTCGACCTCTCGCTACCTACTTGATTAGGATCAGTATGAGTGTCGATATTTTTAGGATAACTTCTCTGCACCGTAACTTAAGATTTTATTACTGAATAATAAAATAAAAAATTACGTTGTTCTTTATTTTTATTCTAGATTATAATATAAACATATTTGCTCTCTAATAAGTTCCACGCAGTATAATAGTTTGTTAGAAAAAAATTCAATAGCAAAACATACGTGATATATATATATGTTACTCTATTGATAGAAACGAATGACTTTTCTTAACCAAAGGTGTCTTAACAAAATGTCGAAAGTGACATTGACAAGACACACGTTATTTACCTGTAAGTGAATACTTGTCATTGTCTTAATTGTGTTTAATCTTTAATTTTAATAGTAGCTTCAAGTATTTCTAACATAAATTAAAAAAAAAAAACTATGTCACGTGCAAAAGCGCGGGAACGACTTTCCTTCCCATTTGAATCTTATAAGCGACACTAGGTTTTTTTCAATTTTGTCTTTTAACTGTATGATTTTATGTGTTGTGTGTAAATTAAATGTCGCAAGTTCCCTATGTGGTGCCAGCTTAACTATAGAGGTCGTCGTCGGCGGCGTCGTCCTGGAAGGCGGGCTGGTCTCCTCCAGAAGTTCCCGTCCCCCCACCGGCCGCGGAATTTGACGGGAATCTATACAAAAAATCAAATAAAAAAGTTAAATATCACCCCCGTAACCCTTCCGGGGTAGTAGAAAACATGTATTTCAATTAACTTATTGCTCTATGTACTATGATTCATACTAGTTAATATTATACTACTATTTTTTATTTTATTTATTATACTACTATTTACTTTTTTATTTATTATACTACTACTTACTTTTTTATTATTTATTATACTACTATTTACTTTTTATTATTTATTATACTACTACTTACTTTTTATTATTTATTATACTACTACTTACTTTTTATTATTTATTATACTACTACTTACTTTTTTATTATTTATTATACTACTATTTACTTTTTATTATTTATTATACTACTACTTACATTTTTATTTATTGAATTGAATATTCAAAAGAAGATATTAAGTTTATTTTTATATATTAAGTTTAATTGTGATAGTTTTATTTGAAAAAATATTTAGACATTTTTTTATTTATGAGGTAACGGTCGTTGAAATGTCGTTAGACATTCGCAATGCATTAAGGTCGAATGTTATATATATTTCTAAACAACTCATGAGATATATCTGTAGCTAGCTCTTATGGTGACAGGTTGCTTTACGATACTGAACCTTAGGTACCCACCTAAATAAATTTTCTTGACTGTATCTATTGAGAGATATATAATTCCGTCCAAGAAGGATGACTGCTTATATTTTACGATTATACTTATTAGTTAACAAGAAGATTATTACTGATTTATAATTACTACTAACTAGGTATGAGAATTAGCATAGAACAAGCTAGAAACGCCTTTGTTAAAATGAGCCACCTTCTCTGCAATCGCAATCTTAAAACTTCCTACAAGATGCCGACTCGTCCGATGCTACACATTTTCCATTCTCCTGTATGGTGTCGAATCATGGACCCTGACAAACACAATGTCGAAGAAGTTAGAAGCTTTTGGAATGTCGATATACAGGAGAATGTTGAAGATTTTATTTATTTATTGAGAATCCAACAGTGTTTCAACTTTAATAAATTAAGTACTTACAAGTTAACAATTTTAGGCCACTAACAGGATTCCACATATAATATTAAAAACTGTGATAAGTGATACAAAAAAATTCAAAAGTTAAAAATACATATTTAAGAATTTAAGATTAAAATTGATTGCATAAAATATGAAAAAATTTGAACAGATATAATAATATAATGTATTAATTACTCCTACAATTTTTTTTTTTTTTTTTTTTTTTTTAATTATGGTGCATACATGTTTGTCTAAGTATGAGAGTGAGTGCATGTGTTTGTTTAAATGAGTGAGATATCATGGAAGGACAGGGTAAGAAACGAAACTGTCTTGGAGAGGATGAACAAAGGCGTTGAACTACTGAAAATGGTAAAGCGAAGGAAGTTACGAGTATTTGGAACACATCATGCGCAATAAAAAGTATAGCTTGCTGCAGCTCGTCATGCAAGGCAAGATACAAGGCTCCAGAAGACCGGGGAAAAGACGCACTTCCTGGCTCAAGAACCTCAGGGAGTGGTTCGGGTTGAGCACCAGATCCTTGTTCCGGACAGCGGCCAACAAAATCAAAATCGCCTTAATGATAGCCGACCTCCGATAGGAAGATGGCACCGTAAGAAGAAGGTATGAGAATACTACAGTCGCCAAGCCATCTGGCCAGCGTGGCGAGTGTAGGCCAAATTCTCCAGATATATGTTCTGGAAGGCTCATCTCCAGCAGTGGAGGTCTAGGACGCTGTGTACTCTTTCACAAATTTTAAGGTAGAAGAACAGAGTTGCAAGTTGATTTCCTTGCTTAATGAAAGATGTTCTTACCTGAAGTTGGTCCCAAACCCTCGGCTCTGCTGCAGAGTTTGTGCGAACATCTCGTACTTCCTGATGTCGTTATCGGAGACCGAGCGGCGAGCGAACTTCATGGCCTCCTCGAAGTGAGTGCGGCTGATCTCAGGCACCGGATCTTCTTCGTCCATCTGGAATAGGAGATTGTGTCAAGCCAAAGCCAATCTGTATATTTGTATATTTCACCTATATAACAATCGTTATATTTTGGTATGTCAATTAAGAAATTTTAAAATAATAACAATAATGCTATTAACACCATGCATCGTAGACAAAGGAGCATAGGAACACAATACAGTAGAAGGCATAAGACCACAAAACTAAAGACCACAAGACTAAAAGAATTTTCCGTCAAAGGCATGTCAATAAATTCTGACAGGTTATAAGAAGCATTATTTTGAAAAAAGAGTTTCAATTTTGTTTTAAATTCATTTGGTTGTAGTCTAGTTATAATCTCAGGTAGTTTATTGTATAATGTAATTTTCAACGGCACACCTTGCTTAAACGTTTTTCTCAACCTGGTTTGCCTTATATACATTTCATTCTTGTTTCTTAGGCATATAGCATAAGAATCATCGCGACGGTATCCCCACGCTTTACTTTAAGACTTTACGAGTGGCAAACTCATCATTAACAATTGTCTTATGGTACATAAATTCGTCAACATCCCGAATGTGCAACACCTACAGTAGTTTTTGCAGTGCCATAGTGCCATAGTGTAATAGACATATTTCATGACCGTTACAATGTATTCAGAAAAAATGTTCTCGAACATTTCAAACCATCAATATTTGATGATTTTAGCTTATAATTTATTTAACAAGTGTTTTGTTTTCGTTTTTATTTAAGGTACCAAATTTGTGCAATTTTTATGTTTCCTTATTAGTTCTATTAAAAAAGAGAAAAAATGTATAATTTTATTTTAGAAGTCATATTTTATATATATATGGCGCGGTGGTGGCTCGGTTGTATGAACGCGTTCCTTGAATCCTACAAAGGTCGGTTCAAACCCACCCGGCATGTACCAATGAGAAATGCACTTTTCTTACGTACATTTGTCATAGATTTACAACACCACCGTTCCCGTGCCTCGGAGAGCACGTTAAGCCGTCGGTCCCGGTTTCACTAATACCAACTTGTGGAATCGTTAATAAATTGTCATTAAAAAATTGACATCATTTCCTCGCCAAGCCGTCTGGCCAGCGTGGCGAGTGTAGGCCAAATTCTCCAGATATATGTTCTGGAAGGCCCATCTCCAGCAGTGGAGGTCTAGGACGCTGTGTTCTAGGGGCTGTAATGATGATGAATGATGATTTTTATTTTGTAAATTTGTTAGTTTTTGTTAATTTTTTGTTTTAACAGTAATATGTTTCTAATTTCTTCTTCTTTTTATATTGGTGAATGCTGTGACACCTAATTGGTACATATATTAGATAAGTTATAATTATACTATGTTATGTGTGTGATAATATATGTACTGCTGTGTGTACTATATAAATAAATACTCGGTATGGCGACTTTGGTATTTTTTAAATTTTTTTTTTGTTATTTATGAATATCTATTTGGTCCCCTTCAAAATAATAACCCTCAGATATAATATACTTAAGCCAGCCTTTTTTCCAATCCTCAAAATACTTTAAAAAAATAATAATTGTGAACTTCTTCAGTTCCCCTTTCGATGCAGTCTTAATTTCCTCTATCGTAGCATAGCGTTGTCGTTTTATAGCCCTCTTCAGTTTTGGGAACAAAAGAAGTCACAGGGGGGCCAAGTCTGGGGATATGGTGGCTGCGGCAACGTTACTGTTTTTTTTCTTATTTTTTTTATGTATGTAATTGTTACATACGTGTATTTATTACAATTATGCATATCTTAAAGAAAATATAATAAGCTTGCTAAATTTTATTATTTTCACAGTAAAAGGTACCTAAATAATAAAATTAAAAATAAACTAAACTATAAATAAAACATGTCCTCGAGAGACGTCCCATTCGAGATAGTCCCAAGGAGACTGGCAACATTTTCCCTCTGTATAGCGAGGCTAATATGTTGGCAGAAATAATTGCCAGCCTTTCTGTCTCCAGACCTTTCTGTCAGCCACTTTGACAACTCCTTGGCCAAGCATATGTAATTGTGTTTACCTATATGTGAAAACTTGTCATTAGCCTTATTGTGTTTAATATTTAGTTTTATATAGTAGCTGTAGTTTTCCTAACATAAATAAATTGTTTTTGGGCACAAGCAACGATGTGTGAACAGGCGCGTTATCATCTGTCCGGCACGCCTTTGTCGTTCACATCTTCTCGACCATCTGAGAACATTTTGTACCACCGATGTTTCTTTTGTCCAAGGTAGCTTCACCATATCCCACAGTCAACATTTGCAATAATAATAATAAATTATTTATTTCAGAATTAATTCCATAATTATTAGTAACATTCCAACTTAGAACTATGTTAGTAGGTATACACATTAATTAAAAAGTCAAAAACAAACGGCAAAAATAATAATAACAATACCTAGTACTTAATTTAATTTATTTAATATTATTTCGTAAATATCTGTAGGGATATTTATACTGTACATGTGCAATGCGTCCGTGCACTTCATTTTGTTTTTCACACAAAATTTATAGATTCTATGATCCGGTTTTTGGAATATGCAAAAATCGAAGACTAACCGAAACACGTGTCATAAATTAACTAAACATTCAAAATGGACGACCTTATCAGTATAAAGAAGGTATACCAACATAACGCAAAAATTCAGAAATAGCAATACTTTTTGAACAGACATCGTATATCTGGAGGTAATGTTAAAATTTATAGCTAATTTTACATGACTAAATTCTACATTTATGTAATTTCTGTAACAAAATCAGTTAGCATCGTAAATTAGTTATTTATTTACTATTAAGTGACGTCACCTGGCAGCCATTTGCAACTGCAGCGTTTCAGAGGGAAAAGTCCAACACGATATTTAAAAGTGGATTTTAAGGTAAATAAGAACACATTTAAAAAAATGTCAAGTCGCCTATTTTATTAGATATAATCAAAATAAAATGAATACTTACGTCCATTCCTGCCGAAGCCTGTTCCTGCCGAGCCCTCTCCCGGTTGATGTCAGCCTCGATAGCCTGTCGAATGGCCAGTTTGCAAGCTCGCTGGCAAATCTCAGTCAAATCTGCACCACTGAAGCCTTGGGTCACCTGGAATTAACGAAATTGTCACTATTAAGAGCTACTATCTAGGTGTGATGATAAGTTGCTTAGGTGTTTCTATATGTTGGTGAACTTGTCTAGCTGACCAAGTGTTTTAGTTTGTTGATGAGCTGCCCAAGTGTTTTAGTTTGTTGATGAGCTGCCCAAGTGTTTTGGTTTGTTGATGACATGCCAGTTTTTTTTTTATGTTGGTGAGCTGTCTAAGTGTTTTGTTATGTTGATGGGCTGCCTAAGTGTTTTGTTATGTTGATGAGCTTCCTAAGTGTTTTGTTATGTTGATGAGCTGTCTAAGTGTTTTGTTATGTTGATGAGCTGCCTAAGTGTTTTGTTGTGTTGATGAGCTTCCTAAGTGTTTTGTTATGTTGATGAGCTGTCTAAGTGTTTTGTTATGTTGATGGGCTGCCTAAGTGTTTTGTTATGTTGATGAGCTTCCTAAGTGTTTTGTTATGTTGATGAGCTGTCTAAGTGTTTTGTTATGTTGATTAGCTTCCTAAGTGTTTTGTTATGTTGATGAGCTGTCTAAGTGTTTTGTTATGTTGATGGGCTGCCTAAGTGTTTTGTTATGTTGATGGGCTGCCTAAGTGTTTTGTTATGTTGATGGGCTGCCTAAGTGTTTTGTTATGTTGATGAGCTTCCTAAGTGTTTTGTTATGTTGATGAGCTGTCTAAGTGTTTTGTTATGTTGATGGGCTGCCTAAGTGTTTTGTTATGTTGATGAGCTTCCTAAGTGTTTTGTTATGTTGATAAGCTGTCTTAGTGTTTTGTTATGTTGATGAGCTTCCCAAGTGTTTTGTTATGTTGATGAGCTGTCTAAGTGTTTTGTTATGTTGATGAGCTGCCTAAGTGTTTTGTTATGTTGATGGGCTGCCTAAGTGTTTTGTTATGTTGATGAGCTGTCTAAGTGTTGTGTAATGTTGATGAGCTGCCTAAGTGTTTTAGTGTTTTGTTGTGTTGATGAGCTGTCTAAGTGTTTTGTTATGTTGATGGGCTGCCTAAGTGTTTTGTTATGTTGATGGGCTGCCTAAGTGTTTTGTTATGTTGATGGGCTGCCTAAGTGTTTTGTTATGTTGATGAGCTTCCTAAGTGTTTTGTTATGTTGATGAGCTGTCTAAGTGTTTTGTTATGTTGATGGGCTGCCTAAGTGTTTTGTTATGTTGATGAGCTTCCTAAGTGTTTTGTTATGTTGATGAGCTGTCTAAGTGTTTTGTTATGTTGATTAGCTTCCTAAGTGTTTTGTTATGTTGATGAGCTGTCTAAGTGTTTTGTTATGTTGATGGGCTGCCTAAGTGTTTTGTTATGTTGATGGGCTGCCTAAGTGTTTTGTTATGTTGATGGGCTGCCTAAGTGTTTTGTTATGTTGATGAGCTTCCTAAGTGTTTTGTTATGTTGATGAGCTGTCTAAGTGTTTTGTTATGTTGATGGGCTGCCTAAGTGTTTTGTTATGTTGATGAGCTTCCTAAGTGTTTTGTTATGTTGATGAGCTTCCCAAGTGTTTTGTTATGTTGATGAGCTGTCTAAGTGTTTTGTTATGTTGATGAGCTGTCTAAGTGTTTTGTTATGTTGATGGGCTGCCTAAGTGTTTTGTTATGTTGATGAGCTGTCTAAGTGTTGTGTAATGTTGATGAGCTGCCTAAGTGTTTTAGTGTTTTGTTGTGTTGATGAGCTGTCTAAGTGTTTTGTTATGTTGATGGGCTGCCTAAGTGTTTTGTTATGTTGATGGGCTGCCTAAGTGTTTTGTTATGTTGATGGGCTGCCTAAGTGTTTTGTTATGTTGATGAGCTGACCAAGTGTTTTGTTATGTTGATGAGCTGCCCAAGTGTTTTGTTATGTTGATGAGCTGTCAAAGTGTTTTGGTTTATTGATGAGCTGCTTAAGTGTCTTGATAAGGATAAGTTGACAAGTGTTTTTTTTTTATTTGTTGTTGTGCTGCCTAAGTGTTCTTTAAGTTGGTGAGTGTGCAAGTGTAATATATACCTTGGAGATGTAGGTGAGATCGACCTCCTTGGCGATGGGAGACTTCCTGAGGTTGGCCTTGAGAATGGCCTCGCGGGACTTCTCGTCCGGCAGCGGGATGTAGATGAGCTGGTCGAGACGTCCGGGACGCAGAATTGCCGGATCAATGATATCCGGACGATTTGTAGCACCTAAAAGGAATAAAAAAATATTATTAAAGGTAGGGTTTTGCTTGTCAATGACACCAATGAGAGATTATAGATCTGGTTGAAAGAGAAGTATGTGTGACAGATTGCTAAGAAGGGTAATAATGACCGATGGAATGTATAGATTGTAGCAAAGACCTATAAAGTGAGAGAAGAAGCACTGACCGATGATAAAGACATTCTTCTTGGCTCCCATCCCATCCATTTCTGTGAGGATCTGGTTGATGACCCTGTCGGCTGCCCCTCCGGCATCCGAGACCGATCCTCCTCGGGACTTGGCGATGGAGTCCAGTTCGTCAAAGAACAGGACGCAGGGAGAAGCCGACCTGGCCTTGTCGAAGATGTCTCTCACATTGGCCTCGGATTCTCCAAACCACATGGTGAGAAGTTCTGGCCCTTTCACCGATATGAAGTTGGCTTGGCATTCGTTGGCTATAGCCTTAGCGAGAAGGGTTTTACCTGCAAATGAAAGGTCAAGTTTTTATTTATTTATTTATTCGAAGAGAAAGAACAGAGACAGGCAGTATAAAAACAAATAAGAAAAGAATACAGTAGGAGCCATTAGAATTATACCCGCCACCAAAATATTGGACAATAGTGCACCATATTATATTTTTAGATACGTTAGTACTACATATACCTTGGCCAGGTATAATGGATAATACAATTGCAGTGTTCGAATTTATGGAACTATCAATGAACTCCGAAGCAAACCCCACCCAGCGAGCTAAACCGACAACAACAGCTTCTTTATTTTGGCCTTAAATGCGGCGCGAGAATTGCTAAATATATCGACGTCTAATAATTGACTGTTGTACGTCTCGCACATTCGGCGTACTGGTGCGCGGAGACCGGCGACTGTGCGTGTGCGGGTGATATAGAAAAGGTCCCTGGAACGAGTCTGCCTCGAGGGGGCACTGTAACATATACTTTCAGTCAAAGTCGGGCAACTAAATAGACCACGACAAATGCCATGCAACACTGTCATGTCAGTCACAAGTCTTCGGTCAGTAAGCGACACCAGTCTGTAGTGTGTAGTTAATTAAGGTTATCAATAATAATGATTATTTTTTAAATTCTTAGTCATCGTCCTCCACTGTTGGACATGGGCCATTAGCACGTTAAGCCGTCGGTCATGGTTCAACTAATACCAACTTGTAGCATTGTTAATAAATTGTCATTAAAAAAATTACATCAGAACCAACCCATCTGGCCAGCGTGGCGTGTAAGCCAAATTTTTCAAAAAAATCTGGAAGGCCCATCTCATTATTTATTTTTTATTTATTTAAAACTTTATTGCACTATGTACAAGGGGCGGGCTTAATGCCGCTAGGCATTCTCTAGCAACCAACCTTTGGGACAATGCAGAGAATTTTGATTATGAGGCAGGCACAAAGGGCTTAAAAAAGAAACTTATTAAAAATATTAAATAAACTTAATCTAAGATAAAACAATACATATTAATATACACACCAATACATACAAATATGTACGCAATAATACATATACTACACACTATATATATACTACATACAATATATCTTACATACACTGTTGGGAGCTGTTTAAGTAATGTGAATATACCATCTTTTTAAAGAGTGATCTATTGGGCGCTTGGCGAATTTCTACCGGCAAATTTATCTAGAGGCTGTGACACTGAAGGTCAAGGACGATCTTAGAAGCTGAAATGATATAGTAATTTGCTTACCACAACCCGGTGGTCCATAGAACAGCACTCCGCGAGAAGGTTGCATGCCAAACTTAAGGAACTTGTCGGGATGCTCTACCGGGTACTGAACCAGCTCCTGCAGCTCTTGCTTCACGTTCTGCAGCCCTCCAATATCTCCCCACGACACATTGGGCACCTCTACCACCGTCTCACGAAGGGCTGATGGCGAAGACTTCGTCATTGCGTACTGTTGAAGAAATAATGATGTTATATATATACTACATTATTACTATGGAATAAGAGGCATATATCAAGCACTGGTAAGTTCATACATTTTTCAGCTATCACCAGACTATGTCTATTGTCACTAGGTGTTTACAGTTAAGGACTTCAATATGTCTTCTGGTATTTTGTTCCAGATATTTACAACTTATGTTATTCATGAAGTGATATCATTCGGGGAAATATCATTGTGTTAAGCCTAAACATTTTGGCTAGGTGAGGGCAGTTATATCTTCCTGTTAGAATTTTAAATGTCGAAATTATATCTCCCCTCATTCTACGATTCCTGAGATTTGCAAGATATTTTCCAATGGGCATATTTTTATTTTATTTATTAATAATAGGGTCGCCAACAGTGCCAACAGCTCCCATGCATTTGTATCTAAGGCTAAATCAAAAGTCTGATGCTGCACCTATTATAGGCGACCACCACATGCTATAACACAACAGTTAAACAATAATCAAGTCAGCCATGAACTAAACATAACATAATCTAAGAATTACTTAAAATCTGAATTTACCTAAATCTATAAAACAATAAAATGCCTAAAAAAATCTAATTGAATAAATAAAAATAATAAAATAAAATAAAATAACTTTGCATTCCTTTCTACATCTTTTTGTAACAAAGCGCAATCCTCAGTTTTTAATTTCCCTGATTTTTTTAAAATGAAAATCTATATAATCCAAATTAAATCAGATTAAATCAAATCAATACAATCAAATTAAATCTATCTAACATTTAAAGATTTAATCGATTTAATAGACGAACAAAATACGTCGAAACCATCTATCCCGTCAGACAAAGACATCATTCGCACAAGAGGAGCATGAGTTCCCAAGTTAGTGCGGCAACGTGGCATTGCAAACAAGAACTTCTTTACGGTGCTCCTTAACCGTAACCGTAAGTACCAGGGACCTTAAACTTAGTTTCGGAAAGAAGGTCAGGACATTCAATTAACCCATTAAGAAGCTTATACAAAAAATATATGAGTTCTTCCTCAAACAGTGAGTAAATTTAATTGCTCGCCTGTTATATATGGATTCCATACTAAAAAAAAATATATTATGTCAAAAATGATATTTTTTATTATACTAGCACGACATGTCACCTTCCTCCCACCTGATGGTAACTGGCACGCATGTCCATGAATGTTAGCTACTGGAATCAGACACTCATGACTGACATCAGTCCCTAACAATATGCCGGCTTGACGGGGCATGACGGCAATTCGAACCTGATACCGAAACGTGTGGATACACTTTACTGGGTTTATCGGCACGAATGGTGGTTACTTCCCCGCCCCGGCAGACTGGACAGAGAAGAAGAGAAGACAAATTTATAAGCATTCCATGGATTCACCGTGCGGGTGCCGGGTCCATCGTGTGTGGGTAGGAGATAAGAAGAATGGTGTCTCGGGCTTGCGACCGACAATAGGCTGGTTTAGGAAAAGAAGGCCTCCTTTTTTTTTATTGCGCGATAATACGCTCACCATCCACCATTCTACTTCTCTCCCTACCCAACCAAATACTGTATGATTCCGTTAATGCCGTCTTGGAAGCTCGTTCCATAAATGTATTGACGGCAGACCTGCTTAGGCCCAATTCTTTCAGTAAGTGATGCAAAGATTTTGCTGGAACTCCTCTTGTTGTATGAGCTCAGTCGTAAGAATTGAAAAGGTTGGCCCCAGCATGTACTAATGAGAAATACAATTGTCTTAGCTTTACAACACTACTTCCCGTGAGAAGTCAGTCCTGGTTCCACAAATACCAAACCCTGTCTTCCGAGGCGAGTGTGGGCCAAATTCCCAGAAATATATAGCCCATCTCCAACAGTGGAGGTAAAGTACTCTGTTTTTTAAGGGCTGTGATGATATAGCCCAGAAACAATTCCTCTCTGTCTCCTAACATCCGCATGGTGAAAGTGAAATGCTAAGAAATTTGCCATCATAATAGGAACATTCTTAGAAAAATCTAACTATAAATAATAATAAATAAATATTTCCAGACAGATCACACAGCGCCATCTAATTTCCGTGGTAAGCTACGAGGCTTGTGTTACGGAAACTAGATGGTTGATAAACTACATATTATACTTTTTTTTGTAAATATATACATATTATACATATAAACACCCAGACCGAGACAAATTATACATTGTACAACTTGCCCCCGGTGGGAATCGAACCCATGACCTCCCGAGTTTACGGCAACGTTTGTTACCACTAGACCACGGAGGCGGTCTACTAACTATAATAATAATATCTTTATTCAGTAAAAGTTACAAGATATGAAAACAATAACATTTTTCATTATGCATTATGGTACAGAAAGACAGACATTTGCAGCCGAACTAAGCCTATATGTATAGGTCTGTCCGTCGGCAGTCAACGCCCAGACACCCTTTTAAATATATTATTACTTTTTATTACAAAATTAAAAATATAAAAAAGAAAGAGAATGTACACAAAAAAAAAAAAAAAAAAAAAATGAGGTTGAGGTCCTCTTTTTGTGTATGATGTAAGTGTGTGAGTGTGTGTAAACTTTACATACTTTGTTATTATAAATTAATTTAATATGTATGTATATTATTATTGTTTATATGTGTAGTTTATATGTATGTATTTGCATGTAGTATTAGTATGTAGATATGTAAATATTATTTATTTGTATGTCTATGTGTATGTAAGTATGTATTAATTTATATATGTCATTATATTGTCTAATTAAGCCTGTAATTGCACCTACCTTTCATTGTTTAATTGCTCTTGTTGTCCCGAAGGTTTGACTGTCATAGAATGCCTAGCGGCATTAAGTCTGCCTTTGTACTTCGTGCAATAAAGATTTAAATAAACAAATATTATCGCATTCCTATTTTACTATTGACAGTAATTCCTCCGTTATATTATAGTCAAGAGACTGTAGCCATTGTGTGACATTCTTTCTACATATCACTTTAATGCTTCGATATATACCTCATTATTAATTTTATTATATAAATATGGACCCAGAAAACAGAAAAATCTGCTTTTACTAGCAGATAAATAACTTACTCTGAAATTGTCCATAGAGACGGCGAGCGAGCTGAGCACCTCGGCGTCGATCTGGTCGTCCTCCAGGTCGATGAGGTCCATCTTCTCTCGAATCTGTTGCAGAGCCGCTTCGGAACACAGAGACGCTAAATCGGCACCAACATGGCCGTGAGACTCGGCTGCGATCTGTAATTAATTTAAAAAGAAACTTCTATAACCTGTACACATAACCTGTATATAACGTTCCTATAATTTATGTTTTTTAAATTGTTCTTTTCTGTTTCTATAATGTTATTTTCCTGTAAGTTAACTAATAAGTTATATTTTTGCTATTTTGCCTATAACATGTTTTTTCCTAGTTTGCCAATAATATATTTTTCCTAAAAGTATCATTTTTGCTATTTTGCCTATATTTTTTCCTAGTTTGCCAATAATATATTTTTCCTAAAAGTATCATTTTTGCTATTTTGCCTATATTTTTTCCAAGTTTGCCAATAATATATTTTTCCTAGTTTGCCAATAATATATTTTTCCTAAAAGTATCATTTTTGCTATTTTGCCTATATTTTTTCCTAGTTTGCCAATAATATATTTTTCCTAAAAGTATCATTTTTGCTATTTTGCCTATATTTTTTCCTAGTTTGCCAATAATATATTTTTCCTAGTTTGCCAATAATATATTTTTCCTAGTTTGCCAATAATATATTTTTCTTAGTTTGCCAATAAATATATTTTTCCTAGTTTGCCAATAATATATTTTTCCTAGTTTGCCAATAAATATATTTTTCCTAGTTTGCCAATAATATATTTTTCCTAGTTTGCCAATAATATATTTTTCCTAGTTTGCCAATAAATATATTTTTCCTAGTTTGCCAATAATATATTTTTCCTAGTTTGCCAATAATATATTTTTCCTAGTTTGCCAATAATATATTTTTCCTAGTTTGCCAATAACATATTTTTCCTAGTTTGCCAATAATATATTTTTCCTAGTTTGCCAATAATATATATTTCTTAGTTTGCCAATAAATATATTTTTCCTAGTTTGCCAATAATATATTTTTCCTAGTTTGCCAATAAAATATTTTTTCCTAGTTTGCCAATAATATATTTTTCTTAGTTTGCCAATAAATATATTTTTCCTAAAGTTAATTTTTGCTATTTTGCCTATAATATATTTTTTAAATAATATTAGATATTTTAAAATTGTATTATGTAAAGTCATCATCATCAAGACCGTTTCTCTTCCGGTGTGGTCAGAAACCACGCATACAAAGAAGCTCATCGCTTTCACATGAACCAAACAGGAATCGAACTCAGTACCTCTTGAATCTAAATCCACGGACTTAACCGCTAGACCATGGAGGCAGGTATGTACTTATATAGTACATACATAAATTATATTTACCTGTTCCAAATCCACATCATCTCCCAGCTTCATGTTCTTGGTGTGTATGCGCAGGATTTCCAGTCGGCCAGTCGCATCGGGAATGCCGATGTCGATTTCCCGGTCAAATCGGCCGAATCGACGGAGAGCTGAGTCGATGGAATTAGGACGATTGGTGGCCGCCATTACGATCACGTGGGATGATTTCTTCATACCTGCAAATAGGTTTTTTATTTATCTATAAAGTCTGTCTAAATAACTTTGCAATTGAAACTGAATTTAATTGAAATAAATCGCAGAATGAGGGGAGATATAATTGAGACAGTTAAAACTTTATTTTTGTGACAAATAAAAACTAATTTTATTTAAATTGGTATTGGTGGAACTGGGACCGACGGCTTAACATGCTCTCCGAGGCATAGGAACGGTGGTGTTGTAAATAAATTATGTATTTCTCATCATCATTTTATTTGATACTAAATAACAGATCAGTTTGTAAATTTTATTTGTAAAAACCAATCTTTAAAACTTTCCTTTAACCTAGAACTAAAATTCTGAATCACACGCTGGAGCATCGACCTAAGAATAGCTTTAATTTTGTCTGTGATTTTTTATTGCATCCAAATTGGGTGGGTTTTTATTATGCCTGAGGGAGGGTGGAGCGGTTGAAGTCAGCTAGACATATATTGATGCTAGGGTGGGGGCTTCGGTTTGACTGGCAGTTCTGTGGCCATTCCTGTAGCCAGGAATCTGTGTACTTACAATGTAATCACACCCTAAATGTATGTGTTGTCTATATGTTGTCCCAAGTACTAACAAATCAATGTATTGTGTTGTGACGTATCATACTAACCACTCCATTTTCTGTTTTAGTGTTTGTGATTCATCGTGTCCAATCAAACCCTTAACCAGTACTTATACGCAATTTATTAATCAATACATATAAAAAAAAATCAGCTTTACGCAGTGGAAGTTGGTGCGAGAGGAGTTCCAGCTAAATCTTTGCATCACTTACTGAAAGAATTGGGCCTAAATAGGTCTGCCGTCAATACATTTATGGAACGAGCTTCCAAGACGGCATTAACGGAATCATACAGTATTTGGTTGGGTAGGGAGAGAAGTAGAATGGTGGATGGGGAGCGCATTATCGCGCAGTAAAACAAAAAAAGGGAGGCCTTTTCTTAAACCAGCCTATTGTCGGTCGCAAGCCTGAGACACCATTCTTCTCATCTCTTATCCATACCTGATGACCCGGCACCCGGCAAGGTGAATCCATGGGATGCTTAGAAATTTGTCTTCTTGTCTTCATGCACTTATTATTATTATTATTTTTTATAATTTATTTCCATTGTTTCTCTCAAAACAACTTGGATACAGTAAGAACTAATAAAATCAATACAATTATCAAAACATATGTACTAATCAAAGTGGAAATAATGGTTGGACCGTAAACAGGCAATAATCCATATTTATGTATGTTATGCACAACATTATTGCTACAAGCAAGTAAAACTAACTAACTTAGAAACTACTTAAATAAGATCGTGGCTGTAAAAAGATCGTGGCTGTAAAGAGGCCGTGTCAGTTGAGCATTAGTGTAAATAATTTATTACTTACCATCCATAAGTGTCAAAAGTTGAGACACAATTCTTCTCTCCACTTCTCCGTGCGTTTTCTCACGTTTTGGAGCGATGGCGTCCAACTCATCGATGAATATAATGGCGGGCGAGTTCTTGTCGGCTTCCTCAAAGGCTTTGCGCAGATTAGATTCGGATTCTCCCGCCAACTTGGACATGATCTCCGGCCCGTTGATTAAGAAGAAGAAAGCACCTGTAAAAGATAAAAGCCATTTAAAATTAAAAAATATGTATAATAATAATAATATTTTTATTGCATAAGTACAACAGTTTCATAATGATATACTTTGTTAATTAAATTAAAAAAAAAAATATATATATATATATTTTATTTCAGGCATTTAATAATAATAATAATAATAACGTTTATTGAGCTTTCTTATTGGTACCTATATACAAAGTTGAGTAAACAATATATAAAATATTCCCTGAATTTACATACATTTTTGATTGAATGCAAACCACAAGGATAGGCAATTTTAAGATGGTCCCTGACTCCTAACCAAGATAACTTGTGTCCTAGGATGTCAGTCAGTACCATATTGACTTATAGCCTCAGATAGCCAGCTCTAAAGGTATCATAAGATAAAATAAACAACATAAATCAAAGTACAAAAGAGGTTCCAACACAACACACCTGTAAAACGACACCAGCATAGATATTTTGTTATTGTATATTATAACTATTGTCATCTTAAAGCCTTTCTGTTGTTGCAGGAAACCCATTTATAATTTATTAAATACTTTACCCACCACCAGGAAAAATGATAAATAAAAACAAGCAATAGTTTCATTTAAAGACCCATAATTATTTTAAACAATAATTCTAATTTTAATCTAAACTATAATCTAAATAAATTTATAATTAACTAGATCAAACGACCTTATGTCAAAAATAGCTTTAATTATGTCGTTATCAGATTGTCTCAGTCGGTCCACAAAAGAGGCGTGCCGCTTGCAGAGTATGGCAAAAAAGTCGTCGACTCTGTTCTCAGCAAACATACCAGACGCACTACACCTCCAGGGCAACTTTAGAATACTTCTAAATGCATTATTATATTGTACACGAAGCGTGTTAAAGGCACGCCCCGTGTACAATTTCCAGAGATGACTGGTGTAGAACGCCTGGCAGTACACAACAAACAGAGTGATTTTAACTTGTCTCGAGCAACGCGCAAACTTCGAGCCAACATATTGCTCTTGGCAGCGAGAGTCCTCCTCTGTCTCTCCAGGTCCTCATCATCCCTCAGACGATCAACTATTATATGTCCGAGATATTTGAATTTAGAGACTATCTTCAGCTGCGAGCCACAGGAATATTTCCGGTATAATGTCTGGCCCTTTGTCATATTTAAAAATCATAACTTCCGTTTTCTTGACATTATACCTTAAACCGTGATTACCAGCATATGACTCACAGATACCGACAAGCCTCCTAAGCGCCTTGACCGAGGGACTCAACAGAACCATATCATCAGCGTAGCTCAGGTTATTAACACATTCGTTATTTATATGACATCCTACTGTTGATCTATTGAGCTCCTCTATCAGACCGTTGACGTATAAGTTGAACAAGCACGGAGACGTTAAACCCCCCTGACGGACCCCTGCCTCCAGTCTGTATTCATTTGAGAAAGAATCAGCCCATTTGACAACATTAGTTTGGCCTCCTAATACAGTACTTAAGGCTATTTCTAACTCCACACTAAGCTACTTGTGTTATTTATTTATTTATTTAGGCAACAAACAGTCAACATACGCAAACAATATCACAGATAAACAAAATTGTCACTCTGCAAAATACTAAAATTGAAAACTAATAATTAATATGAACCACTAAGGGGCCCCTTTAAAGGCTTTGCCGGCATGTGACAAGTTTGAACATGTGTGTAATAAATTAATAACAATAAGAAGACATTGAGAGCCAAAAATATTTTATACATAATAGAAGTTAAACACAAATACTATGGAAAGAAAAAAAAAAACTGGATATAAAAATAAAAACAAGGATCGAGTTATGGAAGTTAGCCTATTATTTCTAGGTTATAAATATTAGTGTTTACAAATAATAATTAAATAAATAAAAATATATATTATGCTGGTATGGGATGGATGAGGGTGGCAGGAGATCGTGTGAAGTGGTGAGCCTTGGGGGAGGCCTACATCCAGCAGTGGAGAGACACGGGCTCATGATGATAATGATCTTCTGTGACACTTGCGTGATGAAGACAAATCGATTGACGTGAGAATCATCGAAATCGGACAACGCGTTTGGTCTCCAGAGTGCCACAAAGGAACAAGCATAAAAAATCAAAATAGTTTATTTCGCTTAAAACAACTTGGATACAGTCAGAACTAATAAAATCAATTTAACATATGTACTAATCAAAGTGGTAATAATGGTTGGACCGTAAACAGACAATAATCCATATTTATGTATGTTATGCACAACATTATTGCTACAAGCAAGTAAAACTAACTAACTTAGAAACTACTTAAATAAGATTGTGGCTGTCTTTACAGGCCGTAGACATAATCCTTCTTAGCGTCTTGCAGTAGGGTAATAAATCACTCACCAGTCTCATTAGCTACAGCCCTGGCAATGAGAGTCTTTCCAGTTCCGGGTGGCCCATACATGAGAATGCCCCGGGGTGGCTTCACCCCGATCGCCTTAAAGAGAGACGGGTGGCGGAGAGGAAGTTCCACCATCTCCTTGATTTGGGCCAGTTGTTTGCGACAACCACCAATGTCGTCGTATCCGACGGCGTTTAGCGCCTCTTCTTCTTCCTATAAAAAAAAAATACAAATTTCAACGCATTCTGTGGATTCACAATGAGGGTCCATCGTGTGTGGGAAAGAGAGAAGAAATTGATTGAGATTTCTATATTGCACAACAAGATATCCACCATTCTGAGCCCTACCCAATCAAATATCATGTCATCTTGGAAGCTCTTTCCATAAATGTATCTCCTGCAGACCTGCTTAGGCCAATTTTTTTCAGTAAGCGGTGAAAATCCTCTCGCACTGCATAAATCTCAGTCTTGAATCTGTTCTTTATAAAATCAGTACAAGTACTTCTTAAAACTGTTCAAATTAAGAGTCAAACAAATGCTGGTTAATAAATGTTTTTATTCGACAAAAGAATACTAACAAAATATTTGTAAGAAACAGCGAAGCATGTGATATAATTACTCGTACATGTAATAATTTACATCCCTTTACACAAATTATTTCATTTCATTTAACTTATGTATACTTATCACAATCCCGAGAGCTTTAGCTAGCCGACATATACAGAGCCCTATTGTTTATAATGCAATGTACTTATTGGATATTGTTTATCTTAAATGAGGCCCGATTTCAAATTAAAAATATAGAATCAAAATACCAACCTCTCTCTTGATAGGATCTCCTTCGCAGTGGATGACAGTGTCCGGAGCTACGATGCAGTACGGAGACGGATCAGTTTCCACCACCTTGAACTCCACAGCTCGCATACCACCGCGCACCATGAATGTATCATCCCGATGGATTGGACGATAAGCTTCCATGAAGTACGGCTTCAGGTACACTTCAAATAGATTGCTGTTGACAAAATTATTGATTTAATTCAGTGAAACATTGGTGACAAATACAAATAATAGAAGAAGAAAACGATAAATAGACCAAAATCAATAATAATTAGTACACAGGACATCTAGTGACCGGCTCACAACCACTTCAGCTTGCTAACTTTAAAAGCTATGTAACTTAGTAGTAGTAACTTTGTTTTTTTGCCAAATATCAATGTTTCAAATTCTATTAATCAGAGAAATACCAAGCATGGCTCTCCATAGCTCGCTGAGCAACCTTGAATTTATGAACCAGATCTACTGTCAGTGTCCACATCTCTGCTACCTACTACCTATACAACGATTTAAAAAAACACTGACAAAAATGCTAATTGACAAATGCTACTTTGTGCAAATTATTTCTAGAAGATTGAATGAACAACATTCATTTCTTACCTTGACATTAATTAATTATACCGCCTCCGTGGTCTAGTGGTAACAAACGTTGCCGTGAACTCGGGAGGTCGTGGGTTCGATTCCCACCGGGGGCAAGTTGTACATTGTATAATTTGTCTCGGTCTGGGTGTTTATATGTATAATATGTATATATTTACAAAAAAAAAAAGTATAATATGTAGTTTATCAACCATGTAGTTTCCGTAACACAAGCCTCGTAGCTTACCACGGAAACTAGATGGCGCTGTGTGACCTGTCTGGAAATATTTATTATTTATTATTATTTATTTATTATTATTCCTATTTGTCAATTATTATAGCTTTCTTTAGTTTAGTAATATATGTCTACTATATTTAATTATTTAATCTTTATACGCCCATGGGCTAAACATAGTGTTGTACCCAATTTATAAGCATTGTACCATCCTATAAAATAACTATTGTTATAAAGAAGTATATAAATTTAAATGCTCTGTACGATAGTTTTAATGTTGTCAATAGTTTTCCATAAATAAATAAACATATAAAATTGTTACACTCACCCAGTAAGTCCTTCAACGGAGTCATCAATAGGCAAGATATGGACTCTCTTGCCATACTTGACAGACGGACACGGAGCAATGGAGACTATGTCGGAGAGACGCACACGTAGGTTGTTTCTGACGACGCGGTTCATCCGGATCTTCTCATCGGGACAGTTGTCGTCCGAGAGTACAATGCAGACTGTCTCCTTACGACGTTTGCCTTTAAGCAACACCGTGTCGCCGCGGAAGAGCTGGAGCTGCTCCATTTTCGCCTAAAGAAAGCATACATAAATAAATATTGTTGTGTATTAATTGTCCATAGGAATCTATAGGAACACGTGGATTTGTCTCGTTACAATTCTTACTTCTAGGTTAACAGTAAAAGAAGAATAATGGCTGGATGGAGCAGCAGTAAGAAGCAACCTGAAGCTGGAGGCATATTTATTAATTTAAAAACTTTATTGCACAAATTACAAAAGGTGAAGCTTAATGGAACGGCATTCTCTGACAGTCGACCTTGGGGACAAAAGAGATATTACTAAGACTGACAGTCATTTAGGCTGTTTTGTAGTATTCTAGAGGCCTCCACTGGACATATGTTTGAGGCATAAGCAAATGCAGCTACAGTTGTGTGTTGTTGGGAGGTTTGAGGTAAATAATGTGTACAACACCGGTCCAAGTACACATGGTTACATTACAGTGGATAAAGGGTCAGTGGTTCACTGGGTAATGATGTAGCCAATGAACTGGCCAGAAGGGGGTCATCCACAACACCAATAGACCCAGGACCAATAATCCCCCTACCATTCCAATTCATACGAGGCTGGCTTCATCAAAGAACTGCAGACACTCCAGAGAGGCTCTTCCCAACCCTGACGAGCGCATTTTGCGACGCCTTCTAAGGGCTTTGACTGGACACTTTGCTCGGAGTGCGACAGTGTGGCTGTGCTTAAACTGAGGTTCCTCCAGACTGCGAGGACTCTTCCGAAAGTCTACAGGAATGTAACGGGTCTCATGACCTTCCTGGAGGAGTTCGAATGGCTTTGCTGAAGCAATTTTTGTTATTCAAAAAGTACAATACAAACTAAGTGCAGGAAAGCTACCATAATCACAATCACACATTGTTATATTAAAAAAATGTCTCAGTATCAAACTAAAACATCCAGTATAAAGCTTATAAGACTCATATTAGCATTTAAAACAATATTATAATTCTACTCCAATATTATACCAGTCTATAGTTGACTTAATCGTGTATGCAAAGGTCATTGACCCCAGATTGTGGAGATCAAAAAAAAATTGGCCTTTTAATTTTGTGCTTTTGGGATGATTCTATTGTATGTATTTTTAAATTGTAGACATTTAAGAGATCTATTAATCATAGATTTGTTTGGCAAAATATCAGAAAATATTTTTCAATAATTTCTCAAAGTACACTCAGATATGTAAAATCTTTGATATTGGATTGTATGAGCGAGAGGGTTGCAAAATTGTTAAACCCTGTTAAGGCTGCTTATTTTCATAATTATCAATTTATTTTTAATACAGAACACAACCTGTGACATCACACTCTCATGATGGTAAGTGGTACAAAGGGTACAAGTATAAGAGCAACCATGTACCGCAGGTGTTACATCTCTCATAACTATCTACTTTTGTCAATAAAAGTTAAGAATAGTAACTTTTTGCCACGTCATAAACTCTAGCTGAAGGCCCTCGAAAGTTACCTTTTAAAATAGTCATTGTATAATTAAAGAATTTATATTAAAAATTACCTTATTCTCTCTATTTGCTTATAACAGAATCTGATTCCCCCCCCACCCTTGGCCCAAAACCTGCTCATGAGAGCAACTGATGCCAGCTACCAATGATCATGAGTCCCACTATGCCATTCTAACAATGTACTTTTTCATAGTTCACTTATAGAAATCTGGAAACAAGGCTGGGAGAGCTAAGCATCTACAGATGTTAGTCTTCGAATTTATATGTACGCGCGTGATCCAACTAAGCATACAAAGTTTATGAAAAATGCACAAACTTGGATTGCGCCCATTTTCTTTTGTCTAAAAAACTAACCTGTGATAAAGAGACCACAGAGTTATCATCGCTGACGGATTCTTCAACGATCAGACGGTTGGGCCTGTCCTTCCGTCGCAGAATCGCGGTAGAAAGATCATCAGGGCTAAAGAACAAAAAAAATCAAATCATTGCAAAAAGGTTATAATAACAAAAAAACTGTATCATTATCAATCCAATATGAATCGAAACCAACAAATATTTAATTGATTCTAAAGAAATACTACAAATTAAGCTATAAATTCCATTATTTGTAAAAACTAAAGTGTAGGCATGATGACAAGCCAATTTTCATGAGCAGTGAGTCCATGGTGAGAACACCATTTTACTTCAATTATGTTGAAAGTAAAAGTTTAAACACAACAAGAACACATTATTATACATTTAAATTGATTTACCTTTTATTGTCTGCCATTTTTCAGTATATTACAATAAGATTTTCTAGGAAATTTAGACGCCGAATAAAAAAAGCTTCTGTCTGACTAGCCGACAAAAACCTGACGTGACGTTGCTGTATTTCATTTGTTCCCCCAGAAAAGTATTGTTGCCAATGTAAAAAACTTAAAAGTCTCGAACACACAAACTCTGGCTCTATTAACAGTTTTAGATCGAAACGTATATTTTAATTTATATCTTAAACTTTTTCAAACAGTAAATTATTATAGATATTCTATAATAATGTTATCAAAATCAAGTTCTGTAGTTTTTCATTTTATAAACTAGCAATACATAGCGGAGAAAAAAAAACTTGGCCGAGGCATCGATCCTTTTCGCATTATGCTTCTTTTTCTTTTTATCGTATGCTATATCGTCTGTGATCGTATGTAGGTATTTAGTTTACATCGTTTTTAACAAAGATCAAGTAGTAGGGTAGATGTATCATATTTTAGGATGAAGCTAGGATCTATATGTGTCTTTTGTAACACCAATCAATTGTCAGAAGACAGAAAGAGACAAAGATAGTCGCTCTAGTGGGTCGAAAATAATAGAATGTCTCCATTTTGACTATATAATGCTAATTATAGATATATTGTACAATAGTGTTTAGATTTTTTATCGATAACATATTATCGATAAAATATATTAAGGAATATGGAATGAAATAGAAAATATTATGAAATCCTAATACCTATAGATAATAATTATTAATAATATGCCTATTATGCTTTTGATAATTATGTACGCCTAGTGCGAGTTTTGCAATCGATTTAAGGCCGCAAAATAATTTCAGTTACAAAATATTTTCAGTTTATTCGAGCTTTTAGATATTTTTAACACTAAAGTGACCTGATGTGTCATGTGGCGGGCATTTTTGATAATTATTTATGTTTTATTTATTTTTGTATATCCATATGTTATGAGAACCATCCGTTGATTTAAAGAACACAACAATTTGTTTATATTTCTTATGCTTTTTTACTTAGATTTTAATTTTTATTTGTATTTTCCTTTTTGTAAACTATTATTGGTAAATCGACTGCATCCCATAGTTGGTCAGGCATGAAAGTGCCTTGTGTGGGTCCACTACTAATCACATTGATAATTTGTTGCAGTATACTTACTATTTGATATTTGTTTGGAATAAGTGTAGATTGTATTTTGTAGGTATATTGGTAATTAAACATATTATTATTATTGTTATATAGCACTACTTCGCTTAAAAACTGGTAGAGCGAATTTTGCTCTTTTACCAGTTTAGTCACGAACAAAGTATTTGATTGAGGTAAAAAACTAAATAAATCAGACGTAGGTCATCCACTGCTGAACATGGCCCCCCTGAACGACCTGTTGATAACGGCCTGTATTCAGCGGCTTCCTGCGGCCTTTATAAGGTCTATCCACCTTGTATGTGGACGTCCTACACTGCAATTGCCAGTGCGTGGTCTCTACTCGAGACCCATTCTGTGCCAACGGCCATCAGTTGTACGAGTGCCCTGCCCAATGCCACTTCAACCTGCAGGTACGACGGGCTATGATAATGTCGGAGACGTTTGTTCTTCTGCCTCATTCTTGATTTGATCTCCGACTATTTGTCAAGGAAGAGGTTTTAGAAGAACAACGGGTAATGTTAACAGGGTCATGTATAAAGAAAAAATGTCTTAACGATTGCGTACACATTATATATTTTTTACAAATGTAATTTCAAATATAAAATCAAATCAAATAATAAAAAATAAAAAAAAATGTATCGTGTACCTAGAGCTTGAGCTGTGGCCAACTGTACTACCGTCCTATAACATTGTATACGTCAGGCGACTATGGCAGTAGGTACATGTTGCCGTCGATTCTAAATAAACAACCTCAAGACACATTAACAGAGCTATTCAGAGACGTTTTGGTATGACTAGCTTTAGTTTGAACTATGTTGTATATCAATATTACTTGGGATTTCTCGTGAGCACTGCCAATCGTCTGAAAAAGCTAAGACAGATTCCATATACTAGATGTTGTTTTGTTTGAATCTATATCCCCACTTTTTTTCACGAGATTTAAGATGGTCGATTAGGAAGTTAATAATTATATTGAAAGCTACGGGTGAAAGACAACAACCTTGGAACAGGCCCACATTGTATTCTAGTGTATCTGTGTAGCCTTCCCTATTTATAACGACAAATCTCAAGTTCTTATAATATCTGGCAATTATATCCCTGATTATTGTTGGAAAGTTATACCATTTCAGCGCAGTTTGCAGCAATTCATGTTGCACCGACTCAAATGCGTTTTCGAAGTCGATCCAACAAACGCTTCTGCCGCTCTTGCTTCCTGGCATCCTTCAAACACTCCGCGAGTAAGGTGTTGTGTTCTAAGCAATCAGAAACTCCCGGCAAAAAACCTTTCTGGTGCTGTGGTGAAAAGTACTCGCTCTTGATCATAAATCGGGACATTCTTGCTTGTACTATAGAGAATAAGATTTTGGACATGGTATTCGTCAAAGCTCTTGCATCTTTGGAATCAGTTGAATCAATAAACGAATGCACTGTATTACCAAATTCTTTTTTTGGTGACTGGATAATCCATTTATCAAAAAATATCCAACGGGTATCTTCCAAGATTCATTGACACATGTCAACATAAATGTCAAAACTTATGGAAAATCGTCGCCGATGACCTCAGTACCAAAATCAATGTGGCCATGATATTTAGTGCCATCCCATTATAACTGCTTTCTTATAGCAACTTCATCCATGCTCAATGTGCAGTACAATGCTTTATCAGTATTTGCGCAACGAATTTTTATTATATCTAGTGCCTCTTTCGTAAATCCAGGTTTGCAATCCACAGATTGGTACCACCTTGATAACATCTTCGGATGCGGCAACACTGTATTAAATGAATCGCGTACAAAGCCATATCCTTTAGGCGATGAAAAATTTAGTGTTAATGCAAACTTTTTAAGTTCTTCTGGGTATTCTTTTGGCAAAGAAGCTCTTTGCAGTTTCATCAAATACCGAGATATAACCTGGTTATCAGTAGACAAGGTGTTCTATAAAATCGCAACATGCTCACTTTCCATTCTTTCGTGAAGTGCTTCAATAATGGTTTCCCAATTGGCAATCTTCCAGAAGAGCCGAGAACATTTGCGTTGCATATTTTTTAACTTTCTACCACGCCTTTCTGCTATTCGTTTACTGGTCTACCAACTTCGTAGCTTTTCGAAGTTCAGCATTAAGATCGACGCCCGTTCCATCTACATTTTCTGTTTGGGTTGAGCGATTTAATTTCGGTTGTGAACCATGGAGCTGGAAAAGTGCAAAAAAGGTTAATAATCTATACAAAATTATATTAATAATCATCAAGGGTTTAATTGAAAATAAAGTCGTCTTACCTGTTTGTCATCATTCTTTACAGCAGTCGTATTGATGCAAATGCGTTAGCGTCGCTATATTTCGGAACAAGTTTTCTTTTTTCGGTAATTTCTGAAAATAGACAGTTAATCAGCATGACAAATTATGTATCCAAAAGACTGATCAATTGATCAGTTCTTTCCATCTCAAACCATCAAAGTACCTATGTACACAGTTTTATGAAGTTTCTAGTACATTATTTGAGGTTTCTAGAATTTTATATTACATTTCTAGAAGTTTGTATGAGATTTATAGAAGTTTCTATGAGCTTTCTAGGAGGTTTATAAGCTTTCTAGAAGCTTCTATGACCTTTATATAAACTTCTATGAGGCTTTTAGAAGCTTCTATGAGCTTTCGAGAAGGCTCTAAGCTTTCAGAAAGATTCATAAGGTTTCTAGTTCTAGTATCTATATCAGTAGGTAATAATAAATAAATGACGACATACGAAGACGGACAAAAATCCAAATATGAATTTTTCGTGATAGAACTAGGATCGCTACCGGAAAAAAAAACAGATATTTTAATATTTTTTCTATGATCAATATTAAGCAACGTGCGTCAGACACATAATTTATTTAAATTTAATGTAATTAATAATACTAAAGCATGTTAAAAATAAGCGTCTACTTATTTAATTTTATCTAGATTTTTGGAAAATACCTAAAGTTATATTAATAAATTAAAAAATATCGGATTCCATTATCGATAAACCAAACCTACAAACAACACTATGAAGTAGGTAAAATGTCAAAAACAACAAGTTATTTTGGTTTTGTTGTTATATCAAGAAGCAAGCAGGGTTAATTCCAAAAATGTATGTGAAAAACATTGTATAAACTAACAATGGTTTACTTTTTAGCAGAAATGAAAGTAAATTTTAGATATACATTTCGTAAAAGGACAAATTACGACTTCGACTTACCGATGGAAAGACAAAATCCCATTATTCTCCGTCAAAACACCCACTCGGCATGCACAACTAGGTACGGTACACGCCATTGTCAATATTTAACACGTAAAATAAAGCACAGTCCTAATATTATAAAATAAAACACAGATATTGTCAAAAAAATATTCCGATGTTTGTTAACCAGCAAGTGATAAACAAATATGGCGGTCGTTTGCTTGTGGCGCGCAGCGCTTCTGGACGTGCGCGAACGGCTATTGCTATCTCTTTTTGTTACACGTAATGCTGTCGTTTGAAAGAAGAGTATTGTTAAGAGCAGACTTGTTCAGCTTAAATGTGATCGGTCTACCTATATAATTGGTCTTAGGTTTTTAACAATGAAATTTTCAAACTTAATACTTGAGTAGAAATATCTTAGAATAATGTCAATAAATATAGGTACCTAAACAATTTTCATCTATGCTAAGATAAGAAGGAATTTGTCGTTGTTTTCTACAAGTATTACCTACTACCTATTAGGAAAAGTGACAAACAACTCCCTGTAAAAAAAAAAAGTTTTCCTAAATAAAACAGCAGTAATTTTATAACCATGTTATATTAAGGTCTACATAGGATTCATCACTACTGCTAAATACTGGCAATACATAATGCTGGCCGGGTCTGCTAATCTTCCAGAACTCTTCTACAGCTAAAATTAATTGTTTCTTTAAATCATGTCGTTTTGCTTTTGGTAATACGAAAATATTATTCATTATAACTTTTCTTAGCAAATAATCTGTTCCATTCTTCATATCGCTGATCGTTGCTATCGAAGTTGTATTTATCGATGCATAGTTTTTTAGCAATACCAAATAATCATCAAAACCTTTTTGTTCCGATTCCAAAATAACATTGAGAGTATCAAATAAATCATTTCGCCTTGGTAAAGTTGAATTTAATTCCCTGCGATATTTAATTAATTGAAATCTTACATAATCTCCATCGAAGTAAGACCATTGTCTAAAAATTTTAGACATTCTTGTCGGATATCTGTATTTAAGGCCAGTTAAAGACCTGCGCAAAACTTTAAAATAATCAGGTAACTTGTAGATTGGTACTTCGTCGATTAAAACGTCTAAATACTTATGAATAAAATTTTCAAAAACTCCTTTGCTATAGTTTTTTATAGCTATTCTCAAATTTAGTGGTTTAAAAAGTGATATAATTAGATTCCATAATGATCCGGGATTGTATTTCGTTGTTGAATTTTTATCTTTTTTCAAATTCTCACAATTCACTAAATATAATATTAAAACTATCACATGTATTGAAGTTATCGTATACTTCATATCATAAAACCCAAAAACTGCCTACTGTTAGTATACTTAGGTATGTAAATGTGCTATTAATATTAATAACTAATATTGTAAATGTGCTAAAACCTATTTGTATCTATATTTATGTATGTTTGTATGTCTTATGGACTATTTTTTGTGCAGTTGTTACATGAAAGGTAATTAGGAGGTTATATGACGTCATCAGCCTCACCAAACTGTTTGGCCAGCGTAGCTAGTGTAGGCCAAATTATCCAGTAATTTCTGGAAAGCCCATCTCAAGCCAGTGGAGGTCGAGGAACTTGTGTTTTAGGGTCCCCTTGTGACCTTATTGACGGATATGTGACCCTTCAGTATCAGTTCATTTGTCTCGCCACTGAACCGGTTTTAATAAAATTGACAGTTGCCAGGCGAGCATATGCAACAGCTAAAGGACATTATTTGCCGAATAGGGTAAAGTTACCAAAAAAGGCCCACCATTAATATTTAGATAAGAATTGATTTTTAATCAATTTTGTAATATAAGTAGGACCGATTGCCTTGAATGCTCACGAACAAGTGAGTGCGCGCCTTTTTTTTTTTATAGACGGTGAATCAATAAATCATCAATGATACGCCCCCTGCCTGAAGGGCCAACGCGGGTGGGGGTCGCATGCCCGACTCATCCGTGAAGCTTCCTAGTGAAGCCCCAGGGTGCCTACGGACTAAAATCCTATAAACCGTCTCTATCTCACTCTTGGCCCTGTGTGCCTTTACAGCTAAGTCTGAGTCGTGGCTACGGAGTGAAGGCACTCGTTCGCGGCCTTTTATACTTCCCCTACACTAGCGCCCACTTCCCAACGGCTACGCCGCGCGTATTTCTATGTTAGCTATCGATGATTTTAGCTAATATTGCTCGTCGTTTGTGAGCGACAACATTTGTAATGTTTAATTGAAATTTTAATAAATAAACATAAGGATCGAAAAACAAATGCACCTCAAATGGATTTCGTGCTATCCGCAAAAAGGCAGCGTCGATACTGCATAGAGTAAGAGGTAGTGACAACGGACAAGATGTTATTGACAGGGCTTTTGTTAGGCTCTGGATTGGAATTGTAACTAGGAACGTGTAAATCTGTACAGAATTTGCGTTATCATTATAGTCCCTAGAACACATCATTCTAGAACTCCACTGTTGGAGAGAATATATATCTGGAGAATTTGGCCTGCACTTGTCACGCTGGCCAGACGGGTTGGCGAGGATCTAATGACAATTTATTAACGATTCAACAAGTTGGTATTAGTGGATCCGGGACCGATGGCTTAACGTACTCTCCGAGGCATGGGAACGGTGGTGTTGTAAATCTATGACAAATGTACGTAAGAAAAGTGTATTTATTATTGGTACATGCCGGGGGTGAACTGACCTTTGTAGGGTTTTAACGAAAGCGTTCACCAAGCGAGCCACCACCGCATTTGCATTACCCAATGTTATTAGGGTCGTATGGTACAGCTGTGACTTAATGTTACACACAATTTAAATGACCATTATTTTTTATTTAGGTATACGTTGTTTTGCTTTTTGATTAATGTGTATTCCTACTAACATAGTTCTAAGTTAAATTGTTACTAACATATATGGATTGAATCTAAAATAAATTTATTATTAGTATTATTATCGGCACGAACGGTGGGTTATCCTGGATAAATTACCACGATCAGCCCGCCTACCACCTAATTGTTGTTCTCGTTGAAAGTATGTGCCATTTGCAATGATGTCAAATGGCAATTTTTACTTTAAAGGAGAACTAATATTGTAAGCTTGCCATGGTGATATTTATATAAAAATAAATAACACCGCTTGAAACAAGACTTACGGAACATATAAATATATTATAATATCAATATGTACCTATACTAATACACATTAACATTTAACCAATACTGACCAATGATGACCGCCTCCGTGGTCTAGCGGTAACAAACGTTGCCGTGAACTCGGGAGGTCGTGGGTTCGATTCCCACCGTGGGTAAGATGCACATTGTATAATTTGTCTCGGTCTGGGTGTTTATATCTATAATATGTATATATTTACAAAAAAAGAAAAGTATAATATCAAAATCAAAATCAATCGTTTATTTATAAACTTTTGGTACATTTATAAAGGGTGGTAAAATATTGGTGTGCTACAAAAGTCAACCTTTATCAGGTATATAAATATTTCTAAATAATGAATTTAACTAATAATACAATATTTCAAAAGTTACACAATATATGTAGTTTATCAACCATCTAGTTTCCGTAACATAAGCCTCGTAGCTTACCACGGAAACTAGATGGCGCTGTGTGACCTGTCTGGAAATATTTATTATTATTATATTACGTACTAACACTATACTAACATTATAATAATAAGTTATATATTAAAAGTGTGTAGTATTATGTAGTTTGTTATGTAGTATATGTATAAACCAAATTAAGTAAGTATCGTGTATTATTTATTTGCACCCTGCCCATGATTTCTCACTTTCCCAAAGGTCAGTTGTTAGAAAATTCCTAACTGGCATTAAACTCGCCTATGTACACTAATTTTAAGTTTTTGTGCAATTAATTATTTAAATAAAATAAAAATAAACACAGTCAGAAGCTATTTAAGAGGTGTAATGTAAGGTAAGACATGGGCCCCCGTTTCTCGCGCCTTCGACATGCATTTCCGCTCGATTTGTTCGAAAGAAACTGTCAGTTTTCTATGGAGATCTGTCGCTATTCATTTAAAATAGGTAATTATACTGTAAAACCTAAACTAAACATTATTATTATTATTAATTAATAGGCGAACAGCGCATTGCTGATATGCCTATATCAAGCACTGGTGTAGAGTTCATTAAATTGTCAGTTATCACCATAGTCTATTTCGATTGTCACTAGCCACTTGTCCAGTTTGTTTTTAAAAGTGTTTACAGTTGAGGACTTTAATATGTCTTCTGGTATTTTGTTCCACATATTTACAACTCTGTTATTCATGAAGTGATATCCTATATTTGTATTGCTGGATTTTCTCATTAGCTTCATTCCGTAGCTTCAAACATAGGCCATATTTGGTAACCTTACCCTTTCTTACACGAGCGAAGCCAGATCTGATAAATAATTATTAATTTCACGGCAATAGCAAGTTTTGATTATTTCCTATAATAGGCATGATGACAGTATGCAAGAATCGACAAATTATCCTTCTCACCCGCACAATCTAATATTTTGATTGAAAATTAAAAAAAAAAAAAAAAGACTTGCAAGCAAGGCAAAACAAAGATCGCTATATTTTAGTGAATTATATAATAAAGTGAAAAAAAAAATCATTTAAAGCGACAAGTCAAGGGTGCACTTAAAAAAATGTACTCTATCAACTTTCTAGTAAATAAAATTGCGGACATTTTGAAGGTATAATCGTATAAATTTTGAATTAAGAGTTTCAACAATAATTTGGGTCTAAGCAGGTCTGCCGTCAATACATTTATGGAAAGAGCTTCCAAGACGGCATTAACGGAATCATACAGTATTTGGTGTTAAGAATTAATTTAAAAGTATTTTATAAACCAATATTGTCAGAATAATGTAAGCTTAGCCTGTAGTAGTTTTTTTTTTTAAAAAGATATAATAAATTTTTGTGGTAAAAAAATAAAAAAAATTAAAAAAAATTGTGGTAACTGCGCAATACTTTCTTATATCTCTTTTGTTGGCATTAATCAATTAATTTTTTAATCAATTAATTAATTTGATTAAATTTAATCAGATTACATTAATCATGATTAGAATAATCATGATTGAAATAGTAAACTTAATCATGATTATTGATATTAATCATCAATCACTAATCATTAATTGATTAACATGATTATAAACTAATACATCCATTAATGTTATTAATTCTATATAAAAGAAATGATAGAAAATAATGATACACATTTCTTAAAATATTTTTAATAATTATTCAAAAAACAAAAAAAATAATTTTTAACGTTCAAATACACTGAATTCTAATTTTGACGAATATCTTCAATCAACTGACCTCCGATCTTTACATTTCTGATTTCTTGATGTTCAAGTTACATTTCATAATTACTTTTTTTTCAAATAAGTCGTCAGATAATTTGTGTGACCTAGGTTTATTCAGCATAGTTGCAAAAGAAAACATTCTTTCTACCGAGCCAGAGGACGGCATTGGTGTGTTGTTCTTAATAAACACTTTGCCTATAACAGGATAACTTTGTAGAAGCTCTAGTTCTTGGCTTCCCTCGGCAAAAAAATTTGAAATGATCATATCCGCTCTCTTTTTAGCATCAACTGATTCCGCTTCACTGCCAGAGTCGGAATTGAAATCAAAAAACTCGTCATCTTGGTGGCGTGTATTATTTGCTGCATTGTTGACTGTTAAAAGTTCTGGGATTTCTGATATTTCCTTTCTTACGACTGATTTAAAAATGTTCATACACTTCTTTTGATCAGGGGCAGTTAGACTTACTAGCCACTTTTTTTTAAATCTTGGGTAACACAGAGCTGCAACGGCTGCATGTTTACTAGTTTCACTCGAAAGAGTGTAAAACTCTTCAAATCTTTTCTCTACGCTTTGTAGATATTTTGCAGCAAGTGGTTCACAGAATTTTAGATTTGTAGTCGTCGTGATCTTCTGTAGTTTTTTTTTTAGTGCATGCAGACAAGGTAATAATATTCCATAAAATGAGTCATCGCCCTGCAATATGTCCAAAGCGGTTGCAACTGGAGCAGCGCATTGGCAGTATTCCTCAATATATTGAAATTCAGAGTCTCGTAATGGATTTTTTATACAAAGTTCTCTAGCTAATTGAGAGTAACTATTTCTGATATTCAATATATTTTTTAAAGCGTCATAGTAACTGTTAGCGTATGCCCAAGATTGTTATGTATCACCTCAGCTGATTTTGGGCGAGCAGCAGCACTCCATAAATCGTTACATTTTTCCATTATTGTGGAATGCATTTTTCCAAGACATGTCGATTTATCAGTCAACAAGCTTTGGACGTCCTTACTAGCAATCAGATTTAAAGTGTGCGCATTACATCTGAAGTGAAATGGTAACAAACTGTTTTGTGAATGGTCGTATACCATACTTTCTTCTAACAAAAGATCATAATGTTCGTGTTCCTGTCTTATGCCGAACTCTCCTTCAGTCACTTCGAGTTCTTCTTCACTTAACTCGTTCTCGCTGCTACTTGCACTTGAAGATTCATTATATTCGACTAAGGATTTCGTATTTACTCCGAATTTCTTGAACGCTTTCACAAAATTTGACCCATTGTCAGTAACACAGCATACTATTTTAGTGGGGTCAATATCAAAATCTGAATATATTTCCAGAAGCAAATCTTTTATGCGGTCAAAGGTGTGTGCTCCTTTAAACCGGCGACAAGCTAAAGCTGCAGAACGCCTCTTATAGTTATTAGCAATCCAGTGCACTGTAACACCTAAAAAACTTCTTTTTTTCCCTGACCATATATCAGCGGTGGTGCACAAATATTTCACTGCAGCTAGGTTTTGTTTGATTTCGCAAATCTGATCGAATGATTGTTTAGCTACTTTTTTTCTGAGGGAACGTCGCCCGGGTATCTTGATTCCACTATTTGTCACATGTAAATCCTCCATCATCTTAATGAAGTACGGGTCTTCTACGGCTCGAAAAGCAATCATTGAGTTTACGAAATAATTTACTAAGTTACGATCAAAAGTTTCTTGAGTCACAGGTGTTTTTGGAGTTTGCCTTGAAGTCAGAACTGTATTATTTTTATTTTTCTTTTGCTTATTGTCTTTCATATATTTTTTACATTCCTTTTCTGTGTCAGCGCCATGTTTCCGTTTTAAGTGTCCCAAAAAGTTAGATGTCGTTTTACCGTAGCCCTTAACTTCTTTACTCTGCTGGTCCGAACACTTCATACAAACTGCTACTGTGTTTTTCTCTGTGCATTTGTCTAGTAAAAGCTTATAATAGGTACCGTCAAATAAAGCAGAAGAAGAAAGATCCGATTGCAATACCACTGTTGAATTCCCGGAATTGTTTGACGACACCAACGGATCATTTGAAACACCACTACTATTAGAGTCATCATCACAATTCATGTTTGTTTTTAAATTAATTACTGAATGAAACAATATCACAAAATCTTTAAAAAAAAATCGCCAACCGAGTGCGAGGCGAGCGAGCGGTGTCAGCCAGTCTAGTGTTGAAACGTGACTAATAGTAGTTTAGTGCTATAAAAGACGAGAGAGTGAGAGAGAGCGAGACGCTAAGCTAACGCGTAATACCACAGCCCCACCCCCTCCCTGGCGTTTACGCAGTAAATAGGCCATAAAAGTATATTCTGTTAAATTGGAATAAGGAATGGTTACATTTTGAATTAATTGTTTTATTATACAGAATTCCATTTTGGTTTATTTATTACTGCTTTTGAAGTATAGCATATTTATGTATTGCATAAGGTGTTGGTGTTGCTTTTCCAATAAATTAAATAAATAAATAACTAGTTAATAGTTAATCAAACAATCAAATTCACGATTAAAGATTATGATTAATAATCTTAATCATTTTAATTTGATTTTGATTAATTAATCATAATCAAATTTTTGATTATGATTTTTAAATCATTAATTTTTAATCGTTAATCAGATTAACTTTCGGCCAACACTAGGGAGAGGAGTAGAAATTACATAATTTACAAATGCATTAGTTACTCAAAATTAAAGTTAGTGAGCTAGGATTAGGTAGAGAAAATTTATAATACGGGATTGTAAATAAAACAAATTAACTAGTATTTAAGTCCAATTTTCATTTATTTCCGTTTTTGTTCTAAAATTCCTTGTGCCGAAGATAATTCGCAATTGTTTCATTACCTGTAACAAAAAATTCAATAATATTAATATCCTTACATATGAAATTGACGTTTTGTCGAACTGACCACTTTGGTGTCAAGTCAAATAATTCCGTCGTTTGGCTAGGAATTCCAAATTCAAATTTAGGTATTTGTGTTTTAAATGACAATGTCCATTTTTCTTAGAGAAATAGGCCCAATCAAATATTCTCGTGCCATATTCTTTTTTATTTGATAATTAATATAATGTGTTTTCTTAATCTGCATAACGACAATTGACAAAAACTTTTAACTGTTAATAATTCAATAGTTTCCACCACGCCGACATAATCAGAATTGAATCGAGAATTGTTTACATTTTGAAATCATGTGTTTTATCTATAATAAAGTACCTGATCATAATAAAGAACCTAATCGTAGCGCTCTTATCCAATACATAAATCTTAACCAATTGGAGAGTTCTTCGCGCCATTTTTCGTGAATATGTCAAGTGCAAGTTTTTGTTTTGTAAATTAATTTACTGTAGGTATTATTGGTCAAAAGTGGTGTTGTTTTGTTTAATAATGTGCTACGAAGTGAAAAATTATGGAAAACAATAAATTGGACTTTAAATATGGGGCACAAGTTGCAGTTTATTTTTTGCGGTTTTCCCGCGCTGTCAACTCCCATATTTTACCCGACGTGTTTGAGCAGTGGATGGTTTCGCGAGTGACTCCAAGAAAAGCATCAAATTCTGCAGCATCTGGAATTTGATGATGACCTCATTAATTCATGAAAAACAAAGATATATTACGTCAGACTTGGCTGTATGGGCTAGACCCTTTGCCTTCCTTTTCATCTCATTCATCATCCATCGGGAGAAAATAACCAAAAAAAAAAAATCTTAACCAATTGACTATTTAATTAAATTAAATTTTAATGCTGGGGTAAAAGAGATGTTGTAATTAAATTTACAAAAAAAACAATAAATTGTTATGATTATTGAATTATATTTAGTTGAGGCACGCTGCAAAAAAATGAGGCCTGGTTTTGGGAAATCTCTTTTAGTGATTTGTTTGTTTTCACGCCATTTTTTTTTTTTTTGACATCGGTCTGTTCACGATAAGGAACAATACGAGTTCCACCGTGGCACCACGATGCAGAAACACCTCCAAGGATGAATGATAGGTATGGGAAAGCTACTGAAAAAGAAAACACGATCCTTCGAAAACCACGTCAGAGTTAGCAGAAGGCTTCGGTGTAAAGTAAAAAAGCGCGAGAAATGAGTATCGCATGAATTGAGTGAAGTACGCTAACTAACACGCGGCACTCAATGCGTGTTTGTTGTTGTGTTTCACTCAATTTATGCATTGTACATGTATACATGTATTACTTTATTTTGTATGATTTTTGCTATTTTTTTTATCTCTAAGTTGGTAACCCTAGATTGGGACCTACATGTCAGGCTTAACTGCCTTGTGTCGGACCATCACCAAAATACTTTTGTAAATATCCATATATATATACAGGAGTATACAAATTATTGTTGTAACAACGGGTTGTGGATAAAGAAATACATTCTGCGTGAATTGTTATCTGAGCACACAAAGCGATAGGTCTCATAAATTGTTCAGTTTCGTAGTAGTTCCAGTTTAGTAGGAGCTCAAGTCTAATCCGTGCCTCTTTCAGTGTTGAGTGCAGAATATCACATTTATTATTCTGTTATATAAAAACGAGTTAAGGAAGAAACCAAAACGGCCAGCAAATGCAGTTCTAACTAAAATATTGTCCACAACACAAATATTGTCCACAACACATATACTTATTGTTCACAACACAAATATTGTCCACAACAGAAATATTGTCCACAACACAAATATTGTCCACAACACAAATATTGTCCACAACACATATATTGTTCACAACACAAATATTGTCCACAACACAAATATTGTCCACAACACAAATATTTTCCATAACACAAATATTGTCCACAACCAATATTTAATATTTTTGTGTTTTTTTACGATACATCATTTACTGTTTATTTGTTTTAGTATTTGTATTATTTGAGGCTTGTTTTAGTATTTTATATTTATATGTATGTATTTAGTCTTTTATGTATTATTAGTAGATAGTTTATCATAAGAAATTTGAACCCATACATAGTTTTCCCACACTCCCAAAGGTTGGTTGTTAGAAAATGGTCATTAAGCCCGCCTATATACAATTTTAATGGAATGGTACCTACCTATTTATAATAATAAATAAAATAAATTAATTGTTAACCGTTTCCAAATTTAAATAAAACCTTTTTTTGTATATGTAGGTATAAATAATAAATAAATAAAAAATTCCTTATTGCACAAAAACTAAATTAACTTAAAATTAATGTGCACAGGCGAGCTTTATGCCGTAAGGTATTTTCCACCAGCTAACCTTTGGGAGTTTTAACGGATTACAGGCAGAGTGCCAAGTATTTACTAACAAAAACAATAATTTATACTAATACTACATAAACTACATATCATACATATTATAATACATACAAGTATATCTATAATACAATACATATAATTACATATATACAGAAATAAATAAATACACACTATAATATAGGGTTAAGGTTAAAAATAGAGAAAAAAAGGTATATACTCGTACCTGCCATATTATTAATACGGTAAGGGCTGCCACAAACGCGTCGCCATTTCCCAGATATGTGCATGTAAATAGAACTGCATCGAAAACTGCCAAATTACATTCTTCACCCCACCTAAAAATAAAAAAGGTTTGGAGAGCCCTTCTCGCCATTCTGCGCGGACATGTCAAGTGCAAGTGTTTGTTTTGTAAATTAATTTACTGTGGATATTGTTAGTCTCAAGTGGTGTTGTTTTGTTTAATAATGTGCTACAATGTGAATAATTATGGAAAACGATAAATTGGACTTTAAAGCTATTATACCCGACACGTGTATTGAAAACCTCCAAGAAAAGCATCAAATTCTGCAACATCTGGAATTTGATGATAACCTCATTAACTCATAAAAAAGAACGATATATTACGTAGGCAAAGGGTCTAGCCCATACAGCCAAGTCTGACGTAATATATCTTTCTTTTTTATGAGTCATCATCAATTTCCAGATGCTGCTGAATTTGATGCTTTTCTTGGAGTCCCTCGCGGCACCATAGCTCAAACACGTCGGGTAAAATATGGGTGTTGACAGCGCGGGAAAACCGCAAAAAAAAACTGCAACTTGTGCCCCATATTTAAAGTACAATTTATCGTTTTCCATAATTATTCACATTGTAGCACATTATTAAACCAAACAACACCACTTTTGACCAATAATATCCACAGTAAATTAATTTACAAAACAAAATCTTGCACTTGACATGTCCACGCAAAATGACGCGAAGTACTCCTAGAGTCACCTTCATTAATCATCCATCGGGAGAAGAGGACACAAATAAAAAATAGCTTACCAAGTGACAGCTAGACATGAAGGTGAAGTTCCTTCAGGGTCATAAAGTAAAACGCTGGTAGAGCCGCTCTCTCGAACGGTGAGTTCAACATCCAGCAATCGTTCCAGAACACTACGCTCGTTCGCCACCCAGGATAATCCATCTAAGGCCTTGAAAAAAAAACAATATTAAATGGTCAAATTGTTAAGAGGGTTGTAAATAATATTGTATAACTATATAATACACCAGCGAGGTTAACAACAACATCAAAAAACTCTTACATGATGTGTATTAAAATATTTAATAAATTGTCTGACTATTTTAAGGATGAACCATTGAATAAAAGAGATTGCCCAAAACCAGGCCCCAGCTTTTTTGCAGCGTGCCTCAACTAAATACAATCCAATAATCATAACAATTAATTATGTTTCTTTTTTAATTTAATTACAACATCTCTTTTACCCCAGCATTTTTTTTTTTTTTAAAGTCTATTGGTTAAAATTTATGTATGAAATAGTTACAAAGCACTATTTATTTTATACGATTAGGTTCTTTATTATGACCAGGTACTTTATTATAGATAAAAAACTGGTTTTTAAATCGGCGGGATCGAAACTATGTAATTAATAACGTAAAAAAAAGTTTTTGTCAATTGTCGTTATGTTAGGCTAAAATAAATAAAAATAATTACTGATTATGAAAACACAATATATTAACTATCAAATGAAAAAGAAATCATGGCACGAAAACATTTTATTGGGTCCATTCTCTATGAAAAATAGGCATTCTCATTTGTGTCAGTGTCCACGTCTCTGCTCCGTACGACATTACGGGGAGGACGCACTGGTTGAAACTGTGGTATGGACGATGAGAGGATGTGCCGAAGTTTCCCGAATGCCGCCCATCCTAGCTGAATGTGTCTGTCGGCTTCTTTGCTAAAGTTAGCAGAGCCTAGCTGAATAGTTTGTCCAAGGTATTCCTGCACAACTTCGAGAGTGGCATATCCTACACAGATTGGCCTCGGCTTAACATGGTCCTTAGTCTTATCCAGGTTCATTCCGAGACCAACCTGCTGGGAAGCCACGTTTAAGCAATATACATTCTCGGTGTGGAAATACGCTCAGACCTTAGCCACAGGAAACTACATTCACCAAAACAGCGTCAAGAAAGCTTGGAATACTGAACAAGGTGAAGCGGTTTTTTCCGCCTTCAATTAGACTGTTGCTGTACAAAGCACAGATCAGATCATGTATAGAATACTGTTCTCACCTTTGGGATGGTTCCGCCAAGTACCTCACAGATGCTCTCAATGTCCTACAGAGGCAAGCTGTTCGAATTGTGGAAGATGCCACTATATCTGGAACTCTCGAATCCCTGCAGCTTCGCCGAGATGTGGCTTCTCTGAGCGTGTTCTACCGGCTATACTATGGTGAGTGCTCCGAAGAACTCTATAAGCTAATCCCTCCCTTTCCATTCCGCAACCGAACCACACGCACAGGTCAGAATATGCACCCACATACCGTAGTCACCATTCCTGCATCGCGTGCAGTCTTGCAGTCTTGCATTCGCGTACGTATAAATTTGGGGACTCATACATCTGTCGTACGATAAAGATGTGGAATGCTCTTCCAGCCTCTGTATTTCCACTTTCCTATAACTTGGAGTCCTTCAAGCGAAGTGTGAAAAAGCATCTAGTCAAGCCGGCATAGCGTTAGGGACTGATGGCAGTTATGAGTGTCTGACTTCAGTTGCTAACATTCATGGACCTTGCGCGCCACTTACCATCAGGTGGGCCCAAGGTCACATGTCGTGCTAGTATAAAAATAATAATAATAATATAGCAGATACCTTCGATAGAATGGACGCTTCACCACCCATACCGTTTGGCCCTAATAGACTATGCAAATAAACAAGGAAAATTTTCCTAAGTAAGCAAGTCAAATTCCCTTCGAACCTATAACAATATCTGGCCGTATCAAGTTACTTAAAAACACAAACAAATTGCTTCCGTATTCTAGTGGTTACGATCGCAGATTTAGACGCAGAAGTACTGGGTTCGATTACTGGTCGGGACACAAAAATATTTATTAATATAAATAAATACATTTAATTTATTTGTGATATTTCTTGAGTTTGGTACGCTGGAGACATCGACGAGTTCGCTACTTGTCATGATTGGCCTATTGTAAGTATAGTTTCTGACCACCCCGAAAGGGAAACCGTCGTGATGATACTTTTAGTTGTTTTATTCGAAGGAAATAAGGTACATTGATTTAAAAAAAAAAAAAAATATTAATTAAACTAAAAACTTACATCTTAAAACATAAATTACTATTAATAAAAATAAACCTAATTAATAAATAAAAATACAACTAAAATGATGAAAAAACAAAATAAAAATTATTATAAATAATAAATTTGCTCCAAATCGCTGCCAATGGGCAAGGTGCCAAGGATACTGGCAGCATTGCCACGTTGAATGGCAATACTGATCCTTTGGCCCAAATATTGCCCAGCCCTTTTGTCTCCCGAGGTGTTGACGAGCTGTTTTGACAACGCCTTGAAAATTTCGTGTGCACTTGGTCCCCACGCCCCGAGAGTTTCAACTCCAAACGGCGCAAAAACACATCTCCCAATAAGCTGAGTGTATTTCCGCCGCTTGAGGTTCTGTATATGTTATATTTTGTAAATCTGATATAGCTGAGTTTTCCTTGTAGATTCCATTTTCAGTCAGATTAAACATTAACAGGTCACTGGAATCAGCTAAGCTGCTGGTCTAAATCCACAAACTTAACCGCTAGACCATGGAGGCAGTTCTATTATGTATATTGTATATAATTAACCGAAAACACTTTTTTATTAAAAATAAATATGTAAATATCGAGACGTACTTACGGATAGTTTGTGTGGAATGACTGGGCTCCGATTCTCGCACCTTCAACATGCATGTCTGCTCGATTTGCTTGAACGAAACTGACAGTTTTCTATTGAGATCTGTCGCTTTTCATTAGAATATTTCAAACCGACACGCAAATCGAAAGCGCCAGAATTAGGCCCCTGACCAGAGCTTTCAGCTTAAAAAATAAATCTCGTATATTCCCATATAACTTACTCTTTCAAAGAACGCAGCAAGAAACTTAGTCAGTAGATTGCGTCTGCTATTATAGTCGACCAAACCACCAGCTGGGGATAAATAAGTTATAATTAAGCTAACATAAGGGCTGCGTTCGTTTTAAGAAATTTTAGCATGAAAATACCACTTTTTTTAGTACAAGTCGTTTGTTTAATGAAAATTCTAACATTTGATGCTAATTTCGTATGTCAGTACCGTGTTGAAAGGAGGAGAATTTTGATGTTACTTTTTGACAGATGTCATTATCATATGAAATAATAGTTTTCTATTATATTTGTTAAAAATGTATTTTAAACGATTTTATGTAATAAATTCAAAGACCATATAATATCATGTGTGTTGGATGCCATGGTATGATAAAACATGAACGAAAATACTTGTCAAAAAGTAGCCTCACCGCTCGTTTTATTTAAGAAATGTTAGCATTGTTAAAATAAGTGGTATTTCTTAACAAAAACGACATTTCGCGCTGGTTTATGAAGTTGCTACGAATAGTTGGAAATACTATAAAACGAACGCGGGCTTAGACACGCACATATAGTTTAGATCACTAATAATTATCAAAAGCATTCGAATTATTATTTAAAATTAATATAAACACACGCGAGGCATGAGTCGGTGCGGTTGAATAATTGCAACTGATATGGCAACTTGATCGTCATTGGCCCCGCAGCTTGTGAAGTCAGTCGAATTGAACCTGCTATCAATGAATACTCGAAGGCAAAAAAAGATCAAAGAAGTTGGCAAATGGTTACTATTTTGTGCCGTTTGCCGTAGAGACGATGGGCCCTTGGTCTGAGGACGCTAAATCGTTAATACGCGACATAAGCGTTGCCATCCGAGCGTCAACAGGTGATCCTTTGAGTAGGGAATATCTTATTCAAAGGATCAGTGTTGCCATCCAACGAGGCAACGTCGCCGGAGTCCTCGGAACATTGGGTTCATCTTCTCCTGGATTCGATGACATGTAGATTATAATCAAGATATTTGTAAGTATTTAGTTTTTATATTAATTAGGTTTATCTTTTAGTTTATTTAATTTAAGGTTTTGTTTAGTTTATTTTTAACTTTATTGTTTAGGTAGCTTTAATTTATATTTATTGTTTGTATTTGTGTATCTTACTTATAATTATATTCCTTTTACTTGAATTATTTTTATAATAATGGTATAATATCAATGCAATAGTTTGACGGGAGTCAGCAGCTATTGCTCAAAGAATTAGTTATTAGAATTAATTAAGAAGAAAGAGTGGGTATTGATTGTTATTTTATTAACAGAATCATACAGTATTTGGGTAGGGAAATGAGCAGAATTATGAGCGTTGTTGAGAATTGTTGCTTCTGTTACTTAGTCGCAAAGGTTATTAGTGGATTTCGTTATTTTCGTCAGAGCTTGCGTCATAATTACAAAATATTATTCAATTCTCAACTCTATAAGCGCTCGACCGTGACAGCGGCCGTGCAAATATCAACTTTAGTAGCGTGATATATATATAGTTAATGGATGCGCGGTGGTGGTTCGGTTGTAAGAACGCGTACCTTTAATCCTACAAAGGTGGGTTCAAACAAACAAAAAAAAATCTGAGACGATTATTTTAATGATTGATTCTTATAATGTAAATATAACTCATGACAGAACTTTACGTTCTTCTTCTAACTCCACGCTCTCCTTCCCCACACATCACACCGCATTCGTTTCCAAGTCGTTTGCGGTGGTGGCTGTGCATCTTTGGAACCAGTTACCGGTGGACATCCGTCAAGCTCCAAATAGAACACTATTTAAGAAACTGGTCTATGCGCACTATTTAAATTTACCATAAGCTTAATACACTCTCTGCTATATTTATTTCTCTCATTATAGTCATCATATAGTAGGTATATTATATTTATGTATAGTCATAGAACGTATGTATGTAGTTTTATTTGTATGTATTTGTGTATGTATTAGTATGTAAATAAGTATTTATTCACTAGTATACATATTGAAGTCTAATATTTTTCTATTAGTTTTGATAGCACCTGCCTTATCTTGTCGTAACTGCTTTAGTTGTCCCAAAGGTTTGACCAGTATAGAATGTCTAGCGGCATTAGGTCCGCCTTTGTACTTTGTGCTATAAAGTTTATAATAAATAAATAAATAAATGTTTCGTGTTCCCTTTTATTATTTGCTCAATGGCTGGCAATGTGCCAAAATGGCCTTACGCATAGTAAGTACCTAAACAAAGTTTATGGCAAATTACAATAAAACTTCCTCGAATACTGCAAAGCCTACGAAACCTCGACAAAAAAGGTAATTTACTTAGGGACCGGACACATAGCGGTCGGCGGTCGAGTTCCGCGGTCTGCGGTCGAGTTCCGCGGTCTGCAGTCTCTGTTATCAGACATCGAAATTCTAATATAATACTATTCCTATATAAATGCTATATGTATCTAGGTATGTATGGCACTTTTACGATACTACCATCTACCTGACGGCGCCAGTGTTCGACTGACACAAGGGTAAGGGCAACTTTATCTAGAGACAACTCACGCAAAAAACTCTCGTTCACCCGAACATAATAAATAATAATAATAATAAATATTTCCAGACAGGTCACACAGCGCCATCTAGTTTCCGTGGTAAGCTACGAGGCTTGTGTTACGGAAACTAGATGGTTGATAAACTAAATATTATACTTTTTTTTTTGTTTGTTTTTTTTTTTTTTGTAAATATATACATATAAACACCCAGACCAGGAAAAATTATACAATGTACAACTTGCCCCCAGTGGGAATCGAACCCACGACCTCTCGAGTTCACGGCAACGTTTGTTAGCACTAGACCACGGAGGCGGTGAAAGAAAACTCGAAAGTACCATTATAGGATAGCTTCTATATAGGAAATTCGATTTTTGAGATCGTAACCAATTAACTGCGCGTGAGAATTTATAAATATTGTGTATTTCGTTAGTTTACCTTACGATTCATAGGCAGGTATTAAAAGTTACACAATACATTTAAATTTTATTTTTTTACTAATAAATAATAATAAATATAATAAATATTTCCAGACAGGTCACACAGCGCCATCTAATTTCCGTGGTAAGCTACGAGGCTTGTGTTACGGAAACTAGATGATTGATAAACTACATATTATACTTTTTTTTTTTTGTAAATATATACATATTATACATATAAACACCCAGACCGAGACAAATTATACAATGTACAACTTGCCCCCGGTGGGAATCGAACCCACGACCTCCCGAGTCCACAGCAACGTTTGTTACCACTAGACCACGGAGGCGGTCGGTTGTACTAAGGTTGTACAGTTCGCTTGGCAAAGAACAATGGCCGACATGTTAAATGAATTGATTGAATTAATGAATGAACAATAAATTTAGTACCACCTCTACCCTACTAGGCGGCGCCATTTTCTATGTGAACCGATATTTGTCTATTGCTTGTTCTAATTTTTCACCCCCTGCTATAACTCTTTGACACGACCGCTCGCGGTTTGAGCACGTGTGATCGCGGACCGCAGAACTCAGACCGGGCAGTATGTTCGGCGCCTAAACTTAGCCGAAACAAAAAAAGTTAATCTTAAAACTTCTCAAGATGTTTAAGAGGCTAATTTGTACAGGTTTTATAAACATACTATTATGCACTTCAGACGGTTTACCGCCATTCACAGTAAAGTATTCTATCAACTTACTAGGAAATAAAATTGCAGGCATATAATGCGTGTAATTTATAAAAGAGCAAATATTTTTATATTATAATCTAGAATAAAAATAAATAGATACGTATTTTTTATTTTAATTATTCAGTAATTAAATCTTAAGTTACGGTGCGGTGAAGTTGTCCTAAAAATATCGCAACTCATACTGAGCCTAATCAAGTAGATAGCGAGAGGTCGACGATCGCGCGAACGTTGACTTATGTCATTGTTTTTATCTCTATTTCGTCTCTCGGCTGTGAGCGATATCAATTAAATTAATACTCGTAATAACACTTGTTTTTGCATAAAGATTTTTATCTTTTAAAAAATATAGGTTTTGTTGTGGAACAAGTACCTAGATAGATTCTAAATATATTTAAATCTAAGACGTCTTCATGGCTTTGATTGTCATGGAGACGTCGATAATTCGATCAAAATTTGTAAAAGCCTAAAGTATTCCAGTATTTATTCTACCATAAAGTGGCGACCGTGTAAAATCATGGAGAAATTATTAGCAGGTTTTTATTTCATAAAGGTGTTCCACCGATGACATTTGAAGCCTAAATAAAAATATTTGCTGTTTTGTACATCATTATCATCAGCCTGTGTCTCTCCACTGCTGGATATAGGCCTCCCCCAGGCTTGCCATTTTACACGATGTTCTACCACCCTCATCCATCCCCTACCAGTGACCTTCCTCAGGTCATCCGTCTATCTGGCGGGGGATCGTCCCACTCTGCGTCTTCCAGTACGTGGTCTCCACTGCAGGACCCGTTTACGTTCATCGCTTCTGCGACAGACGTGTCCAGCCCATTGACACTTGAACTTGACAATTACACGTGGTATTAATTGAAGACTTGTTATAGTAAAATAGTTATAAAATGGTTAAAAAAATATTAAGTCCGTCCCTTGTATATATTGTGCAATAAAGTTTTAAATAAATAAATAATAAATATAAATGTCTTTGCTATTGTTCGCTGTCTAACATTTTAATGGGGTGTATCAGGCAAAGCTTTTTGTAGATGTCGCTAGCGGCAATGGTACCTCGTTTACACCTATGACGCCACATTTTTTCAATGTTTTTGTAGTTTTTTATTTTTATAACAGGTAAATGTATTTTAACTTATAGTTATCTACCTTAAAAGAAGAATTAAGAAAGCGGACACCGTCCGGCAATTTTGAGATCTCCATATCTTAAATTTCGCTTGGAAATTTCGATTTATACACTTAAAAGCTGCTCACTTCGGCACAATATCCAGAAAATAATAAACTTCGTAATATAAATCCAAGTTTTCTATGCAACTGACAGTTATATTAGGTACCATCTATCATGCGCCATCTATCGTGATAAAAAGTTAGTGATACACCCAATTACAACATACCAATGAGGCCTGGTGAAGATAATTGCTTGTAAACGGTTCTGAAAAAAAAAAAATGACTTTGCAATCTAGTGATTTGCAGACTGAGAAGACCTAGACTAGACTCAATAATAATAATAATTCCAACAAATTACCTAAGTTGAGAAGCACAGATAAGACGACAAGTAGATAAGAGGCCAGTCAAAGAGCGAAGATCTGATGAGTCGTCGTTTCTGAAAAGAAAATAATCACTATATCGAAGACTGTTTCGATTCAGTCAGTATCATCACGACCGTTTTCAGAAACTACGCTTATAAACTACGATCAAGGATTCAACTAGACTAAAAGTCACATACAAAATTACTGCGAGAAATTGGCAAGCGGACCTCTACGTACATGCTATCTCTTTCTTTTAATAATATACGACAAATAAAGCTATCGGTCAGAAATAAAATAACATAAATGCTATTAAATATCACAAAATCAATCTAATTCATTAAAACATAAGTTACAAATTGGCCCGACAGTTCTCTCTCTGCATTTTAACGCGTCCTAACGTTGACGGTAATTCAAAGGTACTGTCGGAAATAACAGCACACGTTGATTTTATTTTCTATTACGTAGCGGATGCATAAGTTGACGAGACAATCTAGTTTGTTCAGTAGCTCTTCAGTGACGTCAGGATAGCAGATAACTGCATTGTCTATGATGGGAAGATCATGATGGTCAAGCTCGTCGAAGTCTCTAGCGTACTAAACTCGAGAAATCACAAATATTTTTTTTTTTTTTTTTTTTTTTTAAATCTCGGATACCACGGGCCATAGCCCATATGCTAGAAGTGCAGGCCGCATTCCTCGTCACGCGACTCTCAACGACATCATCCGTAGGACTCTTGTTACTACTGTAACTGTGTTGGGCCGTGGAAACTTGGCAGATCTCTGGTGTGGGTTGCGACATGTGTATACACATTAGCCCCATCTCACATCCAGGCAACCTCGTCCGTAGAAGTTACGAGTTTGCGCCGTTTGGGGTCGAGACGATGGGACCATGAGGACCCTGAGCCAAGCGTCTGGCCAAGGAGTTGTCCAAACGGCTGACGAAGAAATCATGAGATAGGAAGGCTGGCAATTATTTCTGTCAACGTATTAGCCTCACTATACATAGAGGAAATGTTGCCAGCTACTTTGGACTATCTCTGATGGGACGTCTCTTGAGGATATATTTTAGTTATTTAATTTCATTTTAGTAGATTGTAATTATTATGTTTACTCATTTATTTAAATTATTAAATGTTATTGTATCCCGACCAGGAATCGAATCCGGTACCTCTGAGTCTAAATACATGGACTTAACCGCTAGACCACGGAGGCAGTTTCGGTTCAACAAACAATATTTGGCTTCTTCTCTGTGTGTATTGACGAGCGAAGTCCTCTCAAAATAGTTAATAATTTGTAATCAAAAAGTTACCTACTTTTATTTACATAGTTATATTTGATCTACAAAAACAGGTCTATAAACTCGAAGCTAATAAATAACGCGAATAGAGTTGGAAAAAACAGGGGGATAAATTATTACGTTAGTTCTGTTTCTGCGCCAAGGTCTTTCCTTGTTTATGGCACGTAGTTTACTAAATGGAGTGCTGTGATTGGCTGACGGTTGAATAAACAAAATTACATAAAAATCTCAACTTGCTGTACCAATAGAACACTTATCCAATGTGAATTTTTACACAGACATGTCAAGTCCAAGTTTTTTAATTACTTTGCTGTGGATATTGTTAGTCAAAAGTGGTGTTATTTTGTTTAATAATGTGCTACAATGTCAATAATTATGGAAAACCATAAATCCGTCTCTATATATGGGTCAGAAGTTGCAGTTAATTTTTTGCGGTTTTTCCGCGCTGCGAATTCTGACGTATTCTGTACTACAATGTCGTCACGTAGCAAACCAGATGTTTTTACAATTTTTCGTTAAATATAATTATTTCGTGGCTGTGGTATCAGCATATAGATTAAAATAAATTACCCATTCATTACAGCCCCTAGAACACAGCGTTCTAGACCTCCACTGCTGGGGATGGGCCTTCCAGAACTGAAGAATTTAGCCTACACTCGCCACGATGGCCAGACGGCTTGGCGAGGATATGATGTCATTTTTTTATGACATTCTATTAACGATTCCACAAGTTGGCATTAGTGGAACCGGGACCGACGGCTTAACGTGCTCTCCGAGGCACGGGAACGGTGGTGTTGTAAATCTATGACAAATGTACGTAAGAAAAGTGTATTTCTCATTGGTACATTCCGGGTGGGTTTGAACCGACCTTTGTAGGATTTGAGGTACGCAATCTTACAACCGAGCCACCACCGCGCCAAATTACCCATGCCAAGTTAATAATTAATTTGTGGCTGTGAAAAGGCTATGTCAGCATACAGACTAAAATATATTACCCATGCCAAGTTAATAATAAATTTGTGGCTGTGAAACGGCTGTGTCAGCATATAGACTAAATATATTACCCATGCCAAGTTAATAATTAATTTGTGGCTGTGAAAAGGCTGTGTCAGCATATAGACTATATATTACCCATGCCAAGTTAATAATTAATTTGTGGCTGTGAAAAGGCTGTGTCAGCATATGACTAAATATATTACCCATGCCAAGTTAATAATTAATTTGTGGCTGTGAAAAGGCCGTGTCAGCATATAGACTATATATTACCCATGCCAAGTTAATAATTATTTTGTGGCTGTGAAAAGGCTGTGTCAGCATATAGACTAAAATATATTACCCATGCCAAGTTAATAATTAATTTGTGGCTGTGAAGAGACTGAAAAAGTGTGTCACTCAGTGCTCACTAACTGAAACTATTTGATTATTATCTAATAAGCGCTATTTTATTTTATTTTATTTATTTGTTGAGATTTATATTACCTTCCATGAACATAATGTGCGTATAATTCCTCTTGGAAGACGAGTAGTGAGACCCCAGTGGTCCTGCAGGCCTGGGCCACGACTCCAGTGGGCCTGACCCAGCGGGTCCATACCCACTGATACACCCCCATCACCGTATATCCACACCACCAGGATATAGCTACCACAGAACTGTCATAGGAACGACTCATTGGAAGATATGTGGACCAGTTTTTTGTTAGCTGTAAATAAAAAAAACTCTTTTTTTTTTAATTTATTTTATTTATTTATTTAAAACTTTATTGCACGTTATACAAGGGGCGGACTTAATGCCGCTAGACATTATCTGACAGCCAACCTTAGGGACAATGGGGACCATTTCAAATGTAAGGTAGGTGCAAATATTTATAATAATAATAAATAAATCTATATATATGAAAATACAATGATATTACATAATACATACTAATAACTATGATATATTAAATACTAATAATACTTATACTACATATGATACCATTAAATAACTTATGAACCATTTAAATAATACGATGACACCATTTTTTTAAACATTTTTCGGTTGGATGCTATAGCGTTTCACTATCCCTACTTTATAAATACCTTGGATTCCTCGTCTTTTGGCTTCATAATACATCATATCTCATTAAAATTCATATTTTTCATAATTCAGCTTCCATTGTTCACAACATTTCTTCCTCATACTTTACTTATATCTCTACACCACTTTTTTATTCATTTCTATAAACTTTATTTTACTCATATTTGTTCTATTTTACTTTTTGCAATATTTTTATTCTTTGACAACTCTGTTTTTCGTTCGTTGCTAAGGCAACATTGTCAAATATTTATTTAATTCAGATGCAAAATTATTTCTAACGTCCTTCATCCATTCCTTTCGGCAATAATTTTTATTAAAACACACATTTTTATATATTTTTGGAAACATATTTGACTCACAAACTTCATTATTTTAAATTTTCTCTATTCATTTTTTCGAACATCTCAAACAGTATATAAGACATACCACACCCCATTTCATTCATTCATTCGGCTGGAGTAGCCAAAAGAAGAACTCAACCTAAAGGCCTAATCCCGGGGCCACTGCCCCGGGACTCAAGAAAGGCTATCTTCGATTTTGGACTCGAAAGAAGCTCTCTCTATATCTACAACTTCGGAACTCTTTTACTGAAGAATTCATCACTGCTCTCAGCACCGTTCAAGTTTCGGACTCAGAAGACTACTATCGCTTCACCCGTCTCTTGAACTCTTCTCTTCACCGAAGATTTGCATCACTCTTCACCGCTCCTTGAAGACGCTCGACCATCGCTGATTTATCCCTACAGTTAGTTCTTCACTATCGCTGCCTCATCTCTACGTGTTACTCTCAATCAACGCGACCTCAACTCTACGCTCCAACAACTGCTCAACCCGGGAGTCTACGAAGTCGGCAACGCTAAACTTCATCACCGACTTCGCCTCTGGAACGCCGTCGACCTTCATCAACGACCCGAAATTTATTCTCCGTGCTCTCCGATCTCACATCTCCACTTCACTCATCACTTAAACTTTCTGTAAATAAACCTATATTGTATATAACTTATCTTCTTTTAATTTATATTTCTTAGACAGGCTCCTTCTCTAAAAATCTTTTTCTTCTCAACTATCGCTTCACGATAGTTTGGCGCCCAACTCTATTCTCTCTCTTTAGCTTATTTATTTTTATTTTTATCTCTTTTACACATTTTCCCTAAATTCTAAAAAAACACTTCTTCTAGTGCAAATCCTTTGAAATTCTTTGGCCAATATTATTTATATACACATATTCCTGTCATACATCTCAAAACATCTCATAAACTTCATTTATTCATTTTAATCTTAATCTAATAATCACTTATCTTAATCTAAGCATTTTCATTCTATCATCTAAAGGAAACAAGGTATTTGGACTTTATTTTTAATTCACTTTATTTTAATTAATCCTAATTTCATTTCAATTTATTTCAATTTAATTTACTTTACTTTAATTTATTTTAAACTTAATTACTTTTATCTTTTTATCTCATTATTTACTTTAATTTCTTTAAACTTAATTACTCTTTTTATTTTTTTCTCAATATGTCTAAAATAATTAAATTTGAATTACTTAATAAACCAGAACTTGAATATGAAATAAAAATTAGATTAGAGGAACCAGTTGATACTGTACTACGTCTAAAAAAACAAATTCTTCAACTTTCTGTTAATACTCCATCTGAGGAAATTTTCACTTCTTCACTTTCCATTGATGAAGAACTTCCACAACTTGACTTTACTCTGAATTATCTAGAAGCAAAAATTAATAAATTACTACAAGGTGATTCTAAATATACTCGTTTAATAGAAACATATCTTAATCATTTATATTTCAGATTCGAACGTATAGATATTGATATAAATCCAGAATCAAAAGAAATATTTGATAACCTAAAAGCCAAATTCGATATTTTAACCAACAAATTTAAACCTTTTATTTCCCAAGTAACTGAAACAATTACCCCTATTGCTGTTTCAGCTACATCTCAAAATTTAACTGAACCTTCCCCTTATAATATTCCTTCTTCACAGCTAATACTTCCTCAACAACTTAACTCTTTAAATCCTCTACAACAGTCTGCTAATCTTAATATTTTTAAAGACCTCAAAAGACACACCTACAACGGTAAAACATGTCCTAGATCTTTTCTACAAAATATTGACGAATATTGTATATCTCGGAATCTAAACAAAGATCTTTTAATTAATCAAGCTTATGAAATCTTTACTGAAAATGCACTTCACTGGTTCAGATTTCAAATAAATCGTAATCCAAATTTAACATGGATCGAAATTTCTCAATTTTTAATTAATGATTTTGGTACCTTCGATTTTGATTATAAATTACTTCAAGCCATCAGGAATCGAACTCAAGGACTAGATGAACCAATAACAATCTACATATCTATAATGTCTGGAATGTTTTCTCGTCTTTCTACAAAGCTTGCTGACTCTGAACAACTGGATATTTTATTAAGAAATATTCGACCGTGCTACTCAGTTTTTGTTGCACTAAAAGAATGTACTACTATTGACAGTCTTCTTAGTGTCTGCCAAAACTATGGAAAAATCTTAGACAGAGATAAACAATTCAAAGAACCAACTATTGAAAAACATGATCTTGCGGCTGAATTTAGTTACAAACCTAATACTCCTAATATCTCACCTACTAATCAAAAATCATTTCCCTTCATTAATCATTATACTCAACCCTACAAATCTTCATCAAAACAAGTTAACACTCTTAATCATCCTGAACCTCTTTACCAGAATCTATTCTGTGTTCGTTGCCGTGTATACGGTCACTCACTTTCTACTTGTTCTCAACCTCACTTCATCATTTGCTTTAAATGTGGTCTTAAAGACTTCAGGACTGCAGATTGTCCAAAATGCAATCCTAAACCTAGTACTAGCTCAAAAAAACTAATAAATGACTTGAAAAGTAATTTGAATTTTGACCTTAACGACTGGAACAATTGGCTCTTAACTCTTAAAAATTTCCTTTCGTGTTACAAAATTTCTTCAACATATTATTCTAATGAAAATGATTTTAAACGTCCCTTTATTAATGTGAGAATAAATAATTTAAACATTTCTGGATTACTTGATTCTGGTAGTTCAATTACTATTCTTGGTAACAATTCTCACTTAGAAATTCTTAAACTAGGTTACAAACTTTTCAAGTCAGACTATATTACTATTTCTACAGCTAGTAACCAAAAAATTAAATCTTTAGGCTACTTCGAATTGCCTATATTCTTTAACAATCAGACTCATTTGCTTACGGTTTATATATTTCCTGAATTATTTCCTTCTTTAATTCTCGGCATTGATTTTTGGAAAAAATTCAATCTTCTTCCTAGTATTCTGTCACCGACTGCTCTGTCAAACTTAGAATGCTCAACTATACAAGATGTTACTAAACAAGTCTTAACCTATGAACATCTTACTTCAAATCAAAAGGATATTGCTGATAATATTATCCAACGCTTTAAAAGTATCTCTTTTGAAGAAAAAGGAATACTAGGACGTACTGACTTAATTACTCATAAAATTGACACAGGTAACTCTCTTCCTATTAAACAAAGATGTTACAGATTATCTCCTGAAAGACAAAAAGCACTAGTTAACGAAGTGGATAAAATGCTGGAATGGAATGTCATTGAACAATGTGAAAGTCCATGGCTATCTCCAGTGCTAATTACACCTAAAAAGAACGGCGAATGGCGTTTCTGCGTCGATAGCAGAAAACTTAACTCTATAACTCGTCGTGACGCTTACAATCTTCCACTTATAAGTGAAATTCTTGACAATCTTAAAAATGCAAAATACCTTACAAGCATTGACATTGCGAAGGCATTTTGGGAAATTCCTCTTAACCCTGAAGACAAAGACAAGACTGCCTTCTATGTACCTGGAAGAGGTATGTACAGATTTAAAGTAATGCCTTTTGGTTTAACTAACTCTCCTGCTACTCAACAGAGACTCATGGATAAATTATTTACTCCAGATTTTGATAACAAAGTCTTTTGTTATTTAGATGATATCGTCATTATCAGCGAAACCTTCGATGAACACATCTCTCTTCTTCTGAAAGTTTATGAAAAAATATCTTTTGCTAAACTAACTATAAACTATGAAAAATCTCAATTCTTTAAAAATGAACTAAAATATCTTGGTTTCGTCGTCGACGAACATGGTCTGCGTGCTGATACTGAAAAAATTCGAGCTATCCTTGAATATCCTACACCTACCTCTAGAAAAGATGTACGAAGATTCATTGGAACTTGTAGTTGGTTCCGAAGATTCATTCCAAACTTCAGCACAATAGCTTCTCCACTCAACAAATTAACTTCCTCTGGTAAGAATGCACCTAAATTTATCTGGAACTCTGAAGCTGCTTCAGCATTTGCTAAACTTAAAGAAGCTCTTGTCACTACTCCTGTTCTTGCTTGCCCAGATTTTGATTTGACTTTTTCAGTACATTGTGATGCGTCAAATTTTGGTACAGGAGCAATGTTAACTCAACATCAGAACGACAAAGAAGTTGTTATTGCCTACATGAGTAAATCGCTTAACAAAAACCAACAAAATTACTCAACTACAGAAAGAGAAACTTTAGCTGTTATAACTGCTCTTGAACATTGGCGTTGTTACCTGGATAATGGTAAACAATTTATTATATACACGGACCACGCTGCACTCAAATGGTTCCAAAATCTTACTAATCCTTCAGGAAGACTTGCTCGCTGGACGCTACGCCTTTCTTGCTTTAACTTCATTCTAAAACATAAAAGGGGCAAAGATAATGTTGTCCCAGATCTATTATCCAGAGCTAGAATTCAGGACTCTGAAAAACCTTCACCTCAAGGCGTACATCTTATTTCTACGGACGAACACTCTAATCGTGAACTTGATCACTACAACAAGATTTTACTTGGCTGTCAAAACAATCCTGATTCTTATCCAAACTACACTATTAAAAACAACAAACTTTATCGTTGCATCCATTCTTCTCATTGTCTAAACGATGACTTTATCTGGAAAGAAGTTCCACTACCAAACGAAAGACATGCTTTGATCCAAACAAATCATGGCTCCTCTCAAGAACCTCATCTTGGAATCTTTAAAACCTACAAAAAACTTTCATTATGCTACTATTGGGCTGGAATGTTTAAAGACATCTCCAAAATTATTTCAACCTGCGACACTTGCCTTGCCTATAAACATCCTAATCATTCACCTTATGGCCCTATGGGTAAACCTAAAATTTGTTCTCGACCTTTTCAATCTATATCTCTTGATCTTATGGGACCACTCCCCATGACTAGAAGGCGTAATCAACATATCTTAGTTGTTAATTGTACTTTTACTAAATATACTTTAATCTATCCTTTAAAACGTGCTATTGCACCTAATATAATTACTATTCTAGAAAATTTTGTCTTTCTCGTACATGGTGTTCCTCAATCCATTATTATGGATAACGGTCCTCAATTTCAATCTCGCGAATTTAACTCATTCTTAAATAAATATAAAGTACCTTTTAAATCCTACTCTCCATTATACTGTCCTCAAGTTAATCCTACAGAAAGATATAACAGGACAATCGGTACCGCTCTAGCTGCTTTAGTGAATGAAGATCACCGATCCTGGGATATTTATCTCCCTAAAATTCAATTTGCAATGAATAGTTGTGTTAATGCTACAACTGGTTTTACTCCATCATTTTTAGTATTTGGTAGGGAAACTATTCCCAGTGGCTCATTCTATACTCCAACTGAAAACATTGAAGAATATACTTTTCTACCTCGTGATATCTACGCTGAAAATTCTGGTTTCCTCTCTTCTATTTTTGATAAAGTACAAACTACCTTATACCTAGCTCACTCTAAAAACCGCGATCGCTACGACCTACGTCGTACCTTCAAAGAATTTAATGTCGGTGATACAGTTTGGCGTAAGAATTATATACAAAGCAACGCTGGTTCTTACTTCAGTGCTAAACTGGCCCCTAAATTTCTAAAAAGCAAAGTCTTTAAAAAACTCTCACCTTTAGTGTACATTCTAGAAGACACTAATGGCAATAAAGGAAAATGGCACATCAAAGACATTAAAATCTAATTTCATCCTCTATTGTATCACTCTTAAATCATCTTATCCATTATCATTTCATTAATTTCATGTCCCATTACTTCTAAATTATTTTTTTTATTTTTGTTATTTTTTAATTCGAGCTCTTAAGCTCACTCTTCAACGTCTTAAGACGTTTGCTTAAAACTCTAAATACGTTCTACAAACGTAATCAGAATACTACTTCTGATATCTTAACTTTGAGCCCTACCGCTCTTAGCTAACTACCTTTACTATAGGTTCTTGGAGCGGTTGATTACTCCTTAAATAAGCCTTAAATCATTATAAATTTCTTAACCTTTGAGCGGTTGACTACTCGTTAAATAAGCCTTAGGTCAAAACTTTTATTTTCCATATATGGAGCGGTTGACAACTCCCTAAATATGCCTTGTCGTCATTATGGAACATTATTTTAGAGTGATAGTCATTGAATGTGAACTTTCACCCTTACCTTAATGTAGATGATAGTATGTTAGAAGAAGAATGAATGTGTTTGTTTGGTGATGCCTGAATTTGTAAAGTAATGTTCCTCTGGTTCTTTCGATCTTAACTTCAAAATTTTCTCCAAGTCGAAAATTTTCTGGGGTTGTGGGGGAAAATATAGCGTTTCACTATCCCTACTTTATAAATACCTTGGATTCCTCGTCTTTTGGCTTCATAATACATCATATCTCATTAAAATTCATATTTTTCATAATTCAGCTTCCATTGTTCACAACATTTCTTCCTCATACTTTACTTATATCTCTACACCACTTTTTTATTCATTTCTATAAACTTTATTTTACTCATATTTGTTCTATTTTACTTTTTGCAATATTTTTATTCTTTGACAACTCTGTTTTTCGTTCGTTGCTAAGGCAACATTGTCAAATATTTATTTAATTCAGATGCAAAATTATTTCTAACGTCCTTCATCCATTCCTTTCGGCAATAATTTTTATTAAAACACACATTTTTATATATTTTTGGAAACATATTTGACTCACAAACTTCATTATTTTAAATTTTCTCTATTCATTTTTTCGAACATCTCAAACAGTATATAAGACATACCACACCCCATTTCATTCATTCATTCGGCTGGAGTAGCCAAAAGAAGAACTCAACCTAAAGGCCTAATCCCGGGGCCACTGCCCCGGGACTCAAGAAAGGCTATCTTCGATTTTGGACTCGAAAGAAGCTCTCTCTATATCTACAACTTCGGAACTCTTTTACTGAAGAATTCATCACTGCTCTCAGCACCGTTCAAGTTTCGGACTCAGAAGACTACTATCGCTTCACCCGTCTCTTGAACTCTTCTCTTCACCGAAGATTTGCATCACTCTTCACCGCTCCTTGAAGACGCTCGACCATCGCTGATTTATCCCTACAGTTAGTTCTTCACTATCGCTGCCTCATCTCTACGTGTTACTCTCAATCAACGCGACCTCAACTCTACGCTCCAACAACTGCTCAACCCGGGAGTCTACGAAGTCGGCAACGCTAAACTTCATCACCGACTTCGCCTCTGGAACGCCGTCGACCTTCATCAACGACCCGAAATTTATTCTCCGTGCTCTCCGATCTCACATCTCCACTTCACTCATCACTTAAACTTTCTGTAAATAAACCTATATTGTATATAACTTATCTTCTTTTAATTTATATTTCTTAGACAGGCTCCTTCTCTAAAAATCTTTTTCTTCTCAACTATCGCTTCACGATAATGCTTGTCGGATTTCTACCGGTAGTTTATTCCACAGATTTGCGGCGACAACAGCAAATGAGTTGGCCATAAATCCAGTTGGTGAGAGGGAATGGAGAGAACAGAGTTATGAGAAGAGCGAAGAGACTTATCATGGAATGAAGAGAGATAGGCAAATTTACTCTTGAGGTATTTCGGTGTCACAGGCTCGTTGAGTATAGAAAATAGTAAACAGAGAATTCGGAGATTCCTGCGACAGCGAATTGGTAGCCACTTTAATTTTGTTCGATACTCAGAGATGTGGTCATATTTGCGAAGGCCGAAGATAAACCTGATACACGAGTTGAGTAACCTGTCCATCTTATTGAGCAACACCTCTGATATATCGACACTTTTACGTTTTTTTTTTTCATTATTCATCATTACATCCTCAAGAACACGGCGTCCTAGACCTCCACTGCTGGAGAATTTGGCCTACACTCTCCACGCTGGCCAGATGGGTTGGCAAGGATCTGATGTTAATTTTTTAATACATTTTATTAACGATTTCACAAGTTGTAATACCAACCGGGACCGACGGCTTAACGTGCTCTCCGAGGCACAGGAACAGTGGTGTTGTAAATCTATGACAAATGTACGTAAGAAAAGTGTTTTTCTCATTGGTACATGCCGGGTGGGTTTGAACCGACCTTTGTAGGATTTAAGGTACGCGTTCTTACGACCGAGCCACCACTGCACCGTTACGTAAGTTACAAGTTACTTACGTGTATAATAATAAGTACAGCAGTGACAGTGTATGCTGGGTTGGTACGTCGATTGGCTTGTATGGAGAGCCACTCTCGTGCCACGCTAGTAGTACGCCAGTTGTACGCCAGTTCTTCCTCTAGTAAAAAAAAAGTTATTTATCATTTCATTATCGCTTGGGGTGGTCCCACCACGCTTTTTAGCCAACTTTACGGCCTATTTCATTGCTGTGCACAGACCGCATAGTGTTAGGGACTGATGTCGGACATAAGGGTCTGATTCCAGTTGCTAACATTCATGGACCCAGCGCGCCACTTACCATCAGGTGGGCGCAGGGTCACATGTCGTGCTAGTTTTAAAAAAAAAAAAAATAAAAAAAAAAAAAAAAAAAAAAAAAAAAAAACTACGCACGTTGAAAAAAAAGGATATTTAAGTAAAAAATATAACTAAGACAAATAGGATAGGATAGGTTTGCCTTTAGTGTGGGATGCCACCTGTGTGGACACCCTGGCGCCTTCCCACTTGTCCTTGACCTGTAAGGACCCAGGCGGTGCTGCAATACAAGCAGAGAACCTCAAGCGGCGGAAATACACTCAGCATATTGAGAGATATGTTTTTGCGCCGTTTGGAGTTGAAAGTCTCGGGCCGTGGGGACCAAGTGCACATGAAAGTTTCAAGGCGTTGTCAAAACAGCTCGGGAGACAAAAGGGCTGGGCAATATTTGGGCCAAAGGATCAGCATTGCCATTCAACGTGGCAATGCTGCCAGTATCCTTGGTACTTTGCCCATTGGCAGTGATTTGGAGCAAGTTTTTTATTTATAATTTTTTTTTTTTGTTTTTTCTTCATTTTAGTTTTTGGTTGTATTTTTATTTATTAATTAGGTTTATTTTTATTAATAGTCATTTATGTTTTAAAATGTACGTTTTTAGTTTATTAATATTTTTTTTTTTTTTAGATCATTGTACCTTAATTCCTTCGAATAAAAAAATATAAACTAAGACCAATCCAAGTGTTCCTATAGGTTCACGATTTAAAAAAAAATATTCTTCAAAGTCTTCACCGCTTGTGTTTAGTGTTGCTGACTGTACTTACCTTTGAGTGGTGGATTACATTCAGCCCAGTCCAGAAGAAATACATCGCAGCGACATTGGCACCAATTAATCCATATAATTTTGATAATCTAAAAAAAAAAAAATTACGCGTTTGCATCCAAGCATGATTATTCAAGTCTGGGTGTACTTTTATTTATTTATTTATTTGTTAAGGTACAAAAAACAGTTAACAGACAAAACATTTAACAAAATATAGTGATATAAATAAGTCATAATTTTGCTAACCTAACATTTGTACACAGCATACAGTAAACAATATCAATAATGAAATACAGAAAGACATTAATATCTAAATTTAAACATAAAAATATTTGGCATACATATCTTATATATAACTAAAATTATATATATATTTATATAAACCCAAAAACAATAATAATATAATAGTAGTAAGTATTTTTAATAACATTAAATCGAACAATAAAATCAGCATATTTATTGGTTTAGTTTGTGTACGTGGTGTTTAAACATTGAATAGGTACAGTTTTTTGATATATGTAGTCTATTAACTTGTCTCCATGTGTTGTAGCGGTTTTGCGATTTTTTAAATGCTGGTTCGCGACCTTCGATAGCTCCAGCAGTGAGAAACCTGGTCTGGTCACAGCAGTACAAAGTTACTCCAAGTCTAGAATTATCTGTAGAAAATCCACTTGAACTAACAATGATGAGGATTCCAGTAGCCACGTATCAGCCTTCAGGTCAGCTGCGAGACAATCCAGGTGCGGTATATCAGCGGTGCGGGTGCGGGTTTGATAATGCAGAACACTTTATATTCGCGAACACGGTATTATCATTAGAGCGGCGCGGTTTGAGCGTACTCCAGAGAGGTGGAGGTGGTGGTCTTTCTGAGGACACAAGGCCCACCAACGTTTCCGAGCTATAGTCTGAACCACACTGTTGCGAAGCGAGCAGCACGGCTGTCTTATCGACGACTGCCGCGCCATCAAGCGGAACACGGGCGAATGAAATGCAACATTCACTGGCTAGCTTTGTAAATGGTTTTCACAAATAACAATAGACCTGCGGCCATGCTTACTTTGAAAGTATATTGCTCGTTACGGATAAGTACTGGGGTACAGCTGCAGACGGCAAACGGATTTTAACATTACAAAAACGCGCAGTTAGACACATACTCGGACTTCAAATGATGTTTAATATAAATCTAAAGATATAAAGATCAAATATTTTTATATTATAATGTAGAATAAAAATAAATAACGTATGTATTTTTTTATTTTATAGTTACTAATAAAATCTTAAGTTACGGTGCAGAGAAGTTATCCTAAAAATATCGCCACTCATACTGAGCCTAATCAAGTAGGTAGCGAAAGGTCGACGATCGCGCGGTCTTTGACTTACGTAATAAAGAGCCTTGGGATTCGAGCGAGGTTGCCAACCGCGCCGCCCGGCCGCGTGTGACCTTGTCACACTCCCCAGCCTTTAGGCATTTATCACGATAGATATTATGATTTTTAAGACGCGGTCTTATTCACCATACAGTGTTTTGTTTTTCGGATAATTTATATCTTTAAAAAAATCCATATTTCGTCACTTAGTCTCAAATGTTATTAGTGGATTTCGTTATTTACGTCAGAGCTTCAAATCAAATCAAAATCATTTATTCGTGGTTTTTCGGTACATAGTTATTAGGTTAGGTTAGGGTGAGCATGCAAAAAACCTACCACATGTGGTGTACGAATTCATTAAATTAACAAATATAATTCTAAAAATAATAACAAATATAATAACAACTTAACATGCATTTTACAATTTATATAAAACTTAAATATGTAACACAAAATGTAGGCAAAAGAGAAATGTCCAAAAATACTATTGTAAAAATAATGACAATACAATCTATATATTGACAGTTATTAACACATTTGAATTGGTTTCGTCATGATTGATGATGAATCAATGCTTGCGTCATAATTACAAAATATTATTCAATTCTCAACTCTATAAGCGCTCGACCTTGACAGCGGCCGTGCAAATATCAACTTTAATAGCGTGATTGTATATAGTAATTTTTTTAAGGTTAATATTAACTTTTATTTATTTATTCATTTACTTATCCCACAGCTGTCTTTTAAGAAAAAAAAATTACAACACACGTAACACGGAATAACATTATTTTCAATAAACATATAGCATGAACGGATTATTAACAATTTAAACTACTTAAAAAATAAACATAAAAATAAAAATAAAGAGACAATATTAAAAAAATCCATCTACGAATCATTTTGTAAGTGTATTTAGGTATATGTGAATGTGTATTGACAGTGTAGGTGTGTGAATTTGTAAATTGTAAGTGTGAATGAGTAATAATGTGTAGATTTCATTGCATTGTGCATATTTGACCGCCTCCGTGGTCTAGTGGTAACAAACGTTGCCGTGAACTCGGGAGGTCGTGGGTTCGATTCCCACCGGGGGCAAGTTGTACATTGTATAACTTGTCTCGGTCTGGGTGTTTATATGTATAATATGTATATATTTACAAAAACAAAGTATAATATGTAGTTTATCAACCATCTAGTTTCCGTAACACAAGCCTCGTAGCTTACCACGGAAACTAGATGGCGCTGTGTGACCTGTCTGTACATATTTATTATTATTATTATTTATTTACTTTTAATGCTAAAGCACTATAGAGCATGGCTTCTATAGTGTGTTCCTCCTTGGATGAAAGCGGCCAAGTGAGCCCAGAAGATGCAGCCTCCGATGCTAATGCGTGAAGAGACGCCATTAATGCTGACTGAAAAAAAAAAAAAAAATTTTTTACGTTTTTTTGATGAAGGTGATTTTAAATAGGTGGTAGGCGGACTGTTGGTGGTAATTTGCCCAGTCTGCCGGGGCGGGAAAGTTAGTGCCGATAAACCCAGTAAAGTGTATCCACACGTATCGGGATTAGGCTCGTTTGCCGTCAAGCCCTGTTAAGCTGGCATAGTGTTAGGGACTGATGTCAGTCATGAGTGTCTGATTACAGTTGCTAACATTTATGGACCCCGCGCGCCACCTACTATCAGGTAGGCGGAAGGTCTAATGTCGAGTTAGTATAAAAAAAACCGGGAAGGCCATATAGCTAATCTGACATAATATATATATTTATTTTAATGTGTTAATGTTAATCATCAAGATATTGCAGAATTTGATGCTTTTCTTGGGATCACCCTTATCCCATATATAAAGTCCGATATATCGTTTTCCATAATTATTCATATTGTAGCATATTATTAAACAAAACAACACCACTTTTGACGAACAATATCCACAGTAATGTAATTTACAAAATAAAAACTTGCACTTGACATGCCGTGCAAAATTGCACAAACAATTCGTTTTTTTAAAAGTACTTACAACATATATCGCATCAGCTACGTATCCCGCCAATATAGGAGCTAGAGATATAGTTAGTCCACCACGTCGACAAACTCCTCTCCATTGTACCAAAGAGTAAATAGCTGATAATGCTCCTAACACACCACCCCATATCTAAAACACGAAGAGATAAAGCTTGTAAAGAAATATCATATTCCTGTAAAATATTGAGGCTTAGTAGAAAAATTGTTGTTTTTTTTTGTTTCTCTTCTCCCGATGGATGATGAATGAGGTGATAGGGAAGGCAAAGGGTCTAGCCCATACAGCCAAGTCTGACGTAATATATCTTTCTTTTTCATGAATTAATGAGGTCATCATCAAATTCCAGATGCTGCAGAATTTGATGCTTTTCTTGGATTTACTCGCGGCACCATAGCTCAAGCTGGAGACATCGACGAGCTTGCCACTTGTCATGATTGGCCTATAGTAAAGTTGGCTAAATGTGAATTCGCTTATTTATAAGCGTGGTTTCTGACCACCCCGAAAGGGACACGGTCGTGATGATACTTTACTTTACTTTACCATAACTCAAACACGTCGGGTAAAATATGGGAGTTGACAGCGCGGGAAAACCGCAAAAAATAAACTGCAACTTGTGCCCCATATTTAAAGTCCAATTTATCGTTTTCAATAATTATTCACATTGTAGCACATTATTAAACAAAACAACACCACTTTTGACCAATAATATCCACAGTAAATTAATTTACAAAACAAAAACTTGCACTTGACATATCCACGCAAAATGGCGCGAAAATTGTGTTATTTTAATAGTGCGTCGCTCGTGACGTAACGGTCTCCCAATTAGAATAATGACAGGTAAGTCTGCTATTTGATTTAAATATATGTTAAATTAAATAAAAAAAATATTAAATAAATATTCTCCCTGAGAGAAAGACTTATTGTTGTCAAAAGTGCTAAAGCTGGTAATTATGTTTTAAAAATATTTGACTTATTCTTTATATTTTATGAAATGAAATTTAAATTCATTCATTTGTCATTTGGCTACATCACTAGCTGTTTTACTGTTTAAATAACAACACATAGTAGATAAATAACTAAAATATTAATCTATACAATGATGAAAATATCAATATAATAATATCTAACAATAATAAGGCAAAGCAACCATAAAACATTTAATGTCAACTGAATAACACAATTCTAATGTACTTATTAATAAACTACTAAATGACAGTTAAATTAGGTTATCTAAATAATTTTAAATACTAATAATAATAAAAAATAATTATTTATATAAAAAAAAAACAGAAACGAATGAAATGAAATGAAACGGAATGAAACGAAACGAAAAGGAAATAAACAAAAAGAAACGAAATGAAACAAAAAGAAACAAAATGAAACCAGACGAAACCAAACCAAACCAGACGAAATAAAAACCAAACCAAGCCAAGTCAAACCAAATCAAACCAAACCAGATAACAATAAATTATTCATTAAAAAAATATTGTAATGTATAAAAACATTTGTCAGATAACCATTTATATAATTTTCGTTTTATTTAATTCAACTTTTACTTACTTCCAAGGCCCGTAGTATACCGGCACTGGGCAATTCTTGTTCCAAACTTATGCTTGTAGATATTTGTCCCGATTGTCCGTAGGATAAACTCCCATACTGCGCTTCCATTGATAAATGAAGAATTAGTGACGAATTCCGGTTAGTTTCTCGTCTTAATCTAAAATGAATTAAATAATAATAAATAAATAAATATTTCCAGACAGATCACACAGCGCCATCTAGTTTCCGTGGTAAGCTACGAGGCTTGTGTTACGGAAACTAGATGGTTGATAAACTACATATTATACTTTTTTTTTTGTAAATATATACATATTATACATATAAACACCCAGACCGAGACAAATTATACAGTGTACAACTTGTCCCCGGTGGGAATCGAACCCACGACCTCCCGAGTTCACGGCAAAGTTTGTTACCACTAGACCACGGAGGCGGTCCAATTGATAAATATAATACAATAAATAATTTTAGGAGACAAGAAGGCTGGCAATCATTTCTGCCAACGTAATAGCTTCGCTATAGGTACAGAAGGGACAGCTATAGCCCGCTGAGCGACCTTGAATTTGTGGACTAGACGCACTGTCAGTGTTCAAGCTTTATCCAATACCTTGTTTGACCAAAAATTTTAACTGCCTCCGTGGTCTAGCTGACCGTATATTTAGACCCGTAGGTACTAGTAGTATTCACTACCGAAGGGTTCGATTCCCGTCGGGACACAGTAATATTAATTAATTTAAATAAATAAATTAAATTCATATTTAATTTTCGATTCGATTTCGGTTCGATTCCCACCGGGGGCAAGTTGTACATTGTATAATTTGTCTCGGTCTGGGTGTTTATATGTATAATATGTATATATTTACAAAAAAAAAAAAAAGTAAAATATATATTATCAACCATCTAGTTTCCGTAACATAAGCCTCGTAGCTTACCACGGAAACTAGATGGCGCTGTGTGACCTGTCTGGAAATATTATTATTATTATTATTTGTAATATTTCCCGAGTTTGGTACGCTAGAGACATCGACGAGCCACTTGTCAAAGTCAAAGCCAATATATCTTTATTCACGTAAACCTATTACAGGCATTTATGAAACGTAAATAATTTAATTATTTTCAATGATTCTACTCCTGCTAGTAGAAGACTACGCAGCAAAGTGGTCTAATAAGTAAGCTGTTAGCAGAAGACCAGCAGCTTAGCAGATTCCAGTGACCTGTTAATGTTTTGACTGAGAAAGGAATCTGCAAGTATAACCCAGCTATATCAGATTTACAAAATACAACATATACAGAATTAATAACCTTTTAAATTTAGTTATCAGTACCTATGGGAATACAATTTCTTCGCTATAGGTACAGAAGGGACAGCTATAGCCCGCTGAGCGACCTTGTATTTGTGGACCAAACGCACTGTCAGTGTTCAAGTTTTATCCAATACCTTGTTTGACCAAAAATTTTAACCGCCTCCGTTGTCTAGTGGTAACAAACGTTGCCGTGAACTCGGGAGGTCGTGGGTTCGATTCCCACCGGGGGCAAGTTGTACATTGTATAATTTGTCTCGGTCTGGGTGTTTATATGTATAATATGTATATATTTACAAAAAAAAAGAAAGAAAGTATAATATGTAGTTTATCAACCATCTAGTTTCCGTAACACAAGCCTCGTAGCTTACCACGGAAACTAGATGGCGCTGTGTAACCTGTCTGGAAATATTTATATTTAATACCTGGTACAGCAGTAACCCACCAGGCAAGTCAGAATTAAGATAGACTACATGCCTATGTGCAACCTGAAAGTCGACAAAACTCATGATGGGGCCTATAGTAAAGTTGGCTAAATGTGAATTTTATTTTAAGCTTGGTTTCTGACCACTGAACGGAAACTGCCGTGATTATACTTTATTTTTACTGTTTTATCCAAGTATTTTTATACGGGTCGCGAGGGTAAGCGTTGAACACGTCAAAGGTCTTATCCGAAGCATCTTTTTGGATTTAACGTGTCTCCACGGATTATCGGATATTTAGTTATTTAGCAAACGAGGCCAACTCTTGTGCGATCTTAACAGAATCTGTGCAATGTATTTTTACGAGACGTGTCATCACGACCGTATCACTTTCGTGTTGGTCAAGTTTCTTTAAAGGACATTGTAGAAGACAAATTTCTAACCATTCCATTTATTTATTTTGATTTAAAAAAGTTATTACGATTACCGGGATGCATTAGCAGATGACTTTGCATAGAGAAAACTTATAAGTTATAATTTTTAGTTTATAAGTTGACACAGCCCCTTTACAGCCACGAATTTAAGTTTAATTTTAATATTTTATAATATTAATGACATTAAAATGATTTTAATTTGACTCGGCCACTGTACAGCCACGAAATTAATTAAATTTTATTATAATTAAATATTATATTATAATTATTTTAGATTATAAGTTGACACAGCCTTTATACAGCCACGAAATTATTATTGTTATTTTTTATAATTTGACATTAAATTATAATTATTTAGATTGTAAGTTGACACGGCCTTTATACAGCCACGAAATTATTATTGTTATTTTTTATAATTTGACATTAAATTATAATTATTTAGATTGTAAGTTTTGACACGGCCTTTATACAGCCACGAAATTAATATTGTTATTTTTTTATAATTTGACATTAAATTATAATTATTTAGATTGTAAGTTGACACGGCCTTTATACAGCCACGAAATTAATATTGTTATTTTTTATAATTTGTCATTAAATTATAATTATTTAGGTTGTAAGTTGACACGGCCTTTATACAGCCACGAAATTATTATTGTTATTTTTTATAATTTGACATTAAATTATAATTATTTAGATTGTAAGTTTTGACACGGCCTTTATACAGCCACGAAATTAATATTGTTATTTTTTTATAATTTGACATTAAATTATAATTATTTATATTGTAAGTTGACACGGCCTTTATACAGCCACGAAATTATTATTGTTATTTTTTATAATTTGCCATTAAATTATAATTATTTAGATTGTAAGTTGACACGACCTTTATACAGCCACGAAATGAATTTAAATTTATTATAATTATACATTATATTATAATTATTTAGATTAGATTATAAGTTGACACGGCTATAATGCCTCGAATTTAGGTTAAGCTACAGTACTTGCTTATGGCAGCAATGTCACTTACTTATTTCGGTCTATCCATAATTTAATTTAATCTTTTAATTTATTATTTGTTGCTTGTAAAGTTTTTTTTTAAATTTTGATAGTATTGTAAATAATTACAATATCCGAGTGTTACATGTGAACCATATGAAAATAAATATTTTGAACTTGAATTAATTCACCGTTAGGTCCATCGTACGTGGGTAAGAGATGAGAATAATGGTGTCTCAGGCTTGCAACCGATAATAGGCCTCCTTTTTTATTTTATTTAACAACACATTCACCATCCAACGTTCTAATTTTCTCCCTACCCAACCAAATACTGTATGATTCCGTTAATACCGTCTTGGAAGGTCGTTCCATAAATGTATTGATTGCTTAGGCCCAATTGGTGCAAACAAATTGACCGCCTCCGTGGTCTAGTGGTAACAAACGTTGCCGTGAACTCGAGAGGTCGTGGGTTCGATTCCACCGGGGGCAAGTTGTACATTGTATAATTTGTCTCGGTCTGGGTGTTTATATGTATAATATATATATATTTACAAAAAAAAAAGTATAATATGTAGTTTATCAACCATCTAGTTTCCGTAACACAAGCCTCGTAGCTTACCACGGAAATTAGATGGCGCTGTGTGACCTGTCTGGAAATATTTATTTATTAGCAGATGACTTTGCATAGAGAAAACTTTATAGTCGCAGTTATAATTTTTAGTTTATAAGTTAACACGGCCCCTTTACAGCCACGAATTTAAGTTTAATTTAATATTTTATAATATTTAATATTAATGACATTTATTTAATTTCATATTATTATGATTTTAATTTGACTCGGCCACTGTACAGCCACGAAATTAATTAAATTTTATTATAATTAAACATTATATTATAATAATTATAGATTGTAAGTTGACACGGCCTTTATACAGCCACGAAATAATTATTGTTATTTTTTATAATTTGTCATTAAATTATATTTATTTAGATTGTAAGTTGACACGACCTTTATACAGCCACGAAATTATTATTGTTATTTTTTATAATTTGACATTAAATTATAATTATTTAGATTGTAAGTTTTGACACGGCCTTTATACAGCCACGAAATTATTATTGTTATTTTTTATAATTTGACATTAAATTATAATTATTTAGATTGTAAGTTTTGACACGGCCTTTATACAGCCACGAAATTATTATTGTTATTTTTTATAATTTGTCATTAAATTATATTTATTTAGATTGTAAGTTGACACGACCTTTATACAGCCACGAAATTATTATTTTTTATAATTTGTCTTTAAATTATATTTATTTAGATTGTAAGTTGACACGGCTATAATGCCTCGAATTTAGGTTAAGCTACTTGTTTATGGCAGCAATCTCACTTACTTATTTCGGTCTATCCATAATTATATTTAATCTTTTAATTTATTATTTTTGTTGCTTGTAATGTTTTTTTTTAATTTTAATAATATTGTAAATAATTACAATATCCGAGTGTTACATGTAAACCATATGAAAATAAATATTTTGAACTTGAATTGATTCACCGTTAGGTTCATCGTACGTGGGTAAGAGATGAGAATAATGGTGTCTCGGGCTTGCAACCGATAATAAGCCTCCTTTTTTATTTTATTTAACAAAACATTCATCAACCAACATTATAATTCTCTCTACCCAACCAATACTGTATGATTCCGTTAATACCGTCTTGGAAGGTCGTTGTATTGATTGCTTAGGCCCAATTGGTGCAAAGATTTAGCTGGAACTCCTCTCGCACCAACTTCCACTGCGTAAAGCTGAGTCTTGAACCCGTTCCAGATCATTTCTTCTTTGAGACCATAATATTTATTCGACTTCATGTTGTGGTCTTTTATTTATTTATTTAGAATAGGTACAACAAACAGTTATTATATTAGAACAATAATCAAAATCAAATACAGAAGGAAACAAGTTAAATTTAACAACCTAAAACTATTGTACACTGCATGCATGAACTAAAAATTAAATAGATGAAAATATTAACTTAAACTAAAGTCAATCTACACAAATAATAAAAATAACAATTATAAACAAGCTAAATTAAATATTTTTTTTTCAGTAAGGATAACTTTTTTGAAGTTCCGAGAAAACACTATGATGTCTAGTTTACGTATTATGCCCTTCCTTTACAATTTTTTATTTGTAGTGAGTCCCTTTCTGGCTCTTGCTAGAAAGACTTACTGCTTCACGGATAACACCAAGGACTTTGTCATGTCGGCGCAATTAATAGCCCTTTTCTAGAAGAGTAACGCACCCTACAGGTGTGTCTAGCAGTTCCACTCAATGTACAGTTATTTTCCGTATTAATTAAAAATAAAAACGAACATTAAATAAACAAAAAAAATACAAATAAAACTTTAAAAAAAAAACTAAATTTATAACCGTCCGATGGGCGTAGTGTGCCGAGGACACTCGCTGCGTTCCCGCGTTGAACGGCAAGGCTGACCCTTTGGCCAATTTTTCACTACTTAAAGGGTCACCCGCGCCAAACGGAGTTTTTCCCCAAGCTCACGAGAAAATAAATTAGGTTTTGTAAGTTTTTTTTTTGTTTTAGTTTTTATTTTTATTTTTAGTAATAATTTAGTTTTACGCTTCGTTTATCTAATTACAAATTATTTTTTATTTTTTATATACTAAAAAAAAAAACAACAAAACCTTAAAATGATAGATCTTACCTGATGCGTAGTATAATTTGTTTTAAATAAGTTCCAGACGTTACATTATCAGCTGATAAAGTACTTTTGTCTACAATAAAATAACGTCGAAAGTATCTGGATTTCCATGTTCCACTCTAAAATCAAATAATAAATGGCAAGCGGCGCAAATACGTATCTATAATCAAAGACGTGTTTGTGCCGTTTGCTGTAGGGGTCCAAGCGCTAAAAAAACATCACCTCTGTCCTTGTCTGTTCTGGTGACTAGAGGGGCTGGTTCTTTCCTCGCTCAGAAAATCAGCATAGCGATTCAGCGAGGAAATAAGAATAAAACTTTATTGTTTTAAAAAAAACTACACAATAATACAAAATACATTTGGAACAGTTAAATTGATCAGTGCTTTGTATACAATTTTAGCATCCTCTGACTCCCGAACTATTTGTGTTGTGTGTGTTTCAGGATTCAGTGTCTTCCATGAATTTGTACATAAATTATTCGACTACACACAAAAAAAAATCCAGATCATTATAGATGTTTGTAACCAGCTAAACACTACCCTTTTGCAATCAGTTTTATTAAGATGATATATATTACATATTTTATTGGTTTTATTATACAATAGAGGACCTAGAAATTTATAGAATCGTTTACAGAAGGAAGTTTTAATATTATAGGAATTATGTAAGATAAAAAGACATTTTAAATTTTTATTATATTTAGTTTCTGCATGTTGTTTTTACACAATTTGGAATACCAGCAATGCTCTGACTGTTAGCACTTGACATGACTCATAAAGGAGAGTTGTAGGGAAAAGCCTAGGCCTAAATGTTGCAACTTTCAAAATTAATCTTTGTGCTCTCTCCAGTTTGATTAAATGCATTTTTGCGGCTCCACCCCACACTGTGATACCATAGTTAATTGCACCAGAGCTAGGTACTGTAACGGGTACATGTAGGTTACAGAGTTTTATTGGCATATTAAAAAAGAATAGTATTGTCAATATACGACAATGACAGGGTTGATGGGTTTTTGTTTTAAAGAAGAAAAAAAAAAGAAAATGTAACCTGCCCTTTGCAGTTACAAGATTATCCAACGCCTGCGGTTGGATGTAGTTGCTTTTAATTGTTACGGAATTTTAATTTTAATTCTACGGAACTCCTTTTTCCTTATTAAAAATGCATAAAACTTTTTTTATACTTTATATTTTAGAAATAATTACATATCTATAAAAACTAAACACTTATCTACGAGGGACACTATTACGCGGTAGACTTTAACTAATTATTATTTTAATCCTAATCTTTATAAAAATACTCGCTCTGTCGACCTCTCGGTCCGAGCTCCCTCGATCCTCTTTTTTTTTCTTCTTTAAAAAAAAACCCATGTCATTGTCGTATATTGACAATACTATTCTTTCTTAATATGCCAATAAAACTCTGTAACCTACATGTACCCGTTACAGTACCTACACTTGTTTAATAATTTTGGTATCCGCAACGTTTCTGCGGCTAGCGTTCTTGCCACCATGCCGCGACTATACGATTTATCTTTAAATTTGGGTAAAGGTTTTTTTTTTTAGTTTAATTTTTATATCAAATTTACACACTGAATATATTGGATTGTGCGAGCGAGAGGGGTGCTAAAGTTAAACTATCTTCTAAATGAATAAAATGTCGAATTACCTGAATAATATTTCCTGCGACATTTCTTACTGATAAAGGCATTGGTATAAGTTTACCATCTATTTCGTAATATGGAGCAAAGTTGGATCCACTGTCCATTTTGTACAAGTCTGTGATATTCATATCACACTTTTTGCTGTAAGAAAATACACAAATAATAAATAATCGTTGTAGTAAAAATGAGCGCTCGAAGAGACATCCACCTGGCAACCATAGCTGGGCACCGTTAATCAAATAGTTAACTTCGTTAATCGTTAATCCGCTACAAAAAAAGTTAGCTTCGTTAAACGTTAAAGCGTTACATTTCGGAAGAATTAACGGAAGTTAATGTTAATCGTTAATCCGTTAATATGTGTAAAATTGCATTTTTATATCGTTGCGTTAGTGAACTTATAAAACCTGTTGGTTTAGGTTCTAGAAGTTAACAGGTTAATATATAATATTGTCAGAATGAGTTCTCTTTTTTGTCTTGCCTCGGTTAGAGCCCGCCTTAACAATCTCTTCAAACTGTACGTATTGTGACTCATGTATCCTTCTTACATGTTGTTTCAAATTATTCAGGCTTGATACATGAACTTTTATTTTGGTGTGTTTCGGCAAGCAACGCTTACGAGCAAAAAGTATTTGCTGGCCCGATCTGGATACAAATTCCACATACTCAGTCAAATGTGGCCAAGGATTCTCATCAGGACCGCTGAAATCCGATTCCATGTCTTCCATGATATAGTTCTAATTACTACACTGCACAGTACACTTTTTTATCAAACTAATTACACTGCACTCTTCTTTATTAACACGCAAATTATCACTGACAGTAATTTATAATAACAACAAACACAACACTCGTCACTCTAAGCACTGGCGCTAGTACTTCTCAGTTTTCTTACTCGCACGCGCCGGCGAAATATATCTAGTTTTGTTTTTGTCTCACGCGCCGCCGCGCCCGGCACTTGTCGTTTCATACTTGTCTGAATCTGTTTTTCGCGCCACACCGCGGTGCCATGCTGTAAATAGTGGCATTGGATTAACGATTAACGGACTTCTGCATATTAACGGAAGTTAACGTGTCCGTTAACATTTTTAAAAGTTAACCCGTTAATCAAAATGTTAACTTCGTTAATTAACGATTAACGGATAACGAGTTAATGCCCAGCTATGCTATGCTATGTTACTGTTTGGAGTAATAAGGAAATCTACGCCTCGTTATCTCTACGATAAACTTAGCTGGACGCGCTTCCCTAGACCGTTTGTTACACGTGGTAGCTTAAGCCTCCTGTGCATTCCGCGCTGCAAGGCATCGGCATTCCGTGGTAGTTTTAGATATGCAGCTGCGAAGATTTGGAATAACTTACCTCCGCCACTTCGCGACATGCAGTCTGTGACTGGTTTTAGGTCTAATTTTAAAAAGATACTTCTATCTGCGCAGCTGCAGACATAACTGTATTTTTATTTTACTCTGTATGTGTATGTATTTTGTTGCTATGTATATTGTATGTGTGGGTATGTATATATGTATCTAATAGTTTAGTTTTTTACTGTTTTTATTTATTATATAAATAATTTATGTATGTTATTATAAAATATGTAGTTATATTATGTTGACAGTTCTTACTTTTTTCGTTATAACATTGTAGTTTTTTACATGTGTCGATAATGGTTAAAAGAAAAATTTAGGCAAACTGTCGCACCTAGTATAAATTTATTTTATTGTAATTTTATTTCATTCATGGGGCTGAAAATCAGCGCTGCAGCAGAAATGTTGCAGCCTATGCTGACCTGAGTGCCTGTTTGTCGCAGCAGCTCACTCATTTATTTTTTATGTGTTTATCTTGTCTATTTTTTGTTGGTAATTTTATATATTTTTACGTTTTTATTATTGTATTAGCTGTTGTGTGCAAATAAATATTTTTCTTTTTTTCTTTCTTTCTTTCTAGTATCTGATTAACCTTATTTCATTTATTTTTATAATGAATAAAATGGGTGAAATGGCCTGTTTCGCCTTCAATCAGGCAAAGGCGGCCTGATCCATGTTAGTTCCTCCCATCTCACCTATGCTGTGCCAGTAGAGACAAGATCCCGAGCGCCGTGGTTCGTGCGTAATTACTGTTGTCCAATCTTGGTCTTGACAAGACCAAGACCATGAACGAGACTACTGTGTGCTTAGTGTAATATGCAAGTTTCGGAAAACGTAACTGCTGTAGTTACGTTTTTTTATTTTACATTGCGTGTTATTGCAAGTTTGTCTATAATAACAGGCAATGAACATCGAAAATCCGCTAAAAAAACTCTACTTTAGTAAGTTGCGTTTACGAAATTTCACTGTCATACTAGGCATATATATAGGTTATAACATTAATTATTATGACGTTTTTTTTTTTTTTTTTTGTTCTCTTCTCCCGATGGATGATGAATGAGATGATAGGGAAGGCAAAGGGTCTAGCCCATACAGCCAAGTCTGACGTAATATATCTTTCTTTTTAATGAGTTAATGAGGTCATCATCAAATTCTAGATGCTGCAGAATTTGATGCTTTTCCTTTTTAGAGTCCCTCGCGGCACCATAGCTCAAACACGTCGGGTAAAATATGGGAGTTGACAGCGCGGGAAAACCGCAAAAAATAAACTGCAACTTCTGCCCCATATTTAAAGTCCAATTTATCGTTTTCCATAATTATTCACATTGTAGCACATTATTAAACAAAACAACACCACTTTTGACCAATAATATCCACAGCAAATTAATTTACAAAACAAAAACTTGCACTTGACATGTCCACGCAAAATAGCGCGAAGAATTCACTACTGATATATTAATAATTAATTATTATGACGTAAATTTTTTATTAATTTAAGTAAAGAATTACGAGCTGAGCTGTTACTAGCTAGGGATTCATGCATATAGTGGTAAGATAAAATAATACAAGAGTGCAGACAAAAAATTTGAGTTTTCTATACTAATAAACAAAAAAAAAGTTATATTATCTTAAAAAGAAAAAAAAAAAACAATCAAGGCTTATTCCTAAACTAACAAAATTATCAAACTGTTAGTTATATTCCTTTACATTAGACTTATGTATAACAGTTATTAAAATTAGGTTAAGCAGAATCACAATTTGAGTATAAAAAAAGGCAGTTCAATATCAATGAATTACCCTAGACTACCCTAGTCTTGGTCTTGGTGAAGAGTCTCGCAAGACTCTTGCACAGACTTTTTTTCCAAATTTTGCTAAAGTTTTTCTTTTTTCGGGGTTAGGTTTTCAATAAATTTTAATTGACGTGTATGTGACCGTATTTTTTTTTTTTTTTTTTTTTTTTAGGAAAAAAATAATGTTTAGGTATCTGGAACTTGAGAGAGCTCGTTTGCAAATCATTTTATTTTATTATACCTAACTGACCTACATGCTCATAATACTAGGTTCAAAGATGACATCAAATGTCCCAAAACTCGTCTGACAAAGTCATTGAAAAGCTTTCTGTGCAATGGTATCAAACTATACAACAAACTATCTAAAGATATAAAATGTTTAGAATATTTAAAGTTTAAAAGTAAGGTTAAATCTATTTTAATAAAAAAAAGTTATTACGGACTTAGGGATGCACTAATAGATACCATTGCATAGAATTTATTTTCATATATTTACTAATAGCTATTAAGCTGGACACAGCCATTTTACAACCACGAAGTTAGTTTAATTTAATATTCATAATTTTATTATTTTAGATTGTAAGCTGACACGGCCACTTTACAGCCACGAATATGTATTAAGTTGACATACCAATTAATAATAATAATAACGTTTATTGAGCTTTCTTATTGGTACCTATATACAAAGTTGAGTAAACAATATATAAAATATTCCCTGAATTTACATACATTTTTGATTGAATGCAAACCACAAGGATAGGCAATTTTAAGATGGTCCCTGACTCCTAACCAAGATAACTTGTGTCCTAGGATGTCAGTCAGTTCCATATTGACTTATAGCCTCAGATAGCCAGCTCTAAAGGTATCATAAAATAAAATAAACAACGTAAATCAAAGTACAAAAGAGGTTCCAACACAACAGACCTGTAAAACGACACCAGCATAGATATTTTGTTATTGTATATTATAACTATTGTCATCTTAAAGCCTTTCTGTTGTTGTAGGAAACCCATTTATAATTTATTAAATACTTTACCCACCACCAGGAAAAATGATAAATATAAACAAGCATAACACATAAAACAATTATAATAATTATTATTATTTCGATCGTAAGCTGACACGGCCCCCTTACAGCCACGAATTAATTTTAACTACCTAGTTTTAAGCAAAAACTTGTTTATGGCAACAGTGTTTTAGTCGAAGATGATGGTATAGCTGATATGATGGGTCCACCCATAGAGTAGCTGCTGGTTATTTTATAATCTACATGATAATAAACTATGGTGAAAAAATGTATTGACAATATCCAAGTGTTGTTTGGGACAACCAAAGGAAATAAATGATTTGATTTGATTTGATTTGAACCCTCCTTTCAACACGGTACTGACATACAAAACTAGCATCAAATGTTAGAATTTTCATTAAACGAACGACTTGTGCTAAAAAAAGTGGTATTTTTATGCTAATATTTCTTAAAACGAACGCGGCCTTATATTTGAGCTCGTTGGGAGTACCTAAAAAGTTGATTTTATAATAGTCCAACTTACGTGAACTCGAAGCCAAGTTTTAGTTTTTCTGGGAGACTGCATTCATTTGCAACGTTTAAAAAACTCATTCCTCCATCTTGATTATGAGCAATAACCACGAATTTAATTGTATTCTGAAAAAAAAAAATCTTTTTCATTGTATTTAATTAAAATATTCCACTGACGAGAATTTAAATCTTAAGATGGTAGACCACTGTGTTGCTGAATGTACCGAATACTAAATAATAATAAATAAAAATGAGGAATAAAGCGGAGCAGAGGATTCTTGAGGAAAACCGGCGTTGCAAAAAAAAAATTGTGGTAGTCCTTCGCTCCATTTTGCGCGTGTCAAATGTAAGTTTTTGTTTTGTAAATTAATTTACTGTGGATATTGATAGTCAGCGTCAAGAAAGCTCGGAATACTGAACAAGGTGAAGCGGTTTTTTCCGCCTTCAATTAGACTGTTGCTGTACAAAGCACAGATCAGATCATGTATAGAATACTGTTCTCACCTTTGGGATGGTTCCGCCAAGTACCTCACAGATGCTCTCGATGTCCTGCAGAGGCGAGCTGTACGAATTGTGGACGATGCCACTACATCTGGAACTCTCGAATCCCTGCAGCTTCGCCGAGATGTGGCTTCTCTGAGCGTGTTCTACCGGCTATACTATGGTGAGTGCTCCGAAGAACTCTATAACCTAATCCCTCCCTCTCCATTCCGCAACCGAACCACACGCACAGGTCAGAATATGCACCCACATACCGTAGTCACCATCACTTCGCGTACATATAAATTTGGGGACTCATACATCTGTCGTACGATAAAGATGTGGAATGCTCTTCCAGCCTCTGTGTTTCCACTTTCCTATAATTTGGAGTCCTTCAAGCGAAGTGTGAAAAAGCATCTAGTCAAGCCGGCATAGTGTTAGGGACTGATGGCAGTTACGAGTATCTGACTTCAGTTGCTAACATTCATGGACCTTGCGCGCCACTTACCATCAGGTGGGCCCAAGGTCACATGTCGTGATAGTATAAAAAAAAGAAAAAAAAAAAAGTCTAAAGTGGTGTTGTTTTGTTTAATAATGTGCTACAATGTGAATAATTATAGAAAATTATAAATAGGTCTTTAAATATGGGGCACAAGTTGCGGTATATGCTTTTATGAATTTGTGGGTATCAAGAGAATATACCCCAATTGTTTCAAAAGTAAATTGGTTGTTTTTGGATTATCTGGCTGTCGCTCACTTAATAATATCCACAATAAAGTAATTTACCAAACAAAAACATGCACTTGACATGTCCGTGAAAAATGGCGCGAAGCACTTTCCCGCTTTTTTTGTAATTACGGCGGCGTTTATACAACTAATGTTTTAAATTTACAATGGGGTGTATCAGGCAAAGCTTTTTAGGCACAAACACCAACACACACACACACAAACACACCAACATGCATATACACCAACCATACACATACACATAAAAAAATAGTTAAGTCTTGTCTTCAGCAAATATAAATAAATATTGTCTAGAGCAGTGGTTCCTAACCTTTTCAATATTATTACCCCTGTGACCTACGAGGAAAATTGATTTTACCCCCCTTTTAAATGTCATCAAATAAAACAATACAAGCAAATACTCGTACCAATATCTTTATTAATTATATATTGAAAAGTCATCTGCTTTACAATTCTTCGTACTACTTACCTACGTATTACGTTTTATATGTTTAAACTTCAAACAATTAATTACTAATAATAGTTACATCACAGTAAAGTAACTTCACCATGGTTATATTGACTAGTAGTGAAACTAATCCTAACATAAAAGAATAACTTAAGTTTTTATTCGAAGTAATATACAAACAATATAAAAGAATTACAATATAATAATTAACCTAAAAAATAAACTAAATCTAAATAACAAATTAAATATAATAAAAAAAAAAATTATACATACCTTATAATATAAAAATTTCCTCCAGGCCATTGTCCAGTGGCATGGTGCCCAAAACACTGGCAGCATTTCCTCGTTGAATTTCAATACTAATCTTTTCAGCGAGGAAGCTGCCAGCCCGTGGGTCACCAGAGATGTCGACTAGTTTTTTAGATATTTCTTAAAATAAAGTTTTTGCCTCGAGGCCCCACGGTCCCATGGTTTCGACGGCAAAGGCCACAAATATATAATCATTGCAAATGTTTATATATTTGCGGCGCTTGACGTTTTGAGTTTGTTCTGCCGCCGCACCAGCTCTGACAGTAGTTCCTTGAAGATGGGAAGTTGCTAGCGTGTCTACACATGTGACGTCCCACACTAGTGATTTTCCCAAACTCCAAGGAACTAAGGTCATACCGTCAGGTCTCTTGCCATCATCTCTAAATAAGCCCGTGGGTTCTAAAGTGGCTGGAATAGAGATGGAGGCAAAAGATCTGCGGATCAAATTATTGATAGAGCTGTGGCGGTAGAAGCGGCCGGCACTTTTAAAACAAGATAGACCATGGCGCCCCAGGCAGTCGACGTCTTTGCCGCATGGACAATAGTGAGGTTCGCACACACTAAGCCACACTAAGCACACACTAAACATAAAATAAATTAGTAAATGTTGGCTCAGTGCGATGGTTGGTATTGTTTTGCATTTACAAGTTTTTTAATGTTAGGTTTAGTTTGACTTAAAGCGCATCTCCAAGTCATGTTCCACATTGAGACGATTTCTGGCCTTTGTTTTCAATGACACTAAAGTAGAAAACCCACTCTCACATCTGTAGGTGGTAGCAAAAGGTATTAGCATTTCTAAAGCTCTGTTAGCTAAAACAGGATTTTCGGCTTCTGCTTTGAGCCAAAATGTGCTGATATCATAATTTTGAAATTCTACTTTTACAGTACTATTCTCGCGTAATCCAAGATTTCGTCTCGAATAATGCCATCATCAGTAGAAAACGGTCTTAATATCCAAGAGTTGGACTGACGATTATCCAAGTCCGGAAAATACTGCTTCAGTGAATCTATTACTGCAGATAAATGTTGAATCACGCGAGTGCGAGAATCTGCACATACGCATACATGCCACGCGCGGCACTGCCCAGTGCTCTGTAACATTGTTTCTGTATTTTTTAATTTGACGATTCTAATAATTAGGTTCTTCGTTTACCCCCCAAGGGGTAATTACCCCCAGGTTAGGAACCACTGGTCTAGAGTAATATAGAATGGTGCAAGTACTAATTCCTACAATGACATCTGAAACACCGTCCACCGACTATTTCAGATGTCACAGCTAAACTGCTTTTGTTACTATGTACGATTTATTTTATGCCCTAACCTATGTAACAACTGAATTGTGATGTATATTTATTTTGCAAGAAATATTTTTATTATTATCTATTTTGTAGATGTCTCTAGCGGCAATGGTACCTTGTTTTACACCTATGTCGCATCATTATTTAATTAATTACTTTTCACTACCTATTTCATAAAAACAAAAAAAAAAAGGTTTTATATATTTTGGCAGTTAATAGTAATGAGTTGTTAATCGGTTGTAAGAACGCTTTCCTTAAAATCCTACAAAGGTCGGTTCAAACCCCCGGCATGTACCAATGAGAAATACACTTTTCTACGTACATTTGCCATTTTTTTTTTTTTATTATTATTACATTACATGTCTTAACAGTAAAGCCCAATTTACCATGCAGTCAATCTTACAATACATTTTCATTGAAAATGTATTGTCAATATGCCTATATTTTTTTTTTTATTTTCTATACAAATAATAATATTTATAAAGCTTTCAAGTTAACAATAGTTTTAAGATTAATAATAATGAAATAAAATCAAAATTCAACATCAATAAAATCAATGAAATAATAAAGTTAATACAAAACAATAAAAAATAGAATAAAAAGTGAGTAAGTATAGATTTACAACACCATCGTTCCCGTGCCTCGGAGAGTACGTTAAGCCGTCGGTCCTGAGTCCACTAAATACCGACTTGTGGAATCGTTAATGAATTGTCATTAATAATTGACATCAGATCATCGCCAACCCGTCTGGCCAGCGTGGCGAGTGTAGGCCAAATTCTCCAGATATCAAATATAGAATAATATGTAATAGATTCGATAAAAAAAATACCCACCTGCTTTCTAGGTAGTCGTATTTCTCCAGAATTTAAACCTTCAACCGTAACCACGTCTAAATTAAGTTCTGGAAGACCTGGAAATAATATTAGTTAAAAAACAGCACGTAAGAAGAATCATTTCGATCGAATTCCTTACGGGATCAGAAACCATATATATGAAGGCGAATCAAACCGGCAAATATACTGCGTGTAATATATATATGATAAAAGAAAAAAATAAAGAATACGTATTTATTATTTTAATTATATACTTATATATATATATATATATGATAAAAGAATATAAAAAAAACTCTTTAATAAATTACACGCAGTATATCTGCCGGTTTGATTCTATATATATATATATATGATAAAAGAATAAAAAAAAATATCTTTAACAAATTACACGCAGTATATCTGCCGGTTTGATTCTATATATATATATATATATGATAAAAGAATAAAAAAAAATATCTTTAATAAATTACACGCAGTATATCTGCCGGTTTGATTCTATATATATGTATATATAAATAAAGAATACGTATTTATTATTTTAAATATTCAGAAATTCAAAATTCAAGCTAAAATTATTAACATTGGCTTCAATATATATCCTTGAAATAGAAATATTTGTCAATAAACATTCTAATCTCTTTAAAAAATATAATACTTGTAACAAATTTGTACCTAGAGATTATACCCGACTAATCTACCCAAGATGTGTAAGTGAATATTACAGCAGAAACTGCCACATAATGTGCATTAGAAAAAAAAGTATCATCACGACCTTTTCCCTTTCGGGGTGGTCAGAAACCACACTTATAAATAAGCGGATTCACATTTAGCCAACTTTACTATAGGCCAATCATGACAAGTGGCAAGCTCGACTGATCATTAACTGCCTCCGTGGTTCGATTCCTTTATCTTCTATATTCCTTATTATCTGAATAATGTTTTTTTTTTAATAAAGTGACCTTTTTTATTTTAAATAGAGGTTCTACCAATGACACCTGAGGCCTAAAAAAAATATTTGCCCTTTTGACAATTACACGCGGTATAGCCGTGGGGTCACATGTCGTGGTCAGACGATGACGTCATATAGCCTACGTCCATCTTAGAGTTATAATAAACAATTCTGCCAAATTTCATCAAAATTGGTTCAATAGTATAATAATAATAATAATAGACGTTTATTTAAAGCAACTAGGCTCACTTGTTAGTTACAAAATCCTTACAACTAATGTTAATATAAAAATGAAAATAAAAGTAAAAGAAAATAAAATATGGCAATATTAACAATATGTCCGTGCAGTAACCACTCCGCCCCCCACCAGTCTGACAGGATGCACCTCACTCCCGCCAGACCAGCAGCCGCACGAAGCAGCCAATGCACGGCGAATCATATCTTTCGGATATCATCTTCAGGATACTGTTAGTGCTTGTCCTCACTCTGTTAAGCAATGATGCAGTGGTTTTGCGTCTTATAGCAAAAAAGTCATCTGTATGAGCCTGCGCAAACATTGCGGACGCACTACAGTAGCGTGGCAGCCCCAACAATATCCTGAAGCTATTATTGTACTGTACACGTAGGGCGCTGATCGATGCCTGCGTAAAGTTGGTCCACAGACTGCTAGTATAGAACGTTTGGCAGTAGGCTTTAAATAGCGTTATCTTGACTTGCTCACTACTGCGTGCAAACCTACGTGCCAACATATTAGATCTAATCGCCAGCGCCCTACGATCTCGTTCGATGTCTACCTGATGATTAGACGCGAAGGCGAGACGAGTATACATCTTATTCTACATCATATCTTCATTCACATTTTCATACTAACCTAGGGGTAACGGTAAAGGTATGGTATTAGTTATCAGACCAGTTTGTACCCACAGTCGACAGGGACCCCCTCTGTCGGTGTCGTATAAACTTAGAACGCATTTGTTGGCCAATGTCCTACAGGCACGCAGATCTCCTGACTGCAAACACAAGAGATAATTAAATCCAAAAAAAAACATCTATTTACGTGGAGATATTTTTATTTAAGTAACTGGACAAGCTCCTTTACAGCAGTATACACATTTAGGTAGTGTTTAAATTACATAGTTTTAATTTGGTAATGACTATGGCTGTTCTTTATTCTTTGCACTAATATCGACCATTAGTGCCCTGTCCGTCTTTGCCCTGAAAAGAGTGAGACAAACAGTTTCAATAGAAGCTGCAAAGGCGGCATATCATGGGTATGTATCCTCAGTTCTTAGCTATGGTCTAATACTCTGGGGAAACTCAGTAGACATAGACCGTGCTTTCATAATACAAAAGAAATTCATTGTTATTACTAGATTGTAAGCTGACACGGCCATTTTACAGCCACGAATCTATATTTATGGACATAAATATTATTATTACTAGATTGTAAGCAGACACGGCCATTTTACAGCCACGAATTTATATTTAAGGACATAAATGTTATTAGATCATAAGCTGATACGGCCTTTTTACAGCCACGAATTAAATTTTAAGTATCTAGTTATAAATAAGTACAAAATCCTCGCTTATGGCAACAATGTTTTATATATTATAAATTGTATTGCTGTTAGATTCGGTCCAGCCAAGCTTATATTGTATTAAAATATATGTATTGACAATATCCAAGTGTTGTGTACTAACCTAGGGAAATAAATGATTTGATTTGATTTGATTTAAGAGCAATCTGTAATGTCTGGTATCGTGACAGTTGCAAACCTCTCTTTAAAACACTAAAAATATTACCGCTACCTTGTATGTACATTAGAGATGTATGTCTTTTCGTAAATTCTCACCCAAAACACTTTAGTGAAGTCATACCCAGACAAAAAAGAGCCAAGTTTTTAAATCTATTTTACCAGCCCCCCTGCTATAAAGACATAAGTATGACAAATGTATTTAATATGTGTATAATAATATATAATAAGCTTCCTGACGAAATGGCTACTGGACCATAGATTTTATAGTGTAAAAGAGTATCTTGAGTGCAAAACAGGTTAATTAATATATTTTTTTGTTTTAATGTAGTTGTGATTATGATATTAGTATGTAAGTAAAGATTTGCACGCCTGCTTGCAGGTAGAATACATGTGACCACTGTACTGTATTTATTGCAAATAAACGATATTTCATTTCATTTCATTTCAAATGAAATTTCATTTCAGAACAAAGATTTGCTATTCTGCCATGATTTGTAAGCTGTTAAAACCAAGTCTACATTATGTATCTTATGGTGAATAAAATAATTGAATTGAATTTATAAACTCTTTATTGCTCTTCAGTTGAGTACAAGGGCAAAGTTAATGACTATCGGTTTTTTTATACTAGCTAACCTTTGGGTATGTGGTAGACGATTGCGGACGCATCAGAATTTAAAATCAAATACTTAACAAACATAATAATAATTTACATACAACTACACAAATACCAAAAAACGGGTGCGTCGCGGGACGTACCGTAAAAGTGAGAACTAAACTTGCAGGTTATTGATTTCGTAGTTGGTAGGAATATGGAGATTAAATAATGCGCGTGGCTGCGTGCGCATGCATAGTTGCAGACGTGTAAAGAAAGAAAGAGAAAGAAGGAGCGGGAGAGAGCGAGAGAGGCAGCGGCTTTACGCGCGCGCCTATCCGCCCCTCTTGCCCTTCCCCGCCGCGCTGTTTCCCCTTGACCGCTATTCTGACATACGGACGTACGTTCAACGAAATAGGTCCCCAATCAAGTGCGCGCAATAAAGCTATATTTATGACGAATACATAACAAAAATAAAAGGAAATTAATACATATAATTTAGACAACAAATAAAACCATCATCACCAAAAGAGCAACTAAGGGTTACTAAACAAGGTGAAGCGGTTTTCCCGCCTTCAATCAGACTGTTGCTGTACAAACCACAGATCAGATCATGCGTGGAACTACTACCACTAGATAGATAGATAGATAAATTCTTTATTGCACAATAAACACAAAACACATTTAGTGACATTATGTTTTTATATTTTATTTTATTTTATTTTATTTATTTATCTTTAAGGAAAACTTACAGCTTCTAACAAATGATTACTTATATAAAAAACTAGATGCCAATTACAAGTTTCCACAAATATCTTATACAACTAAATAACTTACAAATAGAAGAAACATATAAATAATAATTTTAAACCACAATAATTTAGAAAAATAAAAATAATATAATATAAATAATATATGTGTGTTATACTGTAAAAAATGCTCTAGACATCGCCCGACCGACTAATTTAGGCGATGTACAGAACATGTCAATATCCATGACCTCAGCTAGGCGGTTGAGTTCTTTTGATGCTCTCGCTAAAAATGAGTTTTGACGGTAGTTGGTGCGGGCATATGGCACTACCAAAGGTCTATAAGCCCTTTGAGACCGGCTAGGTATACCAAATCCGAGTAATCCTAGGAGTTCACTGGAATCTATTTTCGATTGCGCAATTTTAAAGAGGTAAGTAATGTCCGCTATGCTTCTACGTAGCTCCAAAGGGATGTGATGTCTTCTACATCATTTGTCACTAAGACTTAAAATATTTTATGTTATAAAAGATAAAAATGTGATACAGTAATTAATGTTTAGAATTTTTGAATAATTTTATTTTGATATCATAATTATTATTAAAACTGATTGGATAAATAGTCCTAAGCTAAAAAACTTAAATTTGCTGTGATTTAGAGGTACAAACTAAATATTAAGAAAAGCCTCCAAATAAGTCAGCCAAAAAATGTAAGGAAGTCACAATAATAAATGATTATTAATTTAAATGTTTTTTATCTGACCTGACGCTATCCTTAGAAGAAATGTTTGTAAACTTTATTAATTACTTACTTATAATTATAAAAAATATAGTTAAATACACCTTAAATACATTTTTTACACCTTAATTTTGTAGTAATTTTTAATATTTGAAAAATAAATAAATGGTAAAGTGTTACTATAAAAATTAAAAATCATATTAATAATGTTTTATTTATAAATCATGATTTTGTATATTGTCTGCCATAATGTACATAAATACCTGTAATAATAGCCCTCAAAGATGTCTCAAAACATCATAAACTAGGACTTATTGCAAATGATATAATTTTTACCGTATTTGCTCTCCTGTAAAATTTGATATTTCCGTTTAGTGACGGTTTGTCTTTAAAGGTGCGATATGTTTCAACTGCGGCCAACGTGAGGACGTGTTAAAATGCAGAGAGCAGTCGAGGCAATTTATAACTTATGTATAAATGAATAAGGTTGATTTTGTGATAAATATTTATTAGCATTTATGTTATTTGTCGTATATTATTAAAAGAAAGAGATAGCATGTACGTAGATGTCCGCTTGCCAGTTTCTCGCAGTAATTTTGTAAGTGATTAATAATCTATTTGCATCCTTGATAGTAGTAACTTACCGTACACGAAAACTCGAATTTAATAACATCAAGTAGAGTATTGGCCAGTAATTTAGTATTTTCGGGTTTGGGTCTGTTGGCTAGGTAAGTTTTTGGAAGACATGCCCCTTTTACAGCGACCTCGTTCTTAGTGCACGTGCAGCTGTCACATTTGACACATCGTCCAGACTGAGCTTTGTAGCCACGAGCGCATTTGATGCACTGTACTTCGTGTAGGGGTGATCCGTCGAAGTTTTGTGTAGCTGAAAATTATACATACTATTCGACCGCATCGTGTTAGCGTTTACGACACTGATAGTAGGGGCGTTGGTGCAATTACTATGCAATACTCATACTTGCCACAAGTGTTCCTTAGATGGTTCTGAGTTGATTGAGCCCGGTAGACACGAGGGGCACACTTTGGATACGAGGGGGGGAGGGGGGGCGGGGGGAAAGTTAACTCCCGCAGCGCTTTACTTTAAGCTCTATATCTACTGACAAATATGTACTAGGACAAGGAGGTATAATTTTGGGATAACATAACACGTACGTAACTAGTCATCTCAGACCCCCCCCCTTCCGGGGGAAGACGGGAATTTGTAACGAGGTGTTGGCGTCCTAAAAAAAATAGCATTCGCTGCACGTAACTATGGGCAGGGCGTGGGAACCTTTATTATAGGTTAAATTTAATACGAGCGGGCGCGGCGGAGGCCGCGGAATGTCATCGTGATCAGGCTATAAAATCGCGCGCCATGCGCCGTGGAACCTCGGGAGGTCTAGCGTGCAGAGGGGCCAGATCTCTCAGGAGTGGGAAATATTTGACCCCTCTGCCCGTGCGAACATTCCCTTGGCTAGACGGCGCACGAACTCGTACAGTGTTTCCATCCGCAGGTCGCGGAGTATGACATCGTTTCGCACATAGCGCGTGGCGCCGACAATGGTACGCAGCGTGAGGTTCTGTTGAGCCTGTAGCCGGCCTCTTTGGGTCTTAGATGTTAGGGCGTACCATGCCGGAGCGGCGTATGTGAGACGAGAGCGAATGTAGGCTTTATAAATGAGCAGCTTTGTGTGCAGAGCCAATGTGGATGCAAACACTGGACGTAGTTTGGCTCGGGCCAAACGTGTCGTGTTCACGGTGACATTCACGTGGTCGCTCATGCTGAGGCGTCTGTCTATCGTGAGCCCTAGGTACTTGACCTTCGGGGCCCACGATAGATTTTCGCCATACAGCTGAAGAGGGGAAACTAAGAGAGTTGCCGCTCGCCTCTCTACTTGAAGCATGATAGCTTGGGTTTTCGCCACATTCACCGACAATCTCCACTTGTCTAGCCATTCGGGGAGCAGATCGAGACAGCGCTGCATCCTCTTATTCATAGAAGAAGTATAGTACGCGGCGTCTCGTCGGCGAACAGCGCTAGCTCGACCCCCTCCGCCAACGGTATGTCGTCGGTGAATCTGGCGTAACATAGAGGCGAGAGGCAGCTCCCTTGGCGGGACGCCGGCTCGTATGGGACGAGAACACGCCCTCCACTGCCACGTGAAAACTTCTGCCTTCTAGAAAGGATGCCAACACTTTTGTTACCCTAACAGGGGTGGGGGATGTAGAGATTTAAAAATAATTCGTCGTCCTAGTGGATAACATAACACTAGGACGACGAATTATTTTATGGAACAAAACTTTTACCTAAGATAGGTATAGAGTGAAGCGCCGCGGAAACTTACCCCCCCCCCCTCCCCCTCCTACGCACAGTGTGGCCCCTCGTGACTATCAGGCTCAATTAGATCAAAACCACATAAGAAACACCTGTGGCAAGTTAAAGTCTTAAATCACAATGCATTGCTCCCATACAATGGGTGGCACTAACAAACCCACTATGATGATGTTGGGTCATTTATAAACCTTTTTTTGAAAATACAATTAATAAAAAAAAAACTGCGTATATAATATCTTATTAAATATAAATTTTAGAGGTGGTAATTATCCCAGTATGCCGGAGCGGGCAAGTATCCACCGTTCGTGCCGATAAACCCAGTAAAGTGTATCCACACGTTTCAGGATCAGGCTCGAATTGCCTTCATGCCCAGTCAAGCCGGCATAGTGTTGGGGACTGATGTCAGTCATGAGTGTCTAATTCCAGTTGGTAACATTTATAGACCTCGCGCGCCACTTAACATAAAAAATATAGTGTATAGATTCCAGATGTTCACTCATATTTCTTGATTATATTTTACATACATACATATCTTCACGCCAGGTCCCTTGCGGTGTAGGCAGAGACAATTGAGCGCCATTTGTCACGATCTCGACATACCTCTTTCGCTTCTTCGACATTCATCAACCTCTTCATACATGCCCTTTTGTTTCGATGGCTTTTTATTGCACCGGCAGCTATTGTTTTATTTATTTGATCGTGATAAGTGAGTCTTGGTCTGCCAGGGCCTCTTTCACCCACAACTTTCGCATTATATATCTGGTTCGTCAATCTCTCTTCAGTCATCCTTTCAACATGCCCGAACCATCGGAGCATGCCTTTTTGTTTTGCTTTTATATATTTTTAGATAGTAGTATAGTCATAGTATAAAATTTAATATTTATTATCTTCATTTTTATAATTTAGTGTTGTTTTTTTTTTTATTTTTTTTTTTGTTTATTTAATGTTTAATTTAATCATGAATTGTCTTTGTATGAATTTAAATTGAATATCAGTGTTAGGTTTACTATTAATTCATTTCATGCTTATGTATAATTTTATTTGTTAATTTTAAGAATGTAACCAGTTTGTAAACTAATTAAAAAAAAAAAAAACATAAGTAAGTAGGGCGCAAGGTAACATGTCGTGCTAGTATAAAAAAAAAAAATGAGCCAACTTACTAATCATGCTTACCAACAAGATAATCAGCAGGACATCGTCTACACACCAGCTTTCCTGAGCCATCCTTTTGACAGCGTCGAGGTACACAAGCTGTGTTATCCGGTGTTATCACCTCCGTATTGTTACATTTCCGACACCCCACTATGCCGGCCTTAATGCTATTGGCATCACATATGCAGCTAAAACCTATAACGAAGAAACTAAAATTTATGTTAAACGTTAACTTATAGGCAAATCGTATACGATAAGGTGGTGGCTTAGTTGTAAGAACGCGTTCCTTTTATCCTACAAAGATCGGTTCAAACCCATCCGGCATGTACCAATGAGAAATGCACTTTTCTTACGTATATTTGTCATAGATTTACAACACCACCGTTCCCGTGCCTCGGAGAGCACGTTAAGCCGTCGGTCCCGGTTCCACTAATACCAACTTGTGGAATCGTTAATAATTTGTCAATAAAAATTGACATCATTCCTAGCCAAGGCGTCTGGCCAGCGTGCCGTGTTTAGGCCAAATTCTCCAGATTCCAGTTCTGGAAGGCCCATCTCCAGCAGTGGAGTTCTAGGACGCTGTGTTTTAAGGACTGAAATGATACGATAAATGCTTTTATTAGTAACAAAAATGCTAGTTCATGTTCAAAAATCAGTTGCATAGAAAACTTGTATTTTTATTACGAAATTTATTATTTTCTAGATATTATGCCGAAGTCTGCAACTTTTTTTTTATTTCATGATTGGCCTATAGTAAAGTTGGCAAAATGTGAATCCGCTTAATTATAAGCGTGGTTTCTGACCACCCCGAAAGGGAAACGGTCGTGAAGATACTAAGCAGTTTTTTAATTGTATAGATCGATATTTCTAAGCGAAACAAAGATGTGGCGATCTCAAAATTGCCGTTCTATTAACTCAACCTTTTTCCTTTTAAAGACGGTGTGCGCTTTCTTAATTCGTCTTTTAAGGTAGGTAACATACATTTTTCTGTTATAAAATAAAAAACTACAAAAACTTAAAAAAATGATGCGACATAGATGTAAAACAAGGTACCATTGCCGCTAGCGACATCTACAAAAAGCTTTGCCTGATACACCCCATTGCCAACTTATTAGCCTCGCTATACAGACGGGAAATGTTGCCAGTCTTCTTGGGACTATCCCTGAGTCGTCTCTAGAGGACATTTTTTACTTATAGTTTATTTTTTATTAGGTTTAGTTTATGTTTATTTTATATTTTTTTGTAGTTTTAATCATTTCAATAAAGTAATAAACTTAAATTTTAAACATCTTTTAAGCGGGTTTAACGATTTAATATCCCTCACGCTCGCACAATCTAATATTTTCAACAATAACGTACTTTTGAGAAAGAGAAGGCTATTAACTTTTTAGAGAATAAAATTACGGACATGTTTGAAATATATTGGACCCAGGCGCTGCTGCATAACAAGCAGAGAACCTCAAGCGGCGGAAATACACTCAGCTTATTGGTAGATGTGTTTTTGCGCCGTTTGGAGTTGAAACTCTCGGGCCATGGGTACCAAGTGCACCATGAAATTTCCAAGTCATTGTCAAAACAGCTCGTCAACATCTCGGGGGACAAGAGGGCTGGGCAATATTTGGGCCAAAGGATTAGCATTGCCATTCAACGTGGCAATGCTGCTAAGGATCACTTTGCCCTTAGTTTAATTAATAATTTGGGAATTGGGACTAAGCAGGTCTGCCGTCAATACATTTATGGAAAGAGCTTCCAAGATGGCATTAACAGAATCATACAGTATTTGGTTGGGTAGGGAGAGAAGTAGAATGGTGGATGGTGAGCGTATTATTGCGCAATAAAATAAAAAAGGGAGACCTATAATACCTATTTAAATAGCGTTTTTCAACTAGAAGTCAGTTTTCGTTAGTTAAGGGATTCTATTATACGGGGTGACTTAACAAATGGCCTTACAAACAACTTTTCCTAAGAATTCATATGTCGAAAATATATTAATTTTTTGGCTTCTCCATACTGCCTCCGTGGTCTAGTGGTTAAGTCCGTGGATTTCGTTCGGGAAACAAAAATATTTATTGATGTAGGTATATAAATGCCATAACGTTCGCCTTGTGTATTTTTACAATAAAGTTTTAAAATAAATAAATACATTTAATTTATTTGTGATATTTCTCGAGTTTGCTACGCTGGAGACATCGACGAGCTTGCCACTTGTCATGATTGGCCTATAGTAAAGTTGACTAAATGTGAATCCGCTTATTTATAAGCCGAACCCCGAAAGGTAAACGGTCGTGATGATACTTTACTTTTCCATACAAATTGGCTATTTTAAAATTAACCGTTTGTATAAAGAAGCCATTTCCTTTTGTCTTTTCTGACATATGGTTTCTATCAATAGAATAAGATATGTCTGCAATATCACGCGGTAATACGTTTCCGTTTTAAAATAGGGCTGCAGCCTAAATGAACACCTAGAAATATTGATTGTTTTTTTTTACTTACCATCGCTGGCTGTAATCATGGAAGAGTTGACAGGACAGGAGAAACACCGCAATGTACCAGGATCCAGAAATTCACCGTCTTTGCACTTCTCCATATAGTTCAATCCATTGCAATAATAATAATTTGTAATCGCAATCAAACTTAGTAGACACAACTTCATGTTGCTGTTTTAGTACTGTTGTTTTAAATAGACTATAGGCTTAATCATAATCAACATTAGAGCTTGTGTCAAAAGTAGAAAATATATACATTTGGTTTTTGTATAGTTTCCAATGAAATGATTTTTTTTTTCGTCTTATGTGTATTTCTAGCATACAAATATTTATTTAGTCACATGACTTTGTCGACCTTATTTATTTATTTATTTATCTTCAAGGAAAACTTACAGCTTCTAACAAATGATTACTTTTATAAAAAACTAGATGCCAATTAAAAGTTTCCACAAATATCTTATAAAACTTTTTTTTTTTTTTTAACAAAAAAAATATTAGAATGGAGGTACAATTAGTAATAATAATAAACCACATTAATTTAGAAAATAAAAATATTTATGCAACTAAATCTATAAATGAGATAGATGTAAATCCGGCAATGGCCAACTAATTTAGGCGATGTACAAAACATATCAATATCCATGTGTCTAGGTTTTCTTTTGTCGATTAAAAACATTTATTAACCAGCATTTGTTTGACTCTTAATTTGAACAGTTTTAGTGGCAGCTCCCTTATAGTAACTGGAAGCTTATTAAATATCTTTGTTGCCATTGCATAACATTTTCGGCTAATTGGGTACTTTTATGCGCAGGAATAATTCTGTGGTGTCAAGGAAAAAGGGGATAAGTACAAAACTTGAACTTTTCACTAGAGGCAAATTAAGAAAACAACTCATTTTTATAATTAGTAAATTGTAATTAGTAAATGTTCAATTTCATTAGTCGTATACTTTAGGTACGAGTCCACTCATCTCACTATGCATAACTGAATTATTGGCGGTAAAAGCGCGATACTGAAATAACTCGATTGAACTCTTTTTACTTATTTATACATTTTAATGTTTCGACTAGCCCCTTTATGTACGTAGGGGTGTAAAATAAACTGTACAGTTTATAGACTCATCTCCTTATTGCATTGACGCATATGAAAATAATAAGTGCAAAAATCTAATTATGATTTTTTTCGACTCGTCCCCTTTTTCCTTGACACCACAGAATTACTGTACTAGGATAACGCGTTTTAAAATTTAATAATTTCCTGGTGGCTTTTTATTTACAAATAAACAGCATTCAAGTATGTAGATAGAAGGAACAGTCAGTAATTTTAGTTTTATAAATAAAGTCATAGGAGGTGTGTTACAAATAGCACGAATGCATTGTTTTTGTCCAATAAATGTTCTATTTATTTCCACTGCATTACCCCACAATAATATGCCGTACCTTATATTTGACGCAACATATCCATGGTATGCTTGAAGGGCGGTTATTTGAAGAAAGCAATGTTTCTGTACGCCGACCTCAATACATTTTACACAATTTGTGTCGTTTGGGGTCGATGGGCCCATGGGGACCCTCAGTCGAGCGTCTGGCCAAGGAGTTGTCCAAACGGCTAGACAGGATTGTTGGCAATTATTTACGCTAACGTTTTAGCCTCGCTATACAATTGTATTTGGTTATAGGTCGCACTTTAAATGCACATAGCTCGTAAAATGTCCGTTAATAGACTATATTTCTTAAAAGTACAGACTTAGAAAAAAATATTGATTTATTTTATTATAATATTATTTAATATAGCTGTAACTTGCTATCATATATACTACAGTGCCGCTTTTTACCTTTCAACTGACTTGAACTGGCGTATAATAATTTTTAAATAATATATAATAAATTTTATAGCTAATTAAAATATCTCGGTCGGTAAAACAGCTTTTGTACATAACAACAATAGAATAATTCAAATATCGAACGTGTCATATTCACTATAAGCAGATTTAATTAACTCGATCGATAAAACAGTCTCTTTAGCACACAACGCACATATCCAAACCGTATCGGATAAACACAAGAAATTAATTATTAGAACAAACAGTTATTTCTTTTGTTTTGCTGATACAAACAAAATATCAAAGTATTGTTGTTATGTTTTACAATTGGTTGCCTAGCAACACGCTTTGTGAGGCAAAAGCGAGGTAAAGCGCTTTGTGACGTCACTAGCGTAATAACGTTTGATATAATCACATTTCTGTTGGAGTGCTTTAAAAATGTTTTCCTCCTGTCCTGTTGCAGGAAGGTTAATTATATTTTTTCATGTGTATTTAAATTACCTGTATAATGTCATTGGCTCAAATAATCAATGTGACATCCTAACTACCAATCGCGTGGCTTTGAATATTGAATATTTCAATCCTTTCTGAGTTTAAAATACGTACTCACAAAGAATAAAAAAAACATATATAAGTATATAATTATATGTGGTCTAGCGGTTAAGTCCGTGGATTTAGACCCGGTTCGATTTCTGGTCGGGACACAAAAATATTTATTAATGTAAATAAATACATTTAAATTAATATTTAATTTATTTGTGATATTTCTCGAGTTTGGTACGCTGGAGACATCGACGAGCTTGCCACTTGCGCCTTCGTCTTGTTGACGGTGACGTACGGGGTATATGTGTTGTGTGGTGACGACCATATACCCGGTTACGTCGGCAGTAGATAAACAGCCTAACAGGTTCCAGTTACATGAGAAAGGAATGTGGAAAGGAATCTGTAAATTTACACATTCCTTTCTTATGTAACTGGAACCTGTTAGGCTGTTTATCTACTGCCGACGTAACCGGGTATATCGTCGTCACCACACAACACATATACCCCGTACGTCACCGTCAACAAGACGAAGGCGCCGAAGTAGCGATGCATATGATAGATATTTGGACTAGAGAGAGATAAATATAAAACTAAGTTGCATTAGCATTGGTCAGGATGCTAAACTAGTGCTAAGTCCCATGCTAGATACCTAACAGAAAGTCATAGTAGTGTGATATCTATTTAAGATCTAACTACCTAATAAGGACACTAACGATAACTGCAAATAAAAGGCGTTGTATTATTTCCAATTAATATTTTAATCACTTCAAGATTATTTTCCCTGAAGGAGAAGAAGTGGTAAGAAACTCCTTCAGGCTTATTATCTTGTAACATGTAGTTTCATCATGACATTAGTTATGGTTACTTATAACTAAATATACAAAACTGAGAGTATGAATATAGTTGCAGATTGTTAACCAAATAAAGGGCATCATTATATTAAGTATATTACGATAAATATACTTCAGTTACGTATAACCAAATATTAACAGCATTACATTACAATTATGACCTTTACGTCAACACTAACATCATCTCATAACAATTATTCTATTAAGATAACCTTTATAATAGTTTAGATCAAGTATGCCACGATTCATAACCTTTAGCTACCTTATATCAACTATTAACATGATCAAAGCATAACTATCTAGCACTAACCGCTTACATAATAATTATTCAGTAATGATAACCTCATATATTCTAACACTAAAGTACTATACCACATTATCTATAAAGATAATATTTATAATAGTTTAGCCAAGAGTAGTACATTTATTACTCCTTAGTTACCATTAACAATTATTACAATACAATTATTGACCATAGTTAGATATCAGGTTAAGGTTGTTTTATTATGTACCAATTATAAAACTAATTCTTATTCACTATTCCCTTAACATCAGTAAAACACGTTCTAATAATTTAACTAAAGTACTTAGCTGTTAGTACGAAGCAACACACACCAGCGATGTTACTTGTTTCCAAATGACAGGCTATTTATAGCCAGTAATTGGCGCCGTACATTTTCATGACATGTTTCAGGTCACGTGATAACCGTTCACCATATTTCAAGCCTATTGGTTGTTTACCAGTCAGATCTTTGTATATTAGCCAATAGGGATTGCCGGTAAGGTCACAGAGGACGTTGATTGTATTGCCAGAAAAATAATTGATTTAAATAAATAATCGATACATAAAATAATTCGGAATTTGTCAATTTTATAATTGTGTTAATTAGTAATCGAATTATTCTTATTTAAATATATGAATAAACTAAAGTATTGGCTTTATAAACAACCAATGGCAATGACAGTTAGGTTATATCAATGTTTTTAAACATCATTATAACCCAATATCTAACACATACATTTACTATGGTCCACTGGCGCCGTCACCACAGAACGTATACGCTACAGGACGTCACTGTCAATAGGATTACGGCTCCGAAATAACGTTGGATACATTTATTATGGTCCACTGTCGCCGTCACCACAGAACGTATATCCTACAGGACGTCACCGTCAATAAAATGACGGCGCCGAAGTAGCGATGCATGTATACATTTACTATGGTCCACTGCCGCCGTCACCGGAACGTCACCACGGGACGTATACCCGACGGGACGTCACAGTCAACAAGATAACGGCGCCGAAGTAGCGATGTATATTTTTACTATGGTCCACTCTCGCCATCACCGTTTATCCTACAGCACGTCACTGTGGATTCACTATGGTCGAATTTCTACTTCCGCTGTCACCGGAACATCACCCCAGACCACATATGCCCTACGGGACGTCACCGTAAATAAGATAAAGTCGTCTAAGTGGCGATGCATACATTTACTATGGTCGTTTGTCTATACTTCCGCCGTCACCGGGACGTCACCCCAGAATACAAGTATATACTACTATATTGCTGTAGATATATAATCGATCAATTATATTCGGATGCATTAAAACCCGTACATGATCAATGGTCTATCCGAATTCGTAATAGAAATTGCCAATTTTGTTTTCGCACAACATTGTTTTAAAAGTAAAAGTATCATTACTAGCGTAAACAGAAATCTCTGAACTACGCTTCGCGACGCAATGGGACATAGTACTTATAAGACAAGATCTGTAGAAGACCTTTACCGATCTTTTATTGGAATGAAAAAATAAATTAAATATAAAACTAAACTATATATAAACATATTTACCAATATTTTGATGACGTGGGAATGTGCCAAAAACACTTGTAGCATTCACCCGCAGCCCTGTCGGTCCGCACCCTAAGGGCCTGGTTGAGCGGGGGGATGGCTGGCACATGCGTTATGTCCGTGATCGGGTGCTGCTGTGGGGGCCTGGGACCTCTGCCGAACACGTTCAATTTATTGATCTTAAATTAACAGAGGTTTTTGCGTTTTGTCGACTTTCGGGTTGCACATAGGCATGTAGTCTACCTTAATTCTAACTTACCTGGTGGGTTACTGCTGTACCAGGTATTGTATTCTCATAGATACTGATAACTAAATTTTAAAGGTTATTAATTGATCGTTGTGGTGCAGTTCTGTATATGTTTTATTTTGTAAATCTGATATAGCTGAGTTTTCCTTGCAGATTCCTTTCTCAGTCAGATTAAACATTAACAGGTCACTGGAATTTGCTAAGCTGCTGGTCTTCTGCTAACAGCTTACTTATTGGACCAATTTGCTGCTTAGTATTCTACTAGCAGGAGTAGAATCATTCAAAATAATTTAATTAATGACGTTTCATAAATGCCTGTGATAGGTTTACGTGAATAAAGATATTTTGACTTTGACTTTGACCCTATGCTGATTTGCTGCGCGAAAAAACAGCTAGCCCCAGTCACATACAGCATTAACCAGCCCACTTAGACAGTTCTTTAAATACCTTCTTAGCACTTGGCTGCCACAATCCCATTGTCTCAATACCAAAAGGCACACAGACGTATTTGCAACATTTGTCGTCCGCAGCTGCCCCAGCCCTGTCAGATTAGCCCTGGACGTGAGACCGAGCAAGGGTGTTGAACAAGTCCCAAGGGTCAGGAAGCGGGTCCGGGGTATTTGAATGAAACACCGTTGTCCAGTTAATTCTTATTTTAATGCTTAAAATACTAACATAAGTCAATGCAATGTAATTTGGGGGAACTCTGTAGATATAGATACGCTGTTTATAATCAAAAAAAAAATGCTTCCGTGCAATTTTTAATCTCGGACAGCGCGACTCCTGTAGACCATACTTTCGTGACTATAATATTCTATGTGTCTGTATATTTTAGACGCATGTATGTTTATTAAAAACTACCCGAGTCTTTTTCGGTCTGTTAACGAGGACGGGCGAACAAATGTTCGGACTCAATATAGATACAATTTATGGAAACCTGCTACAAAACTTACCATAGTTTCTAAAAATAGTCACCAAATGTGTATTAAAATATTTAACGGTTTGCCTATAGAATTAAAACAATTGACATCAATAATTAAATTTAAGAAGCTGTTAAATAAATGGTTAAAAACACAATGTTTTTATAGTATTCAAGAATTTTTACATTATAAGTGTTGTCAATATAATTTTAGTTTTATTCGAAGTAAAATACAATCAGTATAAAAGAATTACAATATAAAAGCTACCTAAATAATAAAATTAAAAATAAACTAAACTATAAATAAAAAATGTCCTCTAGAGACGTCCCATCCGAGATAGTCCCAAGGAGACTGGCAACATTTCCCCTCTGTATAGCAAGGCTAATACGTTGGCAGAAATAATTGCCAGCCTTCCTGTCTCCAGACCTTTCTGTCAGCCGCTTTGACAACTCCTTGGCCAAGCGCCTCGCTGACGGTCCCCATGGGCCCATCGTCTCGACCCCAAACGGCGCAAACTCGTAACCGGAACTAAGGTTGGCATATTTGCGCAATTTGAGGTTCTCCGCAGAAAAAGCCGCTCTCCCCGCACCTGACTTTTAATTTTAATAATTTTAGTTGTAATTGACATGTACTATTATTTGCATACCATTATGGTAGGATACAGCTGAACTGTAAAATTGTATTATCCTATATCTACCTGTATTCTGTGCAATAAACGATTTTGAATTTGAATTTGAATTTGCAGTTATCCGCCAAACCATGGTACGTTAACAATCCTACGCTACCGCCATCTAGTGGCACGAATACTAAAACATAATACTCATCGGCATCTAACGGTGAGTAGCATTGAACAGGTGTGGACACAAGTAGCGTCCCACACCAATGCTCGACGGCACCAAAGTCAATCCATCGTCCATCGGGTCTTTTACTATCACTGCGAGAGATCCCAGACGGTTCAAAAACCGAAGGGATCCCGGTAGTAAGATTTACGACTAGTATGACATGTGATCTTGGGCCCACCTGATGGTAAGTGGCGCGCAAGGTCCATAAATGTTAGCAACTGAAGTCAGACACTCATGACTGACATCGTTTTAGGTGACTAAAAGATATTAATAAATAATGCATTTACGGCATTAAGCTCGCCTATGTACGTACCTGCACTTTTTTTGGTTTTGTACAATAAAGAATTTATTATTATTATGTAATGTGTATTCTTAAAGAATAACGGTATTGACCAGGTTAACCTAATGATGTTCACGGGCATCGGCCAAGTTAGCATCATGCTTTTTTAACTCCTAACTTTCTGACTATACGGCAAGTATTAAGGATTGTAGCTTTTTGCAATTGTCTGTATGTGTGCTGTCTACATTAATAGTTTTAAGGCTGTCATGTAATGTTTTGGGTATTACTGCGGTCGTAGATACTAATATGGGTACATTTGTTACTTTTTGTAATTTGAGTTGGGATTTAATCTCTATTGCAAGGTATTTAGTATTTTTTTCTGTTTGTGTAGTTATTAGGTTATGAGTGTTAGGTACGGCTATGTCTATTAACTATGCTGTTTTGTTTTCTTTGTTTATCAAAGTAATGTCAGGACGGTTATAGTGTACTGTTTTGTCAGTTATAATCCTTCAGTTATTATTATTATATTTAGTACAAAGTTTTTTTATGGTACAGAAAACAGTTTTTAAAACTCTACCTCTTAACAATTCCTTATTGCTTTGTGAATGACAGTTCCCTTCTTAATTATTTCGTAAGAATTTCCTAATTTGTGACACGCATTTCTTGCAAAACCTAGCATTTATACTTAATAAATAATTAAGTACCGAAAATACGTTTGAAAAACTTGCTGTAAGTCTTCTACTACAAATCAAATCTTGTACCCATGCTCAAATCTACGAACGCAACCACTAAACCATGGATACAATGGAGTGTATCACTAACTTTTTATCACGATAGATGGCGCATGATAGATGGTACCTAATATAACAGTCAGTTGCATAGAAATCCTGTATTTTTATTACGAAATATATTATTTTCTGAATATTATGCCGAAGTAGCCGCTTTTAAGTGTACAAATCGAGATTTCCAAGGGAAATCAAAAATATGGTGATCTCAAAATTGCCGTTCTATTAATTCAACCTTTTTTTCTTTTTAAAGACGGTGTTCGCTTACTTAATTTGTCTTTTAAGGTAGGTAACGTTAAGTTAAAATACATTTTACTGTTTTCAAAATAAAAAAACTACAAAAACATTTAAAAAATGATGCGTAAACAAGGTACCATTGCCGCTAGCGACATCTACAAAAAGGTTTGCCTGATACACCCCATTAGCTAGAACATTCGTCATTGTTCACTAAATAAAGAGATTTTAATGGATCGAGATGGCTTCACGATGGACTTTTGACAAATTGACAATCTGGCTACATTGTAACAAATTTATATTTGCATTGATATAAATATATTTCTAGTTAATCCATTGCAACTTTACCATTGTAAAATACGTTATTATTTTGTTAAGTAATTTCGATAAATACAACTAAATTTTTTTTTTTTTTTTTTAATTTATCGTAAACAGTTTCTTTATTTGCATTTCTAACTCAACATTTTAAATCCTAATATGAACTACCTACTTAATAATAAATAAATATTCTTAAAAAAAAAAAAAAAACATGTTCGTCACTTCCAATGTGCAATTTATTATTAAAATTCTTTGCTGAGCTCTACTTAAAAGTGTGTACAAAAACGAACTTAAAGCCATTTTGTATTTTCTTTCTGATATATAAATGTGGAGTAACATATAAATAGTAGATATACTCGTATATGGAGATAATATAAAATTAATATTAAAAAAATATATGATTCGAAGGAGATTGTCTGATGGTCAGTGAAAACTTGTTCCACTTGCGAGCATCAGATACCGTTAATGAATCTAAATATCTGCTGGAAGTGTGAGGTGTGATTTTGTGTTGGTTGTTATGAGAAGAACAAATAAAATAAACTGTGTTTTATGATAAGAAGGAGATTTAGGGTTGTAAAGATTGTATACAAAGAGAAGTGGTGACCTGCGAAAGCGGATATTGAGACAATTCAACTTTAATTATAATTAATGTAAATAAAATACTTATTCGTAATGACTAACAAAAGGAACAAAATTATAAAACTGATTTTAATATTATTATTTGTACAACAATACAATTCTAGGGTGCAAATTCCTTTAGCTAATTCCGAAGAAGACGAAAGAATTATCAGGCTCGGATCAGAAATCGCAAATAAAGAATTCGACAGCAGACAAACAACTCTAATTATAGATATTGATGTGGGAGAATGTTTGGTAAACACATTGCTTAATTATTACAAAGGTTCTATAATATTAAATACGAAAGTTGAACAACTTCCGAAACAAATTGTTATTCTCGTAAATTCCTTTAGAACCTTCAAGAAAGTTACAGATATATTAAAACCGGATTTAAAAGGAAATATACTATTTAATAATTCAGCTAAAATATTACTAATAATCTTTAATTGCAGTAATTTAAATTATGTAACAAACATTCTTTGGAACGAAAGAGCTGTTAATGTTGTAATAATAACGAAACATAATAGTGATTCAGCTCTGTATACATATAATCCATTTAACAATAACAAATGTGAAGACACAAAACCTATGTTAATAAAACTGATAAATGAAACAGAAACTATTGGAAACTATAAATTATACCCAGACAAAATGAGAAAACTTTTCAATTGTCCATTCTATATATCAACAACAAAGTTATTCCATCCTTCTACAGAGAAAAAGGTACCTTTGGAAGTAATAAAAAGAAATGTCCTCAAACTTTTGCAAGAGGCAATGAAATTTACACCCAAAGTCTATACGAGAGATTATATAAGTATAGATTCAGTGCGAGCTAACAACAGATCAAAATCTCTGAACGATATCATTGATAATACAGCAAACATATCTACCTGTACTATACCATTTGGAGTGGATAGAATCGAATTTCTAGACTTCACATCCGCATACTACAGAGTGAGTTTAGCTTGGATAGGTCCACCAATTTCAACTGGAGCTGTCTGGTTGCGTTTGCTATCTCCATTAAGCGGATATCTATGGCTTATTCTGCTATTTATTATAATCCTAATTACATTACTACCATTTATTCTTAAAATGTATCCAATTACCCTATTTACTTATAAGTACTTTAGGAATCTACACAGTGTACGTCGTGCTGCTTTTAGAACTTGGGGAGTGTTACTAGGCCAACCAATTCGAGTTGCTCCGAAGAGATTTAGAGATTTCTACGTTATTTCCATCTGGATATGGTTCGCATTTTTCATAAGAAATGCTTATCAAAGCGTCCTGATTGGAGCTTTAAAAACTGAGACTCAGGTTGGTAAATTTGAAACTGTTCAAGAAGCAATGGCTGCTGGATATGAGATTGGTGGTAAAGAAGCTGTTTTAGCACATTTCGACCATGAAGCTGTTATAAAATCTAAATTTTACGTTGTATCTGAAGAAAATTTCAATCAATTATTTGAAGAAGTGGTGATATACAAAAAGAAGTTTATTTTAGCGACCTCTTTAGAGTATTCTTGGGCTTTTTGCGCTTCGAAGGGAATTGCAGAGAACGATTGTGGATACGTCATTCCGGATTCAATTTTAACAATGCCACTAGTTGTTTGGCTTCCGAAGTATTCGCCTTTTGCCAAGCCGCTAGCTATGTGGCTTCCTCGCTTCATTGAAAGCGGATTGTTAGAGCGAGATGTACCAAAAAATAAACATATTTCTGTAATCACAAAAACGGATCCTTCAGCTTTGACTCTGCATCAGATATTAAGCTGTTTGTCTTGTCTTGTAATGGGCTATGCTATCTGTGTCATGGTTTTTATTGGAGAACTTATATCGCACAAAGTTTCCGTTTTGATATAAATCATTTTATTTTAATTACGTTTTATTACTTTTAGCAGTTAATCGATATTAAAAAAGTTTTTTTTAAGCGAATTTTACTTTTTGACAACTTTACAACAGGCCCCTCATGACAAGTGAAAAGAAAGAAATGAAAGAAATTTTATCTCCAGTAGATATGCACCTGGTAATTTAATGCACTTTCACGTCTGGGTGCCGTTAATGATATAATAAAGTACGCGTGTGGCGTACGAACCCAGTAGCCCGTAGTATTACTTAGTCGCAAACGTTATTAGTGGATTTCGTTATTTTCGTCAGAGCTTGCGTCATAAATACAAAATATTATTCAATTCTCAACTCTATAAGCGCTCGACCTTGACAGCGCCCGTGCAAATATTAACTTTAATAGCGTAATATATATATAGTTAACGGCTTCATTATATAACGTTTGCGCTTAAGTAACACAATAGGGGGCTGCAGGACGTCTAGATTCGACTACTTTATTTCTCAATAAGCCTTCGTACATATATTTTGGGACTTGGTGTTCGTTTTTGTAACACAGTTAATTGAACTGACTAGCTTATGTATAAACTTAAAATTCATGTTATAATATTTTTTTTAGGCTTCAGGTGTCATTAGTAGAACCTCTATTTAATCATTATCCGAAAAACAAAACATTACTGCATGGTGAATAAGGCCGCGTCTGAAAATCGCGAATACAATAATGATAAATACCTAAAAGCTGGGGAGTGTTATTATTAATTGATCTCGCCCACAGCCAAGATACGAAATTAGAAAGAGAAAGAATTATGTAAGTCAACATTTGCGCGATCTTTCGACCTCTCGCTACCTACTTGATTAGGCTCAGTATGAGTTGCGATGTATTTAGGATAACTTCTCTGCACCGTAACTTAACATTTTATTACTGAATAATTAAAATAAAAAATACGTTGTTCTTAATTTTTATTATATATTATAATATAAAAATATTTATTCTTTAACTAATTCTATGCAGTATATATATATAGGAAACGCCTACTATAAGAAAAAATATTTTATTAGTGACAAAAATGCCTGGTAAATGTGCAAATGTATTTTATAATATTTTGAACACCTTTTATTGTGCTTCGGACAGATGTCTGTCGAAGTAAACACCTAGGAAACATATTTGCCAATTTGAAGTTGTTACCTTCACCTATAATAGGTCATATATGATATGTGTGCAAAATTTTGTTTTGTTTTTTATTAAATGTGTAAGCAGACAAAGCTTATTTCACAATTATTTTATTAGTATGGATAACACGTTAAACTAGTAAATATAATCGTATAATGTGTAAGATGAAACAGCTGCGTCGTAAGTAATGTTTTATGAAGCAGTCATGTTTTAGGGCGTAAATGTAGCAGGTACGATTTCTGAAGGCAATTAATAATTATACTTTATAGATTATAATTCTACTTACTAAAACTGCCTCCGTGGTCTAGCGGTTAAGTCCGTGGATTTAGCTAGGAGGTACCGGGTTCGATTCCTGGTCGGGACACAAAAATATTGATTAATGTAAATAAATACATTTAATTAATATTTAATTTAATTTAATTTTGACCGCCTCCGTGGTCTAGTGGTAACAAACGTTGCCGTGAACTCGGGAGGTCGTGGGTTCGATTCCCACCGGGGGCAAGTTGTACATTGTATAATTACTCTCGGTCTGGGTGTTTATATGTATAATATATATATATATTTACAAAAAAAAATTATAATATGTAGTTTATCAACTATCTAGTTTCCGTAACACAAGCCTCGTAGCTTACCACGGAAACTAGATGGCGCTATGTGACCTGTCTGGAAATATTTATTATTTATTTAATTTATTTGTGATATTTCTCGAGTTTGGTACGCTGGAGACATCGACGAGCTTGCCACTTGTCATGATTAGCTTATAGTAACGTTGGCTAAATGTGAATCCGCTTATTTATAAGCGTGGTTTCTGACCACCCCGAAAGGGAACTGTTAGAGACTGATGTCAGTAATGATTGTCTGATTCATGGACTTCGCGAGCCACTTACCATCAGATGGGTACAAGGTATAATGCCGTGCTAGTATTAAAAAAAAATACGTGTGGCACTCAGGGACTGCTGCGGTATAGCTATTGCATCACATTTTTTATTAACTTATGCAATTATAATTATTTATTTATTATATTTATGCAGTATTTTTTTTCCTTTGATATTAATTCAAGTTTTTTATATTACTCGTGGACGCGACCAAAAAGCACGCTGTCTCACCTAGCGTTGTGTCTAAAAGAGATAGAATCAGTTGTGAGCAGTTAGCAGCTAGTCTACACGCATACGTCTAGTCGCACGCACACAAACACCGTGCCGAAGTCTGCCGAACTGAAACGACGTTAGACGATGCACGGCTTTCAACGCCGCACCGCGCTGTGCTGGTCGGAGTGGGAGGTGTTAGGTTTATTTTCGTTACGGAATTTCTTGATTCGGTCGCCGCGCTCAAAGCCCGCGATAAAAGCTATGCAATCGCTTAAAAAAAGTCGAGTCTCAATTGGAATACGACAGCACCCGAAGTGTAAATCAATTTAAATGAGTTTTAAATGTCAAAAAGGAACTGAAGCTAATTTAAGAGAGCACGTTAAATACGAACTTTTCCGATAAAATACGATGGATGACTCTTAAGTACTAGATAATAATAATAATAAATTCTTTATTGTACAAAACCAAAACAAGTGCAGGTACATCTTGATCTTAATAATAATAATAATAATAAAAATCTTTAATGCAAAATAAATATACATTACAATTTATTTATTTATTATTTACTTATTCCACAGCTGTATTTTACAAATAAATATTTACATTCAAATGATTACCGAACACCTAGCCAATTACGGAATAACATTATTTTCACTAAACATATAGCATGAACGGATTATTAACAATTTAAACTATTAAAAATAAACATAAGAATAAAAATAAAGAGACAATATTTAAAAAAATCCATCTACGCATCATTATGTAAGTGTATGTATATGTGAATGTGTAGGTGTGTGAAGGTGTATATTGTAAGTGTGAGTGAAAATGTGTAGATTTCATTGCATTGTGCATATCTAATGTATTATTTACATAGAACTACACCTCCATCCTGCTCAGAATCCTTCCTCTGAATTGGTGTTTAGACTTTTAGTTGTTACATAGGTTAGGGCATAAAATAAATCGTACATAGTAACAAAAGCAGTTTAGCTGTGACATCTGAAATAGTCGGTGGACGGTGTTTCAGATGTCATTGTAGGAATTAGTACTTACAACATTTTGTTTTACTCTAGACATACATACATACATATCTTCACGCCAAATCCCTTGCGGGGTAGGCAGAGACAATTGAGCGCCATTTGACACGATCACGACATACCTCTTTCGCTTCTTCGACATTCATCAACCTCTTCATACATGCCCTTTTATTTTGATGGCTTTTTAATGCACCTTCAGCTATTGTTTTATTTATTTGATCGTGATAGGTAAGTCTTGGTCTGCCAGGGCCTCTTTTACCCACAACTTTCGCATTATATATCTGGTTCGTCAATCTCTCTTCACTCATTCTTTCAACATGTCCGAACCATCGGAGCATACCTTTCCTTATTTTTGTCCCTATGCTTTCTTTAATACCTACCCTTTTGCTAGACAATATTTATTTATATTTGCTGTTGGCAAGACTTAAATAATTGCTTGTGTGTATGGTTGGTGTATATGCATGTTGGTGTGTGTGTGTGTGTGTTAAATTTTTAATGCCGTAAATGCATTTTCTACCAACGAACCTTTGTGACTGAGATATGTAATAAGCGGGTGCAGAATGTTACGAAGAAAATAGATAATTGAAATTATTTATTACTATATAAAACACAAATTAATTGCTTATAAGAACTATACTTATACATAAATAAATGTCATACGTAAACAAATAAATATAAAATACATATATATTCATATATATAATAAGTGAGTTATGGCGAATTATTATGTTTATGAAGTAATATTTGAATAATTTATCTTTAAATATTTTAAGAGATGGTGCCTGTCTGATAATTAAAGGAAGTCTGTTCCACTGGCGAGCTACAGATACTGTAAAGGAATCTGAATATCTGCTGGAAGAGTGGGGAGGGGTAGATCTGTAGTAGATTGACATATTAAATTGAACTGTCGACTATGAAGTTTTATGATTTACGACCAGTTTAATATTCCAATGACTGAAAACTATGACGCTGTTCGCAATTTCATTTTATCCTATTAAAGTTAATGTAGCTACTAATGGTGGATTTACATAATCTAAACCAGGGGGTGGAAATATAGAATTTACAAATTTAGGTTCACATAGAAAGTGGCGCCGCCTAGTAGACGTTGGGGGGTATTAAATTGAATGTTCATTCATTCATTCAATCAATTCGTTCAATTCATTCAACATATCGGTCATTTTTGTCAACAATTGCTGGATAGTATGTTTGTATATAAATTAATCAACGGTAAAATCGACGCACCCCACCTACTGTCCCGTGTTCGTGTCTCTGTGTCGACCAGGCTGCCAAGGGTTGGCAAATATGATCTATTCATTCTACGACAATCTAAATCCAATTTGGGTTACCACTCATCACTGAACCGTACATGTCGTCAACACAACATATTTTCACGAAAAAATAATGACACTAGACATATTTGCTAATTCTTTGCATGTTTTTAAGCGCAATGTAACCTACTGCAGCGGATCCTGGCTGGGACTGTAAACTGAACTGCTGTTTGACAAATTTTGTTCCTTGGAATTGTGTTGCTTGATTGTGGTTGTATCATGTTCTTTTGTTTTTGTTTTTGCTTAGATTTACTTAGTTGTTGTTATAATTGTATTGTTTTTATTTTGGCTACTCAAAGGCCCAATTAATATATACTGTAATAGCATGTGATGGTTGCCTGTAATTGGTGCAGCATCTGTTTTCTGTCTTAGTTGTAAGTAAAAATCGATGTATGTTTTGTTGCTGTCACTGTTGGCGACCCTAATAAATAAATAAACAAGAGAAGTATACAACCTTAGCAAAAAATGAAATTTAAATGTATTGTGTAACTTTAGTACCTGCCTATACTCGTATATCGTTTGGTATACTAGTAACAAAATCCATTCATTACATTATTCATTACAGCCCCTAGAACACAGCGTCCTAGATCTCCACTGCTGGAGATGGGCCTCCCAGAACATATATCTGGAGAATTTGACCTACACTCGCCACGCTGGGCAGACGGCTTGGCGAGGATATGATGTCAATTTTTAATGACAATTTATTAACGATTCCACAAGTTGGTATTAGTGGAAACGGGACCGACGGCTTAACGTGCTCTCCGAGGCACGGGAACAGTGGTGTTGTAAATCTAAAGACAAATGTACTTTGGATTTGAACCCCTTTGTGGATTTAAGAAACGCGTTCTTACAACCGATCCACCACCGCGCCAAAGTAACAAAATACACAACATTTATTAATTTTCGCGCTCAGTTAATTGGTTTCAGCCTCAACGGGAATTTTGAATATAATACTATATATGGAATGACTGTTAGGGCGTGGAAATTTGACAGGTCATTGGGATGCGACGTGTGTAGACACATTAGCTCCATCTCACATCCAGGCGACCTCGTCAGGCGCGGGGAGAGCGGCGTTTTCTGCGGAGAACATCAAATTCCGCAAATACGCCAACCTTGGTATCGGTTACGAATTTGCGCCGTTTGGGGTCGAGACGATGGGCCCGTGGGGAACGTCAGCGAGGCGCTTGGCCAAGGAGTTGTCAAAGCGGCTGACAGAAAGGTCTGGAGACAGGAAGGCTGGCAATTATTTCTGCCAATGTATTAGCCTTGCTATACAGAGGGGAAATGTTGCAGAAACGTCTCCTTGGGACTATCTCGGATGGGACGTCTCTTGAAGACATTTTTTTAGGTTAGTTTATTTTTAATTTTATTATTTAATTTATATTTAATGTACTTGTAATGTAAATACTATTCCTTTATAAAAGCTATAGGTACCTATAATAGGTATGTATGGCAGTTGAAGTATCCTACCATCCATCTGGCTAAGCATCAGGTGAACGAGAGTGTTTTACGTGAGTTGCCATTTTTTTCCCAATTAGTTGCTACTCACGCATTACTCTTTGGGCTAAACTACTCACGCATGGTCAATCCATAGAATGCTTAGAAGTTTGTTATCCACATAGCTGGGCACCGTTAATCAAATAGTTAACTTCGTTAATCGTTAATCCGTTACAAAAAAAGTTTGCTTCGTTAAACGTTAAAGCGTTACATTTCGTAAAATTGCATTTTTATATCGTTGCGTTAGTGAACTTATAAAACCTGTTGGTTTAGGTTCTGGAAGTTAACAGGTTAATATATAATATTGTCAGAATGAGTTCTCTTTTTTGTCTTGCCTCGGTTAGAGCCCGCCTTAACAATCTCTTCAAACTGTACGTATTGTGACTCATGTACCCATCTTACATGTTGTTTCAAATTATTCAGGATTGATACATGAACTTTTATTTTGGTGTCTTTCGGCAAGCAACGCTTACAAGTAAAAAGTATTTGCTGGCCCGATCTGGATACAAATTCCACATACTCAGTCAAATGTGGCCAAGGATACTTGTCTGAACCTGTTTTTCGCGCCACACCGCGGTGCCGTGCGGTAAATAGTGGCATTGGATTAACGATTAACGGACTTCTGCATATTAACGGAAGTTAACGTGTCCGTTAACATTTTTAAAAGTTAATTTAAAAGTTAACCCGTTAATCAAAATGTTAACTTCGTTAATTAACGGATTAACGAGTTAATGCCCAGCTATGGTTATCCATATACAATAGACCCCCGGTAGTCCGACAAACATTTTGCAGGGCAGTGTCGAACTATCGAATTTGTCGGATTATAGAGTACTGCCTAAGAAATCTAATCTAATCCGACAAATTACAGATCCACTGATAAGATTCTTCATATGTATTATATATATGTACACTGAAGTACAAATTATACTTCATTATGTATGTCAAATTTCGTAAATTAAACAACACAATTAAAAGATTACGTTTTATTATAAAATTAACGTCATTCATGCTATATAGAATTTACAAAAAAATATGCAATAAATGTACATTAGGAAATAATTGGGAACAAACAAATGTACATACTAAAATAATCAAACACTATAAACCAATCAATTTAAAAAGCATGAAAATATTCATCAATTTTTTTTTGTTTAACATTGTTGTAACCCGAAATTGAACATGTCGGATTATAGGGGGTGCCGGATTATAATAATAACAATAATAGACTTTTATTTCGGACTTTACATCCATAAATTGTTAGTAACAATTTTACTTAATCTATATTTAGTATAACTAATAATTTATTTTAAACTATCCGCTACTGTAGGCTGTCTACTTGACTGTATGCAGCTGTATCCAGTGCTCCAGCAGTGGAGAGTCCCACCGATCTGCCAATACGCTTAGGAGCCTGTTGGTACTGGATCTCATGCGGCACAGCATAGACGCAGATCTTTTGCGCATAATTGTTTGAAAACTGTCAGTCCTCGAATCAGCAAACATACCCGAGGCACTGCAGAACCTCGGCAGCCCCATCAGGATCCTAAACGCATTATTATACTGGACGCGCAGGTCGCTGTACGCTTTCCGAGTGTACCGCCTCCGTAGTCTAGTGGTAACAAACGTTGCCGTGAACTCGGGAGGTAGTGGGTTCGATTCCCACCGGGGGCAAGTTGTACATTGTATAATTCGGTCTGGGTGTTTATATGTATAATATGTATATATTTACAAAAAAAAAAGTATAATATGTAGTTTATCAACCATCTAGTGTCCGTAACACAAGCCTCGTAGCTTACCACGGAAACTAGATGGCGCTGTGTGGAAATATAAAAAAAAAAATATATATAAAAAAAAAAAAAAAAAAGTCCACCCATAGGCTGCACGTGTAAAAGGACTGGCAGTATGCCCTAAAAAGAGTCACTTTTACCTGGGCGGTGCAGCGGGATTAGACAAGGGCTGGATTACCGGGGGTCCACTGTATGTGTTTTAATTAAAATTGAGAAAAATCGTTATAAATGTTTTTGCTATTTTTCTTTGTCTAAAATTAGGTATATGATAGGCCTTCCTCGTGAGTGATAGGTAGAGTTAATAAAACAACAGATTTTAAATAAATATATATATTTATCTAAAATTTTGTTAATATCAATTGACTAAATAGTGAGTTGAAAATAGACATACATCAAACTACGATCAAGGATTAAACTAGATTAATAGTGACATACAAAATTACTGCGAGAAACTGGCAAGCGGACCTCTACGTACATGCTATCTCTTTCTTTTAATAATAAACGACAAACAAAGTGATCGGTCAATATTTATTAAATAATCAACCTAATTAATTTAAACAAAGTTATAAATTGCCTTGACAGCATTTTAACACGTCCTCACGTTGGCTGTAGTTGAAACGTACTGTCGGAAATATCGGCACAGATGTATATTTTGTGCTGATATCTCTCCGGCGTTTTCAGAGCTGTCACCTATAATCTAGTTGATTCTTGACCGATGACATTAACTAAATAGCTTAGAATACAATGTTTCATTTGAAAAAATATGTTCCTAAGTTTCATAGAGCGCAAACACATTTAGCGCAAACTAAAATTCATTGAACTAGGAATCATTGGGAAATATCGAGGGTTGCCATTAATTCTTTTTTTGAAGGTTACAAATAATAGTAATCTATGTTTCTTTCGCAACTGTTAAATTGACAAAATTTTATTTCTTTATTTATTTAATGATTTTTTTTATACTGCGTGGAATTTATTAAAGAGCAAATATATTTATACTAGACTAGAATAAAAATAAAGAAATTTGTAATTTTTATTTATTATTATTTATTAATAAAATCTTAAGTTACGGCGCGGAGAAGTTATCCTAAAAATATCGCCACTCATGGCGAGCCTAATCAAGTAGGTAGCGAGAGGTCAACGATCGCGCTAACGTTGATTTACGTAATTATTTCTCTCTCTATTTCGTCTCTCGGTTGTGGGCGAGATCAATTGATAATAACACTCTCCAACGCGGTCTTATTCACCATGCACAAGTGTTTTGTTTTTTGGACAATAATGTTTATCTTTAAAAAAAGTGTTATTTTTTTATTTCTAATAGAGGTTCTACCAAAAATATATTTGCTCTTTTGACAATAACACGCGGTATAAGGTTTCGTCTAAATTTGTTAATTGTCGAATTATTTAAGCAGCTAAAGATGTGGGTTCAACAACCAAATACGGTAGTGGCATTGACGTTTGCACTGCTGGAAAGAGTATAGGATACTGCTGCGGCGGAAGTAAGGTACCAGATGTCGCTGGTCTGGTCTCTGGTTCAGAGCACTGCAGCAACCAGTTGGTCGTCATACGTCCCCGACCTTTAAGTTCCACCTCTCCACGACTTTCCACTACAAATGTTCCCCATTGGTCGAGCAATACCCGTGTAGTCTCGCTTAAATGGATACGTAGCGCTGGAAAGATAATAAAAAAATATGAATGTAGAAAAACAAATAAGAGATTTTTATTTTTTTATTTGTGGGTAGTTTATAATGTTATATACAGACTTCTCTTAACGGGCAAAGAATACTGTCATGGTCACGCTCAAATAGTTGGAATCGATGGATTTGAAAAGGATGCACTACCCACAAACGAATAATCGTATATGCAGCATATCACATGACTAGTAAATAAACATTGCAGCAACCAATTAGGTAACCAACTGCTGAAAATAGTATAGGTACTGCTGCGGTGGTAGTAAGGTACTCGTACCAGCCTTCGGCGCCAATTTGGTACCAGTGGCACTGCAGCAACCAAGGTAGAAATAAAAAAATGATACAGAAAACTGGCACACGTAAATTTAAAAATGATATTTTGTGGGTAGTTTATAATATTAATCATGCGGACGTTCATCAATGGCCGAGCAATAGGTACTAGCGAACATGCTAAATTTAAATAATTATTTGATTGTAGGTAGTTTTTATCCGGCGTTAGTCAATATCAATACCTACGTGAGATGGGAAGCACTGAACGTTTGAAATTTGAAAAATGTATTTCTACCCTCATTCATTTATAATAGAAAATCTTTAGTTAATTATCAATTCACCTACTTACACCTATAGTAATATGTTATAAATCGTGTGATACTCACGTTGTCCAGTAGACTCCATTCTACTGGCAGTATTGACTGTATCCCCGAAGAGACAATAGTGTGGCATCTTCACACCAACCACACCGGCGCACACTGGACCTGAGTGAACTCCCACGCGGACCTAAGAAACATTTGCAATAAATTCGACATATTTTACATCTAAACCCTTAACATTATCTGCATCCCATTACCCATTACTGACGGGGCCCAGAGTATCATCACGACATATTATTAATTTGCTCAGTGTTAGTGTTGCTAGGTTAAAAAAAGAGATTAACATAAATTAATAAAAATAAAACATAAAATTATTATTAAAATGATGAGACGATCCAGCAGCCCTATTCTGTTACGTAGTCGCAAACGTTATTAGTGGATTTCGATATTTATGTCAGATGTTACGTCATAATTACAAAATATTATTCAATTCTCAACTCTATAAGCGCTCGACGAAGCGGCCGTGCAAATATCAACTTTAATAGCGTGATATATATATAGTTAACGGATTACACTATATAACGTTTGCGCTTAAGTAACATAATAGCTACAGGAGCGGTTTGTATATGATAACGCGGTAATTACACTTTATAACAGCGGATGCGAGTGATTATAATTTTGTAGTATTTGCGAGGACACAAGATTGACCAACGTTTCCGAGCAGTAGTCTGAATCATACTGAGGTTCAGATCTGCGCATATAATGACTCTCCTAATTTACTACTGCAGCGCCATCTATCGCAACACGGGCGCATGCGAAATGAGTAGCTAGATAACCTTGTAAATTATCCTCGCAAAAAATGTGTCCATGTTACTGCATTATTAAAGTCGCTTCTACATACGGGTACATGTATGTTACAGAGGTTTATTTGCATTTTAAGAAAGAATAGTATTTACAATATACGACAATGACAGAGTTGATGGGTTTTTGTTTTAAAAAAGAAAAAAGAAGAAGATCGGGAGCTCGGACCGAGATGTCGACAGAGCGAGTATTTTTATAAATAGTAATAGTGTCCCTCGTAGGAAAGTGTTTAGTTTTTTCTACATTTGTAAATATTTCGAAAATATAAAGTATAAAAAAAGTTTAAGCATTTTTAATAAAAAAGGAGTTCGTAGAATCCTCTCCGTAACAATTAAAAGCAACTACATCCAACCGTAGACGTTGGATAATCTTGTGACTGCAAAGGCAGGTTACAATACTTACCTCTAACCTATGAGCAGGTCTATGTCGGACGACGAACCCCCTGACCGCCTCTACTATCGCCAGCGCCATCAGACATATCTCCCTGGCGTGCTGGTCTCCATTCCGTTCTGGCAGACCTGACACCACCATATACGCGTCTCCTATTGTTTCAACCTATGACGGAGAAATATTACATGTAAAATGGCAGAGATTTTTGGAGTATTCCCCGCACTTTGCCTCATACACTCGTATATACATAATAAAAATAATAGATTTAACAATAATAGTATGACACACAAAATAAGGGGAAAAAAAAACAAAACAAAAAACATGCATTAAGTTAAAAACAAATTAACTTAATCTAAATTTACACAATAAAAAAAAACATTAAACATGCAAACAAATAATAAAAAAATATATCAAAAAAATATTAGGTTAAAAACATAATTAATTTAATACCTAACCTAAAATAATTTGCATCAAAATATATATTAAATCGATTAATGTTATTTTACAATTTTTTATTTTAAAAGCTACCTAAATAATAAAATTAAAAATAAACTAAACAAAACCTTAAATTAAATAAACTAAAAGATAAACCTAATTAATATAAAAACTAAATACTTACAAATATCTTGATTACAATCTACATGTCATCGAATCCAGGAGAAGATGAACCCAATGTTCCGAGGACTCCGGCGACGTTGCCTCGTTGGATGGCAACACTGATCCTCTGAATAAGATATTCCCTACTCAGAGGATCACCTGTTGACGCTCGGATGGCAACGCTTATGTCGCGTATTAAAGATTTAGCGTCCTCAGACCAAGGGCCCATCGTCTCTACGGCAAATGGCACAAAATGGTAACGGTTTGCCAACTCTATGTTACTCAATTTAAAATGTTAAATATTTAAACCGGCATAAAAATAATAAAATAAAAATAAAACTGAATTAAATAATTGCGAACCACTGTTGTTAGTTAGTTTCTTGATTGTTACCTACCTTATAAACATCGTAGAAGCCGATAATCCTGTCAAAAGTGCTGTACAAATCGTTGAGTAAGTCCACAACTTGCATTGGTGTAGACGCAGCACAGAGTTCAGTGAACCCGACTATGTCACTGAAGTAGACCGTTACACATTCAAAACTTTCCGGCTGGACCACTTCGCCTGCCATTAGCTGCTCAGCTACAGGCCTAGGGAATAAAATTAACTACCTTTTAACGCTATTTTAAGTATGTAAATTATTAATTATTACGCCTTTGTTCATTCGATAATTGCTTACGTTATAACCATATGGGGTAACGCGGCAGATATTCGAAAAGTGTTCATACAACAAAAGAGATCAATTAGAATATTGTTTAATTTAAAAGCCAGAACCACAGTACGAAATTATTTTGTTGATGCCAAGATTATGACAGTCACGTCTGTATGTATATAGTTGCTTACAGGAGGTTCATGGGAAAGCTAATGAACTTCCAAAAATATCTAGTTTGACTAAGTATAACCTAAGAAACAAGAATGAAATCTATATAAGGCAAACCAGGTTGAGAAAAACGTTTAAACAAGGTTTGCCGTTGAAAATTACATTATACAATAAACTACCCGAGATTATAACTAGACTACAACCAAGTGAATTTAAAACAAAATTGAAACTCTTATTCCAAAATAATGCTTTTTATAACTTGTCAGAATTTATTGACATGCCTTTGACGGAAAATTCTTTTAAATAGTTGTATAATTTTGTGGTCTTATGCCTTCTACTGTATTGTGTTTCTATGCTCCTTTGTCTACGATGCATGGTGTTAATGGCATCACTGTTATTATTTTAAAATTTGTTAACATACCCAAAATATAACGATTGTTATATAGGTGAAATATACAAATACAAAAATATAAAATAATTGAACCATGTATCGGTAACATCGTTCGTCAAACAACTCTGCCCTCTCATATCATTCTGGTTTCATATCTGACTCATTCTTTGCAATAGTTTGCCTGTCAAAATCTGTTAGAAACAGATAATATTCAAAAGATTGGTATGCTTAAAATACTTAAACAGCGTGTATTATATGACTATAATTATGTATATATGTATTTATGTAGGTATTAATTCATTTATTCATTACAGTCCTTAGAGCACAGTGTCCCAGACCTCCACTGTTGGAAATGGTGGATATATATCTGGATAATTTGGCCCACACTCATCACGGGTTGGTGAGGTTCTGATGTCACATTTCTATTCATATTAATTTCATATTGAACACTTACCGAAATATAACCATCATACTATAACCCGCTCATGCGAATGTGTCGTCTGTATAATGACATTTCCATAAACAATCCTGACGTTGACATATTTAATAACAGAGGACATAAATATAAGAAACAAGTGTTAAATATAACAAACCTAGAAGCGCTATAACGCTTGACACTAATTTTATCACGGATATTTTTTTTTTTTTTTTTTTTATAAATATTTCCAGACAGGTCACACAGCGCCATCTAGTTTCCGTGGTAAGCAACGAGGCTTGTGTTACGGAAACTAGATGGTTGATAAACTACATATTATACTTCTTTTTTTTTTGTAAATATATACATATAAACACCCAGACCGAGACAAATTATACAATGTACAACTTGCCCCCGGTGGGAATCGAACCCACGACCTCCCGAGTTCACGGCAACGTTTGTTACCACTAGACCACGGAGGCGGTCAAAAAATATTATTTTAACTATGTATTTTTTTTTTTATTATTATTTATTACAGTATTGATTTTTATTAATATTTAATTTATTTATTTTATTTAGCATGCCCTAGGCTCACCCATCACCAACATTGTAAAATTAATTTTTAATGTTGTGTATATAATTATTGTATATCCAATGGACGGGACATAGCGACTACCACAAACAATGTACTTATTCAAAAACCTATGTATGATCCACAATAAAATACTTTTGATTTGATTTGATTTATTATTATTAGCAGCGGCTGAATTGGCTGCAAACGGCAAACGTAATAAGTACATAGAGTTGGCAAATCGTTACTATTTTGTGCCGTTTGCCATAGAGACGATGGGCCCTTGGTCTGAGGACGCTAAATCGTTAATACGCGACATAAGCGTTGCCATCCGAGCGTCAACAGGTGATCCTTTGAGTAGGGAATATCTTATTCAAAGGATCAGTGTTGCCATCTAACGAGGCAACGTCGCCGGAGTCCTCGGAACATTGGGTTCATCTTCTCCTGGATTCGATGACATGTAGATTATAATCAAGATATTTGTAAGTATTTAGTTTTTATATTAATTAGGTTTATCTTTTAGTTTATTTAATTTAAGGTTTTGTTTAGTTTATTTTTAACTTTATTGTTTAGGTAGCTTTAATTTATATTTATTGTTTGTATTTGTGTATCTTACTTCGAATAAACTATTTTTTTTATTATTATTTTTTTTTAATTAAAAAAAAAAAAAAAAAAATATTTGAAAATAATATCTTACAATTATTTTAAATAAATATGTACATTTTTTTTTAATCTAAGATAATTTTAATTTTTGATGTTGTAATTTATTTTAATTTAGTTAGGTAGGTTATTATTAGTTAGATTATACTGTTTTTAATGACTTGTATATTTAAGTTGTCTTTTATAATAAGTTTATATATAAGTGAGAAATTTGAAATTAATCATGTTATGTAAGAACATTTGAATTATATTATTATTGCATTGTCTTGTAGTGTACACTGCTGTGGATTGCAATCCAGAACGGCTGTCAAATAGTGTGTATATATCGTGCAATGGTTGTAATCTGTTTGTTGTACCTTGAATAAATAAATATTGACAATTTAATAATAAGTTGGTATAAGTGGAACCGTGACTGACGGCTTAACGTGCTCTCCGAGGGACGGGACGGTGGTGTTGTAAATAAATGACAAATGTACGTAAGAAATGTGTATTTTTCATTGGTACATGACGAGGTTCGAACCAGCGGGGAAGTATCCACCGATAAACCCAGTAAAGTGTATCCACAAGTTACGGGATCAGGCTCAAATTGCAGTCATGCCCAGTCAAGGTGTCGGTCATGAGTGTCTGATTCCAGCATCAGGTGGACGCACGTGTAGACATGTAGTCGGGCAATATATTTAAAAAAAAATAGCCTTAGACAACGGTATAATCCAAATAGCCATTTCGGTTAACAGCTCCGATTAAACCAAATGACGTCGCCTCATTAATACTTTATTTATTTCACTGCATCGCAAAAATAAATTCGCATTTTATCTTTGTGTAGGTTAATTTCCATTAAATACTGAATGATAACAAAATTATTCTACAATAAATTGCAGCAGCCCTGTTCTGTTACTTAAGCGCAAACGTTATATAATGGAATAAGTTAACTATGTATATATATATATATATATATGTATATGTATATATGGCGCGGTGTTGGCTCGTTTTTAGGAACGCGTACCTTAAATCCTACAACGTCCAAACGCTATTAGTGGATATCGTTATTTACGTCATTATTACAAAATATTATTCAATTCTCAACTCTATAAGCGCTCGACCTTGACAGCGGCCGTTCATCAACTTTAATAGGGGCTGTAATGATCCTAGCACACAGTGTCCTAGACCTCCACTGCTGGAGATGGGCCTTCCAGAACATATATCTGGATAATTTTTCCTACATTCGCCACGCTGGCTAGACGGCTTGGCGAGGATATGATGTCAATTATTATGACACTTTATTAACGATTCCAGAGGTTGGTATTAGTGAAACCGGGACCGACGGCTTAACGTGCTCTCCGAGGCACGGGAACGGTGGTGTTGTAAATCTATGACAAATGTACGTAAGAAAAGTATATTTCTCATTGGTACATGCCAGGTTGGTTTGAACCGACCTTTGTAGGATTTAAGGAACGCGTTCTTACAACCGAGCCACCACCGCAATTTCCAATACAAACAATAATTAAATTCTTTGTAAAGATAATCCTCTCAAATCGAACACTTAGTAAATCCTTTTAAAATGAAACTTTTCCGCTATGAAGCACAATAAGGTAGACTTCTGAAGTCAGCGACAACAACTCGTACAATATGGCAATAAAATTGTACAATAAAATACCTACTATATTTCAAGAATTGCCTACAATGCCAGTCAATCCGGCATAGTGTTAGGGACTGATGTCAGTCATGAGTGTCTGATTCCAGTTGCTAACATTCATAGACTTTACGCGCCTCTTACTATCAGAGTCAAGATCAAGAGCAAGGTGCTAGTATATTATTTATTTATTTATTTAAATCTTTATTGCACTATGTACAAGGAGCAGGCTTAATGCCGCTAGACATTCTTTGACAGCCAACCTTTAGGATAATGTAGAAAGTTCAAGGTGTAAGGTAGGTGCAACACGTAAAATAGATATGATAAATATGGAAATAATTAGGCTGTTGATAAAAGGATATACTTACATACTAAACTACATCCAAAAATACATATACTACATATACACACTACATACAATACATACACATACTACATATGTATATAAGTACTTATATACTTTGTAGGGAGCTGTTGTAGTAATGCAAATAGACCATTCTTGTAAAAACTGTTCTGTTAGGCGCTTGTCGAATTTCAACAGGCAGATTGTTCCATGGATTAGCAGCAACTACAGCGAATGAATTAGAAATAAAGCCAGAGTGGTGAGAAGGGATAGAGAGAACGGAATTGTGAGACGAACGAAGAGATCTGTCATGAAGTGAGGATTTTTATAAAATATATTTAAAAACATTTACTTATTACGTATTTAGTCGCGTGATTGGAAAGCGTACGTTAAGCCTTCTGTTTGAAAGCTCGATAATAGTGCGGTTGTTGGGTTGATCACGCTTCATCAATTCCGGTATAAAGGTTGTTTCAGAGCCAGATATTTATTTAATTTTAAACGAGAAACAATAACTACAGTCTTTTTGTAAAACATATCAATGCCAACAAGACCCAGGCATACGCGCTGACGGCCAAGAAGTCCGCCTTCTCTCCTCCCCCTACTCCTTTTTTTTTTTTATACTAGCACGACATTAGCGCCCACCTGATGGTAAGTGGCGCGCAGGGTCCATGAATGTTAGCAACTGGAATCAGACACTTATATCCGACATCAGTCCCTAACACTATGCCGGCTTGACTAGATGCCTTTTCACACTTCGCTTGAAGGACTCCAGGTTATAGGAAAGTGGAAACACAGAGGCTGGAAGAGCATTCCACATCTTTATTGTGCGACAGATGTATGAGTCACCAAATTTATAGGTACGCGAAGGGATAGTGACTACGGTATGTGGGTGCATATTCTGACCTGTGCGTGTGGTTCGGTTGCGGAATGGAGAGAAAGGAATTAGGTTATAGAGCTCTTCAGAGCACTCACCATAGTATAGCCGGTAGAACACTCTCAGAGAAGCTACATCTCGGCGAAGCTGCAGGGATTCGAGAGTTCCAGATATAGTGGCATCGCCCACAATTCGAACAGCTCGCCTTTGTAGGACATTGAGAGCATCTGTGAGGTACTTGGCTGAACCATCCCAAAGGTGTGAACAGTATTCCACGCATGATCTGATCTGTGCTTTGTACAGCAACAGTCTGATTGATGGCGGGAAAAACCGCTTCACCTTGTTCAGTATTCCGAGCTTTTTTGACGCTGTTTTGGTGATGCTCTCAATGTAGTTCCGGTGGTTAAGGTCTGAGCGTATTTCCACCCCGAGGATGCTGAAGCTGGGCTGTAGATCCAGCGTGGTGCCCTGAAGAGTGGGGGGAGGAGAGAAGGGGGACTTCTTGGCCGTCAGCGCGCATGCCTGGGTCTTGTTGGCATTAAACTGGACTAGATTTTGAACATCCCACAAATATATTTTGTGAAGGGTGTCGTCCAGTTCTGCCGTCATAATACGCCGTGATTCCTCTAGTTGGCTACCTCCCAAAGCTCGGGGACTTAGATACCTCCCGTGGGCCGTGCTGTCGTCTGCATAACAAAGAATGTTGCCCAGAGACAACATAACGCTGGAAGCTTCAACATTCTCGGGGTTAATACGCTCAGACCTTAGCCACCGGAACTACATTGAGAGCATCACCAAAACAGCGTCAAGAAAGCTCGGAATACTGAACAAGGTGAAGCGGTTTTTTCCGCCTTCAATTAGACTGTTGCTGTACAAAGCACAATCAGATCATATATACTGTTCTCACGTTTGGGATGGTTCCGCCAAGTACCTCACAGATGCTCTCAATGTCCCTCATACCGTAGTCACCATACATACATCACTCATACATCTGTCGCACGATAAAGATGTGGAACGCTCTTCCAGCCTCTGTGTTTCCACTTTCCTATAACTTGGAGTCCTTCAAGCGAAGTGAGAAAAAGCATCTAGTCAAGCCGGCATAGTGTTAGGGACTGATGTCAGTCATGAGTACACCTATTTTTCATTTATGTGTTTAAAGTTGTCCCAATGGTTGGCTATGATAGAATGTCTCGCGGCATTAAAGCCCGCCTTTGTCTTTGTACATTAAAGTGTTAAATAAATAAAAATAAAATGAGTGTCTGACTTCAGTTGCTAACATTCATGGACGTTGCGCGCCACTACTACCATCAGGTGGGTCCAAGGTCACATGTCGTGCTAGTATAATATATATATATACATAAGATCTAATCAAAATTGGAAAACCGGGTTCGATTCCTGGTCGGGACACAAAAATATTTATTAATGTAAATAAATACATTTAATTAATATTTAATTTATTTGTGATATTTCTCGAGTTTGGTACGCTGGAGACATCGACGAGCTTGCCACTTGTCATGATTGGCCGGCAGTAAAGTTGGCTAAATGTGAATCCGCTTATTTATAAGCGTGGTTTCTGACCACCCCGAAAGGGAAACGGTCGTATACATTAATAAATATTTTTGTGTCCCGACCAGGAATCGAACCCGGTACCTCCGAGTCTAAATCCACGAACTTTACCGCTATACTACGGTCAAATGGTTGATAAGGAATATAACTTCGCCGTTTTGAGGCATCTACGTAAAGCTATTTGTCGTAAACGACCGCATTCATGGAATTTTCACCAGGATAATGCGCCGTCAGATTCCAGCATGATTGTGACTGATTTTTAGCCAATCACGAAACGAGACTCATTGCTCAGCCACCGTATCCGCCAGATTTGGTTCCTAGTGACTTTTACCTGTTTTCAAAACTTAAAAATCCGCTTCGGTGAACGCGCCATGAGTCTATTGAAGCCCAAATAATTCGCTTACGAAACTGAAGACCATCACAGCTGAGGCTTACAACAAGTGTATGGACAATTGGATTTAGCATTTGCATGCTTGTATTTTGAAGGCGATATATTTTTTTTTTTTTTTTTTTTTTGTCGAATCCGGGTCAAATTTGATCAGATGTATAAAGCACTGTGATTTGGCTTGGGTTTATAAAATAGATGAATACATACCTTGGCAGAACTTGATACAGCAGTTCTTCCGAGCGCCGTTTCTCCAGTGACAATTGTTCTGTCTTCTCTTCTACCAGCGACTCCAAGTTATTGGCATACTGCTCCATGCGACGTAACAGGTCATCCATTAAGTTGTCGCAGTAACCCCTGTCAAGATAAGTTAAAATCGTCAGTAACAAACCGGGGACGGATCAGAGTCAAAGCAAAAGTTGAAATTAGAAAGAAAAATATTTTATTTGTCACATTAACAAAAAAAGCAAGTGTGTGGTGACAAATAGAGAATCAGCTCATCATTGAGCTGCGACGCTTTAAGAGTCACAGCGCTGATTTTCAGCTAATCCCTTAATATACCTACAAGCATAAATGTGTCGAGGCTCTGGTACAGAACTACAATAATAAATAATAATAGTATAATAACAATAATATAATAAAATATATATTATATTAATTTATTTTTTCATTTTAGTTTTTAGTTGTATTTTTATTTATTAATTAGGTTTATTTCTATTAATAGTCATTTATATTTTAAAATGTAAGTTATTAGTTTATTAATAGTTTATTTCATTTTTTTAAATAATATATTACACAAATAAATAATAATAATAATAATAAAATATCTTTATGAACGTAAACTGCAACTAACGACCGACATCAGTCACTACCACTATGCCGGAATAACAACTTTAATTTTTGCTTATTATTTATTGTTGTGTAATTCTGTATTTATTTCATTTGTAAATCTGATATAGCTGAGTTTTCCTTGCAGATTCCTTTCTCAGTCAGGCTAAACATTAACAGGTCACTGAAATTTGCGTAGCTAGTCTTCTGCTAACAGCTTACTCTTTGGATCACTTCGCTGCTTAGTTTTGCCACCAATAGGAGTAGAATAATTGAAAATAATTTAAATGTCACAAATGCCTGTAATAGGATTACGTGGCATGTGTAAAAAGGCTGATAAATGACGAAGAAGCTTACCTTATATAATTCGCATTAATTGTATCGAAAGTGGGTCTATCTTCAGGAGACTCTAGCCAGCACTTCTCTGCCAGCTCGAGCAGTTCAGCAGCTGCACTAGATCCGCCTGCGCCAGCACTAGCTTCTGCCAACTCGCTTGCCATTATCACTGGCCTGAACGGTGGTGACTCTCTAGCGCAAACACGCGTCAGTATATCTAATAATAATAGGTATATTAATAATACTATATCGCCAGGTTAGAGATAAAACCAATTAATATTTTTTTTAGTAAATTAACTTTTTTACACCAGTCGATTTTTTTTTTTTTTTTTTTAAACAACTAACTAAGATCTGAAGTTCATCTCAAAAAATTGAGCATACAGCTTGCCATTTTTACAACCATTCCAATGATAAGGTTAGGAGGTGGTTTCTCTCTTCTTCATATTGCAGTAATTATACATATATGGATGACAAAAGGAGGTGATTTCGAAACCGACCCCCAATCACAATTTATCAGTGCAATGCATTGAATATACACTTAAGCATATATTTGTTTCATTATTATGAGAATTAATTATCAACAAAAAAAAATGTCTGTACTTAGTTAATTAATGTCATAAATCAAAACAATATAAAGGTCAAAATTAAATTATTGGAAAATAATAATAATAATTTAAAAAAAAAAATTTTTTTTTTAATTAAAAAATAAATAAAAAATATATATATTTCTAATATGTATATGTCCAATGATTTATTTCTTTCCTTTTTCCCTTCTATTTGTATTAGGTAATCAAATGAAATTAGGATCTATTCTTATAATGTCTTGAATACTTTTCTTAAGCCTGGAGTCAAATATGTCAATTAGGTTACTTTGTTTCCTATTTAAAAAACTTGTTTAAGCCGAAAAAGTCATTAAATGTGCATAATATTTTTGTGCAAAAATTAAAAGATAAATAATATAATGATCATGTCCAAACTTGGGTTCCAAAGAACATATCTGCCCATTTGGCATCCATTATCGTCATCATCCATTATTTCTTACTCTGTACCCATTATAATAATTTCACACTCTGCCGAAGGTCAGCTGGTAGGTATACCATACGGGATTATTCAAATTCAAATTCAAAATATTTATTTCCATATGGTTCACATGTAACACTCGGATATTGTCAATTTTTTACAATATTATTAAAATAATAAATAAAAAGATTAAATTAAATTATGGATAGACCGAAATAAGTAAGTGACATTGCTGCCATAAACAAGTACTGTAGCTTAACCTAAATTCGAGGCATTATAGCCGTGTCAACTTATAATGTAAATAATTATAACATAATGTATAATTATAATAAATTTAAATTAATTTCGTGGCTGTATAAAGGCCGTGTCAACTTACAATCTAAATAATTATAATTTAATGTCTAATTATAAAAAAAAAAAAATTCGTGGCTGTATAAAGGCTGTGTCAACGTAAAATCTAAAATAATAATAATATAATGTCTAATTATAATGAAATTTAATTAATTTCGTGGCTGTACAGTGGCCGAGTCAAATTAAAATCGTAATAATATGAAATTAAATAAATGTCAATAATGTTAAATATTATAAAATATAAAAATTAAACTGGCGCGGTGGTGGCTCGGTTGAAAGAACGCGTTCCTTAAATCCTACAAAGGTCGGTTCAAACCCCCCCGGCATGTACCAATGAGAAATACACTTTTCTTAAGTACATTTGTCATAGATTTACAACACCACCGTTCCCGTGCCTCGGAGAGCACGTTAAGCCGTCGGTCCCGGTTTCACTAATACCTACTTGTGGAATTGTTAATAAATTGTCAGAAAAATTGCCATCATATCCTCGCCAAGCCGTCTGGCCAGCGTGGCGAGTGTAGGCCAAGTTCTCCAGATATATGTTCTGGAAGGCCCATCTCCAGCAGTGGAGATCTAGGACGCTGTGTTCTAGGGGCTGTAATGAATGATGAAAATTAAACTTAAATTCGTGGCTGTAAATGCTCAACTATATATATTATTTTATACATAAGCAGGTCAGCCGTCAATACATTAATGGAACGAGCTTCCAAGACGGTTTAACAGAATCATACAGTATTTATCTGGAGAAATAGGCCTACACTCGCCACGCTGGCGAGACGGCTTGGCGAGGATATTTTGACATACATTTTTTTTATAACAATTTATTAACGATTCCACAAGTTGGTATTAGTGGAACCGGGACCGACGGCTTAACGTGCTTCTCGAGGCCCGGAACAATGTTGTAAATCTATGACAAATGAACGTAAGAAAAGTGTATTTCTCATTAGTACATGCCGGGGGGATTTGGGACCTTTGTAGGATTTAAGGAACGCGTTCTTACAACCGAGCCCCACCACGCTGAACCAACCAAATACTGTATGATTCCGATGGTGAACGCAATAAAAAAAAAGAAGGCCTTTGTCAACCAGCCTATTGTCGTTTGCAATCTGACCGCCAATAAGTAATGTTTAGAAATTTGTTCCAAATGTATTTGAATATTACCTCGATTGGTCATGTTCTGTGTATAATAATGAAAGGGTCCAGCTCTTAGAACTATCTCCTCCAGAATGACTGCAAAGCTGTATATATCTCCTTTCAGAGACGCCACTGCTCCTGGATAAACGCTGCCTGCCACCAGCTCTGGAGCAGTCCATAGCATTTCTAGGACAAAAAAAAGATTAGTAAATTACAGCGTATATCTATCTACCTAAGGTTGACCGAGTAAGAATGTCTAGCGGCATTAGGTCCGCCTTTGTACATAGTGCAAAAAGTTTTAAATAAACAAAAAAAAAAATTTTTCAGGCAACAAAATTAATATACAAAAGGCCAATAGATATATTTTTTTACTTTAACATTTACATTTATATTTTTATAATTGTGTCTGTCTTAGCTTATAGACTGGATGTATCGAACTCTTGCAACACATTTCCACATACTAATATTCCACGTCACATAATATTCCACGTCGTCCTATAACCAAGATCCTGTGCTGTCCTCCCTCTAGAACTAATGTAGGTTCACATTCGTCAACATCCCGAATGTGCAACACCTACAGTAGTCTCTGCAGTGCCAATAATGATATAGACATATTTCATGACCGTTACAATGTATTCAGAAAAAATGTTCTCGAACATTTCAAACCATCAATATACGAGTAGCTTATAATTTATTTAACAAGTGTTTTGTTTTCGTTTTTTTTTTTTTTTTAAGGTACCAAATTTGTGCAATTTTTATGTTTTCTAATTAATTCTATTAAAAAAGAGAAAAATGTACAATTTTATTTTAGAAGTCATATTTTTATTTTGTAAATTTGATAGTTTTTGTTAATTTTTTTTTTTTGTTTTACCAGTAGTAAGTTTTTAATTGTTTTAACAGTAATAAGTTTTTAACTTCTTCTTCTTTTTGTATTGGTGAATGCTGTGACACCTAATTGGTACATATATTAGATAAGCTATAATTATACTATGTTATGTGTGTGATAATATATGTACTGCTGTGTGTACTAAATAAATAAATAAATAGTGTGACAATGCCTATCTACAGCAGCTATTATCTTAACTGACATTGACATTTATATTCTTATAATTGTGTCTGTCTTAGCTTATAGTGTGACAATGCCTATCTACAGCAGCTATAATATTAAGCGTTATTCTGTATTTATAATTTTGTTATTTTATTGTTTCTCTTTCCCCGCCCAGGCAGACTGGGCAAATTACCACCATCAACCCGCTGTAGTATGGATTTAACGTCTTTTTTTTGTTATTTATAGATAACGGAACAAAAACAAGGGAGCGACGACAAAAAATAGCGTAAGAAATATAATTTATCACGCGTCACGTAACGTGAAATAATGCCAAATTACGGGGTTATGAAAACGAATACCTATCTCCGCATGTTTTGATTATAAATGAATAATGTTTTCACCAAAAATATAACAAATTAAAATATATATATACACGCATGTAACTTCGCGTCTAGTTATTTGTTTATTGGATTTACATACCTACATATCTTCACGCCAAATCCCTTGCGGGGTAGGCAGAGACAATTGAGCGCCACTTGTCACGGTCAGCAAAGAAGCCGACAGACGCATTCAGCTAGGATGGGCGGCATTCGGGAAACTTCGACATATCTTCTCATCGTCCATACCACAGTGTATGAAGACAAAAGTCTTCAACCAGTGCGTCTTCCCCGTAATGTCGTACGGAGCAGAGACGTGGACACTGACAGTGGGTCTGGTTCACAAATTCAAGGTCGCTCAGCGAGCTATGGAGAGAGCTATGCTTGGTATTTCTCTGATGGATAGAATTCGAAACGTTGAAATTCGTCAGAGAACCAAAGTTACTGACATAGCATTCAAAATTAGCAAGCTGAAGTGGCAATGGGCCGGACACATCTGCCGCAGAACCGACGACCGATGGGGCAAACGGGTTCTGGAGTGGAGACCACGTACGGGACGACGCAGAGTGGGACGACCCCCCGCCAGATGGACGGATGACCTAAGGAGGGTCACTGGTGGGGATTGGATGAGGATTGCAAAAGACCGCGTGCAGTGGCGAGCCTTGGGGGAGGCCTACATCCAGCAGTGGAGAGACACAGGCTGATGATGATGATGTCACGATCACGACATACCTCTTTCGCTTCTTCGACATTCATCAACCTCTTCATACATGCCCTTTTGTTTCGATGGCTTTTCAGCGCACCTTCGGCTATTGTTTTATTAATTTGGTCGTAATATGTGAGTCTAGGTCTGCCAGGGCCTCTTTTACCCACAACTTTCGCATTATATATCTGGTTCGTCAATCTCTCTTCATTCATCCTTTGAACATGCCCGAACCATTGTAGCATGGCTTTCCTTATTTTTGTCCCTATGCTTTTTTTCATATCTACCCTTTTTCGTATTTCGTCATTACGTATGCGGTCCGTCAAAGCGATCTCATCATATTGGCTTTAATTTTATTCATATTTATTAGTAATAATTTTGTTGGTTATTAGCAAGTCTTGTGATGTTCTTTTTATATATTTTTATTCGACCGCCTCCGTGGTCTAGTGGTAACAAACGTTGACGTGAACTCGAGAGGTCGTGGGTACTATTCCCACCGGGGGCAAGTTGTACATTGTATAATTTGTCTAGGTCTGGGTGTTTATATGTATAATATGTATATATTTACAAAAAAAAAGTATAATATGTAGTTTATCAACCATCTAGTTTCCGTAACACAAGCCTCGTAGCTTACCACGGAGACTATATGGCGCTGTGTGACCTGTTTGGAAATATTTATTATTATTATATAAATATCACTATGGCAAGCTTACAATATTAGTTATCCTTGAAAGTAAAAATTGGCATTGGACATCATTGCAAATGGCACATACTTTCAACGAGAACAACAAATAGGTGGTAGGCGGACTGATGGTGGCAATTTGAACAGTCTGCCGGGACGGGGAATTATTCACCGTTCGTGCCGATAAACCCAGTAAAGTGAATTCACACGTTTCGGGATCAGACTCGAATTGCCGTCATGCCCAGTCAAGCCGGGGTATACTGTTGGGGACTGATGTCAATAATAGAATAACCTCCGACGGTAGTTCATTTTAAAGCCTCGCAGCCACAACTGGAAACGACTTGGACATAAAAGTAAATAAAATAATTACGTATATTACATGTGACCATGCCACAGGAAGCGCTGACCATGCAGCCTCATTGTGCCATTATGTCACGTAACGCATAATCAGCATCGCCTTAGTTTTAACTTTATAGACTAATTAATATTGTATTGTCACTTCATTTCTCATATCAAAAGTTGTCACACCTATGTTAGATTAAGCTTAGAATAAGTTTGAGTTAATAAACACTTGAATCAAATTGTTTTTTTTGGATCCTCTGGCTGTCGCTCACTTAATTCGTGTCACAAATGCCTGTAATAGGTTTACGTAAATAATTTGATTTTGACCAGGTCGAATGTGAGTCAAACTTTTGTGGGACATAAATATAGGGACACAAAGGCTCGTACGATCATGAAAAATTTACGACTCGGCCACAATACTTAAACGCCGGAACCTATAAATTACAAACAGTAACGCCTCCGTTATTTGTTTCCGAACTCAACATCAAATCATATTAATCGTAAACTAAACACACACTCATTCAAACTTTCATACATATACACACATTCTTTATACTTACACAAACATTCATGCATCATATTCATCATTTTTATTACAGTCCCTGGAACACAGCGTCCTAGATCTCCACTGTTGGAGATGGGACTTCCAGAACATATATCTGGAGAATTTGGCCTACGCTCGCCACCCAAACGGGTTGGCGAGGATCAAATTTAATTTTTTAATGATAATTTATTAACGATTCCACAAGTTAGCTGTTAGCAGAAGACCAGCAGCTTAGCAGATTCCAGTGACCTGTTAATGTTAATGATAATGACCTGAGAAAGGAATCTGCTCGGAAAACTCAACTATATCAGAATTATTAATCTTTTAAATTCAGCTATGAGTACCTATGAGATTACAATACCTGGTACAGCGGTAACCCACCAGCACGTCAGAATAAAGATAAGACTACTTGCACATGTGCAACCCGAAAGCCGACAAAACCTCTGCTAATTTAAGAACAATAAATTAAACGTGTTCGGCAGAGGTCCCAGGCCCTTAGGGTGCGGGCAGGGACACGACACACGTGCCACCACTGCGATGACCTTCTAAGGAAGCGACGACCACCGGACACGCCACAACATGAGAACCTGAACACTAACAATGACCTTCAAAACAATCACAAGCATCAACATAATAATTACCCCCTAAGTACCCAAATGTCGCAGTGAAATTCTGTTAACAAAGTTCTATATTAGTTCATAAAATGAAATGTTAGCTATAAATATTACATATATGTACATATTGCATGCCCATAATATGGGCAGATTACATAATACATACAACTGTAATTAGAGTTAGCAATCTCTACAATAAAGTATTTTGAATTGTGGTAAAGTGAAAAATACCAATGATAAATACACTTTTTCTACGTACATTCGTCATAGATTTACAACACCACTGTTCCCGTGCCTCGGAGAGCACGTTAAGCCGTCGGTCCCGATTCCACTAATACCAACTTGTGGAATCGTTAGTAAATTGTCTTTAAAAATTTACATCATATTCTCGCCAAGCCGTCTGGCCAGCGTGGCGAGTGTAGGCCAAATTCTCCAGATATATGTTCTGGAAGGCCCATCTCCAGCAGTAGAAAGTCTAGGACGCTGTGTTCTAAGGGCTGTAATGATGATGATGATAATGATGAAAAAAATATGGGTACGCTGAAAAATAATTGTTTTTGTAAAGTGGGCGGTAAATGAAATAAGATTGATAGCCTGTGGTCTAATTTGTCTAGATATACCCGTGTCGAAAGATTTTGACAACTAAAACCGATCCATTGTGTCTTGTTAATTAATTCTGTATTTTCTAACTGGTATACAAACGCAATGGATGGAATTGGTGGGGTTTAGAATGATAAAGTTGAAACAAGTCGCATAAATAGAAGAATTGTTCCAGAGTTTCTGAATAAATCGAGCGAATAACAATGACCTATATGAATAACGGGGCTATTTTCGTAAAAAATAATAATCACAAAAAAATACCTAAAGTAAAAAGTAAAGTATCATTACGACCGTTTCCCTTTTGGGGTGGTCAGAAACCCGGAAATAAGCGGATTCACATTTAGCCAACTTTACTGCCGGCCAATCATGACAAGTGGCAAGCCTTTCGATGTCTTCAGCGTAACAAACTCGAGAAATATCACAAATAAATTAAATAATAATTAAATGTATTTATTTACATTAATAAATATTTTTGTGTCCCGACCAGGAATCCGAGTCTAAATCCACGGACTTAACCGCTAGACCACGGAGGCAGTTAAATACCTAACTAATAAATACGGAAACTTTACACGTCCAATATTACACGGTTCAATTAACTTGTAAGGTCATGCGTGGAATACTGTTCCCACCTCTAGGATGGTTCTGCTGAGTAACTTACAAATACTCTCAACCTCCTGCGGGCGATTCGGATAGTAGACGACACTACAGTGTCTAAAACCTTCGAATGGCTGCCTCAATTCAATTCAATTCGTTTATTTTTGCAAGTAGGCATAGGACAAAAGGATATGTATTCTGCACTTTTACACGTCAATTTTTACAATATTGATATAAAACGATATAATTTTATAGTACATATTGGTGAATCTGGAGCAGTACATGATAACCATCATTTGGAAAGAGAAACAATAAAATAACAAAATTATAAATATAAAATAACGCTTAACATTATAGCTGCTGTAGATAGGCATTGTCACAATATAAGCTAAGACAGACACAATTATAAGAATATAAATGTCAATGTCAGCGAAGATAATAGCTGCTATATATAGGCATTGTCATACTATAAGCTAGAACAAACAATTATATAAAAAAGGTAACTTAAAATTATAGCTGCTGTATAAAGGCATTGTCATACTAAACTAGACTATAACTAAATACAAATTGTGTAATAAATGAAATCTCCTGAGCATGTTCTACAAGCTATACTACAGAGAGTGTTCTAAAGAGCTCCACACCCTTATCCCTTCTTCTTTATTCCGCAAACGAACCACAAGCACACGACCTTATGTGTCCTTTATAAGGCATAAGTCTAAGTGAGGGCGAAAAAAACCGTTTCACTTTGTTCAGTATCCCCAGTTTATTGGATGCTGTCAATGTAGTTTCGGCGGTTGACATCTGAGCGTATTTCAATCTCCAGTATATTAAAAATAAAAAAATAAAAATCCATTTATTGTCACATAACAGTATCAAATAGTTTTACAATTTCGAACGTTATGAGACAAAAGGAATCAGGTGTCAGATGTTGTCGTGAAGCAGTACAAATACTTACACCCGCACGACGCTGTTTTTCAACCTGTTCCTGTTCTCACGTAGTAATATTTTTTATTTTTTATTACAGGGTAGACACTTATAAATTAAAAGAAACACAATTATACTAAAAAGCTAGGTATACATGCATGGCAGAGTAGATGAATGAGGCTCGCTTCGTTAGGAATATCAAGATTGTTGCAGGAGTTTTAATTGAATATTTTCTAGGGCTATAATTAAAATTAAAATAAAATACAAGCTGGGTTGTAGTTCCTGGACGGTGTAGGATGGAGAGACTTCTTGGCTGTCAGCACGCATGCCTGCGGGTCTTATTTGACCGCCTCCGTGGTCTAGTGATAACAAACGTTGCCGTGAACTCGGGAGGTCGTGGGTTCGATTCCCACCGGAGGCAAGTTGTACATTGTATAATTTGTCTCGGTCTGGGTGTTTATATGTATAATATGTATATATTTACAAAAAAAAGTATAAATGTAGTTTATCAACCATCTAGTTTCCGTAACACAAGCCTCGCAGCTTACCACGGAAATTAGATGGCGCTGTGTGACCTGTCTGGAATTATTTATTTATTTATTGGCATTCAACTGGACTAGGTTTTGTGCACGCTACAAAGAAATTTTGTGTAGTGTCATCCAGTTTCGCCGTCAGGGAACGTTGTTGAGAAAAAAATTTTAAAGAGCCGGTCTATAAAAGAATAAATATTAGGTCTACTGCGTTAAGCCTTTACGATGTTGTTTGTTTGGCTATGCGAGTATCACGGAGGCACTGTTCGTGCGTTAATGTAACGCCATACGATAACTTTTGCGATATTTACTTAAATTGTTGCGACTATGGTAGAATGTTACTAACAAAACAACGACATAGATATTTTTTAGGAGGGTTTAAGTTATGCGTTCCTCTCGCTCGCACAATCAAATATTTTCTAAGTTTTTTTCCAGTGTGAATGTACTTTTGATATATGTGTCTATCAACTTTTCTAGGAAATAAAATCACGGATTTTTTAAAGATATATTAATATAACTAACTGCCTTTGTGGTTCATGGACATTCGGGACACAAATAAAATATTTATTAATGTAAATAAATACATTTAATTAATTTGTGACATTTCTCGGGTTTGGTACGCTGGAGACATCGACGAGCTTGCCACTTGTCATGATTGGCCTATACAAAGTTGGCTAAATGTGAATCCCGCTTATTTATAAGCGTGGTTTCCGACCACCCCGAAAGGGAAACGGTCATGATGATACTTTTTTTTACTATATTAATCAAAGATTTATTTTAGTGGTAGGCGAACTGATAGTGATAATTTGCTCAGTTTGCTGGGGCGGGAAAGTATCCATCGTTTGTACCGATAAACCTAGTAAAGTGTTTCCACACGTTTCGGGATCAGGCTCGAATTACCATGTCATGCTCATTCAAGCCGGCATGTTGGGGACTGATGTCTGCTGCTGGAGATCTGTTGCAATCTGAGCGCGAAAAACGAACATACAGACAAATGGCCGTCACATGCCGTGCTCCGATCAAGCCGGCATGTTGGGGACTGATGTCTGCTGCTGGAGATCTGTTGCAATCTGAGCGCGAAAAACGAACATACAGACAAATGGCCGTCACATGCCGTGCTCCGTTCAAGCCGGCATGTTGGGGACTGATGTCTGTGGAGATCTGTTGCAATCTGAGCGCGAAAAACGAACATACAGACAAATGGCCGTCACATGCCGTGCTCCGATCAAGCCGGCATGTTGGGGACTGATGTCTGCTGCTGGAGATCTGTTGCAATCTGAGCGCGAAAAACGAACATACAGACAAATGGCCGTCACATGCCGTGCTCCGATCAAGCCGGCATGTTGGGGACTGATGTCTGCTGCTGGAGATCTGTTGCAATCTGAGCGCGAAAAACGAACATACAGACAAATGGCCGTCACATGCCATGCTCCGATCAAGCCGGCATGTTGGGGACTGATGTCTGCTGCTGGAGATCTGTTGCAATCTGAGCGCGAAAAACGAACATACAGACAAATGGCCGTCACATGCCGTGCTCCGATCAAGCCGGCATGTTGGGGACTGATGTCTGCTGCTGGAGATCTGTTGCAATCTGAGCGCGAAAAACGAACATACAGACAAATGGCCGTCACATGCCGTGCTCCGATCAAGCCGGCATGTTGGGGACTGATGTCTGCTGCTGGAGATCAGTTGCAATCTGAGCGCGAAAAACGAACATACAGACAAATGGCCGTCACATGCCGTGCTCCGATCAAGCCGGCATGTTGGGGACTGATGTCTGCTGCTGGAGATCTGTTGCAATCTGAGCGCGAAAAACGAACATACAGACAAATGGCCGTCACATGCCGTGCTCCGATCAAGCCGGCATGTTGGGGACTGATGTCTGCTGCTGGAGATCTGTTGCAATCTGAGCGCGAAAAACGAACATACAGACAAATGGCCGTCACATGCCGTGCTCCGATCAAGCCGGCATGTTGGGGACTGATGTCTGCTGCTGGAGATCTGTTGCAATCTGAGCGCGAAAAACGAACATACAGACAAATGGCCGTCACATGCCGTGCTCCGATCAAGCCGGCATGTTGGGGACTGATGTCTGCTGCTGGAGATCTGTTGCAATCTGAGCGCGAAAAACGAACATACAGACAAATGGCCGTCACATGCCGTGCTCCGATCAAGCCGGCATGTTGGGGACTGATGTCTGCTGCTGGAGATCTGTTGCAATCTGAGCGCGAAAAACGAACATACAGACAAATGGCCGTCACATGCCGTGCTCCGATCAAGACGTCATAATTATTTAATATCCTATGTCAGCTGCCAAAGACAATAAATATATAGACTTCTCTATTTTTTTATAAAACAAAAATATTTTTTTTTGTTTGGTTCTCTTCTCCCGATGGATGATGAATGAGGTGATAGGGAAGGCAAAGGGTCTAGCCCATACAGCCAAGTCTGACGTAATATATCTTTCTTTTTTTAAGAGTTAATATAATAATATTCCAGATGCTGCAGAATTTGATGCTTTTCGTGGAGTTACTTGCGGCATAATATCTCAAACACGTCAGGTAAAATTCGCAGAGCGGGAAAACAGCAAAAAATAAACTGCAACTTGGCGCCATATTTAAAGTCCAATTTATCGGTTTCCATAACTATTCACATTGTAGAACATTATTAAACAAAGCAACACCACTTTTGACCAACAATATCCACAGTTAATTAATTTACAAAACAAAAACTTGCACTTGACATGTCCGCGCAAAATGGCGCGAAGAACTCCTGGCCAAGGATGAACGTTTTCGGCTGCAATCGACATCCTTTGCCTCACACCATTTTTTAAGAAAACAGCTGTCAGATTGATTTACTTTTCTCCTGAGTTCTTCGCGCCATTTTGCGTGGACATGTCAAGTGCAAGTTTTTGTTTTGTAAATTAATTTACTGTGGATATTATTGGTCAAAAGTGGTGTTGTTTTGTTTAATAATGTGCTACAAAGTGAATAATTATGGAAAACGATAAATTGGAGTTTAAATATGGGGCACAAGTTGCAGTTTATTTTTTGCGGTTTTCGCGCGCTGTCAACTCCCATATTTTACCCAACGTGTTTGAGCAGTGGATGGTTCCGCGAGTGACTCCAAGAAAAGCATCAAATTCTGCAGCATCTGGAATTTAATGACGACCTCATTAATTCATGAAAAAGAAAGATATATTACGTCAGACTTGGCTGTATGGGCTAGACCCTTTGCCTTCCCTATCATCTCATTCATCATTCATCGGGAGAAGATAACCAAAAAAAAAAAATACTTTTCTCCTTTTCGCTACAACTTTAATTTATTATCTGTATTCAGTATATCTATATACCTCATCTGCCAGATATTGTCATCACCTGAGCTAGGGTAAGTATTGAATAGAAAATAGTACGCGGTCATTTCATTTTATTTTGTGCACCACCGCTGCAGTCTCACCATTTATCTGGTATCTTGTCTTGGTGTAGATTGGAGTGGTGGTGGATTTGGAGATGGAACGTAACACGTATTCCCCGTGCGTTCCAGGGTTTTATGACTGGACTTTAGAGCTGGGATCCAGCTTGAGAAGATAACCACGATGCCCAGGATCCCCGTGACTTCCGGTGTCCGCTTGGGATCGGCAGGCTCTCCGGGTCCCCGTCTTTAGGCTCTCCGAGGGAAGGTACCTCTACGTACGGTCAACGGATGCATAAAGAGTGATAGAGCTAAGTTTTGGCTTACGAACCTCCCTTGTTTAATAGTAGAATCTCTTGCTGTGTTATCTTCATTCTCATTAAATATACTTAAGTTCCATTGCTAAAATTCTGTAGTTTTATTTCAATGACACGCCTAACGTGACACATTGTATTGACGGCAGACCTCATCACAATCCATAGACCTCTACTTTTGTACTGGGCCTTCTAGAAGTTTGTTAAGAATTTGGCTTACACTCGCCACGCTCGCCAGACGGGTTGGCGAGGATTTGATGTTAATTTTTAATGACAATTTATTACAGTTCCACAATTTGGTATTAGTGGAACCGAGGCCGACGGCTTAACGTGCTCTCCTCACACGGAAACAGTGGTCTTGTAAATCTATGACAAAAAATGCGTGCGAAAAGTGTATTCTCATTGGTACATGCCAGGTGGGTTTAAAACGACCTTTGTAGGATTTATGGAACGCGTTCTTACTACCGAGCCACCGCCGCGCCTTTACAGAGGGAAAATGTTGTCAGTCTCCTTGGGACTATCTTTGATTGATCGTCCGTCTATAAAGGACATTTTTTATTAAGAGTTTATTTTTTATTAAGAGTTTATTTTTTATTAAGAGTTTATTTTTTATTAAGAGTTTATTTTTTATTAGGTTTAGTTTTTTTACTTTATTGCACTATGTACAAAGGGCGGGCTTAATGCCACTAGGCATTCTCTAGCAACCAACCTTTGGGACAATACAGAACATTACGGTCATGAAGCTAGGTGCAAACGATTGTAAGAAACATTGCCAAATAAATTCATTTAATCTTACATACACTAGATATTAAACTAAATACACATACATACAAATATAATACACAATAATACATATACTACACACTATATTGGCTACTATATACTACATACAATACATACTTATATACGTTGTGAGGAGCTCTTTAGGTAATGAAAGTAAACCAGCTTTTTAAACAACGGTTTGCTGGGTGCTTGGCGAATTTCAACAGCTAAACTGTTCCAGAGATTTGCGGCCACTACTGCGAATGAGTTAGACTGAAAGCTAGAGTGATGAGAATGGATAGATAGAACAGAATTGTGTGACGAACGAAGAGATCTGTCATGAATTGAGGAGAGATAGGTAAATTTGTCCTTTATTTATGTAGTTACATAATTAGAATGTCTAAAAAGTTCATTCAAAAAAACAATAAAAATATTTTTTTTACTTACTAAAGTAATATGTATCATCCTTGATAAGGTCGGTGGGTATGCAGAGGGCGTTAAGTCCGAAATCTGATATTTTGAGTACAAATCGTCCGTCGATCAGGCAGTTGGAAGATCGCAGCTTGCCGTGGGCGCCTAAACCGCCGTGAAGATAACACATTCCCTAAAACAAAACATCATAAATGAACTTAGCATTCACTAAAATGTACATTCACTAAATATTATAGTGGTCTAGTGGTAACAAACGTTGCCGTGAACTCGGGAGGTCGTGGGTTCGATTCCCACCGGGGGCAAGTTGTACATTGTATAATTTGTCTCGGTCTGGGTGTTTATATGTATATTATTGTATGTTTATTTACAAAAAAAAAGTATAATATGTAGTTTATCAACCATCTAGTTTCCGTAACACAAGCTTCGTAGCTTACCACGGAAATTAGATGGCGCTGTGTGACCTGTCTGGAAATATTTATATTATTATTATATTCACTAAAATAACTTTTACTATAATTTGCATTCTCTAAACTCGCTAAATGAGAATTCTCTAAATTAACGAGAATTATAAGCGCAAACTAATATAATAGAATCCGTTAACTATATATATATATCACGCTATTAAAGTTGATATTTGCACGGCCACTGTCAAGGTCGAGCGCTTACACGTAGAGTTGAGAATTGAACAATATTTTGTAATTATAACGCAAGCTCTGGCGTAAATAACGAAATTCACTAATAATGTTTGCGACTAAGTAACAGAATAGAGTTGCTGGACTCCATGGGCCCAGAGTTTCTACAGCAAACGGCACAAATATGTAATCTTTTAGTATGCTTGCGCTTTATGCGCTGTCCCCCTGAAGTGCGACGCGGAGTTCCAGTTCCCAAGGGACCGTCATACCATCGGGTCTCTTGCCATCATCATCGGATTACTCCAGCAGGCTCCAGAGGAGCTGGAACCTCGATGGTGACTAGAGCCCTTTTAATATGTATAATAAGGAAGCCGTGGTCAAAGTTAACTCGATGGTCGACCTCCTTTCGACACTGACATTATTGTAGGAGACATAATGAACCGAAGACCAACATCGATACGAAAACTTTAGTATATATAGTTTAGTTAGCAGTACATATATTATCACACACATAACATAGTATAATTATAACTTATCTAATATATGTACCAATTAGGTGTCACAGCATTCACCAATATAAAAAAATAAGAAATGAGACACTTAGGCCGCGTTCGTGTTATAGCATTTCCAACATTTCGTAGCAACTTCATAAACCAGCGCGAAATGTCGTTTTTGTTAAGAAATACCACTTTTTTTAAATCATTTCTTAAATAAAACGAGCGGTGATGCTACTTTTTGACAAGTGTTTTCGTTCATGTTTTATCATACCATGGCATCCAATACACGTGATATTATTATGGTCTTTGAATTTATTACATAAAATCGTTTAATATACCTTTTTAACAAATATAATGGAAAACTATAAAGTATATAAAAATGGTAAACGATCAATTTGACATCTGTCAAAAAGTAACATCAATAACCCTCCTTTCAACACGGTACTGACATACGGAAATTAGTATCAAATGTTAGAATTTTCATTAAACGAACGACTTGTGCTAAAAAAAGTGGTATTTTCATGCTAACATTTCTTAAAACGAACGCGGCCTTATTTAAAAAAAAAAAAAAAAAAAATTAACAAAAACTAACAAATTTACAAAATACAACATAAAAATATGACTTCCAAAATAAAATTATATTTTTTTTCTTTTTTAATAGAACTATAAAAGAAACATAAAAATTGCATAAATTTAGTACCTTAAAAAACGAAAACAAAACACTTGTTAAATAAATTATAAGCTACTCAAATATTGATGGTTTAAAATGTTCGAGAACATATAGTTGGCTCATATGTAGTATATGTATTAAGTTAATAAAGTATCTTGTAATATATTGAATTGCACCCTGCCCCAGATTTATAACTTTCCCAAAGGTCAGTTGTTAAAAAATGCCGAACCATTAAACAGGCCTATGTACCCTAATTTGAGTTTTTGTGCAATAAAATATTTAAATAAATAATGTAGATGCTTAACTAACAAATATTTAAATATCTGGGCCACTGGGTCACCGAGGACTTTAAAGACAATGTAGATATTGAGAGAGAGCGTAGGTCGTTGGCTGTCCGATGTAATATGTTAGCCCGTAGGTTTGCGCGCTGCACACCGCCCAGGTAAAAAAAAAAAAAAAAAAAAAAAACCAGACAGCGCCATCTAATTTCCGTGGTAAGCTACGAGGCTTGTGTTACGGAAACTAGATGGTTGATAAACAACATATTTTACTTTTTTTTTTGTAAATATATACATATAAACACCCAGACCGAGACAAATTATACAATGTACAACTTGCTCCCGGTGGGAATCGAACCCACGACCTCCCGAGTTCACGGCATCGTTTGTTACCACTAGACCACGGAGGCGAGGTAAAGTGACTCTTTTTAGGGCAAACTGCCAGTCCTTTTACACGTGCAGCATATGGGTGGACTATACTCGGAGAGCGTACAGCTACCTGCGCGTCCAGTATAATAATGCGTTTAGGATCCTGATGGTGCTGCCGAGGTTCTGCAGTGCCTCGGGTATGTTTGCTGATTCGAGGACTGATAGTTTTCAAACAATTATGCGCAGAAGATCTGCGTCTATGCTGTGCCGCAGGTCAGTACCTGTACCAACAGGGTCCTAAACGTATTGGCAGATCGGTGGGACTCTCCGCTGCTGGAGCACTGGCATACAGTCAAGTAGACAGCCTCCAGTAGCGGATAGTTTAAAATAAATTATTAGTTATACTAAATATAGATTAAGTAAAATTGTTACTAACAATTTATGGATGTAAATTCCGAAATAAAAGTTTATTATTATTATTATAAACAATCCTCTTGATTAAATTTGACTTACCTGAACGATATCATGCACAAGAGAAGTTCTGAAATTCCAGTCCAGCTGCAATTCTTCATTCGCCAGTACGTCCTTTAAGGAGCCTTTAGGACAGTATTCTGTTAGCACAAACACTAAAGGGCAATCCACACAGGCGCCGATAAAACGCACTGTATTCTCGTGGGCTACGTTGCGAGCCTGTTAAACAAAAAATATAGAGATCTATTACAGGTATTTGTGACACGTCATTATTTAAATTATTTTGAATGATTCTACTCCTCCTAGTGGACTACTAAGCAGTGAAGTGGTACAAAGAGTAACCTGTTAATTAAATCAAATCAAATCAAAATAATTTATTTCCATTGGTTCTCTCAAAACAACTTGAATACAGTCAGAACTAATAAAATCAATACAATTATCAAAACATATGTACTAATCGAAGTTGTAATAATGGTTGGACCGGCAATAATCCATATTTATGTATTATTATTATTGTTACAAGCAAGTAAAACTAACTAACTTAGAAACTACTTAAATAAGATCGTGGCTGTAAAGAGGCCGTGTCAGTTTACATTCTAATTACTTAATAATTATAATGTACAGAAATTATATACATATGTCAGATAATTAATTATATTATTAAACAAAAAATAATATTAATAAAGAAAGACGTGTCGTCTTATAATCTAAATTAGCAGTATTCTGTTAGCAGAAGACCAGCAGCTTAGCAGATTCCAGTGACCTGTTAATGTTTAATCTGACTGAGAAAGGAATCTGCAAGGAAATTTCAGCTATATCCGATTTACAAATGAAACAAATACAGAATTACACAACAACAATAAATAAATAAATATGAGGATACAATACCTGGTGCAGTGGTACCCAACCAGGTATATCAGGATTAAGATAGGTGAATTAGTCGTGTTCAAAAGAGGTGTAGTGAGAAAAGAAGAATGGAAAGTATGTGGAATGCTCTTCCAGCCTCTGTGTTTCCACTTTCCTATAACCTGGAGCCCTTCAAGCGAAGTCTGAAAAGGCATCTAGTCAAGCCGGCATAGTGTTAGGGACTGATGTCGGGCATAAGTGTCTGATTCCAGTTGCTAACATTCATGGACCATGTGCGCCACTTACCATCAGGTTGGCGCAAGGTCACATGTCGTGCTAGTATTAAAAAAAAATAGAATTAGAGCGTCTTCGCGATCGGTCAAACCTGCGCGACTAAAGTGACTGCGAAGCTGTTTATCTGTGGCGCCTTGCACACATACCCAACCGGGTACACAGCGTCACCAGAGCGGGCTGCAAGGAACATGGCGGGACGTACGCGTCTTGTGGTTATACGTGTGTACATATGTATATTACGTGTATCTTTTATTTATTTAGTGATAATTTTAAGTGTCTTCATCATAAGGTTCCTACTGCCAGTTCTGTTCTTTGCTCGAATATAACACTTTCCAGGCACGATAGACATACGAGTATGTAGTAAGTAAATTATAAAACATAACACTCGTACCTAATAAAATTATGTACTTAATCGTAGACCTAACCAAATTCCGGTGGGAATGTACCGTGACAAAATAAAGAATAATAAAGAATTCACTAGACAAATGAAGCTCGCGTTTCGCGCTATAGCCGCGTAGGTATGCACATCAGGTTCGCGTTGTTGACGATGCCGTTTGGCGTCCCGCGTCCCGCGTTCGTTACACGCAGGTTTGACCGATCCTTAAGATCATGAAGCTTGATGTTACCTGCTTGATTTCCCACATAAGTTTCTTGTTGAGATCCAACTTCTTTCTGTGTATCTTTTTGACTGCGACGCGGTTTCCTTTGTAAAGGCCAACGGTAAATGATGACAGCACTAGAGGTGAACCGCCGGCAGAGATGATGGCTGATGCTGTACTGTTCCCTCGGAGAGTCCAGCCCATTGACAACTGTTTTTTTTAATGGTTTTTAAATAAAAAATAATATGTTGCGTCAATATTATTGTGGGGCAATGCAGTGGAAATAAATAGAATCTTTATTGGACAAAAACAATTCGTGCTATTTGTAACACACCTCCTATGACTTCCTGTCGTCCTTTATTTATAAAACTAAAATTACTGACTGTTCCTTCTATCTATATACTTGAATGCTGTTTATTTGTAAAAAGCCACCTGGAACTTTTTAAAACTCTTAGGGATAATTGAGTTTTAAAACGCGTTATCCTAGTAGAATAATTATTCCAGCGCATAAAATTATCCAATATAGCCGAAATTGTTATGCAATGGCAACAAAGATATTTAATAAGGGAGCTGCCACTAAAACTGTTTAAATTAAGAGTCAAACAAATGCTGGTCGATAAATGTTTATATTCGATAAAAGGATACCTAGACACTAAGCTCGACAAAGTCATGTGACTAAATAAATATTTGTATGCTAGAAATAGCGAAGCATGTGACATAATTACATATAATAATTTACCTACCATGTTTCTGAGAAATAAATTATCTCATTTTAAAAAAATGTTTAGATTAGTTAATTAATTTTTATTTATTTAAAAACTGAATTGCACTATGATACTAATAAATTTTGAACTAAGTTTAGTTTGAAATAAACGTTTTATTATTATTATTATTATTTAATATAATAATATATATTATTTATTTATTTAATATGGTTATTCTTTATATTATATATATAGCGCATTTATTAACCTTTCATTATTTTCATCATGTTATTTATTTTTGGAATTATTGTATTTAGAATTTTAATTTAATTTTTAATTTTGATTTAATTTTTAATTTAATTTGAAGTTATGTAAATTATAGATTTAGTGTAATTGAGACCTCACAATACCGGCCTTCCTAGTGTGGGTCTCCAATAGAAAAACATGTAGGTACATAGGATTTTATTGGAAATAAACGATTATTATTAAATAAAATTGTTTTATTATTATTATTATTATATGTACCTACTAAGGCGCACTTAATGCCAAGATATTCTCTGACAGCCAAACATTTAGAAAATTTTGACAGTATGAATGGTGAGTAGGTGCAATAATAGATATCAAATGGCAATTTGTAAAACAATACATAAAACACATAACAGATACATAAAAATAATATTTATTTATTACATAGTATCATCACGACTTTATCCCTTCAAGTAGTCAGAAACCTCGCTTTATGAAAGCGGGTTCACATTTAGTCAACTTTACCCTAGAGTACCAAACTCGAGAATTATCACAAATAAATTATTTCATTCCGATCAGGTAGAACCTGGTACCTCTGCGTCTAAATTCACGGACTTAACCGCTAGACCAGAAGGCAGTTGACGAGACAAAGAAGACAAATTTCCTTTCATTTTATGGATTCACCGTGCGGGTGCCGGGTCCATCGTGTGTGGGTAAGAGATGAAATAATAGAGTCTCGGGCTTGCGATCGATTATAAGCCGGTTTATAAACGAGTCTCTTTCCACTCACAATGCTTAGAAATTGTCCGTTCCCGTGAGAAGAACAGCACGTTAAGACGTGTATCCCGATTCCACTAATACCAACTTGTGGAATCCATAATATTTTTTCAATAAAATTGACATTAGACAATCGCCAACCCGTCTATCCAGTGCAAGCGTAGCTAGTGTAGGCCAATTCTCATTGTTCTAGGGGTAATGATACAATAAATATTCACCTTGAGTATTTCATTGATGCTGTGCAATGCTGGACTTGCTCCGAGGGTCTGGCCTACTTCCACTAGCACTTCTTCAGGTCTTACCCGCCACGCCATGTTTGTCAATTCATCGGTTAAGCGTGCTTGTCTAAAGAAATTAAAAAAACCAACTTAACATCTTAGAAAATATATTTCCATATACATACGTGGCAACTACTACGGCAGGAGGACGCGAGAGTATCTACTTCCCAGAATACTAAAATATATAATAAACTTTCCAAATTGACATATAAAAATAAAATTAAGAAAGAACTACTCGAACAACTGAGTGATTGGAAAGATACAAGCTATATTGTTATTATTTTTTTGTTATTTAACTGCTACCTAATCTATTATAGTTGTATTTTATTTTATTTAATCTTTAATAAACTAAACTGTGCTAATATATCATTATTGTAATGAGAGCTATCTGCCGATAAACTATTTTATAGTCTGGCAGAATAATGTTGTATTTAAATTTTATAATATAAGGAAAAAAAAATATTGAAAAAAAATACATTCCCTATTCTGTTACTTAAGCGCAAACGTTATTAGTCGATATCGTTATTTACGTCAGAGCTTGCGTCATAATTACAAAATATTATTCAATTTTTAACTATTCTCTATCTTGACAGCGGCTGTGCAAATATCACTAACTAAGTCATCTCAGACCCCCCCCCCCCCTTCCGGGGGAAGACGGGAATTTGTAACGAGGTGTTGGCCTCCTAACAAAAATAGCATTCGCTGCACGTAACTACGGCCAGGGCGTGGGAACCTTTATTATAGGTTAAATTTAATACGAGCGGGCGCGGCGGAGGCCGCGGAATGTCAACGTGATCAGGCTATCAAATCGCGCGCCATGCGCCGTGGAACCTCGGGAGGTCTAGCGTTCAGAGGGGCCAGATCTCTCACGAGTGGGAAATTTGACCTCTCTGCCCGTGCGAACATTCCCTTGGCTAGACGGCGCACGAACTCATCCAGTGTTTCCATCCGCAGATCGCGGAGAATGACGTCATTTCTCACATAGCGCGTGGCGCCGACAATGGTACGGAGCGTGAGGTTCTGCTATTTTAATAGCGTGATATATATATATATAGTTAACAGACTCCATTATATAACGTTTGCGCTTCAGGGTATACATTTTTTTTTACTTTACTCCTATGGGATATAAGTACCGTTCGCGTGAATGGTGGTAAGAACGCTGGCTGCATAACCCCGCTGAATTGCAATACTGATTCTTTGGACGAAGAAAGAGCCAAAAGATCTCTTATTACCGGAGGAGACGACAAAATGTTGGACTAAACTTGGACTCCATGGGCCCAGCAAACGGCACAAATATGTAATCATATATATCATATATATCATACTTGTGCCACTTGCCGGACAAATAAAATTATTTATTTATTTATTTTATTTAAAACTTTATTGCACATAAATTACAAAGGCGTAACATAATGTCGCTTGACATTCTCTGCCTGTCAGACCTTCGGGACAACGAGAACATTTATAGAGGTAGGTGCAATATATCAATTAAAATTAAATATATTAAAAATATACGTCTATAAAATATGTATTACGGATATAAGTCCGGTCCGCGTGGAATGGTGGCAAGAATGTGGCTAAGAAGGTGGCTGCATAATTGGGCAAAGAAAGAGACGACAAGACGTAGTGTTATGTCTTTTAAAATATTTTTTTGCCCTTGGACTCCTTTGTAAAAGTGCAAAATAGTTATTTTTTGTCCTATGCCTAAATACAGAAAATAATCCAATTGAATTAAATTGCTATTTAGCGGGAAAATGCAGCCAGCGTTCTTGCCACCATTCCACGCGGCGGGACTTAAATTAACTTAATTTAACCCATTTCCACTTATTCAAGTTCTATATATTTATATCCATATGGTTCACATGTAACACTCGGATATTGTCAATTTTTACAAATAAATTACAATATTATAATGGATGGACCGAAATAAGTAAGTGACATTGCTGCCATAAACAAGTACTGTAGCTTAACCTAAATGCAAGGAATTATAGCCGTGTCAACTTATAATCTAAATAATTATAATATAGTGTATAATTATAATAAATAATGACGATGATGATGATGACGACGATGATGATAATACTTACTTATAAGCAACACAAGCGGCAGTAGTAGCCAATGTAAAGAAGACTCCCAGACCGATAAAACAATAAATTATAATTGTCTGGGTCTCTACGAGGCAGCGTGAAAAAATAATTAAATTTTACGGCTATTACTAAAGAACTTTCAAGAGTTGCAACCATAGATACCGCTTAAACTTTTAAAACTACATTGATAATAGTTTTTATAATTTTAACGTGTCTTTACGCGATTTACCTTAGAGACATATTTCTCCCGACGTTTCAGCCAAGTTACATTGGCCGTGGTCACGGGTCGACTGGAGCTATGCGGTGTAGTCTCGTACATACTGGGCGGTAGATGTAAACCTACCCACTTATCACTTTAAAAGTTTTTAGAAATCACAACACACGACACTTACAATATCCTTGGCGACACCGGGCGATTTTTCCCGGCGTCGAAACCCATTGATTACTGGATTCCACGATTAAGATAGCTTATAACCCCCCTCACGATTGAAAGTTTTGTGTTTCTTTATTTCAATCCCTTCACGTACTATTCTAGGGTAATAGTGACGATCGGTAGAAAGTATCTTTGGGTCATGCAGCTCAATCCAATGGTTTGTGCCACTATCCATTAGGTGTTCTGCTATTATCTCTAAGGTAAATCGCGTAAAGACCCGTTAAAATTATAAAAACTATCATAGATACCACGCCTAGTATATTCATATATAATATAAATGTAATGTAATGTATCATTACGACCCGGGATAACCTTTACTATAAGCCCTTCATGACATATCACAAATAATATAAATAAATACATACTGCGTGTAATTTATTAAAGAGCAAATATTTTTATATTATAATGTAAAATAAAAATAAATAGCTACGTATTTTTTTTTTTATTATTCATATATATAATCTTAAGTTACGGTGCAGAGAAGTTTTCCTAAAAACATCGCCACTCATACACACCCTAATCAAGTAGGTAGCGAGAGGTCGACGATTGCGCGAACGTTGACTTATGTTATTGTTTCTCTCTTTTTCGTCTCTCGGCTGTAAGCAAGATCCATGTATGTATAATACTTGTTTGTTTTTAAAATAATGATTATTATCTTAAAAAAAATACCTTTTTATTTCAAAAAGGGGTTCTACCGATGACATCTGAAGCCTAAAGCATTTTTAGCGAGAGCATGAAAAGAACTCAACCGCCTAGCTGAGGTCATGGATATTGACATGTTCTGTACATCAAAGTCAAAGTCAAAAAAGTCAAAATATCTTTATTCACGTAAACCTATTACAGGCATTTATGAAACGTCATTAATTTAATTATTTTGAATGATTCTACTCCTGCTAGTAGAAGACTAAGCAGCAAAGTGGTCCAATAAGTAAGCTGTTAGCAGAAGACCAGCAGCTTAGCAAATTCCAGTGACCTGTTAATGTTTAATCTGACTGAGAAAGGAATCTGCAAGGAAAACTCAGCTAACTATCGCCTAAATTAGTTGGTCGGGCGATGTCTAGAGCATTTTTTACAGTATAACACACATTATATTATTTATATTATATTATTTTTCTAAATTATTGTGGTTTAATATTATCATTTATATGTTTCTTCTATTTATAAGTTTTTTAGTTGTATAAGATATTTGTGGAAACTTGTAATTGGCATCTAGTTTTTTTATATAAGTAATCATTTGTTAGAAGCTGTAAGTTTTCCTTAAAGATAAATAAATAAATAAAAAATATATTTGCTCTTTCGACAATTACACGTGGTATAAATTTACCTTTGTAAATGATATGAGGACTCATTTTCGGAACCATTTTCGCCCGCTAATACCACATCTAAGTAATTTCAATATCATTAATCATTGCGAGGAAAGTGGCCATTTACAACGAGAACATAATTAAGTTACGCTTGGGCATAACAATTTTATATTTTTATTACTAAAATTTATTATTAACATTAATCTGGACTAATTAATAATTCTTATTTAATAATAATCTCGTCTTATAAATACAAGTAAATGACTTTGCAATCGCGAATATTCCAAAAGACCATGAAAACAGGTTCATAGAAAAAAATAACAGGAACGGATTCAAGGCCTCGCTTTACGTGAAGGATTGCGGTGCAAGAGGAATTCCTGCAAAATCTTTACAACACTGAACGAATTGGGCCTAAGTCTGCCGTCAGTACATTTATGTAATGAGCTTCCAAGATGGAATCATACAGTATTTAGTTGGGTAGGGAGAGGATTAGAATGGATAATGAACGTCTTATTTCGCAATAAAAAGAGTTTTCCTTTAAAACCAGCCCATAGTCGGTCGTAAGCCTGAGACACCATTCTTCTCCTCTCTTTCCCACATATGATGGACCCGGCACACGCACTTCTTCTTTCACGACTGTTCTCGTGGTTCAGAGAGCACGTTTAGCTGTCGGTTCCAGATCCAATCCATTTACCTTCTTTAGGTCATTCGTCTATCTGACGGGGGTTAGTCGCACTCTTCGTGTACGTGGTCTCCACTCTAAAACCAGTTTAACCCTTCGGACGTCAGTTCTGCGTCAGCTATGTCAGTAACTTTGATTCTCTGACGAATATCAACATTTCGAATTCTATCCTTCAGAGAAATATTAAGCTTATCTTTCACCATTGGCTTTTTTACAATGTGGGCCATATTTTTTCTTCCTTCTTTGTTTCAAATGGCTTTAAGTTCGCCTTTGTGCATACTTTTAAGTTAAAGTGCAATAAAGTATTTTAATATTAATAATAACGTGGCCGCCATTTTATTGTGGATCCCGTTTGCTTGAACTTCTTGACCCACGCCTTAAGAGGCTATGTCAATTTTTTCTGGCAAATGCTATGTAATAATTACCAATAAGTCGTGTAAGGCCGTAGGGTACGATAATGTAGGTCGCGCCCTTCTCACTCCAGTTATAGACATAGTTATTCCATATATTACCTACATTATTAATTTCTCCCTTTCAACTGGGCAATTTCCCACGTCATGGAAAAATGCCCATATAATCCCTATTCCGAAAAAATCTCCCTCTACTGATTTTAATAATTTACGACCTATTTCTATTCTTCCATTTCTATCTAAAGTCTTAGAACGTGTTGTTTATCGGCAGTTGGCCGCATTCCTTAATCATAATAATCTTTTCAACCCTTACCAATCGGGCTTCCGAACATCCCATAGTACAACTACTGCTCTTATAAATGTGACTGACGACATCAGATGTGCTATGGATAGTAAAAAGCTTACACTTCTCACCCTTTTAGACTTCAGTAACGCTTTTAACTGCGTCGATCACGACATCCTTATGGCCACTTTGCTTTCTCTTAATATTTCACAGAATGTTGGACAATGGTTTGAATCCTATCTTCGCGGGCGCCAGCAACGAATTCGGTTGAATGATGTCTACTCGGAGTGGTGTCCGGTGACAGCTGGTGTCCCGCAGGGCGGCGTATTATCTCCATTGCTCTTCTCGATTTTTATTAACTCGATCGTTCAAATTATACACTTCAGTTCCTATCATCTTTTTGCTGACGACTTGCAACTTTCCCTGGCTTTTGATGCCGCAGATATAGATAGCGCGATAGTTAGGATGAACAGTGACCTAGAAGCCATTCGGGTACGCTCTGAGAGTCTAGGGCTTTTAGTTAACCCCGGAAAAACTCAGGTCATGATCGTCGGGTCTAGACAGATGTTGAGCAGATTGGACGTGGGATCTCTCTCCCCATTATTGTTTAACAACATTCCACTTCCTTTCTGCCAACATGTAAAAAATCTTGGCCTCCATATAAGCTGCGATCTCTCTTGGGATCATCACATTGTGGAAATCAGCAGGAAAATCCACGCCAGTATGCATTTGTTAAAGCGCTCCCAGAATTTCATACCACTTAAAACAAAGCTTACGTTAGTCAGTTCGCTGCTTCTTCCCATCATAGATTATGCTGATACCTGCTATCCTGACGTCACCGAAGAGCTACTGAACAAAATCGATCGTCTGCTCAACTTATGCATTCGCTATGTGTTTGGTTTGCGTAAGTATGATCATGTCTCTCAATTTCGCGTTCAGTTAAAGTGGCTCAATATCCGCTTTCGTAGGTCTGTCCATGTTCTCACCTTACTTTATAATATTCTTAATAATCCCAATACTCCCGCATATCTTAAATCCCGCTTCGAATTTCTTTGTAATACGCACAACTGTGCCCTTCGCTCCTCTTACAACAACCAACTTAAGATTCCTTCTCATTCCTCAACCAGATACACTGATTCCTTTACAGTATCTGCGGCTCGCCAGTGGAATAAGCTGCCCTTGGCTATTAGACGTGCACCGTCTGTCAGCGTCTTTAAACGTTTAATAACCACATCGTTCCTGGAGAAACAGAATAAAACACTATTTAAATAACCGTGTATTTATTTAAGTTATAATGTACTTGTATGTATAATTGTATGTATGGTTTATGTATGTTTATGTATTTAGGTATAATGTGTAGTATATTAGAATTAGTTAAGAAACTTATTAACTGTATCATTAAAATTTCTTATTTTTTTCATACTGCCTATCACCTTACTCGATCCCCAAGGTTAGCTGGTAAAGAATGCCTACTGGCATTATAGCTCGCCTCTGTACTATTTTTAAGTGCATTAAAGAATTTAAATAAATAAATAAATAAATAAATAACGGCAAAAGGGTCAGAGTTGATATTTAGGCAATATATAGTTTTGGATTAAATCTAAATTATTAAGACGTTAGAAACGCAATTAGTAAAACTTTTCTCAATAGATTTATTTCCCAAAGTAGGCTCTTCAAAAACACGAATATTATGATATCTCCGAAAATAAACTGAAATTGAACAAAATTTTAATACACTTTAATAGACAATCTCGTTTTTTAAATTAATTGTAGTTATTTTTTTCATTTATTAATGAACATTTACAAAATAAACGATTGTTTGATTTGGCGCTTACGACATTTTTGTTAGTAAAAGATCTTTGTCTCATTCTTACACGCGAAGAAGTGATTAGCCTTGCTTTTTTTAATTTTTCGAACTCAGTCCGCCACAGATACTCGTGAGCAGTGCATGTGTCGGTCTGTATCTCGTTTTTATTTCGGAATTAAAGCGGGCGTGCGAAATTGTTTTTACTTTTAATAAGTGTTATGTAGTTAGCATAGTTTTATTGTTTATATTAAATTTAAGTTAGTGTTGTTGTTTTTTTATATTGGATGTTTTAATTTAACCTAAGTGGACAATGGTGAATAAATCTTGTTATAAAAAGATGACGCGTTTTATTTTAGCGGCGCGCGGGGTGCGCCCCCCAGACCAAGCTAAATCCCGCACATTTCACAATAAATATTTATTTAATCCTCCTCTTAATTATATAAAAAAATTGCTCATGATAATAAAAATAAACTAATCCGTACGACAAATTAATGTTCTTACCTCCCTGGCAGACTGGATCAGTTCCCAAGAATCCACACCTTGGAGTATCGGGTGGTGGTCCTCTTCTCCCCCCTGGCCAGTGAATAGCCTTACCCGCCACGGCTTGATACGATCGATTAAGGCCGTGATAAAATGCTACAACCTGCACATAAAGATGAAAAAAATGTTTATTAAAACTATAAGCTATTACCAAGGATTCAACTTGATTATTAGTCACACATTCCTAGAGTTGATAGGCGGACTGATGGTGGTAATTTGCCGTCTGCCGGGGCGGGGAAATAGTAATAGTGCAATGTATTGTATTACTCAACGAGCTATGGAGAGAGCTATGCTTGGTATTTCTCTGATGGATAGAATTCGAAACGTTGAAATTCGTCATAGAACCAAAGTTACTGACATAGCATTCAAAATTAGCAAGCTGAAGTGGCAATGGGCCGGACACATCTGCCGCAGAACCGACGACCGATGGGGCAAACGGGTTTTGGAGTGGAGACCACGTACGGGACGACGCAGAGTGGGACGACCCCCCGCCAGATGGACGGATGACCTAAGGAGGGTCGCTGGTGGGGGTTGGATGAGGATTGCAAAAGACCGCGTGCAGTGGCGAGCCTTGGGGGAGGCCTATATCCAGCAGTGGAGAGACACAGGCTGATGATGATGATTGTATTACAAATTAAATTATATATATTTGTTATACTAGCACGCCATGTCACCTTGCGACCACCTGATGGTAAGTGGCGAGTGAGATCTATATAAATGTTAGCAACTGGAATCAGACACTCATGACTGACTTAAGTTCCTAATTCTATGCCGGCATGACTGGGCATGATCCCGAAATGTGTGGATACAGTTTACTGGGTTTATCGGCACGAACGGTGGATACTTCCCCGCCCCGGCAGACTGGGCAAATTACCACCAATTTGTTGTTCTCGTTAAAAGTGTGTGCCATTTACAATGATGTCAAATGCCAATTTTGACTTTTAAGGAAAACTAATATTGTAAGCTTGCAATGGTGATTGACATTATATTTTATGTATGACAACGCCCGTATACAGTATACATAATATTACTAATATAGACATTATTATCTTAATAACTATATAAGTTTAGTTCTAGTATGACAATGCCCATCTACAGCTGCAAAATAATTATTATTTTCATTTATGACATTATATATGACCGCCTCCGTGGTCTAGTGGTAACAAACGTTGCCGTGAACTCGGGAGGTCGTGGGTTCGATTCCCACCGGGGGCAAGTTGTACATTATATAATTTGTCTCGGTCTGGATGTTTATATGTATAATATGTATATATTTAGAAAAAAAAAGTATAATATGTAGTTTATCAACCATCTAGTTTCCGTAACACAAGCCTCGTAGCTTACCACGGAAACTAGATGGCGCTGCGTGACCTGTCTGGAAATATTAAATATATATATATTAGGGTGTCCCTTATATGGCAAAAAAAATTTTTTTTTAGAATTTCGAAACGCATACCCTCCAATTTTTTTATAAATGCTAAAATGTACTTAAATATGAAATTTCATATCTGTAGCATGATTGCAACCCGTGCCGACCGAGCTCTAAAGTTTAATAAAAAATGGTGTTTTGGTCTGACATTTTGGTTTGATCCAAAACTAATTAAAATGCAACAAATAAAGTAAATATGAGTAAATTGTATTTTTTATTGTTTGTTTTGTTGTTTGGTATTTCAGTTTGTTGTTTCTTTTGTAAACCAGCTGGCTGGCAGGTGAGTGAGGAATGAGGCTCACTACTGATAGGCCTATCATAAAAGTAAAATTAAAGAATATATATTTATTATAATTATATTGTACATTTATAACAAAACTTACACTATGTCAGACTCCTCTTCTTCTGATGAGTTTTTTTCCTGTGGTTCGACGAATTCGGATGACGAGTGTGATGTCAGCCTGGGTGCTGTTCACCTGAGTGATGATTTGCATACTACTTTCTCGCCTTTTTCTAAAAACCTAAATGTTTGCCACATCAATGCTCAAAGTATTCCGAGTCATTACTCGGATCTCCTTGCCACGTTTGAAAGTATACATATCCACGCTATTCTTGTTTCAGAGTCATTTCTTAAACCCACTCTTCCTTCTACATCATATTCACTTCCTGGCTTTATTCTGATACGTAATGACCGAACTGGCAAGGGGGGTGGTGGTGTGGCTATCTATCTCAGATCTAACCTCTCCTTTAAAATCGTTTCCCAATCCTCTTCTTCTTATTCTGGTTCTTCTGAACATATATTTCTGGAAATAGATTTGAATTCTGTCAAATTCCTTCTTGGTGTAGTGTATGCTCCTCCTACTATAGATTACTTCCCTACCTTAGAACTACTGCTCGAGACACACATACCTTCTTATGATTATAATTTAATCATGGGAGATTTTAATACATGTTTAATAAAAAACGACTCGCGCAGTAGAAAACTCAAACTTATCACTTCCTCTGTTAACCTTTCTATTATACCATCTAACTCCACTTATCATTTAAATAACTCTAGCAGCTTGCTCGATTTAATTCTCACGACAAGCCCTGACAAGCTATCTGCCTATGGACAGTACCTGGCCCCAGGTTTTTCTCATCATGATCTCATCTATGCTTCCTACAAAGTTAAGTCTCCCCGTTTTAAACCTTGCATCTATCTTCAGCGTAACTTTGCAAAAATGAATCTGGAGTTGCTGTTGGCGGATGCTGCTGGCATGGGTTGGATAAATGTCACACTTCAACAATCTGTTGATGATATGGTGACAGAATTTACACGGTTACTAATAGAGTTGTTCGACAAGCATGCGCCTATAAAACCGGTACGCATGAGGAAGCCCCCCGCCCCTTGGCTGGATGACTCCATTCGGAAAGCTATGAGGTGGAGGGATTCTTTGAGAAGAAAACACAAAAGATTGCCTTGTGATGACAGTTGGGATAAATTTAGACGTGCAAGAAATCAAGTCAACCAGATGTGTAGGAACGCAAAACGCCGATACATTCATGACTCCATTGAAACCAGTACACCTTTAAATATCTGGAAATTTCTTCAAACTTTAGGTTTTGGCAAGTCTAAGGCTGATGCGCTGCCATCTATGGATGTTAACAGCCTCAACAATCACTTCTCTTCTCCCCCTATTTTCATGGATCCTATGTTAAAGGCTCATACAATCTCACAAATAAACGCTTCATTTTCTTCCACTGGTAATACCTTTCAATTCGAACCTATGTCCAGCTGTGAAATAAAAAAGATTATTTTATCTGTAACGAGTAAGGCCGTAGGGTACGATAATGTAGGTCGCGCCCTTCTCACTCCAGTTATAGACATAGTTATTCCATATATTACCTACATTATTAATTTCTCCCTTTCAACTGGGCAATTTCCCACGTCATGGAAAAATGCCCATATAATCCCTATTCCGAAAAAATCTCCCTCTACTGATTTTAATAATTTACGACCTATTTCTATTCTTCCATTTCTATCTAAAGTCTTAGAACGTGTTGTTTATCGGCAGTTGGCCGCATTCCTTAATCATAATAATCTTTTCAACCCTTACCAATCGGGCTTCCGAACATCCCATAGTACAACTACTGCTCTTATAAATGTGACTGACGACATCAGATGTGCTATGGATAGTAAAAAGCTTACACTTCTCACCCTTTTAGACTTCAGTAACGCTTTTAACTGCGTCGATCACGACATCCTTATGGCCACTTTGCTTTCTCTTAATATTTCACAGAATGTTGGACAATGGTTTGAATCCTATCTTCGCGGGCGCCAGCAACGAATTCGGTTGAATGATGTCTACTCGGAGTGGTGTCCGGTGACAGCTGGTGTCCCGCAGGGCGGCGTATTATCTCCATTGCTCTTCTCGATTTTTATTAACTCGATCGTTCAAATTATACACTTCAGTTCCTATCATCTTTTTGCTGACGACTTGCAACTTTCCCTGGCTTTTGATGCCGCAGATATAGATAGCGCGATAGTTAGGATGAACAGTGACCTAGAAGCCATTCGGGTACGCTCTGAGAGTCTAGGGCTTTTAGTTAACCCCGGAAAAACTCAGGTCATGATCGTCGGGTCTAGACAGATGTTGAGCAGATTGGACGTGGGATCTCTCTCCCCATTATTGTTTAACAACATTCCACTTCCTTTCTGCCAACATGTAAAAAATCTTGGCCTCCATATAAGCTGCGATCTCTCTTGGGATCATCACATTGTGGAAATCAGCAGGAAAATCCACGCCAGTATGCATTTGTTAAAGCGCTCCCAGAATTTCATACCACTTAAAACAAAGCTTACGTTAGTCAGTTCGCTGCTTCTTCCCATCATAGATTATGCTGATACCTGCTATCCTGACGTCACCGAAGAGCTACTGAACAAAATCGATCGTCTGCTCAACTTATGCATTCGCTATGTGTTTGGCTTGCGTAAGTATGATCATGTCTCTCAATTTCGCGTTCAGTTAAAGTGGCTCAATATCCGCTTTCGTAGGTCTGTCCATGTTCTCACCTTACTTTATAATATTCTTAATAATCCCAATACTCCCGCATATCTTAAATCCCGCTTCGAATTTCTTTGTAATACGCACAACTGTGCCCTTCGCTCCTCTTACAACAACCAACTTAAGATTCCTTCTCATTCCTCAACCAGATACACTGATTCCTTTACAGTATCTGCGGCTCGCCAGTGGAATAAGCTGCCCTTGGCTATTAGACGTGCACCGTCTGTCAGCGTCTTTAAACGTTTAATAACCACATCGTTCCTGGAGAAACAGAATAAAACACTATTTAAATAACCGTGTATTTATTTAAGTTATAATGTACTTGTATGTATAATTGTATGTATGGTTTATGTATGTTTATGTATTTAGGTATAATGTGTAGTATATTAGAATTAGTTAAGAAACTTATTAACTGTATCATTAAAATTTCTTATTTTTTTCATACTGCCTATCACCTTACTCGATCCCCAAGGTTAGCTGGTAAAGAATGCCTACTGGCATTATAGCTCGCCTCTGTACTATTTTTAAGTGCATTAAAGAATTTAAATAAAATAAATAAATAAAACTAAAAAAATATCAATACAAACTTTTATTTAAATACAAATTATAATAATAATGAATTAGGGTAACTTCTCTTTAGTGTAGTTTTTTTACAGTCTGGATACAGATTTCTATGTTCCTGAACACAACGCAACAAAAACTGTTTTTGCTCTTCTTCAGCCGTGATAAGACCATTAAAATCTTGCATTAATTTAACAGCTCTTTCAGCAGTGTCATTTACGACCTTCAAACGACTTAATCGTCTTCTAGCTTCCAAAAAAGCAGGATTGTCACCCCACGAAGATACGTCTTCCCGAAGAAAACTGTCGTCGATCTGTAGTCGAGATAGAAATCGTTTGCTTCTTTGAGTCACAAAATCATCCAGCGTCATATCTGAAATAAAGAAAAAACCATTAAAATAAGCAAAAACTAAACCACAAAACTTTGAAAAAGAAACAAGAAAATATTAAGTACTTACCAAACAAATTTTGCGTAATTTCTTCCTTCGATGGGACAAAGCGTTTAGAGGAATCTGTACTTTCGTCTCTGTTTAAATTATTAATCATTTTTGTCTTGGTTTTGGTATCAACTTCTTCATCAAAGAGTGATAACATGACTGTTTCTTCACACAAATACCATAAATGATGAATAAACTTGCTTATGGATGCCTTGGAACTTGTCGCGTCTACTTTTTCATATTCTTTTAGAGCTTTCAAAAAAGATAAGTCTTGGTTAGGTGCTTTAACTGCCATTGTACATTCGAGCCAAGGTTTGGTATACAAGGTGACGATAAATAAACAAACATCTTGTAGAGCATTTTTGTCCTTTGCAGTAATTTTAAGTTGCGATTGAAGCAAACATATTTTTATAGAATAGATTGCTCTCGCCATCCATCGCGCTTGATGCAAAGCTCCGGGGGGCCTGAGTTTTAGTCTATTCTCTGTGTCTCCTCCTAAGAACACAACGCATAGTTCAACCAATTCGCGGTAATCGTCTCTAACAAAAGATTTTTCCAGTTCAGTCTTATAAAAAGTTAACAAAGATGTAATGTTTGTCTTAGCAATATGTGCTTTAACGAAATTTAGAGGTGACTCAATGTTATCAGTGTTAATATTTTTCCAATTATCTCTTAACTTTTTGAAAATTGGAATATCTGGGCTACTTGTAATATGTTTTACCTTGGTTTCAAAAACAGCTTTAAGGACCAACTCATAAACATGATGACGACAAGCAAAAAGCAGCAATTCCCTTTCTAAAGTCTGCTCCAAAATAGCACAAGCTCCACTGAAACGGCCAGTATTGGAAGCTGTTGTATCGCAGCACATTATCTGTACTTTGTCATGGAGAGTCCAGTCAAAGAGAGCAGTTGAAATGGCTTTAGCTTGATGTTTTCCAGAAGAACTCTCTAATTTCGGTACTGCAAGAAGCTGTTCTCTATCGTCAAATGAAGCAATAATTGGCAAGCGTTCTTCTTTTGAACTTCGTACATCCAATCCAGGTAATAGTTTTCCATCCCAATGAACTGTGACTACGTCAGGCAAATTATTCTGGAAGTCAGTTTTTATTGCTTCTGCCCTGGATTTTCTCGCTTGAGTACGAACTCGCTGAATCGAGGATTTGTTTATAGGGAAATCATCGCTGTTCAGACCAAGCGCTTCTACAACCGCATGGAGAATGTAAACCGAGTCCCTTATGCTTAATTGGCATCGATCTAAAGCTGCTACCAGTTTAGGAGTTATTAAACTTTTCGTGCCTCTTTTAAAACTTTTTTCAGGGCAAGGAATCTGAGTACTAAGTTCAGAGTTCGAAATCTGTTCCTCATCCGAATTCTCAAGACATTCCAAGTTATCTATCGAAGAAGTAGATGCAACAGCCAATAACTCTCTTTGTTTTACCTTTCTTTCCTCTTCTTCCAATCGTCTTTGCCTAACTCGTTCTTCTTTCTCCGCCAATTTTTTGTCGATTCCACCTAAGCATCCCGGTCGACCTGGCTCTCTGTTTCCTTAAGAAATCTTTGTCTTCCTCTATCTTCATTCTGTCAAAGGCATCTGCATGTGCAATATCAAATAAGTTATCAAGGTCTTTTACAAAATTATTTTCACGATTCTTGAAAGTCAACTGAGTTTTCTTACAGTTTTTTTGCAGCTCCCTCCAAACATGATATAAATCAACAAGTTTCTTCACGCAGTTAGGGATTGCCTTCGTAGGAATTCTGGCTTTTTCCCAAAATATAATGCACTCTCTTATAACAAGATTCGCACTTTCACTAACAGTCAGCTTGACTTCACGAATATTGTAAAATAAAACAGTGAGAACTTGTCGATTAGATGGTAATTTTGCACCATTTATCTGGTGGCTTGGCAGTCCGATAAGGAAAATATTTTGTTTATCACTTCGTAATTCCACAGACATTTTCACAAAATAAACAACAACGCACTAAAAATGTTAGAAATCACTTATGAAATGACAATTGAAACTCGCAGTAACAGGTCGCCGCGCTGCTCCCGCGCAACTTGTATGGACAAGTTAAAAACTCAAGTCGGCACGGGTTATCGTTTATAAATCGGGCTAATATTTATTTCTAGACTATATTAGGTCCATACGAAACTTTTTAGAAGGTATGCGTAAAAATATATTGAAGTTGAATTTTAAGGGACACCCTAATATATATATATATATATATATATATATATATAATGTGTCTGTTTTATCTTAATTTCTATTGTTAAAATAAATGATTGTTAATGTATTGATGTATTTGACGTGTAAAAGTGCCTAAAGTAGACCTACTTACTGAATAAATTAATTTGAATTTTGAATTTGATATTTTATATAAAAATAAAACACCAATTAAAAAAGACTAATTGAAAACTTTTAATGCTGGAACAAAGAGATATTTAAAAGAAGCATAAAATTAAGGTATGATTTTTTAATTATATTTTGTTGAGGCACGCTGCAACATTTGGGGCCTGGTTTTGGGCAATTTGATAAAACACGAATTTTATTAGATCGTTTATATGCGATCGGCAAACTCTAATATCGTGCAGCCCACAGTTTTTTTCGATTAGGAAAAAGGTGTTTTTATAAATGGATTATCGAAGACTTGTTGCATTGAATTATATGTAAAGGACCAGCCCCTATATTATGGGATTTCGGCTACATTTCCACCACGATTGTCCACGTTGGTCACTGAACCATTTCAAAAGACAAATAGGCTAGACCATCAGGCTAACAATAAATATTTGGTATAATATCTATTTACAAATTAACCTATCTTTTTTTTTAAAAGAGCTCCTCACAATGACCTCGACCGCCTCCGTGGTCTAGTGGAAACAAACGTTGCCGTGAATTCGGGAGGTCGTAGGTTCGATTTCCACCGGGGGCAAGTTGTACATTGTACATAATAATTTGTCTTGGTCTGGGTGTTTATATGTATAATACTCGTATGTATATATTTACAAAAAAAAAAGTATAATATGTAGTTTATCAACCATCTAGTTTCCGTAACACAAGCCTCGTAGCTTACCACGGAAATTAGATGGCGCTGTGTGACCTGTCTGGAAATATTTATTATTATTATTTATTAATGTATGTAGTATATACGTGTAATACGTATATAGTGTGTACGTGTATTTATAATTATATGTATTGTATGTAAGATTACATTTATTTATTTTGCAACGTTTCTTACAATCTTTTGAACCTAACCTCATGACTGTAATGTTCTGTATTGTCCCAAAAGTTGGTTGCTAGAAAATGCCTAGCGGCATTAAGCCCGCCCTTTGTACATAGTGCAATAAGAAGACAAAATGACGTATCAACTGTGACAAAACGGATTTTTTTGACATCACCATGACAACTGCCTCGGTGGTCTAGTTAAGTCCGTGGATTTGGACTCGGAGGTACCGGATTCGATTCCTGATTGATTTAAATAAATTTAATTAATATTTAATTTATTTGTGATAAGTCTCGAGTTTGGTACGCTAAAGTCATCGACGAGCTTGCCACTCGTCATGATTGGCCTATAGTAAAGTTGGCTAAATGTGAATCCGCTTCTTCATAAGCGTGGTTTCTGACCATGATGTTGTTTAGTTCCAGATGAACAATATGTATCGCCGAACAAATCTAAAATCAACCGCATTCTCACTGGTTTTCGTTTGCCGCGTCCTGTATGTAAGTCAATGCTTACAAACGTTTGTTTAAGATTGGCTATAGGATAATCTAAAAAGCTTCCGTGTATAGAATATATTAACTATTACAGAAATATATATTAATAAAAACATTGTCTTATATATATAAAAATATAGCCTATTTATTTAAAAACTTCATGCAATAGGCGTACGGTTTAATTTGGAACATTTGTTATCTCATCGACGAGCTTGCCACTTGTCATGATTGGCCGGCAGTAAAGTTGGCTAAATGTAAATCCGCTTATTTATAAGCGTGGTTTCTGACCACCACGCAAGGGAAACAGTCGTGATGATACTTTACTTTTTTGTTATGTAAGGTAATAGATAAAATAGATAATATACATTGAAAATACATTATACCACGAGTAATTGAAAAAAAAAAGAGCAAAATTTTTTTTAAGCTTCATTTGTCATTTGAAATAAAACGGTCACTTTTTTAAAAGATAAAAATCACTATCCGAAAAACAAAACACTACAGCATGGATGTATTAGGCGGACTGATAGTGGTAATTTGCCCAGTCTGCCGGGGCGGGGAAGTATCCACCATTCGTGCCGATAAACCCAGCAAAGTGTATCCACACGTTTCGGGATCAGGCTCGAATTGTCGTCATGCCCAGTCAAGCCGGCATAGTGTTAGGAACTGATGTCAGTCATGAGTGTCTGATTCCAGTTGCTAACATTCATGGACCTCGCGCACCACTTAACATCAGGTGGGCGCAAGGTCACATGTCGTGCTAGTATTAAATAAAAAATGGTGAATAAGGCCGCGTCTGAAAATCGCGTTTCCATCGTGATAATTACCTAAGACTGAGGAGTCTTATTATTAATTGAGCCACAGCTGAGAGACGAGATAGAGAGAGAAATAATTCCGTAAGTCAACGTTCGCGAGATCGTCGACCTCTGATTTGTTGTTGATCTTGAGTAGGCTCAGTATGAGTGGCGATATTTTTAGGAAACCTTCTCTGCACCTATCTTTTTTTAAAGATTTTTTTATTTCTGTGCAATAAAGAATCTATCTATTTCAATTGGTAGTGGTTGTCATAGTATAAACTCAATCGTTGTTATTAAAGCAAATATATGTGGTTAATGTAGTAGTTACCTCTAAAGATGTAAACCTTTTATTTTATTTATTTTAAATATTTTATTGCACTAAAATTGTACATAAGCGGGCTTAATTTAAGAAACACTGTTTTGCTTGTTTAGAAAGTAGTTGGTAAGTAAACGTTTAAAAATGTGAACAGTCGGAGCCTGTCTGATTGTCAGTGGGAGCCTGTTCCATTGGCGAGCGGATGACACAGTGAACGAAGCTAAAAATCTGCTGGAACTATGAGACGGGATTATGAGTTAACCTTCAGAATTTAACGAGCTTACATTAATCCGCAAATTTCTTTTTTCTTACCTCGAATTTTCCGGTTACTGGATCAAGGTCCAATATTGCGTAGTCAGCATCCCTGTCGCCCACCGAGTCGATTCGCACGTGTCCGGTAATACCTGGAATCGAACTCGAGATTAAAACATGCACATTATTGTTCTATAGATGTAAAATTATCTTATTGTCAGTAAAGTTTTAACAGTTGAAGAGATATGACGCATCTTCATCATCAACCTGTGTTTCACCATCACTCCTGGATATAGGCCGCCCCCAAGGCTCGCCATTTCACACCATTTTCCGCCACTATCATCCGGCTCAATGGGTAAAGGGCAAACGCCTTGAAAATTGACTGTGCACTTGGTCCCCACGGCCCGAAAGTTTCAACTCCAAACGGCGCCAAACTCATCTTTCTATAAGCTGGTTTCCTACCAGCGACCTTTTTTAGGTTATCCGTCCATCTTGCGCGCGTACGTCCTACTCTGCGTCATCTCCACTCCTGAACCCGTCTACTCCAACGGACATCGGTTCTGCGACAGACGTGTCCAGCCACTTCAGCTTACTAATTTTTCGGACTTCATCCATCAAAGAAATAATGAGCATATCTCTTCGCTGAGGACCTTGAATTTGGAACCCGACCCACTGTAACCACAATACTGGATAAACGCTTTGGTCTGAAAACTTTCGTCTTCAATCACTGAGGTATGTCCGATAAGAAGATGTGGCGCAACTTCCCGAATGCTGCCCGTCCTAGCTGAATGCGTCTATCGGCTTCTTTGCTGAAGTTAACAACGCCCAATATGACAAGCTTTCCTTAAAGCAATCAGAAACTAGATAGTTAACTAGTGGCGTCGCATATATTTTAATAAAACTGCTACTGCGTAAGCCACCACAACCGTTTTTGCTCTCCATTTTTGTACCTGGATCCAGTGCATTTAGAACGTACAACAATTCTAATTCAAAAATCCTAAAATTTTCCTTTTCTTTGTTTGTTTGTATCCTCTTCTCCCGATGGATGATGAATGAGGTGATAGGGAAGGCAAAGGGTCTAACCCATACATCCAAGTCTGACGTATATCTTTCTTTTTTATGAGTTCGTGAGGTTATCATCAAGTTCCAGATGTTGCAGAATTTGATGCCTGTTTTGGAGTCACTCGCGGTATTATAGTCTAAACACGCCGGGTATTATATGGGAGTTGACACCGCGGGAAAACTGCATAAAATAAACTGCAACTTGTGCCCCATATTTATAGTCCAAATTATCGTTTTTCCTAATTATTCACATTGCAGCACATTATTAAACAAAACAACACTACTTTTGACTAACAATATACTCAATTAATTAATTTACAAAATAAAAACATGCACTTAACATGTCCAATATTGTTATTTATTGAAATACTTAAAAGTAAAAAAATTAATAAATATAAACTAAACCTGTGTTTGGATTTGCCACATCTATCAACTTACTACACGGGCAAGCATAAACAGATAGTTCCAATTATATTTTTATTTTTTGACCAATTCTTTTGCATATTTCGCAAACAAAATATATCACCTCTTTGTTGTATAAAAATGAATCTCAACGAAGGGGTGGCTATATTTTCTAATCCTACCTTCTTAATCCTTCAAACATTTTTTTGTCGTTCCTTTTTCATTGTTAAAGTTAAAGGATTTCTTTTTATGCTGATTTCTATCTTTAGTAGGGTTTTCTGTAGGCTTACCTTTGTAGAAAGATGAGTATTTCGGACTGTAAGTAATACTTGTACATCATCATCAGCCTGTGTCTCCACTGCTGCTTATAGGCCTCCTTCAAGGCTCGACACTGCACGCGGTCTTTTGCAACCCCCGCCAGCTACCTTTTTTAGGTCCCACTCTGCGTGGTCTCCGGGGTCCTGCGTGGCCTCCATTCTAAGACCCGTTTGGCTTATCGTTCGTCGGTTCTGCGGCAGATATTTCCGGCCCATTGCGACTTCAACTTGCTAATTTTAAAAGCTATATAAAGCTAAACTTTGGTTCTCTGACGAATATTGACGTTTCCGAATTCTATCCATCAGAGAAATACCAAGCATAGCTCGCTGAGCAAACATGAATCTGTACTTAGATATTTATAGACTCAAAAATGATTGTCCAATGGTTTTCTGAATATTGCTATTTATTAATTTTACTGCTAAAATGGATGTATTGTTCCTTGAGCAAAGACATTAAATTTTAATATATCTATATCAAGATGCGGCAAGAAGCATTGTCGGTTATGGTCGTTACTTTCATGTTAATTTTGCAGTTTCACGGACAATATGCCGATCTGCATTCTATGGAACTGTAAAACACATTCTTCTTGAACAATAAAAGAATAACAAATTAGATAGCGTGAAATAACATGTAACAAACATTTTGTATGAAAATAACAACCAGTATAATATCTTATATTTGATATCTATGGCGGTAAACAAGTTAGATTGTTTTATTTAAATTTGGTAGATATAAAAGTGAAGGTGAAGATAAATGTAAAGGTAATGTTATTTATGTTTTTAAAACTTTATTAACAAAGGCAGACGATAATGATAATGACAATAATAATGACAATGATAGTGACAATGACAATGATAGTGACAATGATAATGATAATGACAATGATAATGGTAATGGTAGAAGTTAGATTTTTATTACCGTGAAAGTCTCGGCCCCACATCCGCCTGGTGATGTTTCTCCCGTCTCGTATGTCACCACCTTCAGTCAGCGTCTCATTCAGCGCCATCCCCAAAAGGTACACGCCGTCATAGAACGCACCGACGAAAAAATTCACCTTTGATCAAAATAAAGCTTATAAATCTCCGTGGCCTAGCGGTTAAATCCGTGGATTTAGACTCGGAGGTACCGGGTTCGATTCCTGGTCGGGATACAAAAATATTTATTAATGTAAATAAATACATTTCATTAATATTTAATTTATTTGTGATATTTCTCGAGTTTGGTACATCGACGAGCTTGCCACTTGTAGTAAAGTTGGCTAAATGTGAATCTGCTTATTTATTATCGTGGTTTTTGACCACCTCGAAAGGGAAACGGTTGTGATGATACTTTACTTTTACTTTTAAAAATTATTACTAATTAAAAAGATTGGATTAAACAGCGCGGTGGTGGCTTGGTTGACGATTTCCTTTACAAAACCTAGAAACATCGGTTTGAACCGCGGCATGTACCAAAGAGAAATACAATCTTCTCACGTACATTTCTCATGGATTTACGATGCGTCGTCGTCGCGTCAGTCCCGTTTTCACTAATACGAGAACCAACTTGTGAAATCGTTAACAAATTGTCATTAAAAATTGACATCAGACCCTCGCCAACCCGACCTATGTCCTGGAAGACCTATCTCTAACAGTGGAGGTCTAGAACGCTGTGTTCTAGGGACTGTGGTAGTGGTAGATTGGACAGCATTAAAACTAAAATGAATCGTACTATATTGATATTTTGTCCATTACCAGGATATTTAAATAACATTTAATTTTAAGCTTATTGTCTGCTAAAATCTCGTCCGTCCTTGAACTATAAGGTCTATCACGTAGTGATGGTAAAAGGCCTGATGGTACTCGTATGTCTTTATTACCATGAAGTGAAGGAAGATGTTTTGGATGTCCGGTATAAGCTTTGCGGTTTGCCACATTTCCTCTACCACAAAAAAGGTTGGTTCGGCTGCTCATGCTAGCACATAAAATATAATGGCATTAAAAAAAAAACTTTTTGGCATTTGGGGTAGAAAATACCAAACTTGATAATCACAAATTTGTAAACGAGTGGGGTAAACGAATTTATCAAGAGTGTGCAACCCCAAATGCCATAACTACCTAAAACAAAATATTTTCCTTATTATTTAACGAAGAAATGCAGCGAGCATTTTAGGTACCCTCCCAGGTAGTAGGTAGTTTATTTAGAAGAATACTTTTTACTCTTTTCCCGATGGATGATGAATGAGGTGATAGGCAAGGCAAAGGATCTAGCCCATACAGCCAAGTCTGACGTAATATATATTTCTTTCTTATCAAATTCCAGATGTTGCTGGATTTGATGCTTTTATTATAGTGTCATTATAGCCCATACACGTCGGGTATAATATGGGAGTTCACAGCGCGGGAAAACCGCAAAAAATAAACTGCAACTTGTGCCCCATATATAAAGTCTGTAGTAAATCGTATATTGCCGCCAAGAGTTGCGCGGGGTCGACTTCCGGCGCGGTACATCGTCGACTTGTAGATTTACTGCGCATGCGTGTTGTTGCTCTCGCTCTCACCGCCGTAGGCGATGTGAGACGCCAAGAGTAGCCTATTCGAGACACACCACGGCTACATCGCCGACGACAGCACGAGCGCGCGCCAATCTTAACGTTTCATTTTACGTATATTTGTTGTAATTGTGAAGTTGTAAAACACATTAAAATAGTTTGGTATTGAATTTTATCGTCTATCATTCATCCCTGAACAAGCTCTACCATAAGTCCAATTTATCGTTTTCCATATTTTTTCACATTGTAGCACATTATTAAACAAAACAACACCACTTTTGACTAACAATATCCACAAAAAAGTAATTTACAAAACCAAAACTTGACATGTCTGTATTATTTTTTTTAAATAACGTTTTGACATTTTTTAACACCAACAAGCAGAGCCTTTGATAAAAATTCCTATATTATATGTATTCGAATTTACAATAAGTTACCCGAGTTTCTCAAAAAATTACCTGACAATCAGTTTAAAGGCCAAATTAGGAAACTGTTGATAGAACGTTGCTTCTATTCGCTAAGTGAATATTACAACCACAAATTTTAAGTTGTTTTATGTGTATTATAACAATTACCTGTACAATATGTTTTAATAATAATCTGTATGTAATGTATGTGACTAAAATTATAAATATAATAATAAGATTTTAACTTTGTAAATAATGTTTAACAAAATTTGTGTGCCAGAAATGGCTGAATGTGCAGAACTAACTTACTATTAATATTTACTATTACCATGTTCTATGCAAATAAATAATTTCATTTCATTTCATTTTGTCAACAAAACTGTTACGTTACAAAAAAATGAAACCTTTTGGCTAAAATTGGGGTTTTAAAAACGAGAGAATAACTATTTATTAAAACAGAATACGTATACGAATTGCCTACGTCTATAATAAATACTTTCACAATATCTTTACGAGTGGAAAGTCCTAAAATTGTTGTCGGAGAAAAGATTGCCAAAGGTCAAAGCGTAGAAAACCATAATATAATAAAATAAACATCGTCAAACGAAATACAACCTTAAATCATTCTAATAAAGGCTACCAGTGTATAGTGTCTTCAGTTGCCATTAACACATAAGGGACTTACTTAAGGTAGCCACAAACGTAGCTATGTTGAATATTAATTTATCCTTATTTTAGTTATTGTATATATTGTTATTAAGTTTAGCTGTACGCTCGAAAGAGCAAATTGTGCTGTTTCACATGTAATTAATTTTAAGACCTTATTGTATGCTCAATTATAACAAATAAAATGGTAAAAAAAAAGAAATATATTAAAAAAATATTTTATTTTACCATGGTGTCATAGTGTGGACGATAAATGCCTAAGTCTATCACCTAAGTCCAAGCTCTAAGCAAATATATAAACCTAACAGTGGTAATAGTAGTGGTAGTGTATAGATAGGAGCCTCACTGCCAGTGTAATACTCAAGGCAGTAAAGGAATGGGGAACATGATATTCGCGTCCAGGCGCGCAGGCTTACGCGACTGAGCCTAAAGGAGGCAGGTGGCTAGGTGTCTTGACCAACGTGATGGATTCTAACTGAGGTCAGGCAGGGATTCGTTCGAGCAGGCTCACAAGATCGTACCTAGAAGAGGTAGTACCTAAAGATGGAATCTCCATCTCCATAAGTAGAGGCTGCTCCAACGATGCGTTCTAGGGGTTATATTCAATGAATGAAAATAATAAAATACACTAACAAAAGGTAATGGTAATGGGTTGCCTTGCTAAATATCGTCAAGGATACCAAGATCAAGATCAACAGTGACAGACCAAGGCCAGCTGTTCTGATGCAAGAACGAGATTAAGACTAGCCAAGTCTTGGTCTTGATCCTGCTTTGGGCAACACTAGATGAACCGGATACCTACATCTATTTAGTAACTGGTCCATCTTGTTGAGCAACATCTCCGACATATTCGTTAACAACCAAATCTTTAGGACATCCGATCAACACAAGTGACGAAAGTTACTAATCAATTGTAAATTTGTAACAATGACATTTATTACATAACAGTGCTTTAATCATGACGGCAAAAATATATATTAAAATACCGTTGAGACTACAGGAGCTAGAGTTAGGAGAAATGAAGAGAAGACTTAAATATATACTAATTGACAAGATATACTACACAATCAATGACTTTTTTACAGACAATAATATAATTACATGACATTTTGTTTCACTTATAATTTATTAATATTAAATTTTAGATATAAATAATATTGTCATTTATATTTTTTATTGTATCTCAATTTCGTTTACTTGTATGTATTAAAATTAAATGCTATCCACAATTACTAATATTTGTACGCCCTATGGGCAGAGCACTGGTGCACCTTTATAACCTATATCTGTTGTTTATAATATTAATGTCTAAACAAATATTTAAAACGGCTTTCTGAAAAATGGCAGAAGCCATTCTCACAAGTTGCAGGCTGGCTAAAAATAAAAATACAAATTTCTGTAATAAGGGCTATAAGCTTAAGGATCAGAGGAACAAGAAAGCGAGTGAGATGGATAGGATGTGAGGATGGAGCAGGTATGTTTGAAGGAACGAATGAATGATTAAATGTGAATGAATGTTAGATGATTTTATATATTTAGTTTTCTGTATTTTTTAGTTATTATTGTTATTTTGTTGAAATAAATTTATTCCTATCACATTAAACAAAAATTAAAAAAAGTATCTAAACAAATGATTTGAATTTACGCTACATGTATGAAGGGCTTTAAAGAAATGTTTTTTCAACTAACTCTGAAGTTAGTTTGGCCTGCTTTCGTGTATTTACGTTGCTGCTGTAACCTTGGATCTTTCAACGTTGTCCAAGAAAAATATCTCAAGAAATATTTAGCACCATGTGGTGCATTTCATTTCACCTACAGTTAAAAAGTGAAAAACAAAAAAAAAATTGGTTGCCTGTAAAGTCGGTATACGGGCGAAAGTTTTACGTGACAACGACTTTGAGTGGTAAAATAATTTTAATGTGAATATTCATTCGTATAGTAGGAAGAAGGATGAAATAATAGTAACAATTTAAAACATTTATTTATACAAAGAATCTCGCACTGAATTTCATATTAACAAAATTTTATTTTTACCTTTACACATACATACGTATTTATATACAAATATACATACAATAACTTGCAATACATTTGCGTACAATGAAACAGCGTTTACTACAACTTAACTTGTTCCTATCTGAGTGATTTTGTTGAGGATAGGGCGATGATAGGAGAAATATGAAATGAAAGGAAGTGTTTCTGCTGTAATGTGCCTAGAAAATGTCAAGTCAATGTCTTTCACTTTTTATGTCTGTCTCTCTCGCTCTTAGGCGGGCTAACCATGCCCGAGTGGAAGGGACGCGTGCCTCTCACTCGCTCTCATTGTGAGCGCATAACGTGAGCGGAGCGTAACGCAGTTTCTTGAAGTGTCACCCGGCAAACCAATTTATAAGACGTTGTCACGTCAAAAACAGTTAATTTATTTATTAATTATTTCATAGCAAAATCATATTCGCAAAACCGTTACGCCCAGGCATGCGCGCCGACGGCCAAGAAGTCCCCTTTCTCTCCTCCCCCTACTCTTCAGAGCACCACGCTGGATCTACAACCCAGCTTCAACATTCTCGGGGTGGAAATACGCTTAGCCACCGGAACTACATTGAGAGCATCACCAAAACAGCGTCAAAAAAGCTCGGAATACTGAACAAGGTGAAGCGGTTTTTTCCGCCTTTAGTTATATTATTGCTGTACAAAGCACAGATCAGATCATGTATAGAATATTGTTCTCACCTTTGGGATGGTTCCGCCAAGTACCTCACAGATGCTCTCAATGTCCTACAGAGGCGAGCTGTTCGCATTGTGGAAGATGCCACTATATCGGGAACTCTCGAATCCCTGCAGCTTCGCCGAGATGTGGCTTCTCCAAGCGTGTTCTACCGGCTATACTATGGTGAATGCTCCGAAGAACTCTATCACCCCCCCCCTCTCAATTCCACAACCGAATCACACGCACAGGTCGGAATATGCACCCACATACCTTAGTCACCATCCCTTCGCGTACGTATAAATTTGGGGACTCATACATCTGTCGCACGTTAAAGATGTGGAATGTTCTTTCAGCCTCTGTGTTTCCACTTTCCTATAACTTAGTCCTTCAAGCGAAGTGTAAAAAAGCATCTAGTCAAGCCGGCATAGTGTTGGGGACTGATGTCAGTCATGAGTGTCTGTCTTCACTTGCTAACATTCATGGACCTTGCGCGCCACTTACCATCAGGTATTGTTACCAAGATCACGTGTCGTGCTAATACAAAAAAAAGCCGATTTCTCTCAGTGTAGAAGTAAGACATTCAAGAAAGCAAGTTATAGCAGCAAAGGCGTACCCAGGTAGGGGCAGGGGGGGTAGCTGCCCCCCCCCCCCCTATTTTCGTCAATTTTCCCGGCAAGTGGGAATTAAAAACGTGTTACCTACTCTGCGCAAAATGAAGTGTTGGAAACAAAACATCTTTTCAGTCAGATATTTTGATTTTATATTTTTTATCTATAATTAAATATTCTACATTCTACAACATTCGATATAGTATACTGTTAGCGACGCAATATAATTTAAATCTCCCGCGAAACCTAGGATTCATCTAGGATTAAAGCCAGATATAATTTGGAGAAAACAACATCTAGCGCTAGCGCTATCTAGTTACGGACGACACTCGACAATAATTTTTCCAGTCAATTTTCATGATTTTTTGTTTCAATATACCCGACCGACCATCTTCTCGAAACAGGTATGAGCTGCCCCCTCCTAGCTGAAATCCTGGGTACGCCCTTGTATAGCAGCGGAGAGCGACCTTGCTTTTGTGGATAACATACCTCTTCCCCATCTGAGAACGTGTAGTTGTAATGCCGCTTAGCTCTGGCCCTGACTGCGTCCGCGAAATCATCGAACCTGTCACCCGTGGGCAGTTTCAAAGATACCCTCAACAAGGCTTCGTAAGCCGCGCGGGCGGCTGCGTCCCGTCCATCACCAGCCGCCCAACCAGGCCCGCCCCAATATCCCCCCTGGACAAAATCAGGTTTATTTAATTCAATAAATCAGTGTTGTTTGGATATTGTCTACTAATAAACTTAAGCTAACTTAAGACAACTCATGCCAACATATACACGCACAATACACATACAATAAACTAAAATGGATACACTTATACACTCATGGAAACACACACGCACACATAATACACAATATAAACATGTACAATAAATTAAATAAAATGCATACACTTATGCTACACATTATAAATTATTGTTGTGTAATTCTGTATTGTGTAGTGTGTGTAATCCTCGCTAAGCCGTCTGACCAGCGTGGCGAGTGAAGGCCAAATTCTCCAGATGTATGTTCTGGAAGGCTCATCTCCAGCAGTGGATGTCTAGGACGCTGTGTTCTAGGTCTGTAATTATGAAAAATTCCGTATTTGTTTTAATTTGTAAATCTGTTATAGCTGTGTTTACAGTATGAATAAACAATAACAGGTCACAGGCGCGGTGGTGGCTCGGTTGTGGCGCGGTGGTGGCTCGGTTGTAAGAACGCGTTCCTTAAATCCTACAAAGGTCGGTTCAAACCCACCCGGCATGTACCAATCAGAAATACACTTTTCTTACGTACATTTGTCATAGATTTACACAACCACCGTTCCCGTGCCTCAGTAAGCACGTTAAGCCGTCGGTCCCGGTTCCACTAATACCAACTTGTGGAATCGTTAATAAATTGACATTATATCCTTGCCAAGCCGTCTGGCCAGCGCGGCGTGGCGAGTGTAGGCCAAATTCTCCAGATATATGTTCTGGAAGGCCCATCTCCAGCAGTGGAGATCTGGAGGTCTGAGACGCTGTGTTCTATTGGCTGTAATGATCTAATGAGGTCACTGGAATCTGCTAAGCTACTGGTCTTCTGCTAACAGCAATCATTCAAAATAATTTTAATAATGACGTGTCACAAATGCCTCTACGTTCGTATTAACCATTTGACACTGAATAATTAAGTTCTATATTAATAGATAAAATGTCACTCTTTTAATACATTAATTGATTGCTTCGGGTGTAGTCGTATTCCGATTGAGACATGACTTTTCCTAATTGAAACACATTACTCGTATGTCTGTATATCGCTATCCCAAACTCGCTATTTTTTTTTTTTTTTTAATAGGGTCGCCAACAGTGACAGCAACAAAAGATACATCGATTTTTACTTACAACTAAGACAGAATACAGATGCTGCACCAATTACAGGCAACCACCACATGCTATTACAGTATCCATTAATTGGGCCTTTGAGTAGCCAAAACAAAAACACAATACAATTACAGCAACAACTAAGTAAATCTAAGCAAAAACAAAAACAAAAGAACATGATACAACCACAATCAAGCAACACAATTCCAAGGATCAAAATTGGTTAAACAGCAGTTCAGTTTACAGTCCCAGCCAGGATCCGCTGCAGTGACAATACATTGTGCTTAAAAACATGCAAAGAATTAGCAAATATGTCTAGACTGTCATTATTTTTTCGTGAAAATAATGTTGTATTGACGACATGTACGGTTCAGTGATGAGTGGTAACCCAAATTGGATTTAGATTGTCGTAGAATGAATAGATCATATTTGCCAACCCTTGGCAGCCTGGTCGGCACAGAGACACGAACACGGGACAGTAGGTGGGGTGCGTCGACTTTACCGTTGATCAATTTATATAGAAACATACTATCCATCAATTGCCTTCGATCTTGTAATGAGGATAAATTAAAGTATTTTAAACGATCTTTGTAATGTAATGTAATGTAATTGTAATTCTCGTCCAAACCAAATTGGACACTTTTGACATATCGTATATCTGCAATAATTTAGCAAAATCGATCCAGTAGTATGGGCGTGAAGGCAAGGTAAACAAACCATCAGACAAATGGAAGTGTGCTCATATATCGTGCTTTGATCATTTTTACAAGCCAATTACTTACTTGAAATATTTCAACATCCAGGAATGCCCAATCGCCGCGCGTCATTCCCAGAGCGTGAGCAGCCAATAGGAACTCTCGAACCAGTGATCCACGCACACTGAGGATAACCACTGTGGATAAAAAAAATGTATTTATTTATTGTATATTAATCGTCATTTATATAACTATATTACAGATAACTGTTTACGGGAATTTAAAGATAAATTTATGTTTTTAAATTGAGCAAAAAAAAACGAGAAACGTGTATGATATTTAAATATTGTTTGTTTATGAATGAGTTTATGTGTAAAAAGTGTTTTAATTTTAATAAATCAATAATTTTTAGAATAATAGGTATGTGAAAGTCGTAAGAGAGAACTCCAAGAAATAAATAAACTAAAAATATTATTTGTGTTTATTTTAGTTACATATCTATTCCGCCATTTTTAATATTTAATCTACTATTCATTCTGTTCCGACAATTTTGTTCTTTTATTGTTTTTTCTTACAGTAACTATAGACATTAATAAATTGACCAATTATTAAAGATAATTAATAATAAATAACATTCATTCGAAAAAAATATTTACTAAATATAAAATAAAATTAATATTAATACTAAGGATAGGGATATAAGTCCCGTCCGCGTGGAATGATGGCAAGAACGCTGGCTGCATTTCCCCGCTGAATTGCAATACTGATTCTTTTGGCGAAGAAAGAGCCAGCCCTCTTGTCACCGGAGGAGACGACAAGACGCGGTGTTATGTCTTTTAAAAACTTTTTTGCGCTTGGACCAGAGTTTCTACAGCAAACGGCTTAAATATGTAATCTTTTAATATACTTACATAGTTCCGCCGCTTGCTGGACTCCGCTCTAATCACCAAAAAATAAATAAATAAGGAGGGATCTCGCAGTAGCGCTGCTAAAACTGGCACAGTTTTCTTGTATGGAGTGACGCTTCTTGTATTATGTTCCTTGACCATCATTCATCGAGTACCCATGGTTAATTTGTGTCTTCTATGTGCTAAAACCTTTATGATGTTGTTTTATTTAAAACACCATATTTTTGTAAGATGCTAATGTACCCAGCTCATACTGTAAGTTTAAATCGAAAAAGTTATAACTACCTTCATATTGAAATCTTTCAGATTTTTTATTATTATTCATACTTTCTTGAAACAATCCTTTGCAAAACAAACAACAATCCTAACTCAAAACACAAGAAAGAAAGAAAAGAAAGAAAAAAAAGAAAAAATATTTATTTGCACACAACAGCTTATACAATAATAAAAACGTAAAAAATAATATATATAAAATTACCAACAAAAAATAGACAAGATAAATACATAAAAAATAAATGAGTGAGCTGCTGCGACAAATAGGCACTCAGGTCAGCATAGGCTGCAACATTTCTGCTGCAGCGCTGATTTTCACTGAGCCCCATGAATCAAATAAAATTACGTAATATAATAAATCAAATATAATAAAATTATGCTAGGTGCGACAGTTTGCCTAAATTTTTCTTTTAACCATTAGACACATGTAAAAAATACTACAATGTAATAACCAAAGAAGTAAGAACTGTCAACATAATATAACTACATAATTTATAATAACATACATAAATTATTTATATAGTAAATATAATTTTAAAAATAATAATAAAACAGTAAAAAAACTATAAAATACATATATACATACCCACACATACAATATACATAGCAACAAAATACATACACATAAAATAAAAAATACAGTTATGTCTGCAGCTGCGCAGATAGAAGTATCTTTTTAAGATTAGACTTAAACCCAGTTCGCGACTGCATGTCGCGAAGTGGCGGAGGTAAGTTATTCCAGATCTTCGCAGCTGCGTATCTAAAACTACCACGGAATGCCGATGCCTTGCAGTGTTGTTTTAAATACTTGAGAACTTTTCGAACTTTTCACTTTTTCGTTAATTTTCCTTAATCCTTTCATATCCCTCTGTATAGCTCAGACTAATATGTTGGTAGAAATAATTGCCAGCTTTCCTGCCTTCAGATTTCTCTGTTAGCCGTTTGGACAACTCCTTGGCCAGGCCTTTGGCTGAGGGTCCAATCGTCTCGACCCTAAACGGCGCAAACTCGTAACCTGTATCGAGGTTGGCGTATTGCGCAGCTTGGGGTTTTCAGCAGAAACCGTGCGCTGGACGAGGTTGCCTAGATGTGAGATGGGGCTATTGTGTCTACATGTCACATGCCTCACCAGAGACTATCCTTATGGCGATGGATGTATGTGTTCTTTAGTAGTTCAAAATCGCCCATAACAACAAAGTTACAATTCCGGAGAGCTAACATTATTTCATTAACTAGTATCGTGTAATCATACCCGCCTCGTCAATACACATCGAGTTAATCATGTTAATGGCTGGGTCGACACGGCTAGCTTATATAATTGACTTATATAGGTTACAAGACCAGTTATAGACTGCTCTGTAAGCTCTAAAGCAAAATGCAAAAATAACGTTTTTTCCAGTCACTTTGTTCTCTTTTCCCGATGGATTTTGGACGCCATTTTGCGTGGACATGTCAAGTGCATGTTTTTGTTTTGTAAATTAATTTACTGTGGATATTATTGGTCAAAAGTGGTGTTGTTTTGTTTAATAATGTGCTACAATGTGAATAATTATGGAAACGATAAATTGGACTTTAAATATGGGGCACAAGTTGCAGTTATTTTTTGCGGCTTTCCCGCGCTTTCAACTCCCATTTTTTACCCGACGTGTGTGAGCTATGGTGCCGCGAGTGACTCCAAGAAAAGCATCAAATTCTGCAGCATCTGGAATTTGATGATGACCTCATTAACTCATGAATAAGAAAGATATATTACGTCAGACTTGGCAGTATGGGCTAGACCCTTTGCCTTCCCTATCATCTCATTCGTCATCCATCAGGAGAAGAGAACCAAAAATAATAATTATTATTATAAACGTATTTTATTTAATATGTAAGTATTAGATATATGAGTTTGTGCTTTTTAACCTATTATAAATAAATAAATAAACGATAAATCAATACGTAATATCGATGTAAACACAGCTCGAGAAACTTACCTCTGGCATACATACTGACGTCTTTGAGCAGCGCCTCCCAAGACTCTCCTTCGTTGCCGTCCAGCTCTCGCACAGCCTTCAACAAGCCTTCCTTCCTCAACCCCCACTCCAAGCTCTTTCCTAGGACATAAAAATAAGCATTACACCATTTGACTATATTCGTTTGACAGCTGGAAGGAATAATTAGGTGGAGGAGCCATTGATAAAACGTCTAGGAATACGAATATAATTAGTGGTTGCCTGCTGATTCTACCGGGGAACGTCCCTATCTCCAACCCAGGCTGATTAGAGTTACTGCATGCTAGAGCTTCAGGCAGGCAAAGTGGGTCGACCCCGCGCTAGATGGACGGATGACCTGAGGAAGGTCGCTGGTGGGGGTTGGATGAGGGTGGCAGGAGTGACGTGCCTTGGGGGAGGCCTATATCCAGCAGTGGAGAGACACAGGCTGATGATGATGATAAAGAGAGCTTCAGGCCGTAAATGTCAATTCCAAGAAAAGTCTACATCCGCTCTTTACAGTCATTTTTTTATTAGATGTAAATAAAAAGCTACCTTAAAATAAAAAATAATAAAATAAGTAATTTATAAATAAAAAATGTCCTATATGGAGACTGGCAACATTTCGCCTCTGTATATCGAGGCTAATATTTTGGCAGAAATAATTCCTAGCCTTCCTGTCTCCACACCTTTTCGTCAGCCGCTTTGACAACTCCTTGGCTGCTACTTTGCCGAGGGTCCCCATGGGCTTATCGTCTCTACCCCAAACAGCGCAAATTTGTAACTGATACCAAATTAACACAAGTTCTCAGCAGAAAACGCCGCACTTCCCGTAGCAGAGAGCTGGCAAGTTTCCACGGCCCAACAGTCATGACATCGGGTCTCCGCACAATCCCAGTGGGTTCTAAGATTGCAGTACTCCAGTAAAGTATCATCACGACCGTTTCCCTTTCGGGGTGGTCAGAACCCACGCTTATAAATATGCGGATTCACATTTAGCCAACTTTACTATAGGCCAATCATGACAAGTGGCAAGCTCGTCGATGTCTCCAGCGTACCAAACTCGAGAAATATCACAAATAAATTAAATATTAATTTAATGAATTTATTTCCATTAATAATTATTATTGTGTCCCGACCAGGGATCGAACCCGGTACCTCCGAGTCTAAATCCACGGACTTAACCGCTAGACCACGGAGGTACTGCCAGCAGTATCAAAAGCCCTTCGGATAATGTTGAGAGCCACGTGACGAGGATTGCGGCCAGCACTCCCAGCATAAGAAAGCCCGTGGTGTCTGATATGATCGACTGGTTCTATGCATCGACACTGGTGCGGGTGGACAGTCCGGGCTCCGAGACGAAGGCACACCGCCATTGTCAGTGTATTTCGATCATGGAGTTTGCCAACCGATGCTGAGGGAAAAGCCTGCAACCAAAGACCGAGTCTCTAGTAAAAACGGCCATGACGCGAGCCCGCTCTTTCATTTGTACTGGCAGATTAAATACTTTCCTGTACCAGTTTGCAGAGCGGCTCGTCCTATAGTCGTTGGATTTTTAGTAAATACAGTGGTTTGATCTTTTTTACAGTGCTCTACTTATTAAAAACATTTAAATTTAAATAAATAAGTAATTAATAGTACAGTCATTAATCGTTGCTCGTAAAAAGGATTTCAAATGCAAATAAAACACATAGACTTATATAAGACTGGGGCATTTAACCCGGCGAGGCTGTGGTGGGGTGTGAAATACCCGACGTGTTACTGAACCATTATTTTTAAACTAGCACGATGTGATATTGTGCCCACCTGATTGTAAGTGGCGCGCAAGGTCCATTAGCAACTGGAGTCAGACGCTCATTACTGACATCAGTTTCTAACACTATGCCGGCTTGACTGGGCATGACGGCAATTATAGCCTGAACCCGAAACGTGTGGATACACTTTATTGGGTTTATAATAATAATAATAAAATTCTTTATTGCACATAATTTCGTGAACTATACCCCCACCGTCTATTTGCAGTTAAATATTGCCGAACTAACGCAGGTAAACGTATGCCACTAAGGCGAATTCTACAATCCTATAATGATCTCTTTCATTGTGTCGATCTCTTTGCATTGTCGCCTGTCTCTTACAGAAACCAGGTCTTGCAAATGTTAACTTTAGAAGAAAGAGATAATTAAAATGGTATATATCTAGCAGTTATATTACTGTACAAAAAGGTTGTTTTTTTATTTATTTTTTTAATATTATTATGGTTTTAATCTCATGGGTTACATTTACTTCTTTTAACATTTGGATTACTGAAGCTGGTTGTGCAGATATTAACATTGTTTGTAAAACCAATTTATTGTGTATTCTCTCTCTGTACAATTGTTTGTAATCCTGTATATAATAAAATAAAAAATAAATAAATAATAATTTACAAATGTAGTGTACATGGGCGAACTTAATGCCAAAGGCATTCTCTACCAGTTAACCTTTGTGATGGTAAAAAGTGAGGTAATAGAGTGATTGAGATTGGAAATAATAATAGTATAGATACAACATAAATAAAGATATAAATAAATACTTATGAGATTCATTATTGAATTATATGTGAAATTTACTTATAATAAATAATAATGCAAACAAATACTTGTATGAAATAATAATAAAAATAATAATATAATACAATAAGTATATAAATAAACAATGAAATAAACGTACACATATACAAAATTTACTTAGTTATTTAGTTAGTTATATATATAGAGTAATCTGGTAAGGTGGGGAAAAGCTACGGAAAAGAACTGTACATTGTGTGGTGCTGCCATAGGAACTGCTAGACACACACTTGTAGGGTGCGTTACTCTCCTAGAAAAGGGCTATTACTCACGCCGACATGACAAAGTCCTAGGTGTTATCCGTGAAGCAATAAGTCTTTCTATTGCAAGAGCCAGAAAGGGACTGACTACAAATAAAACTTTGACCACATTTGTAAAGGAAGGGCAAAGCACGAAAACTAAATGCAAGCCCACCTCGATCCTTGGCGCCGCATCAGACTGGAAAATTCTCATGGATACATTTGAACACCATTATAGGATCCCAGATGAACTAGCTGTATCAGCCTATAGGCCAGACATCTTAGTGTTTTCTCGGAACTTGAAAAAAGTTATCCTTATTGAACTTACCGTTCCGTGGGAATCAAATATTCCAAAAGACCACAACATGAAGTCGAATAAATATTATGATCTCACAGAAGAAATGATCAGGAACGGGTTCAAGACTCAGCTTTACGCAGTGGAAGTTGGTGCAAGAGGAGTTCCAGCAAAATCTTTGCATCACTTACTGAAAGAATTGGGCCTAAGCAGGTCTGCCGTCAATACATTTATGGAACGAGCTTCCAAGACGGCACTAACGGAATCATACAGTATTTGGTTGGGTAGGGAGAGAAGTAGAATGGTGGATGGTGAGCGTATTATCGCAAAATAGAAAAAAAAGGAGGCCTCCTTTTCTTAAACCAGCCAATTGTCGGTCGCAAGCCCGAGACACCATTCTTCTCATCTCTTACCCACACACGATGGACCCGGCACCCGCACGGTGAATCCATGGAATGCTTAGAAATTTGTCTTCTTCTCTCTTCTTAAGTATTTAGTTTATCGGCACGAACAGTGGATATTTACCCGCCCTGGTAGTCTGGGCAAATTACACAATCAGTCTGCCTACCACCTATTTGTTGTTCTCGTTTAAAGCGCTGTAAGACAATCGCTCTTCTCAAATTAAGGGCTAGGGCCAACGCTGATAACGTGATCAAGAAAGACGTAATGGTCGCAAAGATATTAAACATTCTATTTGCATAAAAACAGATTGAATTTATCGTCTGCAAATAAATGTAGAATAATTTCGATTACGCTCAAGTTAAGAAGTATAAAAGTATCATCACGACCGTTTCCGTTTCGAGGTGGTCAAAAACCACGCTTATAAAGAGCGGATTCACATTTAACCAACTTTACTATAGGCCAATCATGACAAGTGGCAAGCTCGTCGATGTCTCCAGCGTACCAAACTCGAGAAATATCACAAATAAATTAAATATTAATTAAATGTATTTATTTATATTAAAAAATATTTTTGTGTCCCGACCAGGAATCGAACCCGGTACCTCTGAGTCTAAATCCACGGACTTAACCGCTAGACCACGGAGGCAGTTAAGAAGTATAAATCATTAAAATGGGAATTATACAAACAAAAATGTTAATTTATCTGAATAAAACTCCAATTTTAAGGTCCCTGACCGATACGTTCACCGTATCTGCCGCTCGCGAGTGGAACAGACTACCACTGACTATCAGACAAGCTCCTTCCGTTTTTTAGAAATTTACTTACCTCATACTTTCTTCAGAAACAGAACAAGCGAATACTTAACGATATTTTTTTTCAACACTGAGAGAACATCCTTGCTTCGTCCTTTATTTATAAAACTAAAATTACTGACTGTTCCTTCTATCTATATACTTGAATGCTGTTTATTTGTAAAAAGCCACCCGGAACTTTTTAAAACTCTTGGGGATAATTGCAATTTTAAAACGCGTTATCCTAGTAGAATAATTATTCCAGCGCATAAAAGTACTCAATATAGCCGAAATTGTTATGCAATGGCAACAAAGATATTTAATAAGCTTCCAGTTACTATAAGGGAGCTGCCACTAAAACTGTTCAAATTAAGAGTCAAACAAATGCTGGTTCATAAATGTTTTTATTCGACAAAAGAATACCTAGACACTAAGCTCGACAAAGTCATGTGACTAAATAATTATTTGTATGCTAGAAATAGTGAAGCATGTGATATAATTACATAAAATAATTTACATCCTGTACCTACCATGTTTCTGGCAAATAAATTATTTCATTTCATTTCAATTCACAGACATGGTTTCAGCAAGATGGCGCCACGCCTCATACTGCTAGAGACACCATGGCGCTACTTCGTGATTTCTTCCCTAACAAACTGATAAGCCGTTTCGGTGACATCCCCTGGCTACCCAGGTCCCCGGATCTTACACCCATGGATTTTTTTCTTTGGGGGTATCTCAAAAGTAAAATCTATGAAACAATCCCGGCGAATATATCAACATTAAAAGAAAATATCGTTCGCGAAGTTCATGGCATCTCGGCGGCATTTCTCCAGCGAGTGGCAAGAAATACTGAAGCCAGATTCCAAGAACGTGTCCAACGTAACGGTCAACATTTAGACGACATAATTTTAAAGAAATAAAACCTGCATTTGTCTTCTTTATAATGATAAAAATATATATAAATGTATATCTTTTGTAGTTTTTTGTTGTTTATATTTTAAATCCTAATTCTGCCACCGGACAACCTGTACTTGCGGATATAGCATAGGGACCGCTGCTGTATATTTTTAAATTTGATTTTGCTGAGAGTAACCTATTTTTGAAACGAGATTCATACCGACGTGGCTTTTTTAAGCATTTAGTATAAAATTGGGGATATTTCCATACAAATTAGCATATTTCTAAGATATGTAGAAGTTAAAGTCAATATTTTTTGCTTCTTGGAGTGTGGTTTGCAGCTTTCTGTTCGTTTTATATTTTAGTTGTTTTAATGCATACGTAAATTTTAATCGGATTTTTTGTACTTGGGATTTCCAATTTTCCAATTTATGTTCGAGTTAGAGTTCGAGCTAGAACAGGTAAATGAAATTATATATCTGGGCAGTGTTTTCACTGCGGATGGGAAGTATGATAGGGATGTTGAAAGAAGAGTGAACGCGGGAAATAGTGTTAATTGGGGCCCTGGGGTCACTGATCGCCAGTCGAAATGTCAGTGATAAAGCTCGACTCGCCATACACAATGCCATGCTAATACCAACACGTATGTATGGAAGCGAGACGTGGATATGTCAGAATACGCATGAGAGTAGAGTTAATGCAGTAGAAATGAGGTCTTTACGTCGGATATGCGGCGTAACTTTGATGGACCGTATACGTAATAACGAAATACGCAAAAGGGTAGGTATAAAAGAAAGCATAGGTACAAAAATAAAGAAAGGATGAGCGAAGAGAGATTGACGAACCAGATATATAATGCGAAAGTTGTGGGTAAAAGAGGCCCTGGCAGACCAAGACTTGCCTATCATGATCAAATAAATAAAACATCAAGTGGCGCTCAATTGTCTCTGCCTACCCCGCAAGGGATTTGGCGTGAAGATATGTATGTATGTTCGAGTCAATGTCCAAGCCGAGAAGAGCAAATCTCAATGTATCAGCACGATCTATAAATTGTACAAAGATAAAATGGACAGTTATTCTACAGGTATGTTTTTCAGAGTTAAAAAGGAGATAATAGGGTGCTCGTTATTTCTCAGTGTCGGCTACACACCTCCCAAGGGTGTAGCTATTTTTATTATAAAATATTTTTTTGAACTTTGTATGACTTTAGTGCTGGATTTTGATAGTGTTTGTGCTCTAGTAAAATTTAGCGTATACATAGTCTGGCCCGTATACAATATAATAATATTTATGTCCATAAATATAAATTCGTGGCTGTAAAAAGGCCGTGTCAGCTTACAATCTAATAATAATAATATTTATGTCCATAAATACAAATTCGTGGCTGCAAAAAGGCCGTGTCAGCTTACTTCAGCTTTAGCTTATTTCATTTCATTTCATTACAATCTAATAATAATAATATTTATGTCCATAAACATAAATTCGTGGCCGTAAAAAGGCTGTGTTAGCTTACAATCTAATAACAATAATATTTATGTCCATAAATATAAATTCGTGGCTGCAAAAAGGTCGTGTCAGGCTACAATCTAATAATAATAATATTAATGTCCATAAACATAAATTCATGGCTGTAAAAAGGCCGTGTTAGCCTACAATCTAATAACAATAATGTTTATGTCCATAAATATAAATTCGTGGGTGTAAAAAGGCCTTAACAATGTGAATGTCACCGATGAGTTCGTGTAAAATGTACTTTTAGTTTTAAAGACTACAAAGACAGTCTAACACCATAATTGTCGATAATTTTATTTAACGTTGATGTTGAATCAGTCCTAAGTAACAAACTATCAAAGTAACAAACTTAAGTTATCGGGGTCAGCAGGGTGACAACTTGGCCGAAACTTACACAACAACTTAAGTCACACAAATAACATCAATATAAAGGCGCCATTCCATTGGACACACTGCTATCTTTAAATATATGTCGGGGCTAGACTTCCCGCCAATATTTAAAATAACACTTACGTTTTAAAATACCAGCATCTGGCCTAAACTCCAAACAGCATCAATTAGATAGTAACGTTCGAATCGAAAGTCGCTCAAAGAGCAAGTCGTACTTCCGTTTAAAAAATAACTTTTTACAAAATACTTTGATGGACCGTATACGTAATAACGAAATACGCAAAAGGGTAGGTATAAAAGAAAGCATAGGTACAAAAATAAAGAATTGCATGCTCCGATGGTGCGAGCATGTTGAAAGGATAAGCGAAGAGAGATTGACGAACCAGATATATAATGCGAAAGTTGTGGGTAAAAGAGGCCCTGGCAGACCAAGACTTGCCTATCATGATCAAATAAATAAAACATTAGCTGAAGGTAAATTAAAAAGCCATCGAAACAAAAGGGCATGTAGGAAGATGAATGTCGAAGAAGCGAAAGAGGTATGTCGTGATCGTAATAAGTGGCGCCCAATTGTCTCTGCCTACCCCGCAAGGGATTAAACAGTATACAAAAAATAATTTTAACTCTCTCAACGACTAACTTAGTATTTCCGGTCTACAAGACGCGATTCTTTCTGGTCAATCACAACAAAGTAAACCCATAGCTTGGAGAGATTAATAACCAATCACGTGTCAATCTTTTCCGATGACTGCCGGGATCTGCCGAAAAGCGCGAGGTGTTACTTCGGGCACTTGATCCGTAGCCACGATTACGCGGCGAACGAGTGCCTTCACTCCGTAGCCACGACTCAGACTTAGCTGTTAAGGCACGCAGGGCCAACAGTGAAAGAGAGACGGCTTATAGGGTTTTAGTCCGTAGGCGCCTTGGGGTCTCCTTAGGAGGCCTCACGGTGATTCGGGCATACGACCTCCTGCCGTGGCCCTTCAGGCTGGGGGTCGTATCATTGATGATACGATAAAACATAATAATAACAGTTATATTAAATTTATTCGAAGTTCATTACAGCCCCTAGAACACAGCGTCCTAGACCTCCACTGCTGGAGATGGGCCTTCCAGAACTGGAGAATTTGGCCTACACTCGCCACGCTGGCCAGACGGCTTGGCGAGGTTATGATGTCAATTTTTTATGACAATTTATTAACGATTCCACAAGTTGGCATTAATGGAACCGGGACCGACGGCTTAACGTGCTCTCCGAGGCACGGGAACGGTGGTTTTGTAAATCTATGACAAATGTACGTAAGAAAAGTGTGTTTCTCATTGGTACATGCCAGGTGGGTTTGAACCGACCTTTGTAGGATTGAAGGTACGCGTTCTTACAACCGAGCCATCACCGCTCTTTATTCGAAGTTAATTAATATAAATTAAAAGCTACCTAAATATTAAAATTAAAAATAAACTAGTCCCAGTCTAGATAGTCCCAAGGAGACTGGCAACATTTCCCCTCTGTATAGCGAGGCTAATACGTTGGCAGAAATAATTGCCAGCCTTCTTGTCTCCAGACCTTTCTATCAGCCGCTTTGACAATTCTTTGGCCAAGTGCTTCGCCGACGGTGGTAAATAATAATTATAATTCGGGCACTTGGGATGTGACGTAAACTTTAGTTGTCATAAATCTATGTAAAACTAAACAGGCGTTGCTATTGGTAAAAATAAATAACGACAAGACAAACGACAAACAGTGACGACATAGAATAATGACAAGTAAGGGGACGAACGAGGCGTCACCGCTAAGAGGAGGTTTTCGCCAATTCTTACCCCAAGAAGTCAAAACTCTGACATATTATCTCCACGGCAACCCACGAAGACATTTATGGTTGGGTAATGGAATAAATAAATAAATAAATGGGTAATGGCGCGGTGGTGGCTCGGTTGTAAGAACGCGTACCTTAAATCCTACAAAGGTCGGTTCAAACCCACCCGGCATGTACCAATGAGAAATACACTTTTCTTACGACATTTGTCATAGATTTACAACACCACCAACGCCTCGGAGAGCACGTTAAGCAGTCGGTCCCGGTTCCACTAATACCAACTTGTGGAATCGTTAATAAATTGTAAATAAAGAATTGCCATCATATCCTCGCCAAGCCGTCTGGCCAGCGTGACGAGTGTAGGCCAAATTCTCCAGTTCTGGAAGGCCCATCTCCAGCAATGTTCTAGGGGCTGTAATGAAAAATGAATGAATGAAATAATGAATGAAAAGTAGATAGTTTTCACAACATTATTTGGAAACGAATAACGGTTACGTTTTCTTATTTCAAAAACCTATAACAATACCACTTTAATGCATATTGCAACTTACTAACAATGTCACTCACCAACAGTCAGCGAGAAGAGGTCCGACTTGTCCAGCAGCAAAGCGACATGTGACCAGCCGAATCTCTCAAAGATGCTGGTCAACACCCGTGGCAAACGACACTGGCAGTACGACACGCGGGTCAACGTCGGATACTTCCCCTTATCATTAAATAAGGTTTGGGGCTGATAAACAAAAAAAATATTTTTTAAATACTGAACACAACATCGCGGCCATAATTTTGTATTGTATTGATTGTTAGCGGTACCACTATGTTGGCCTAATAAGATGCTTCGCGAAGGACTCCAGGTTATAGAAGAAGTGGGGAAACACACTGGCTGGGAGAGCATTCCAAATCTTCAGCGTGCGACAGATGTATGAGTCTCCAAATTTATGAGTACGCGTAGGGATAATGGCTATGGTATGTGGGATGCATATTTTAGTCTGTGCGTGTGGTTCGGTTGCGGAATAGAGAAGAAGGGATAAGGTTATGGAGTTTCTCAGAACACTGGCCGTGGTAGAACTTGTAGAACACGATCAGATATAAGTAGAGATAAATCAGACATAACTGAACATAAAATCTCTGATTAAGAGCGGTGTGTGGTAGCTCGGTAGCACGTTAAGCAGTCGTTCCCGGTTCCACTAATACCTGACCGAATAATAGACCTGGACGACCACGATGGACCATATCCAACAGTGGAGAACTTAATGATCTAGTAGCTTTTTAAGGAACTAATATTCGGTTTTTGCGCAATTCCCAGTTATATAAGTTGACACGGCTATAATGCCTCGAATTTAGATTAAGCTACAGTACTTGCTTATGGCAGCAATGTCACTTACTTATTTCGGTCTATCCATAATTTAATTTAATCTGGTAGAAAATGCATTTACGGCATTAAGCTCGCCTATGTACCTGCACTTGTTTTGGTTTTGTACAATAAAGAATTTATTATTATTATTATTTTAATAATATTCTAAAAAATTGACAATATCCGAGTGTTACATGTGAACCATATGGAAATAAATATTTTGAATTTGAATTTATTATTTTTATCTATCGATAACTATATCTATTTAAGTATAATTAAACTTACCGCAGTTCCGTTATGTAGAGTTCTTAGTCTATGCATTCGACTAAGGACACCTACTGGTGCTGCTAGCTCCCCTTCAGACGGTGGCTGCAACAAACATAACCTTTAATAACCTAACCTAATTATGACGCAATCTCTGATGTAAATAACGAAATCCACTAATAATGTTTGCGACTAAGTAAAAGAATATTCTGTTTAGACAGTGAAATTCCTCTACGAATCGACATCCCTGTAATAGAATTAGTGTTAACAACATGTAATGGTGGACTGTAGTGCCTCCCTGATGTTCCTGTGCATGGTTCTTCGCATCAACTATTTAATACATAACTTGGCAAAACTTACGGTTGGTATTTGAAATACCTTTATAAGTTTAAGCTTCTAACCCTTGTTAGTAGTTGACTTGGACAGTTCAACTTTTAAGCTATAATTGAGTCTCCTCAATTGTCTATCTTCATGATCCTAGATTATTGGGGAAAAGGATAAGTGTTTTATTATACGAAGAAATTCAACATACCTGTAGTTACTTAGTCGCAAACGTAAGATTGTCAAAATAGTGAATTCTGTTATTTACTACCACTTTTAGCCCGAGTTCAACTTCAAAATCATTGGGAAAATTCATAATGCTGTATGACATTATTATATAATTTATACTTTGTAAGTAATCTTTTAAGTGATAAAATTATACCATATTATTAGTACCAATGACAACGCCCTTTTACAGCAGCATCTATTAGTGTAGGTAATATTTATCTGGTAACGACGAAGGCTGTTTTTAGCTGTTATTAATTTGCTATCATACCATGATTAGTGTACCAAATGTATGAAGTGATGAATATTATAACACTCCGACCGTCAAATACCTGGGCTGCATCATTAACAAGACGTTAACAATGGGTGAAATGGCCTGCCACGCCGTCAATCAGGCGATGTTACGCCCTGTTATGAATTCCAGCTTGCCGCTCAGGTTGAAGGTCCGGATCTAGAAGATGTTCATCCGTTCCCGGCTCACCTATGCTGCGCCAGCCTGGCACCACCTTCTGGACTTGACTAATAGGGACAAGATCCAAAGTCAGCAGAACATATCGCTTAGAGTGGTTCGTGCGTAATTCCGTCATTGCTCGAGATCTGGAGATGTCTACTATTGAGGAATTTGTCGTCGGCCTGACTAGACGTATGTTCGGTCGGGCCGACAACGTACACTTCAAGCATCTTCAGAATATCGCTCCGTCTTCGTCTCCGTCCCCCAACGGGAGACCACTTCCTAGAGAACCCCACTGTCTGTCAGAATACAGAAATGAAATTGGAAATATGTCAAAAATCAGGAATTTTGTAATTAATTTGTAAATAATAATAATAACAAAGAGACATAACACGGCATCTTGTCATCTACTCCGGTGACAAGTGGGTTGGTTGGGTTGAGGCTCATTCTTCGCTCAAAGAATCAGTATTGCAATACAGCGGGGAAATGCAGCCAGCGTTCTTGCCACTATTCCACGCGGACGGGACTTATATCCCTATCCGTAGTATTAGTATTAATTTTATTTTATATTTTGTAAATATTTTTTCTCGAATTTACTTGTTCTTGAATCCTGAATTCGTTCATTATATTTTATGCCTGCTATTGGATTATATTCAGGAATGTTGACTACGTTACGTAAGATCGTATTATCACATGTAGGTATCACATGCCGAGAGGGGAGACCGTAGCTGCTAAATAATGACAAAACGCGGTAATAATATATATAATTGGTGACATTGCAAATTTTGTATACCTATATATAGACAGAAAAAATAATCAAAAACATTAATAGCTACTGTCTTCTATTCTCCTTACAACTAATCCATGATTAAAAACACATCTCTAAAATGTTAATTATGTTATTTCCTAGAAACTTCATTGACTCCATCATCATCACGACCATTCCCTTCCGGGGTGGTCAGAAACTACGCTATAATAAGCGGATTCACATTTGATGATTTTGATCCAACCCTATAGGCCAATCATGACAATCGATGTCTCTAGCGTACCAAATTTGAGAAATATCACAAATTAAATAAATATTAATTTATAAGTTTTAATTAATTTAAATTAATAAATATTTTTGTGTTCCGACCAGGAATCAAACCCGGTCTAAATCCACGGAATTAACCCTATAGGCCACGGAATTAACCCTATAGGCCAATCATGACAGTCGATGTCTCTAGCGTACCAAATTTGAGAAATATCACAAATTAAATAAATATTAATTTATAAGTTTTAATTAATTTAAATTAATAAATATTTTTGTGTCCCGACCAGGAATCGAACCCGGTCTAAATCCACGGAATTAACCGCTAGACCACGGAGGCAGTCGATGCCTCCAATTAAGCACAAAAACTGATTAAATTATTTAACAATCATGCATGCCTACATTGTTTTGCCATCTGTGAACGTTGGGGTGGTTGAGAGACTAAAGGGGTGTTTTACCTCGCCTCATTACATTTCAATTCAATCTGGTTGTCCTGACTGAGCTCACGGTCAAGTTTCCTACACGCCTGATTGATCGCATACCTGACCTGGGCAATTTCATACAACTTTTTGTCGCATTTAGTATTAACTAAAATCTATTTATTTGAGTTTATACTTTATTGCACAAAATTTACAAAGGCGTGACATAAGGTCGCTTGAGATTCTCTGCACGTTAAGCCGTCGTCGGTGCAGGTTTCACTAAGAACAACTTGTGGAATCGATGATAAATTATCATTAAAAATGGCATCGCTAACTTGTCTATTAATTATTATAATATTATGTTCTGAAAGACCCATCTCCAGCAGTGAAGATCCAGAACTCAGTGTTCTATGGGCTGTGATGATGTGCAATAGACATTTTATACTAGCACGGCATGTGGCCTTGCGCCATGGTGAGTGGCGCGCAAGGTCCATGAATGTTAGCTGGAATCAGACACGAGTATGACCGACATCTGTCCCTAACACTATGCCGGCTTGACTGGGCATGACGGCAATTCGAGCGGATACAATCTACAGGGTTTATCGGCTGGAGCGGTTGATACTTCACCGCCCCAGCAGACTGGGAAAATTACCACCATCAGTGCGCCTACCGCCTATTTGTTGTTCTTCATGATGTCAAAAGCCAATTTTTACTTTCAAAGAGAATTAATATTGTAAACTTGCCATAGTGATATTTACATAAAAATAACACCGCTTGAAACAAGACTTACTGTAAAAATAATATAATAAATAATAAATAAATGAAATACATATTATATTCTAATAATAACATACGACTTATATACTACCTAAGTCTAAATTGTGCAAATTTTCCAAAGTATTTGATAAATAGGTCACCCAGCAGCCTAACGCAGGGATCATAAACTTTACTACACCGGATCAGCATAGTTCCAATAGGGGCCGCAGTGTTTGAAACCAATTTGCTAAAATACACCGATTTCGTACTAAAAGCTATGAAGAGTAGTGCTCAGATTGTCACTGTGTATACTGATTTCTCAAAGGTATTTGATAGTATCTTAAACTTTTAATTTGAAAACTTTGAGGTATCGGTATACATGGTGACCTCCTTAGATGAGTCAAATCTTATATGAAAAATAAAAGCCAGGCCGTCGCTCTAAAAGGGTTTTTCTAAGGATTTTGGTGTTCCACAGGGGGATTTGGGGCCGTTGCTGTTTATCGTGTACATAGCAGACGACTAAAAAATTTCGGTAACTGCATAGACTTGCAAAGGGATTGGATGCTTTATTTATAGCTCGTATACACTTCTTCTGTAGAATGTATAAATGCCTGGTCCTTACATATAAATCGATGTTGTCAACCTTTTACCACTGATTTGTTTGTACCCTTGACTGGTTGTGCACATATGGTGTGGTGGGCTGATTGAGCGACTGTCTCTACGCAAATGTTGTTCACAGATGTTTCTAACTCACCTCGGAATACCTCTGTAAGAATCAGAGACATATTACGACGAGACATATTACAGACGGGGAAAAAGGCCAAATGGTATGAGAATTAAAAGTACGACAATCAAACTCGGAATTAATTAGTTTATTTATTTAGTAAACATAAGATCTTAGAACCCGTTAATAGGTAGATGATTCCACAAATTAGTAGCAACAACTAGAAAACAGTTAGACACAAATGAAGAGTGATGAAAGGGACAGATAGAAGGGCAGTGAAGCAAAACTCCACTCGTCTTGGTAACCTGGGTTGTCCACCGTACAGGACGTCAAACCGTACACTGTCAATACTGTTCAAATCTACTTCACTCAATGTTTGGGAAATAATCAGCGGTGCTAACATAAAATACCTACTAACATCTTTATGATTGCATCTATATTTGTCCCCAAGGTTTGGCTGTCAGAGAATGTCTTCCGCCTTACTTTGTGCCATAAAGTTTTTAAATAAATAAATTTTATCGAATCTGCTACTTAAGTCACCCTATAGAATACCTACGCTCACTAGGAGTGGTATAGGATTGTAAAATTACCTCACCGTTATACAGAATAAGTTATTATTATTATTTATTATTATTGATGAATAGGCGAGCAGCTCATTGCTGATATGCCTATATCAAGCACTGGTGTAAAGTTCATAAAATAGTCAGTTATCACCATAGTCTATGTCAATTGTCACTAGCCACTTGTCCAGTTTGTTTTTAAAAGTGTTTACAGTTGGGGACTTCAATATGTCTTCTGGTATTTTGTTCCACATATTTACAACTCTGTTATTCATAAAGTGATATTTCACATTTGTATTGCTGGATTTTCTCATCAATTTCATTCCATGATCACGACGGGTTAGTATTACCACATAGTTGTATTATGTGTTTTTTTAGCTTTATTTTGTCACTGCTAAATTGTGGAGAGGATGTTGGATGAAATTCAATTGAAATAATTCTGTTATTTGCTTCTAATTAAAACATTAGAAAAATGATAATAGTGACATTTAATTGTCAATTAGAATTTTGTAAGAATAGTGTTAATATTTTATATCTCAATACGTTTTATGTAATTAAAGCCAATAATTTATCACTTATAAGTTGGTTTTATTGAACGGCTGATGCTTCTCTCGTCATATTTCTATAAACGGAACGCGCGCAGTGTTGCTGATTACGTTTGAAGGCCACGGTCAAACAAATTACATCTGATGGGGATTTCAATCCCAAACGTCCTCTGGGAACTATTATACTAAATACCCACATTAACTTGGGAGCCTTATTCTTTAACACATACATATACTTCTATACTTTACTCTTTCGCAGTAGTGGCCGCGAATCTGTGGAATAATTTGCCGGTAGAAAATCGCCAAGCGCCCTATAGATCTAGCGGCATTAAACCCGCCCCTTGTACATAGTGCAATAAAGATTTAAATAAATAAATAAATACTGTATCGTCAAAAAAAAAAGACAATTTATTAACGATTCTACAAGTTCTCCGAGGCACGGGAATGGTGGTGTTACAACGCCCTCTTGTGGGCGCTGGACGCCTAGAGGGGGGCGGTAAGGGGTCCAGAAAGAATTTTGGCTACAAAAGGTTTTTCAGGAGGAAGATTTGAGAATGTAAAAAAAATTGGGGCGCTGAAAAATATTTGATTTTCAAAGTAGGCGGACATGAATGAGTTTAAGAATCTCTGGTCCAGAAGAATCCGAGCTTAAATATTTGTAAATAGCGACAAGAATAGGTCTCCCCGTCAGGTGAGACTGGCCATTACGTCAAGCTGACGATTTACTTAAAATTCCTCTTGTTACAAACGCCTACTCGAGCCTTTAGCTGATTTAATCAAATTAAGATACCTACTGTTGACTCAAGTCAAAGCCAAAATATCTTTATTCGTGTAAACTTTAAACTTTACCGCACAATAATAATAGTTTTTTTAACGGGTCTTTACGCGATTTACCTTAGAACTGCCTCCGTGGTCTAGCGGTTAAGTCCGTGGATTTAGACTCGGAGGTACCGGGTTTTATTTATTTATTTAATTAGGATCACCAACAGAGTACACATTGAATCCAATTCTATCAATAGAAGCAAACAGTAAAAAAAAAAAACATTAGTGAATGGTACCCCAGTAACAGGTGACCACAACATGTCAAACTACATACAATTATGATACATTATATGTTTAAGAAATTTAAATAATAATATTAACAATACCTAAAAACTAAAAAATAATGAGAACTATGACTAAAAGTAATACTTACAGTTACAGAGTTAAATGATAAAAGTATCTTATATACAAACTTCATTGAAAGCAAAATAAACAACTGAGAAGAAGAAATTCGATTCCCGGTCGGGACACAAAAATATTTAATAATGTAAATAAATTTATTTGTGACATTTTTCGTGTTTGGTACGCTGGAGACATCGACGAGCTTGCCACTTGTCATGATTGCCCTATAGTAAAGTTGGCTAAATCTGAATCCGCCTATTTATAAGCGTGGTTTCTGACCACCCCGAAAGGGAAACGGTCGTGATGATTAAGAAGATTAAGATACCTTAGTGATATACATAGGGGGGTTGAACTGACCTTTGTAGGATTATAAAGGAAAGCGTTCTTACAACCGAGCCACCACCGTTAATTTAAATAAATAAATAAAATTACATTTAATTTATTTGTGATATTTCCCGAGTTTGGTACGCTAGAGACATCGACGAGCTTGCAACTTGGCATAATTAGAAATAAATCAATTTAGTTATTTAGTACAAAATAACAATATCAATATTTAGTACAAAATAACAATATCAATATTTAGTACAAAATAACAATATCAATATTTAGTACAAAATAACAATATCAATATTTAGTACAAAATAACAATATCAATATTTAGTACAAAATAACAATATCAATATTTACAGATTATTTATTTAAGCGATGCTCTTTTAACGTTAAAATTAACTATGTTCCGTTGGGAACTAAGCTGTAGTAAGCCAGAATATTGTATTTCCTTTAGTTATTTTAACAAGTTACCTAAGCCCCTTGGAGAAGTTATTATGCACTAGAAACAAAACTTACGCTATAAATTCTTTGAATTATGTTTCTGGACCGGGCTCTTAGTAAAATACTTTTAAGTATGAGTGTTTCTTACTTGGTAAAATATATAAATAAAAAAGCTTAAAAATTTTATTGCCAAATATTTCGCCTCTCTTTGGAGCGGCGTCATCAGTGACAGTGACTGAAGATCTTTGTCATAAATTTTGAAAAAGTAATTTTATTTCTTTTAGCAATGGTAAAGGCAATGCACTATACAGTTTTGTATTTATTTTTTAGAAAAATATCATCATCACCTAGCGCATCATGGAAAACATCATCAGCATGTTATGTCCATTGTTGGTTCGATATTAATAAATTTACAAAACAAGTTAGACAAAACCTAATGCATTACATTCAGACCAGGGCTATAGTATGCACCAAGCTGCCATATAAAAGAGCTTTCCCATGTTTTTAAATCAATAGACCGAATAGTTTTAGGAAAACTCTGTAAGTATAAGTGGAAACTTAGCAGGTCCCTGGTGTGGGATGCAATATGTGTAGACACATTAGCCCCATCACACATCCAGGCGACCTCATCAAGCGCGGGAAGTGCGGCGGTTTCTGCTGAAAACCTCAAGCTGCGCAAATACGCCAACCTCAGTACAGGTTACGAATTTGCGCCGTTTGGGGTCGCGACGATGGCCCCATGGGAACACTCAGCCAAGCGTCTGGCCAAGGAGTTGTCCAAACGGCTAACAGAAAAGTCTGGAGACAGGAATGCTGGCAATTATTTCTGCCAACGTATTAGCTTAGCTATACAGAGGGGAAATGTTGCCAGTCTTTTTTATTTATAGTTTATTTTTTATTAGGTTTAGTTTATATTTATTTTAATTTTTACTTTTAAGTAGTTTTAATTTATATTGTAATTATTTTAAACTGTTTGTATATTCCTGGTTCATAATTTCCAAAATTAACTAGTATTTTGTTGGACTTGGAAATTTGTTACTTCTCCTGTGTTTGACTTGTAAATTTAAGCATTTTTTTTCACTCTATTTCATTTAGAAAAACGTTCGACTTGGCTTTGCTCTATGGCAGAGATTCTCAAACTTATTATAAATAATATAACTAAATATTCGATATTGTGTAATACGTAGGTTTTATTGTCAGTGAATTTTAAAATTTTAAGTCGCCCCTGTAATCCATGCCAACGTCTCCCATTACGTTCTGGGCCCCTTACCGCCCCTCTCTAGGCGTCCAGCGCTGAGTAAGACTTCTCTATGGTTTTTATACATTTTAAGCAAAATTCTTTAAAAAAAAGTTTGAATGATTTATTATTATTATTAAATTCTTTATTGCACGAAAAAAAATCGGTGTTCTTAGGCCGTGTTTAACTTGGAAAATTGTTACCTCTAAGCGTGGACGCTTCAAGCTAATCCAAAATATCGCTTATCTCTCATCTTTCCATGATAAAATTCTTCGCTCCTCTCACAACTCACTTCTTTCAGTCCCCTCTCATCATTCCGGATTTGTTTCAAATTATTTTGTCGTTGTCGCCACAAATTTATGGAATGATCTTCCTGTAAACATAAGACAAGCAACTACCAGATCTTCGTTTAAAAAACTCGTATAACTACGTACTACCTGAAAAGCTCCTCACAATATTAGTAAGTGTATATATGTATGTTTATGTATAGTATTATGTATGTATTAGTATTTAGTATATTAGTATGTTTTGTAAAATAATGCTCAAAATCCTAGAATTCGGATCATGTGTTCATAACTCCATTTTACGGCAAAATGGAAGTGAAGCTCATTGACTTATATCCAAGGAACAGGTAAAAAATATAGCTAATATAATTTTGGCTAATAGGGATGTGGACTATTTTTGGGAAAGTGTTTAAAACCATGCATAAGTACCAAATATAGCCCAAACTATTTATTATTATTATTTTTAATACAACTAATACCTTTAAAATAAGTTATTTGAAATTCCATTTCAAATTTCGCGCCAAAACGTGGATACCTGTCAAACGCCCGCTGTGACGTCACTTGTTCCTAAACATTATCGAAGTTGTATGTAATAGAAAGTTATTTTGTAGTTTTGTGCTAATAAGATGGATTCTACATTTTATAAATGTTGTGCGGTGCCGCAGTGTGAAAGTACTACTATTAAAGAACCTGAAAAACTATTTATTCACGTCCCACGTACAAAAACGATGCGGAAAATATGACTTCAACTAGCCCGTCGGGATCCGGCACTTGTAACTACACAAAGTAAAATGTATTTCTGTGAGGATCATTTTGATGTAAGTTTGATAATATTTGTTAGATTTCCCCGTATTAAAAGAATTTTTCTCTTCAAGTTTTCAAAGATAAAAACTGGAATTTTGAGGTTAGAAATAAAGCAAACAACATAACAAGAAAATCATATTATTTTATTATATTCAATTTAACTTTTCGAGTTTATAAATACCTACGATTACTATTATAATGTATCCTGAGTATATTACTTACATGGAGGTCTTCACATTTCTAAATTCAGCAAAGCAGAAGTTACTATTTGTTGCGAAGAAATTAGCCACCGTAAAGCAATCAATTCTTGGCAAATTTTAACTATCTGCCTTAATATATCGACTTTCCATTATGGGAAAACCTTTAAAAATTAATTCAAAAAGATAATTGAGCAAATTTCAAAGAAATTTCACAGTAATAATATTATCCAAATATCAACAAACACCATAGTACTTGACAGCGAAAATACATTGGTGTTCATTGTCACGTGACTTGAGGGTGAAATATTTAATTACATTTTTTTAAATAAAAAAATAATCCCTTGTTTATTGAAGAAAATATTGTTTTTTTATTATTTTTATTATAGAAACTACCTTTTCGTGGTAAAATTATATACTTATTTGAGTCCACATCCTTTTACGTAATGTTCAGTTTTCTTTGCTTACCATTTAGAATCAGGTATACCACAACAAAACAGTAAAACTGGACTCATGTAAGAAAATACAAGTACATCATCCAATTCAAGCCGAGGTACAACAAGCAACCCGCCGAGATTAACTCACGCTAAATGGGGATCACCCCGGAGCGCTCCGCCTAAGATAACAACTACTATGGGATACGTACGCGATGATACTTTACAAAGCCCGGTTTACATTAAGTCAAGGCAGAGTTTAATGATCTAAATTAGGTCAGTTGTTGTATCGAGCGAGTAAAGTCGAGAGATTTTAAAATGCGTAATACATAACTGGCCTTTGTCAGTACTGGTTATTATTGACAACTTAGATATGGTGTTTCGTATTCTTGGGAAATTCGACAGACAACTTAAGACCACTTAGGTCATCCATCCATCTGGCGGAGGGTCGTCCCACTCTGCGTCGTCCCGTACATGGTCTTTTTTTTTTTTTTTTTTTATAGTCATGCATGTGACCTTGGGCCCACCTGATGGTAAGTGGCGCGCAAGGTCCATGAATGTTAGCAACTGAAGTCAGATACTCGTAACTGCCATCAGTCCCTAACACTATGCCGGCTTGACTAGATGCTTTTTCACACTTCGCTTGAAGGACTCCAAGTTATAGGAAAGTGGAAACACAGAGGCTGGAAGAGCATTCCACATCTTTATCGTACGACAGATGTATGAGTCCCCAAATTTATATGTACGCGAAGGGATGGTGACTACGGTATGTGGGTGCATATTCTGACCTGTGCGTGTGGTTCGGTTGCGGAATGGAGAGGGAGGGATTAGGTTATAGAGTTCTTCGGAGCACTCACCATAGTATAGCCGGTAGAACACGCTCAGAGAAGCCACATCTCGGCGAAGCTGCAGGGATTCGAGAGTTCCAGATGTAGTGGCATCGTCCACAATTCGAACAGCTCGCCTCTGCAGGACATTGAGAGCATCTGTGAGGTACTGCACTCCAGCACCTGTTTCCCCATCGGTCGTCGGTTCTGCGGCAGATGTGTCCGGCCCATTGCCACTTCAGCTTGCTAATTTTGAATGCTATGTCAGTAACTTTGGTTCTCCGACGAATTTCAACGTTTCGAATTCTATCTATCAGAGAAATACCAAGCATATAGCTTGCTTAGCGACCTTGAATCTGTGAACCCGACCCACTGTCAGTGTCCACGTTTCTGCTCCGTACGACATTACGGGGATGACGCACTGATTGAAGACTTTTGTCTTCAAACACTGTGGTATGGACGATGAGAGGATATGTCGAAGTTTCCCGAATGCCGCCCATCCTAGCTGAATGTGTCTGTGGGCTTCTTTGCTGAAGTTTGCAGCGCCTAGCTGAATAGTCTGTCCAAGGTAGACGTATTCCTGCACAACTTCGAGAGTGGCATTTCCCACACAGATTGGCCTCGGCTTGACATGGTCATTGAACATAACCTTAGACTTATCCAGGTTCATTCCGAGACCAACCTGCTGAGAAGCCACGTTTAAGCCGTTTAACATTCTGCTAAGATCCTTGAGCGATCTGCCCATGATGACTATGTCATCCGCGGATCGGAGGTGTGACTGTAGACCGTAGATTCCTGGGCTTAAATATAAAGATACTTTTACTAATACTTTTAATAATGATACTTTTACAAGTTTTGTGCGCGACAGACATCGACAAGCTTGCTACATGTATCATAGATATATACCGTGTTCCGTTTATAGAAATTACCAGCGGCTCTAGCATAAATTACTAACATAACATGGGCGTTCTATAAAAAATAAAACGATTTACGTTAACACCAAAAAATAACATTTTTAATCAGGTTTATTTTTTGGCAAAAATATTATAACTATGACATAAGCCAAAGACAAAATAAAGTCTGCTAAAAGCTTACTTTATGGACCGCTTTGCTGTTTAGTCTTTCCCTAACAGCGACTCCTGTTCATCAATAAAAATAATTTATATAATGACGTGTCACAAATGCCTGATTACAGGCAATTATTATAAGTCAATACCTAATTAGCCGCGCAGCTCCAGGGGAACCGTAACCACGGCCACGGTAACTTGACCAACCATCTGGAGAAATAAGTTCGTCGACTAGTTGCTGGACTGATTGATCGACTAGACGCTAGACTGGTTGGTCAACCGGTTGCTAATATGATTAGTTAGAAATATGTCTGTCTCAGGTAAATCAACTAAAAAAACTGAAATTAAAACTATTATGTTTGTGCGAAAAAGTTTGAAAAGTATGTTGGCTAAATCTGAACCTGCTCCTTAGAAAAAAGGTTTCTGACCATCCCGCAAAGATTTTTAGTCATCAGACAAGATATAAAATAACTTCTGACCTGGTCTCCCATTCCAGTGATGATTGGAGTGTTCCAGTAAGCAGCTAGTCTGGCAACTGGTTCCAGAGCAAACGCGCAAGCAGGGCCTATGAAGGCGATGACATCATCCTTGAAGTGCATGTCTGCTGCTAATCCAGGTGCCAGGGCTCCAGAACATGATGGGTAGCTGGGGACAATAGTTAAAAAAAACATAAGTACTGTAATTTACAAACTACTTAATAATAATTAATAAATAAATAAAAAAAAACATTATTTGTGTATTTCCCCGTGTTTGAAGGCTATGTTGGTAACTTTGGTTTTCTGACGGGCGTCTACGTTTTGGACTTTATTTATCAGAGAAATACCGAGCATATCTCTCTTCATAGCTCGCTGAGCGCCCTTAAATTTGTGGACCAGACCCACTGTCAGTGTCCACGTTTCTGCTCCATACGACAATACTATCGTTTTCAAACACTGTGGTATGTTCGATAACAGGCTCTGGCGTAACTTCCCAAATGCAGCCCATCCTAATTGAATGCGCCTGTCAGCTTCCTTGCTGAAGTTGGCTAGGCCTAGTTGGATAGTCTGGCCAAGGTAGACGTATTTTTGCACAACATCGAGAGAGGCGTTGCCCACGCAAATTGGTCTTATTTATTGTTGTGTAATTCTGTATTTGTTTCATTTGTAAATCTGCTATAGCTGAGTTTTCCTTGCAGATTCCTTTCTCAGTCAGATTAAACATTAACAGGCTAATGGAATCTGCTAAGCTGCTGGTCTTCTGCTAACTGCTTCCTCTTTAGACCGCTTTGCTGTTTGGTCTTTCACTAACAGGAATAGAATCATTAAAAAAAAAAAGACGTGTCACAAATGCCTGTAATAGGTTTTCGTGTATAAAGATATTTTGACTTTGACTATGTATATGTATATAGTTTTTTATACCAACCTGCCTTGCACCTTCTGCAGTTCAATGCCATGTTGAGCAAGAAACATCTGGTTGACCTTATCGAGGGCCAGGTCCACCGCTGGACCACACCGCTCTAAGTCAAACGGCGAATCTAACCTCGAAGCCATCAGCACACCTACTTTATGCACTTTGACACTAGAGACCATTGCCACGAACAAAAATAACCAGGCTAAAGTAATAAGAGTCATTGTGGATTGGCCAGATGATTGTTTCAAAAGTTTGTATGAGACGGGCGTAATTTTAATTTTCTTCTGTGTTTTACGTACAAATAACAATTGCATGTACCTACCTACATACGTACATTTGGGAGCAAGCAAACAAAGAAGAATGATAAAAAGTGTCATGTGCGAAGAAGATAAAGAGCATCATTCATCTTGTATAGTCGAAAAGGCTAAATTGAATTCAAAGTTATATACCGCGTATAATTGTCAAAAGAGCAAATATATTTTTTAGGCTTCGGGTGTCATTAGTAGATCCTCTATTTTAAATTAAAATCATTATCCGAAAAACAAAACACGACTGCATGGTAAATAAGGCCGCGTCTGAAAATCGCAAAATCCATCGCGATAAATTCCTAAAGGCTGGAAAGTGTTATTAATTATTGATCGCGCTCACAGACGGGAGACGAAATAGAGAGAGAAAGAATTACCTAAGTCTACGTTCGCGCGATCGTCGACCTCTCGCTGCCTACTTGATTAGGCTCAGTATGAGTGGCGATATTTTTAGGAAATCTTCCCTGCACCGTAACTTAAGATTTTATTACTGAATAAATAAAATAAAAAATACGTATTTCTTTGTTTTTATTCTAGATTATAATATAAAAATATTTGCTCTTTGATTTAATGAATGAATATTCCATGCAGTATATTTTAGATAAATTATTCTATCAAGATTACAATTTAAAGAGAAATAATACGTGTAGCACGCTGTCTCACCTAGCATTGTGTCCAAAAGAGATAGAATCAGTTATGAGCAGTTAGCAGATAGTCTACACGCATACGTCTAGTCGCACGCACACAAACATCTTGCCGAAGTCTGCCGAACTGAAACGACGTTAGACGATGTACGGCTTTCAACGCCGCACCGCTGTGCCGGTCGGAATGGGGGGTGTTAGGTTTATTTACGTTACGGAATTTCTTGATTCGGTCGCCGCGCTCAAAGTCCGCGATAAAAGCTATGCAATAACTTAAAAATCCCTTTATTTTATATAGTTAAGGTGTTTTTTAAAATATATCTTAATGATAGCTCTGGACTTGATTAAAAGGAAAACTACATATTATTTTATTTTCCATTTAACTTAATTGCACAGTAATATTGATCTTATCAATAAAAGTATTTTCTATAGGCTGTTTTAGAGGATGGCATCTTTGTTTTCATTGCGCTACACCTCACCATCCCCCATTCTAATCCTCCCCTACCTAACTAAATACTGTATGATTTCGTTAATACCGTCTTGGAAGCTAGTTTAATAAAAGTATTGAAAGCAGTACCGCAAACGTTTTAGTTGATTTCGTTATTTACGTCAGAGCTTGCGTTATAATTACAAAATATGATTCAATTCTCAACTCTATAAGCGCTCAACCTCGACGGCGTCCGTGCAAATATGAACTTAAATAGCGTGATATATGTATGTATAGTTAACGGATTATATAACGTTTGCGCTTAAGTAACAGAATAGGGCTGCAGACCTGCTTAGGCCCAATTCTTTCAGTAGCGCAAAGATTTTGCTGGAATTCCTCTCGCATCAATTTACATTGCGTAAAGCTGAGTATTTAATCCGTTCCTGACCGTTCATGTAAGATTATAATATAATTATTCCTCAAGTTAATTTAAATTATTAATATAATGCTGTTAAAATAAATGTATTTTTCTTATTTAAATTATGATCGAAGAATGGGTAGCCAGCCTATTATTATATTATATAGGGAAATCATTGCCGATTGTTTGCCAGAAGTTGAAGACAAAGTAAATGTTGTTTTTGTAAATTAATTTAAAAGAGGTGTTTGACTTATTTTAATATTGTTGTTGAATACATTGTTTCAAAATTAAAATACATAATTATTATTATTTCTTTATTATTATTTACTATTCACTGACCGCCTCCGTGGTCTAGTGGTAACAATCGTTGCGGTGAACTCGGGAGGTCGTGGGTTCGATTCCCACCGGGGGCAAGTTGTACATTGTATAATTTGTCTCGGTCTGGGTGTTAATATGTATATATTTACAAAATAAAGTATAATATGTAGTTTATCAAGCATCTAGTTTCCGTAACACAAGACTCGTAGCTTACCACGGAAACTAGATGGCGCTGTGTGCTGTCTGGAAATATTTATTATTATTTATTATTTATTTATTATTATTGCTTATTATTATGTATGTATGGCTTTTCCTTCAGCATGGGTTGGGACACTCCTTGACTGAAATACATTGACCATGGCAGTACACTTTCGTTTCGGAGCCCGGACTGTACACCCACACAAGTGTCGGTGTGGGGAATCAGTGGAACATCTCGGACACTACGAGCTTTCTTGTGCTAGTAGTGCCGGTCGCATTCCTCGTCACGCGGCTGTCAACGACATCATCCGAAGGCCTCGTGTCACTGCTGGAGTACCCGCTATCCTAGAAGCCTCTGGGATTGGGCGGAGCGATGGCAAGAGATCTGACGGCATGACCGTTGGGTCCTGGAAACTTGGAAGGTCTCTGGTGTGGGATGCGCAAATACGCCTTTCCCGGTACAGGTTACGAGTTTGCGCCGATTGGGGTCGAGACGATGGGACCATGGGGACCCTTAGCCAAGCATTTTGCCAATGAATGACGGAGAAATCTGGAGACAGAAAGGCTGGCAATATTTCTGCCTCGCTATACAGAGGGAAATGTTGTCAGTGTTGTTGGGACTATCTCTGATAGGACGTCTCTTGAGGGTTATTTTTTATTTAAAGTTTAATCTTTTATTAGGTTTAGTTTAAAGTTATTTAATTTTATATAAGTTATATATATATATATAAGTATATATATATAAGTTATATATAATTTTTTATAAGTTATTTTATTTTTTGAATAAATAATTAATATTTAAATAGAAAAGAAGACAAATTTCTAAGCATTCCATGGATTCACCGTGCGGGTGCCGGGTCCATCGTGTGTGGGTAGGAGATGAGAAGAATGGTGTCTCGGGCTTGCGACTGACAATAGGCTGGTTTAAGAAAAGGAGGCCTTCCTTTTTTACTTTATTGTGCGATAAACGCTCACCATCCACCATTCTACTTCTCTCCCTACCCAATCAAATACTGTATGATACCGTTAATGCCGTCTTGGAAGCTCGTTCCATCAATGTATTGACGGCAGACCTGCTTAGGCCCAATTCTTTTAGTAAGTGTTGTTTTATGTTTAAATATTCATCATCATCATCATCATCATCAGCCTGTATCTCTCCACTGCTGGATGGACTCCCCTAAGGCTCGCCACTTAACGCGATCTTTCGCTACCCTCATCCAACCCCCACCAGCGACCTTCTTTAGGTCATCTGTCCATCTGGCGGGGGGTCGTCCCACTCTGCGTCTTCCCGTACGTGGTCTCCACTCTAGAACCCGTTTGCCCCATCGATCGTCGGTTCTGCGGCAAATGTGTCCGGCCCATTGCCACTTCAGCTTGCTAATTTTAAAAGCTATGTCAGTAACTTTCGTTCTCTGGCGAATATCAACGTTTCGAATTCTATCCATCAGAGATACACCAAACATAGCTCTCTCCATGGCTCGCTGAGCGACCTTGAATTTATAGACCAGACCCACTGTTAGTGTCCACGTCTCTGCTCCGTACGACATTACCGGGAGGACGCACTGGTTAAAGACCTTAGTCTTAGTATTGTGGTATAGACGATGTGCCGAAGTTTCCCGAATGCCGCCCAACCTAGCTGAATGCGTCTGTCGGCTTCTTTTTTTAGTAAATATTTATTAATTAAAAACAAAAAGGAACATTGCCATTCATGCCGTGGCAATGCTTCCAGTATCCTTGGCACTTTGGTAGGTAGCGATTTGGAGCACGCTTTTTATTAATATTATGTTTATTTTATTTATTGAAATGCAGCCAGCGTTCTTGCCACCATTCCACGCGGACGGGACTTATATCCCTATCCTTAATATTAATATTAATTTTATTTTATATGTTGTAAATATTTCTTTATATGTATTTTTATTTTTATTAATTCTTTTGTTTAGTTTAATTTTTAAATATTATATATTTATTAAAGGATCTAATACCGCTAGACAGGCGAATGAGAAATACACTTTTCTTAAGTACAGAAATACACTTTTCTTAAGTACAGTCATTTATTTCCAACACCACTGTCTTCCGTGCCTCGGAGAGCACGTTAAGCCGTCGTTCCCGGTTTCACTAATATTAACTTGTTGAAACGTTAATAAATTGTCATTAAAAATTACAACAGAATCTCGCCAACCCGTCTGGTCAGCGTGGCGAGTGTAGGCCCATTTCCAACAGTTGAGGTCTAGGACTCTGTGATCTAGGGGCTGATGATGATGATTCTATACTTAAGGATCAATACTTTTTAGAATAACTTAACCAGTTTATCAACGTTTTTTGTAATTTAAAATAAATTATGCCAAATTAAATATAATTTTAAAATAATAATAGAAAAGTAAATTTATTAGGCGCAAACCGATAAAACACACGTTTTTACATAAACAATAGCACGATTGCCAAATTTTCTGAAAGTTAAATCGCGTAATTTAAGTTATTTGGGAAAACGCGCCGCGAACGTGAGAGCTCGGGCTGGCACGTCACGAGAAACTGAGATGATTTGCCGCCATAAGTGAGCATCGCGCAAAAGCTCAGTCTCTACTCCGAAATTACAAATATTAAACCAAAACAATGCTGACCATACAGATGCATTTATTTTAATTCATTACATTACAGCCCCTAGAACACAGTGTCGTAGACCTCCACTGCTGGAGATGGGCCTTTCAGAACATATATCTGGAGAATTTATATTTATACACTCGCCACGCTGGCCAGACGGCTTGGCGAGGGTATGATGTCACTTTTTATGACAATTTATTAACGATTCCACAAGTTGGTATTAGTGAAACCGGGACCGACGGCTTAACGTGCTCTCCGAGGCACGGGAACGGTGGTGTTGTAAATCTATGACAAATGTACGTAAGAAAAGTGTATTTCTCATTGGTACTTAGAACGCGTTCTTACAACCGAGCCACCACCGCGCCTAATTTAATTAAAAATACTTTATTGCACTAAAAATGTACATAGGCGGGCTTAATGACTAAGCATTTTCTGACAACCAACCTTTGGGAGTGTGGAAAGTTATGTATAGGTGCAATTTTAATTTATAGTATACACTTACATAATAATATTACATAAAAGATTTACATTGTACCATGGAGTGAGGGAAGATGTCTTGTTTGGGATGCCACCTGTGTGGATACCTTTGCCGCTTGCCACATTTCCTCTACATCAAAAAAGGCCGATTCGGCTGCTCATACAGCCGAATTTAGAAAGCACATTGAAACAATGGGGGTGGGTATATTCTCTTGATACCCACAAATTCATAAAAGAGCTGGGTAAACGAATTTTTCAATAGCGTGGCGATCCCAAATGCCATAACTACCTAAAACAGAATATGTCGACTATAATTCAACGAGGAAATGCGGCGAGCCCTCCCTTAGTTTATTTTGTAGAATAGTTTTAATTTCATAGGTATTTTTAGTTTAGTTTTTGTTATTTATAATTAGTTTAATCTATTTTATTTTAATATTTTTGTATCTGCTACAAATAAATATTATTTCCCATCGAAAGATTTACATATATACACATATACATATATATATTTTAATTAAAATGATAACACACAAATATAAATGTTACATAATAAATAAGAAAAATAAAAATGTAGTATATATTTAGTTATTACTGTTATGTTTCTGAAGAAAGTATGAGTTAAGTAAATTTTTGAAGATATGAATAGATAAAGATACATTACAATATTTTCAAAGAGTTAGTCTATCAACTTTCTATATTTTATATTTTTACTTTCATATACTTTATTTTTATTTATTTACAGTAAAATATTTACAAAGATTTTCCTCTATTTTAATAAAACATATACCGCGTTTTAAGGCTTCAGGTTTCATTGGTAGAATTTGAAATATAAATGGCCACTTAATTAAAATATAAAAATCATTATTGGAAAAACAAAAAAACTGCATGTTGAATAAGCCCGCGTCTGAAAATCGCGATATCCATCGAGATAAATACCTAAAAGCTGAGGAGTGTTATTATTAATTGACAAGACACACAGACGAGAGACGAAATAGAGAGAGAAAAATTACCTAAGTCAACGTTCGCGCGATCGTCGACTTCTGATTTGTTGTTAATATGTTGATCTTCATTAGGTTCTGTATTTTTAGAAAAATGTCTCTTCACAGTTACTTCAGATTTTATTATTGGATAATTAGAAGTATCATCACGACTGTTTCCCTTTCGGAGTGGTCAGAAACCAAGCTTATAAATAAGCGGATTCACATTTAGCCAACTTTACTGTAGGCCAATCATGACAAGTGGCAAGCTCGTCGATGTCTCCAGCGTACCAAACTCGAGAAATATCACAAATAAATTAAATGTATTTATTTACATTAATATATTTTTTTGTGTCACAACCAGGAATCCAACCCGGTACCTCCGAGTCGAAATCCATGGACATAACCGCTAGACCACGGAGGCAGTTAAAATATAATTTAATTAAATAGTCTATTGGTTAAAATTGATGTATGAAATAGTTACAAAGCACTATTTACACGATTAGGTCCTTTATTATGACCAGGTACTTTATTATAGATAAAACACTGGATTTCAAATCGGCGGGATCGAAACTATATAATTATTAACGTAAAGAAAAGTTTTTGTCAATTGTCTATATGGTAGGGTAAAATAAATAAAACTAATTACAGATTATGAAAACACAATATATTAACTATCAAATAAAAAATAATTCATTATGGCACGAGAATATTTTATTGGACCCATTATATATTTATATATTTCCAAGCATTCCTTAGATTCACCGTCCCGGGTCCATCGTGTTATTTATATATAAAATAAAAGTTACCTTAAATATAAACAAAACTATAAATTAAAAATGTCCTCTAGAGTCGATATACTCCCAAGGAGACTGGCAACATTTCTCCCTCTGTATATCGAGGCTTATACGTTGGCAGAAATGATTGGCAGCCTTCCTGTCTCCAGAGCTTTCCGTCAGCCGCTTTGACAACTCCTTGGCCACACACTTTGCCGAGGATCCCTAAATTAAAAACTAAATTGAACCTAAAAAAAAAAAAAAATCTCCACCAAATCACTGTCCTATGCAATGGTATCATTTAAGGTAAATATAAAAAGTGTGCGTATAAATAAGAATTTAAATCATTTAAATCTTTTTCACTAACCACTATTTCTATCTCTCGTATTTACAGAGTACGCCTCCTGAAACAGCGTAGAAACGACACTGTCGAAACTGAACAAAGGAATTTAAGCCTAATACCTATAGTCTTAAAGATCCTTGTGTGTTCTAACACACACTTTGCGTTTACTATGTATTTCTCATCATGCGGAGTGTCGGATGCGTGTAACAAGTTAAAATTACCAACACGCCGAAACCGTCTTTATAGTAGATAAGCATGCGTGACATACGGTGACGGCACGGCTTGTGAAATCTGTCTAGAGTCCACCACTTAATAGGTACGGCAATGGTGCAAAATTTCAATCTGAGAAAAGCATTTTTTTTTGTATTATAGTACCTCATGACCGAAAATAGACGGAATCGGAGAAGGGCCCCCCCTTTTTAAAATTTAAATTTGATTAAAATTAATTATTTTTAATCAAAAAAAAATTAGCAACCGTTTGCGCCTATAAACAATAACATCCATTTTTACTGGACTGTTTTAAAAATAATCAGTTAGTCGTTATAAGCGAAGTCGTAATAAAAGACACAATAATATTTATTAATTTAAATGAATAAAAGAGATTGCCCAAAGCCAGGCCCCAACTTTGTTGGAACGTGCCTCAACAAAATATAATCAATAATCATGTCTTTGTATTGTGTTTTTTTTTAATTAATTTAAACATCTGATTTACCCCCGCATTTAAATATAGTTTAATTAAATCGTCAATTGGTTAAGATTTTTGTATAAAATAGTTACAAAACACTATTTATACGATTAGGTTCTTTATTATATATATAAAAATAAGAAATAGACTTTTCTTAAGTACATTTGTCATAGATTTACAACACCACCGTTCCCGTGCCTCGGAGAGCACGTCAAGCCGTCGGTCCCGGTTTCACTAATACCAACTTGTGGAATCGTTAATAAATTGTCATTAAAATTGACACCATATCCTCGCCAAGCCGTCTGGCCAGCGTGGCGAGTTTAGGCCAAATTCTCCAGATATATGTTCTGGAAGGCCCATCTCCAACAGTGGAGGTCTAGGACGCTGTGTTCTAGGGGCTGTAATGTTAATGATGATGACTTTATTATAGATAAAACACTGGATTTCAAATTGGCGGGATAGAAACTATGTAATTATTAAGGTTAATTGTCAATTGTCGTTATGCTAGGGTATAATAAATAAAATTAATTACAGATTATGAAATCACAATATATTAACTATCAAGTAAAAAATATATCATTATGGCACGAGAACATTTAATTGGGCCAAAAATAGGCATTCTCATTTAAAAGAAAGAAAGAAAGAAAGAAAATACTTTATTTATCACAACAATTAGAATGGTTACAAAAAAAATAAAATATGCAAGGAATAAATTTAAATGTAAGCCTATTCTTTATACCGAAACATACAAACAGGTGTGGCGATAAATAGGTGGTCAGCTCAGCATATGCTACAGCCGAGGCTGCAGCGCTGATTTTCAGCTGATGCCTTATGTTGGGTGAGTCACGGGTCGCAGAGATATACAGTACCATTTACTAAATCGGAAGGCGCACTAAATGTACAGTTTACATATATGTTTAACAAATTAGAATATAATAAATAAATAATATTATGATAAATAATATAAGTCATAGTCTAGAAAAAATCAATTGTATATTAATTAATAAATAGAATAAGATTATTAATATTTAATTTATTTGTAATATTTCTCTAGTTTGGTACGCTAGAGACATTGGACGATGTGTCATGATTGGCCTATAGTGAAGTTGGCTACATTTGAATCCGCTTCTTTATAAGTTTCAGAATATGTATGTATATAGTTTTATGTCTTACGCTGACAGTACAAATGTTAATTAAGAACAAAAGGAGAAGCGAGCTATTCTCAGAATTGAATGTAGTATAACAATTTAATATGGTGGATTTGGATAACTGAATATTCACCAAGTGATCCTGAAACAAGATCCCTTTCGGTGGGTCTACTTGTTACGTGCAAGAAATAATATAATTGAAAAAGTATCGCGTTTTTGGTATAAATAAAAAAAAATGGTATTATAATATTTATTCCATATAAAGTAAGTAAAATTAGCTAATAAAAATATATAAACTAAATTAAAAATAAAACTAAAATCCAAACTATATATAAAAATATTCACCCATAACTTGATCATGTGGCAGTGTGCCAAGAACACTCGCAGCATTCCCCCGCTGCACAGCACAAAAACTGCCACATACAGCGTTAATCAGCCGCTTAGACAGTTCTTTAAAGAACTTCTTAGCGCTGATTTAGTGATTTATTAACACATATCTATGTTGTCCCTTTCCAAGTAATTACCATCAGATGGAATACACTTATGATAGCGACTTTTCCAATCCTCAAAGCACTTTTTCTTGTGATCTCGTTCAGTTCTTCCTTCAATGCAGTCTTAATCTTCTCAATCGTAGCATGTGTATTTGTAAAGTAGCTTATACCTTTCTATTCTGATATTTTACGTATTCTTCTTCTCAGTTGTTTATTTTGCTTTCAATGAAGTTTGTATATAAGATACTTTTATCATTTAACTCTGTAACTGTAAGTATTACTTTTAGTCATAGTTCTCATTAATTTTTAGGTTTTAAGTATTGTTAATATTATTATTTAAATTTCTTAAACATATAATGTATCATAATTGAATGTAGTTTGACATGTTGTGGTCACCTGTTACTGGGGTACCATTCACTAATGTTTTTTTTTTACTGTTTTCTTCTATTGATAGAATTGGATTCAATGTGTACTCTGTTGGTGATCCTAATTAAATAAATAAATAGGCCTCTTCAGTTTTGAGAACAAAAAAGTCACAGGGAGCCAGGTCTGGGCAATACGGTGGCTGCTGCACCATGTGTTGTTTTTCGCCTAATATTCATGCATAAGCAACGATGTGCGCAAAGGCGTTATCATGGTGCAGAAACCAATATTTCGAACAAAATCCGGTCGTTTCTGGCGGATTGCTTTGCGCAAATTGCGCATAACTTGCAGGTAAAATTATTTATTGACCGTACTACCCTGCGGCAAGAACTCACGATGCACGACTTTACTTTGAAAGGGACAAAATAGATATTCATGAATAAAAAACATTTTTCTAAGAAATACCAAATTCGCGATACTTTTTACAGACCTCGTATAATTTGTAAAGTTTTTGTATACTTTAAAAAACCTTTGTAAAAAAAATGAATTTGTGATATGACTATATGTAATAATTATAAATTAATGCCTCCGTGGTCTAGCGGTTAAGTTCGTGGATTTAGACTCGGGAGGTACCGGGTTCGATTCCTGGTCGGGACACAAAAATATTTATTAATGTGAATAAATACATTTAATTAATATGTGATATTTTTCGAGTTTGGTACGCTGGAGACGTCGACGAGCTTGCCACTTGTCATGATTGGCCTATAGTAAAGTTGGCTAAATGTTTTTATTTATAAGCGTGGTTTCTGACCACCCCGAAAGGGAAACGGTCGTGATGATACTTTACTTTACTTTTATAAATAAATAAATAATTACCCGCGCTATACGAGTATAGAGGGGCAATGTTGCCAGTCTTCTTGGGATTATCTCTGATGGGACGTCTCTTGAGAACATTTTTATTTATAGTTATTTAATTTTAGTTTAAGTAGTAGGTATTTAAGAAATTGTTCCAAGGGTCATTGACGTCTCTGGTGAGATAGCGCTGGCAGTTTTTTCTCCCAAAAATTAAGTATCATAATTCAAAGGGGAAATGCTGCTAGTGTAATGGGCACCATGCCACAAGACAGCGATTTACTTTTTATTTTCTATGTATTATTATTTTAGGTTAATATAGATTTTGTTGTAATATAGTTTATTTATTTAAGGTTTTGTATGGAATTTTTAAATTTATTTTTTTAAGTAGTTTGTATATATATATTAAGTAAATTTTATATAAATATTTTGACTACTTTTTTTTTATTTTGTACTTTAGCAGTAGACGCTCAGAATGTTCGTCTCAGGTGCTTCCCTCGGGCTATTATCTGCAATTACGATTTTGGTAAAGGTCCTACAAAGCTTTATTTGTTGGTTTAGTTTATTAAATTGGTTGCGATATATCGTTTTTTTTTTATTTTTATTTCATACAAAGAGACATACACGGCATCGCTTACATAGTGAGATATCTTTTTTTTTCTTCTTTTTTTTTATTCGAAATGTCCATCCATGCAAGGTCCATGAATGCAACTTGAATCAGACACTCATGACACTACAATCCCCAACACTATCCTGAAACGTGTGGATACACTTTACTGGGCTTATCAGCACGAACGGTGGATACTTCCCCGCCCCAGCTGACTGGGCAAATTACCACCATCAGTCCGCCTACCACATTGAAATTATGTGCCATTTTACAATGATGGTAAATGGCATTTGTTTTCAAGGAGAACTAATATTGTAAGCTTGCCATCAAAAAACAAGACTTACTGTTGGCTCGGTTGTAAGAACGCTTTTCTTAAAATTTAGTTTGTCGTATTTTCGGTTCGAATTCCGGTTTGTACCAATGGAAAGACTCGGAGAGATAAATTTGATAAGACTAAATATTAATGTTTGGTATTAGAAGCAGGACAATAGGAACAAGCCATGGTGGAATCAGAGTCAACAGGAGATTTTTTTTAATACTATTATTCTGAAATTATATTCAGACTGCGGGATTGAGCGATACAGCACGGCCATCCTGCGGGATTAAAATTGCAATCTCTAGAAATAACGTTATGAACGCTACAAGTTATTTAGCTACGAAATTCGTAGCTTCTACGCCAGACTACGATTTTACGTAGACAATTTAGTTGGGGCGCGATTATGAAATTTTATTATTAATAAAAAAGGTACGAAATGATTCATCAAGGTTCTAAAGGGCAGTTATTTTTTACATTTTTTTTTAATGAACCGGCAATTTTCCAAATTAATTCTCCTTGCATAATTTTCTCTAATGTCCCTTCACGGGACACAATCTTTTTTTTTCTTTTTATACTAGCACGACATGTGACCTTGCGCCCAACTGATGGTAAGTGGCGTGCGAATTCCATGAATGTTAGCTACTGAAATCAGACACTCATGACTGACATCAGTCCCTAACACGGCTTGACTTACTTGAGCATGACGGCAATTCGAGCCTAACGAGTGAATACACTTTACAGGGATTATCGGCACGAACGGTGAAATACTTTATTTATTAAACTTACCGTTCCGTGGGAATCAAATATTCCAAAAGACCACAACATGAAGTCGAATAAATTTTATGATCTCACAGAAGAAATGATCTGGAACGGGTTCAAGACTCAGCTTTACGCAGTGGAAGTTGGTGCGAGAGGAGTTCCAGCAAAATCTTTTCATCACATACTTTTTTTTTTTCTTTATAAAAATAATAATTATTATTTTATTATATAATTTTAATATAGTTTATTTTCTAGATTTTAAGTGACAACGTCCTTGTACAGCAGCATCTATGTAGGTATTGATTGTTTGTAGTGTTAATGGTATACTTCTGCTATCCTGCCATGATTGGTAAACAATAATATGTATAAGTGACAAAACCGAGTGTACTTAATGTATCTTATGATTAATAAAAAAATAAAAAGAATTGGGCCTAAGCAGGTCTGCCGTCAATACATTTATGGAACGAGCTTCCAAGACGGCATTAACGGAATCATACAGTATTTGGTTGGGTAGGGAGAGGAGTAGAATGGTGGATGGTGAGCGTATTATCGCGCAATAAAATAAAAAAGGGAGGCCTCCTTTTCTTAAACCAGCCTATTGTCAGTCGCTAGCCCGAGACACCATTCTTCTTATCTCTTACCCACACACCATGGACCCGGCACTAGTACGGTGAATACATGCTTAGAAATTTGTCTTCTACCGAAAGACTGGGTAAATTTCAGATTTCAAAGACAAACTGATATCATAGCGAACTCGAATGTTCTACTTTTAATGTAGATAACTAGATATCTTTGCAGCGACTGGTTCAGTTAATGTTCTAAACATAATGTGACGACACGCGCCTCCATTAACTCGAGTTTTACTGCGCTCCTAAAGGACAGGCGGTCAAATACAGATATACACATCAGTGTTAAACTAACTCTTATTAACGTAGAATAGAAAAAACTTGTAAAATTCAAATCGCTGCAGCTTGCAATGACACGCTTCCATCTGATGGTAATTACTTGGAAAGGGACAACATATATATATATATTAATAAATAATCACTAAATCAGCGCTAAGAAGTTCTTTAAAGAACTGTCTAAGCGGCTGATTAACGCTATATGTGGCAGTTTTTGTGCTGTGCAGCGGGGGAATGCTGCGAGTGTTCTTGGCACACTGCCACATGATCAAGTTATGGGTGAATATTTTTATATATAGTTGCGTTTTTAGTTATCTTATGTTGATCCATCAGCACTCATTTTTAGGAATCGTACAATACCCCAAACATTCCCTACACCCCTCGAGGCTCTGTTTATTTATTTAAATCTTTATTGCACAAAGTACAAAGGCGGACTTAATGCCGCTAGGCATTCTATGAGTCAAACCTTCGGGACATCAAGAGCAATTAAACAATGAAAGGTAGGTGCAATTACAGGCTTAATTAGACAATATAATGACATATATAAATTAATACATACTTAGATACCTAAATAAATCTCTCCAACTCTTTCGTAGTAGTTGCTACTAATTTATGGAACGATCCTCCTGACAGCGTTAGTAAGTAGTATATATGTATGTTTATGTGTATTATTAGTATGTAGTATATTGATATTATGATATATATGAAGATATAAGATGTAAGTATATATCAATCCTATTAAATTAACCTTTATAATTATAGTATTATTATTATTTCTATGATTGCACCTATAATTGTTCAAATTTGTCCCTAAGGTTTGGCTGTCAGAGAATGTCTTCGGGCATTAAGTCCGCCTTTGTACTTTATGCAATAAAGTTTTTTAAATAAAAATAAATAATATTTACATATCTACATACTAATACTACATGCAAATACATACATATAAACTACACATATAAACAATAATAATATACATACATATGAAATAAAATGTAACCATAACCATAGCAAATACAAGTATAATTATCAGCAACGCCAGAAATAAACTAAGTTTATTATGACTGTTCCCATCCCGAAAATCAAAACTCACTCCAGTGGGCGTCATGCCAGAGTTATGGGTCCTCTACTCTATAATAGAAGCAATACCGTAATACCTATTGCTAGGTTAACTCGCAATGGAGTCAAGCGAGCTGTGAGGCCGTGGTTGGTGAGGCTGACGTACGAGGCAAGCGAATTTCTTCTTACTAATTAATATCACCACAGTAGACCATATTACTAATTTATTTTATTCTATATAGGTACCTATAGGTATTATTTATTGATACATATATATGTATATATAGTTGACCCCAATTAAAGACACCTACAACGCCACAACCCGGCCTCCGTGACACTGGCTCGCCTACAGCGGAGGTCGGGACGTCACCGTCTACAGGCTCATCATCATTTTTAAAGAACACATTGTATAATGTGAAATTGTCAACCTCGGATGCTTGTATAAACATAAATATTTTTTCAAGGATTAGTAAAAGGCTAACAAAAGAAATATAATATTAATTCTTCATCATCATCATCAGCCTATGTCTGTCCATCTGGCGGGAGGTCTTCCCACTCCGCATTTTCCTGTTCGCGTCGTCTCCATTCCAGAACCCGTCTAGTCCTTCAGCCATCGGTTCTTACTTACTAATGTAAACTTAGTTTTCTGATGGATGTCAACATTTCAGACTCTAATCCATCAAGGAAATACCGAGCTCTCTCCATTGCTCACTGAGCAACCTTAAACTTGTGGACCAGACTCACTGTCAGTGTCCACATTTCTGCTCCTAATTGTAATTTAATAAAAGTTATATGTATATATATAGGTATATAACAATTTAAAAGATTCTACATTAACAACAAAAAAAACAGTATACCGCAGGGACAGGTTAGGGTGTCGGTAATAAAGACCAGTTCTAACACCAGTTCTTTTACAAGTAGAATCCCATTCAGGGGATAAGCTAGTGAGAGTAGCCGTGACATTACGTAGCGCTAGGTGTTGGTGACCACACTTCACACCCAAGTCCACGAGGCCCTGCACGCCGCCGTGAGCAGACCCGGGTGGCGCAGCAACGTCCGGGACAAAGTAATCCGAGGAGGGGGTCACGACCCTCAGCATTGAGGAAAACGACGCAAGGAGGAGGTGTTGGTGAGGCGAGAAACCCGAACATGAAAAAACCCATAACTTGGGGTTAATCAAGATTTAGGCAAAAGAAGAAAATAAATAAATTAGCTGATTTACATAGTCCTTCATGTCCTGGAGACTGCAAACATTTTCCCTCTGTATAGCGAGGCCAATACGTTGGTAGAAATAATTGCCAGATTTTCTGACTACAGAGTTTTCCGTTAGCCGTTTGGACAACTCCTTGGCCAGACGCTTGGCTAAGGGTCCTCATGGGCCCATCGTCTCGACCCCAAACGACGCTAAAACACAGAAACCGCCACACTTCCCGCGCTTGACGTGGTCGCCTGGATGTGTGATAGGGCTAATGTGTCCACACATGTCGTATCCTACACCAGGGACCGTCATGCCGTCGACTATCTTGTCATCGCTCCGCACAATTCTAGGATCACGGGTGCCCCAGCAGCGACAAAAGCCCTTCAGATGATGTTGAGAGCAGCGTGACGAGGAATGTTTCCAGCACTTCTAATTTTGTTTAGAAGAAGCTTTGATAGGAATTGGTTCAGATAAATGGTGGTCATGAATTCATAGAGCAAGATAGATTAATACAGAAAGAAATACGGAAATACTTGATTCATCATTAGGTATATTATCATTATTGATGCCAGTTCTACTGTTTGTTGTCTATGGTTGTAACAACGCACGAACAAAGCTTTGTATAGCTTGATATGATGCTAAAAGAACACAGTGACCCGTGACAAAGTAACTCGTTTTAATTAATTTAAAATAGACTCCAGTTTAGCATCATCAAATATATGCACAGAGACCAAACTAGGTTTGATTCGGTGCATCATAACACAGCACATACGATGTTTTTAAACGTTGGAAACGGCAATTATTTCTGTCAGCCCTAAACATGTAATTTATTTGCATAATATATGTTCATAACGGAGTTCATAACCAAGTTGGGGATCATCAAATTCCAAGTGTTGCAGAATTTGATGCTTTTTATGGAGTAATTCACGTCAATATCGCCCAAACACGAAGGGTATACGGGAGTTCACAGCGCAGGAAAACCGCAAAAAATAAAGTGTTACTTCTGCCCCATATACTCGTCAAATTTATCGTTTTCCATAATTATTTACAATGTAGCACATTATTAAACAAAATAACACCACTTTTGAATAACAATATCCACAGTAAACTAATTTACAAAACAAAAAACTTGGACTTGACATGTCCGTGCGAAATGGCGCGAAGAACTCCTTTCTTGTTGTGTTCTCTTCTCCCGATGGATGACAAATGAGGTGATAGGAAAAGCAAAGGGTCCAGCCCATACAGCCAAGTCTGACGGAATATATCTTTCTTTCTTATGAGTTAATGAGGTTATCATCAAATTCCAGATGCTGCAGAATTTGATGCTTTTCTTGGAGTCATTATTGCATTATAGCCCAAACAAGTCGGGTATATATCGGGGGTTCACAGCGCGGCAAAACCGCAAAAATAAACTGCAACTTGTGATTGATTAAAAAATAAATAACTAACAAATAAAATATGTTGCCTTACATGGTCGTACCGACATGGTGGGAACAAGACATTATGGCCATAGTGGCTATAAAATCATAACTGCGCACTGACAATTACTTACCGACCGACTAAAAGTCTGAAAAGTAAATTTAATTTACAAAACTAATTATAGTAAAGTTTTAATTGAGTTAAACAGTGCGAAGGTGCTTTTCCACTTGTCATTATATGCGCTGCAGAGACAGTATCTGCGATCTGCCACAGTATTCGCGGGTTTATTTTTTTCAATGTTTGAATTGTTCATAAATTCTTAAATACTATTTCGTCTTTGCAATTTTAGCATTAAAATCATTGGTTACGATAAATTAAGAAATGACATTTGGAGCCGTCCAAACCGTTCGTGTAAAATGTCAAAGTGAGCGTTATATACTAAATATGTTTAAAAAAACGAGAGGATCAAAATAAGCGTTCTGAACAAAACAATAGCAGAATAAGTGCGAGCATGGGCGAACCCAGATTGTGGGCCAGGGGGATATGATATGATCTTCTGGCATTCGTATACCATGTCTGGGGTGAGGCAATGGATAAATTTGGTGAATCATTGGCGGTCAGTCTGGACATCTCCAAGGCCTTCGATAGGGTTTGGCACAAGGCTTTGCTTTCCAAGTTGCCGGCATATGGTCTGCCCCCACGGCTGGTGGACTGGATAGCTGGCTTCCTGCATGAGCGCAGCATTCGTGTCCTTGTGGACGGGAATGCGTCTGATCTCATGTCAGTGAACGCTGGCGTACCGCAGGGCTCTGTGTTATCACCAACACTCTTTCTTCTGCATATCAATGATATGTTGTCTCTGGGCAACATTCATTGTTATGCAGACGACAGCACGGCCCACGGGAGGTATCTAAGTCCCCGAGCTTTGGGAGGTAGCCAACTAGAGGAATCACGGCGTATTATGACGGCAGAACTGGACGACACCCTTCACAAAATATATTTATGGGGTGTCCAAAATCTTGTCCAGTTCAATGCCAACAAGACCCAGGCATGCGCGCTGACGGCCAAGAAGTCCCCCTTCTCTCCTCCCCCCACTCTTCAGGGCACCACGCTGGATCTACAGCCCAGCTTCAGCATCCTCGAGGTGGAAATACGCTCAGACCTTAACCACCGGAACTACATTGAGAGCATCACCAAAACAGCGTCAAAAAAGCTCGGAATACTGAACAAGGTGAAGCGGTTTTTCCCGCCATCAATCAGACTGTTGCTGTACAAAGCACAGATCAGATCATGCGTGGAATACTGTTCACACCTTTGGGATGGTTCAGCCAAGTACTTCACAGATGCTCTCAATGTCCTACAAAGGCGAGCTGTTCGAATTGTGGACGATGCCACTATATCTGGAACTCTCGAATCCCTGCAGCTTCGCCGAGATGTAGCTTCTCTGAGCGTGTTCTACCGGCTATACTATGGTGAGTGCTCTGAAGAGCTCTATAACCTAATTCCTTCCTCCCCATTCCGCAACCGAACCACACGCACAGGTCAGAATATGCACCCACATACCGTAGTCACTATCCCTTCGCGTACCTATAAATTTGGTGACTCATACATCTGTCGCACAATAAAGATGTGGAATGCTCTTCCAGCCTCTGTGTTTCCACTTTCCTATAACCTGGAGTCCTTCAAGCGAAGTGTGAAAAGGCATCTAGTCAAGCCGGCATAGTGTTAGGGACTGATGTCGGATATAAGGGTCTGATTCCAGTTGCTAACATTCATGGACCCTGCGCGCCACTTACCATCAGGTGGGCGCAGGGTCACATGTCGTGCTAGTATAAAAAAAAAAAAAAAAAAAAAAAAAAGATATTTTTTTTATAAGCAAAATAAATAAATATTAAATATATTGGTAATTCTTTAATTATACATTAGCTATTTTAAAAGTAATATAACTGCCTCCGTGGTCTAGCGGTTAAGTCCGTGGATTTAGACTCGGAGGTACTGGTCGGGACACAAAAATATTTATTAATGTAAATGAATACATTTTAATTAACATTTAATTTATGTGTTATTTCTCGAGCCAGCGTACCAAACGCTGGAGACATCGAGGAGCTTGCCACTTGTCATGATTGGCCTATAGTAAAGTGGGCTAAATGTGAATCCGCTTATTTATAAGCGTGGTTTCTGACCACCCCGAAAGGGAAACGGTCGTGATGATACTTTACTTTACTTATTTTAAAAGTAACTTTTGAGGGTTTTCAGCAAAACGGTTTATGACGTGGAAATAAAATATTTTACTTAACTTTTATCGACAAAAGTAGATAGTAGATACGTAAACAAAATCCAAGGTAGCGGCTATCCTCCCCAGGGTACGCCCATGAGTACGAGTAGATATGGTTAGTTAATGTTTTGTAAATTAATTTACTGTGGATATTGTTAGTCAAAAGTGGTGTGGTTTTGTTTAACAATGTGAATAATTATGGAATATGATAAATTGAACTGTAGGTATATATGGGGGCACAAGTTGCAGTTTATTTCTTGCGCTTTTCCTGCGCTGTGAACTCTCATATTATACCCGACCTGTTTGGGCGGTAATGCCGCGAGTGACACAAAGAAAAGCTTCAAATTCTGCAACATCTTAAATTTCATGATAACCTCATTAACTCAAAAAAAAAGAAATATATATTACGTCAGACTTGGCTGTATGGGCTAGACCCTGTGCCTTCCCTATCACCTCATTCACATTCATCATCCATCGGGAGAAGTTAACACAACGAAAAAAAAAGTATTCAAATAGTGCGAATTCTTGTCTCATCTTGCCGCGCCCATAGCTGTCGGTGGAAAAACGGCTGAACGTTCATCCAGGGGCTAATGCAGTACCCTGATGATTAACTTTACTTTAGCAACTTTTCCTAGTTATTATTTTATATTGTTGAGATAGAAAAGTATCACTATGACCATAATTGCGGGTTAGACAAAACACTCCACAACATTAGCATCTAGTGTTTACGACTTAGGAATCGTGTTGCTAATGGAAAAATAAATAAACTATTATCTAAAGTGTTTGTATTAAAATAAATAAATCCTACAATAAAATACCTACTTTCTAATATATTAATTCATCATCATCATCATCCGCAACCGAATCACACGCTAGCCTGTGCAATAATTATATTACATATTTATATGAATTTGGAGACTCAAATCTGTCGCACACTTAGGCCGCGTTCGTTTTATAGCATTTCAAACATTTCGTAGCAACTTTATAAACCAGCGCGAAATGCCGTTTTTGTTAAGAAATACCACTTTTTTTTAACAATGCTAACATTTCTAATAAAACGAGCAGTGAGGCTACTTTTTGACAAGTGTTTTCGTTCATGTTTTATCATACCATGGCATCCAACACACATGATATTATTATGGTCTTTGAATTTATTACATAAAATCGTTTAAAATGCCTTTTTAATAATTATAATAGAAAACTATCAAGTATATAAAAATGGTAAACAGACCATTTTATATGTTAATGACATCTGTTAAAAAGTAACATCAATAACCCTCCTTTCAACACGGTACTGACAAACGAAATTAGCATCAAATGTTAGAATTTTCATTAAACGAACGACTTGTGCTAAAAAAAAGTGGTATTTTCATGATAACATTTCTTAAAACGAACGCGGCCTGCATTTTAGACATGTTTTCCCAGCCAGTGTGTTACCCTATTCCTATAACCTGGAGTTAACCTTTAAGCGAAGTGTGAGAAAGCATGTTGATAGGCCGGCATATTGGAACTGATCTCAGCCGTCAGTGGCTGACGTCTGTTGCTCCTATTCTCGGACCTCGCGGACCGCTTTTAAAAACATGTATTTATTTTTCAAACAAAAGGAAGTTCGGTGCAAAGCGTGAAACTAGAAAAATATGTCTAATTGACGCAATTGAATCAGTAACCTCGTGCGAGTGATTCTTTTTCTATCTCATTCGTTATCGACATCAAATTTTGGAATTTGATTATCTCCAGCAAGTATTGCAGAATTTGATGCTTTTCATGAAGTATTATATCGCCCAAACACATTAGGTATTTAAGAGTTTACAACGCAGGAAAACCACAAAAAATTAAATGCAACTTCTGCCCCATATTAGTGTCAAATTTATAGTTTTCTACAATTATTCACATTCTTCTCATTCCGAATCGCGCTCAGAGCGCTTAGAACGAATATGACACTGACCGTCGTTCCAAATCAAATATCGCGATTTAGATGCTCAGAGCGTGATATCAATTCGGAATGGTCTAAATCACATTTTCATTCATAAAATGTTAGTTTTTTTTAAATGTATGGAAGATAAATTGCGGATTCCACATCTTTGAGTATGAATACTAACAAACATACATCTCTCGGTTTATTCATCTTTATATGTGTAAAGTTTAATATTATTAACTTATTTTAATCTTTTAAAATAAATTGACATTTTTTTCCACTTTAATATTAATTATAGATTTGTTTTAGAATTAATATACAAACAGTATAAACGAATTACAATATTAAATAATTTAAAGAAAACATAATATTAAACAAATTTTAAAATGGCGCGCGACATAATGTCAAAAAACTGACAGCGCTCAGAGCGATCTACCTCGATATCGTGAGCAGTCTGAGCGCGAGGAGTAATGCCATTTGTGACGTCACATAGCTTTGGTAAAACCATAGATTTAGTATATATATAGATTGCCAATAGAATGATTAGGGCGAGACCAAAAATGAAAAACACCGGTGTGCGTGAAATGCGCATGTGTGCGAAACGGATAGTGATGTTCGCGACTGCCTTGACTTAGATTATCGATAAAGATTGCAACGTTTTCGTGTTGTCTGATTTGACACAGATCTAGTTACATATAAAGTTAATGTTTGTTTGAGGTAATAAAAATTAAACTACAAAACATGTTAGATTTTTTATTTTTTAAAAAGTAACAGCTTATTAGGTACATTAAACATATAAACAAAATAGCAATAGTGGAACACAAGCTAATATAGGTAAAAAAAAACATCTATAACTTGTGCATGCCATTTTTCCATTTAACCAAAAATTTTCCGAGAAAATCTAAAAAAATGTATTCATTCGTTTTTTATATCTACAATTTTTTTTTTACATTTAGTGAAAATAACATTACTTCGGGAAAATTTGCCAGGAAATGCGAAAAACTGATTAAATTAATTTGGAAACCTAATATTTAATATTTGAAAAAATATTTTTTTGCAAACCTCAAATTTCAAAGATTTCTAATCACATATTTTGGTAATGTAACATTTTAATTTACATTATTTAAGGATTTCAACGTTAAATTTTCAATTAAACAATGAAAAATTTATACAATAATTGAAAAATATAGTTTTTTCAGTTGCGTTTCCTTGCAAATATTCTTCTATGTTTATTTATTTACACCATCTAAAAGTAAACGATTCTATGAAAAATAAAACCACTGTAGGTATATAAAAAAAGGTCAAAGTCAAAATATCTTTATTCACGTAAACCTATTAAAGACATTTGTGACACGTCATTATTTAAATTATTTTAAATGATTCAACTCCTGCTAGTGGAAGACTAAGCAGCAAAGCAGATTCCAGTGACCTGTTAATGTCTGACTGAGAAAGGAATATGCAAGGAAAACTCAGCTATAGCAGATTTACAAATTAAAACAAATACAGAACTACACAACAACATAAAATAGATATCCTTTACTCCAAGATTGTCCTATAGGACAATCTTACTAACCCTACCACGTAAGGCAAAACTGAAATAAATTATTTGCCCAAGCCCCTTGGGCAACCCGAAAGACGATAAAACGCAAAACGTCTGCTAATTTAAGAACAATAAATTGAACGTGTTCGGCAGAGGTCCCAGGCCCCCACAGCAGCACCCGATCACGGACGTAACGCATGTGCCAGCCATCCCCCCGCTCAACCAGGCCCTTAGGGACGGACCAGGACCCGACACACGTGCCACCACTGCAGTGACCTTCTAAGAAAGGTTTTTGCCATTTATTCTTTACTAAAATATTTTGGGGAAATCTGAAACATTATAAAGTTTAAATTATTTTATAAAATATTTATAATTTAGTTCAATTAATAGGAGTTGCGCCATTTAGCTACGAAACTCCAAAAATTAAAAAGTTAAATATATAAAAAACATTTTTAAGAATTTAACGAAAATTAATAAGGCTGTATAGGCATAATCCATAGATTATGCATGCTATGCTGCATACAAGGCACAATACCTTTGCCATTTAGCGACATATCGATAAGATGTTATCGATATGTGTCAATCTCTACATACGAGTAAGTGAGGTTAGAAATAGTAGAAATTCACGTATTTGATATTATCTTAAATTGAATTCCTATGCATTCAGAGTATTAATGTAATAAAAGGCGTTTATTTTTCCCATCTGTTTGTGTATAAAACCTTAGTGGCAGATCTAAAACATTGTATTTAGGCACCTAAATATTTTAATCGTACTTACGTGTTAAATGAATAATTATGCGGGTTTTCTTTCTTAGATGAGTTACATCCAGGTACTACACAAGTAACCATGACTAATTACGTCTATTAACCTCAAATTTACACTATAAAACCTTAGATTATTACAAATATAAGCGGAATTTGTTTTGTTTACAATTACGCCAGCCGCTTCAAGTCGCGAACGTGTCTGTGAATGGTCCTGTCTATCTGTCTCGCTCTAACATACGCAATACTGTGCTCTTTCTCTTTTGCATTGCCAATCTAAGTATCCTATATCTATTGGTAAAACAGTTTAAGCGCGTATCGGAACACCTTTAAGCATGCTGAGGTTACTATTATCGCGTATCGGAACGAAGAGATTGTATGTAGCACATTATAAAAAAAAATGACAATCCGTGCAAAAGGCGGGCATTCACATGCGCATATTATGGCCAGTGGCAAAGCACCTTCGCACTGTTTAACTCAATTAAAACTACTATAATTAGTTTTGTAAATTATTTTTTTAGACTTTAAGTCGGTCGGTAAGTAGTTGTCAGGAAGCATGAGCCCTGAACCCTCTTAAAGGTAAATAATAAAAAAACATATTTTCAAAACATGACATTTATTCAACAAAACAGCTACACATGCTTACAAAATTCCAAATTTATTAAATTAACAACTTTTACACTTATTTTACTTAAAAGAAGGTACTAGTTGGTGTTAATATGTAGGTATGTATTTATTAAATAAAATATACAAAATAAATATTTACATGGTTTATTGACTTGTGATAAAAATAATTTTGTCTACGTCAGTACATTTTTGGTCCGAGCTTTCAATACGACATTATTTTACCAGGGCCGTCAGTGTCCACAGATCGCTATCTAAAGCTAGCTTCCCACGGTCCGTGATATCGCGGACGGACGCGGACCAGCTCGCACGACACACCGTGGAAAGGGTCTCGTCCGTGGTAGCACAGTACGTCTGTGGCAGGGCGCCGGTATCCGTCGCGAGGCGGTAACTTCGAAGGTGCGCGCGTGCGGTGCAGTATTATGATAAGTTTTTCCGAATCATTCCCGAAGATCCCACCACACCGGTAGGATCACAGGACAGGGGATATTTTATATCATTCGTTAATTTTCTACCGTGATCAAAATAAAAAATAAAATTAGTTATTTAGGTACACTTGCATTTTGAAATGAAGCTATCAAAAGATCTACACAGACCGACACGCACCGTCGAAAGAGTATGCGTTGCCGTCCGTGGTCGTCGACTGTGCGTGATGATCTGCAGAATCACGCACCGTGGGAAGCTAGCTTTAGCGATTTCGGTCGGTAAGTCATAAAAAAATGTTGCCACTTACAAAATCAAAAAGCTGATTTGGTCAATATCCTTAGTTCCAGACGGTAATATTTTAAATGAGAACTTAACGTTCCAAAATTAGTTCACTCTTGTCGAAACTGTATAATTGTCTTTTAAACGAAATTACAGCCTTGGATTACATCTGCATCCATTTAGTTCATTTTGATAATGGCATCCTTTAGTCATAAAAATGTCGGAATCGTATCCAATTTATCTGTCAAATTAACTATTTATAAAAATATTATCGAAACAGTTTTACCGTGTGACAGCAGCCAGCTGACATTTTGGCATTTGCTTTTAGTGTTGCAAAGGAATAAATATTATTGTGCATTGGTATAATACAAATATTCGGTCATAAAATGAGTTAATATGGAGCTGCCTGAGTTTGTAATGACATAAGTACTCATATTAGAATATTACCGTCCTTTGGAACTAATAATATTGACCAAACCAGCTTTTTGATATTGTAAGTGGCAACATTTTTTTATGACTTATCTGTCGAGACTGCCGGCTCAGCTAACTATATTATTACATCTGGAAAATTTGGTCTACACTCGCAAAGTTGGCCAGACGGGTTGGGGACGATCTAGTGACAATTTACTAACGATTACACAACCGGGACGACACGACTTAACGTGCTGAGGTACGGGAACAGTAGTGCCGTAAATCTATGACAAATGTACGTATGAAAAGTATTTCTCATTGATACATGCCAGGATTTGAACCGATAATCATTTTGGATTGGAAAGCGTTCTTACAACTGAGCCCCTACCATCCTTCGAGCCACTAACGCTCTTACAAAAAAAGTGATAAAATCTATTATTTTTACCGCAAGCCAATTTAAATTCAACAAACGTCATCAAAAACTTTTTAAAATTATTAAAATTGTTGTTAATTACAATAATTAGGCTTTTTATTGCTTTTAGTTCATTACACTCACTTAATAAAATGGCCAATAACATTTTTGGCAAAAAAAAAACCGTCTACAGACTAATGTCATTTATAATTTGACGCCACTAACGCTCGGCCATTTTCGGAAACTCTCGGGTGTACTCGGCTAATGACGACATTAACCGATCGTCCAATCAGAGCAACCTTTCAACCGTTAGCGACGCCATTTTGTAAAAATACCGAGAGATAAATTATAAAATAAGGGCCAGTAAGTTTATTCTTTCTTATCGACTATTGTTTACTTAAATATAAAAAATATATGCGAACGCGGTCACTTAAGTGTACAAATGCCACTCAGGAAGGAATCAGTTACCGGCCCTTACAATATAAGCGAAAAAATTTGTAATCTCATTTCATATTTTCCGGAGTAAACAATATATAGCAAATATTTAGTTATATATTATATACTCGTAAATAATAAATCAACATCAGCAAAAGAAAACTAGTATATCCTAGAATTCCCACTCCCTATACACAATTTGAAATATATATTGACTAGACAAATTATATGTAAAAATATGTCTATTTATTGTTATATATATATATGTAAGTAATTAAGAATACGCCTTACATATTATTTTGTACTATTAGCCATTTTATAGGCCTTGGTTGTTAATAAGGCGTGTCACTATATATAGGTAAAAAAATATAGTCAAACTTTATACTTATGGTGGTTCAATAGATATTTTTTTATATATTTTATATTTATATTATATTTTGTACTAAATTAATATTTGTTATATATTTCTATTTTTGACTATATTGGTGCGTTAACGCTTGTTATAAAGCTCAAATTGCCTTAAATCTAAACTAATACTTCTAATTTGTCAGCAACTTCTCTGGGGTTCTAAGATTTCCTTAAAACTAATGGTGTGTTAATGTGTTTTAAAAGTTTTTTTTTTAGGCTACAGGCAGAGACAATTGAGTGCCATTTGTCACGATCACGACATACCTCTTTCGCATCTTTGACATTCATCAACCTCTTCATACATGCCCTTTTGTTTTAAAAGGCTGCACCTTCAGCTAATGTTTTATTTATTTAAGTCAGGGCCTCTTTTACCCACAACTTACGCATTATATATCTGGTTCGTCAATCTCTCTTCATGCATGCTTTTCCTTATTTTTGTCCCTATGCTTTCTTTAATTCCTACCCTTTTGCGTATTTCGTCATTACGTATGAGGTCCGTCAAAGTGACGCCGCATATCCGACGCAACGACCTCATTTCTACTGCATTAACTCTACTCTCATGCGTATTCTGACATATCCGCGTTTCGTTTCGTTGGTACCAGCATAGCATTGTGTATAGCGAATCTGGCTTTGTCACTAACATTTCGACTAGCCAATCAGTGACCCTAGGGCACTATTAACACTATTTCCCGCGTTCACTCTTCTTTCAACATATCATACTTATTATCAGCAGTGAATGCGTGAGTTTCTTCATCAATCTTTATCGTCACAGTTGTCATCCTTCTTCTTTCAAACACTAGTACCTTGGTCTTTCTCGCATTCATACAGAGTCCTTTTTCTGCACCTACCCTCTTTAATTTCTGTAGCTAGTGGATGTTGTTCGGACGAAGCCATAACAGCATCATCTGCACAAAGCAGGCAGTTGAGCACTAGATCACTTATCTTTATCCCATAATCATATTTTTTTTTATTAAGTTTTATTTGTAGTTTGCTTTCTGAGTCAGATAAACATTTACTGGTCAACTGGAATCAAAGATTTTAATATCAAATATAAATAGAAACTTTTACAACACACCAAACGACCTTACAACAATTATATAGACCTATTACAAATACACTATTGAACTGTCACTTTTTAAACATATACAAAAACTATTCACTATTATTTTTACAAAAAAAAAAAGTATAATAAGGCATAACGAATCAAAAACAGCTGTGATTTTGATTCTGTATGACTTATCTATATTTTAACTAATTTAGGCTTCTTTTCTGTGCGAGGAAATTATCCACCGATAGTATTATTATCATAAAGTTGCTATCTTTTATCACAGCCCCTAGCAAACAGTCCAAGACCTCCACTGTTGGATATGGGCCTTCCAGGTTTATTTGGAAATTTTTTTTGGTGAAATGTTAAATTTTAATGACAATATATATTGACGATTCCACAAGTTGGTATTAGTGGGACCGGAACCGACGGTAGAACGTGTTCTCCAAAGCACTAGAACCGTGGAGTTGTAAATAGACAAATGTACGTAAGATAAGTGTTTGTTGGTACATGCAGGGTTCGAACCAACTCTTTAGGATTTTTTGGGAAAGCGTTCTTACAACCGAGCCACCACTGCTTGCTGTTGCTTACACCTAGTGACAATCACGGAGTCGTGATCGCGGCCCCGCCGCTCGGCTCGTATATTTCAACCTATAATGATTTATCTCCAGCCCTGTCCGAGGTCACACAGATGTGAAAAGGATTTCGATAACAATTCCATCTATTGGTCTATTGGACAAAAGGGCATGTATGAAGAGGTTGATGAGTGTCGAAGAAGCGAAAGAGGTATAGATCGTGACTGGTGGCGCTCAATTGTCAATTGCGGGGTGGATTTGGCGTGAAGATATGTATGTATTGGTGGATATTTTTCTCGCACATATCAGAGCGGTCTAAGGATTGATATTTCAATCTTTAGATAAAAGTTAAATACTTTATTATTGTAACTTGTATGCTTCCTTCTTAGGCTCGATGAGCTACGAGTATACCGTTAAGTGTGCACTGAATTACCAGCTGCAATTATTTCATTCATTAGCCAGGCCTAAACGATCCCGTAGTTCTTTTTTTTTTCTATATAAGTTACCAGTACAATAATAAAAACGATTGAAATATCAGTCCTTAAAAATAGTATACACGCTGGGAGTTCAGCTTATGGACCGTCAAAATTTTCGGGCATGTCGTCATCTGCTATCCATTGGTCGCTTGGTCCTAAAGAGTCGAGATTATAAAGATATGATATATATTATTTTTATTTGAATATTTTTAGGGTATAACGATCGCTAACTTAGCGATTTAAGGTTGCCATTGACGAGCCTTCCAACAGTTTTTTTAAACGACGTCACAGCCTTGGATTACTTCTACGCCCATTTAGTTTATTGTGGGTTACGCCGCCGCCAGTGACGACAACTTCATAATCTTGTTGATAATGGCATCCTTTAGTCATAAAAATGTCTGAATCGTATCAAATTTATCTGTCAAATTAGCAAACTATTTTGCGACGAAATTTGGCAGCCCGTAAAGTTATCGAATGTTATTGTTACAGTTTTACCGTATGACAAATTAGCCTTTTTTTTTTTAGTGTTGCAAAGGTGATAAATATTATTGTCCATTAATATAATACAAATATTAGGTCATAAAATGAGTTAATATGGAGCTGCCTGAGTTTTTAATGACATAAGTTCAAGTATTAAAATATTACCGTGTCCTTCGAAACTATTTATGACCAAATCAGCTTTTTGATTTTGCAAGTGGCAACACTTTTTTTTATGACTTACCGACTGTAATCGCTAATGTAGCGATCTGTCGAGACTGCCGGCCCTGGGTTCAAAGATAGCGAATAACCCCACCAGTGTCCATATCGTAGGACCCATGGATGAAGCGCGCAACGGTAATAAATGATCCCACCAGTTACCCAAACGTGTTTGACAGCCCATGCGCCAAACACCGGTTATTATATCACCTTAGTTCTTATTATTTAGGTTTTATATAATTTTAGTACCCCAATATATAATATTTTTATCATACAAATACACTTATCTACTAATTTTGTGCGTTTCGGCTTTAAAACTAAAGTACAGTAGGCGTTTGAATATGGCATGAAATTTACTTAACATTCGAAATAGCCATTAATGATATCAAACGCATAGTTTGACGATTTTAGTAGTCATAAAAATATTCAAATTAAGAACACATTACTTGTCTATGACGTATGAGTTTTGCTATGTTCGACTTGAAGGCAAAGGAAAGCTAGGGTTGCTTTTTTACCGAATTTTGCTTAAAGCCTACGGTCCACCGGAGAGGTCTGCCTGTGCAGGTATGCCTGCACGAATTACTTGCTCACTAGGCCGATTATGTTGACCGTAAAATGGTAGAGCTCTATGAAAAAAAAAAACTATCAAGTTATGAATGAAAATGTTATTTAGACCGTTCCGAATTGATATCACGCTCTGAGCATCCAAATCGTGATATTTGATTCGGAACGACAGTTAGTATCATATTCATTCTAAGCGCTCTGAGCTTGATTCGGAACGAGGAGATGAAGACCCTTAGCAATATGAAAACACGACACGCCACAGAAATGAGTATTGTGCAATAAACGATTTTGAATTTGAAAGACATGAAGACCGTGAATGTGATTTGTCTATTAATTTTATTTATTTGTAAATTTTACGTCCGTAATTCAAACACCACTGTACGTATTGGCTAGTTAAGATCAGAAGTGATTCAAGTAACAATTGTATTAGGATTGTATTATTTGGCTTCATTGTAAACCAAATGGGGTGTATCACTAACTTTTTATCACGATAGATGGCGCATGATAGATGGTACCTAATATAACTGTAAGTTGCATAGAAATCTTGCATTTTTATTACTAAATTTATTATTATCTTGATATTATGCCGAAGTGAGCAGCTTTTAAGTGTACAAATCGAAATTCCCAAGCGAAATTATAGATATGGTGATCTCAAAATTGCCGTTCTATTAATTCATTATTATTTTTTTTAAATACGGTGTTCGCTTTCTTTATTCGTCTTTTAAGGTAGGTAACGTTAAGTTAAAATACATTTTTTAATTTGAAAATAAAAAACTACAAAAACATTTAATAAATGATGCGTCATAGGTGTAAACAAGGTACCATTGCCGCAAGCGCCATCTACAAAAAGCTTTGACTGATTATACACCCCATTAAATTAATCAAATTCCAGATGCTACAGAATTTGATGCTTTTCTTGGAGTCACTCGCGGCATTATAGCCCAAACACGTCTGATAAAATATGGGAGTCCACAGCGCGGGAAAACCGCAAAAACAAAATGCAACTTGTGCCCCATATTCAAAGTCCAATTTATCGTTTTCCATAACTATTCACATTGTAGAACATTATTAAACAAAACAACACCACTATTGACCAACAATATTCACAGTAAATTAATTTGCACTTGACAAGTCCGCGCAAAATGGCGCGAAGGACCTTTTTTTTGTTATATTATGATACTTAAATCACGTATGTTCCTAACTAGCTATTTGTAAAAATACTTATTGCTCATACACAATAATAATAATTCAACCTTACTTTTAATGGGGTTTTTGGCAAGACAACAAATTAGTATATCATAGACTTTATAATGACCGGCTTTTACAATACAATTAATCTCAACGCGCTGCTGGTTTACGCCTAAAGCAATTTGTAGACTGGTGTAAACATAGCTTGGTGTTCAACCTATCATAGTAGATTATTCTATTATGATTTTAAAAGTTCGCTAATGCTTTTTAACTTGTACATATACAACCTGATTATTAAACTTAGCAGTGCCAACATCGGATGTCATGTTGATGACGTATGCATGAATAATTTCAGCTACGCAGATGGTGCTGCTGAGCCCATCAGTTAAGAGCGCTGAGAGCACAGCTAAATAAATGGGAAAAATAGCTCTTGGGCTTAGATACAATGCAAGGAAGAGTGAGTTAATGGTTTTCAGAACGGGTAAAAAATATTTTACAGACTTGCCACAAGTCACACTTTGCGGGACTCCTTTAAATAGAGATTCAAAATTTAAGTATCAGGTCCACTGGGTTACCGAAGATCTAAATGATGGGGAGGATGTTGAAAGGGAACGCTGAGCGCCGGCTGTCAGATGCAATAAGTTTGCGCGCAGTTAACTATATATATAGTTATATAACTATTATATATATATATATATAGTTATAAATAATTTGTATGAAAAGCCCGATTATAAAGTTATATGTAAAATATAGTTAAACTATATCACTTTTATGTCTTATGCACCAAGTGTTGTCGGGAGTAAATATTGCTTATTTTGTATATATATAATTATTTACGTTTATTGTTCGTATATAGATATATCGAGGTCTGTTCAAGTAGTGTCACATCGTTGCTTGTGCGCAAATAATTGGACAAAAACAAGACAGTAATGGTGCCGCAGCCCCCCAGTGACTTTATTTTTGAAGAGGCCTACAATTGGGGAGATCAAGACTGCATTGAAGCAGGAACTGAATAGATCACAAAAAATAATTTTTCAAGTGCTTTGAGGAGTGGAAAAACGCTGGCATACGTGTATTATATCTAAGGGTAATTACTTTGAAGGGGACAAATTACGAGTAGATATGAATAAAATATATATCAACTTTGCGATACTTTTTGAACAGACTGCGTATATGTCGATGGTATAGTAAATAGATGTCCAAATGGACCTTTTTTCTAATTATAATAATAATAATAATAAATATTTCCAGACAGGTCACACAGCGCCATCTAGTTTCCGTGGTAAGCTACGAGGCTTGTGTTACGGAAACTAGATGGTTGATAAACTACATATTATACTTTTTTTTTGTAAATATATACATATAAACACCCAGACCGAGACAAATTATACAAGGTATCGAACCCACGACCTCCCGAATTCACGGCAACGTTTGTTACCACTAGACACGGAGGCGGTCGTTTGAGTCGTATTGAGTTAAAAAGGGTTTGCTTTGGCAACTCTCTCTCTCGCACAATCCAATATTTTTAAGTCTAACACCCCAGTCTAGCTGTTGACACACATTATAAAGATATAGATGATAGTGTACATAGGTAGATTTTTGACAGTAGTGTCAGTTCAAAATTAGAAACAGACTTCTTTTTTTTGTATATTGCAATTTGTCAGTGTCAAAGTAAAAGACTGGTTAAATAAAAAAATAAAAAAATAAAAAAAAAATCGAAAAATGAAATAGGATCAAGTAAGTATTAATAAAAAATACACTAAGTATATTTAATAAATATATACAAAAATTAAAAACTAAGACTACTAAATAGGAAAATATTTACAGTTAATATATAGTCATATTTTTTCCGTTATTGAAAGGCAAAAGGGCGAGCCCATACAATTTTTGTCTTAAAAAAAAAATAGGCAAAGAATCGTTACAGTCCAGCCATTGTTTTAAGTGTACCCAAAAGTAAAACAGCATAACAAATTTAAACTTCTTAATGTTTTTTTTTACCTTTTATTTTTAGTTCGGTGCATCTACAATAATAAATATTTTATTTATATTATTATTATTATTATATTATTTTTATTGCTGGAGACATCGACTAGCTTGCCACTTGTCATGATTGGCCTATAGTAAAGTGAACCCGCTTATTTATAAACGTGGTTTCTGAACAACCCGAAAGGGAAACGGTCGTGATGATGCTTTTATATGAAAGTGAAAAAAAAAAATGTCCGTTCCAAGAAAATTAATAGACTAAATATCTCAACTTAAACCTTAAATCTTTGAAAATATTAGATTGAGTGAGAGAGAGGGCTGCAAAAGTGTTAATGGGTTTTAATTGTAAATACACAAGGAATCAAAATATTAAAAGTGTGCTGTAAATTTTTTATAATCCACTATATCTGTGTACTATACCATCGATGTATTATACACTAATTATATACACTGTGAACTTTTATTTACTCAGTAGCGTGGGCTGTCAGATAAGATACGACAAAATGGATGTTTCCTTACTGTTAAAATGTCAAGAATTGAGAATTTATCAGATTTTACCTAAACCTAATATCTTGAAGATTAAAAAAAACTGGTGGTGACTATACGTGAACATGAAAAAAAATACAGAATGTCTGTATTTGTTGCGTACTGCAAGGCGTTTTACACGAGTCATCTCTGGGGATTGTACACGAGGTATTTGGTAGCCTGTGTCTCTTCGCTGCTGGATATAGGCCTCCCCCAAGGCTCGCCACCCTCAGCCAACCTCCACCATCGACCTTCTTCAGGTCATCCGTCAATCTAGCGGGGGTCGTCCCACTCTGCGTCTTCCCGTATACGTGGTCTCTACTCTAAAGCCCGTCTAATCCATCGCTCATCCGTTCTGCGACAGACGTGTCCAGTCCATTGCCAGCTTACTAATTTTGAGGGCTATATGGGTAACTTTGGTTCTCCGACGGATTTCCATGTTTCGGACTTATCCATCAGAGAAATACCGAACTCTCCATAGCCCGCTGAGCGACCTTAAACTTATGGACCAGACCCATTGTCTGTGTCCACGTTTCTGCTCCGTATGACAGTGCTGGAAGAATGGTTGAATAAAGAAACTGGTCTTCAAACACTGGGGTACGTTAGCAAAAGTATATTTCTTAAATTATGCTTATAATTGGTCGCGCCGCAACAAAAGCTACCGCCTGCTAGTCTTGTTTGTGAGAACCCTTTACAAGGCTAATGTTTGTTGATTCCATGCGCCGTCATTTAGCTAGATGGCGCTACGGTCGACACTTCCGGGGATGAGCCCTTATACGCGCCGAGCTTGTCATATTTCGTATATTTCGTGTGCTTCGGACTATTGCTTGTGAACGTTGGTGTGTCTTGTCTCCTCGAGAAGACCATCACGAAGCTCTCTCAGACCGCGCCGCTCATTATATTCACCCGCATCCGCTGATATGAAGTGAAATTACACCCGCGAAATTAAAACCGCACCTGGACCGTCTCGCAGCTGACCAGAAAGCTGATGCTTGGCTACTGGAGTCCTCGTCATTGCTAGTTCAAGTGAGTGGATTCTCTACAGATAATTCTAGTTTTGGAATAGCTTTGTACTGCTGTGACCCGACCAGGTTTCCCACTGCTGGAGCTATAATCGAAGGCCGCGAACCAGCATCCTATTTTTAAAGACCGCATAAATGCCATACCAATAATTATAATTCTTTAAACACCTTGAATTTGTCCTAAAAGTTTGACTGACAGAAAATGTTTTCGGGCATTTAAGTCTGTCTCGTTTAATACAGACAGACAGTGGGGTCGTCCAGACCTGGATGCCTAATGGGCCTGGGTTGGGGATAATCACCCGCCGGAAATTCTTGCACTTTTAGCGCTGGGCGCCGTTACCAGTATATCAGCAGCCGTGGGGATAGGTTAGACTGCTTCAGCTCTCCTCCAGGAGTTCTTCTCTTGGAAGTGGTCCCCCGTTGGGGGGTCGAGCGCAAGAGGGAGCGATATTCTAGAACATAGACAATAGTTACGCACAAACCACGGCGCTCGAGAGACCACTCTGACTTTGGATCTTGTCCCTGTTGGTCTTGACCAGAAGGTGGTACCAGGCTGGTGTAGCATAGGTAAGACGAGAACGGATGAACATCTTGTAGATCCGGACCTTCAACCTGAACGGCAAGCTGGAATTCATAACAGGACGAACATGGCGAAACACGGCGTCGCCTGATTGACAGCGTGGCAGACCATTTCATCCATTATCAACGTCCTGTTGTGTGCAGCCCAGATGTCTCGAATAATAAGTTATTTACGTAAAAATAAATAAACATTTTTTTTTTAAGGTACATGACATAGAATATTATTTTATTTTTATTACACCTATCACTATATGGTCATTCCCGATTCGATGTAGAGTTATGGGACACCCTGTATACAGTGTGGAAAAAATGGTTGAAAGAAAATTACCCGAAATATTAGATTTACTCAAAAAAACATATTTACTTATTATTCTAAAAAATACTATTAAAAGCCACAGTGTATATATTATTATTCAGCAAAATTTATTGCTGTAATTTTATGCAAGCGGAAGACTTTTTTTTTAGAACGCGCGGTTAAATTAGATTAATTTAATATATTGCTTTTTTTTAAGGTACAGATTTTAACAGCTATTACATGTAAAATTTGTATATTTTATGTGTATATATATATATATATATAATTTGTACTTTTAATGATATGGCACAATGGTATTCTACGTGTTAAACCGCCGGTTTCTAAAATTATGAATAAAAATCCGACGTATATCTATTTGATTTACATTGGGTGATTAATATGGCTTGTTTGTTAAGCCAATCACGTGCAATATTGCTCAAAGAGATAAACGTTAGTATTTAATTAATTCGACAGACTGATTTAACAGTTTTTAAGTCCTCCCGGAACGGTCATATGTCAATATTTACGCGATGGATAATTGAAGGGATTGATTTTCTCAACACAAATCATGAATGACTGAGGCATGAGTGAATGATTTTCAATCGGAGCATCAATCGTTCATCACCTTGAATCTCGTAATTTGTGCAACTGTCATTGTTACTAAGGTTTTGGCGAGTAATGATAGATTTTTTTTACAACGCAGATCTTGAATGACTGAGGCATGCGCGAATGATAGACCTTCAAACAGAGCATCAATCGTTCATCATTTGATACCTTCAATACAGTAAATTCAGTAAAAATTGATTTCTTTATTAATCGAAGCATACAATCAACTATAATAAATTTTGACATTATAGTTTTTATAATTTTAACGGGTCTTTACGCGATTTACCTTAGAGACATATTTCTCCCGACGTTTCAGCCAAGTTGCATTGGCCTTGGTCACGTGGTCACGGGTCAACTGAAGCTATGCGGTGTAGTCTCGTACATACTGGGCGGTAGATGTAAACCTACCCACTTATCACTTATAAAGTTTTTAGAAATCCCGACACACGACACTTACAATATCCTTGGCGAAACCTATTGATTACTGGATTCCACGATGAAGATAGCTTATAACCCCCCTCTCGATTGAAATTTTTGTGTTTCTTTATTTCGATCGCTTCACGTACTATTCTAGGGTAATAGTGACGATCGGTGGAAAGTATCTTTGGGTCATGCAGCTCAATCCAATAGTTTGTGCCACTATCCATTAGGTGTTCTGCTATTGCTGACTTGTTTAATTGGCAGTTTTTTACAGCTGCTATGTTCCTTGACCCTCTCGGCTATTGTGCGCTTAGTTTGGCCAATATATGAACTCCCGCAGCTGCAGTCCGCTTTATACACGCCGGGCGTTTGGAAAGGAATGACATCCTTTGGGGTGCGTACGTGTTTTGCTACTTTGGAGAACAGCATTGATAGATAACTTTTTGAAAGCTGTACCAATTTTATCCGTTACTCCTTTCACATATGGTAAGAACGCGGGCAGCCGATTAACTTGGCTGAAACGTCGGGAGAAATATGTCTCTAAGGTGAATCGCGTAAAGACCCGTTAAAATTATAAAAACTATTAAGAATATGCGCGAAAGTTTAAAAAGTTTATCTTTTGACATTGTCAGTATCCGTTCGTTACAGGATCTTACGAGCTTAAAAAGAAAAACTCGCTACACTACAGTCTGTCGAGAAAATCTATTTAGGCCAAAAACGAGCCATTCTTAATAAACATAAAAATATATATCTATATACTATATTTCCCATACACTAAAATCCAACGACATCTATTCGAGGTATCTTTTAAATTAATAAATATATTTTTCTATATAAAATATATAATATAATATATAAGGGAGCGTTTAACCATGTCGTGGCACATGTTATCGTGTCGTTGAAAACGTCGTGTGTAGTAGTACTGTAACCGTATTCTGTTACCTAGTCGCGAACGTTATTTACGTCAAGAGATTGCGTCATAAATTACAAAATATTATTCAATTCTCAACTCTATAAGCACTCGAACTTGACAGCGTCCGTGCAAATATCAACCCTAATAACTTGATATATTTATTTATTTATTTATTTAATACTTTATTGTATAAAGACAAAGGCGGGCTTTAATGCCGCAAGACATTTTATCATAGCCAACCATTGGGAAAACTTTAAACCATTTACTGGAAAGTAGGTGCTGAAATACTAAATATAAATATCAAAAGTATTATTTAATAACTAGCCACATACATACAACTTCATATACATATAATAAACTAAATACTAATACATAAACCTACACATACATACATACATAATAATATACTTACAAATTTTGTTGGGAAATGAAATGCGAATAGACCATTTTTTTAAATAGCGATCTAGTGGTTACTTGCCTGATGTTAGGAGGCAAATTGTTCCACAAATTTGTCGCTACAACGACAAATGAGTTTGAAATGAAACTAGAGTTATGCAAAGGGATCGAAAGAAGAGAGTTGTGAGAGGATCGAAGAGATTTATCATGGAACGAAGAGAGATAGGCAAAGCTGTTCTTGAGGTTTTTCGGTGTCGCAGGTTCATTCAGAACAGAAAATAGTAAGCAAAGTACTCTAAGATTCCTGCGACACCGAATTGGCAGCCACTTCAACCTAGCGCGATACTCAGATATATGATCATATTTACGTAAACAATAGATGAACCGGATACATGCGTTAAGTAACCGATCCATATATATAACAGATTTAATTATTTAATGTTTGCGACTAAGTAACAGAATAGAGCTAATGGACTGAACTGGTACTGGCGCGGTGGTGGCTCGGTTGTAAGAACGCGGACCTTAAATCCTACAAAGGTCGGTTCAAACCCCCGGCATGTACCAATGAGAAATACACTTTTCTTACGTACATTTATCATAGATTTACAACACCACCGTTCCCGTGTGAGGAGAGCACGTTAAGCCGTCGGTCCCGGATCCGCTAATACCAACTTGTGGAATCGTTAATAAATTGTCATTAAACATTGACATCATATCCTCGCCAAGCCGTCTGGCCAGCGTGGCGAGTGTAGGCTAAATTCTCCAAATATATGTTCTGGAAGGCCCATCTTTAACAGTGGCGGTCTAGGACGCAATGTTCTAGGGGCTGTATTGATGATAATGACAATGGCTGGACTGGAGAGAAAGATAAGTGGTTAACAAGATGATGTATCAAGTTATTTTTTTTTATACTAGCACGACATGTGACCTTGAGTCCACCTGATGGTAAGTGGCGCGCAAAGTCTATGAATGTTAGCAACTGGAAACAGACACTCATGACTGACATCAGTCCCTAACACTGTGCTTGACTGGCCATGACGGCAATTCAAGCCTGATCCCGAAATGTGTGGATACAATTTACTGGGTTTATCGACAGTGGATGCTTCCCCGCCCCAACAGACTGGGCAAATTACCACCATCAGCGGGGAAGTATCCACCGTTCGTGTCAATAAACCCAGTAAAGTTCAAAATCCACACGTTTCAGGTTCAGGCTCGAATTGCCGTAATGCCCAGTTAAGTCGGCATAGTGTTAGAGACTGATGCATCAGGTAGGCGCAAGGTCACATGTGGTGCTAGTATAATATTAATTTAAAACCTGGTCGCTACCAAGTTTTAAATATTTAAAAAAGTCCCGAATGTAGTGTTGTAGTCACGATAAAGGTCGTGATAATGGGAACAGTTGAAAACGACACGATAATATGTCGTTACGACATAGTGAGAACGGGCCCTGTCACAAAAAACATAATAACGCAACAATTACCAAATATTTCAAAAACAAACAACATTTAAATTAAATTAAATGTATAAATAAAGTGTATAGATTTATTGCTATTTTGTTTAAACTTATTCTACTTTTAAAATGCTTAATAACGGCAAGTCAACGACGCCATTTTTTTATATCTCAATAATATTATATATAAAAAAAAAAGATATATATCATTCTGTTTAAGGACATGTAAATTATCATCACGACCGTATCCATTGCGGGATCTACATGTATTCACATTTTTCACATTTTTTTTACTATAGGCCGCAAAAAGCTCTCGTTTACCCGAAAACTAGCATCACCAGAGGGTAGGATACCTAAACTCTTATAGCTTCTACGAGAGGCGTTCAAAATATTCTCGGTATGTGGATAAAAACAAACAAGTACGAAAAGTTTGATATTTTTATTTTTCAATATACTCCCCCCCTATGTTCATACACTTATAAGATCGATCAATTATTTTTTTTAATCCCTCATAAAAATATTTTTTATCTTTGGTGTAAAAATGCTCCTCCACGGCCGTCTTCAACGCTTCATCGTCAGAAAATTTATTTCCACGCAGATCCTTTTTAAGATTGGGAAACAAAAAGAAGTCGCTTGGGGCTAAGTCCGGACTATAGGGTGGATGAGTAACAGTTTCAAACCCACATTCAACAATAGCTGCCTTGGCAATATGAGCAGTATGGACAGGGGCGTTGTCATGCAGAAGCAGAACACCTTTGGTTAACTTTCCTCGCCTCTTTTCTTTGATCGCATCTCTTAATTGACGTATAACGTTAGCGTAGTACTGCCCTGTGATATTTACACCTTTTTCTTTATAATCGATAAGCAAAACTCCTTCACAATCCCAAAATATTGTGGCCATGACCTTGCCAGCTGACGGGATTACCTTGAACTTCTTGGGATGAGCTGAACCCTTAATGTGCCACTGCATGGACTCCTGTTTGCTCTCTGGGTCATAATGATGAACCCAGGTTTCATCTCCAGTAACTATTTTTTGCAGCACCTCATCGGGATTTTCACCACACAGGTCGATAAAATCTGAACAGCAAGCCACACGCATATCCTTTTGAAGAAGCGTCAGCATTCGCGGAACCCATCTTGCACTTACTTTTGACATATTAAGATGGTCATGTATAATGTCATGTACGGTACCAATAGAGAGATTGGTTACTTGAGCTATAGATTTTACCTTCACTCGGCCGTCTTCCAATATAAGTTTTTCCACTTTATCAATATTTTCTTGTGAGGTAGCCACTACAGGCCGGCCAGGTCTAGGGTCATCTTCAATACTCTCCCTTCCACGCTTAAATTCGCTTGACCATTTTTGAATAGTAGATAAAGAAGGAGCAGACTCACGGTAAACACAATCCATTTCCTCTTTTATGGTTTTTTGATTTTTACCCTGTTTTGTCAAGAATTTTATGACGGATCGGTGCTCTAATTTCGTTAAAATTGTTAATTCGCTCATGGTGTTCATGTTTGTTCGGCAATTGCAGAAAAACAAAAGAACATCTCGGTTCCAATTTTACTTTTTTTTAATGTCAATGGATGAATCTTAGCGGCCAGTAACAAATATATATATAAAAGAGGTTGTAACGTATCAATACCGAGAATATTTTGAACGCCCCTCGTATATATATAGAATGATTTTGATTGATTTTCTACTACCCATTATCGTTTAATTGTATTTGTTTGTAGTTTGCGGATACAAATATTCATTAGTAGTTTGTTGTGTAGTATTTATATGTTAGTCTGTATGTTTCAGTATGTTTTTTTTATCTTTGTCATCGCATACTCGTAGGCTTTTTTTGTGTTTTTTTACATTGTTAATATATTTGTGAATGAAAGGTGTTGTTGGATATTGTCAACAGTTTTCCTTAAATAAATATAATAGTATTATATCCGAAATACGATTTTTTAAGTCCGCAACCATTTAACTTCGCGCCATATACATATATATATATGTATTGTATTTTGTTACTAGTTTACCATACAATACATAAACAGGTACTAAAGACTTATTTGTTGACAACAATGGCCAACATGTTAAATGAATTGAGTTAATGAATTAATGATGACTACTTATTATGTTTAAACCAGACATTAAATTTAGTACCCCTACCGTCTACTAGGCGGCGTCACTTTCTATATATACATATGTACAGTACTCCCAAATTAATAATGCGCATGCAGATCTTTGCCAATTGTCGTATTCCCGGAAACACCCGAAGCATTGAATCGTAAGAGCCCTAAACAATGCACTTGCATTTTGCACCTTGTTCGAAAGAAATAGAAGTCAATATCATGAAAACAATTCGGGCAGTCGTCTTTATATATTGGCGGTGACTTCGTGTTCTCTCTGTGTGGAATTATATAGAGCTGCTATTACACAACCTTCTTGGTTTTGTTTTCAAAGGTGAATTTAATTTCAACTTGAATTATCTTATTAAAATAGTTTATTTGACAATTGCTTGTCTGTCTGACACAGGCAGAGATTTTATATTTAAAGGAGGTCACTACAGTACTTTAAAATTTTAAGAAGTAAATCAATCCAACAAAGATTGTAGCATATTGTCATTCGTGTGGTTTTCCTCGCTATTTACTTACATGGAATTATCAAATCAAATTTTGTTACTGATAAATCAATATTTATCTCTTTTAGCACAAAACACATAATTCTACTAAATTATGCATGAAGAAAATGCACTTAACCACTCTATATACATATCGTCTTCCGACGCTCGGGGAATACGACCGTTGCCGAACAGTGACGAAGATTTCTATGCGCATTATCACTTTGGGAGAGCTGTATATATAGTTTTTAAGTTTCTACTGGCCTATACTAAAGTTACATATTGTGAACTCGCATCTTTAACCCTTTCAGACCTGGCGTCTACAATTGAGGACACAAATCTTGAAAAGTAATTACAAGGCAAAATCTAAAGTAGGTATGTACCGTAAAAAGTTGAATTAGGCCGCGTTCGTTTTATAGCATTTCCAACATTTCGTAGCAACTTCATAAACCAGCGCGAAATGTCGATTTTGTTAAGAAATTCCACTTTTTTTAACAATGCTAACATTTCTTAAAAAAAACGAGCGGTGAGGCTACTTTTTGACAAGTATGACAAGTAACAAATAATAACAAATCAATTGACAATGTATTATGGTCTTTGAATATATTACATAAAATCGATTAAAATACATTGTAAACAAATATAATATAAACTATAAAGTATACAACAATGTAAACAAACCATTTCTTATGTTAAATGACATCTGTCAAAAAGTAACATCAATAACCCTCCTTTCAACACGGTACAGACATACGAAATTAGCATCAAATGTTAGAATTTTCATTAAACGAACGACTTGTGCTAAAAAAGTGGTATTTTCATGCTAACATTTCTTAAAACGAACGCGGCCTTTGCTACCAATTCCGAAGAAGTGTTGGCACTTAAACTGCATTTTGATTTGTGCGCATTTTGTTAATTGTTCATTATTTTTATTGTTATCATCTATGGATATACACTTGTCCATCTTTACACAAAAACAGGCTTATACATTACCGATATTATTGGATTTGGATTTTATTTGTCGGAGCACCCGCAGAGATCTTGCGCAAAAAAAGAAATGATTCAATCAAAAACGGCTGATTTTGACATTGCATTCCGACCCTGAGCGTTCTGTTACTCCGACTTTACGACCTAACGCATTGCTGCGTTTGGTTTATAATATATAAAATATACCATGTTTTTTTGTTTTTTTTTTTTGAGGTTAACTGTTTTTTTCTTTATATTGTAATAAAAACATTTTAAATATTTTTATTACATTTACAAATTGAATAAAATTAATATATACGAGATATATTTAATAAGGTCTGAAAAGGTTAAAAGCGTGGTTTCGGACCACCTCGAAAGTCATACGGACGTGACGATACTTCTAGTTAATAATTAACTCTATAACAAAGTTCCATTCCATGTTGAATTTATTTCATAATTATATCATAAAATGTCCTAAAATAATATAAACTTAACGTATTAATTATAATTAAAGTTAATGAAAATAATATTGTCATTTTTATTTTAAAACATTGGTCCGCTTCACAAAAATCAGTTAATTTTAATTAAAAAAAATTTGTTAGTTTAAAAGTAATAAATTTAATCGAAATATATAAAAGTACACGAGGGTCACACTGAAAGATTTTAGAACTGGTCACTTGTAAACAATACAATAAAAAAAATAGTTTAGAAGTATTTCGCGCCATTTTGCGCGGACATGTCAAATGCAAGTTTTTGTTTTGTAAATTAATTTACTGTGCATATTGTTGGTCAAAAGTGGTGTTGTTTTGTTTAATAATGTGCTACATTGTGAATAATTATGGAAAATGATAAATTGGACTTTAAATATGGGGCACAAGTTCCAGTTTATTTTTTGCGGTTTTCCCGCGCTGTGAACTCCGTTTCACGAAGAAGCCCCATCTCGTGCCACTGTTTACAATTGGCTTGATGAGTTTAAACGTGGTCGCACTAATCTCACCGATAATCTGCGTCAGGGACGGTCTTCTAGATAGATAGATAAATTCCTTATTGCACAGAAAATAAAACAATTTACAGTACATAGGCGAGCTTAATGTCTAAAAACATTATCTAACAGCTGACCTTTAAGAGAAGTGAACAGGGATTTTGGGTGCATGACCACTAATGTTTGACACTAATGTTTAACTAAAAGATACGGCGACGACTGAAGATAACGTCAGTGTTATGCGGCGTATGATAGAGACTGATTCGGTAAAGCTTAGGCATCAGTATGAGTCAAGTAGCTACACAAAATCCTCCATGAACATTTAGCGGTCAAGAAGCTTTGTGCCCGATGGATCCTCATAATTTGACCGAGGCCCAAAAACTCCGTCGTGTTGAATAGTGCCGTGAAATGCTTCAAAGATTTAACAGAGCTGACTCAAATGCTGTGTTCGACATACTTATGGGTGACGAAAGCTGGATTTAATGTTATGATTCGGAAAATAAAAGACAGTCTGCTCAGTGGGTGCCGAAGTGTGGAAAAAAGATGGTGGCCTTGTTCTTCGGAAGGTTTAGAGGATCACAACACAGTTACGGCAGATTGGTACACTAACAATTGTTTGCCACTAGTCTGTGAATAAGTTCGGGAGAAACGACCTCGCAGTAGGATCCTTCTTCACCACGACAACGCCTCGTCGCACACCGCCGGGTGAAAGATCGACTATTTGGCGACGTCAGACGTGGAATTACCGAGTGATCCGCCGTATAGCCCCGAACTCGATTTTTATTTATTCCCGAAAATAAAAGAAACAATTCGAGTAAAACGTTTTATGGGCTCAGAGAAAGAATTTGACCGAGGCCCAAAAACTCCGTCGTGTTGAATAGTGCCGTGAAATGCTTCAAAGCTGACTCAAATGCTGTCTTCGACATACTTACGGGTGACGAAAGCTGGATTTAATGTTATGATTCGGAAACTAAAAGATATTCTGCTTAGTGGATGTTTCCTTCCGAGGAGTTGCCAACTGAAGTGAAGAGAGGTCGAAGTGTGGAAAAAAGATGGTGGCCTCGTTCTTCGGAAGGACAGGTTTAGAGGATAAAAAAAACAGTTACTGCAGAGTGATACACTAACAATTGTTTGCCACTTGTAGGATCCTCCTTCACCCCGACAACGACTCGTCGCACACCGCCGGGTGAAAGATCGACTATTTGGCGACGTCAGACGTGGAATAACTGAGTGACCCGCCGTATAGCCCCGAACTTCGAGTAAAACGTTTTATGGACTCAGAAGAAGCAGTGGTTGCTATTGAAAAGGCCGTCGGAGACCCCTAAGGACGAGTGGGCAAAGTGCTTTTCTCAGTGGTTCCATCAGATGTAGCGATGTATTTGATGTGCATGGACTTTATTTTGAAAAAACATAATAAAACTAATAACTAACTAGATTGCTCAGTTTTCGATTTTCTAAGACCTTCCAATTTGACCCTCGTACGCAGCAATTAAACGTGCCGAATTATTTGTAAGGTTCGCCTTTTTTGACTAGAATATCTAAACCACACTTTTATCCAACATATAATTATATTCATTTACGCCATAATAAAGTTTAAAACTTTTTTTTACTTAATTTTAAAGTTCGAAGCCAATTTGGGGTTTACAAAGTTGTTAAAGTTTTAACACCTCGTTCCGAATCATGCTTAGAGTGCTTAGGATGAATTTGACACTAATAGTCGTTCCGAAATTTCGAATTAAATATCAAGATTTGGATGCTCAGAGCGTGATATCAAGGTTAAATTGCGGATACCACAAATACTAACAAACTCACCTCTCTTGTTTTTGTCAGCTTTCTATATGTAACGTTTAATATTTTTTTATTTTTTTTAATCTTTTGTGTTTCAAACATTTTTTTATCTATTTCCTGTTGGAAAATGACGCGCGACATAATGACAAACTGACAGCGCTCAGAGTGATCCACTTCCATATCGAGTCTGAGCGAGAAGAATGTAATTTGTGACTTCACAAAGCTTTGGCAATACAGTTTATGCTCCGAGACCTGCTTTAAGCGTGCTTAGGTTACTATTATCGTGTGTCGGAACGAGGGGTAACATTTGAAAAATGTGGAGGTTGATTTTTTTTTGCCACACTTATTAAAACTATTATTAAAATGACATTATTAACTTATTTATTGTCAATTGTTTAATTTTGCTACCCACTTCTTAAAACTCATTTAATCTTGCATCTAATTTTTGAACACACAATGTTTTTTTTTTTATGCATATAGAGATTTAATTATTCCAAAGAATATTTTCAAAATCTAAAAAAAAAAAAAAAATTACATATTAACTAAAGAATAACATAAAATAACTCCACTAAACCTAAAATGTCCACCAGAGACGACCCATCAGAGATAGTTCCAAGAAGACTGGCAACATTTCCTCTTCTGTATAGGGAGGCTAATACGTTGGCAGAAATAAATTGCCAACCTTCCTATCTCCAGATATCTCCGTAACAATTTCATAATTACATTGAAAAACAACTATTAAAATATGTACAAATAAAATAAATTACTTTTATGTAATCAAACAAAAATAGTATCCTTTGCCCATTCGTAGTGATTCAGTTTGTTTTTAATTTTTATACTTGGCCAAGGTGATGTTTTACGAATTTTGTAACGCACAAAGTGTTCACTATTGTTTACAATGAGAATTATTCTGGTGGCGGGTATAATTTTAATTGCTTCTACTCTGTTGCTATTTTCTATGTTCTTATGCTGCCTGTCTCAGTCCTTTCTCTTAGAATAATTAAGTAAATAAATTTATAATTATTATTTTTATTATTGAGTAGTTTATAATTTTTATTTATTCCTTCGAATAATTATAGGTATAATTTTTTTAAATATTTATTTAACAGTATCAAAAAATAAAATAAATAGCAAAAAAATTAAAACAATGTTAGTCCTTTTCCATACATTTCTGAAAATATTTAATCATAAAAATATTATATAATAAAAGATAAAAATTTAGGCATAATATAATTTAAAAAAAAAAAAAAACAATACAAATATTAATAAAAAATTAATATACTTGCTGTAAATTTATTATTTAAACGTATATTCGGTAAAAGATTAACATGTTTTTTTTTAACAAATGTGGGTAGAATTACAAAAAAAATGTGTTTTAAGCAGTGGCCAGCAATAAAATTATTATTATATAAACAACAATGGCGTAACCTTACAACATATACACAAAAAATGGATATATAAAAATACTATATCCAATCCTAATAAAGTTAATAAAAGCCTCCAAGTTTTTAAAAACAAGTTAAACAACTATCTTTACAAGAAAAAAGGTTAACGGTTAATTCGACGTTTGTATAGAACAAAAATCAAATATATACGGGCTTGTCACTTTAGTTGTGCCAACCACGCGTCTGATAATCAATATGTTTAAAACATTTGATGTCTTATTTATTCTTTAAGAAACTGAGGGTAGGACACCGCCATATTCTTCGACCGCCATCTTTCTTTTTAATATTGAAACTTTGAAATCGTTATTCGTAATTAATGTTTTTTACCCTTGTTTTCGAAGTTTTAGGGAGTGTCGGTTGGTCAGGGTATTGTGTGTCTTCTTTTTCTTCGGAATACAAATGCGAATATACTTCGTAGGCGACGCCATCTTCTACGACCACCACCTGTTGTTACAATATTGTTGCCCATTATTGATGACTGAAAATAAAACATGTATTATATATTTGATAATTGTATGTGATGATTCTCCGCACTTAGTCTCCATTAGACCGTTGTGCGTGACCCTCGTCACCCTCCCATTGATGAGGATTGCTTTACACATACGCGAAGGGATGGTGACTACGGTATGTGGGTGCATATTCTGACCTGTGTGTGTGGTTCGGTTGCGGAATGGAGAGGAAGGGATTAGGTTATAGAGTTCTTCAGAGCACTCACCATAGTATAGACGGTAGAACACGCTCAGAGACCACATCTCGGCGAAGCTGCAGGGATTCGAGAGTTCCAGATATAGTGGCATCGTTCACAATTCGAACAGTTCGCCTCTGTAGGACATTATGAGCATCTCAACCATCCCAAAGGTAAGAACAGTATTCTATACATGATCTGATCTGTGCTTTGTATACAACAGTCTAATTGAAGGCGGAGAAAACCGCTTCACCTTGTTTAGTATTCCGAGCTTTCTTGACGCTGTCTTGGTGATGCTCTCAATGTAGTTCCGGTGGCTAAGGTCTGAGCGTATTTCTACCCTAGTAGTTACTATCATTCAGTTTGGTTATAAGGTCATTGGCTACCAGGTACCACATGTCAATTTGTACTGCCCCCTGTTCTAGCATGTTGTTGATCCAGACACGAATGGCTTTATCAACACCACGCCTCTGTAGTGCTGCATCAATGCCTCTTGTTTTATCTAAGGCTACCTTGATGTCAATAAAAGCGTCTAGGCAAGCTGATGTTTTGTATAGCTTGATAATTATAACGACAAGGCCAACCCATACAATACAACCCATACTTATTTAGTTTTGTTGCATTTTTTAAAATGTTTTTTCCGTATAGGCATCTTGATATATGTACATTTGTATTATATTATACTAGCTGGCTAGGAAATGATATATTTAAAAAAATATGTCATTTTATAATCCAAACGTTGCGTCTCCATGAATGCTTGTTTATATAATTTATAGCTTCTGGTCATAAATTATTTTTATTATTTAAGTACCTAAGTGTTAAATCTACCTTCCACATAGAATGTTCTGTAAGTCTTATTTCAAGTGGTGTTATTATTATATAAATATCACCATGGCAAACTTACAATATTAGTTCTTTTGGAAAGTTAAAAATGGCATTTGACATCATTGCAAATGGCACATACGAGTACTTTCAACGAGAACAACAAATAGGTGGTAGGCGGACTAATGCCAGTCTGTCGGGGCGGGAAAGTATCCACACGTTACGGGATTGGGCACGAATTGCCGTCATGCTCAGTCAAGCCGGCATAGTGTTAGGGACTAATTTTAGTCATGATTGTCTTGTCTTTCAGTTTGTAAAAAATATATATTCTAAGGTTGCCGGATTAGAATCAGATAAGGGTACTCCTCTGAACATAGTGTATCTTTTTTTAAATAAGTAATAAACCAGTATACCTGTCTTTGTCTCTCCAGCCTTCTTATTTCCCTGACGAGTGCGTGAAACACGTCGTCTACGAAATGTCGAAGTGCGGCTGAAGTCTCGAAGAATGGACACCCAAGTTGTGTCGCCAAAGCTTTTCCTTCGTCTATACTTACCTAATAAATAAAAAATGAGGGTAGTCAGAAAACAAAGGGTGTAGAAGTAAGTACCTACATAGCATGCAGCGCCATCATGAAGAGATTTAGTGGTCCGGTTGTTAAAAAGCTTCAATGAAAAAAGGTGACAGTTTTAACGAATTGGGCCTAAGCAGGTCTACCGTCAATATTTATTGAACGAATTTCCAAGTCGGCATTAGCGATATCATACAGTACTTGGTTGGGTAGGGAGATAAGCAGAATGGTGCATAGTAAGCGTCTTGTAGTCCAATAAAAAGAAAAGGCCTTCTTTTGAAATCAGCCTATAGTCAGACGCAAGCCTGAGACACCACTCATCTCTCTCTTCCACAAACGTTGGACCTGGCACACACACGATGAATCCGTGGAAGTACCAACTATACCACCTTGTGTAACTGTCAAGAAATTGACATGGACTGTGACGAATGTCCTAATGTAATTTGACATGTTGTTTTTAATAATCATACTCTGAATAGCTGTGGTAAATCGACTATTTTCGATAACTTAAACGGACAAGAAATTAATTGTTTCATTAATTGTCTACGAAATACTCTCATGTCTAAATTACCTGTAGTAACCTAGATGCTAGTTCATTACTTGTCTGTCTGACTTAACCTAGATGCTAGTTTATTACCTGTCTGTCTGACTTAACCTAGATGCTAGTTCATTGCCTGTCTGTCTGACTTAACCTAGATGCTAGTTTATTACCTGTCTGTCTGACTTAACCTAGATGCTAGTTCATTACCTGTCTGTCTAAATTAACCTAGATGCTAGTTCATTACTTGTCTGTCTGACTAACCTAGGTGCTAGTTTTTTACCCGTCTGTCTGACTTAACCTAGATGCTAGTTTATTGCCTGTCTGTCTGACTTAACCTAGATGCTAGTTTATTACCTGTCTGTCTGACTTCAACTAAATGCTAGTGCATTACCTGTCTGTCTGACTTAACCTAAATGCTAGTGCATTACCTGTCTGTCACGTATAAGTTGACACAGCCTTAATACAGCCACGAAATTAATTAAATTTTATTACAATCAGATATTATATTATTATTTAGATTATAATTTGACACGGCCTTTATACAGCAACGAAATAAATTTAACCTAATTAAAATTGGACTTTATATTATAATTATAGTCGACACAGCTATAATGCCTCGAATTTAGGTTAAGCCACAGTACTTGTTTATGGTAGCAATGTTACTTGCTTCTTTCGGTCCATCCATAATTTATTTATATTGCTATTAACTAAATCTTGTCGCTAGTTCATTACATGTCTGTTTGACTTAACCTAGATGTAACCGTAACCTAGGTCTAGTTCATTACCTATCTTAACCTAAATGCTAGGTTTAGTTAGTTCATTACCTGTCTTAACCTAGGTGCTAGGTCTAGTTTATTGCCCACAAGTACTAGAGGCAGTCGTTCTGTTGGCCGAGCAAGTGACAGTAGACGTCGGTATTCAGAAGCAGCCCGGAAGCTTCGGCGATCCGTCACAGAGTAACACAACACAAATCCTTCACCACACCGCATATATTGTTCGCGCATTGCTGTAAACTCAACCTGAAATATAAATAAAACAATTTTAACAAGTATTTAGATAACCAAATAATAACAGAAAAACTACTACTGATAAATTAATTAATTTAAGTAAAAGTAAAAAAAAACATTATCATGTCTAAAATTTTATGATGGATCCACCCATAGTAGCTGCAATTATTGTGAAGTTATTTTGTCTTAATAATAGTACAATATGAAATTAAATATATATTGACAATATCCAAGTGTTGTGCTGCAAGGAAATAAATAATTTGATTTGACTTACCTGTCCAGCTGTGTCCAAGATGTCCAGCAATGCTGGCTCTCCATCAATCACAGCCTGCTGCTGGTATGAGTCCTCTGTAAATAAAATAGTTATTGTTGAATAAGCAAGAATATAGGCTTTCTTAATATCATTTATTATATTAAACTTGTAGCTCCATATATCCCTAGTAGATTTCCAAAACAAAAGGCAACCCCCAAACTAAAATAAAACGGACTATAAAAAACATAAGTAAATTTAGTTAAAATAATATAGTGACAAAAGCGGTGGTGGTTTAATTGTAAGAACGCTTCCTATAAAGGTTGGGTCAAACCCCGGCATGTACCAAGTAGAAATACACTTTTTGCAAGTATAAATCTACCTACCCTACCCAAAATTAAACTTTGACATAATGTTAATAATGACCCCAATTTAATCCAACTATAACCAATAACAGCTTATCACATTGTATGCATTAATCATTTCATTTGATGTAAAGGGTCAAAATTATTGATAAAACTGCATTAAGTACACCTGATAACAGATTTAGCTCAAAAATACATCTATTTACAAAATAAACATCTTAGGCTTGTTACAGTCCTGGGGCCTAATTCTGGCGCCTTCCGACTTACGTATCGGTTTGAAATATTCGAATGACAAGCGACAGATCTCCATAGAAAACTGTCAGTTTCATTTGAGCGGACATGCATGTCAAAAGCGCGAGAATCGGGTTGTGTATGTTAGTTTAGTAAGTTGATTATACAAAAAGTAATATGAAACTGATACAAGGCAGATCTGGAAGCTTTTTAGAATCCAGGCGGGAACTCAGGAGTGTCTGATATTATTGTGCTGAAAAAATATCAATAATTTTAATTTAATATTATTATTGATTAATAGGTTCGCATTGCATTTCTGATATGCCTATATAAAGCACTGGTGTAAAGTTTATAAAATTATCAGTTATCACCATAGTCTATTTTGATTGTCACTAGCCCCTTTCCCAGTTTGTTTTTAAAGTGTTTATGAAACTGTATTGCCAAAGCTTTGTGATGTCACAAATGACATCATTCCTTGGGATCGACTGCTTACTATATTGAGGTAGATCACTCAGTTGTTTGTCATTATTTTGACCATTTTCAAATAAAAAATGTCTGCAACATTGCAAGTTATTTTAGAAGGCCTAAATAAATTATTAATAAAAAATGTTACACATAGGAACCTGAAAAAGCTGGGAGAGGTGCTTGTTAATATTCAGACACACAGATGTAGAATAACGCAACTTATCTTCTTTACATAAAAAAAAAACTATTATGATAGGAATAAAAATGTAATTTAGTTCATTCCAAATTGAGGAGTCCTTTGCGCCATTTTGCGTGGACATGTCAACTGCAAGTTTTTGTTTTGTAAATTAATTTACTCTAAATATTATTGGTCAAAAGTGGTGTTGTTTTGTTTAATAATGTGCTAAAATGTGATTCGTTATGGAAAACGATAAATTGGACTTTGAATATGGGGCACAAGTAGCAGCTTATTTTTTGCTGTTTTCCCGCGCTGTGAACTCCCATATTTTACCTGACATATTTGAGCTATAATGCCACGAGTGACTCCAAGAAAACCATCAAATTCTGCAACATTTGGAATTTGATGATGACCTCATTAACTTATAAAAAAGAAAGATATATTACATCAGACTTGGCTGTATGGGCTAGACCCTTCCCTATCATCTCATTCATCATCCATCGGGAGAAAAGAACACATAAAGAAAAATCTTTCCAAATTGATATCACACTTTTATTTGGAACAACAGTTTAAATTCAGTGTCAGTGTCAAATTAATTCTAAGTGTTCTCAGTATTATTTGGTACAGGGGCATAAACAATGTATGCAACCACGTAAGCACCAATGGTCGGCCATGCGCTGTAACCAGCCTTAATGTTAAATTGTTGCATATCTATCATACTAAGATTAATTAGCAGTAGATATCTATACTATAGTCCAAAATGAAAATATGTATGCTCAAACCATTCACACACTCTCAAATCAATCTATGTAGATATTGTTTTTAATCATATTGTTAAAAGGACAATTAAAAAAAAAATGTTAAGAAATTGTTCGTAGGGCAGGGAGAATAGTAGAATAGAAAATAGCGAGCTTATTATTGTGCAATAAAAAGTGGAGGGCCCATTTTAAACCTAACCCAAGGCCTAAGACACTATTCTTCTCACATGATGGTGGACCCGGTACCCGCATGGTGAATGCATGCAATGCTAAGTTGGTCTTCCTTTCTGAGACAAACTCACTAACCAAATAGTTTCACCAAGCTCGTACTTGGTTTATTGTGTGCTTGGTAGAGAAGAATAGCATTTTTTTTTTATACTAGCATGACATGTGACCCTGCACCCACCTGATAGTAAGTAGCGTGCAAGGTCCATGAATGTGCAACTGGAATCATAAACAAGAGGCAAGCTTATCAATGACAGTCGTACCAGATTCGATTTTTTATTTTATTTATCTGCCTAGGAATCTAAACCAACGCCAATTCATAAACATTAAAAAGTTGCTTAGCTCAGCCGACTTTCTAAAAGGACCCTGAGACCTTTAAATTGTGTAAACACACGTACCTATAGTAGGGTCGTGGTATTCCAAGAAGCTGTGACTGACGAATTGTAGGGTAACTGCAGATTTGCCCACACCACCGTCTCCTAGCACCACGATCTTGAAGACACGGAGGCCGCGCGACGTGCCCGCAGCCTCGCCCGCCATATCGCCGCATGACAGAGCCCTAACCCATCCGTCAACCACCAAAACAAAACAACAGACTCAACTAATGCACAAATTACTCATTTATCACAGCTTATCTAGGTTTAACGCAATAGAAATAGATTTATCATAAAATATATCGACAGCTGATTGAAGGCGTGAGATGACATCGATGACATTTGCCATTTTTTGCGATTTGTTTGTTTTGGGAATATTGGCTATTCTCCTTGTGTTTGACTTGTCTCTTTCAGCGCCTTTTTTCACTTTATTTTGCTTTAAAAAGTTCTACTTGGCGTTTATCTATGGTTTTTATACAAAATTCAGTAAAAAAAAAAGCAAGGTTTGCTTATATGCTTTCAAGTCGAACATAAATAAGTAATCACTAGGATTAGTGGCCTGTTCACAAAATGGCGCCACTGGCGATCAGGTGGCAATATGTCAGCAGTAGAGAGAATAAAGAGTGAAAAGTTACAAGATGATAGTGTGAAAGAGGAGTATATGAAATGCGTCAAAGATAAACTTATCAACTTGAAAGATGTGAGTAAAGATGTAGAAGAGTGTTGGAAGTACCTAAAAAATGGTATGGTAGAATCGGCAAGAGAAGTATGTGGAGTAGCAAAAAAGCGAGCAACCAAGGGTGACGCGTGGTGGGATCAAGAGGTCAAAGATTCGGTAGAAAGAAAGAAGAAAGCTTGGATAGATTACGTTGCTTCGCTGAATATGAATGAAAGTATAAAAAGAGAAAAAAAAGAGTTGTACCATCGCTGCAAGAATGAGACTAAATCTTTGGTTAAGGAGAAGCGTGAAAGATGTTAGGAAATAGGTGAAAATAGGATGACGAGCAACTTTAAGGAGAACTCCAAACTTTTCTGGAGGGAAGTTAGGAAGGCCAAAGGTTGCTTGTCATCTTATCGAATGAACAGAGTGAAATCAAAAAGCGGTAACATTCTTGCAAACACAAATGAGGTGCAGCGATGGAATGAATATTTTAGCGAGATGTATGCTAGTGGTACTCCTAACGACGTCACGACGGGTACTTTACCTCCAGAGCTATCCACAACTATAACGTCCACTTTTAAGGAGGAAATAAGTGTGCAAGAATTGCAATCGGCAATTAGAAGCCTGAAATGTGGCAAAGCAGCGGGAAAAGATCGAGTGCTCGCTGAAATGATCAAATACGGAGGTATACCGGTCTGGAACGCTTTCCACCTACTGTGCAACCTTTGCTGGCAGGAGGGAAGAGTGCCGGAGGACTGGCGACAATCAGTCATCGTTCCTTTATACAAAGGTAAGGGATCTAGATTGGACTGTGCCAACTACCGAGCGATTAGTTTGATCAGTTTGGCGAGCAAGATGTATGGCAAGATTCTCACGAAACGCTTGCAAGAGAAGACTGAAGGTCTTTTATGGGAGGCACAAGGAGGCTTTAGACCTGGAAGAGGATGCACTGACCAAGTCTTTTCGCTCCGCAATATCACAGAGAAGTTTTTGGCCTTAAACCAGAAGGTTTTCTGTGCTTTTGTGGATTTGGAAAAGGCTTTTGATAGAGTTGTAAGAAAGAAGCTTTGGGACATATTGCCGGAGTACGGAGTGAATGACAAACTGCTACAAGCTATACAGTCCCTGTACAAGGGCTGCAAAGCTTGTGTGCGGGTGGAGGGAGGTATGTCGCCTTGCTTTGAATCCCAAATGGGCGTCAAACAGGGTTGGGTGCTTTCTCCTAGATTATTCACTCTATATCTCGACAAATGCCTAAAAAGAGTGAGAGAGAGTGACTGTGGGATAAAGATGAGTGATCTAGTGGTGAACTGCCTGCTTTATGCAGATGATGCTGTTCTTATGGCATCGTCCGAACAACAACTGCAATCACTAGTCACAAGAATGAAGGAGGGATGTGCAGAAAAAGGACTCCGTTTGAATGCGAGAAAAACCAAGGTACTAGTGTTTGAAAGAAGAAGGATGACAACCGTGACGATAAAGATTGATGATGAAACTCTAGAACAAGTAAATGAAATTATATATCTGGGCAGTGTTTTCACTGCGGATGGGAAGTACGATAGGGACGTTGAAAGAAGAGTGAACGCGGGAAATAGTGTTAACGGTGCCCTGGGGTCACTGATCGGCAGTCGAAATGTCAGTGACAAAGCTCGGCTCGCCATACACAATGCCATGTTGGTACCAACACTGATGTATGGAAGCGAGACGTGGATACGTCAGAATACGCATGAGAGTAGGGTTAATGCAGTAGAAATGCGGTCGTTGCGGCGGATATGTGGCGTCACTTTGGCGGACCGCATACGTAACGTCGAAATACGGAAAAGGGTTGGTATGAAGGAAAGCATAGGGACAAAAATAAGGAAAGGCATGCTACGATGGTTCGGGCATGTTGAAAGGATGAGCGATGAAAGATTGACGAACCAGATATATAATGCGAAAGTTGCGGGTAAAAGAGGCCCTGGCAGACCGAGACTCACATATCACGATCAAATAAATAAAACACTGACTGAAGGTGCATTAAAAAGTCTTCGTAACCAAAGGGCATGTATGAAGAGGTTAATGAATGTCGACGAAGCGAAAGAAGTATGTCGTGATCGTGTCAAATGGCGCTCAATTGTCTCTGCCTACCCCGCAAGGGATCTGGCGTGAAGATATGTATGTATGTATGTAAGTCGAACATAGAATTAAAGAGATTAAAAATGATATTTCAACCAAAGACCAATTTAATCTTTGACTTGAACCCTATTCACTTCATATTCCTTGTCGCTGTAAGCGTGGCACGTGGGTCGGGTCCTGATCCGCACCCTAAGCCCTAAGTGAGCGGGGGGATGGCTGGCACATGCTTTATGTCCGTGATCGAATGCTGCTGTGGGGGCCTGGCACCTCTGCCGAACACGTTCAATTTATTGTTCTTTAATTAGTAGAGGTTTTACGTTTTGTCGGCTTTCGGGTTGCACGCGGTCAAGCAACCTATCTTAGTTCTGACATACCTGGTAGGGTACCGCTGCTAGTCTTCTGCTAACAGCTTACTCTTTGGACCATTTCGCTGCCTAATCTTCCACTAACAGGAGTAGTAAGCCGTATGCCTGTAATAGTTTTACGCGAATAAAGATATTTTGACTTTGAAGCGCTTTTTTACTTTATTTCGCTTTGAAAGTCCTACGTCTTACGTTTTCATTCTATTTAAGCAGTTCGGATAAAATAAGCGTGCTTTGCTTTCAAGTCGAACACAAAAAGGTGTAATTGTTATTTACCCTGTATTCAGCTATGTATGTATATGTATACGTATGCTATGTTTGACTTGAAAGCATATAAAGCAAATCTTGCTTTTTTTACCGAATTTTGTATAAAAATCATTGACAAACGCCAAATCGAACGATAAATCGTATATAGGGAAACTCGAAGACTTACAAAACGAAAAAAAGCGCTTAAAGCAACAAGTTAAACGTAAAATTAGTTCAGAAACATACATGATTAAATTTAATATATTAAGTCCATGGAAATATACCAATATAGCCTAACCTACATCAAATTCAAAATATTATTGAGTTGATAATTTCAATATTATTCTTGCGTTAGTTAATTAGTTTATTTATTACTTATTTAATAAATTAAGATTTAGACTGCCTCCGTGATCTAGCGGTTACTAAGTCCGTGGATTATATATACTAAATCTATGGTGGATTTAGACTCGGAGGTATCGAGATCGATTTCTGGTCGGGACACAAAAATATTTATTAATGTGAATAAATACATTTAATTAATATATAATTTATTTGTGATATTTGTCGAGTTTGGTACGCTGGAGACATCGACGAGCTTGCCACTTGTCATGATTGGCCTATTGCAAAGTTGGCTAAATAGGAATCCGCTTATTTATAAGCGTCTGACCACTCCGAAAGGGAAACGGTCGTGATGATACTTTTTGTACTTACTTTAATAATTCAATTAGATTTTGTGAACGAATTATTGTACAAAGAATATTAATTAATGTTAAATATTGCTCTACCAACTTTGAATGAAGTTTCTAAACTTATATCAAAGTTTCATTTTCAAGTTTTGTTTCGGTCCGTGTCGTCTCATTTTTGTAATCCGTTTTTGCTTTTTTTATTTGGATTTAACCTTTGCTGCTTTATTGAATATAACAGAGAGCAACTTTCTTAAAATTTAATAGAAAATATTTTTCACTGTTTTATAATTATTTTCTAAATATGGCTCATATACAATTTATTGATGAATTGGTTCGAGAATATTTATTGTACAGAGGTTTTGCGGCTACAGCAAAGGCGTTAGAGGTGGATCTAAAGGCTGACAAAGACAAAGGATTTAGGGTCGATAAGATAGTAGACCAGATCCAGCAATACATTAATGTATCTGATGCAACAGGGCTAAAAGATTATTGGAAACACCTTGAAAACCTCGTATTCTCAAATTTGGAAGTACATTTTCAAAGTGGTACGTAAAACATATTTAAAATTAGTCTTGTAAAGTCTGGAGACATTTCAGCCAATGTCTTAACCTCGCTATACAGAGGGGAAATGTTGCCAGTCTCTTTGGGACTATCCCTGAGGGTCGTCTCGAGGACATTTTTTACTTATATTTATGACTTAAAAACAAATATTTACCTCAACCCATCGAAAATAATATGAAAGCGCCATGTATAACCATTTATAGTTCCGAGTTTATGTAAAATTACTGAAATAAGTTGGTTGCGGAAGCAATCAATTGGCTTTGGTTGGTTTAGCTTTTTTTCCAATTCTGATTTTTCTTCTCACCATTTAACGACAACTCTCTATAACACCATAAAATGCACAGTCCTTTCAGTGTCGTTATATAGAGTTTACTCTGTATTTGTTCGAATTCATGTTGTAACTTGCAAACTAGTGCCATATCTTCTCCTTATGTTTTAATTAACGCCTTAGACATTTTTTAATTTTTTGTTCCAGCTGTATGTAAATTGGAACACAGCATTTATAAGCTATTCCTAGTGACGGCTATGCAAAACAATAGAGCAGACAAAGTCACGGAGCTACTAACCAAAATGATGCCGCAATGGCAAGGAAATGAATGGAGGGATTGGTATAGTAAGTACATATCTTCTCACCAGCTCTATCTGCCTTAGTGGTCTACCCGTTAAGTCCATGTTGGAGGTTCCTGGTTGGGACACAATAAAATATTTGTGATATTTCTTAATCTTGGTACGCTAAAGACAAAAGGGATACGGTTGTGATGATCCTTTATCACGCACAATGGTCCAATGGAGACTAAGTGCAGAAAAGCCACCGTAATCACAATCAAAGATACTTTACTTTTTCACCTTCAAAGGAAAGCAGAGATGCGATTGCACTCCTCATAAAAAACTGTCAAAATTAAGGCAAAAATTGTTTATATATTATCATCGTCGCAGCCTCTATAACTCCACTTTTAGAGATGGGCCTTCCAAAACATATTTCTAGAGAATTTGGCTGACACTCGCTATGCTAGCCAGACAGGTTGGCGAGTGTCTGATGTCAAATATCTTGTCAATACTTAATGACAATTTATTAACAATTCCACAAGTTGGTATTAGTGAAACCGTGACCGGCGGTTTAACATGCTCTTAAAGTCATGGGAATGGTGGTGTAAATAAATCTATGACCAATGATTTTTTTTTTTTTTCTTTGTTAATCTTGCAATCAGTCATAAACTTTAAGCAGATGATTTGAGTAGTATGACATGTAGATAATATTCCCTATTGGGAATATCTCCTTATATGCTCAGCAGCTAGAATCTTGCTGGCTGTCTGTTTCTAGCACTCTACTCTTTTTAGACGCCTGACTTCTTGAGAGATAGTGAGGTCAACTGCTAGCTAGGTTAGGATGATTCTCCAGCCTTGTCCTGTATCTGTTGTTAGATAATTTGATTTCATCCTTTATCGTGTTTATAGCCAGGCATTCATGCAGCTCAGACATTTTGATGTACCATGACAATGTATGTAAGAAAGTGTATTTCTCATTGGTACATGCCGGGGTTCGAATCCACCTTTTTAGGAAAGCGTTTTTACAACTGAGCTTGAGTTATTTATGTTACAATGACAAAAATCTACTTTCAGTGCTTCCCCTGGTCCAGAAGCCAGATGAAAGCCCCACATTCAGCATGTACTTTACCCGTCACTGGCAAGACACAGTACTTGTCACTCTGCACAACTTCTTGGCCACCATCTTTCAGTGCATACCACAACCTACACTCACTAACTACGAGGATAAAATGGCAGCTACAAAGAGGTTGCAAGATGAATTAACTGCTTTAAAGGTTAGTTTGATAATCATTGCACTGATAAGTTGCTTGGGCTCAATTCTTTTAGTAAGTGGTGCAAAGATTTATGGAACTCCTCTCGCACCAACTTCCACTGCGTAAAACCCTTTGCCGATTATTTGATCATAATATTTATTTTCGACTTCATGTTGTGGTCAGTTGGAATAATTGATTCCCATGGAACGGTAAGTTCAATAAGGAAGCTCTGTATAGCGAGGCTAATACGTTCAGCCGTTTTGACAACTTCTTGGCCAGCCCCAAACGACGCAAATTTTAAATGAGAATTTATTAACAATTCCACAAGTTGGTATTAGTGGAACCGGGACCGATGGCTTAACTTGCTCTCCGAGGCACAGTGGTGTTGTAAATCTATTACAAATGTATCTAGAAAAGTATATTTTTCATTGCATGACTTTTTAGGATCTTACGTTCTTACTACTGTGCCACAATATTTATTTTAATTTGTAATTCCTATTTCAGAGCCAAACAGAAAGATCACCCCCACAATGGCGTCAATCTAGTGATCGTATGAGTGGGCCCGTCCCGTTAGTAGATGACTTCCTAGCTGTACCCTCAGACGGCTTAGATAGTGGCGTTAGAGAAGCCAAGGGTTTGAGAGGCCTCATCCGACAAATGGGGGGAAGTCCCGTACTGGGAAAGAAATCAAATCGATCTCTAAGTCAAAACTAATAAATGATTATGTTGGTGTACCTATTATTTTGTTATTTAAATGTTTATGTGCAAAAGCTTTTTGTGTAAAAGTTAGAGAAAGCCAGTAGGATGAGGAGGAGTATAAGATTATTAAGAATGTAAAATAAAATGACTAGGTACTTGTTTGTGCCTTTTGGTTTTGAGACAATGGGACCGTGGGGGCTAAGAAGTTCATTAAAGAACTGTCTAAGCGGCTGGTTAACGCTATATGTGACAAGAGGGCTGGCAGTTTTTTCGCGCAGCAAATCAGCATTGCTGTGCAGCAAGGGAATGCTGCGAGTGTTCTTGGCACACTGCCACATGATCAAGTCATGGGTGAATATTTTTATATATAGTTTTTAGGATAATTGTATTGTTTTTAAATAATTTTAATTTTTATAGTATAATTATAATTATTAACGTAAATAAAATTTCCCGCCTTATTTGTCCGAAATATTGTTTTTTTTAATTATTCTATCATGGAGACAAAGCCTTTCAGCCGTGACTTTTTATTTTAAGCCAAGCCTGCTACGTCTTCAGCCTATTTACTAGCGCGCGAGGCTCATCTGGCAGATAGAAGGAAATCCTAGGCTAAGTTTTTTTTTTAATGTAAACCGATCTCATAAAATCTTTATCTGGGTTGCATTTCAAAATTTAAAATATTTTTTTTATGATTGTATATTTATCCTAACAAAGATACTACAGACTTGTGGCAATCCGAAATGCTAAAGCGAGTAGTAAAATACTGAGATGATTAATTAGGATATTGAAATGGAACGCAAACATGAAAGCCAAAAAAAGAGAACAATAAATGCTATAAAAAAAAACTAAATAGTCTTTCATTTACCCAATCCCTTAATACCCTTCACTCAACGTCTTTTATACAATGCAATTATTAGGAGTCATTTAGATTATGCATGTTTTATTTCAGAACCCTGTAATAAAGCTGCTCTTAAAAAACTGGACATTATTCAATCCAAAGCTCTCCGTATTATTATTGGAGCGATGAAGTCGTCTCCAATAAATGCTTTGCAGGTAGAATGTGCTGACCCCCCTTTAAAAAAAAGGAGACAGTACTTATGTGATAATTTTTTTTTTAAATCTTTACAATTTCAGAACAACCCTCTAATTTCAAAAATTAAGTTATTGTCTGAATATATTTTTAAAAATAAAGTAACCAAAAGATTTTGGAAAAACAAAACAGTTTTGCCAAGATTAGTGTATTCATTATCAAAATTAAAACTAACAAAAACCCCTTTCGTTTCAAATTCATCTCTCCCAGTTTTCTCGGCTTCATATGAGTCTCTCATTTTTGACTCTGATTTACAAATTATCTTAGATTTAGGTATTAGAAAAGATAGCCAAAATTGCAATGATAATTTCAACTATATCGTTCAAAACAAATGGCCAGATGCGGATCTATTTTTTACAGACGCATCAAAGCTATCACCACTAGGTAGTGTAGGTTGGGCATTTTATCATCAGAATTCAAATCTTTCTTTTTCATTTAAAAGTCCATATCAGTCATCAGTTTATACTGGTGAATGTCTGGCAATAAAACATTGCATTAAATTTATTTTGGAAAACGAAATTAACCATTCTATAATTTTTTCAGACTCATTAAGTTCATTACAAGCTGTGATCAGTAATCCTTTTTCTCCTAAACTTAGATCTGAAATTATATTTGATATTAAAGAACTCCTTTATCATTGTCATCTCAACCACCTTTTAGTATTTTTAGTCTATATTCCAAGTCATTGTGGAATTTTAGGCAACGAAACAGTTGATCTATTGGCAAAACAAGCAGTAGTTAATGGTAAATTAGATTATTTTCAAAATTACTCATATGATTTGGTTGCCTTAGCAAAAGTTTATTTAGAACAATCATAGAATAAGTATTGGGAAAATTCATCCAAATTTAAAGGTTCATATTTATTTTCATTACAGTCATCAATTAAATTTAGGCCTTGGTTTGCTAAATATAAATCATTTAGCAAATCATCAACTTCTTCAATAGCTCGTTTAAGAATTGGTCATTGTTCTCTTCCATCCCATCTTAAACGTATAAAAGTTATAGAATCAAATATGTGTGATTGTGGTGGAGGTGTAGGTGATATAGATCATCTATTTTTCAGTTGTAAAAATTATTCACTATCATTATATTCTCTTTTGCCATCTTATAACATTACTCTGCCTACTAAAATGAGCCATTTATTATATATATTTGATAGTAATATAGTTTCTCTTATTTATAAATATATTAGTCATAATAATATTAGAATTTAGTTATTTTTATTTTTGTATAATAAAAATAGTCCTTTTTATTTTATTTAAATTAAAGAATCTTTTTGTTTTAAAGCAGATGTGTAGTTTTGTTGGTTTTGATCAGTTTAAATGAGCTTTCGTCAAAATAAGCTCATTATACCAGTGACGTATTTGTCAAGCAAAATTTGTGACGTATATTAAATTTGTCAGTGGCAATATTGTTACTTTAAGTGACAGAAGGCCAGAAGTCAAGATTGAATTGAATTTACCCAATCCCCAATCAATACCCAATCCAAAATTTCTAGTATCTGGTTGTCGCCTTAATGACGCAGTAATATATTATTAAAATTCAAATATTAAAAAATAAAATAAATTATAAAAACTAAAAATTAATAAATAAAATTACGACTATTCGATGGGCGTAGTGTGCCGAGGACACTCGCTGCGTTCCCCCGCTGAACAGCGAGGCTGACCCTTTGAACAAGATATTCTCTACTGAAAGGGTCACCCGTCGCCAAGTGGAGTTTCTTACCAAGCTAGCGGGAGAACACAAGAGCCTCCTCGGACCACGGGCCTATCGTCTCAACTGCAAATGGAATGAAATGGTGATTGATGATTTCTAGTTAAAATTATAGTCATTATTAAATTTGTTATTCAAAAATGTCCCACGATTTTTATGCCGATGCAGCAAATAAATCCAAGAGGCGTAATCGTATGTGGTATCAAGAAAATATACTCACAGTTTTGGCGGCTGCGAAAGAAAAACGTGCAAGAGAAATTGATGCTGCTATTGAACTGGCTGAGAAGTTACTAGGGGTTATTATTCTTGTATTATGTTCCTTGTTATTATTACATACGACTAAACAAAAAAAGATACATACATTACATTTTTTTAAAATATCACCCTTCGTCTAATTGACTGCTCTGGTGACGAGGGCTGGTTCTTTCCTCGCCCAGAGAATCAGTATAGTCATTCAGCGAGGAAATGCGGCCAGCGTTCTTGCCACCATGCCGCGCGGATACGATTTATATTTAAATTAGGTTTTTTTTTGTTTTACTTTATTTTTTATTTAAAATTTATTTATTATTAATTTTTATTTTTTATTGTCTTTAAAGGACATTGTACAGAATACATCAGTCTTAAACACGTAATTTATTTGCATAATATATGTTCATAACAGAGTTTATAACCGAGTTGGGGATCATTAAATTCTAGATGCTGCAGAATTTGATGCTTTACTTGGAGTCACTCGCGGCATTATAGCCCAAACACGTCGGGTAAAATATGGGAGTCCACAGCGCGGGAAAACCGCAAAAAATAAACTGCAACTTGTGCCCCATATTTAAAGTCCAATTTGTCGTTTTCCATAATTATTCACATTGCAGCACATTATTAAACAAAACTGCACCACTTTTGACCAATAATATCCACAGCAAATTAATTTACAAAACAAAAACTTGCACTTGACATGTCCACGCAAAATGGCGCGAAGAACTCCCATTTATTATTAAAGTATTGTGCTTGACTTGTCGCTTTAAGAGTTTTTTTTTAACTTTTTTCGCTTTGCAAGTCTTTCGTTTTGGCGTTGCTCTATGGTTTTTATACAATTTAAGTAAAAATCGGTAAAATCAGCGAGCCGTGCTTTTATTTATTTATATAGTACCTAAAGCAGTATACATACATTTTCATACACATAACATAGTATAATAACAACTTATCTAATATATGTACCAATTAGGTACATAGGCATTCACCAATATAAAAAGAAGAAGAAATTAGGAACGTATTTTAAAACAAAAAAAATAATAACAAAAACTAACAAATTTACAAAATATAACATAAAATATGACTTCTAAAATAAAATTATACATTTTTTCTTTTTTAATAGAACTATAAAGGAAACCAAAAAATTGCATAAATTTGGTACCTTAAAAAACGAAAACAAAACACTTGTTAAGTAAATTATAAGCTACTCATTTTTGATGGTTTGAAATGTTCGAGAACATTTTTTCTGAATACATTGTAACGGTCAAATATGTCTATATCATCAGATAATTACCCTCTAGTAAGTAGCCTGCGTTCTTTAACATCACCCTGGTTCATTCAGTACTTTGTATAATACGCGCACGTTCAGATCGGGATGGAACTTCAGAGTTCCTGACCTCCACTGTAGGAGATGGACCTTTCAGAGATTTCTGGAGAATTTTGGACAAACGGGTTGGCGAGGGTCTGATGTCAATATTGAATGACATTTTTTTTAACGATTCTACAAGTGGTATTAGTGGAACCGGGACCGAACGGCTTAACATGCTCTTCGATGTGGCTCTTGGTGGTGGCTGGCAATACTAGTATCACGACGGCAATCCAAACTTTCATCAAACCCGTTGACAAACATTTTAAACAAGGCCGCACACTATCAAATTGTTTGACAAAGACGTAAAGTTTGTCAAACTTGTTTGATCGTTTACTGGGGCCTTAATGCCAACCGGACCTAGATGACCCCATTCTCTGGCAATGGGGTGTATCAGGCAAAGCTTTTTTATAGATGTCGCTAGCAGCACTGGTACCTTGTTTACACCTATGTCGGATCATTTTTTAAATGTTTTTGTAGTTTTTATTTTTATAACAGAAACACGAATTTTAACTTAATGTTAAATCCTACCTTAAAAGATGAATTAGGAAAGCGAACACCGTCTTTAAAAAGAAAAAAGGTTTAATTAATAGAACGGCAATTTTGAGATCACCATATCTTTGATTTCGCTTGAAAATCTATATTTGTACACTTACTTCGGTAATATATACAGAAAATAAATTTCGTAATACAAATACAAGTTTTCTATGCAACTGGCAGTTCTATTAGGTACCATCTATCATGCGCCATCTATAGTCATAAAAAGTTAGTGATACACCCTATTGAATGTGACAAGTTTCAACCCTATGCTAAATGTTGTACTCATATACCTACCTACTGTAGATTTAGGGCCAGCATTTCAATCACTACTTATTTAGCCTGGGTAAAATCACTACTTATTTAGCCTGGGTAAAATCACTACTTATTTAGCCTGGGTAAAATCACTACTTATTTAGCCTGGGTAAAATCACTACTTATTTAGCCTGGGTAAAATCACTACTTATTTAGCCTGGGTAAAATCACTACTTATTTAGCCTGGGTAAAATGGCGCGAAGAACTCAGTGCTTTATTTGCTTTCAAGTCTTCTTCTTCTTTTTTTAAAAACTAGTAATGGCAAATTTGTGCCAACATCATGTTTGTTAGATTAATAGACAGAATTATTTTAATAGTTAATTTTATTTGCAAGTCGAGTATTCGTATAATCGATGCAGTCATACTTTATTTTTTTATTAGGCACTGGACGAACCGCTTCCAAAGCCAACAGAAATAGACCAAGATCCGTAGAGCATTATACTGACGCCAGCCTGATGAAACCAGTCGACCCTAAGGTTGTGGATATCTTATATGAGAGTGCAGAGAAGGGAGCAGCCGAGACCTACCTCAAGATTAGAAACAAAAAGTCACCCGAGGATAAGTAATTGTATTTATTTGTTTAAAATCCAAACTATTAATAGATCACAGACATTAAACTATATAACAAGAAGTGAAACGATATGAGATTTTATCTTATCTTGTTGGTGTTGCACGTGGGATTGTGGATTGCCCCGAATTATTAAACAAAATAACTAGGACTGTGAGAAATCCTGCTCTCTTACTCGTTCCTGGTTGCAACACCAACTATAGACGCAATGCTTTTCTCAGTAGGGCGGCAATAGTTTAATGAGCTCACCATAGATGTCGATCTTTTCAATGCCAACACTTCGATAGTTAGACGAGCGATGACGAATGGGCACTTCGAGTTTGTGGACTTGTAGTTTGGTCTGGGCAAATGGGGTGTATCAGGCAAAGCTTTTTTATAGATGTCGCTAGCAGCACTGGTACCTTGTTTACACCTATGTCGGATCATTTTTTAAATGTTTTTGTAGTTTTTATTTTTATAACAGAAATACGAATTTTAACCTATCTTAAAAGACGAATTAGGAAAGCGAAATCTATATTTGTACACTTAAAAGCTGCTGACTTCGGCATAATATCCAGAAAATTATAAATTTCGTAATAAAAAATACAAGTTTTCTATGCAACTGACATTTCTATTAGGCATCGTGATTAAAGTTAGTGATACACCCCATTGATTTCTATTGGTTTTAATTGTTATATGTGTATTTTTTTTCTGTTTAGCAGTTTAGATACATTTCTCAAGTATTATTGTTTTATTTTATCGTATCTATTATTGTTGCTCTTGTTTACTATTTGTATTAATCTTCTCTAGAGTTTTCTTGCATGCTTTATATTGTATCTATTAGGGAATTCTTGTCATCGGCTTTATAGTATTATATTTCTTTCATATACTTACATGTATTTTAGCTGTAAGTTTTCCAAATTAAATAAATAATTTTTAAGATAGGACAATCGTCTCAGGATTAAAATATAAAAAAAAAACGGTAGGAAAAAAATAAGCCGTTTTTGGATTTTTTAACGAAAACGCTGCCTAAATCCTTTGAGATATAACAAAATAATGTACGTATGGTGGAATTACAGCGTAAACTCCATGTAGCGTCACTCGATTTAACGACAAACTCTCTAAAGCGTCGAAATCTTTGATTGGTTTAGCTTGTCTTCCAATGGGGTGTGTCACTAACTTTTTATCACGATTGATGGCGCATGTTAGATGGTACCTAATATAACTGTCAGTTGCATAGAACACTCGTATTTTTATTACGAAATTTATTATTTTCTGGATATGCAGAAGTGAGTAGCTTTTAAGTGTACAAATCGAGATTTCCAATTGAAAGCAAAGGTGATCTCAAAATTGCCGTTCTATTAATTCAACCTTTTTTTATTTTAAAGACGGTGTTCGCTTACTTAATTCGTCTTTTAAGTTAGGTAACGTTAAGTTAAAATATATTTTTCTGTTATAAAAATGTAAAAAAACAAATAAATTTAAAAAATGATCCGTCATAGGTGTAAACAAGGTAGCGCTTGCGACATCTACAAAAATCTTTGCCTGATTTTTCTTCTCTCCATTTAACGACAACTCTCTATAACACCATAAAATGCACAGTCCCTTCAGTGTCGTTATATAGATTTTACACTGTATAACACACTGTAGATAGGTCTATAAACAAACATAGTTGTTAAAGCCAGTTCTGTGACCCATCAGTGGGGAGAGTCCCACCTCAGCCTCGGTGACGGACGGCGGACGTCAACAATTTGTGTTTCGGTGACGTCACACCGCGTGTCCTCAATTTTTGGTGCTGCAACAGTGTCTGCTGAATAGCCACGCGTGTGTATTTATCGGTCGGAACTGTTACTTGGATTGTTAGTTTTATGTGATATGACATTTATGTGAAAAACTGGTCTTCTTCTGGAACCCTGGGGTCGACTCCACTGAGACGATGTCAGCTGCTGCTGAAAGAGGTAAGTGCTTCTGCCCCTTTCTTTGGACTTTACGAAGCTGGCTCGTCATCAAACCCCCCCCCAAACTGTTGAGGATTAATTGTACACATTGTCAAGGCCTCGATTAAACAGTTTAAGTTAAGAAAAAACATATTTTACTTTCTCGTCCCTCGCGCTCGTCTTCCTTAAATATTAAGGTGCTCCAGAATTTCCAGAAGTCGTTTATTGTCATATCAAGGATCCACATTCACCAACACACATACATTCCACTCATTTACCACGGGTGAGGGAGTTGGAAATCTCCCCCAAAATAGTATTAATCCTTATCATTTTAAATAAATATTAATAATAAAATTAGTAAAAAATAAAAATTAAATAAAAAACTTGGGAAATATAGCAAAAATCGATGCGCAACTAAATGAAGCAAGTTTAGTAATAAAAATATGTATTTTTCAGATATTATTTTCGAGCAAAAACGAGCTGGGATTACGGATGGGGGCAGAACCACTCGAGACTGCCAGCTAAAGACGTTAACAACGGCCGTTGTGCTATTCTTAGGGACACATTCTACCGGAAAAGTAACCTGGGACCAGACCCAACTCATTACATGGAGCCGATGACCGGTGAAGGGACTGGATGTAGTAAATTTTAACAATATAAATCCGCTTTAAACCTGATAAGTATTTATATAAATAAAGTCAGGTATCCCTATGAGATGTTGGCAACACTACGAAAGAATTGTCAATGATAAAATATGGCGTAGTAAAAGGTTGTTTGAATTTGGAATTCATTAAAAAGTTAACTGAAAACGTGTTTAATTCATTAAAAAAAACCTACTATAAATATTGGATTAAAAGTTTGATTAGAAATTTGAGAGTACTTTTGAGTAATGTAGTCGATCAATTCAAAAAGTTCAAGTTTACATTTTATATGATAAGCGTAGGTATGTAGGTAAAATATTTAACGCAAACTATTCTCCAGTATTAGTAAATCCTGTAACCCGAACAAGTAATACCTGTGTTACGGAGAACAGTATCATTGTGTGCGGAATAGAATGAGTATGATTCGATATATTTAATACACCTAAAAAACCATCAGCAGTCATAAAGTAAAATAACATTACAATCGAAACAAAACTTCATCCAGTCTTCTTATAAACATTTGTCTTCTATTTTCTGTTCTCATACCTACTTAGTAAAAATTATAAATCAGTAAAAAACCAATCTATTTTATTGTTAAGTATTATGCTTAAAATTTAGCAGTCGTCGTCCTTGGACGGAAACATATACCTATAAATAGGTACCTTAACGCGATTTACCTTACCGACATATTTCTCCCGTTTCAGCCAAGTTGCATTGGCCGTGGTCACGGGCCGACTGGAGCTATGCGGTGTAGTCTCGTACATACTGGGCGGTAGATGTAAACCTACCCACTTATCACTTTTAAAGTTTTTAAAAATCACGACAAACGTAAGCCGAGAGGGTCAAGGAACATATAGCAGCTGTAAAAAACTGCCAAATAAACAAGTCAACAATAGCAGAGCACCTAATGGATAGTGACACAAACCATTGGATTGGGCTGCATGACCCAAATATACTCTCCACCGATCGTCACTATTACCCTAGAATGATAGAAAAATAAGAAATATAGGTAGCTGGTGGGGGTTGGATGAGGGTGGCGAAAGATCGCGTTAAATAACGAGCCTTGGGGTGGCCTACATCCAGCAGTGGAGATACAGGCTGATGATGAACGGTAGAGACTATTGTCGATCGCCAGTGACTGGCGTCAGTTGTTCCTATAATTGGACCCCTCGTACCGCTTATTAAAAAGTAGCATAAGTCACAATGTTTGGGGGAAAGGTAATAGATTATCAACAGTTTTGTAGCATAAGTCACAATATTGGGGGAAACTTAATAGATAAAAACAGTTTTGTAGCAAAAGTCAATGTTTGAGGGAAAGGTAATAGATGAAAAAAAGTTTTGTAGCAAAGTCACAATGTTTGGGGAAAGGTAATAGATTAAAAACAAAGTTTTGTAGCAAAAAAAAACATATTTATTCTTTTATTTACAATAATTCAACTTTTATTTACATATTAACAACAGTATTGCAACCTCACCTAAGGCCACTCTAACTGGTTAAGATATCTAAAAGGTAATAATAATTATATATTTAAGACTGTTTATCTACCAGTGCCAGGAAAATAAGTGAGGTCAATCAATAGTATCACTTAATTATTCCATCACGTTATCACTGCCTCGCAGATTCTGGCGGATAAACAGCCCATTATTAATAAACTTATAGTTAACTCTGCCGCAGTATTGAAAAATGCAGTAACATATTATTCAAGTCTGAGTATACTTTTGAGAAATGTAGTCTAACTTTCTAGGAAATAAAAAAGTAAAAAGTACATATACCTAATTTTCGACAGAGAAAAATAGCAAAAACATTTTTTTAATAAATCGACTATTTTACTAAAACAAATATATGAAGAGAGAAGACAAATTCTAAGCATTCCATGGATTCACCGTGCGGGTGCCGGGTCCATCGTGTGTGGGTAAGAGATGAGAAGAATAGTGTCTCGGGCTTGCGACCGACAATAGGCTGGTTTAGAAGACAAATTTCTAAGTATTCCATGGATTCACCGTGCGGGTGCCGGGTCCATCGTGTGTGGGTAAGAGATGAGAATGGTGTCTCAGGCTTGCGACCGACAATAGGCTGGTTTAAGAAAAGGAGGCCTCCTTTTTTTTATTGCGCTATAATACACTCACCATCCACCATTCTACTTCTCTCCCTACCCAACCAAATACTGTATGATTCCGTTTATGCCGTCTTGGAAGATCTGCTTAGGCCCAATTCTTTCAGTAAGTGATGCAAAGATTTTGCTGGAACTCCTCTCGCACCAACTTCCAATGCGTTAAGCTGAGTCTTGAATCCGTTCCAGACGGCAAGATTAAAAGCGCGTGCTAGAAATATCTCGTTTTTTATTATAATACGAAATCATACCTCACATGAAGCACATCATAATGGGGTGTATCACTAACTTTTTATCACGATAGATGGTACCTAATATAACTGCCAGTTGCATAGAAAATGTATTTTTATTACGAAATTTATTATTTTCTGGATATTATGCCGAAGTGAGCAGCTTTTAAGTGTACAAATCGATATTTCCAAGCGAAATCAAAGATATTGAGATCTCAAAATTGCCGTACTATTAATATTTTTTTTTAAAGACGGTGTGCGCTTTCTTAATTCGTCTATTAAGGTAGGTAACGTTAATTTAAAAAATATTTTTTCTCTTATAAAGCTATAAAAACATTTTAAAAATGATGCGACATAGGTGTAAAACAAGATACCATTGCCGCTAGCGACATCTACAAAAGCTTTGCCTGATACACCCCATTAATACTGATAATATTAACCATATGTAATTGTTTTAATCGATTTTATGCAACATACATATCTTCACGCCAAATCCCTTGCGGGGTAGGTAGAGACAACTGAGCGCCACTTGTCACGGTCACGACATACCTCTTTTGCTTCTTCGACATTCATCAACCTCTTCATACATGCCCTTTTGTTTTGATGACTTTTTAATGCACCTTCAGCTATTGTTTTATTTATTTGATCGTAATATGTAAGTCTTGGTATGCCAGGGCCTCTTTTACCCACAACTTTTGCATTATATTTCTGGTTCGTCAATCTCTCAACATGCCCGAACCATCGGAGCATGACTTTCATTTAATTTAAGCAACAAAAACAGATATAATAACATACCTCCTCCGTGGTCTAGTGGTAACAAACGTTGCCGCGAACTCGGGAGGTCGTGGGTTCGATTCAAGTGGGCAAGTTGTACATTGTATAATTTGTCTCGGTCTGGGTGTTTATATGTATAATAGGTATATATTTACAAAAAAAAAAAAGTATAATGTGTAGTTTATCAACCATCTAGTTTCCGTAACACAAGCCTCGTAGCTTACCACGGAAACTAGATGGCGCTGTGTGACCTGTCTGGAAATATTTATTTACTATATATAAAAAAAAAAAAAAAAAAAAAGTGAGTGCGCGTGTTTTTACTAAGATTGGTTTAAAAAATAAATAAGTTAATGTTTACCTTTCTTTACGGAACTAGATCATAATTTTGCATACCTGTGGTTAATTTACATTGTAATTATCATCAAAAACAGTGAATTGAACGTGAAAAGTGTAAAACAAAAACCAATTGCCCGGTGAAGCATAGACAATGCTATAAATAATTATTTTTTGATTATTTGCTTAACGTCTCTTGGATTCTAAGTCGCTTCGAGACCATAGACAATTAATCGACATAAGCTTGGACAACAATTTTGATTCCTAAATTAACTTATTCTACAATTAATTCATCGTTTGTTTTATGGACAACACTGAGGTACACCCTCATCGCGCCGTTAAATACATGTGACATAACTATAACTGTTTGCAACATCAATAGCTAACTTAGCAGTGTGTGAGCTGGTTGGCTACGATGGAATGCGATGGATGCAAAACTATTGTTAATGACAATAACTATTTAAAATGCAATGCATGTAAATCTGTATTTTGTCTAGAATGCATGAATTTAACTGCAGATAAAGTACGTAAGTTGCGTCGAGATGAGCTGACGGCCCTGAAGTGTCCGTCATGCGCCAACATTACTCGCCGCTCGGAAAGGCAGTCACTTGAGAAGTCGTTCGTGTATCATCGCCACCTCTCACTGAGTGAAAGCCGGGAGACTGCGCCTCAGAATTCGGAAACCTTAACGTTGGCAACGCTTAGCAAGGTATTCGACGAGAAACTATCACTTTCTTCCCCGTTTGTAACTAACCTTCGAGCTGCGCTAAGGCAGGATATGGAGGTGATGATAGCCACAGAGCTGCGCACCTTAATACAAGACATCAAAAACGATTTTACGAAAACTACTGACCATATTAGCTCTGAATTGAACGATATTAAAGCCGAATTGGTACAAAAGGACAATATCATAAAGTCACTAGAATCCGATCGATCACATCTTCAGAGCGAGATCCATGCTCTTAACACAAAGTTTACTTCATTTGACAAAATATCACGAGAGAGAAATATAGAAATCCAAGGAGTACCAGAACATCGCAATGAAAACGTCGTCTTATTGTTTCAAGAGTTGTGCAAAACGGTTAATGTTTCTTTAGCTGATAGTGATATTCACGCTTGTCGTCGAGTGGCTAAATTAAATCCTTCTTCAAAGCGTCCTCGCAATATCGTGGTGACACTGACGTCACCTCGTCTACGAGACTCTGTACTCTCAGCGGCATACCGATTCAATAAGTCGAACAAAACCGATAAGCTGAATACTACTCATATTGGACTCACTAATACTAAGACCCCAATCTACGTCACAGAACACCTTACGCCCGATATTAAGCAGCTCCATGCAGCAGCTCGTCACGTCGCAAAAGAGAAGCACTATAGTCACGTTTGGTTGCGTTTCGGTAAAGTTTATATTCGTAAGGAAGAGAACGCTAATCCAATTCATATAAAAGACCTGGACACTCTAGAACGTATTGATTAGTTGTACATGTACCACTATTATTATTGTCTACTTTAAATTACTGATTATACATATTAAAATTTATTTATAAGCACTTCTAATTTTATTATAATCTATTATTTGCCTAATGTTGAAAGTATTTTATCAAAATGTAAATAGAGCTAGAACAAAGTTAACAGAAATCTACCTTAATGTGTTGCTTAATGAATACGACCTAGTGTGCCTGACTGAAACAAACTTTAATTCAAATATTTACGATGGTGAATTTCTGGATAAACGATACAACGTTTATCGCAGAGACCGTCAAGATACATATTCGCAAAAAGTTGATGGTGGTGGTGTACTAATAGGAGTCAAAAATACCTTAAATGTTGTCCGTCAGGCACAGTGGGAGAGTGGTTTTGAGGATCTTTGGGTGAGTTTATTGCCTAATAATGAAAAAGATAGGTCCCTGCATATCTGTGTCTGTTATCTTCCCCCTGACCTACCAGTGAGGAAAGTTGACATTTTTTACTCTCACATTCAAAATATAAAGCTGAATTCCAGTAGCAACAGTGATTTTATCATAATTGGAGATTTTAATACACCACGCATGCAGTGGATTCAACATCATTCACTCAATTTATTTGTTCCTGGTGCCATAGTGGATCAAAAATCCAGAATTCTGGCAGAACTTATAAGTGTGTGCGAACTTTTTCAAGTAAACGGTATTCCTAATAAAAATGATACATATCTTGATCTTGTTCTATCAACAATCTCAACAATTAAGGTGGATGAGGAGATTCCAATATGTAGATTCGAGGGCCACCACCCGGCTCTGTTAGTCACAATAACACTCTTGTATATAACTAGTACACCAGGTAACAAGTTTTCAAAGCGACTTAATTTCAACAAATGTGATTATGCAAAAATCAAGTCTGAAATAAGAGCCAAAGACTGGAAAAATATTTTATCGTCTAACAATATTGATGTATGTGTTGACAATTTCTACGAGCATGTGTTAACCATTGTTAGGAAACACACACCCATTACTCGGAACAACTCGAATCGATTCCCTATATGGTACAACAACGCACTTAAGCGCTGCATTGACGAAAAAAATAAATATCACAAAAAATATAAAAAATATGGTAATCCACGAGACTACGACTCGTTTTCCATGCTTAGATCTAGATGTAAGAAACTAATCACGTTATGTTATAGTGATTATTTATCGTCCATTGAGGACTCCCTTAAAGACAATCCGCGTTGCTTCTGGCGTTTTGTCAATAATAAGAAGGGCCAAGTCACTATCCCTCAAACCATGACATTGGAGGGCGAGTCTTCTTCTGACACTAAAGGCATTTGTGAACTTTTCTCAAAGTACTTCGGTTCCGTGTTCGACGCCTCTACACCAATTTCTTCTGCCTCCTCATCTCTTACGTACAATAGTTCTGCAAAACTCTTATTAAATCGAGACCTACCAATGAGTAAATTTTGGATTAATGATGCTGACATAATTGGTAAAATTAAGAAACTCGACAAAGGCAAAGGCGCCGGTCCTGACGGCATTCCCCCTTCTTTCCTAATAGCATGTCATGAAGAGCTGTGTTTGCCAATTAGAATTATTTTTAATAAATCCCTACTACACGGCAGTTTTCCCTCACGCTGGAAGACAGCCCACATTGTCCCAATTTATAAATCCGGAGATAAGTCCAAATGTGATAACTACCGACCTATTAGTATCCTCTCAAGTATCGCAAAATTGTTTGAGTCACTTGTATACGATTATATATATGCTCATGTGAGGGGAATGCTGACAGATAAACAACATGGCTTCATTGGCAACAGGTCCACAATAAGTAACCTTTTAGTATACAAGAGCTATATCTGTAATTCCTTCGCTGGGGGTGGCCAGGTTGACTCCATATACACAGATTTTAGCAAAGCGTTCGATAAAGTAAATCATTCTATACTCTGTAACAAATTAGCTACATTCGGAATACACGGCAGCCTTTTAAGGTGGGTACGCTCATATCTTTCAAACAGGAGTCAACTTATAGCCATCAAAGGGTTTGTCTCTTCTTCGACGGAAATCACTTCTGGCGTGCCTCAGGGGTCACACCTTGGACCCCTCCTCTTTAATGTGTTTGTTGATGATCTAGTGTCTCAGTTGGAATGCCCAGTCCTACTTTACGCAGATGACCTTAAAGTATACCTTGATATTAATGAAGTAGGTAACTGTATGTCTTTACAGAATGATTTGAATGCTATAGTGGGATGGAGTAGGGACAACGGTATGTATTTAAATGTGAGTAAGTGTTGTGTTATATCCTTTACTAAAAGACATAATAAGATTAAATTTGCCTACAATATCAACGGTGTTACTCTTCAGCGAAATCAATTCGTGAAAGACTTGGGTGTAATCTTTGATGAACAGCTGTCATTTCGACCCCATTATGAACACATTATTGACAGAGGGAACCGGCTTCTCGGTTTTATAACAAGAACAACGAAGGGCTTTAAAAGGCCAAATAGTATGTTGACCCTGTTCTGCTGTGTAGTACGCTCTATACTGGAGTATGCATGCCCAATCTGGTCCCCGCATTACGAAGTTCATGTTGCTAACATTGAAAAAGTCCAAAATAAGTGTTTAAAAATATTGGCATACAGGTCTAGCATGGGCCGTAAACTCTCAAACTATACGGAGAGATTATCCTGGTTTAAAATGATGTCTCTTGAAAATCGACGGAAGAGATACGACCTAATATACCTGCATAAAATTATTCATAATCGAGTTGACTCAGCTGACTTGTTGTCTTTACTAAATTTTAACACACGCTACAGGTCCCGTGTTCCTCCCACATTTGCACTCAAAGTGTATAAAAATAACACATCCTTTTATAATCCTATAGTGAGAATGTGTCGTTTTTACAATGACTTAAACAACAGACACAGAGACCTAATAGACATATTTGACTCAAAGTTGCCTAAATTAAAAAGGAGCATCCAGGAAATCCTTAGAACCAATCCAAACTACATATAGTAAATTTATTCTGATCAATGTATTATTTGTATTCTATCTAGTGAATTGTTATTGAATTTTACTGAATCAAATGGATATGTTTTAACTTTTTTACTGTATTGAATCTTATTTTTTATCATATTTGTATATAGTATTAATTTTAATTTAATTTATTAGGAATGTTCTATTTTATTATTTGATAGTGTAAACTGTAAATGAATTATTTAGATGTTAAGGCATGTTTTTATTTTTATTATTATTGTTTAGCTTTTTGCATGTTTTTGCTTGACATTATTATTATTATTTTAATCATAGTTTTAAGTTAGTCTAGTATAAGCGCATTATTGTTTGCCGTATGTTCACATTTTGAGCTGTGGTCCAGATTAGTACCTAGCAGATTAATTTATAATAGTAGCAGGCGTCGACTGCAACTTGTAGTGAGCATCCTTGTAAATAAATAAATAAAAATAATATTGACGTACACCGTCTTCGACTAGAAGCGCTAAACGATTTTTTAAAATTGTTTTTCGCGTTAGGCTGCGTCCCTAGTAGGCAAACTGTTCGCCGCAGACTGGAATCGGTTTTCCTGTGTGCCTACTGAGACGACTAACCTCTCATTCCGAATCGTGCTCAGAGCGCTTAGAACGAATATGACACTGACCGTCACGTCGTTCCGAATCAAATATCGCATAAATATAATATATTAATATTATGATCAAACAGAAGAAATGATCAGGAACGGGTTCAAGACTCAGCTTTACGCAGTGGAAGTTGGTGCGAGAGGAGTTCCAGCAAAATCTTTGCATCACTTACTGAAATAATTCCGCCGTCAATACATTTATGGAAAGCTTCCAAGACGCCATTAACGGAATCATACAGTATTTGGTTGGGTAGGGGAGTAGAATTGTGGATGGTGAACGTATTATAGCGCAATAAAATTAAAAAGAAGGCCTGGTTAAACAGCCTATTGTCAGTCGCAAGCCCGAGACGCCATTCTTCTTGTCTACTACCCACACACGATGGACCCGAACGGTGAATCCATGGAATGTTCAGAAATTTGTCTTCTGTATTCCTACTAACATATACACACATCAAAAAAGTCTAGGGATCAAGCATGTTTATGCGGATTTCTTGTGATTGAGATGTGGCTTTGTAATAAATTTATGATTTTATAAATTTATATGGATCCTTTTTGGTGCATTTCATAATTTAAAACAGGAACTGTCAATCAAATTCGAGTAAAAGATGAAAATCAGCTGTCAATATTTTCCCTATAAAAACATAAGACGCATTGAAGACATTATTAGTGCTACTGTTTCCCTACTACTGATTAAAACCAACGTTATTATGGAGCGGCGACGTCATTTAAGCAGGGAAGAAATGATCAGAGCCGTGGGAATGATAGAAGCTGGTTCCCGGCAACGTACTGTGGCTTTAGCTCTGAATACAAGTCAGAGTGTTATCAGTCGACTTTGGACACGTTACCGAACCACTGGTACCGTGGCTGAGCGCCATGGAGGACGGTATCGCTGCACCACACGGAGACAAGACCGATACATTCAAATCACAGCTCGAAGAACTCCAACAATAACCGCCATGATGTTAGCCGTGAGCCTTCATCGCTCTTCAGGGAACTTAATTAGCGACCAAACAGTCAGAAACCGCTTGCATGAAGTGAACCTTCATTCCCGAAGACCGCTACGGGTACCACCTATAGCAATGCACAATCGTAGGACTCGATATCAATGGGCTCTTGAACACAGAAATTGGACAGAAGAACAATGGCGTTTCGTGTGCTTTTCTGATGAGTCTCGTTTTGGTATGAGGCCGGATACAAGACGTATACGACACTGGAGAACCCCTGGACGCCAACAGCGATTAAAATCCTGCCAGGAAGTCCATCCTTATAGTGGTGGAACCATCATGGTATGGGCGGGTATTTCGATCGGCGGAAGAACTGAGTTGATTTGGATCAGAGGCAACCTCAACGCTCAAATTTATGCTGAGACGGTTGTATCAGACGTCATCGTTCCTCTACAAGTGCATATCGGTCCCTTATTTCAGTTAATGCATGATAATGCACGACCGCACACCGCAAGAGTTGTAAGACAGACTCTCGCCGCAGCTAACATCAATGTCCTGCCCTGGCCTGCTCAGTCGCCAGACTTGAACCCGATTGAGCATGCATGGGATATTCTTCAGAGAAGAGCTCTGCCGAATATGGAGGGTATCCAGTCGCAAGAAGACCTTTTTTTGTTGTTGCAACGAACATGGGCGGCCATTCCACAGCGTGATTTGGATGAACTCATTTTGAGTATGCCAAACCGATGTTCTTGTGTTGTTAGTGTTCGCGGTAGAAACACGGATTATTAATTGTTTAAGTTACCCAATAAAATTAAAAAAAAAAACTGTTATTTCAGTCTTTTTTTCGAACTTTAATGTTAGTGGTTTAAATGTCAAAAATCCCTTTATTAGGAAAATGGCAATTTTTTTTACTAATGCAAAGGTGATTTGGTTTATCGTTACTGTAGACAAACGAAAACATTTTATTTGATCAATCCTTAAAGAAAATTTTAATGAATATCAATCAGGAGAAAAGTTATTGCAAAAATATATGTTGATCCCTAGACACTTTTGATGTGTGTAGATTAAATCTGAAATAAATGAATAGTAACTATTAATTATAGATTTGTTTTAGTAAATAGATGTTTGTATGTTTTTGCTAATTTTCTATGTTTGAAATTACGTAAGAATCATCACGACCGTTTCCCTTTTGGATTCACATTTAGCCAACTTTACTATAGGCCAATCATGACAAGTGGCAAGCTCGTCGATGTCTCCAGCGTACCAAACTCGAGAAATATCACAAATAAATTAAATGTATTTATTAATAAATATTTTATTGTCCCGAGCAGTAATCGAACCCGGTACCTCCGAGTCTAAATCCACAGACTTAACAGCTAGACCACGGAGGTACCTGTGAAAGTAAAAAATTCAAAAATTACAATTTCTTATTATTTTCAAATGAATACTCAACTTGAAATATCTTTAAAAATATCGGATTGTGCAAGCGAGAGGGTTGCAAAACTGTTAAATCCTCTTTTCTATGTATTTGAGGGGACTTATGTATGACAGTGCTTTGCCGGTTACGGTCGATGGTCGGTGGTCGATGTCATATATAAATTGATTTTGTTTACTGACAATCCAACAGCATGCTAAATGTGAGACACCGATAAGAAGTTGATGTTGTAATAAAAAAGAATGTAACAATCATTTTGTATTAAAATAACAACCAATGCCCGCTCTATATTATATTTAATCTCTTTGACATTAGGCCGTTTGTCCACTGACGTTAAGTCACCGGAATTGTCAACGTTAACGAGATGACGGGGCTCGTCGGATAAGCGATGCATTCCCGTCATTCCGTCAGCCAAACAAAGGACTATTTTAAACCGACTTCAAAAAAGCAGGATGTGTTCACACTAACTTTTTATCACGATAGATGGCGCATGATAGATGGTACCTAATATAACTGTCAGTTGCATAGAAAACTTGTATTTTTATTACGAAATTCATTATTTTCTGGATATTATGCCGAAGTGAGCAGCTTTTAGGTGTACAAATCGAGATATCTAAGCGAAATCAAAGATATGGTGATCTCAAAATTGCCGTTCTATTAATAAAACCTTTTTTTTTCTTTTTAAAGACCGTGTACGCTTTTTAATTCGTATTTTAAGGTAGGTAACGGTAATTTAAAATAAATTTTTCTGTTATAAACATATAAAACTACGACAACATTTAAAAAATGATGCGATATGAGCGTAAAATAAGGTACCATTGCCGCTAGCGACATCTACAAAAAGCTTTGCCTGATACACCCCATTTGACTATGTTTTACTTCAAAGGTCAATCAACAAAATTATTGATGACTTATTTATTAACAGTTATTTTTGAAGTCTTTGTCAGCCAAGAAGAACAGTTTAATCCTGTGGGTTGATAGCGGGGTGATGTGCCTGAGTGAACGACCCGAACTCGGGCAGACGCGTGATGGTAGACGACGTTGATTACATTGATGGAAACAAACAATTTTTCTTAATAAAGAAAGACAGAAGACTATAAGACAGAAGTGACATATTTTTTATCCAATTGTCAATTATAAATGAGAATGCCCATTTTTCTTAGAGAAATGGGCCCAATTAAATGTTCTCGTGCTATAATGATTTATTTTTTATTTGATAGTTAATATATTGTGTTTTCATAATCTGTAATAAATTTTATTTATTTTACCCTAGCATAACGACAATTGACAAAAACTTTTTTTTACGTTAATAATTACATAGTTTCGATCCAGAGTTTTATCTATAATAAAGAACCTAATCGTATAGTGCTTTGTAACACAAATTTTAACCAATTGACTATTTAATTAAATAATATTAATAATGCTGGGGTAAAAATTATGAAATTCAATTTAAAAAAAAAACACAATTAATTGTTATGACTATTGAGTTGTATTTAGTTGAGGCACGCTGCAAAAAAATTGGGGTCTGGTTTTGGGCAATCTCTTTTATCAGAAACAAAAAAAAATTGTCACTTCCGACATTTAGGACAAGCTGTTTGTTTCTATCAATAGAATAATATATTAGTCTATTTTTATTATTATTTAAAATAAACTTTGTAGATAGTATTTGTATTAATTAATGCCGTACTAGAGCTGTCATAATGATATTTAAAACATTTTGCACACCTAAACTATATAATATCAAGATTTTCTTTTAAAAGTATCATCACGACCATCCCTTTCGAGGTGGTCAGAAACCACGCTTATAAATAAGCGGATACACATTTAGCCAACTTTACTATAGGTCAATCATGACAAGTGGCAAGCTCGTCGATGTCTCCAGCGTACCAAACTCGAGAAATATCACAAATGAATTAAATACTAATAAGGTATATTTAAATAAATAAATATTTTCGTGTCCCGACCAGGAATCGAACCCGGTACCTCCGAGTCTAAATCTACGGATTAAACCAGTCAAGGTTTTCTTTTACTAAAAATTGTAATCTTGTTAGATTTAAAAATGCATACAAGACGAAATCTCTACACAAGATGAGAATAGTGTCCATTTGTGTTGAAATAATAATAAGACTGTAATCGCGGTGATGTCGGTGGACAAACGGCTTTAAACATAAAAGTTAATTTGTAGATCAAAGTATATACATACGTTCCTATTTAATTATTCAACAATACATATCCGACCAACAAAATTACATCTAAAAAAATAAATAAATATGAGAAACATTTTTGTTCGTTCAAATATATCTAAATACACATTTGTAAATAAAATTGCATCAGAGTTTCCCAAACTGCTTAATAAAAAAAGTCATTAAATAGTAATATTGTGCGTTTATTCTAGAATTAAATTAAGTTAAAACTGATTTTATTGCCAATTAATAAAATAAAAAAAAAACTTAAAATCTTATCAGTAAATAGACTTACAACCATATTTTAAGGCTGGGTTGTAGCAAAATGAAAAGTTAAAAATGTCGTCGATCGTATCAACTCGCCTTTAAAATAAAACTGATACATTAAACGCCATTTTAACTAAATTTTTTATGACTTCATTTTGTTGCTACTAGCCCAAGACGTTTTCTCAACGCTTCAACCATCCCTTCCAGTTGTCAAATAGAGTCACCTCGCTCAATCGAGGAATATAATTGTCAAACACAATGTATACCTTGACGCTCTCTCAAGTATTTTCCTATGCTAATTTTATCCAACATTAATATATGATATTGGATACAAATAATAATAATAATATCTTTATTCAGTAAAAAAGTTACAAGATATGAAAACAATAACATATTTCATTAGGCATGCACAGAAAAACAGACATTTGCAGCCGAACTAAGCCTATATGTATAGGTCTGTCCGTCGGCAGTCAACGCCCAGACACCCTTTTAAATATATTACTTTTAATTACAAAATAATAATAATAAACAAAATGTACACAAAAAGAAAATGTGGCAGATATGTACTTTATTCCAAATCTAGTACACAAAGTTTATTATTAAACCAAGAACTATTTATCACTCACTCAAAGGTGTTGCTAAACGAGATATAACGGCTACAAAATGCATATTTATAGAGGTGGTAGGCGGACTGATGGTGGTAATTTGCCCAGTCTGCCGGGGCGGGGAAGTATCCACCGTATCGTGCCGATAAAGCCAGTAAAGTTCATCCACACGTTTCGGGATCAGGCTCGAATTGCCGTCATGCCCAGTCAAGCTTACAGCGACAAGTCAAACACAGGGTGAGTATCGCGCTAAGTTGGGGTGGCTGCCAATTCGATGTCGCAGGTATTGTAGTATCCCCCTAAATCCGCCTTGTTGTTATTTAACTAATATAGGTAATTTAACTAATTAATAATATATATAATTTTAACTATTTTCTTCGTAACCCCGCTCATTACAGATCACAGTCACAAAGGTTAGTTGATAGAAAATGCATTTACGGCTCTACAATTTTGTACAGTAAATAATCTATGACCATGGGCTTGGTAGAAACAGATAAGTGCAGATTCTGTCGCAAGATGTCTGAGACACCTGTCCATCTCCTTTGCGACTTGCGACCTGCATCACAAGCGTAGCACCATCTTGGGTGCTCACAGTTTAAGCCCCGAGGAGGTGCGACGCCTCGCTCCTAAGCCCATACTAAGGTTCCTTGAAGCCGTAGGGCTAGCGAACGAACTATAACCTAGGGAGGGCACAATAGATCACTACTGGTCACAGTGACTTGAAGACGAATAGTACCCTATTTCACAAATAAAAAAAATCTATTATTGTATTATAAAATAGTAATATTAGCCGAAATAAACATATACTTTTACTTTAAGGAGGTACGTCGTGATGTTTATGTATTTAAGTAGTAATATGTAACGATTATTATGTATTGTATGTAAATTGTATACTTATTTATAATAATGACCCCGCAAATCTTACTACTCTACCACACTCCCATATGTTAGCTGTTATAAAATGCCGAAAGGTATTAAGTTCGCCCTGGTACATTACTTTTAAGTTTATTGTGCAATAAAGAGTTAATAAATTTATGCATCCGCTATGTAAATATGATCATATCTTTCATTTTCGTAATCAGTTGAAATAGCTCAATATCCGCTTTCGAAGATCTACCCATCTCCTCGTGTCTCATGGTATCCTGAACAACCCTCATGCGCCTGCATATCTTAAATCCCGTTTTGAATACATGTGTGATACTCACAACCTTCCACTTTGTCCTTCACATAACAACCAACTTAAAATCCCATCCCACTCCTCTAGCAGATATTCAGATTCGTATACTGTGTCTGCAGCCCGCCAGTGGAACAAGCTACCACTCGCTATTAGACTGTCCACGTTTTTAAGCGCTTGGTCACTGCTTTATTTCTAGACAAACAGAAGTCATCATCAGGCTAAAAATATATTTGGCATAATATATACGTTTATTTATAGGTATATGTGTAATTTATGTAACAGTATATCTATTAGTATGTAGTGTGTAAAGTATATTCTATATTGTTAAACTTGATATCGACACTACCCTTAATCTCACACTCTCCCAAAGGTTAGATATTAGAAAATGCCTTGTAGGCATTAATCTTCGCCTTTGTACACTTATTTTTTGCAATAAAGAATTTAATAATAATAATAAAAATAAATAAATGTTTTTTTGTGTTTGACAGTTATATCCCTCGAGCGTAGTAAGCCGAGGCGTCGCGTCGTAGTGAATGCCGTATAGAGGATCGAGCTCGCGGATAATAGTGAATCATCGACGACTGTGTAGAGAATCCATTAGCATATTGTATAAATTACACAACACATTAGTTTTAACTTTGACATACAGTTTGAGAAGCGCTGCTTAAACGTAAATTTCTGAAAGGATGAATAACTAAACTTTCGCGCAGAATCATAATAATTTTAACAGGTCTATACGCGATTCACCTTAGTAGATATTTCGCCCGGTGTCCGGTAGAGCGATATGTTCTGCTGACTCTGGATCTTGTCCCTGTTGGTTTTGGCCAGAAAGTGATGCCAAGCTGGCGCAGCATAAGTAAGTCGGGAACGGATGAACATCTTGTAGATCCGCACCTTCAACCTGAGCAGCAAACTGGAGTTCATTACAGGACGTAACAATCCGTTGTATTGACGACATGTACTGTTTAGTGATGTGTGGTAACCCAAATTGGATTTAGATTAGAATGAATAGATTATATTTGCCAATCTTGCGACTCTTGCGCAAGACCAATATCAAGACCAGCTGTTCTGATGCAAGTCTAAGACATGGCCAATCTTGGTCTTCTAATCCAGCTACACCGCGCAGCTCCATTCGACCCGTGACCACGGCCAATGCAACTTAGCTAAAACGTCGGGAGAAATATAGTCTTAGCTTAAAGACCCGTTAAAATTATTAGGAATTAGAACTTTTTTAAATTATGTCCGTCAGATGATTGATTAGTTTAGCCAATCACGTGCCGTCAAAAAGTTGAGATATTCATCCTTTATAAAACTTATTAGTGACTATACCGGTACATTATTTACTTTGACATTGTAAAAACTTAACTATGGGTTTATTACTAATAAAATATTAATTTAAAAGTATCTAAGCTCCTAAAATGGAGCATAATTGATTCGTCTACAAAAGAAATAAATAAAACTCTACATGTTTTAAAATTAAAAATAAAAGTGTAAATTTGTTTAAAAATAATATGTCGACTTAAATTAGTTTTTTTTTTCTACAATACATCTTGTAATTCACAGTCTGAATTTTGTTGTTTTTTTTTAATTTTCACATTTAACTTTAAAAAAAAAACAGCTGGGTTCACACCGGACGATTCAGTTGCGCTGCGATCGAGCGTTCCAAATGAGCGGACAAATTGAACGGGTTCCTAATCATCATAGGTTTTGTGTTTTCATTATACATTGTGTGTAAACAATGTTGGCCAACTTTTACAGATTGACGTTTCAAGAACGTGGATCGCCAATCCAAATTTGGATCGTCCTGCGTGAATGCACTTTTAACGAATGCGCTCCATGTACGTGGTTCGTGCATTGTGAATCAGAGAAAATTTGAATCGTCCGGTGTGGATACACTTTTAACGATGGAAGCTCAATGTACGTGGATCGTGGAGAGCGGATTAAAATTTGGGCCGTCTGGTGTGGATCCAATTTTAACGATTGCGCTCCATGAAAGTAGATCGTCAAAATTTGAATCGTCCGGTGTGGATACACTTTTAACAATGGAAGCTCAATGTACGTGAATCGTGGAGAGCGGATCAAAATTTGGGCCATCTGGTGTGGATCCAATTTTAACGATCGGCGCTCCATGAAAGTAGACCTTCAAAATTTGATTCGTCCGGTGTGGATACACTTTTAACGATGGACGCTCAATGTACGTGGATCGTGGAGAGCGGATCAAAATTTGGGCCGTCTGGTGTGAATCCAATTTTAACGATCGGCGCTCCATGAGAGTAGACCGTCAAAATTTGAATCGTCCGGTGTGGATGCTACAATCTGAACCTATTTTTAACATTCGGCGCTCCATTAACATCTCTAACGTATCCATATTTTGGATCATTAGATGTGGATATTAATTTATTTTTGCGACATACATACATTCAGACCACCAGTCCGATATGATTTTATTGTCATATATTTTTTACTACGCAACTAAGAGGTTAGGCTATTCGGCTGCACAATTTCAAAACCCACTAAAGCCTGGCGAATTTATAGTGATGAAATATGGTTTTATAAATGCATTTAACGTATTAAGTATGTCTATAAACCTATGTATATAATATATTATTTATTTATTGAGAATATATGTATATATAATGGGGCCTAATTCTGTCGCTTTCGACTTGCGTGTCGGTTCAAAATATTCGAATAAAAAGGGACAGATTTAGATCGAAAACTGTCAAGTTTCATTCGAGTAAATCGAGCGGATATGCATGTCGAAAGCGGGAGAATTGGGACCCTGACCGCAGACGATGTTATTTTATATAAATAAAAGTTACAATTAGAAAAATACTGCCTCCATGGTCCAGTAGTTAAGGGCTTAAGATTTATACGCGAAGGTGTTGGGTTCTATTCCTGGTCGGTAACACTCATATTTAATCTAATTGTGACATTTCTTGAGTCTAGCTAGACGTCGACGAGCTTGCCACTTCTCATGCTGGGCCTATAGTAAAGTTGGCTAAAGAACTCGTTCCTTACAAATCCACTCCGCTTGGCGACACGGTGACCCTTTGAGCAGAGAACATTATGTTCAAAGGGTCAGCCTCGCCTTTCAGCGGGGGAACGCAGCGAGTGTCACACTACGCCAATCGGATTTTTTTTTTTTAGTTTTATGTGTAGTTTACAGCCAGTTGCAGAAAGGATGATTAAAATAATCTACGATCAATATTTTGATATACGCTGCGTGATTGGTTGGTTGGCTTGTCACTTTGGTTATTTCAGACTCATAAGCATATGTTAAACATGTCAAAAGATAATCAACCTTTCTGCAACTGGTCGCTAATTTGATTTATTTATAATTTAGTATAGTATTCCATGACTGTACGATGTTCTAGTGTCAGTAAAGTATCATCACGACCGTTTCCCTTTCGGAGTGGTCAGAAACCACGCTTATAAATAAGCGGATTCACATGTCTCCAACTTTACTATAGGCCAATCATGACAAGTCCAGCGTACCAAACTAGAGAAATATCACAAATAAATTAAATATTGATTTAATGTATTTATTCATATTAATATTTTTGTGTCCCGACCAGGAATCGAACCTGGTACCTCCGAGTCTAAAACCACGGACTTAACCGTTAGATCACGGAGGCAGTCTACGATGTTCTATTATATATATTTGCTCAGTCCAGCGCTGTTATATCTGTGCTTTACTATACAAGGTCTGAATACAATTTTATGTCTCTTACTAGGTTTTAAAATAGAGCAGCCGTATTGCTAAAAAAACAATAATTAATTGACAACGAGACAATAATTAAATGCAAAAGCATACATTTTAAGTTAATAATTTAACCCCTCCACACATCTTATTTTTTATTTTACAGCAAAAGTCATAAGATTCGACATTTTACCGCGTATAAAATAGTACTAAAAATAACGCGCGTTTTAATGGAGCTGCCCTTAATTAAACTAGCATCATATTTAAATACAAGACAGCATTGATTTGACAAAATAAAAAATATAAGAAAAAAATATATTTAATGTGTAATTATCCTAATCCCTCCCTCTCCATTCCGCAACCGAACAACACGCACAGGTCAGAATATGCACCCACATACCGTAGTACCTATAAATTTGGTGACTCATACATCTGTCGCACAATAAACATGTGGAATGCCCTTCCAGCCTCTGTGTTTCCACTTTCCTATAACCTGGAGTCCTTCAAGCGAAGTGTGAAAAGGCATCTAGTCAAGCCGGCATAGTGTTGGGGACTGATGTCGGACATAATTCCAGTTGCTAACATTCATGGACCCTGCGCGCCACTTACCATCAGGTGGGCACAGGGTCACATGTCGTGCTAGTATTAAATGCTATTTTGTACAAGCTATAAGGCGGCTAGGCGAGCACTCAGTACAAAGTACTTTAATATGTCGCTACCTTGACTTTCTATTATTATCATTTTGCTGTAACTACAAGACTGTGAACGCTTGCTTTATTGTTTTATAATATTTTTGAAAATGTGTTTCTATAGTATAGACTGTTTCTTAAAGAAAATACTTTAGTGCCGAGTCTGTTGTTTCTATCTGTGGAAACTTTTTAGTGGTTTAAGTGTTTATATTTATGTCTAATTAAAATTCTGTAACCATAAGTCTTAATAAAAAAAAAAAAAAAAAAACAATAGAGCAAATATTTTTTTGGTCTTCAGGTGTCTTGGTCTACTCCTGTATAAAAATCTACATCCGAAAAACAAAACACCACTATATGGTGAATATGTTTGCGTCTGACCCCCGAATCATGCTCAGAGCGCTTACAATAAATATGATGCTGACAGTTCGTTCCGAATCAATAATCACGATTTGGGTGCTCGGCAACTCTATTTTGTTACTGAAGCGCAAACGTTATATAATGGATTCTTAATATATGTATATACAATGTAAACTCCATGTAACGTCACTCGATTTAACGACAAACTCCTTAAAGTGTCAGAATCAAGTGGCTTTGGTTGGTTTAGCTCGTCTTCATAATTCTGATTGTTCTTCTCTCCATTTAACGACAACTCTCTATAACGTCATAAAATGCACATTCCCTTCAGTGTCGTCACGCTATTAAAGTTGATATTTGCACGGACGCTGTCAAGGTCGAGCGCTTAAGCGTTGATAATGGGGTGTATCAGGAAAAGCTTGTTGTAGATGTCGCTAGCGACACTGGTACCTATGACGGATCCTTTTTTAAATTTATTTGTAGTTTTACATTTTTATAACAGAAAAATGTATTTTAACGTTACCTAACTAAAAAGACGAATTAAGTAAGCAAACACCCGTCTTTAAAACAAAAAAACGGTTGAATTAATAGAACGGCAATTTTAAGATCACTATATCTTTGCTTTCGCTTGGAAATCTCGATTTGTACACTTAAAAGCGGCTCAATTCTGCATAATATCCAGAAAATAATAAATTTCGTAATAAAAATACAACATTAGAAACTGACAGTTATATTAGGTACCATCTATCATGCGCCATCTGTCGCGATAAAAAGTTAGTGATACACCCCAATACTACCTACTTGAAAATAGCGCGTGACATAATTACAAACAACTGACAGCGCTCAAGAGTGATCCACCTCGAAATCGTGAACAGTCTGAGCGCGAGGAATGATGTCATTTGTGACGTCACAAAGCTTTGGCAATACAGTTTATGCACGTCTCGGAACGGCTTTAAGCGTGCTTAGGTTACTATTATCGTGTCTCGGAACGAGGGGTGAAAATCATTCTAAAGTAACAAACTAACTGCCAATCACGTGGAATGTAATAAATAAATAATAACAATAAATATTTCCAGACAGGTCACACAGCGCCATCTAATTCCCGTGGTAAGCTACGAGGCTTGTATTACGGAAACTAGATAGTTGATAACCTACATATTATACTTTTTTTGTTTTTGTAAATATATACATATTATACATATAAACACCCAGACCGAGACAAATTATACAATGTACAACTTGCCCCCGGTGGGAATCGAACCCACGACCTCCCGAGTTCACAGCAACGTTTGTTACCACTAGACCACGGAGGCGGTCGATATATCAAAATGTAAATCATAGATTATTTTAATCATGCTTTCTGCAACCAGCAAGTGTTATTATTCATTGTTCTCGCCTACAGCCGAGAGACGAAATAGAGAGAGAAAGAATTCTGTAAGTCAACGTTCGCGCGATTCTCGATCTCTCGCTACCTACTTGACTAGGCTCAATATGAGTGGCGATATTTTTAGGATAATTTCTCCGCACCGTAACTTACGATGTTATTACTGAATAATGAAAATAAAAAATACGTGGTTATTTATTTTTATTCTAGATTGTAATATAAAAATATTTGCTCTTTAACAAATTCCATGCAGTATATTCGTAGGATGGATTACAAATTTACCGCTTAACGCCACTTTCATAGACACTTGCCAATTTGATAATGATAATCTAGAATGTTCCATTTCCCTGTTCCTTACTCGCTCTCTCTTCTATTAAGCCCGCTATATCCTCTTTCCTCATACTCACGAGGACGACCGAGAGCCGCCGAGAGCTTAAACATCAATATTCAATACAAAACTAAAAAAGTGCCTCTTGTCCATTCAGGTGGCGGCAGGTATGAATCGACCAATCAGGTGCGACTACGAACTAATAGACTCGCGATTTAGATTAGTTTCGTAAAAACGTTTTTATATCAGTATTTAAATATCTATGTACATATATCAATATCTACATCATAAAAATATCTAATATTTGATATTTTTTTGTTAAATAAAGTTTTTTTCTTTTATGCTGGGTTATACAAATTCATTCATTTACAGACTTTATTTTGTGGCAACTCAGCCTAAAAAAAAAATACGTATGTTCAAAATTTTTTTTGTCATATTTTTTATTATTGCGTCAAATTGCTTCATAAATAAAACTCAACTAGTTAGAAATAAGGGCCACTTCATTATTAGGCAGTGCTTTCATCAGAATATGCGAGGAAAATTCAGAATATCTACCAATAGTATCCACTTTATGTATTTACATTGATGACTGAAGCTGAGGTACCGGGTACGATTCCTGGTGGGGGGACACAATAATTTATTGAATTTATATTCCTCGACTTTGGTACGCTAAAACATCGACAAGCTTGCTACTTGTCATGATGGGCCTATAGTCAAGTTAAAAGTGGATCCGCTTCAATAAAAAAAGCATGATTTCCGTTTTTTTTAGCTATATCGGTATATAATAATAATAAACTTTTATTTCGGACTTTACATCCATAAATTATTAGTAATTAAGTAATCTATATTTAGTATAACTAATAATTAATTTTAAACTATCCGCTACTGGAGGCTGTCTACTTGACTGTATGCAGCTGTATCCAGTGCTCCAGCAGCGGAGAGTCCCACCGATCTGCCAATACGTTTAGAATACTGTTGGTACTGGTTCTCATGCGTCACAGCGGTATAGACATCTGAGATTTTTTTCATATTTGCAAATCCCATACAAGGTTAAAAAATTTCGATTTTTTTTTGCTAAATCATTTATGACTAAAGACGGCCAAAATATTAAAAAAAAAACAAAAAACAAGTTCAAGATAACGATTTTAAGCCAGTAATTTTACGTCAGAACCTCAAATTGCGGAAATACGCCAAACTTGGTACCGGTTACTTACTTGGGGAACATCATCAAGACGCCTGGCCAAGGAGCTGTCAAAGCGACTGACAGAAAGGTCTGAAGACAGGAAGCCTGGCAATTATTTCTGCCAACGTATTAGCCTTGCTATACAGAGGGAAAATGTTGCCAGTCTCCTTGGGACTATCTCGGATGGGACATCTTTAGAGGACATTTTTTATTTTTTATTTATATCGAATAAAACATAATTGATATTTAATTTTTATTAAAAGTAAAGTATCATCACGACCGTATCCCTTGGTGGTCAGAAACCACGATTTTTAAGAAGGGAAAACTGGCTAAAACATGACAAGTGACAAGACTCGAAAAAATCACAAATATTTTTTTTTTAATTGTAGCTCCTCCGATTATGTTATACATATGAACTATTGGCAGATATTTTCCTCGCATATTTCTAATGGAAAAGCACTACTAAACTAAGGCGACCAATACACCTACATACGTTATCTACAATATTGCGCAATAAAATTAAAGCTTGCTCTACTGACGCTAACAATACGTTTTTAGTCAGAGCTTGCGAGACACTGGCGCAAGACCAAGATAAGAAGTGCAAGAACAAGACCATGACCAAGGCCGAGACTTGGTCTTGGGCATCACTAATTATAGTAGGTGAGGCCGCCGAACGCAGAAATATCAACAGATTTCTCCCACTAAACTACACTATTTACAAGTTTTATCACTAAAATCTCGTTCGAACGTCACTTTAGGCCTAAATCACTGGCTCCATTGTTCCATAGTCTTCACACTTATTCACTTTTTATTGCATTTCAAAACACCAATCTGGAATGTATCCACGCTTTTTTACACCTACCCACACGTGAAATTATTATTTATGCATCAAATATTTAAATAAATACTTTTTTAGGAGACATCTTTAACTTTTAAGGATTTACCTCTTTTTCATTGAGTCAATTTCCTCTTCTCGCTCGCACAATCTAATACTTAAAAAAATACTTTTGAGAAATGCAGTCTATCAACTTACTAGGAAATAAAATTACGGACATTTAGAAAATATAAATAAGAGACACACACTTGTAGGGTGCGTTACTCTTCTACAGACAACGAAGTCCTTGGTGTTATCCGTGAAGCAGTAAGTCTTTCTATTGCAAGAGCCAGAAAGGGACTGACTACAAATAAAACTTTGACCACGTTTGTAAAAGAAGGGCAAAGCACGAAAACTAAATGCAAGCCCACCTCGATCCTTGGCGCCGCATCAGACTGGAAAATTCTCATGGATACATTTGAACATCATTATAGGATCCCAGATGAACTAGCTGTATCAGCCTATAGGCCAGACATCTTAGTGTTTTTTCAGAACTTAAAGAAAGTTATCCTTATTGAACTTACCGTTCGGTGGGAATCAAATATTCCAAAAGACCACAACATGAAGTCGAATTAATATTATGATCTCACAGAAATGATCAGGAACAGGTTCAAGACTCAGCTTTACGCAGTGGAAGTTGGTGCAAGAGAAGTTCCAGCAAAATCTTTGTACCAAACTAGATAAAATTACAAATAAACTATTGTGTCTCGACCAGGAATCAAACCCGGTACCTCCGCGTCTAATCCCACGGACTTAACCACAAGACCACGAAAGTTAAAAATAGCAAACATATTAATAACGATTCTTATTTATTTATTTAAATGTCCGTGAATTTATTTCTTAGTAAGTTGTTAGAGAGAAATTAATTCTCAAAATTTTCATTATAATATCTGGTAATTGTTGAAAATTGACTCATCTTATTAATCAACAAAAAAGATTTCTCAATTCGACTGTTTTTTTTTTTTATAAAATGAATCCATCCTATATTTGGTGCTTGTATAGTCCACTCCTGTGGACTATTGTATGGCTTAGTAACACAATAGGGAATATGCAAGTAAAGTAAATTATCTAGGAATAATCTAGAATCTAGGTCACAAATTATTTAAAAAAGTTGCCGAGATAGTAGTTTTGAATTAGGTGTGCATTGGCAACACTAAAAATGTAAACCGCATTATTTTGTATGATCCAATTCTAGACTAATACGTTATTCTAATGATAGAAACATATGTCAGAAATGACACAAAAATTTGGCTACTCCATACAAATTGGCCATTTTAAATTTAACAGTTCTCTATAAACATAGAGAACCCCAAGTTTGGGGTCGAGACGATGGGCCCATGGGGACACTCAGCCAAGCGTCTGGCCAAGGAGTTGTCCAAACGTCTAACGGAATAGTCTGGAGACAGGAAAGCTGGCAATTATTTCTGCCAACGTATTAGCCTTGCTATACAGAGGGCAAATGTTGCCAGCCTCCTTGGGACTATTATTTTAGTTATAGATATTTTTTTAATAGGTTTAGTTTATATTTAATTTTTACTCTTTAAGTAGTTTTAATTATATTCCTTCGAATAAATAAATTTTACAGTTTATATAGTGACGCCAAAAATTTTTCTCACTTCAGACTTATGTTTTCCTAGTAAAATTATTTATTTCTATCAATAGAATGACATATTAGTCTAGATATAAATAAATCATACTGTTGTATACCTATTTTTTTTTCCTACGTGTAGTTTTGTATCTACCCTCAATTTTGAATATTGACTGTAAAAAGTAAAGCATCATCTCTACTGTTTCTTCTTCAGGGTGGTCATAAACCACGCTTATAAATAAGCGGATTCACATTTAGCCAACTTTACTATAGGCCAATTATGAGAAGAGGCAAGCTCGTTAGTATCTCTAGCGTACCAAACTCGAGAAATATCACAAATAAATTAAATTTATTTATTTAAATTGATAAATATCCAACCACGAATCGAACCCGGTACCTCCGAGTCTAAGCATGGACCGCTAGACCACGGAGGCAGTAGACAAAAGCAGGATTTTTGATAGCCCAAATATAAAAATGTACACAACATGTTTAATGTGTTGTGACGTCATAGAGATGGCGTAATAGAGATGTACCCCCCTGATTAATAGCAAAATATCAATCCATTTTTGTATGAAATAATTTTTCTTGTGAGCTATATATTACTTTTAAGGTATATTATATACATATCTTTAAAATCAATTTTTAAAAAATCTTGCATATTCCCTATTTACACCATAGTAACAATTGTCTGTGGTTTATATTTAAATAAGGTTTTTCTTATCTCTCTGTTTAAACACTGTTTTTATACACTTTTTTTTTACACTGCTTTGCCCGTTTCTCGGGTTTAAAGATGTTTTTTCTTGTCTCCCTGTTTATTCACATTGTATAATTTCTTAATGTTTCAAAACTGTTTTGACACTGTTATTCTTTACTCTGTGTTTAAACAGTGTAATTTTTAAGTATTTGGTGCTTGCGTAGTGTTTAATTCTGGAGGTGGTCCAGTTGTCCATTTGATAAGGGAATGCTCCGGCATTTGTGTGGCTTGGTAGTGATCTTTGAGAAGGGTGTTCGAGAAGTTACAGTGCATTTGGTAAGCTTCATGCTCTCGGTCTGGTAACCCCTCTAGTCGGTACAGATCTGAAACAAATCATTGGATTCATTATTCATTACAGACCCAACACGGCATTTTGGGACATGTATCTGGAGAATTTGGCCTACACTCGACGATTCTACAAGTTGGTATTAGTGGAACCGGAACCGACGGCTTAACGTGCTCCCCGAGGCACAGGAATGGTGGTGTTGTAAATCTAAGACAAATGTACTTAAGAAAATTGTATTCCTCATTGGTACATACAGGGTGTTTGAACCACCCTTTGTAGGATTTTAGCCACCACCACGCAATTATCGGATAATTGAGTTAATCAACTTTTTAGGTACCCAACTGTTGAAATCCGAACTATTGTTGAATACACATACTCTTACATATTTTTTTTCGGTATAAATAAAAAAAGAACTATTTTGAGGGTACTTTTAAAAAATGTAGTCTATCAACTTTCTAGGAAATAAAATTACGGACATTTTGGATATATTTTCACTTTCATATAGGTATCTAATTTAAGAAAAATAGCAAAGACATAAGGATTTTCTTCTAAATATTGATATTGAAGTCCCCAACTGTAAACTCTTTTAAAAACAAACTGGACAAGAGGGTAGTGACAATAGACATAGACTATGGTGATAACTGACTATTTTATGAACTTTACACCAGTGCTTGATATAGGCATATCAGCAATGCGCTGCGAGCCTATTAATCAATAACAATAATAATAATAATTGACTTATGTATGATCACAAATATATGATAAATATATCTCCTAAGTGAACATTATTTCTATAACAGGGAGATATAATTGAGACATTTAAAATTCTAACAGAAAGGATAAACTTCTCTCACTTAGCCAAAATGTTTAGGCTTAACTTTTTAGGTACCCAACTGTTGACATCCGCATTATTGTTTAATACGATATTACTGACTCTTACATTTTTATTATTTTCAGTAAAATTAAAAAAGAACAAATTTGAGGGTACTTTTGAAAAATGTAGTGAGAAACAAAATATTATTATTATTGATTATGATAGGCTCGCAGCGCATTGCTGATATACCTATAAAGTTTATAAAATTGACAGTTATCACCATAGTCTATTTCGATTGCCACTAGCCACTTGTCCAGTTGCTCTGTTATTCAAGAAGTGATATTCTCCATTTGTATTGCTGGATTTTCTCATTAGTTTCATTCTGTGGTCACGACGGGGAAATATCATTGTGTTAAACCTAAACATTTTGGCTAGGTGAGAGTAGTTATACCTTCCTGTAGGAATTTTAAATGTCTCAATTATATCACCCCGTTATAGAAATAACGTTCATTTTGGAGATATATTTATCATAATAATAATTATTATTATTAGGCTTAGAAGTGGAAGAGATAGAGATAATAATAATAAAATAATAATAATGGAAATTGGGGCTGTTCCTTGCCATACTGTATCACCATATCTAGCCAAGTATTTTGTTTAGAGAAGTAAAGTATCATCAAGGCCGTTTCCCTTTCGGGGTGGTCAGAAACCACGCTTATAAATAAGCGGATTCACATTTAGCCAACTTTACTACAGGCCAATCATGACAAGTGACAACCTCGTCGATGTCTCCAGCGTACCAAACTCGAGAAATATCACAAATAAATTAAATATTAATTCAATGTATTTATTTACATTAATAAATAATTTTGTGTCTCGACCAGGAATCGAACCCGGTACCTCCGAGTCTAAATCTACGGACTTAACCGCTAGACCACGGAGGCAGTTAGTATTGTGTTTAGTATTGTTATTTAGAAAAAATGACTTAACCGAGTGTTCCAACAGGCGATAAATATATAAAGAAATAAAAATATATATTTTTTTTAGTCAATTAGACGAAAATCGTTGTCTTTGCTATTTTTCTCTGTCTAAAATTAGGTACCTATATCTAAGTAAAAATATATCCAAAATTTCCTAGAAAGTTGATGGGCGTAGTGTGCCATAACACTCGTTTCATTTCTGAACAGCGAGGCTGACTCTTTGTACAAAATATCTCTAATCAAAGGGTCAACCGTAGTTACCTTTAAGTATTGCGGATGCCCAGAGCTGCACATGCACGTCCGGTATCTTGCTTGCCAGCTGCATGGCCGGGGTCACCATGTTCATGCTCTCCCGGGAGTTGTTGATGGAGAGAAATATATGTCCCAGCAACACTAGGGAACATGACGTCAGTCTGTTTAAGTCCTCTGCGTTTGCCATCTTTAATGTCTCTCGCAGGTACCGCCTGTAAAGATTTTTATAAATAGATTAAGTGACCTTGTGTCCGTGGATTTAGACGTGATTTAGATTTAGTTTCCTCGTCACAATAATTTATTTATTTCATTAGTTATATTGCTCAAGTTCAGTATGCTAGAGATATCGACGAGCTTGTCAGCTGTCATGATGGGACTAGATAGTAAAGTTGACTAAATAAAATACCTTCTGACCACCCCGGAAGGGATACGTTCATGATGAAGCAGATTCATCATCATCATTATAGCCTATGTATATCTGGAGGATATGGCCTATACTCGCTACGCTGGCCAGACGGGTTGGCGAGGATCTAATGAGTGGAATCGGGCTTAACGTGCTTTCCTATGCACGGGAACAATGGTATTGTAAATCTATGACGAATGTATGAAAGAAAAGTGTATATCTCATTGTTACATATCGGGGGGGTTTGAACCAATCATTGAAGGATTTTTAAGGAAAGTGGTCTTACAACTGAGCCACCACCGTGGCTTGCACAAGCATAGTAAATGTATGGAATGCTGAGAAATTTGCCTTCTTCACCACTGATCCTGTGCCTTGGAGTGTACATTCAGTACCGGTTAATAATTCCAACTTGGGAATCGTTAATAAATTGCTATTAGACCCGTCTGGCAAACACGGCGAGTGTAGGCTATATTCTCCAGGTATATGTTCTGGAACACCCATCTCCAGAAGTGAAGGTAAAGATTACCATATTTCCCCAATTTTACGGTATAGGAGATATTGTAACTTCTTCGTAGAATGGTGGATGGTGAGCGTATTATCAATACGCTCACCATCCATTCTTAAACCAGCCTATTGTCGGTCGCAAGCCCGAGGCACCATTCTTCTCATCTCTTACCCGATGGACACGATGGACCCGGCACCCGCACGGTGAATCCATGGAATAATTAGAAATTTTTCATCTCTTCAACAATATGTAATAAGTTACTTGGCCTCATTATATCCGATGGACAAGATGGACCCGGCACCCGCACGGTGAATCCATTGAATGGTTAGAAATTTTTCTTCTCCTCGACAATATGTAATAACTTACTTGGCCTCATTATATCTGGCTTGGAAGAAAGCTTGTAACCCCAGAACGTAGTAGGAAGCAGCTCGCAAACCGTGCGCGTACGTCGGTAACGCTTCCGGTCGAACCTGGGAACATCATTTAATACAATAAGCATGTAGACGGTAACAAACTGCCTCCGTGGTGTAGCGGTTAAGTCCGTGAATTTGGACTCGGAGGTACCGGGTTTGATTGCTGGTCGGGACACAAAAATATTTTCTATTTCTGGAAGGCCCATCTTTAACAGTGGAGGTCTAGGGGCTGTGATGATTGTTAATTACCGTAAAGTAAAGTATCATTACGACCGTTTCCCTTTCGGGGTAGTCAGAAACCACGCTTATAAATAAGCGGATTCACATTTAGCCAAATATACTATTGGCCAATCATGACAAGTGGCAAGCTCCTCGATGTCTCCAGCGTACCAAACTTGAGAATAATCAGAAAAAAACTAAATAATTCATTGTGTCCCGACCCCGACCGAATTTAGACCCGAGTCTAAATTCGGTTAAATAGACGGTTATCCAGACTAAAAGCTTAACGTGCTATACGAAGCACGGGAACGGTAATGCTGTAAATAAATGACAAATGTACGTAAGAAAAGTCTATTTATCATTGGTACATGCCGGGGTTCGAACCGACCAATTTAGGTTCTTTTTTTAAAAGAAAGCATTCTTACACTCCACGACTCTCATGACATTGTCGTTTGATAAATGCCTGTAATAGGTTTATGTGAATAAAGATATTTTGACTTTGACGGACTTAACGACTAGACCACAAAGGCCATATTACGACAAGTGGCTAGTGACAATTGACATAGACTATGGTGATAACCACAGATATAGATCTAACTAGATTACGCGAGTCCCTACATTTGTATGAAAACCAAGCGTGCCACTTTTGTTGTACCTACTGTGACGTCACAAGAGCATTTTAGTGATGGGAATCTCCAGTCCGCGCGAAACCGATATAAAATAGTTCCGACGTTGACAACATATACTGTTTATTGTGTAATATTAGAGATTTTTTAATTTTAGAGAAGGGTTCTGGTGCATCGAGCCGTCGACCACAATGTCAATCTACTAACTCCATCATTAGTTGACGTTTTCAGTACATCAATAGTCGGTATTGCTTTTGTAGTCAGTCGTCGAAACTTTTTTGTTTCCTTAAAACTGCCCTCAATAAAATGAACAGAACAAATTCGACTATGTTTTGTTGGAAACCAATTTTCATGCCCCGTTGCTTCAATCCATTTCATTTTAACGTTAGGGTCACTTGGAAACCTGTAATTATAATTAATAATATTCTGAATTAAATCACTAACAGAAACTAATTGCAATAAAAAAAAATATTATGTGTCACAAAATATCCCAAGGCGAACATTATCATTCCTCTGTTTCCAAAATCGATTTTCGAATCGAGCAAGTGTACAACACTATTTGCTTCATTTGACAGAAAAATGATAATAGTGACCCTACCAAGAAGCTTCGCGACGAATGAAAGTATCGATAGTTCCATTTTTATTGCGTGTTTTAGTAAACATGCTCTACAACTTTGCTTTAAAAGCGGCAATGAATTATGAACATGCGGTGCACACTTAGTTACGTAGTTTTCTTAGTAAAACCCACAACAAACATAACGTGCATAAAATAATTGATTCTAAAATAAATGAGACACAATTTAATTACAAAATTACTTACCGATGAAAGGAAACGTTTCCATTATTCCGTCCAACTTTTCTTGTAGAGTTTTTACAGCTCAATACCGCACAGTGAGGCATTTTTTAGATTTAGATTGACGTCCGTTACCGACAACGCGGACCGCAGACTAAATGAAACCGCATCGAAAGAGGTGCATTGCACTTCCTTTTGGCACGCGAAGTACATACACTCGAGTCATCTAGTTAGATCTATATCTGTGGTGATAACTGACTATTTGATGAACTTTACACCAGTGCTTGATATAGGCATATCAGCAATGCGCTGCGAGCCTATTAATCAATAATAATACTAAATAAATTAACACTTTTTAATTACATGGGCTATACCGAGTAGAACAGCGCTGGTGTTATTTTTAAAAATAAAGAGTGGCCCATTGTACTTGTACAGATTGCCACGAATGCAGTAAAAAAAAAAAAAAAAAAACTAAATTTAGATGCAATAGTATAAAAACCAAATGTCCGAGAAGTTTGCGTTTCTTCAAATAGATAATTGAAAGTTACTTACTTGGTCCAATAGTTGTGCTAATTCTGCGTCTCTCCTCCCTCTTAAATATACTATTGCCAGGTTTAGCTTAGCAAACATCCATAACTCTCTTTCTTGTGTTAACTGTAAATAAAACAAAAAAAAGTAAAGTATCATAACGACTGTTTTCCTTTCGGGGTGGTCAGACACCACGCTTATAAATAAGCGGATTCACATCAGACAACTCTACTATAGGCCAATCATGACAAGTGGCAAGCTTGTCGATGTCTCAGCAGCGTACCACCAAACTCGAGAAATATTAGAAATAAATTACATAATAATTAAATTTTTGATTAATATGTATTTTTACTAACAAAGTATAAAATAATTACAATATAAATTAAAACTACTTAAAAGTAAAAATTAAAACTAAACCTAATAAAAAATAAACTATAAGTAAAAAATGTCCTCTAGAGACGACCCTTCAGTGATAGTCCCTAGAAGACTGGCAACATTTCCCCTCTGTATAGCTAAGCTAATACGTTGGCAGAAATAATTGCCAGCCTTCCTGTCTCCAGACTTCTCCGTTAGCCGTTTGGACAACTCCTTGGCCAGACGCTTGGCTGAGTGTCCCCATGGGCCCATCGTCTCGACCCCAAATGGCGCAAATTCGTAACCTGTACTGAGGTTGGCGTATTTGCGCAGCTTAAGGTTCTCAGCAGAAACCGCCGCACTTCCCGCGCTTGACGAGGTTGCCTGGATGTGTGATGGGGCTAATGTGTCTACACATGTCGCATCCCACACCAGGGACCTGCCAAGTTTCCACGGCCCAACGGTCATGCCGTCGGGTCTTTTGCCATCGCTCCGCGCAATCCCAGAGGGTTCTAGGATCGCGGGTACTCCGGCAGTGACAAAAGCCCTTCGAATGATGTCGTTCAAAGCAGCGTGACGAGGAATGCGGCCAGCACTTCTAGCGCAAGAAAGCCCATGGTGTCCGAGATATTCCACGGGCTCTCCACACCGACACTGGTGTGGGTGGACAGTTCGGGCTCCGAGACGAAGGCACACTAAGTTAAATTATTACTAACATATATGGATCGAATCCGAAATAAATGAATGATTATTATTATTACGTGTATTCTTAAAGAATTACGGCATTTAACCGGTTAACCTAATGATGTCCACGGGCATCGGCCAAGTTAGGGTCATGCTTCTTTAACTCTAAACTTTCTGGCTATACGGCAAGTATTAAGGATTGTAGCTTTTTGCAATTGTCTGTATGTGTGCTGGTCTACGTTAATAGTTTTGAGGCTGTCATGTAATGTTTTGGGTATTACTCCGGTCGTGGATACTAATATGGGTACAGTTGTTACTTTTTCTAATTCGAGTTGGGATTTAATCTCTATTGCAAGGTATTTAGTATTATTTTCTGTATGTGTAGGATTTAATCTCTATTGCAAGGTATTTAGTATTATTTTCTGTATGTGTAGGATTTAATCTCTATTGCAAGGTATTTAGTATTATTTTCTGTATGTGTAGGATTTAATCTCTATTGCAAGGTATTTAGTATTATTTTCTGTATGTGTAGGATTTAATCTCTATTGCAAGGTATTTAGTATTATTTTCTGTATGTGTAGGATTTAATCTCTATTGCAAGGTATTTAGTATTATTTTCTGTATGTGTAGGATTTAATCTCTATTGCAAGGTATTTAGTATTATTTTCTGTATGTGTAGGATTTAATCTCTATTGCAAGGTATTTAGTATTATTTTCTGTATGTGTAGGATTTAATCTCTATTGCAAGGTATTTAGTATTATTTTCTGTATGTGTAGGATTTAATCTCTATTGCAAGGTATTTAGTATTATTTTCTGTATGTGTAGGATTTAATCTCTATTGCAAGGTATTTAGTATTATTTTCTGTATGTGTAGGATTTAATCTCTATTGCAAGGTATTTAGTATTATTTTCTGTATGTGTAGGATTTAATCTCTATTGCAAGGTATTTAGTATTATTTTCTGTATGTGTAGGATTTAATCTCTATTGCAAGGTATTTAGTATTATTTTCTGTATGTGTAGGATTTAATCTCTATTGCAAGGTATTTAGTATTATTTTCTGTATGTGTAGGATTTAATCTCTATTGCAAGGTATTTTGTATTATTTTCTGTATGTGTAGGATTTAATCTCTATTGCAAGTATTTAGTATTATTTTCTGTATGTGTAGGATTTAATCTCTATTGCAAGGTATTTAGTATTATTTTCTGTATGTGTAGGATTTAATCTCTATTGCAAGGTATTTAGTATTATTTTCTGTATGTGTAGGATTTAATCTCTATTGCAAGGTATTTTGTATTATTTTCTGTATGTGTAGGATTTAATCTCTATTGCAAGTATTTAGTATTATTTTCTGTATGTGTAGGATTTAATCTCTATTGCAAGGTATTTAGTATTATTTTCTGTATGTGTAGGATTTAATCTCTATTGCAAGGTATTTAGTATTATTTGTATGTGTAGGATTTAATCTCTATTGCAAGGTATTTAGTATTATTTTCTGTATGTGTAGGATTTAATCTCTATTGCAAGGTATTTAGTATTATTTTCTGTATGTGTAGGATTTAATCTCTATTGCAAGGTATTTTGTATTATTTTCTGTATGTGTAGGATTTAATCTCTATTGCAAGGTATTTAGTATTATTTTCTGTATGTGTAGGATTTAATTTCTATTGCAAGGTATTTAGTATTATTTTCTGTATGTGTAGGATTTAATCTCTATTGCAAGGTATTTAGTATTATTTTCTGTATGTGTAGGATTTAATCTCTATTGCAAGTATTTAGTATTATTTTCTGTATGTGTAGGATTTAATCTCTATTGCAAGGGATTTAGTATTATTTTCTGTATGTGTAGGATTTAATCTCTATTGCAAGGTATTTAGTATTATTTGTATGTGTAGGATTTAATCTCTATTGCAAGGGATTTAGTATTATTTTCTGTATGTGTAGGATTTAATCTCTATTGCAAGGTATTTAGTATTATTTTCTGTATGTGTAGGATTTAATCTCTATTGCAAGGTATTTAGTATTATTTGTATGTGTAGGATTTAATCTCTATTGCAAGGGATTTAGTATTATTTTCTGTATGTGTAGGATTTAATCTCTATTGCAAGGGATTTAGTATTATTTTCTGTATGTGTAGGATTTAATCTCTATTGCAAGGTATTTAGTATTATTTGTATGTGTAGGATTTAATCTCTATTGCAAGGGATTTAGTATTATTTTCTGTATGTGTAGGATTTAATCTCTATTGCAAGGTATTTAGTATTATTTTCTGTATGTGTAGGATTTAATCTCTATTGCAAGGTATTTAGTATTATTTTCTGTATGTGTAGTTATTAGGTTATGAGTGTTAGGTGCGGCTATGTCTTATATTATTAGATATGCTGTTTTGTTTTCTTTGTTTATCAAAGTAATGTCAGGTCGGTTGTAGTGTACTGTTTTGTCAGTTATTTATTATTATTATTTATTAAAATTAATAAATATTATTGTGTGCCGACCAGAAATCGAACCCGGTACCTTCGAATCTAAATCCGCTAGACTACGGAGGCAGTAAATAAAAATAAATTATTATATTTGTACCAGAAATAGAACCCATTATCTTCTAAATCTAGTCTTGAACCATTAAGATATCCACGAAAAAAAAAAAGGCCTAAAGTGTTACCATTTGAATTATTATCGGTAAGACAAGTTTTTTTTTCTGGCAACATTATCAATCTTTTGCATTTCCGTATTCTAAATATCCATTTTGACAGAATACTACACTTTAACACTACACACGGTCATCACAATCACAACTTAAAATGAACTTACGTCTATAGTCGCTAGAAACTGTGCTTCTGCATCTTCCATAGAGTTCATAGACATAGAGTAGAGTCCCAGCAGACAGTGCAGTTGGGGAGTGTGCGCCGCCGCAGAAGCCTCTGAATAAACAAACATATTATATTGACAATTAATCAAAGAAATTAAATATAAGATAGATTGGGCATTGGTTGTTATTTCATACAATTTATACTCCATATTCTCCTTGTGTTTGACTTGTTGCTTTAAGCGCTTTTTCTTAGTTTAGAAAATCTTGCAAAAAAGAAAGACCAAGACCAAGATTGGGCAACACTAGCTGTGATCCTCATCATCATCATCACCCGTCGACACTGAAGGGACTGTGAATTTTATGGCGTTAAATGGAGAGAAGAAAAATCAGAATTGGAAGACAAGCTAAACCAACCAAAGCCAATTGATTTCGACGCTTTAGGGAGTTTGTCGTTAAATCGAGTGACGTTACATGGAGTTTATACTGTATATAGACAGTCTAGCTCTACTAATAACAATCAGCTTAAAATCCCTACCCATTCTTCCAGCAGTTATTCACAGTTTCCGCTGCTCGAGAGTGAAACAAACTTCCTCTGGTTATCAGACGGGCGCTGTCTATTAATATATTTAAAAATCTCCTTATCGCTCACTTTCTCGGCAAACGACATACCTCTTCTTAGTACCCACATATATTATACTACAAATTTCTAATGTATGTAAACAATTATGTACTTACCTACTTTCGCATGCATATACATTATACATATATATCATCATCATTATAGCCCCTAGAACACAGCGTCCTAGACCTCCACTGCTGGTCCATCTGGACCTTCCAGAACATATATCTGGAGAATTTAGCTCACACTCGCCACGCTGGCCAAACGGCTTGGCGAGGATATGATGTCAATTATTATGACAATTTATTAACGATTCCACAAGTTGGTATTAGTGAAACCGGGACCGACGGCTTAACGTGCTCTCCGAGGCACGGGAACGGTGGTGGTATAAATCTATGACAAATGTAAGTAAGAAAAGTGTATTTCTAATTGGTACATGCCGAGTGGGTTTGAACCGACCTTTGTAGTATTTAAGGTACGCATTCTTACAACCGAGCCATATATATATTATTATGTATTGTAATTGTATATTTATAATAATCCACCCCGCAATCCTCTACCACACTCCCAGAAGAAGACAAATTTCTAAGCATTCCATGGAATTACCGTGCAGGTGCCGGGTCCATCCTGTGTGGGTAAGAGATGAGAAGAATGATGTCTCGGGCTTGCGACCGACAATAGGCTGGTTTAAGAAAAGGCACTTTTTTTATTTTATTGCGCGATAATACGCTCACCATCCATACGGTTAGCTGTTATAATATGCCGAAAGGCATTAAGTTCGACCTTGTACATTGCAAGTTTTTGTGCAATAAGGAGATTTGTTCAAATTTGTCCCCAAGGTTTGGCTGTCAGAGAATGCCCACGGGCATTAAGTCCGCAAGTTTGTACTTTACACAATAAAGTTTTTAAATAAATAAATATTTATGAAGTCGTTCGCCTTCAAAGTCAAAGTCAAAATATCTTTATTCACGTAAACCTATTACAGGCATTTATGAAACGTCATTAATTTAATTATTTTGAATGATTATACTCCTGCTAGTAGAAGACTAAGCAGCAAAGTGTTCCAATAAGTAAGCTGTTAGCAGAAGACCAGCAGCTTAGCAAATTCCAGTGACCTGTTAATGTTTAATCTGACTGAGAAAGGAATCTGCAAGGAAAACTCAGCTATATCAGATTTACAAAATAAAACATATACAGAACTGCACCTTGGCGTTGCTCTATGGTTTTCATACAATTTAAGAAATTTAAATACAGTCAAACACAGCAACTACGTTCTTCTTCACTTGTCGAAGAAGAACATGTTACAACTGCCTCCGTGGTCTAGCAGTTAAGTCCGTGGATTTAGACTCGGAGGTACCGGGTTCGATTCCTGGTCGGGAAACAAAAGTTTTTATTAATGTAACTTTAATTTATTTGTGATATTTCTCAAGTTTGGTACGCTGGAGACATCGACGAGCTTGCCACTTGTCATGATTGGCCTATAGGTTTCTGACCACCCCGAAAAGGAAATGGTCGTGATGATGCAGGTTGACTGTAAACTGGTGGAGGTTGGATGAGAATGATAAGGGTTTGTATCTTCTTTCCCCAATAAATCTTAACGTTCTTCCCACAACTCTTTTCTTTCTGTCCCCTCACATCACTCTGGATTTAAACTTTGTAGTAAATTAATAAATTATGGAACGATCTACTGGTTGGTCTATTCACACTTTATGAACAGCTCTAAACAGTTTATTATTATTATTGATTAATAGGCTCGCAGCGCATTGCTGATATGCCTATATCAAGCACTGGTGTAAAGTTCATAAAATAGTCAGTTATCGCCATAGTCTATGTCTATTGTCACTAGCCACTTGTACAGTTTGTTTTTAAAAGTGTTTACAGTTGGGGACTTCAATATGTCTTCTGGTATTTTGTTCCACATATTTACAACTCTGTTATTTATAAAGTGATATTTCACATGTGTATTGCTGGATTTCATTCCGTGATCACGACGGGGAAATATCATTGTGTTAAACTTGAACATTTTGGCTAGGTGAGGGCAGTTATACCTTCCTGTTACAATTTTAAATGTCTCAATTATATCTCCCCTATTTCTACTATCTCTGAGACTTGTCAGTTTTAGATATCTAAGTCTCTGGTCATAGGACTTCTTCCTCAAGCAGTGTGGAAGTTTAGTTGCTCGCCTTCAAGAATTTCTATGTCTTTTATGAAGTATGGATGCCAATGTTTAAGTTGAACAATTTAAATAAATATTAATGATGATACTTACTGGAGGGAGCAGAATTGAGGAGACTGGCTGCTCTCGCTATCTCTGTGAGGGCGTGCGCCTTCCCGCCAGCCACCAGCCTACACAGTGCGGCGTGCTCCACCAGGGTCAGTCGTAGTCTCCACGCTAGTACACCACCTCCGCAACCACTTGCTATATAAAAAAGAAAGGTCAAACGTAGCTATTTTATAATAATATAATATACAGTGTATGTAGGCGCGGTGGTGGCTCAGTTGTTAGAACGCGTTCCTTAAATCCTATAAAGGTCGGTTCAAACCTCCCCGGCATGTACCAATGAGAAATACACTTTTCTTACGTACATTTGTCATACATTTACTCACAGAAGAAATGATCAGGAACGGGTTCAGCTTTACGCAGTGGAAGTTAGTGCAAGAGGAGTTCCAGCAAAATCTTTGCATCACTTACTGAAAGAATTAGGCCTAAGCAGGTCTGCTGTCAATACATTTATGGAACGAGCTTCCAAGACGGCATTAACGGAATCATACAGTATTTGGTTGGGTAGGGAGAGAAGTAGAATGGTGGATGGTGAGCGTATTATCACACAATAGAAAAAAAAGGAGGCCTCCTTTTCTTAAACCAGCCTATGCCGGTCGCAAGCCCAAGACACCATTCCTCTCATCTGTGTGGGTACACATGATGGACCCGGCACCTGCACTGTGAATGCATTCTTTGCTATATATATTTGCTAACATTCATGGACCTTGCGCGCCACTTACTATCAGGTGGGCCAAGGTCACATGTCGTGCTAGTAAAAAAAATAAAAAAAAAATTATCTGCCTCCTGGCCTAGTGGTTAAGTCTGTGGATTTAGATGCAGCGGTATCGGGTATGATCCTTGTCGGGACACAATAATTTGACGAGATCTGAATTTGCTTCTTTAAAAGCATGGTTTCTGACCACCCAGAAAGGGTACGGTCGTGATGACAGTTTATTTTACTTTTCTTTAAAAACAGTAAGAGATAAATATAACCTTAAATAATAATATACTCACAGGTAAGTTTGTCTATCTGTGCTAATGCTTTGTCTGTGTATTTCTGTGCTTTGTCCATGTATCCAGTTTGTGCAGAGTGCATTACAGTCACCAAGTATACTAATACATACAGTTGTTGACGAGATAGCCAAACAAACCACTCGCCAGGGGATGCGCCGCAAACAGCTAAAAAGTTGAAAAATATTTTTATTGTTTATAAAAGTTGCGAATCTGCTCTTAAAGAAATATGAGATCACTGTCCCTACTATAGCCTGTGCTAAATGAACCTAATACACCTAAATATTTATAGGATTTATTTTGCTACCTAAGCGTCATTCACAATAAAACTCTTTGCTCCTCAAATAATCCCTCCTATCTATCCCTTCCCATCATACAAACTTTGTTTCCAAATCTTTTGTTATGTCATCTTCATCCCTGTTGAACAACCTTCCTGTTGATGTCCGACCCAGCAGACCAATATTCAAGAAAAGAGTGAACAGCATTTTTATAAGTACAAAGGATTTAACATGCTCTCTAAGACAGGGTAACAGTGGTGTTGTAAATCTATGACAAATGTATGTAAGAAAAGTGTATTTCTCATTGGTACATGCTGGGGTTCGCTATCGCAATAAAAAAAAGGAGAGGCCTCCTTTTTAAACCAGCCTATTGTCGGTCGCAAGCCTGAGACACCATCTTCTTATCACACGACCCGCACGGTGATACCATGGAATGCTTAGAAATTTGTCTTCTTCTACTTTTCTTATTAGCATAATGAATACATACCATCATCGTCCGGCCATGTGGGCGCCATGATGGTTTGTATGCTTTGTTGTAACTGTTTGAGACATGGTTTCACACTCTTCACTTGTCCCGCCATTAAATAATGACTAACCTAAAATTTAAATAGATTAATTCATGTAATACCGCCTCCGTGGTCTAGTGGTAACAAACGTTGCCGTGAACTCGGGAGGTCGTGGGTTCGATTCCCACCGGGGGCAAGTTGTACATTGTATAATTTGTCTCGGTCTGGGTGTTTATATGCATAATAAGTATATATATACAAAAAAAAAAGTATAATATGTAGTTTATCAACCATCTAGTTTCCGTAACACAAGCCTCGTAGCTTACCACGGAAACTAGATGGCGCTGTGTGACCTGTCTGGAAATATTTATTATTTATTATTATTATTTATTATATAAAAAGTCAAGACAGGCCCGGATGTCTAATGCTGGGTTAGAGATGGGGACAATTCTGATATAGCTCTGGGCTGATATAAAAGATTTTAAAAAAGCAATACATGGAGGTAATGTCAACTTTATGGCTAGTTATTTTAGGATTATTATTGTGTGCAACTATGATCTGCGCCATCTATGATTTGCAATTGAAGCCAATTTCAACCTTATAATTAGTGTTTTAAAGGCTATACTTGTATGCAATATATATATTTTTTTAACATTGTTAAACTTGCAATCAGTCATTAACTTTAAGCAGACGAGTTGAGTAGTATGGCATGTGGATTATATCTCCTTATTTGCTCAGCAGCTTGAATCTTGCTGGCTGTTTGTTTGTAGCACTCTACATCTTTTTAAACTCATGAGTTCTTGAGGGATGGTGAGGTCAACAGCTAGCTGGTTAGGTTGATTCTCCAGCCTAGTCTTGTATCTGTTGTTACATAATTGGATTTCATCCTTTATCACGTTTATAGCCAGACATTGATGCAGCTCAGACATTTTGATGAACCGTGGTGTATTTCCAACGCTTTTCAGTATTAAGTCCTTTGTGTCTAATGTTGTTTTTTTTTTTCTATCTATAAGTTTTTAGTTAGCCTGCAATCCAGGTGCATACTATATTTATTTGACTGAGTTGTTGTGTGTATATATAATAGCAATATCTATGATCAAGTAGTGGAACTATCATAAATGACAACTTTTCCATTTCACTTGAAAATCAAAAAATTATAGTATATCAACATTTACTTGACACAAGGTTCTCTTTCCAAAGAAGAATATGTTTTACACTGTGAGACTGTCAAACACTAAAGTATTCTGTACTGATTGGTCTAGCTTTGATTCTCATATCATTTTATTCTCATATCATTTGGTTTCTTGACCTGTCTTGTTAAAAATGTATTTAGTTAGCCTTATTTCTTTTGCTGAGTACATGGATGTATTTACTTACTTGTAACACTAAGAAGAATACTTTAAGATACTCTTTCTGGTGCGGACTGGTGGTCCAAGCTTCTAGCAAGTGTCCTGCTTGGTTTAGCAGAGGAGAAACTTCTGGAATCTTTTTATCTATCAGTAGTAACTGAAAGAAAAATTATAATTACAGCATTTAGAATACAGTCTTATACTGCCTTGCATTTTATCAATGAGAAATACATTTTTATTACACGCATTTGTCATTATAACACCACCGTTCCCCTGCCACAGAGATCACGTCAAGCCTTAACAAGCATGTTAAACTGCACTAGGGTTGTAACAGATGTTTACCTCTGCCTCCAAAAGTTTTAACAGGGTTGTAACGGAAGTGTGTATGCATCAGATGCAAAACAAACGCCCATGATTGTTTGATTAATTGTATCTACAGAATAACTGTGATCGACAAGTCTACTGTTTTGACTTTTCTTTCCAAGCTCTTCATTTCCACATCCGCCTACATTAAAACCACAATACTAACTCATTGAATAATATCAGATCCTTGCCAACACATGTGGCAAAAGAAGGCTAAATTCTCCAGAAATATATTTTGGAAGACCCATCTCCAGCAGTGGAAGTTTATGATCAACATTTTCATATACGCTACTTGATTGGTATTTAGTCACTTTCGTTATTTTAGCCAATAATGTGCCTCATGCCATAATGTATGTACAAGTCAAAAGGTAATCAGCATTTCTGCAACCAGTGAGGCATGCACTAACATTATCACTATCACACTTATTGTAATAAGAATGTATAAAACTGTTCAGCCATTTATTATATTAATATATAATAAGATCTTCTACGATCTTACTGATCCAACGTAAATCCTTTTGTATATGAGTATGATTGTTACGTAAATTACTATATATATATACAGTAATCCGGCCAGACATCTTAGTGTTTTCTCGGAATTTGAAAAAAGTTATCCTTATTGAACTTACCGTTCTGTGGGAATCAAATATTCCAAAAGACCACAACATGAAGTCGAATAAATATTATGATCTCACAGAAGAAATGATCAGGAACGGGTTCAAGACTCAGCTTTACGCAGTGGAAGTTGGTGCAAGAGGAGTTCCAGCAAAATCTTTGCATCACTTACTGAAAGAATTGGGCCTAAGCAGGTCTGCTATCAATACATTTATGGAACGAGCTTCCAAGACGGCATTAACGGAATCATACAGTATTTGGTTGGGTAGGGAGAGAAGTAGAATGGTGGATGGTGAGCGTATTATCGCGCAATAAAAAAAAAAGGAGGCCTCCTTTTCTTAAACCAGCCTATTGTCGGTCGCAAGCCCGAGACACCATTCTTCTCATTTCCTACCCACACACGATAGACCCGGCACCCGCACGGAGAATCCATGGAATGCTTAGAAATTTGTCTTCTTCAAGTATATTATTGTGATCCAGCTTTCCCAATTTACCGCTAACTTACTACTTAGGGGCAGTAATGATAATAATAATAAAATTACTTACCATTACCCTACTAAGTAAAAACAACACCCTGGTGTAGGCTGCATTAGATATTTGGGCATAGTCTACTCCTACAGCCAATAAACTGCTTGCAACCTCATATTCTCTTTCCGTTGCATGGATTTGCTGAAAATATTGATAATAAATTAATATTATCATTATATTAGGATTAAATACCAAATGTTCCAATATTCTAAATATTCAATCAGTCAGTAATTTATTTAAGTCTAGTAAGCTAAAGACATCGACGAGCTTGTCACTTGTCATGATGGGCCTATAGTACAGTTGGCTAAATGTAAACCCACTTCTTTAAAAGTGTAGGTTATGATTGCCCTTTAAGGGATCCAGTAGTGATGATGATGACATTCATTCTTTTAAAATCACTACCAAGCCAGTTTAGATGGCCATAGGTATGTGTCCTAACTACAATAAACATTTCCATGACAGGATCTTTTAGTTTTAGAAAGAAAGACTAAATTCACTAAGGTGCAAATTATACAGAAACGGCGTAACACAGAGCAGGCGTGAAACAGATAAGGCATGGACCCAATTAAAATTATATCAAAAAGGCGAAGACACAACAAGTTATTACATAGGGTGACTTTATCGTGATAGCATTTGACTATTTAAATACATTAATAATGCACCAACTTTTAATCCTATTTCTCTCCATATTTATATATACATTTGTATTACTGTACTCTTATGGAATGTAAATCTATGGACAAATTGCTAAATTGCAGAGGCAATATGCAGTCAATAAAACATAAATAGCAGCTTTACAATCTAATTTTTTGCTTTGTTTACACAATCATGTGTTAAATAAGGGTTGTAATTAAAGTTTTAATACTCACAGCTAGTTGAAATATAAGTCTACAGTGCCAGTAGACACTGTGCTGAGATAATTCTATGGCCTTCCGCAGGATAGGTTTAGAATGTGTTGGCTGGCCCTGCTGCTCGAACAGCTCAGCCAGCACGCTCGCCGCCTCAAATTTGATTACATCGTCAAAACCATTAATACTTTGCGATAGACACCACTGCAACCACAAAAACATATGACCCAGTTAAAAACTTTGTTTACATTCAAAAACAAACTTCCCACACACATATATGTAACCATTCACTAGGCACAACAACAAATAACAATTACACACCATCGGCCGAAACTAACTAGAACCGTAAATTAATAAAACCGCTAATAAAAACTTACACTTTTCTCTAAATGCGTTCTCGCCAAGTCGATGTTTTTAGTGTGTGTCAAGAGAATATTACCGAGTTGTAAATGAGTTCGAGCCTCCACCCTTTGTGGCGGCTTAAAATTAAACACTGCTTGTAAACACTGAATACAACTTTTTATATCGGGAGGATTAGATGTTCGAAAATGATCCGCTAAACCAAGTAAAGAAATATACCAAGCGTCCTGCGTTGACGCCATTTTGACATTTCTGATTTCTGCTTGGAGGGAACAGTGTTACTAGACCCAAAATTACAACTGTCAAGTTTACTACTGCGTTCCAATTTATTATTTACTTTTGTAACGAGTAATATTAGTTATTTTGCACACCATTTTGCGTGGACATGTCAAGTGCAAGTTTTTGGTTTGTAAATTTATTTACTGTGGACATTATTTGTCAAAACCAAGTCTGACGTAATATGTCTTTCTTTTCTATGAGTTAATGAGGTCATCATCAAATTCCAGATGCTGCAGAATTTGATACTTTTGTTGGAGTCACTCGCGGCATTATAGCCCAAACACGTCGTGTAAAATATGGGCGTCCACAGCGCGAAGGACTCCTCAATCGGGACTATTCGCGCCTACTTTAAAAAAATTTACTATTCGCGCCCACAGATTATATAGACATGTACTACGTCTTCGCGCCATTTTGCGTGGACATGTCATGTATTGTTCCTTGCTAGCAATCGAGTTGCTTATTCATTACCTACCTACCTCTAAAATATCTAATAGTATACTACCTAGTTGTGCTAATGGATATATATAACTGTCAGTTGCATAGAAAACTTGTATTTTTATTAAGAAATTTATTATTTTCTGGATATTATGCAAAGTGAGCTGTTGAGGCTGTTCCATGCCTTAAGTATATGTAACTATTCAATAATTATTTTTCAAACTAATATAATAATGTTACTTGTAAAGGGTCTTAACAAAGTGTGTGTGAGACATCGTACACCTAGATCTAAAAGGAGTTAACTCAGTAAACATTTAGGAGTTATGCACACTATCGAATTCCTTATCCGACTATACCGAACTATAAGATTTAAAAATATTTTGCCCGCCGCCAACAAATTAAGAGATAAAATAAAAGCATACTCGTAGATCTATATACAGATAAAACTGCTGCAGTACAGACAACACTTTCACCTTTCCGAAAAAAGGTTTTTTTTTGAGTTAGTCCTGCTTAGATCTAGGTGTGCGAAATTTAGCAATTTTATGTCCTTTTTCTGAAAATAAATACTCAATGACTAAACACAAGTTTGCGCAATATTATAGGTATGTATAATTAATGAGGTAAATAAAACACATTTTTTTTAAAAATAAGATGTTCATATTTATTCCTCTACAGTCACAGCTCCAGTGTTGATGTCATCAATGATATCGTGAGGCGCTCTACCTTCGACAGTACACCCAACAGACTGGCAGGTTCCAAGGATTTCTTTGACAGTTCCAGACATTTCTCTGGCCATGGATCTTGGCCTCATAATCTTGGCTATGCTCATCACTTCCTCCATGGAAATATTGCCATTGTGTTTAACTGAAATAAAAACAAAATTAGTATGGAAACACTAGCCAATTTTTTTTCCGAAAACATATTTTTTATTTTTTTATATAGTAGCACGACGTGTGACCTTGTGCTCCCTGATGGTAAGTGGCGCGCGAGGTCTACAAATGTTAGCAACTGGAATCAGACAAACATGACTGTCATCAGTCCCTAACACTATGCCGGCTTGACTGGACATGATGGCTATTCGAGCCTGATACTAAAATTACACGGGTTTATCGGCACAAACGGTGGATACTTCCCCGCCACAGCAGACTGGCGATTACCACCATCAGCCCCTCTACCATCTATTAACCTTCAGCAGTGGTGGTCTAGGATATGTTCCAGGGGCTAAATAATGAAATATAATGCATCAGCATAAGTTAGGCCTTCCACAAACTTCTGGAGAATTTGGCTACACTTGCCATGTTGGCCAAACAGGTTTGTGAGTCTGATGTACAAATTATATGAACAAGAAACCAATTCCACAAGATGGTATAAGTGGAACCAGGACTGACGGCCTAACACGCTGTACATAATAAAAGTTTATTGGTAAATGTCGGTGTAAAAACTGCAACCTCTTGTAGTCTAAATGTGTCCCGACTAGGAACCGGCAATCCACAGACTTAACTGCTAGACTACGGAGGCAGTTTCAACACAGTGCAGGTAAAAATATTAATTTAAATAAAGCAATACTTACTATTTTTGACTTTCTTCCTGTCACGAGGAGGTTCTTTCAGGGCCTTGATGATGAGAGAAGCCGCAGAGGGGCAGACAGAAATGGTAGCTTGTCTGTTTTGGATAGTCAGTTGGACAGTGATTTTCAGACCCTTCCAGTCTCCAGTAGCCTTAGCAATGTCATCACCAACCTTTTTTGGGGACTACAACACAACATAAGATGGTTATTGCAATTGGACTAAAAATAACATATCACTTCCCACAAAAAAGTCTTGAACAAAAACCATTTCAATATTATAGTATAGTCATTATTTAATTATAATCAACATAGAACTATGTTAAAAAAACTCGTAGGCTTTTTTGTTGGGAAGCACTATTGCTGCACTCTGCGAGTAGAAGTTTCAGGGAAACACAACTGTAGCACCTGTGTTCTTGATCTTAATGTGATAACCTTTTCAAATGAGGAGGGATCATTTTAACCACATGGTAAGGGCAGGGCGACTTGCACTAACATTATTTGACAACAGTGTCTCAACATTTACCCCAGCAGCCATATTCCACTGCTCAACCACAAATGTTAATGTTTATCAAGCAATTGGTGGTTGGTTGATACTTTATTGAGCCAATTAAATGCTTTTTAACCAAAAATATGGTATTTTATTAATTTTACAGTAATTATTGGGTTCCATGATTCCAGGGTTTAACATTTTATTTTTCTCCAACGGTTATTAATTTTACAAGTTCTACAGTTGCGGTTTAGACACTTACAACTCTACATAGATAAGATATATTGACCGCCTCCGTGGTCTAGTGGTAACAAACGTTGCCGTAAACTCGGGAGGTCATGGGTTCGATTCCCACCGGGGGCAAGTTGTACATTGTATAATTTGTCTCGGTCTGGGTGTTTATATGTATAATATGTATATATTTACAAAAAAAAAAGTATAATATGTACACACATCAAAAAAGTCTAGGGATCAAGCATGTTTATGCGGATTTCTTGTGATTGAGATGTGGCTTTGTAATAAATTTATGATTTTATAAATTTATATGGATCCTTTTTGGTGCATTTCATAATTTAAAACAGGAACTGTCAATCAAATTCGAGTAAAAGATGAAAATCAGCTGTCAATATTTTCCCTATAAAAACATAAGACGCATTGAAGACATTATTAGTGCTACTGTTTCCCTACTACTGATTAAAACCAACGTTATTATGGAGCGGCGACGTCATTTAAGCAGGGAAGAAATGATCAGAGCCGTGGGAATGATAGAAGCTGGTTCCCGGCAACGTACTGTGGCTTTAGCTCTGAATACAAGTCAGAGTGTTATCAGTCGACTTTGGACACGTTACCGAACCACTGGTACCGTGGCTGAGCGCCATGGAGGACGGTATCGCTGCACCACACGGAGACAAGACCGATACATTCAAATCACAGCTCGAAGAACTCCAACAATAACCGCCATGATGTTAGCCGTGAGCCTTCATCGCTCTTCAGGGAACTTAATTAGCGACCAAACAGTCAGAAACCGCTTGCATGAAGTGAACCTTCATTCCCGAAGACCGCTACGGGTACCACCTATAGCAATGCACAATCGTAGGACTCGATATCAATGGGCTCTTGAACACAGAAATTGGACAGAAGAACAATGGCGTTTCGTGTGCTTTTCTGATGAGTCTCGTTTTGGTATGAGGCCGGATACAAGACGTATACGACACTGGAGAACCCCTGGACGCCAACAGCGATTAAAATCCTGCCAGGAAGTCCATCCTTATAGTGGTGGAACCATCATGGTATGGGCGGGTATTTCGATCGGCGGAAAAACTGAGTTGATTTGGATCAGAGGCAACCTCAACGCTCAAATTTATGCTGAGACGGTTGTATCAGACGTCATCGTTCCTCTACAAGTGCATATCGGTCCCTTATTTCAGTTAATGCATGATAATGCACGACCGCACACCGCAAGAGTTGTAAGACAGACTCTCGCCGCAGCTAACATCAATGTCCTGCCCTGGCCTGCTCAGTCGCCAGACTTGAACCCGATTGAGCATGCATGGGATATTCTTCAGAGAAGAGCTCTGCCGAATATGGAGGGTATCCAGTCGCAAGAAGACCTTTTTTTGTTGTTGCAACGAACATGGGCGGCCATTCCACAGCGTGATTTGGATGAACTCATTTTGAGTATGCCAAACCGATGTTCTTGTGTTGTTAGTGTTCGCGGTAGAAACACGGATTATTAATTGTTTAAGTTACCCAATAAAATTAAAAAAAAAACTGTTATTTCAGTCTTTTTTTCGAACTTTAATGTTAGTGGTTCAAATGTCAAAAATCCCTTTATTAGGAAAATGGCAATTTTTTTTACTAATGCAAAGGTGACTTGGTTTATCGTTACTGTAGACAAACGAAAACATTTTATTTGATCAATCCTTAAAGAAAATTTTAATGAATATCAATCAGGAGAAAAGTTATTGCAAAAATATATGTTGATCCCTAGACACTTTTGATGTGTGTAGTTTATCAACCATCTAGTTTCCGTAACACAAGCCTTGTAGCTTACCACGGAAATTAGATGGCGCTGTGTGACCTGTCTGAAAAATATTTATTTTTTTATATACCTACAGTATTTTTTTGTAGGCCATAATAATAGAGATGACAAGAAGTGGCCTCACACAAATTTTGCGGATTCTGATTCAAAGATGACGGTAAACTGGTGCATGGCCTCCTAAATGATTTAAGCCTGGTCCGCGACTCCTTATTAGAGATTCGGAGTAGCCGCGACAGGGAGCGAATCCTAAGTCGCGGGTTCCTTCCATCCGCCACCCGGAAGGACGCGCCTGGTAGGGAGGCACCCCCCAAGATCTCTCGGTAAAAAACATTCATCACCATACAAAATAATTTTTAGGTTATGATTTCAAAACACGATTTTTCGTAAAAAATATACTCACCAAACCAAGGGGACCAATTTTAGGAGCTAAAGAAGATGTTGCACCAACTTCGCCTCCCACGCACCTCAAGTACACTGCAAAATAACGTCAACTTTAGCAACACGACTAAACACATTTCAGTTTTAATTTTTAGGAAAACGAAGCACGTACCAACTTTCACTTCATTGGGATCGAATTTTGGTGGCATTTTGTTATATGTATTTTTTACAGTTTAACACAAAAACCGTATAGAATATAGGATGAAAATGGATTAAAACTTAGCGAACCAAACCGATTCCTTCGGCAGCCCGCTAAAAAAGAAAAATTGACGTTTGGAACATTTAGCGATTGACAGTCGTTCAAAAATATTAAGTTTGTTTAACGTCCCTTGCTATTTAAATCCTGACTTCGTTGCGTCGAATCGATAGTGGCGATCGGATATACGGTTACACGGTGTTTTTTTACTTTATTTCGCTTTGAAGTTTAGACCTGCGATTTTATTATCTTTAAGCAATAATTAGTAAAAAAAAGCGAGCTTTGCTTTGCTTTGTTGAACTTGTAAGCTAAGCAAAGCGTTCAACCCTTTTTTAACAGATTTTATGCTTAAAATGTATAAAAATCATAGAGCAACTCCAAGTCGAACGATTTTTATAGCGAAATAAATTTAAAAAAGTTCTTTAATGGTCAAGTCAAATACAAAGTTTCAAAGTGAATTAAAGGCCGCGTTCGTTTTAAGAAATGTTAGCATGAAAATACCACTTTTTTTAGCACAAGTCGTTCGTTTAATGAAAATTCTAACATTTGATGCTAATTTCCGTATGTAAGTACCGTGTTGAAAGGAGGGTTATTGATGTTACTTTTTGACAGATGTCAAATTGATCGTTTACCATTTTTATATACTTTATAGTTTTCTATTATATTTGTTAAAAAGGTATATTAAACGATTTTATGTAATAAATTCAAAGACCATAATAATATCACGTGTATTGGATGCCATGGTATGATAAAACATGAACGAAAACACTTGTCAAAAAGTAGCATCACCGCTCGTTTTAAAAGTTAGCATTGTTAAAAAAAGTGGTATTTCTTAACAAAAACGACATTTCGCGCTGGTTTATGAAGTTGCTACGAAATGTTGGAAATGCTATAACACGAACGCGCCCAAAGTAAATAAAACGCTCAAGCGACAAGTCAAACACAGGGGATATTATGTTTTTTATGTTGGTTATTCTGATTGCTCGTTCACGTAGCTATTTTCTTAAATTATTTATAAATCATACATTACGTTTTTTAAGTAGAATCAATCATTTATACTTCGACTTATAATCCATGTACTAAGTTCTTTAAGTAAAAGGAATCTAGCTGAATCGGTGAGGATGACAAATTGACAATTCGTCGAAGTATTTTCTTCATATTTTCACGAAATTCTCATATTGTTCTAATTTACACGTAAATTACTCTTCAAAATATAGTTATTTTAAATTGTCTGCTATGGCTAATGACGAAGTTATGATAAAACAATATTTATCTAAGTACAAACATCCCGATTACGCTTCCCGAGAAGTAATTAGTTTGCTCCAGAGATTTAGAAGTCTGAATTGTCGCTTGGAGAAGTTCGTCTTTAACAATGGCAGTACTAAGGACCTGCTTAACATGGAGGGCACAATTCCAGTGCAATACAAAGGTACAGTTTATAATATACCAGTATGCATATGGGTGATGGATACTCACCCCCAAAATGTTCCTTTATGTTTCGTTAAGCCTACACCAGATATGTTAATTAAGGTATCTAAATACGTAGATAGAAATGGCAAAGTGTATTTGCCTTATTTACACAATTGGATGCCAAATTCTTCGTCTTTGTTGAATTTGGTAATGGCCATGATCACTGCCTTTGGAGAAATTCCTCCAGTGTATAATAAGCGTTACGATGGAAACTACACGCCAGTAGACCCATTTAATAATCGGCCGCAAGTCAATATGCCAGGAACTTTTGAGCAGATGTACAACCCAGGCCCAGAGTACCCCACAGCTCAACCTGGTTACCCTATGCCTGGTCTGCCTGCAATGCCCACACCTGCAATACCATACCCAGGTTATGGAACACCTTATCCCAGTTACAATACAACCCAAGCACCATACCCAACTACAAGTACTCCATATCCTCCAGTAGTCGCTGGCAATCAGCAGGATGCTGCTACAAGTGGTGGAACAATAACTGAAGTGCATATAAAAGCTTCATTACTGTCCGCTGTTGAAGACAAGTTACGTCGGAGACTCAAGGAGCAGGCGCAGCAATCTTCTGCTGAATTGGATACTCTGCGGAGGACTCAGCAAGAGTTAGGTGAAGGGCAGAAACGTCTTGATGACATAATAGCGAAGCTGCAACGTGAGAATGCAGATTTAGACAAGAACTTGGCAATTTTACAAGAGAAAGAAGAGGAGCTAGCAGCGACAGTGGAACGGATAGCTGAACAAGACAAGATTGATGTTGACGAAGCTATCATTACTACTGCACCAATTTATTCACAACTTTTGAACGCATTTGCTGAAGAAGCTACTCTCGAAGATGCTTTATACTTCATGGGTGAAGCACTACGTAAAGAAGTCATTGATTTGGATACATTTTTGAAGCAAATCCGCACATTGGCTCGTAGGCAGTTCTCCTTGCGTGCCCTTATGCACAAATGCAGGCAAAAGGCTCAGTTGGCTTGTTAGTCAAATGTTATATTGGATAATACAATAATGGAAATATAAGGTAAATGTATTAAGGCTGAGATTGGGCATTTACTTTGCTTATACTCAGCTCCTACTTTCCTGTCTGTAAAATTGAAAGGTATAGTTCTGTGGTGCTAAGGCAAAACCTGATAAGAATTTAAGTCTCAAGATCCAGACAATGGGGATAAGAATCGATCCATCTCACAGGTCACCAAAAATTTTTATTGGGGTTTGCCTTACCACCATGAGAACTTTTCTTCATATATTATGTATACAGAATGGATTTTTGAGACAAGACAGTAAGGGCATACCTGCTATATACCTCTGTTAGCCTCAAAGAGTTTTGTTGTCAGCAAGAAATAGGATTGTTTGGCAACAAATAATATTTTGAGTTGATTAATCTTTTTTCCATACGAAATGTATGGGAATGTATTTCATGATTTCTCATTTCTAGTACTAACCTCAGTTGGTTCAGTAGAAACGTTTGATTCTTATACGAAACAGGGATTGGTATTTTTTTAAATTGAGTAAAATTACCATTTTCTTGCTGACTGACTCAAAAAGTTATGGATATATGTAGAAATGTTTCCTGTAATGGTTATACCTTACTGTCCCGTCTTAAAAATCCAACCAGTATATAATTTATATATCGCACCCATAGATCACAACTGATCTAACTCAAAATCGAAATTTTTGAGAAAACCTTATTAGACTAATTCAAACACCTAACTGTTATGAAGAGACGTCAGTTTACCCAAATAACCATTAACTTAAAATAACTTACAAGTTTTACCAAATAATATTTATTTTTCTTGATTTGTAAAAACAATGTATTTTTGAGTTATACTAGTTTGATCTAGGTGTGCGATATTGTTGGCCAGAGTCCTTACCAGAACATCTTAAAATTGACAGTTTTAAGATAATTAGGAATTACCAATTAAAAAATGTTTCTCTTACATTTCGATCTAAAAAAACAATGCTCAGAGCTATATCGGTTTATAGGAATGATATCTGCAATAAGTCCATTTTTTTATACTAGCACGATTTGGCTCACAAGGTCCATGAACGTTAACAACTGGAATCAGACACTCATGACTGACATCAGTCCCTAACACCATGCCGGCTTGACTGAGTATGACGGCAAATTTGAGCCTGATTCTGAAATGTGTGGATACACTTTACTGGGTTTATCGGCACAAACGGTGGATACTATGATATGTTATCTGCAATAAAACTACTCAAGTTTATTTAGTATTGCACCTACCTTATGTACTTACTGCTCTCGTTGTCCCGAAGGTTTGATCATCATAGAATGTCTAGCGGCATTAGGTCCGCCTTTGTACTTTGTGCAATTAAGTTTAAATAAATACTTCCCCACCCCGACAGTCTGGGAAAATTACCACCATCAGTCTGCCTACCACCTATTTAAAAGTTGTAGGCGTTGGTTAATCATATTTAAGATGTTCTGATAGTGCCCTATAACAATTTAACATGTAAAAGGTGTATTCTACCTAAAACATTTTTTTTGATGTTCCGGTAACGTCTTGGGCCAACGATATATACACTATATACGAGGGGCGTTCAAAATATTCTCGGTATGTGGATAAAAACAAACAAGTACGAAAAGTTTGATATTTTTATTTTTCAATATACTCCCCCCCTATGTTCATACACTTATAAGATCGATCAATTATTTTTTTTAATCCCTCATAAAAATATTTTTTATCTTTGGTGTAAAAATGCTCCTCCACGGCCGTCTTCAACGCTTCATCGTCAGAAAATATATTTCCACGCAGATCCTTTTTAAGATTGGGAAACAAAAAGAAGTCGCTTGGGGCTAAGTCCGGACTATAGGGTGGATGAGTAACAGTTTCAAACCCACATTCAACAATAGCTGCCTTGGCAATATGAGCAGTATGGACAGGGGCGTTGTTATGCAGAAGCAGAACACCTTTGGTTAACTTTCCTCGCCTCTTTTCTTTGATCGCATCTCTTAATTGACGTATAACGTTAGCGTAGTACTGCCCTGTGATATTTACACCTTTTTCTTTATAATCGATAAGCAAAACTCCTTCACAATCCCAAAATATTGTGGCCATGACCTTGCCAGCTGACGGGATTACCTTGAACTTCTTGGGATGAGCTGAACCCTTAATGTGCCACTGCATGGACTCCTGTTTGCTCTCTGGGTCATAATGATGAACCCAGGTTTCATCTCCAGTAACTATTTTTTGCAGCACCTCATCGGGATTTTCACCACACAGGTCGATAAAATCTGAACAGCAAGCCACACGCATATCCTTTTGAAGAAGCGTCAGCATTCGCGGAACCCATCTTGCACTTACTTTTGACATATTAAGATGGTCATGTATAATGTCATGTACGGTACCAATAGAGAGATTGGTTACTTGAGCTATAGATTTTACCTTCACTCGGCCGTCTTCCAATATAAGTTTTTCCACTTTATCAATATTTTCTTGTGAGGTAGCCACTACAGGCCGGCCAGGTCTAGGGTCATCTTCAATACTCTCCCTTCCACGCTTAAATTCGCTTGACCATTTTTGAATAGTAGATAAAGAAGGAGCAGACTCACGGTAAACACAATCCATTTCCTCTTTTATGGTTTTTTGATTTTTACCCTGTTTTGTCAAGAATTTTATGACGGATCGGTGCTCTAATTTCGTTAAAATTGTTAATTCGCTCATGGTGTTCATGTTTGTTCGGCAATTGCAGAAAAACAAAAGAACATCTCGGTTCCAATTTTACTTTTTTTTAATGTCAATGGATGAATCTTAGCGGCCAGTAACAAATATATATATAAAAGAGGTTGTAACGTATCAATACCGAGAATATTTTGAACGCCCCTCGTATATTATAATATAATTTTATTATTAAATGCTACGAAATAGTGTATATGGTCAATTTACTGCAACAACACTTTAAACATTCACACACACTCATGTAATGTAAACATTTTTATAATTTAATTTATTAAGAGACATCTCCTGACGCAGAGTGTGAACATTTAATTTTGGTCTTATTTACACATACCTAAGTCAGAAATTACTATTTTTTAAAAATCCTTTTTTTTGTTTATTATAAAACCCATGGAGACTTTGGTTATTTTAGCCAATGACGTGCCTCATAGGCATACGTTAAACATGTCAAAAGATAAACAGCCTTCACGGTCGTAGTATTTAAAATTAAAAATTTTTTATTGTCAAGATTGTTTCCGTTAATAGGTAATGTAAATTACCTTGTGAATTTTAAACAACCCACCCACAATTGGCATAAAATAATTCAATGTTTTAATATTATAATTAATAATAATTTCGTCATTACATTATATAATCGATTAAATTAATGTTGTATTTAATTAAATTAGGATGTCACAATGTAATTAGAACTATTTAAAAAAACAAATACTGAGTCCTTCGCGCCATTTTGCGCGGAGATGTCAAGTGCAAGTTGTTGTTTTGTAAATTAATTTACTGTGGATATTGTTGGTCAAAAGTGGTGCTGTTTTGTTTAATAATGTGCTACAATGTGATTAGTTATGGAAAACGATAAATTGGACTTTGAATATGGGGCACAAGTTGCAGTTTATTTTTTGCGGTTTTCCCGCGCTGTCAACTCCCATATTTTACCCGACGTGTTTGAGCTGTAATACCGCTAGTGACTCCAAGAAAAGTATCAAATTCTGCAGCATCTGGAATTTGATGATGACTTCATTAACTCATTAAAAAGAAAGATATATTACGTCAGACTTGGCTGTATGGGCTAGACCCTTTGCCTTCCCTATCATCTCATTCATCATCCATCGGGAGAAGAGAACCAAAAAACAAAAAAAAAAACAAATACTATTTTATAATGAAAGTCTGGAATAAATTTAATCGATCAAAGTCATAATATATAAATGAGACAATAATATCACAAAATAATAATTTAAAGTTCATTTATCGTTTAATAAATCTGATACCTAATAGAGTAATCTTTATTAATAATCTTTATTTAGATAAGTGTTTTATTTAAATAATGTTGTTTATAATTCCTTAATTTTGCTTGGATTTTTGTATCTTGGTACACTGTGTTGTATCCTTCAGTGTACGTGTATCAATATATGAATTAATAAATGAATATTTTAAAATCAGTGGTCTTTAATAATCTAACAATTAGACAGCGTGGTAGCTTATTGTGTATTTAGTGGCATTTATATGTTAGTTAATCTTTGTGCCCAAAACGACAAAGTCCTTTTTGAACATTGCTGGTCCATCATGTGTAGGAAAGAGAGGAAAAGAATAGTGTCTCGCAACTAACTATAACTATGATGGTTAAAAAAGGGTCCCTCTTTCTGTTGAAGAAGACTTAATGTCTTAGCGTTCCATGCAATCATCATGCGGGTGCCGCCGGGGCCATTGTCTCTGGGGATAAATCTGTGGTGTCAAGGAAAAAGGAGATGAGTTGAAAAAATTTAAAAATAGATTTTTGCACCTATTGGTTCAAAACATTCATATGCGTCAATGCAATAAGGAGATGAGTCTATAAACTGTACAGTTAATTTTACACCCCTACGTACATAAAGGCTAGTCGTAACATTAAAATGTATAAATAAGTCAATAAGAGTTCAATCGAGTTATTTCAGTATCGCGCTTTTACCGCCAATAATTCAGTTATGCCTAGTGAGATGAGTCGACTCGTACCTAAAGTATACGACTAATGAACTTGAACCTTACGTAAATTACAATTTTCTAATTATAAAAATAAGTTGTTTTCTTAATTTGCCTCTAGTGAAAAGTTCAAGTTTTGTACTTATCCCCCTTTTCCTTGACACCACAGAAATAAAGAACAATAGTCTATGATCTTGTTTAAAAAATAAGTTTTTTTTGCTCATCTCTCTACATAGAAAAACATATTTCATGTGGTATGGAATGCATTCTCTCAGCGGCCGGACTGTAAAATTATTTATTTTTCGTAATATCGTAGCTTGGCAAACAACACCATGCAAGTCAATTATTTTATTAAATTAAATTCAAGTATCTTTATGATCTGACTTATTACAGCATTAATGGGGTGTATCGGGCAAAGCTTTTTGTAGATGTCGATAGGGTATGGTACCTTGGTTGAAACCTATGACGCATCATTTTTTAAAATGTGTTTGTATTTTTTTTTTTTTTATAACAGAAAAATGTATTTAAATTAACGTCAACTACCTTAAAAGACGAATTAAGAAAGCGAACACCGTCTTTAAAAATAAAAAAGGTTAAATTAATAGAACGACAATTTTGAGATCGCCATATCTTAGATTCCGCTTGGAAATTTCGATTTGTAAGTACACTTAAAAGCTGCTTACTTCGGCATATTATCCAGAAAATAATAAATTTCGTAATAAAAATACAAGATTTCTATGCAACTGACAGTTATAATAGTTACTATCATCATTAGGCGCCATCTATCGTATTAAAAAGTTAGTGATACACCCCATTAAGTCATAAGGATGTTTAAATTTAATTAAGTATAAGTTTTTTTTCACTTAACCATGTAAAATACTTAAGTCAAATTGACTTTCGCGGTAAAATTTGCTAAGCAACGATATTGCATATGCTAGGCAAAGTTCACACACGCTTTATAGGTGTCTTGTCGTTGTAAGCGTTCTTTTACTTATTTCGCTGTGACTTGTGTTTTCATTCAAGTCACCGCATCTATAGATGGAATAACAAGCCAATAGTTTAAACGATGTGCATATAGTGTTGCCCAAAGCATGACCGAGACCAAGACTTAGCTAGTCTTGGTCTTGCATTCCTAATCTTGGTCTTGCGCAAGAGTCTCGCAAGACTCTTACTCCGACTTAATATATATTTTATTTTCCAATTGTACTAAGGAAATCTCTCTCCGCGATGTCTTATATACTTATTTTATTTTCCAATTGTACTAAGGAAATCTCTCTCCGCGATGTCTTTAGTGTACCAAACTTGAGAAATATCACAAATAAATTAAATAATTTATTGTGTCCTGACCAGAAATCAAACCCTGTACCTCCAAGTTTAAATCCACGAAATTAACCGCTAGACCTCGGAGGCAGTAGGTAAGATTTAGGTATACCTACTAAAATAGAATTATTTGCAATATCTAAACATTATTTTTTTCCTTAAGAACAAAAAAAAAACAAAATTACCGACACGGCTGAATTAAAATTTATTGAAAACCTAACCCCAAAAAAAGTAAACACTAGCAAAATTTGGAAAAAAAAGTCTGATGCAATCTTGCGAGACTCTTGAGCAAAACCAAGACTAGGGTAGTCTTTGATAGACCAAGATTGGGCTACACTATGGGCATATATATATAGCATATATGATAGCAAGCTTGATGGCAAAATATTTGGGTAATTTTATATAAATCGGTTGCACAATAATTTAACGAATTTGTTTAGAGGATTTAATGCTTTGCATCCGTCGCGTTCGCACAATCCAATATTTTCAAAGGTTTTGGAGTAAATTAGTGCCTCCGTGGTCTAGTGGTTAAGTCCGTGGATTTAGACTCGATCGAGCCGACCACAGCCGCTTTGACCATCTTCGGGGAATCAAGCCTCTCCACGCACGGCCACCGGAAGGCCGCCGCCTGCCCCGGGAGATCCCGTTGTTACCACATAGACACCGCTCACAAGAGGCCACACCCTTGGTAGCCCCTTCCTTGGCCACCCTTAGGCCAAGAATAATATATATATATATATATAATAAAATAGAATAGCGGGTTGTTGCCCGCTGAGACAAACTGCAGCCGAACGGGGCTACCCTATAGGCTTCCGTACGCTAGCGCGTGCGATGAAACTTCATCATCAGACTCGGAGGTACCGGGTTCGATTCCTGGTCATGACACAATAATGTTTATTAATTTAAATAAATAATTTGATAGTTATTTAATTTATTTGTGATATTTCTCGAGTTTGGTACGCTAAAGACATCGACGAGCTTGCCACTTGTCATGATTGACCTATAGTAAAGTTGGCTAAATGTGAATCCGCTTATACCCGCGCAATCCGCCGATGATACTTTACTTTGAGTGAATTAAAATTACAGACTTGGACATATTTTCATTTTCATATACTTAATTTTAGATAGAGATAAATAGCATAAATAAATATTTCCTAGTAAGTAGTTGATATACTACATTCGTTAAAAGTAAGTTCATTTTAAAATCTTTGAAAATATTGATTGTGCGAGCGAGAATAATTTTTTTTTGCGATAAACCCTATTAAGTTATGGTGCAACCATTAGGTACCTAGTGTAAGTTTTGCATATTATCAACTCATGAAGTTGTTAATTTGTCACAATAAATGGATTTAAATACAATCCAATCCATATCGGAGTTTTATTTCACAGACCTATAATCAGATGGTGCAACCGGCCCTTAGGGTCAGTAATTCATCGCTTCCCTAAAATTTTAATACAAATTTGTATAAGCTACTTAAATAGAGGAAACCAGTAAAAAAGTTTTTTTTTATTGCGACAGAAACTATGTTCAATGTCTTTGGTGTTTAAAAAAAACTACAAGAGGCGAACGTAATCTGCCCGTAACATTTGGGACATTGAGTTCATTTAATATTGAGTACCTACTATGCAAATAAAAAAAAGAGAATCATAAGGATATTTAAAAACTAATTAAATAGCAGTACACTACATATAAATATAGGTACATACATATACATACTAATATTACATAAATAAATATATTCTACCTAAACGCTTTTGAAATGTCCCTCCCGGACCAGAGTAATCTGGTAAGGTGGGGAAAAGAACTACATTGTGTGGTACTGCCATAGGAACTGCTAAACACACACTTGTAGGGTGCGTTACTCTTCTAGAAAAGGGCTATACTCACGTCGACATGACAAAGTCCTTGGTGTTATCCGTGAAACAGTAAGTCTTTCTATTGCAAGAGCCAGAAAGGGACTGACTACAAATAAAACTTTGACCACGTTTGTAAAGGAAGGGCAAAGCACGAAAACTAAATGCAATCCCACCTCGATCCTTGGCGCCGCATCAGACTGGAAAATTCTCATGGATACATTTGAACATCATTATAGGATCCCAGATGAACAGATTATCAGCCTATAGGCCAGACATCTTAGTGTTTTCTCGAAGCTTAAAAAAAGTTATTCTTATTGAACTTACCGTTCCGTGGGAATCAAATATTCCAAAAGACCACAACATGAGGTCGAATAAATATTATTATCTTACAGAAGAAATGATCAGGAATGGGTTTAAGACTCAGCTTTACGCGGTGGAAGTTGGTGCGAAAGGAGTTCCAGCAAAATCTTTGCATCAATTACTAAAAGAATTGGGCCTAAGCAGGTCTGCCGTCAATACATTTATGGAACGAGCTTCCAAGACGGCATTAACGGGATCATACAGTATTTGGTTGGGTAGGTAGAATGGTGGATGGTGAGTGTATTATCGCGCAATAAAATAAAAAAGGGAGGCCTCCTTTTCCTTAACCAGCCTATTGTCGGTCGCAAGCCCTTCTCATCTCTTACCCACACACGATGGACCCGGCACCCGCGCGGTGAATCCATGGAATGCTTAGAAATTTTTCTTCTCTTCTCTAATTAATTTTAACAATTACATGAAATTAAGTATTTGCAGCTGAAGATATCTTTTCCTTAAAAACATGGCGTTTTCCCCTAACAGCTTTCGGCAGTAAAAAATTAGTCGCTGGCAACCACGATCGCGGCCGGATTAGTGCAGAAGGAATTTTAATGTTTATAATGCTAATTCGAAGTAATATACAAACAGTATAAAAGAATTACAATATTAAATGATTAAAAAGAAAACCTAACATTAAATAAACAAAAAAGTAAAGTAACTACACCACAAATAAGACTAAAAAACTAGATGGGCGTAGTGTGCTGAGGACACTCACTGCGTTCCCCCGTTGAACGGCCGAGGCTGACCCTTGAGCAAAATATTCTCTACTTAAAGTGTCAACCATCGCCAAGCGGAGTTTTTCCCCTTGTAGGTAGGGGAAATTGCGTAACCGTAGCAAATAAATTTATGGGTATTCCCCTGTCAGAGACAGAGTTCGTGTAAACGATTGTTTTTATTTAAAGGACAGCTGTACCCTATCCATTGAGCACATAACTTCATTATTAGATTTGTGCGATAGTGGAAAACGTTTAATGTACTACGTTTGTAACAAAAGTTACTCGACAGGCCCAGATTGCGCACTTTTTTTTTTTTTTTTGGCTTGTGGACTTAGTAAAATACGGTATTTGCAAATTGCCATAGATTTTGCTAAGGCAAAGGATGCGTACTAGCTGCAGGTTATTATTTATTTATCTGGAACTCCAACAGCATAACTAAAAATACAATATTATCAAATTTTACACAATAAATAAGGCCATGAATGGGTTCACAAATTATACACAAAAATATAAATCCACTGTGAACACTGATGTATGGAAGCGAAACGTGGATATGTCAGAATACGCATGAGAGTAGGGTTAATGCAGTAGAAATGCGGTCGTTGCGGCGGATATGTGGCGTCACTTTGGCGGACCGCATACGTAACGTCGAAATACGGAAAAGGGTTGGTATGAAGGAAAGCATAGGGACAAAAATAAGGAAAAGCATGCTACGATGGTTCGGGCATGTTGAAAGGATGAGCGATGAAAGATATATAATGCGAAAGTTGTGGGTAAAAGAGACCCTGGCAGACCGAGACTCACATATCACGATCAAATAAATAAAACACTGACTGAAGGTGCATTAAAAAGTCTTCGTAACCAAAGGGCATGTATGAAGAGGTTAATGAATGTCGACGAAGCGAAAGAGGTATGTCGTGATCGTGTCAAATGGCGCTCAATTGTCTCTGCCTACCCCGCAAGGGATCTGGCGTGAAGATATGTATGTATGTGTGAAGACAGATTAAGAAATCAACAAAAATAAAAAGTGCATAAAACTAAGAAAATTTACAAAATACAACAAAAACACAAACAAAACAATAACATACAAGACGGAAGAAAATATGTATTTATTCCCACCCATCAGCCACAGACACCAAAGCTATCTATCGTAAACTGTATTAAAAACATAAACAATGATAATAAATTAAAATTGGTTGAAGGACTGTAAATAAAGTGTGTATGTATGAGCGCGTGAGTGTGTATGCGTGTGGGTGTGTACCTATGTGTGGTCAATGTGTATTTTATGTGTTGGAGCTTATGGCATTAATCAAATTATTGTGGGTCAGCACAACATATCTCTTCAAACCATTCCTCCAAAAATAAAACGCAATAATCTGGCCAGTTGTTTATTAATCATAAATACATATTAAGCTTAGCTTAGCGTAGAAAAATAAATAAAATGCATTTATAATAGGTGCTTTCAGCATTATTTCTTTTCTTCCTTCTGTTTCTTCCCTTTCTTAGCCGCGGCTTCCAGGTCGATAGGTGCTGGCTTCACGAACGGAATGAAGTCTTGATATTGTTCTGGCATCCATTGCTTCAGGACTTCTGGTATCTGAGAAAAACAAGCAGAATTAATTTAAAGTATCATCCTTCCGGGGTAGTCAAAAACTATGCTTATAAATAAGCAGATTCACATTTAGCCAACTTTGCTATAGGCTAATTATGACAAAGTGGCAAGCTGGTCTATGTCTCCAGCGTTCCAAACTCGAGAAATATCACAAATAAATTAAATGTATTATTTACATTAATAAATATTTTTGTGTCTCGACCAGTAATCGAACCCGGTACCTCCGAGTCTAAAACCACGGAGGCAGTTAATTTAGCTAAAGTATTTGCCAAATCGCTTACTAACATTTACAAAAGGGGATATTAATTTATCTATTAATTACGTGAGGGGTTTATGGTGATTTTTTCCACCTGTTTTGGCTGTGTATCATCTTAACCTTATGAAGGTGTTTGTTATTTTTAAGCTATTGCATAGCTTTTATCGCGGGCTTAGAGCGCGGTGACCGAATCAAGAAATTCCGTAACGAAAATAAACCTAACACCCCCCACTCCGACCGGCAGAGCGGTGCGGCGTTGAAAGCCGTGCATCGTCTAACGTCGTTTCAGTTCGGCAGACTTCGGCACGGTGTTTGTGTGCGTGCGACTAGACGTATGCGTGTAGACTAGCTGCTAACTGCTCATAACTGATTCTATCTCTTTTAGACTAGGCTAGATGAGACAGCGTGCTTTTTGGCCGCGTCCACAAATAATATAAAAAACTTGAATTAATATCAAAGAAAAAAAAATACTGCATAATTTTCAAAGTAATTCTAATTAGATTTAGTTACAAAATTTTATAATATTCGTGACACATGAATATTCATATTATAAAAGAGACAGATTTATGGATGTCAAATGTGCTAGAGCGTGTGGTAATTCCGACTTTACGAGAACCCAATCCTTAATGTTGCCAGAAAAAAAAACGTACCATATTTTTTAAAATTTTAAATTGTTATAAATATAATTTATAAAGGTAAGAGCGGTGGTGGCTTCGTTGTAAGAAATTGATTTTGAATATTGCCCAGCAATTATTTGACAACGCCTTAAAAAAATCCTGAAAATACATCTCCCAAAATTCGAGTGTATTTCCGCCGTTTGAGGTTCAAATGCTTGTAATGCAGCAGCGCCTGGGTCCTTGGGAGGTCAATGGCGTTATTTAAATTACCTTAACACCGTTTTCTGTTTGGTGCACTTCGAGTATGGCGCAGATGACCCTCGTGGTGGCACACATGGTGGCGTTTAACATGTGGACATACTCCGTTGCAGCATTCATCTTCTTAGTTTGTCCGTATCTGTATGGAAAATTCAATAGATTACTTTGACAATTTTTCAAAATGTGTTTTGTATTTATTTATTTAAAAACTTTATTGGACAAAGCACACAGGCGGACTTAATGCCTATAATGATGAGTTAATCATCAAATTCCAGATGTTACAGAATTTGATGTTTTTGTTGAAGTCAATCGCGGGAAAACTGCAAAAATTAACTGCAACATGTGCCCCATATATAAAGTCCAATTTATTATCACATTATTAAACAAAACAACATCACTTTTGACTAATAATATACACAGAAAAGTAATTTAGAAAACAAAAAATTGCACTTGAAATGTCCGCGCAAAATGGCGCGAAGGATTCTCCTCTCTTTTTGTTGTGTTCTCTTCTTCCGATGGATGATGAATGAGACGATAGGGAAGGCAAAGGGTCTCGCTCATACAGCCAAGTCTGAGGTAATATATCTTTCTTTTTTATGAGTTAATTAGGATATCATCAAATTTCAGATGTTGCAGAATTTGATGCTTTTCTTGGAGTCACTCGCGGCATTATCGCCCAAACACGTCGGGTAAAATATTGGAGTTCACAGCGCGGGATACCGCATAAAATTAACTGTAATTTGTGCCCCATATTTAAAGTCCAATTTATCGTTTTCCATAATTATTCACATTGTAGCACATTACTAAACATACCAACATCAATTTTGACTAACAATATCCACAGTAAATTAATTTACAAAACAAAAACTTGCACTTGACATGTCCGCGCAAATGGCGCGAAGGACTCCCTCTCTCTTTTTGTTTATTCTCCCAATGGATGATGAATAAGATAATAGGGAAGGCAAAGAGATCTAGCTCAAACAGCCATGTATGTCATAATATATAATTAAAATTGGTTAAATGGCCATATAACCAAGCAAGACAAACATACATACATATATACAGACATATAGTGCTCCATATGACAGTTCTACGGAGTTAAATATTAACAGAAGTACTTCTTACCTTACTAGCAGTCTCCTAGCTTGATATTCGAGACAGTTGCTACAAGAGACCAGTTCCCTGAAGGCAGAAGAGGCCGGGAACCAAGCTTCCAGGTCCAATTTCTTAGCTGCAGCGTGGTTTAGGGCTCCGGAGACTATGTTCACAACCCGATATGGTATACCTAACTGCTGGTAAAACTCCTCAGCGTTGGAAATCATCTCTTCCATCATGATCCAGGAGGCGTTGTCGTGGGGTGATGTTAACACGAATTGTTCCACCTGAAAAAAAAAATTGACTGTATCAGTGGTCTATCGGTTAAGTCCGTGGATTTAGACGCGGAGTACTAGGTTCGATTCCGCCAGATTATTCACTCTATATTTCGACAAATGCCAAAGAGTGAGAGATAATGACTGTGGGATTAAGATGAGTGATCTATCGCTGTTTATGGGGAGGCGCCAGACCACATTAGGTGTGTCCCCTTTCTGGGATCTGAAATCTGGGGGGTTGCCCAGCGAGACTGGTGCTTCGTTACTGTGTGCAGGGCCGTGTTCCCATATGCTCAAGCGTGTTGGCAGTGGACTTGGATCAGCAGATAAATAAAATAGGTAGTTTTGTAGAACACTTTATTTAGGTTAGGTTAACACATTTTACATCAAGTGACACACCGACGAGAGCACAGACAAGAGAGAGTTGCCAGAGACACATTAGAAGCGTTCCAGCTAAATAAAAAATACTTAATTGTTGCCAACACCTCCTTCCAATTAAATAATTTTTATTTCTATACTTACATATGTTTATTTCTACTACCAATCTATAACTGGTGCATTTACCCTACAAAATACCATCACCCTTATAATTATAAAACCTTAACTTCAATTAACAATCCAACCCAAAAAACAACTTAGCTCTAAACTTTTCAAACAAATTTTTACCTAAACACTTTGTAAAAATGTCTCCAACCTGCTCACTACTTTGAATATAATTAATCCTTAAAACACCATTATCCAACTTTTCTTTTATAAAGTAATGTTTTATTTCCAAATGTTTAACCCTTTTATTACACCCAGGGTTATTGGCAATCTTAATTGTGGACTGGTTGTCCTCATACAGAATAACATTATCAAATTTTACTTTTATTTCTAACAAAAAAGATTGTATCCAACAAGCTTCGCTTGTTGCACAAGCCAGTGCCACATACTCTGATTCTGTGGTTGACAATGTAACAGATTGTTGTTTCTTTGAACTCCACATCACATTACAACCAAATACAAAGAAACAATAACCCGTTGTAGATTTCCTATCTTGAACATCCCCTCCCCAGTCAGAGTCCACAAAACCTTCTATATTATTATTATTACACTTCCTATAGGTTAGGCTAAGGTCGAGAGTCCCTTTAATATATCTTAGTACATGTTTTAGGATTTTAAACAACAGTTCACTTGCACATCCCTGAAACCTACTAAGCATGGTTATGGCTGCACATAAGTCTGGCCTTGTGCCCATAACCACATACATCAGAAGCCCAATTAGCTTTCTACATTGAAATTCAATCTCTAAAGTTTCAGATTTTTCACGTTTTAATATTTCGAATTTAAAATTACAGTCAACAGGCATCATTGCTGGCTTACAGTCAGCCATTCCATAAAGTTTTAAAATATTTACTAAATAATCCTTCTGATCCAATGTAGTGACATTTTGTTTTAAATTTTGTTTAACATTAATTCCCAGATATTTTGACACTTTCCCCAAATCCTTCATTTTGAAGTTTTTATTTAACAGTAATTTTAATTTATTAATTTCATCAACTTTATTACCAAAAAACAAAATGTCATCTACATATAACAGCAAAAAAATGCTGCAATCTTTACTTGTTTTAATGTAAAAACAACAATCATTTTCTGTCTTTACATATCCTTCAGTAGACATGACACGATCAAACTTATCGTTCCAGTATTTTGGGGACTTTTTTAACCCATATAATGACTTATTTAATTTACAATAAAAAGACCCTGTGTTTAAAGATTGTGTACCCTCTGGCAATTTTAAATAAAATTCCTCTTTAATTTCCCCATTTAAAAAAGCCCCGCAAACATCCATCTGATAGATTTGTAAATCCAACTTAGTAGCTATAGCAACAAATATTCTAAAGGTACTCATTTTAACAACTGGTGCATATAATTCATTTATATCAAAACAGTCCTTTTGTTGGAAGCCTCTAGCTACCAACCTAGCCTTGTACTGCACTTCACCACTTTCACTATTTTTTAATTTAAATACCCATTTACTTTGAACTACATTTTTGTCTTTTGGCACATCACTAACCACAGTCCATGTATTATTTTCCCTTAGCATGTCTAATTCATTATTCACTGCCACCTGCCACTTCTCTGCATCTTCACCTTCCATAGCTTCAGCAAAGCTACTGGGTTCATTTCCAATAGCAATAAAACATGTCTCGTAGTCTTTCAGCCAAACTGGTATCTTCCTTTGCCTAGTCGGCCTTTGTCTTATTAACATTTGATTGTCAGGTGATCTTACACCCTGTTCCTGTGTCTCTGTTTCTGGTTCCTGTCCATCTATTTCAGTTTCCTCCTCCGTCTCAATATAATTGTTGATATCAAATTGTGGTACCGGTTCAGCACCCACAATATTTCCAGAGCCTAAGTCCTGCTTCTGATCTCCTACAAATAATACATCCCTCTTTGTAGCTATCACATTTCTTTCAGGAAAGTAAATCCTATATCCTTTTATGTTCTCATCAAATCCAACAAAAGTACCCTTTTCACCTTTAGGATCCCACTTCAGTCTCTTCTCCTTTGGTACATGTACAACAACATCTGATCCAAATGTTCTTAACAGTGTAATGTCAAAGTTCTTCCCACTATATAACTCATAGGGTGTCTTACCCTGAACGGTGCTTTCTGATGTTCTGTTTAGAATATATACAGCCAAATTAACAGCCTCCGCCCACAACTCCTTTCCAAGTTTTCTTGCTTGTATCATGGTTCTAGCGGCTTCAACGATTGTACGCATATCCCGTTCCGCCTTCCCATTCTGTTGAGGTGTGTATGTCACCGTTCTTTGATGTAATATGCCCTTTTTATCCAACATACTCTTCACATCATGGTTTACATATTCTAAGCCATTATCAGTTCGAATGACTTTGATTTTTTTTTTGGTTTGATTTTCAAAAATATTGATATACTTCTCAATATATGATTTTACTTCATTTTTATTTTTCAAATAATAAACAACTCTATATTTAGAAAAATCATCCTTTAACAATAGGAAATACCGTGAACCTCCTATAGACTCAACTTCCATAGGACCACAAATGTCACTATGTATAATTTCTCCAACATTACTCGTCTTACTTTCACTCCTTTTAAATGGTAATCTATGTATTTTTCCTTCTAAACATGCAGCACAGTCCCTTTCTTCCCTTGTGAATGTTATTTTATTATTTGTTAATACCTTTCTAACATGTGTTAAACTTTGGTGTGCCATTCTCTCATGCCATATTAAATCACTGACCACATTTTTAGCCAGAAAACAACTTTGATCATTGTATTTAAATTGCATTATGTATAGCTTATTGTCAAGTTTTGCTACTGCACAAATTTTTCCAGCTTTTAGGATTTCACATTGTTTTCTTTCTATTTTAAGAACATGACCTCTATCAGTGACACTACTTACAGAAAATAAGTTTGATGACATCTCCGGCACATGTAAAACATTATTTAAAATGGTTTCAATCCAATATTGTCCATCAAAAGCCAGCAACTGTATTTGGCCAACGCCAATTGCACTAATTATTTTTCCATCACCAATAACAACTGATTTTGCAGGTGATAAAGTATCATAAACATGAAAAAGTTCTCGTGCAAAACACATGTGTTCAGATGCCCCACTATCCAGCACCCATTTATTGCACTTATCACTCTCAGAGTTTCCTACTAGGGCTGGCAACATAACAAAAGCATTACTTGTTGCTTGACCTGAGTTTCTGCCTGAACCAATTTTCCGTTGGTAAAAATAACAATCCTTCTTCATGTGACCCCGCTTCTTACAGAAATAACATTCTTTCAAAGCCTTAGAATTATTTTCACTACATTTAGTTTGCACGTGCCCATACTTGCCACATTTATAGCACTTGATGTTTACAATATTTTTTGTTTTAGTTAACAATGCCTCTTCGCAGTCAGTTTTACTTTTCAATCGCTCCTCCTCCACCAACAGCCTAGAAGTAAGGATATCAAGAGTCTGTTTGTTGTCTGGGGACGACTCCCATGCGGAAACAAAGTAACTAAATTTATCCGGCAGTGCCATTAAAATCTTTGTGATGATCAACTTATCTGAGATTTCTTCTCCTAGTTGCTTTATGGAGTTTCTCAATTCCTCAACTTTAGCAATGAACACTGCTATGCCCATATCTGGTGTGAGAGATAACTTAAAAAATCTTTGTTGGAGTATGTGTAAACTTGTGTCATTTTTCTGCTCATAAACTGTATGTAATTTCTTCCACATCTTAGCAGCTGTGTCACAAGTTAAAATATGTAACATGACATCCTCTGCTAACCTGCTTACTATTTGGGTCTGTGCTTTGGCATCCTTTTTGAGCCATTCCTTAGTTTCCAATATTCCAGACACCTCCGGTTTCACCTCCGACTCGTCAACAACCGAGTACAACCCGCTGCCCCGAAGTAATACTGCCATTTGAAACCTCCAAACTCCCCAATTTCGTGCTCCCTCTAGCTTCAGACCCACACTTCCCTGCTGGTCCATATTTCACCTCCCTGTGACTTTTTTTACAACAAGAAAAAAACACTGACCCGCCAACCACGCGGTAACTAACCACACTTTAACTGCGTCACAGTACTTATCCGTCCCGGCTCACTTGCCGATTTTAACTTCCTTTCTGTTTTATGCTGCTGGGCCCATAACCTGTTGGCAGTGGACTTGGATCAGCAGATAAATAAAATAGGTAGTTTTGTAGAACACTTTATTTAGGTTAGGTTAACACATTTTACATCAAGTGACACACCGACGAGAGCACAGACAAGAGAGAGTTGCCAGAGACACATTAGAAGCGTTCCAGCTAAATAAAAAATACTTAATTGTTGCCAACAAAGCGTGATTGTGTAACTGACTATGTTACAATGTAATTATATTTTGTCTATAGTCGCCATTTATTTATTTATTAAAAACTTTATTGCACAAAGTACAAAGCCGGACTTAATGCCCGTAGACATTTTCTGACAGCCAAACCTTAGGGACAAATTTGAACATTTATAGGTGCAATGAAATAAATATTAATAGTAGGATAAATTCAACATAATTATATATACTTACATAATATACTTTAACATATACTGTAATATCAATATACTAAATACTAATACATACACAAAAATATACATAAATATACATATATACACTTATTAACATTGTTGGGAGCTATTTAGAAAGATAGACGAGTTTTTTGAACGAAGATCTGGTAGACGCTTGCCTTATGGTTACAGGGAGATTGTTCCATAAATTTGTGGCAACAACTGTAAAAGAATTTGAAACAAATCCAGAATGATGTAAGGGAACAGAAAGAAGTGAGTGAGTGAAACGAAGAAAGATAGGCAAATTTATCCTTGAGGTATTTCGGTGTCGCAGGCTCGTTTAGAACAGAAAAAAGGAGACAGAGAACTCTTAGATTTCTGCCATTATGTAAGTATAACCCTGTTATGTTGTGACGTGCCATACCCACTAACCAAACCCCCTCTTTCTGTTGGTGATTCATCGTGTCCAGTTAATACAACTAAAATATATAATATTTATACATAAAAAATATTTTCATAAATCATACAAACGTAATGTTGGTTTAAATGTCTTACTGGTGATTGCCATTACTAGTTTTAAAAAATCCTGGAAATCCTAGAGAGATTTCAGAGCAAAGAGTGCCTGAGGGAAGCAGGAAATAACATTATACAGCCACGGTTATCAACTGAGACTGGCATCACATCCACACGTACTCGCCTCAGACCTGAGAGGATCTGGCAGCCTTACACACTGCAGGTTGAAACTAAAGTGTGTCCCTGACCTTGGCGTCAGGTTCAGCAGAGACTGGGGAAGGAACCAATGGGTTCCCCTCCAATACAAATAGTATTATTGTAGCCACGAATGCAGTATTCAAACGGGAAAAAAAAATACCTTTTCAAACTGATGTACTCTAAATATGCCCCTCGTGTCCCTTCCATGGGACCCCACTTCTTGTCTGAAGCAAGTAGACAGGCCAGCATATCTGTAAGACAAGTTACATACAACCTTAATTTATATTTTTTACTATTATTCTCAATTATGAATTTTTATTTTACACCCTGCCTCCGTGGGTTAAGTCCTTGGATATAGACTCAGAGGTACCGGGTTCGATTCCTGGTCGGGACACAATAATATTGAATTAAACAAATAAATATGATTAATATTTAATTTATTTGTGAAGTTTCTCGAGTTTGGTATGCTGGAGACATCAACGAGCTTGCCACTTGTCATGATTGGCCAATAGTAAAGTTGGCTAAATGTGAATCCACTTCTTTATAAGCATGGTTTCTGACCACCCACCCCGCAATGGATACGGTCGTGATGATACTTTACTTCTTTTTATTTTACACCCATACTGTTCTAAGAGAAGACCTAAGCATTGGGAAAAAGAGATGAGAAGAATGGTGTCTTTGGCTTGCAAGTCGCAATGAGCTGGTTTACAATGGAGGCCTCTTTTTTTATTTTGTTGCGCAACAAGACGCTTACCATCCACTATTCTGCTCCTCTCGCTACCTATAAACAAAAACTGTATGATCCAGTTAATGCCGTCTTGGAAGCTCGTTCCATAAATGTATTGACGAACTGCTTAGAACAATTTTTTCAGTAAATGGTGCATAGATTTTGCTGGAACTCCTCTCGAACAAACTTCCACTGCATAAAGCTAAGTCTTAGACCCGTTCCTGATAATTTTTTCAGAGAGATCATAATATTAATTCGACTTCATGTTGTGGTCTTTTGGAATATTTAATTCCCACGGAACGGTAAGTTCAATAAGGACAACTTATTTCAAGTTCCGAGAAAACATTAAGATGTCTGGCCTATAAGCTGATACAGCTAGCTATATATCATCAAAATGTCCGTAATTTTATTTCCTAGGAAGTTAATAGATTACCTTTTTCGAAAGTACACTCAAGACTTGAAAAGTCTTTGAGCGAGCAACCCTCTTCAAGTGTGTTATGCAATAAAGAATTTTGAATTTGTAAGATTAGAGCTTAAATAGCAGAAGATCAACTAACTAGACCGGCACTCAGTGTACACAAAATCTACCTATTGAAGTAAGCAAATCGATTTTAAAAAAATTGGCAGTTTTTCCTTGAAACTCAGAACATACAAAAATATTTTTTAAATTATTAATCAACTTACTTGATAGGTAATGTAGCTTCGGGCAGCCATTCGTCCCTGTGGTACGCCGCTATAGGTTGTTCTGAGGTTGCTATGAGGTACTTTTCTTCCACGACAGTATCGCCTTTATTTTCAGATCCTTTACCAATAACCTTGTATAACTCCTCATCGAATTGAGCTAATTGGGCCACTTCTTGCATTACCTTTAAATTTAATTAATTCAAGTAATTAATGAAACGTCATTAATTGTTTGGTTGATTCTACTCCTGCTAGTGGAAGACTAAGCAGGTCCAGAAGGCTTAAAGTGCACCCCACATATTATACCGTTTCACTCTCCCAAAGGTTAGCTGGTAGAAACAGCCGATTTTTTTAAATTTTAATAATAACAACACTTGTCTTCTAGACAAGAGTGGGACGACCTCCTGCTATATGGATGGATGACCTAAGGAAGGTGGTTGGTGAGGGGTTGGATAATGTTGGTAGAAGATTGTGTAAAGTCTCCTTGGGGGAGGCCTATACTCAGCAGTAGAGCTACTAAAATTGCTGTACATTAAAGTATGATACAAAAATTTATCAAGACTTCAATAAACTAAATAATTTGAATAAATCCAATAATCTTAACCATTCGTGAATTTTGTTTTCAATTAAACAAGAAGACAAATTTCCAAGCATTCCTATGGATTCAACGTGACCAAAAATAGGCTGGTTTGAAAAGGAGGACTCCTTTTTTATTTTATTGAGTAAAAAGACGCTCATTATCCACCATTGTACTCCTCTTCCTACCCAACCAATATAGGTACTGATAATACGAAAGAGCAGTGGTGACTCTGTTGTAAGAATGCTTTCCTTTAATCTTAAAGGTAGCGGTTCAAACTCCGGCATATACCAATGAGAAATACACTATATACTACGTACATTTGTCATAGATTTATTATTTGGGTAGGGAGAGAAGTAGAATGGTGGATGGTGAGCGTATTATCGCGCAATAGAAAAAAAAGGAGGCCTCCTTTTCTTAAACCAGCCAATTGTTGGTCGCAAGCCCGAGACACCATTCTTCTCATCTCTTACCCACACACGATGGACCCGGCACCCGCACGGTGAATCCATGGAATGCTTAGAAATTTGTCTTCTCTTGATTATACAGTATTTGGTTGGGTAGGGTGAGGAGTGGAATGGTGGATGTTGAGTGTATTATTGCATATCAATGGACTCGGCACCAGCAATGTAAATACATGGAATGCTTAGAAAGTTCTCTTCTCCCTCACCAGTTACCGTGCCTAGGAGAGTACATTTAGCCGTTCCATTTAATAGGCAAGGAAACAAAAGAAACTAATTACTTGTCTGTAGTCAAAAATATTTTTGTTGCTGCAAGATAATAATCTTATCGGCTTTTCAAGGGCTTAAAAGCTAGATTTGAGAGCAATGCAAGATTCAAGAAAGCCAATGTTTATATGTACCCACATCTTTCCTCATAAAGAATGGCGTGTAAAGTGGCGTGTATCCCTTCTTCAGCAGTATTCTGAGAGACAGTTGAATGAGTGCCTGTTCCAAGAACACGGCAGCTCCTTTCAGGTAGTACCCTCTCCCACCAGCCACTGCTGAACCTCGGTCAGCATCCATACCTGAAAAAAACATTAACATTGTTGACGAAATTGTAGTGCAGAGTGAATCAATAGGTCCATGATGATATTCTATTTGCAGGTAGGGTTTGGTAGTACTAATCGATAGCAATCACAATTGCAAATTGTCTACCCAAATTTGTTACACAAATATTTGATTTCATTTCATTATATAGATATAGGTGTGGTGAGGTTAGCATATGATGCAGCGCTGATTTTCAGCTGATGCCTTAAGTTTGGTGAGTCATGGGTTGCAGAGATGTACCATTTACAAATTGTAATTACTTCTTTTAGAATTTAGATTACTGAAGCTGGTTGTGCAGATACTAACATTGTTTGTATAAAGCTATTATTGTATATTCTCTCTCTATGCAATTGTTTGTAATCCTGAATTAAAAAAAATGAGTTTTCTATGTCTTAAAAGTCGCCAAATACTGTCTTACCATCAATCATACATATAAGATCTACATGTGAGTATTTAGCCTTGAGTGTGCAGTCTCCAAAGGTTCTTTCCACAGCATTATTGTCCTCATTATCATCCACTGGCACACTTGGATGGAGATGGTTACCAACTTCCCTCAGAGCTGTGGAACGGGTCTTCTCGGCTGTTAGTAGAGCTTGCTCATTCTTAGTTATGGCTTCATCTATTAGAACTCTGACCTGAAAATTTAAAAACACTTGTATTATTGATGTAGTGAGAGGTATCTTCACAAACAAGAAATGTTAAATTACAAATGAAAAATTATTTTGCAATCTGTATCTGTATTTAAATTTCGAAAAAACTTGAATTTAAGACATGAACGTATCAAGTCTAACCTAACCTAACAGTGATGGATATGACTTAAAGAATTTCAGGATATGACTTAATTCAATAAATTATTTACCTTCTTAATCTGATTCACAGTCAAAGGTTTAAGTTGGTCACCAGTTAAGTTATTGAGGTTATCTGACACTTCAGCCGGCACTGGCTCGTCTTCAGATCCCGTGGGCTCCTTACTTTTCATTTTTAATCCTATCTCTTTGCTGCACACATTCTTAAGCTTATTAAAATTGTCGGCATCGTGCCGTAAACGTCTCCAAAGCAAATCTTGATCAACAACTGTATCCACTAAAGCAACATCTTTGAAACGTTTCTTCTGGTTCTCACGGATTTTGTTCGGATCGCCATCTTTGTCAGCGCGGAAGAGATCCAAATCAAGCACCATGTTGGGTCAGATACTTAGGAACTATTGCAGAACAGGCAATATTTCAATTTTTACCACGACAAACGTCCACGCAATCCAAAATCCAATGCAGTGATTGTCGTTCTGAAATAACATACATACATTCACTGAGTTTCATTTAATGAAAGTGGTTTTCAGACTACTTTTTTTTGATAATTTGTACTTTTATTTTTAGAATAATTAGATTATTAAATAAGCATAAAAGTAAACTAAATTGCAATCTCAGTGCATTGCGATTTGATTTATTTATAAATAATAATAAAATATTTACAAAATAGCTTCATTATTTTGTTTTTTTTTTTTTTTTTTAATTGTCTTTAAAGGACATTGTACAGAATACATCAGTCCTAAACACGTAATTTATTTGCATAATATATGTTCATAACAGAGTTCATAACCGAGTTGGGGATCATCAAATTCCAGATGCTGCAGAATTTGATGCTTTTTTGGAGTCACTCGCGGCATTATAGCCCAAACACGTCGGGTAAAATATGGGAGTCCACAGCGCGGGAAAACCGCAAAAAATAAACTTCAACTTGTGCCCCATATTTAAAGTCCAATTTATGGTTTTCCATAATTATTCACATTGTAGCACATTATTAAACAAAATAACACCACTTTTGACCAATAATATCCACAGTAAATTAATTTACAAAACAATAACTTGCACTTGACATCTCCGCGCAAAATGGCGCGAAAGACTCCCGAATCCTTCATTATTTTGAACGTTTTTTTCTTTTTGACGTTGACTGTTATTTGACATTTATCTTTTGCGTTCAATATCTTTAATTAAATTAAAAGCTAAATAAATAATAAAATTAAAAATAAACTAAATTATAAATAAAAAATGTCCTCTCATGAGACTGGCAACATTTACCCTCTGTATTCATTACAGCCCCTAGCACAGATTATATAGACATGGCCCCTAGAACACAGCGTCCTAGACCTGGAGATGGGCCTTCCAGAACTGGAGAATTTGGCCTACACTCGCCAAGCTGGCCAGACGGCTTGGCGAGCATATGATGTAATTTTTTATGATAAATTGTCATAAACGAATTCACGATTCGAAAAACGATTCCACAATTAGTGGAATCGGGACCGACGGCTTAACATGCTCTCCGAGGCACGGGAACGGTGGTGTTGTAAATCTATGACAAATGTAAGTAAGAAAAGTGTATTTCTCATTGGTACATGCCGGGTGGGTTTGAACCGACCTTTGTAGGATTTAAGGTACGCGTTCTAACAACGGAGCCACCACCGATTCACCCTCTGTATATTCATCTTTAATTACAAAGATGTTCAGACTTTATACCTAGGACCAAGTATAACAATGATATGGTTCTTGGTCCTTGGTTAAATCTTTTTTAATTTTATTTCTATTGTTAAAAATTTAATTTTGATGTTTGGAATATACATAATAAAGCAAAGTAAAGTATCATCACGACCGTTTCCCTTTCGGGGTGGTCAGAAACCCGCTTATAAATAAGCGGATTCTCATTTAGGCCATTTAGCCAACTTTACTATAGGCCAATCATGACAAGTGGCAAGCTCGTCGATGTCTCCAGCGTACCAAACTCGAGAAATATTATTAATAAATTAAATATTAATTAAATGTATTTATTTACATTAATAAATATTTTTGTGTCCCGACCAGGAATCGAACCCGGTACCTCCGAGTCTAAATCCACAGACTTAACCGCTAGACCACAATTATATAATAAATCGTAATTTATAGGTTTTTTTTTATATATTTAACGTTGCAACCCCAAACATTTACTGTCAAAAGTTCGGTAGTCGGCCCATTTATTCCCTGCTGCTTATTATTTCTTATATTTTTTGTATATCATGTGGCTGATATTGAATAAAATTGGCAACAATTAGAACTTGTACACGGTATTAAAACTTGTGAGTACTTTTATGTTTATCTAAATGCGTTCTTTGTTGCAAAATTTGCTGCCCGCAACCCGTTGTTTACACGTCTCCGTATGTTTGATACACTGGTTAGTTTATAAGGGGAGGAAACCAGCTTGTATTATGTAAAATACTTCAGGAAATCGTAATATAATAACGCTATCATATATTTGTTTTGTAAGAACACACGCTCGGTTTTGTATCTAATTGTTTTATAGTTGATCCAATAACGCATTTTTGTTCTCATTATACAAGTCATTGTTGCAAAAGTACCATCATAATGGGTATAAACAATAGTTTTAACTTAAGATAAAGTGCAAAATAACACAAAAAATATGTTTTAACTATAATATGCCATAAATTTGTAAATATATTGTTAAAAGTGTAATTTTCTTTTTTCAGGCAATGCCATCATGATTCCACTGAAGGATAATCAGGATGTGGCGTCATTTCTTGTGGTCAAGCACTCATGGAAGGGGAAATACAAACGTGTGTTCTCTGTGGGGACCCATGGTATCACCACTTACAACCCAGGTTAATCTTGTTTTCATTTTTTTTGTGTTTTATTTTTGTATTTTGAAATGAATGGATCTGTTAGGACGATTCAGCTAACCAAATATCATCATACATCAATGCAGCGCAAAGAACAGAGTCCTAGACCTTGATATAGAGTATATAGGTAAGATATAGGTATATAGTTTTGTTATGTAATTTTGTCTGTATTTTATATTGTAAATATGATATAGCTCAGTTTTTCTTGCAGATTCCGTTCTCAGTCAAACATTATTATTATTTTTGATTAAATTGCAAGCAGCGTAGTGCTGATATGCCTAGAGAAGACAAATTTACGCTTCCGTGGTCTAGTGGTAACAAATGTTGCCGTGAACTCGGGAGGTCGTGGGTTCGATTCCCACCGGGGGCAAGTTGTACATTGTATAATTTGTCTCGGTCTGGGTGTTTATATGTATAATATGTATATATTTACAAAAAAAAAAGTATAACATGTAGTTTATCAACCATCTAGTTTCCGTAACACAAGCCTCGTAGCTTACCACGGAAACTAGATGGCGCTGTGTGACCTGTCTGGAAATATTTATTTATTTATTCTATGGATTCACCGAGCTGGTGCCAGGTCCATCATGTGTGGGTAAGAGATGAGAAGAATGGTGTCTCAGTCTTGCGACAGACAATAGGCTGGTTAAAGAAAAGGAGGCCTCCATTTTATTGAGCGATAATACATTCACCATCCGCCATTCTACTCCTCTCCCTACCCAACCAAATACTGTATGATTCCTTTAATGCCGTTCTTGGAACCTCGTTCCATAAATATGTATATTGACAGCAGACCTGCTTAGGCCCAATTCTTTCAGTAAGTGATGCAAATATTTTGTTGGAACTCCTCAAGCACTGTTGTAAAGTTCATATAATTGACAGTTATCACCATAGTCTATTTCTATTGTCACTAGCCACTTGTACAATTTGTTTTTAAAAGTGTTTACGGTTGAGGATTTCATTATATCTTCTGGTATTTTGTTCCACATATTTACAACTCTAATGTGATATTTCACATTTGTATTGCTGGATTTTCTTATTAACAGGTCATTAGAAATTGCTAAGCTGCTGGTTTTCTGCTAACAGCTTACTCTTTGGACTGTATTACTGTTTAGTCTTTCACTAGTTGGAGTAGAATAATTCTTTTTTTTTTTTTTTTTTTATATACTAGCACGACATGTGACCCTGCGCCCACCTGATGGTAAGTGGCGCGCAGGGTCCATGAATGTTAGCAACTGGAATCAGACCCTTATGTCCGACATCAGTCCCTAACACTATGCCGGCTTGACTAGATGCCTTTTCACACTTCGCTTGAAGGACTCCAGGTTATAGGAAAGTGGAAACACAGAGGCTGGAAGAGCATTCTACATCTTTATTGTGCGACAGATGTATGAGTCACCAAATTTATAGGTACGCGAAGGGATAGTGACTACGGTATGTGGGTGCATATTCTGACCTGTGCGTGTGGTTCGGTTGCGGAATGGAGAGGAAGGAATTAGGTTATAGAGCTCTTCAGAGCACTCACCATAGTATAGCCGGTAGAACACGCTCAGAGAAGCCACATCTCGGCGAAGCTGCAGGGATTCGAGAGTTCCAGATATAGTGGCATCGTCCACAATTCGAACAGCTCGCCTCTGTAGGACATTGAGAGCATCTGTGAGGTACTTGGCTGAACCATCCCTAAGGTGTGAACAGTATTCCACGCATGATCTGATCTGTGCTTTGTACAGCAACAGTCTGATTGATGGCGGGAAAAACCGCTTCACCTTGTTCAGTATTAATAATAATAATAATAAAATTCTTTATTGCACATTAAAATATACAAAATAAAATGAAGTACATAGGCGAGCTTAATACCTTGTAGGTATTCTCTAACAGCTAACCTTTGGGAGAACGACATAAGAAATTGTGGGGTGCAGAGTTAGGAGGAGAGAATAAATATTAAACTAAATAAGTATTCCGAGTATTCCAAGCTTTTTTCAAAATAATTTAAATAATGATGTATTACAAATGCCTGTAATAAGTTTTATGTAAATAAATTTATTTTGACTTTAACTTAGACCCCTTGGGTCTTCTAGAACTTATGGAGAAACAGCCCAAACTCTATGCTTGCCTGGCTGGCAGCCCTATTCTGTTACTTAGTCGTAAAGGCTTAATGTGGTGCCTGAGGCAGAGGAATGCTGGTGAAGTCAATTTTCTTAGCATTCCATGGATTCACTGTGCAGGTGCATTGTCTATTGTGTATAGGTGAGGGAAAAGATTGGTAACAACCAGGTAACCACTGCCTACTAAGCCTTAACAGAGCTAAGATTCGCATAATGGTGGGGATTTTGACGTGACGTTTGTGATTGTGAGTGATTGTCTCTTTCACTGCCTATAAATAATAATAATATTTTTTTCTTTCCAGAGCGTCTTGAAATCACCAATCGCTGGCTGTATGCAGATATCATTAATGTCAAGTCCGCTAATCATCTAAACACAACAAGTCAAGATTTCACCCTAATCATGAAAAAGGATAAAAAAGTAGATTCCATGAAATTCTCATCAGAACACAAATCATTGATATTAACAGAGGCTCTTAAATATAGACATCAGTTTGCGGAAAAACCTAAAGAAATTTATGTAAGTGCAAGTTCAATAATATTCTTTTAAAGCAAGTATTTATTTTGTTCACTGCCTCCGTGGTCTAGCAGTTAAGTCTGTGGATTTACACTTGGAGGGACCGGGTTCGATTCCTGGTCGGGACACAATCAATAAATAAATTTATTTGTGATCTTTCTCGAGTTTGGTACGCTATAGCAATCGACGAGCTTGCCACTTGTCATGATGGGCCTATAGTAAATTTGGCTAAATGTGAGTCTGCTTCATTAAAATGAATCTGACCACCCCGAAAGGAAAATCGGTTGTGATGATACTTTACTTTTTTATACCCTAAACAAAGACTACAATGACATAGTTGGAAGTGTTTTTACTTCACCGGCGATATACATACATATATTTGTTACAGAGATACCAAGCCTACAAGCACCACTGGAGTGGAACGCATCTTCCGGCCGAGCTAGAAGTTGGCCCGTGTTCTCTAGACCAGCTTGACCCATCTACACATACCATCCTAGCTAGCTACCCCTACTATGATATTCAGGTATATTAAAAAACATGATCATCACAGCCCCTAGTACACATAGTCCTTCACTGTTGGAGATGGGTCTTCCAGAAATTTCTAAAGAATTTATCCTGTATTTCACCATATTAAGTTGCCTTTAATATAATTAATATATAAAAGTGTAGTCTATATCTTATTTTTGCTTATTCTCTTTTTCCTTCGATCTTACCTTCTATGATATATATGGGCCCCTTGCAGGACAAAACACTAGTGTGGAAGCCAACAAATATAATTATTGTTAACTGATTTTTATCTGCCTAAATAAATATTTCATTTCATTCATAAGTGGCAGTAGGTGCGAGAGGAATTCCAGCAATAACATAAAAAATCTTTGCACCACTCACAGTAGAATTGAGCTTAAGCAGGTCTGTTGCTATTTATGGAATACAAGACAGTATTAGCATCCTAGCTAGAGTAAGATTCTCTTTCTGGGTTTTACGCTTTCACTTCAATTGTTCTTCTCTTGTAAGTCTTGGTTTTTACGGATTATTTGCGACACCATCACACCGACACCGTCACATTGAGCCTAAGCAGGTCTGCCGTCAATACATTTATGGAACGAGCTTCCAAGACGGCATTAACGGAATCATACAGTATTTGGTTGGGTAGGGAGAGAAGTAGAATGGTGGATGGTGTTGAATTGGGTTCAATGCCTTTACAACAGAAGAATTGTATTGTCTCTAATGTCAATGTTGGTGTGTGTCAAGCTGATTATTCATAATGTTGATAAATAAACTAAATATATTATTAAAAAAAAAAAAAAAAAAAAAAAAAAAAAATAAAATAAAAATAATATAAAAAGATGTCTTGGCATCAATGTTACGAGAGAGAAAGCAGAAGGGAAGATTTGGATTGATCAAAGTGATTATATTAGAAATATACTCAAGAGATTTAATTCCGACCTCCATTGGAGTAGAAACTGGTTTGGCATCATGCAAATTAAATCTCTTGAGTATATTTCTAATATAATCACTTTGATCAATCCAAATCTTCCCTTCTGCTTTCTCTCTCGTAACATTGATGCCAAGACATCTTTTTATTTCACCCATATCTTTCATCAAAAATACTGTTTTTAAATTATCCTTTAATTTCATAGCTAGTTCTTTCTTATCATAAAATATTAAAAAATCATCAACATATATAGCAACATATAGTACCCCAACATCAGATCTCTTGTAATATATACAAGGATCAGCTTGTGACTGTCTTAATTGAAATGATTTCAAAACATAATCCAACCTTTTGTTCCAACAACGCCCACTTTGTTTTAATCCGTATATAGATTTTTTTAACAACCATAGTGTATTATCATCGTTTGGATTAAGTAGCTCCTTAGGAGGCTTGACATAAATCTCCTCATCAATATCACCATATAAATAAGCTGTGGTTACGTCCATTTGATCAATGAATAAATTATTTTCTGACGCCAGAGCAAATAAATATCGTAAACTAGCATACTTTACTACCGGAGAAAATGTTTCCTTGTAATCAATGCCATATTTCTGTGCACAACCCTTTATTACCAAACGTGCTTTATATCTTAATTGATTTGTTTCGTTTTCTTTTATTTTATAAACCCATTTAGTCTTTAATAATCTTTTACCAGGTGAAATTTCATTTACAACTTCATAGGCTTCATTTCGTATTAAAGATTCTTGTTCTTCGCTCATCGCATATTTCCATTTTTCAGCATCAGGACCATTTAGAGCTTCTTCAGGACTTAGTGGTTCATTATATTCTATTGGTGTTTTTGAATAATATAGAATATAATCATCATAAACTTTTGGTTTAGGTTTTCTTTCAGAACGTCTTAACTCATGTATTTGTACATTATGTACTACTTCATTATTTTCTTCTTCATGTTCATCATCACTCTTTTGGTTCATTATTTCATCATTATGTACTACTTCATTATTTTCGTGTACATATTTATCATTACTTTTATTATCCATTATTTCATCATTATTACTTTCATAATCCATTATTTCATCGTATTCATTTTCTACAATTATCTCATTAGTAACTATCTTATTCTGATTTTGTGATACACAATTATTAACATTGCTTTCTTTATGCTCCTCGTTAAGTAAAACATTATTTTGTAAATCACTATCTCTTATAACATCATCTTTATTGTTTTTATTATTGAAAATAAAACTTTCCAAAAATACAGCATCTCTGCTTACAGAAATTCCCTTTGTTTTTTCATTAATAAATCGCCACCCCTTAACATCTTCAGAATAACCAACAAATATAAGTTCTTCTGCTTTGGCATCCCATTTACGTCTCTTTTCGGTAGGTATATGCACAAGTGCTTTACATCCAAAAACTTTTAAATGAGACAGGTCAGGAACCTTTCCACTCCATGCTTCCTCTGGAGTTTTTCCTTTAATACTCTTGGTTGGTGAGCGATTATATAAATATGCTGCAGTATTTGTGGCTTCAGCCCAATATCCCTTAGAAAGATTCATATCATATATCATGCTTCTTGCCTTTTCAATTATTGTTCTGTTAAGTCTTTCCGCCACACCATTTTGTTGTGGCGTATATGGAACTGTTTTCTTCATTTAATTTAATTCCGACCTCCATTGGAGTAGAAACTGGTTTGGCATCATGCAAATTAAATCTCTTGAGTATATTTCTAATATAATCACTTTGATCAATCCAAATCTTCCCTTCTAAGTATGCTAGTTTACGATATTTATTTGCTCTGGCGTCAAGTTGTACACTGGAAAGCCGTAAAAAGAATATTTAGATACTTGAAGGGAACAATAAATTACAAATTAGAATACAGTAAAGATAAAAACAAAAATCTTGAATTTTACTCTGATGCTGATTGGGGCAGTAATCCAGACAGACGTTCTATCACTGGAAGTTGTACACTATTACAAGGTGGTTTAATTAATTGGTTTAGTAAGAAGCAAAGAACGGTAGCGATGTCAACTGTAGAAGCAGAGTACATGGCTCTATCATTTACTGCACAAGAAGTTCTTTGGTTTAGACAATTAATAAAAGAATTACGTGGTGATGTGGATGAACCGATGACAATTTTATGTGACAATGTCGGAACGATACATTTATCTAAAAACAAAGTTATAAGTACTAAAAGTAAGCATATTGATGTACGGCATCATTTTATAAGAGATTTAATAGATACAAAGATTGTTAATGTACAGTATTTACCCACAGAAGACATGTTGGCAGATATATTTACAAAGCCACTAGCGAGACCGCAATTCGAAAAGCTAGTGAACTGTATCGGTCTAGTTAAAGGATGAAATATTTATGATTTCGAGTGGAGGATTTAATTTTAATTTAATTATGTTGTTATGCATTAAAGTGGAGGTGTTGAATTGGGTTCAATGCCTTTACAACAGAAGAATTGTATTGTCTCTAATGTCAATGTTGGTGTGTGTCAAGCTGATTATTCATAATGTTGATAAATAAACTAAATATATTATTTACAACTGTATAATTGAATAGGAGAAAAATATCCTCTACTCAGCAGATGGTGAGTGTATTATCGCGCAATAGAAAAAAAAGGAGGCCTCCTTTTCTTAAACCAGCCTATTGTTGGTTGCAAGCCCGAGACACCATTCTTCTCATCTCTTACCCACACACGATGGGCCCGGCACACGCACGAAAATCCATGGAATGTTTAGAAATTTGTCTTCTTCTTAAATTAAATCTGGCAACATTGCCCCCACAACTTTTAAATGGCGAATTCAAAATTTTATATTAAGCTAAATTTTTTTTTCTATTTTGGATTTTTGGTCACCTTGCCACCCGACACGTCTGGATCAACTGCTCCTCTTGCTGTACCCCAGGGCCGACGCTGCATTCTTTTCAGTTTTTCACTTCATGACTTCCGTACAAAATGACTCACAAATTTGTCCTTTACTTGATGGCATGATCTATGTACTCTTTTCTTCTTTGTATTCTTTTTTTAATTTATCCTTCTAAGATTGTTTAAAAATAGTTTCTCAATAATTGAATTAATATTTACAGGGCATTATTCCAGTTAAAGATGTGGTTGGAGGCTTTGTGATAGCTGTGGGGGAGTTTTCTCGTCTCCACATGTTCTCAAATTCCATTAACCATCAGATAATAATCAACAAAATGATGGAAATGGTCCGGCTAACACTAAACGTTACTATTAAAGTCTTGTCGACAACAATCACGCTGGATGATTATCATAATCAACGATTTGGAAAATATAGGTAAGTAAAGTAGAAGAAGAAGAAGACAAATTTCTAAGCATTCCATGGATTCACCGTGCGGGTGCCGGGTCCATCGTGTGTGGGTAAGAGATGAGAAGAATGGTGTCTCGGGCTTGCGACCGACAATAGGCTGGTTTAAGAAAAGGAGGCCTCCTTTTTCTATTGCGCGATAATACGCTCACCATCCACCATTCTACTATAAATATAATACACGCTTATAAATATAATATAACATAGTTGTAAATATGTGGAACAAGATACCAGAAGACATATTGAGGTCCCCAACTGTAAACACTTTTAAAAACAAACTGGACAAGTGGCTAGTGACAATAGCTCATTCCGAATCGCGCTCAGAGCGCTTAGAACGTATATGACACTGACCGTCGCGTCGTTCCGAATCAAATATAGCGATTTGGATGCTCAGAGCGTGATATCAATTCGGAACGGTCTAAATCACATTTACATTCATAAAATGTTAGTTTTTTTTCTAAATGCATGGAATATAAATTGCGGATTCCACATCTTTGAGATGAATACTAACAAATATACATCTCTCGGTTTATTCATCTTTATATGTGTAAAGTTTAATATTAATTATTTTGGTCTTTTAAAATAACTTGCCGTCTTACAGACATTTTTTTTTCACTGCCTATTTAAATATTAATTATAGATTTATTTAAGAAGTAATATACAAACAGTATAAACGAATTACAATATTAAATAATTTAAAAGAAAACTTAATTTAAATAAGCTTGAAAATGGCGCGCGACATAATGACAAAAAACTGACAGCGCTCAGAGCAATATCGTGAGCAGTCTTAAGCGCGAGAAATGATGTCATTTGTGATGTCACACAGCTTGGCGATTTTAAATATAGATCGTATCCGCGCGGTATGGTGGCAAGAACGCTGGCTACATTTCCTCGCTGAATCGCTATGCTGAATCTCTGGGCGATGAAAGAACCAGCCCTCTTGTCCCCAGAGTAGTCAATTAGACGAGGGGTGATGTTTTTAAAAATGTTTTAGGGCTTGGACCCCACGGGCCTAAAGTCTCTACAGCAAAGGCACAAACACATCTTTGATTATAGATACGTATTTGCGCCGCTTGCCAGACTCTGCGCTTTTGGCTATGGCTCCCGCTTTTAGCGCTGTTCCCCTAAGGTGTGACAAAGCTAAAGGGTCGACACAAGTGGTATCCCACACTAAGGCCCGTCCTCGCTCTTAGGGGATCAGCGTCATACCATCAGGTCTCTTGCCACCATCGCGGACTAATCCAGTGGGTTCCAGAATAGGTGGAGAAGACAAATTTCTAAGCATTCTATGGAGTCACCGTGCGGGTGCCGGGTCCATCGTGTGTGGGTAAGAGATGAGAAGAATGGTGTCTCGGGCTTGCGACCGACAATAGGCTGGTTTAAGAGAAGGAGGCCTCCTTTTTTTTTATTGCGCGATAATACGCTCACCATCCACCATTCTACTTCTCTCTCTACCCAACCAAATACTGTATGATTCCGTTAATGCCGTCTTGGAAGCTCGTTCCATAAATGTATTGACGGCAGACCTGCTTAGGCCCAATTCTTTCAGTAAGTGATGCAAAGATTTTGCTGGAACTCCTCTTACACCAACTTCCAATGCGTAAAGCTGAGTCTTGAACCCGTTCCTGATCATTTCTTCTGTGAGATCATAATATTTATTTGACTTAATGTTGTGGTCTTTTGGAATATTTGATTCCCACGGAACGGTAAGTTCAATAAGGGTGGTTCACCTCAATGGTGGCAAGAGCCCGTTTTATGGTTATATTCCAGACTAGGAATCGAACCCGGTACCTCCGAGTCTAAATCCACGGATTTAACCGCTAGACCACGGAGGCAGTTGTACAACAATCGAATTTCACAAAGCATGACTCAAAATTTGATAAGAATCACAGTTGAAGGACATTGATATCAAGTAACAACAATGATTGTATAAAAATAATCTTTGCTATTTAATACAATTCAATAATTGGTTATTGCACAAAAAAAAAATATAGCTTTAGAGCGTTGAGGTAAATGTATTTTTCTACGGAAGATAGAAGTAGAAGCAGGTCTGCCGTCAATACACTTATGGAACGAGCTTCCAAGACGGCATTAACGGAATCATACAGTATTTGGTTGGGTAGGGAGAGAAGTAGAATGGTGGATGGTGAGCGTATTATCGCGCAATAAAAAAAAAAGGAGGCCTCCTTTTCATAAACCAGCCTATTGTCGGTCGCAAGCCCGAGACATCTCATCTCTTACCCACACACGATTGACCCGGCACCCGCACGGTGAATCCATGGAATGCTTAGAAATTTGCCTTCTTCTCTTCTTATAAAAAAAAAAAAGGGAAGCCTCCTTTTGTAAACCAGCCTATTGTTGGTCGCAAACCCGAGACACCATTCCTCTCATCTTTTAACCACACACGATGGACCCGGCACCCGCACGGTGAATCCATGGAATGCTTAGAAATTTGCCTTCTTCTCTTCTAATAAAAAAAAAAAAAAGGGAAGCCTCCTTTTGTAAACCAGCCTATTGTTGGTCGCAAACCCGAGACACCATTCCTCTCATCTCTTAACCACACACGATGGACCCGGCGGCACCCGCACAGTGAATCCATGGAATGCTTAGAATTTGTCTTCATATATTTATTTTGTTATAGTAAAATTGTTTTGCTATTTTTCTTTGTCCAAAATTAGGTATATGAAACACACCTATAGTATACGTAATATAACTCACTTGCATAGTTACACGGTAAATAAAAAAAGTAAATTTGGATATGATATCATTCATTTTGTATAGGAATTTGCATTTTTAGATAATTTTTTTTACCAAAGGGTTGGCAAGGAAAATGTAAATTTTGAATGACAATTTATCTACGATTCCACAAGTTGGTATTAGTGGAACCTGGACCGACGGCTTAACATGCTCTCCGAGGAACGAAAGTGTAAGAAAAGTGTATGGTTTGAACCGAGCTTTTTGGATATTTTTTGCGTTTTTACAACTGAGCCATCACCGTTATAAAAGTATGGAAAAACTATTTTTTTATCATTGTAGTAGAAAAATTGCCCAAAATAAACACTTTTAAAAACAAACTGGACAAGTGGCTAGTGACTATCGAAATAGACTATGGTGATAACTGACAATTTAATAACTTTACACCAGTGTTTGATATAGGCATATCAGCAATGCACTGCTCGCCTAATCAATAATAATAATAATAATTTCCTCGCCAAGCCGTCTGGCCAGTGTGCCGAGTGTAGGCCAAATTCTCCAGTTCTGGAAGGCCCATCTCCAGCAGTGGAGGTCTAGGACGCTGTGTTCTAGGGGCTGTAATGAATGAAAAAAAAATAAAAATGAATGATGTAATTTTGCAAGTCATGATTGTTGTAGTACTTATTGAATTTTTCAGTGGCGACCTCCATCAAACGTCAATGAGCGAGTTTATAGTACACAAAGTCCGTCCAGAGCGACACATAGAACTTATGAGGCGGACATTTTGTCTCTCCGATACTTGTATCCTAGAGAGAGATCCACAAACTTACTCGGTAAGTCATCTTTTACTAAACTGTATTTATCAACTGCCTCCGTGGTCTAGCGGTTAAGTCCGTGGATTTAGACTCGGAGGTACCTATCTGGAAATATTTATTTATATTTATTATTTATAAGCGTGGTTTCTGACCACCCCGAAAGGGAAACGGACCGGATTGTTTAATTTGTCGAGCCCCGGTCCTATACAATATATAACAAATCAATTGACAATTTATTATGGTGTTAGAATTTATTACATAAAATCGTTTAAAATACATTTTAAACAAATATAATATAAACTATAAAGTATACAACAATGTAAACAAACCATTTCTTATGTTAAATGACATCTGTCAAAAAGTAACATCAATCCTCCTTTCAATAACTGACATACGAAATTAGCATCAAATGTTAGAATTTTCATTAAACTTGTGCTAAAAAAAAGTTGTATTTTAATGCTAACATTTCTTAAAACGAACGCGGCCTTAGTAGATTTTAGAATCTAATGAAGACATAAGATCTGATCGCCAGTCGAAATGTCAGTGACAAAGCTCGGCTCGCCATACACAATGCCATGTTGGTACCAACACTTATGTATGGAAGCGAGAAGTGGATACGTCAGAATATGCATGAGAGTAGGGTTATTGTAGTAGAAATGAGGTCGCTGCGTCGGTTATGCGGCGTCACTTTGGCGGACCACATACGTAATGAAATACACAAAAGGGTAGGTATAAAAGAAAGCATAGGCACAAAAATAAGGAAAAGCATGCTCCGATGGTTCGGGCATGTTGAAAGGATGAGCGAAGAAAGATTGAGGTATATAATGCGAAAGTTGTGGGTAAAAGAGGCCCTGGTAGACCAAGACACACATATCACGATCAAATAAATAAAACACTAGCTGAAGGAGAATTAAAAAGCCTTCGTAACAAAAGGGCATGTATGAAGAGGTTGATGAATGTCGATGAAGCGAAAGAGGTATGTCGTGATCGTGTCAAGTGGCGCTCAATTGTCTCTGCCTACCCCGCAAGGGATCTGGCGTGAAGATAAGACTTACGTTAGTCAGTTCGCTGCTTCTTCCCATCATAGACTATGCAGATATCTGCTATCCTGACGTCACTGAAGAGCTACTGAACAAACTCGATCGTCTGCTCAACTTATGCATCCGCTACGTTTTCGGCTTGAGTAAGTATGATCATGTCTCTCATTTTCGCACTCAGGTAAAATGGCTCAGTATTCGCTTTCGCAGATCTGTTCATGTCCTGGTTTCCCTGTATGGTATCCTAAACAATCCTAAAACTCCTCTATATCTAAAATCACGCTTCGAGTACTTATGCGACACACACAGTCTTACCCTTCGTTCTACTTTTAATAACCAACTTAAAATCCCTTCCCACTCCTCTAGCAGATATTCAGATTCCTTCACTGTGTCGGCGGCCCGCCAGTGGAACACGTTACCGCTGGCTATCAGACAAGCACCTTCTGCCAATGTTTTTAAAAGTCAAGTAACGACATTATTTTTAAATAAACAGGAAATAACCTCATAAAGATGATAATATAGATATTTTGGTATAATTATATTTTGTGCATGTAGTATATAATATTTAAAGTGTGTAGTATATGTAGATCGTTTTATATGTAGTATATGTATGTACCAAATTAAGTAAGTATTGTGTATTATATTTATTTGCACCCTGCCCATGATTTCTCACTTTCCCAAAGGTCAGTTGTTAGAAAATGCCTAACCGGCATTAAACTCGCCTATGTACACTAATTTTAAGTTTTGTGCAATAAAGTATTTAAATAAATAAATAAATATGTATGTACATAAGATTTTTTTCTAGGTTGTATGCCTTCGTCCCCTTTGCGACGTGTTTGCGCTAGTTCGAGATCCAGATCATCCACAACGATTCTCCATAGAGTACCTAAATGGACAGACCCGTACTTATATGGCTGGAGAAAGGTGAGTTAATTTAACGTAATTGTTCCCGTTATCTTATAAATGTTCTAATATAAATTTTCGTTTACATTATGGCGTTTTTTCCACAAAGCAGTGTCTAAAAATTTGCTTCATCCACAAATCGGCAAATATAATGCTCGTAAGTCATTCTCTGACCGTTGACCGTTGTTTAAGTTTAATATTATTAACTTATTTGGGTCTTTTAAAATAACTTGCCGTGTTACAGACATTTTTTTTTCACTTTCTACTTAAATATTTACTATAGATTTGTTTTAGAAGTAATATACAAACAGTATAAACGAATTACAATATTAAATAATTTTAATTTAAATAATCTTGATAATGGCGCGGGACATAATGACAAAAAACTGACAGCGCTCAGAGCTATCTACCTCGATATCGTGAGCAGTCTAAGCGCGAGAAATGATGTCATTTGTGACGTCACATAGCTTTGGCAAAACAGTTTAAGCGCGTCTCGGAACACAAATCTATAATTAATATTAAAGTAGGAAGTGGAAAAAAAAATGTTTGTAACACGGCAATTTATTTTAAAAGATCAAAATAAGTTAATAATATTAAACTTTACACATATAAAGATGAATAAACCGAGAGATGTATATTTGTTAGTATTCATACTCAAAGATATGGAATCCGCAATGTATCTTCCATACATTTTAAAAAAACTAACATTTTATGAATGAAAATGTGATTTAGACCGTTCCGAATTGATATCACGCTCTGAGCATCCAAATCGCGATATTTGATTCGGAACGACTCTTGTACCATATTCATTCTAAGCGCTCTGAGCTTGATTTGGAACGAGGGGTGAGTAACAGAATAGGGCTATAGCATTGTATATAGTACGAATGCTTTTTAATGTACCTTCAGCCAGTGTTTTATTTATTTGATCGTGATATCTTTCTTTTTCTTTATATATGTATGTATGTATGTTTGAACCTTTGTGACACTCTGGAGATCAAATGCAAATAATGGCGTATTTGATAATTCTCACGTCAATTGATTTGTCTTAATCATGCAAGTGTCACTGAGGATATGACATTAATAAAATTTTAGTAAGGCGATAACCAGACGCCATATTGTGGAAAAAATAAAAAAAAGTATCATCGAATAGGTTATGGAATTACTATTTAAAGTTAGCAACCATTAAATCTTGTAATTTTGTATCTATTTGTTGTTTTAGAGACGCTCTCCTAGCCAGTTTACTGGATGGCGTGAGGTCTGCAGGTCAGAGGGATGTGCACGTGAGGTCCAGTGCCACCCCCCGAGGGTACAGGATCGGTCCTGTGCACCAACCCGTGGATGAGGAGACCGAAGCCAACCACCTCAGGTAAAAATATTTAGTGCGGGTGCAGGGTCCATAGTGTGTGAGAAAGAGAGAGGAGAAAAATAAAAAAAATATGCAAGAGAATGAGATGCTCACCATCCACCATTCTTCTCCTCTCCCTACCCAACCAAATACTGTATGATTCCGTTAATGCCGGTTAGGAAGCTAGTTTCATAAATGTATCTACTGCAGACCTGCTTAGGCCCAATTGTTCCAGTAAGTGGTGCATAGATTTTGCTGGAATTCCTATTACTACAATTTCTCCTGCGTAAAGCTGAGTCTTGAATCCGTTCCTGATCATTTGTTTGACTTCAAGTTCCTAAGTGACCGGGTGAATTCCCTGTAATGAGTCAGAATATTTTTTGTACAGCAAATCTCCACTGCTGAAGATAAACCTCCCAGAACATAGGTCTACCACAGCATTTATTAGGAAAGTTTAGTAAATCTGACAACTAAAAACTAAAGCAAAAACTTAACGAAAAACAAAATATTTTTTTTATATATAAAAAACTTCTTTTCACTGGGTTATTACTACAAATAGGCAATCACTACAAATGGGCAATCACTACAAATGGACAATCTCTACAAATGGTCAATCACTACAAATGGGCAATCACTACAAATGGGCAATCACTACAAATGGGCAATCACTACTAATGAGCAATCACTACCAGTGGCAATCACTACAAATGCCACGTTGAATGAAAATGCTTTGGGCTTTTATGCCCAAATATTTTTTCCCCAGCTCTCTTGTCTTCTGAGGTGTTGACAAGCTGTTTTGACAACGCCTTGTAAATTTTATATGCACCTGCCCCCCAACCCAGAGATTGTTATTATAGTGTTATATTGTTATTTCTAGATTATTCCAAAACCCATTTGATAAATCTCACGCTGAAGTTTTGGATCGGTTCAATGCTAATGTTGGATACAGCGGTCTCATTTACTCAGTCAGTCAAGATGTAAGTTTTTTTAAATCATTGTATTCTATGTTTAATACTAATAAATTAGAAAACCATTTTTTTTTAAATTAAGAACTAAAATATATATAATTTTTTTTTTACATAATTTAAAAATAAACACTAAATATTGCTTTAAATTGTCATATTTAGATATTTAAAAAAAAGTGTCAAATTGTTCCTTTTTGGATTCTACTAACCTAATTTGATAACCTTATATTGACCGCCTCCGTCGTCTAGTGGTAACAAACGTTGCCGTGAACTCGGGAGGTCGTGGGTTCGATTCCCACCGGGGGCAAGTTGTACATTGTATAATTCGTCTCGGTCTGGGTGTTTATATGTATAATATGTATATATTTACAAAAAAAAGTATAATATGTAGTTTATCAACCACCTAGTTTCCGTAACACAAGCCTCATAGCTTACCACGGAAACTAGATGGCGCTGTGTGACCTGTCTGGAAAATATATTGATATTGAATTTTGATTCATACGTTCGTGCCGATAAACCCAGTAAAATGTTTCCACACATTTCGGGGTCAGGCTCGAATTGCCGTCATGCAATGCGTCAAGCCGGCATAGTGTTAGGGACTGATGTCAGTCATGAGTGTCTGATTCCAGTTGCTAACATTCATGGACCTCGCGCGCCATTTACCATCAGGTGGGCGCAAGGTGCAATTATTTATTTAATTTTGATGCTTAAAACAATATGCAGTACTTTTTCATACAATAAGATACAAACAATATTTTTTAATGGCAATTAAGATTTTTTTTATCCTTTTTTGAGTTTATGTAGTTTAGTTGTGTTGATATTTTTGGTTGTGTTGGATGTTTTTATGATAAAATTATACACTAATTTTCCATGCCAATTTTTTTTTTGGTTTTCGGCCTATGTAGCTTTTATGTGTAAGACGCTTTTTTGGTTTTGTTGGATGTTTTTATTATAAAATTATACACAAATTTTCCATGCCAATTAGGTTTTTTATTTTTTATTTTTGAGCCTATGTAGCTTTTATGTGTATGATGCTTTTTTATGTTTGGTTTTGTTAGATGCTTTCATGATAAAACTATACACTAATTTTCCATGCCAAATAAGTTTATTTTTATTTTTTTGAGCCTATGTAGCTTTTATGTGTATGATGCTTTTTTATGTTTGGTTTTGTTGGATGTTTTTAATACTAATATTATGATAAAATTATAGACTAATTTTCCATGGCAATATTTTTTTTTGTCTTTTTTTGAGCCTATGTAGCTTTTATGTGTATGACTAATTTTCCATGGCAATTAAGTTTTTTTTTGTCTTTTTTCGAAACTATGTAACTTTTAAGTATAATATGCTTTTTATTTTTGGTTTTGTTGAATGTTTTTATGATACAATTTTAGAATAAATTTCCATGACAACTAAGTTTATTTGTCCTATTTTGATCCTATGTAGGTTTTGTCGGATGTTTTTAATACTAACATTATGATACTGATATAGTGTTAGGGACTGATGTCAGTCATGAGTCTCTGATTCTAGTTGCTAACATTCATGGACCTCGCACGCCACTTACCATCAGGTGGGCGCAAGGTTACATGTCGTGCTAGTAGAAAAAAAAAAAAAAAAAAAAAGATTAAATTTTTATTAATTTTCCATGGCAATTAATTTTTTTGTAATTTTTTAATCCTATGTAGCTTTTAAGTGTAAGATGCTTTTTTATTTTTGTTTTTGTTGTTTTTTTTTTTAACGTGCATTTTTTTGTTTATTTACGGCATGTAGGAGCTAGGAGCCCCACTGTTATGGCTGTTTCTTACTTGGGATCTTGTAAGTCCCTACTTGTTATTTTTTTCTTTACTTGCCTTATTTTATTTCACTTCTACCATGGAAAGTTTGTCACTTGCCTTTTCTAGCTGCTTCTTATGTCTGTTTATCAATATTTATGAGTCGTTAGCCCGAATATTGTTTAAATATCAAATCATTTATTTCCTTTGGTTAACTGGTAAGAAGTATGCCCATAGGTGAATTTTAAGATGAAATATATATATTGTTGTGTAATTCTAAATTTGTTTTTTATTTATTTATTTAATTATTCAAGGTACAACAAACAGATTACAACCATTGCACGATATATACACTATTTTTTTTTTCAATTCAAAATATTTATTTCCATATGGTTCACATGTAACACTCGGATATTGTCAATTTTTTACAATATTATTAAAATAATAAATAAAAAGATTAAATTAAATTATGGATAGACCGAAATAAGTAAGTGACATTGCTGCCATAAGCAAGTACTGTAGCTTAACCTAAATTCGAGGCATTATAGCCGTGTCAACTTATAATCTAAATAATTATAACATAATGTATAATTATAATAAATTTAAATTAATTTCGTGGCTGTATAAAGGCCGTGTCAACTTACAATCTAAATAATTATAATTTAATGTCAAATTAAAAAAAAAATAACAAATTAATTTCGTGGCTGTATAAAGGCCGTGTCAACTTACAATCTAAATAATTATAATTTAATGTCAAATTAAAAAAAAATAACAAATTAATTTCGTGGCTGTATAAAGGCCGTGTCATCTTATAATCTAAAATAATTATAATATAATGTCTAATTATAATGAAATTTAATTAATTTCGTGGCTGTACAATGGCCGAGTCAAATTAAAATTAAAATCGTAATAATATGAAATTAAATAAATGTCAATAATGTTAAATATTATAAAATATTAAAATTAAACTTAAATTCGTGGCTGTAAAGGGGCCGTGTCAACTTATAATCTAAAAATTATAACTACGACTATAAAGTTTTCTATGCAAAGTCATCTGCTAGTGCATCCCGATAATCGTAATAACTTTTTTTAATCAAAATATCTTTAAGTTTACCTTTAAATTCTATAAATTCTAAACTTTTTATCTCTTTCGGTAATTTATTATAATGTTTGATGCCGTTGCATAGAAAACTTTTGGTTGATTTCGTTAGACGAGTTTTGGGGCATTTAATATGATCTTTAAACCGTGTATTGTATCCATGCCTGTCAGAGTATTTGAGAAGACTTTTTTCGTTCTTAATTTGACAGCAGTTCTGGATTGCAATCCACAGCAGTGTACACTACAAGACAATACAATAATAATATAATTCAAATGTTCTTACATAACATGATCAATTTCAAATTTCTAACTTATATATAAACTTATTATAAGACACAACTTAAATATACAAGTCATTAGAATATAATCTAACAAAAAATAACCTACCTAACAAATTTTTTTTTAAGTCTGATATAGCTGAGTTTTCCTTGCAGATTCCTTTCTCAGTCAGATTAAACATTAACAGGTCACTGGAATCTGCTAAGCTGCTGGTCTTCTGCTAACAGCATACTCTCTGGACCACTTTGCTGTTTAGTCTTTCACTAATAGTAATAGTTTTTTTTTTTTGTAAATAGGCATAGGACAATAAATAATGTATTCTGCGCTTTTACATGTCAAAAAATTTATTAAAATAACGAAAAGCTTATTTTCTGGGAAATAGCTTGTATTTGGAGCAGCACATTACAACCCAAATATACATAATTATTAATTTTATTTATTAATTTTTAGTTTTTATAATTTAGTTCTTAATTTTTTAATCTTTGTACTTTACTCCGAATAAATTAATTTAATTAATAAAAAAATAAAAAAAAATATATATAAATAATAAAAAATAAAAAAAGTACAACACTATTGAAATGTCAAAACAGCTGATAATGGTGATACACGGAAAAAATGTTTATGTTTTTCGTTAAAAATATTAAAATAAGAATAAGAATAAATGACAAATAGTGAAGCCAGTTGACTTTTGGGGCTGGATGATAAGTTTCCCCGGGAGTATCTTAGCCGGTAAAGACCTGCCGGTGATTACGCACTTTTAGTTTAGTGTAACGAACCTAGTAAATTCTAGGAACTAGGATTTCGGGCTATCGACTTTAATTTCGCACTATATTTAAATGCCTGCTTTGCAAAGTTTTTCTTTTCTTTTTATTTCAATGAAATGAAATTATACTATCTACATCGGGACACAAAAATATTAATGTAAATAAATACATTTAATTAATATTTAATTCATTTGTGATATTTCTCGAGTTCGGTACGCTGGAGACATCGACGAGCTTGCTACTTGTCATGTGTATTTATTTACATTAATAAATATTATTGTGTCCCGACCAGGAATCGAACCTGGTACCTCCGAGTCTAAATCCACGGACTTAACCGCTAGACCATAGAAGCAGTTTTGTACATACTTTTAAGTAAAGTGCAATAAAGTATTTAATAATAATAATAATGTTTATGCGGTCTGCAGGTACAAAATGTATTATTTTTTTCTTCATATTATTACAAGCAATTATATTGTTTTTCCTCGCCAAGCCGTCTGGCCAACGTGGCGAGTGTAGGCCAAATTCTTCAATTCTGGAAGGCCCATCTCCAGCAATGGAGGTTTAGGACGCTGTGTCCTAGGGGCTTTAATAATAATAATAATAATATTGTTTTAGCGTCTTTTTGCTGAAAATAAGGAGAAATTAATTAGTGGTGCGTTAAATGCATTGGTCATGAGTTTTACATCTCTGTCGCCTCGCGACCTTGAAGCGCAGTTCCATGCACTACGGAGACTGTGTGCTAGTAAAGTTGGATTTGCAGCCTTCACTGCATTACCTGGGTAAGTCTAGTTCCACCCTTATCTCAGACGTTTCCTCAACGACTTCCCACCCAATTATTCCTTCCAGCTGTCAAACAGAGGGACCTCTTTTTTTTTTTGTTCTCTTCTCCCGATGGATGATGAATGAGGTGATAGGAAAGGCAAAGGGTCTAGCCCATACAGCCAAGTCTGACGTAATATATCTTTATTTTTTATGAGTTAATGAGGTTATCATCAAATTCGGGATGCTGCAGAATTTGATGCTTTCATTAGAGTCACTAGCTAGCTCAAACACGTCGGGTAAAATATGGGAGTTGACAGTGCGGGAAAACCGCAAAAAATAAACTGCAACTTGTGCCCCATATTTAAAGTCCAATTTATCGTTTTCCATGATTATTCACATTGTAGCACATTATTAAACAAAACTATGCTTACTTTGACAAAGTCTTTATTAAACAATGGTATGAATATCTACTACTTAACAAAATAAAGGTAGGAACTTCAGAAAAAAATAAAATCACCTAAAACTAGATAGGGATCTTTAACAAAAATAATAGGAACTTCCAATGAACAAATAATAAAGTTGAATCATTCTTCTAAAACTAATTTATGTTGTACTGTACCTATTGGTTGCGTCCGGTATGACCATTTATTTTTTACCAGACAGGCCTCGAAAATACCGGACTGTACCCTTAAATACCGGACATCTGGCAACCCTAGTCATGTTCGTAATTTTTAATATTTTTTTGTTCCTAACGAAAAATAATAATGTTTAGGAATTTGGAAATTGGGAGAGCTTGTTTGCAAATAATTTTATTTTAATATACCTAAATCCTACCTATACCTAATGCCTTCGAGGTCTAGCGGTTAATTCCGTGGATTTGGACTTGGAGGCACAGGTTCGGGACACAATAAATTATTTAATTTATTTGTGATATTTCTTAAGTTTAGTACCCTAAAGACATCGCTGAGAAAGATTTCCTTAGCACAGTTGGAAAATTAAATATATATTGAGTCAGATTAAGAGTCTTGCAGAAGACACTCAATATCCGGTTTCGCAGGTCTACTCATCTTCTTGTCTTGCTATACTCCGTCCTTTATAACTCAAAAACACCTTCATCACGACCGTTTCCCTTTCGGGGTGTTCAGAAACCACGCTTGTAAATAAGCGGATTTACATTTAGCCAACTTTACTTTAGGCCAATCATGACAAGTGGCTAGCTCGTCGATGTCTCCAGCGTACCAAACTTGAGAAATATCACAAATAAATTAAATTTTAATTAAATGTACTCGTATTTATTTACATTAATAAATATTTTTGTGTCCCGACCAGGAATCGAACCCGGTACCTCCGAGTCTAAATCCGCGGACTTAACCGCTAGACCACCTTCGTATTTAAAAACACAATTGGAATTTGTATGCGACTCGCACGACCGCCCTCTCCGTTCCTCTCATAACAATCAACTTAAAATCCCACCCCACACTCCTAGCAGGTATTTCACCGTATCGTCTGCTCGCCAGTGGAACAAGCTCCCACTGACCATCAGACAAGCTCCCTCCGTTCACATCTTTAAACAATTATTCACCACCTTTTTTCTAAATAAGCAGAATAGTGTCTCCTAGTTCAATATATTAATCACTTATGTTATGTATTTTATGCTTACCATTATTATTATTCTAAATCAACTGTTACTATAACCATGTGTGTACTAATTTAACTTAATTATAATATATATAGATATGTAGGTATTTATGTATACATTTATTCAGTATATGTAATATTAGTATGTAAGTCAATTATAATAAGTGTCTAATTTCAGTTGCTAACAATTTTCAATTGCAATTTATTTATTTGTAAGTAGGCATAGGACAATAACTATAATGTATTCTGCGCTTTTACATGTGAAATAGCTTGTATTTGGAGCAGCACAATACAACCCAAATATACATAGTTATAATCTTAAAATTATAGCTGCTGTAAATAGGCATTGTCATATTACAAACTAAGACATACACAATTATAAAATAAATACACCAAGGATCGTAGCTGCTGTAATGGGGCATTGTCATACTACAAGCTAAGACGAAAACAATTATGATGATGTCACTAAGATTATATATATAACAGTATATATTTATTCAGTATATGTAATATTAGTATGTAAGTCTATTATAATAAATTGCATCCTTCGTTGTTACCTCTCCACACTCCCAAAGGTTGGTTGTTAGAAAATGCTTAGTCATTAAGCCCGCCTATGTACAATATTTTTAGTGCAATAAAGATTTTTTGAATTTGAATTTGAAAAGACCAAGATTAGGAGTCCAAGACCACCTATTCTGATGCAAGGCTAATACCAAGACTGGCTAAGTCTTGGTCTTGCTTTGGGCAACACTATCTGTTACAAACTTTGATATATTTGTGAATAGATTTCGTGAGTGGATAGGTTCGGCTGTGGTTTCTGCGTTGCGTCGCGGTAACTCCGCGTGTTCCCACGCTGCTATTGACGCGGTGTGTGCATTAATGCAACCAATGCATGCTGACCCGGATTTACGTCAAGAACAACTAAATAAAGCCAGCATGCTATCCAGCACGCCATTCCTAGAAGGACTACTTACTATGTGGAGTGAACATGTTGTGAGTATGTTTGTCATTTGACTTAAAAAATCTAAATTATAAATAAAATAAACTGTAGGCGGACGAAGCGGTCGCAAGGGGGGAAGATTCACGCGTTTTAAGTGATTATACGGGTTGACTTTGTATGGCCTTACGTTACTAATATGATTGATAGAATCAAACAACTTTTAGGCTCAGGCTCAAATTGCCGTCATGTAGGCTTTGTGACTGATGCCAGCTATTGATTGCTAACAATTTTCAATTGCAATTTATTTATTTGTAAGTAGGCATAGGACAATAAATATAATATATTCTGCGCTTTTACATGTTAAAAATAATAATAATATAACGAAAAGCTTATTTTCTTGGGAAATAGCTTGTATTTGGATCAGATCATTACAACCCAAATATACATAGTTATAATCTTAAAATTATAGCTGCTGTTAATAGGCATTGTCATATTACAAACTAAGACATACACAATTATAAAATAAATACACCAAGGTTTATAGCTGCTGTAATGAGGCATTGTCATACTACAAGCTAAGACGAAAACAATTATAGCTGCTGTAAAGTGGCATTGTCATACTATAAGCTAAAACATTATTAAAATGTCACATAAATTATAGCTGCTGTAAAAAGGCATTGTCATACTTTAGCTAAAACAAAAACAGTATAAGTTGTCACTTAAATTATAGCTGCTGTAAAAAGGCATTGTCATACTTTAGCTAAAACAAAAACAGTATAAGTTGTCACTTAAATTATAGCTGCTGTAAAGAGGCATACTATAAACTAAGACATACCCAAATAACATTTGAAACAAATCAGGACCAAGCACGCTTGTCATCAAAATACTCGCTGATGGTATAGTAACCCTTTAAAATCAGTTTTACCTTAACATATGATTTAAACATTCATGGATTTTGCGAGCCACTTACCTACCATTAGATGGGCGCAAGGTGTGCGAGTGAGAGGGAAGAACAGGCGCTAAACTTAAACACTTTTTTTTTTCTATTCATTTCATTTATTTATCACCGTAGGGACCGTCTGGAACACTTGGTTAAGTCAATTTATAATACTCTGTAACTAATATTAGTTACCTACAGTAAACAAGATAACAACAATCATGGTCAGACAGCTTAATACCAAACAACACGACGAAGACCAGAAACAGCCCAAACTATCAAAACAATGGAAGAGCCATATTGAATGCTAAATAATCAATAACAGAAAATAAATTTTAAATACTAATAATGTCAAACTATGTTAAAATAAAAATGTCAAGTACTACAAGGTACTACTATAATAATAATAATAAATAATAAATATTTCCAGACAGGTCACACAGCGCCATCTAGTTTCCGTGGTAAGCTACGAGGCTTGTGTTACGGAAACTAGATGGTTGATAAACTACATATTATACTTTTTTTTTTTTTGTAAATATATACATATTATACATATAAACACCCAGACCGAGACAAATTATACAATGTACAACTTGCCCCCGGTGGGAATCGAACCCACGACCTTCCGAGTTCACAGCAACGTTTGTTACCACTAGACCACGGAGGCGGTCTATAAAATATATAATCTTATATATATATATATATACAGGGTGTTTGGAAGGGAGCTGTACATACGCCTAGGGTAGGGTAGTCTGCTAATTTCACTTTCACTTTAGGCAAAAATTTCAACTAATGAAAATTAAATGTGTTCGATCGTAAAAGGATGGCATATGAAACAAAAAATTTAGTAATGACTAATGTCATTAAATTACAAATTTTAATTAATTACTAATTACATTTGTCTTACAAATGTCGAGTCGTGGTGGTAAAAAAGCCCTAGTTGCGGAAATTAATTAATAACTTTAAAACTAAAAGTGATAATTACACTTTTAGCATATCGTTAGAAAGGGCATGGACTGAGGATGTTTTAAAAAAATCAGAAGAACTCCAACCCTGTTAGTTTTTTTTAAACCCCATAGAAAGTTGCCCTTAAAATTATTTCTTTACCTTACTACGGTACTTCAGGCCCCATAACTTTTCTTCTCCACAATTTTCTGGTGTAAAATATTTTTTTGCAGGACCCTAAGACTCTAACGATTAAAACAAGATCATTAGCAGACCGGTCCCATGGATAGATTTTGAGCTCAGGTAGTTTTAGTAAAAAAATCACAAACAAATAAAAAATAAAAATAAATTTAAAAAAAACCTTGAGGCCAAGGTCAATATATTGGGCGGGGGTAGGTAGCAGACTATCCCTCTAGTTTCTACCCTAGGCGTATGTACAGCTCCCTTCCAAACACCCTGTATATTGTATACAACACTAAAATATATCAAATAACTAATATTATTAAACATAGAAATCTGCCACAAGGGCATCGTCATTAAAACTAGATAAGAAAAAGAAAATATAAATAAATTTATTAATAACATGTCATATTAAAAACTAACAGTAATAAGTTAACTTAACCTAGCAGCACATGTATGGCGACAAGAAAGCGATCAGTTCGGCGTCCGTTACAACATAGGGATAGCCCATATCGCCAAAGAATTAGCCAATTTGTTTCACGCTACTACTTCAGAAATTTGATATAATCTGTTATTTCCCAGACTCAAGGAACTGGCGCTCTTGTAGTGGCGGCCATGTTGGATTTTCTGACGTTTGCGTTGTGCGTACCGTACAGTGAAACCACAGATGGAAAACAGTTCGATCAACTGTTAGAACTTGTAGCTGCCAGGGGAAGAGTACTGTTCAAACTTTTCGAGGTCAGTATATATACGATAATAAATATGTGGCAAGACCTAACCTTTTGTATTTCTTTACCTTTTTATTATAAATATTTTATACTTCTTCTTCTTTTTTTTAAAAAACTAGTAAACTAGTAATGGCAATCGCCACTAAGGCATTTGTGCCAACATCACGTTTGTTAGATTAATAGACAGAATTAATTTAATAGTTAATTTTAACTAGAAAAGGTAAATCACAAACGCTAGAACAAAAAGGGTTTGGTTAGTATGGTACTTAACAACACAACACGTTAGGTTATTACACATAAGGACAATACACAAATAACATGTAAGCAACATAGAGAGCTGCACACTGGAGCCACAGTCCTGTATACGGGGTCGAACCTCCCAGTCCCACCAGACTGTGCCCCCCACCCTCTCCCTCATGCATAGTGAAAAATCTACTTTATCCGTCCGCATGGAGAAGAGGGAGGGGACAAAAGCTCCATGGGTCGGAACCAGGGAAGTTACTTCACCCCATAGACATCACTATGCCCTCGTTGTTTACTCAAAGGCCGCGTTCGTTTTAAGAAATGTTAGCATGAAAATACCACTTTTTTTAGCACAAGTCGTTCGTTTAATGAAAATTCTAACATTTGATGCTAATTTCCGTATGTCAGTACCGTGTTGAAAGGAGGGTTATTGATGTTACTTTTTGACAGATACCATTTTTATATACTTTATAGTTTTCTATTATATTTGTTAAAAAGGGGAATATTAAACGATTTTATGTAATAAATTCAAAGACCATAATAATATCACGTGTATTGGATGCCATGGTATGATAAAACATGAACGAAAACACTTGTCAAAAAGTAGCATCACCGCTCGTTTTATTTAAGAAATGTTAGCATTGTTAAAAAAAGTGGTATTTCTTAACACAAACGACATTTCGCGCTGGTTTATGAAGTTGCTACGAAATGTTGGAAATGCTATAACACGAACGCGGCCAAAGTTTAATATTATTTAAATTGAGAAACTTAGTGAGAATGGTATAAACATATTTACAAAATATAAAATAAAATTAATAATAATACTATGGATAAGGATATAAGTCCCGTCCGCGTGGAATGTTGGCAAGAACGCTGGCTGCATTTCTCCGCTGAAATGCGATGCTGATTCTTTGGGTGAAAAAAGAGCCAGCTCTCTTGTCACCGGAGGAGACGACAAGACGCGGTGTTATGTAACTTTCAACCAGAGTTTCAACAGCAATCAGCACGAATATGTAATCTTTTAATATACTTACATACTTGCGCCGCTTGCTGGACTCCGCATTTTCCGCCGCGGCCCCCGCTTTATGCGCCAAGGCGAGGGTGTCGACGCACGTGGCCTCCCACATCAGAGCACGTCCTCGTTCCCGGGGGACAAACGTCGTCGACAAACTTGGATAACTCCAGCAGGTTCCTGGAACCTCGATGGTGGCTAGAGCCCTTTTAATAGTAGCGTGCCTTAACAAATAAAATTCGATAATCTTATCTTTTTTTTTTTTTTTTCAATTTAATTTCTACATCTTATTTTCCCCAGCATTAAAATAAAATTTAATTAAATAGTCCATTGGTTAAGATTTATGTATGAGATAGTTACAAAACACTATTTATACGATTACGTTCTTTATTATGATCAGTACTTTATTGTAGCTAAAACATTGAATTTCAAATTGGCGGGAAAGAAGCTAAAAAAAAGTTTTTGTCAATTGTCGTTAAGCTAGGGTAAAATAAATAAAATTAAATACAGATTATAAAATCATAATATATTAATTATAAAATTAAAAAGAAATCATTATGACAATGGGGTGTATCACTAACTTTTTATCACGATAGATAGCGCATCATAGTACCTATTAGAACTGACAGTTGCATAGAAAATTTTATTAGGAAATTTATTATTTTCTGGATATATGGCCGAAGTGAGCAGCTTTTAAGTGTACAAATCGAAATTTCCAAGCGAAATCAAAAATATTGCGATCTCAAAATTGCCGTTCTATTATTATTATTTTTTTCATTTCTAATACGGTGTTCGCTTTCCTAATTCGTCGTTTAAGTTAGGTAACGTTAAGTTAAAATACATTTTTCTGCTATAAAAATAAAAAACTACAAAAAGATTAAAAAAATGATCCGTCATAGGTGTAAACAAGGTACCAGTGCCGCTAGCGACATCTACAAAAAGCTTTGCCTGATACACCCCATTAAAAGTATTGAATATAAAATAATTAAAAGAGAAAATCTTTTGAATTCGTTTGAAAAAGAATTTGTTTGACATATTTTTTTTTTGTTTTTTTTTCTTTCTGTTAATAAAATGTATTGACCTAAATTTAATTATATAATGATGACTAGACTTACTAGATAAGAATGTATTTAAATAAAAACATTTTTTGCATGCCACAACAATGGCTAAATGTGCAGAGCCAACTTACTAACCATATTACTATATGTACTGTATATTTTGAATTTGAAGAGATATTTTTTTTGGTCCCATATCTCTAATAAAAATGGGCATTGGTAAAATCTCATTTGAGGGTGTGCATTACTTAAAAAAAAAAAAAAGGCGCGGTGGCTCAGTTGTAATAACGCGTACCTTAAATCCTACAAAGGTCGGTTCATGTACCAATGATAAATAACTTTTCTTACGTACATTTATCATCGATTTACAAAACCACCGTTCCCGTGCCTCGGAGAGCACGTTAAGCCGTCGGTCCCGGTTCCACTAATACCAACTTGTGGAATCGTTAATAAATTGTCATCATATCCTCGCCAAGCCGTCTGGCCAGCGTGGCGTGTGTAGGCCAAATTATCCAGTTCTGGAAGGCCCATCTCCAGCAGTGGAGGTCTAGGACGCTTTGTTCTAGGGCTGTAATGAATGAATGAATGAATTACTTAAAATGTTGTTTTTAGAGTTAACTTCATTTAGATCTAGTTGTGCGATATAAACTCTTAAATATTGGCATATAAGTTTAGTGGGATCTATTTGGCGTAGTCCAAGATTTACCAAAAAGTATTAAATCTTTTCTTTGAAAATAAGACCAGTTGAAATTGTCCCCAGCACCAATCGATGGCAATTGTCAAAGGGGCTGGACTAGTAATGCGGGCTTTAGTGGAAGAAGGTACTGGCGGAGTGGGATCTAAGATGCAGGCCTTAGCTTTGGCTGAGGCCGCGTTACCTCGACACTTGCTTACGGCATTGTATGCTCCAGCAAGGTTACATCATCGACATTTAGCAAGACATCTAGTAGCTTTGTGGCTGGTAGAACATCCCAATGCGCACAATTTGATGAAAAGAATCATGGTTTGTATGTTTTTTTTTTCAATTTTGTTAATGTGGGTACTTCAAATTATGTTAAACGCCTCAATCTTTCGTACAAAAATTATTTATTTGTTAATAATTTTAATGTACAAAAAATCTTATTGTTTAATTTATATTGAAAAATAATAACTGCTTCTGTGGTCTAGTGGTTAAGTCCGTGGATCTAGACTTGGAGGTACCGGGTTCGATCCTGGTCGGGACACAAAAATATTTATTAATGTAAATAAAAATATATTTAATTTAGTTGTGATATTTCTCGAGTTTGGTACGCTTGTACACTTGTCATGATTGGCCTATAGTAAAGTTGGCCAAATATGAATCCGCTTATCCATAAGCGTGTTTTCTGACCACCCCGAAAGGGAAACGGTCGTGATGATACTTTCCAAAAATAATTCTTTATTGTACCTTTGAAAGACCCTGAATGAATGAAGGTGTTCTTAATAAGGCATCTTACTCAGGATTTAGACCGCCATGAAATGGCGCTTGCCATCATCGTCTCAACTCAGACCGGTTGGCTCTAAAATAGATGGGATCAAGACTATTACAAGCGTCCTACGAATGAGATTATTATATTAAATTTACAACTGATAAAACTATTAAGAGGTGACACTACAAGCTAGTTTAGTAAAAAATTAGTTAAACACTTTGGTTTAATAAAATGTAAAAAAGGGACGTCTTTTTTTTTTTTGTTTTTGATTTTTGAAGACGGTGAATCGATAAATTATCAATGATACGCCTGAAGGGCCAACGCGGGTGGGGGTCGCATGCCCGACTGACCGTGAGGCCTCCTAAGGAGACCCCAAGGCGCGTACGGACTAAAACCCTATAAACCGTATCTCTCTCACTGTTGCCCTGTGTGCCTTAACAGCTAAGTGTGAGTCGTGGCTACTGAGTGAAGGCACTCGTTCTCCGAACACGTTCAATTTATTGTTCTTAAATTAGTCGAGGTTTTCGCGTTTTGTCGACTTTCGGGTTGCACATGGGCATGTAGTCTATCTTGATTCTGACTTGCCTGGTGGGTTACTGCTGTACCAGGTATTGTATTCTCATAGGTACTGATAACTAAATTTAAAAGGTTATTAATTGATCGTTGTGGTGCAGTTCTGTATATGTTTTATTTTGTAAATCTGATATAGCTGAGTTTTCCTTTCTCAGTCAGATTAAACATTATATCACTGGAATCTGCTAAGCTGCTAGTCTTCTGCTAACAGCTTACTTATTGGACCACTTTGCTGCTTAGTCTTCTACTAGCAGGAGTAGAATCATTCAAAATAATGAAATTAATGACGTTTCATAAATGCCTGTAAATAAATAGGTTTACGTGAATAAAGATATTTTGACTTTGACTTGAAAAAAATCAAGAAATTCATACATACATACATATCTTCACGCCAGGTCCCTTGCGGGGTAGGCAGAGACAATTGAGCGCCATTTGTCACGATCTCGATATACCTCTTTCGCTTCTTCGACATTCATCAACCTCTTCATACATGCCCTTTTGTTTTGATGACTTTTTAATGCACCTTCAGCTATTGTTTTATTTATATGATCGTGATAAGAAAGTCTATAACTGATTATTCAGCATCTTACGCATTTTTTTTATTCTTCGTAGCATTACATTTAACTAAAAATACATTAAAAAATAATCTTGTATAAAATATATTTCATTCACAGCCATCAGGTCTCCTCTCCTTCCTGGAGAGTGCGGAAGAGCCTCCAGCATCAGCATTTGATGATGGTTCAGAAACTCGAGACAATCTACAACTTGCTCAAGCCACTGTAAAAACGCGAGCAGCACACTGGGATGCTTTAGAACGACAAGTCAAATATGTGGAAAAACATTTAGAGGTATGATTTATTTATTACATATTTACATATGGGTACTTTTTTACGTACGTTTACTAAATGCATGTATCCGGTTCATCTATTGCTTACGTAAATATGATCACACTCCGAGTATCGTGCTAGGTTGAAGTGGCTGCCAATTCGCTGTCGCAGGGTCCTCTGTCTCCTTTACTCTGTTTTAAATGAGCCTGCGACACCGAAATACCTCAAGGACAAATTCGATTTTCATGATAAATCTCTCCGATCTACTCACAACTCACTTCTTTCCGTTATTCTCATCATTCCGGATATGTTTCGAATTCCTTTGCGGTTGTTGCTACAAATCTGTGGAACAATCTACCTATTACCATAAGGCAGGCATCTACCAGATCATCATTTAAAAAGCTGGTCTACTCACATTTTCTAAATAGCTCCTAACAAAATTTGTAAGTTTTATATGTATGTTTATTATTGTGTATATATTTGTATTTAGTATATTTATATTTATAAGTAGATTATATATAAGTAAGTTTATTATCTAAGTATTTATATCTAATTGATGTGTCACTTATACTTTCCTTGCACCTACAGTTGTTCTAACTAGTCCCAAAGGTTTGGCTGTCAGAGAATGTCTACGGGCATTAAGTCCGCCTTTTGTACGTTGTGCATTAAAGTTTTGAAATAAATAAATAAATACTTTTAGGGGTATGGATGAATTGTTTCGGGATTTCACTAAATAAAAAAGGATTAACTTTAAAAAATCGCTGCATTTAATCCGAACATCATACCAATATGATAGGTAGGTGGTGGTAGGCGAACTGATGGTGGTAATTTGCCCAGTCCAAAAGTGTATCCACACGTTTCGGAATCAGGCTCGAATTGCCGTCATGCCCAGTCAAGCGGGCATAATTTTAGGGACTGATGTCAGTCATGAGTGTCTGATTATTCATGGACCTTACGCGCCACTTTCCATCAGGTGGACGCATAGTCACATGTCGTGGTAATAAAATAAAAAATCGTTTGCCTCCGTGGCCTAGCGGTTAAGTCTGTGGATTTCGACTTCGAGGTACCGGATTCGATTCCTGGTCGGGACACAAAAATATTTATTAATGTAAATAAATATATTTAATTTATTTGTGATATTTCTCGAGTTTGGTACGCTGGAGACATCGACGAGCTTGCCACTTGTCATGATTGGACTATAGTAAAGTTTGGCTAAATGTGAATCCGCTTATTTATAAGCGTGGTTTCTGACCACCCCGAAAGGGAAACGGTCGTGATGATACTTTTTTACATAAATATACAGACCATATGACTGATTACGAATTTTCACCGATAGAAACTAATAACTAAATACTGACCAAAAACAATCATAAATAAATAAAATAAAATACATACATAAATATCTTCACGCCAAATCCCTTGCAAGGTGTCAGCCTAATTAGTTCGGCTGGTATTATTTTGTAGTGGGCAACTTGCGGGGACGCAGGGAATCTCCCTTGTCTTTTGTAAAATTAGCTGAGTGCAAACATTTACTGTGTGTTTTATAATAAACGCTAAATTAAAAGCCCCGTGTATTATTCCACAACAACAAAACATTATACAAGGCAAAGACATTTGAGCGCCTCACGGTCACATCATATCTCTTTCGCTTTTTCTACATTCATCAACCTTTTTATACATGCCCTTTTGTTTCGATTGCTTTTTAATGCCATTGTTTTATTTATTTAATCGTGATAGGTGATTTTCGGTCTGCCAGGGCCTCTTTTACCTACAACTTTCGCATTATACGAGTATATCTGGTTCGTCAATCTCTCTTCGCTCATCATTTCAACACGCCCGAACCATCGGAGCATGCCTTTTTTCTTATTTTTGTCCCTATAGTTAAATTATTAAATCTAATATTAATTGAATGTAGAATATAAATAAACCTAACAAATTAAAATTGCACTGAAAAGTTTTTTTTTTGAAGCCACTTCAAATCAATTCGTTTATTTTTGCAAGTAGGCATAGGACAAAAATATATGTATTCTGCACTTTTACACGTCAATTTTTACAATATTGATATAAAACGATATAATTTTATAGTACATATTGGTGAATCTGGAGCAGTACATGATAACCATCATTTGAAAAGAGAAACAATAAAATAACAAAATTATAAATACAGAATAACGCTTAACATTATAGCTGCTGTAGATAGGCATTGTCACACTATAAGCTAAGACAGACACAATTATAAGAATATAAATGTCAATGTCAGTTAAGATAATAGCTGCTGTATATAGGCATTGTCATACTATAAGCTAAGACAGACACAATTATAAAAATATAAATATAAATGTCAGTTAAGATAATAGCTGCTGTAAAGAGGCATTGTCATACTATAAGCTAGAACAAACAATTATTTAAAAAAAAAAGGTAACTTAAAATTATAGCTGCTGTATAAAGGCATTCTCATACTAAACTAGACTATAACTAAATACAAATTGTGTAATAAATTAATTATAATACTTATTAGCTGCTTGTATGTAACTACAAGTAAAAGATTGGGGCGATCAGGTTTTAAATATAAGACATTATAAAATGGAAGCGGAGAGCAATGGTGTCTCGGATGTAAGAACAATTTCCTTAAAAAGTAAGTTCCATTGAGTCGTGCAGACCCCTGTTTACGAAACTCAACATTTTGACACTAGTAGGTATATATACATTCGAATGTTGCAAATTTGTAAAACTTAATTACAACTTGTTTACAAAAAATCATCAGGTTTGTACTTTTAATACAAGATATCCAAATCGTTTGGTATTACCTTTTTGCAAAACAACAAATAGTGTGTTCTAGAAACAGTCATGCAATGTTAATTAAACTCTTTTCAAAAAGGATCTGTACAATTATTTAATAAAATTCTTTCTCTCTCTCTATTTCGTCTCACGGCTGTGAGCAAGATCAATTAATAATAATATCTTCCAGCCTTTATGTATTTATCACGATGGGTATACAGTAGTATTTAGTTTTACGGATAATGATTTTTGTCTTAAAAAAGTGACCTTTATTTCAAACAGAGGTTTTACTAATGACACCTGAAGCCTCCAAAAGATATTTCTCTTTGACAATTATATAAATATTTTTTTCCAGCATTACGCCAATTTAGCCCTTCAGCACTGGGCTCAGAGAGCTGGACGAGTTCTCCCCGGGGAGAAGAGAGAAGCTCCTCGGGAGAGACCTTTGGTGTTACGACGTCGAAGGGAAAGGCTAAAGTCCACAGCAAACTGGCCTCTGTTTTACTACCATTTCCACAGAGATCACGCACTGCCCAATCTTATATGGAACCATACTGTGAGTATAAAATATTTAATATAAACCCTATAGGGAAAAAAAAAAAGACATGTAAAAGCGCAGAAAACATTATATTTATTGTCCTATGCCTACTTACAAAAAAAAAAAAGTGTTAAATTAACTTTATAGGAAATAAAATTACGGATATTTCAGAGATAATATATCTTAGTTGAAGAAAAGTTATTCTTATTGAACTGACCGTTCCATGGGATTAAATATTCCAAAACACCACAACATGAAAACGAATAAATATTATAATCTCACAGAAGAAATCATCAGGTCAGCTTTACGCAGTGGAAGTTGGTGGGAGAGGAGTTCCAGCAAAATCTTTGCATCACTTTCTGAAAGAATTGAGCCTAAGCAGGTCTGCAGGAGATACATTTATGGAAAGAGCTTCCTAGACGGCATTAACGGACTCATACAGAATTTGGTTGGGTAGGGAAGGGAGTGGAATGGTGGATGGTGAGCGTATTATAGAAATTTGTCTTTTTAATCATAGATTTGTTCGAAAATCGTTATAGATTTTTTTGCTCTTTTTATCTGTTTAAAATTATTTATTTATTTATCATTTGGGAAACAAACATTTATTCTTACACCTAGTAATAACAAAATTGTTTATCTCATTAACCAACAAAGTTTCCACTAAAACTAACAAAATTATGTTTTTACTGACTACATGCATAACTAAGGTTGCTTCTACTTAAAAATTACATTAAAATATATACATTATATGAAAGTAAAAATATGTCCAACATGCCCGTAATTTTATTTCCAAGAAAGTTAATAGACTACATTTCTCAAAACTACACTAAGACAAATCTTTGATAATATTCGATTGTCCGAGCGAGAGAGAAATACAAACGTTAAACCAACCCTCTTAAGGTTATTATTATAATTTTTAAACTAAACTAAACTAAATGTGATAAAAGTATTAGTCTAATCGGGTTTCAACGTTGCTGTATTTTACTCTATGGTTTCAACGTTACTGTATTTTACACTATGGTTTCAACGTTTCTGTATTTTACACTATGGTTTCAATGTTACTGTATTTTACTATGTGGGTTTAACGTTACTGTATTTTACTCTATGGTTTCAACGTTAATGTACTTTAATCTGTGGTTTCAATGTTACTGTATTTTACTCTATGGTTTCAACGTTAATGTACTTTAATCTGTGGTTTCAATGTTACTGTATTTTACTCTATGGTTTCAATTTTAATGTAATTTACACCATGGTTTCAACGTTAATGTACTTTAATCTGTGGTTTTAACGTTACTGTATTTTACTCTATGGTTTCAATGTTAATGTAATTTACACTATAGTTTCAACGTTAATGTACTTTAATCTGTGGTTTCAACGTTACTGTATTTTAATCTATGGTTTCAACGTTACTGTATTTTACTATGTGGTTTCAACGTTACTGTATTTTACTATGTGGTTTCAACGTTACTGTATTTTACTCTGTGGTTTCAACGTTACTGTAAATTACTATGTGGTTTCAACGTTACTGTATTTTACACTATGGTTTCAACGTTACTGTATTTTACTCTGTGGTTTCAACGTTACTGTAAATTACTATGTTGTTTCAACGTTACTGTATTTTACTATGTGGGTTTAACGTTACTGTATTTTACTCTGTGGTTTCAACGTTACTGTAAATTACTATGTTGTTTCAACGTTACTGTATTTTACTATGTGGGTTTAACGTTACTGTATTTTACTATGTGGGTTTAACGTTACTGTATTTTACACTATGGTTTCAACGTTACTGTATTTTACTATGTGGTTTCAAAGTTACTGTATTTTACTCTATGGTTTCAACGTTACTGTATTTTACTCTATGGTTTCAACGTTACTGTATTTTACTATGTCGGTTTAACGTTACTGTATTTTACACTATGGTTTCAACGTTACTGTGTTTTACTCTATGGTTTCAACGTTACTGTATTTTACTCTATGGTTTCAACGTTACTGTATTTTACTCTATGGTTTCAACGTTACTGTGTTTTACTCTATGGTTTCAACGTTACTGTATTTTACTATGTCGGTTTAACGTTACTGTATTTTACACTATGGTTTCAACGTTACTGTGTTTTACTCTATGGTTTCAACGTTACTGTATTTTACTCTATGGTTTCAACGTTACTGTATTTTACTCTATGGTTTCAACGTTACTGTGTTTTACTCTATGGTTTCAACGTTACTGTATTTTACTCTATGGATTCAACGTTACTGTATTTTACTCTGTGGCTTACTTTATATTCAGTTTAAAAGCTAAATTCTTTTTTAGACCAGAGAAGAACTCCGTAACGCGTTAGAAAACGAGCTACGTGCGTTTACAGCAGATAGAGACGTGGCCGGTCCCACTATGCTTACCTGCTGGAACCACGCAGAACTAGAAGTGCACTACCAATGTCTACAGAACGAGGTCAAGATTGGAGACTATTATCTAAGGTTACTTCTAGAACAAAAAGACAGCGAAGATAGTCCTATTAGACGATCGTAAGTAGATTTGTTTTTACATATAAAGTAAGAAAAATATACATTCTGGAACCTGATCTTATTTCACTTAAATCATTTGATTATGATCCAATAAACGTATTTTTTTTCATTTTTTTTTTTCCAATTGATTCCAAAATATATTGGATTGTGCGGGCGAGAGGGAGCAGAAGCGATAAACCATCTTAAGTTTGCCGTCGTACTTTTAAGTTTATTGTGCATTTAAGAATTTATAAAATAAATAAAATTATTTCAGCTATGAATTCTTTAACGACCTGTACCATCGTTTCTTGTCTACACCCAAAGTAGATATGAAGTGTATGTGTCTACAAGCCATGAGTATTGTCTATGGTCGGTACTACGAAGACATAGGACCTTTTGCCGATACCAAATATATTGTACAGATGTTAGATAGGGTAAGTTATTATGAATAATGAACCTCTGTTGCCGGCGCTCACAATTATATTTAATCAGACTCAACTTTACAGATGATAGATAGATAAATAAAAGTTATAATAATATAATATTTAGACTACCGGGTTCGATTCCTGGTCGGGACACAAAAACATTTATTAATGTAAATAAATACATTAAATTAATATTTAATTTATTTGTGATATTTGTCGAGTTTGGTACGCTGGAGACGTCGACGAGCTTGCCACTTGTCATGATTGGCCTATAGTAAAGTTGGCTAAATGGGAATCCGCTTATTTATAAGCGTGGTTTCTGACCATCCGAAAGGTAAACGGTCGTGATGATAATAATAATAATAATCGTTTATTTCCAATAAAATCCTATGTACATATTTTTCTATTGGAGACCTAGGAAGGCCGGTATTGTGGGGTCTCAATGGATGATACTTTACTACTTTTATAAAAGAAAGCATAGGGACAAAAATAAGGAAAGGCATGCTGCGATGGTTCGGGCATGTTGAAAGTATGAGCGAAGAAAGATTGACGAATTAGGTATATAATGCGAAAGTTGTGAGTAAAAGAGGCCCTGGCAGACCGAGACATACATATCACGATCAAATAAATAAAACACTAGCTAAAGGTGAATTAAAAAGCCTTCGTAACAAAAGGGCATGTTAAAGAGGTTGATGAATGTCGACGAAGCGAAAGAGGTATGTCGTGATCGCGTCAAGTGGCGCTCAATTGTCTCTACCTACCCCGCAAGGGATCTAGCGTGAAGATATGTATGTATGTACCCCCCCTCCCCCCTTGTGATATTTTGTGATTTTTGCCGAATCCCCTCCCCCTTTCGAGCTTTACGTGATTAATGGACGGTCCCAAATGGATACAGTCGTGATGATATTTTAATTTTTATGTATAAAATAATATAGACATTTGTTACAGACGTGTGATAGAATGGAGAGGGACAGATTGGTGCAGTTTTTAGGAAAATTAATTTTACATAGAAGAAATGTTAGCGAATTATTAGAATGGAACGGAATAAGGTAACACATGCAGACTAAAATAAACATAAAATAACCTGATACATTGACGGCAGACCTGCTTAGGCCCAATTCTTTCAGTATGTGATGCAAAGATTCAGCTGGAACTCCTTTCGCACCAACTTCCACTGCGTAAAGCTGAGTCTTAAACCCGTTCCTGATCATTTCTTCTGTGATATAGTTTAAATCCCCGGAAAACAGACTCCTAGACCTCCACTGTTGGATATGGGCCTTCCAGAACATATATCTGAAGAATTTGGCCTACACTCGCCACGCTGGCCAGACGTATTGGCGAAGGTCTGAAGTTTTTTTTTTTTTAATACTAGCACGACATGTGACCTTGGGCCCAGCAATTGAAGTCAGACACTCATGACTGACATCAGTTTCTAACGCTATGCCGGCTTGACGACTTGTTAATGACAATTAACGATTTTGCTAGTTGATATTAGTTGAACCGGGACCTACAGCTTAATGTGCTCTCCGAGGCAGTGTTGTAAATCTATGACAATTGTACTTAAGACTTACGAAGGTACATGCTCATTTCTGGTACATGCCAGGGTTTGAATTAGAATTTTAAGGACTGTCTGCAACAAATAAAATGTGTTAGATGTGTTTCTTACTTGGTAAAATATATAAATTGAAGCTTAAAAATTTTATTGCTAAATATTTCGCCTCTCTTTGGAGCGGCGTCATCAGTGACAGTGACTGAAGGTCTTTGTCATAAATTTTGAAAAAGTAATTTTATTTCTTTTAGCAATGGTAAAGGCAATGCACTATATAGTTTTATATTTATTTTTTAGAAAAATATCATCATCACCTCGCGCATCATGGAGAACATCATCAGCATGTTATGTCCATTGTTGGTTCGATATTAATAAATTTTAAGGACTGGAAAATAATCATTGATTTATGTGGTTTGGAATGCAAGCCATTTATTTGTTTTGTGAGTAATTGAGCTTTTTAATATAAAACCTTCAAATGTTTTTTTATTGCAGAATCCTAGTAGAATTAATGACGTTAGCACACTTACATACATCTCGAGCTACTGTGCCGGCTCAGAGCAATGTCATAGAGGCTGGGACTGCAGCACCTGGCAACACTGACAGGGAATGGTATTATAATGTGGAAGAGGGCGACAAGCTGCTCAGGAAAGGACCTATTAGTGTGCAAGAGGTAATAGTTTAAGATACGTCTAATCTTTTAATCTTACGCGATTTATCTTAAAGACATATTTCTCCCGACGTTTCAGCCAAGTTGCATTGGCCGTGGTCACGGGTCGACTGGAGCTATGCGGTGTAGTCTCGTACATACTGGGCGGTAGATGTTAACCTACCCACTTATCACTTTAACTAACCTTTAAGTAACTCCGTTTGGAGCTACAGTATTTGTTTGGGTAGTGTGGGGGAGATTTCCAACTCCCTCACCCGTGGTAGATGAGTGGACTGTATATTGTTTGGGGGGGTTTGATGACGAGCCAACTCCGTGAAGTCCAAAGAAAGGGTTCTGCCCCTCGACCCGTGACCACGGCCAATGCAAGTTAGCTGAAACGTCGGGAGAAATATGTCTCTAAAGTAAATCGCGTAAAGACCCGTTAAAATTATAAAAACTATTATGAATTTGCGCGAAAGTTTAAGAAGTTGTCATTATCATATTCATTCTAAGCGCTTTGAGCTTGATTCGGAACGAGGTTGAGAGAAGCTACATTTTGGCGAAGCTGCAGGGATAAGAGAGTTCCAGTCCATGCCCTTTTTGGAAGGTCCATCTCCAACAGTGGAGGTCTGGGGGGTGTTATGATGATTAAATACCTACTGTTATTTGAAAAAAATATTTTTTTTTTTCAGCTAACAGAATTATACCATTCAGGTGCTATAACGAATAAGACTAAATGTTGGGCACACAGTATGGAAGGGTGGCGAGCTTTGGGCGCCATTCCTCAGTTAAAATGGACACTGGTCGCGAGAGGAAATGCTGTTTTTGACGAAAGTACCCTGGCTGCGACGGTTTTGGACCTTTTGACTGCAGCTGCAAGTTATTTTCCTAGCAGGTATTTATGTATTATTTTCAGCAGCTGACAACGTCTCGGTGGAGTCGACCCCAGGGTTCCAGAAGAATATCAGCTCTTCTTCTGATGCTAAAACTCTTTTCACATAAAACTAATAATCCAAGTTCCGATCGATAAATACACTCGCGTGGCTATTCAGCAGACACTGCTGCAGCACCGAAAATTGAGCACACACGGTGTGACGTCACCGAAACACATATTGTTGACGTCCGCCGCCGACCGAGGTTGAGGTGCGACTACCCACCGATGGTTCATAGAACTGGCTTTAACATCGTGCCTCCGTGGCCTAGCGGTAAAGTCCGTGGATTTAGACTCGGAGGTACCGGGTTCGATTCCTGGTCGGGACACAAAAATATTTATTATTATTGTAAATAAATACATTTAATTAATATTTAATTTATTTTGTATAAAGGAGGCCTCCTTTTTTATTTTATTCCGCGATTATAGGTATTAAAAATAAGGAAAGGCATGCTCCGATGGTTCGGGCATGTTGAAAAGATGAGGAACGAGAGATTGACGAACCAGATATATAATGCGAAAGTTGTGGGTAAAAGAGACCCTGGCAGACCGAGATTTACATATTACGATCAAATATAAAACAATAGCTGAAGGTGCATTAAAAAGCCATCGAAACAAAAGGGCAAGTATGAAGAGGTTGATGAATGTAGAAGAAGTGAAAGATGTCGTGACCGTGACAAGTGGCGCTCAATGGGGTGTGTCACTAACTTTTTATCACGATAGATGGCGCATGATAGATGGTACCTAATATAACTGTCAGTTGCATAGAAAACTTGTATTTTTATTACGAAATTTATTATTTTCTGGATATTATGCAGAAGTGAGCAGCTTTTAAGTGTACAAATCGAGATTTCCAAGCGAAAGCAAAGATATGGTGATCTCAAAATTGCCGTTCTATTAATTCAACCTTTTTTTATTTTAAAGACGGTGTTTGCTTACTTAATTCGTCTTTTAAGGTAGGTAACGTTAAGTTAAAATACATTTTTCTGATATAAAAATGTAAAACTACAAAAAAATTAAAAAAAATATCAGTCATAGGTGTAAACAAGGTACCAGTGCCGCTAGCGACATCTACAAAAAGCTTTGCCTGATACACCCCATTGTCTCTGCCTACCCCGCAAGGGATTTGGCGTGAAGATATGTATGTATGTGTATATACGCTCACCATCCACAATTCTACTCATGTCTTTAAAATGTTCGTAAATTTATTTCCTAGTAATATCTGTATGATTTGTAACTGCCTCCATAGTCTAGCGGTTAAGTCCGTGGATTTAGACGCAGAGGTACCGGGTTCTATTCCTGGTCGGGACACAATAATTTGTAATATTTCTCGAGTTTGGCACGCTAGAGACATCGATAATGATGGGCCTATAGCAAAGTTGGCTAAATGTGAATCCGCATCTTTCTCAAAGCGTGGATTCTGACCACTTCAAAAGGGATATGATGTGATGTTACTTTATTTGTAATATCTTCGAAAATGTTCCTATCGTTCCGATACGCCATAATAGTAACCTAAGCACGCTTAAAGGTGTTTCGATACGCGCTTAAACTGTTTTGCCAAGCTGTGTGACGTCACAAACGACATCATTTCTCGCGCTTAGACTGCTCACGATATCGAGGTAGATCGCTCTGAGCGCTGTCAGTTTTTTGTCATTATGTCGCGCGCCATTTTAAAATTTATTTAATATTAGGTTTTCTTTTAAATTATTTATATTGTAATTTCGATTATACTGTTTGTATGTTACTTCTAAAACAAATCTATAATTAATATTAAAGTAGGAAGTGGAAAATAAAATGTCTGTAACACGGCAATTTATTTTAAAAGATCAAATAAGTTAATAATATTAAACTTTACACATATAAAGATGAATGAACCGAAAGATGTATATTTGTTAGTATTCATAAAAGATATTCATCAAGGATGTGGAATCCGCAATTTATCTTCCATGCATTTAAAAAAAAAACTATTATTTTATGAATGAAAATGTGATTTAGACCGTTCCGAATTGATATCACGCTCTGAGCATCCAAATCGCGATATTTGATTCGGAACGACGGTCAGTGTCCTATTCGTTCTAAGCGCTCTAAACGCGATTCGGAATGAGGGGGTTGGAGTTAGCTAGCGATAGGGATTCGAAGTGTTTTTATTGTGTTTGATGTTATTTTACATTTTCCAGAGATGAAGACGATGCTATAATCCGTCCATTGCCGCGAGTGAAGCGACTTTTATCAGAGCCAGCTTGTTTGGCGCACGTAGTACAACTACTGTTAACATTCGATCCTATACTTGTTGAAAAGGTACACTTATATCTATATTAAAACACTCTTAATTGCAATTAAATTAGGTCCTAACATATCAATTTAACGTTTTGTCGAACTGGCCACACTCGTGGATATGTCAGAATACGCATGAGGGTAGGTTTATTGCAGTAGGAATGCGGTCTAAAACGCCCTAAAATCTACTTTTAAATAGCGTGTTTGAATTGTCACTCGGAAACTCTGCAGTTGCAAATGGCTGCCGGATGACGTCACGTAATAGTAAATAAATAATTTACGACACTTAACATAATTATTTGCTTCTATAAAAGCAGGTTTCAATTTTCTTAGTCTCTTTTTAAAACTATTGAAATTTTATTTGGTAATTTTAATATTTTTTTAGGTGGCAACATTACTATACGAAGTAATGCAAGACAACCCAGAAATTTCAAAACTTTACCTGACTGGTATATTCTACTTTATGTTACTGTACACGGGATCGAACCTGCTACCTATAGCCAGGTTCTTACGACTGACGCATATGAAGCAGGCTTTTAGAGCTGATCAGGTAATTTTTATACAACAATTTTTTTTTAACTGTCTTTAAAGGACATTGTACAGAATACATCAGCCCTAAAAATCCTTTGAAGAAAAACGTAATGAAACAAATTCAAATACATTCAATTAAACCAATTGTATTCCACTCGTTCTGAATCAAGCCCAGAGCGCTTAGAATGAACATGATACTGACAGTCGTTCCGAATCAAATATCACGATTTGGATGCTTAGAGCGTGATATCAATTCGGAACGGTCTGAATCACATTTTTATTCATAACATAATAGTTTTTTTTTTAATGTATGGAAGATAAATTGCGGATTCCACATCTTTGAGGATGAATACTAACAAACACACATCTGTCGGTTTATTCAAATTTATATGTGTAACATTTAGTATTATTAACTTATTTTGGTCTTCTAAAATAACTTGCCGTGTTTCAGACATTTTTTATTTACTTACTTCCTACTTAAAGATTAACTATAGATTTGTTTTAGAAGTAATATACAAACAGTATAAACGAATTACAATATTAAATATTTTTATCGAAAACCTAATATTAAATAAACTTGTAAATGACGCGCGACATAATGACAAAAAACTGACAGCGCTCAGAGCGATCTACCTCGATATCGTGAACAGTCTGAGCGCGAGGAATGATGTCATTTGTGACGTCACATAGCTTTGGCAAAACAGTTTATGCACGTCTCGGAACACCTTTAAGCGTGCTTAGGTTACTACCTCCTCTGCCTCCGTGGTCTAGCGGTTAAGTCCGTGGATATAGACTCGGAGATACCGGTTCGATTCCTGGTCGGGACACAAAAATATTTATTAATGTATATAAATACATTTAATTAATATTGAATTTATTTGTGATATTTCTCGAGTTTGGTACGCTGGAGACATCGACGAGCTTGCCACTTGTCATGATTGGCCTATAATAAAGTTGGCTAAATGTGAATCTGCTTATTTATAAGCGTGGTTTCTGACCACCCCGAAAGGGAAACGTTCGTGATGATACTTTACTTCTAGGTTACTATTATCGTGTCTCGGAACGAGGGTTTATCTCTTCTACTATTGGGCACCACTACTAATGGTCTATGGTTACTATGACGTCATGTTTGTTTTCACAATATTACATATAAGTCACACAATATAAAAACATTGCATTACATTTTTTTTTTTTTTTCTATTTTATTCTAGAGTACTTCTGATATAATGCAGCGTTCCATATTAGGCCAGTTATTACCCGAAGCAATGGTTTGTTATTTGGAAAACCATGGGACTGACAAGTTTGCGCAAATATTTTTAGGAGAGTATGACACTCCGGAAGCGATATGGAATTCTGAAATGAGGTTTGTATATTTATTTATTTATTAGGGTCGCCAACAGTGACAGCAACAAAACACATTGATTTTTACTTACAACTAAGACAGAAAACAGATGCTGCACCAATTACAGACAACCACCACATGCTATTACAGTATCCATTAATTGGGCCTTTGAGTAGCCAAAATAAAAACACAATAACAGCAACAACTACGTAAATCTAAGCAAAAACTACAACACAATAGAACATGATACAACCGCAATCAAGCAACACAATTCCAAGGATCAAAATTGGTTAAACAGCAGTTCAGTTTACAGTCCCAGCCAGGATCCGCTGCAGTGACAATACATTGCGCTTAAAAACATGCAAAGAGTTAGCAAATATGTCTAGACTGTCATAATTTTTGTATAATATGAAATTGACGTTTTATATGGAGAAACTGGCCAGACGGCTTGGCGAGGATATTATGGCAATGTTAAAGACAATTTATTAACGATTCCACAAGTTGGTATTAGTGGAACCGGGACCGACGGCTTAACGTGCTCTCCGAGGCACGGAAACGGTGGTGTTTTAAATCTATGACAAATGTACGTAAGAAAAGTGTATTTCTCATTGGTACATGCCGGGGGGGTTTGAACCGACCTTTGTAGGATTTAAGGAACGCGTTCTTACAACCGAGCCACCACCGTCTGGCCAGCGTGGCGAGTGTAGGCCAAATACTCCAGATATATGTTCTGGAAGGCCCATCTTCAGCAGAGGAGGTCTAGGACGCTGTGTTCTAGGTGCTGTACTGATGAGAAAAACTATAACGATTTTTTTATTGAATTTATATATTTAATCAATCGAAGTATGTACTATTATTATCTATGCACTTTCGCCATTTTATGGGTAATTCATTAATTCCATTAACACAGCACTCAATGCATGTTTGTTGGTGTGCTTCACTCAATGCATGCGGTTCCAATTTCTCGAGCTTATTCACTTTTCCAATTTGTTTTAAATTAATCAAAATTGTTCTGTCACTAACACCGAAGCCTACCGCTAACTCTGGCGTGGTTTGCAATGATATTCTTCCACGATCACCTTTAATTCTTTATTGTCAACTGAGAAAAGGTTAGCTGGTAGAGAATACCATACGGTATTATGCTCGCCTATGTACATTATTTTATATGTTATATTTTGTGTGCAATAAAGAATTATATTATTATTATCCGAACATCTACCGGGTTGGTGGCCAGCAGCCCTATACTGTTACTTAGTCTGCAAACGTTATTAGTGAATTTCGTTATTTACGTTGGAGATTGCGTCATAATTACAAAATATTATTCAATTCTCAAATGTGTAAGCGCTCGACCTTGACAACGGCCGTGCAAATATCAACTTTAATAGCGTGATATATAGTTAATGGATTCCATTATATAACGTTTGCGCTTAAGTAACAGAATAGGGCTGCTGTTCGACAAAATATTAATTTCATATGTAAGGACATAATATTATAAGGGTAAATATTTATATGATCAAAGATAGTCAAAGTTAACTGCCTCCGTGGTCTAGCGGTTAATTTATTTAATTAGGATCACCAACAGAGTACACATTGAATCCGATTCTATCAATAGAAGCAAACAGTAAAAAAAAAACATTAGTGAATGGTACCCCAGTAACAGTTAAGTCCGTGGTTCGGACTCGGAGGTGCCGGGTTTGATTCCTGGTCGGGACACAAAAATATTTATTAATGTAAATAAATACATTTAATTAATATTTAATTTATTTGTGATATTTCTCGAGTTTGGTACGCTGGAGACATCGACGAGCTTGCCACTTGTCATGATTGGCCTATAGTAAAGTTGGCTAAATGAGAATCCGCTTATTTATAAGCGTGGTTTCTGACCACCCCGAGTGGGAAACGGTCGTGATGATACTTTACTTTTACTATAATCAAAGTTAAAAAAAAAAGTAGACAGTAAAACTTTATTTATGGTGTAACAAAACTTTACAGGCGCATGTTAATGATGAAGATATCAGCCCATATTGGGGAGTTCACACCCCGACTGCGTTCTCATATCGCAGCGCGTTACCCGTACATCGCGATACCGGCGGTAATGTATCCGCAGCTGGAACACGAGCTCTTCTGCAACATGTTCTACTTGAGACATCTCTGTGATACCACCAAGTTCCCAGATTGGCCAATTCCAGAACCGGTGAGTAGAAAATAACCATTTTTTTTATATACTAGCATTACGACCGCCTCCGTGGTCTAGTGGTAACAAACGTTGCCGTGAACTCGGGAGGTCGTGGGTTCGATTCCCACCGGGGGCAAGTTGTACATTGTATAATTTGTCTCGGTCTGGGTGTTTATATGTATAATATGTATATATTTACAAAAAAAAAAAAAGTATAATATGTAGTTTATCAACCATCTAGTTTCCGTAACACAAGCTACGCTTACCACGGAAACTAGATGGCGCTGTGTAACCTGTCTGGAAATATTTATATTTATTTATTTACGTGTTTCCTTGCTCCAACCTGATGGTAACTTGACGCATTAAGTCACATAAAACTTCGTAACCTACATGTACCAGGCACAGTACCTACTGTCTGTTCTGTTCTTTTGGTCGAATGTAACACTTTCCAGGCACGATTAAAAATAAATTTACCTGTTCTGTTCTTTGCTCGAATGTAACACTTTCCAGGCACGATTAAAAATAAATTTACCTGTTCTGTTCTTTGCTCGAATGTAACACTTTCCAGGCACTATTAAAAATAAATTTACCTGTTCTGTTCTTTGCTCGAATGTAACACTTTCCAGGCACTATTATAAATAAATTTACCTGTTCTGTTCTTTGCTCGAATGTAACACTTTCCAGGCACTATTAAAAATAAATTTACCTGTTCTGTTCTTTGCTCGAATGTAACACTTTCCAGGCACTATTAAAAATAAATTTACCTGTTCTGTTCTTTGCTCGAATGTAACACTTTCCAGGCACTATTAAAAATAAATATACCTGTTCTGTTCTTTGCTCGAATGTAACACTTTCCAGGAACTATTAAAAATAAATTTACCTGTTCTGTTCTTTGCTCGAATGTAACACTTTCCAGGCACGATTAAAAATAAATTTATGTTATCATAGACTTGTCCAAATTCTCGTGCGAACGTACGGTGAAAAAATGTGGATAAAATAAAAAAGTAAAGGTTTATGTAATCTTAAAATTTAAGTCCTTGTAATCCTAAAATTTACCATTTTTTAGGTACAATTGTTAAAAGACGTGTTAGAGGCGTGGCGTAAAGAAGTGGAAAAGAAACCTCCACCCATGACAGTCGCAGAAGCTTACCAAGTTCTGGGATTGGAGTGTTCCGAGAAGACTGACCAGGCGGCTGTCAGACAAGCTTATTATGGACTTGCACAGAAATATCATCCAGATAAAAATCCACAAGGCAGGGTAAGTCATCCTCATCATCATCAGCCTGTATCTCTCCACTGCTGGATGTAGGCCTCCCCCAAGGCTTGCTACTTACCGCGATATTTCGCTACCCTCATCCATCCCCCACCAGCGACCTTCTTTAGGTCATCTGTCCATCTGGCGGGGGGTCGTTCCACTCTGCGTCTTCCCGTACGTGGTCTCCAGGGTAAGTGTACGGGGTGAAAACAGTAATAAATATTCACACCAAATCCCTTTCAAATTTCGCGTTTCTACTTTCAATTTATTAATCTTGCGTCAATTTATGAGGGTTTCAAAATTTTCAAAGATTTTTCAGGTAAAAGTGTACTTTTGACAAATGTAGTCTATTAACTTTTTGGGATATAAAATTACGGGCATTTTAGACATATTTATAACCCACTATTTGCACTTTAAGGCCGCGTTCGTTTTATAGCATTTCCAACATCATCGTAGCAACTTCATAAACCAGCTAAGAAATTCCACTTTTTTTAACAATGCTAACATTTCTTTAAAAAAAAGGCTACTTTTTGACAAGTATGACAAGTAACAAATAATAACAAATCAATTGACAATGTATTATGGTCTCGCTATACAGAGGGGAAATGTTGCCAGTCTCCTTGTCTCGGATGGGACATCGCTAAAGGATTTTTTTTATTTATAGTTTAGTTTATTTTTAATTTTATTATTAAGGGTAGCATTTAATTTATTTTAATTAAGTTCTTATTAAATAATAATAATAATATTATGGTCTTTGAATTTATTACATAAAATCGTTTAAAATACATTTTAAACAAATATAATATAAACTATGAAGTATACAACAATGTAAACAAACCATTTCTTATGTTAAATGACATCTGTTAAAAAGTAACATCAATAACCCTCCTTTCAACACGGTACTGACATACGAAATTGGCATCAAATGTTAGAATATTCATTAAACGAACGAGCAGGTTCTTCGCGCCATTTTGCGTGTCAAGTGCAAGTTTTTGTTTTGTAAATTAATTTACTGTGGATATTATTGGTCAAAAGTGGTGTTGTTTGGTTTAATAATGTGCTACAATGTGAATAATTATGGAAAACGATAAATTGGACTTCAAATATGGGGCACAAGTTGCAGTTTATTTTTTGCGGTTTTCCCGCGCTGTCAACTCCCATATTTTACCCGACGTGTTTGAGTTATGGTGCCGCGAGTGACTCCAAGAAAAGCATCAAATTCTGCAGCATCTGGTATTTGATGATGACCTCATTAACTAAGATATATTACGTCAGACTTGGCTGTATGGGCTAGATTAGACCCTTTGCCTTCCCTATCATCTTATTCATCATCCATCGGGAGAAGAGAACCAAAAAAAAAAAATAAACGAACGACTTGTGCTAAAAAAAGTGGTATTTCCATGCTAACATTTCTTAAAACGAACGCGGCCTTAGTAATTTGTTTAATATAAGGTCTATTGTCACATGTCAGGGCGGCTACCACCGATCGGTCATCGACTGCTTGGTTTGATCGCAACTTTCAGACGAATCGACAGTTTCTCTTTGTGTAGATTTTTTATATAGGAAACGCAATGGAAGGATGGTACCAAGCCATAACATGGAGTCGATTTCTGGTTAAGTTTATTAGTAAGATTTTTTGGTGATTTCAGAGTCATTTCGAAGCTGTTTATAAGGCGTATGAGTTTCTATGCAGTAGAAATGTCTGGAGCGGCGATGGACCCAATACTGACAATATTGTACTCATTCTGAGAACACAGACAATATTGTTCCAAAGATATTCTGAAGGTAAATCTATAAGTGTAAACTAACGAACAATATATATGTATATATGCGAATATACTCAACATACATACATGACCGCCTCCGTGGTCTAGTGGTAACAAACGTTTCCGTGAACTCAGGAGGTCGTGGGTTCGATTCCCACCGGGGGCAAGTTGTACATTGTATAATTTGTCTCGGTCTGGGTGTTTATATGTATAATATGATATATTTACAAAAAAAAAAATAATAATATGTAGTTTATCAACCATCTAGTTTCCGTAACACAAGCCTCGTAGCTTACCACGGAAACTAGATGGCGCTGTGTGACCTGTGTGGAAATATTTATTATTATTATTTTTATACATATCTTCACGGCGTTAGTTCACGAACGCGGCTCTGTTACATCTTTAACAACACCAGAAATTCATCACGACCGCTCTCTTTAGTAGTGGTAAAAAAATACGCCTTAAATAAGCGGAATCACATTTAGCCTACTTTACTATAGGCCAATCATGACAAGTGGCAAGCTCGCCGATGTCAAATTCAAAAGTTGTGGCATGTAAAATTTGTTTTTATTTAAAATATATTCTTATCTAGTAAGTCTAGTCATCATTATATAATTAAATTTAGGTCAATACATTTTATTAATAAACAGACAAAACAACAAAATAAAAATATGTCAAACAAATTCTTTTTCAAACGAATTCAAAATATTTTCTCTTTCAAAATTACCCCCATGCACTGCCCGAGCCCTTCACATCTAATTTGTTAAAAACATGATAATAAAACTTAAAAGATTCTTAAAACTCTAAATAGTCTAACACATACACATACACATCTTCACGCCAGATCCCTTGCGGGGTAGGCAGAGACAATTGAGCGCCATTTGAGACGATCACGATCTTTCGCTTCATCGACGTTCATCAACCTCTTCATACATGCCCTTTTGTTACGAAGGCTTTTTAATGCACCTTCAGTTAGTGTTTTATTTATTTGATCGTGATATGTGAGTCTCGGTCTGCCAGGGCCTCTTTCACCCACAACTTTCGCAATATATATCTGGTTCGTCAATCTTTCTTTGCTCATTCTTTCAACATGCCCGAACCATCGTAGCATGTCTTATATAGTCTAACTTATTTCTAACTAAAATACCTACATAATATACATTTAAAAATTAATGTCCAACCAAATTTTTATATAATTGCCTTGTCATTTAGGAATTCTTCGATCGTGTAGTAGCATTTATCCGATAATATCTTTTTTAAGTGTATTTTAAACCTATGTAATGGCAAATCCTTAAGTGTATCTGGCAGCTTATTATATATTCTTGGAGCAGCTGCAGTTTATTATATTTTCAATGTCTCAAGACATTGTGTTATTTATTTATGTTAGGAAAACTTACAGCTACTATACATACATATATTAAATGAAAGATTTTAAGCTAATAACAAGTTTTTACATATAGGTAGACACAATTACATAAAAAAAAAATTGAAAAATGTAGACAATAAAAAATCAAACTAACAATGCTAAATAAACCAATATTACTCTACACGGATAAGCTGAACACACTTCTTCCCTACCTGAAGTGCTCATTTGTCATTGCGCGTCTAATAGATATGGTACTGTCATTAAACATATCAACATCAATGCTCAGGTCGTTGAAGAACTCACTTGCTCTGTTGAAGAACGCGTTATGGATGATAAGAGAATGTGCTGGACCAATAATTGTCTAGATTCATTTGCCCAGCTGCAAATTGGTTTTTATAAGAGATATTAATAGATTTCGTTCTGTTTCTTTGCAGTTTTGTCTCCATACAAATACGCTGGTTATCCTCAGCTGTTGAGGACTATTCAGTTAGAGACAGATTCGGATCAACTGTTTGCTCAGCGCCCCTCAGCCGGGCTGTTACCTGCGGCCTGTGAACTGGCACATGCCACCGTCAAGTGTTCTGCTCTAAATGCTGAGGAATTAAGAAGAGAAGATGGATTGCAGGTAAGGAACTCCACTGTTGGAGATCGACCTTCCATTGTGGAGAATTTGGCCTTCACTCGTCACCCAGGTCAGGTGAGAATCTGATGTCACTTCTTAAGGACAATTTATTAACAATTGTAACAGCTTAACGTGCTCTCCTCCTCTCGGGAACGGTGGTGAAAACGACAAAATCAAATGGATTCACCATAACACCATATGCCTGACCATAGGCTGGTTTATCCATCCATCTATCAATAAATCTGTGACAAATGTACATAAGAAAAGTGTATTTCTCATTGGTACATCCGGAGTTCGAACCGACGCGGACGGAGGTCTCAACTTGATAGTTCCAAACATGAAACCCTGGAACGCTCGGGGAACACAGTTTCGTTGCATCTCTTAATCCACCACCATGTCATTCCACACCGTGAACTACGTTACGGAAACTAGATGGTTGATAAACTACATATTATACTTTTTTTTTTTTTAAATATATACATATTATACATATAAACACCCAGACCGAGACAAATTATACAATCTACAACTTGCCCCCGGTGGGAATCGAACCCACGACCTCCCGAGTTCACGGCAACGTTTGTTACCACTAGACCACGGAGGCGGTCACCATCCGATGGGCACGTATTTTTATTTATGTGTTTTGTTCAGGTTCTTCACGGAGCAATGTCCCGTTGCGTATCAGTATTACCTGCCGGTTCTGCGCCTTCTCCATTTGCGGCTGCGGTTTGCGGCGCCTGCGCACGTTGCTTTGCTGTGGCCGCGCAATTCCCGGCCTGTCTCGCTGTCATGGCGGACACACCAAATCTCTCTACTGATGCTGTACCACTTCTTACTCTATCTGTAAGTAATACAACAAAAAAAGCATTACAACATTTAAATAAAACTGACAATTAACTTAGGTTACTTTAATAATAATAATAAAATTCTTTATTGCACACAAAATATACGAAATAAAAAATATGTACATAGGCGAGCATAATACCATGAAGGTATTTTCTACCAGCTAACCTTTTTTTTTTTTTTGAAAACATTAATGTACAAAGTACAAAAGGCGCACTTAATGCCCGTAGACATTCTCTGACAGCCAAACGTTTGGGACTAATTAGAACAACTGTAGGTGCAAGGAAACTATAAGTGACACATCAATTAGATATAAATACTTATATAATAAACTTACTTATATATAATCTACTTATAAATATAAATATACTAAATACCAATATATACATATAAAACTTACAAATTTTGTTAGGAGCTATTTAGAAAATGTGAGTAGACCAGCTTTTTAAATGATGATCTGGTAGATGCCTGCCTTATGGTAATAGGCAGATTGTTCCACAGATTTGTAGCAACAACCGTAAAGGAATTCGAGACAAATCCGGAATGATGAGATGGAACGGAAAGAAGTGAGTTGTGAGAAGATCGGAGAGATTTATCATGAAAATCGAATTTGTCCTTGAGGTATTTCGGTATCGCAGGCTCATTTAAAACAGAGTAAAGGAGACAGAGGACTCTAAGATTCCTGCGACAGCGAATTGGCAGCCACTTCAACCTAGCACGATACTCGGAGATGTGATCATATTTACGTAAGCAATAGATGAACCGGATACATGCATTTAGTAAACGGTCCATTTTGTTGAGCAACATCTCCGACATATCAATGCTGCACACGTCACCATAGTCGAGGAGAGGAAGAACAAGGCTTTGGACAAGGGTTATTTTAGATTTTAACGAGAAAGTTTTAAAGTTTATTTAGAGACTGCAAAGAAGAAAATATTTTACCACTGGTTCTGGTGACTTGGTTTTCCAGCTTAGATTAGAATCTAGGTAAACACCTAGATTTACCTTTGGGAGAGTGATAGATTTATATGATGGGTGTATGAGTTTTTTTAAGTAAATGTAAATATATTAGATGTAAATAATTGTGTGGAGGATTTTTTTGGTACTATAGGTGATAAGCCGGACGTCATGCGCGGGCGCAGAGTTAGCCGCGGCGCTGTCGGCGGCCGCCCCGTGTCGCTCCCGCCTGGCTCGAGCCGGGGCGGTGCACGCACTCTTACCCGCAGCCCTGCAGTATGACTACACCTTAACCGAATCCGGAGTCGATACTAATGCTGAAACTAATAAGCAGGTAGGTTTTTTGCAGTTAAATTTGCAAAAAATGATTGGGTTTAAACACCCCGTCGTGACCACGGAATAATAATAATTTTATTTTTATTTATTCAGGAAACATACAAATCTTAAAACATAATTACAACAATTCTAAAAGTTACACAATCCAGCAAAGTTTTCACTTAAATATTAAACATAGATTTTGCAAAAAAATAATCATAATAATAATAGGGATAAGCTTAAAAACAATACCTATATAACAAATACAACGAAATAATATACATATAAAATAATGAAAAATTTGTAATCAAAATAAAAAGTTCTCCAAGCATTCCAATTATGATTCATTTAGATAATTTTACATTATTTTTTTTGTTTAACCTAGCAATAATAATAATAAAAATCGTATATTTACTTAAAAAACTAGATTTTATTTAGGAATTACCCACTGGTGTCCAAACAAAGTTAATCTGAATCTCAGGCACCAGTTCCATTACACAAATAAGTATAATATATAATATAATACATATTGAATTTTAGCTTTATTCCACTTAGTTTATATATATTTTTTATTAACAATTACAAATGGAATTATGTACCTACTATTTTAATATTTATAACAATTCTCCTGTTTCATCATTGTTAAATTTTTTTTTTTTTTTAATTCGTTTATTCAGATAAAAACTTAAACTATTTACATTTTTAAAATTATACGCCAAACTGCATAACAGTTTGTTGACGTATAGTACACTCTTTTTTTACATAATTTTAACCAAGAACTTTAAATAATTTTACATTTATTATAGTTCAGAGAATTTACATTAATAGCTTTATTAATTTTAATAAAACTAATGAGAAAATCCAGCAATGCAAATGGAGGATATCACTTCGTGAACAACAGAGTGGAACAAAATACCAGAAGACACATTAAAGTCCTCAACTGTAAACACTTTTAAAAACAAACTTGACAAGTGGCTAGTGACAATAGAAATATACTATGGTAATAACTGACAATTTTATAAACTTTACACCAGTCCGTGGTCTAGCGGTTAAGTCCGTGGATTTAGAATCGGAGGTTCTGGGTTCGATTCCTGGTCGGGACACAAACATATTTGTTAATGTATATACATAAATACATTTAATTAATATTTAATTTATTTGTGATGTTTCACGAGTTTGGTACGATGGAGACATCGACGAGCTTGCCACTTGTCATGACAGGCCTTTAGTAAAGTTGGTTAAAAGTAAATCCGCTTCTTTATAAGCGTGGTTTCTGACCACCCCGAAAGGGATACGGTCGGGATGACAATAAATAAATAATTAAAAAATAGATATTTCCAGACAGGTCACACAGCGCCATCTAATTTCCGTGGTAAGCTATGAGGCTTGGGTTACGGAAACTAGATGGTTGATAAACTACATATTATACTTTTGTTTTTGTAAATATATACATATTATACAATGTACAACTTGCCCCCGGTGGGAATCGAACCCACGACCTCCCGAGTTCACGGCAACGTTTGTTACCACTAGACCACGGAGGCGGTCAATACTATTACGATACTTCACTTTTTTTTTTTTTACAGGAAATAGCCAACCAATTCGCCAAACTGTGCATTATAGCTCTAGGCAAAATGTATGGGCCACATAAGGACGAGAGTCCAGATGATGTATGGATAAAGAAGGCATTACATACTCTGCTTACCCCGTACCTGTGTAGCAAGCTTAATGATATCGATCAACATGAGGTTAGTTTTAAACTTTAGTTCATAGGTTATATAGCTCGATTAGCTGTCATCTGACAGTTTTAATTGAATTAAAACATGTGTTTTGACACTCTTGTTCCACTGAAGATATAATAGTGAAGCATGACTAATTAAAACATGTGTTTTGACACTCTTGTTCCATTGTAGATATAATAGTGAAGCATGACTAATTAAAACATGTGTTTTGACACTCTTGTTCCATTGTAGATATAATAGTGAAGCATGACTAATTAAAACATGTGTTTTGACACTCTTGTTCCACTGTAGATATAATAGTGAAGCATGACTAATTAAAACATGTGTTTTGACACTCTTGTTCCATTGTAGATATAATGGTGAAGCATGACTAATTAAAACTTTGTTTTTTTTTTTTAAATAATAGATAAGTGAAAAAACTTATTAATTTGAAGGTACACTAATTTAAAAATAATATAATACCTATGAGACAAGACTTAACTATGAAACAAGACTTACCTATGAAACAAGACTTACATATGAAACAAGACTTACTTATAAAACAAGACTTACCTATGAAACAAGACTTTACTATCAAACAATCATTATTATATTCCTTGTAGAATATTTTTGGTGGTTTTATATTTATTTATTATGTTATTTATATTTAGGTATATCATTGTGAGGGATCAGCTGAAAATCAGCGCTGTGACCGAGTGTTGCAGCTTATTGCTTTTTGTTTTTTTTTTACTGCTTGTTTTTTTGTGACAAATAAACTTTTTTCTTTCTTAAACAAGACTTACCTATGAAACAAGACTTACCTATGAAACAAGACTTACCTATGAAACAAGACTTACCTATGAAACAAGACTTACCTATGAAACAAGACTAATAATCCAAGTATGTATCGTAATTTAAACTTTTATTTCCACAGCTCTTAAAAACTTTAACATCGAACTGGCGCACTCCGTACTTGGTATGGGACAATAGTACTAGAGCGGAATTGAAGGATAAACTAGTAAAATATCGGATTTCTGATGACGAAAACGGTCCATTACTAGATGACTTCACATATTCAGCCCATGAAAATTTGATACCAGTCGGGGGTGTATATATAGATATTTATAATGAACAACCTAATTATGCTATCGAGGTAAGTTATCAGGATTGTTAAGATCTGCATCCGTCTCGCTTGCACATTCCAATATATTGGTACTCATAACTATATATATATATATATATTATACTAGCACGATATGTGACCTTCCGCCCACCTGATGGTAAGTGGCGTGCGAGGCCAATGAATGTTAGCAACTAGAATCAGAGACTCATGACTGACCGCCTCCGTGGTCTTGTGGTAACAAACGTTGCCGTGAACTCGGGAGGTCGTGGGTTCGATTCCCACCGGGGGCAAGTTGTACATTGTATAATTTGTCTCGGTATGGGTGTTTATATGTATAATATGTATATATTTATAAAAAAAAAAGTATTATATGTAGTTTATCAACCATCTAGATTCCGTAACACAAGCCTTGTAGCTTACCACGGAAACTAGATGGCGCTGTGTGACCTGTCTGGAAATATTTATTTATGACTGACATCAGTCCCTAACACTATGTTGGCTTGATAAATATATATAAATATAAATCAAAGGTACTTGACGCGATAACTAATAACAAAAATAATTAAATGTGAATATATTTTTTAAGTAATAATTATTGAATATTATATTTTTCAGTATTATCTATATATATAAAGATGAATGAATGTGTGTACGTTCCCTATGCATTTCAAAACTACTTGACCGATCGAGATGAAATTTTGGGAATATGTTGTGTGAATATCGGCGAAGGTTTCTGATATCTGATAGTACTACTGTTTTCCGATAGGTGGCGCGCATCAGCGCTGATTTGTGGGGCATACCGACCGAGGGTACCGAGCGGTAGCCTAAAACTCCTTAACGCTCTTATTTATTATATATATAAATAAATAAATAAATATTTCCAGACAGGTCACACAGCGCCATCTAGTTTCCGTGTTAAGCTACGAGGCTTGTGTTACGAGGCGAAAACTAGATGGTTGATAAACTACATATTATACTTTTTTTTTGTAAATATATACATATTATACATATAAACACCCAGACCAAGAGAAATTATACAATGTACAACTTGCCCCCGGTGGGAATCGAACCCACGACCTCCCGAGTTCACGGCAACGTTTGTTACCACTAGACCACGGAGGCAGTCAATATAGTTACTCAGTCGTTGCTCTTAAGACTCCTGCGCAAGCCCACTCTGCGCTTGACTGTCGTCGAATACAGAACAAAAGCCAAGTCAAACCATTTACCGCTCAACGGTTGTAATGCTCTCAATGTAGTTCCGGTGGTTAACTGTGATAACATGAATATTATTTACAATTTTCAGAATCCTCAACAATTAATACTAGATCTGTTAAAATATGTGTACAAACAAACTCAATCGGATTTGGGTCCCGAATGTGTCGAACATATGACAATGGCACTCGCTGCACTTGCCAACGTTATTATTAAAAATCCAGGTATGTATATTTTTAAACTGAGAACTTTAATGCGCGTGCTTGGTTGGGGACCTATTTCGTTGAACGTACCTCCGTACGTCAGAACAGAGCTCAAGGGGAAACAGCGCGGCGGGGAAGGGGAAGAGCGGCGCGAATAGGTGCGCGCGTATAGCCGCTGCCTGTCTCGCTCTCTCATGCTCCTTCTTTTTTCAACTTCCAACTGTTTTTACTCAATAAAAGAATTTTTAGCATGCAAATTTTGACATTAACATTGTATTTTAATAAATTGACAAGAACAATATTAAATATAAACAATATACAAATAAATATTGTAAATAAATATCTATTGACATAAGCATATTGTATGCTTATAATATGGGCACATTGCATCATCATGACATGTACATACATCTGTAATTAGAATAAGCAATCTATACAATAAAGAATTTTGAATTTCTTCCTTCCTCTCGAAACAGCGCGGCGGGGAAAGGAAAGAGGGGCGGATAGGCGCGCGCGTATAGCCGCTGCCTCTCTCGCTCTTTCCCGCTCCTTCTTTCTCTTTCCTTCTTCCTCTCGAAAAAGCGCGGCGGGGAAGGGGAAGAGGGGCGGATAGGCGCGCGCGTATAGCCGCTGCCTCTCTCGCTCTTTCCCGCTCCTTCTTTCTTCCTCTCGAAACAGCGCAGCGGGCGTTGTGACGAGCGTTGTGTTATAACAAGTTTGATGCCATGGTAGCCAAAGGAGCCTCACCGCTCGTTTTATTTAAGAAATTGTTAAAAAAAGTGGTATTTCTTAACAAAAACGACATTTCACGCTGGTTTATGAAGTTGCTACGAAATGTTGGAAATGCTATAACGAACGCGGCCTAAGTCATCACTCAAAAAACTTTAATTTTTAGGTTGCGAAATCCAATGTATCGGTCAATTTGGTTTGATATTTGGGTTGCTATCAGCTCGTGCCCATCCAGCGCTTCAGGCGGCTGCTTTACAAACAGTACTAGCCGCTTCAGGATGCAGAGAGTGTGTCGAAGACATCGCTGCAAGCGCTGTTTTGGGCCATCTCCTAGCTCTCATAGCCAATAGGATCCCACCAACTGGGTCTATACCGGCTTTGTCAGCACTTCTAGCTAACACAACCATTGTCAAAGAGGCCCTAGCTAAAGGTAAGCTCATTCCAACACATTTTTATTATTTTTTTTATTTTGGTATATGTTTTCTATCTATCGATGAGTCATGAATATGTTGTATACACCAAAATGGTGTTATTTTTGCTCTATCTCTTTATGTTCATAGCTTAATTGTGCCAGGTACAATATCATTTTTATGGTACCCATTCAATATGTAGTTTATGGTACATATTTAACATGTCGTTATTTTTTAATATTTTTTTTTTTTTTAATAATAATGATTTTAGGCCATACATATGGAGGGGGGGTTCAATTTGTTGCATTTAAGCCCCCAAGTCAGCCTTAACCTGCCGGATATACTTAAGGAATATTCATAATATTGTCGTGCTAACCTAAAGGTTATATTAGTGTCGTAAATTAGTTGTTTATTTACTATAACGTGACATCCGGCAGCCATTTGCAACTGCAGTGTTTCTGAGCAAAAATTCAAACACAATATTTAAAAGTAGATGTTCGCGCCGATCGTGGTAATTCGACCAATTTTGGATGGTTAGGCGTTACTGTGATTCGTCGGTGCATAAACAGACATCCTAATTTGTTACCCCTATACCATGTTCTGTCTCTTTCTCGCCGCTTTCTTTCTATATTACCCATCCCGCTCAAATTAGTGTAAGAACTATTTGTAAGTGCTTAGGACATCAGGTGAGTTCCTTTACCAGTTTCCTTTCTTGTTTGTTTATTGCACCGATTATCAAAGTATCGTCTATGTAGATACAATCCACTAAACCCGCGCCATCAGTAGATTTTAAGGCGGCTTAGACCCCATAAAAAAATATTATTCGTAACTAAACGATTTAAAAAACATTTAAAAAAATTGACTAGTAGCCATATGGTACGATTTATTACCGACAATCAGCAGTAATTTTATTGTGAAATATTTCAGGCGCTGTGATATACCTATTAAATTTATTCTGCAACAGCAAACTTCCTGAAATTAGGGAATCCGCTGTTGAAATTCTTGCCAGAATGATGGCAGATAAGCTACATGGGCCCAAGGTAATAAAATTCATTTATTAATGTACTGTGTGTGGTGATGGCTGGCGGTTCGAATCCCGGCTACATGAGAATTACACTTTACTTACGTACTTTTGTCATAGATGCACAACACCTGTATCTCGGAGAGTACGTTAAGTCGTCGGTCCCGGTTCCACTAATACCAACTTGTGGAGGTCTAGGACTCTGTGTTCTACAGGCTGTAATGAATTAATGTACTAGCTGGTTTAGTCAGCTTTGTTCGTGTAATAAAGTAGGCGGCCAAAACAACTTCATTCATTCAATCATGTTCATTAATCACATGAGGCTTGAAAAAAAGGGGGGTGGGGGGCGAAAAAAAGGGGGATGGGGGGCGAAAAAAAGGGGGGTGGGGGCGAAAAAAAGGGGGGTGGGGGGCGAAAAAAATCCATCATAAGAGTGGTTGAGAAATATTTTATTGTAAATTCCAATAGTCGAACGCTAGGCATTCTCAGCCCGTTAGCCTTGGGGTTTTTATTAAATTGATTTACTGATGATTATTCTTAAAAAATAAGTTATAGAATATTTACAGAAAAAAACTTTATTGTGTTTCTTTATAATGGGGTGTATCAGGCAAAGCTTTTTGTAGATGTCGCTAGCGGCACTGGTACCTTGTTTACACCCATGACGCATCTTTTTTAAAATGTTTATGTAGTTTTTTTATGTTTATAACAGATAAATATATTTTAACTTAACGTTTCCTACCTTAAAAGACGAATAAAGAAAGCGAACACCGTCTTTAAAAAGAAAAGGGTTGAATTAATAGAACGGCAATTTCGAGATCACCATATCTTTGTTTTCGCTTGGAAATCTTGATTTTTTTAGCTGCTCACTTTGTCATTATATCTAGAAAATAATATTTTTTGTGATAAAAATACAAGATTTCTATGCAACTGACAGTTATATTAGGTACCATATATCATGCGCCATCTATCGTGATAAAAAGTTAGTGATACACCCCATTGTAACTATTCCACTGACGACGTGATTTTGGGTGGAGGGAGGGAGGTAGTCCATAACCCCAACTCGTTTTATTGCTATGTTGTTTTACTACCACTTTTAGCCCGAGTGTCAATCATAGCCGACCTTACGTCTATATAGCGTTTTCCACTATTACAAGGTCACCCATGGGGTTGCAACTTCAAAATCATTGGGAAAACGTGAATTAAATATTTAAATTGTCCGCCGCGAATTTATATTTAATTTAACAACATTTATAATAATTAAACTAAGATTATATATTTACATTAAACATAGTTTTATAACACATATAAATACATTTAATTAATATTTAATTTATTTGTGATATTTCTCGAGTTTGGTACGCTGGAGACATCAACAAGCTTGCCACTTTGTCATGATTGGCCTATAGTAAAGTTGGCTAAATGTGAATCCGCTTATTTATAAGCGTGGTTTCTGACCACCCCGAAAGGGAAACTGTCGTGATGATACTATACTTTACTTTTAAAATAATGTTATATTTCATTTTAAAAATAGAATCATACAAATTATATAACACTTATTTTTTTTAAGGCAAAGGTTCCATTACAAAAAAGTTTTGATTCCAATTTTTACTTGTCTATGGCAGCGCCCGCCATAGCACGTGCGCGGTCATAACCTAGGTTTTGGCGCCATTTCATTGTTTAGGACTTATGTATTCTGTACCATGGTCATTTTAAAAAATAAAAATTGGCGCCATTCAATACGTTTTGTTGTATAGCATTTCGTGTGACTTTTTTTTATTCTTGCTTAAAATTTTTACTCTTTTATTTAGTAGGTTCAATCCCAATGTATGAAAGTAGATAAATTAGTGTATGAAACTACACATAACTAGGTATTAAAACACTCGTGTAATACTAATGAAAACATAAACACACCCTCGTGTGCCCTTATTATGCAACAGTTTCATAAACTACTATTATAGTAGTTTTGGTTAGGACACAAAAATATTTATTAATGTAAATAAATACATTCAATTAATATTTAATTTATTTGTGATATTTCTTGAGTTTGGTACGCTGCCTGGAGACATCGACGAGCTTGCCACTTGTCATGATTGGCTATTTAGCCGATTCACATTTGTGAACCGCTTCTTTATAAGCGTGGTTTCTGACCACCCCGAAAGGGAAACGGTCGTGATGATACTCTTTTTACAAATTGCTAAAACATGGACGACCTCTATGTTTTCATCTTCATAGTAATTTAGTTAACTAAGAATAAATATTTATAGGTCCGTCTGTTACTCTCTCGTTACTTGCCGCCTGTGTTTGCGGATGCGATGCGAGAGAGCGGCGGCGCGGGGGCGGCGGGGACCGTGCTCATGTTCGATGCTAATCACGAACATCCAGAACTCGTGTGGACAGACGAGGCCAGGAGACGGGTGCAGACCTATATTGCTCACCATGCTGACCAGTAAGTATCCTGCTAAGTGGACTGCAGCTGTGGGAGTTCATATATTGGCCAACAACATCAAGTCAGCAATATCAGAACTGCATGCTGCATGACCCAAAGATACTCTCAACCGATCGTCACTAATCCTCCTTGTTCGCGCCGATCGCGGTAATTCGACCAATTTTGGATGGTTAGGCGTTATTGTGATTCGTCGGTGCATAAACAGACGTCCTAATTTGTTACCCCTATACCCTTGTCCTATCTCTCTCTCACCGCTTCCTTTCTATATTACCCATCCCGCTTACTAGTCCAAAGGCCGGCGGTTGCGCACTGAAGAGAGGCAGTGCCTATATAACTGGCCGCGCCGCATGGTGGTCGTAATCGTCGAATCGAAATATAGTCGTCGTGGTCGGGCAGTCGTTGTCCTACAGTCGTCATAGAAGACGCTGAAGAAATCGCCGCGATCATTGTTTTCGCCCGCATTCGCCAAACCCGCAAAATTAGTGTAAGAACAATTTATAAGTGCTGGTGCCGAGGACATCAGGTGAGTTCCTTTACCAGTTTCCTTTCTAGTTTGTTTATTGCACCGATTATCATAGTATCGTCTATGTATCTAATTTGAAGATTATCGCAAACCCCGCACCTAGATACAGTCCACTAAACCCGCGCCACCGCTCCTCCTTGCGTCGTGTTTCCTCATTGATGAGGGTCGTGACCTCCCGATGAATTGGTGTGCGTCTTGCAGCGTCTAGCACGCCACCCGTTCCTGTCTTCGGCGGCATGCACAGCATCATGGACGCCAGTGTTGGTGGTGGAGCGGACTTGGTCGGACCAGCGTACCGGACTACGGCCTCTCGGTCTCTTTCCTTCCACCTTGCCAGTAACAAAAAGTTTCTCCAGGTTATCCCTTCCTTTTCTGGCAATGTGGCCGAAGTACTGGAGTATCCGACAAAGGCATATGGTGGATAGCCTAGTCGATATGTCTAGTTGGTTTAAAATCGATATGTTAGTTCGATGCTCAGTCCATGAGATCCTCAGCATTTTTCTCCAACACCACATCTCAAAAGCGTCGATACGCTTTCGGTCAGCGCACTTTATAGTCCATGTCTCAGCGCCATATAGGAATATGGAGAAAACCATCACTATTACCAACCAACCGTCACTATTACCCTAGAATAATACGTGAAGCGATCGAAATAAAGAAACCCAAAAATTTCAATCAAGAGGGGGGTTATAAGCTATCTTCATCGTGGAATCCAGTAATCAATAGGTTTCGACACCTGGCGATTTACTTCGACGGCCAAGGATATTGTAAGTGTCGTGTGTCGTGATTTCTTTTATAAGTGATAAGTGGGTAGGTTTACATCTACCGCCCAGTAGGTACTAGACTACACCGCATAGCTCCAGTCGACCCGTGACCACGTGACCACGGCCAATGCAACTTGGCTGAAACGCCGGGAGAAATATGTCTTTAAGGTAAATCGCGTTAAGACCCGTTAAAATTACATAAATAAAAAATCATAGGTTCCCTTTCATATTGAAGGAAAAGTCAGGTTGTTAACTGCGCTATCTTGTTGCACTCTCCTCTGCGAATGTTGCCCAATCGTGGTCTTGCTTCTTTTTTTTTTTTTTTTTTTTTTAATACTATCACGTCATGTGACCCTGCTCCCACCTGATGGTAAGTGGCGCGCAGGGTCCATGAATATTAGCAACTGGAATCAGACAGTCATATCCGTCATCAGTCCCTAACACTATGCCGGCTTGACTAGATGCCTTTTCACACTTCGCTTGAAGGACTCCAGGTTGTTTGCGACAGATGTTTGAGTCACCAAATTAATAGGTACGCGGAGGGATAGTGACTACGGTATGTGGGTGCATATTCTGACCTGTGCGTGTGGTTCGGTTGCGGAATGGAGAGGAAGGGATTAGGTTATAGAGTTCTTCGGAGCACTCACCATAGTATAGCCGGTAGAACACGCTCAGAGACCACATCTCGGCGAAGCTGCAGGGATTCGAGAGTTCCAGATGTAGTGGCATCGTCCACAATTCGAACAGCTCGCCTCTGTAGGACATTGAGAGCATCTGTGTTTTTGCAAGACCAAGATCACCGATATGTTAGCAAGACTTTTCTTCAGTCATTTTTGTCCTAATTTGGCTAAGTTATAATATATATATTTTTACTCAATATATATATTTATTTTGGTAACTATTCAAATTCTTTATTTGATTTATTTATGGTGCAACAAACAAATTACAATAACATTTCACATTTCTATGACTGAATTAAAAGAACCAGACTGTAATTCTTGAGGAGTGCACACAACATTGAAAAATATACACGAGGGGCGTTCAAAATATTCTCGGTATTGATACGTTACAACCTCTTTTATATATATATTTGTTACTGGCCGCTAAGATTCATCCATTGACATTAAAAAAAAGTAAAATTGGAACCGAGATGTTCTTTTGTTTTTCTGCAATTGCCGAACAAACATGAACACCATGAGCGAATTAACAATTTTAACGAAATTAGAGCACCGATCCGTCATAAAATTCTTGACAAAACAGGGTAAAAATCAAAAAACCATAAAAGAGGAAATGGATTGTGTTTACCGTGAGTCTGCTCCTTCTTTATCTACTATTCAAAAATGGTCAAGCGAATTTAAGCGTGGAAGGGAGAGTATTGAAGATGACCCTAGACCTGGCCGGCCTGTAGTGGCTACCTCACAAGAAAATATTGATAAAGTGGAAAAACTTATATTGGAAGACGGCCGAGTGAAGGTAAAATCTTTTTTTTTTTTTTTTTTTTTTATACTAGCACGACATGTGACCTTGGGCCCACCTGATGGTAAGTGGCGCGCAAGGTCCATGAATGTTAGCAACTGAAGTCAGATACTCGTAACTGCCATCAGTCCCTAACACTATGCCGGCTTGACTAGATGCTTTTTCACACTTCGCTTGAAGGACTCCAAATTATAGGAAAGTGGAAACACAGAGGCTGGAAGAGCATTCCACATCTTTATCGTACGACAGATGTATGAGTCCCCAAATTTATATGTACGCGAAGGGATGGTGACTACGGTATGTGGGTGCATATTCTGACCTGTGCGTGTGGTTCGGTTGCGGAATGGAGAGGGAGGGATTAGGTTATAGAGTTCTTCGGAGCACTCACCATAGTATAGCCGGTAGAACACGCTCAGAGAAGCCACATCTCGGCGAAGCTGCAGGGATTCGAGAGTTCCAGATGTAGTGGCATCGTCCACAATTCGTACAGCTCGCCTCTGCAGGACATCGAGAGCATCTGTGAGGTACTTGGCGGAACCATCCCAAAGGTGAGAACAGTATTCTATACATGATCTGATCTGTGCTTTGTACAGCAACAGTCTAATTGAAGGCGGAAAAAACCGCTTCACCTTGTTCAGTATTCCGAGCTTTCTTGACGCTGTTTTGGTGATGCTCTCAATGTAGTTCCGGTGGCTAAGGTCTGAGCGTATTTCCACCCCGAGAATGTTGAAGCTGGGTTGTAGGTCCAGCGTGGTGCTCTGAAGAGTAGGGGGAGGAGAGAAGGGGGACTTCTTGGCCGTCAACGCGCAAGCCTGGGTCTTGTTGGCATTGAACTGGACAAGATTTTGAACACCCCACAAATGGATTTTGTGGAGGGTGTCGTCCAGTTCTGCCGTCATAATGCGCCGTGACTCCTCTAGTTGGTTGCCCACCAAAGCTCGAGGACTCAGATACCGCCCGTGAGCCGTGCTGTCATCTGCATAACAATGAATGTTGCCCAGAGACAACATATCATTGATATGCAGAAGGAAGAGTGTTGGTGACAACACAGAGCCCTGCGGTACGCCGGCGTTCACTGACATGAGATCAGACGCATTCCCATCTACAAGGACACGAATGCTGCGCTCATGTAGGAAGCCAGCTATCCAGTCCACCAGCCGTGGGGGCAGACCATATGCCGGCAACTTGGACAGTAAAGCCTTGTGCCAAACCCTATCGAAGGCCTTGGAGATGTCCAGACTGACCGCCAATGATTCACCATATTTGTCCATTGCCTCACCCCAGACGTGGTATACGAATGCTAGAAGATCACCCGTTGACCGTTTTGGACGGAAGCCATATTGGCGGTCATGTATTACGGAGTGATCCTCTAGATATCTAACGAGTTGGGCGTTGATTATTCGTTCCATTACTTTACACAGTACTGAGGTTACGGCAATGGGGCGGTAGTTGGAAGGGTCTGAACGATCTCCCTTCTTCGGAACGGGCTGCACGTTGGCCACCCTCCATGTTTCCGGCACAACACCAGAGGAGTATGACTGACGGAAAAGGCGCGTGAGGGCTGGAGTCAACTCAGGTGCACACCTCTTAAGAACTACTGCTGGGATACCATCAGGACCATTAGCCTTGCGAACATCGAGCGATCGGAGCACTGCCCGCACATCACACTGCCGAATGCGTAAATCGCGCATTGAAGTGCCGCAACAAGGCAGTGTGGGGGGCTGCGCATTCCCGTCGTCGAGTCGAGAGTTAGCCGCAAAGAGTTTGCCCAAGTAGTCGGCTTTCTCTTTAGCGGTGTGGGCTAGTGATCCATCCGGATATCGCAGAGGTGGCAATGAGGAGCGACAGAAGTTGGTCTCTACAGATTTGGCCAGTTGCCAGAAACTGCGACTTCCTCTTGGTCGCGCGGCTAGGTCTCGGCCAATCTGAGAGACGCGCTGGGACTGAGCTCTGACAAACACCTTCCTGCAAACCTTAGAAGCTTTGTTATAAGCTGACTTTAAGGAACTAATATTGGGGTCAGAGTGAGCCTGACCTCTCACCCATGCCCGGTATGCAGTGTTTTTGGCTGCTACAGCCGAGGCACAATAGTTGTTAAACCAAGGTCTGCTTTTGCCGCTGCTGATGACTCTGGAGAAGGGAATGTAATATTCCATTCCCAGAAGTATCTCATCAGCAACGGCAGCCGCAGACCTGGATGGGTCATCGTCCTTAAAGCAGCGAAGCTTCCATGGGATGGATGCGTAGTACTCACGCAGTCCATCCCAGTCTGCTGACGAGTAGTGCCACACGATACGCTTGACGCCCATCCGAGGAGGAGGCGGAGCACGCGGCACTGTCGTACTTACCAGGCAATGGTCCGAACCACCGAGAGGGGCTAAAACTGAAACATTGTAGCCGGTAGCATGGCTCGTCAGCAGTAGGTCAAGTAAGGAAGGTGTATGTCCGACTACATCTGGAATCCTGGTGTTCTGGGTTACCAGTTGAGTCAGACCGTATGTCAGAGCAAAGTCATGAGCAGTTTTGCCCGCATGGTCGGTTTTAGGGGAACCCAGCCACTGTGCATGGTGAGCATTAAAATCCCCCAAAAACACCATTTCGGCGGTCGGAAACCGCTCCTGCGCATCATCTGTCGCTCGACTCAGGTAGTCGAAGAGCTGAGTTGTCTCGAAGTCACCCCGATGGGATCGATAAAGGCACACGTAGATCCGAGACTGATGCCCCAGATCCACATGCACCCAAAGGACCGAAAAGGAGGAGTCCTCCATGAAACGAAGACGGCGACAACAGACATCATCGCGGACATATAGGCATACCCCAGCCTTCGCGTGGAAGGACTCTTCCAGCGAGTATCCAGGGTAATGCAGGTATGATGTGTCCGCGGGCTTTAGTATCTGTGTCTCCGTCAGAAAAAACATTGCCGGGCGCGCCGTTTCAAGATGATGATGAACGACGTCGAGGTTGGCGTGTAGACCACGAATGTTTGTGAAATCCACGCCAAACTCGGCGGTGGGGGTGTGCACCGCTGTGGAACGTTTCTTCTTATTATTTGTTGTCATGAAGGTTGGGGGCTTGCGATAGAGAAAGAAATGAAAAAATAGATATATACTATAGCTCAAGTAACCAATCTCTCTATTGGTACCGTACATGACATTATACATGACCATCTTAATATGTCAAAAGTAAGTGCAAGATGGGTTCCGCGAATGCTGACGCTTCTTCAAAAGGATATGCGTGTGGCTTGCTGTTCAGATTTTATCGACCTGTGTGGTGAAAATCCCGATGAGGTGCTGCAAAAAATAGTTACTGGAGATGAAACCTGGGTTCATCATTATGACCCAGAGAGCAAACAGGAGTCCATGCAGTGGCACATTAAGGGTTCAGCTCATCCCAAGAAGTTCAAGGTAATCCCGTCAGCTGGCAAGGTCATGGCCACAATATTTTGGGATTGTGAAGGAGTTTTGCTTATCGATTATAAAGAAAAAGGTGTAAATATCACAGGGCAGTACTACGCTAACGTTATACGTCAATTAAGAGATGCGATCAAAGAAAAGAGGCGAGGAAAGTTAACCAAAGGTGTTCTGCTTCTGCATGACAACGCCCCTGTCCATACTGCTCATATTGCCAAGGCAGCTATTGTTGAATGTGGGTTTGAAACTGTTACTCATCCACCCTATAGTCCGGACTTAGCCCCAAGCGACTTCTTTTTGTTTCCCAATCTTAAAAAGGATCTGCGTGGAAATAAATTTTCTGACGATGAAGCGTTGAAGACGGCCGTGGAGGAGCATTTTTACACCAAAGATAAAAAATATTTTTATGAGGGATTAAAAAAAATAATTGATCGATCTTATAAGTGTATGAACATAGGGGGGGAGTATATTGAAAAATAAAAATATCAAACTTTTCGTACTTGTTTGTTTTTATCCACATACCGAGAATATTTTGAACGCCCCTCGTAGGTACGCGAGCAAGCTACTTAAGTACTACACACAAAATAAGGGGAAAATAAACAAAAAACAATTCAACTTAGTCTAAATTTACACAATAAAATAAAAAAAAACATAAAACATGCAAACAAATAATAATAAATAATATAAAAAAAATATTAAATTAAAAATAAAAACTAAATTAAATAATTGCGAACCACTGAATTAAATAATTATGTTATGGATAAGTGAATTCGAAGACATTCGCTGTGAGACACCTTTTGTATGCGATTGAGACACAGGTATATATATATATATATTGTTTGACTAATCAACAAATGTGCACTGTTGGCTAAATGTGAATCCGCTCATTTATAAGCGTGGTTTCTGATCACCCCGAAAGGGAAACGGTCGTGATGATACTTTACTTTTATTTACAGACACCAAGCCGCACAACTTCGTGACCCTAACTCAAATTTCGAAGACAGAGAAACTTTGGATAGAGTCAAGAAAACTGAAGAGTCCTGGGCACCGGCCGGAGAGGTGGTCGTGGGAGGGGTCTATCTAAGATTGTTCCTACAAAACCCGCAATGGAATCTTAGAAGTCCTAAGAAATTCCTTCAAGAACTTCTACACGAAACTCTTACGTTGCTATCAAAGGATGCTACAGAGGTTTGTGATTGTTCATCTTAATTTATTTATTTATTTATTCAAGGTACAACAAACAGACTACAACCATTGCACGATATATACACACTATTTGACAGCAGTTCTGGATTGCAATCCACAGCAGTGTACACTACAAGACAATACAATAATAATATAATTCAAATGTTGCCCCATGAATGACCGTACTTGGGCCCAGGCTTCACTACCAATTCGGTTCGGAGGCCTGGGAACCCGCAAAATTTCTAGTGTAGCACTGCCAGCTTTTCTGTCATCTGTACATAGTACTGTCGAGCTCTACGGGAGAATCACTAACCCATCTCTGGGTTCCGTTGAGCCGTCGTACTTGTCAGATGCCAGAGATGCCTGGTCAGTAGCATGTCCAAATGTTTCGGTTCCAATTTCACCAAAAATCCAACGACTATGGGACGAGCCGCTCTGCAAACTGGTACAGGAAGATATTTTATCTGCTAGTAATATAAAAGAGCGGGCTCGCCTCATGGCCGTTTCCACTAGGGAGTCAGGTCTTTGGTTGCAGGCTTTTCCCTCAGCATCGGTTGGCACACTCCTTGACCGACATACACTGACCATGGCGGTGTGCCTTCGTCTCGGAGCCCGGACTGTCCACCCGCACCAGTGTCGATGCGGAGAACCAGTCGATCATCTCGGACACCACGGGCTTTCTTGTGCTAGAAGTGCTGGCCGCATTCCTCGTCACGCGGCTCTCAACGACATCATCCGAAGGGCTCTTGTCACTGCTGGTGTACCCGCAATCTTAGAACCATCTGGGATTGTGCGGAGCGATGGCAAGAGACCCGACGGAATGACTGTTGGGCCGTGGAAACTTGGCAGATCTCTGGTGTGGGATGCGACGTGTGTAGACACATTAGCTCCATCTCACATCCAGGCGACCTCGTCAGGTGCGGGGAGAGCGGCTTTTTCTGCGGAGAACCTCAAATTGCGCAAATATGCCAACCTTAGTTCCGGTTACGAGTTTGCGCCGTTTGGGGTCGAGACGATGGGCCCATGGGGACCGTCAGCGAGGCGCTTGGCCAAGGAGTTGTCAAAGCGGCTGACAGAAAGGTCTGGAGACAGGAAGGCTGGCAATTATTTCTGCCAACGTATTAGCCTTGCTATACAGAGGGGAAATGTTGCCAGTCTCCTTGGGACTATCTCGGATGAGACGTCTCTAGAGGACATTTTTTATTTATAGTTTAGTTTATTTTTAATTTTATTATTTAGGTAGCTTTTATATTGTAATTCTTTTATACTGATTGTATTTTACTTCGAATAAAATAATGTTCTTACATAACATGATCAATTTCAAATTTCCAACTTATATATAAACTTATTATAAAAGATAACTTAAATATACAAGTCATAAAGACAGCACAATCTAACTAATAATAACCTACCTAACTAAATTAAAACAAATTACAACATCAAAAATTAAATTTATCCTAGATTAAACCATCTATGTACATATTTATTTAAAATAATTGTTAGATTAATAATAATAAATTAAATATTAAAGTAAGAAATAAATTAAAAATTAAAGAAAGAGTAAAGAAGAAGCATTTTTTTTTACAACAACCGGCACAGCGTCAGAACAGAGCGTCCTAGACCTCTACTGTTGGAGATGGGCCTTTCAGAATATTAAATATTTCCACACAGGTCACACAGCGCCATCTAGTTTCCGTGGTAAGCTACGAGGCTTGTGTTACGGAAACTAGATGGTTGATAAACTACATATTATACTTTTTTTTTTGTAAATATATACATATTATACATATAAACACCAAGACCGAGACAAATTATACAATGTACAACTTGCCCCCGGTGGGAATCGAACCCACGACCTTCCGAGTTCACGGCAACGTTTATTACCACTAGACCACGGAGGCGGTCAGTATATAATATACAGGTTTAGCCAGTGAAACGGGAAGATTTAAATAAGTAAATAATTCTTTAAGAAAATTCATTTTATTATTTAATGGTTATAAATATAAAGAAAAAAGGTAGCCATTTACTGTACAATATGTGAAAAAAATATTTTTTGAATATAACATTTGTCAAATGTCCTCCATTGAGTAGCGTAGAGCATGTTGTTTGGCAGATCGGCGTGAATTGCCTGTTGAACAGTAGCGATGTTTTGAGTTAAATAATACATGATTAAAAAAACGCGGCCTTCGATTGGTAAAAAAAGCAAAAGTGATGCGATATGATACAATTTTTCAGATTTTTAGATTGTCCACCCGTAAATAATTTTCTAAAATCCAATATGATTTTGGATAAGAATTTTTATCTATATCTCCGTATTTACGCACAGGATTTGAGCCCTTTTGGTCCTTCTGAGGACACAAAAATAGGAAATAATAAAAATAATGGTACATTTTTCAAGTCATTTATTTATTTAATTATAATAGGGTAGCCAACAGTGCTAACATTACACACTTATTTGTACTTAACACTAAATCAGTTAGATGTTACACCTATTATAGGCGGCCACCACATTACCACAGTAGCCTTTATGGCCTCTAAAAAATAACAATATAAAATTTTCAATCAGTATACAAAAATATATAAATAATAAACATACAATTCCTTTTAGAAATAAAAAAAAAACTTAAAATATAGGTAATATTCAATCAATAAAACAAACTTCAAGTAATGAAGTGAAAAAATAAAAAAATAAAATAAACACATAAAATTGACTTATAAATTGTGGGCGAGTTGTTTTAGCAGTTTATGTTTAAATAATCCGAGATGTCAAGTCATTATTCAAATTCATCATTCATCATTCATTGCCGTGAACTCGGGAGTTCGTGGGTTCGATTCCCACCAGGGGGCAAGTTGTACATTGTATAATTTGTCTCGGTCAGGGTGTTTATATGTATAATATGTATATATTTACAAAAAAATAAGTATAATATGTAGTTTATCAACCATCTAGTTTCCGTAACACAAGCCTCGCAGCTTACCACGGAAATTAGATGGCGCTGTGTGACCTGTCTGGAAATATTTATTATTTATATATTATTTATAAATATTCTTCGACGTCTTGAGAATAACGTCTAAGGCAATTGGAATTTGCTTAAAGTCCCGTTACTTATAGCAAAAACTAATTCTAATAGCAAATATATATTTAGGAAAGTCGCGGAGCCGTGTGTGCTTCAGCACTATGTGCCTTGCTAGTAGCTCGGCCCGCTCTGGGCGAATCGTGCGCGTCCCTGGGCGAGTTACCCAGACTGGCCCGACTACTGGTCCGATGTCCTCTGCCAGCCTCCACTGTACTTGCTGCTGTAGCCTGTACTCATTCTACGGTAAGTAAACACAAGAAATAACAATATGTTAAAATTACAAAATAAGGCCTAAAATGATAGCTGCTGTAAACAGGCATAACATAACTTTTTTTTTTAATAATAAAAATCTTTATTGCTAAATAAATATACATTACAATTTAGTTGGTACATAGGTTAGGGCATAGTCAAAGTCAAAGTCAAAATATCTTTATTCACGTAAACCCATTACAGGCATTTATGAAACGTCATTAATTTAATTATTTTGAATGATTCTACTCCTGCTAGTAGAAGACTAAGCAGCAAAGTGGTCCAATAAGTAATCTGTTAGCAGAAGACCAGCAGCTTAGCAAATTGCAGTGACCTGTTAATGTTTATTCTGACTGAGAAAGGAATCTGCAAGGAAAACTCAGCTATATCAGATTTACAAAATAAAACATATACAGAACTGCACCACAACGATCAATTAATAACCTTTTAAATTTAGTTATCAGTACCTATGAGAATACAATACCTGGTACAGCAGTAACCCACCTGGCAAGTCAGAATTAAGGTAGTCTACATGCCTATGTGCAACCCGAAAGTCGACAAAATAAAATAAATCGTACATAGTAACAAAAGCAGTTTAGCTGTGACATCTGAAATAGTCGTTGGACGGTGTTTCAGATGTCATTGTAAGAATTAGTACTTACAACATTTTGTTTTACGCTAGACAATATTTATTAATATTGGCTGAAGGCAAGACTTAAATAATTGTTTGTGTGTATGGTTGGTGTTTATGCATGTTGGTGTGTGTGTGTTAGTGTTCGTGGGTTTGAGTGAATGTATATAAGTATTGATAAGAATAGTTACGTTATAACTTTCTATCTTAGCGGGGTGGTTTGCCTTAGAAAAAAAAACTAAATTGCACAGCTAATTTACGAAAAAGTAAAAAACATAGGAATGTACTTACCAAACCAAAAATCCTTATTTCTTGGACACAAGCGATGGGCCAAAGTCTATATGAAAAATAAGCACACACAGCATAAAACGTGAATAAAAGCGGTATCACGTAAAGGAATGGATTAAAGTTCAATATAGCGTGCGAGCGGCGCGGGCGCACTGATCCAACTGACAGATCAATGATTTAGCAAGTTTTGCATACCTTGCTTTTACTCGTTCATAATTTAACTGCGCTTAAACAAGTATGTATGCATGTGTTAGACATTAACATAAAATATAAGCTAAGACAGACACAATTATAAGAAGTTGTCGCTTAATATTATAGCTAAACTAAACTATAACTAAATACAAATTGTATAAATGTCCCTTATTACTATTAGCTGCCGTAGAAAGGCATTATCATGCTAAACTAAACTATAACTAAATATAAATTGTATAAATAAATGTCCCTTATTACTATTAGCTGCCGTAGAAAGGCATTGTAAGTCTTAACTATACCTAAATACAAGTCGTATAAATAAATGTTCCTTATTACTATTAGTTACCGTACAAAGGCATTGTAAAACTAAACTATAACTAAATTCAAATTGTATAAATAAATGTCCCTTATTACTATTAGCTGCCGTAGAAAGGCATTGTAAGTCTTAACTATACCTAAATACAAGTCGTATAAATAAATGTTCCTTATTACTATTAGTTACCGTACAAAGGCATTGTAAAACTAAACTATAACTAAATTCAAATTGTATAAATAAATGTCCCTTATTACTATTAGCTGCCGTAGAAAGGCATTGTAAGTCTTAACTATACCTAAATACAAGTCGTATAAATAAATGTTCCTTATTACTATTAGTTACCGTACAAAGGCATTGTAAAACTAAACTATAACTAAATTCAAATTGTATAAATAAATGTCCCTTATTACTATTAGCTGCCGTAGAAAGGCATTGTAAGTCTTAACTATACCTAAATACAAGTCGTATAAATAAATGTTCCTTATTACTATTAGTTACCGTACAAAGGCATTGTAAAACTAAACTATAACTAAATTCAAATTTTATAAATAAATGTCCCTTATTACTATTAGCTGCCGTAGAAAGGCATTGTAAGTCTTAACTATACCTAAATACAAGTCGTATAAATAAATGTTCCTTATTACTATTAGTTACCGTACAAAGGCATTGTAAAACTAAACTATAACTAAATTCAAATTGTATAAATAAATGTCCCTTATTACTATTAGCTGCCGTAGAAAGGCATTGTAAGTCTTAACTATACCTAAATACAAGTCGTATAAATAAATGTTCCTTATTACTATTAGTTACCGTACAAAGGCATTGTAAAACTAAACTATAACTAAATTCAAATTGTATAAATAAATGTCCCTTATTACTATTAGCTGCCGTAGAAAGGCATTGTAAGTCTTAACTATACCTAAATACAAGTCGTATAAATAAATGTTCCTTATTACTATTAGTTACCGTACAAAGGCATTGTAAAACTAAACTACAGCTAAATACAAGTTGTATAAATAAATGTCCCTTATTACTATTAGTTACCGTACAAAGGCATTGTAAAACTAAACTATAACTAAATTCAAATTGTATAAATAAATGTCCCTTATTACTATTAGTTACCGTACAAAGGCATTGTAAAACTAAACTATAACTAAATTCAAATTGTATAAATAAATGTCCCTTATTACTATTAGTTACCGTACAAAGGCATTGTAAAACTAAACTATAACTAAATTCAAATTGTATAAATAAATGTCCCTTATTACTATTAGTTACCGTACAAAGGCATTGTAAAACTAAACTATAACTAAATTCAAATTGTATAAATAAATGTCCCTTATTACTATTAGTTACCGTACAAAGGCATTGTAAAACTAAACTATAACTAAATTCAAATTGTATAAATAAATGTCCCTTATTACTATTAGCTGCCGTACCAAGGCATTGTAAAACTAAACTATAACTAAATTCAAATTGTATAAATAAATGTCCCTTATTACTATTAGCTGCCGTACCAAGGCATTGTAAAACTAAACTATAACTAAATTCAAATTGTATAAATAAATGTCCCTTATTACTATTAGCTGCCGTACCAAGGCATTGTAAAACTAAACTATAACTAAATTCAAATTGTATAAATAAATGTCCCTTATTACTATTAGCTGCCGTACCAAGGCATTGTAAAACTAAACTATAACTAAATTCAAATTGTATAAATAAATGTCCCTTATTACTATTAGCTGCCGTACCAAGGCATTGTAAAACTAAACTATAACTAAATTCAAATTGTATAAATAAATGTCCCTTATTACTATTAGCTGCCGTAGAAAGGCATTGTAAGTCTAAACTATACCTAAATACAAGTTGTATAAATAAATGTCCCTTATTACTATTAGCTGCCGTACAAAGGCATTGTCATACTAAACTATAACTAAATACAAGTTGTATAAATAAATGTCCCTTATTACTATTAGTTACCGTACAAAGGCATTGTAAAACTAAACTATAACTAAATTCAAATCGTATAAATAAATGTCCCTTATTACTATAAGCTGCCGTACAAAGGCATTGTCATGCTAAACTAGACAAAAACCAAATATGAATTGTACAAATGAATGTCCCTTATTACTATTAGCTGCCGTAAAAAGGCATTGTCATTCTAAACTAAACTAAACACAAATTGTATAAATAAATGTCATTACTATTAGATGCCGTACAAAGGCATTGTCATACTAAACTAGACTTCAATTATATATATACTGTATAAAAATGTCCCTTATTACTATTAGCTGTCGTACAAATACATTGTCTGACAAAAATATTGCAGATTGCGATATAGAATAAGATGTATTATACAATTCGGTGCGTTCGAATTAGCTGGAGACTTAAATTGGGCTATGATTTAAATACTTGTCTTTCTCTGTAGGCTTGCGTGTCAGCTTTGTCTCAAACTGAAGTAATGGTGGGCATTAAAAGTGCCGTGAAGACGTGTCGAGAAGCTGTGGGTCCTTCCTGTGCTGCCTTAGCTGACATCTTCTCAGCTACTGTTAACACTGACAGACTTATATTACAGGTAAATATAGGCAGAACAATCGCTGTTTACGGGGAGAAGGTCCGGGTAATGCTGAACTGTACCTACAGACTCGTACGCCAGATCCCTTGCGGAGTAGGCAGAGTCAATTGAGCGCCACCAGACACGATCACGACATACCTCATTCGCTTCGTCGACATTCATCAACCTCTTCATACATGCCCTTTTGTTAAGAAGGTTTTTAATGCACCTTCAGCCAGTGTTTTATTTTCTTGATCGTGATGAGTCTAGGTTTGCCAGGGCCTCTTTTATCCACAACTGTCGCATTATATACCTGGTTCGTCAATCTTTCTTTGCTCATTCTTTCATCGGAGCATGCCTTTCCTTATTTTTGTCCCTATGCTTTTTTTTTAATACTAGCAGCGAGGTCCATGAATGTTAGCATCAGTCCCCAACACTATGCCGGCTTGACTGGGCATGACGGCAATTCGAGCCTGATCCCGAAACGTGGACTGAAACGACTGTTTCCCTTTCGAGGTGGTTAGAAACCACGCTTATAAATAAACAGATTCACATTTAGCCAACTTTACTATAGGCAAATCATGACAGCTTGCATGAGAGCTTGCCACTAGCTTGTCGATGTCTCCAGCGTACCAAACTCGAGAAATACCACAAATAAATAAAATATTATGTAAATAAATACATTTACATTAATATTTTTTTTTTGTGTTCCCGATCAGGAATCGAACCGGTACCTCCGAGTCTAAATCCACGGACTTAACTGCTAGACCACGGAGGCAGGAGGCAAACGACTGTCAAATAACAACTGCGCGTCCAAAGCGTCGGAAACTTTTCAGACCACCCTCGTAATATTTTCCGGAATTTGATTGAAGACTTTATTGCCATGCTATACGAGTTATTTTGGTATACTCTACTTTTTGGAATGGTTGTTACTTACAGGTACCTATTCAATCTTAAAACTAGAATAATGATAGTGGTTGAGCTTCTAGCAGTGGACTGTATAATTTTAATTAAGAAGAATTATAATAGTTCGGTGGTTTTACTGCATCTAATTCTGTGTTGCGTTTAGGGATATCCCTGATTCACATCTAAGCTAGGAGATGATCAACGTCCTGAAATAAGTAGACCTTTGGCATACGACTTAGGGGAAAAAAGATAGGTACTCACAGATCTCCAGCTTGACCAAGCACTGCACTTTACACAAAACTTCAATTATTATTAGTATCTAGTCTTTTGGTTGGATTCACGTATTTTCGCCAAGCAAGCTCGGGCATGTGAAACGTCAGTTTATCAAAGCTATACACGACTAGCTCGCATCGCGGTCGCGCAGATACAACAGTGACGTTAGTTGATGACACTTTTTGGTGTAGGGAAAGAATAAGCAACTTGAGGAATCTGGATAGGATACCAAGCCGTAACAGATAGTTTAAATAATTGTTAAATTTCAGGCTTTAGAAACGGATTTAATAGGCGAGTTATTGCTGTTACTGGAGTCTAGACTAGACGGTCAGACTGCAGCACAATTAGTGTCGGCCTTGAAGGCAATGTCCCGCTCCACTGTGCACGGGGACAGGGTGCGGACTGTGCTGGCGGCTTCCCGCATCTGGGAACAGTATGCCGCTCAGAGACATGATCTCTTCATCTCCTCTGGACCCACACAACACTCTCTAACAGGTCAGTTAACTATTAGTAAGTGATGGGGAATAGTAAGATTAGGAGAGGAAACCCACTAACCAGTTTTCTCAGAGGTTTCCTCCTGGCGTCGTTCAGTTGGTTCACTATTGGTTTTAGCGTGGTAATAATTTAAGCAATGAACTTGGAGAATTGCGTGATTCGACATTTTTAACGGCAAAACGTGGTAGGTTCGCGGACACGTCCTAGCGCCGAGGATAAGCGACTGCGATGCCAACTGGTGTTGGGAAAAGGAGTTAGAGGTAGGCGGGGAGGGGAAATGAATAGAGTTAGATATAATGCCAACTTGTGGAATCGTTAATAAATTGTCATAAAAAAATAACATCATATCCTCGCCGAGCTGTCTGGCTAGCGTGGCGAGTGTAGGCCAAATTCTCCAGCGGTGGAGGTCTAGGACGCTGTGTTCTGGGGGCTGTAATGAATGAATGAATTGTTAGTCAAAAGTAGTGTTATTTTGTTTATTTAATGTACGACAATGTAAATAATTATTGAAAACGATAAGTTTGACTCTATTTATGTGGAATAAGTTGAACTCCCTCCGACATGTTTGGGTGATATTGATACCTATGAAAAGCATCAAATTCTGCAACACTTGGAATTTATATGGCTATAAACAAATGTTACGACACATCTTCCTATCGGACATACCACAGTATTTGTAGACAAAAGTTTTCTAGTCTTGGAGGCGTGGACCCTGAAATTGGGTCTGATGCATAAGTTCAAGGTCACTCGAATTTCTCTAAATTAGGATAAATTCTAAGGATAAAGTCAAAAACGTTGACATCCGTCAAAGAATCAAAGTCACCGGCTTTCATGCATTGGAGACCACGTCTTGGAAGACGCAGAGTGGGACAACCCCCGCCAGATGGACGGATGACCTGAGGAACGTTGGTGGTGGGGGAGGCCTATATCCAGCAGTGGACAGCAGGCTGATGATATTAACAATTATTATGAATAAAATAAACTTGTTTAGGACTTATGTATTCTGTACAATGATATTTAATCTTAAAAAAATAACCTCAAGATCTTTATTAATTTCCACAGCGGCGCCTCACACAGCCGGTTACCTGACAGCAACCCCTGTCAATATTCCTGCGCAGCCGCCACCTATAGACTGACAGTCAGCCATTCGCACACTGCAAACACAATTATAACCTAAAAAACATGTCCAATTGGATGCAAGTCCGTCGCCATCTTGTTTTCTGTCCAAAAACTTACACTAATTTCGCCGTCCTTTTTTCATAGTTTTTGTTGTTTTTTTTTAGATATTATCCCATTCAGACCTGTAGCCCTGTATTCTGTTACTAAAGCGCCAACTATATAACATAGTGGAATCCCTTATATAACGGAACTGTCAGTGTAAACCGCTATTAAAATTGGTATTCTCGCACAAAGGTTTCCACTATAGACGACAGCAAAATAACGTTACGATGCGTTCATTATAAAAAAAAACTATTATATATTTATAGTATTTGCCATATTTTTTATTTGATTTTTTTAAATTTTTTTTTTTGTTTCGGCGGGATGAAACTATATAATTAATAACGTAAAAAAAAAGATTTTGTCAATTGTCGTTGTGCTAGGATAAAATAAATAAAATTAATTACAGATTATGAAATCACAATATATTAACTATCAAATAAAAAAGAAATCATTATGACACGAGAACATTTTTTGGGACCCATGTGGGCCAAAAATAGGCATTCTCATTTGTTACATCAAAACTCAAAGCGTATGGAAAATCTCCTTGAACGCCTGTCAAATCGAAATTCAGTAAAAAAACAAGCGCTCACATGACCAAGTCGAACACTGGTTAAGACTAGAATTTAAAAAAAAATTACAACTACCAGTGTCAAATTTTCATCAGTCAAGCGCTGCTGACTATTTTTTTACTAACCTTGATACGAAAATATATTTAATTTTCCAAATAACTTAATTACACAGTACTACATTGTTTAATTTATTTTAAATAAATAAATAAAATAAAATAAAGTTGGTACTGCTATTTACAATATTCTTTATCATTGTACACGGCACAAGTAGTACAAAATAGCCTAAATTGGATGATATCTTTAATATATTTTGGACATAAAACAAAATGGCGTCAATAACCGACTTTTATCAAGTCTAGTAAATAATAATAATATTTTTTATCCGCAAGTGTTATACGGGAAACAATCAACTTTAAGATGGTGATAATTTGCCCAGTATCAGAGGGAAGTATCCGTTTCGGAATCAGGCTCGAATTGCCGTCATGCCCAGTCAAGCCGGCATAGTGTTAGGGACTGATGTCAGTCATGAGTGTCTGATTCCAGTTGCTAACATTCATGGACCTTGCGCCTCACTTACCATCAGGTAGCAAAGTCACATGTGCTAAAAAAAAAAAAGTGACATGAATTTGTTGTGTCTTCATACAAATTGGTTGTTTTAAAAATAACAGTTTGTATGGAGAAGCCAATAAAATTTGTCTCTTCCGGCATATGGTTTCTTAGTCTTATAATAGTCTATAGTAAGACCATACAAATAGAATCATTTTATTCAAGAAAACTGACAGTGTCAAAATGTTATTAGAGTTGTTATTTAGTCTATGATTTTGGAATTATAAAAAAGGAATCCATTTTGTCAATATAACGTTTGCGATAAAATTGAATTAAAAATTGAAATAGACTGCGGCTTGGACTCATTCAATTATAACTATTTTAAATTAGGTATATTACATTGTTAATATATTTACAGCTCTCCCAAAGTGATAATGGGCATAGAAATCTTCGTCACTGTTCGGCAACGGTCGTATTCCCCGAGCGTCGGAAGACGATATGTATATAGAGTGGTTAAGTGCATTTTCTTCATGCATAATGTAGTAGAATTATGTGTTTTGTGCTAAAAGAGAGAAATATTGATTTATCAGTAACAAAATTTGATTCGATAATTCCATGTAAGTAAATAGCGAGGAAAACCACACGATTGAGAATATGCTACAATCTTTGTTGGATTGATTTACTTCGAAAATTATATAGTACTGTAGTGACCTCCTTTAAATATAAAATCTCTGCCTGTGTCAGACAGACAAGCAATTGTCAAATAAACTATTTTAATAAGATAATTAAAGTTGAAATTAAATTCACCTTTGAAACCAAGAAAGGTGTGTGTGTTATAGCAGCTCTATATAATTCCACACAGAGAGAGAACACAGCCAAAAAAACTAAAAATAACACTGCCCGAATTGTTTTCGATTGTGTACTCATGATATTGACTTCTATTTCTTTGGAACAAGGTGCAAAATGCAAGTGCATTGTTTAGGGCTCTTACGATTCAATGATTCGGGTGTTTCCGGGAATACGACAATTAGCGAAGATCTGCATGCGCATTATTAATTTGGGAGTACTATAATGGTGTGTATCAGGCAAAGCTTTTTTATAGATGTCGCTAGCAGCACTGGTACCTTGTGTCGGATCATTTTTTAAATGTTTTTGTAGTTTTTATTTTTATAACAGAAATACGAATTTTAACTTAACGTTACCTATCTTAAAAGACGAATTAGGAAAGCGAACACCGTGTTTAAACAGAAAAAAGGTTTAATTAATAGAACGGCAATTTATGAGATCACCACATCTTTGATTTCGCTTGGAAATCTATATTTGTACACTTAAAAGCTGCTCACTTCGCCAATATATCCAGAAAATAATATATTTCCTAATAAAAATACAAGTTTTCTATGCAACTGACAGTTCTATTAGGTACCATCTATCATGCGCCATCTATCGTGATAAAAAGTTAGTGATGCACCCCATTAATATATATTTTTTGCTGTTTAAATATCGTCGGTTAACAGGTTAAACTTATCCTGTATCGCGCATATCATTACATGTATCGCACACTGAAGATGTGGAACCCATGCTATAACCTGTAGGTCTATTCTGTTACAGGGTGCGCCAGATAAACTTACTTATTTGAAACGTCATTAAAAACAAAAGTATTTCAGTTATTGTTTTAATTTTAATTTTATTTTAGAATACAATATCCCATTTTTTTTTTAAACAGACTTGAAAATGACATCAGTTAAATGGCGACCCCCATTGCGCATACACTGATTAAGTCGATTTCTGAAGTTAGTGTCCACTCTTTGCAGCATATCAATCGCTATGTTGGCAATGACGTCGCGAATGTTGTTTTTGAGGTGAGCTATTGTCCGTGGCCGATCGACATAAACCAGGGATTTCAAATAACCACATAAAAAGAAATCGCATGGAGCCAAATCTGGAGAGCGAGCCGGCCATGTGAGATCGCCTCTTAGAGAGATAAGCTGGTCGGGGAAATGTTGCCGCAACAAATTCATTGAGCCTCGTGCTGTGGCTCCATCTTCCTGAAACCACACATCCTTAGCGTTTATTTCTTCGAGGCTTGGAAGAAAAAAAGAAGAATTTCAAAGCGAGCGCGGAAGGCACGTTGCGTAGCAACAAGTGAGCGACCGATGGAAAAGAAGCTCTCGACGGCGTATGCCCGCTGTTCTCTAGGCCAGAGCATGATGGCAACTGACTAGAGGAAGAAACAAACTTGGGGACTTCCCCCTCCAATAGCGCCCCCCCTCACCCCTCTACCCACCCAACTCACCGCCCGGGAGTTTTTTAAAATAAGTAAGTTTCTCTGGCGCACCCTGTACTTAAAAAAAAAAATCAATCTTTTATTTACTTTCCAATACATGTAACTTATTAAATAGCCCGCCAAACTGTAACCACAGTTTGTTGGCGGAGACAGTTACTCTCGAAGCTTAATAATAAATATTTATAGTAGGTACATAAAAAAAAAGATGCGCGGGCGCGAACCACCCTCCCCCGCGCGACCACCCCGTCCGCCTATAGGTATCATTAATTTAAGTCTATCTACTTATTCGCAAACTTAGTGGATTTCGTTATTTACGTCAGATGTTGCGTCATAATTTTTTTCTTTCATTTTTTTTTTCCTTTGTTTCGCTTAAAACAACTTGGATACAGACTAAACTAATAAAATCAATACAATTATCAAAACATATGTACTAATCAAAGTGGTAATAATGGTTGGACCGTAAACAGGCAATAATCCATATTTTTTTTTTTTTTTTATTCATTTTGGAAAACCAGCAGTTGACAATATTATAGTAAATATTATACAGTAAATTCACTAAGAACTATTAAAGGTTTTCACATATAAATTTAAAGTTAAGTAATAAAAAGCAAGAGAACTCATTAGGGATTGCTGCCGATGATCGATTCAACGTAATGAAGCATATTTATGTATGTTAGGCACAACATTATTGCTACAAGCAAGTAAAACTAACTAACTTAGAAACTACTTCAATAAGATCGTGGCTGTAAAGTGGCCGTGTCAACCTAATTATGATGTACAGCGTTAAACCGTTTTATAGCTAAGTATAAATAAAACATCTGGTTGAGCCGGTATAGTGGTACTACAGTGGTAGACTGATGTTATAACTCTAAGAGTCGTTAATGGCTGTCATCAGTTGCTCCTATTCTTACCATCATTTGGATATTTCAGTTTTTCCTGTCAACCGACGGTTTTTTTTTTACAAAATATAAATTAATATTAATGCTAAGGATAGGGATATAAGTCCCGTCCGCGTGGAATGGTGGCAAGAACGCTGGCTACATTTCCCCGCTGAATTGCAATACTGATTCTTTGAGCGAAGAAAGAGCCAGCTCTCTTACCGACCATATATTTTATGTATATTTACGGATTAAAAAACTAAATAAATGGCTTCATAAATTATGTGATAATAAAATTTAGAAATATTAAACAATAATTAGAAACCTTGAATTAAAAAAAAAAAAGTTACCAACCTAAATAAAATAAAATCGCTTGAGATTTTTAATATTATGAATAAACGTATCAATTTACAAGTGTGATCTCTATTATTAATAAAATAAATAAATGGATTTAAAAAAAAAACTATGTGAGAATCCTTCGCGCCATTTTGCACGGACATGTCAAGTGCAAGTTTTTGTTTTGTAAATTAATTTACTCTGGATATTGTTAGTCAAAAGTGGTGTTGTTTTGTTTAATAATGTGCTACAATGTGAATAATTATGGAAAACGATAAATTGGACTCTAAATATGGGGCACAAGTTGCAGTTTAATTTTTGCGGTTTTCCCGCGCTGTCAACTCCCATATTTTACCCGACGTGTTTTGGCTATAATGTCGCGAGTGACTCCAAGAAAAGCATCAAATTCTGTAACATCTGGAATCTAATGATAAGCTTATTAACTCATAAGAAAGAAAAATATATTACGTCAGAATTGGCTGTATGGGCTAGACCCTTTGCCTTCCCTATCACCTCATTCATCATCCATATATATTAATAATAATAATAATTTACTCTAGAGACGTCCTATTAGTCTCAAGTAGACTGGCAACATTTTACTGTTTGTATAGCGAGGCTATTACGTTGGCAGAAATAATTGCCATCCTTACTGTCTTTAGATTTATCACCTTGGAGGTCGGCAAAAAAGCAAGATTGGCAACACTAGTTCCAGTATTACCAACTTGTGGAATCGTTGAAGTAGAGAGAGTAAAAAATTGATAGACCCTCGCTAACCCGTCTGAGCCTCGTTCGTCTTTGTAACCCCGCGTAGGGTTCTGATGTCACCAATGTAGTTACTCGACACCGACATTCTTCTTCTTCTTTTTTTAAACTAGCCTAGTTGGCTAGTAATGGCAATCGCCACTAAGGCATTTGTGCCAACATCACGTTTGTATGAATTATTTATGTGATTTGATTTCTATATAGGTATATATTTTATTTTATTTATTTTATCTACTGGTCGCGGTGAATCACAAACACTAAAACAAAAGAAAAGGGGGGATTGGTTAGTAGTTTAGTGGGAATGATACGTCACAATACAACACAAGGGCATATTACACAACACAGTGAGTTATTAATAGTGTGGACATTACATACATGACATTCACATTATATCCTAATTAATTATACACATTTCAGCACGCGGGGCCACAGCACTGTATACGGGGACAGAGCCCCCGCCCCAGCGCCCATCTCACTGGGTCATGTCCCCTCTCCCGTCCCCCATGCATATATGACACCGACATTCACGAACGATTTACGAGCAAAATGTCACTGTCAAATTCGTCTCTTGAAATATTATCTCCATTAAAAACATATTTCTTATATCATTAGTATCTCAGAAGAATGACTATATTAAATTTTTGGTTTTGTTAACTTATGTACTTGTCACTTTGACATTTGACAGGAACCCTGAGTTAACACCAGTGTTGGGACATGAAACATTTACGAACGGCCAGTGTCGCTACTCAGTGTTAAAAACTTTACACGGTGTTAGCTTACGAACGCGATCATGGCTCTTAAGAAATTTCTAGAAAGCCCGTCTCCGAAAGTGGAGGTCTAATATAATGATTTGATTAATTGTGAATAGCGGGGCTTTATAAAGATATCCAATGTCCCGGTAGTACCAAATTAATGCTATTCCTGAACATTCGCTACAACTTTCGCATTCGGAAATGTGTTAAATATGTCATTCGCAACATCTCTGGACCCCGATTATTTCGCCTTCGATATGCATGTTCGCTCGATTGGCTCGAATGAAACTGCGGAGTGCACAATCGTATTAAAACGTATCGTCAGAAATGTCAAAAGCTTGCACAATATATTTTTGCGATACGTTTTCGGACTCGCACATCGCTGACAGTTTTTTTTATGAAGATCTGTCGCTTTTCGAACGGACACGCAAATCTAAAGTGCCAAAATTAGGCCCCTGTAGGTATAGAATAGTATTGGTATAGGACCAATGTTTACAATCGATGCCACGATGTTTATTAAAAAAATATTACATAATAAAGAATTAAACATGTGGCAGTTTTTCGCGCCATTTTGCGTGGACATGTCAAGTGCAAGTTTTTGTTTTGTAAAATTTATTTGCTGTGGATATTATTGGTCAAAAGTGGTGTTGTTTTGTTTAATAATGTGCTGCAATGTGAATAATTATGGAAAACGATAAATTGGACTTCAAATATGGGGCATAAGTTGCAGTTTATTTTTTGCGGTTTTCCCGCGCTGTCAACTCTCATATTTTACACGACGTGTTTGGGCTATAATGCCGCGAGTGACTCCAAGTAAAGCATCAAATTCTGCAGCATCTGGAATTTGATGATCCCCAACTCGGTTATAAACTTTGTTATAAACATATATTATGCAAATAAATTACGTGTTTAGGACTGATGTATTCTGTACAATGTCCTTTAAAGACAATTAAAAAAAAAACAATTAAACATGTGGTCTAGCCGTTAAGTTCGTGGATTCTGGATTTCTGGTCGGAACACAATAAATTGTTTATTTGTGATATTTGTCAAGTTTGGTACGCTAGAGACATAGACGGCTTGCCACTTGTCATAACCTTAAGTAGAGTTGGCTAAATGTGAATCCGCTTCACTAAAACAAAAGTGTGTTTTCTGACTACCCCGGAAGGGATACAGTCGTGATGGTAGTTTTAAACACTAAATTTTAAATAAAATAATCAATAATCGAATCTAGATTCTTTATTTTTTCTTGCAATCTTGCCATTCCTAATATATTTAAAAAACACTGATACACGACGATTTTTTTACGTCTTGAGTTATAGGTATACCTATTTATTTAGAGTGAAGTCTTTGAAAATATTGAATTGTGCGGGGGATTCAAAAACTCTTAAGCCTTAATTTCAATTGTTTTTTTTGTATACAGGATGGAATCGTAATAAATAACTTAAAATGGTAATGGGGTGTATCAGGCAAAGCTTTTTGTAGATGTCGCTAGCGGCACTGGTACCTTATTTTACACCTACATCGCATCATTTTTAAATGTTTTGTAGTTTTTTTATTTACATAACAGTAAAATGTATTTTAAATTAACGTTACCTACCTTAAAAGACGAATTAAGAAAGCGCACACTGTCTTTAAAAAGAAAAAGTTTTTATTAATAGAACGGCAATTTTGAGATCACCATATTTTTGATTTCGCTTAGAAAACTCGATTTGTATACTTAAAAACTGCTCATTTCGGAATAATATCCAGAAAATAATAAATTTCGCAATAAAAATACAAGTTTTCTATGCAACTGACAGTTCTGTTAGGTACCAACTATCATGCGCCATCTATCGTGATAAAAAGTTAGTGATACACCCCATTTGTGGTCTGTTATAGAAGTTATTTTTTTTTTAATTATTTAAACAGTTCAAAGTCCAAGTTGAAATTTCTTTCTTCACCTATACTTACAGGAATTTGTGTCACGTCATTATTTAAATTATTTTGAATGATTCTACTCCTGCAAGTGGCAGACTAAGCAGCGTTCAAAGAGTATGCTGTTAGCAGAAGACCAGCAGCTTAGCAGATTTCAATGACCTGTTAATGTTTAATCTGACTGAGAAGGAATCTGCAAGGAAAACTCAGCTATATCAAAAAACAACAAAAATAAATATTAATATTTACTATTTATGTTGTTTAAATTTGAAAATATATATATATGTATATTAATACTACGGATACATCCTTGCCAAGCCGTCTGGCCAGCAGCGTGGCGAGTGTAGGCCAAATTCTCCAGATATATGTTCTGGAAGGCCCATCTCCAGCAGTGGAGGTCTAGGACGCTCTGTTCTAGGGGCTGTAATGATAGGGATATAAGTACCGTCCGCGTGGAATGGTGACAAGAACGCTGGCTGCATTTCCCCGCTGATTTGCAATTCTGATTCTTTGAGTGAAGAAAGAGCCTGCCCTCTTGTCACCGGAGGAGTCGACAAGACGCGGTGTTATGTCTTTTAAAAACTTTTTTGCGCTTGGACTCCATGGGCCTAGAGTTTCTACAGCAAACGGCACAAATGTTATCCTTTGACCTATATATGCCCGTAATTATTTAGATCTGGATTTCCGCCATAATTCGATAAGATACGGAAAAGAACTTGTTAAGTTATTTAAAAAACAAGGCAAGTACGGTTTTTTGAAATAGTCGTTAACTCCTTAAATCCTTTGCCAAATATGCTGAATTAGAATGCGGTGTATCAGGCAAAGCTTTTTGTAGATGTCGCTAGCGGCAATGGTACCTTATTTTACACCTATATATAATTTTTATAACAGAATAATGTACTTTAAATAAATGTTACCTACCTTAAAAAACGAATTAAGAAAGCGAACACCGGCTTTAAACAGAAAAACGGTTTTATTAATAGAACGGCAATTTTGAGATCGACCATATCTTTGATTGTGCTTGGATATTTGATTTGTACACTGAAAAGCTGCTCACTTCGGCATAATATCCAGAAAATAATAAATTTCGTAATAAAAATACAAGTTTTCTATGCAACTGACTGTTATATTAGGTACCATCTATCATGCGCCATCTATCGTGATAAAAAGTTAGTGATACACCATTAAAACTACAGCATGAAGAATATTTTTTGACCGCCTCCGTGGTCTAGTGGTAACAAACGTTGCCGTGAACTCGAGAGGTCGTTGGTTCGATTCCCACCGGGGGCAAGTTGTACATTGTATAATTTGTCTCGGTCTGGGTGTTTATATGTATGTATTTACAAAAAAAAGTATAATATGTAGTTTATCAACCATCTAGTTTCCGTAACACAAGCCTCGTAGCTTACCACGGAAACTAGATGGCGCTGTGTGACCTGTCTGGAAATATTTATTTTAATATTTAATTATATAATTTTAAAAATACTAAAATATGCACGAACAGTTAAGAAACATTTATCGTGTACATTTCTTACATGCCTTTGTGGTTTTATTGTTGCGCACTGCACATCGTTTTCTTCTTTAGCCGACAATTAGGAGATGGTCTGCTGCACAAGAACGTACTGAACTACCATACAAAATTAGAAGAATTCTACAACAAATGTGTTTCTATAAAAAAAAAAAAAAAATGGGTCGTTGGCGACCCTGCGGGTGTATATAGGTATATAGGTTAATACTTACATACTGGGCCGATTGCCGGACTCCAAATTTTCGAATGCTACGCGGCGAGGGTGACCCACACCAGAGCACGTCTTCGTTCCCAGGGGAACGTCACATCATCGTGTCTATTGCTATCATTTCGGATAACTCCAACAAGCTCCAGAAGAGCTGGAACCTCGATGGTGGCTAGAACCCTTTTAATAGTATTGTTAAGGGAGCCTTGGCGGGAAAATTCGCCCGCATTTTTGGAACTGGAGAGCTCATGAACTCCAAGACAGTCGAACTCCTTTCCACACGGACATGTTAATGTTTAGGTAATAATCGAGTGAGATTATTTAACGTTTCCACCCTGTATAAAAGCTAAAAATTATCCATCTAACATACAATATAGAATAATTTTATCTAGCAACTGTTTTTTTTTACTAAATTTTTATACATAAATGCAATACTCTCTCAAGGCGAAAGTAATTATGTACTATGAATATTTTTATATGTTAGCTATAAGGTTTATCAATGTATAAATTAATATATAAAATATAAATGAAACACACAGTTTTTTATTTATTATTTAATTTGTAAAAATCACAGTTTTTTTTATATTCGCTACGTTACATATAATACTAAAAAACTTTTAAAAAGTTGTACCTACATTTTATTGAATACGTTCTAATAATAAATATTTTTAAAAGGCTTCGTTCTCGTTCGCACAATCCGATATTTAAAAAAAAAACAAGTCTTAGTGCTCCTAAGAGAAATTTAGTAAAGTAGTATCATCACGACCGTTTCCCTTTCGGGGTGGTCATAAACCACGCTTATAAATAAGACTCACATTTAGCCAACTTTACTATAAGCCAATCATGACAAGTGGCAAGCTCGTCGATGTCTCCAGCGAGAAATATCACAAATAAATTAAATATTAATTAAATGTATTTATTTACATTAATTAATATTTTTGTGTCCCGACCAGGAATCGAACCCGGTACTTTCGAGTCTAAATCCACGGACTTAACCGCTAGACCACTAGATAAATTTAGTCTATTAACTTAATCAGGTAATCCGGGGAAAAGCTACGGACTAACTGTACATTGTGTGGTGCTGCCATAGGAACTGCTAGACACACACTTGTAGGGTGCGTTACATGTTAGATATGACAAAGTCCTTGGTGTTATCCGTGAAGCAGTATCTATTGCAAGAGCCAGAAAGGGACTGACTACAAATAAAATTTTGACCACATTTGAAAAGGAAGGGCAAAGTACGAAAGCTAAACTCGAGCACACCTCGATGGATACATTAGAACATCATTATCCCAGATGAACTAGCTGTATCAGCCTATATTTAGGCCAGACAAGAAATTTAATTTTACTAGAAAGTTGATAGACTGCATTTTTTGAAGATATTGGATTGTGTGAGCGAGCGGAAAGCATAAGCGTTAAATCCTCTTAACCTATATAAGCCCGTAATTATTTAGATCATTGTTTCTTCATAATCGGATATATTAACCTTAAGATACATAGAAAATACTATGTAAATTTATTTTTGAAAAAAGGCAAGGGTCGTTAACGACCCTTCCCAATTTTTTTTTAAAGGGTCTATAACGACCCGCGGCATATACTTTGTCAAATATGGTGAATTAGAATTAAAATAACTTGCTTCTTACTCATTTATCGTAACCGTAGATTGAAAGTGGCGGAAAAATAACTTACTCGTAGATGATAATAAACTCAGTTAGCCAATTATTCAGTTTCAAAAAACAACTGCAATTGGATCAAATCATATCAAAATCATTTATTATATATATTCGGTACATAGTTCTTAGGTTAGGTTAGGTGAGCATGCAAAAAACCTACCACATGTGGTGTACGAATTCATTACATTAACAAATATAATTCTTAAAATAATAACAAATATAATAACAACTTAAACATGCATAAAAGTTTTTATAATTTTAACGGGTCTTTACGGGTCGACTGAAACATCGGGAGAAATATGTCTCTAAGGTAAATCGCGTAAATACCCGTTAAAATTATAAAAACTATTATGAATATGCGCGAAAGTTTAAAAAGTTTAAACATGCATTTTACAATTTATATAAAACTAAAATATGTAGATTGTATATAGATTTTAACAAATCATCTAAAACACATTAAAACCGCATTTATATAATATATATAATTAAATCTGTGTTCAACGCTGATACTACGCTCTGTATAACAAGTAATTTTATTTAAAAAAATAAAAAAATAAGATAGTTGTGTTGGGTCGTTGACGACCCTTTAAAAAGTAAATCGTTTATTGAAGCAAAAGTAAATTGAGTTACAAAATTTGGTACAGGAAAAAAATAATCAAAACAAGTAAGCAAGAAAGAGATACAGAACTCTTCCCAAACCATTATGTTGTATCTTGGGGAGTAGTCTTCGCTACAATTTTAGTTGATACTCGTACTAAAACATTCAGCGCTATTAGCAGTGCAAAATATATCCTACATCACACTCGGTATTACACCCCCTACCTCCACAGAGTGAGGTATAGGTACCTAACTTAGGCGTCAGTTACTTCTACAATACAACCTAACCAAATAACATAAATACTCACTTTGGGTATATATAGGTTAAGGAGGCGTCAATTAATTGTGTGAAGTGATTTATCTCGAACCATTTTCGGCGGTATACCATATAGTTTCGTTTTAGACCACTTGAGTTCTAACAATATCTGGATATTTCGTATAATGGTTGCTTGGAGCGATTTTCTCTGCCGGCTTATAATCTTTTCCCGCAGCCCAGCGGGTCAATTTGTTCCTTAAAGAAATAAACCATAACCTAAATTAATATTTACTTAGGGCCGGTAACTGAATCCTTCTTTACACCCGTATTCGTTAAAAAAAAGTTAAGTATGATTACGACCGTATCCCTTCCGGGGTAGTCGGAAACTATGCCTTGAAGAAGCGGATTCACATTTAGCCAACTTTACTATGGGCCTATCATGACATGTGGCAAGCTGTTTCTAGCGTATCAAACTCGAGAAATATCGAGAATCGAACCCGGTACCTCCGAGTCTAAATCCACGGACTTAACCGCTAAGTACTTTTTTTTTGTTAGTGCCTGTTCTCGCTATCCAACCCCAGGCAGGTTGGAAGATGGCACTATGAGTTCCCAAAGGTTGTGGAAGATGGGAATCACTCGAAATTTCCACTACGGCAATTACAAAAAAGTATCCCTTTTGAGGTGGTCAGAAACCACGGTTATAAAGAAGCGGATTCACATTTAGCCAACTTTACTATAGGCCAATCATGACAAGTGGCAAGCTCGTCGATGCCTCCAGCGTACCAAACTCGGGAAATATCACAAATAGATTAAATATCATTTAATTTATTTAAATTAATTAATATTATTGTGTCCTGACCAGGAATCGAACCCGGTACTTCCAGATCTAAATCCACGGACTTAACCGCTAGACCACGGAAGCATAAGATGACAATTGTCATATATTTTTAGTAGAGTATCATCACGACCGTTTCCCTTTCGGAGTGGTCAGAAACCACACTTATACATAAGCGGATTCACATTTAGCCAACTTTACTTTAGGCCAATCATGACAAGTGTCAAGCTCGTCGATGTCTCCAGCGTACCAAACTCGAGAAATATCACAAATAAATTAAATAATAATTAAATGTATTTATTTACATTAATAAATATGTTGTCCCGACCAGGAATTGAACCCGGTACTCTAAATCCACGGACTTAATCGCTAGACCACGGAGGCAGTTTCTTAGTAAATTGCCGATTATTCGGTAAAACAGAATATTAAAATGACTGAGCTGTAGATATGGCTAAATGGCTAAAATATTGCCTATAAAGCCGCATCTGCATATCGCGATATCCATCGTGAATGTTTCCTAAAGACTAATATTAATGGGGTGTATCACTAACTTTAAATCGCGATAGATGGCGCATAATAGATGGTAACTAATATAACTGTCAGTTGCATAGAAATCTTGTATTTTTATTACGATTTTTTTTTTTTGATATTATTCCGAAGTAAGCAGCATAATTGCCGTTCTAAAACCTTTTTTCTTTTTAAAGACGTTGAGCGCTTTTTTAATTAGTCGTTTAAGGTAGGTAAGGTTAATTTAAAATACAATTTCCTGTTATAACAATAAAAAACTACAAAAACATAAAAAAAAATATGCAATATGTAAAACAAGGTACCATTGCCGCTAGCGACATCTACAAAAAGCTTTGCCTGATACACCCCATTGATCTCGCCCATACGCCGGCGACGAAATAGATGGAAAAAGTATTATTTAAGTCAACGTTCGCGCGATCGTCGACCTCTCGCTACCTACTTGATTAGGCTCAGTATGAGTTGCGATATTTTTAGGATAACTTCTCTGCACCGTAACTTAAGATTTAATTACTGAATAATTAAAATAAAAAATACGTAATTCTTTATTTATATTCTAGATTAATATATAAAAATATTTGCCATTTAATAAATTCCACGCAGTATATATATATATATATATCTTATATAATGATACATATCTAACCTGGCTAGAAGTTCCTTGTATTTGCTCTGCTTGATGTCCTTTAGATCTTCATAGTCGATGTGCAGAGTGAGGTAGTCCGGAGCCGCAGCACTGTGCAGGATCGAGTCGAGACGCGCGTGAAGTTCGCTGAAGGTGGGTCGCTCTCGAGGACGAGAGTTCCAACATGATAACATCACTTCGTAACTGTAATGGAAAAACATGATTACCAAATAATAACAATACTTTTATAATCTTTCATCAAGTGCATACCTACCGTCTTTCATAATTTACATTCTTGGGATTTCATTTATAGGACTAATTATTTATTTATTTACTATAGTTATTCTTTATATTATATATATAGTGTATTTATTAACCTTTCATTAATATCTTCAATGTTTTTTATTTTTTTAATTATTGTATTTAGAATTTAATTTAATTTTATTTGAAATTATGTAAATTATAGATTTAGTGTAATTGAGACCCCACAATACCGGCCTTCCTAGTGTGGGTCTCTAATAGAAAAACATGTACATAGGATTTTATTGGAAATAAACGATTATTATTAACAAAAAAAAAAAAAAGGTTTGAAAGCTGGTAATGTTGCTGTTTGCTGTTGTAGCTGCAAATCTCTGGAATGACCTACCTTTAGGTATTAGGCAAGCTCCAAATCGAGCCATCTTCAAAAATATGGTTTACAAACACTTTCTTTCTAACTAGACTGTCCTAAATTTATGTCAGTTTTTCATTTCCTCAATTGCAGCAACATCATATTTCACTTCCCTCATCATGTAAGTAGTTTTATCTACTCTCATATCGTAAAATGCTAATTACAAACTTCAAAACGAATTTATATAAATAAATAAATATTTCCAGACAGGTCACACAGCGCCATCTAGTTTCCGTGGTAAGCTACGAAGCTTGTGTTACGGAAACTAGATGATTGATAAACTACATAATATACTTTTATTTTTGTAAATATATACATATTATACATATAAACACCCAGACCGAAACAAATTATACCACGGAGGCGGTTATTTAATTTTAGTTTTATATTTTTCGTAGCTTTGTGGTAACTTTTAATTGACCTTTTGTTTCCATTTTTTTCTTTATGTGTTAATTAGTCGTTAGTTATCCTGTAATGAATAAATAAACATCTCGACGAAGCTGCAGTGATTCGATAGTTTCAGACATTACGTAGTCCCAAAGTTAAAAATGTGTAAAACTTTGGGTTAGGAAGAACCCCTGAAGTGACTCACATGATCTGTGCACAATGGTTGGGTCTGGGCATGCGATACCCCGCCCGCAGCAGTCTTGCCAGTCTGCCGGCCGCCACGCTCGGGTACGGTGAGCCTCCCACAGTCACCACTTCCCACATCACGACACCGAAAGACCAACTGTAAAATATAGATTTTTATTAATCAGGTATTCCTAAAAAAATCTGGGTTTTATAAAAATCATAGATTTACAACAACATTTATATAAATATCACCATGGCAAGCTCACAATATTAGTTCTCCTTGAAAGTAAAAATTGGCATTTGACATCATTGCAAATGGCACATAATTTCGACAAGAACAACAAATAGGTTGGAATAATAATTTGCTCAGTCTGCCGGGGCAAGGATATATCCTATATACCCTATAGCTGGGCACCGTTAATCAAATAGTTAACTTCGTTAATCGTTAATCTGGTACAAAAAAAAGTTATTATATATATTATATTGTATTATATTGTATTATATCATATATCCACCGTTTGTGCCGATAAACCTAGTAAAATGTATCCAGTAGTTAGTAGGGATCAGGCTCGAATGGGGTGTATCAGGCAAAGCTTTTTGTAGATGTCGCTAGCGGAACTGGTACCTCGTTTACACCTTTGAGTGCCTTAGACGCATCATTTTTTAAATGTTTCTCTAGTTTTTTTTATTTTTATAACAGAAAAATGTATTTTAAATTTACGTTACCTACCTTAAAATACAAATTAAAAAAGCGCATACCGTCTTTAAAAAGAAAAAAGGTTTAATTAATAGAACGGCAATTTTGAGATCACCATATCTTTGATTTCGCTTGGAAATCTCGATTTGTACACTTAAAAGTTGCTCACTCCGACATAATATCCAGAAAATAATAAATTTCGTCATAATAATATTATTACTACTATATTATTATTGTTTTTGTGTTTATATAAATATATATAATTTTAGTTATATATAAGATACTCGTATGTATGCCAAATTGTTTACTTATATGTTTAAATTTAGATATTAATGTCTTTCTGTATTTTATTCTGAATATTGTTTACTGCATGCTGTGTACAAATATTAGGTTGGCAAACTTACTACTTATTTATATCACTGTATTTTGTCAAATGTTTTGTCTGTTAACTGTTTTTTGTACCTTAATAAATAAATAAATAAAGTTAAATAAAAATACAAGTTTTCTATGCAACTGACAGTTAGACAGACAGTGGGGTCGTCCAGGCCCGGATGCGTAATGGGCGTGGGTTGGGGATGGGGACAGTCCCCCGTTTTCCCCAGCAGGATCTCAGCGGGTAACCACCCGCCGGTAATTCATGCACGTTTAGTGCTGGGCGCCGTTACTAGTATAACAGCGCCCGTGTGGCTCACGAACCCAGAGGGCTAAGTTCGACTGCTTCAGCTCTCCTCCAGGAGTACTTCTCTAGGAAGTGGTCTCCCGTTGGGGGGCCGTGCACAAGACGGAGCGATGTTCTGGAGATGCTTGAAGTGTCCGTTGTCGGCCCGAGAGAACATACGTCTAGTCAGGCCAACGACAAACTCCTCAATAGTAGGCATCTCCAAATCTCGAGCTAAGACGGAATTACGCACGAACCATGGCGCTCGGGAAACCACTCTGAGCGATATGTTCTGCTGACTTTGGATCTTGTCCCTGTTGGTCTTGGCCAGAAGGTGGTGCCAGGCTGGCGCAGCATAGGTGACACAACTGACAGTTATATTAGGTAGCATCTTTTATGCGCCATCTATCGTGATAAAAAGTTAGTGATACACCCCATTGCCGTCATGACTGATGTCTGTCATGAGTGTCTGATTCCAGTTGCTTATATTCTTGGACCTTGTGCGCCACTTACTATCAGGTGGGCGCAAGGTCACAAGTCGTGCTAGAAGATATATATTTTTTTAATGTAAAAAATCAAACTCGTATTGGGACCAATTTTAATTTGACTAACAATAAATTTGAGAAAAAATATATTTAAAATATCTTACACATCACTCTGAGAAGTATAAAGCCGGTGTGTTAGAGATTCAATAGCCATCCATTTTATAGGTAACTTCCCATTACCACTTTGTTTATACAAATTATCTTGGTACACATCTCTTGAAAGGCCAAAATCTGCTATTTTCAACGTTTTATCCGCACAGACCAACACGTTTCTCGCAGCTAAATCTCTATGGACAACTCTATTTGAGGCTAAAAATTCCATTCCCATTGCAATTTGCCGGCAAAATGATAGCAAATCGATTGGTGTCAGTTCCGAATCGCAAATTCCTTGTAAATCGTACAGTTTATTTACAAATAAGTTGGTTTCTTTAAAGCTATCTCTGTAGTCGGCGCTGTATTCGATGTTGTTGTTATATTTAGCGTTGCGTTTTGTTACCAGTATGTCCCATGCACATCTGGAAACGAAAATATATGTAAATACGTAAATCTGAAAACACAGTTATGGAACTTAATGCCTTCATCATCAGAGTCAATATGTCTTTCTTTGGCTTTGTTCATAGTTTGCTTGCTTAGTAAACGTTTTGTGTTAATAAAATCTGCTTGTATTAGACGACATTGCATTGTTCATAGTTTATTTTTGGGTAGTTCTTTGATATTATATTGTTTACAAAGAATCCGGCTCGAAGGACCATAATGTGCGGGACCGAGCTCAATCTATCTTAAAACAAGAATATAAACCTGAAAGGCTAATCAATAGAAATTGCTAGATGGTATAAGATAGTCCATAAAGTAATAAAAGTTTGCCTATTTTCGCGCGACGGATCATAAAACTGTGTTAACACGGGAGAATATGGTTGAGGCCGAGACAAGGAAGACGCAGTGATGGCTAATACAACTGCGCCTCCTGAATAGGCTACAAAAAGAAAAAATACAATGAGTAGTATTTTTTTAATAATAAAAAATATATATCATCACCATCGGTCGTGTTTGTCCCCGAGTCTCTACTTTGAACGCCCCCTTTAGTTCGGAACTACGAATAGTCCCTAAATATGATAAATACAAAAAGTAATAAAGTTTTTTAAAAAATATTTTCAAGGTTGTACTTATATGTATGAACTGTGCATTATGTATACATCCTAAACTAGAAAAAGTTTTTAAATTTAAATTATTTATATTTTATTTATTATAATATTTTAATATCTATTATATTTATAAACACTATTAACACTAAGGGAACTAAAATAGAACCATGCGGGACACCTGAAGGAACAACCACACTCGTAGACAAAGTAACCGTTAATTACTACTACCTACTGTTGACGTTGTACTGAAACCGTCTTTGTAAGTTGCCATGGTTTCCAGCGCTTGTAACTTATGCAATAGAATGATCAATAAGATCGAAGGCTCTGCTAAAATCGATATAGATCACCTTAAGTACTGCAATAAATCTGCCCGGCTGCAGTACTCTGCGACGATACAGGGTCGGCGACCGCTGCAGCACCCCACCAGACTGACCACGTGCGCGTGACCACCAACACTCTTCATCAAATCCATCTCGGAACGAAAAGCACGCACCTCCTCGATCGATGGGTAATCTGAACAACAAATACAGTAATCAAATACAGTAATCAAATGACACGTTTAGAGATTCTTTATTTATTTACTATCTCGTGAACAATGTGCGACGTAGGCTTAAATTAAACCTTTGATATTTTGTACTATGAATATTGAATACCCACCATTACCCTACCTGCTAGTAACCTATTACTTAGCTCTATAATAAGAATTCTGATTGGCATCAGAAATAATTTCAATCTGATCCCGAAAAGACTTATATTTAAGTTTACAGGTTTATCTACCACAAGTACGAAAAGCTCTCCGTCCCGGAAAGTCACCATCACCTTTTATTTTTTATTACCTTTTAACATCTTAACAGCGACCTCCTTTCCCTCCGGCGCAAGGGTGGCCTTCCTGACTACTCCGAAGGCCCCCTCGCCCAGCACATGGTGCAGCATCAGTCGGTCAGGCCGTAACTCCCACCCATCCTCCGGCCCCAGCGACACCCAGCCTGCGTCTTCGTCTTCTACTATTTTCTCGTCTAAAGCCTACAAAATAATTTAATAAATATATCACATATTTGTAAACTCTTACTTAGGCAGAGTTGTTGAGTTCTAGCAAGACCGCATAAGTTGTACTGAGTTGCAATCATAAAAAAATACATTAGATAGAACACCGTTACGCTTAAATCAGTACACTTGGCGTGCAAGCGATATGACGTCTATTACAGATTTCTTAGTCGTTAGATTTTTGTCTCATGGTCGTCATTTTGGGATTAGCACGCTTAACAAGTCGTCGCCACTCCTCGCCATTTTTTATTGCACTCATGTGGGAAATGGTCCATTGCAGCCTTCACCAGGTCAGTTCACCGATGCATCTTCTTACTAACGACTTTCCCCTAAACTAACAGGCGCTGCATGTTTCTCAGATCAAGCACTGAAAAAAAAGGAAGAGCGTTTGGCTTTAGTTTTTTTAATTAATAACTCTTACGCTTTTATTATTTTTATTTATGTTCTCAATCACCCCAAAACATCCTCGTACTTTTAAATCGTGCTTTGAATTTCTCAGGAAATTTGAACAGGCACAACTGTGCCCTCTGCACTTCTCATAACAGTCTAAAGATTCCTCAAGCAGATATTCTATTAACGTCGCTGTTATGTCGCTTGTCCCTGGAATAATTTACCCCTGACTATCAGACGCGCACCGTCAGTCAATATATAACCTTTTAACCACATTATTTCATGAGAAACATAATGTATCTCTTTCTTGGTTAACATGTCTTATGCAATAATGAAATTGAGTTTGATTTAAGCATGAGCTTATACTGAGATCCGACTATTACTCCGGTCCTAACTGTTTTATATACCTATGTACAACTTTTTAAATTCCTCGCTCAAATTATCGCCTGGGGGCTGGAGGCAGCTTCGAAGCAGGCCTAATAACGGTATATTCGGTTTAAAATTTAAAGATATGTATTTAATAAGAAATAATGATTAAAATTAAATGTGACACAAATCCGTTTAGTTCTTTTATAGCGTTAGTAACACACACACTCACAACCGTATTCTAAAGCTAATTTGCCCCAAAATAAAGTCTCTGTAATTGATTAAAGTAAAATATTTCGAATGTACCAAATTCATTTTGAAGGTCAGCCGTTCTAGCGTTATCAACACCATTTTTAACTTTAACGTTTTCTTTTACAGATACTTTGTTTTGTTGCATAGAAGCCAAAGTTGTTGCAGAAAACTTGTAATACCCATTTAATTAGAAGATATTTTAAAATTTTACAAAATAGTTTTTACTTCATACAGTATCATCATTATCAGCCTATGTCTCTCCACTGCTGGATGTAGGCCTCCCTCAAGGCTCGCCATTTCATACGATCTCTTACCACCCTCATCCAGCTCCCACCAGCGACTTTTTCAGGTCATCCAACCATCTGGCGGGGGGTCTTCCTACTCTGCGTTTTCCTGTACGTGGTCTTCACTCTAAAACCCGTCTACTCCATCGGTCATCGGATCTGCGACAGACGTGTCCGGCCCATTGTCACTTTAACTTACAAATTTCAGTAACTTTGGTTTTCTGACGAATGTCTACGTTTCGGACTCTATTCATCAAAGACATACCGAGCATAGCTCTCTCCATAGCTCGCTAAGCGACCTTAAACTTGTGGAGCAGACCCACTGTCAGTGTCCACGTCTCTGCTCCGTACGACAATACTGGAAGAACGCATTAATTGAAAACTTTCGTTTTCAAACTCTGTGGCATCTTTGATGACAGGATGTGGCGTAACTTCCCGAATGCAGCCCATCCTAGTTGAATGCGTATAACATGTATAACTTTTACAAATTTACCTGTGATATCACAAGTTTTATGCCAATAAAATTAAAAGGCGATGGTTTAAAATTAGGTTAAAAATGAATGTTATATAATACCCTGTGTTTAGTCTTGGCGCTGTAGGCGCTTTTTTTACAGGATTTCGCTTTGACAAGCATTCGAGGAACTTTTCCAAACGTTTTCGATGACGTCGAATAATCTAAGACAAGGACTTGGGTTTTACAGCGAAGACGTCACCGATTTTACTACGTCAGATTTTTTTCTGGGTAGTGCAATCAAAGCAAATTGTCCGTGGTCAATAATATTGTCAAATTTTGCAACCTTTCTATGTTTTATATTTTATTATACTATCATTGTGCTTTATTTTATTTTTCCATTAGAAATATTTCTTATATCGTTTATTTTAACAGTTTTAACAGTTATATTTAATTACCATCGTCGTGATTTGTTTTGTTTTTTAATTCTTTAAATCGCTTATATTAATTATTATATTTAAGTACTTTTTAGGGTTTTGTTAATAATACCACAGACAATTTACAAAGAGATACAATTTACTTATATGCGTTTCTATACAAAGAATACTACGATCCGCTGCGTGCGATGCGTACGATACCGACAAGTGGACGCTTACCTATAAGAAATATTTACAATACAGAAAAATAAGACAAAGCACGTCGATCTGCCTCACATCTTGCGAGGCTACATATCGTGAACAGCGACATGTGTGAATGTGGATTGGACGTGGAGGATTTGAATCATATATGTTTTTCTTGCCCTTTATATGACCGCTCCTTATTTATATCCTCTCTTATTTCACTCCGAGTTCCATTTCCTACTAATATTTCATCCCTACTTGTATATAATAAGCGAAGTAAATTAGATAATAATATTAAAATATAAATATGACTAAGTATCCTTATTGTATATTCTTCATTATTTAGTTTCTTAGTCTCTTATTTTTGTATTAATTCAATATTATTATACTTATAAATACTTCTTTGATCCTATTCCAAATTTTTCGAATCTCTTTTATTTAACCCGTCTTTCCCTAACTTTGACACTGGCAAATTGTTACTAATGCTAAAATGCAAAAAAAAAAAGCACGTCGATGGTAATATAAAATAAGAAAGAAAGGAATGCTGCAAAATTTGACGATATTTTTGACTATTGACTAATTATATATCTTCTTTTCGTTAATCGTACTAATTTGAATGCATTATTTAAACAAAAATTCTGACTTTGGCATTTAAATAAATATATCTGTATTTAAGGATAAAGTATAGCTAAACAAACTACTGAATACCTATTGTAATATTATGTACCTATACTTAAGGATGAATATTATTTTTATTTTTATAAATTATTGTGGTTTAAAATTATCATTTATATGTTTCTTCTATTTGTAAGTTATTTAGTTATAAGATATTTGTGGAAACTTGTAATTGGCATCTAGTTTTTTATATAAGTAATCATTTGTTAGAAGCTGTAAGTTTTCCTTAAAGATAAATAAATAAATAAAATAAATAAATAAATGATTTGATTTGACAATTTGCTTTATTTGCCCTACCCGAAAATTCATTCGCTGTAAAATCAGTGACGTCATTCGCTGTGAAACCCGTTGGTTATTCGACGTCATCAAAAACACAAAACGCTTGGAAAAGCTACCCACCCGAACGCCTGTCAAAGCGAAATAAAGCGCTTACAGTACAAGTCAAACATAGGGACTGTAGTCCGAAACTCCAACTTGGCATACTGGCGTTATATTTGACAGTACCGTAGAAGCATGATACAAGCATGATAAGCGTTGTACCGGGAAATATAGCTGCACTCTTCTGTCCCTTAGTTTTCTCCTGGCGTAGAGGAGAGCGGTGACGGTGAGAGACAATAACAATGCGCAGGCGCTGGCGCCGGCCATTATTCCGCGGGGGGACATCGGCGCTGCAACGGGAAGACTTGTAGACTCTTTTACTCTCAGACTCACCGCCCAACATTTTACTACTATGCAATAATAAATAATCTAAGGGCCGGTTGCATCATTTTATTATAAGAATAGATTAACATTTTTTTATACATCCTTCTTACATTAGGCAACAAAAAAAAAAACAGGTTTATGATCGTTGACATCAACATTTTATTTATCTAAACCTATTTACGTAGACGTCATAATCGCTTGCTAAATCAAATACTTAGATAAGTAGCCGTTGACCTTATCATTCTTATCAGTCATATGACTTCCTTTCAGTCATGGGAACTTCCTCATCCTCACCTTTACTTCCGGATGATAGGTCATTGACTGATAAAAAGTCACGACCATAAAGTCAGAAAACACGCTTTTAAGAGAATCGAATTCACATTTAGCCAACTTTACTAAAGGCCTACCATGACAAGTAGCAAGCTCGTCGATGTCTCAAACTCGAGAAATATCACAAATATAATAATTTATTGTGTCCCAACTAGGAATCGAACCTGATACCTCCGAGTCTAAATCCACAGACTTAACCGCTAGATCACGGATGCAGTATCGTTGACTGATAATTGAATTAAAAATATATTTAACGAAATTTTTTTTTTTACAAATCAATTTTTTTAATTAATTCTGAGCACGATTTGTGGCATTGCGCCCACCTGATGGTAAGCGGTACGCTAGTTCTAAGAATGGAAACAACTGACGCCAGCCACAGACGGCCGACATCAGTCCCTACCATTATGCCGGCCTATCATGATGCTTTATCACACTTCGCTTGAAGGATTCCAGGTTATAGGAGTGAGTAAACACTGGCTGGGAGAGCATTCTTCATCTTCAGCATCCGACAGGTTTAAGAGTCTCCAAATTTATATGTACGCGTACGGTATGGGGTTGCATATTTTGAAATGTGCGTGTGGTTCGGTGCGGACATATTTTCTTTAAAAGCTAGGTTAGGATAATAAACTTTGGGAACCACTGATTTAAGTAACAAAAATGAGTAGTAGAAAATGGCCTATACTAACTGAAGACATTGTTGCGATAAAAACAGTTTTATTTTTGTTTATATGTAAATCTGTACTACATAATTGAAAAAAAAAACAGGGGTTCTCATTAGCCCGACCGACCGCGTCCCCGCGCTTTACAGCTGCGTGTCTCCTACCACGATAATTACTATGCGTGGCGATAAGCTATGCCTGTCATATAGTTTGCGATATTTAAGCGACAGTCGCAATTTGAGACGTTATCATAATACTTACGAACTCTCGTCGACATTGGGTACGACTATAAAATTAATACGTAGTTTTTACAACCTGTTCCAGCTTATAGACTAAATATTTTATTTATTTATTATAATACAATAAACAAATTACAATTATTGACTGTTTAATAAAAAAAACTTGAAAACAATTATAGGACCAAACTGTAAATTCTAGAGCAGTGATCACAAGATTAAATTTATGAGCAAGCTACTTAAAACTAAACAAAAAATATAAATAAAAAAATAAACATCAAAAAGTTAAAAACAAAATTCTTAAACTAAACTATAAATCCTTACATAATAAAAACATACAAATAATAAAATTAAATTCATAAAATACTGGTAATTAGACATATATCCGTCAGAAGCTGATGATAAGCGTAGTTGCGCCAAACTGCAATTGCCGAAATTCAATAGTCTTCGAGATATTTAGAAAGAGGCGGATTCACATTTAGCCAACTTTACTATAGGCCAATTATGACAAGTGGCAAGCTCGTCGATGTCTCCAGCGTACCAATCTCGAGAAATATCACAAATAAATTAAATATTAATTACATGTATTTATTGTTTATTTTAAATGTTTCTATACAAATTTTAGCCATGATCTCTGTTTGTATTCCAAATTTTAAATAAATAAATATATGAAAATTTTTGGTATTTGCTATATCCAATACATTCCCATCCAGTTATGATTCTATTTATAATTTTAGTTAAAACTATGCCTAATATTTATTATTATAGTATAAAATAAAAAAATATATGTGTAATTGTCAACAGAGCAAATATTTTTTTTAGGCTTCAGGTGTCATTAGTAGAACCTCTATTTGAAATAAAAAAGGTCACTTTTTTAAAGATAAAATCATTATCCGAAAAACAAAACATTACTGCATGGTGAATCAAAAACGCCGCGTCTGAAAATCGTGATTATTACCTAAAGACTGGAGAGTGTTATTATTAATTAATTTCGCGAACACCCGAGAGACAAAATAGTGAGAGAAAGAATTACCTAAGTCAACGTTCGCGCGATCGTTGACCTCTGATTTGTTGATCTTGATTAGGCTCAGTATGAGTTACGATATTTTTAGGAAAACTTCTCTGCACCGTAACTTACGATTTTATTGCTGAATCATTAAAATAAATAATACGTACTTCTTTATTTTAATTTTTTGATTTCAATATAATAATATTTGCTCTTTAACAAATTTCACGCAGTATTTTGTTGATCTCAAATGATTTATAAGTTTATTTAAATACTTGAAATTTTATGTTACATTTAAATTTAAGAAAAACCTGTTACACCTGTAAATAAAATAAATAATAAATAAATAAATAAAAATATCTTTATTCGAAGTCAAAGAGTTCAAGTTTACATTTTATAAGGAAGTAGGTATAAGACAAATATTTAACGCAGATCATAGAGTGACGTAAACTATCCACCAGCATTAGTAAAACCCTGCAACCCGAACGAAGAGTACCTGTGTTTCGGGAAGCAGTATTCATTGAGTGCGGAATGAGTATGATTCGATATATGTATTTATACACCTAAGAAACTATGATGGAATAAATATTTTGAGACGGTTCCTCCACTCAATATTTCCTTCCAGCTGTCAAAAGTATTGATAAGTCTAGATATTTTAATATTGACACGTTAGTCCCATGCTCAGTCCACGAGGTGCTCAGCATTTTTTCTATCTATTTAGGTTCAACTCAGTCTAAATCTCATATAAAGTAAGTTTTTTTTTTAAATTTAAATGTAACTTAAAATAATTATAGTGATAACTTGTAACTGTTTATATTTTGGTATGACTGCATCTTGTTATGAGCATCTAATAAATAAATAAATAAATAAACTGTCGAAATCTCAAATTATGATTTTAAAAAATAAAAAAGTTTTTTATTTTTAATGTTTTTTATGGTTGTGTTTTGCATTTCTTTTTTTTATTGTTGTTTTTTTGTAGGCAGTATTAAAATTATATTTTAATTATGAAATAAAAAAATGACTCCCGTTTTTTAAGATTTTCCTCAACTGCTCCTCAACTCAACGTTTCCATCCAGCTGTCAAACGAAACTAAAATCAGTGTAATTGTGACGATTAAACATATATATATATATATATATATATATATATATATTTTTTAATACTAGCACGACATGTGACCTTGCGTCCACCTAATGGTAAGTGGGGAGCGAGATCCACAAATGTTAGCAACTGGTATCAGACACTCATGACTGACATCAGTCCCTAACACTATGCCGGCTTGACTGGACATGACGGCAATTCGAGCCTGATCCCGAAATGTATGGAGTAAAGACTGGGTTTATCAATTTAGCAGACTGGACAAATCACCACGATCAGTCTGCCTACCACCTATAAAAAAAGAATAAAAAATAAAAATGGCGTCGAATGTACCAGCTTACGGCTGACCTTCAAAATAAAACTACAGTCGTACTCAGTACAGTCGGCTCTATTTTTAACTTGCATTTTCGTTTGACAGCTGGAGGGAAATTTTGAGTGGAGGGGTCGTTTAGGAAATGACCTAGAATACAGGTGTCAGTCCACTGTCCACACGAGATACTCAGCATTTTTTCTTTCTTTTTTGGTGCAACTCAGCTTAAATCTCAAATAGTGTAAGTTTAAAAAAAAAATGTAACTATGGCCGCGTTCGTTTTATAGCATTTCCAACATTTCGTAGCAACTTCATAAACCAGCGTGAAATGTCGTTCATTGTCGTACTGACATACGAAATTAGCATCAAATGACCGCCTCCGTGGTCTAGTGGTAACAAACGTTGCCGTGAACTCGGGAGGTCGTGGGTTCGATTCCCACCGGGGGCAAGTTGTACTTGTCACGGTCTGGGTGTTTATATGTATAATATGTATATATTTACAAAAAAAAAGTATAATATGTAGTTTATCAACCATCTAGTTTCCGTAACACAAGCCTCGTAGCTTACCACGGAAACTAGATGGCGCTGTGTGACCTGTCTGGAAATATTTTATTTATTTTAATGTTAGAATTTTCATTAAACGAACGACTTGTGCTAAAAAAAGTGGTATTTTCATGCTAACATTTCTTAAAACGAACGCGGCCTTAATATAATATAATGTTTATAGTGATACCTTATAACTGTCGAAATCTCAAATTATGACTATTTAAAATATATAGTTTGTTTTTTAATTTTTAAGGTTTTTTATGGTTGTGTTCGGCATTTTTTTTTAATTGTTGCTTTTTTAGGCACGATTAAAATTATTTAAAAAAAATACTCTCGTATTTTAACACGTTTCCTAAAATTAAGCCACTGTAATTGTGACGATTAAAATTAAAAATGTTGTCAAATGGTGGCGCATTACGGCTGACCTTGAAATAAAACTGGTACAATCGGATTCATTTTTAACTCTAATCGTAACAATTACGTCGTTTGACTTAGAATACGGGTGTATTAAATAAAAGTGTGATTTCATTTTTAGTATTTAAAAAAGTACCTATTATTTTTGTGCTGTGATTTTTTGGATTATATTATTTAAATTTACATTAATAAATGTTTTTGTGTTCTGACCAGGAATCGAACCCGGTACCTCCGAGTCTAAATCCACGGACTTAATCGCTAGACCACGGAGGCAGTTATTTGGAATAAAATATCTAAATTTGAGTTAATATCGAATCTCGAAAACTATTGAATTTTAGCCATAAATATGGAGGGTTTAATAAGTTGCATTTTTAATCCCTATCAGCTCCTAACGGATATACTTCGAATTACCAGTAGCCCTGTATAAAATACCTAACCTAAAATATAAATAAAAAAATAAAAAAAATACCATCCATAAATTTACTAAAAAAATAACTTACGTGCAGGAAAGATACTTTTTCTGGTGACAATCGAGGAGTGGACAGGATACACCGCCACAATGGTGACGGAGAACATTCCTGCACCTTCAACTTTCTCAAATTTAACTTCGTTTTTGTTCTGAAAGTAAACATCGGATTCAAGACTCAGCTTTACGCAGTGGAAGTTGGTGCGAGAGGATTTGCAGCAAAATCTTTGCATCACTTACTGAAAGAATTGGGCCTAAGCAGGTCTGCAGGTGGTGGTGGCTCGGTTGTAAGAACTTAAACCTTAAATCCTACGAGTCCGGTTCAAATCCCCCCGGCATGTACCAATTAGAAATACACTTTTCTTACGTACATTTGTCATAGATTTACAACACCACCGTTTCCGTGCCTCGGAGAGCACGTTAAGCCTTCGGTCCCGCTTCTACCAAATACCAACTTGTGGAATCGTTAATAAATTGTCATTAAAAATTTACAACAGAGCCTAGCCAACCCGTCTGGCCAGCGTGGCGAGTGTAGGCCAAATTCTCCAGATATATGTTCTGGAAGGCCCATCTCCAACAGTGGAGGTCTGGACGCTGTGTTCTAGGGGCTGTAATGAAGGTCTGCAGGAAATACATTTATGGAACGAGCTTCCAAGACAGCATTAACGGAATCATACAGTATTTGGTTGGGTAGGGAGAGGAATGGTGGATGGTGAGCGTATTGTCGCGCAATAAAATAAAAAAGGAGGCCTCCTTTTCAAACCAGCCTATTGTCGGTCGCAAGCCCGAGACACTATTCTTCTCATCTCTTACCCACACACGATGGACCCGCCACCCGCACAGTGAATCCATAGAATGCTTAGAAATTTGTCTACTCTCTTCACCACTCTTTTCCGTGCCTCGGAGAGCACGTTAAGCCGTCAGCTTACCACTAATAACTAGTGGAAACTTTAATAAATTTTCATTAAAAATGACATCAGAACCTCGCCAAGCCGTCTGGTCTATATGATGATGATGACGGGCCATATAATTAGTTAGATTTTTTGCTGATTAAGATGGCATTTTAAAGTCTATTTTTTTAAAAATTAATATTAATACTAAGGATAGGGATATAAGTCCCGTCCGGGTGGAATGGTGTCAAGAACGCTGATTACATTTCCCCGCTCAATTGCAATACTGATTCTTTGGGCGAAGAAAGAGCCAGCCCTCTTGTCACCGGAGGAGACGACAAGACGCGGTGTTATGTCTTTTAAAAACTTTTTGATGCTTGGACTCCATGGGCCCAGAGTTTCTACAGCAAACGGCACAAATATGTAATAAAAGTCTAAATCGGTTTCATTATCCGCCGCGTATAATTGTCAAAAGAGCAAATGTTTTTGGGTTCTACGCGCCATTTTGCGTGGACATGTCAAGTGCAAGTTTTTGTTTTGTAAATTAATTTCTGTGGATATTATTAATCAAAAGTGGTGTTGTTTTGTTGAATAATGTGCTACAATGTGAATAATTATGGAAAACGATAAAATTGTACTTTAAATATGGGGCACTAGTTGCAGTTTATTTTTTGCGGTTTTCCCGCGCTGTCAATATTTTACCCGACGTGTTTGAGCAGTAGATGGTTCCGCGAGTGACTCCAAGAAAAGCATCAAATTCTGTAGCATCTGGAATTTGATGATTACCTCATTAACTCATAAAAATGAAAGATATATTACGTCAGACTTGGCTGTATGGGCTAGACCCTTTGCCTTCCCTATCATCTCATTCATCATCCATCGGGAGAAGAGAACCAAAAAAAAAAAAGAGAACAAAAAAAAAGCCAATATTTTTTTAGTATTCAGCTGTCATTAGTAGAACCTCTATTTGAAATAAAAATAAAATAAATAAGGCCGCGTCTGAAAATCGCGATATCCATCGGGATAAATACTTCGCGCGACCTCTCGCTACTTACTTGATTAGTCTCAGTATGAGTGGCGATATTTTTAGGATAACTTCTCTGCACCGTAACTTACGATTTTATTACTGAATAAATAAAATAAAAAATACTTTACTTCTTTATTTTTATTCTCTATTAAAATATAAAAAATATTTGCTCTTTAATAAATTCCACGCAATATAACTTGTGGACGGAACTGTGATATCATATCATTATATAGATTTTATTAGTGTTGAATTTTGATTTATTTTATTATTATTATTTATTTGTCTTTTCTTTCTTTTTATATTAATTGTATACTGTATATATCTATTGTTAATTTTAAAGCTTTATTAATAATAATATTTGTATAGTAAATTTAAAAAAATATGGGTAATTTGACAATCCATTTTTAATTAAAATGTATGTATTAATTATAAGATTGACTGCATGGTAAATTGGGCTTTACTGTTAAGCCATGTAATGTTGTATTAATAAATAAATAAATAAAATCATGTTTGTTAAAATTTAATGTCTTCTTACCCCTGTAGCTATGATATTGTACTCGTTGTCATGTGCAATAAGCGTGAGATTGTATTTCCTTGGCTGATGCAGTGGTTTGTCCCACCGTACGGTGATGTCCCATCCATCTCCGCTCGCCGCCTCTCTCGTCAGTATGGACACGTTTGTTGTGTATTCTGGACCTAAAGATTTGGTGTATTTTTTTTAAATTTAAAAAGAGTCGGGATGATGAGCCCAAGCGTCTGAAGACAGGAAAGCTGGCAATTATTTCTGCCAAAGTATTAGCCTCGCTCTACTTACTGTGAATGTTACCAGTCTTCTTGGGACTATCCCTAAAGGCTTGTCTCTAGAGATATTTTTTTTTTTATCAGGTTTAATTTATATTTTATTTAATTTTTTACTTTTATTACAAATTCGTAACCTGTACGAAGGTTGGCGTATTTCCCTACAGCTTGAGGTTCTCAGCACAAACCGTCGCACTGACCGTGCTTGACGAGGTCGCGATGTGTGATGGGGCGAAAGTGTATGTATATATAATTATTATTTAGGTTTAGGTTCAGCCAAGTTTCTCACAGAAGCTCTCAATGTCCTACAGAGTCGAGCTGTTCGAATTGTGGACGATGCCACTACATCTGAAACTCTCGAATCCCTGCAGCTTCGTCGAGATGTGGCTTCTCTGAGCGTGTTCAACCGGCTAGACTATGGTGAGTGCTCTGAAGAGCTCTATAACCTAATTCCTTCCTCTCTATTGCGCAACCGAACCACACGCACAGGTCAGAATATGCACCCACATACCGTAGTCACCATCCCTTCGCGTACATATAAATTTGGGGACTCATACATCTGTCGTACGATAAAGATGTGGAATGCTCTTCCAGCCTCTGTGTTTCCACTTTCCTATAACCTGGAGTCCTTCAAGCGAAGTGTGAAAGGCATCTAGTCAAGCCGGCATAGTGTTAGGGACTGATGTCGGACATAAGGGTCTGATTCCAGTTGCTAACATTCATGGACCATTCGCGCCACTTACCATCCGTTCGGCGCAAGGTCACATGTCGTGCTAGTATTAAAAAAAAAAAACATTCCTTGGCTATGATAGGATGTCTGGCGACATTAAAGGCCGTAAAAAATTAATAAATATATAGTCCAGGTCTCCGAAAATACGTCATTATTTATTTAGTGATCTCTCCATATTTTGTTAAGGTCATTGCTGTTTTGAACATTCCAATTCGTCAACGAATACATTTATCATTATCATCATCATTACAGCCCCTAGAACACAGCGTCCTAGACCTCCACTGCTGGAGATAGGCCTTCCAGAACATATATCTGGAGGATTTGGCCTACACTCGCCACGCTGGCCAGACGGCTTGGCGAGGATACATTTACAGCTGTGGAAATGTCAATAAACTAGATGTAACTTACGGCAAACATCGTCTCCGTCTCGTCTGTAACAATCCGGGGTGCGGTAGGTGAGCGAACTTCTCCTGATCGAGCTGCGCACCTCGATGGTGCATTTGTCTCCCAATGGTAAGTGTGCTATAGTCACAAATGTGTCCATGCCAAACTGTAAAAAGTTAATTTAAGTTAATTTTATGTGCTTTTTAGTGGCTCGATTGCAAGACCGATTTTCATAAAATCCAAATAAAAACTAACCCCGAGAAATACACTTATCCAAACGACATATAAAATCATTCATCAGTTATACCAATTCGTTGTCGCAGGAACCTCAGAATCCTTTGCTTACTCTTTTCTCTCAACGAGCCTGCGACACCGAAATACCTCAAGGACAAATTTGCCTATCTCTCTTCACTTCATGAAAGATTCCTCCGTTCGTCCCACAATGGGGTGTATCAGGCAAAGCTTTTTTATAGATGTCGCTAGCGGCACTGGTACCTTGTTTACACCTATGTCGGATCATTTTTTTAAATGTTTTTGTAGTTTTTATTTTTATAACAGAAATAAGAATTTTAACTTAACGTTACCTACCTTAAAAGACGAATTAGGAATGCGCATACCGTCTTTAAAAAGAAAAAAGGTTTAATTATTAGAACGGCAATTTTGAGATCACCATATTTTTGATATCGCTTAGAAATCTTGATTTGTACACTTAAAAGCTGCTTATATAATCAGAAAATAATAAATTTCGTAATAAAAATACAATTTTTATATGCAGCTGACAGTTCTATTGGGTACCGTCTATTATGCGCCATCTATCGTGATAAAAAGTTAGTGATACACCCCATTCTGTTCTATCATTCACAGTAGTGGCAGCAAATTTGTGGAACGACTTGGCAGTTGAAATTCGCCAAGCTCCCAACAAAACACTATTTAAAAAGATGATTTACTCTCATTTCTTAAAGAGCTCCTTAAAGCGTATGTAAGTAAATGTTGTATGTAGTGTATATATAAACCCATGCACACGAGAAACACCGTAAATATGATAGAAGATCTCAGAGCTTCATTTACGCCGTTGGTTATCTCGTGTGATGGCTAATTAGGTGCTGAGTACGCGGCTTTTGTCAAAAAGACCGCTTCACGGCTTTCTGAAAAATGGCAGAAGCCATTCTCACAAGTTGCAGGCTGGCTAAAAATAAAAATACAAATTTCTGTAATAAGGGCTATAAGCTTAAGGATCAGAGGAACAAGAAAGCGAGTGAGATGGATAGGATGTGAGGATGGAGCAGGTATGTTTGAAGGAACGAATGAATGATTAAATGTGAATGAATGTTAGATGATTTTATATATTTAGTTTTCTGTTTTTTTTTAGTTATTATTGTTATTTTGTTGAAATATATATTAATTTACTTCGAATAAATACATATATATTTAAATATATATATCTTTGTATGTATATTTATGTAGTATATGTATTTTTTATTTATTTAATATTTAAATGTATGTGCATTTGTAGTGTATGTATTGTTGTATATATAAGAACTTTTATTCTGTAAATGTTTCATATTGCCAGTTGCACCTACCTTTCAACTTAAATACTCTGTATTGTCCCAAAGCGGCATTAAGCCCGCCTCTTGTACATAGTGCAATAAAGTTTTAAATAAATAAATAACGCCTGAAAATCTTTATTATGCAAATAACACATGTAGTTGAATTATTTAAAAATATCAGGCGTTTAATGTTTTTTTTATGGTCGTATATACCTACTGCTTCCGTGGTCTAGCAGTTAAGTCCGAGAATTTAGATTCGGAGGTACCGGGTTCGATTCCTTCACAATAGTTTTTTTTTTCTCTAGTTTGGTACGCTAAAGACATCGATGAGCTTGCCACTTTTCACTCACAAGTGACAAGTGAATGTGTATAAAAAAACAAAAACAAAAAAGCGTGGTTTCCCACGACCCCGGAAGGGATACGGTCGTGATGATACTTTACTTTGTTTATTTTGTGCAATAAACTTTTAAATAAATAAATAATGAAGATTTTGTATGAAAATAGCAACAATTTCCCGATCTCATTTAATATCTTTGGTACTGGCAAACTTACCCCAATATGTTTGTCGAAATAGTTTCCTAAGCTTTTACTATCGCAGTCGTTTGTAACATCAAATCCACATTCAACTGAAAATAAATACATACCAGTTATTGATTGAAATACCCTCGCCAATATCGCCAATAGTAAAGTTGGCTACATATAAATCCGCTTTTTAAAATCATGATACTTGATTGATGGTACTATTAAATAAAAAATACCAAAAATACTGGCAACATTTCCCCTCTGTATAGCGAGGCTAATACGTTGGTATAAATAGTTGCCAGTCTTCCTGTCTTCAGATTTGGACAACTCCCTGGCCATGGTCCTATCGTCTCGACTACAAACTGCGAAGACTCGTAACCACCGCCGCAATTCCACCGCTGGACGAGGTCGCCTGGATGTGAGATGGGGCTAATGCGTCTACACATGTCGCATCCCACACCAGGGACCCACCAAGTTTTCACGGCCCAACTGGTACTCCAGCAGTGACAAAGGGTTTCAGTTTTTCCCAACACTTGTGTTGGTGAACAGTCCGGGCTCCGAGACGCAGGCACACTCTATTTGGGTCAAGGATTGTCACGATTGGGTTAGAAGTTGGTGAAGGAAAAGCCTACAACCAGAGACCTGACTTAAAACTCATAGGTACTTACAAATGCTAGAATTCCAAGAAAACGAAGCTTGCACGGCATTTTCCCAGTCGTCTCCAGTTTGGATAAAGTTTTCCAGGTTAATGCTAAGGTCTGCCATGTCTCGGGTCTGCCAATTCATGACCTCAGGACCGACCCGCCACATTCCCCGGTCACCTGTCACGCTCATCGGCGTGGTGTAAACTTCATATGTTGAGCTTGATACACTGATCGTGGTGTGATTCTCGTTTGGATATAAAATTGTGTGGATTGGCTGGATAAAAGTAAAAATTATAAAAATAGATTATATAGCGCTGTTTGGGTTGGCCATGATCGAGTTGGTCCTCAGCCTAACACCTGGCCAAGAAGTTGTCCAAACGGCTGATGGAAAAGTCTGGAGACAGGAATGCCGGTTTATAATTAAGAGAACGTATTAAATTATACAGATCGAAAACAAAAAACTTCTTACTTTAAAAGTAAAATAATAAATAAACATCTTAAAAAAAAAAAATAACCTCCCATCAGAGATAGCCCCGCCCCAATGAGACTTGTAACATTTTCTCCTCTGTGTAGCGAGGCCAATAAGTTGGCAAAAATTGACAACTTATTGGCCCTACTTCCTTGTCTCCAGACTCTTCCGTCATGTAAACCATCAGGAAAAAAATATTCTCATACATCTAATAAAAAAATATATATCTAAATTAAAAATAAATCTTTAGAGACGTCCCATTAGAGATAGTCCCAAGGAGGCAACATTTTCCCCTGGTAATTGTGGGCAGAAATAATAACCATCCTTTCTATCCCCAGATTTCTAGCCGTTTGGACAACACCTTGTAACTGTCCCTTAATACTCGTTTTTTTAGGTTAATAAAAAAGGTTGTAGCTGTGGTGATCCATCGTTTCACCCGGCATTTACCAATGAGAAATACCCACTTTACCTCATACGTACATTTATCATAGATTTACAATATCACCATTCCCGTGAGAACGTTAAGCCGGGTGGTTTCGCTCAAAACAAATTTGACAACATCTAAGCGTATTTCAAACCCAAGTTTTACAATTAATATTTTTAAAATATTAAAACTAATTATAAATAAAACTAAACTAAAAATACCTATGAAATTAAAACTATTTTACAAAATATACTAAGGGCTTACCAGCTGGAGGGTACCTAAAGCGCTCGCCGCATTTTCTCGTTGAATAATAAGGGAAATATTTTGTTTTAGGTAGTTATGGCATTTGGATTGCCACACTCCTAAAAAATCGTTTACCCGGCGCTGTTTCACGAATTTGTGAGTACGAAGAAAATATACCCCTATTGTGTTGGCTGAGCAGCCGAACTGGCCTTTTTTGAGGTACAGGAAATAATAAATAAACACCTTAAGTATGTTGGGTTGTAGTTTCAGCAAAACGGAACGTAAAGTTAGGCCCATCTCCAGCAGTAACTCCATAATTTTGTATTCTGTATTATTTATTTAATTCCTATATACGCATAAAAAGACAAGCATATCAACTGTAGACAGAGTGTGTAATAGACTTAATACTGATGCATTCCAAGAGGTGTCTTCCTATAATTTAAAATGCAATGTGAAGAAAAGAGAAAGAGCATTGTGCATCTCCCTCCTGCGTGTCCGTTGTTGTTTTGCAAACCCTTTGACAGTTAGCTTGGGAGGAATTTTGGATTTTTTATTTAATATTCATAATAATAATAAAGCAGTTTATTCCTTAATTAATTAACATACAGTTTATTTGTTGTTTATATAATCGACACAATTAATAATTTCAAATTTAAATATAAGTCAAATAATGATAATAATACTCTTATTATCTAATTAATTTTGGATTTTTTGTTTAATATTCATAATAATAATAAAGCAGTATATTCCTTAATTAATTAACATACAGTTTATTTGTTGTTTATATAATCGACACAATTAATAATTTCAAATTTAAATATAAGTCAAATAATGATAATAATACTCTTATAACATTTAGACTAAAACTGTGTAGGTACTTATATCTAAATTATAAATTAAATGTTTATTTCTTTAAAATTGGTAATGTCAAAATTAAATAATAATAAAAAATATGTGTAATAATATTAGTGAAGTTAAACTACATTATTACAGTGATAAATAAGAAATTATTTTTTTCTATGATGTTATTACAGTAATAAATATATTATTCTTTTTCTATGATGGTAACATTGTTTTTTTTTTTTGTTTTCTTCTCCCGATGGATGATGAATGAGGTGATAGGGAAGGCAAAGGGTCTAGCCCATACAGCCAAGTCTGACGTAATATATCTTTCATTTTTATGAGTTAATGAGGTCATCATCATATTCCAGATGCTGCAGAATTTAATGCTTTTCTTGGAGTCATTCGCGGCACCATAGCTCAAACACGTCGGGTAAAATATGGATGTTGACAGCGCGGGATAACCGCAAAAAATAAACTGCCAATTTATTTAAAGTCCAATTTATCATTTTCCATAATTATTCACATTGTAGCACATTATTAAACAAAACAACACCACTTTTGACCAATAATATCCACAGCAAATTAATTTACAAAACAAAAACTTGCACTTGACATGTCCACGCAAAATGGCGCGAAGAACTCTTGTTTTTTTTTTTTGTTTTTGGATAACCGTTTTGTATCTAACATATTTTGTTGTAAATACTAAAAATCATATCTACTAAAGCTAGTTCTCACATGAAAGGATGTGTTATTGCAGACCAGAGATTTATATTGTTGTTACTAACACCCTTTACTTATCTTTTACATTATGTTAATTGTTTACTATGTACTTACTAATCCTTTTGATGAATAAATAAATTTGAACAAGGCTATGATGATAATAAAATAAAAAGGTCACTCACGGGTTGGTTGGTATTATTTGGAACCAAAACTATAATTCTGAACTGCGTGGTTGAAGGCACCACGGCAAGTGTGACTGATTCCTTATCACGGCATACAACTTTGGTCTCGGAGTCATTGTCTTTCAGGTAACTTGCAGGTTCTGGAATATACGTTTTATTTTGGTAATACACGATAATATATTAATGTACAATTGGTCTCCGGCCATGCTAAAATTCTACCTAAACGCTGGCAAGGTGGGGAAAAGCTACGGAAAAGAACTGCACATTGTGTGGTACTGCTATAGGAACTGCTAGACACACGTTTGTAGGGCGCGTTATTCTTCTAGAAAAGGGCTATTACTCAAGCCGACACGACCTTTGTTATCGTTGGTGTTATCCGTAAAGCAGTAAGTCTTTCTATTACTAATAAAATTTTGACCACATTTGTAAAGGAATGGCAAAGAACGAAAGCTAAATGAAAGCCCACCTTCGATCCTTGGCACCGCACCAGACTGGAAAATAAGTAAAAATTGCAAAATTATTTAGTTTTGCATACATGATCATCATCAGCCTGTGTCTCTCCACTGCTGGATATAGGCCTCCCCCAAGGCTCGCCACTTCATACGATCTCCTGCCACCCTTATCCAACCCACACCAGCGACCTTCCTCAGGTCATCCGTCCATCTAGCGGGGGGCGACCCACTCTGCGTCTTCCCGTACGTGGTCTCCACTCTAGAACCTACTACATCTACTCCATCGTTCATCGGTTCTACGACATACATGTCCAGCCCATTGCCACTTCAGCTTACTAATTTTGAAGATTATGTCGGTAACTTTGGTTCTCCGACGGATTTCCTCGTTTCTGACTTTATCCATCAGAGAAATACCGAGCATAGCCCGCTGAGCGACCTTAAATTTGTGGACGAAACCCACTGTCAGTGTCCACGTTTCAGCTCCGTACGACAGCACTGGAAGATCTTATTTATACACCTAAACTAATTGTATTTGAAATTTGAAGCTTCTATTACTAGTGCCTTAGAGTTTTGATGATCGGTCAATCAGTAAGTGAGTGAGTGACAAAATTATAAAAAAATATCTTAAACTATTGGTACAAATTGAATGAAATTTGGAATATGCCATGTTGGTCAAAACGGCCTCTGTGGTCTAGCGGTTAAGTCCGTGGATTTAGACTTGTAGGTACCGGGTTCGATTCCTGAATAAAATTAATATTTAATTTATTTGTGATATTTCCCGAGTTTGGTACGCTAGAGACATCGACGAGCTTTCCACAATGTGATTGCTTACTACCCCGGAAGGGAAACGGTTGTGTTGATACTTTCTTCTGCTTGGTAACTGAAAATTTATGCTTCTTTAATCAGAACAAAGTTATAGAGGGGTCGAAAATGGCCTGAACTGTTTCGAGTATAGGATGGTACGGTCGTGACGATTTTAGCTTGACGTGCCCCCAGCTAAAATCTTCAATTTTTTTTTTTATATTAAAATGTTGTACTTACCTATAAAATTACGCTGGCACTTCTCATTCTGTAAATAAGATAAATACTAGGTGAATTTTATTTATTTCTTAATTAATAAAACATTACATGGCTTAACAGTAAAGCCCAATTTACCTTGCAGTCAATCTTATAATTAATTCATACACTTTCATTAAAAATGGATTGTCAATATACCTATATATTTTTTAATTTTCAATACAAATAATGCTACCCTTTGTGCTAGTCGTGTTGGCGACACGAAAACGAGCAGGTGCAGCGGCTGAATTGGCTGCAAATGGCAAACGTAATAAGTACATAAAGTTGGCAAACCGTTACCATTTTGTGCCATTTGCCGTAGAGACGATGGGCCCTTATGGGTCTGAGGACGCTAAATCGTTAATACGCGACATAAGCGTTGCCATCCGAGCGTCAACAGGTGATCCTTTGAGTATGGAATATCTTATTCAGAGGATCAGTGTTGCCATCCAATGAGGCAACGTCGCCGGAGTCCTCGGAACATTGGATTCATCTTCTCCTGGATTCGATGACATGTAGATTATAATCAAGATATTTGTAAGTATTTAGTTTTTATATTAATTAGGTTTATCTTTTAGTTTATTTAATTTAAGGTTTTGTTTAGTTTATTTTTAATTTTATTACTTTAATTATATATAATACAAATAATAATAATAAAATAAATCAAAATTCAACACTAATAAAACCAATAAAATAATAGAGTTAATACAAAACAATAAAAATTAGAATAGAAAGTGAGTAAGTAGGTATATAAATAAATAAATAAATCAATTCGACATCATGATTAAATTAATACACAAAATAACAATAATAATTCAATCCAAATATTTCAACTTATAAATAATTATTATTCACAAAATTTACAGAAAGCCTTGCACAGAATATGCAGATGATCAGCAAAAACATGTAGATGTGGTGTCGTCTCGAGAAGCTTCCTTAGCCTTGCAGAGGCAGAGGCGAGGAGTGAATTAAAAATTGTGAATGAAAAACCATCAACAGACCTCGAAAATACGTACCGATCTAACTATAAGATTACTTATTTTTATTTTATTAGGACGACATGAGATCGCCCACCTGATGGTAAGTGGCGTGCGAGGTCCATAAATGGTATCTCTAACACTATGCCGGCTTGACTGGGCATGACGGCAATTCGAGCCTGATCCCGAAACATGTAGATACATTGTTTATCGGCACGAATGTTGGATACTGCTCCAGCAAACTAGGCAAATTTCCAACTATTTCTTGCTCCCATTAAAATTATGTGTCATTTGCAATGATGTCAAACTTTTACTTTTTAAGGAGCACTAATATTGCCTCCGTGGTCTAGCGGTTAAGTCCGTGGATTTAGATTTAGGTTTGATTCCTGGTCGGGACACAAAAATATTTTTATTTATATTATAAATAAATACATTAATATTTCTCAAGTTTGGTACGCTAGAGACATCGACGAGCTTGCCACTTGTCATGATTGGCCTTTAGTAAAGTTGGCTAAATGTGAATCCGCTTATTTATAAGCGTGGTTTCTGACAACCCCGAAAGGGAAACGGTCGTTATGATACTTTTTTACTAATATTGTAAGCTTGCCATGAAAGAAAGAAAGAAAATAATTATTTGCACACAACAGCATATGGGTCTAATGTATCACCTGATGGTAAGCGGTAGATACGGTCGAAGTTTTTTTTTTTTTTTATTAATTTATACTAGCACGACATGTGACCCTGCGCCCACCTGATGGTAATTGGCGCGCAGGGTCCATGAATGTTAGCAACTGGAATCAGACCCTTATGTCCCTAACACTATGCCGGCTTGACTAGATGCCTTTTCAGACTACGCTTGAAGGATTCCAAGTTATAGGAAAGTGGAAACACAGAGGCTGGAAGAGCATTCCACATCTTTATTGTACGACAGATGTATTTGATGCCCGATATTAGGTCAATGTAGTTGGCAAATAAAACTTGTATTAGATTTCAGTATTATTTTATTAACGCAAATTCGCCTGTCGATACGACCCCAGCCTGAAGGGCACCCGCGGGAGGTCGCATGCCCGAATCACCGTGAGGCCTCCTAAGGAGACCCCAAGGCGCCTACGGACTAAAACCCTATAAACCGTCTCTCTTTCACTGTTGGGCCTGCGTGCTTTAACAGCTAAGTCTGAGTCGTGGCTACAGAGTGAAAACACTCGTTCGCCGCGTGTAATTTTATTTAGTAGAAGAGTCTTCTCACACCCCCCGCAGAGGGGAATCTGTGTCAAAGCTTTCCGTAACTACGGACAGGGCATGGGGTAACCATTAAAGGTTGAAGAATACGAGCCAGGCGGCGGAGCCGCGATTACGACTCCGTGATTGGTAGCAGGTGACGAGCGTAGCATTGTCTGGCGTCCGGCGCACGGGCGTGCAGAGGGGCCAGGTTTCTCACGAGTGGGAAATCTGTCGCCTCTGCGCGCGCGAACATGCCAGCCGCCAGACGACGCACGAATTCGTCCAGTGTTTCCATCCGCATATCCCTATGGATTACATCGTTCCTCACGTACCGCGAGGCGCCGACAATGGTACGAAGCGTTAGGTTTTGTTGCGCTTGTAAACGTGCTCTCAGCGTAGCTGAGGTGAGAGCGTACCAGGCCGGCGCGGCGTACGTGAGAATTTTATTTGTTTTGTTCCTATTATATGTACAAGAATATCTTATCAACTTGAATGTAGTAGCAGCCAGTTAATAACAATAATAAATAAATCAGAAAATTCAGCCAATATGTAAAACCATATAATATTGTCATAAATGCAAGAGTAATGACCATTTACAACCTATTTAAAATAGCTACGCGTGATTCTGGAAGTTTCAGTTCTGATTGTTGATCAACATTTTCAAAATAGATTGCCCTACGATTTCCTATGAAAATGTAAACATTTGCATTTTCAATTATTTTACCAATACATTCGTACTACTTATATGTACGTAGTAATATACGCAGGATGAAAAAATAAGATATTAATAAATAATAAATAAAATAAATATTTTCAGACAGGTCACACAGCGTCCGTGGTAAGCTACGAGGCTTGTCTTACGGACACTAGATGGTTGATAAACTACATATTATACTTTTTTTTGTAAATATATACATATTAATCATATAAACACCCAGACCGAGACAAATTATACAATGTACAACATTGTGTAATTTGTTGTTGAAAAATAACTTCTTTTACAAATATTGTCTGAAAATAATCAATTTGAAAAAGCATGTCGAACACAACTGTCATATATATATAACGTACTGTCTGACCAAATAACTCTATTCTGTACTGAAGCATCAGATTATGAGATATAAGATATATTATGTCAGACTTGGCTGTATGGGCTAGACCCTTTGCCTTTCCTATCATCTCATTCATCATCCATCGAGAGAAGAGAAACAAAAAAAAAAAAAACTATTCTGTACTGATTGGTCAAGCTATGATTCTCACGAGTGTGGTTTCTTGCCCTGTCTTGTTATATTGAATGTATCTGTTCATACCCGAGTTTATATAGAATTTTAATTTAATTGGATTATAAACGAGTATGTAGGTAATCAATTAAACCTTTATCGCTTTGTCGAGTTTGATACGAATGGAACGGTTTTTTTTTTCTTTATAAGGACATTTTTATGTGGTTCAGACCTCGTGCTAACGTTTTTGCCGGGGTAGTTGGCCGACCATGGCGCAACCAAGGCTGGTGACTGACCCTAACACACCAATGACCGGGTTAAAAACCTTTTGGACATCTAATAAAGTACAATGTGTCGACTTATATTAATGAATTTGCAATGTAATTAATAACTCTGTTCAACACCACCTTTTTTTGTTTCTCTTCTCCCGATGGATATTAATATAAATGCGATATTAGGGAAGGCAAAGGAATCTAGCCCATTCAGCCATGTCTGTCCTGTCAAAACAGCTCGTCAAACCCTCGGGAGACAAGATGGCTGGGCAATATTTGCGCCAAAGGATGGCAAATTTTAATAAAAAAAAAAAAAGTTATGGTTTTAAGGTAGTTTTATTTAATAATTTAGTTTTTTATACGACGACAACGAATAAACTTTTACAGTAATTGTTTGTGGCAACAATGTAGCATACTTCCACCGTCCGCCCATAATTTATGCTATTAATCTAGTTTATTTATAAACTGAACAATGTATTTGACAATATCCAAGAGTTACAATGTACAATTGTATAATTTGAATTAAAAATAAAACATAAATAGTAGTAAAATAAAGCTATCTACAAGTTCAACACAGAATATGGTTTTGTTTTGCAAATCTAACGAATTCCAGGTTAGGAACGGGATCATAAAATATGTGCATTGTGATATTCCCATATTATAATGTTCCTACTTTGAGAGGTACGCCACCAAACTATAGATAAATAAAAAACATAAATATTTGAAATGGAATAAATTGTTTTTTTTTTTTTTGGATCTCTTCTCTCGATGGGTGATGAATGAGATGATAGGGAAGGCAAAGGGTCTAGCCCATACAGCCAAGTCTGACATAATATATCTTTCTTTTTGATGAGTAATGAGGTCATCATCAAATTCCAGATGCTGCAGAATTTGATGCTTTTGTTGGAGTCACTCGCGGCACCATAACTCAAACACAGCGGGTGAAATATGGGAAAACCGCAAAAAATAAACTGCAACTTGTGCCCCATATTTAAAGTCCAATTTATCGTTTTCCATAATTATTCACATTGTAGCACATTATTAAACAAAACAACACAACTTTTGACCAATAATATCCACAGTAAATTAATTTACAAAAGAAAAACTTGCACTTGACATGTCCACGCAAAATGGCGCGAAGAAATCCTTTTTATATTTTTTATTAAAGACCGAGATCGCAAAATCATCAACGATACGACCCCAGCCTGAGTCCGCATGCCCGACTTACAGTGAAGCCTCATAAAGAGACCCCAAGGCGCCTACGGACTAAAACCCTATAACCCGTCTCTCTTTCACTGTTGGTCCTGCGTGCCTTAACAGCTAAGTCTGATGCGTGACTACGGAGTGAAGGCACACGTTCGGCGCGTATTAATGGAATTAATTGAATGTTTAAATTGATCCCTATTTAAGTTTTGCAGCAGCTGTATTTCATTACTTACTAGAGCAAAAGGTATTATAATCTCATAGGTACTAATAGTTGAATTTGAAAGGTTATTAATTGATCGTTGTGGGGTAGTTCTGTATACCTATGTTTTATTGTGTAAATCCAAAATAGCTGAGTTTTCCTTGCAGATTCCTTTCTCAGTCAGATTAAACATTAACAGGTCATTGGAATTTGCTAAGCTGCTGGTTTTCTGTTGACATCTTACTCACTAGCAGGAGTAGAATAATTTAAAATATATATTATATTTTTGGGGCATTCAGCCAAGCGTCTGGCCAATGAGTGGTCCAAACGGCTAACGGAAAATTCTCGTAATAGCCTCGCTAGACAGAGGGAAAATGTTGCCTGTTTCCTTGGGACTATCCCTAAAAGGGAATCTGAGGACATTTTTAATTATAGTTCATTTTTATTAGGTTTAGTTTATATTTAATTAAATTTTTACTTTTTAAGTAGTTTTAGTTATATTATTATTTAATAAACAGTTAGTTTAAAACAATTAATGACGTTTCATAAATGCCTGTAATAGGTTTACGTTACTATTGTCATTATTCTTAGTGTTTCATTTCAGCCTCTAGAACTGAGCGTCGTAGACCTTCACTGTTGGAGATGGGCCTTCCAGAACATATATCTGGAGAATTTGGCCTACTCTCGCCACGCTGGCCAGACTGGTTGGCGAGGATCAAATGTCATTTTGAATGTCAATTTATTAACGATTCCACAAGTTGGTATTAGTGGAACCGGGACCGAGACGGGTTAACGTGCTCTTCGATACACGGGAACGGTGGTGTTGTAAGTCTATGACAAATGTTCGTAAGAAAATTTGATTTATCATTGGTACATGCCAGGGGGGTTTAAACCGACCTTTGTATGTTTTTTCTTAGTGGTTACGCAAATAAATAATATATTTTACCTTTGAACGTTAGATTGTCCAAATAGTGGATTTTGTTATTTAGCCCGAGTTTTGCCGATGATAGCCGAGCTCACGTCAAAATAACGTTTTCCAGTATTTCAAAGTCTCCATGGGCAACTTCAAAATCATAAATATTGACCGCGGCGCATTTATATGATGACCTACACTCGCTTTCTTTGGTTTGGTTATCGGGGATCTGATGTCATTTTTTATGACAATTTATTAAGGGTTATGATGGTATAAGAGGAACCTGGACCGATGGCTTAACGTGCTCTCCGAGGCACGGGAAGGGTGGTGTTCTAAATCAATGACGTAATGTACGTAAGAAAAGTGTCCGTTGTAGGATAGTAAATAAAGCGTTCTTACAACCGAGCAACCACGGCGCATTATTTATATTTATTTAAAATAAAATTACATATATTTACATTTAACCAAGTTTTATAACATACATTGGTTAAGTGAATATTACAGCAGAAAAAGAATATAATAAAATTCCTAGAGAGATACGAGAGTTACCTATAAAACCTTTTAATATTGAGTTAAAGAAAATTCTTATTTCAATAAACTAATTTTGGCATGCAAATTTTGACATTAACATTGTATTCCAATAAATTGACAAGAACAATATTAAATATAAACTATATACAAATAAATATTGTAAATAAATATCTATTGACATAAGCATAGTGTATGCCCATAATATGGGCAGATTGCATCATCATGACATGTACATACAACTGTAATTAGAATAAGCAATCTATACAATAAAGAATTTTGAATATTGAATAATAAAGCAAAACTATGGTAATATACAAAGTAATGTCATATATATGTATGACATTACTATATTATAGTTATACTATACATAGAGTTGGTTAACTGTATATCTGCTTCTTTATTTTCCATTTCCAGTAACCTTAATTCAACTTTATTGTGGAAACTTGGCAGGTCCCTGGTGTGGGATGCGACGTGTGTAGACACATTAGCCCCATCACACATCCAGGCAACCTCGTCAGGTGCGGGGAGTGCGGCAGTTTCTGCTGAGAACCTCAAGCTGCGCAAATATGCTAACCTCAGTACAGGTTACGAGTTTGCGCCGTTTGGGGTCGAGACAATGGGCCCATGGGGACACTCAGCCAAGCGTCTGGCCAAGGTGTTATCCAAACGGCTAACGGGAAAGTCTGGAGACAGGAAGGCTGACAATTATTTCTGCCAACAGAGGGGAAATGTTGTCAGTCTCCTTGGAACTATCTCGGATGGGACGTCTCTAGAGGACATTTTTAATTTATAGGTTAGTTTATTTTTAATTTTATTACTTAGGTAGCTTTTAATTTATATTTAATGTACTAATTAACTTCGAATAAATTCTTAAAACTGTAATAAAAAATGAGTAATTTAATATCTAAATATTTCACTATTTTATTTATTATTGTAACTGATTTCTACTTTATAAATAAAGAATTATTATATAAAAAGATTAACAAAACTAAGAAGTACCTAATAGACAACAGAAACATGTCAAGTTTGCCAGTCTAAAAAAATCTACATATAATTAAAATAATATAAATTAAAGCTATCTAAACAATAAAGTTAAAAATAAACTAAACAAAACCTTAAATTAAATAAACTAAAAGATAAACCTAATTAAAATAAAAACTAAATACTTACAAATATCTTGATTATAATCTACATGTCATCGAATCAAGGAGAAGATGAACCCAATGTTCCGAGGACTACGGCGACGTTGCCTCGTTGGATGGCAACACTGATCCTTTGAATAAGATATTCCCTACACAAAGGATCACAACGCTCGGATGGCAACGCTTATGTCGCGTATTAACGATTTAGCGTCCTCAGACCAAGGGCCCATCGTCTCTACGGCAAACAGCACAAAATAGTAACGATTTGCCAACTCTATGTACTTATTACGTTTGCCGTTTGCAGCCAATTCAGCCGCTTCACTATTTATTAATATATAATAATAATATAATCATTATTATATTAATTTACTTTGAATGAAATTGAAATTTTTAAATTCAAATGCAAAATAATGCAAGATATACGCAATAAGAAGCAGGATATAGATTTTTACCGCCATCGATCAAGTTTGACATTAACGAAACATATTTTCAAACCGGTAAATCCTTAACTCAATTTTAATTAAAGATTTGTTGTGATTGCTTGCAAACTTTTAATAATCTAGAGAAGACAAATTTCTAAGCATTCCATGGATTGACCGTGAGAGTGCCGGGTCCATGTTGTGTGAAAGAGAGATGAGAAGAATGTGTCTCTAGCTTGCGACTGACCTGATTTAGGAGGCCTTCTTTTTTTATTGCGCAACAAGAAGCCTAACATCCACCATTCTACTCCTCTCCCGACCCAACCAAATACTGTATGCGATTCCGTTCCGTCTTGGAAGCTCGTTCAATAAACGTATTGACTGCAGACGTGCTTAGGCCCAATTCTTTCGGTCAGTGTTGCAAGGGAATTCCATTGCGTAAATCTGAGTCTTAAATAAGTTCCTGATCATTCCTTCTGTGAGATCATAATTTTGTTTGACTTCATGTTGTGGTCTTTTTAAATATTTGATTCCCACAAAACGGTACCTAGGTTGAATAAGAATAACTTTTTTCAAGTTCCGATTGGCCTATTTATTTATTTATTTATTTATTAGATGCTCATAACAAGATGCAGTCATACCAAAATATAAACAGATACATACAACTAACTAAGATCTGGACTTCATCTCAAAAATTTGAGCATACAGCTTGCTATTTTTACAACCATTCCAATGGTAAGGTTAGGAGGTGGTTTCTTAATCATATTGCAGTATGAGAAAAGGAGGTGATTTTGAAACCGACCTGCTGATACAGCTAGTACATCTAGTATCCTATAATGATGTTCAAATGTATCCATGAGAATTGCATTAAGTTTTCGTACTTTCGTACCTTGCCCTTCCTTTACCCCTTGCGTCGTGTTTCCTCATTGATGAGGGTCGTGACCTCCCGATGAATTGGTGTGCGTCTTGATGATAGCATGCCACCCGTTCCTGTCTTCGGCGGCATGCACAGCATCATGGACGCTAGTGTTGGTGGTGGAGCGGATTTGGTCGGACCAGCGTACCGGACTACGGCCTCTCGGTCTCTTTCCTTCCAACAAAAAGTTTCTCCAGGTTATCCCCTCCTTTTCTGGCAATGTGTCCGAAGTACTGGAGTATCCGACGAAGGCATATGGTGGATAGCCCTTCCTTTACAAATGTGGTCAAAATTTTATTTGTAATCCTGCTTCACGAATAACACCAAGGACTTTGTCATGTCGGCGCGGGTAATAGCCCTGTTCTAGAAGAACGAACCCTACATGTGTGTGTCTAGAAGTTCCTATGGCAGCACCACACAGATGCAGTACCAGATTACTCTGGTTCTGGAGGGACATTTAAAAAGCGTTTAGGTACAAAACCGGAGATTAATTCAGAAATCGTCCAAAGTTAGCCAGTCATTTTGAACTTCTAGAGTCATCGTGTGCACTCTGAATTCATCTTCTTTGAGAAATGGTTTTATAACCTCTTCGTCACCTTCTTTTTTCATCAAGCCAATGCATCTTTTATCAGTGACGGCATCTGTCATGAATTTCTAGAAGAATCTAGATTTCATCTCTGAGATCGTCTTTGGGACGGGATGAAATTGTATCATCGTGTGAGCTGGTAGAATTGGATATTCTTATTATGCTGATTTATTCGAAGGAATTAAGGTACAATTGATTTAAAAAATAATAATAAAATATTATTAAACTAAAAACTTACATTTTAAAACATAAATGACTATTAATAAATTTAAACCTAATTAATAAATAAAAATACAACTAAAAACTAAAATGAAGAAAAAACAATATATTTTTTTTTATATAAAAAAAATTGCTTCGAATCGCTGCCAATGGGCAAAGTGCCAAGGATACTGGCAGCATTGCCACGTTGAATGGCAATGCTGATCCTTTGGCCCAAATATTGCCCAGCCCTTTTGTCTCCCGAGGTGTTGACGAGCTGTTTTGACAACGCCTTGAAAATTCTTATTATGCTTATTACGTAAATGTTTATATAATTTGGTTTAAAGAATGTTGACCAGTCAGCACCCTGGGCTAATCCAAGCCAAGACTTCAGTGTTCTTATGACGTCCGCGTCCAGACCTGACAGTAAGCTTTTGTTGAAATCATATACTATAATAAAATCAAATTAACTTAAATTAAATTAAATTAATTTCGTGGCTGTACAGTGGCCGAGTCAAATTAAAATTAAATTCATAATAATATAAATGTCATAATATTATTTATAATAATAATAATAATAAGAACTTAATTCGTGGCTGTAAGGAAGCTGTGTCAATTAACATACTGAATAAATAATAATATTAGTACTAAAAATAAAATAAATATTATTGAGAAGAAACATTTAAATTTAAAATATACTGTTCTGCTTGTTTAAAACACTATTTAAGAAACTGGTCTATGCGCACTATTTAAATTTACCATAAGCTTAATACACTCTCTGCTATATTTATTTCTCTCATTATAGTCATCATATAGTAGGTATATTATATTTATGTATATTCATAGAACGTATGTATGTAGTTTTATTTGTATGTATTTGTGTATGTATTAGTATGTAAATAAGTATTTATTCACTAGTATATATTGAAGTCTAATATTTTTCTATTAGTTTTGATAGCACCTGCCTTATCTTGTCGTAACTGCTTTAGTTGTCCCAAAGGTTTGACCAGTATAGAATGTCTAGCGGCATTAGGTCCGCCTTTGTACTTTGTGCAATAAAGTTTATAATAAATAAATAAAAAGAAAGTATTAAGTTGTTTTTTTAAGATGTGAATTGAAGGAGCTTGTCTGATGGTGAGTGGAAGCTTGTTCCACTGACGAGCAGCCGATACAGTAAATGAATCTGAATATCTGCTGGAAGTGTGGGGTGGGATTTTAAGTTGGTTGTTATGAGAAGAACGAATATTGATTACTGTAACAATAATTTTCTTAGTCATAAGTGGTCCATGGGTTGAACATTGGTGTCGGACGGTATTTGTGTGGTCTCATGTCCAGGGCACATCTGTCAGGGCTGGGGCGGCTGCGGACTCGGCTGAAACGGCCAAATGTCGGAAATACGAGTCTGTTGCTAATGACTATTGACTACGTGTTTGTGCCTTTTGGTCTTGAGAAAATGAGACCGTGAGTTCTTTAAAGAACTGTCTAAGCGGCTGATTAACGCTGTATGTGACGAGGGCTGGCAATTTTTTCGCGCAGCAAATCAGCATCGCTGTGCAGCGGGGGAATGCTGCGAGTGTTCTTGGCACACTGCCACATGATCAAGTCATGGGTGAATATTTTTATATATAGTTTTATTTTTAATTTAGTGTTTTAGAATAATCTAGTCATAGTCTAATCATAATTGTTATTTATGGACATAAATATTGTTATTACTAGATTGTAAGCTGACACGGCCATTTTACAGCCACGAATCTATATTTATGGACATAAATATTATTATTACTAGATTGTAAGCAGACACGGCCATTTTACAGCCAAGAATTAAATATCTAGTTATAAATAAGTACAAAATCCTCGCTTATGGCAACAATGTTTTATTTATTATAAATTGTATTGCTGTTAGATTCGGTCCAGCCAAGCTTGTATTGTATAAAAATATATGTATTGACAATATCCAAGTGTTGTGTACTAACCTAAGGAAATAAATGATTTGATTTAATTTGATTTGATTGAAATTGAATCAAGGATAGGTGTGTGAGTAAGTAAAAATTGTCATTTGACATCATTGCAAATGGCACAAACTTTCGAACGGGTAAACGGAACGGGAAAACGGAAACGGGAAGAAATAGGTGGTAGGCGAACTGATGGTGGTAATTTGCCCTGCCGGAGCGGGGAAGTATCCACCGATCGTACCGATAAACACAGTAAAGTGTATCCACACGATTCGGGATCAGGCTCATGATCATGATCATGTGATCAGGCATGAGTGTCTGATTCCTATAAAAAAGCTCTTGTACTAACCTCAAGATTAAAATTGTAACAGATTTCCTCTGCGATAATGGTGAGTACATCTCCATTCAACGGTAGTTCCCGTACCAGATTGTTATCCAGCGCCATGACGACTTTCACTAACAAGTAAATTACACATACCGTTCGAAACGCACCACTAAATTTTCTCGACGCACACATTTCGATTTTAGTAATAAATAAAATCAGGCTCAAACAATTTTTCAATAAGAAAATACAGTTTTTTGCTAATTAATGATTACAAAAAAAAAATTGATGCCTTTTTTAAATTATTGAATATAATTAATAATCTATATTTGTTTTTTTTATAACGTTCGAAATTCAGTCTTTTATTAATATTTTGCGATTTATAAGCCTTATTTATGCACTTATATATTTTGAAATAAGAAAAACACTGTTTTTAATCCAATCGAATATTAAACTAATTTTAGTTATTTTACGCACATTTAAAAAATAAACGTTTTTTTAATACACACTTATTTTAAATGATGTAAAAACATTTTAAAAAATAATAATTTATTGCGTAAAACACGTACACATTTGAAAAATACAAAAAGATAAATTCACGATAAATTTTAAACTAAATAAACCTTTTTCTTATTAGTTTTATAATATTAGTGTAAAGTAAGTGTTACGATGAAAATTCCGAATTTGAAAAATTTGGAAATCCCCGCGAAAATTTATGAAGCATCCGCTCTTGTTGACGGGTGGTTCTAAACTGTGGTGCAGTGGTTTGAAGTGGTTGTAATAGACCACCCCGCCACGCCTGTGGTCAAACACGGATTTGGGGGCGGTGTTAAGACCCACCTCATTTATATACTCACTAAATTACTCATGTAGTTTTTTTTTGCCGGAAAAGCTCGGCACGGTTTTTTTTTTGAAGATTACTTCTTTGGAATCCATGGATTCACCGTGCGGGTGGCTGGTCCATCGTGCAGGCGAGAGAGGTGAAATAACCTAAGTAGAAAGTTTCTTGTTGTTTTTTTTTTTCAAGATAAGTTTGTTGAGCTTTTAAGCCCTGGGCACACCATATCTGATTTTGATAATATTTGTCAGAATTGTTCTCAGGGTTCCTGCTATATGACGTCATCGTCTGTCAACGGCATGTATAATTCTTTTCCTCCTCTTCTTGTCCTCGTTCCGAATCAAGCTCAGAGCGCTTAGAACGAATATGACACTGACCGTCGCGTTCCAAATCAAATATCGCGATTTGGATGCTCAGAGTGTGATATCAATTCCGAACGGTCTAAATCACATTTTCATTCATAAATGATGTTTTTTTAAAATGTATGGAAGATAAATTGCGGATTCCACATCTAACGTAGAATACTAACAAATATACATCTCTCGGTTTATTCATCTTTATATCTGTAAAGTTTAATATTATTAACTTATTTTGGTCTTTTAAAATAACTTGCCGTGTTACAGACATTTTTTTTTCACTTCCTACTTAAATATTAATTATAGATTTGTTTCAGAAGTAATATACAAACAGTAAAACGAATTACAATATTAAATAAAAACCTGATATTAAATAAACTTGAAAATGGCGCGCGACATAATGACAAAAAACTGACAGCGCTCAGAGCGATCTACCTCGATATCGTGAGCAGTCTAAGCGCGAGAAATAATGTCATTTGTGACGTCACATAGCTTTGGCAATACAGTTTATACACGTCTCGGAACACCTTTAAGCGTGCTTACGTTAGTCTACGAACGGTTGTACTTCCCTTTTCCATTACGCAAAATGGTGTAATACGATAAGCGGTAATGACCTTAGCTTTTCGATAAGAGATTTTTTTTCATTTCATTTATTTATTCATCAATTGGTACACTCGGTTACAAATTAATTTTATTTACCTAATCCTAATATATATATTTACCTAAGCTATGTTGTAAGTATTTAATTTATAATTGTCTATTTATATTTTATAGGTTTTTAGGCCCAATAAAATGTTCTCGTGCCGTGATGATTTCTCTTTTATTTGATAGTTAATATATTGTGTTTTCATAATCTGTAATTAATTTTATTTATTTTACCCTAGCATAACGACAATTGACAAAAACTTTTTTTTACGTCTTTAAATAGATAGTTTCGATCCCACCGATTTGAAATCGAGTGTTTTATCTATAATAAAGTACCTGATCATAATAAAGAACCTAATCGTATAAATAGTGCTTTGTATCTATTTCATACATGAATTTTAACCAATGGGGTGTGTCACTAACTTTTTATCACGATAGATGGCGCATGATAGATGGTACCTAATATAACTATCAGTTACATAGAAAACTTGTATTTTTATTACGAAATTTATTATTTTCTGGATATTATGCAGAAGTGAGCAGCTTTTAAGTGTACAAATTGAGATTTCCAAACGAAAGCAAATATATGGTGATCTCAAAACTGCCGTTCTATTAATTCAACCTTTTTTTATTTTAAAGACGGTGTTCGCTTACTTAATTCATCTTTTACCTACCTTGGTAACGTTAAGTTAAAATTCATTTTTCTGTTATAAAAATGTAAAACTACAAATAAATTTAAAAAATGATAAAAAATAGGTGTAAACAAGGTACCAGTGCCGCTAACGACATCTACAAAAAGCTTTGCCTGATACACCCCATTGACTATTTAATTAAATTATATTTTTTAATGCTGGGGTAAAAGATATCTTAAATAAATAAATAAATATAAATAAAATAAATAAATATTTGCAGACAGGTCACACAGCGCCATCTAGTTTCCGTGGTAAGCTACGAGGCTTGTGTTACGGAAACTAGATGGTTGATAAACTACATATTATACTTTTATTTTGTAAATATATACATATTATACATATAAACACCCAGACCGAGACAAATTATACAATGTACAACTTGCCCCCGATGGGAATCGAACCCACGACCTCCCGAGTTCACGGCAACTTTGTTACCACTAGACCACGGAGGCGGTCTTGTAATTAAATTTTAAAAAAAACACAATTAATTGTTATGATTGATGGGGTGTATCAGGCAAAGCTTTTTTATAGATGTCGCTAACAGCACTGGTACCTTGCTTACACCTATATCGGATCATTTTTTAAATGTTTTTGTAGTTTTTTAATTTTATAACAGAAATACGAATTTTAACTTAACGTTCTTCTTCTTCTTACGGTGCCATCTCCTATCGGAGGTCGGCTATCATTAAGGCGATTTTGATTTTGTTGGCCGCTGTCCGGAACAAGGATCTGGTGCTCATCCCGAACCACTCCCTGAGGTTCTTGAGCCAGGAAGTGCGTCTTCTCCCCGGTCTTCTGGAGCCTTGTATCTTGCCTTGCATGACGAGCTGCAGCAAGCTATACTTTTTATTGCGCATGATGTGTCCCAAATACTCCAACTTCCTTCGCTTTACCATTTTCAATAGTTCAACGCCTTTGTTCATTCTCTGCAAGACAGTTTCGTTTCTTACTCTGTCCTTCCATGATATCTTCAACATTCTCCTGTATATCCACATTTCAAAAGCTTCTAACTTTTTCGACATTGTTTGTCAGGGTCCATGATTCGACACCATACAGGAGAATGGAAAATATGTAGCATCGGACGAGTCGGCATCTTGTAGGAAGTTTAAGATTGCGATTGCAGAGAAGGTGGCTCATTTTAACAAAGGCGTTTCTAGTTTCTAACTTAACGTTACCTATCTTAAAAGACGAATTAGGAAAGCGCATACCGTCTTTAAAAAGAAAAAAAGGTTTAATTAATAGAACGGCAATTTTGAGATCTTTGATTTTGATTGGAGATCTAGATTTGTACACTTTTAAAAGCTGCTGACTTCGGTAATATCTAGAAAATAATAAATTTCGTGATAAAAATACAAGTTTTCTATGCAACTGACAGTTCTATTAGGTACCATCTATCATGCGCCATCTATCGTGATAAAAAGTTAGTGATACACCCCATTGTATTGATTGATGTTGAGGCACGCTGCAAAAAAGTTGGGGCCTTGTTTTGGGCAATGTCTTTTGGTTTTTGTTGTAATATAGTTTATTTATTGTAAGATTTTGTTTGAAATAACATTCTGGAATTCAACTAATCTTGACATGATAGCGAATAACAGTAAACAGCCTTCGTCGTTACCAGATAAATATTACCTACACTAATAGATGCTGCTGTAAAAGGGCGTTGTCACTTTTCCTTCTTGATTAGGCTCAGTATGAGTGGCGATATTTTTAGGATAACTTATCTGCACCGTAACTTAAGATTTTATTACTGAATAATAAAAATAAAAAATACGTAATTCTTTATTTTTATTCTAGATTATAATATTAAAAATTTGCTCATTAATAAATTCCACGCAATATAACAAAAAAAAAGAACACAAAACAGTATAGAAAACAGAACATAGCATACATAAAGTCGTGTTATAAACACACGTTAAAGATATAAAAGTTCATTCATGTGATTTTATAAAACCTGATGCCACTTGTCAGTCATGCTTTTATCAAAAAGCTAAGGTTTATAATTGCTTATCGTACATGGCATAACCTGTGTGGCCAATAAGGCGCCGAACATACCGCACTGGCGTTCTGCAGTCAGCGGTCTCACGTGCCCACACCTAAGCGGTCTATATATCTGGAGTTATTTTGCGCACACCACGGGTGGATATCAATTTCAATTTCAATTATTTTTTTTGTAAGTAGGCATAGGACAATAAATATAATGTTTTCAGCGCTTGTACATGTCAAAAAATTAATTAATATAACGAAAAGCTTATTTTCTTGGAAATAGCTTGTGTTTGGAGCAGCACATTACAACCCAAATATACATCATTATAATCCTAAAATTATAGCTGCTGTAAATAGGCATTGTCATATTTCAAACTAAGACATACTTACACAATTATAAAAATAAATACGGCAAGGATCATAGCTGCTGTAATGAGGCATTGTCATACTACAAGCTAAGACGAAAACAATTATGAGGATGTCACTAAGATTATAGCTGCTGTAAAGTGGCATTCTCATACTATAAGCTAAAACATTAATAAACCGTGCAGTATTTGACCTTGACACAAGTCACACAAAAGAGAAAGCACAAAGCGTGTCGTCATTAGAAAAATACTTGATAAAAAGAGACGGATATAGAATTATGCGTTCTGTTAAGGCAAACTTTTTAATATCGTCCGACATCTTGAACATCCTGCGTATTAAAACAAAATAGAATTTAATTCATTTATTCACCATAAGATGCATTCAGTGCGCTTAATTTGTCAGTTATACAATCATCAGTTTACCAATGTTGGTAGGATAGCAAAATAATGACCATTAGTAGCAAAGAACAGTCATTGTCATTACCAATTAAAACTATACAAAATAAACGCTACTTATCTGGCCAAAGAGTTGTCCAAATGGCTAACGGAAAACTCTGTATTAGCGTCGATATACACAGTGGATATGTTGCCAGTCTCCTTGGGAATATCCCTGAAGGTTCCTCTCTAGATGTTTTTATTAAGTTTAAAATATATGGTTAAATTTGTCTCCAAGGTTTGGCTGTCAGAGAATGTCTTCGGACGTTAAGTCCGCCTTTGTACTTTGTACAATAAATAGTTAATGTCATAATAAACAAAACACTTACATAGTTCTCGTACCATTTTTAGGGACATGTCAAGTGCAAGTTTTTGTTTTGTAAATTACTTTCTGTTGATATTGTTAGTTAAAAGTAGTGTTGTTATGTTTAATAATGTGCTACAATGTAAATAATTATGGAAAACGATAAATTGGATTTTATATATGGCGCACACGTTGCAGTTTATTTTTTGCAGTTTTCCCGCGCTGTGAACTCCCATATTATACCCGACGTGTTTGGCCTATAATGCCGCGAGTAACTCCAAGAAAAACATCAAATTCGTAAGAAAGAAAGGACTTACGTCAGACTTTGCTACACCCTTTGCCTTCCCTATTACCTCATCCATAACAATAAACTCCGATAGAACGCGTGTTTAATTTGACCGCCATGATCCGGTGGTAGATTTCTATGCCACCGCATACTCGTAGATAACAAGGGACCGCTGACATAACGCGGCGCAGTGTGTCTGGTCCCTAAACGTAAATATATACAAGTATCTACTCGTAAAATGTAATCTAATCAATTCATTGATGCAAATCTTTCAAGGTAATAAAAGGGAGCGATTTCTGGTTTGTTTTTTTACGAGTATCATCGAGTTAATGGCCTCCTGTGAATCGGACCCTAGGGCCAAGGCATTGACTTGGCAATATGACGCATATGACTCACTAGCCGCGAGTTGTGAAATAAGACAAAAATGCCCATTTTCCAGATAATTTCTCTCTCGGTTGAAATGTCAAAAATTAACACGTAATTTAAAAATTAATAATAAATTATTGTTATAAATTGTGGTTGTTTTTGGTGTGGTTGGTTCTGGGCAAGAGACCTGATGGCATGACGCTGTTGTTTTTTTTTTTGTTTTACTTATTTTTTTTATTAAAATTATTGTTGTTTCTAAATAAATTTTACTGTCATAGTGTATCATCTATATTACATACAGATAATTAATATAAATTAAATATAAATTAAAAGCTACCTAAGTAATATAATTAAAAATAAACTAAACTACACACATCAAAAGTGTCTAGGGATCAACATATATTTTTTCAATAACTTTTCTCCTGATTGATATTCATTAAAATTTTCTTTAAGGATTGATCAAATAAAATGTTTTCGTTTGTCTACAGTAACGATAAACCAAGTCACCTTTGCATTAGTAAAAAAAATTGCCATTTTCCTAATAAAGGGATTTTTGACATTTGAACCACTAACATTAAAGTTCGAAAAAAAGACTGAAATAACAGTTTTTTTTTTAATTTTATTGGGTAACTTAAACAATTAATAATCCGTGTTTCTACCGCGAATACTAACAACACAAGAACATCGGTTTGGCATACTCAAAATGAGTTCATCCAAATCACGCTGTGGAATGGCCGCCCATGTTCGTTGCAACAACAAAAAAAGGTCTTCTTGCGACTGGATACCCTCCATATTCGGCAGAGCTCTTCTCTGAAGAATATCCCATGCATGCTCAATCGGGTTCAAGTCTGGCGACTGAGCAGGCCAGGGCAGGACATTGATGTTAGCTGCGGCGAGAGTCTGTCTTACAACTCTTGCGGTGTGCGGTCGTGCATTATCATGCATTAACTGAAATAAGGGACCGATATGCACTTGTAGAGGAACGATGACGTCTGATACAACCGTCTCAGCATAAATTTGAGCGTTGAGGTTGCCTCTGATCCAAATCAACTCAGTTCTTCCGCCGATCGAAATACCCGCCCATACCATGATGGTTCCACCACTATAAGGATGGACTTCCTGGCAGGATTTTAATCGCTGTTGGCGTCCAGGGGTTCTCCAGTGTCGTATACGTCTTGTATCCGGCCTCATACCAAAACGAGACTCATCAGAAAAGCACACGAAACGCCATTGTTCTTCTGTCCAATTTCTGTGTTCAAGAGCCCATTGATATCGAGTCCTACGATTGTGCATTGCTATAGGTGGTACCCGTAGCGGTCTTCGGGAATGAAGGTTCACTTCATGCAAGCGGTTTCTGACTGTTTGGTCGCTAATTAAGTTCCCTGAAGAGCGATGAAGGCTCACGGCTAACATCATGGCGGTTATTGTTGGAGTTCTTCGAGCTGTGATTTGAATGTATCGGTCTTGTCTCCGTGTGGTGCAGCGATACCGTCCTCCATGGCGCTCAGCCACGGTACCAGTGGTTCGGTAACGTGTCCAAAGTCGACTGATAACACTCTGACTTGTATTCAGAGCTAAAGCCACAGTACGTTGCCGGGAACCAGCTTCTATCATTCCCACGGCTCTGATCATTTCTTCCCTGCTTAAATGACGTCGCCGCTCCATAATAACGTTGGTTTTAATCAGTAGTAGGGAAACAGTAGCACTAATAATGTCTTCAATGCGTCTTATGTTTTTATAGGGAAAATATTGACAGCTGATTTTCATCTTTTACTCGAATTTGATTGACAGTTCCTGTTTTAAATTATGAAATGCACCAAAAAGGATCCATATAAATTTATAAAATCATAAATTTATTACAAAGCCACATCTCAATCACAAGAAATCCGCATAAACATGCTTGATCCCTAGACTTTTTTGATGTGTGTATAAATAAAAAATGTCCTCTAGAGATGTCCCATCCGAGATAGTCCCAAGGAGACTGGCAACATTTCCCCTCTGTATAGCGAGGCTAATACGTTGGAAAAAAAAAATTACCAGATTTGCGCACTTTGAGGTTCTCCGCAGAAAACGCCGCTCTCCCCGCGCCTGACGAGGTCGCTTGGATGTGAGATGGAGCTAATGTGTCTACACACGTCGTATCCCACACCAGAGACCTGCCAAGTTTTTACGGCCCAACAGTCATTCCGTCGGGTCTCTTGCCATCGCTCCGCACAATCCCAGATGGTTCTAAGATTGCGGGTACACCAGCAGTGACAAGAGCCCTTCGGATGATGTCGTTGAGAGCCGCGTGACGAGGAATGCGGCCAGCCTTTCTAGCACAAGAAAGCCCGTGGTGTCCGAGATGATCGACGTTCTCCGCATCGACACTGGTGCAGGTGGACAATCCGGGCTCCGAGACGTAGGCACACCGCCATGGTCAGTGTATTTCGGTCAAGGAGTGTGCCAACCGATTCTGAGGCGAAACGGTCATGAGGCGAGCCGGCTCTTTCATATTACTGGCAGATAAAATATCTTCCTGTACCAGTTTGCAGAGCGGCTCGTCCTATAGTCGTTGGATTTTTGGTGAATTTGGAACCGAAACATTTGGTCATGCTACTGACCAGGCATCTTTGGCATCTGAGAAGTATGACGGCTCCACGGAACCCAAAGATGGGTTAGTGATTCTTCCGTAGAGCTCGACAGTACTATGTACAGACGACAGAAAAGCTGGCAGTGCTACACTAGAAATTTTGCGGGTTCCCAGGCCTCCGAACCGAATTGGTAGTGAGGCCTGGGCCCAAGTACGGTCATTCATGGGGCAATTTATAATTTCGGTTAGTGAATTTTGCTATTGTTTGTCTTATAAAACAAGTTCTTCTGAAAATTTCCAAAGTTGAGGGCAACGGAGTACATACGAAAATTTGGGGGCGAACAAACAAAATCGTATGATAAAAAGTGCCATGTGGCGTTGAATTTGGAATGGATAAATTTTACTAAAATTTAAATGAAAATAATAAAAAACCCGACTGCATAGAAAAAGTAAGTTATGGCGATTTATTCTGTTTGTGAAGTAAGTATTTGTATAATTTATTAACGGCGCAAATTCGTAACCTGTACTGAGGTTGGCGTATTTGCGCAGCTTCAGGTTCTCAGCAGAAACCGCCGCACTTCCCGCGCTTGACGAGATCGCCTGGATGTGTGATGGGGCCAATGTGTCTACAAATGTCAAGTTTCCATGGCCCAACGGTCATACCATCGGGTCTTTTGCCATCGCTCCGCGCAATCCCAGATCCCCCCCCCCCCCCATCTCAACTCCTCTAAACCCACGGGATATTACCTATGTGAAATATCGAAACATTTGGAATGACAAACAAAATATGTAGGAATAAAGGTACCTACATGTATTTATCATAAAACATATTTTACTATTGGTTTGGTACTTATTATCTTCAGTAATTAATGTCACAATGCTTATAAGAAATGTAAAACTATTTAGGCTCCTACAATAATACAGAACTATTTCAGTTTGAAAACTAATTTTAGGTAAATCGTTGCTTAGGCACTTTTGCATTTGCAAATTTTTTCATGATCTCCTATGACAATGACTAAGACTAAGCAATATAATTTTCAATTGAGAGCAAAGCTAGATCGGAAAGCTTGTCTTCTGCAAGAGTCGATCTAAGGTACGTTTTAATTAGCTTAAGCTTGCTAAAACTACGCTGCGCCCGCGCGCCCCTGCACTCCACCCGCGTGCGTCTCAGTCTCATAGCGGCAATGGTACCTTGTTTACACCTCTGACGGATCCTTTTTTAAATTTATCATTGTCATTTTAACTTAATGTTACCTACTTTACAAGACGAATTAAGTAAGCGAACACCGTCTTTAAAATAAAAAAAAGGTTGAATTAATAGAACGGCAATTTTGAGATCACCATATCTTTGCTTTCGCTTGGAAATCTCGATTTGTACACTTAAAAGCTGCTCACTTCTGCATAATATCCAGAAAATAATAAATTTCGTAATAAAAATACAAGTTTTCTATGCAACTGACAGTTATATTAGGTACCATCTATCATGCGCCATCTATCGTGATAAAAAGTTAGTGACCATTGCAATTTTTCTCTGTCTAAAATTAGGTAGATATATGAAAGTGGAAATATGTCTAAATTTTCCGCAATTTTATTGCCTAAAAAGATTTAATCTTTAAAAATGCTGCGTTAAACGCTCTTAATATAGTCTGTTCTTAAAGGATTTCTTTATAAAAACAGAATCTGGCTACTGGTTTCTAAAAAAAACTTATTTCAGGCTTTTTCCTTAAACTGCACAGTGTTAAATTCAATACCAAGAAAACATTCCCTAAGGGTTATAAATTATCATTTTTACAGGGAATCTATATTCTTTCACCTTTTTTAGGGAGGCTCCGTTTTCCTGATGACGAATTTTGCTTGAGGCTAATAATTTGGATACATAAATTCTGAGAATATTCTCGTAGGCAGTGACTACAACGGACCCATGCGTTTATTCTCAGAACACTGTAACTAACAAAAACGGTTCTCAATAAACGCTGAAATCTATAGACCGTACTATTTAATACTTGTTTCAACAAAATAACAATAATAACTAAATATATAAAATCATCTAACATTCATTCACATTTAATCATTCATTCGTTCCTTCAAACATACCTGCCCCATCCTCACATCCTATCCATCTCACTCGCTTTCTTGTTCCTCTGATCCTTAAGCTTATAGCCCTTATTACAGAAAAAAAACTATATTTTAATTTTTAGCCAGCCTGCAACTTGTGAGAATGGCTTCTGCCATTTTTAAGAAAGCCGTGAAGCGGTCTTTTTTGACAAAAGCCGCGTACTCAACACCTAATGAGCCATCACACGAGATAACCAACGGCGTAAATGAAGCTCTGAGATCTTTTGTTGCCCTCTCGTATTTACGGTGTTTCTGGTGTGAATGGGTTTGGGAGATGCTTCCCCAGGTACGGGTTTCGTACGAGGTTGCGTCAGCATTAACAATGCGAACATTAAAAAATGCTTTCCTCGCTGGTTCCCATACTCCGTGAAGCATTAAGTCTCCCACAAGTGCGGGCTAACTAAAAGAATACTTATTGTTTAAAACTTTAAAATAGTTTAGTACCTAATCAGAGACATGAAATATATAACAAGACAAGGGCAAGAAACCAAACGGTATGAGCCTCAAAGCTAGACTAATTGGTAGAAATTTTAATGCTAGACTCATTTGTGTCGCAGAAACTTCAGAATCCTCTGCTTGCTCTTTTCTATTCTTAATAAGCCTACAAAACCGATATACCTCAAGTTTGCCTATCTTTCGTCACTTCATAACATGTCACTTCGCTTGGCTCACAATTCTGTTTCATCTATCCCATCTCAGCACTCTAACTTCAAGTCACAAACCACATTTTTTTTTAATCAAGCGGATTCACATTTAGCCAACTTAACTATGGGCTCATCATGACAAGTGGCAAGCTCGTCGATGTCTCTAGCATACCAAACTCGATAAATATCATAAATAATTTATACTTCCCGACCAGGAATCGAACCCGGTACCTCCGAGTCTAAATCCACAGACTTAACCGCTAGACCACGGAGGCAGTATTTACCATGAAAAAATAAAACAAAGCAACATGATATAAAATAGAAAATAAACGAAGGCTGCAATATTTGACAACCACGAACAAAAAGTATCATCACGACCGTTTCCCTTTCGGGGTAGTCAGAAACCACTTATAAAGAAGCGGATTCACATTTAGCCAACTTTACTATAGGCCAATCATGACAAGTGGCAAGCTCGTCGATGTCTCCAGCGTACCAAACTCGAGAAATATCACAAATAAATTAAATATTAATTAATGTATTTATTTATAATAATAAATATTTTTCTGTCCCGACCAGGAATCGGACCCGGTACCTCCAAGTCTAAATCCACGGACTTAACCGCTAGGCCATGGATGCAGTCTTTTAAACAATTTGCTTTAAATGCACTACCCGAAAAAAAACATTTGCAGTAAATTCGGTGACGTCATTCGTTGTGAAACCGAGACTAAAATAAATTACCCATGTCAAGTTATTTTAATTAATTCATGGCTCGAAGAGGCTGACATGAAATGAAATGAAATAATTTATTTGTCAGAAACATGGTAGGTACAGTAGGTATTATATGTAATTATATCACATGCTTCGCTATTTCTAGCATACAAATATTTATTTAGTCAAATGACTTTGTCGAGCTTAGTGTCTAGGTATTTCTTTGTCGAATAAAAACATTTATTAACCAGCATTTGTTTGACTCTTAATTTGAACAGTTTTAGGTGTCAGCTGTGTCAGTTAAGTTCGTTCTATAAATATAGTCCTAACGATAACAAATTCTTCAGTTTGAATTAGGTATTATCCTTTTACTCCAAGCCGATTGGAAAGTTTTTAGAATATTATTTGGAATTTATACCTTTTTATAGGGGGCAGTGTTCGTCAAGATATTTCTAAGTGTTGGGTCGAACTTTTTCCACGTCTTAACCCTTTCAGACCTGACAAACGGCCAGCTACAGAATGGATGATTAAAAATAATCTATGATCAATATTTTGATATACGCCACGTGATTGGTAGCTTTAGCTTGTGGTTATTTCGACCAATGACGTGCCTCATAAGCATACGTTAATAATAATAATATAATAATAATAATTCATCTTTAAGCTTAACAATTTAACTTAGACCTATGTTAGTAGAAATATACATTAATCAAAAACTAAAACAATGTAAATATAAAAATTATTGTTCATTTTCATTGTGTGTGACATTAAATCACAGCCCCAAAACATTGGTTAACGCAACTGCTGTACAATACACGTTACACAAAAGCGCTGTCAAAACGCGACGATATCATCTTCAGAATGCCGCTGTCACTACCTCTTACTCTATGCAGTATCGACTCTGCCTTTTTGCGGATGATAGCCGGGAATCCATCCACACGAGCCTCCGCAAAAATGCCCGACGCACTGCTGCGTTAAACTCGTCAAAAGATAATTAGCATTTCTGCAACTGGCCGTAAATAACTACGAGTGTCTTGGATAAATGTAGTCCTTTAAATAACAAATAGAAGTCAAAGCAGCTCATCAATACCTCGGGGGACAAGAGGGCTGGGCAATATATGGGTCAAAGGATCAGCATTGCCATTCAACGTGGCAATGCCAGTATCCTTGGCACTTTGCTTATTGGCAGCGATTTGGAGCAATCTTTTTTATTTATAACAATTTATTTTAGTTTTTAGTGTAAATAAATTTATTCGAAGTAATATACAAACAATATAAAAGAATTAAATTATGAAATAAAAATTAAAACTAAATTAGAAAACTAAAATTATAAATAAAAATACTCACCCATAATTTGTTCCTGTGGCAGTGTGCCAAGAACACTTGCAGCGTTCCCCCGCTGCACAGCAATGCTGATTTGCTGCGCGAGAAGACTGCCAGCCCTCTTGTCACATAGTTTTTAGTTGTATTTTAAATTATTAAGTAGATATATTTTTTTATTTTTTATTAATAGTAATTTATGTTTTAAAATTTTAGTTTTTAGTTTAATTAATAAGTACATTAGTTTTTTTTTTTAAATCATTGTACCTTACTTACTTGTTTCCCTTTAATAGAAGTAGGTAACATGGTTTTTACAGTATTGCTAATCTCGGATGATGGAATCCCTTAACTATATACATATATATCATGCTAATAAAGTTGATATTTGCACGGACGCTTTCAAGGTCGAGCGCATATAGAGTTGAGAATTGAATAATATTTTGTAATTATGACGCAAGCTCTGATGTAAATAACGAAATCCACTAATAACATTTTGCGACTAAAGTAATGGAATAGTGTCTGAATCTGAAAGGGTTGGATTTAAGGGTTTGCTGCAGACATATAATACTTTGTTATACATTCCGTAGCAGGTTAGGTGTTCGCGCCATTTTGCGCAGACATGTCAAGTGCAAGTTTTGTTTTGTATATTAATTTACTGTGAATATTGTCGGTCAAAAGTGGTGTTGTTTTGTTTAATAATGTTTTACAATATGAAAAGTTATGGAAAACGATAAATTGGACTTTGAATATGGGGCACAAGTTACAGTTTTTTTTTGCGGTTTTCCCACGCTGTCAACTCCCATATTTTACCCGACGTGTTAGGGCTACAATGCCGCGAGTGACTCCTCGAAAAGCATCAAATTCTGCAGCATCTGGAATTTGATGATGACCTCATTAACTCATGAAAAAGAAAGATATATTACGTCAGACTTGGCTGTATGGGCTAGACCCTTTGCCTTCCCTATCATCTCATTTATACTCCATCGGGAGAAGAAAATTAAAAAAAAAACGAAAATAAAACACTTGTTAAATAAATTATAAGCTACTCGTATATTGATGGTTTGAAATGTTCGAGAACATTTTTTCTGAATACATTGTAACGGTCATGAAAGATCTATATCATTATTGGCACTGCAGACAGATAGAATAGACTCTTCGAAGGCATATGCTTGTTGTTCTAATTTGTTAAAAATAATTTAATAAAGAGCTGATAGAATTAACATTCACTCGTTTGGTCTAAACCCATCTTTACATGCTCTATCAGCACCTTGGCATCAGGCACGTGTTTTGCTCAATGTAAAAAAATAACCTTAAGACGTATTAAAATTCAGTGTTTCAGACAGTTCGGTGTGTTGTGATTCATTATCATATCCTTGTGAGAACAGACGCGACATAAAAACATTTGAAATTATAATTTACAATGTCCGCGTCCGGTAAGGGTACATTATAGAACACTGCGTTCAAAACTGCAGCGAGATCCTGTTTCTTTAATCGCAAACGGGGCAAACATAGCGAGTTTTTTACCAGACTGCGCGACCCAAAGAAGTGTTTATTTATTAATTATTTAAGGTACACTAACAGGTTACAATTAATACATATCAAGCACAAATTTAATTATAATTCATAAGGTCGGAATTGCAACCCAGGGGCAGTGTACACGGCATCCTACACATACATTTCGTTCCAAAACGCGATAATAGTAACCTAAGCACGCTTAAAGGTGTTCCGAGACGCGCTTAAACTGTTTTGTCAAAGCTGTGTGACGTCACATATGACATCATTTCTCGCGCTTAGACTGCTTACGATATCAAGGCCGCGTTCGTGTTATAGCATTTCCAACATTTCGTAGCAACTTCATAAACCAGCGCGAAATGTCGTTTTTGTTAAGAAATAACACTTTTTTTAACAATGCTAACATTTCTTAAATAAAACGAGCGGTGATGCTACTTTTTGACAAGTGTTTTCGTTCATGTTTTATCATACCATGGCATCCAATACACGTGATATTATTATGGTCTTTGAATTTATTACATAAAATCGTTTAATATACCTTTTTAACAAATATAATAGAAAACTATAAAGTATATAAAAATGGTAAACGATCAATTTGACATCTGTCAAAAAGTAACATCAATAACCCTCCTTTCAACACGGTACTGACATACGGAAATTAGCATCAAATGTTAGAATTTTCATTAAACGAACGACTTGTGCTAAAAAAAGTGGTATTTTCATGCTAACATTTCTTAAAACGAACGCGGCCCAAGGTAGATCGCTCTGAGCGCTGTCACTTGTTTGTCATAATGTCCCGCGCCATTTTCAAGTTAATTCAAAATTAGGTTTTCTTTAAAATGATTTAATATTGTAATTCGTTTATACTGTTTGTATATTACTTCTAAAACAAATCTATAATTAATATTTAAGTAGGAAATGAAAAAAAATGTCTGTAACACGGCAAGTTATTTTAAAAGACCAAAATAAATTAATAATATTAAACTTTACACATATAAAGATGAATAAACCGAGAGGTGTATATTTGTTAGTACTTCATACTTAAAGATGTGGAATCCGCAATTTATCTTCCATACATTTAAAAAAAAAATTAACATTTTATGAATGAAAATGTGATTTAGACCGTTCCGAATTGATATCACGCTCTGAGCATCCAAATCGCGATATTTGATTCGGAACTACGCGACGGTCAGTGTCATATTCGTTCTAAGCGCTCTGAGCGCGATTCGGAATGAGGATGATTAGAGTCAACTGTGTTTTTCAGTTTTAACATTTTAGGTTTCATCCATTTCATCATTATCAATCTATTAATACTATATAGGTTATATATCAGTATAAGTCAAAAAAGTCAATTTAAGAATAGTAATAAGTCACTTTACTAAGGGTTATGTGTTTATTAGCCTACTTGTATGTCTGTATGTATGTACTATAGCACCGTCTATTTGCAGTTAAATATTGCCGAACTAACGCAGGTAAACGTATGCCACCAACAATTCTTCAATTCTAAAACGATCTCTTTCATTGTGTCGATCTCTTTGCATTATCGCCTGTCTCTTACAGAAACCAGGTCTTGCAAATGTTAACCTTAGAAGAAAGAGATAATTAAAATGGTATATACTGCACTGACACCTCCGTGGTCTAGTGGTACCATACGTGGGAGGTCGTGGGTTCGATTCCCACCGGGGGCAAGTTGTACATTGTATAATTTGTCTCGGTCTGGGTGTTTATATGTATAATATGTATATATTTACAAAAAAAAGTATAATATGTAGTTTATCAACCATCTAGTTTCCGTAACACAAGCCTCGTAGCTTACTACGGAAACTAGATGGCGCTGTGTGACCTGTCTGGAAATATTTATTATTATTATATCTAGTAGTTGTGCTAAAGTATTGTACAAATCGGGTTTTATTTTTTATTTATTTTTATTATTATTGTTTTAAAACAACTCATGGGTTACATTTACTTCTTTTAACATTTGGATTACTAAAGCTGGTTGTGCAGATATTAATATTGTTTGTAAAACAAATTTATTATTTTTTTGAAATGAAATTAAATAATTTATTTGTTAGAAACATGGTAGGTACAGGGATGTAAATTATTATATGTAATTATATCGCATGCTTCGCTATTTATAGCATACAAATATTTATTTAGTCACATGACTTTGTCGAGCTTAGTACATGTTCTTTTGTCGAATAAAAACATTTATTAACCCAGTTTTAGTGGCAGCTCCCTTATAGTAACTGAAAGCTTATCTTTGTTGCCATTGCATAACAATTTCGGCTATATTGAGTACTTTTATGAGCTGGAATAAATATTCTACTAGGATAACGCGTTTTAAAATTGCAATTATCCCCAAGAGTTGTTGTTTATGTATTCTCTCTCTGAACAATTGTTTGTAATCCTGTGTAAAATAAAATATAAATAAAATAAAATATAAATAAAATAAAATATAAATAAAATAAAATATAAATAAAATAAAATAGCTAATTAGCTTCTTTAAAACAGACTTCTGACCCGAAAAATAAAACCGTAATAATACTTCACTTTACCTTTTTTATCTTTGCGCCACTTACCCACTTAGAATTGGGCCTAAGCAGGTCTGCCTTCAATACATTTATGGAACGAGCTTTCAAGACGGCATTAACGGAATCATACAGTATTTGGTTGGGTAGGGAGAGGAGTAGAATGGTGGATGGTGAGCGTATTATCGCGCAATAAAATAAAAAAGGGAGGCCATCTTTTCTTAAACCAGCCTATTGTCCGTCGCAAGTCCGAGACACCATTCTTCTCACACCACATACGATGGACTCGGCATTCGCACGGTGAATCCATGGAATGCTTAGAAATTTGTTTTCTCTTCACCTCCGTTCCTGTGCCTCAGAAAGCCGTCGGCACCGGTTGCACTAATATCAACTTGAGGAATCGTTAATAAATTGTCATTAAAAATTGACATCAGTTCCTCGCCAACCCGTCTGGCCAGCGTGGCGAGTGTAGGCCAAATTCTCCAGATATATGTTCTGGAAGGCCCATCTCCAGCAGTGGAGGTCTAGGACGCTGTGTTCTAGGGGCTGTAATGAAGACCATATAAATATATACGTATTTAATACATAGTAAGTATGCTATATTCTGTTTATAATATTATAAACTAATAATTTAATATAAATATAAATATTTCCAGACAGGCCACACAGCGCCATCTAGTTTCCGTGGTAAGCTACGAGGCTTGTGTTACGGAAACTAGATGGTTGATAAACTACATACTATACTTTTTTTTTGTAAATATATACATATTATACATATAAACACCCAGACCGAGACAAATTATACAATGTACAACTTGCCCCCGGTGGGAATCGAACCTACGACCTTCCGAGTTCACGGCAACGTTTGTTACCACTAGACCACGGAGGAATTTATTCGAAGTATATATATATATACTTACATACAAAAATATTAAAATAAAGTAGTTTAAAAAACTAATTATAAATAAAACTAAACTAAAAATACCTATGAAATTAAAACTATTCTACAAAATAAACTAAGGGCTTACCACCAGGGAGGGTACCTAAAACGCTCGCCGCATTGTAAAAAAATGTATACATAGATTAATAAAGTTTATTCGAAGTAAATAACATTGCAAGTACATTAAATATAAATTAAAAGCTACCTAAATAATAAAATTAAAAATAAACTAACCTATAAATAAAAAATGTCCTCTAGAGACGTCCCATCCGAGATAGTCCCCAGAAGACTGGCAACATTTCCCTCTGTATAGCGAGGCTAATACGTTGGCAGAAATAATTGCCAGCCTTCCTGTCTCCAGACCTTTCTGTCAGCCGCTTTGACAACTCCTTGGCCAAGCGCCTCGCTGACGGTACCCAAACGGCGCAAATTCGTAACCGATACCAAGGTTGGCGCATTTGCGCAATTTGAGGTTCTCCGCAGAAAACGCCGCTTTCCCCGCGCCTGACGAGGTCGCCTGGATGTGAGATGGAGCTAATGTGTCTACACACGTCGCATCCCACACCAGAGACATGCCAAGTTTCCACGGCCCAACAGTCATTCCGTCGGGTCTCTTGCCATCGCTCCGCACAATCCCAGATGGTTCTAAGATTGCGGGTACACCAGCAGTGACAATGTATACAATGTATTTAAATATTTTGAGAGATGGAGATTGTAAAATTACTAGTTTTTTTTTTAAAGTTGTTTTGTGCGAGAGGAATGCAAAGCGTTATAGTTTTTCAGTGTTCGACAATACTACAATAATAATGCCCGCATTTGTATTCGGATCGGTCAATAATAAAATTTGAATCGATTGAATAAGCAATCGATAGCTTGAAAACCTACTGAGGTTACAATTTATACTTTTATAGAGGGGGCTGTGGACAAATTAAAATTAAAACAACGGTTGTTGCTCGGTTGTAAAAACGTCCTAAACATCCTATAAAGATCGGTTCAAACTCCGGCATGTACCAATGAGAAATACACTTTTCTTCAAAATCAAAATATCTTTATTTTCCAGAATACTGTGTACAAAATAATAATGTGGTATATAAAATAATTACGTATAACGTAATTTTCGACGCATTCTACCGCTAGCGACATGAAAATATTAAACATTTATGTTATAAACTTAATATTACATACACATATAAATTTATATACATGCATATATATATGTGTGTATGTATGTATATACCCATACACATCGTCGTCGTGTCTGGGAGGTCGTTGATATAAAGCAAGAAAAGCAGAGGCCCCAGCACGCTTCCCTGGGTATACCATAGGGAAATTGACGAAATTGTGATCTATGGATTGTTTTTAGATTTTTAGATATATTCTTGTAATTTCTACACATTGGCTATGGTTTCCTAGATAACTCTCTAGCCATCCCACGAATGCCGTAGTTATCTAGCTTATTTAGTAATGTTTTATGGCATACAAAGTCGAATGCTTTTGACATATCCAGCATAATGGAAACTGGATAAATTTTGTTGTTAAGACACTTTGTGATGTTTGTTATGTTTTTTAACCAGCTAGAGATATATTCTTACGAACATTTGTCAACATTTACAACACCACCGTTCCCGTAAAAAGGAAACTTTACGTCCACTTTACTAATACCAACTTGTAGAATCGTTTATAAATTGTCATTAAAAATTACATTAGTCCCTTTGCCCAAAACCAGGCCCCAACTTTTTTGCAGCGTGCCTCAACGAAATATACCTTATTCAATAATCATAATTCCATCTCACATCCAGGCGACCTCGTCAGGCGCGGGGAAAGCGGCGTTTTCTGCGGAGAACCTCAAATTGCGCAAATACGCCAACCTTGGTATCGGTTACGAATTTGTGCCGTTTGGGGTCGAGACGATGGGCCCATGGGGACCGTCAGCGAGGCGCTTGGCCAAGGAGTTGTCAAGGCGGCTGACAGAAAGGTCTGGAGACAGGAAGGCTGGCAATTATTTTTGCCAACGTATTAGCCTCGCTATACAGAGGGGAAATGTTGCCAGTCTCCTTGGATGGGACGTCTCTAGAGGACATTTTTTATTTATAGGTTAGTTTATTTTTAATTTTATTATTTAGGTAGTTTTTAATTTATATTTAATGTACTTTTAATTTTATTAACTTCGAATAATCATAATAATTATTTGTGTTTTTTTTTTTTATTTAATTACAACATCTCTTTTACCCCAGCATTAAAATATTATTTAATTAAATAGTCAATTGGTTAAAATTTATGTATGAAAACAAAGCACTATTTATACGATTAGTAAAGAACCTAATGACCAGGTACTTTATTATAGATAAAACATTTGATTTGAGATAGAAACTATATATGCGAGAAACTATGTAATTATTAACGTAAAAAAAAGTTTTTGTCAATTGTCGTTATGCTAGGGTAAATAAAATAAAATAAATTGTAGATTATGAAACACAATATATAACTATCAAATAAATAAGAAATGATTATGGCACGAGAACATTTTCTTGGACCCATTCCTCTAAGAAAAATGGGCATTCTCATTTCTGGAAGGTTTTTTAATATTTTTATTTTATATTCTAGCACAACATGTGACCTTGCGTCTACCTGATGGTAAGTGGCGCGCAAGGTCCGGCAATTGGAGCCTGATCCCGAAAACTGTGTATACACTTCATAGGGTTTATCGGCACGAACGGTGGATACTTCCCCACCTAGGCAAATTACCACTATCAGTCCGCCTATAACCTATTTGTTGTTCTCGTAGAAAGTATGTGCCATTTGCAATGATGTCAAATACCATTTCTTTTTTTTTCAAGTAAAACTAATTTAGTATACTTGCCATGCCATCATTCTATATGATTCCAAAAATCCACCCAAGTGGCAATTTTTTGAAGCATTAACATGATAAAATTCCGATCTTTTTGGATTATTTTGGATTAAACAAAATAATTCGAGGTACTGTCATGCGAGAACACAAGTGAATTAACAGTCTTCTGTCAGGACAATAACTCGCACCGTGTAACCAGGCCTTTACCAATCGTTTCGGGTCAAAGAACTGTCATAGTTCCGTAATTTAAAAATTAAGTTTTTTTTCTATTTCGAGGGCACCGGCCATCGTAATTAAGCCAACCTGCCTCTGTAGCACGGCCTTTAAGATTATGCAAGAAACGTTAGGAGTAGTTAGTTGTCTATTTATTTTGTTACAACGCAAAAAAAGGTCGCGGTTCACACCTATATACCAATAAGAAATATATTTTGGTCCTACATGACGTCTATACATTTATGGATAAGCTTATACAGTCTTATTACACATAAAAAGTCAGTCTATTCTTTTTAAACAGAAATCATTTTTTTCCTCTCTTCCCCACACATGATGGACCCGGCAGCCGTACAGTAAATCCATGGATAGCTAGAAAGGACAACGTCGATCTTGTATAGAGTTTTGGGTTAAGTATAAGTGGACATTGACAGTTGATTTTGACTGTTTACATTAAAATATAATATAGAATATATTTTTTACACTAAGGACTTATGATATTAAAAAAACTAAAACTAAAAAAAACCTACTTAAAAAAAAACAAATAAAAAAAAAAATCGTATCCGCGCGGCATGATGGCAAAAACGCTGGCCGCATTTAAAAACCAGCCCTCTTGTCCCTAGAGCAGACAATTAGACGAGAGGTGATGTTTTTTAAAAAATATTTTAGCGCTTGGACCTCACGGGCCTAAAGTCTCCACAGCAAACGGCACAAACACGTAGTCTTTGATTATAGATATGTATTTGCACCGCTTGCCAGACTCTACGCTTTCGGCTGCGGCTCCTGCTTTTAGCGCTGTTCCCTAAGGTCGTCACAAGTGGCATCCCACACTAAGGCCCGTCCCCGATCCCAGGGGATCAGCGTCATACCATCAGGTCTCTTGCCACCATCGCGGATTAATCCAGTGGGTTCCAGAATAGCTGGAACCTCAATGGTGGCAAGAGCCAATTTTATTTCGTTTAGGAAGCTGTACGATCTATCGATATACGTCCATAAAACGCGCTGATTGCAGGCGCAGCAAATATTATGTATTAGGTAATTATTAAGAATAAATCAGTCGTTTAACAACACTCAAGCTGTCTGGTTATTTGCATTAGCAGAATCCAATCTGTAGCAGTGATCAGGCAGCACCAGCATTTGGGCAGCAGTCCGTACATTTTTTTTGGTCCTTCGAGCCGGATGCGGACTGCTGCCCAAATGCTGGTGCTGCCTGATCACTGCTACAGATTGGATTCTGCTAATGCAAATGACCAGACAGCTTGAGTGTTGTTAAACGACTGATTTATTCTTAATAATTACCTAATACATAATATTTGCTGCGCCTGCAATCAGCGCGTTTTATGGACGTATATCGATAGATCGTACAGAAGCCATGACGTGGATATCTGCCAGCGCTTTTTATACAAGAAAGCCCGTGGACTCCAAAGCGGTCTACTACCCTACATTCTTCGGTTTACATTGATAGTTTATTTATTTAACATTTGGAATACAAACGTAGATCATGGCTAAAGTAAGCATTTCACCAGATTCCATAAAAAGTAGTCACCAAGAACATATAAATTTGTACATTGATTGGGGTGAGTTAGCAAAATTTAAACCTAAATAATTAACAGAATTAACAAACAATTCAAAGATTAAATTAAATAAAACTAAAAGCTTCAAGTTAACATATGGTCACAGTGGCCTGGTCTAAATGACAAACAACAATAAAAAAAACATAAGTTTAACTGCAATGCTCGAAAAACTATCAGAGTTGTTGAAGTATGGAGCACACGCTTGACTTAAAAAGAGCCGAAGAATAAATCAGTTGACTTGACTAAGAACTTTACGTCTAAAGAACCAGAATTTGGCTACTAGTAATACGAGTACAACCTTCATTAGATATTATTATCAAATGTCATAGACCTCCAAAACGGTCATAACAATTAACCAAGTAGGTATTTTAAGTTTTTAACTACGCGATCGGTAATACATGCGTAAAACGTGACTTAAAAATGTAAACACTTTTTTATTACTGGCAACACACGTCAAAATTTGCCGCGTCATTAGATTGATTAATTATTGTTCTCGTACGTATTCTTATAACGATGAATTCCTATTTCTAAAATATGTATTTTTAATTTAAATCATAGACATAAGTATATGAGCTATGAATAGGGTATGTAGTGTACTTAGGTAGGTATAAATAGATATATTTATTTGATCAGTGTGCTTAGTGTAAAATGCAAGTTTCGGAAAACGTAACTGCTGTAGTGACGTTTTTTTGTTTTACATTGCATGTTATTGCAAGTTTGGCTATAATAACAGGCAATGAACAGCGACAATTCGGTTAAAAAACTCTACTACTATAGTTGCGTTTACGAAACTTCACTGTCACACTAGGCATACTGAATACTTAATTCAAAATCACACTGATTTTAGTTTTAAGTAATTTTAGAACATCACTTAAAAAAACATTAGTCAGCGTGACGTCACTTAATAATACGAAGACTATGTTCGACTTGAAAACAAAGCAAAACAAATCGCGGTTTTGTTTTAGCGTGACGTCATTCGGCAGCCTTTTCAACTGCAGCGTTTCCGATCGAACACGATATTTAAAGATGTTAAGGCGATTTAGACCCCATAAAATAATCTAAAGTATTTTTCCAGGAATTATATACCTACCTATGTACGAGTATATATAAAACACAAATTTTGAAAAATTTACAAGTAAATTTTTACCAATAGGCATCGGCAAATTGTCATTATCTCATCTTTAAGAAAAAAATATTATAGACGCAATTTTTTTCTTGTGGCTGTAGGTAGGCACAAAACAAGTGCTGATAAGTCCGATTCCAACAACATATCGTCGCCTAAGTTCTAACACAGATTAACTCAAATTGGTCAACTATTTTCACTTTTTGTGTTATTTGTATAATGTACTCGTGTGTTTATTTAAGACATAAAGAGTCGCATAATCTGTCGGTTCAAATCCTTGTTTTTAATAATTATAATATAAATTCACTAACTTTTTATCACGATAGATGGCGTATGATAGATGTTACCTAATATGAGTACCTACTTATTGTTACTAATACTTGTTGTTGCACTTAATTAATTTTATTATATTGTCTAATTCTTAAGGTGTAAAACGGGATCAGTATACAAATGCAATTGTTATTTCATATCTCATTGTTATTGTACTGATTTTGTTGGTTCTTTTTATATTATTTTTTATTATAGCTAACAGTGAAAATTTGTAAGGCTTTGAGATTAGATATTTTTTGTATACATAATATTGCAAAGGCTGTAAATTTTCCCACGAATAAATAAATAAATAAATAAATGACTGTCAGTTCCATAGAAAACTTTTTTAATTGATTATTTTCTGGATATTATGCCGAAGTGAGCAGCTTTTAAGTGTACATATCGAGATTTCTAAGCAAAACCAAAGATATGGTGATATCAAAATTGTCATTCTATTAGTAAAACCTTTTTTAATTTTGCAGACGGTGTTTGCTTTCTTAATTCGTCTTTTAAGGTAGGTAACGTTAATTTAAAATTCATTTTTCTGTTATTAGAATATAAAACTACAAAAACATTTGAAAAATGATGCGATATAGGTGTAAAACAAGGTACCATTGCCGCTAGCGACATCTACAAAAACCTTTGCCTAATACGCCCTATTGGTCAAACGACGCGTGTTTGGATTTTCTATCGAATGACATACGGAACAATTTTTTTTGAGTTACGCGGTATTAGAACTTAAGCGATGATATTTATTTATTTATTTATTTAAAACTTTATTGCACAAAGTACAAAGGCGGACTTAATGCCCGTAGACATTTTCTGACAGCCAAACCTTAGGGACAAATTAGAACATTTATAGGTGCAATGAAATAAATATTAATGGTAGGATAAATTCAACATAATTATATATACTTACATAATATACTTAAACATATACTGTAATATCAATGCTGAATACTGACTGGGTGAAGAAGAAATTATTTTGTAGGACAGATCAGCACGCAGATAAATGGCTACACCACCTCCGGCCGAGCCAGTCCGATCGTTACGGATCATGATGTAGCCTGGAAGAGAGTAAGAGGTAGAAGGTAAGGACGGTTTAAGCCAGGACTCTGAAACTAAAATAGCATCTATCAGATCTGGGGTCCAGAAAGAAGAGAGAAGGTCAGTATAATGAGCCGGTATACTCTGTACATTACTATGACAAATATTAAAGTTATTTTTAAAAAGACTTAACTCGTTATCTAATGATGATTCCAGTCCAGCATCTGCATCATGATATGTGTCAGAGGATGTAGTGCTGATGATGGAATGGAAAGATATTTAATTTATTTGTGATATTTCTCGAGTTTGGTACGCTAGAGACATTGACAAGTGTCTAGTAAAGATAGCTTGTGACCACCACGATAGGGATTACAGTCGTGGTGATACTTTAGTTGTGTCCTTATAATATATCTACGTCTATGGTAGAATAAATTTTTTTATGAATGAAAAGTGACTTGCCAGTTCTAAGAAATAGGCTCAACTAGAAATAGGTTGCAATGTTGAGAAATCTTGCGAAACATTTTGAAAATGTGTCAGCCTATTCTGGGAATTCAAAGTTTAGCCATTAGCGCTTTTAACTTATATAAATAAAGTACAAGATCCGTAAAACCCTCAATCAATTTGTTTTTATAAAACGAAATTTCCTTGACAGTACCCTATAATATTCCACGTCGTCCTATAACCAAGATCCTGTGCTGTTCTTGAGGGAGAACTAATGTAGGTTCACATTCGTCAACATCCCAAATGTGCAACACCTACAGTAGTCTCTGCAGTGCCAATAATGATATAGAGATATTTCATGACCGTTACAATGTATTCAGAAAAAATGTTCTCGAACATTTCAAACCATCAATATTTGAGTAGCTTATAATTTATTTAACAAGTGTTTTGTTTTAGTTTTTAAGGTATCAAATTTATGTAATTTTTATATATATTACGAGTATGCATATATTTATTACAAATATTTATTTATTTCAACAAAATAACAATAATAATAACCAAGTGCACACGAAATTTTCAAGGCGTTGTCAAAACAGCTCGTCAACACCTCGGGAGACAAAAGGGCTGGGCAATATTTGGGCCAAAGGATCAGTATTGCCATTCAACGTGGCAATGCTGCCAGTATCCTTGGCACCTTGCCCATTGGCAGCGATTTGGAGCAAATTTATTATTTATAATAATTTTTATTTTGTTTTTTCTTCATTTTAGTTTTTAGTTATATTTTTATTTATTAATTAGGTTTATTTTTATTAATAGTAATTTATGTTTTAAGATGTAAGTTTTTAGATTAATTAATATTTTATTATTTTTTTAAATCACAATAATAACTAAAAAAACATAAAACTAAATATATAAAATCATCTAACATTCATTCACATTCAATCATTCATTCGTTCCTTCAAACATACCTGCTCCATCCTCACATCCTATCCATCTCACTCGCTTTCTTGTTCCTCTGATCCTTAAGCTTATAGCCCTTATTACAGAAATTTGTATTTTTGTTTTTAGCCAGCCTGCAACTTGTGAGAATGGCTTCTGCCATTTTTCAGAAAGCCGTGAAGCGGTCTTTTTGACAAAAGCCGCGTACTCAGCACCTAATGAGCCATCACACGAGATAACCAACGGCGTAAATGAAGCTCTGAGATCTTCTGCTGCCCTGTCATATTTACGGTGTTTCTCGTTTGGGAGATGCTTCCCCAGGTACGGGTTCCGTACGAGGTTGCGTCAGCATTAACAATGCGAACATCAAAAAACGCTTTCCTCGCTGGTTCCCATACTCCGTGAAGCATTAAGTCTCCCACAAGTGCGGGCTGACTAAAAGTTGCATCTCGCATAATTGGCTCAATTGTTCCAGTTCCCCAAAAATGTAATTTTTATGTTTTCTTTATAGTTCTATTAAAAAAAATGAATAATTTTATTGTAGAAGTCTTATTTTAATGGTATATTATGTAAATTTGTTAGATTTTGTTTAATGTTATTTTATTGTTTTAGCAGTACATACCTAATAAATTTCTAATTTCTTCTTCTTTTTATATTGTTGGATGCTGTGACACCTACTGGTAATTGGTACATATATTAGATAAGTTATAATTATACTATGTTATGTGTGTGATAATACATATATTGCTGTGTGTACTATATTAAGTTTTTAAGTCTGACGTTTGACATTACTTTCCAAAATATGATCCTACACTTTTTGCTAGGGTAATATTAAGATTTTCCCGCCACGGCTTCTTTAACGATACTATTAAAAGGGCTCTAGCCACCATCGAAGTTCCAGATCTTCTGGAGCCTGCTGGAGCTATCCGAGATGATGGTATGACGCTGGTCCCCTGGGAACGAGGACGTGTGGTGTGGGACGCCACGTGCGCCGGATAATGCAGAGGCAACAAACGGCGCAAGTATGTACGTATATTAAAAGATTACATATTTGTGCCGTTTGCTGTAAAAACTCTGGGCCCATGGAGTCCAAGCGCAAAAAAGTTTTTAAAAGACATACTATATATATTAAACGGATAATAAATTCGGATCGCTGAATGTCGCTCTGAGACGTCTCTTAATACGAAAAGCTAAAAATTAACTGTAGTGAAGATTCCTAATCATAAATACATCATTTATTTATCAAAACTTTATTGCACAATATATACAAGAGGCGGACTTAATGTCGCCTGACATTCTCTGACAGCCAACCTTAGGGACACTGTAGAACATTAAAGACATAAGGTAGGTGCAATTAGAGAAATATGATTACGTAATAAATATGCAATTTTATCTAATCTACAATAATAAATACTATAATAAACTAAATACTAATAATACATACACATAACGTTTTATTAATAGGTAGGTACATACATTACATAACATTAATACATACATTTTATTTTATTTATTATACTGAATAAACTAAATGAGTTGTTATGAACTATTTAAATAATATGAATTAAATCTTTTTTTATTAAATGCTTCGGTTGGATGTTTGTCGTATATTTACCGGCGGAAGCTTGTTCCACAGGCCCTAGAACACAGTTCTTAGAGACCTCCACTGTTGAAGATGGGTCTTCCAGAATTTTCTGTAGAACTAGGCCTATACTCGCCATACGAGAGTATAAATTAATATTATTGTTGAACCTTTGGATACACTTATATCCAGTAGTGGAGAGATGATGTGACACGATGTGATATGTGATGACAAGGCATAAGCTAGAAAAAGTTGGACCACGCTTCATATTTTTAATTTTAAATATTTAGTTGCTGCGAAAGAGCGTTGGCCAGAAGGAATGTGATATGACAGGTAAAATCCTCAAGGCCTTAAGCGTTTTGGTCTAAAAATTAGAATTTAAAACTATACAGACCCTAAATTCCATGCATCTAACATAACACAACCTCCGATTTTAGAGATCCGTCGGACCATTCATTAATAATAAAATCCGACTGCACCATGTTTACTAGTTAACGTTCGCTTTTACATCTCTGGGATTTAAACGCGACACATTTTTAGATCGATTAAAGCTGGGTTGTACTGTAATGAAGTTAAAAATGGCGTCGATTTTTCCGGCTCATGGTTGAACCTCAAAATTAAACTGATTAGAAAATGTTTACAGATGACTTCTATGCGATCCGTCGTAAAAAGACGAGTCTCACTGCTGCAGCGCCTAAGAAGTAGAATGTGGATCAGATACATAAAGTTCCATTATTAATATTATTATTTACTCACAACGAACAAATATTTGAGACAATATTCTAGTGTAGGTACTTAGAGCAAATGCTCATGTCAGTCGCAACATATTCGAAGTACATTAATTCTGTGTTGACCCATCAGCACTCATTTCTAGGAAGCGTACAATACTCCTACGCTCCTCTACATTAAAACCAATTAGATAACACCTATTGCTGGGTTAACACGCAACGGAGTCCAGTGAATTTCTTATCAATATACGCCACACTAGTTATTTATTTATAATAATGTATTACACCATACAAATTATTTATTTATTTTATTCTATATTTATTATTATTTAATGATACATATGTATTTATAGTCTGCCTCAATAAAGAGCACCTACAACGCCACAACCCGGCCTCAGTGACACTGGCTCATATACAGCGGAGGTCGGGACGTCACCATTTTCATCCTCATCATTTTAAAGCAACACATTGTAGTACAATGTGTAATTGTCAACCTCGGCTGCTTTGTATAACACATAAATTCTACGGAACCATCATTGTGCAACACAAACTCGCGCTTAATTTAGATTCTAAGAAGTGATAAAAATGTCGGAACGCGCAAAGCTGCAGGTAAAACAAAAGTGGATCGCCTGATCAGGATGAAGATCCCGAATAACGGTTTGAGACCAGTTTCTTATAAATTGGAGCAATAATCAGGGTCCTGACCGGACGAGGCCGAATTTTATTTGCAGTTAAATTGTGTGTGCATCGACCCTTTACACGAAAATCTTATAAATATATATTTTTTAATTTAAAACTTTATTGCACTATGTACAAAGGGCGGGCTTAATGCTGCTAGGCATTCTCTAGCAGCCAACCTTTGGGACAATGCAGATAATTTTAATTATGAGGTAGGTGCAAAGGGCTTAAATATGAAACTTATTAAAAATATTAAATAAACTTAATCTACGATAAAACAATAAATATTAATATACACACCAATACATACAAATATGTACGCAATGATACATATACTATATATATATTACATACAATATATCTTACATACACTGTTTGGAGCTGTTTAAGTAATGTGAATATACCATTTTTTGTATGTTTTATAATGTATTATTTAAAAACTTAACCTCCGTGCTCTAGCGGCTAAGTCCTAACTAAGTACTAACTCGAAAGTACCGGGTTCGATTCCTGGTCTGGCACATTAAATTATTTTATTTTATTTCTCGAGTTTATTACTCTAGACATCGACGAGTTTTCCACTTGTCATAATGTGCCTATAGTAAATTTAGCTAAATGTGAATCCGAAACATTAAAAAAAAAATGCGTTGTTACTGACTAGACCACACCATCAACTATAGCATTATCTTACGGGGTGGTCAGAAAACACGCTTTGGTTTTTTTTAAGAAGCGGATGTACAGTTCTCCCAAAGTGATAATGCGCATAGAAATCTTCGTCACTGTTCGGCAACGGTCGTATTCCCCGAGCGTCGGAAGACGATATGTATATAGAGTGGTTAAGTGCATTTTCTTCATGCATAATTTAGTAGAATTATGTGTAATAAACTAATAAAAACTAATAAATAAACTAATAAATTAATAAACTATTTAAAGTTGAATAAGATAATTAAAGTTGAAATTAAATTCACCTTTGAAAACAAAACCAAGAACGGTGTGTAATATCAGCTCTATATAATTCCACTCAGAGAGAACACATGCAGTCACCGACCGCCCGAATTGTTTTCGATTGTGTACATATGATATTGACTTCTATTTCTTTCGAACAAGGTGCAAAATGCAAGTGCAATGTTTAGGCTCTTACGATTCAATGATTCGGGTGTTTCCGGGAATACGACAATTAGCGAAGATCTGTATGTGCATTATTAATTTGGGAATACTGTACGTACGTTAAGCACGTCGATGTCTCTAGCGTACCAGACTCGAGAAATATTACAAATAAATTAATTAAATTATTAGGTCCTAACCAGGAATCGAATCAGGCACCCCTGCTTCTAAATCCACGGACAAAACCGCAACATTTAGAGCAAATAAACTATTCTGAATTTGAATACTAGTAAAGTAAAGTATCATCACGACCGTTTCCCTTTCGGGGTGGTCAGAAACCACGCTTATAAATAAGCTGATTCACATTTAGCCAACTTTACTATAGGCCAAACATGACAAGTGGCAAGCTCGTCGATGTCTCCAGAGTACCAAACTCGAGAAATATCACAAATAAATTAAATGTATTTATATACATTAATAAATATTTTTGTGTCCCGACCAGGAATCGAACGCGGTACCTCCGAGCCTAAATCCACGAACTTAACCGCTAGACCACGAAGGCAGTTATAATTTGAATACTATGTATACAAATTTACCGTCGTACTTTTCAGATGTCAGATGCCAGAGATGCCTGGTCGGTAGGATTACCCAATATTTCGGTTCCTAAATTACCAAAATTCTAACGACTACGGGACGAGCGCTTTGCAAGTTATTTCTGGAAGATAATCTTCCACAAACATGAAAAAACGGGCTCGCCTCATGACCGTCTTCACTAGGGAGCCAGGTTGCAGGCTTTAGCAGGCCTTCAGCATTGGTTAAAGCATTTCTTGATCGAAATACATTGACCATGGCAGTGTGCGAATCTCGGACACCACGGGCTTTCTTGTGCTAAAAGTGCCGGCCGCATTCTTCGTCACAAGGCTCTCAACTTCAAGAAGAAGAAGATGGCATGACCGTTGGGCAGTGGAAACGTGACATGTGTAGACACATTAGCCCCATCTCACATTCAGGTAACCAGCGCGGGGAGTGCGGTGGTTTTTTTTTTTTATAGACGGTGAATCGATAAATCATCAATGATACGCCCCCTGCCTGAAGAGCCAACGCGGGTGGGGGTCGCATGCCCGACTCATCCGTGAAGCTTCCTAAGGAAGCCCCAGGGCGCCTACGGACTAAAACCCTATAAACCGTCTCAATTTCACTGTTGGCCCTGTACAGCTAAGTCTGAGTCGTGGCTACGGAGTGAAGGCACTCGTTCGCCGCGTGCGGTGGTATCTGCTGAGAACCTCAAGCTGCGCAAATAAGGTCGAGACATTGGGACCATGGGGACCGTCAGTCAAGCGCTTGGCCAATGAGTTGTCCAACTTATTTCTGTCTCTTCGCTATACAGATGGGAATGGTTGCCAGTCTTCTTGGGACTATTAGAACGGTATATAAAAATAAAATTGATGTTTATTACAATTTATAATATAATCTATTACAGGTTATTAATTGAGATAATTAAAAGATTTGATAGATTTGGGCGCCAACATTCCGGGCAAAAAGTGCTCGACCGACCGTGACTCTGGCATGCCCGCCGGCGACCACGCGGGCGCCTAAACCTACTCGGACTTCCACTACAAAAAATTGAGTCATCGACATATATAATCAAGATTATTTAATATAGGCTCGGTGGTGACTCGGTTGTAAGAACGCTTCCCTTAAAATCCTACAAAGGTCAGTTAAACCCCCCTGGCATTAGATTTGTCTTGGCCTTGCATCAGAGTAGGTGACCTTGGTCTTTCACTCCTAATATTGGTATAATGCAAAATATATTTATATATTTCGAAAAAAATATTTACAACATATAAAATAAAATTAATAATAATATTAAGGATAGGAATATAAGTCCCGTCCGCGTGGAATGGTGGCAAGAACGCTGGCTGCATTTCCCCGTTGAATTGCAATACTGATTCTCTGGGCGAAGAAAGAGCCAGCCCTCTTGTCACCGGAGAAGACGACAAGACCCGCGTTATGTCTTATTTCTAATTGTACTAAGAAAATCTTGTGAAAATGTTCGCTAACTACTTCTAGCCAACTACTGGTCTGATTTACTTTAAATTTGAAATAGTTATTTAGTAATTACCTGTTTCTCCGTGGTCTAGCGGTTAAGTCCGTGGATTTAGACTCGTAGTACTGGGTTCGACTCCTAGTCGGGACACAATAGTTTATTTTATTTATTTGTCAACTGTCTAGAGTTATTATATTTATATTTTATTATAATTTAATTATATATTTTTTATTTATTAATACATATTAAATATTGATGACGGACACAACGCAATTACAATTTATTAAAAACAAAAACCTTAATTCCAAAGATAGTAAACATTTAAAGCAAAAAAAATATAAAAAATCTGAGCTAATAGACCAAGGCTAGGGTAGTCTAGGAATTGGTCTTGCAACCATATCAGTGGTCTTGTTCTTGGTCTTGCAAAAATGCTTACAAAAAAGATTAGGCATGTACCAATGAGAAAAATAATTTTCTTACGTACATTGGTCATAGATTTACAACATCATCGTTCCCGTGTCTCGGACACCACGTTAAGCCGTCGTCGGTCCCGGTTCCACTAATACCTACTTGTGGAATCATTAATAAATAGTCATAAAAAAATTACATTAAGTAGATCCTCGCCAACCCGTCTGGCCAGCATGGCGAGTGTAGGCCAAATTCTCCAGATATATGTTCTGAAAGGCCCATCTCCAATAGTGAAGGTCTAGGACGGTGTGTTCTAGGGGCTGTAATAATGTAAAAAAAAACTCATTGCAGCCCCCAGAACACAGCGTCCTAGACCTCCACTGTTAGAGATAGGACTTCCAGTACATACATCTGGAGAATTTGCCCTACAAGCGCCATGTATTATTTAAAGAAAATTTATTAACGATTACACAAGTTGGTATTAGTGGAACCGGGACTGACGGCTTAACGCGCTCTCCGAGGCACGGAATCGGTGGTAAAGAAGAAGACAAATTTCTTCCATGCATTCCATGAATTCACTGTGCGTGTGCGGGGTGTGTGGGTAAGATATGAGAAGAATAGTGTCTCGGGCTTGCGACCGACAATAGGCTGGATTGAAAAAGGAGTGAAACTGTTTTTAATTTATTGCGCAACAAGACGCTGACCATCCACCATTCTACTCCTCTCCCTACCCAACCAAATAGTGTATGATTCATGTAAATCTATGTAGAATGTCCGTAATAAAAGTGTATTTCTCATTAGTACATGCCGGGGCTTGAACCGATCCCTTTAGGATTTTAAGCAAAGCCACCACCACTTTCAAAATCAAACTTAAAAAGTAAAAATTTAATTTATTATAAACTAAAAACTATAAATAAAAAAGTCCTCTAGAGACGATCCTTAAGGGGTGTTCCCAAGGAGTCTGGCAACATTTTCTCTCTGTATAGCGAGGCTAATACGTTGGCAGAAATAATTGCCAGCGTTTCCGTTTTGGGCAGACGCTTGACTGGCCTCATCGCATCGTTTAGACGCCAAAAGCTAGAAGGTTTAGGCACTTGACACTTAAAAACCGCCGTATTTCGCCGTGTTAGGCCGCGTTCGTTTTAAGTAATGTTAGCATGAAAATATCACTTTTTTTAGCACAAGTCGTTCGTTTAATGAAAATTCTAACATTTGATGCTAATTTCGTATGTCAGTACCGTATTGAAAGGAGGGTTATTGATGTTACTTTTTGACAGATGTCATTATCATATAAAATGGTTTGTTTACCATTTTTATATACTTTATAATTTTCTATTATATTTTTAAAAAGGTATTTTAAACGATTTTATGTAATAAATTCAAAGACCATAATAATATCATGTGTGTTGGATGCCATGGTATGATAAAACATGAACGAAAACACTTGTCAAAAAGTAGCCTCACCAGTCGTTTTATTTAAGAAATGTTAGCATTGTTAAAAAAAGTGGTATTTCTTAACAAAAACGACATTTCGCGCTGGTTTATGAAGTTGCTACGAGATGTTGGAAATGCTATAACACGAACGCGGCCTTAGAAACAAACGAAGTTAGCCATATTTGCACAAAAATATTATGCACATTTAATTACGTACTTTATAATACTTTTTTCCCCCAAAACCATTTGTTTAATTGTTTTTAAGACCCGCTATCTTTATAACTAAGCGTCACAGTGCTTAGTCGATTTTATCACTGACAAAAGCAGAGTTGTTTTAAACTGCCTCCGTGGTCTAGCGGTTAAGTCTGTGGATTTAGACTTGGAGGTATCGGGTTCGATTCCTGGTCGGGACACAAAAATATTTATTAATGTCAATAAATACATTTAATTTATATAAATTTAGTGATATTTCTCGAGTTAGGTACGATGGAGACATCGACGAGCTTGCCACTTGTCATGATTCGCCAATAGTAAAGTTGGCTAAATGTGAATCCGCTTATTTATAAGCGTTTTTTCTGACCACCTTTATTATATATAATATATATATATATATATATGAAACCTATATTATAAAAAAAACCTTCAGATGATCCTACTCATGTTTATATGTAATGCCATATCCAACCTTGGTTTTCAGGGAACATATTTACATAATTTTATCAAAATCGGTGAAGTAGTTTAGACATGGAAGCAATTCAAACAGGCATATAGAGATATGGCCGTGGACTCACTTGTGGTGGCTAGTTGAAGTCTATCTCTGTCTCATGGTTTAAAAATAATAATAATGAAGAAATACTGCCAAAAGATATCATCAAATCAAATCAAATCATTATTTCCTTTGGTTGTCCCAAAAACACTTGGATATTGTCAATACATTTTTTCACCATAGTTTATTATCATGTAGATTATAAAATAACCAGCAGCTACTATCGGTGGACTTATCATATCAGCTATACCATCCATAGTAGTTTTAATATTTTTGTGGATTTTTGAGACGACAGATTGACAGGAATCTGCTAAACTGCTGGTCTTCTGCTAACAGCTTACTTATTGGACCACTTTGCTGCTTAGTCTTCTACTAGCAGTAGAATTATTCAAAATAATTAAATTAATGACGTTTCAAAAATGTCCGTAATAGGTTTACGTAAATAAAGGTATTTTGACTCTTTGAACCACTTCGCTGCACAGGCGTAGAATTATTCAAAATAAATAATGATGTGTCACAAATGCCCGTAATAGGTTTACGTGAATAATTGTATTTTGACTTTGACTCTTTGGACCACTTCGCTGCACAGGCGTAGAATCATTCAAAATAAATAATGATGTGTCACAAATGCCAGTAATAGGTTTACGTGAATAAAGGTATTTTGACTTTGACTCTTTGGACCACTTCGCTGCACAGGCGTAGAATCATTCAAAATAAATAATGATGTGTCACAAATGCCAGTAATAGGTTTACGTGAATAAAGGTATTTTGACTTTGACTCTTTGGACCACTTCGCTGCACAGGCGTAGAATCATTCAAAATAAATAATGATGTGTCACAAATGCCCGTAATAGGTTTACGTGAATAAAGGTATTTTGACTTTGACTCTTTGGACCACTTCGCTGCACAGGCGTAGAATCATTCAAAATAAATAATGATGTGTCACAAATGCCAGTAATAGGTTTACGTGAATAAAGGTATTTTGACTTTGACTCTTTGGACCACTTCGCTGCACAGGCGTAGAATCATTCAAAATAAATAATGATGTGTCACAAATGCCCGTAATAGGTTTACGTGAATAAAGGTATTTTGACTTTGACTCTTTGGACCACTTCGCTGCACAGGCGTAGAATCATTCAAAATAAATAATGATGTGTCACAAATGCCAGTAATAGGTTTACGTGAATAAAGGTATTTTGACTTTGACTCTTTGGACCACTTCGCTGCACAGGCGTAGAATCATTCAAAATAAATAATGATGTATCACAAATGCTCGTAATAGGTTTACGTGAATAATTGCTTTTTGAAGCTTTCCTTTATAACCTAAAATAGCACCTAAAGGCGATAGGTACATTAAATTTTTTTGACGAAATAAAATACAAATGCATTGATTTAATTTTATTATAACTTAAATTTCAACTATCATAATTATGGAGATAAAATAAACATTCACATTAGAAGCTATCAACTTTGGGTGAAACATATTTTGCGTCTCCTTTCAGTTTGCCTTCAGCAATCTGTCTGTCTCTTTCTCTTCTCATTGCCTGAAAAAAAAATATCATTTAGTTTTGCAGTGTGTATTATGTATGATTATTATTATTATTGATTAATAGGCGAGCAGCGCATTGCTGATATGCCTATATCAAGCACTGGTGTAAAGTTCATAAAATAGTCAGTTATCACCATAGTCTATGTCAATTGTCACTAGCCACTTGTCCAGTTTGTTTTTAAAAGTGTTTACAGTTGGGGATTTCAATATGTCTTTTGGTATTTTGTTCCACATATTTACAACTCTGTTATTCATAAAGTGATATTTCACATTTGTATTGCTGGATTTTCTCATCAATTTCATTCCGTGATCACGACGGGGAAATATCATTGTGTTCAACTTGAACATTTTGGCTAGGTGAAGGCAGTTATACCTTCCCGTTAGAATTTTAAATGTCTCAATTATATCTCCCCTCATTCTGCGATCTCTGAGACTTGTCAGCTTTAGGTGTCTAAGTCTCTGGTCATAGGACTTCTTCCTCAAGCAGTGTGGAAGTTTAGTTGCTCGCCTTTGTACGCCTTCAAGAATTTCTATGTCTTTTATGAAGTATGGATTCCATACTTGAAAACCATGATTGGGAACATTATGCCAGTTTGGCCAGGAAGACCCATCTCTAACAGTGGTGGTCTAGGACTCTGTGTTCTAGAGGCTGTGATAGGCAAAAAGATGCAGAAAATTTTATTGAATGAGTTTCCAAGACACATTAGCGGAATGATAAAGTGTTTGGTTGGATACGGTCAGGAGCAAAATGGTGGATCATGAGGTGTTAAAGCCACAGAACTGGCCCATCGGTGGGGAGAGTCACACCTCAGCCTCGGTTGGCGGCGGACGTCAACAATTTGTGTTTCGGTGACATCACACCGCATGTGCCTAATTTTCGGTGCTGCAGCAGTGTCTGGTGTCCTGGGGTCGACTCCACTGTCAATGTCAGCTGCTGCTGGAAGAGGTAAGTGCTTCTGCCCCTTACTTTGGACTTCACGGAGCTGGCTCGTCATAAAACCCCCCACACCATATACAGTCCACTCATCTACCACGGGTGAAGGAGTTGGAAATCTCCCCCACATGAGGATTGCACAATAAAAAGTTGCTAGCCTGAATCATCTCCTTTTCTTCTCTCTTACACACAATGGACCCAACACCCACACCGCATCAAATACTCAAAGGAAAAAAAATAACAGTTGTAGGAATTCAGATACTAACAATAAATCTCTTAAATTGCTTAGTCATTGTTTGACATTCATGGTAGTCATCAAAAAGGTGGCCACATTTCTTCTTCCCGCGTTCAAGACCATATGCTTCTAAACAATCCATGTAGTTCATCTCTTGTTTCTGACAACGGCCCAACATCTGGTGGGATATCATACCACCAGTCACATCCGTAAATGGCGAACGGATAAACGGTGATATAGACATCTTTAAACCTTAAAATAAAAAAAATACTCTTAAAAAGTAATTTACTGGTTTTGCATTTGTTCCGTTGTGGCGCAGTAAGCCGGCAAACTGAAAAGCAATCTACAGTTGCGTTACTCAGTACAGGGCGAAATATGAGTTCTGCAGCAAAAAAGCTAGTTTTAGAAGAAATAATTATTCTTTAGACTGACGGTGCAAAAAGGGCATGCATAATAAAGTTGATGGTGCGAAAAAGGTATGTGTTGTACGTGACAAATGGCACTGCCTACCCCGCAAGGGAACTGGCGTTAAGATATGTATGTAAATAAGGATTGTTTACAGAAAATTAGGTTAGAAAATTACGTAAACAAAACAACGTCAACAAGGACGAAATCAGTTAATTTTAATACCCAATAACACATTAAATGGATAACTTACTGTGGATAAAGTCTTATATATTCAGAAAATTACCTTATCTATTATTTTTTAAGCAAAAATTTAAAAATATATGATTGATTATTTTTGGGTACTAGTGAAGTGTTTTGTTAATGCATTTGGGGCGGCGAATAACATATACACGGTTAAGTCCGTGGATTAAGACTGGGAGGTGGGTTCGATTCCTGGTCGGGACACAAAAATCATGTTTGTTAATGTTTTAAAGTACAGAGTAGGCTATTTATTTATGTCGCTTTTAATAACTATATAATAAATATAATATGTCTTGTGATAAAATTTATCTGACAATAAAATGTAGTTATATTTTATATGTAATAGACTTTGCAATAATGAAACGTAAAATACATTCAGAAGTTTAAATGTCCTCTATCGTAAATTGTTGAAAGGTTTTTTAACACTTATTTCATTCTAAATGTAAATTATTTATTTGTAATCATATAAATATGTAGATTTAGATATTGATATTAATTTTATAATATACATAAATATAATTAAAGCATGTAAAATAATATTTTATTTTTTTGTTTCAGCTACAATTATCTCTTCTGAACAGATTCGTATATATCGTCTGTCAACGTTTTTGCCAGCTGTTTTGGTTGTTTACTAGACAGAATCCATATATTTTGTTCATAAATTACTCTGTTAAATCCTGAAAATGGAAAACTGGATAAGCGGTAATTTATCGCAAATCTTAGGGTTCTCAGTACCCGATGATTTGATAAAGTAAGTACCTTTATAACCTAACTACATTATTTAATTAATATTTTGCGTTATTTAAATTATTTAGATAAGTATAATAAATTGTTTACGAGTTTAAGGATGCTTGGAAAGCACCTTGCGACACTGACTATACCAAACGTATAAAAATATGAAAATATTGTTATTGTGCAACATTTTTGCAGTTATTACAGCTGTAATAATGTGCAATTCTATAATGCTGACCACAACATGTGATACCACACTGGACATGTGATGGTGAGTTGTAAGGACTTGAATGGTTGACTATTCCGGCTTAACAATGTGCTTTTTTATTTACTTTGCTTGAAGAACTTCAGTAGGCTATTGCTGTATCTATGGACGAACAACATACTTTCTAAGATGTGTGGTCTCACAGACAGCTATAGAGTAGTGATGTTTTTCATTCATTTATTACAGCCCCTAGAACCGAGCGTCCTAGACCTCCACTGCTGGAGATGGGCCTTCCAGAACTGGAGAATTTGGCCTACACACGCCATGCTGGCCAGACGGCTTGGCGAGGATATATTGTCATTTTTTATGACAATTTATTAACGATTCCACAAATTGGTATTAGTGGAACCGGGACCGACGGCTTAACGTGCTCTCCGAGGCACGGGAACTGTGGTGTTGTAAATGTACTGTAAAAAATTGTATTTCTCATCCATACATGCCGGGTGGGTTCGAACCGACCTTTGTAGGATTTAAGGTTCTAAATTCTTACAACCGAGCCACCACCGCACTCTGTATAGTTAAAAGTAGTGATGTAACAAGTACTAACGAGTAATTTGTATTTGCCAAATATTGTCACAACTAATGATAATGGGTTGCAAGTCTGTGATACTATTTATTTTCTCTGTACCCTATTCACGCGGATCTGGCACCTACTCCATGAATCCATGAAATGCTAAGAGATTTGTATTACATTTAAAAAATAGTATCATCATCACAACCGTTTCCCTTTTGGGGTTGTTAGAAACCACGCTTATAAATAAGCTGATTCACATTTAGCCAACTTTACTATAGGCCAATCATGGCAAGATCATCAATGTCTCCAGCGTACCAAACTCAAGAAATATCACAAATAAATTAAATGTATTTATTTACATTAATAAATATTATTGTGCAGTCTGCTAAAGAATAATTAAGTCAAAATATCTTTATTCATGTAAACAGTTTTTTGTGACGTAAGTAGTATGCAGCGAGTGGTCCAAAGAGTAAGCTGTTAGCAGTTAAACAGCTGCTTATTCAGTCAATTTGTCAGAAAAATGGAAAAACGTACTAACTGCGGGATTTAAAGTTTTCAGCATGAATGATTCAAGATAATAATATATAAAATCTTAATTGTTTTCAGTTACATCTTAGCTATAAAGAATGAAAATGAACTAAATGAATACATGAAAACATTAATAGACTTCAATAATTCTACGCATAAGAACTTCTTTCTTGATTTATGCAAACAAAAGTTTCCTAATAAGGGTATGTATATTAAAAAAACACATTTAATTATATAAAATACAAAATATGTTTTTAAAAGGGATGTTTAAAATTAAGTGAATGCAGGAATTAGTGTTGTGCCTTGGGGTCATTGATCGCCAGTCGAAAGTCAGCTTTACGCAGTGGAAGTTGGTGCTAGAGTTCCAGAAAAATCTTTGCACCACTTACTGAAAGAATTGGGCTTCCAAGACGACATTAATGGAATCATAATAATAACAATAATAATAAATTATTTATTGTAGAAAAACCAAAACAAGTGCAGGTACTTAGGCGAGCTTAATGCCGTAAATGCATTTTTTACCAACTAACCTTTGTGACTGAGATATGTATTCATACAGTATTTGGTTGGGTAATGAGAGTAGAATGGTGAATGGTGAGCTTTTTGCTGCGCAATTTAATAAAAAAATGGAGGCCTTCTTTTCAAACCAGCCTATTGTTTGTCGCAAGCCCGTGACACCATTCTTCTTATCTCCTACCCACACACAATGGACCATCAAATCCATTCTATATACTCATATATTCAATATTATCTCCTTAGAATCTCATAGAATCGTCTTTGATGCCTGCTTTCTTAATAAAAATAATAATAAAATGGATGGCCCCTTCACTACTTGATAATGTTTACCTCAGGTACCCGCAAGGACAACATACGGATTTGTTTTCTGTACCTCCGGTGTGCACGTACACTTTATTTCGTCGTCGTCGTTATTATTGATTTCGTCCAGGGATACTTATTGTATTATTACTTGATATTTTAGTTGCTGTCTTCATTCATATCACTTATTTACCTATTTATATATATAATTTATTTACCGCCATACATTCCCACCAGAATTTGGTTAAGTCTTTAGATTACAAACTTGTCCTGCCTGGAGAGTGTTATAAGGCAATGAACAGAACTGTGGGTTCAATTTATTGTACAAATAATTGTATCATCATCATCATTATAGCCCTTTAGGGGCAGAGTCCTAGACGTCCACTGTTGGAGATGGGCCTTCCAGAACATATTTATTTATTTAAAAACTTAATTGCACTTTGTATAAAGGTAGACTTAATGCTGTTAGACATTCTCTGACAGCCAAACCTTTAGGACATTTAGACAGTATCAATGGTAAGTAGGTGCAATATGATTAAATGACAATTTGTAAGATATATGTAGGCATAACAACAAATACATACTAATAATACTTAATAATTACATTCCAATATATATACAAGTACATGTATAAATAATTCATGTATTATACATATATTATATCTGGACAATTGGGCCTACACTCGCCATGCTGGCCAGACTGGTTGGCGAGGATCCGATGTCAAATTTATAATGTCATTTTATAAACGATTCTACAAGTTGGTATTAGTGGAACCGGGACCGACGGCTTAACATGCTCTTCGAGGCACGGGAACGGTGGTGTTGTTAATCTACAGTGGTATACCAATCAAAAATTTAACTTCCACTTCTAGATCCATAAACTTAACAGCTAGACCACGGACACATCCACATTTTTATTTACAGGTAACTCTAAGCAGCAATTCAAGAAATCATCGAAGAACAAAGTGCCAGAAGCCAAGACTAAAGTGCCGGATGCCAAGAGCAAGGTATTAGATACCAATGAAAATGTCCCCCCATCCAACGAGGCTGAACAGAAAGGATCCAAGAAAAAAACCAAATTCGTCAATCTTTATTCACAAGAAGGAAAGAATGCACAAGTTGTACTAATAAAAGGTATCAAAAACATCAGTGATATTTCCAAACTGAAATAAATACTTATATGCGGATATAAAAAAGGTAGCGGACAGAGTATAGTAGCTAATTAGGATAAGAGTACTTAAATATTAATTATAGATTTGTTTAAGAAGTAATATAGAAACAGTATAAACGAATTACAATATTAAATAATTTAAAAGAAAACCTAATATTAATTTAACTTGAAAATGGCGCGCGACATTATGACAAACAAGTGACAGCGCTCAGAGCGATCTACCTCGATATCCTCTCATTCCGAATCGCGCTCAGAGCGCTTAGAACGATTATGACGCTGACCGTCGTTCCGAATCAAATATCGCGATTTGGATGCTCAGAGCGTGATATCAATTCGGAACGGTCTAAATCACATTTTCATTCATAAAATATTAGTTTTTTTTTTTAAATGCATGGAAGATAAATTGCGGATTGTGGATCTTTGAGTATGAATACGAACAAATATACATCTCTCGGTTTATTCATCTTTATATGTGTAAAGTTTAATATTATTAACTTATTTAGGTAATTTAAAATAACTTGCCGTGTTACAGACATTTTTTTTCACTTTCTGCTTAAATATTAATTATAGATTTGTTTAAGAAGTAATATAAATAAATATTTCCAGACAGGTCACACAGCCGAGACAAATTATACAATGTACAACTTGCCCCCGGTGGGAATCGAACCCACGACCCTCCCTAGTTCACGGCAACGTTTGTTACCACTAGACCAAGGAGACGGTCAAAATATAGAATCAGTATAAACGAATTACAATATTAAATAATTTAAAAGAAAACCTAATATTAAATTAACTTGAAAATGGCGCGGGACATTATGACAAACAAGTGACAGCGCTCAGAGCGATCTACCTAAAACGTTTTTTTCCGCCCTCACTCCGGCTTATGCTTTATAAAGCGCAAATAAGGTCATGCGTGGAATATTGTTCTCACCTCTGGGATGGATCCGCTAACTACCTTACATATGCTCTCAATGTCCTACAGAGGCGGGCTATTCGAATAGTGGACGATACTACAGTGTCCAAAACTCTCGAATCGCTGCAGCTTCGCCGAGATGTGGCCTCCCTGAGCGTATTCTACAAGCTATACTACGGTGAATGTTCTGAAGAGCTCCACGACCTTATCCCTTCTTCTCTATTCCGCAACCGGACCACTCGCACAGGCCAAAATATGCATCCACATACCGTAGCCACTATCCCTACGCGTACATACAAATTTGGAGACTCTTACATCTGTCGCACGCTGAAGATGTGGAATGCTCTCCCAGCCAGTGTATTTCCCCACTCCTATAACCTGGAGTCCTTCAAACGAAGTGTGAAAAAGCATCTTTATAGGCCGGCATAGTGGTAGGGACTGATGTCGGTCGTCCGAGGCTGGCGTCAGTTGCTCCCATTCTTGGACCTCGCGTACCGCTTACCATCAGGTGGGCGCGGTGTCACAACTCATGCTCCGTATAAAAAAAAAAAAAAAAAACCTCGATATCGTGAGCAGTCTACGCGCGAGTCATTTGTGACGTCACACAGCTTTGGCAAAACAGTTTAAGCGCGTCTCGGAAACCATTTAAGCGTGCTTAGGTTACTATTATCGTGTCTCGGAACGAAGAAGCATAACCAGGTGGGGTTCGACGCAAAACGCGCAATTTGCAAAATGATTACTTGACGCAAAATGCGCAGTCCGCGAAACGAGCACTTCGCAGAATGAGCAGGTCGCAAAATGTGCAATTCTTAAAAAGAGAACTACACTCGTGGGGGGGTATTCGTCGGACAAAAGTATTTTTTTTTAATAACTATGTATCTATTCGTCACATTATAACATAATATCTAAAAGTAAAAAAGTATCATCACGACCGTTTCCCTTTCGGGGTGGTCAGAAACCACGCTTATAAAGAAGCGATTCACATTTAGCCAATCATTGCGTGTGGTTTCTGACTACCCCGAAAGGGAAACGGTCGTTGTGATACTTTTTACTCGCCACGCTCTGGCCAGACGGCTTGGCGAGGATATGATGCCAATGTTTTTATGACAATTTATTAACGATTCCACAAGTTGGTATTAGTGAAACCGGGACCGACGGCATAACGTGCTCTCCGAGGCACGGAAACGGTGGTGTTGTAAATCTATGACAAATGTACTTAAGAAAAGTGTATTTCTCATTGGTACATGCCGGGTGGGTTTGAACCGACCTTTGCAGGATTTAAGGAACGCGTTCTTACAACCGAGCCACCACCGCGCCTTTGTATTTTACTATTTCGGAATTAGGTTTTCTTATGCTGAGTATTTGACCGCCTCCGTGGTCTAGTGGTAACAAACGTTGCCGTGAACTCGGGAGGTCGTGGGTTCGATTCCCACCGGGGGCAAGTTGTACATTGTATAATTTGTCTCGGTCTGGGTGTTTATATGTATATATTTAAAAAAGGTATAATATGTAGTTTATTAACCATCTAGTTTCCGTAACACAAGCCTCGTAGCTTACCACGGAAACTAGATGGCGCTGTGTGACCTGTCTGGAAATATTTATTATTTATAATCCAGGTCGTCACCACTGTGCCTGCCAGGCTTCTAAGCACGAGTTGATAAATAACTGCATACAATGTGGTCGTGTGGTTTGCAAACAGGAAGGTTCTGGACCATGCCTGTTTTGTGGAAATTTGGTAAGATTTTTAATTTATCATTATTGTAGCTATAACAAGAAGTAATATTGTGCCTTTGTGGTCTAGAAGTTAAGTCCGTCGATTTAGACATGTAGGTACCGGGTTTCGATTCCTGGTCGGGACACAATAATATTTATTTAATTAATATGTTATTGTTAAGGTGGTTTATTTGTATATTTATTATGTGTATATAGTATATATATATATATATATATATATATATTATTTATTTATGTACGTGTTATGTGATAGTAAATAAATATTGGTATGTATATATTGATATATATGGACTTACTTAATTTTGCACCTACTTGTCTATACTGTCTAAATGTCCTAAAGGTTTGGCTGTCAGAGAATGCCTAGCGGCATTAAGTCCGCCTTTGTACATAGTGCAATAAAGTTTTTAAATAAATAAAAATAAATAATTTATATGCGATACTTCTCGAGTTTGGTACGCTGATGGACAGTCCGAGCTCCGAGACGAAGGCACATGGTCAGTGTATTTCGATCAAGGAGTGTGCCATTTTTTTAAGTAATTATTTTTTTAAAAGTATCATCACGACCGTTTCCCTTTCGGGGTGGTCAGAAACCACACTTATAAAGAAGCAAATTCACATTTAGCCAACTTTACTATAGGCCAATCATGACAAGTGGCAAGCTCGTCGATGTCTCCAGAGTACCAAACTCGAGAAATATCACAAACGGTACCTTAACCACGGACTTAACTGCTACATCACTGAGGCAGTTTTACTATATCATCATCATCAGCCTATGTCTCTCCACTGCTGGATGTAGGCCTCCCCCAAGGCTCTCCATTTCACACGATCTTTTGCCACCCTCATCCAGCCCCCACCAGCGACCTTTTTCAAACCCACTCTGCGTTTTCCTGTACGTGGTCTCCACTCCAGAACTCGTCTACTCCATCGGTCATCGGTTCTGCGACAGACGTGTCCGGCCCATTGCCACTTCAACTTACTAATTTTGAAGGCAATTTTACTATATATTATTGTGCAATTAAGTTATTTGGAAAATAAAATATGTATTTTTTCGTTTTAATCAAGTCATTATAATATTTTAAACATTTGGCACCTAAAAACAAATATATAAATATGCATATATTTTTTTTTATTAAAAAATAAATAGTATCAAATAGACCGAATTAGAATTAAAGCTGATCTATTTAATTTTTTAATATTATTAATAATAATCATCAATACATCTTCTTATCAAACATACCCCAATGTTTGAAGACTAGAGTTTTCAACCAGTGCGTTCTTCCAGTGCTGTCGTACGGAGCAGAAACGTGGACACTGACAGTGGGTCTGGTCCACAAATTTAAGGTCACTCAGCGGGCTATGGAGAGAGCTAAGCTCGGTATTTCTCTGTTGGATAAAGTCAGAAACGAGGAAATCCGTCGGAGAACCAAAGTTATCGATATAGCCTTCAAAATTAGTAAGCTGAAGTGGCAATGGGCTGGACATGTCTGTCGTAGAACCGATGAACGATGGAGTAGACGGGTTCTAGAGTGGAGACCACGTACGGGAAGACGCAGAGTGGGTTTGACCCCCCGCTAGATGGACGGATGACCTGAGGAAGGTCGCTGGTTGGGGTTGGATGAGAGTGGCAGGAGATCGTGTGAAGTGACGAGCCTTGGAGGAGTCCTATATCCAGCAGTGGAGAGACACAGGCTGATGATGATTAATGATGGGTTACCACTCATCACTGAACCGTACATGTCGTCAATACAACACATTTTCACGGAAAAACAATGACAGTCTAGACATATTTAGGAATAGCTAACTTCAGTAAAGAAGCCGACAGACGCATTCAGCTAGGATGGGCAGCATTCGGGAAGTTGCGACACATCTTCCTATCAAACATACCACAGTGTTTAAAGACATAAGTTTTCAACCAGTGTGTTCTTCCAGTAATGTCGTATGGAGCAGAGACGTGGACGCTGACGGTGGGTCTGATACATAAATTCAAGGTCGCTCAGCGAGCTATGGAGAGAGCTATGCTCGGGATTTCTCTGAAGGATAAAGTCAGAAACGTTGACATCCGTCAAAGAACCAAAGTTACCGACATAGCTTTCAAAATTAGCAAGCTGAAGTGGCAATGGGCTGGACACGTCTGTCGCAGAAGCGATGAACGATGGAGTAAACGGGTCCTGCAGTGGAGACCACGTACTGGAAGACGCAGTGTGGGACGACCCCCCGCCAGATGCACAGATGACCTGAGAAAGGTCGCTGGTGGGGGATGGATGAGGGTGGCAGAAGATCGTGTAAAATGGCGAGCCTTGGGGGAGGCCTATATCCAGCAGTGGAGAGATACAGGCTGATGATGATGATGAGACATATTTGCTAATTCTTTGCATGTTTTTAAGCACAATGTATTGTCACTGCAGCGGATCCTGGCTGGGACTGTAAACTGAACTGCTGTTTAACCAATTTTAATCCTTGGAATTGTGTTCCTTGATTGTGGTTGTATCATGTTCTTTTGTTTTTGTTTTTGCTTAGATTTACTTAGTTGTTGCTGTAATTGTATTGTGTTTTTGTTTTGGCTATTCAAAGGCCCAATTAATGGATACTGTAATAGCATGTGGTGGTTGCCTGTAATTAGTGCAGCATCTGTATTCTGTCTTAGTTGTAAGTAAAACTCGATGTATCTTTTGTTGCTGTCACTGTTGGCGACCCTAATAAATAAATATAAATAAATAAATAAATAATAAATATAAATCTCTTTGCTTTATAGGTGTGCACTCCTGAAGAGCAAAGGGAAATTAACTCTAAAAGTAAAGGAAGTTCTAAACTAATGGAAACATTGATGGAACGAAGCAGACCCAAGGGATGGGAGGCGGCAGTCACACACAGAAATCGGCTACTCGAGTTTGATCGAACTAGGTAAGTGTACTAAAAATGTATTCGCGCAATTTGTGGGGTTCCACCATTTGAATCATGTAAACCCCTCTTTAAACAGCTAAAATTGCTGACCCTCCCTCCCTGGTTTATATATTTATGAAACAGTATTGTTTGTTAAACAACACCCTGAACTATTCATTAAAAGCTCAACAATATTTAATAAGTATAACACTAGGTACGCTAACAGCATAGCTGGGCACCGTTAATCAAATAGTTAACTTCGTTAATCGTTAATCCGTTACAAAAAAAGTTAGCTTCGTTAAACGTTAAAGCGTTACATTTCGGAAGAATTAACGGAAGTTAATGTTAATCGTTAATCCGTTAATATGTGTAAAATTGCATTTTTTTCGTGTTGCGTGAGTGAACTTATAAAACCTGTTGGTAAACCAACTGGTTCTGGAAGTTAACAGGTTAATATATAATATTGTCAGAATGAGTTCTCTTTTTTGTCTTGCCTCGGTTAGAGCCCGCCTTAACAATCTCTTCAAACTGTACGTATTGTGACTCATGTACCCTTCTTTCAAATTATTCATGTATCAACTTTTATTTTGGTGTCTTTCGGCAAGCAACGCTTACAAGCAAAAAGTATTTGCTGGTCCGATCTAGATACAAATTCCACATACTCAGTCAAATGTGGCCAAGGATTTTCATCAGGACCGCTGAAATCCGATTCCATGTCTTCCATGATATAGTTTTAATTACTACACTGCACAGTACACTTTTCTATTTAACTAATTACACTGCACTCTTCTTTATTAACACGCAAATTATCACTGACAGTAATTTATAATAACTACAAACACAACACTCGTCACTCTAAGCACTGCCGCTAGTACTTCGCAGTTTTCTTACTCGCACGCGCCGGCAAAATATATCTAGTTTTGTTTTTGTCTCACGCGCCGCCGCGCCCGGCACTTGTCATTTCATACTTGTCTGAACCTGTTTTTCGCGCCACACCGCGGTGCCGTGCGGTAAATAGTGGCATTGGATTAACGATTAACGGACTTCTGCATATTAACGGAAGTTAACGTGTCCGTTAACATTTTTAAAAGTTAACCCGTTAATCAAAATGTTAACTTCGTTAATTAACGATTAACAGTCTAATCTCTGAAATCATACCGAAGAGCAGAGTTTTTGACAACAACTCGTACAATATGGCAATAAAATTGTACAATAAAATTGTACAATAAAATTGTACAATAAAATTGTACAATAACCTACTACACTTCAAGAATTGCCTACAATTAAATTTAAAAAAGTAATTTACGTCTGGTTGTGCGAGTTTTGTTTATATTCCACAAATGAATTCTTAAATAAAAAACTAAAATGAAATATTGACATTGTATAGCTATTTAGATTTAAGTTTTGACATTACATAAATTCTCTGACATAATGTACTCATATATGGTGCTGACATCAAGTCATACCTACATTGCATGCTGAGGCTCAGTAACACATCATCACGAAGCCTATATCATAATATATAAAAATGTTAATATTAATTTATTACTGTTGTAACATATTAGGTTAAGATGTTTTATGCAATAATATTGTTCACATCGTGTTATTTATTATATAAATATTTCACTATTGTATTTATTATTGTAACTAATTTCTACTGTTTAAATAAAGAATTATTATTATTATTAATAAAGGATTTTGAATTTGAATTTTGAATACAACATAAAATCGTTTATTGATCCAATTAACTTAAATCTATTACATTTTTATATGCTTAATGACCTGCACTGGTGGCAACCGTGCCGCAGGTCGTAGCATAGCTAAGCTGCTGGTCTTCTGCTAACAGCTTACTTATTGGACCACTTTGCTGCTTAGTCTTCTACTAGCAGGAGTAGAATCATTCAAAATAATTAAATTAATGACGTTTCATAAATGCCTGTAATAGGTTTACGTGAATAAAGATATTTTGACTTTGACTTTGACTTAGCATACCATTTTGTTTTATCCGGTCGACAGAATATACAATTTTATTATTAAACAACAGCACAAACAAATACCCACCAAAATTGTTCTATGTGGGTATGTAGGCATGAGTGTATATGTAGTTGTGTGTGTATGTGTGTCTATATCACGTGGATACCTAGTGAAGAGTTGTCTATGTAATAATGTTTCTATCTTGTCACCTCCTAGATCTTGGACATACTTATTATCCTTTACAATGGGGTGTATCAGGCAAAGCTTTTTGTAGATGTCGCTAGCGGCAACGGTACCTTATTTTGCACCTATATCGCGTCATTATTTAAATGTTTTTGTAGTTTTAATTTTTATAACAAAATAATGTATTTTAAATTAATTTTAACTACCTTAAAAAACGAATTAAGAAAGCGCACACCGTCTTTAAAAAGAAAAAAAGGTTTTATTAGTAGAACGGCAATTTTGAGATCACCGTATCTTTGATTTCGCTTAGATATCTCGATTTGTACACTTAAAAGCTGCTCACTTCGGCATGATATCCAGGAACTAATAAATTTTGTAAATAAATACAAGTTTTCAATGCAACTGACAGTTATATTAGGTACCATCTATCATGCGCCATCTACCGTGATAAAAAGTTAGTGATACACCCCATTCGTATTGCTTAATCTTGGTCTTAAAAAAAGATAAGATAATATAAAAAAATATTCATTTGCATTAATATAAGACTAATTTACAGGTTTTATTGTAAACATTCCGTTCCGAGACACGATAATAGTAACCTAAGCACGCTTAAAGCCGTTCCGAGACGTGCATAAACTGTTGTGCAAAAGCTTTGTGACGTCACAAATGACATCATTCCTCGCGCTTAGACTGCTCACGATATCGAGGCAGATAGCTCTGAGCGCTGTCAGTTGTTCGTCATTATGTCGCGCGCCATTTTCAAGTTTATTTAATATTAGGTTTTCGTTTCAATTATTTAATATTGTAATTCGTTTATACTGTTTGTATATTACTTCTAAAACAAATCTATAATTAATATTTAATTAGGAAGTAAATAAAAATGTATGTAACACGGCAAGTTATTTTAAAAGACCAAAATGAGTTAATAATATTAAACTTTACACATATAAAGATGAATAAACCGAGAGACGTATGTTTGTTAGTTAGTATTCATACTCAAAGATGTGGAATCTATAAATTAAAAAAAAACTTATTATGGTATGAATAAAAAGGTAATTTAGACCGTTCCGAATTAAAATCACGCTCTGAGCATACAAATCGTGATATTTAATTCGGATCGACGCGACTGTCAGTATCATATTCATTCTAAGCACTGAGCATGATTCGGAACGAGGAGATTGTGATTCGTCGGTGCATAAACAGACATTCCTAATTTTGTTACCCCCTATACTATGTCCTGTCTCTTTCTCGCCGCTTCCTTTCTATATTACCCATCCCTCTTACGCTAGTCCAAAGGCCGGCTTCCGTCCTGCACATAGCACTAGTTTCGCTCTTTTCTAAATTATCTCTCTCTTAGTATGTATTGTTTATTTAATATTTGCTTGCAACTCTGCCTGTCACATGTTCAAAACTTCCAAAGGTCAGCTAGTGGAAAATAGCTCACGGCATATAGCTCGCCTGTGAACATTAATTTTAAGTTTTTGTCAAATAAAGCATTATTATAAAATTCAAAGGTCAAAGTCAAAATATCTTTTTTTTTTAAATATTAAACACGACATATGACATCGCGCTCACCTGATGGTAAGCAGTACGCGAGGTCCAAGAATGGGAGCAACTAACACCAGTCACCAACGACCGGGGTCAGTCTCTACCACTATACCGGCCTAACAAGATGTTTATTTCACACTTCGCCTAAAGGACTCCAGGTTATAGGTGCGACAGATGTAAGATCCAAATTTATAAGTACGCGTAGGGATAGTGGGTATGGTATGTGGATGCATTTTGGCCTATGCGTGTGGTTCGGTTTACTAAATTAATAACAATAAGAAGACATTGAGAGCCAAAAATATTTAATAAATCATTACAGTGAACGCCGTACACGTGTGACAGATGATGACAGTGACTATTTCAACACTAACTCTGTATGGCTGAACTCTGGCGAAAGAGAAAAGCTCCAAAAATACCAACAGACTCAACAAGACAAGAAACATGCTTCTAGGCTTAGTAAGAAGATAACTTTCGACTTTGCTGGTAAGTTGTCGAATATATACAGTCTAAACTCTAAATAACGACACTGAAGGGACTGTGCATTGTATGCCGAGAGGCTGGTTACAGTAAAACAATGTTCAATGTGGATGGGAATGCACTGTATTATTATTATTAATTTATGTAAGTACTTGTATAGTTTTATTTTATTTGTTTATTTTAAAACTTTATTGTAAAAATACAAAAGCGAACGTAATAATAATAATCGTTTATTTCCAATAAAATCCTATGTACATGTTTTTCTATTGGAGACCCACACTAGGAAGGCCGGTATTGTGGGGTCTCAATTACACTAAATCTATAATTTACATAACTTCAAATTAAATTAAAAATTAAATCAAAATTAAAGATAAATTAAAAATTAAATTAAAATTAAATTCTAAAAAAAAAAAAAAAGTAATGCCGCTATGCATTCTCTGCCCGATAACATTTGGGACATTGAGATCATTTAATATTGAGTACGGGGCAAATAAATAGAATAATTAATCGTAATAATATTTAAAAACAGAAATATAATAATATAGGTACATACACGTACATACTAATATTACATAAATAATATATATATATACATAATAAGAATATAATTTAATTACTTATAACATAATACATAAATAATAATGATACCTTCAAAAACAACTGCCACGTTCCCGTGAACCGGTTACAGTAGGAAATACAATAATAACATTACAAAAAAAAAAAAAAAAACATAAAAAAGTTAAACAAATAAAAATTAGGCTATGGTCTCATACAAATAAGTATACACTCTTCTTTTAAATAATAATAAATAAATAAATATTTCCAGACAGGTCACACAGCGCCATCTAGTTTCCGTGGTAAGCTACGAGGCTTGTGTTACGGAAACTAGATAGTTGATAAACTACATATTATACTTTTTTTTTTTGTAAATATATAAATATTATACATATAAACACCCAGACCGAGACAAATTATACAATGTACAACTTGCCCCCGGTGGGAATCGAACCCACGACCTCCCGAGTTCACGGCAACGTTTGTTACCACTAGACCACGGAGGCGGTCAAATATTGCCTTGCTGGGTGCCTGTCTGACCTCAATTTATTATGATTGTGTCAAAAATAGGGAAACTGCCTTCTGGAGCCCAGAATTTCTATTCCAGAAGGCAATGCTCACTAACTGAAATTATTTGATTATGATCCAATAAACGTTATTTTATTTTATTTATGGCGTTATAGAGAGTTGTCGTTAAATGGAGAGAAGAAAAATCAGAAATGGAAGACAAGCTAAACCAATCAAAGCCAATTGATTTCGACGCTTTTGGGAGTTTATCGTTAAATCGAGTGACGTTACATGGAGTTTATTTCGCTTATTTTTTAACTTTATTTCGCTTTGAAAGACGTTTGTCTTGTTGTAGCTGTACAGTTTTTTTTTTATTTATTTTTTTATACTATCTCGACATGTGACCTTGGGCCCACCTGATGGTAAGTGGCGCGCAAGGTCCATGATGTTAGCAACTGAATTCGGACACTCATGACTGACATCAGTCCCTAACACTAATCCGGCTTGACTAGATGCATTTTCACACTTCGCTTAAAGGACTTCAAGTTATAGGAAAGTGGAAACACAGAGGCTGGAAGAGCATTCCACATCTTTATCGTGCGACAGATATATGAGTCCCCAAATTTATACGTACGCGAAGGGATGGTGACTACGGTATGCACCCAGCATATTCTGACCTGTGCGTGTGGTTTTCACTTTGTGTTCCCGGAGTGATCCCGAAACGTGTTGATACACTTTACTGGATTAATCAAACCATCAGTCCGCCTACCACCTATTAAAAATTAATAATAATTGAAATCGACTATAGACGTTTTTTAATAGTCAATTATTATAGTACTATTTTGGTTCTATGTGATCTAGGGGCTGTGTAAATAAGTATATTTTTAACTGATTTTGTTTAACCCAGGTCGTCAAATAGTGGAAGATACGCCAGAAGCTGACGACGAAGAGTTACGTCATATGATAGAAGATGCGTCCACTAATCAGTCGCCACAACATTTTAACAATCAAAACATAGGGATACCAGGGGATAGAGATGTTGCACCAGGAATTAATGCACCCTTATTACAGGTATAAATAATCAATTCATTCATCATCAATTTAATCATCATTCAAACATAATTCATTCATCATTCATTCATGCAGGACTGCTTAGGCCCAATATTTTTTCAAGTTCTAACAAAACACTAAGATGTCTGCCTATAGGCTGATACAGCTAGTTCATCTGAGATCCTATAATGATGTTCAAATGTATCCATGAGAATTTTCCAGTCTGATGCGGCGCCAAGGATCTAGATCAGCTTGCATCTAGTTTTAATACTTTGCTCTTCCTTTACAAATGTGGTCCAAATTTTATTTGTAGTCAGTCCCTTTCTGGCTCTTGCAATAGAAAGACTTACTGCTTCACGGATAACACCAAGGATTTTGTCATGTCGGCATGATTAATAGCCCTTTTCTAGAAGAGTAACGCACCCTACAAGTGTGTGTCTAGCAGTTCCTATGGCAGCACCACACAATGTGCAGTTTTTTTTTCCCACCTTACTAGATTACTCTGGTCTGTGTTTGAAAAGCGTTTATGTAGAATTTCAGCAACATTTGCGATGGAACCCTTGGGCTTGTTTTTTATTTATTTTATATTTATTTCCTTTCAGTTTTTAGTTAAAGTTTAATTTGAACGCAGTCGGTTTTTTTATTTTTTTATTAAATGAAATGAAATATTTATTCGCAGGAAACATGGTAACAAATAATATTAGGTCTTATTAATATTAAATGGGTCACATATTTCGCCATAAGCATGCAAAAATTTACAACAACTGTTTTAGAAGTAACGTGACTAAAAACTCAGCGTTGCTTCTTTAGTAACTTTATTTATTTATTTATTTATTCATTCATTTCCACAGCACATTACAGAACATAAAGGTTAATTTAAAAAGTATATAATTGAGTTTATACATTGGCCAAATTAGGAAACATACTTTATTACTGATACTTAGGTGTCAAAGAAAAGGAGAAAAAACAAGAAATACAACCAAAAGATATAGAAATTCAATTTAACAAAAAACAATTACACAAATAAAATTAGAGATATCCAATATTGAATTAAATTAAATTAAAAAAGAAAAAAAACTAAAGATTAAAGATTATGATTGCCTCCGTGGTCTAACGTAACAAACGTTGCCGTGAACTCGGGAGGTCGTGGGTTCGATTCCCACCGGGGGCAAGTTGTACATTGTATAATTTGTCTCGGTCTGGGTGTTTATATGTATAATATGTATATATTTACAAAAAAAAAAAGTATAATATGTAGTTTATCAACCATCTAGTTTCCGTAACACAAGCCTCGTTGCTTACCACGGAAACTAGATGGCGCTGTGTGACCTGTCTGGAAATATTTATTATTATTATTAATAATTAAATTAAAAAGAGTACTAAATTAAATAATTCTTGGCTGCCCTAACTACAGGAAAGTGTACCCTAACAGTGAGTGAGATGTAATGTAGCCCTGTAGAATTGCAGCAGCACCGCGGACAGCATCAGCAACCGGGATCTGCATCCGAAGTACAAATTAATACTAATACTTTTATATATATTTGTCTATTTTCTTTATTCAGAAGACATTCAGATCCCATCCCAACCGTCTGCATGTTTCAATTATTATCATCATCATCATTATCATCATCATCATCACTTCACAAAAACCTTTGTTATTATTATTACACAACAGAAATGGGTACAAAATATTTTTTTAAATTTCAAATCTTTACAATACAGTTCCATGTACCTTCTAAAAGGTTTTTTTTTTGCTTAAAATACACATAGTATTCTTCCAATGTATAGAAACATTCCTGAACTAGCCACGCATGCAGTACTCTGCATTATTAACTCTTTATTCTCGTTTGTCCCCAGTTCGATCCATCAGTAGGCGGTTTGTCACTAGTGGGATACTCTTCGGTGGTTCGAAACGCTCGGGTGCAGGATGCCGAGCTGCAGGAGATGTCGGATTGCGCACGCTGTCTCTCCATGCACCAGCCCTGGGCTTCACTACTGGTGGGGGGAATCAAGTTGTAAGTTACATTTATTTTTTTATTTTCATCATTCATTTATATCACCATCAGCCTGTATCTGTCCACTGCTGGTTATAGGCTTCCATTTCACACCAACCCCTACCAGCGACTTGTTTCAGGTCATCCGTCCATCTGTCGGTGGTCATCCCACTGCCACTCAGGGCCAAAAGAACTCAAGATCTATACTGACTTGAACATTCTATCGACCCCTCTTGACTCACACAACAGCATATTCCAATTGGAATCTTCAACATTCGAATTCTCAGACAATATGGCCGTCCCTTCTGGCCCTCAAAAGCAATTACATCAGCTCAGCACTGATTCTCGACTGCCATCTAGCCCTGGAGTCAGTGTGCATAGACAATAAAGTCACGTTACAGTGAATAAAGGGTCACAGTGGTTCACTGGGTAATGATACGGCTGATGAATTGGCAATCAATCAATAATCCCCCTATCGTTCCAATTCATGCGAAGCTGGCTTCGTCAGAGAACTATTAGACTGCACAAGCACATGTGGACATCTTAAAAATCTTATTGTTTATGATTTTTCAGACATGAAGGTAGAACATGGTATACAAGTCACCGAGGTCGACTGTGGATAGCTTCCACTGCCAAACCTCCAGACCAAGAGGACATCAAGTCAGTCGAGCACATGTATAAGGCACTCTATCCAGGTCTGTATCATATCATCATCATCGCAATCCATAGAACACAGAATCCAGGATCTCCACATCTAAAGAACTTATTTTTGAGGAGAATTGGACCTACATGTGTTGGTCCGACCTGATTGCGAGTGGTTGTTTTTTTTTTTTTTTTTTATTCCAAAATTTCTCATTCGTCATGTCAAAGCGTACCTGTTTACTTAAGCGCCAACGTTATATAGTGGAATCCATTAAATAACGGAACTGTCAGTGTAAGCCGCTATTAAAATTGGTATTCTCGTATAAAGGTTTCCACTACAGACGACAGCATAAAGTTACGATGCGTTCATTTAAAAAAAAAAAAAAAAAATTTTATTTGGCATATTTTTGATTTATTACCTAATGTGTGTTATAAAACTATGTTTAATGTAAATATATAATCTTAGTTTAATTAATATAAATGTTGTTAACTTTATTATAAATTCGCGGCGGACAATTTAAGTATTTAATTCACGTTTACCCAATGATTTTGAAGTTGCAACCCCATGGGTGACATTTGAAATAGTGGAAAACGCTATTGTGACGTAAGGTCGGCTATGATCGCAAAAACTCGGGCTAAAAGTGGTAGTAAAAAGTATCATCACGACCGTTTCCTTTTCGGGGTGGTCAGAAACCACGCTTATAAAGAAGCGGATTCACACTTAGCCAAACTTTACTATAGGCCAATCATGACAAGTGGCAAGCTCGTCGATGTCTCCAGCGTACCAAACTAGAGAAATATCGCTAAATATTAATTAAATGTATTTATTTACATTAATAAATATTTTTGTGTCCCGACCAGGAATCGAACCGGGTACCTCCGAGTTTAAATCCACGGACTTAACCGCTAGACCACGAAGTCAGAAAAAGTGGTAGTAAATAACAGAATTCACTATTCTGACAATCTAACGTTTGCGCTTAAGTAATGGAAGCCGCTGGTCCTTCGAGCCGGATTATGTTAATAAATAAAGAGTTTTGTTTTAGATAAAGAAATAAGCTTCCCAAAGTTCTACCCGACCGGTTGTCTTCTGGGTTATGTCACTGTCGACGACTGTTTGTCACAAGAAGAGTATCAGAAACGGTAAAGTTTTATTTTAGACACATTATCTTTGTACATACATACATATCTTCACGCCAGATCCCTTGCGGGGTAGGCAGAGACAATTGAGCGCCATTTGACACGATCACGACATACCTCTTTCGCTTCGTCGACATTCATTAACCTCTTCATACATGCCCTTTTTAATGCACCTTCAGTCAGTGTTTTATTTATTTGATCGTGATATGTGAGTCTCGGTCTGCCAGGGCCTCTTTCACCCACAACTTTCGCGTTATATATCTGGTTCGTCAATCTTTCATCGCTCATCCTTTCAACATGCCCTGGTTTCGTATAAATTCGTAGGATGGAATTTAAATTTTCCGCTTCATGCATTCGAAGTGTCACTTGCATACACGCTTACCAATTTGGTAATAATAATAATCTAGAATGTTCCATTTCCCTATTCCCATCTCGCTCTCTCTCCTATCCGCTCCGCTATACCCTTTTCCCTCATACTCACGAAGACGACCGAGAGCCGCCGAAGACCGCTATTAGTGTTCGTCGACTCGCTGAATCGACAAGTTGTGAAGCCAGCACCGCCTTTTTTTTGCATAATTTAATAAAAACGCTAATAAACTAAATATTATAATTATAAATATTATTTATATGACTAATTATTTATTTATTTACTATAGTTATTCTTTATATTATATATATAGTGTATTTATTAACCTTTCATTAATATCTTCAATGTTTTTTTTTTTTATTTGGTATTTAGAATTTAATTTTAATTTAATTTGAAGTTATGTAAATTATAGATTTAGTGTAATTGAGACCCCACAATACCGGCCTTCCTAGTGTGGGTCTCCAATAGAAAAACATGTACATAGGATTTTATTGGAAATAAACGATTATTATTATTATTTATTATTATTATTAATTGTGGTGACTCGTGCCCCGGGTCTGTGTTTGGGTTCCTAGCAGTTTAAACTTTTGGTTTCCCGGTTGATTTAGCCGAAAAACCCAGAGATTTCTGTACTGCTCTCGCGTCTGTACATCATCATCGCCGTGAGTACCTTTCTCTTCCTCCTGTCTTGGATACTTTCCCTCGCTCCGCTTTTTAGATATTATTTATTGTCATAGGGAATCGTGTATGCAAGAGTTGGCTCTAGAAGACACTATTTATTCAATTCTGGTGGCCAGCCAGCCATCCTAATACAGTCCACTTATTCGCCAGACCATGCCCGAACCATCGTAGCATGCCTTTCCTTATCTTTGTCAACCCACTTATTGTAATTTTCTAATTCTATATATTTTTTGACCGCCTCCGTGGTCTAGTGGTAACAAACGTTGCCGTGAACTTGGGAGGTCGTGGGTTCGATTCCACCGGGGGCAAGTTGTACATTGTATAATTTCTCTCGGTCTGGGTGTTTATATGTATAATATGTATATATTTACAAAAAAAAAATTAAAAAAATATAATATGTAGTTTATCAACCATATAGTTTCCGTAACACAAGCCTCGTAGCTTACCACGAAAACTAGATGGCGCTGTGTGACCTGTCTGGAAATATGTATTATTATTTATTATTATTATTTATTTTAAAGTTTATTGCACAATGGATACACAGTAGCTTTTGTGTTCCTTATTTTTCTGTATGCTTCGGAGATGTTGATCCTACGCAAAACAGAAAAAAAATCGGTGTTGTTGGCATAGAATGTTGGACATATCATGGACGGAGTTCCGAACCAACAAATCCATACTGGAGGAACTGCAGTGCCAATAATGATATAAACATAGTTCATGACCGTTACAATGTATTCAGAAAAAATGTTCTCAAACATTTTAAACCATCACCTATTTGTCACCACACTATCTTGTTTGTTGTATTATTATTATTTTTTACTGCTTGTGTTTCTTTTGTGACAAATAAACTTTTTTTTTCTTTTTTCTTTCATCAATATATGAGTAGCTTATAATTTATTTAACAAGTGTTTTGTTTTCGTTTTTTTAAGGTACCAAATTAATGCAATTTTTATGTTTCCTTATTAGTTCTATTAAAAAAGAAACAATAAATAATAAATATTTCCAGACAGGTCACACAGCGCCATCTAATTTCCGTGGTAAGCTAAGAGGCTTGTGTTACGGAAACTAGATGGTTGATAAACTTTTTTTTTTGTAAATATATACATATTATACATATGAACACCCAGACCGAGACAAATTATACAATGTACAACTTGCCCCCGGTGGGAATCGAACCCACTACCTCCCGAGTTCACGGCAACGTTTGTTACCACTAGACCACGGAGGCGGTCAAATGTATAATTTTATTTTGGAAGTCATATTTTTATGTTATATTTAGTAAATTAATTAATTTGTTTTAACAGTAAGTTTCGAATTTCTTCTATTTATATTGGTAAAGTGACACCTAATTGGTACATATATTAGATAAGTTATAATTATACATATATTATGTGTTGATAATATATATACTGCTGTGTGTACTATATAAATAAATAAATAAATAAACTGGGGATTAGACAACGCCTCTCCTCCAGTCTACAATCACGCAATCTCACTTTCATCAGACAGTGCCTGGACAGGCGTGAAAAAAGAGCAAAATTAATAAATTATAAAGGTGAACTGTATGAAGGGGCTGGATGCTCACACGCACTTACTTGTATTCACTGCAGGTCAAAAATAACCTGGAGCCCTTCAAGCGAAGTGTGAAAAGGCATCTAGTCAAGCCAGCAAAGTGTTAGGGACTGATGTCGGACATAAGGGTATGATTCCAGTTGCTAACATTAATGGACCCTGCGCGCCACTTACCATCAGGTGGGCGCAAGGTCACATGTCGAAAAGGAATAATAAAATTAAAAAAAAAAAAAAAAAAAGGTGGTCATGGGCTTTTCTTGGGTCGCCAGGTTGCTGCTGGCCGCGGGCAGACAATTTCGAAATTGCGAGCGGTTATGTTTCTTCTTCAAATTCTGTGCAAGCAATGGCCTTGGCACATTTCTTACTGACGCTTCTGACAGCTGAGTCGCGTTCATTAATTTAAATTATCTTCCTATGCGCAAGGTGCGTTCGGAAAGATCTCGCAGGTTTTAGAGCGAGATAGGCACACCCTTCCGCTAGTGCGTATGAGAGGGATAAAAGATGGGTATATATAAAATTAATAGACAACCTTGTACTTGCTTCGGCAGTAGATATACTAAAATTAGAACGATACAGATAGCATGGCCCCTGCGCAAGGATGACACGCAAAATCATTCCACATTTTTCAAACATGTCCTCGACAAGTACTTGCTAATAGGAGTGATTCCTTTCTTCCTAGCTATCCAACCCAGGTTGGGAACTTACAGTGCCATCTTCCAACATTGTACTAAGTCTGTTTTAAACGGTGTTTATATAAATATCACCATGGCAAGCTTACATCACATACAGCGGTGGTTGCTCGGTTGTAAGAACGCGTTCCTTAAATCCTACAAAGGTCGGTTCATGTACCAAATGAGAAATACACTTTTCTTACGTACATTTGTCATAGATTTACAACACCATCGTTCCCGTGCCTCGGAGAGCACGTTAAGCCGTCGGTCCCGGTTCCACTAATAATTTAACTTGTGGAATCGTTAATAAATTGCTATAAAAAAATGACATCGCATCCTCGCCAATCCGTCTGGCCAGCGTGGCGAGTGTAGGCCAAATTCTTCTGGAAGGCCCATTTCCAGCAGTGGACGTCTAGGAAGTCATGTTCTAGAGGCTGTTATGAGACAACCTTAAAGTTGTTTTAAATATAATAAGGCGCAAACTAAGTAAAGTTGGGTAAATAAGAAGTAGCTCCTTATAAAAGAGTGGTTTTTAACAACCCTATGTTTTTATCTTTTCTAGATACCCTGGAGGTGAGAGTGACAGTCCGTACGTGTTTATATGCTCCAACCCAGTCAGTCTACGGCTTCGATTCCCAATACAAGGAAAACATAAGATTTGTAAGTATATTATACACTATTAGTCCGTTAATTGATTCAATTCGAGTTACCTATCTTTGGTTTAAAGATCAGTAGCTCGGTTGGAAGTAGTGTTGCCCAAAGACTGGCTAAGTCTTGGTCTTGCACTCCTAATCTTGGTCTTGCACTCCTAATCTTGGTCTTGCACTCCTAATCTTGGTCTTGCACTCCTAATCTTGGTCTTGCACTCCTAATCTTGGTCTTGCACTCCTAATCTTGGTCTTGCACTCCTAATCTTGGTTTTGCACTCCTAATCTTGGTCTTGCACTCCTAATCTTGGTCTTGCACTCCTAATCTTGGTCTTGCACTCCTAATCTTGGTATTGCACTCCTAATCTTGGTCTTGCACTCCTAATCTTGGTCTTGCACTCCTAATCTTGGTCTTGCACTCCTAATCTTGGTCTTGCACTCCTAATCTTGGTCTTGCACTCCTAATCTTGGTCTTGCACTCCTAATCTTGGTCTTGCACTCCTAATCTTGGTCTTGCACTCCTAATCTTGGTCTTGCACTCCTAATCTTGGTCTTGCACTCCTAATCTTGGTCTTGCACTCCTAATCTTGGTCTTGCACTCCTAATCTTGGTCTTGCACTCCTAATCTTGGTCTTGCACTCCTAATATTGGTCTTGCACTCCTAATATTGGTCTTGCAAGACTCTTACTCTGACTCAATACATATTTTATTTTCCAATTGTACTAAGGAAATCTCTCTCCACGATGTCTTTAGGGTACCAAACTTGAGAAATATCTTAAATAAATTAAATAATTTATTGTGTCCCGACCAGGAATTAAACCCTGTACCTCCAAGTCCGAATCCTATAAGTTTCTGCAATAGTTACTATTAAAGTTAAAAATGGAGCCGATCCGACAGTTTTATTTTGAAGGTCAGCCGTAAACTGGTACATTGGACGCCATTTTAAATTTTAATCGTCTCAATTACATAGACTTAATTTTCGTTTGACAGTTGGAAGGCAATGTTGAGTGGAGGAGCTAAATGTCTTAGAATACGTGTGTAACTGTCATAATAAGTGCATAAATATAGTTTCTGGAACGTAATTTTTTTTTTTATTATATTTTAATTTATCTTTTTTTTAGATTCGTTGGACAAAAACATTCATCAAGCTGCTGTGAAAAATATCATGCAAATGTCTAAAATAGAGGCTCAGGCTAAAGCTGCATAGATTATCAACGAATAATATATTATTTATTTGTTAAGTATATTTCTTCCCGCCATTTTGCACGGGCAGGTCAAGTGCAAGTTTTTGTTTTGTTTTGATATACTTTAGCTTGAATTTTCTAAAAACATTCCTATGACAGCTGTTGTTTTTTTTCCACGTAACCCTATTGATTATGGAAACAAGTTCATTGCGCCATTTTGCACGGACATGTCAAGTGCAAGTTTTTGTTTTGTTTTGATATACTTTAGCTTGAATTTTATAAGAACGTTCCTATGACAGCTGTTGTTTTTTTTTCCCACGTAACCCTATTGATTATAAAAACAAGTTCTTCGCGCCATTTTGCACGGACATGTCAAGTGCAATTTTTTGTCTAGTCCATACAGCCAAGTCTGACGAAATATATCTTTATTTTAACGAGTTAATGAGGTTATCATGAAATTCCAGATGTTGCAGAATTTGATGCTTTTGTGGAAATTAATATTTAATGTTCAATTTATCGTATCAATTTTTATTTTATCGTCCATAATGATTCGCACTGTAGCAAATTATTAAACAAATTAAAACCACTATTGACTAACAATATCCGCAGTAAAACAAAAGACAGTGCGTTCTCAACCAGTGCGTTCTTCCAGTAATGTCGTATGGTGCAGAAACGTGGACACTGACAGTGGGTCTGGTCCACAAGTTCAAGGTCGCTCAGCGAGCTATGGAGAGAGCTATGCTCGGGATTTCTCTTAAAGATAAAGTCAGAAACGTTGACATCCGTCAAAAAACCAAACTTACCCATATAGCTTTTAAAATTAGCAAGCTGAAGTGGCAATGGGCTGGACACATATGCCGCAGAACCGATGAACGATGGAGTAGACGGGTTCTGGAGTGGAGACCACGTACTGGAAGACGCCTCCCGCCAGATGGACAGATGACCTGAGGAAGGTCGCTGGTGGGGGATGGATGAGGGTGGCAGGAGATCGTGTGAAGTGACGAGCCTTGGGGGAGGCCTATATCCAGCAGTGGAGAGACACAGGCTGATGATAATGATCCGCAGTAAAGTAATTCACAAAACAAAAACTTGCACTTGACATGTCCGTGCAAAATGGCGGGTACAACCCGTTTTTAATGATGTAACAATCCATCCTCAATCTCTCAATCAACTGCCTCCGTGGATTTTAGACTCGGAGGTACCGAGTTTCGATTCCTGGTCGGGACACAAAAATATTTATTAATGTAAATAAATACATTTAATTAATATTTAATTTCTTTGTGATATTTCTCGAGTTTGGTACGCTGGAGACATCGACGAGCTTGCCACTTGTCATGATTGGCCTATAGTAAAGTTGGCTAATTGTGAATCCGCTTATTTATAAGCGTGGTTTCTGACCACCACGAAAGGGAAACGGTCGTGATGATACTTTTAACAATCCATGCTAGCCGGGCTATTCTTGCTAGTTCATATGGATTTACGTATTGTTTATTTGGGTATCACAATGAATTGGGTATAATATAAAATAAACGAATATGTTAAGAATAGTATTTATTTACACAGTTACAGCTAATATTAAATAAGATACGCGCACAATTATACATCACACTCACACTAACACATTCTTTAAAAAAGAGATTTATAAAACCTCCACTGCTGGAGATGGGCCTTCCATAACTGGAGAATTTGGCCTGGCCAGACGGCTTGGCGAGGATATGATGTAATTTTTTTTATGACAATTCATTAACAGGATATTGTAGTGCGTCGGCAATGTTTGCGCAGGTCCATACAGATGACTTCCTTGCTATAAGACACAAAACCACTGCATCATTGCTTAACAGAGTGAGGACAAGCACTAAGAGTATCCTGAAAATGATATTTGAAAGATATGGTTCACCGTGCATTAGCTGCTTCGTTCGGCTGCTGGTCTGGCGGGAGTGAGGTACATCCTGTCAGACTGGTGGGGGGCGGAGTGGTTACTGCACGGTCATATTGTTTTATACTAACATTATTTAGAAGGATTTTGTAACTAACAAGTGAGCCTAGTTGCTTTGAATAAACGTATATTATTATTATTATTAACGATTCCACAAGTTGGCATCAGTGGAACCGGGACCGACGGCTTAACGTGCTCTCTTCACACGAGAACGGTGGTATTGTAAATCTATGACAAATGTACGTAAGAAAAATGTATTCCTCATTGGTACATACAATATTGAATGGCTTTAGATCTAAGTAAATATAATAATTATTATTATTATTATGGGGTTCCCTGACCTCCAAGAAGAGTTATTGCTAATTTCTTGTTATTTTTACTAGATTTTGCAGTTGTTCGCATCTTCAAGTACATTGTATTATAAATAATACTAATTGACTCAACTTACAGTTCGTCATGATCGTAGAACAGTGTCGGATTTAAAATAATACCCATAATTTTGCATATATATTTATATATAGTTTTATATTGTTTGTGGTCTGTAATTTATAGTACACATATTAGAAAGGGTTCCAAAATGAAATCTAGAAGGTTTGCACTTATTATGAGACTTAAAAAGTGACAAAAAAACAGTCGAAATGACAGTTGAATGGCCGCCATTAAAATTTTTAAATATAGCAGATCCGTCACTGTTCTACGATCATGACGAGTTGGTTGTATATACAATGGACTTATTTTTTTTTTCCATTATAGCCCTATTTAGTCGCAAAGGTTATTATCACCTCATTGTACTGACATACGACATTAGCATTAAATGTTAGAATTTTCATTAAACGAACGACTTGTGCTAAAAAAAAGTGGTATTTTCATACTAACATTTCTTAAAACGGACGCGGCCTTTAATGGCGTGATATATATTTGCATCCCGGGTGGGTTTGAACCGACCTTTGTAGGATTTAAGGTACGCGTTCTTACATCCGAGCCACCACCGCACCGTGCGAGAGATTAATGCAGGAAACTATCTACTAACAGTTTTTTTTAATTCTGTATAAGTGTGGTCAAGCAATTAAAATTCAATATAAAATCCACAAACAATCTCTTTTCTAAAGAATTTACTCAAAAAAATAACACTCAATAGTACATTGATTAACTTACAAACTATAAAGGTGGGTATAGACTAAATCATTTAGCGTGTATTGTAACATCTTTCATTGTAGCATCCACTGTCTAATAAGTTAAATTAACCTGTAAAAATGATGACCTATTTTAACTTTTAAAACAATTACAAATAAACAATACGAGTAAGCCATTACCAGGTATTGTTTTCTCATAGGTACTGATAACTAAATTTAAAAGGTTATTAATTGATCGTTGTGGTGCAGTTCTGTATATGTTTTATTTTGTAAATCTGATATAGCTGAGTTTTCCTTGCAGATTCCTTTCTCAGTCAGATTAAACATTAACAGGTCACTGGAATTTGCTAAGCTGCTGGTCTTCTGCTAACAGCTTACTTATTGGACCAGTTTGCTGCTTAGTCTTCTACTAGCAGGAGTAGACCATTCAAAATAATTAAATTAATGACGTTTCATAAATGCCTGTAATAGGTTTACGTGAATAAAGATATTTTTGACTTTAACCACAAAATTAGCTTTGCATCACCTTCATCTCAATAAATCTAGTAAGATATTTTTTATAACACACTGCCAAATTAAGTAGCTTATTTGTAGATTAACTATTAATGTTCAACGACGGCGACGACTTATAGGCCAGGCCTATTAGTGACAAAAATGCCTGGTAGATCAAAAATAGTACATACATACATATCTTTACACCAGATCCCTTGCGGGGTAGGCAGAGACAATTAAGCGCCACTTGACACGATCACGACATACCTCTTTCGCTTCGTCGACATTCATTAACATCTTCATACATGCTCTTTTGTTACGAAGGCTTTTTAATGCACCTTCAGCCAGTGTTTTATTTATGTGATCGTGATATGTGAGTCTCGGTCTGCCAGGGCCTCTTTTACCCACAACTTTTGCATTATACATCTGGTTCGTCAATTAACCATCGTAGCATGCCTTTCCTTATTTTTGTCCCTTGCTTTCTTTTAAACCTACCTACCTATATGTGATAAATTGTAATAAATAATTTGATTTTGAACTAATTTTGTAGCTTTTTAGCGTCTTTTGGCCAAACCAGTTCATCTTAAGTTTAAAGGACAAATTAGCCTAGCTATCGAACGCTAACAAGTTAATTAAAAATACTGAGATGTAAAAATACACGCTTAATGTTTTAAGTCAACAGCCACTATAATGAGCACCGAATACACTTCACCAGAGGGACTAAACTGACGTTAAAAAACTATTAAACATAAAAATAAAATAATTTAACTTTAGCACCATACATTTTATACCGCCTGTCTAGCCCTCCAGCCTCCAACATTAGTAAATACTGATTAATTTAACAAAAGATATAACAACATAATAAGAAGAACTAAAAACAAAATTTAGCTTTGGCAGATGAATAAAATAATTTGGTTTTCATAATTGTGCTATAAATACACTATGTTCGCGTACCAATCGAGTATCATAACTTAGGCTGATATGTATAAAGCTTGCTTAAACTTTGCTTAGGTTTTTATTATTTTCAACCAAAATAATTAAGTTTTGCTGACAGGCGCATTCAACTAGGATGGGCTGCATTCGGGAAGTTACGCCACATCCTGTTATCAAACATACCACAGTGTTTGAAAACGAAAGTTTTCAACCAATGCGTTCTTCCAGTATTGTCGTACGGAGCAGAAACGTGGACACAGGAGAGAGCTATGCTCGGTATTTCTCTGATGGATAGAGTCCGAAACGTAGACATCCGTTAAAAAACTAAAGTTACCGACATAGCCTTCAAAATTAGTAAGTTGGAAGTGGCAATGGGCCGGACACGTCTGTCGCAGAACCGATGGCCGATGGAGTAAACGAGTTCTGGAGTAGAGACCACGTACAGGAAAACGCAGTCCCACTCTGAGACACCCCGCAGATGGACAGATGACCTGAAAAAGATCGCTGGTGGGGGCTGGATGAGGGTGGCAAAAGATCGTGTGAAATGGCGAGCCTTGGACGAGGCCTACATCCAGCAGTGGAGAGATATAGGATGATGATGAATTAAGTTTTGGCAGCTAATTGATTTTCCCTGTCTTAGATTTATTTACTTTATTTTTGGCTCACTGGCAACTATAAAAACTCGAAATTTATTAATGAGCAAATATTTGTATATTATAATCTAGAAAAAAAAAGAACTACGTATTTTTTATTTAAATGTTTCAGTAATAACCTTTATGTATTTATCACGATGTATATAGGGATTTTTAGACCATGCCTTATTCACCATGCAGTAGTCTTTTGTTTTTCTGATATTGATTTTTATCTTTAAAAAAACTGAAGCCTAAAAAAATATTTGTTTTTTTGACACGATATATAATAAAATCATAAAATTGCTTAATAGATCTTAGCATTAAAATGCAACGGTTTGCGAGCACCTTATTTTAATTTGCGAACATAGTGTATACATAGCTTTAACTTAATATAGGAACTATGATTCCTTTTTCTGGTTTATTTGTGGAAAAAACGCTTCTATTGGCAAAATTGGATCGTCAGTAGCTATTGTAAAATAACTAGGTATTCGCCTGCTGTTCGGCGATACAGTTTTGAACATACCAGGTGTATTATAGTCTTTACTGGCCGCTAAAGTTAAATCCGATACTCTTTTGGAATGCTCGAATAAGCTATCAGCTTCATTTTTCTTTTCATCCTTTGCTATTTTCATAATTGCACTTTCGGACCGCTTTCTTTCTGTTGTCGTGTCATCATTCTTTGAGGTTTCTGTTACAGATATATCTTGTACAGATTCGCTTAATTCTATATCCTTAATCTTCTTTCTTAGTGGTCTTTTTGTGTGTGTTTGATTTGAATGTTCTGTAGTATCTTCTACTGGCCTCCTTCTCTGTGTATTGCGGACTCTAGTTGTTATTCTTTGAGTGGTTTCCGGTAATTCTGTTGTAGAAGTCGACCTTTGTCTGTAAACATTTCTCGAATGCACTTCCCTTTCAGTAGTAGTATCTATTTCGTCATTAACATTCTTGTTTCGAAGATCTTTTGGTATAAACTTCTTTCTATCAGTGGAGTTGTCTGCGTCGTTAATTTTGTTTTCTTGGAATGGCAAACGTCTTTGTGGGAATCTCAATTTAGGAGTGTGAGATTCGGCAGATTTTTCAGTAGTAGTTGTTGAACTTAGTCTATTTCTGTACTCTTTTACACTAAATCTCGGACGATTGCTTTCGTATTTAGTTTTTAATCTAGGTCTTGATATTTTTCCATTAATATATGATGAGTTTTCGGCTTTAGGCGTAGTCGTGACTACTTCCGTTGTTTCTTCAACTTCCTCTTTCTTACTTGTTTCACTTATATAGTTACTAGTTGTTTCCCTTACTTCATTGTTAGGTTTTTCTACACCTTTAACAAGTAAATCAGTATTGTCATTGAGTGGCTTTACATCTTTGTGGAAAGAGAATTTCATTGGTTCAAGTCTACTTCTGCCTGTAGTATCACTAATGCTAACAGCTATGTCACTAGTCGGCGTATCCTTTTCATCTTGTTTATGACTGTAATCTCTAGTAGCTATTTTCATTATTGTAGACTCTTTATGTTCGCTTTCTCTGTATGAAAGAGTGGTAGTTTCAAAGCGTTCTGCTGGTGTAGATGTTGGTCTTCGTACTTTTTTCTTTACTACTTTTGTTGTTGGTGTTGTAGGAGTAATTGTAGGTAAAGCGCTTGTGGATAAGTCTGTTGTGACACTTGGTGTTGTTGGTTTCTTGTTGTAAAGCGGAATTCTTGGTCGAGGTCTGTACGTATGGACTTCTTCAGCTTCTGTAGTGTATGCGTCAGTTGAAGGCACATATCTACGAGTACTGGATTCTTCTCTTTCAGTTACTCTGTTCTGAGGTGGTCTTCTCCTCCGATTCTTATTGCGCTTCCTTATCTTATCTTTGTCTAAAGGTTCATTTACAGTCGGTCTTTTAAAATGTAGACTGGGAGGCAAAGTAGGAAGGTTTACAGTTTCTTCATTTTCTTTGGTTACGGCATGTGTAGTTGTGTATTCCCAGGTAAATTCTGTTGGTTTAGTTGTAGTTTCAGTGGGTTTGGCTTTAGTGCGTTTGTATTGCGTGGTATATTCAGTCTGTGCTGGCGTCGAAACTTTGTAATAATAATCCTTTAGTTTGTGTTTACCTATTGGCTCGAAGTCATCTCCTAAAGGTCTCCGACTTTGTGTTTCTAAGTGAGAATCGTAATGTACGTTATTATCGTAGCTTTCAGTTACAATTTCATATTCTTCTGGGACACTTGTTGCTGCAGTTGTTTGTTTGGAGTACGTCACTGGATGGTGTACTTCGTTAAACACCGTTTGAGTAACAGCTTCATCGGCTGGTCTATTTTGGGTATTATACTGGTTAATTTGTGGATCAGCAGCCGGAGACCAGGAATGAGGTGAGGAATATGTAATGACGTCCTCGCCATATATTTCTGTAACATCGTATGTTGCCCTAAATGGTACGGTGTCTGGTGTAGCCTCAAATTCTTGCTTTTTGGGAGGGCTAGGGTATTGTGAGGATGGTTGATAGTTGACGCCTGATGCAAAGCTGTCCTGGTTTTTATTTTTTTTCTTTTCATAGTTTTGGTTATGGTATGACGTGAAGGGGGCATTTTGAGAATTTGGTTGTGAAGGCAATCGTCCTGATAGGTCGTTAGAGAAATAATTATTGTTTGGTGTGGTAGTGGGTGCCGATGGTGAATAAGTGGTTACTTGCGGATGCTTTGCATTGCTTTGTACGTATTTATGTTGTTGATGGTGGTGGTGTTTAGTGAAGGGATCTTGAGGACTAGCTTTAAAGCCTCCTTTGTTAGGTCCAGCTTCATTTTTGTATTGATTCGGCGTTGATTTGACTTGTTGTGTTGGAGGAACTTTGTAATCATTGGCGTTTGCAAAGACCAGATGGTTATAGTTTTGTTGTAACGTGGATTGTAGTCTTGGTGTAGTTGATATGAATGTATTTGGTGACGTTTTGAATGTTGGTGAGTAGCTGAAGGAGTTGAATACTGTTTGTTTGGTTGGTAATGGTGGCACGTATGTCGTTTGTTTCACTGGGAATACTGGATCCCTTCCCTTTACGGACTGTAACCCGAAGGTATTAAAAGTACCTGAAAAAAAAAAAAACTTGATAATTTTCTAAATGAAATCTACAATGCTTGGAAAATTTAATCCAGATTCATAATAGGCCAATGACTCACTATTTTCTTAACGCGAATAGACTAAAGCTGTAAAAGTTATTTCAACTTACCGAGTATACTAGGTGGCAATGGTGCAAACGTTTCTTTCTTGAACGGAAACTGTTGATATGTATTCGCCGGGGGCTTGACATTGCTGCCAAAGTTTTGCTGCTGTTGTGCTGTCTTTACTTGCTGGTTCTGTGGAGCAGGATCACTGTCTGGGAGTTTGTAGACTTCTGGCTTAAATATCTCTGGAGCATTTGGATCCTTAAAGGTCTGAGGTTTCTTAGCAACTCCTGGTCTTGCGTATACTTCCACTGGTTTGGAGAAAACATCATGTGGTTTGCCATATGGACCTCCAAACTGCACTGATTGAACATTGTTCAACTGTTGCAGCATAGCGTTGTGAAGGGATTGCTTGTATTGCTGGGGGTACTTCGGGAACGAAGGTCGAGCGGCATAAGGGTTATGAGGGTTACGAATCACGACGCTTTCCATAGGAAAGTTCTGGACGATTTTGTAATGACTCAAACCGTTCTGCAGTCCAAATGGGTTCAAATAAGAGTTGATTGGTTGGTTCGCTGAGGGTTGGGGGGAAGATGGTGATCTTAAAGTTGTAGGTCTGTATTGCTGCATTGAAATTTGTTTGTTAGCGTCTCTAGATGCGAGAGGCCGTGATGATGAAGGGTATTGCTCGACTGGTATGGGTATTTTGTACGCTGGAGGTGCGTGTAATGGTGCTACTGGGAACGGGGCGAATCCCGGAAGGCTGCCAGATCCCACTACAGGTCGCCAGCCGCCTTTTGATACTGGGTACACCTGAAAAGTATTATAGGGTATGGTAAGTCACAAGTTAGCAGCACATTAGTCGACCCTTAAATGCGTACCGTCAGTTTCCATCACATACTTATATATTTATTTATTTAAATTATTTAATCCACTTAAATATAGAACAGAGGCGAGCTAAAATTTTAAAAATAAATGTTGCCTTGTTGTTTTAAAATAAAGTTGATTTGAAGTTTAATTGCTTAATTTTATTAGCTTTATTCAACACATTCTTCATAGGTTTTCTTTGACTATACCTACATATAACATAAATATTACATAAGAAATGTTATGTTTAAGTTCTATACCATGTCATGTAGCCAATAAAATAGAAATACTCGAACCGAATATATTCGGCAACATACGTACATTCTTCACGCCAAATCCCTTGCGGGGTAGTCAGAGACAATTGAGCGCCATTTGATACGATCAAGACATACCTCTTTCGCGCCGTCGACATTCATTAACCTCTTCATACATGCCCTTTTGTTACGAAGGCTTTTTATTTCACCTTCAGTTATTGTTTTATTTATTTGATCTTGATAGGTAAGTCTTGGTCTGCCAGGGCCACTTTTACCCACAACTTTCGCATTATATATCTGGTTCGTCAATGTCTCTTCACTCATTCTTTCAACATGTCCGAACCATCGGAGCATACCTTTCCTTATTTTAGTCCCTATGCTTTCTTTATATTCGGCAACAAAACCGAATAATTCGGTATAATACAAATAGTGGAAAAGATGCCGAATACACCGATTACCGAATATCAAACGAATATTCGGCGCATCTCTAGTCATAGACTAAAGGGTCTGTGGTGTTTATGTAGTAGAACTAATAAATTTTGTATTGTAAGTATCATCATGACCGTTTCCCTTTCAGGGTGATCAGAAACCACGCTTATAAATAAGCGGATTCACATTTAGCCAACTTTACTATAGGCCAACAATGACGAGTGGCAAGCTCGTCGATGTCTCCAGCGTACCAACCTCGAGAAATATCACAAATAAATTAAATGTATTTATTTAATTTAATAAATATTTTTGTGTCCCTACCAGGGATCGAACCCGGTACCTCATCCACGGACTTAACCGCTAGACTACTTGTCTATGAAAGAAATTCGGAAAGAATATTCTGAAAGACTGCTGTTAGAATATTCGAATTTTGTTTACCGTGGGTGATGCCATTGATCTTCTGTGATGGTATGCCAGGCTGGATGCTAGCACGCTGTGTAGAATTAACCCCGTCAGCCATACTCGAGCGCCTGAAACAAAATAATTATAAACACGATTTTTTTATTAAACAACCCTGTTTCGTGATTCCGGGATTGACTAAGTTAACAGATCTGAATAAGAAAATTATCGGTATTCAGGGATTGTGTATGCATATTTCCGGGATTGCGGGATTGAAAAAGTATATTTCCATAATCTTGAGATTAAAAAGTTCATAATGATCAAATTCCCTACTTATCATAGACAAAGCTGAGTGCGTTTTAATAACATTTCGATTGACCCAGCATACCGGTTCTACATAAAATGTGCCACTGGCCAAATAGTGACCACGACTCTTGCCAAGAATGTTACGACTAAGACGAAGATAAGCATTTGTATGCTTAGCATTGTATGTGTATGCAGGCACTCGTTTTAATCACCTGTTTAGTTTGTATAATGTTTGTTAATTTAAAAAAAAAAAACTATAGTTTTATATTTTTTGTAGTCTATTTGTGGTAACTAAATTGACCTTATATTGCCATTTTTTTTTTCTTTATGTGTTTATTAGTCGTTAGTTATCCTGTAAAGAATAAATAAATAAATAACCTTGTCGTGTATGATAGTGGCAGAGACTGATATCGTTCATTAGTGACTGGCTTTAGTTGCTCCCATTATTGGTACCGCTAAGAATCAAGTGAGGGCGGTGTGACATGTCGTTAATTTACCATAAGCATAACCTACGAAGCTGATACGTGGTCACTGACATTGGGTCAGGTCCACAAAATCAAGATCGCTCATCGAGCTATGGGTAGAGCTTGGAATTTCTCTGATAGATAATATAGGATATTTATTTATTTCAAGACTTGTATGCACAAAGTTCAAAACGCGGACTTAATGCCCGCTGACATTTTCTGACAGCCAAACCTTTGGGACTAATTAGAACAATTGTAGGTGCAATGAAAGAATAATTTATATATAACAATTAGATATAAATAATAATGTTATAACTAAATTTAATCATATACTTAGATAATAAACTTGTATATAATCTACTTATGAAGACAAACATTAAACATATTCTTGGAAAATAAACTTCATTCATTCATTACTGATATATTACATCTCCACTGTTGGAGATGGGCCTTCCAAAACATATATCTGGATATATTTTTATTATCGCAACAACCTAAGATGACGATAATGATGAAGCACGCTTTGTAGAACTCGCGTATATAATATTTGAGTAAAATTGACTAATTCTTTGATTTGCAGTTAATTATGGCATTAGCTAACTTTCTCGGTAATAATAATGTATGTGTAGTGTACCCTGTCATTGTGCTTGATTTGAAGATGATATGTCCAGTTAATAGGAGGAGCGATAAGCGGGTTATTAATCTATGATAATTATTACACTGACAGTGCATCTTGTCCACAAATTCTATGTCGTTTAGGCTATGCTTGCTATCGCTATTTTTCTAATATAATTATTTATTTATTTATTACAAAAACCACAGCTCATTACAGAAATAAATACATAGGTATACCTTATAAGTAACACATTGGCCATACATGGCTTTACTTTATATAAATAGTACTTATTTGTGGAAATAAAACTAAACTAAACTAAAACTAAAAACTAGAAATAATAATATAAAGAATACAAACAAAAACATAAGCCAATATTCATAACAATAAGCGTGTACACAACAATAAAGCTACTCGTAAGAGGACAAAATACAGTAAATGGTTATGGATGCGCGAGTGCATGTGTGTTATGTTAGTGTACCTATGGGTTGTGTTAGTGTGTACGTGTTTGTGTGTGTATGGTGATGTAAGTGTGATATGCTTAAATATTGTGCGTATTTGTTTTATCTTATGTATTACAACCTGTTTGGCATTAAATAAATTGTGTATTATTTTATCATATATCAAATTAAACACCTTTCGAACTGTACTCCGTATTATTAAATATATCTTTAAATCTAGAATTAGTAGTTTTTTTTTTTTTTTTTTTCTATTTTACTATAATCATTTATTTATAAATTTTATTTTATTTATTTATAAAAAGTTTTATTTTATATATATATATATATATATATATTTTACTTTACTTTATTTTACCTTATTTTATTTTTATTTTACTATTTGTTTTTACTCCTATTTGCTTTGTATATTTCTATTTTAATAATATAATAAACACAGGGATAGTGGCTCGGTTGTAAGAACGTTTCCATAAAATCCTCCCGGCGCGTACCAATGAGAAATCAAATTTTCTTACGTACATTTGTCATAGATTTACAACACCACCGTTTCCGTGCCTCGCCGTCGGTTCGTTAATAAATTCACATTTAATCCTCGCCAACCTGTCTGGACAGCGTGACGAGCATAGGCCAAATATTCTCCAGATATATGTTCTGGAAGGCCCATCTCCAGCAGTGGAGGTCTAGGACGCTCTGCTCCAGGGGCTGTGATGAATAAAAAGTATCAACTTTCTATCCCTCTTCACTCTTCTAGCAGATATTCAGATTCTCTGACCGTGTCAGCAGCTCGTCAATGGAACAGGCTACCATTGTTTATCAGACAGGCACCGTCTTTAAATATATTCAAAAAACTTCTTCTCTCTTACTTCCTTAAAAAGCGTAACCAATTCTAATCCCCTGACATATTTTTGGGAGTTCTCAAGAGTAAAATTGACCTGTGAACTGTGTGACCCTTGTGAAGGTACCGTTCTATGTGCAATAAAGAATTTTATTATTATTATTATTATGTTCGTATCCCTTTATCTAATCACGCTTTTTAAAGACTTTTTAAATGTGAATTCCATTTAGCCATACTGTTAACAGGTCTATGACCAATCGGAAGGTACCAGTCGAACCTCAGCCTCTGTCGGCTGCAGTGTTTTTTCAATACTTTTTTCAACAGTTACGTCACACCGCCTGTTCTATTTTTCGGTGCTGCAGCAGTGTCTGCTGCGAAACTACGCGCGTGTTTCTATCGGTTGGAACTGTTACTTGGATTATTAGTTTTATGTCAAATGACATTTATCTGAAAATGGTTGTAGCACCATAAGAGCTGTATTCTGTTACTTAAGCGCAGACATTAAATAATGGAATCCGTTAACTATTCAAGTTGATATTTGCACGGCCGCTTTCAAGGTCTAGCGCTTATAGAGTTGACAATTGAATAATATTTTGTATTTATTAAGCAACCTCCATTAATAACAAATCCACTAATAACGTTTGCGACTAAGTAACAGAATCGGGCTGCTAATCTTCTTCTGGAACCCTGGGGTCGACTCCACTAAGACCTGGTTAGCTGCTGTTGGAAGTGGTAAGTGATTCAGCCTCTTTCTTTGGACTTCACGGAGCTGGCCCGTCAAAACGTCAAACCCCCCAACCATATACAGTCCACTTATCAACCACCCCTGCGAGGGATTTGGTAATCTCCCCCACATTTACTATAGGTCCATCATTACAAGTGGCAATCGTCGATGTCTCTAGCGTACCAAACTCGACAAATTAAATATATTTTTGTGTCCCGAATAGAACCCTATACGGATTCAAACGCTAGATGGAGGCAGTTAACATTTTATATCATTTACACAATGTTTAATTATTTGCCTTATTTAATCAAAAATAAAACTCGCTACCCGCTCACCTCCTATAATAGGTACCACAATAACGGTAGCCGTCAGTGACACTATTTGTACAATAAAATCGACATTGCTATGAAATTATATGTCATTATTATTTTAATAATAGCTGCTGGATGCCTGAGAAAGTGATATGCCGCTAAGAATAGGTTTTGGTTAAGTTAAAGGTGTATTTTATTAATTAATTTGTGTCTCGAACAGGGATCGAACTTGGTACCTCTGAAAATCCACGTAAATCTTAACCGCTAGACCACTGAGGCCACTTAAGCGCAAACGTTTTATAATGGATCCCGTTATGCATCATGCTAATAAAGTTGATATTTCCACGGCCGCTGTCAATGTCGAGCGCTTATAGATTTAAGAATTCAATAATAATTTCTAATTATGACGCAATCTCTGACGTCAATATCGAAATCCACAAACAACGTTTGCGCTAAGTAACAGAATAGGACTGCAGGAAGATGTACTTATACATGATTATTACTTTCTAACTTAAAGTAAAAATATGTCGTTAATAACTAAAAAAACATTGAAATATTATGTAAAAAAAAGTAGTCTAGAGATTCGAGCGAGGTTGCCGCCCTGCGCCGCGCCGCCAGGCCGGCATGTGACCATGTCACATTCCCCAGCCTTTAGATATTTATCACGATAGATATTATGATATTCAGACATGTCGTAAGTAATAAAAAATAAAGTTTTTTTATATTTATGTGTTTTGATACAAATCTTAAGTTTCGCACGGTCAATGTATTTAAAAATTTAGATTACAATCTCAGTTATTACATCATTGCATTCAATTAAAATAAATAACGTTTATTGGATCATAAAATAACTTCAGTTGTAAATTCAGAAATGCGGTAGGCAGACTGATGGTGGTAATTTTCCCAGCCTGCCGGGGCGGGGAAGTATCCACCGTTCGTGCTGATAAATTATTTGAAAGATTATTTTACGTATTTTGGTGCCACACATGAGAAGACTGTTCGATCTTCTTCTAATGATACGCTCTCTATACGCAGTCACCATGCTACCTTTGTGTCCAAATCGTTCGCAGTTGTGGCTGCTAACCTTTGAAATCAGTTGCCAGTTAAAATTCGCCAAGCTCCGAATAGATGCATTTTTAAAAAACTAGTGTATGCTCACTACATGCGAGACCGAGGTTCGTAATATTCCATGTTCCTCCTTTTGTTTTAGCTTAGTCCTAATCAGACTGTGATTTATCATTAGTAGGTATAGTATTGTGTATATATTATTGTTAATATTTATGTAAGTTATATGTATATATTAGTATGTAATTATTAATAAGTATGTATATGTTATCAGCAAAAAAAGCCGACAGACGCATTCAGCTAGGATGGGCGGCATTCGGGAAACTCCGGCACATCCTCTCATCGTCTATACCACAATGTTTAAACACTAAGGTCTTTAACCAGTGCGTCCTCCCGGTAATGTCGTACGGAGCAGAGACGTGGACACTAACAGTGCGTCCTCCCGGTAATGTCGTACGGAGCAGAGACGTGGACACTAACAGTACGTCCTCCCGGTAATGTCGTACGGAGCAGAGACGTGGACACTAACAGTGCGTCCTCCCGGTAATGTCGTACGGAGCAGAGACGTGGACACTAACAGTGCGTCCTCCCGGTAATGTCGTACGGAGCAGAGACGTGGACACTAACAGTGGGTCTGATAAATTCAAGGTCGCTCAGCGAGCTATGCTTGGTATATCTATGATGGATAGAATTCGAAACGTTGATATTCGTCAGAGAACGAAAGTTACTGACATAGCTTTTAAAATTAGCAAGCTAAAGTGGCAATGGGCCGGACACATCTGCCGCAGAACCGACGATCGATGGGGCAAACGGGTTCTAGAGAAGACGCAGAGTGGGACGGCCCCCCGCCAGATGGACAGATGACCTAAAGGTCGCTGGTGGGGATTGGATGAGGGTAGCGAAAGATCGCGTTAAGTGGCGAGCCTTAGGGAAGGCCTACATCCAGCAGTGGAGAGATACAGGCTGATGATGATGATGATATGTTCTGCATTAAAACTCTTCAAGTTTATTTAGTATTGCACCTTACTTACCATACTTACTGCTCTCGTTGTCCCGAAGGTTTGACCGACATAGAATGTCTAGCGGCATTATTGTACTTTGTGCAATTAAGTTTAAATAAATTAAATAAACCTTGTAATGCCCAGTCAAGCCGGCATAGTGTTAGGGACTGATGTCAGTCATGAGTGTCTGATTCCAGTTGCTGTTTTTTATGAATGTTATAAAAAATAAAACGTGTTCCTTGGGCAATACTATCTGTAAATCCCTTTATCATTAGAGATCTGGGTCCTAAATACCTACCAAAAGTGAAAATAAAATAACACGAATTATGCTCGAGAGGAAAGAAAAAAACTGTGACACATTGAAAAGTTGTACAAATTATAAGTGCGGTACCGCACGGTATTCAGAGCGGAACTGTCGGCCGTGACACTGCGCAAGATCATGTGCCTTTACAATCATTCTAACATACGCAAGTATGTAGAATGATAGAGAGATACTCGTGTATTGTAGTGTTACCCAAAGCCAGACCAAGACTGTGTTTGGCAAATAATTAGAGGTCAAACGACAAACTCGAAGGTGCTATAGGAAATAAAATTAAATGAAAAAAAAACATTATTTATGTTTAAGCAAGCAGCCGAGGTTGACAATTTCACATTATACAATGTGTTATTTCAAAATGATGAAGAGGCTGTAGACGGTATGACGTCCCGACCTCCGCTGTAGGCAAGCCAGTGTCACGGAGGCCGGGTTGTGGCGTTGTAGGTGCTCTATATATATATATATATATCAATAAATAATACCTATAGGTACCTATACAGAATAAAATTTAAAAAAAACATTTCCTTGACAGTACCCTATAATATTCCACGTCGTCCTACTGTTGGATGATGAGCAAGGAGGTCAAATAATATATAACCTTTTTACATACTATGTATTTGTCATTTATGTTTTATATGTGATTGTCAACCAAGATCCTGTGCTGTCCTCCCTCAAGAACTAATGTAGGTTCACATTCGTCAACATCCCGAATGTGCAACACCTACAGTAGTCTCTGCAGTGCCAATAATGATATAGACATATTTCATGACCGTTACAATGTATTCAGAAAAAATGCTCTCGAACATTTCAAACCATCAATATACAAATAGCTAATAATATATGTAACAAGTATTTTGTTTTCGTTTGTAAGGTACCAAATTTATGCAATTTTTATGTTTCCTTTATAGTTCTATTAAAAAAGAAAAAATGTATAAATTTATTTTAGAAGTCATATTTTTATGTTATATTTATAAATTTGTTAGTTTTAGTTAAATTATTTTTTTTGTTTTAACAGTAATAAGTTTCGAATTTCTTCCTCTTTTTCACTCAGATCACACAGCGCCATCTAGTTTCCGTGGTAAGCTACGAGGCTTGTGTTACGGAAACTAGATGGTTGATAAACTACATATTATACTTTTTTTTTGTAAATATATACATATAAACACCCAGACCGAGACAGATTATACAATGTACAACTTGCCCCCGGTGGGAATCGAACCCACGACCTCCCGAGTTCACGGCAACGTTTGTTACCACTAGACCACGGAGGCGGTCGATTCGTCGCTAAATCGATTCAAACAGTTAAGTATCTATGTCCTAATCCAAACCTTACCTAACTTTATATGCAATGAGCCATTGTATCCAGACCACGTACGGTGGTGTCGCATTTAACTATTCCGCGAAGGAATGCTATGGTGAAAGTGAATCTGTTTGAATTACTACCATGCACATTTTACGAGCTAAATTTTAATGTAATTTCCACGGGCAATATATTGTAGATAAGCAAAAATAAGTAGCCAAAAGATAGTAATCATGATTTAGTTTTATTTTTACAACATTACGTGTAGACTCGTTTTTTAAGCGTAAATGTTGTTACCGAAAATCTGTATAATCCGGAACTCTATTCAATGTATTAAACTGTAGTTATAAAAAGTTACTAGGTTCCTTTTTATTAAAAAAATATTTTGAAGCCTAAACTATTTTGAAAACAGCAAATATATTTAGAACTGTGTATATAATAATAAATCTAATACAAATATCTAACGCCTGAAATTATTTATCTTTACTTCTTTAGGTAACGTTAAGTTAATATTCGTATTTCTGTTATAAAAATAAAAAACTACAAAAACATTTAAAAATGATGCGATATAGGTGTAAAACAAGGTACCATTGCCGCTAGCGACATCTACAAAAAGCTTTGCCCGTTTGAAAATGTAAGTGAAGTATTCCATTTGTCCAGAAATTGTACGAGATCACGTGTAGCCGTGTGCGCTAACCGTTGCAATTTCACTCCAGTTATCTCGAGAAAACAGCGCACGGCACATTTAAAACAGAGCGTCTTAAAAATGTTCCAAGACATTAAAAGATTCACACTAATATAACACTTAAAACCATTAAGGTAGAGGCTATAATTACGTAAGAAGACATCGCAAGACATTTTTAATTCATCACCTTAAAAACAGAACAAGACATCAACTAGTTCACACGAATATACACTCTTAAAATTTACAGCTTAAAGACTATTATTGCGTAATCGTTGTAGTGTATTTAAGTCGTTAATTTTAAAGTTAATATATGCATGAAGACGTGCAATTTTAACCGTCTGGTGCAAATATATTTGACAGTATAGAAATTATTATATCTGATTATGTAAATATGTTTTATTAGAAATTAAAAGTGATTTTAATTTTTTATTTTAACAAATACGTACATGTACAGTTTATAAGTAATTTTTTGTCAAAAATGACAACTAGAAGCGGTAAGGCTATATTAGAAATCCTTAAAATCCCAAAAAAACATTGTAGGTATATAAATTATGAACTAATGAAGACAGAAGACAATTTTCTTACGTATCTGTCATGGATTTAAACACCACCGTTCCCCGTGACGAGGGGACGAAACAAATCTGAATCACATTTAGACAACTTTACTATAGGCCCATCATGACAAGTGACAATCTCGTACCAAAGTCGTAATAAATATCACAAACTACATTATTGTGCCCCGACCTGAATCCCGGTACTTCTACGTCTAAATCCACGGACTAAACCGCTAGACTCAGAGGTTCCCATTTTTTTTTTTCTACGGAACCCTAATTGATTATACTTTTTTTAGAGGAACCCTAGCAGTTAGCGCCTAGCTAATTCGATGACAAAAAAATATTACCTTGGTGTTTGTATATTTTCATGTTTGATTTGAAAAGAAAGAGCAACATGAAAAACAATTATACATTTATTAAATAATGAAATACAATGTAACTATTTTATTATTATTTGTGAAATAGGGTGGGACTATTCGTCTCCAAGTCACTGCGACCAGTAGCGATCTATTGTGACCTCCCTAGATTATAGTTCGTTCGCTAGCCCTACGGCTTCAAGGAACCTTAGTATGGGCTTAGGAGCGAGGCGTCGCACCTCCTCGGGGCATAAACTGTGAGCACCCAAGATGGTGCTACGCTTGTGATACAGGGCATAACAGTCGCAAAGGAGATGTAACTAGGTAAGTAACGAGTACCTAGATGTTTTTTATGTATTTAATGAGAAGAATGATTTTTTAAACTATTTTTTTTTTAAATAGCACTAAAATTGGGCTTAATGTCTGACAGTTGAATGCGAAGATCTGAAGCTGCTTTTTTCGACGAATGTTTTGTTATTTTTTGAACGGAACGCAGAACCCTTGTGGCTCTTCCACGGAAGCCCAGGGTTCCGCGGACCACTTTTCGGGAATCACTGCGCTAGACCACTAATATCAACTTGTGTCATTAAAATTGCGAAAACTGCCCAGATATTTGTTTTGAGAGGCCATCTGCTGAATGTTGATTTTAGGCTCTCGTCTTACTCGACGTTCTTTTTGACTGCACATTATTGGTCAAATCCTTTCTTTTCCCGCGCAAATTATACCAATGATTTTTAGACCAAGACAAAGTAATGGTAATTTTTCCGCCCGATCAGTTCCGCTGCTCGCGTGGTTCACTTTTATTTATTTGCGAGTTTGTGCCAATCAATAGACAACAAGCAAATTATTTGTTTATGGTTAGAATTATTGAAATCTAGTTTTTATTAAAAATCGAGTTCTTCGCGTCATTTTCAACAGACATGTCAAGTCCAAGTTTTTCGTTTAGTAAATTAGTTTACTGTGGATATTTTTGTACATGACATGTCCGCGCAAAATGGCGCGAAGCACTCCCTATTTTTTTTGCTGTAAAAAGAAATATATATTTTTGTTCTTACAAAATAACTGGAAGTTAATGATAACCTTATTGACTCATAAAGAATATATTACCTACGACAGACATGGCTGTATGGGCTAGATCCCTTTGCCTTCCCTATCATCTCATTCATTATCCATCGGGAGATTTATTTGCGCTATTTTGCACGGACATAGTCGAGTGCAAGTTTTTGTTTTGTAAATTAAATAAGTCAAAAGTGGTGTTGTTTTGTTGTACTACAATGTGAATAATTATGTTCAACGATAAATAGAACTGTGAATATGGGGCAGTAGCAGTTTATTTATAGATCCCTTTGCATTTCCTATCATCTCATTCATCATCCATCGAAAGAACGGAACTGTAAATTATTTATTTGATCCTTGTTTTAGTTTATTATATATATTTTTCTATTACTTATGTTTCATTCATATTTCTTGTCAAAATTTGTAAAGTGTTGTTTGAGTACCTACTTATTGTTACTAATACTTGTTGTTACACTTAATTAATTTTATTATATTGTATAATTCTTAAGTTGTAAAACGGGATCAGTATACAAATGCAATTGTTATTTCATATCTCATTGTTATTGTACTGATTTTGTTGGTTCTTATTTTTATTATTTTTCATTATAGCTAACAGTGAAAATTTGTAAGGCTTTGAGATTAGATATTTTTTGTATACATAATATTGCAACGGCTGTAAATTTTCCCACGAATAAATAAATAAATATATAAGTAATACACATGCCACTCGCCATACACAATGCCATGCTGGTACCAACACTTATGTATGGAAGCGAGACGTGGATATGTCAGAATACGCATGAGAGTAGAGGTAATGCAGTAGAAATGAGATCGTTGCGTCGGATATGCGGCGTCACTTTGACGGACCGCATACGTAATGACGAAATACGAAAAAGGGTAGGTATGAAAGAAAGCATAGAGACAAAAATAAGGAAAGGCATGCTACGATGGTTCGGGCATGTTGACAGGATGAATGCAGAGAGATTGACGAACCAGATATATAATGCGAAAGTCGTGGGTAAAAGAGGCCCTGGCAGACCTAGACTCACATATTACGACCAAATTATTAAAACAATAGCTGAAGGTGCGTTGAAAAGCCATCGAAACAAAAGGGCATGTATGAAGAGGTTGATGAATGTCGAAGAAGCGAAAGAGGTATGTCGTGACCGTGACAAGTGGCGCTCAATTGTCTCTGCCTACCCCGCAAGGGATTTGGCTTGAAGATATGTATGTATGTATGTAAGTAATATAGCTTGACATTGAGAGCATTGTTAAAAGTACTTTAATATAACGCTTGCATTTAAATAAAAAAAATCTGGTTGCGTAGAGGACTTTGCAAATAAATACTAAAGTCGTAAATATATGTTTTGTAAGGTTTCTCTTAAGCGAGTGCAAGCAGCGATAAGTGCTCCAGGGAAAGTGGACTGCCGATTTGTAATCAGTATTATATTATTATCTTCTCTGTTTTATGCGTACTAAAGATCTTACTGATGCTTAAAATTTAGCACTCTGATCTTACGTTACACGTGGAACTAGCAACTTGTTACTGACAAGAAGATAAACGGTATCATAATTAAAGCTAGGATAATCGTTTTGGAATTAATTAGTTTATTGTAGGAGTGGTTCGCGCAATTTTGCACGGAAATGCCAAGTGCAAGTTTTTGTTTTGTAAATGACTTTACTGTAAATATTGTTAATCAAAAGTGACGTTGTTTTGTTTAATAATGTGCTGCAATGTGAATAATTATGGAAAACGATAAATTGTTCTTTAAGTCGCATTTAATTTTATGCGGTTTCCCGCGCTGTGAACTCCCATATTATACCCGACGTGTTTGGGCTATAATGCCGCGAATTACTCCAAAGAAAGGATCAAATGCAACATCTGGAGTAAAGTAAAGTATCATCACAACTTGCGGGGTGGTCAGAAACCACGCTTATGTAGAAGCAGATTCACATTTAGCAAACTGTAGGCCAATCATGACAAGTGGCAAGCTCGTCGATGTCTCTAGCGTACCAAACTCCAGAAATATTACAAATAAATTAAATAATAATCAAATATATTTATTTAAATATTATTGTGTCCCGACCAGGAATCAAACCTGGTACCTCCGTGTCTAAATCCACGGACTTAACCGCTAGATCACGGAGGAGGAGGAACACCTGGAATTTGATTACCTTGACCTTATTCACTTATTCAAAAAAAAAAATATAACGTCAGACTTGGCTGTATGGGCCTTCCTTTGCCTACCCTATTACCTCATTCATCATCCATTATTATTATTATTAAAATACTTTATTGCACTTTAACTTAAAAGTATGTACAAAGGCGAACTTTAAGCCATTTCGGCTTTTTCTACCAGCCAACCTTTGGAAGAGTGAGACAGTATAATATGTGGGGTGCAATTTTAACCTTATTTTAAATCCATAGTGAGAAAAGAAACAAAAAAGTCTATAACACGGGTGAAACATCTAGTAGTTGTAAAAACGTGTCATGTCTTATCTTAAATAACAGTCGAATTTATTACTTAATACATAATAAATGTGCATAACTTCAATTAACATTAATGCTACTGACTGACTTAATTTGACGTGCCAGATAGTTTTCACGCAATTAGACGAATATTAATGCCAGTTTTTGTATTATTACGATTTGTAAGTCCTAAGCCAATAAAGGACATTAAACTCTTTCATTTGACGATTAATTAACGGTAGAACCGACAAACAAAGACGTAGACAGGTTCTAGACTGGATACCATGTTCATTTGACGATTAATTAACGGTAGAACCGACAAACAATGAAGTGGATAGGTTCTAGACTGGATACCATGTTTATTTGACGTTTAATAAACGGTAGAACCGACAAACAATGAAGTAGACACGTTCTAGACTGGATACCATGTTCATTTGACGATTAATTAACGGTAGAACCGTTGGACAATGTAATAAAAAACGGGTTCTAGACTACCCTCATTTAAACCCCGGCCAGCTTTAGGCCTACCGTCCATTCGGCGAAGTGTCGTTCCACACTGACTGTCCTGTACGTTTTCCATTATTATTCACATTATAGCACATTAATCCGCCTCCGTGTTCTAGTTGCCGTGAACTCGGGAGGTCGTGGGTTCGATTCCCACCGGGGGCAAGTTGTACTTTGTATAATTTGTCTCGGTCTAGGTGTTTATATGTATAATATGTATATATTTACAAAAAAAAAAGTTTAATATGTAGTTTATCAACCATCTAGTTTCCGTAACACAAGCCTCGTAGCTTACAACGGAAACTAGATGGCGCTGTGTGACCTGTCTGGAAATATTTATTATTATTATTATTAATAAACAAAACAACAATACTTTTGACTAACAATATCCACAGTAAAGTAGTTTAGAAAACAAAAACTTGCACTTGACATGTCCACGCAAAATGGCGCAAAGAACTCCCTATTTTTATGCTGTAATAAGGAATATATTTTCAAGCTATTGCACAGCTTTTATCGCGGGCTTTGAGCGCAGCGACCGAATCAAGAAATTCCGTAACGAAAATCAACCTAACACCCCCCACTCCGACCGGCACAGCGATGCGGCGTTGAAAGCCGTGCATCGTCTAACGTCGTCGTTTCAGTTCGGCAGACTTCGGCACGGTGTTTGTGTGCGTGCGACTAGACGTATGCTTGTAGACTAGCTGCTAACTGCTCATAACTGATTCTATCTCTTTTAGACACAATGCTAGGTGAGACAGCGTGCTTTTTGGCCGCGTCCACGAGTAATATAAAAACTTGAATTAATATCAAATAAAATAAAAATTGCATAAATAAATAATTATAATTTGATAAAAAATGCTATGCAATAGCTTTACCGCGGCAGTCCCCGAGTGCCACACGTATTTTTAATTTTCTTCCAAAATAACTAACCCAAGATTAGTAGGCCATAGGCAACCACTAAATAATTAACTTACCTACTTATTTCCATTTGCATACTTTGGTACACCCGTGCTATGTTTGTGCATATATTTCAAACAAATACTTCGCATTTTAAGTAAATTTACTTTTGTCTAGAGAGCGATACGCCCTACATACGCCTCGTCACACTTGCCTGCTATTGATACAAGAATAAATAAACCTATGAATGAATGTAAAAGAGTTTATTAAAAAGTTTGTCTCGTCTTCATGCCTTTATTACTGAACCGATTTTGATAAAATTTGCTACGCGGCGAACGAGTGCCTTCACTCCGTAGCCACGACTCAGACTTAGCTGTAAAGGCACGCAGGAGACGTGAGAGAGAGACGGTTTATAGGATTTTAGTCCGTAGGCGCCCTGGGGCTTCACTAGGAAGCTTCACGGATGAGTCGGGCATGCGACCCCCACCCGCGTTGGCCCTTCAGGCAGGGGGCGTATCATTGATGATTTATTGATTCACCGTCTTAAAAAAAAAAAAAAAAAAAAAAAAAAAAAGATAAAATTTGCCAGAGATGTTTCCAGATCGACATAAGCTATTAAAAAAACAACTATTCTTGCTACCATTAACAATAAAAAATTTACCTATCTAACTAAACCATTTAAACCTAACATTACCTCCGCTTAGTAAACCCGCCTATAGAATGACAAGTTTTCCCATGCTAAGCCTGCATTACACAATACGCCGTAATAACTTTTACTAGCGTTGACAAAAGTTTTCACACGGTCTTATGTTTTAAAGTTTCTTATTTAATATGAAAGCTAATAGGACAATGTATTGTCATAATTGGATCGTAGGTAATATTCAATTATGGATGAATGACCTTTATTGTATAACATAGGTACTATTATTTGAATAAAATACCTTTTTTTATGTCTCTTTACTAGCTTTATTATTCTAAGCTTCTCCTGATGGATGATGAATAAGGTGATAGGGAAGGCAAAGAGTCTAGCCCATACAGCCAAGTCTGACGTAATATATCTTTAATTCTTATTATTAATAAGTTTATCTTCAAATTCCAGATGATGCAGAATTTGATGCTTTTCTTGAAGTTACTCGCGACATAGCCCAAACACGTCGGGTATGATATAGAAGTTCACAGCGTGGGAAAACAGCAAAAAAATTGACTGCAACTTGTGCCCCATATTTAAAGTTCAATTTATCGTTTTCCATAATTATTCACATTGTAGCACATTATTAAACCAAACAACACCACTTTTGACCAATAATATCCACAGTAAATTAATTTATAAAACAAAAACTTGCACTTGACATGTCCACGCAAAATGGCGCGAAGGACTTCCCTTCTCCCGATGGATTATAAATTAGGTGATAGGGAAGGCAAAGGGTCTAGCCCATACAGTCTGACGTATTATATCTTTAATTCTTATGACTTACTAAGGTTATCATCAAATTCCAGATGTTGCAGAATTTGATGGTGTTCTTTGAGCCACTCGCAGCATTATAGCCCAAACACGTCAGGTATAATATGAAAGTTCACAGCGCGGGAAAACCGAAAAAAAATAACTGCAATTTTGGCCAATATTTAAAGTCCAATTTATCGTTTTCCATAATTATTTACATTGTAGCACATTAATAAAAAAAAACAACACCACTTCTGACTAAAAATATACACAGTTAAGTAATTTACAAAACCGATAACTTGGATTTGACATGTCCGTACAAAAGAAACCAGACAAAACTAGAAAAACAGTCTTATTATTGTAATGCAAAATAATTAATTTGTCAGAATGTTATTAAATATTACCCTTTGATTATTACAAGCACTGCTTTCAGCCTGAAATTGCTTAGACAAACTCACGTTTTATAATTATGAATAGAAAGCACCGGAAAAGATTAACTGCAACCAGTAGTTTCCTTAGAGAAAATATAGGCTTTAGCATCCGTCAACATTGCTGCACGTATTCCACATGTTTGAAAATACTGCAATAGATTATAATAATATGATCTTAACGAATCCTAATGTAAAGCTTCGAAGTTTAGAGGACATCTTTTTTTTAGAGTTTTAAGAGTGGACAGTCCAGTCCGCCCCTGACCTTCGTAACGTCAGCAAACAAATGTCACTTTCATTGACGACGTGATCTGCCTCATTTCGTGCTTCGGTGACGGATACGGTCAGCAACAACTTTCTTTAGCAACCGTTTTGCTTATTGATTACATTGGCAGAGAGCTGCAAGTTGACGTAATGTGGACCGGGCATTGTACATAAGAGTAACTACTCGTTTTTTAAATTTAATTTTAAATTGTATATTACGGCTAAAGAAGAATGGTCAATACAATGGACAATACCCCACAATCAACTACGATTCAATTTAATCAATATTAACAATCAACGATAGAGTTACCGAAATGCCATAAGGACAAAAGAGATTGCCCAAAACCAGGCCCCATTTTGTTTGCAGCGTGCCTCAACTAAATATAATTCAATAATCTTAACAATTTATTGTGGTTTTTTTTTAATGATTACAACATCTGTTTTACCTCAGAATTAAAATATAATTTAATTAAATAATCAATTGGTTAAGATTTATGTATTGAATAAGAGCGCTACGATTAGGTTCTTTATTATGATCAGGTACTTTATTATAGATAAAAACACAGGAATTCTCCGATTATATCGGCGGGGTGGAAACTATTTAATTATTAACATGAAATAAGTTTTTGTCAATTGTCGTTATGCTAGAGCAAAATAAATAAAATTAATTACATATTATGAACACACATTATATTAACTATCAAATAAAAAAGAAATCATTATGACACGAGAACATTTTATTGGGCCCATTTCTCTAAGAAAAATGGGCATTCTTATTTGCCTATCTTTCTTCGTTTTACGATAAATCCCTTCATTCTTCTCACAACGTTTTTTATGTAAGTCTTGTTTGTTTCAAGCGGTGTTATTTTTATATAATTATCACCATTGCAATCTTACAATATTATTATAGTTCTCCTTGAAAGTAAAAAATATCATTTGACATTATTGCAAATGCTAACGAATGCATTGCAAACTTTCAACGAGAACAACAAACAACAAGCGGTGGTAATTGGCCCATGGGTTGCAGTCTGCCGAAGCGGAGAAGTATCCACCGTGCTGATAAACCCAGTAAAGTGTATCCACACGTTTCGGGTCAGGTTCCGCTCGAATTGTTTGTATGAAACTGACAGTTTTCTATGCAGATCAATCGCTTTTCATTCGAATATTTCGAATCGACACGCAAGTCGAAACCGCCAGAATTAGGTCATAGCCAGTAAAGCCGGGATAGTTTTAGGGACAGTCATGAGTGTCTGATTCCAGTTGCTGACATTATGCGCGCCACTTTCCAAAAAAAACCTTACTTCTTTCTGTCCACTTGCATAATTCTGGACTTTAGCATTATGTTCCTTGGTTCTGGAATTATGCTTTGATTCAGTTGTCCTAGTGCAGTTTAGATTTTACCCTCGTTTGAGTTTTCATACATTTATATATTATTTTTTAAAATCGCTTTTTTATATTCCAATGCCCGGTCTTTACAGCAGTCGATGAATGCAACGAATTGGTTTCATTTGTTTTTTTATTATTTGTTCAGCCTGGCCGTGAGAGAGTTTTTTATACTATAGTATTTTAAGTTCTTTTGATAGTTAAATCTAGTTAGTTTAATTGTTCTAAGGAATGCTTTTTGCGGCTATTTACGATAGCAGAGTAGATACCTACTTATTTATTAAGTAAAAAAACTTTACAACTAGTATTAAATACTAATATTAATACATATGATACTATATCATAAGTTATGAACTATTTAAATATTGTATATTTTTATTTTGTATCATCATCATTACAGCTAGATATGGGCCTTCCAGAACATATATCTGCAGAATTTGGCCTACACTCGCCAAGCTGGCCAGACGGCTTGGCAAGGATATGATGTCAATTCTTATTGACAATTTATTAACGATTCCGCAAGTTGGTATTAGTGGAACCGGGACCGACACGGCTTAACGTGCTCTCCGAGACACGGGAACGGTGGTGTTGTAAATATACGTAAGAAAAGTGCATTTCTCATTGGTACATGCCGGGTGTGTTTGAATCGACCTTTGTAGCATTTAAGGAACGCGTTTTTAAAACCAAGCCACCACTGCGCTTTATTTTGTATATTTTACCTATATAACAAAACAATCATTATATTTTGGTATGTAAGTTAACAAATTTTAAAATAATACTATGCATCGTAGACAAATACAGCAGAAAGCATAAGACCACAAAACTATACAACTATTTAAATGATTTTTCCGTCAAAGGCGTGTCAATAATGTTGTTTGTAGGGAAGATAGGAGATAGGGAAGGCAAAGGGTCTAGCCCATACAGCCAAGGCTGACGTAATATATCTTTCTTTTTTATGAGTTAATGAGGTTATCATCAAATTCCAGATGTTGCAAAATTTGATGCTTTTCTTGAAGACACTCGCGGCATTATAGCCCAAACACGTCGGGTATAATATGGGAGTTCACAGCGCGGGAAACCGCATAAAATTAACTGCGACTTGTGCCCCGTATATAAAGTCCAATTTATCGTTTTTCATAATATACATCAAAAAATATAAAAAGGACTCAGTTACAACTGTGGAATATGTTGAACATGTTTCTTCGCATAAATGATTTAATTTTAACGTATTTTAGACGCGCGATCTGTACTAACATATTACTTAAAAGAGATTGCCCAAAACCAGGCCCCAGGACTTTTTTGCAGCGTGCCTCAACAAAATACAATTGAATAATCATACCAATTAATTGTGTTTTTTTTTAAATTTAATTACCACATCGCTTTTACCCCAGCATTAAAATATTATTTAATTAAATAGTCAATTGATTAAGATTTATGTATGAAATAGTTACAAAATACTATTTATACGATTAGGTTCTTTATTATGATCAGGTACTTTATTACAGATAAAACGCTGAATTTCAAATTGGCGGGATAAAAACTATGTAATTATTAAGGTAAAATAAAATAAATAAAACTAATTACAGATTAAGAAATCACATATTTTTTTTTGTTTTTGGTTTTCTTCTCCCGATGGATGATGAATGAGATGATAGGGAAGGCAAAGGGGTCTAGCCCATACAGCCAAGTCTGACGTAATATATCTTTCTTTTTCATGAGTTAATGAGGTCATCTTCAAATTCCAGATGCTGCAGAATTTGATGGTTTTCTTGGAGTCACTCGCGGAACCATCCACTGCACAAACACGTCGGGTAAAATATGGGAGTTGACAGCGCGGGAAAACCGCAAAAAATAAACTGCAACTTGTGCCCATATTTAAAGTCTAATTTATGGTTTTCCATAATTATTCACATTGTAGCACATTATTAAACCAAACAACACCACTTTTGACCAATAATATCCACAGTAAATTAATTTACAAAACAAAAACTTGCACTTGACATGATCACGCAAAATGGCGCGAAGAAGTAAGAAATTACAATATATTAACTATGAAATAAAAAAGAAATCATTAAAACACGAGAACATTTTATTGGGCCCATTTGTCTAAGAAAAATGGGCAATCTCATTTCTTATTGCATTTGTATGGGAAACGTTTTGTAGTAACGTTTACGTCAGACGATGATTTGAATAGCAATTTTATGCGTTTCCTTGGTTTTGTTCACTTTCTGCTTTATGTTCCTCTGTTTTTTTTTTCTTGCAAATTTTTAATTCATTCGTAAATCATATAGTATGACTTTTATAATAAAAACTACTTAAAAGTAAACAATAAAATAAATATAAACTTAACCTAGTAAAAAAAAAACTATAAGTAAAAAATGTCCTCTAGAGACGACCCTTCAGGGATAGTCCCTAGGAGTCTGGCGACATTTACCCTCTGTATTGCGAGGCTAATACGTTGGCAGAAAGTTGGAAAAAATTATTGCCAGCTTTCCTGTCTTCAGACGCTTGGCTGAGTGTCCCCATGGGCCCATCGTCTCGACCCCAAACGGCGCAAACTCGTAACCAGGTTGGCATATTTGCGCAGCTTGAGGTTCTCAGCAGAAACCGCCTCACTTCCCGCGCTTGACGAGGTCGTCTGGATGTGTGATGGGGCCAATGTGTCTACACATGTCGCATCCCACACCAAAGACCTGCCATGTTTCCGAAGGTACTCCAGATACTGCTAAAGCACAAAAGCAAATATATATGTATTACAGCCGTCTATTAACTGTCCATCGAGCTCCGAAAGTCGAAGGGAACGAAAGGATGTTAATTGTACTAAACAGAATAGGTACCATTTTTGGAACACAATCAACTTTCACTAAAAACTAATATGTGCTGAATATTATGAAGAGTTACAACATAGCAGTTACGAAAACTGTAACGTCCGGATTAATAGTTAGTTCTAAGTATAAGAACGTGCTTCCAAATGTCAAAAGTGACAGTTGTTTTAACGTAGAACAAAATCTTTGCACCACTTACTAGACTATTTCCATTTCTTTATTTTCTCGATGACAGTTCCTGTAGAATGTAACTGCGCATTACACAAAAAACAAACTTTTAAATGCGAGGTATAAAAAATACGACAACTGCCTAATTTTGTTCCTTTATCCCATATAATATTCATCCTAGACTAATTGAGTCCATATATGCAGTATTTTTTTTTTAAGTACGATAAATAACGAACATTTTAATAAATTTACATTCTATGGCAATATAAATAGTGATGTTATGATTGAAGTATCTATATTGTATCGATATTGTATATAAATTTGTGATGCATTTACAGTTTTAACTGAAGGTTTAGACTGCATATTTTAAACTTAAAAATATTATTAATCTCAACATTTTTATACAATAATGATCCTTTTTTATCATCTTTAATGTATAGCGATATTTTAATGAATTGATTCTTTACCACTGTCACCATGCCTATTGTAATAAGTATAGCTGTTGTAAAATAAGTAGGTATAGGTAGGTACTCGACAATGAAACGAAATAATTATAACGACAGGTAATTTTTATTTATTTTAATCAAAATCTGATGAATCGTCATTATCACTCGATGAGTTCTCCCCAACATTTATTATAAGTTCCTGTTCTTCTAAATTATCGAATGCCACATGAATTTCCCAATCCGACATTATAGTGTTTTGGGTTCTTCTCACAATATTTTCCCAGTTTTTGGCTTCCGCACATTCATTTTTTAATAAATCTAACATCGTGTTTGCCGTAAAAGGGGGATGGGTATTGTTTCTAGCGGCGTGTCCTTTGATTTGTGCCCATATTAGTTCTATACCATTGTACTGGCAATGATACGGCGGAAGTCGAAGAACCCAATGACCACATTCGGCAGCTATTTCGTCGATAACATATGTTATAGGGAGGCTTTTTTTCGATTTTAAAATATTTACTAATTGTACTTTTAATAAAGTATATATATATAATCGATATCATTACTTATTTGGCCACAACACTACAACTATCAAATTAGATCTGTCATCGATAAAATAAAGAAATGGAAATAGTATAAAAGAATTGGGCCTAATAGAATTGGGTCTGCTGTCAATACATTGCGTTTTGTCCACTTTCGGGATGAACATAGGCTTGCCTGGTGGGTTACTGCTGTACCAGGTATTGCAATCTCATAGGTACTGATAACTAAATTTAAAAGGTTATTAATTGATCGTTGTGGTGCAGTTCTGTATGTTTTTGTAAATCAGATATAGCTGAGTTTTCCTTGCAGATTCCTTTCTCAGTCAGATTAAACATTAACAGTGACCTGTCACTGGAATCTGCTAAGCTGTTGGTCTTCTGCTAACAGCTTACTTATTGGACCACTTTGCTGCTTAGTCTTCTACTAGCAGGAGTAGACCATTCAAAATAATTAAATTAATGACGTTTCATAAATGCCTGTAATAGGTTTACGTGAATAATGATATTTTGCCTTTGACTTTGAAAATTCATGGAAAGAGCTTCCAAGACGGCATTAACAGAATCATACAGTATTTGATTGGGTAGGGAGAGAAGTGGAATAGTGGATGGTAAGCGTCTTATTGCGAAAAAAAATAAAAAGGGAAGCCTCCTTTTCAAACCAGCCTATTGTCGGTCGCAAGCCCGAGACACCATTCTTACCCACACACGGTGAATCCATGGAATGCTTAGAAATTTGTCTTCTGTTAGGAGCTATTTAAGAAGTGTGTAATTGTGATTGATCCGGTTGGTAGTGGCTAAACATTGTAAGGTTTAAAATTAGCCGACTGACCACAGCAGGTAACTGGTCGCGACTTTAACTCGCTCACATCAAACCTGTATCCTGCCCGTACCTACTGAACTAGAATCTAGTACTTGAAACAGGTCAATGGAACGTTGATACTCGTAGGTACGAGAATAATTTTCTAGACATTTAAAAGAAAACGCTTTATAAACCAACTGTTTGATTTATTCATTTATTTATTTATATAGTACACACAGCAGTACATATATTATCACACACATAATATAATTATGACATATCTTATGACGCAGATCCCCTGGGAGCGGAGACGGGCCTTAGTGTGGGATGCCACTTGCGTCAAACACTTAGCTTTGTCACACCTTAGGGGAACAGCGATAAAAGCGGGAGCCGCAGCTGAAAGCGCAGAATCTGGCAAGCGGCGCAAATACGTATCTATAATCAAAGACTACGCGTTTGTGCCGTTTGCTGTAGAGACTTTAGGCCCGTGGGGTCCAAGCGCTAAAACGTTTAAAAAAAAAAACATCCCTCGTCTAATTGTCTGCTCTGGTGACAAGAAGGCTCAAGGCTGGTTCTTTATTTATTTAATTAGGATCACCAACAGAGTACACATTGAAACCAATTATATCAATAGAAGCAAACAGTAAAAAAACATAATGAATGGTACCCCAGTAACAGGTGACCACAATGTCAAACTACATTCAATTATGATACATTATATGTAAATTTTATTAATAATAGTAACAATATTTAAAAAATAAAAATAATGAGAACTATGACTAAAAGTAATACTTACAGTTACAGAGTTAAATGATAAAAGTATCTTATATACAAACTTCATTGAAAAACAAAATAAACTAAACTAAGAAAAATTATACGTAAAATATTCTTGCCCAGATAATCAGCATAGCTAGATAATTCAGCGGGAAAATACGGCCAGCGTTCTTGCCACCATGCCGCGGGATGGGACGAAGCGATATTTTGGACATGCGTGAAGTGTCCGTTGTCGGCCTGATAAAACATACGTCTAGTCAGGCCGACGACAAACTCTTTAATATTAGGCATCTCCAGGTCTCAAGTTATGACGGAATTACGAACGTACCACCAATGATATTCATTTTTTATAACTATTACAGAAAGGAACACTTTAAATTTGTACAGCATTTGCAGTATAAATATCCCTACAGATATTTACGAATTAATATTAATTATATCTAGGTATTGTTATTATTATTATTATTTTTGCGGTTTGTTTTTGACTTTTTAATTGATGTGTATACTTACTAACATAGTTCCAAGTTGGAATTTTACTAATAATTATGGAATTAATTCTGAAATACATAATTTATTATTATTATTATTATTATTTAATCTCGAAATGATAACTTTAAGCCTTGATTTTAAATAAAAATCATAAATTTTGTCTTTAATTTTCATTTTATTGCGTCTTCATTTCGTTGTCATCGTCTGTGTTCTTAATTCAAAGTCATTTTGTCATAAAATAATGTCGTCAAAGTTGTCAGTCAGAAAGGAGGTCAAAGTCCGTCCAAAGAGGTTGCAAAAAGCCGCAACAATAACCTTTTTAATTTTCTGATAAATAAAGTATTTTCTTTCTTTCTTTATGATGGTTAGGCATGTTGAAAGGATGAGCGAAGAAAGATTGACGAACCAGATATATAATGCGAAAGTTGTGGGTGAAAGAGGCCCTGGCAGACCGAGACTCACATATCACGATCAAATAAATAAAACACTGACTGAAGGTTAATTAAAAAGCCTTCGTAACAAAAGGGCATGTATGAAGAGGTTAATGAATGTCGACGAAGCGAAAGAGGTGTGTCGTGATCGTGTCAAATGGCGCTCAATTGTCTCTGACTACCCCGTAAGGGACCTGGCGTGAAGATTTCTTTCTAAATCAATCTACCTGCTACTAGTTTCGAAATGGTCCGTTAACGTTAACCAACATATGTGTAATGTAGTCTATTAGTTCTGATCTCGTTACAGTGGGTACCTGCAGCCAGTTAATTGGAACCGATGGCGCGCGCTAACGGTAACTATATTAGTTAGCATAACCACACATATAGTCATATAGTTATGTATATGTTATTATACTATAGGCCTGCCTCCGTGGTCGGGACACAAAAATAGTTATTAATGTAAATAAATACATGTAATTAATATTACACATTGCCACATTTCCTCTACATCAAAAAAGGCCGGTTTGGCTGCTCATACAGGCGAATTAAGAAAGCACATCAAATACAATAGCATTAATCAAAATTATAACTTTGTGGCATTTGGGGTTGAAACAATGGGGGTATATTCTCTTGATACCCACAAATTCATAAAAGAGCTGGGTAAACGAATTTTCCAAGAGTGTGGCGATCCCAAATGCCATAACTACCTAAAACAGAATATGTCGATAATAATTCAACCAGGAAATGCAGCGAGCGTTTTAGGTACCCTCCCTAGTGGTAAGCCCTTAGTTTATTTTGTAGAATAGCTTTAATTTCATAGGTATTTTTAGTTTTATTTATAATTAGTTTTTTAATCAATTTTATTATAATATTCGAATACGAATCTTCGAATAAATATTTCTCGTTTCCTTAAATCGTAAAAAAAAATGTATTTATTTATTAATATATATTTTTGTGTCCCGACCAGGAATCGAACCCAGTAACTCCGAGTCTTAATCCACGGACTTACTACTACTTCGAATAAATCCTTTAAATTATAAAAAAAAAATGTGATATTTCTCAAGTTTGGTACGCTGCAGCGCTGGAGACATCGACGAGCTTGCAACTTGTCATGATTGGCCTATAGGAAAGTTGGCCAAATGTGAATCCGCTTATTTATAAGCGTGGTTTCTGACCACCCCAAAGGGGAACGGTCTTGATGATACTTTTTGTAGCTTATTTAAGTGCATTTTTATACACGACTATTTTAGTTTTAAAACATACAGATTTTGAGGGTTTCATACACGTGAGCCAACATAGTGTTGCCCATTAGTTTTTTTTTTTTTTTTAAATGAACACCTGCAACTTTAAGCGTCTGTAATTGAGCTTCATCATCATCAGCCTGTGTCTCTCCACAACTCGAGAAATATTACAAATAAATTAAATATTAATTAAATGTATTTAGTTTAATTTGTATAATAGTTTTAATTTCATAGGTATTTTTAGTTTAGTTTTATTTATAATTCGTTTTTTAATCTATTTTATTTTAATATTTTTGTATCTACTTCGAATAAATATTTCTCGTTTTCTTAAATAGTAAAACAAATGTATTTATTTATTAATATACATTTTTGTGTCCCGACCAGGAACCGAACCCGGTACCTCCGAGTCTTAATCCACGGACTTAACCGCTAGACCACAGAGGCAGTTAAATAAGCTATTTGCCGTAAAATACTGTAAATAGCTTATTTTAATGTATGTATGCGTATTATTTGCCTAAAAAAATATAAAAATATTTATTATTTATGTTTTTATTTATTAATTAGGTTTATTTTTATTAATAGTAATTAATGTTTTAAAATGTAAGTTTTTTTTTTTTTTTTTTTTTTATATCACTCGAATAAAGATTAATACTCTTTATTATTTAATAATGTAATATTACATTTGCTTTGTTTTTTACGCTTTTGGTAATTTTGCCTATTAAATGTTTAATTTAGCTTTTGTAATTACCATGCTTACATTATTTATTATTATCATCGGAACTATAGGTTATCTTTTACTTTTTTTATTTATGTTGGTTTTTTTTTACCGTTTGTTTCCAAAAAAAAAGAGTGAGTCCTTCGCGCCATTTTGCGCGGAGATGTCAAGTGCAAGTTTTTGTTTAGTAAATCTGTGGATATTGTTGGTGGTGTTGTTTTGTTTAATAATATGCTAGAATGTAATTAGATATGGGGCACAAGTTGCAGTTTATTTTATGCGGTTTTCCTGCGCTGTGAACTCCCACATTTTACCCGACGTGTTTGAGCTATAATGCCGCGAGTGACTCCAAGAAAAGCATCGAATTCTGCAACATCTGGAATTTGATGATGACCTCTTTAACTCATAAAGAAGAAACATATATTACGTCAAACTTGGCTGTATGGGCTTGACCCTTTGCCTTCCCTATCACCTCATTCATTATCCATCGGGAGAAGAGAACAAAAAAAAAGTTAGTCTCCTTTAATTTTCCATATAAAATATAACAGTTCTCTTTGCCTATAATTAAGGTGGCACCTAGCCCCATATTATGCATGTTATGTCCTGTTGGAGATTTAGTAAATACATGTTTGTGACTTTACGACACATTAAACAATAGTGTTTGTGTATTGTTTGACAAATATTTTGTGACGACTAAACGAACTCCCGGGAATATTCTAAAGTCCTTTCGTAATCATTAATTAATTAGAATTTAAATGCATGAGAGAATGTTTGTTTGGTGCGCTGTGACGTCACAATATTTTAAAGCGTTTTTAAACACCGTTTAGTTTCTGCAAATAAGATGATTTTTATTTTTTTAATTATAAATATTATAATATTTTTTATTTTGTTTTTTCTTCATTTTAGTTTTTAGTTATATTTTTATTTATTAATTAGGTTTATTTTTATAAATAGTAATTTATGTTTTAAGATGTAAGTTTTTAGTTTTATTTAATATATTATTATTTTTTAAAATCATTGTACCTTATTTCCTTCGAATAAAGTAAATAAAAATATAAAAGGAAAACATAATATTGAACCAATTTAAATAAAAAACAACGTTGTAAGAAAATTGTTATTAATAATAATAATAATATACGTTTATTCAAAGCAACTAGGCTCACTTGTTAGTTACCAAATCCTTACAACTAAGGTTAGTATAACAAATGAAAATTAAAGTAGGTAAATAAAAATTTTAAAAAATGCATTATATTTTTCAAAGATGGATTTTTTACGATACATATTTCTTATTGATGTCCTTTATAAATTCACAGCACTCACCTTCCATGGCGAAAACACGAGGGTAGCGCCACAAATACATAATAAAACCCAGTTCACAAAACCATCACTCACACACACAAAGTTTTTTTCTTTTCTTTTTTATATAATAAGTGCACTAAAAAGCAGTGTGCGTTTGGCGCGCGATGCTTCGGACTGGTTAAGCGAACGAACAAGTAACTATGACGGGGGGAATGAAAAGCTTTCTCTTACGTTTACGTGCGTTAAACGTTAACTCGAGAATTTTCCTTGATTTTCTCAATTACACGAATTACATCATAGTGTCCGTTAATTTAAAAATCAATACAGGACACGTCGCCGGCGAAGGGTTATATACCAGGGATTCCCAAAGTGGTCGGCATATACGAAAACTCATTTTGGGTGTCCACAAGGTCTAAATGTCGACCCCTATTAATGGGGTGTATCAGGCAAAGCTTTTTGTAGATGTCGCTAGCGGCAATGGTACCTTGTTTACACCTATGACGCATCATTTTTTAAATGTTAGTAAAAAAAAGTAAAGTAAAGTATCATCACGACCGTTTCCCTTCCAGGGTGGTCAGAAACCACGCTTATACATAAGCGGATTCACATTTAGCCAACTTTACTATAGGCCAATCATGACAAGTGGCAAGCTCGTCGATGTCTCCAGCGTACCAAAATCGAGAAATATCACAAATAAATTAAATGTATTTATTTACATTATTAAATATTTTTGTGTCCCGACCAGGAATCGAAAAATACAATTCGAAATTTCCAAGCGAAATCAAAGATATGGTGAATTCAAAATTGTCGTTCTATTAATTAAACCTTTTTTCTGTTTAAAGACGGTGTTCGCTTTCCTAATTCGTCTTTTAAGGTAGGTAACGTTAAGTTAAAATTCATTTTTCTGTTATAAAAAAAAAAAAAAAAAACTCGAGTTTGGTACACTGGAGACATCGACGAGCTTGCCACTTGTCATGATTGGCCTATAGTAAAGTTGGCTAAATGTGAATCCGCTTATTTGTAAGCGTGGTTTCTGATCACCCCGAAAGGGAAACGGTCGTGATGATACTTTAAAAATAAATAAACTACAATAACATTTAAAAACTGCCTCCGTGGTCTAGCGGTTAAGTCATGGATTTAAGACTCGAAGGTACCGGGTTCGATTCCTGGTCGGGACACAAAAATATTTATTAATGTAAATAAATAATTTATTTGTGATATTTCTCGAGTTTGGTACGCGGAGACATCGACCAGCTTGCCACTTGTCATGATTGGCCTATAGTAAAGTTGGCTAAATGTGAATCAGCTTATTTATAAGCGTGGTTTCTGACCACCTCGAAGGGGAAACGGTCGTGATGACACTACTTTACTTTTTTACTTAAATAATAAAAATTAAATTAAATATGAACTAAACTAAAGACATCATGCTAATAATGACATCCTGTCCATCCAGGGCGCTTACAACTGCTAACATCCTCGAACCATCGGGGATAGTTAGAAATGATGGTAGGCGTCCGGACGGGATGTCATTAATTCCATATACTAGAGGCCGCGCACTGGTTTGGGATGCCACATGTGTTGACACACTCTGTCAGTCACATGTGACATCCAGCCATAAGAAACCTGGGGCCGCTGCAGAATCAACCGCACGTCAATCACCATTTCATTCCATTTGCAGTTGAAACGATGGGCCCGTGGTCCGAGGAGGCTCTTGTGTTCTCCCGCGAGCTTGGTGAGAAACTCCACTTGGCGACGGGTGACCCTTTAAGTAGAGAATATCTTGTTCAAAGGGTCAGCCTCGCTGTTCAACGGGGGAACGCAGCGAGTGTCCTCGGCACATTACGCCCATCGAATAGTCGTAATTTTATTTATTAATTTTTAGTTTTCAATTAGTTTTAGTTCTTAATTTATTTTATTTTTTAATCTTTGTACTTTACTCCGAATAAATTTATATACCTAATACATAAAAACTAATCTATAAATAAAAAATGTCCTCTAGAGATGTCCCATCCGAGTCCGAGATAATGTCAAGGAGACTAGCAACATTTCCCCTTTGTATAGCGAGGCTAATACGCTGGCAGAAATAATTGCCAGCCTTCCTGTCTTCAGTTATGCATCTTAAGTTATTTCTAAATAAATAATACCCTTTGTTCTCAAATTCAATTTACAAAATCTTGTAAGATAGATGTCTATTGTTCTTAAGGTATAATACACGGAATATACGTACCTATACAGAATTCATTGAGACCCGAAACAATATAAACAACCCACCGAATTGTGGAAATAGCCTATCCTATACATTTTTAAACATTTATCCATTCACCTGTTTAGACTGTAAATGACTTGTCTATAGTCTATATTAACGTTTAAGCCATGTTCTACTCTGATACATCTAACTAATCACCGTAGGCAGTACCAAGACAACTCTTATCCCGGACCGACCTTGCAAATACACATCGCTTGCTAATATACGAACACTGCTATACACGTATATATAGTATAATTTTGCTCCTGTCTCTCATTCATTCATTTTGTTTTAGGTAAATAATCATTAACCTATTGGTTTTCACTTTTTTTTTTTTTTTTTTTTCTTTTACTGTTGCTAGTCACAGTTCAATTGCACTATTAATTTAAATCTAATTACTATATTTTACTCTTATTTCTGTTTTAATTGTATTGTCTAAATAATATAAAATCTCTTTGGCTTGTGTTTCACTATTGCTACTTTGTTTATATGTTTAATATACTGTGATTTAAAAAAAAAAAAGCAATTCTCAAATTGTATTTTGTAGAACTTTAGACTTTAGAGGATTCACATTTAGCCAACTTTACTACACCAATCATGACAAGTGGCTAGCTCGTCGATGTCTTCAGCGTACCATACTCGACGGCCTCTTTCAGTAAGTGATGCAAAGATTTAGCTGGAACTCCTCTCGCACCAACTTCCACTGCGTAAAGCTGAGTCTTGAACCCGTTCCTGATCATTTCTTCTGTAAGATACCACATCGTTCCTGGAGAAACAGAATAAAACACTATTTAAATAACCGTGTATTTATTTAAGATATAATGTATATGATGTACTTGTATGTATGGTTTATGTATGTTTATGTGTTTAGGTATACTGTATCATTAAAATTTCTTATTTTTTTCATACTGCCTATCACCTTACTCGATCCTCAAGGTTAGCTGGTAAAGAATGCCTACTGGCATTATAGCTCGCCTCTGTACTATTTATAAGTGCATTAAAGAATTTAAATAAATAAATAAATAAGATAATATTTGTTCGACTTCATGTTGTGGGTTTTTGGAATATTTGATTCCCACGGAACGGTAAGTTAAACAAGGGTAAATTTTTATGTGTTTCAAGACAAACACTGTTTGGCATATAGGCTGATACAGCTAGTTCATCTGTTTAAAGTCAAAATCAAAATATCTTTATTCACATAAACCTATTACAGGCATTTATGAAACGTAATTTAATAATTTTGAATGATTCTACTCCTGCTAGTAGAAGACTAAGCAGCAAAGTGGTCCAATAAGTAAGCTGTTAGCAGAAGACCAGCAGGCAGATTACAGTGACCTGCTAATGTTTAATCTGACTGAGAAAGGAATCTGCAAGGAAAACTCAGCTATATCAGATTTACAAAATAAAACATATACAGAACTGCACCACAACGATCAATTAATTACCTTTAACTTTAGTTATCAGTACCTATGAGATTACAATACCTGGTACAGCAGTAATCCACCAGGCAAGTCAGAATAAAGATAGAATTAAAAAGGTTTTTAAAAGACATAACATCGCGTCTTGTCGTCTCCTCCGGTGATAAGAGGGCTGGCTTTTTCTTCACCCAAAGAATCACTATTGCAATTCAGCGGGGAAATGCAGCCAGCGTTCTTGCCACCATTCGACGCGGACGGGACTTATATCCCTATCCTTAGTAAAAAGTAAAGTATCATCACGACCGTTTTTCCTTTCGGGGTGGTCAGAAACCCCGCTTATAAGTAAGCGGATTCACATTTAATCAACTTTACTATAGGCCAATCATGACAAGTGGCAAGCTCGTCGATGTCTCCAGCGTACCAAACTCGAGAAATATCACCAATGAATGGGGTGTATCACTAACTTTTTATCACGATAGATGGCGCATGATAGATGGTACCTAATAGAACTGTCAGTTGCATAGAAAACTTGTATTTTTGTTACGAAATTTATTATTTTCTGGATATATTACCGAAGTGAGCAGCTTTTAAGTGTACAAATATATATTTCCAAGCGAAATAAAAGATATGGTGATCTCAAAATTGCCGTTCTATTAATTAAACCTTTTTTCTTTTTAAAGACGGTGTTCGCTTTCCTAAGTCGTCTTTTAAGGTAGGTAACGTTAAGTTAAAATTGGTATTTCTGTTATAAAAATAAAAACTACAAAAACATTTAAAAAATGAGCCGACATAGGTGTAAACAAGGTACCAGTGCCGCTAGCAACATCTATAAAAAAGCTTTGCCTGATACACCCCATTAAATAATATTAGTTAAATGTATTTATTAACAATAATAAATATTTTTTGTGTCCCGACCAGGAATCGAACCCGGTACCACCGAGTCTAAATCCACGAACTTAACCGCTAGACCACGGAGGCAGTTATTAGTATCCTTAGTATTAATATTAATTTTATTTTATATTTTGTAAATATTTAATCCGAATAAATGTTTTTTTTAGATAGACCACATGCCTATGTGCAACCCGAAAATCGATTGTCGAAAGTTGGTTTTCTTGTCATCGTAATTTCATGTAAACCAAAAACCCTATTGACGCTGTCCCAAGAATTAATTAATTGGTACCTTTCGATGCATTAATATATTGTATAAAGGTATTGTCTACTTTCCCGCTCATTTCTATTCGATGTGCGCGTGCAAGTGTGTATGGACTGGCTATGATTTCTCTCGTCCTTTCGAAAGTATGTGGAAAGCGCTTCCGGAAATTTGGATATCGAAAGTTGTCAATTTAACGAATTAATGTAAAGTTATGACTTTAACTTGTGCTCAGCTGTAACAAGGAGTTGTCTCTTTCATACATTAAACTTGTTACATTGGGAAAAATCGAGGGTTGCCATTAATTCTTATTTTTAAAATAATATTTCTACTTATTTAATATTTTTTGTTGTTTATATTTATTTTTTCATAAATATTAACTTCCTCCGTGGTCTAGCGGATAAATCCATGGATTTAGACTCGGAGGTACCAGGTTCGATTCCTGGTCGGGACACAAAAATATTTATTAATGTAAATAAATACATTTAATTAATATTTAATTTATTTGTAATATTTCTAGAGTTTGGTACGCGACGAGCTTGCCACTTGTCATGATTGGCCTATAGTAAAGTTGGCTAAATGTGAATCCGCTTATTTATAAGCGTGGTTTCTGATCACCCCGAAAGGAAAACGGTCGTGATGATACTTTACTTTTTTTTCATAAATAATATTTTATAATTAGTATCTCTATTTAAATTATGATTAAACAAAATGGAGTTAGGTTTTAGCTATAGTGGATGCCATTTTTACGAGATTTGTAAGCTAAATTTATGTTATTTGTGTGTAAAGTGAATCGAGAAACGCTTATAATTATGTGACATAAAGTGCATGCAAGTTTTTTTTTGTAAATTACTTATATTGTTAGTCAAAACAGTGTTGTTTTGTTTAATAATGTGCTACAATGTATACAATTATTAAAACGATAAATTGGATTCTATGTCTATTTTGGACACAAGTGGCTTGGCTGTATGGGCTAGACCCTTTGCCTTTCCTATCATCTCATTCATCATCCATCGGGAGAACAGTTCTAAAACACAACAGAAAAAAAAGACATACAGTATTAATCAAGAATATTGTTTAGGACTTATATATTCTGTACCATGTCCTTAAATAAATAAAAAATAAATAAAATCAAGGAACATAAGGTATAAATTATAATTCGGTTTATTTGATACTAAATAATTAATTTTATTTGCTATAAAAAAAAATGGGTGCAAAGGGTTATAGACTCTTTAAGTAGCCTCACAGAAAAACTCAGCAGATTAGGTCTGAGCTCCTTGGTGGCCAATCTCTTCGGCGACTTATCACTCTGTTAAGGAATACTCGTAACTCGTGAAGAACAGCTAAGAGTCATTTATAACATGTGTATTTCCATCTCGCTAGGCTCCAGATTGTTAACAGCGACATTTGTGAATGTGGAATAGACGTCGAGGATCTGAACCATATCTTTTTTTCTTGTCCTTTATATAATCGTACTTTAATGATCTCCTCCCTAATTTCCATTCGAGTTCCGTTCCCTACCAATATTTCAAGTTAACTTATTATAATAAACGAAGTAAATTTATATTTATATTTATCATCGATTCTTTTATAATAGATAATAAGATTAAAATATAACTGTAAATATTTAGTTATTTAGTAGTTTTTTATTTATTTATGTATTTATGTACCTAATATGTATTTTGATATTAACTTTGTTTTTTATTACTCCTCTGATCCTATTCGTTATTCGAATCCTATTTATTTAACCCTTCTTTCCCAAACTTTGACACTGGCAAATTGTTACAAATGCCATTACCAAAAAAAAAAAAACATGTGTAGTTGTCTCTGTCTTTCTGGAAAAATGTGGCTACAACCGCAACACATTTTTACAACAACATGGAGCCACTTCACATCCTTTATTTATTTATTTAAATCTTTATTGCACAAAGACAAAGGCGGGCTTATGATGCCGCTAGACATTCTATCCTAGCCAACCATTGGGACAACTTGAGCATTATATTGAAAGGTAGGTGCAAAATTGTATTAAATTCTACGGTTTAACTATATACTAATAAATATAGTAATACTAATACATATATATATATATATATAAATACATATACTACATATACCCATACATATTATTACATACACTACATATTATATATGAATGACAACAATATACTAAATTCTAATAAATAAGTTATAGTAACTAAATAAACATACATAGATAATACTTACTTTTTTTGTGATAGAAAGTGTGAATAGACCATTTTTTTAAATAGAGATCTGGTGGTTACTTGCCTTATGCTAAGAGGCAAATTGTTCCACAGGTTCGTGGCAACAACTACAAATGAGTTCGAAACGAAACTAGAACTATGAGAGGGAATAGACAGAAGAGAATTATGAGAGGAACGGAGGGATTTATCGTGAAACGAAGACAAATAGGCGAAATTGTCCTTGAGGTATTTCGGTGTCGCAGGCTCATTCAGAACAGAAAAAAGCAAGCAAAGAATTCTAAGGTTCCTGCGACACCGAATTGGCAGCCACTTCAACTTAGCGCGATACTCGGAAATATGATCATATTTACGCAAACAATAGATGAACCGGATACATGCGTTAAGTAGCCGGTCCATCTTATTGAGCAATATCTCCGAGAGATCAACGCTGCACACGTCACCATAATCGAGAAGTCACTTGGTCTTCACCTTATTACCAAAAGTCCGGACGTGCAGTCACCATGAATCTCTACATAATCAGTTCGGCAGTCACATATCGTGCTAAAAGAACTCGGCTAATTAATATATTACGAGAATCGCTTTCTGAAGATTACGAACTGTGGTAGGTATACGTAAAGTCCGGAAGCATTCAGGTTATCAAATAGCAATCAACTGAAAAAAGTGCGATTATATATTTCCTACGTAATTATGATGTTTGCATGCTATATACCTACCTTCATAATACTGTTAAAATATGTCCTAACATCAGTTAACTGACCATGGAGAAAAGCCTCGTTTCCGCGGTCGGATAATAGTTTTATAAATTGTTATTTTATATCTATTATTGCACCTATTTACCATGAATACTGTCGTAATGTCCTTTAGGTTTGGCTGTCAGAGAATGCAATTAAGTTTTTAAATAAATAATTAGCCTGTCTCACCACTGCAACTGCTGTAAATAGACCTCCTCTAAGACACGCCACTTCACACAATCACCTACCACGGCCTCATCCAACCACCATTAACCACCTTCTTTAAGTCTTTCACTCATAAGTTTTCCGCGTCGTTCGGTACGTGAATTCCACTCCAAAAGCCGTCTACATCATCGTAGAACAGTTCTGCAACAAATGCGACCGCCTAACGTTAAATATAATCTAGAGAGGGCTGCCTTCGTGGTCCAACGGTTAAGTCCGTGGATTTAGAATCATGATGTACCAAGTTCGGTTACATGGTCGGTACGTGGTTTTCACTCTAAAAGCCGTCTACATCATCGTACATCGTTCTGTGGCAGATTAAATATAATGTAGGTACCAGGTAAGATTAGATTAGTATGTAATCTTTTAATTCATAATTCATTTATTTCTTATAAACAATAGGTTTTACATTTCTGTGATGTTATACAGTGTAGTTGGTGTTGTACTCTATGTTTTGCCGGAGGGCGTATAAGTAACAAGTACAACCGTCTATCAATACGGTACAATATAATAATAATAATTATATTAATATCTATGTACATAAATTTTTAAATACTAACTTACATATACAATAATATTAATGTCAAATTTGGAAATATTATTTTAAGAATTAAACTTTTTAAACTTTCGCGCATATTCATAATAGTTTTTTTAAATAGCTGAGAGGGTCAAGGAACATATAGCAGCTGTAAAAAACTGCCAATTAAACAAGTCAGCAATAGCAGAACACCTAATGGATAGTGGCACAAACCATTGGATTGAGCTGCATGACCCAAAGATACTTTCCACCGATCGGCACTATTACCCTAGAATAGTACGTGAAGCGATCGAAATAAAGAAACACAAAAATTTCAATCGAGAGGGGGGTTATAAGCTATCTTCATCGTGGAATCCAGTATTCAATAGGTTTCGACGCCGGGAAAAATCGCCCGGTGTCGCCAAGGATATTGTAAGTGTCGTGTGTCGTGATTTCTAAAAACTTTTAAAAGTGATAAGTGGGTAGGTTTACATCTGCCGCCCAGTATGTACGAGACTACACCGCATAGCTTCAGTCGACCCGTGACCACGGCCAATGCAACTTGGCTGAAACGTCGGGAGAAATATGTCTCTAAGGTAAATCGCGTAAAGACCCGTTAAAATTATTTAAAAAAACTATTATTTTAAGAATTTGTTATAGCAAGCGATTTATCTTCTAGAAAGTCCCGCACTGAATAGTAGCACTTGTCTATCAGCATGTCAGTGAGTTGTTTTTTAAATTTATGATTTGGAAGTAATTTAATGTCATCACTTATTTTGTTATATATTTTTGGAGCCATACAATATACACTTTTCTGCATGTGTGTTGTTTTGGCTATCGGTATTATTAACTTATTTTGGTAACGCAGTGCGCGTTTGCGATTTTGGGCGTTATTTGGGAACAGTTCTTTATTATTTCTTATAAGATTAGCTAGTTCCAGAATATAGATATTAATATACTTACATACTTGCGCCGCTTGCTGGATTCCGCATTTTCCGCCGCGGCTCCCGCTTTATGCGCTGTTCCCCTGAGATGCGCCGCGACAAGGGTGTCAACGCACGTGGCGTCCCACACCAAATCACGTTAGATAAAATAATAATATCTAATCATTTAGAAAAAGAAACAGGGTTATGTGTTAATCAGCCACCGACCGCCTCCGTGGTCTAGTGGTAACAAACGTTGCTGTGAATTTGGAAGGTCGTGGGTTCGATTCCCACCGGGGGCAAGTTGTACATTGTATAATTTGTCTCGGTCTGGGTGTTTATATGTATAATATGTATATATTTACAAAAAAAAAAGTATAATATGTAGTTTATCAACCATCTAGTTTCCGTAACACAAGCCTCGTAGCCTACCACGGAAATTAGATGGCGCTGTGTGACCTGTCTGGAAATATTTATTATGATTATTTATTATCAGCCTATGTATGTATGTACGATCATGAATGTTTGTTCCTTTGTAGCACACTGGATACCAAACGCGTTGGCCGATTTTGACGATTGTCACGTCAACCAATTCGTCTCTATCACGCGAGTATCACAAAAGACCAGACATCATATTGTGGAGAAGAGTTTTTCGCGCCATTTTGCGTGGACATGTCAAGTGCAAGTTTTTGTTTTGTAAATTAATTTGCTGAGGATATTATTGGTCAAAAGTGGTGTTGTTTTGTTTAATAATGTGCTGCAATGTGAATAATCATGGAAAACAATAAATTGGACTTCAAATATGGGACATAAGTTGCAGTTTATTTTTTGCGGTTTTCCCGCGCTGTCAACTCTCATATTTTACCCGACGTGTTTGGGCTATAATGCCGCGAGTGACTCCAAGTAAAGCATCAAATTCTGCAGCATCTGGAATTTGATGATCCCCAACTCTGTTATGAACATATATTATGCAAATAAATTACGTGTTTAGGACTGATGTATTCTGTACAATGTCCTTTAAAGACAATTAAAAAAAAAAACATATTGTGGAATATAAAAAAATTAAAGTAGACAAACTATATATTATTATATAGGTCTTTGAAATCATATTGAGGTTTCTCTTATCATTTTTCATTTAGAGTTAACATTTAGAATCTATAACGATTTAAAAATGATTAGCAACCATTCAAATCAAATCAAAGTCATTTATTCGTGGTTTTTCGGTACATACTCGTACATAGTTCTTAGGTTAGTCATTTAAAAATTTAATGTAAGGCTTATCTTCACTTCATCATTCATCATCATCATCATCATTACAACCCCTAGAACACAGCGTCCCAGACCTCCACTGCTGGAGATGGGCCTTCCAGAACATATAACTACTGTTTTTATTTTTTTACCATTAACTGGTTTTATTTTTTTCTTTTTAAAATTTTGTATATTGTACTTACCAATGTTGTGAATTTATTTTTTTACTTCCTAGGAAGAGCACTGACTTCTAGGACACAGCCCAACTAGTCTTGGAGTCAGGGTTTTAACTATATGTTACAAAACTGTTCCCTAAGTTAAGTCCATATTTATAAGACAGAAAAAAAAATGTAATTGATTCAATAAACTTTATAATTATTATTATTATATATCTGGAGAATTTAAAACACTCGCCACGCTGGCCAGACGACTTGGCGAGGATATGATGTCAAATTTTAATGACAATTTATTAACGATTCCACAAGTTAGTGCTAGTGGAACGAGGACCGGACGGCTTAACGTGCTCTCCGAGGCACGGGAACGGTGGTTTTGTAAATCTATGACAAATGTACGTAAGAAAAGTGTATTTCTCATTGGTACATGCCGGGTAGTGGGTTTGAACCGAACTTTGTAGGATTTAAGGAACGCGTTCTTGCAATTAAGCCACCTCCGCTTATAATATAGATGGAAATTAAATAAATGATATAATTTCCTAGCTAGTTTTTTATGTATATAAAATGTTAAAAATGGTGTCAATTTTTTTTTTTTTTTTTAATAAAGTTCGTAAAAGTAAAAAAAAACAATATTGTTCTCACACAGGCAGGTCTTTTATTATTTATTTGTTAAAATACTCATTTATTTACACTAAAAATCGATTTAACAACTTCTAAAATATCATTCTGTAACTCAGTATTATCTCCTTCATTAGTTAAATTATTTTTTAGTAACATTAAAGTTTTATACATTAATGTGTGCTTATAAAGACCAAAATAAGACGGTTTTGTCTGTTTTTCAATAATAATCTTCATGAATTTAATCCACGTATAGGTGAATAGAAGGAATTCCTTGGATATGTGTTGGGATATTTGAAATTGTATCAGCATATGGGTCCACGGTTGAGTTGTCAAAATTGTCACTAATTTAGTGTCCAATTTAGTCATTATACCATATCTAAAAATTGCGCTTAAAGTTTTCCAACCAGCTGATGATTGTTCCGGAGACTCCTGTATAATAAATAAATTCAAATTTAAATTTATAATTTTAGTAAATAAAGTCCCTTTTTCGTTTCGGGGTGGTCAGAAACCACGCTTATAAAGAAGCGGATTCACATTTAGCCAACTTTACTATAGGCCAATCATGACAAGTGGCAAGCTCGTCGATGTCTCCAGCGTACCAAACTCGAGAAATATCACAAATAAATTAAATATTAATTAAATGTATTTATTTAGATCAATCAATATTTTTGTGTCCCGACCATGAATCGAACCCGGTACCTCCGAGATGAAATCCACGGACTTAACCTTATGATAACATCTTGGAATAACGACTGTCGCTTAATTATCCCAAACTGTATGACAGGCATCGCTAATCGCAACGCGAACTGACGGCCAGTAGCAGAATG